>JAZHRO010000059.1:43610000-46110000 GCA_037157565.1 Thalassia testudinum
ATGTTTGGACCCTGAGTTACCCTATTTTCAGATCGGACTGGTGAAATTGCATTTTTACCCCTCAGTTTATGTTTTCTTTGCAAACTCAGAATCTCTCTGAGCCAAGCCTTTCTAAGGTTATGTAGGAGCTTTTATTCTCTGTATTAGGTCAAAATGAGCTAGTTATGGCCATGATGAGGTTCTCATCATACCCCCATGCCTAGCTTTTGCTAGTCCCTTAGCAAAAACTTAAGGTTTCAACCCTTGTTCTAGACCATGAAGTTCTTAATAGCTTCAGATAAGTGCTTTTTCATTTAAACTTAGATTAGGTTAGAATGCTGACCATAGGCTTAAAAGGTACTCTAGTACCAATCAAGATCCAAATCTGTCTAGCCTCAGCCTCAGTCCTTAGCAAAGGTTTTTTAAGACCCACAGGAACTAACCTAAGGTTTATTGGACTTTGTAGTTAAAGCACCCGTGCTTGAAATGATTTTAGCCCTGATTCAGTTCGCAGTGCGTTTTATAAGAGAGAGATAGAAAGTTTTTCTGTTTGGAGAGTTTTCTCTCTCTTTTTCTTTTTAGTTCTAGCCTAGGATTGGCTTTTCAACACGGTCTGTATCAGATTCATTGCTCCCATCATCAATCCTCAAGGGTTCCTGGCGATCGATGCTTCGAGATAGCACCGCCCATGGCAACCCCCAGAACCCTGGCTATTGAGATTTCGAGATAATCCCATCCATGGTGTTCCGTGGCCGCGTTCAGACCCTGGCAGTTGACACTTCGTGATAATGCCATCCATGGAATCTGAACCAGCAGGGTGCTTACATGCCCCCAGTAGGATATGTGAATATCCTAAGAGACAAGCACCGAGGAGATGATATTTTGTTACGCATCTTCGAGGGGATTTCCCGCCTCTTCGCGCTGGGAACTCGTCTAAATCAACTTGTGTTGATCGGCCGCTCCTACTCTAGGTGTACTTTTCAGAATTTTTTCGACGCTTCTGCGTGATTTTGATTTTTACGCTTGCTGAACCAGGTTGTGTGTGAGGTTAGGTTGCTTAGGTTACTGAGTCCCGTAAACTAGAAGTTAGTTAGCGAGGTCAAATACTCCCTAAGCCTTGGACCTAGTACTTAAGCTTTTCATTTTCCTCAACCTCTTGAGGATTGTCTAGATCTTAATGGGTACTAAGAGTCTATCAAGAATGCCTAAGGTTTCGTTCTTACTAATCTTACCAAGCACTTTTCATTTCTTTTCTTGAAAAAAATGGTCTAGACTAAGGTTAATTCCTTAGCTTCTTACTAATGACTATTACTCTTTTCTTTCATCTTTTTGTGCTCCTTTTCATTTTGTTTCTTTTCCTTCTCAAAATTTCCTTTCTCCTCTTATTCTTTTTATTTTGAAAATTTTTTAATTTTTATGGTGTTTTTGGCATATGTGAATTTTTTGTTAAAACCTTTTTTTTCTACAAGTTTTGCACTTATACCCCCCCATGCCTAAAACTTGCAATGTCCTCATTGTGATTTAGGGGTTTTTATTTACTTAATTTATTCCTTAAGACAGATATTTTTGTGAGTGAATGGGTCGGGATGAATTCTGCAGACGATTTCTAATCTCAGATGCAAGCATCTGAGGTGGAGTCGGCTGTCTTAAAGGGTGAACCTTAAGTGCACAATGGTGTCAGAAAAAAGGTTTTAGATTTTCAAGAAATGACGGGCTGCCTCCCGTTAAGCGCTGAGTTTTACGCCATCGGCCGGGCGCAGTAAGTTCAAGGGGAATGGAGGATGAGGGATGATTCAGCCGAATCAGTAGAAGTCACATCAATGAACGGTTTAAGTCTCTGACCGTTCACGATGAAAGGTTCAGAATCATGGCTGAGTGGACTGATTTCAATTGCTCCATTTCCAAAAACCTGTCGAAAAATACGGTCTGACCCACTTGGACCTCAGTTTCCCCGGGAAAAGTTTGAGTCGGGCATCAAAGAGTAGGACCTTTTTGTTGGTGCTAGAGCACCACGATCATTTGTTTTGATGATAACAAAACACGTGTTATTTAACATTTGCAATTTGAGTCCTAGATTTCAGGTCAATTGCAAATGAAGACGTGTTTAGACGGAACTCGAGCTCGCATCCAGGACGGATTGGAGGAGCTTGACGGAAAATAGAGGAGGTTCGCGTGGAGCGAAAGATTGGAGATGGAAGACAAGAAGAATAGGATAGATTCTTTTTTATCCTTTCATGTATCTCTTGTATTTATTTTCTTACTCTTCATTTTCCTTAGACATTATGTTAAAGAGCCTCAAAGAACCCTAACAGTAGTCCTAGGAACACCTGCACAACCCTAGGATACGTAGGTTTTCTGTAGAACACTTAGAAAACCAATATAGGGTTAAAACTGACTTTCCAGACGTCTAATTCACGAATCAGACGTCTGATAAAGAATTTTAAGACGTCTGACTGTTGTTTCAGACGTCTGATAACTGTTAGGCTGGACATAGTTAGTTCTGTCTGATGAATTCAGACGTCCAGACCTTATACCAGACGTCTTAGGAGACGTCTGATGACTTTGCCAGACGTCCAGTTAGTGGACCGTTGGCTGGCTTAGAAGACACTCAAGAATATGACCGTTAGAGCCTTATCAGACGTCCATAGGACTTCACAGACGTCTGATAAATGACCGTTTTGCCTCGGCTGACCCAAAATCTCTTCTCAGAGATTTTCTAGCCGTTGCAACGTTTGGAAATCAATTCCCACGATAAAAGTAGGTTTCCAGACGTCCAGACTTAGTGCCAGACGTCCTCTATGTCGTCTGATGGACTTGTACAAAAACCCTGTTTAGATCTGATTCAAGTCAGGGAGAAACCCGCATAGAATCAGACGTCTGACCTTGGAATCAGACGTCTTAAAGTGGCCTTCCAGACGTCTGATGCCATAATTAGACGTCTGATAACCCTGTGAAGTGTAATCATTGTCCTGATTTCGGCCTGATTCTCTTGGGCTTTACACCCAACGGCTATGGAAGCTTTTCCAAGCCTTCCAAAGTCTTCCTAAGGCCTCTATAAATAGAGGGGAGCCTTTGCAACACAAAACACACAAGATACACACTAAGAGAAACAAGAGACACACCTAAGCAACTTAGGTCCACTCTTTTGTGTCCAATTGAGGCCCTTGCTCTCCAAGCTCTAGCTTCATTCTCTTGAGAGCATCAAGCCTTCGCGCGCCCGCTCTCCCACTGTTGATAACGAGAGCGACGTAGCGCCATCGCGTGGCACACGCACCGCGTCATCGTCGACGCACTCCTTGCAAAGGGGAGTTTCCTATTTCCTATAGAAGCTAGGTTTAATTACTTTGTTGGCTCTATAGGACTATTGTTTCTTTTATCTTTGTCTTTTGGTTGGGTATTCGCTTTGCGAATTCCCGTCTCCTTCGTGGGACAAAATCCTTCTCGTGGAGAGAAGGGGTTGAGGAACGCTACCCTCGTACTTGTAGCGTGGTTGTATTGAGGTTGAATCACCCTCGTTCAAAGTGATTCGGTTAGTGGATTTGATCAACTAGGTTGATCGGAAAATCCTAACTCGAGAGGGTTAGGTGGTGGTTTTTACCCGGTTTGGGTTTCCACCTAAAAATTACTTGTGTACATTTTGTGATTGCCTATTTTGTGATATTGTTTATATTTATTTCCGCAATTATTACGTCACCCCCTCCTAGTAGGGACTTTCACTTTTGACCAGGATGAAAGATCTTTCTCGAGATGTGCTTGTCGTGGAAGGCTTTAACCCGCTCCTTGTAGATTCGCGAGTTCTCGTACGCGTCTAGGCGTAATTCATCGATCTCGCTGATTTGGAGTTTTCTGTGGGTTCCAGCCTTGGAAAGATCTAGATTACAATTCCGTACTGCCCAATAGGCTTTATGATCCAGTTCTACGGGAAGGTGACATGCCTTTCCGTACACCAGTCTAAAGGGAGACATGCCCAATTGGGTCTTGTGGGCGGTCCTATAGGCCCACAATGCTTCCGGAAGTCGGGACGACCAGTCCTTCCTGTCAGGCCGAACAGTGACTTGCAGGATTTTCTTGATCTCCCGATTTGATAGCTCAGCTAGACCATTTGTTTGGGGGTGGTAAGGAGTAGAGATTCGGTGAGACACCCCATATTTGGCCATCAGTGACCTAAACTGAGCATTTGTAAAATGGGTACCCCCATCAGAGATAATAGCACGGGGAATCCCGAACCTTGAGAAAATGTTTTGATGTATGAACTTAAGAACAATCTTGTGATTGCAGGTTCGGGTCGGTATGGCTTCGATCCATTTGGACACGTAGTCCACCGCAAGCAGAATGTACTCGAAACCATCCGAAACAGGAAAGGGGCCCATAAAATCAATCCCCCACACATCGAAGATTTCGCATACGAGAATCGGCTGCAAAGGCATCATGTCGCGATGGTTCATGTTGCCCAAAGTCTGGCAACGACTGCATGCCTTGCAGTGACTGTATGCGTCTTTGAAAAGTGTAGGCCAGTAGAAGCCACACTGGAGGACTTTGGATGCGGTTTTATGCCCTGAGAAATGGCCACCGCATGCCTGGTCATGGCAGAAAGATAGGATATTGCTGATTTCCTCTTCCGGGACGCATCTCCGAATAATTTGATCAGCACCTATGCGGAAAAGGTACGGGTCTTCCCAAATGTAATACTTGGAATCAGAACGTAATTTGTCTTCTTGGCCTTCGGCCAATCAGACGGTGTCTGATGAGATGCCAAGTAGTTTACTATATCAGCAAACCATGGAAGTCTAGTACCAACAGACAGCAGGTGCTCGTCAGGAAAATGTTCCGTGATGGGTCCGGAAGGGTTGATGATCTCAGAAGGAAGACGGGACAGATGGTCGGCTACCACATTCTGCCTTCCCGCCTTGTCGCGAATCTCAAGATCGAATTCTTGCAACAGCAAGATCCAATGGATTAGTCGGGGCTTCACGTCCTTCTTGGCAAGGAGATGCCTTACAGCCGTGTGATCCGAGTAAATGATGACATGGGAACCCAGAAGATACGATCGGAATTTTTCAAGGGCAAATACTACGGCTAGCAGCTCTTTCTCCGTAACCGTATAGTTACGCTGAGCCTCGTCAAGTGTCTTGCTAGCGTAGTAGATGACCACGGGTTTCCCGTCAGCTTTCTGTCCCAGGACCGCTCCTACAGCGAAGTCAGACGCATCGCACATGATCTCAAAGGGTTGAGACCAGTCAGGGGATTGTAGGATAGGTGCCTGGGTGACTCGATCACGTAGGTTTTCAAAGGCTAGCGTGCATTCCTTGGAGATTTCAAAAGGTACATCCTTAGAGAGAAGAGAAGTCAAGGGGCGCACGATTTTCGAGAAATCTGGAATGAAACGGCGGTAAAAATCGACGTGCCCTAAAAAGGAACGGATGTCCCTGATCGAGCTAGGTACGGGAAGGCGAGAAATCAGATCAACCTTAGCTCGATCCACCTGGATGCCTTTTTCCGAAATTGAGTGTCCCAGGACAATTCCCTCAGGCACCATGAAATGGCTCTTTTCCCAGGAAAGAACCAAGTTCACCTCAATGCATCGCCTGAGTATCTGGACCAAGTGTTGGAGGCAATCATCAAAAGATTCTCCAAAGACTGAAAAGTCATCCATGAAGACTTCCAGGAAATCACCTACCATATCTGAGAATATGGCAAGCATGCACCGTTGAAAAGTAGCGGGTGCATTGCAAAGACCGAAAGGCATCCTTCGGAAAGCATACGTTCCGAAGGGGCAGGTGAATGTGGTCTTTTCTTGGTCCTCAGGATGGATTGCCACCTGGTTGTAACCGGAGTACCCGTCAAGAAAGCAGAAGAACCTATTTCCCGCTAGTTTCTCGAGAATTTGATCAATGAAGGGTAGTGGGAAATGGTCCTTCTTTGTGGAGGAATTGAGTCGGCGGTAATCTATACAGACTCTCCACGCATTGGCTAATCGGGTAGGAATGATTTCTCCGGTTTCAGTTGTTATGGTGGTGAGTCCTGCCTTCTTAGGCACAACCTGAATTGGGCTCACCCAACGACTATCGGAGATCGGGTAGATGATCCCAGCATCTAACCACTTAATGATCTCCTTTTTCACGACCTCCTGCAGATTAGGGTTTAAACGTCTCTGCATTTCACGAGAAGGTCGTGCACCCTCTTCTGAATAGATATGATGAGTACAATAAGAGGGTCTTATTCCAGTCAAATCATCGAGAGTCCACCCGATGGCTCTGCGATGTTGCTGGAGAGCAGTAATCAGACGGGATTCCTGTTCGGGATTGAGGTTGGAATTGATAATCACAGGAAGGGTCTGATTGGGACCCAAAAAGATGTATTTCAAGTGAGCAGGAAGAGGCTTTAACTCGAGGATAGGGTTATCAGCAGCAGCGGGTGGTTCAGTGTAGATGTGAGGTTCAAGGGTAGGAGTTACTGGGTTGTGTATGTCTGGATTTGACTCCTCTGTTTGCGGGTCAAGATCCTTCTGTGGTTGATGAGGCATAATCGAGTCATTCTGGAAGTGTGATTCATCAACCAAAGTCCTGACGTCACAAATCTGTTCGATGACACCACAATTGATTCCTTGTTGGGCCTTAAATATATCGATTTTTAGGGTTTGATCTCCAAATTTAAGCTCTATTTGGCCCTCCTCACAGCTGATGTTGGCTCTAGCAGTAGCCAAGAAAGGTCTCCCTAGAATGATTGGTGTATCCCTAGGGTTTTTAGGCGCGTCCATATCTAAGACTATAAAGTCCACTGGGAAATAGAAATCCCGCACTCTTACGATAACATCCTCGAGAATCCCTTTTGGTGACTTTATAGATCGATCTGCTAATTGTAATGTCACCTCGGTTGGTTTTAGCTCAAATTCTTCTAGATGGTCAAGTAAGGATGTGGGTATCAGGTTTATGGATGCACCCAAGTCTAGCAGAGCTCTATCAAATTGGGTATCACCTATCTTGCAGGAGATCAGGGGAGTACCAGGATCTTTTGCCTTGGGTGGGAGTTTACTGAGGATTACAGAGCTGGCTTGCTCTGACAGAACAATTGGGCTCCCACCCTTGGTTCGCGGCTTACGCTGGGGTGTACACACATTCTTTAAAAATCGTGTGTAAGCTGGTACGTGGCGGATTGCATCCATCAAGGGGATGTTTATGTGGACCTGCTCAAAGAGCTTGACCAGGTCCTCCTCAGGTGCCACGGGCTTGGTGGTCTTCTTTCCCTTGGTCAAGGCCTCGGGAAACGGGATCTTGGGTGGTTCTTCTAGGATAGGTCCAGGTTTTGGATCTGGGATAGGGGTGGGGATGTCCTGGATTACTGTCCTAGGCTTGGGATCACTACCAGGCTTGGAGAGGTTCGGATGAGGTGGGTCTTGGGTTTCCTTACCACTACGGGTCGTTACGGAATTAAGTCCTGCCTGGTTTTGGTTGGGATTGGGTAAGATAGCTTGCTGCTGGTAACCTGCAAAAGAAGTGGAGGCCTCTATCCCGTCAGGTGAAGGAACAGAGGGAGCCTGATAAATCATATGGGCATGGCCCGGGTTTGGGTTCATAACGCGTCGCTGGGTGGGCACGTTATTGGGATTAGGCAGAGGTTGGGAAGGAAGAGTACCTGGCTGGCGAGAGTTTGCCAACTGGGTCAATTGGTTTCGGACCTCTGTAAGTTCGCCCTTGTGTTGTTTCTGGATAGCCGCATTCGCTCTTTGAATGTCAGCCAGGGTCTGAAGGATAAGGGACATTTGATCATGATTTGGCCCAGATGGATAAGTAGGGTTGGGCCGAGACTGAGGCGGCTGGTAAGGACGAGGAGGTTGTGGGCGGGGTTGGAAGGATGGTCTTTGGGTTTGGGAATTTCCCGCCCACTGAAAGTTAGGATGGTTACGCCATCCAAGATTATAGGTGTTGGAGAACGGGTCGTTCTGGATGGCGTTGAGGTCCTCGCAGGTCTGAGGAACCTCCAGAGAGTTAGAGAAAGAGGGAATGGAATTCCCCTGGCAAGTGTAGAAGGAATCGGAAGGACCTCCGGGCAAAGATTCGGATGATGGGTCCATCCTAGGAGAAGATCGATGGAGAATGTTTTGCACAGTTTCCCTTGTGGAAGGAGGCTGTGTGAAAGGATTATGCGCAGAGGTGGCTCGCTGCAGATGCTGTGTCAGCTCATCCACCTTCTTTTCGATAATCGAGACCTTGTCCAATCGACTGGCCATTAACTCCAAGTCGACTGATGCGGACAGGCCCTACGTCTCGTGTGCTCCCCTGAGATTCGTCGCTGCGCGGGTATTCGTCCTGTCGAATAATCCCATGGAGTCATTGTTGATGGAGTTCTCGCACATGTTTTCGAGAATCTCCCACACGGTGTCTTCATGTTGGCCCATGATATTTCCTCCGCAGGTTGCATTGACGAAAAGACGGATGTCCTCACGGAGTCCCTGGTAAAAAGACTGGACCTGTTCCCATTTAGGAACTCCGTGATGGGGGCACTTTCTCATGAGATCCTAAAAACGATCCCATGCCTCATGGAGAGGTTCCCCTGTTTGTTGGGTGAAATGTGTAATCTGATGGCGCAAGGCGTTGGTCCGTCCAACAGGGAAGAACTTTTTCAAGAACTCGGACTGAAGTTCTTCCCAATTGTTGATCGGCCGGGTCTGAGTTTGATACCAATGGGCGGCCTTGTCCATAAGAGAAAAGGAGAACATCTTCATGAGAAGAATATCCCGATTTTGTGCATCTGGCCCGAAAGTTTGGGCCAGATGCTTTAGCTATTTGATGTGCTGGAAGGGATCTTCAGAATTAAGCCCATGGAATTTAGGTATAGCATGAATCATATTGGGCTTTAATTCAGAATCAGGTCCTCCAGTCGGGATTCTGACTCTAGGCTCGATGGCCACCGCAGCAGGATTATAATGGTCCCGCATCATGGGACGCTGCGGTGGGTGCACAAAGTTTTGGAAGAGGTCGTTGAGTCGCT
Source organism: Thalassia testudinum (assembly GCA_037157565.1). Lineage (NCBI taxonomy): Eukaryota > Viridiplantae > Streptophyta > Magnoliopsida > Alismatales > Hydrocharitaceae > Thalassia > Thalassia testudinum. Next base: position 43,618,968 of record JAZHRO010000059.1, read on the forward strand.
GGAGCTGATGCTCCAGATTATTTTCTTCCTCAACTGGCTGAGCCATGATGGGGGAAGAAGAAGAACTTGGTTCTGAATCAGAAGAGAGAATAATGTGAGGGGGTTGTTGCACAAACACGGGCGTCGAGGCTTGGCCTTGACGAGAGTGAATTTCTAAAGGAGGTCTTAAGGGTGGTCTTAAGGACCTCCTACCGTACATGCACTGTTGGAAGAGATGAGTTTAGAAGGTGCTGGACCCAATCAAGACACCCAAAAATGTGTTGGGTGACTATAGAGGTGCGGGGCAGATGGACCCCTTGATCAGAAAGATCGTCCACCTGAGAATTACCTGGGCAGCCAGAGAGGGTGAGTCCTGCGAAGACCCCTACACGGTAGAGCGTCCCCACGGGTTACAGGGTTTCCCCCACCCGACCTCTCTTGTCACTGCGGTTCCAGGTAGACCAGAATGGGGATCTTGACCTCTTAAGTCTACCAATTTTAATTCGTGATCAAGGTGCTTAAGGTTCCACTTGAACTTTAGTCTTTTAAGTGTAAAGAGTGACCTAATTTGAAGGTTAGTTGACCCAAATGGTCAACTTTACCTGCTAGTTTTGCTTATTAGGTCTTGTCTTTTTGGGTTCAAGTGTTTAAAGAGCCAATCTTATTTTAGGGTTTCTTTGGATAGGTATTTTCAGATAATGGCTTGGGCACACTTCTTTTAAGGTTTCTCAATTCTTGTTTAAGAAGTGTGTCTCTAAATCCCTAATGTTGAATCTTATGTTGGCTCTACTTGGTCCAGTTAGTTCTTTGGTGGGTAATTAGGGCTCAAGCAAGAATGTGTTAGCCCCTAAATACCCTTAATAGTGTACAGGAATAATGGGTTGAAAACATGCAACTTCTTATGGTTTACTAAGTATAGAAGACAGGTTAGCCCTATATTGCTTGTTCTTTTCTTTTCTTCCTCTTTAGAGTTTAGGGGTTAATAGCGAGAGGAAAAAAATTACCTGTCCTTGGAGTGGTTGTCGTGCGGTTGCTTGTCTTCTTGATTTCCTGTAGCTGTGTAAAAGAGAGGAGATTATTAGACTAAAAAAAAAAAAAAAGGAATGTTTACCTCTAGAATAGCCATTGCTCCCCGGTAACGGCGCCAACTGGCAAACGGTGGCAGCAACTAGCTTTTCTTAAGTTGTTGTAGCACAGATAGTTATTGCCATCATTTACTAATATTTGTTACTCGGAAAATACAGTTCTCCCGAGGTCGAACTCAGGGAGCAAGTCGTATTCTAGAGATATACATGTTCTATTACAAAAATAAAGAGAGAGAGAGAGAGATGAAAGTTTGGCTTCTTCTTCTTCTCCTTTCTTCCTCTTCTTCTTCTCTCCTCTTTGGCTTTTGTTCTTCGTGTTCTTCCTCTATTTCTTGGTTGGGCGATCTTGTCTTTTTCTTCTTTTTATTTTCTTTGTTTCTTCTTTTCTTGCTTCAGATCTTCCTCCCGTGCTCTTCTTCTTCTTTTCTTCTTGCTTCTCTTCTTCTTCTGCTTTCTGCAGAGTCATCACTTGGCCTCTCTGTGTTCCTCTCTTTCCTCTACCTTGCCTTCCTTCTTCTTCTTTGCCTTCAGGACGTCGTCTGATTGGAAAATCAGACGACTTAAACCGCTTGTTGCTACAGTGTCTCCCTTAGCTTCCTTCTTCTTCACCTGTGCCTGCACGCTCAAGAGTTCAGAGTCAAAGGGCAAAACCTACTCTACCCCCCTCCCCCGCGCGTCTCTTTCTCTCTCAGAATTCGCTCTTAGGACAGCTCTCCCAGAGCAACCGGGTAATCGCGTACGAGTCGCGCCCGGGTCCAGGCCCACCGGCGTGCGGTGGTGGGCGAGGAGTGCGAGTCAAGTCGGGTCGGGTCGGCCGGATCCGCGTGATGAGCTCGCGGACAGGCTGGGTGAAGCGGTGTGAGAGGGATCTCACCCCGTGTGCTGAGGCGATAAGCCTACAGCACTTTTTCAACTTATATCGGCGCTCCTCTTCGAAGCCTTCCGAGGTGGGACTAAATGTCCCACCCCAATGTGAGCGCCTACGCGGAGGAAGCAGCGGCAGCCGAACTTCGCGCGAGGGCTTCGGGCGAGGGCTTCGCCCGAACTGCCGCCTGACACTTCGCGAAGCTACCCCGCGAAGCCTGGGAGTCTGATCTGGGCGTGGTGTGCCTGGAGCAGCAGGTCGAAGGAGCTTCGCTGCTCAGCAATGGCGATGGCGGGCGCAACACCTGTTCACAGAAGCACGGCCTCTCGGCCTAATCAGATATGCGGAGAACCTTCGCCGTGGCACGACGAAGGTGGTCGGAGGGTCTACAGTGGGTGTGGTGGAGCAAAAGGGTCACCCTAGGTTAAACTGCGGGCGGAGAAGTGGGTGTGTTCGGTGGATCTACAGAGGGCGTTTGGTGGGAAGTGGAGGCGCGGAAGAGGATCAGGGTGAGGAGGCGGAGGTTATGCACAGGTCGGCGAGCCGTGTGGGGTGCTGGAGCGATGGGAGAGGTTCGCCGGAGTTTGGCCGGAGGTGAAGGTGAGGGTGATCGGTGGGAAATCGGGGCCGACAGTAAGAGTTTTCAGTATGGAAAAGAAAGAGGGGAGGAAGAAGAGAAGTTTTACCTACTAAGCTGGACGAAGAGGGGTTGGCGCAGGCGACAGTCGTATCGATTGTCGCCGGAGAAGAAACTGCCCAGAGGAAGGGGCGGTGGCGAGGAGAGGGCTGGAGAGGCGCCCGCTGGGTGCGGCACGGCGCGGGAAGATCGAGGGAAGGTAACTGATCACGTTAGGTTTTCGACCGGTTTCGGTTATATCGTTGTAGTAAAGCCGGTTGTTACCAACGTTTCATATAAAATTTTTTACTCGGAAAAATAAAAGAGTTCCCGAGGTCGAACTCAGGGAGCAAGTTGTATTCTAGAGATATACAAGTTCTATTACAAAAATAAAGAGAGAGAGAGAGAGATGAGAATTTGGCTTCTTCTTCTTTTCTGCTTTCTTCCTCTTTGTCTTTGGTTCTTCCTGTTCTTTGTTCTTGTTCTTCTTCTTCTTCTTCTTCTGCTTTCTTCAGATCTTCCCCTCGTGCTCTACTTCTTCTGTTCTTCCTTGTTTCCTTTCTTTCTTTTTCGTCAGATCGTCTTCTTCTTTTCTTGCTTCTTGCTTCTCTTCATTCCTTCTTCTTCTTTGTCTTCACCTGCCTTGACCTCTCTTTTTCTTCTTTCGCGATGGCCGCTGCTCTTCCTTCTTCTTCAGCGGGTCTTCTTCTTTTTTTTTTGGCTGCTGACCTTCCGTCGTCTGCCCCGGTGCTGAGACGACTTAACAATGCCTTCGCTACAGTGCAGCAGCTCCTTCTTCTTCAGCGGGTCTGCTTCTTCTTCTTTGGCCTGCACACTTCAGAGTTTATTCGTCAAGGCAAAAACCTACTCTACCCCCCTCCCCCGCGTATCTCTCTCTCTGAAATCACTCTTCGGAAGCTCTCCCAGAGCGCTACCGGGTAATCGGGTTCGGGTCAGGCCCGGGTCCAGGCCCACCGGCGTGCGTGGTGGGCGAGGAGTGCAGGTCAGTCTAATCGGGTCGGGCCAGGTCCGCGGAGCGTGGTCACGGACGAGGCCGAGTCGGGTCGGGTCGGGTGAGAGGGACCTCACCCCGTGGTAACTGAGGCAAACAGCATAAGGCAGTTTTTGCCTTTATGTGTCCGCGCGCCTTCGAGAGGTTCCGAGGTGGGACTATCCGCGCACCCGTTTCTCTCACGCCTGCAGCAGGGATGGCGCTTCCAATTGCATCAGCTGTTGAGGCGCACAGCTCCAATTGAGGGCCAGGGTGTGTGCGCGAGACTCTTCCGCGCTGGCCGTGGCTTTTCAACCTGGGATATCTCGGCTTGAAGCAACCTCGAGCAGGCTTCGAGCTTCCTCGCCAATGGCGGTCAAGGCCTGAAACCTGAAATCAATAGCACGGCCTCTCGGCCAAATCAGACAGGCGGGGGACCTTCGCCGTGGCACGGCGAAGGTGGTCAGGGGGTCTGCAGGGGGCGAGATGGGGCTGTCTGGTCGTCCTAGGTCAAACTGTGAGCGAGGGAGTGGGTGTGTTCGGTGGGTCTGCAGAGGGTGTTTGGTGGGAAGTGGAGGGGCGGAAGAGGATCAGGGTGAGGAGGCGGAGGTTCTGCGGTGGTCGGCGAGCCGTGTGGGTCGCTGAGGTGATGGGAGCGGCTCGCCGGAGGGTGGTCGGAGGCGGAGAGGATGAGGGTGAACAGGGTCGGTAGAGGGCTTAATTGACTAAATCGAAAGCGGGGAAAGAAAGAGGAGGAGAAGGGGAGTAAGTCTAACTTAACTGCAGGGACGAAGGGGGAGGAATAGGGCGACAGTCGTATCGACTGTCGCCGGAGAAGATGATGCTCAGAGAGAGGGGCGGCGGCGAGCAGAGGGCTGGAGAGGCGCCAGCTGGGTGCGGCGTGGCGCGGGAAGAGCAGGGGAGGAGGTCTCTGCTGCTGGTATTGCGGCAGAGCGAAGAGGTGGAGGGGGAGGAAGTCGCCGGAGCTGGTGAGCGTCTGCCGGAGAAAGAAGAGAAGAAAGCTGGGGGTTTTCTCCGTCAGATCCAGGCTGCCTTCGTCGGTGGAGCGGCGGGGGGTATTTATAGGGTTGAAGCAGGGAGGAAGGCGGAGGGAGACGACGTGTCTCCCTCGCCGGAGAATGGTCGGAATACGAACCCATACCGTCCGTGCGTTCGCACGGCCGGTATGGGGGGCTACAATGACCATGGGGGTGCTCCTGCGACGGCTGACGACGCAGGGCACCCCCGGTACACTTGCCAGGTCCTCCACCTCACCCTGCGCGGCGCCATGCTCCGCGCAAGGTCGCCGGAGCATGGTGCTGGCAGGGTTTTGCAGGAGGGACCTGTTTGCAAAGAACGAAGAAGAGTTAGGGGCCAAAATGCGAGGGTTCAAAAGTTGAGGGCCAAAGAGTAAATATATGAGGACCAAAGTGTGAAGTCGGTCAAGGAGGTTTCTTCTTAGGCTCAAGTTTTTATACATGACTAATTAGGACCTAAGGAATCTGATGGTGAATTTTATTTTCATATTAAACCTTGTTTGACCGGTCAATTTGCGCAAAAACCCAAATTAAGTTATTAATTGGGCATGGTTCTCAATGTAGGTCAAAATGGGTTCTAAAGGCCAAATTGATGGTTCTAAACCCCAGAGATTATTTTTCTATGAATTTTAGAGGGTTTATTCTATTTTTACTTTGCCTCGAACCTTGTGAATTGAAGTGGGTTGTTTTAGGGTTACAGATTATCATTTGGTTCCTTGGAAGTGCTGTAGCCCTTGCTAGATCATCTCATCCCACTTTTATTCTTATTAAGCTGTTTTGACCTATGTTTGGGCCCTGAATTACCCTGTATGCAGATTATACTGGTAAAATTGCACTTTTACCCCTTATGACTTGTTTTCTTCTCAAACTCAGAATTCTCTGAGTTAAGCTTTTCCTTGAGATATGTAGGAGCTTTTATCCTTTGTATTGGGTCAAAATGAGCTAGTTATGGCTCATGATGAGGTTCTCATCATACCCCCATGCCTAGCTTTTGCTAGTCCCTTAGCAAAAAAAAACTTAAGGTTTCAACCCTTGTTCTAGACCATGAAGTTTTCAATGGTTTTAGATAAGTGCCTTTTTATTTGAGCATAGATTAGGTTAGAATGCTGACCATAGGCCTAAAAGATACTCTAGTACCAATCAAGATCCAAATCTGTCTAGCCTTAGCCTCAGTCTTTTAGCAAAGGTTTTTAAGGCCCACAAGAACTAACCTAAGGTTTATTGGACTTCGTGGTTAAAGCACCCGTGCTTGAAATGATTTTAGCCCTGGCTCAGTTCGCAGTGCGTTTTGTAAGAGAGAGATAGAAAGTTTTTTCTGTTTGGAGAGTTTTCTCTCTCTTTTTCTTTTTAGTTCTAGTCTAGGATTGGCTTTTCAACACGGTCTGTATCAGATTCCTTGCTCCCATCATCAATCCTCAAGGGTTCCTGGCGATCGATGCTTCGAGATAGCACCGCCCATGGCAACCCCCGGAACCCTGGCTATTGAGATTTCGAGATAATCCCATCCATGGTATTCCGTGGCCGAATCCAGACCCTGGCAATTGACACTTCGAGATAATGCCATCCATGGAATCTGAACCAGCAGAGTGCTTACATGCCCCCCGTAGGATATGTAAATATCCTAAGAGACAAGCACCGAGGAGATGATATTTTGTTACGCATCTTCGAGGGGATTTCCCGCCTCTCCGCGCTGGGAACTCGTCCAAATCAACTTGTGTTGATCGGCCATTCCTATTCTAGGTGTTCTTTTCAGATTTTTGCGACGCTTCTGCGTGATTCTGATTTTTACGCTTACTGAACCAGGCTGTGTGTGAGATTAGGGTGCTTAGGTTACTGAGTCCCGTAAACCAAAAATTAGTTAACGAGGCCGAATACTCCCTAAGCCTTAGACCTAATACTTCAGCTTTTCATTTTCCTCAACCTCTTGAGGAGTGTCCAGATCTTAATGGGTACTAAGAGTCTATTCAAGAATGCCTAAGGTTTGCATTCTTACTAATCTCATTGTGCACTTTTCAGTTATTTTCTTGAATGAGGTCTAGAACTTAGGTTAATTCCTTAGTTTCTTACTAATGACTATCACTCTTTTCTTATAATTTTGTGCTCCTTTTTCATTTTGTTTCTTCTCTCCTTCACAAAATTTTCCTTCTCCTCTTTTCCTCTTATTCTTTTTCGAAAAATTTTTTAATTTTTATGGTATTTTTGGCATATGTGAATTTTTTTGTTTGAAACCTTTTCTTACAAGTTTTTGCACTTTCCTACCCCCCATGCCTAAGATTTGCAATGTCCTCATTGTAACCTAGGGGGTCTTAGTTCAGGGTGAACTTCGAGTGCTGAAAGGTGTCAGAACAAGTTTCAGGTTTTCAAAGAGAATGACGGGCTGCCTCCCGTTAAGCGCTGAGTTTTACGCCATCGGCTGGGCGCAATAAGCTCAAGGGGAAAGGAGGATATGAGATGCCTCAGCCAAATCAGTAGAAGTTACATCAATGAACGGCTTGAGTCTTTGACCATTCACGATGAAAGGTTCAGAATCGTGGCTGAGTGGACTGATTTCGATTGCTCCATTTCCAAAAACCTGTCGGACCAAATATGGTCCGACCCACTTAGATCTCAGTTTTCCTGGGAAGAGTTTGAGTCGGGCATCAAAGAGTAGGACCTTTTGACCAGGATGAAAGATCTTTCTCGAGATGTGTTTGTCGTGGAAGGCTTTAACCCGCTCCTTGTAGATTTGCGAGTTCTCGTACGCGTCTGTGCGTAATTCATCGATCTCGCTGATTTGGAGTTTTCTGTGGGTCCCAGCCTTGGAAAGATCTAGATTACAGTTCCGTACTGCCCAATAGGCTTTATGCTCCAGTTCGACGGGAAGGTGGCATGCCTTTCCGTACACCAATCTAAAGGGAGACATGCCCAATTGGGTCTTGTGGGCGGTCCTATAGGCCCACAATGCTTCCGGAAGTCGAGACGACCAGTCCTTCCTGCCAGGTCGAACAGTGACCTGTAGGATTTTCTTGATCTCCCGATTCGACAGCTCAGCTAGACCATTAGTTTGGGGGTGGTAAGGAGTAGAGATTCGGTGAGACACCCCGTATTTGGTCATCAGTGACCTAAACTGAGCATTTGTGAAATGGGTCCCCCCATCAGAGATTATTGCACGAGGAATCCCGAACCTTGAGAAAATGTGTTGATGAATGAATTTGAGAACGATTTTGTGATCACAGGTTCGGGTCGGTATGGCTTCGATCCATTTGGACACGTAGTCCACAGCCAACAGAATGTATTCGAAACCATCCGAAACAGGAAAGGGGCCCATAAAATCAATCCCCCAAACATCAAAGATTTCGCATACTAGAATCGGTTGCATAGGCATCATGTCGCGATGGCTCATGTTGCCCAAAGTCTGGCAACGACTGCATGCCTTGCAATGACTGTATGCGTCTTTGAACAGTGTGGGCCAGTAAAAGCCGCACTGGAGGACTTTTGATGCGGTTTTATGCCCGGCAAAATGGCCACCGCATGCCTGGTCATGGCAGAAAGAGAGGATATTGTTGACTTCCCCTTCCGGGATACATCTCCGGATGATCTGATCGGCACCTATGCGGAAGAGGTACGGGTCTTCCCACATGTAATACTTGGCATCGGAGCGTAATTTGTCTTTCTTGGCCTTCGGCCAATCGGACGGGGTCTGATGAGATGCCAAGTAATTTACAATATTAGTAAACCACGGAAGGCTAGTACCAATAGTCAGCAGGTGCTCATCGGGAAAATGCTCAGTGATGGGTCCGGAAGGGTCTATCATTTCAGAAGGAAGACGGGACAAGTGATCAGCTACCACGTTTTGTTTTCCCGCTTTATCGCGAATCTCGAGGTCAAATTCTTGCAACAGCAAGATCCATCGGATCAATCGAGGTTTCGCGTCCTTCTTTGCAAGGAGATGCCTCACAGCCGTGTGATCCGAGTATATGATGACATGGGAACCCAGGAGGTATGATCTGAATTTCTCTAAGGCAAATACTACAGCTAGCAGCTCTTTCTCAGTAACTGTATAGTTACGCTGAGCCTCATCGAGTGTTTTGCTGGCGTAGTAAATGACCACAGGTTTCTTGTCATTTTTCTGCCCCAAAACCGCTCCTACAGCGAAGTCGGATGCATCACACATGATCTCAAAGGGTTGAGACCAATCAGGGGACTGTAGGATCGGGGCTTGGGTGACTCGGTCACGCAGGATTTCAAATGCTTGAGTGCATTCCTTGGAGATTTCGAAGGGAACATCCTTGGAGAGAAGAGTGGTCAGGGGGCGTGCGATTTTTGAAAAATCAGGGATAAATCGTCGATAAAAACCGACATGCCCTAAAAAGGATCGGATGTCCCTGATCGAGCTAGGCATAGGAAGGCGAGAAATCAGATTAACCTTAGCTCGATCCACTTGGATACCTTTCTCCGAAATTGAGTGTCCCAGGACAATTCCCTCAGGCACCATGAAATGGCTCTTTTCCCAGGAAAGAACCAAATTCACGTCGATGCACCGCCTGAGTATCTGGACCAAGTGCTGGAGGCAATCGTCGAATGATGCTCCGAAAACTGAAAAGTCATCCATGAAGACTTCCAGATAATCACCTACCATATCTGAGAATATGGCAAGCATGCATCGCTGAAAAGTAGCGGGTGCATTGCAAAGACCAAAAGGCATCCTTCGGAAAGCGTATGTTCCGAAGGGGCAGGTGAATGTGGTCTTTTCTTGGTCCTCAGGATGGATTGCCACCTGGTTATAACCGGAGTACCCGTCAAGAAAGCAGAAGAACCTATTTCCCGCTAGTTTTTCGAGAATTTGATCAATGAAGGGTAGTGGGAAATGATCCTTCTTCGTGGAGGAATTGAGTCGACGGTAATCTATACAGACTCTCCACGAGTTGGCTAATCGGGTAGGAATGATTTCTCCGGTCTCAGTCGTTATAGTGGTGAGTCCTGCCTTTTTAGGCACGACCTGAATCGGGCTCACCCAACGACTATCGGAGATCGGGTAGATGATCCCGGCATCTAACCACTTGATGATCTCCTTTTTCACGACCTCCTGCAGATTGGGGTTTAAGCGTCTCTGCATTTCACGAGAAGGTCGTGTGCCCTCTTCTGAATAGATATGATGAGTACAATAAGAGGGACTTATTCCAGTCAAATCATCGAGGGTCCATCCGATGGCTCTGCGATGTTGCTGGAGGACAACAATCAGACGGTATTCCTGTTCAGGATTGAGGTTGGAATTGATGATCACAGGAAGGGTCTGATTAGAACCCAAAAAGATGTATTTCAAATGAGCAGGAAGGGGTTTCAGTTCAAGGATGGGGTTTTCAGCAGCAGCGGGTGGTTCAGTATAGATGTGAGGTTCAAGGGTGGGAGTTACTGGGTTGTTCACATCCGGATTGGACTCCTCTATTTGCGGGTCAAGATCCTTCTGTGGTTGATGAGGAATACTCAAGTCATTCTGGAGGTGTGATTCATCAACCAAAGTCTTGATGTCACAAATTTGCTCGATGACGCCGCAATTAATTCCTTGTTGGGCCTTAAATATATCAATTTTCAGTGTTTGATCTCCAAACTTAAGCTCTATTTGGCCCTCCTCACAGCTGATGTTGGCTCTAGCAGTAGCCAAGAAAGGTCTCCCTAGAATGATTGGTGTATCCCTAGGGTTCTCAGGTGCATCCATGTCTAAGACTATAAAGTCCACTGGAAAATAGAAATCCCGCACTCTCACGATAACATCCTCGAGAATCCCTTTTGGTGACTTTATAGATCGATCTGCTAATTGTAATGTCACCTCAGTTGGTTTCAGCTCAGATTCTTCCAGATGGTCAAGTAAGGATGTGGGTATTAGATTTATAGATGCACCTAAGTCTAATAATGCTCTGTCCAATTGGGTACCACCTATCTTACAGGAGATCAGGGGAGTTCCAGGATCTTTTGCCTTGGGTGGGAGTCTACTAAGGATTACAGAGCTGGCTTGCTCTGACAGAACAATTGGGCTCCCTCCCTTGGTTCGCGGCTTACGCTGGGGTGTACATATATTCTTTAGAAATCGTGCGTAAGCTGGTACGTGGCGGATTGCATCCATCAAGGGGATGTTTATGTGGACCTGCTCAAAGAGCTTGACCAGGTCCTCCTCAGGGGCCACGGGTTTGGTGGTCTTCTTTCCCTTGGTCAGGGCTTCGGGAAACGGGATCTTGGTTGGTTCCTCTAGGATAGGTCCTGGTTGTGGGTCTGGAACAGCGGTACCTTGGATAACTATCCTAGGGTCATGATTATCAGGCTGGGCGTGGTTTGGATAATGCTGGTCCTGAGTTGTCTTACCACTACGTGTTGTTACAGAATTTAATCCGGCCTGATTTTGGTTTGGATCTGGTAGGAGGGGTGGCTGCTGCTGAGATCCCGTACGAGAAGTAGAGGCTTCCATCTCGTCTGGAGATGGAGCAGTGGGGGCCTGATAAATCCATTGAGCTTGGCCTAAATTTGGATTCATAACGCGCTTCTGGGTTGGCACGTTATTTGGGTTAGGAAGGGATTGGGAAGGGAGTGTGCCTGGCTGGCGAGAATTTGCCAACTGGGCCAGCTGAGTTTTAACTTCAGTAAGCTCGTCCTTGTGCTGTTTTTGAATGGCCGCATTCGATTTTTGAATGTCAGCCAGAGTCTGAAGGATTAAGGACATTTGATCTTGATTTGGCCCTGATGGATAAGTAGGGTTGGGCCGAGGCTGAGGCGGCTGGTAGTGATGAGAGGGCTGTGTGCGGGACTGAAAAGGTGGTCTTTGGGTTTGAGAATTTCCCGCCCACTGAAAATTTGGATGGTTTCGCCATCCAGGGTTGTAAGTGTTGGAGAATGGGTCGTTCTGGATGGCGTTGAGGTCCTCGCAGGTCTGAGGAACCTCCTGAGAATCAGGGAAAGGGGGAATGGAGTTCCCCCGGCTGGTGAAGAAAGGATCGGATGATCTTCCAGTCCAAGAATCAGATGGGGATGGATATGGATCCATCCCAGGGGAGGATCGGTGTAGGATGTTTTGCACAGTCTCCTGTGTGGAAGGAGGTTGTGCAAAGGAGTTACGCGCAGAGGTGGCTCGCTGCAAGTGCTGAGTCAGCTCATCCACCTTCTTTTCAATGATTGAGACCTTGTCCAATCGACTGGCCATTAATTCCAGGTCGACTGATGCGGACAGGCCCTGCGTCTCATGTGCTCCCTTAAGATTCGTCGCTGCGCGGGTATTCGTCCTGTCGAATAATCCCATGGAGTCATTGTTGATGGAGTTCTCGCACATGTTTTCGAGAATCTCCCATACGGTGTCTTCATGTTGACCCATGATGCTTCCTCCGCAGGTTGCATTGACGAAAAGGCGGATGTCCTCACGGAGTCCCTGGTAAAAAGATTGGACTTGTTCCCATTTAGGAACTCCGTGATGGGGGCACTTCCTCATGAGATCCTGAAAACGATCCCATGCCTCATGGAGAGGTTCTCCTGATTGTTGAGTGAAGTGTGTAATCTGATGGCGCAAGGCGTTGGTCCGACCAACGGGAAAGAACTTTTTCAAAAACTCGGATTGAAGTTCTTCCCAAGTGTTGATCGGCCGGGTCTGAGTTTGATACCAATGGGCGGCCTTGTCCATAAGAGAAAAGGAGAACATCTTCATGAGAAGAATATCCCGATTTTGCGCATCTGATCCAAAAGTGTGGGCCAGATGCTTAAGCTGTTTGATGTGCTGGAAGGGATCTTCAGAATTAAGCCCATGGAATTTAGGTATAGCGTGAATCATGTTGGGCTTTAGTTCGGAATCAGGTCCTCCAATCGGGATTCTAACTCGAGGCTCAATTGCCACCGCAGCAGGATTGTAGTGGTCCCGCATCATAGGACGCTGTGGTGGGTGCACGAAGTTTTGGAAGAGGTCATTGAGTCGCTGGAGCTGGTGTTCCAGATTATTTTCTTCCTCAACTGGCTGAGCCATGATGGGGGAAGAAGAAGAGCTTGGTTCTGAATCAGAAGAGAGAATAATGTGAGGGTGTTGCTGCACAAACACGGGCGTCGAGGCTTGGCCTTGACGAGAGTAAATTTCTAAAGGAGGTCTTAAGGGTGGTCTTAGAGACCTCCTTCCGTACATGCATAGTTGGGAGAGGTAAGTTTAGAAGGTGATGGACCCAATCAAGACACCCAAAAATGTGTTGGGTGACTATAGAGGTGCGGGGCAGATGGACCCCTTGATCAGAAAGATCGTCCACCTGAGAATTACCTGGGCAGCCAGAGAGGGAGAGTCCCGCGAAGACCCCTACACGGTAGAGCGTCCCCACGGGTTACAGGGTTTCCCCCACCCGACCTCTCTTGTCACTGCGGTTCCAGGTAGACCAGAATGGGGATCTTGACCTCTTAAGTCTACCAATTTTAAGATCAGGGTGCTTAAGGTTTCACTTGAACTTTAGTCTTTTTAAGTGCAAAGAGTGACCTAATTTAAGGTTGGTTAACCCAAGGGGTCAACTTTACCTATTGTTTTCTTTAAGAGCTTTTAGGTCCTGTCTTTTAGGGTTCAAGTGTTTAGAGAGAGCCAATTGTTTAGGATTTTTCTTGTATAGGTATTTTCAGACAAGGGCTTGGGCACACTTCATTTGGTTTTCTCAATTCTTGAGTTAAGTAGTGTGTCTCTAAATCCCTAGTGTTGGATCCTAGGTTGGCTCTACTTGGTCCAGTTAATTCTTTGTTGGGTAATTAGGGCTCAAGCAAGAATGTGTTAGCCCTTAAATACCCTTGATAGTGTGCAGAAATAATGAGTTGAAAACATGCAACTTTTATGGTTACTAAATATGGAAGACAGGTTAGCCTTATATTGCTTGTTCTTTTCTTTTCTTTCTCTTTAGAGTGTAGGGGTTAATAGTGAGAGAAAAGATTTACCTGTCTTCGGAGTGGTTGTCGTGTGGTTGCTTGTCTTCTTGAGTTCCTGTAGCTGCACAAAAGAGAGGAGATTATCAGAAATTAAAAGATACAGGAATGTTTACCTCTAGAATTAGCCGTTGCTCCCCGGCAACGGCGCCAAAATGATCACGTTAGGTTTTCGACCGGTTTCGGTTATATCGTTGTAGTAAAGCCGGTTGTTACCAACGTTTCATATAAAATTTTTTACTCGGAAAAATAAAAGAGTTCCCGAGGTCGAACTCAGGGAGCAAGTTGTATTCTAGAGATATACAAGTTCTATTACAAAAATAAAGAGAGAGAGAGAGAGATGAGAATTTGGCTTCTTCTTCTTTTCTGCTTTCTTCCTCTTTGTCTTTGGTTCTTCCTGTTCTTTGTTCTTGTTCTTCTTCTTCTTCTTCTTCTGCTTTCTTCAGATCTTCCCCTCGTGCTCTACTTCTTCTGTTCTTCCTTGTTTCCTTTCTTTCTTTTTCGTCAGATCGTCTTCTTCTTTTCTTGCTTCTTGCTTCTCTTCATTCCTTCTTCTTCTTTGTCTTCACCTGCCTTGACCTCTCTTTTTCTTCTTTCGCGATGGCCGCTGCTCTTCCTTCTTCTTCAGCGGGTCTTCTTCTTTTTTTTTTGGCTGCTGACCTTCCGTCGTCTGCCCCGGTGCTGAGACGACTTAACAATGCCTTCGCTACAGTGCAGCAGCTCCTTCTTCTTCAGCGGGTCTGCTTCTTCTTCTTTGGCCTGCACACTTCAGAGTTTATTCGTCAAGGCAAAAACCTACTCTACCCCCCTCCCCCGCGTATCTCTCTCTCTGAAATCACTCTTCGGAAGCTCTCCCAGAGCGCTACCGGGTAATCGGGTTCGGGTCAGGCCCGGGTCCAGGCCCACCGGCGTGCGTGGTGGGCGAGGAGTGCAGGTCAGTCTAATCGGGTCGGGCCAGGTCCGCGGAGCGTGGTCACGGACGAGGCCGAGTCGGGTCGGGTCGGGTGAGAGGGACCTCACCCCGTGGTAACTGAGGCAAACAGCATAAGGCAGTTTTTGCCTTTATGTGTCCGCGCGCCTTCGAGAGGTTCCGAGGTGGGACTATCCGCGCACCCGTTTCTCTCACGCCTGCAGCAGGGATGGCGCTTCCAATTGCATCAGCTGTTGAGGCGCACAGCTCCAATTGAGGGCCAGGGTGTGTGCGCGAGACTCTTCCGCGCTGGCCGTGGCTTTTCAACCTGGGATATCTCGGCTTGAAGCAACCTCGAGCAGGCTTCGAGCTTCCTCGCCAATGGCGGTCAAGGCCTGAAACCTGAAATCAATAGCACGGCCTCTCGGCCAAATCAGACAGGCGGGGGACCTTCGCCGTGGCACGGCGAAGGTGGTCAGGGGGTCTGCAGGGGGCGAGATGGGGCTGTCTGGTCGTCCTAGGTCAAACTGTGAGCGAGGGAGTGGGTGTGTTCGGTGGGTCTGCAGAGGGTGTTTGGTGGGAAGTGGAGGGGCGGAAGAGGATCAGGGTGAGGAGGCGGAGGTTCTGCGGTGGTCGGCGAGCCGTGTGGGTCGCTGAGGTGATGGGAGCGGCTCGCCGGAGGGTGGTCGGAGGCGGAGAGGATGAGGGTGAACAGGGTCGGTAGAGGGCTTAATTGACTAAATCGAAAGCGGGGAAAGAAAGAGGAGGAGAAGGGGAGTAAGTCTAACTTAACTGCAGGGACGAAGGGGGAGGAATAGGGCGACAGTCGTATCGACTGTCGCCGGAGAAGATGATGCTCAGAGAGAGGGGCGGCGGCGAGCAGAGGGCTGGAGAGGCGCCAGCTGGGTGCGGTGTGGCGCGGGAAGAGCAGGGGAGGAGGTCTCTGCTGCTGGTATTGCGGCAGAGCGAAGAGGTGGAGGGGGAGGAAGTCGCCGGAGCTGGTGAGCGTCTGCCGGAGAAAGAAGAGAAGAAAGCTGGGGGTTTTCTCCGTCAGATCCAGGCTGCCTTCGTCGGTGGAGCGGCGGGGGGTATTTATAGGGTTGAAGCAGGGAGGAAGGCGGAGGGAGACGACGTGTCTCCCTCGCCGGAGAATGGTCGGAATACGAACCCATACCGTCCGTGCGTTCGCACGGCCGGTATGGGGGGCTACAATGACCATGCGGGTGCTCCTGCGACGGCTGACGACGCAGGGCACCCCCGGTACACTTGCCAGGTCCTCCACCTCACCCTGCGCGGCGCCATGCTCCGCGCAAGGTCGCCGGAGCATGGTGCTGGCAGGGTTTTGCAGGAGGGACCTGTTTGCAAAGAACGAAGAAGAGTTAGGGGCCAAAATGCGAGGGTTCAAAAGTTGAGGGCCAAAGAGTAAATATATGAGGACCAAAGTGTGAAGTCGGTCAAGGAGGTTTCTTCTTAGGCTCAAGTTTTTATACATGACTAATTAGGACCTAAGGAATCTGATGGTGAATTTTATTTTCATATTAAACCTTGTTTGACCGGTCAATTTGCGCAAAAACCCAAATTAAGTTATTAATTGGGCATGGTTCTCAATGTAGGTCAAAATGGGTTCTAAAGGCCAAATTGATGGTTCTAAACCCCAGAGATTATTTTTCTATGAATTTTAGAGGGTTTATTCTATTTTTACTTTGCCTCGAACCTTGTGAATTGAAGTGGGTTGTTTTAGGGTTACAGATTATCATTTGGTTCCTTGGAAGTGCTGTAGCCCTTGCTAGATCATCTCATCCCACTTTTATTCTTATTAAGCTGTTTTGACCTATGTTTGGGCCCTGAATTACCCTGTATGCAGATTATACTGGTAAAATTGCACTTTTACCCCTTATGACTTGTTTTCTTCTCAAACTCAGAATTCTCTGAGTTAAGCTTTTCCTTGAGATATGTAGGAGCTTTTATCCTTTGTATTGGGTCAAAATGAGCTAGTTATGGCTCATGATGAGGTTCTCATCAGTAACCCTGCTGCGGTAGTGCGGCAGGGCGACGAGGAGGAGGAGGAGAGGCCGCCGGAGCAAGGGGGCGTCTGTCGGAGTGGGAAGGGAGGAATTGAGGGGGTGTCTCCGTCAGATCCGAGCTGGGAAGAACGGCGGAGCGACGGGGGTATTTATAGGGGCAGAATCAGAGAGGAGGGAGGAGGGAGACGACGTGTCTCCCTCGCCGGAGGACGCCGGAGGAAGGAGACCCATACCGTCCGTGCGTTCGCACGGGCGGTATGGGCGGTCGCAACACTCAGGGGGGCGTCCCTACGGTTGCTGACGACGCAAGGTACCCCCCATTGACTTACCAGGGTCCCTCCCTCACCCTGCGCGGCGCCATGCTCCGCGTAAGGTCGCCGGAGCATGGCGCTGCTCAGGTTTTGTAGGAGGGACCTAAACGTAAATAATGAAGGAGAGTTAGGGGCCAAAATGTGAGGGTTCAAAAGTTGAGGGCCAAAAAGTAAATATATGAGGACCAAAGTGTAAAGTTGGTCAAGAAGGTTTCTTCTTAGGCCCAAGTTTTTATACATGACTAATTAGGACCTAAGGATTCTGATGGTGAAATTTATTTATAGATTAAACTTTGTTTGACCGATCAATTTACGCAAAAACCCAAATTAAGTTATTAATTGGGCATGGTTCTCAATGTAGGTCAAAATGGGTTCCTAAGGCCAAATTGAAAGTCCTAAACCCTAGAGACTATTTTTCTATGAATTTTAGAGGGTTTATTTGATTTTTACCTTGCCTCGAACCACGTGAATTGAAGTGGGTTTATTTTTAGGGTTACACGCTGTCATTTAATTCCTTGGAGTTGCTGTAGCCCTTATTGAGTCATCTCATCCCACTTTTCTTCTTATTAGGTTGTTTTGACCTATGTTTGGACCCTGAGTTACCTTATTTTCAGATCGGACTGGTGAAATTGCATTTTTACCCCTCAGTTTATGTTTTCTTTGCAAACTCAGAATCTCTCTGAGCCAAGCCTTTCTAAGGTTATGTAGGAGCTTTTATTCTCTGTATTAGGTCAAAATTAGCTAGTTATGGTTCATGATGAGGTTCTCATCACGCACCCGGTACGGACACTACGAGTTTCTGGTCATGCCGTTTGGGCTGACCAATGCCCCCGCTGCATTCATGGATTTGATGAACCGGGTGTTTAGACCGTACTTGGACCAGTTCGTGGTGGTATTCATTGATGATGTGCTCATCTATTCTCGAGACCACGCGCAGCACGAACAGCACTTGCGGATGGTTTTGGACACGCTGAGATGACGTAGGTTGTACGCCAAATACAGCAAGTGCGAGTTCTAGTTGAGGGAGGTAACCTTCTTGGGTCATGTGATCTCCGGGGATGGCTTGGCTGTGGACCCAGCCAAGGTTGAGGCAGTGCTCAGGTAGGAGAGACCGCGTATAGTAACTGAGACCCGTAATTTCTTGGGACTGGCAGGCTACTACAGGCGGTTTATCAGGGGCTTCTCGCAAATTGCACGTCCTATGACACAGCTGACCCGGAAGGACGTGCCCTTTACTTGGACAGACGCTTGTAAGGCGTGTTTTCAGGAGCTGAAGGAGAGGCTGACTTCGGCTCCCGTGCTCACCATCCCAGACAGTAGTGGCGGGTTCGTTGTGTACACGGATGCCTCTTTGCAGGGGTTAGGGGGTGTGCTCATGCAGAGGGGTCACGTTGTCGCTTACGCTTCGCGGCAACTGAAGCCCCATGAGCATAGCTACCCTACCCACAACGTGGAGCTGGCAGCTGTCATCTTCGCGCTGAAGACTTGGAGGCACTACTTGTATGGTGAGACTTTTGAGATTTTCATAGATCATAAGAGCCTCAGATACTTGTTTGATCATAAGGAGCTCAACATGAGACAGAGACGTTGGTTGGAGCTCCTGAAGGACCATGACTGCAGCATTTCCTACCACCCGGGAAAGGCCAACGTGGTGGCTGACACCTTGAGCCGGAAGGCGCCCGCCCACGTGGGCAGTTTACAGGCGTAGAGCTGGAGCCTCATGGAGGAGATGGGCAGTTGGCGGCCACTAGAGTTACTGGGGCACAGTGGGGCAGTGACGGTAACACAACAGACGAGGCCAGAGCTGATAAACCTCATCATCACTAGACAGATGGTCGACCCGTACTTACAGTCATTGCGTGACAGAGTGCTGTCAGGAGACCCTGGGAACTTCTCTTTTACAGACCAGGTACTACGCATGAGAGGACGTTTGTGTGTTCCCAGGGACGAGGAGCTGTTGAGAGAGCTCCTGACTGAGGCACACGGTTCCAAGTTCACCATACATCCTAGAAATACAAAGATGTACCATGATTTGAGACGCGACTTTTGGTGGAGAGGGATGAAGCGGGATGTAGGTGAATTCGTACAGCAGTGTTTAGTGTGCCAGCAGGTGAATGCCGAGCATCAGAGGCCTGCAAGGCCGTTACAGCCACTTCCAGTGCTACAGTGGAAGTGGGAGAGCATCACCATGGACTTGGTGGTGGGCTTGCCCGTTACCCAGCAAGGACACGATGCAGTCTGGGTGATCGTTCACAGATTGATGAAGATGGCACGTTTCTTGCCGATCCGAGTCACCTTGGGACCAACACAGTTGGCAGAGAGGTATATCTGCGATGTGGTACATCTACACGGAATTCCGTGGGAAATCGTATCCGACCAAGATACCCATTTTACGTCTCAATTTTGGGCTGAGTTTCAGCAGGCCTTGGGGACATGGTTGAGGTTTAGTACAGCTTACGATCCCCAGATAGACAGATAGAAGAGCTATGTAGATCGAAAATGCAAAGAGGTACAGTTTGAGGTTGGGGACCACGTCTTCCTTTGCATTTCACCCATGAATGGCCTGCAGCGGTTTGGGGTGAGAGGGAAGCTCGCGCCGAGGTTCGTGGGACCCTTTGAGGTCCTGGAGCCGGTTGGATCCGTTGCTTACAGGCTATCCCTTCCTCCCCAGCTTTTAGGTGTGCATGACGTGTTCCACGTGTCCAACCTCAGGAAGTACGTTGCTAATCCCAGTCACGTCCTGAACCACGAGAGCGTCGAGGTGGGTGACGACCAGACCTACCCCGAGCGGCCAGTGCAGATTCTCGACAGAGCCATCCAGAGTCTGAGACAGAAGCAAGTACCCCTGGTGAAGGTTTTGTGGAGGAGCTAGCGGGACGAGGAGGCTACCTGGGAGCCTGAGGCGGCGATGCAGGAGCGGTACCCAGAGCTCTTTGAGGGGACGTCTTTTCAGACAAGCTTCGATCCTCTTTGAGTTTGTTATGCGTATATTGTTCTTTTTCTGCACCATAGTTAGCGCAAGTTTCGAGGATGAAACTTCCTTTGAGTTTGTTATGTTGTTAAGACCTAGACATCAAACACTTTTAAGATGTCTGGGAGTTGGTCCAGACGTCTGGAAATAAATTTTTGCGTGTGTACGATTGCGAGTCTGCGTGCGTACGCACGCAAACTGAACCCACTAACCTGCAGGCGCTTTTTCTCTCCCGCGATGCCTTCAAATACCCCTCTCCCCCCTTCCCTCTCCCTCACCCACCACTCCACCGTCTCCTCCTTCCAGCGTTAGCGTGAGAGTGAGAGAGCGAGGGCAACAACTGCTGTCGGGTGCGTGTGGGGAGGAGGTGCAACGAGAGGGGAGAAGAGGGAGAACGCGTAAGGAAGAGAGAGCGAGATTGCCGGAGCAGCGTAGGGCTGGTCGACGGGCGTGCAGCGGGAGCGTGGTGCTGGGGAGCTTACCTCTGTGCTGCTGCAGCTCAGACAGCAGGCGGGAGAGCACAGCGCGGCCATGCGCTGCAAGAAGAAGGCGAGGAGGTCCTCGCCTTCTTCTGGAGGGAGATCCAGACATCTAAAAGGTACGATATTTCTCATCTTCCTCCTTTTTGCGGATCGGCCATGCAGGCCAATCCGTAGAAGGTTGAGATGTGTCGTGATGAGGAGGTTTTCGTCGCACGTGCAGGTTTCGTTCCGAGAAGGTGCAAGGACATGCCCTCCCACACAGATCAGATGTCTGGGCACAGCACCAAACGGTGGAGAGAGTCTCCAAACGTCCGGAGTGATAGTCGGACGTCTGGAACTAGGTCCAAACGGTTCAGTGGGATCCTGGACGTCTAGAGAACAGCTCAAAGTGAGGTATAACCTGGACCACCTTTTAAGACGTCTGGAAGGTGTTCCAGACATCTGATTTGAGTCAGGGTTGTCGCTTTTGACCCGTTTAAGGTCCGTTCGAAGTCCGATTTTCGCGTTTGAGATTCCGTTCTTCTCATAATTTGTTCCTCTACTTGTTTAAAATACTTTTATCCTGTTCTGAGTTGTTCCTTGTGATTGATCCTTGTGTTAGAACCTCATTCCGTTGTAGCTTTGGGGGTTGCAGAGGCACGTGGACCTGCCGATCACGCCCCCATTACTCCCGGTTTTGCGAGTAGAGTGGCTCCCTTAGTTATTTACCAACATTAATGCATCTCTGAGATGAATGATAGATCCTAGTATATGGCATGAATCCTAGGACCTGAAAGCTAGATTGAATGATAGATCCTAGGGTATGGCATGAATCCTAGGGCTTGAAAACTAGATTGTATGATAGATCCTAGGGTGTAGCATGAATCCTAGAAACAGAAACACTGAAACGATTGTCTTGAATACTTGGATTGCAGTCTTGCATAAGTAGAGAGAATAATGATAATTGCCTGTAATTGGATAACAGCTGCCTGTGAAATGTAGAGTACTGTTGCTATTAACTGTTACATGTAATTCTTATTGTTGGAAACTAAATTTGAGTTGCCTGTATATAAACTGATATTAAATGTTGGAAACACGGGCTTCATGCGAATGAAACTGAAATGATGAAACCTAGTATGGCTTGGCCTGAGAAATATGAGTATGAACCCTACAGGGAATTAGAGTAGAGCTCCTGAAAAATAAATAGAATGGAACTGGGAAAGTGGATGGGGAAGTGAGCTGGCCCTTGAGTACGGAGTATCAAGGAGAGCGACTGTCCCCCTGTTTAGTGCAGAGCGGAGCTAGCCGCCCCAGGGACCCGGGGTTAGGTCTGACCACTTTGTACCGACTTTTGGCCCTTGTGTACATAGTATCGAGGAGAGCTACTAGTGTAAGGAGAGCGCTAGCTACCCCACGGGCCCCAGGGTTCTGCTAGCCATCCTACACCGACTTGTTAGGCCCAATGGGCAAACCAAGGTAGTCAGGCGAGGGTGCACGGACTATGGAGGGGCAAGACCCCTGTTTGGTTACCGTGGAGGGGCTAGACACCTGTTACTGAAAGGGATCTACCCTATACTGGTTCCATGCTATGCTTTGGGCGCACCCGTTAACGGAAAAGACTGACTGCGTGCCAGTGCGGGGTAGCTACCCGTGCGTTTATCGCGCGTGTCGTAGTCACCGTTACGCCTGTCAGCGACCTTGGGGTGGTTCACTGAGGGTAGGACCACCACGGGGGACTCTCCCGGCCAGAAGAGCACCACGTGCTACTTCTACTTTTCGGAAAAGACTGCAATCAAGATCATTCCCATGAGGAACATTCGAGATCAAGAGAAAGACCTGAGAAATGAATCAAGAAAGAGTAAATAGAGAAAAAAAAGAAGGAAATTAAAAATAACAGCTACTTGTCCACCTTTACTGTTTTCTTAGCTAGCTGGTTGCCACTCTACTCAGCATTTCGCTGACGTGTCACTTTGTCACCTTTTCAGGACCAAGTGTTGAGCAGCCAGAGCCTGCGGCTGCGGAGGGTGCTAGGCCTAGTAGAGCCCAGTAGTTGTACTTTTGTTGTACAGTATTTCTATTTCACTTGTACTCTTTTATTGAAATCTTCATACTCTGTACCTGTTTGTAATCCTCTACTGTTGTGGTGGTATGTACTATAGTAGTTCTTTTCTTTACTGTTGTACTTTTGTTACTGTTAGTAACATGTATGGTAAATGTGATTTATTTTACTGCTTTTTGGTTACTTTCTCGTTGGACAACTGGGTCTTGGGATCAGTCGATTCGGTCTGATTCTCATGTCCTATAGGGATTCGAGAACCAGGTCATAACAAGTCCTAACCTCAGGCCCCGTGGGGCGACTGGCTCCCTCCCTACACTAAGTAGCTCACCTCGATATCACGTACACGAGGGCCATACAGAAGTCGATGTAGAGTGACTAGTCCTAACCCCGGGTCTCAACCCAAATGAGAGGCTAGCTCCCCTCTACACTAAAGGGACAGTTGCTCTCATTGGTACCAGGTGCACAAGGGCCCTTCCTATCTACTTACTAAGTTCTTTCCATATACAAGAGTTCTTCTCCTAATTCCCCGTAGGGTTCATACTTGTATTCCTTTCATTCCATTTTCCAACATTTAGATCTTACTATTCACATTACGGGTTTCATTCTTATAACAGCTAGCTCATGTTTTACTAACTGAGAAAGCATCACATCAATAAACTAATACATTTGCTAGCAAGTTGGTTTAACATTCATCTCAAGGAAACAGTGTAGCTCAAGCAATATTCGTTCGTTTCTGCCCTAGGGTTCATTTCACGTCCTAGGGTTCAATTAAGTTATTCTAAACATGCACTTTGCTTGATTAAATCTTGATATTAAAGCAAACCACTCAACTGGGAAACATGGGAGGAATGGGGGCTAGAACAGCAAGTCCTATCATCTCCGCAGGCCCCAAACATGCTACAAGCTGGTGACCTGTACCAGTGACTAAGTCACATCAGACGAGTTCGAAACAGTATATACTCAACACTAACACGTAGAGAAACTCGAGAGGAAAACAACGGTACTTCATTTGTGAAAATCTGATTCCGTTTGGACCCTAAACTAGACAAAAATGCGCATACTATCTAAAATCAGACGTCTGGGACTAGACCTAGACGTCTTAAACAAGCTCAGAACCTCACCTTGCTTCCCTGTAGCTTCCTCAGACGTCCGAACCCCTTTGTAACCGTCTAAGGGTGATCCCAGATGTCTTATACTCCCTCCGATCCTCTAGGAGTGCCATCAGATGTCTGGCACTGCCTCCAAACGTCCTAAAGCACCTCAAAGGGCGTGTTTGCGTGCCTTTCCAAGGTTTATACCTATGTACACACTCACGGGTTAAAAACCTTCGACAGCGCGATGTTATGTACGTAACGTACGCACATGCATGTGTGTTCAAGACAGTTACCTCGGCACTCTGTGAGTTTTCAAATATCCGACGCCAACCCCGGGCATCCGCTGCTGCTCCAGACATCTGGCAAATGCCCCAAACATCCGATACTGGAAAATCCAGTTTCCATGAACTCCTCGCTCAATCCTGCTTCTCGTGGGCCTCTACTTGCAGTGCCATAGCAGCAGCCTCAGTAGCTATAGGAGACCGAGGACCCTCCTCCGGCGTCCTCTCTCTTACGAGCTCCTTCGAGCTCCTGCGGTTCCCGCGGCTCCTCCGACAGTGCAACCTTAGCACTCACGGTTGCACCCGCAGTAAGGTGCCCATGCACACGAGCTCCCCCCGCTCGTGCTCGTCCACCGCGCACCCAAGCTCCTTCGGCTCTCGGCCGCGCTCCTCTCTCCCTCGTCCACACTCCCTCTTCCGCGCTCACACTCTCTCCCTCTCTCCTCCTCCTTCTCTCGTGGGTTCCTCTCCTCCACTTGCAACTGCAAGCGGAGGCGGGAAGGCGGTGGGTCCTCGCCGGTAGCAAGGTGAGGAGATGGAGGTGGTGGAAGTGGTGGTGGTGGTGGAGTGGAGATGGAGATGGTGGAGGGGGTTTTAAAGAGTGGGTTAGGGTTTGGAGTAGGGGAAAGTGTGTGTGTGTGTGTGCATGAGTGAGTGTAGTAAGGGAGAGGAGAGAGAGGGAAAAATTGCGAACATTTTCCTGCCATCCTCTCTTCTTCCCGAAAAACCCACACACTCAACTCAAAGAGACAACATTTTTGCGTTTACGTCCCTAACCTTCTGGAAAATTCCCAACGGTCCTTGGAAGGGTCATTTCACATCGCCTACACGTGTCTCTACCAATTCATGCTTACGTCACTTGTAGTAGGCGTCTACCTACCCTTACTAGTAGAAAAAGTACTATTCGCAACGAACATTTTCGACCGTTTAAGTAACGGTCAAGAATAAATGTATTATTGACCGTTTTAAGCGTAACGGTTGCCAAAAGTCTGGTCATTAACTTTCCCAACTGTAAAATAGTTAGGGTGGTTGAGACCATTCTTGACCGTTTATAACGGTCAATAATAAAAATTTACTCGATCGTCATTATATAAACGATCGACGATAATGACATCGACGGTTGAATATATAACGGTCGAAAAAAGTCAAGTATGAAATTAATGCACTGATTGAAACCATTGTCGATCATTTATAATGGTCGATAATAAAAGAATCGACCGTTAAATATATAACGATCAAGAAAAGTAAAGCATAATTAAGATGTCTGGTTGAGACTATTTTTGACCATTTTGTAACGGTCGACAATAATAATATAGTCGATGATTTCCATATTAACAGTCGAGGATATTCTCATTGAAAATCGTGACGGCAAAAACATATTTTTCTAATGCATTCCTCGACCGTTCAGTCAATAACGGTCGAGAAAACACAGACAAAAATACCAGCGCAACCCCAACTCCTTCCCCTTCATTTCTTCAACAAACCTCCTCCAACCTCCTCCAACCCACAATGCCGCCGACCTTCTTCATCTGCTCTGAGGGCCCTCCTCTCGCCGATGACCATGTGCACGTCGTCCGGTGCCCCCCCACACCCCAGTAAGTGCTCGTCACCCCTCCTTCCCTTCTTATTCCACCACGCCACCATGGCGACCACCGACACCACCATGACCACCTTCCCTTCCTCGTGCCGCTGCCACCACCATGATCACCTCGTCAACCACCACCCCCACCTCCACGGTCACTCGCCGCCGCCACCACCTCAGGCCACGACTACAACCTCTTGTCGCCGCCACTACCACTTCAGGCACCACCACCACCACCTTCTCCTGCCACCACCACCACCTCCTCCTCCTCCACCCACCACCATCACCCTAACTTCCCCCTTAGGGTTAGAAATTTAATTTTAGGTTAATTGATTTTTTTTATGTAACACTTAGGTTAAAAATTTAATTATTAATGCAATTAAAGTATACACTTCATTTAATTATGAATGCAACACAGTGCTAGTGGCTACTGTGTTGCGGTAAAGGAGCAGCGGTGGTGAGCTAGTAGAGGTGGTGACGGTGGGGAGGAGCAGAAGAGAGTTGAGTTGAGGAAGGAGGGAATGATGAGGAGATTATGATGGTGGTGGCTTGGGGAAAACGAAGGAGAAGCCATGGCTAGTCGAGATGGAGTTGTAGAGGGAGAAGGATAGGACGAGAGGGAGGAGGTGGGTGGAGCATGTGGTGGGGTACGTGGTAGTGGTGGATGCTAGGGGTGGAGGAGGTGATGCGGATGAAGATGACAGTTGTGGGAGGAGTTGTGGGAGAAAGAAGGTTGAGAGGACATGCTTGGTGGTGTCTTGCCATGAGAAGAAGTTGGAGTAGAGGATGAACAGGGAGAGGAGCTGTGATGGAGGAGGATTGATGGTGGTGAATCCGTAAAGGTAAGATGAGGAGTTGAAGATGACGACGCTGGTCATGTGGTGGAGAAAGACAACAGTGTCAGCAGTTGCTGCATCGTGGTGAAAGAGCAGTAGTGGTGAGCTGGTGATAGTGGAGAGGAGAAGAGAGTTGAGTTGAGGAAGGATGGAATGAGGAGATTACAGTGGTGCCAAACAGAGTCAGTGTAGAGTGTCTAAGCCTGACCCCAGGGCTCAACCCAACAGGCGGTTAGTACCCCTCTACACTAAAGGGACAGCGGCTCTCCTTGGTACCGTGTACACAAGGTCCAGCTTACTTCTCGTCTACAGGAGTTCTCCTCCTCATTCCCCGTAAGGTTCATGCTGGCATTCCTTTCATTTCATATTCCAAACTTTCAGATCTCTCTGCTTACATTTCCGTTTCCATTCTTTAAAACAGGCAGCTCGTGATTTTCTACTAACAAGGCATCATATTAAGTAACCATTACATTTGCTACCATTTAAAGTTTTACAACCATCTCAAGTAAATAGTGTAGCTCAACCATACTTGTTCCTACCCTAGGGTTCATTCTCATCCTAGGGTTCTACATGTTTCTCAAGTATACAGTATAGCTCAAACCATACTCATCTGTTTCTGCCCTAGGGTTCATTCTCATCCTAGGGTTCATTCAAGTTATTCTAAGTATGCAGTTCATTTATTTAAATCATAATATTAATGCAAACCACTCTACTGGCAAACACGGGAGGAAAAGGGGCTCAAATCACAGATCCCGTCGCCTCTGCGGCTCCCACGTACTCGACTGGCTAGAGACCTATATAATTAGCCAACCGCATCAAACGAGTCCAAAACCGTACACAAGTAACACTACATTGTAGAGAAACTCAAACAAAAAACAACGGTAGCTCATTTGCGGAAATCCAATTCCGTTTGAGCCCTAAACGGGTCAAAAACACTCACACTGCCCAAAATCAGACTTCTGGGTCTAGTCCCAGACGTCTTGAAAGACGTCAATACTTACCCTAGGTTTTCTGCAGCTACCTTGGACGTCCGGACCCCTTCAGGATCATTTGAGGTGAGCTCCAGACATCGGACTCTCCTTCCGGTCGTCTGGAGGTATGGTCAGACGTCTGGCTACGTGTCCAGACGTTCAAAAGCACCTCGAAGGGTGCATCCTGTGCCTTTCCAATGCTCTACTCCTGAGTACACACGCGCAGAGCTAAATAAGGCTGGACCAAAATCCCTGTCGTAAGGCCTGCATGGCCGTAAACCACACAGAAACACGTACCGTAGCACTGAGCATGCTTTCAGACGTCCGGCTTCAGCTTCGGACGTCCTTCGGCTATTCCAGATGTCCGGGATGTGCTCCAGACGTCTGATATTGGAAAATATCCAGTATGCAGAACCTCCGCGAGCCTTCTCCACGCAAAACAGTTACGGCCCGATTCCCGGATCCCTACAAGACCCGAGACCGGCTCACCTCAACTAATCCCAAGACCCAGTCATCCAACAAAAAATAACAAAAAAATAGGAAAGTAAAGCACATTCACATATGTAATATAACTAAGCAGAAGAAAAGTACGAACAGTATAGTAAATTTGTTGTTTCATTACATGCCATCATAACAACAAAGACAATGAACAGCGGAAGTAAACAATAGAGTCAAATAGTAACTATCAGTCCAATACTTACTACAACAGTAAAGGAACGAAAAGGAAGTGCTAAAAACTACGGCTAAGCTCGACTGAGCCCAGCACCCTCCGAACCGGAAGCTCAGGCTACTCAACTCCGGATCCTGAACAGTATTATGAAAAGACAAAGTCAACGAATGCTGAGCAGAGTGGTATCTATACTATCTAAAATAGTAAAAGCAACATGTTTAATTCTCTTTTCTATTTATCTGTTTTATGTGTATTTCTTTTTCACCCATTTTTCTCAAACATCCAGATATTCTTGATCTTACATGTTCCTCATGGGAACGATCTTGCTTGCAGTCTTTTCCGTAGAGTAGAAGGTACACGTGGTGCTCTCCTAGTCGGGAGAGTCCTCCATGGTAGTCCTACACCCAGTCAACCACCTTGAGGTCACTGTTAAGACATAGCGGTGACTAAGCCACGCGTGATAAGCGCACGGGTAGCAACCCCGCACTGACACACGGTCAGTCGTTTTCGCTAGCGGGTATGCCCAAAGTACAGCACGGAACAGTATAAGGCCTTGCCCTCTCAGAATAGGGTCTCACCCCTCAAAACCGAACAGGGTCTCACCCCTCAAAACCAAACAGGGGTCTCACCCCTCCACAGTCCGCGCACCCTCGTCTGACTACCTCGGTTTGCCCAGAGGGCCTAACAAGTCGGTGTAGGATGGCTAGCTGAATCCCAGGCCTCGTGGGGTGGCTAGCTCTCTCCCTACACTAGTAGCTTGCCTCAGTACCACGTACACGAGGGCCAACAGGAGTTGGTGTAAAGTGACCAATCCTAATCCCGGATCTCAACCCAAGGGCGACTAGCTCCGCTCTACACAAAAAAGGGGCAGTTGCTCTCCTTGGTACCACATACTCAAGGGCCAGCACACTTCCCGTCTACATTTTAGGTTTCCATCTATCCACAAGAGTTCTACTCCTAATTCCCCATAAGGTTCATGCTCATGTTCACCTCATTTATTCCGATCCAGATTTCACCATTCACAATTCATCTCTCATGCATATACAGGTAGCTCGTGTTTCCATAATTCGATACATGCAACTGGTGATTTCATAGGTAATTGTTCATAAATTACAGGCGGCTCATAATTATAATATAGGTAATTGCTAACAGTTTAGTTCAATCATGCATGCAAATACATTATACAGCACAAACAGTTCATTCATTTCTCTATCCTAGGGTTCATGCCACATCCTAGGATTCCATTTGGCTATTTTCACAAGAACATTCTTATTTAAATATTATTAATAGAATTAACCACTCTACCAAGAAACTCGGGAGTAATGGGGACTCGAACCACAAACCTAAGCGTCTTTGCGAGCCCCAAACGCACAGTAGGCTAAAACCCTATACCAGGGAATACATCACAAAAGGAGAGTTCATAATAGTGTACAAAGGACTCTAGTACATAGAGGAACTCGTAAGGAAAATACAGGTATTTCGTTTGCGTAAAACGGACCCCGATCGGACCCCAAATGGGTCAAAAACATGCCTACTGTTCAAAATCAGACGTCTGGGAACAAGTCCAGACATCTTAAAAGGTACCAAAACCTTACCTTAAGTCCCTGCGGTGTCCTCAGACGTCCAGGCCTTCTCAGCGATCATCTGAAGGCAATTCTAGACGTCGGACAATGTCTCCAGTCATCTGGATGCACCTCCAGACGTCTGGTGATCTGATCAAACGTCCAAAAGTGCAGCATCTGCGCTCCTTCCCAAGGTTGCACCTGCATACAATAACGTAGGCGCGGTCAGCCGACAAATATCCCTGCGCTGTGATATGCATGGCGCAAGGAGATTACGTACCTTCGCAATAAAAGAGCTTTCAGACATCTGGCCTTAGCTCCAGACGTCCAGGTACTCCGTCAACCATCTGGAGTCCACTCCAAACGTCTGATACTGGAAAACTTCCAGTATCAGAACCTCCTTCCAGCGCTCTCCTCTCGCTCCGCCTCGCGCCACCGCAGCTCCAGTTGCTGTAGAGGGTTGGGAGGCCGCCTCCCGAGCTCTCTCCTCCTCCCACACGTGCCTGCAGTGGCCATGCGAGCTCCGCCGAGCTTCCACCAAAGCTCTCCGACCTCGGCCTCCTCCTCCTCCCACACTCTCCTCCTTCTCCCTCTCGCTCTCCCTTGCTCGCCTCCTCTCGCCACTCCCACACAGCTTTGAAGGTGGTGGTGGTGGTTGGTGTGTGGAGTGGAGAGGAGAGGAGGGGGACTTATATAGACCTTGTGGAGGTTAAGGTTTAGGGAGGAAAAGGAAGGGAGAGAGAAGAAGAGGGTCCTGCGCATCGCTTGCATGCAGGGCGCAGTGTGCGTACAAAAATTTCATTTTCAGACATCCGGGAAAGGGTCCAAACGTCTGACTGAGACTCCAGACGTCTTAAAAGGTTAAAAGTGTGATGGGTCATTACAAGAACCCCTCCGCGCCGCCCGCAGCTACGATGCCGGTAGCTTCAGGAGGTCGCGAAGCCCACCATCGCAAGCTCCCATGACTCCCTCGCGAGCTCCTCCTCTCAAGCTCCTCCCACGCTCCCGCTGCGCTCTCTCCTCCTTTGCATCCCGTCTCTCTCTCTTCTTCCTCTCCACTTGCTACGCTGGAAGGAAGGGAGGAAGGTGGCAGTCAGCTGAAGGGAAGAATGAAGGTGGAGCTCAGTGGGGATGGGGAGAGTGGCGTGGGTGTGGGGTTTAAATAGGAGGGTTAGGGTTTGGGGTGAGGAGAGGGGGCCTGCATGCGTGTGTGCGCATGGAAAAAGAATAGCAAGTACGATTCTTGTACTTTCAAACGTCTGACCCTCCATCCAGACGTCTGATGGCTTATCCAGACATCTTAAACAACCCAAAAAGGCAACAAGTCATTTCAGTGGAGTAGGTGGTGGGGTGGTAGTGATGGATGTTGGGGATGGAGGTGGTGAGGATGGAGGTGACGATTATGGAAGGAGGAAGATCGGTTTTTTTTTGTTGAAATGCATTTCTTGATTTTGTTTGTCAATTCTCTATTCTTGCATTCTTTTAGAAATTTGATGGTGATTGTTATAGAGCATTCTTTCGATAATCTAATGATTGCATGTTTGAATCGTGTTCCCAAATTGTTTAAATTATTTGACATTTATGTTTAATTATGAAATTTTTATTACAACTTTATAGATACATACACTTGCATAAATTTAGATGCACTTAATGACAAACAATAAGAATTCTAACCCCTATGTAACAGGTTATGGGAGGGATATAATTGTGTCAAAATACTAGCCCATCGAGATTTATGATCATGTTGTACGGATAATGTAGAGTGTGTATACTTCACTTACATGTACGATGCGTTGTCTTTATAACATGCCATAAGTGTCATCGTCCTTTGTTTAAAGAAGTTCTGAGCAAAAAGGGATCCTTGAAAATTTGATCACAACTTAGGATTACTTCTTGCATGTAGCTAATATTTGGAGAAATTTCAGTCACATTTTCTCGCTCTTCTGCTGTAGACTAACTAATTTTAACTCCGTTCCTGAAATTCCCTTTAGTGGGGGCTATTTGGGATATAGTTAAGGTTAGTTTTGAGGGGTATACTAGAGAATTGTGGAGAAATGCTACCTAAATTTTTTCAAACACTGGTTGCATGTAAAAAGTAATGTTGTGATCAAATCTTCAAGGATGAGCTATCAAGTGAAAATCTTCTTAAAATACACATATCTTCCTTATTCAAGTCCAACTTATGAGTAGTTGTCTTTTACATTTAGGTTAATTATCATTGATAAGTCATGGATCAGTATGAGGAATTCGAATTACCACGAATACAAGAGTGGAGTGATTTCGTTTCTGGAGTGGGCATTTCATGATGATAGGAAGACATTTAGACGAGGTGAATTCCTTTAGCTGATTTTATGCTCATGTAGACACTGTTTGAATGGATTTTTCTATGATCGAGACATAGTTTTGGAACATATGATATGTAACAGTTAGTGGCAACAATACATAAATTGGACAACTCATGGTGAGCAAATGAGAGAAGTTAGAAATGAGAGAATTGAAGCCTTTGAAAGAAGTGATGATAATCAAGGATATGAATTGGATGAAATGTTACATCATATGAGAGCAGCAGACCATAAGGATGCAGATGATGATGAGACATTAGGAAATTGTAATGAGTTGTACAATGCAGTCAAGGCAGCAGAGGATCCTATTGATCCTAGAATAATGTCAATGTCGAAGTTGTCATTCCTTCTGAAAATGTTTCAGATGAAAGTGATGAATAGAGCCACAGCAACATTAATGTCTAAGGTTCTAGAATTCATTGGAGATCTGTTGAATAATCCTGCTGGATATCCTAAGTCATGGTATGATGTGAAGAAGCAGATACGTAGGCTCAGACTAAAATGTGAGAAGATTGATGCCTATCGTAATGACTGTGTCCTGTACAGAAATGAGTACTCAGGGTTAACTATCTGTCCTGAATGTGATAAGGAGAGATATAAGGTGGGTAAGTCAACAAACACCAGCAGGAAGAAACAATCAGAGAAGGTTCTCTATTATTTTCCATTGATCCTTAGGCTACAACGCCTATTCATGTCTAGTAAAACAGCAAAACTGATGTCATGGCATCATGATAATAAATCAAAAGATGGACGCATCCATCATCCAACAGATTCTAATGAGTGGAATAGATTTAACAAGAATCACGCATTATTCACAAAGGAGGCAGGAAATGTAAGACTAGGTCATGCAAGCGATGGATTCAACCCATTCAAGAACATGTATCCAACATATTCAATATGGCCGGTGGTCATGGTAACTTACAACTTACCCCCATGGCTATGTATGCGATCTACATTCATGATGTTGACACTCCTTATCCCAGGACCCAAGTAACTAGGAAATGCAATAGATGTTTATCTCCAGCCATTGATTAATGAACTGAAAGTCTTGTGGTACAGTGGTGTTCAAACATATGACGTATAGAAGAAACAATTCTTCCAGTTGCACGTAGCATTACTATGGGCAATCAATGACTTTCTAGCATATACGAATTTGTAAAGATAAAGTACGAAGGGGAAGTTCGCTTGTCCAATCTATATGGACGATACTCATCACCTGAGATTGCTTGAAAGCAAGAAGTGCTGTTACTTAGGGCACCGCAGGTTTTTTCCCATTGAACACAGATGGCAAACGTCACAATTCAAGGACAGACTTGATGGTAAAACATGTCGATATTCGTCGAAGAATCTGAAGAATAAACTCAGTACATGTTCTATTAAGCTATCGGGATGAAAATCATGAAGACATTGCAATAGCTCGGAGAAGTACATTTGGGTCATCTTTTCAGGAATGAGTTGGCTTCCTTACGACATTCAAGGTTTAGGAAGAACGCATATTTTTTATGGAGCTTCCATATTAGAAAGATTTGGCAATGCAACACAATTTAGATGTTATGCATATCGAAAAGAATGTAATGGACAACATTCTTGATGTATTAAACCTAACAGACAGCCTGAAGGATACAGTTAAAATAAGGACAGATATGAAAATTTTGGGTATTCGTCCTGAGTTGCACATTGAAGAAGGAGGGGCTCATTTTCCAAAAGCTATATACAATCTTATCAGAGAGCAAAGACGAAGGATTTTCTCGTCCCTTAAAGACATTCGGGTTCCAGATGAATATTTATCGCAGCTTTCACGTTACGTAAATAAAGTGCAAAAGAAGATTTCTGGTTTAAAATGTCACGATTCTCATGTGTGCATGCAAATCTTATTCCTACTAGCGATACATGGAATGATACCTGATTCGGTAGTCGATTCTTTCTCTGAGATGAGAAGATATTTTAAAGTCATTTGTTCAATGACATTAGATCCCGAATTACTAAACTATTGTGATAAACAAATTGTTATCACACTTTGTAAAATGGAGTAGATTTTCCTACCTGCATTCTTCGATGTGATGGTTCATGTCACGCTTCATCTTTCGAATAAAGCGAGAATTGCTGGACCTATGCAATATAGATTGATGTATCCAATTGAATGATATTTGAAGAAACTGAAAGATTATGTCTTGAATAAGACTAAGCCAGAAGGGTCAATCGTTGAAGGCTATCTTGTAGAAGAATGTATTAACTTCTGTGCCATGTACATGAATGAAATAGACAATCGATTTAATCATCTTGAATAGAACTATGAAGGAGAATTTAATGGTAATAATAAAAATTGTCTGTCCATTCTTAACATCGGAGAAAGGTCAATCCTCTGGACAGAGGTTAAGCCCATCTCGGATATGGACCGACAATTGGCACACTTGTACATTCTGAAGCAAATTCCAAAAGTTGATAAATTTTACAATGAATTCAAAGCATCCTCTGTATCATCTACACAGGACTTGCAGTTCCTTGATTAGTTCAAGGATCGTGTAAATAAACTGAAAGAAGATGGGGATCAACGGTGGGTACAGGATTTTGATGTAATTGCTGATACACCTTTGATATATAGATGTTACCATTCGAGATACATAATTAACGGTTTCAGATTCAGAGTACGATCCATTGATAATGCGAAGGCCACGCAACAGGCGGGAGTTGTCGTCAGTTGTGACCTAAGCACTGGTTATGATGGGTATTACGGTCAAATTGAAGAGATTGTGGAAATGAGTTTCAGGTTTGACCATAAGGTGGTCTATTCAAGTGTGATTGGTTTGATGTTTTTAAAGAAGGCATTGGATTCAAAGTTAATAAGAAACACAATTTCTTGAGCTTAAATAAGAACCGTCGCATCCTCCAATATTCAAAACTATTCACATTAGCATGTCAGGTAGCACAAGTATTCTGCGTACCTAATAATAGTAGAAGTGGGTGGATTATACCAGTTAGAACTCAACTATGTGAACAATACAATGCAGAAAAAGATCTACACCCAAATATTGAATCTAAAGCATATCAACTAAACCCACAAAGTGAAGAACTTGCCCCTTGTGCAACTGACATTGACATATAAAGTAATTTGTCAAAAGTATTAATCCGTAACCATAAATATAAATAATTTAAGAAATTCTTAGTTGTCTATTTTATTTAAATTTCCTTTAAATTGTTTTATCTTTTATCAAAGCTTATGTTCATTTATATTTTAAAACTTAAATTTATTTTATTACCTGCTCATATAAGTTCTTCGCATTCCTCTACTGTTTGTGCATAGTTTGTGGACCATTTCATCACTATGGTGAGTTCTTACTACTTTTTTCTTTAAAATGTTGTTATCATGTTAAATGTGATGTGTGTCTACTTAGATTTATTTTTTGTGTGGGGTGTTTCCACTTAGGTTTATTTTTTGTGTGGAGTGATGTAGTTATTTATTTTTTATATATTGAATGTTTCCTGTTGAATGTGGAGAAGAAGAAGGAAAAAGGGAAATGGAGGGGAGAATGGAGGAAAAGAGAAGAGGTATGAAAAGGTGGAGTGAAATGGAGGAGAGGGGAAGGGAAATGGAGGGATGGGAAGGATAAAGGAGAAGCGAGAAAGAGAAGGAGAGGAAAGAGGAAGGGAGAACGGGTGGGAAATGAAGGGGAGGGTAAGGGAAATGGAGGGATGGGAAGGGGAAATGGGAAGTGAGAAAGAGAAGGAAAAGAAAGAGGAAGGGAGAAGTGGAGGGAAATGAAGGGGAGGATAAGGGAAATGGAGTGATGGGAAGGAGAAGGGAGAAAGAGAAGGAGAAGAAAGAGGAAGGGAGAAGTGGAGGGAAATGAAGGGGAAGATAAGGGAAATGGAGGGGAGTGGAAGGCAAATGGAGGAATGGGAAGGGGAAAGGGGAAGAGAAAAGGAGGAGAAGAAAGAAGGGAGAAGGGAAGGGAAATGGAGGGCAAGGGAAGGGGAAAGGGGAAGGGAGATATTATATCATTTTCAATTTCATTTATATACGCTTATTTCATTTTCATTTATTTGTATGCTTATTTTATACAGGATTTTTGAAATATCACAATATATAGAGGAAATGCTGTCGAATTTTTTAAAAATATATCTGATTATTTGTTTATTTTTTGTGTGAGGGGTATGACTTGCTAATCCTTGAAACGTGCAAGTTTATGCATCAGTTGTATGTTGGGGTTAAATTGTAATTGATTCACCTCTAACTTAAGATGAACATGTCCTATAATATAATATATCTGAACTTTATGCTTGATGAGTACTGGTAATGGTGTACCAATACCAGTATCGTTGACTTAAAGTTCTGGTACTTATGGCTTACTGTTTAGGATTTTAATTCAGATATACACTTGTCCAGTACTCAAGATGTACCAATACTTAAGACCAATACCAGTACCTATGACATACTGATATTACTCCAGAACGTCACTGATCTCAACGAGTACCAGTGCTCATGACATGGACCGATACTTGTTGAGTACCGTTCCTTAACCTGTAGCCAACATATACCAGTACTAATGATTAGTACCGGTACTAGTGACTTACATATTTTAGTCATTTCAACACCTCTAAATCTGTGCTCTATGAATACCGGTACTCATGAAGAGTATCGGTAAACACAAGTCACAGATTCGAACTTCTGAAGCCTGAAACCAAAACTGTAGTACACATATATCGATACTCATGATAAATACCGGTACTTGTGTCAGTTACAAAAATTTGATTTGGGTTTTTAGGAGAATGTGGACAATCACCTAATCTAGTCTATGCTGATCCTATGATTCTATATATATACATATATTGAATCGGTAGAAGAACTTCAAAGATATATATATATATATATATCAAAGAAAAATATATGCAAACAAATAAACCTTGTTGTATTTTGAACAAACAACATAAATCATTTCAAAGAAAACATACATGTGTTCATCTTGGTAATGAAGAATAGGGGTGCAGGTCAGATGCTTCAAGAGTTCCCTCCCTAAAACCACTAGATTGAGAGCAGTCAGAAGAAGAACTCCTCTTCTTATCGTGTCCTCACTCTCTCTCCTTTTCTCAATGTCACGATGGGTTAACCAGAGAATAAGGTTGAGAGTCTCTTGGGGACGTAACCTCCAATAATAAGCAATTAAGCACACTAATTGCTTTGGGTGATTTGCATATCCGCCCATCAAGGAAATGCATATCATCAACAAGTCTCTGCATATTTCTTTTCAAAACCACACTAACTATTTACATTTTAATGTCCATACCCAAAAATAGCATTAGTTGATACTTTATATATGAGCATCAATATTGATGATCATTATTCATATATTGTATAATTATATTTACATATTTATATACGCACATGAAAGTCCATATAGTGGATTTTAATCCAATTTTGTAAACATTTTAACTCATATTCATAAAGGATTTCTTACTACCCAATTCACTTGTTATTTGCTTGCACGATGTTAACAACATGCAACTTCATGTGCAATCCCATTGCTTCTCATGGTCTACAAAACCATAGGCAGTTATGCTCATGGATAGCTGTCTATGCAGGTTAACGATTGAAGGAAATGGCTATAGCCACCACCTTAGCCAATATATTAATGCTAAGCCAACTATGCTTTACCTTTCCTATGCAACCCATTTTTTGTTATAATTTCCTCATCTAATGTCTAATTGATGTCATTCTTCGTTTTCTTTGCATTCTCTCTTTAAATCGGATACTTCTAACAAATTAGATCCATATTTTAGTAATTAGATTTCTAAGAAATTACTACTCAATTTTAGCATTAATAAGCTAGTTCATTTGATTTAAGCCCAATAGCAATTACACTCCTTTGATGCTCGCTCATTTTTCATCTTCACGAGCAATTTCTCTTTTTGATATATCTTTAAGCACTTAGTTATTAAGTTAATTCGCATTAAAGCATAGAAAGTATACATTGCATTAGGGTTTAAGTAGAATATATCACAACATTTGGAGGGAAGAAAAAATGATGCTTGAATATCTAATTTACCGTGATCTAGCATTCTCATTCTATATTGGATTGGTAATGGGTTTAGGCCAAGTTTATGATATATAATAAATTTGATATGTTGCGGCGTGGTGGGGGTGGTCATAGCGAGGATGGTGATGTTGCGATTGGATGTTGTTGCGTGGATTGTTTTTGATAGATGGTGTTGTATGGTTTTACTTTTTCTTGTTTTATGTGTTGTTTTGTTTCTAGGTGACCTTGAACTTACACAATCAAGTTATCTAACACTTGTCAGGGATCAATTTCAGCCTTTTGGTTGTACTTTTCGATTCACTCGTTGGCATATTTTTTGAGGTTCGCCTCATTGGCGTCTTGCCATTCCTACGAGCATTCTTGTCAGGGATCAATTTCGACCTCTTGGTTGTGTTTTTCGATTCACTCGTTGGCACATTTTTCGAGATTCACCTCATTGACATCTTGACATTCCTAGAGCATGGTGTCATCCTCCTTCGAGAGGTTTTTCGGTTCCTAATTTTGAAACTCATTTTTCGTTTTCTTTTTCCTTTATTTCTCATTTTCTTTATGTGTTTTGGCTTTCTCCCGTTGCTACGGACATAACTTTCCCCTCATTGAGGGTGTTTGTCTTTTCTGTCTCTCTTTTTTCTTTGGGACACATTCACTTGTACCAAGTTCTTTCCTCTAATAAAAATTATTTTTCAAAAAAGAAAAATAAATCTGATATGTAAGTTGGCATATATCAAAGTGTCAGCAACTGATGAGCATGGGCATTTGACCACGCCATGACTTTTTTTTTTGTTAATTGTTTGAGGCAGCATTTTCTTCAAAATGGTAATGCCATGTTTATAAATTATAAAAACCTTTTTTTGGAACTTTTCCAATATTATATTGATGTATCCATATTAAGGCAATTGAAAAACCATTTTACTTTAATCATTGGGCACTTTCAAACCAAGCATACAAGGCAAATTCCCTAAATATTTCATCTACGTGTTAATCTCAACATATATTAGATGCTGATGGTACTCTTTGTTGGAAATTGTCAAGGCCTATGTTGACGTTAATAAATGTTGGCATAGCCTCTGCAAGACGTTGTATTTACCAACGAGATAATTGCTCTGCCCTGGAATTAAAATAAAGTGGTATCATCGTCTGCATCAATGCCAATCATAACAAGAAAATGTTCTAATTTAGTTGAAATATTAAATTCCAATGTGAAACAATATGTTCTTTCAAAATCAATTTTGTCTTCCTTCAACCAAATTACCAATATAATCTTCCACGTAGTAATCTCTAAAGGTCAATTTCCCGATAAAAAGTTACATTGCTCCTCGTATTAAACGAAGAAAATTATTTTTTTCTTGAGAAGGGCCATCGGAAGGGGCCGTCAAACCATTCAACAATAATTATTCTTGTCGGTGGTGGAAGAATCAAAAGGATGGCATGCACGTCAAAAATGAGAGCATGATTGTTGGTGGTGCATCTCAATGTTGTGCCTCTAATGTGGGTGATAGAATGGAATGAGGAAAGATCCATAGAGCAATCAATCTCTTGAATCAAGTGTTTGTATCATGGTAGCTCAAAGCCTTCCTAAGTAAGGTGCAATCTATAAACGGATGGCTACAATGGTTCAACTGACAAAGGAGGTAATATTTTCAAGGAAGAAATAAACACTAATAGATGACGACGTATGTGCACATTCACATTTTTTTTTGGCTACGGACGAATCTTTGATAGCTACAGAGGTTACCTGACGTCATGGATGCGGAAGAGAAGTATCAAGCTGAAGAGAGTAGGGCTTCCTTCTCTTCCTCACCCCTCTCTCTTGATGCTTGTGCCTTGATGGATAAATGCATTAGGAATTTTGGGTGATTAATTTTTCCAATGAGGTAAAGATGCATATCTATGTCTCTTTCATCAAGAGACACACCCATTCACTTAAGCAACTTCCATCATGGTTATAAAAGATGTCATTCCAATGAATGAGCCACCAAATACACTCCTAGATGGGTGTGGTTCCAACATTCTTCCACTTGGCCCATGATTTGTTATAATATGGAAGTTCTTATATAGGAATGCATGCTTAATAAAAAAAAAACCAACAGCATCAATCATGGTGGTACATGTCTTAAAGCGAACATTTCCTTTCATGTATTACAATGCCATCAATTAATATGACCAAGCTTATTTCTTCATATAATAAGCACCAAGGGTTATTACAGGTCCAATCTTTATATTTGCTATTGGCTTTATCTACATGCACACCTTAATGGAAATAAAAAACTCTTAACAAAATCATCATACCTAAACTTTAATGATATGAAATATGTATTTATCAATTGTTACATTAATCACAAGAAACTTACAAGGCCTATATTACACACATGTTCTTCAAATACGTTAAGTGGCAATCCTTTAGTTAAAGGATCTACTAACATGTACTTTGTCCCTATTTATTTAATTGACACTATATGCCTGCAAGGACAAAAGCAAGCGTTTGTGATGATATGCTGGGAAACAAAGGAGCATATAACGTGAAAGACCCCAAAATTTAGAAGCCTACCACCATGATGTATTTTCCAAAGCTTTAGCTAAACTAACAAGAATAAGATCCACTAATCTTCTCTTATTTAACCAAGTAAAGATAGTACTAACATTCCCTTTAATATGAGAGAATAATAGAGACCACTCCACAAACTTTTTCACTTTTATGGGAAGCGTCATAGAATTACAATAAAAACCAAGAAGCAGCATAGGATTACAATAAGAAACAGGGCTCACTTTACTTTATATAACCTAAACTAAGATTTGTTTTTTAC
Organism: Thalassia testudinum; assembly: GCA_037157565.1. NCBI lineage: Eukaryota > Viridiplantae > Streptophyta > Magnoliopsida > Alismatales > Hydrocharitaceae > Thalassia > Thalassia testudinum. Next base: position 43,659,349 of record JAZHRO010000059.1, read on the forward strand.
TAGTGAATAATAGTAACATTAGTAGATTTTTTCCATATAAAAGCTATTCCATCCAAAAGACTACTTCTAGTTATAAAATGAAGATGAAAGGAATTGAATTTTCTAAACAGATAGGAGTCATCTCTCCAATCTTGTATTCGAAAATGAAATATATATCGTCATTGATGGAGTTGAGGAGGTTCCATAAACGTTGAACTGCACGAGTGCTCCTTAAGCCCCATCAATTCCAATATGGTATATTTAGTACTTGGGTTGTTGAGGGACAACTTTATGGAACCCCTACTTATCAACAGAATCCACCATTACAGCATCTAATATCTCCAAAGCTTGGATAGGAGGGACCAGAAAGCACACTATAAGTGATAGTTTTTCCTTTCTTAGTGGGATAGAAAGATATGTCCTTTGTTGCACACATTTTGATAAGACTTAATTGATTGAGGCTGTCGGTGACATCCATTAAGATAGAGGGCCCATCAACTCGAACCCTTCATGCTTATTCTCTAATCTTAAAAAAATCAGACAGGATTAGTAAGAATACTGAATCTCGAAGATCCCCTTTATTTTAAGCCTAATTTACATGAAAGTTAACCTCCTTTTTTAAGGTTAACTCCTATTTATTTTATTATTTAATTTCCTTTTATTTAATATCAATTTTTTCCTTTTAACACCGATTTGCTTAACATGGGTTGGCACTGATATTAATTAAATTCATATTAAAATTACATACAATCCTCTCTTTCTCCCCATCTGACATTAATCTCTAAAGAACACATTGCACCTCTGTTTCCAGGTTAGTAAGAGAATTGTGGCCAAAAGGCACTTTTTTTCGGTAAATAAGACTTTTTTTTGTAATTTTAAAATAAGGATAGGTGAATTCTTTCAAAAAAAAAAACCAATTAAAAGATGGACCAAATTTTTTGCAGTGCTACCGGTAAAAGGAGACAATCGGAAGTCAAATGGATCACACCTTCCGAATTTCCTTGACAGAGACAACAAGCATTTGCCAAATTGAAACCTTCAGCCTTGGGGATTATCTTGGGTGGATGGTTTCTCATGGTAAGCCATTCAAAGGAAGAAAGAGACATGGAATTGGAAGTATTTCCCCCAAATAAGAGGGTGAAGAAGGGGATAATGATAAATTGATCGCACCAGTAATTCTTTTTTAAGTGACATTTTTCAAGTATAGTTCATATGTATCATTACTGAGAATAATTGAGTTCCATAAGGGAAAATAGATTTGGAACTCTTGAGTGAGTTGAGCCCCTGCCCTAATTTTTAAGAACTTTATCCAATGATTTCTATAAGTCATCCGATACAACTACCATATTAATGCTTTGGCACCATTTGTCTTTGATGCTCTAGCACCATGACATAACGATGCTTTGGCATCATTGTTATTTCAAGAGGTGCTACAAAACCTAAAATTATACTCCTAACATTGTACCGATCATTTTAATGAAGGTCCTAAAAAATTAGTGTTGTTATTAATATTATATTATTGAGAATGAAAAATTACGCGATCGAAGTTAGATTTGAAAAATTCGACGTTGTAGTACGATTTGCGAAGTAATTCGTCAATAGATAAATTTTACCAAAATTTGTAAAGAAATTTCAGGTCGAATACAGGGAAGCTACGTCGTTCTTAAATCCGTGATTATATATATATATTTTTTATCTTTTTTTATTTAAAAGTGAGATAATTACAACGAACTTGATATAAACAGTAAGAGAGAGAGATAGAGAGAGAGAACAATCACTTGATAAAATAATACTGTTTTTACAACTAAAAAGTGGGAAATGATTACAACTAGAAAGAGGAAAATTTTATTCTAAAAGCAATTAAAAAGAAGGGAGAGAGATATTATCCTCCTCAACGAATGCTTAGAGGACGAGCCAGACGGAGCGATGCCTGGAAGACGAAGGACGGAGTGGGAAGGAGGACGAAGTAGGATGAAGCGGGAACGAGGCAACAGGTCGTCGTCATCGCGAGATCCACTTCTGAAACGGGGATGAGAAAATTGGATTTGGCTCTAGAATAACATCTCGGGTGTGGGACAAGCTTCTCTTGAGCTTTAGAGAGGGAGAGAGGCGAAGGAAGGGATGAGAATTTCGTAGGGTAGGGGTCTCCTTTTATATTTGCAAGGATATGGGGCAATTTGGTCATTACATAGTTAAAACATTAAATAAGGGGGTCTTTAGTAACGGATTTAAGTGTCACTAAAGACCCCACGTTGCCGTAGCCTCACGCGCACGCCCGTCTCCTCGCCTGCTACATGCTCAATGCCTGCCCACATCCAAGAAATCTCAGTCATCCGATCGAGAAATCGAATGACTCATATCGTTCCTTGCCTGCTTCAGCTTCGCTAACCGCGAACCCATGCATGCAATGGGGCATGCAGAAGCACGTCATCGTGCGCATATGCGATCCAAAGCTCCTCCACGTACCACGTCTCCAGTCCTCGCCCGCCTGATTGCCATCTGACAGCTGAATTGTGCCCGCTCCCTCGCCCGCGCCTGATTTGACGCACACTGTTACGAGCGCGTGCCCCAGACGTCTTTTAAGACGTCTGGGAGGTGGCCCAGACGTCGGACCAGACGTCTGGTATCACATCCAGAGGTCTGACCAGACGTCTGGGATCGTTTCCAGACATCTGTAAAACAGTTTTTTTTCGCACGAGAGATTCGTCTGCGCGCCTGTGCGCGCAGACCCGCGATTCCTCTCTCTCTCTCTTTTTCCCTCTCTCTCTACGGCTGCAGACCTGCCGCGCACTCTCTCCCTCCTCCTCGCGCGGCCTTAAAAGGCCACGCCTCCCCTCCTGTCGTCTCCACCGTCCCCTTCCTCTTCTCCTTCCTCTGCGCGAGAGCGTGCGAGCGCGAGGGCGGCAGCGACGACCGCAGTGAGCGCGGAGGAGGTGCGGCGTGCGAGGGCGGAGCTCTGCCGTGAGGGCGAGCTCGCCGAAGCGGCTTGGCCGGTCGGCGGAGGGCGCAGGAGGCGCGGAACGACGCGGAGAGGGACCTGCTGCGGTCTGAGCTGCAGACGCGCGAGGTGCGACGCGGGCGACGTCGCGAGCGGAGGCCGAGTGGTGCCTTGTTTTGGAAAATTTTCCAGAATCAGACGTCTGGGTTGATAGCAAGACGGCGAGGGAGACGTCTGGAAGATCATACAGACGTCTGAAATGTGAGTAGTCCGCTTTCTTCTTCCTTCCTGTCGACAGACCGTACTGAGGGAGGGAGTTGGCTGTGCGCAGACTCGGTGATTCGCCATCCAACGCGAATCAGACGTCTGGCTGTTGTACCAGACGGCGGGACCGACCTCCAGACGTCCGGGGTGACCATCGGACGTCTGGGAGCTAGGCCAGACGTCCCCGCAGACTTCTGGACGTCTAGGAAACCACGCTGAGCAGGTAATTCTCTGATCCACTTTTTAAGACGTCTAGAAGAAGTTCCAGACGTCTGATTTTACACAGTGTCGTCGTTTTCGACCCGTTTAGGGCCCGTTCGGGTTCCGTTTTCCGCGATTCGAGTTGCGTTCTTTTCAGAATTAATTCCTCTACCCGTCTACAGTAGCTATACACTGTTTTGAGACTTTCCTTGTGTTTGATCCTTGTGATAGGACCTCGTTCAGTTGCAGTCTTGGGAGTCGCAGAGGCACGCGGGATTCCCGATCACGCCCCCATTACTCCCGTTGTACCTGGTAGAGTGGCTTTAAGTTATTAATAAAATCTGTTAAATTATGAAACCATAAATAGAACGTAGGACATTGCATGAATCCTAGGAATGAGAAATAGATGGAATGATAGCTCCTAGGTGTTGCATGAATCCTAGGACTGGAAAACTGGATTGTATGATAGATCCTAGGATATGGCATGAATCCTAGGATGGGAAAACTAGTGGAATGTATAATACTGCAGTCTTGGAAAATGGAAAGAGATATAAAGCTTCCTGTAATTTGAATTAACAGCTGCCTGTTGTGAATAGATAACGTGGTTGAGAACATTGATTGTAAGAATGTGAAACTGGAAAGTGAAACCTGGATGTTTGAGTAAAAAGGATGGAACCCTACGGGGAAGTAGGAGTAGAACTCCTGGAAAGTGAATGGAATAGTTTTGGGGAAGTGAGCTAGCCCTTGAGTACGGAGTACCAAGGAGAGAGACTGTCCCCCTGTTTAGTGCAGAGCGGAGCCAGCCGCCCCAGGGACTCGGGGTTAGGACTGGTCACTCTGTACCGACTTGTTGGCCCTCGCGTACGTAGTACCGAAGAGAGCTACTAGTGTAGGGAGGTACTAGCTACCCCACGGGCCCCGGGATTCTGCTAGCCTCCCACACCGACTTGTTAGGCCCGCTGGGGCAAACCAGGGTAGTCAGGCGAGGGTGCGCGGACTGTGGAGGGGCAAGGCCCCGGTTTGGTTACTGTGGAGGGGTTGGACCCCTGTTACTGAGAGGGCTCTGCCCTGGACTGGTTCCGTGCTGTGCTTTGGGTGCACCCGTTAACGAAAACGACTGACCGCGTGCCAGTACGGGTTAACTACCTGTGCGTTTATCGCGCGTGCCGTAGTCACCGTTACGTCTGTCAGTGACCTTGGGGTGGTTGACTGAGGGTATGATCACCACGGGGGACTCTCCCGGCCAGGAGAGCACCACGTGCTACTTCTACTTTTTGGAAAAAAATGCAATCAAGATCGTTCCCACGAGGAACATTCGAGATCAAGAAAAAGATCTGGGGAATAAATGAAATAGTGAGACAATTGAAAGATGTGAATAAAGAAAGTAATAGAACATAACAGCTACTGTACACTCTACTGTTGTCTTTAGTTTTAGTTGCCACTCTACTCAGCGTTTTGCTGACGTGTTACACTCGTCACCTTTTTCAGGACCAGGTGTTGAGCAGCCAGGGTCAGCGGCTGCAGAGGACGCTGGGCCGAGTAGGGTCCAGTAGAGTTACTACTGTCTTTTGTACCTCTTTGTTCCCGTTATAGTGAGTAGTTCTTGTTTCCGCTGTACTTTTCTTTACCTGCAGTTCATGTTATATGATAAATGTTGTTCTACTGTTGTGGTGGTAGATACTGTAGTAGTTTCTTTCCTTACTGCTGTACTTTCTTACTGTTAGTTATATTCATGCTGAATGTGGTTTATTTTACTGCTCTTTTGGTTACTTCCTCGTTGGACGACTAGGTCTTGGGATTAGTCGAGTCGGTCCGGTTCTCGTGTCTCGTAGGGACTCGGGAACCGGGTCGTTACACACGCTACGTTTCGAATGTGCACCCCGCGCTCACGAAAGGGCGCTCAACCGCTGCGTTGCGGCTGACTTTATGTCGCCTTTAGCTTTTAAGCGAGCACGCTCGTGGCCGTTGGATCAAGATCCAACGGCCCAGATCGTCCGCACCTTATGCCTTAAGAAGATGTGAGCTGTGCATCTGAGTAATTCCTGGTAGTTGGATCAAGATCCAACGGCTAGGATCGCACGATGAAGAGCCCTTGGAGATGTAGCGGTGAGTCTTAGGGCTGATTGGGCGGCTGAGATGGCGCCACGTGGCACCATCTTGGCCGTCCATCTTCTATGTGTTGTAGATGATGCCACGAATGTCGGATTGGACCGATTTTTGCGCCATTAGGTTGCGATCGTCGATCCAAACCCATCCATACAGTCGGATTTGTTATCTGAAGTGTGATTTGGCACCATCTTGGCTCTTGATCTTTAGGCTTCCTCGGACTATATTTGGTGGTACGGATGTCCGATCAGGGCGATCTTGGAGTCGTTGAACTCCAATCATCGCCCTGATCAAATCCATATGGTTGGATCTTCGATCCGAGGCCCCAATTAAAAGTCACCCTATCCCTAGTCATAAAAGGAGATAATTACTATACAATTTATACAATTTGACCTAAATGTATGATTATGCATGTTATACAATATTTATAATGCATGAAACTAATATGACACTAAGAACATGTATTAATAGATATTTTTAACTATTTAGATGTATGCACATCACATACCGATGAAAAAATGACAATATTGTTGAAAGTACTTTTTCATCGTTCGTACTACATACATTTTACTATATTGACATTGCAAGTGAGTAGAAGAATGTAGTAGGTGAACGTTAGAGAAGCATTGATTTTACCTTTTTTTTTTTTGAGAAGATTGATTCACTATATTGATATTGCAATTGAGTAGTAGTTGAAAGCTTGCGTAATGGGGTTTTATGTTCATTCAATGGAGAGTAGACAGAGATTTAAGGAGAAATACCCGATCAAAGTGTTACGACCTAATCGTAGATCCCTACAGGATCCGAGATCAGCCTACCTCGACTAATCCCAAGACCTATTCGTCCAACGAGAAATAATCAAAAGTAGGAAATATTTTACAACCACACATGCAACGTAACTAAGCAGAAAGAAAATCAAGAGACAATAAAAGAAAACAGAGTGAACAATCTCACAATATTACAGGACATCACAACTACGACAGCGGAAAGTACAGCAGAAAAGTAACTGAAACAGTATTACATAGAATGAAATACTCAGTACTACAACAGAAGCTAGGAAACAGTAAGGAAATGCAGCTAAGGCTAGGCTCGACTGAGCCCAGCTTCCTCTGCAGCCGGTGGTGCTAGCTGCTCAACTCCCTAACCTGAATAAGGTTATAAAATTTCCATAGTTAGCAAACGCTGATTAAATTGGTAATTCAATCATTTACATGTAATTAAGACAAGTAATTTAATTAATGCAATTAAGTAACTATCCATTTTCTTTTAGCTCAACCAAGTAGTTCTAATTTGTTGCTCCTTTATTCATCTAATCATTTCTTGATCTGGCATGTTCCTCACAGGAACGATCTTGATTGCAGTCTTTTCCATGATGTATGATGTGCATGTGGTGCTCTCTTGGCCAAGAGAGTCCCCCATGGTAATCCTATACTTAGTCAACCACCCCGAGGTTACGATCGCGACGTGGCAGTGAGTACAGCACATGTGATAAGCGCGTAGGTAGCTATCTCGCACTGGTATGCGGTCAGTCGTTTCCGCTAGTGGGTACGCCTAAAGGTACAATACGGAACAGTCCAGGGCCTTACCCTCCCAGAACAGAACAGGGGTCTCACCCCTCCATAGTCTGCATACCCTCGTCCGATTATCCCGGTTTGCCCAGTGGACCTAACAAGAGTCGGTGTAGGGCAGCTAGTCCTAATCCCGGGCCCCATGGAGCGACTAGCTCCCTCCCTACACTAAGTAGCTCACCTCGGTACCACATACACAAGGGCCAAATAAAGTCAATGTAGAGTGACTAGGCCTAACCCCGAGGCTCAACCCAAAGGGCAGGCTAGCTCTCCTCTACACTAAAGGGACAGCTGCTCTCCTTGGTACCGCGTACACAAGGGCCATCTCACCTCCCATCTACAGGAGTTCTCCTAATTCCTCGTGGGGTTCATGCTGGTATTCCTTTCGTTTCATTTTCCAACATTTCCGATCTCTCTATTTACAGTACCAGTTTCATTCTTAAAATAAGCAACTCATGATTTACTAACTGAGAAAGCATCACATCAATAACCCAATACATTTGCTAGCATTTAGGGTTTTACATGCATCTCAAGTAAATAGTATAGCTCAAACCATACTTATTTATTCCTGCCCTAGGGTTCATTATCATCGTAGGGTTCATTCAAGTTATTCCAAACATGCAATTTATTTGTTTAAATCATAATATTAATGTAAACCACTCTACCAGAAAACATGGGAGGAATGGGGGCTCGAATCGCAGATCCTATCGCCTCCGCAGATCCCGCGTACTCAACTGGTTGGAGACCTATACAATTGACCAACCACATCAAATGAATCCAAAACTGTATACAAGTGACACTAACTCGTAAAGAAACTCAAGCGAAAAACAACGGTAGTTCGTTTGCGGAAATCCGATTCCATTGAGGCCCTAAACGGGCCAAAAACACACACACTTTCCAAAATCAGATGTCTGGGACTAGTCCCAGACGTCTTAAAAGATGTCAGTACTCACCCTGAATTTCCTGCAGCATCCTCGGACGTCTGGATCCTTCCACGATCATCTGAGGGGAGCTCCAGACGTCGAACTCTACTTCCAGTCGTTTGGGAGTGCAGTCAGACATCTGTCGATGTGTCCAAACGTCCAAAAATACCTTGAAGGGCGCACCGTGTGCCTTTCCAACGCTCTGCCCCTGCATACGCATGCGCAGAGCTAAAAACGGCTAAACAAACCTCCTACGGTAAGGCCTGCATGGCTGAAAACTATGCAGAAGTACGTACCTTGGCACAAAGCGTGCTTTCAGACGTTCGGCTTCAGCTCCAGACGTTTCCTTGCTACTCCAGACGTCTGGGATGTACTCCAGACGTCTGATACTAGAAAATATCCAGTACGCAGAACTTTCGTGAGCCTTCTTCTCCGCGCGAACCCTTTCGCACTGCCTACAGTTGCTACGCAAACAGCTTCAGGAGGTCGCGAAACTCACCTTCTCGAGCTCCTCCTCGCACATGTCCTCGACTCCTCCGAGCTCTCATGGCTCCCTGGCGAGCTCCTCCCCTCGAGCTCCTCCCATGCTCTCACTCCCCTCTCCTCCTCCGCATTCCGTCTCCCTTCTTCCTCTCCACTCGCTGCGCTGGAGGCTGAGAGGAAGGTGGCGACCGTCTGGAGGGAAAAGATGGGAATGGTGGTTGGTGGTGATGAAAAGAGTGACGTGGATGTGGGGGTTCAAATAGGAAAGGGTTAGGATTTGAGGTGATGAGAGACAGGGTGTGCATGTTGTGTATGCAAGGGAAAAAAAAAATAAGGTACGATTCTTCTAATTTCAGACGTCTAGACAAACATCTGATGAATAATTTAGACGTCTTATCCAACCTAAATGACAACATATCATTTCACAAAGGGGACACCAAGTGTTATCGTGAGCGGTAAACTTAAGTGTTAAAAGGACAAATGCTTGAACCAAGGAAATCCATGATCGCTAAGAAGAGATTTCATTAGGAAATTAGGTTGAATCGTAGTGCTTCCAACAGCTAATAGTCTGAGCACGTGAGGATGAAAGGGAGCTACAATGCCATACACCTTCCTTCTTAAGATGATCGTCAATATTGTTCATCAGATATTTCTCTGGGACATGGTAGTGTAGGCACCTATACGATCAATACAACTATATTAGGCTGGTGAATAATGTGCATGAACAAAATAAATATAATTTAAATAATTTATACCACAGTAAGTGAGATAAATATATCTAAATTTACGATGAAAACTTTTAAAATAAAAATCACTACTTAGATCTCTTAATTTATAATTTTCTCAACTAATCCATATCGATCAATCTACTAATATACAATTTAAATAAGAATGACACAAGACTTTTTTTTTTACTTTTAGCACCAGACAAGAAAAAAAACTATATAAACCCCAACAATTTAGATACCAATCAAAATTATTTGAATATAAAAAGATAAAATATCTTATGAAACCTAAAAAATATATATATATCATATTTTTCATAAGCTTCATAAATACTTTTGAAAGTATTGAAACGTAAGTGCAAAGATGCAAAAACAAAGGATAGAATGAAAACACTTTTTATTTTGAAGTTGCTTCCTGAGGTTTGTTTTGTAATAAAAATTATGAAATCCTACGTATAGTTACATTTTAAGCTAATTTGAAAACTCGATGAAAATTACTCTGATCGATCAACATTATATATTGGTCGATTAGAAATGACTTTAGTCGAGTAAAATATTAATTTAATAGATTAACCGTTGATCAATTAAATACCTATTTTGATCGACTATTAATGTGAAAAGTAAATTTGACAACTTCAAATTTTGATTGATTAATATAATTATTCGATCGATCATATGAATTGATTGATTATTATTTTATTGGTCAATCATTGAAAGTTGATTTTAACTTTGTTATTTATCTAACATTCGAATATCGTGGAAAATGCCATTGAGGTTCCCTGCAAACATTTTTAAACTCAAAAAAAATAAAATAGTACAATAAATGAAAAATAGAAAATCTTTTGAATTCAAATAACATGCTAATCATAAAAGATAACCTAAAATACTTAATCTACAATGATATATAATTTTACTACATCAAAATAAAGATATCTACAAATACAAAGATAAGTTGGACAACAATGAAAAAAATAGTGCGACAAATTTACCATCTCTTGGAGGATTGAAGAGAACCATGTAACTAAATAGATTCATGTTGGGAAGTACTGAATAAAACAAAATAGATCTAATCTTTCAAATTTTTCCAATATGAAGCTCGAAACATTTCCTTTGCAGGAACAGTTCTACAATTACGTGGGTATAGTTGAAATAACAAAAGTATAATTGAGTGCTCGAACATAACTGGAGCTGGTGAGAAGCGATGTTTTTCTTTTCCCTCTTTCCAGCAAGTGTACTCTATGCCAGTGGTATATATATTCAGCATCTGCTTGGTTTCTCATGGACTTCCACTATTCCTAGAGCTTACATCAACAGTCCTAACATACACAATAATCATCCACCTATAATTTCTTTACAGGATTTTACTTACAAATGGGTACACCGGAGTTGGGATTAGAAACACACTACAATGGGCGAAATTGATGTGTAAACGAATGGGAGGAAAGGGCATGTGCCCCGCATTCCTTCCCTAATCGCCTTTACAACACAACGAACACCCAAAGCATGCAAGGCATGATAAAGCTGTGCAGAGCTGCATGATTGCATTGGCACAATCATTGCTCATTCTGTCACATCCCTGGATACAACAGCGGCAGCATAAACAGTGGCATAAGCAACTACAACAGCCAACTGCTTTCTTAAGCACAGCAGGTGGCTCGAGCGGCTTGGCCTGCCCAAAATCCGTAGGAAGATTTTGCATGGTTGCACTAACATCACCAAATCCGAGAGCGAGACCTAGCACCCTGGTAACCTCAAGGTCTTTGGAGCTTGGTAGGCGCTTCTTCATCTTGGCTTTCTTTGCCTGCCAACAAGTTTGACCATCAGCTATAATTGCAAACACGTTACCGGTCTAGAGGAGCGTAAATATATCATAAATCCGGAAGAAATGCAAACCAATTTCTTCAGGCTTCAAAATAAGGCTCATGTAATCCCACCTCTTTTTCTGCATCGAACACATCCTCCCTCTCAAGCAAGATCATGTGAGTATATTCAGACGGTAGACCTGTTTGTTTGCTTAGCTTGACGACCTGAATAGCACAAAGTAAATAAACATAATGCACAAATCATTTTCCAGCTTGGAATCACTGTATGGAATACAGGTGGCTGAGCTCTGAATATTTCGAAAACCATATGTACAAACATGCGTATTCATAAAATAGACACGCACAACACAATCATTATCACAAAATACAGGGCAGTATGATATGTTAATCTTTAAATATATCTTCTTTGTTTAACGGAACCTGTAAATATATCACGGTATTGTCTGTTGCACCAAATTTTTTTTGAAAGGGAAAAGGATAGTTATCAAGAGAGATAACTACCCAAAAACTTATATAATAGAATCAACAATAACAAATATTACAACAGGCGGACCCCAAGGTCCCCCACTCACACCGAAACAACCCAAAGAGAAAACGAGTCAATAGACTCAACAAAATTCTCCACGTAAGGTCTCTGGCCCCGGAAAATCACCACATTCCTGCCCAACCAAATCCCCCAAAGGACCGCCAACGGCTTGGCCAGCTCCTTTTTCGAACGGAAAACAAATCGTCCACCACCACCACCTCCGCTTCTGAAGCTGCGCCAGAATTCCTTAAACAGCCGGCACTCCCACCATCTCTCGCCCATTCTATCCCAAACTTGCATCACAAAAGGACAGACAAAAAAAAGGTGATCAACATCCTCCTCACCACCTCCACATAAGGAGCAGACTTTACACACTCCAGGAGCCCACCTTGCCCTCCACACCTTAGTCACCAGCCTTCTCCTCCTAAGTAGCCAGGCGAAAATCTTGACTTTTAGCGGACACGCGACTTTCCACATCTGTCTGCAGTCCCTCACCAAATCCAGCTCCACCCCAGGATCACCAGTAGACAATCTCCTGTAAGCAGCCGCAACTAAAAACTCACCTTCATCCCAACCAAACATGTCTGTACCAGCCACCAGATGCAGTCCCTCCAACTCAGCCAATAATGTCTAGAAATCATGCGTTCTTGCATCTGACAGACTGCCAACAAAATGCGGGTACCACCCACTATCCCACACCTCGGCCACGGACGCCACCTTGTTCTGGGATAAGGCAAACAGTCTCTGAAATCTTCTACAAAGCGCACCACCACCTGTCCAGTCATCCTGCCAGAATCTGAAAATCTCCCATGTTCCCAACACAGGGACGAAACAGTTCCTCACCCTCGGGGCCACCGTCAACAAGCCTTTCAAGAAGTGAGAAGCACCCCTAGGTGGAGACACCAGAATATCCCAACGCATCGGACAACCATATGCCGTCTCAAACACCTTGCCCAACAGATCCCCCCTTCCTTCCAACAGACGCCCCACCCACTTCGCCAACCGACTGTCATTAGACCTCTCCAAATCCCTCACGCCTAGCCCCCTGTCCTTCAGCAGTCTGCAGACCTCCTTCCAAGCAACCAACCTGGTACCCTGTCCATATGTCCCCTGATTGAACCAGAAGAAACCCCTCATGGTTCTTTCAATCCTTGCAATCATTTGTCGAGGCATCTTCAGTACAGAGATGAAATATGACGGCATCGCCGACAGAACCGCCTTGAGTAGGATCAGCCTCCCACCTCTAGACAAAAGCCTGGACGCCCACCCCTCCAGCCTCTCACCAGAATCCTCCCATCTGACAACGGCAGGCCCAAATACTTAACCGGAAGTTTACCATGTTCTGTGCCAAGACCCAAACTGCATCCCCTTGCCTCCGTCTCATTCATGTTGAATGGGACAAAATCCGACTTAGCCAGGTTAATCTGCAATCCTGATGCCTCACCCAGCAAGAAAATCAGGAACCTCAACCTTCTGGCCTCCACTTCACCTTCAATAAAGAAGATCGTGTCATCCGCATACTGGAGCAAAGGGATACTCGTCCCATCCCTCAGGGAGAAACCACTCACCAGTCTTCTCTCACAGGACCTCCTCGCCGCCCTAGCAAGAGCATCCACAGCAATCACAAAGAGCATCAGGGCCAGCGGACAACCTTGTCTCACCCCCCTCCTAGGCTGGACCCAACCCCCAGCTGGATTTCCATTGATAAGAACCGAGAAAGATGTCGTGGTGACGCACCTTTCATCCACTCAATCCACACCGGCGGGAACCCCCTCTTTACCAAGGACGCCCAAATAAACAACCACTGGATCGAGTCATAAGCTTTGCTGAAATCTACTTCCATAAGCATCAGATATCCTTTCATCCTGGAAGAGAGAAAAGAAGAAGGCTGTTTGTTGCCCCAAATTGACAAGAGATTGAATGGTGCTCTCTTTCTCTTTCGTTCTGAAGTTTGCCATGTAATATAGACATGCACAAACACAATCATTATCACAAAATCCAGGATTATTATGATATGTCAATCCTTTATACATATCATGCCGTGGTTGGACAGAATTGTTGGCAGACTGAATGTTGCTCCCCTTTTCTGTTTGGTTCTGAAGTTTGTCAGAAAATCAAATAATGCAATCCCAATGAAATGGTAGTTCCCTCAGTCAAGAGGAAATTGTGGTCCTTGCTTGCTTTTAGTTGGCGGCGTATGTTAATTGCTTATGATAAAATAAAGACAATATATCATTACCTTTATAATGCAGGATCTTATATTACATTTGCATTAAGTGTAACGCATTGCTAAAAACTGTATGATAGATAATATACTGTACCATAATGTGATCCAATTAGAGTTTTTTTAGAAAATTTTAGAGTTATGTATTTTGATTAAAAGGCAGTCTAGTGCAAAAAGACAATATCTCATTACCTTTATAATGAAGGATCTTAGTACATTTGCATTAAGTGTAACACATTGCTAAAAACTATATGATAGATAATATACTGTACCATAATGTGATCCAATTAGAGTTTTTTTAGAAAATTTTAGAGTTATGTATTTTGATTAAAAGGCAGTCTAGAGCAAAAAGCTTTTTTATATGTGGAAGCCTGTTATAAGCAACCTTGCATTTGGATAGGTGATTGTTTCCATGACATCCAGCATTATGCCATCATCCAAAATGGTTACTTTAGGAAATATACTTCAATATAAATTTGGGGATGGTTTTGGTGATGATTGTTGGATATGTCAGTGGAGATGGTTCGTCATGAAGAGCAAAGGGAACAGAAGATGCAAAGTCTGCTAGATCAAGGATAGGTGACATGTAATTGTAGTGAAAGTAGAGGACTGAGAGGAGAGAAGAGAATTGAAAGTTCCAAGAAGGAAGAGGAGCCAAAGTGGGGGTTCAAGAAGAATAGCCTAACCAAAATGACAAAAATTGATGCATTTCCAAGCATTTCGCCAAAAAAAAGACCCTCATATTCCTTCTTGTTGGTGACCATTGGATTAGGCACATTCCCGTGAACCCCTGAATTTCTCATCTCTACTCTCTTCCCATGCCCTTCTCTCACAAGCCAACCTTCTCTTGCTCGATATCTTTTTCTTTTTTTATTTTACTACCATAGCCAACCATTATGCCACCGTACTACCATGTCTTCTTCCCAGAGTCATGATTTATCCTAAGATCCTGCACAGGATCCAGTTCAAATTGGTTTCACAGAGAATTAGTGCTTAGTCTGTGGATCTTTATTTCTAAATGCAGTTCGGACATTTATTTCTATGCTCCTAGACTCCTGCTGTTTTCCATGATAGTTGCCTATTATGCATGCTTGTATGATGCCTCTACGTCCACTTATGATGTGTGTCTGTGTTCAGTTAAATTATCATTTTAGCTATAATTTCAACACTGATCAAACACTGATTCAGTTTAAATCTGAATTAGACTATAATTATAAAATCAATTCTTAAGAATGATCCATGACCCTCTAAAGCCTGACCATTCCCTAGGATTGGGTTTGTAGCCCTTCATGCACAGATGGACCTTTCAGTTTGCCTTATTCTCATTTGATCTCTATTGCAATTGCATCTCAATAGTTGCATCATTAGCTCTGAACATAAGTATGAATGCAACATTGTTCTCTCTCCTTACAGATTTGAGCAGCCACCCTAACAGTCTAGATTATCAGTCAGTGAGCATTTGTATCCATAGAATGATATTGCAGCATCCATCACTTCTTTTGAGGGCACAAGCAGGAGTAAATCTGGGAGTCAAGTCTTCAATAAAATGGGGATAAAAAAAGCATACCAAGCAAAAATTTGTATCAATATCCATATTATAACATTTTTTTTGAAAAAGAAGGATGACCACATTAGCGGAGCAATTTTCCAGCCTGAATTAATAAAAAAATCAAGCAATTACAAAAAAAAAAGGATACATCACAAATTTGCCCAAAAACCCTTCAAAAAGTCATATCACGGAAGACACTCTGAAAGGTCTCGACTTGGTAGTGGAATTATGCTGCAGTTAAATAGCCCAGATGGCCACAAACGGTCCAGCCACTTTCCATTTTCAATCTATAAGCACGAATGTGGAACAAATCCCAAAAGTTAGCCCAAGAAGATTAGTACGGCCATTGTCCTGAATAAGTCATCCACACCACCCTCACAAAAGGGCTGCCAAAAAATCAAATCATCACAACCTTCAACAGCATCACCACGGGGAGAGCAAGTAGGGTCTGACTGTTGAGCATTCTTTAGGTATTCAAAGGCATTTTAACCTACAGTTCTTGCCCAAGTTCAAATCACCACTATTCCTTGGAGGTAAGATAAGTCTATAAGCCAAACAAACCGTAAAAGGGCTTTCTCCCAAGACCAAGAAACAGGCATCCCTTCTATGGGGGATAATTTGCTATATCATCTTGTAACTTCATAAATTCATCTACCCACTGATATGACGGAATAGCGCAGAAATTAAGGGACCACACACCAACGTGACTATCCCAACAATTGGCCACAGAGGCATGTGATTTAGACGCAAAAGCAAAAACTCTGGGTAATAAGTCCGCAAGTGCCAATAATTCATCCAGTCATCAATTGCTAAACTCAAATATCCGATCCTGGGCATGGCAAATGGCTTGAGGAAACCCAACCAAAGACATTAAAATCAAATCACCACCCATAGCAGTCAAAGATAAATCAAATGACAGAAGCAATCATACGATCTCCAGGAAACTTCCTGATTAGAATACCAAAGGCTGTGTGGTGACAAAAATCCCTATCAATCAATCAATACAGGTCATTGAAATACCATCTCCTTTGAAACAATAGTCCTGTCCCTGATTCTTCAGCTTCCCAAGAGGTTGTCAGACCTAGGAATGGCTTTCCAGTTATGATCTTTGACAAAAAAAGGCCCTCACCAGTCCATCAGTTCTCAAATGGAGATAATGAAGCAATCCTTAGCCCATGTTCTACAGGATAATCACTAGAGTTAATCTCCACTTGTACAACCAAAAGGGCAAGGAATATTGCATGATATCGATCTCAAATTTACAAAGGCAATAGGTGTCCCAAGTCTGGCCTCTTCCAACTATTTCGAGCCATTTTGTGCTTTCCAGAATTTCCCAACACTGCTGTCAGCATGCCTCTTTCTCAACATGGTGAAACAACACTGAAATTGGAACTGAGAGAAACTTGCTAACAACAAAAACAAAGGCTATGGTAAGGAACCTCTCCTTCAATCAGAGTTCACAATCTCCTTTGAAATTATTTCCTACCCCCCAATGCTTTAGTTTCCCAAAAGGTCATTGGACCATCTACGAAGGTGTGGGTCTCCAATGACTCTTTGCCTAAGAGTCATTTTTTGGGCCTCCAATGAAGATAATGAAGGCAATCTAAATCCATCAGATGACCCCCAGTCTGTAGCATGCTCTCCATTGAATTTATCTCCACTTGTACGACCAAAAGGAAATGTCACATTGCACAATATTGAACTCCTAAGCTTTACAAAAGCAATTGATTATGGCCTCTACAACTACTTTGAGCCAATTTGTGCTTTTCTGGAATTTCCTCCACATTGCTGTCAGTCAAACTACCAAAACAGCTATGAAATTCACACTTAAAACCTTGATTTTTTTCCACATCTACCACTCAAACACCTACATGCATGCACACTAGCACATTTTACACATTTCAACACAAACAGGAGCACCCACACACACTGTACATGCCTTAAATCCACATGCCTATGCCTGTACACACAAGGAACACATCCGCATAAGCACATGGAACACACTCCTCACAAACACATTCAAGCAATACATACACACCAATACATGTAATTGCGTGAGAGCATGCGTAAGCATGTGCATGTGTATGCAAGTGCCAGATAGATAAAGAGAGATTGTCTTTATTTATCACAAAAGCTAACACAAACTGACGTTTTTATGGTTTCTTCCTTGCTAGTACAGCTATCTCCATTCCATTAATGGATTCCTTTAATTGTATTCTTATCTAGTTGTCAAGATTGGCGCACATGGAGCATAGAGGCTCCCTTGGAACATGGGAAAATAGCCCAACAGAGCTGTCCATGTGAGATCAGAGAGAGAGAGCAGCAGCCGGTGGCTGCTTGAGGGAGGCCGGCTGCCTGAGGTTAACCGGGTGATATGGTGGGCGGTTGCCAAGGGTGGCCGGCTGTTATGTAGAAAAGAGAGAGAGGAGAGGAGTTTTGGAGATGATGGGAAATATTATTACTTAACTCAAGAAATTACAATGGAAAGACTCACTTTTTATAGAGAGAACATATCTCACAAAACAAGAAACAAATCTTATCTCTAAATAAGGAAGAATAAATCACCAAACTAATTCATAAAACAACTTTTCCTAAAACCAACTTAACAAAATAGCTAACTCAGGACTCAAGTAAACAAAACTTGGTCCCTTGAACCCTCCTAGCCGCTGGCCCTATGGGCCGACCTGCTGCTGCCACGTGGCACTATCATGTGGCCTGTCTGGGTGCCATGTGGAAGGTACACGTGGTTCCTTATTCCCAACACTAATGTTTTTAGATCATTGAGCAAATGGATGTGCAGATTCATTTCATCCAAAAGAAGTCCATGCTCAATGGAAAACTCTCATGTGTCTGTCTGTGCAATAAAATTATTCCACTATATTCTTCTACAATAATATTCGTCCATTAGTAAAAACAATAAAAATTTACTTGATATAATAACTTAGTTACAATATGATATCCAGTAGGATATTGTTAAGATCTAGTATTGAAGTGTGAGTTATTAAATTTGATGTCATCTCTGCTAAAAGACTAAAATTAGTGCATACCATCCCGTCAGGCATAATTGAATATGTATATATATATATCCAAGTTTGATGTTCTTATAAACCCAGTCCCTTTCTAACACAAGTTTATTTGGTTCATGGGAAACAGATGCACAACAGGAAGGCGGGGCCAAATAAAATGCAAAAGTGTTAAAAAAGTACAAACCTTCTCTTCAAGCTCTTTGCTATCTGCAAGCCATGCATGGGATGTCATCAGGTTAATCCGTTGCTTCAATGAGACCTGCATGAATTAACATGTTTGAACAGAGAACATGTGGTCTTTTTTTTCAAGAAAGTAAGAGGTTTAGTCACAGTAGGCTGGTGACCATCTAAGGAGAACATATGGTTCTGCTTGAAGTATATCTCTTGAAAATAATTAAGCATGCCATTCATTTCTTTGTTAATCAGAGCAACATCTTGAAAAAAAAAATCGAAGTCCAAGCAAATCAGTTACTGTGACTTAATTGGCAGCTTTACTTTTAAAACGAAATTCTATAAACCATTCAAAGCACCAAATGTTTTCTTGAGAATGCCAAGCACTTAGCATCAGTAACAATCAGGACACATTCGTCAGCAATTTGTGAATATGAGTAATTTTTCTGTTCCTTTTTGTAGCATGTTCATTTCAGAACAAATCCGTATGTGGACAAATGGCTTCAAGGAAAGAGCCATTATGACAAAAATCTTTGGTGATCATGCCAGCAGAGTTTGCTTGTGAGATTTGAAAAACTTTAAATCTGAAGGAAGTGTCTACTACTTCACACATACATCTACGTCTATAGGTTCATGGTAGAATTCCTAACAGTAATGTGATAATGATACTAGCCCTTTGTATAAAGGTGCCTCAAACAGAAGATTGCATTCATCTGATTGGTTACTTCACTTCAGTGCAGTGGAGATAGGTTTTTAGTTGACATTAGTAGAAATTTACAGAACTGAAGATTCAAGACTATATCAAAACATCCTTGTTCAAAAAACTCTGTGAAGCGAGCAAGTTATATGACTCTTGCAATTAAGTTTCAAACCAATTTGCAGAATTGACACTGCATGAGTTGTAAGTTACAGATTGGGATTCACCTACAATTGCAGATGATTTTTTTTCACCGTGGTTGGGAGTCATATGGCTAAACATTGTGAAAGGACTAAACGAACTTCCTACTATTTACCTTTTATGCAATGAAAGATATTTAAAAAGAGGTTCAATAGGGACAAGAGAGGAATACCTTTAGATGGATTAATGAAAAAACAAAATATTCTGCTTTAGCAAAAATTGAAAAGAAGAAGGTGAAAACAAGAAAGCATTGGTAAGGAAATCTCACTCTATCAATAGGGATATCCTTCATCCTTTTAACACTCAAGTCAACCATGAAGTTGGACATATCCGCCCAAATCCCTGTGGCCTTCACTGCATCTGGAAAGTTTCCCAGGTATCTCCCTGAAATAATCAGTGGGCAATCCAATAGAAGGTCTGGAATAGGGAAAGGGTGCACCTGGAGTAGAATGTGATTGTTAGTGACAATCATTTTTTTTGTGGTTAATATGCAATTAATGACTCAAGCACACAATTATGCAATAGTTAGCAAGAACAAGGAACCTTTTTTTCCTTCCATCCTAATTCTGCATATGTTCCTTCTAAGCAAGATACTTAATTACCCATACTCATGTTTTATAAGAATCGTGTTTCCCATTCTTCATTCCCATTCCCGTAACCGTGCCCATGCCCACATATATACATGGGTGCAATAGACCAGAAGAAGACGTAGAAGCTATGCATCAAGTGGAAACCGTAGTCTGATGAAAATTACTAAATCTAGATGTGTTGATAAATGTTACTTGAGCTGAAGTTTTAAAGGAAACAGCAGTGACTAAATTCGTTGCTAAGCATTTAGAAACCACAAGATCTCCATGTTAATACTTAATTGTTTCTCTTTACTGTTGGACATCTTCCTCAATGGGGATTCTGTCTGCAGTTGGAATGTATATAAGCAACAAAAATGTCAGCTCAACTCACCAAGCCTGTGGTGTTTTCTTGATGTGGCCCAAAAACCATACTAGAGATATAGACAAACCATAATAATACACATTTTGTATCATTTTGGCAGCACAGCCAAGACATAAGAAGGGGGATAATAAATCTTATCCCGAGCTTCAAATCCAGGTGCTGCCTGATCAGATCAATAAAAGACTCAGGATCTTTTATTGCCCTACTCACATAACCAATTTTATGGATTTGGTGGAATCAATAAATTCATTAAATAATGGAGAAAGAAAAGGAATGCAAAGGATAGCACCACTACAGCTAGGCATCAAGTTGAATAAATCGGACACAGCATTGCTCAAGTTTGTGCTCAATGAGCCCAAGCTGGCTCAAGCTTAGTCACCCATCCCTTTCTTTAGAGAATGAAATGGCCCAATCTCTATTGAAAAATCTTAATTCCTATTGACTATAGATAATAGGATTAATTATACATTAAGTCCAATATTATAAGCAAGAAGCACAAAAAACACTCTTACAAGGTAAAAATAGGACCAAAACCAAATTCTATTATTGGAAGCATGAAGAAACTAAAAATAATACCACATACCTCTAATCCATCAAGGTCTTCAAGTGCGTCAATTGCTATATCAACAAATATTGGAGAAAAGGAACTTTGGAAAAAGCTTTGCAATCGATGTTCTATGGATTCTGGTCAAAAAGACATAACACACATTAACATGTGATAATCCCTACATGCACAAAGAAGAAGGTGCAAACTTATATAACTAAAGAACAACTTCCTAATGAACTCTTTCATAGATTCACTTAAAGGTTGGCAGGTGGGCAGTTTCACTGAAATGATTCACAAGGAAATAAATAAATCCTCTGATTTGACTAATTCATCCTTCATATTCATATTTCTCATCTCATTTGAAATTAAATGATTCATCTCATCCTTACTTTTACTATATTTATGTTTAGATTGTAGCAACTTAGCCTGAAGATATAGTGTAAGATGCAAACCTATTTTTCACTTTTCCTAGTACTTAATGGTTTCATGCCTACCCATATAATCATCATCAACAAAGAGCATCAGATGAACGGCTGCAAAACTCAGTCCAGTAGTCCTACTCAGCCCCCAATCCGATCCGAATAACTATGCTCAAGTCATTACTCACTGGACCGAGTAGTTGACTAACCACTTGGACTACTCGCTTGAGTAGTAAACCAACTGTATCATATGTTTTGTAACTTAGTTGTCTTACTTTGAACTTGCTTATTTCCTTGATGAGTCATTACTTAGTTGTCTTACTTTGAGTAGATATGTTTCGTAACTTGAGTTTTTGAAAAGTGTTTTCTAATTTAATTGCCTCACATTGAACTTCAACGTGGTTGATTTTTAGGTGATGGGATACCTTGTTTTATCCATAGCTTAGTAGTAAACTGTGCAAGTAATAAATCATGTGAATGTATTGTTAATTTATTATATGAATAACAATATATTTTTAAATATTTAAATATTAAAAGAATACTCGACAAAGTAATCCTGGTTACACCCCCAAATTACAAAATAGTCCTTATTTAAATATGATTATATATACCATTAGAGATTTTGGAAATATAATCCCTCTGTATATAGAGAGGGCGATTACTATGGAAATCCTAATCCTAATCTTAATTTGGAAAAAAATTCATAATAAATCAAATCCCTAATAGAAAGAGATAAATTAAACAAACTTTGGCCTAATTTACCTAATCCCAAAATACCTTTAGGTCAGAGTTATTAGCAAGCAAAAGTTACCGTAGTCGCCTCACACCAGTTGAGAAGCATTCAAGCAAAAGAGCAAGAGACGATCCCAAGCAAGTATAGGGGAGGAAAAGAGCACGACACTCAATTCCTCCACCAGTCATCAAAATCATCAACCATCAAGACACGTGGAGTCCCAACTGGGTAGGAGAGAGCAATAACTGGTAGTAGCAACAAGGTGAGTGGTGCATCTAGTCGAAGCGGAGGTGATAAGAGGCCTCACTGATGGCACTGGTGGTCGAAGCCGGTGTCACAACAACCAAACAAGGCTGAAATCCAGGCTCCTCTTCTTTTTATCATTGCCACCAGGTCTCTAGTGGTGAATTATGCTAAGTCTGCCATTGTGCCACTTGATATGGTGGAAGAAGATATCATTTCTTATTCTCAAGCACTTGCTATGACTCTAAGGCAATTGTGCCTTACCTATCTAGCACTTCCTTTAAAGGGTAAGTAGCTAGCCGTGGGACATCAGGCTACCATGGGTGAAGTAGGAGAGATGTCTGGCAGGTTGGACGGGTTGGTTGCTCTCAAGATGTGGTTAGTTGTTTATTTTTTAAAACAAAAGAGGATGGTTACTAGAGGTCAATTAATGTTATTGAAGTTAGTTCTTTTCACAATTCTTGTTTTCCACCTGTAAATTTCCAAGCCGCCGAAGAAGATTCTAAAGAAAATTGATGTGACTAGGAAAAGATTCATTTGAAAGTACACACACGCACGTTGAGCTCAAAAGACATTAAATGAGCACGCAATCATGTCTATTAAATCATTATTGTCATTGATGGAAACCACTTTATAAGTCAAAAGTTGATTTAGAAAAACAACTTTTGTATTTGGAATATACTCAATCAATTATTATACTATTTCTAGAAAGTATTGTTTCACATAAATGTCGAGTTGTATACAACTCTGTCAATGTACCATATTTGGAATAGAATCAATCAATCATTACATTATTATTAGAAAACAACTATATTGTATTAATACTTAAGTCATATTACAACTCTTCTTTAACCAGAACGAAGTTTTTAGGAAAATCATACGTAATTGATGTCATTCCTACTTTCGATATTTATACATTAAATACATGATTGATAAACCACTCTTCTCTAAAAGAGGTGGTTTTATTTATAACCATCAAATCACAATCTATTAACGAAGAAGTGCTCATATGACCTTTTATGAGCGCAGTGCGTAGAATATCCGTCCCTTGTCCTATTTCCAACTATAGGTTCACTTGGTGGAGCTCCTTGGCAAGGGACTTGTGTTCTTGCCTAGATAGGTTTCTTGCCACCATATAGTTCATGGAGTTGTTTCCTCTTTCTGATTTTATACCGTTGCATTGTCCTTTGTCCGATCTGGTGGAGATCTAATGGCAATTTGAGGTGTAGGACCTATTCTAAGTTTGAGAAGGGATGGCTCTTAGAGCTTGATTTTCGAGACATTTTAAATGACTAATTGCTGGCAATTCAAACCTTGAGTTCAGTGGCCCGTACTATGGCAACACGGCTTTCAACTGGGTAGCCATAGTACAGGGAGGTTTCTCGCCTCCACACAGTTCATCGATTCTCGCCTCCGCACAGTTCATAGAGTTGTTTCCTCTATCTAATGTTATACCATTGCAATGTCCTTTGTCCAATCATACTACGATCTATTGGAGATCCAATGATGCTTTGAGGTGTGGGACCTATTTTAAGTTTGAGAAGGCATGGCTCTTGGAGCCTGATTTTCACGGCACTATAAGGGAGCAATGGTTGGCAATTCAACCCTTGAGTTCAGCAACTCATACTATAGCTACCCAACTTTCAGCTCTTCGCATTTTTCTTCGTAGGTATAAAAGAAGAATTAACAAGGAATAAGGTGAGAACTCTGAGGCTCTTAAAGCAATTTCACGCCTAGAACAGATAATAGGACACTCGAGCATTTTCGTCTAGTGAGTTGGCCAAGAGGGTGATGCATTAGCTGATTGTTGCAAATGAAGAGAGGAAAGACGAGATATCTTGGAAGCAGCATTCTTGGCAACATTGGGTTCAAAAGGGAAATACCAATGCAAAATATTTTGATGCCTATGCAAACAAAAGGCATAAGAGGAATTAGATTCATCATCTTGCTGTTGGGAATGAGGAGCTTACTTCTAGAGAACAACTCAAAGCAAACTTGGCTTCACATTTTCGCATGTTTTATTCTAAACAACAATTAGGGATGTGGTGATGGCGTGGAAGAGATGTCACAGCCTTGACGTTTGCAAAGCAAGATGGTTTGGTGGCAAAGGTGTTTAAGAAGGTTCATGCAACAATGTCTAATTTGAATACAAATGATTCTCCTGGTCTTAATGGATTTCTAGTTTGCTTCTTTGTTGAGTTTTGAGTCTCCTCAAGGATGATGTGCTTGTGGTTATTAAGAAGTGTATAGTTGGTAATAAAGGCTTTGATAAGCTAAACAAGTTCTTCATGTTCCTCTTGCCCAAGGACATTATGGAGACGGTTGTTGACCTTTGTCCTATAGCCTTATCTCATGCCAGCTACTTGATTGTGACTAAGGTTTTGGCTAGTTGTTTACAACAGGTGATAGATTATTTGACCTCGCCAATATAGGGAGCTTTTATTAAGGGCCAAAGACTCTTGGATTGCCTTGAGTTGGCTCATTGGAAGAGGACTAGGCCTATGGGATCCCTCTAGAAGACGGATTTTGCAAAGGCATATATGGCTCCATCGACTGGCAATTTCTTTAGCTCCTTTTGCTTTGCTATGGTTTTCCGGAGACTTTGGTTTTAGTGGATGAAGTAATGCATCACCACTACTTCATTCTCCGTTTTGCTCAATGGCAATCCTGTTGGAGGACGGGTTCAACGTAGGCGAGGGGTGCATCAAGGGTGCCTCTTAGCACCATTGCGATTTGAGTTGGCCATTGATGCTTTGGAAATGATCAATCTTGTCTTTTGCAGCTTCTTTTGTTGGTCTTTTCCCTAGGTTTTCTAGCGAGGGACCAACCATCAGAATGATTCCTCTGCTTTAGTATGCCAATGATTCGATAATTTTTATTAAAGGGCCCACACGACTGAAAGCTAAGAATATGGCTACTTTATTGCATCTTTAGGGAAGCAAGCAGTTATTCCATTAGCTATCACAAATCTTCTGGTGTCACGTTTGGTATAGATATTGATGAAGTTGTGGCAGTTTATGGTATGTTATCTACACCTTTGACTTTTTTACCGATTCCTTATCTTGGATTGCCACTACTGGCTAGGTCACCTCATATCAGGGACTTTGATGCACTAATGGAGAAGCTTGAGAAGAGGATTGCCTCTTGGAGGCCACTCTCCAAGGGTCGCATTGATGTTCTTTATCGAAGCTTCTTGTGGAAAAAGGCTCCGAGAATGGAAAAGGGTGGCTATTTGGTCACTTGGAGAGATGTTTGCAGGCCTTTTAATTAAGGGCATTAGGTGTCAAACACCTACAAACTATAAATGAAGCTTTGCTCTGTCAGTGGTGTGCCAATGTTATGGGTGGTGATAACCACTTGTGTTTCATATTACTTAAGAGAACAGTATGGTAACGTCCTCAAATGGGAGTGTTGTGGGGTTCTTACAAGTGAATCACATTTTTGGAAAGATCATGCTCAGATCTTCCCATGCCTAACAAAATTTCTCTCCAAAGGTGAGTTCCGACCATGGTTTCCATTTTTGCACGGATTCATGGCTTCCCATAGGTCCCTTGGCTGCTACTTACCCTCGTTTGTATGGCTTGGCTTGAGCGCCTAATGCAACCCTTGCAGAATGCTTGCTGCTAATAATTGAGATGGACTTGGCAGTTGGACTCCCATTTTCTAAGGTGCTCTATCGCATGCATGAGAAGGTAGTTTATCTTATTCAATACGGTACACCAGTTTCCTTGCAGCAAAATCTGACGGGTGGCCAGGATTGGACCAATAGGTCTTTTTCCGTCTCCAAGGCATATAATGCTTTGCATCCTCCCTTGGAAGATGGCAACGAAGACTTTCTTACCGATTGCCGTCTGCTTTGGTCCACAAAAGCATCCTTAAAGGTCAATTTTTTTATGTGGGAGCTGAGAAGACGGAGGCTTTGTAACAAAAGTACAAATAAAGTCCTAGATTCCTAATTTTGTGCCAACATGTTCTATTTTGTGAGAAAACTAATGAACACAATGATCTCACTTGTTCATTGTTCTTTGCATGTCCTTTCTCACAAGCTGTTTGGGCAGAGAATTCACCATCGATTCGCTCTCCCTTCGATTTCTTTCATTCGTTCCGGCAATCATTTCAACATGGGCACCTTACTCCTAGGTGCACACGGTTCAGGACCAAAGCAAAATGGACTACACCTATGGCTATACTATGGGTGTTATGGAATGAGGGAAATCTTTTTGTATTTTAGGGTTAGTATTTCTACAAGGAAAATGTTGTCCTTTGGGCTAAGTCTTTGATGTCTGAGTGGTGATATGTATCACGTCCTGAGGTTATTTACACACTAATCTAATGAAGTTGGAGGGTTGCCATTAATTGGTAACCCTCCCTTTTACCTTTAAAAAAAAAAAAAAGCTTGCAACTAACTAAATGAAGCAATTTCGGCAGGTTTTTGTAATATTCAAATGCTCAGGAATTGCACTTTCTCCCACATATGCAACAAATTTAGAAGTCTCATGCTGGTCCACATTTAGGTCTCCTAAGATGTCTTAATGTTTCATCCCACTTAAAAGGAGTTTGTATTGCAGCAACATCTTTCCCCTCTTTTAGTGGAGGGAAATGCACGGGGCTCAGTGAATGCATGCAAAGAAATGGATGAAATCAGGCCCATAGAGAGAACAAAGCACCATAAATGGCAGCAAATCTCGGGAAAAAAATGAAACATAGGATGTTCACAGGATTTGATCCTACAATTTGCAGTGTGCCATGGGTTTACCCGCATAGTGACCTACTACACTACCTGCCATTCAATTCTTGTTAGATGTTGCCATTTTGTTAGGTAATAGATCTGGAACAAATTTTGTCCATGACATAGAAGTCCTTTCAACAGGTTAGCCAACAGTTTATAGGCTTTCCACCCTCTATGGCTACTCGAAAATAACTACCACTATACTTCACCAAAGAAACATTACTCAACACAAAATGTGGAATTTGTTAGAAATGGGGATGGTGGATGAGGTGATGTTAGTGGTAAGTTTTCAAGAGGAGTTGTAAGCCATATTATTTTAAAAGGAAAAAAAGTTAAAGCGTGCCAATTTTTGGTCTTCAGCAAGCTGTGTTGTTGATTATCGTGGTGGTGTACTATAGGTAGGGTTAATCACAGAAATATGAAGGTATCAGGCTCAAAATGTTGGAGAGAGTACTACACCATCTTAAGAATATAAAGATGAGTTATATTTGTACCAATCGGATGAAAATCATTGATGCCTAGTAAAGTAATGGTAGATGAGCAGTAGGAAGGGTAAAGAAGGAAGAGTTTTAGGCCCACTAGCCAGTCTAGCCTTAGTTCAAGTCAAAGGCAAAAGATACGCAGATATTTAAGAAACCCTAACAACGAATTAAACCTCAAAGTGGACTACCAACTAATTTGTCCTCTTTACAACTATCGGGTGAACCCAAACTAATCATCCTTTCAATCTACTCCTGTCACAACATGCTAAATTTGGTCCTCCCTTGCAACCAATGATAATCCATCTTCTTATAACTTGACAAAGATAATAAAAGTACTTACTGAGTGAATGACGTGATGC
Source organism: Thalassia testudinum (assembly GCA_037157565.1). Taxonomy (NCBI): domain Eukaryota; kingdom Viridiplantae; phylum Streptophyta; class Magnoliopsida; order Alismatales; family Hydrocharitaceae; genus Thalassia; species Thalassia testudinum. Next base: position 43,687,216 of record JAZHRO010000059.1, read on the forward strand.
TAACCACAATCATTTCTAAAGATATAAACTGATCTTTTCTGTAAGACTATTTGTTATAGCAAAAATAGCATTTCTTTACCTACTCTCTTCGTGCCAATGAATAAATTTCATTATGGAATATCTACAAAATCCAAAGATGCATACAAATCAACATTCAACTCAATACCTGAAAACCAAACATTTACATGGAACAAGCAAGTCAATATTTTTTTGTTGAGAAGGACAAGCAAGTCAATATTTTTGTAAAGTACCTTAGCAGTTAGTTCCATTATAGAAAGTCAAGTGGTAACTCACCTGCATTGAATGCTGCATCATATTGCCCCCTGCCAATTGTTGCAAGCATCCTCAAGAAATAGTGATTGCAGTATGAACCTTCCAAGTTATAAAAGGAAGAACAAAAAACAATTTAAGGAGATAATTTTAAAAAGGTCACCAGAGCCATAAACTTGGTTATGAGAATGAGAAAAGTTTCGGCATTTAGATGCAACAGACCTATTTCTTTACATATAAAAATGATTGTGAGGTCATTATCCCCAGCCATTGACATACCCCTTTACCGACTTTAGGACTTCATTTAGAAAGGTTTTCATCAGAATTATTTAAAAGATAGTTTGTTTCTTTTTGAGAGAAATGAAAACAGCAAGTGATCAATATGCAGTGGTAATGCAATAGATATATGGCTTCAAATACACAAGAATAACTTGAAAGATAAGTTTCTATGTTTAGAAAGAAATTCCAATCCTTGGAGCAAGTACCTAGGCCAAAAGTTGATATTCGAGGAGCAACTTGTCCTGGATTTCTCAATTGCGCTCTCATGGTATTACAAATATTTCGCTCATCATCAACAGATCCATCGGTAATGAGAAAGATGTGTGGAACTGAGTCTTCAGCATCTAATAGCATGCCCAGTGCCTTAGTTGATCAACGAAGAAAGAGAGAATACTTATTGACATTTCACAAGAAATATGAATACAAAAAGGGCAACATATTAACACAGGAAGACATCCTGCATTGGAGGGAAGATTGAAAGGAAAAATACTGCACACAACCAAAGAAAAAGAAAAATGACACAATGCAGAATCTAAAGTGAGAAATAAGAAGATCCTCACATCAACTAGAGGTTGCATAATATTTGTTCCACCCCCTGCAACAAAAACCTTGTTTATCCATTGTGTAGCCTTTTCAATGATTCCACTGCTGGCTGGCTCAAGTGATGAAGAGAATGTGCTTGTTTCATCGTCAAAAGCTATTATGTTGAAAGAGTCCCCAGGAGCAAGTTCAGAGATAGCAACCAATAAAGCATTCTTAACATGCTCCAGTGTTGATCCCCTCGTGCTTTCACTTTTATCAATTACGAAGACCACTTTATTTGTAAAAACCTGTCGCACAATCAGAAACTTATTTACTAACTGCGAAAAAACAACTACCACTAGAGTATTGTAAGCAGCTACATTGGTTATTCAAACTGTTTAGAGAGTTTAGAGAAAACTTAACAAAATAACTAAATATGGACTCCTGGGGAAAGATTTCAGAGTATTAAAGAAATAAACACTGTGGTCATGAGACCTGATCTGAGAAACTTCTTATGGAGCATGTGTAGCCAACAAATTAAAGAAATAGCCTATTGTTGTTTAGCAATGACTAAGCAACATATTAGAGCATAGACAAACTCACTATGTCACAACAGACAAGCAAATGGCTTTTTGAGTGTGCACAAGGCACCAGATGTTACGGTTAAAGGGAGTCAATAGCGATTCACAGTGATTAACATTTTCTATCAGCATCCTATTGAGCCTCCCTAAGACCAATTGCTTGCCGATTTCTATTAGTAATTAAATAGGGCTGGAATTAATTTGTCACTCTTTGTACACTACCATATTCACAAAAACCAGTACAAGATAAAAAGGCTAGTTTGATTTTTCTTTTTTGAAAAAGAAAACATATGATCACATGAATTAGTGTCCTCTTCATTAAAAAGAAAATAAGTACAAAATTAACAAATTACAAGGAGGACCCTAACGACAGGAGTCCAGAGATTTCAACTCGTGCAGTGTGGTTGATGCCTCAAGGCCATTTTCAAATCACACACCCTTGCTTTGGTGTTTGAATGAAGAACTTAGGTCCTCTTCTTTCTTACTTTAAATTCGAGAAATTTTGATTGCTTAAAGAGGGTTTCTAAGAAATACTAAATGAATGGTGGTCCTCAGATGAGTGGAAGGAATAGTGGCAACAGCCAGGTTGGCAATGAAATTGAAAAATCTGAAAGTCCATCTAATTTCTCATGAGAACAGGATTAAACGAGAGAAGGCAGCCATAGTTAGGCAGTAATTTGTTCTCATGTAGTGCATCTGGCTTGGCCAGAGCTAGCATTGTAGGGTGTAATAACATTTTTCTACTCTTTGCAAGCATTGGTGTAACCATCTCTCTTTCCTATTAATGAAACCGGGGGGATTAACATCCCCTTTCTTCCTTTCAAAAGAAGAAGAAGAACAAAAACAAAAGAGGGCAGAATAAAAGGTGGAGGCACTAGAGAAAATCTAGGAACTTGATAGACAGGTTCATGTCAACTTTCTGAGGAACAAAAGAGTAGAAAGACATTTCAGCAAGTTGTCACTAAGGAAGACCTAAGAGAAGAGGTGAAACAACAAGCTTGGTAAAGGAAGGTGACGACGCTTCTTTCATATGGTGGCAAATTGGAGGAGGAACTTTATCGATACACTGCAAGTTAATGGAATGGAATGTAGCAGTAGAAAGGGGATTGGTTCGCAGGTGGCAGAAAATTTCAGATTTCTCACTAAGAAAAGGCCCAGGGAAGATGGAGATGGTCAGGTAGGGGGTTTTGTCATCTAAGAAAATTGAGCCACTGATTGCACCATTTACCGGACATCAAGTGAAGGATGCCATCTCTCTAAGTTAAATGCTGAGAGGGCATAGGACCTGATGATTTCCAAGTGTTGTGTTATAAAGAACTTTGGCAGAGTATGTGATCTGATGTTCTGGAAGTGTTGGCTGAATTTTGGGAGATGCTTCAAGATAGATATCATGATTATGTGCAGGGAATGCCGCAAATATCAATCTACTTTACTTCACCAAATATCCTTGCTGCTTTATCTGCTCAAAGTCTTAGGTGTGATCCTGATTAGTTGGTGGATTCTAGAGCATCACGTCACTGGTGTGGGAATTGGAGTAGATTCTCCACTCTTAGATCTATTGCACATGCCACTCAGCCAGAGAAAGATAATGAAGAGTTGACCAAGATGAGCACTAAAAATGAACACTAAATACTTTTCATGATATTTCCTCTGAATCATTGGTATGATTGTCAAAATCGTGAGCTCCTCTCTTGCAATAGAAACGATTGTAAAATTTGAAGAAACCACAACAGTGTGCAACAAAAGTTAAATGTAAACCAACCAACTTTGAATATAGATAACAAAGAGATGTGAAGTAAACGTTTGTAAAAATAAAACTGCCGTTTAAAGATTCGAGCAGCAACTACAAAGCAACTAAACAAGCTGGAAAAAAAAAACACGATCATCAGATAATGATTATCAAAAGTAAAAGGTGCAGCAAATAACCTTTTTCTGCTGGCTACATCTATTTCCTGGAAAAAGGAAAAGAGAGAACATTTCTCTTTGATCCAAGTCTTCTATCGATGGAGATTGCAAAATTATTCCTCCAAATAGATCAAGAGAATAGACCTTACAAAGAAATATGAGTGAAACAAACACATAAGTCCCACAGCATAGACAGAACTTTACAAGAATGAGATAAGAATAATATTTGGAAAGTAAAAGATAGCAGATTTACGCAGAAAAGGACAATCAGAAGCCATTCAACAACCATACAAACCAAAACCAAGATGAATATCACATTGAAAGAGCACATGATTTACTTGGAAAACCCTTGTGCCTTTCTCATGAGAAGGGAAAAACTGCAGAAGAGGGCTTCATTTTCTATTACTTTTCAAGAGTAAACAATGAATGCAGGTCCACCTGAAATAAATCTTGATGTGATCAAGATTAACCAAACAACTACTTATCTCTCTCAACACTCAACCTTAAAAGCTGGAGCTCAGAATGCTGAACTTGTTACAAGGTGCATTTTCCCCAATCACAGATATACACAGCCAAATGATGACATAAAAAGCATCCAAATGATAGCTCACTTCACTTGGATCCGGTGATGAAAAGATGTTTCTCTTGATCATCTTTATAATTTTGGTATGAAGCTACTTTTGCAAGGAGAACAAGAACTAAAAGGCTAAAAAGCTGAAAAATGATGCAACAAATCAGCTTGTCGACTAAAGGCTCTGACAAATCTCATTGGTGACGACTCTGCCTTCTTCTACTTGGGCCTCAGCAATGATGCAAATAAAGGAGAGACAACAAATCAGCTTCAACTTAGATCTTATATTGAGACAACTCCATGAGAAAAACTACTTGGCACTATTTTTATTATATGCAGATGACTTTACGTTTGAACTTCAGCAAAAAATGGCAAATAAAGATAGGAACATCAAACAATGAATCAGCTTGGCTCTAATGATATCACATGACATAAGACAACTCCACCTTCCATGCCCTCTTTCCTTCTCCAGTTCTTGTTGGAATGATTGAGGCCCATCTAAGTGGGAAGAAGAAATAATTTAGGTCAATGGCATACAAGTTACAAGTGTAAGAGGGATACTTACAACTTTTTTCCTTTCTTTCCTTCGCCTCTTCATCTCTTTTTCCTGTTTGTTTTCTTCTCTTCTTTTATTTCCTCCCTTTTCCAATTTTCCTTCTTCCCTTGCTGCATTCTACCTTTCCCTCTTCTTTTTTCTCATTTTTGTCTCTTTTTCGTGAAAGCACAGATAACGAAACACATCAACACTGGCAGTGCGGGACTCTATGAAAAATCAAGAAATCTCCCGCTTAAAAATAAGCCTACCATGATCCAAGGTTCTAAAAGCCAATTTCAATGTTGTCTTAATAAATTTTCAAGTGTGCATTTCGTCTCGGCATGTCAACCCATGCCGACAAAAATGACAGAAGTAGTCAAAAGGATTAGAATTTTAAAAATAACTATTTCAATGGATAACAATTTCCATTTAAATCCTAAATCATGTCTTTTACTTTATATGCGATATGTCAATACATAACCTAACAACAAAGCTGCAACACGAGTAGTAGCAACGGCCAGCATGCCGATGGAACACTTGAGTTTCGATAACTTGAACATGTCGACATGGGTTATCTTCAAAAACCGCCATTTCGGCGGCATGCCAACAGCATTTAAATCACTGCCTGGGTCAAATGCTCAAACACTAAGAAGACAACAGCTGAATCAAGGTGGCAGACATTTTAATATAGTTTGAACCAAAGACTGAAAGCATACAACAATAAGAACTAAAACATGACACATGAAGCTATAAACATACTTGCATATATGGAGGAAAATATGGACTGAAGTGAAACCATCAAGAATGGACTGACATGATGTTTTCGTTAGCTAACACCAAAGCTTCAGATCATCTGGAATATTATAGACATGGAGTGATATCTAGCTTTGGGGAAAAAGGGACTGGGATTGACATGATTAGAAGAAAAATTCATCAACATAAAGAAATTTGAAGTGTTGATTATTTAGGCCCTTAGAGGAACCTAACTTGTCACCCTAATTCCCACTCCTCATATGATACCATCCACTAACTTCCCATGCCAACGCCTCATTTCCTGCTAGAATAGAAGCTTCTCTACCCTGATTGACAAATCTCCAACTCAGTCTACAGTACATCAGCAACATCAAGATCATCAATGCATTTTCTCGTATTACCACTAACTCAAATCTCCTCTTCCATGCCGCCTCCCTGAGAGGAGGAGAAATTGATCGAAGTACTCAGAATTAGAAGAGAGGATTGTGATGGAGAATTGAGAATAAGCACAAAGTTCCATGTAACGGTCAGATCTTTAAACTTTAGCCTTCAAGAAAGTTCATAGCAGCATGCATGAACATGGAAACTAAAAGAAAAAAGAAAAGAGGAGGAGGATAGGGAGGCAAGAACATCGAAACTCCATGATGTAGAGCGAGTTTCCAGCAAAAGGACTTGCCTATGTAGATCTTCACCTGTCAACCTCGCAAGGTAAACAAGAATCTTCATAGCAGAATAGACCTTTGATGCATGAAACATCCCAAAATCAACTTGCTCCAATACCATCTAGGACAGGAAACATATTTGACAGATATAAAACAAGCATATAAATTAAGAGCAAGATGAACATGACACCATGGGGTACATGATTCATGTTGAAAAACCTTTTCATGAAAAGCACAAGGCACCCAAATGGGGTCACACAATGTGGTCTCTCAGCAGGTTCATTGTGATTTCTTGTAAAATAGCGTAATCAGATGAAAAATAAAACCCACCAAATTTACAAAATATAGTTAGTGAGGACACAAAATATGTGTTTCCCCAAAGATTTCCCCACAGAATCCTCTAGAATATGAACATCTAAAGGGAAAATTCTCCCATTAAGCTATCCTGATAAAAAGGAAACCTTCCTTTATCTTGGTCTGGCAGCGACAAGAGTAATCAAATTCCTGCTTTTTTTCTGTAGGGATTGCAAATCTGGAGGAACCTATGCCTTCTCAGATTAATAAACATTCCCAGAAGCTGCAAGAATCTCATATCTTTAAAATTAATATTGATGTTGTCAAAGTTATTTTATTTACATAGGAGTATTTTTGTTATTTTGTATTTCAGTAAGGCAATCATATGTAATTTTCCCGAAAACCTCTCTCTATAAAAAGAAACCTAGGATTTCGTTCTCAATAAGATAATTCATTCTCTTCCCCCTCAACGTGGTATCAGAGCAAGTTGCGTCCTAAACTCTTGGCACTCCGATACCATTCTCCACCAAAACCCTAACCCTAAAGAGAGAAACATCCCTCTCTTGATCTCTTCTTCTCTTCACCACCGGCAGCAACAGCCACCAGCCGCAAGCACCAGGCGTTGCCACAAGCAGCGAGCACCGGGTGCTGCCACCAGGCCACCGGCAGCACAGCAGCAGCATTGCCGAACACCCCTCCCAGTGCCGCCAACACTAGGCAGCGCAGGAGGGGCCTACTGCAGCCATCGCTGGTGGCTCTGGTGGTTGCTGCGGCCGACTAGAGCCTCCTGCAGTGGTCCTTGCAGGCTTCTGTCCCCTCGCACGCCTCCTACAGTCACTTCTTGCAACATCTCGGGGGCTTTGCGGGTGTCTGGGCATCCACTAACTTATTCTTGGTGCTTCACAGCAGTTCATCCTCTACTCGATGATTGTTTAGGTGTCTTACCTACACAACAGCCATCTTCTTTGATTCATAGGGTTACGTGAAGTCTGTGCAAGGCCCTACATCTATGAGTAAGTGCTGAAATTGGCGGAAAATCTATGCTTACTATTTCAGTTCTGTACACAGTAAATAACTCCCTTCTTTGGGCCCAAAATGGCGGTGTCTGGCTCTTCTAGCATCTTTGAAGTCAAGCCTATGACTTTGTCTACATCTCTTGCAGTCCAAGGCACCAATATGAAACTCAATGGTGTCAGGAACTAGCTACTCTGGGCTTAGGCATTCATGATTTTTGTTGTTGGCTAAAAGAAACTCTACATACTCACAAAGGAATCTGTGCAAACTGGTGTTGCAAACTTGGACGAATATGAACAAGATAACTATCTTGTCATGAGCTGGATTATGAACTGTGTCGAGCCTCAACTTGCGGCGAATCTCTTATACAAGAAGAATGCAAAAGAGATCTGGAAGAGTTTGGCGAAAACATATTCCCAGAAATCTAATCATACCCGGTTGGCAGATATCTATCGCCGCATATGCTCCACGTCCCAAGGGAATCACACTCTATTGGAGTATTTTACTAAGATGGAGGGGCTATTTGAAGAACTTAATATATTCCAACCCTCTTGTTGTGACTAAGGTTCGAAATGCCGATTTTGACGCTATGCTGACGAAATTTTAAGTGTACATTTCGTGGGCATGCCGAAGGCATGCCGTGGAAATACCCATTTTTCGATGGCCATGCCAATAGGCACGCCGTGGGAATGCCGAGGGCATGCCGATAACAAGCCAACAGAAAATCACATAAATCAAAATGAAATAAAAAATCACATAAATACTCAAAATGAAATAGAAAATCACATAAATACTCAAAATGAAGTGTGTGTGTCTACTTGGAAAGCTTAAGTGTCTCTAGTTGAGTTAATCATCGTGTGTGTGTCATTTCAGCCCCCCCACATTCCCAGTTTCGAATCTCCTACTCCTACATTCAAACCGCTCTGTTTGTGTGTGCGACAGTCTCCCAATTTTCGAATTTCAGCCCTTGACTAAGCCCCCCTATTTTCATGTCGGCATGACCTTCCAGAAATGGCATTGCCGACGACATGCCGTCGGCATTTAAATCAATGGTTGTGACACCCAGACAGGCCAAAGGCAAGCTTGGAAGATGTACTGATTTCTAGATGGACTGAGCACCAGATATGCATCAACTCGTGATCAGATTCTTGTTATGGATGCCATACCTGATATAGAGGCAGTCCTTGGGAGGCTTCAAGATTGCATCTTATACTGCCACCCCACCCAACAATTTCCCTTGTTACTGCCACCCCACCCAACAGCACAAAGACATCTCCGTTGCGGTTCTTAGTGGGTATGGTACTTTTGGTGTTGTACGCGATAGAGGGCTTGGATGCAGGAGGACCTACAGTCAATGTACTCATTGTCAAAGGGCCAATCACCAGTCTGAGAGTTGTTGGGCCAAATTTGGCTATCCTGGCAAGGCGAATGCAGTAGCTATTTATGGGGAGAGTGCCCCCGCTTCACCTGGAGTCCCAGGAGTTCCTGCCCTAACAGCTGATGACTGTCTGGCTTATGCAATTACTAAGGCAATCAACTCCCACAGATACATCTGCATCTTTGGCGGCCACTGAGAGTTCTACCAACCAAGCTACTACTCTTCTATCTCATCTTGGGTGATTGACTCTGGTGCTTCCCATCACCTTACTGGTAATAAAGATGCCCTCTTGTCTCTAAGATCAACTTCTACTGTTACATCGATCCATATAGCCAATGGGATGCAGTTGGGGATGTTCAGCTTTCTAACTTACTAAAGTTGACAAATGTGTATTGTGCTCCTGAGTTCCCCTTAAGCGTATTGTCTATTTACAAACTATGTAAGGAGTTTCATTGTTGAGTAATTTTTTACGAACATTTTGTATTCTTTCAGGACATCCGGATGAGGAAGATGATTGGTGAGGGGATTGAGCATGATGGTCTCTATTTACACTGATACTCACATTTTTTATGGCGCTACTTTTATCTCAACCGATCTAATTTTGTGGCACCTTCGTCAAGGTCATCCCTCTGTACCCAAACTTCGGAAGATGTTTCCTAATTCGTCAGTTCTAGACAAGTTAGATTGCGAGGCTTGCCAACTTGGTAAACATCACAGTGTTTCTTTTATTTGAGTTATTTCATTGTGACATTTGGGGTCCATGTCGAATAAGCCACCATTCAATCTACAAATATTTTTTTGCTTTTATTGATGATTATAGTCACTAGTCATGAACATTTTTAATGAAGAATCAATCTGAGATTGGTTCTGTTATTCCCAAGTTTTTTAATGAAGCGCAAAATTTTTATTCCACGTGCATTAAGATTTTTTTCAGTGACTGCTCTTAAATTTATGCAAAAAGATATTGTTGATTTCCTTTCTCAAAATGGGACTCTTTACCATATTTCTTATGCCTACATATCCCAACAGAATGGGGTAGTTGAACGCAAATTGAGCCATCTTCTTGATATAGCTTGAACTTCGACACTTGCTATGAATGTACCTAAATCTTACGACCACTTATCTAATTAACCGAGTTCCCTCGCATGTTCTCGATGGTGATACTCTTCTACTTTTACAACCAAATACTTAAGTTTTGCATTGCCACTACGAATTTTCGGATGCACGTGTTTTGTTCACCTATTTGGCATTGTCGATAAGTTGTCTCCGAGATTTGTTAGGTGTTTTCCTGAGATATTAATGTTACTATATGTTGGCTAATGTCACTTCCTTTGACAAGATTTTATTTCTCTGATGAGAGATCCTCTCTTGGGTGGTTTACCTACTCTCAAGAGCATTGTCAGAAGGATCCTATGTCTGTCTCATTGCCATCTATGCATGTTGACATTACTAAGGAGGATCAGGCCACTCAATCTTCCCCTCCAACATCTGATATGGATGATCCATGTCATTAGTCTGATGGCTTTCCTATTGCACTCAATAAAGCTGTAAGAACTTGCACTTTACATTCAATGACTCACTATATTGTAAATGATCATCTTCGTCCAGCATCGCAACAATTCTCTACAACCTTATCTACCATGGCAATTCTATAGCATCATAATGAAGCTTTACAGGATTCTGGTTAGCAACAAGCCATGAAGAGATGGAAAGCCTCATCTCTTGTGGTACCTGGGAGTTTATCGATCTTTCAGAAGGTGCCAAGGTTGTGGACTGCATATCGGTGTACACCTTTAAGTACAACCAGATGGAACTATTAAGCGACTCAATACCAAACTTGTGACAAAGGATTACACTTAAGACTTATGATGTAAACTACCTCGACACATTTTCTCCTGTGGCGCATCTTAACTCAATTTGAGTAATTCTATCACTTGCAGTGAGACATGGCCCTTATATTAGCTTGATGTGAAAAATGCTTTCTTATATGGAAATCTACAGAATGAAGTGTACATGGCCCAACCACCTGGCTTTATGGTTGAAGAAAAGAAAGTTTGCAGACTCCAAAAAGCTATTTATGACCTAAAATAAAGTCCATAGGAGTGGTTTGAGAGACTCGGTTCAGAGATTCAGATAATTAGGTTTCGCAAGTCCACACCTAATCATTCTATTTTCATGAGAAGCAAGAAATCTAGTGTTGTGATACTTGCAGTATATGTGGACAACAGGATCCTTACTGGTGATGATGTCTCAGGGATACAGGAGACGAAGAATTTTTTACAAATACCTTTGTTACCAAGGACCAAGGAAAATTAAGATACTTTGTTACCAATAATCCGTAATTCACGTGAAATGTCCTTGTCGTAAAGAAAACATGCTCTTGAACTTCTAGAGGAGACTGGATTATTAGGTGCAAAGGCCTCCTCTATCCCAGTTGAGTCACAAGGGAGACTTCGTGAGGAAGATGATCCTATCTTTGAAGACAAGGGAAGGTACATGAGCATTGTGAGCAAACTATTGTATGTTACTGTTACTAAACCTGATATCAATTTTGTTGTGAATCAAGCAAGTGAGTTTACAAAGAATCCACATTACAAGTCTTATTCTTAAATACCTCAATGGTTGTCCAAGGAAAGGACTTTATATGAAGAATAATAGCCATGTTGAGCTACATGCCTATTCGAATGCTGATTATCCTAATTCTATGGACAACAAGAGATCTACTATCGGATTTTCCACCTTTCTTGGTGTGAATCTAGTTACCTCGAGAAGCAAAAAGAAAAGTTTGGTCAATTTAGTACAGAGGCTGAATACAAAGCCATGGCCCATACGGCTTGTTAGATTATGTGGCTAGTTAAATTTCTTCATGACTTAGGTGTTCAGGTTAAGCTTCCAGTTTCTATGTTCTATAATAATAGGCCTGCCACATTCATTGCTTCATATCCTATTTTCCACAAGCATACTAAGCACATTGAAATGAATTGTCACTTTATGCAGGACATCTCTTTGGAAAGATATGTACTACTACCCGTCAAAATAATAAGTTGCAGACATTTTCACAAAGGCTCTCTTCAGAAAGCATCATGAGTTCTCGTGTTCCAACTTGAGGAGTATTAAAATTATCTTATTTACATAAGAGTATTTTATTATTTTATATTTCAGTAAAGACATCATATGTAATTTTCCCGAAAGCCTCTGTAAACAAGGAGGCCTTAGATTTCTTTCTTCATAAGACGATTCATTCTCTTCTCCCACAAGAGATATTATCTTCTTATTATATGACTAGGGAATGAAATCCCCAACCAAGTCAACTCTTAATAAGGAATTCTTTTTCATTAGTCAAAGCTGAAAAATACTAATTAAGGTCGGATGAGGTCAAGCAGTAATCTTTCTTCCTTTAATGCTGACAATATCTAGATATGTAGAACTTCAAGTGGCCACCATCCATCAAATCCTATTTAGAATTTAATCCAAAATCTTTTTCTTTGAATGGTAGAAGAGTGAGAATTCGAGATCTGTAGTCAACCATAATGCACTAAAAAATTCAAATACATGAAGATTATGAGAATGAAGATGCTCCACCCAGCTCTCAACACAAATTCTCGACCTCAATAGAATCTCAACAACTAAATATTTTCTCACAGGACTATTGCACGTTCACTCCTCCTGTCGACCATACACACCCCAATAAAAGAATTCCAAAGACCAACCATTTTTCTTAAAAAGGGAAGACTAAGGAACGGTTAACTGTTATAATAAAAAATAAAAAATACATGAATGTAAATGTCAAGATTCAATAAGGGCAGTGCTTACAGTGTAAGAAAAATTAAAGTCTACGACAGACCAGCCAAGGACATCTGCTTCATAGGAGAAAAAAAGGTTTCCCAATTCACGGTGTACTTCCTGGAAAAAAAAGAAGCCGAACGTTACTTGATATACTTTATGGTCTTTAGGCTCAAACACAAGAAATTCTGCTATGCAACAAAAACACCCCCGATATTGCTCTTAGAATCTTAAAGGCAAATAACTTTCGATGAAACTTACTTGTAAAATAGCAATTAAAGAATTAACTAGTATAGCCTCTACCGTAGTTCCACGTACAGCACACTGTAATACTTGAGTGCCAACAGAGATACAATGGTACTAAACTACATCTTCGGTAACCTTTTTTTTTTTTTTAGAGGTATTAAATTACCTTTTCGAAAAATTCTGTGAAGTACATAGATTTTGTAAGATACCTATCACAAGGACATCTAAAAAATTACATAAATAAAGCAAATACTGGCAGCAAGTAGTCAAGTATCATGTTGAATGTGGATGCACGGGTTGCTGACTGAGTACGATTATAAAAGGGCAATTAGTTCCTCATTTTACCATTTTCCTTTATCTCACTCTCCATTCACTTCACAATGTTTTTTCTTTTTTTGAAAAGTCAAAAGACAATTATCCAAATAACAACCACCCAAAATCATTCTATTTCAACAAAAAGAATTACATCAAAATTACAAAGTAGATCCCCAGAACACCACCGAGGAAAAAATAGACGAAACAAAATTCTCAACATAAGATCTCTCCCCCCTAAAAATTATCCCATTCCTCCCCAACCATACACCCTATAAGACTGCCAAACCCTTGGCCCTATCCGTCTTGGATCTGAAGGCGATCCCTTCATCGTTTCCCCTGCGGAAAGACTGCTAGAAGCTGCCCACATCCTGATGGGCGATCCAATCGATTCCCATCCGCTGCCAGACCTGCATCACAAACGGACACTAAAAGAAGAGGTGTTGGATGTCTTTCTCAGCTCCTCCACAGAGAGGGCATGTGAGATCATCCAACTAAGCCCATCTAGCTCTCTATCACTTCGTCATAACTCTCTCCCTCCTCACCAGCCAGGCGAAGATCTTCACCTTCAACGAACATTCCACCTTCCAGAGCAAACTGCAATCTCGCAAGATATCAATGTTGTCCAAATTGACCGTGCCACTCCCCAACCTACGGAAGACATTCGCCACAGAGAACTCTCCATCTTCCCAAAAAAAACCATCATCATCCTCCTTCGGTGCCCAACCTTCCATCTCCCGCAACAACCGCTATAACTCCTCACATCTCTGGTCTGAAAGGCCCCTCCGAAAAGTTGGACACCAAGCCCCATCCCAGCAACTTCCCACCATGGCCAACGAGTCCACAACACCCCCAAAAAGACGAGGAAACCTGCCGCCAAGGGTATAGGAAACCAGCCACCCCCTACCAGTCGTCCTGCCAGAACCGGAAAGCAGCTCTCTTTCCCGATGTAGGGGAGAAGAGATCATGCACCTTTGCCGTCACCATCGCTGAGAAAGTGAGAGGCTCCTGGAGGAGGGGACTCCAAAGGCTCCCATGAGAGGAAGGGGCGTAGCATCGCTGCATAACATCACCAAAGAGTCCCTGCTCCCGTCCCACCAACCTCGCAATCCACTTCGTGACGAGGCTGGTGTTCACCTTGTCTACATCTCTAACCCCCCAGACCCCTTTCCTGAACCAGTCTGCACACCTCCTCCCAGGCCACCAACCCCGCCCGCCTCCCTTCCTGTCGAACATGCATTGGCCCAAAAAAAATCCCTCATCAACCCCAAAAGAAATACGACGGTATAGATGACAGCATTGCCTTCACCAAAGTCAACCTCCCTCCTCTAGAAAGAAGTCTGGAGGACCATCCTGCCAATCTTCTCTTCATCCTCTCCAGCAGAGGTATCCAATCCTGTAACCTGAGATGTCGATCTGATAAAGAAAGGCCCAGGTACACAAGCAACAGAGAACCCACCTCCGTCTCCAAAGTCCCACCCACCTTCACCTCTTCGACAAACAAATTGAACGGGACAAAAGTTGATTTTTGATAGTTGATCTGCAACCTCGATGCGACGCCAAAAAGCTCCAAAAGAATTTTCATCCTCTTGACCTCCAGATCCGCTCCCTCAACCAAAAATAAGGTATCATCAGCATACTGCAGGACCACCGTTTCCTTGCCCTTACCAACCAAAAAGCCTCTAACCAGACCCCTATCACAAGCCCTCTATGTTGCCCACACCAGAGCATCTGTCGCAAGCACAAACAACATAGGTGCAAGGGGGCAACCCTGTCTAACCCCCCTCCTAGGTTGTACCCATCCTCCTGCTGGGTTTCCATTGATCACGACTGAAAAAGAAGTTGTCGTCACACACCACTTCATCCATTCAATCCATATCGCGGGAAACCCCTTCCTCAGGGAAGCCCACAAAAAATCTCACTGCACCGAGTCGTATGCCTTGTTGAAGTCAACTTTCCACAAAAAGACCCTTTTCTTCTCCCTCGTCCAGGTGGCCAACGCTTCCATGGCAACCACAAAACCATTCAAGATTCCTCTCCCTAGAACGAAAGACGTCTGAACAGCGAAGATCAAGTCTCCAAGCAGGTCCCTAAGCATATTGGTCGGGACCTCAGTGACAATAAGGTACACGGCATTCGAAAGCGCAATCAGTCTGAAGTCCTGGATTGCCTCCGCCCCTTCTTTCTTAGGCAACAAAAACAAGTAGTATCTATTCAGTTTGTCGAAACCTCTATTCCCAGCTGCAAACTCCTTCATCACTTGCATCACATCTGCTCCCACTAAATGATAGAATTCCCTGAAGAAGAAGATAGGGAAATCATCCGGGCCTAGACACCCCTCCGCATTCAGGCTCCAAACAGCCTGCCTCACCTCATCCTCCGAAAAGCTACCGCCTGGGCCACTGCGACACACTGCACATTCTCCCCTCTCCACCTCCAGCGCCCCCTGACGTGCCTCCCAGTAAACTCCTTGAAGTAATCCATCGTAGCTCATCCCACCTCCTCCATACCAAAGAAGTTAACCCTATGAATCATCTTCTCTATCCAGTTTCTCCTCCTGGCAGAGGCCACTTGGTAGAAAAATCTGGTATTAGAGTCGCCTTCCTTCAACCATCCCTGCCTCAACCTCGTTTTCCACTCCACCTCTGCATTCTTGTCCTATACCACACGCGTCATCCTCGCTCTAACCTCCCTATCCTCCGTCGAGATAGGGACCTGGTCTTCCTGTCTATCAATTCTGGTAATCTCTGCCAGTGCCTCTTCCTTCCTGCCCCTCCTAGATGCCTTTATCTCCTTCGTGTAAGCCCTCAGATGGTCATGCAACATACCCAACTTCTTTTCCAGGCAACACGCGGCAGAACCCTCCACCATCATAAAGTTCCACTTCTCTACCATAGTCTGGAACCCCTCCTCCATCATCCATGATCCGTCAAATTTAAAATAAGTGCCAAAGTGTGACCCCTCATTAGACTTCCATATGAGGGACGTGTGGTCTGAGAATGGACTCTCCAAGGCAGACACATCCGCTACAGGGAAGAACTCTGCCAGCTCCACGTTGGAAAGAAATCTGTCGATCCTAGACATCTGGCCATGGTTATTCCTCCAGGTGTGAGCACAGGACACTGGAATCAATCCACGAGGCCATGCGTAGCCACAAAATCCACATAAAGATCCGACCTGGAATCTTGTCTTCCCCGCCCTCTAGGCCTATCCTCCGTCTGTAGAGTGATATTGAAATCCCCTCCAAGCAGGCAAGGACAACCATGACACTCCGCAGCCACAGTCGTGAGCTCCTCCCACATGACTCCTCGTGCCTAGGTGTCCGATGAACCATATTCCCCTGTGATATACATCTTGGCACCTCCCACCCTCCTAAATCAACCTCGTAGAGATGACATGCTACCCACAATAGAAATCATCCAAGGAGAAGACATCCTCCCGCCAACCCAAAATCTGTCCTCCTGAGCGGCCAGTCGCCCCAAGAGACCGAAATCCCTCCATCCAAGAACCCCTAATCTCCTTCCAGGTCCGGACATCACAGTTAAATAGCTTTGTTTCTTGCAGCAACATGACATCAGCTTTCCACAAATGAATATAACACCCCAACAACGCCCTTCTAGATAGGTCATTAAGACCCCTTTCATAAACAAGTAGGGGCCTCCTTCATAACCTATCGGAAGCCACATGCCTTCACCGTCTTACGCACCTCCTCATCATCACGATCCAACGCCTTGTGTATGTTGTGGCAGCTGTGGTTCCTTTCTGCGTCATCAACCACCACCCTCGGTCTTTGACCTCCACAAAACCTCCATCTCCTCTTATAACGAAGAGCACCACCTTTGTATGTCGTGGCAGTTGTGGTTCCTTTCTGTGACCATAACCACCACCCTCGGTCTCTAACCTCCACGAAACCTCCATCTCCTCTTATAGCAGATAGCGCCATCTCGACCGTCGTGCACCATGTGCGGTCTCCATCCCGTCAAGGGAATCTCCTCCCTGCTGCCGGACGTCAACAAGATGCTATCTGACTGCTGCTGTAGCGGAGGACCACCCAAATGAGGCTCGGGATCCTCATCCACCTCATGCTGGACCACAGCCTCGGCCTCATCGGCCAAAAGACGACCGGAAGCCCCTCTTGCTGTTGTCGAAACTGTGCCCAACACCATCGCCTTCCCCCAATCTTCCGCCCATCGCAAGGGAGACACAGCGGAGGAGACGACGCCTTCCACCCCAAACGAAGTTGGAGAGTGCTCCCCTTCCACAGCTTCGTCACTCTTCTGCAGTTCATCAGCCAACTTCGAGGTCGAAGGGTCGAAGGAGTCCCTCTTCTCAGAACAAGCTCCAAAAGGGAGCTGGATCCGAGTCCCCGCTCCGTCCGAAGCCACTGGGGCCCTCTTTGGATCTCACAAACGGATCAGGCTCTGTGCTTAGACTACGTGAGTGCTCCACTACACGTGCCACGAGCGTGGTCTCTTTAAAAGTCACCACCAGCTGTCCATTGAGAGGCCGATTCTCATTAATGCCCATAGTTGCCTCTTCCACTCCCGATGTCGTCGAGACAGCGCCAATCTCGGGTGGCGCCAGCACCTCAAATGAGATCCGCGCAATGAGATTCGCGCGAATCTCTCACACCAGCGACCAATCAACTCTCCCTCATCCTCATCGGACGACGCCTCTCCTTCCTCCGTGCCAGAGTAGTGGTTCCAACCACCGCCGTGGATCCCCGAAAACCTCCCCAAGTCGCATAGGAGACGACCCAAGAGGAGCTCCCCAACCGCAACACGACCTTCTCCATCAACACCGCTCCGATCTTCATCTCAATTGTCGCCACCACCGGACCGCTGGAGACGATCGTCGTGCACCTCGAGTCGAGCAAACGGCGAGACGACTGCCTCCACCTCTACAGACTCAACCACCATGGGATTCCCACAATGGACACCTCGAAAATAGATCTCTCCGACGGGTGTTCCACAGATGCTCCATCGTGTGGGGACGGGAGCCGCTACCTCCACCTTCCCATCTCGGAGATGACCTCCAAGAAGCAAAGCTCCTCCCTCCTCGACACAGGAAGGCCGAGGACCAAGAATCTCCTTCCAACATCAGAACCCTAACTAACCCCCCTCATGAACCACATCCCCGCCCAAAGCCTTCTCCACCACCACTTTGGTCACCCAACCATCGAGGATCTCACCCACCAGCCCACTCTCCACCTCCTCCCTCAGACACCAAACTCCCTCCGACCACCGGACCGCTGGAGACGATCGTCGTGCACCTCGAGTCGAGCAAACGGCGAGACGACTGCCTCCACCACCTCTACAGACTCAACCACCATGGGATTCCCACAATGGACACCTCGAAAATAGATCTCTCCGACGGTTGTTCCACAGATGCTCCATCGTGTGGGGACGGGAGCCGCTACCTCCACCTTCCCATCTCGGAGATGACCTCCAAGAAGCAAAGCTCCTCCCTCCTCGACACAGGAAGGCCGAGGACCAAGAATCTCCTTCCAACATCAGAACCCTAACTAACCCCCCTCATGAACCACATCCCCGCCCAAAGCCTTCTCCACCACCACTTTGGTCACCCAACCATCGAGGATCTCACCCACCAGCCCACTCTCTACCTCCTCCCTCAGACACCAAACTCCCTCCGACCAAGGCGTCTCAACCTTAGCCAGCGGCAACCCCCTCGACGGCGGCGGCGGTGGCGGTAAGCTCCCCACATCATGAGCGCAACCTCCTCGGTTGTGCAAACTTCTTTGCCCGAGGCCACCGCACTTCCAACAGCGCCATGGCTCGCAGCAGTCCCACGCCTAGTGGTCCCACCCCAAACATCTGTAGCGCCTTCCCCCCTAATATGTCTCCTCCCCAACGAGTAACTCTACTAGGATCAACTGATGACCGATGCTCCTTTCTTCGCCTCGCCACCACCGACCAACCCAGACCCTCCTCAACCTCTACTCCCACCCGACGCCGCTCACCACCACCCTCTCCATCCCTCAGTCAAGATGCCCCTCCCTCCTTCGACAGGTACCCCTCCTCCCCTACCTTCTCACAGTCACTCCCTCCATCGCCCTCTCTTACAATATCCATCTCTCAGGGGTTCCAAAATATGGTGGAGGAGAAGTGTTCTATATCCACTTCACAACTTTCCTTGCACCTTTTTCTTGTTGTTGAAAAAATTGTGCTGCATCATCTGCCATCCCTCTCCACCCCTTGCCACTAGGCCCACTACCTTCCCCTCAATCATCTCTCATTCCTGGCTCCAAGTCAATTTCCCCTCTACCGATCCACTTTCAACCATGGTCCTCTTTTACTCCAAACAATGCACACCCAAGGCATTAATAAGTGATAATTTTTCTAATGTTGATCGGTCACAAGTAATAAAAGTTATTTAAGTGCTAATTTCTCTAAAGTTCATCATTCACATGCAATAAAAACCTTGCGGAGATACTTACATGATCAAAGTTGTACAATGTACATGCCAAAAGACAAGCATTGTGTACTTCAAAAAGAAAAATGCAAAACATTATGACTCTTGAAGATAACCACTATACCATTCAAGAAAGCAGTCTTCAGTGTTATCTGAGTGGGTTTCAAGTCATACTAATAAAATGCCAGTATCTTATTACGATTTTTTTCCCCTTTACTCCCATAAGCCATTGTCCAAAAGGCATGCATTATTAAGAAAAATAAAAGCAAGCCTTTAACTTGTATGCTATCACTAATCTTAAAATAACTGCATAGGTAAGTAACAATGTATTCACCTTCAAGGCATGGCTCGTTGTTTGGCATATAACCTCCTTCCCTGTGCCTGTCCTCACATTTAGTTTTATTCTTTCTTTTTTTGCAGTAGACTTCCCAAGTGGATTGGAAAATTCTGGAAAGCTGTAAGGTATGCGAACTGAAAATTGACCACCTTTATATGACAGCTTTTGGCACCAGGTTACCTTTACAGAAACATTAGATCCTCCATTGACCTAAACATCAAAGAACGGAATAGAAAATCTAAAGATGAAGCATGAAAAGAATTAACAAATGAACTGTCAATAAAGCATATGAATGTCACCTGTGGCATTGTCAAAGAAAACATCTGCGAACTAGAACATCCATCTAACTTGTCTTTTGCAATCTTATCATCCTGGCCATTTTCTTCTGGTTGAATAACTTGAGTAGAGCACAATCGCTTAGAAATATCAACCTCCACACCTAGAATGGAACCCTGTTAGCCAAACCATAATCTCCTTGAGAATAAAGGTCTTAAAATTATGAAACAATAACCATCCTAACACTGAAAACATATATATTCTGAATGTTTCCAAAGAAGCCAGGAGAAAGGTAAATCTTAAGCATTTCCTCAAACTACCACTCATTTGCGACAAGAATAAAACATAAACCTACTAGGAAAAGATTCATCAACAACATATCAAGCTGCTGCAGCCAGCATTTTTGCACCTTGTTATTTAAGGGAATTGCCATTTGAGCATGGCAAGAGGAATGAACCCCCAGTTTCAATCCATATTTAGATACTCCATTGAGCTTCTGTCAATAAGAATGTGGCTATCTTTTTAACATGAAAATAGATATCTTGATATATCAGCAATATATCCATAACCCTAACATGATCCATCTTGAAATCACAGGAATATCTTTTTTCCATGATAGCGATATATCACCCATATCAATGGATCTTGATCGATATCCATAAATTTGGGAGATATCAACGTGATTGATAGGGATCCTACAAAAACATTTTTCCAGCCAAGGTGTGTTAGCAATCAGTGAGTTGACTCCTTGGGATCTTTGTAGTCCACCTAACCGAAGACAAAAATCAAGGCAATTATGGCTTCAAGAAGGTGACTCCAACACGAAGTTTTTTCATTTATCTACTAGTGCTAGGAGGAGGATGAACTTGATCAAATCGATTCATGTTGGTGATGTGATCAATTTCTCAAAGACAGCAGATCTGCAGGACCTTTGGAGATCACTTTCATAACTTTCCCAAGAGAACCTCAAGGCATATGGAGGTTGGGTTCCTTCGAGTTGGACAGGTTGGACAAGGTGACGAAGATGGATCTGATTAGGTTTGTTTCGGGTGAGGAGGTGTTGGAGGCGATTTGCAATTTGAAGGCATAAGGTTCGTCGGGTCCGGATGGGTTGCCGATCTTGTTCTTCCTAGAGCTTTGGATGTAATGGGGGAGGATGTCTTAGCAATGGTGAGGGAGGTCTTTCAAGAGAATTGTGATTTTGAGAGGATAAATCGATTCCTCTTGTTCTTGCTTACAAAGAGGCCTAGGGCATATTCTATTGAGGACTTCCGACCAATTGCTCTGTCCAATACACTTTATTTGATTGTAGCCAAGACTACCATGAACTGTTGTCTGTGCCGTCCTTGTTGATTTCCCCCGTGCAGTCTGCTTTTATCTTAAAGAGATCTATTATGGATTCTTATGTTCTGGCTGAGGAGATGGCCGCATCTTGGAACCAATCGATTGTGCATGCTTTCATGTAGAATGTGAACTTCTCAAAGGCCTACAACTCTATCTCTTGGGCCTATTTGTGGGAAATTTTGAGGAGCTTTCCGAAGGGTTGGGTCAAAACTCATGAGACCATGTGTCATGACAACATCTTTTTTTATGCTTGTTATTGGGGGGCCTCCTAGGTCTTGGATGCAACCACAGAGGAGAGTTAAATAGGGATGTCCTTTAACACCTCTGCTTTTCAACATTGCAATTGACACCCTTGCTTTCTTGGCTTTTAGGGGATATAGGGAGGGGCTATTTTTGGGTTTCACATTGACGGGTGATGGCTCGTTGCTCACTCTACTCTTACAGTATGCAAATAACACAGTAATTTTTATACAGGGTGGTGTCTGCCAGGCTCAACATGTTGGGCAATTGGTTAGTTTGTTTGGTGATATCTCCAATTTGTTGGTTAATGAGCAAAAGTCGACCTTCATTCCTTTTCATATGGATTGGAGTGTTGAGGAGAGCATTTCTGACATCCTTTATACATCGGTTGTTAGGCTTCAAGTTACGTACTTGTTTGCCCCTAAAGGGGAAACATCTAGTGATGTCAGACTAGAGGTCTGTGGAGGAGAGCTAACCGAGGAGATTGAATGGTTGGAGTGAAAAACTTTTATCTAGAAATGGTAGACTTGTTTTGATTAAGGCAATGTTGTTAGCGATTCATGTCTTCCATCTCTCTTTGTTAAACCTTTGAAGAAAATATTGATAAAATTGGAGGTGGCCCACAAAAAATTCTTTTGGAAAGAGCCTAAGCAGTAAGGCCATTTCTTGCAACTTGTCCCCTAGAGGGAGGTTTGTAGGCAGAGGAAGAAGCGGATTTGGGTGTGAGGCGGCTTGATGAGTTTAATGTTGTGCTTCTTTTGAAGTAAGTGGTGAGATTTTTGAAGGGAGAGGATATGCTCTTGGATTTGTTGTGGAGAGGCTCTTACAAGCCCCTGTTGAGGTTTCCTTTAAGCACTCCCAACCGGTGCGACCTGCTTTCTAGGCTTCTATTGAATCGTTCATTGCGTGCAATCTTCTGATTTCTTAGGTCAAGACTTGGTAGTAGGTGCTCCTTACGATTTTGGAAGGATGATTGGATGGAAAGCAGCAGTTTACAGTCTTTATTCGCACATCTCTTTAGTTTGGCTCGAGACAAGGAAGCATTCATTTCGGATGTGTAGGGCAGTACTTCCAAATCTTGGTCCGAGTGTTAAAGCCTATCTTTCTGATGCCTCATTGGAGGAGTTACAGGGGATGCTTGAGTTGCTTCATGGGATCTCTATTGGTGCAGAACATCCGGATGGTTTCAGATGGAAGGAGGGTGTCTTCTTAGTGGCTAGCCATATGGGAAGGTTTTTTTTTAGAGGGAAAAAGGCATATGGGAAGTTGACACTAGAAATGGGGCTAGCATCTCATGTTTAGGACAACTATACTTTGGTTTAGAAGCTGCCTACTCCTTGGAAGGTTAAAATCTTCTTATGGTTGTTCAGAAGAGAAAAGCTGGTGACGAAAACCTTCTAGTCCAAATGGGCTAGTAATGATCATTCGGATTATATCTTATGCAATTAGGCAACGGAAAACCTAAAACACCTCTTCCAGTGCAGCTTCTCTGCTAATATGTCATCTTTGGCAACTTGGTGGGATTCTTTCTGCATGTGGATACGATAGGATTATATCTTATGCAATTAGGCAACAAAAAACCTAAAACACCTACTCTTCCAATGCAGCTTCTTTGCTGATATGTCATCTTTGGCAGCTTGGTAGGATTCTTTCTGCATGTGGATACGACAGGATGGGTGAAGGTTGTGACAGCACTATGGTCAATTTGGTTGCAAAGGAATGCTTCCATTTTGAGGGAGAGGGAGTGGGTTGAAAATGTTGTAAGAGAAGCAATGTTGTCGCTCTTGGTTATGGCTGAACAATCTATAAATTCGTTCCAATTTTTTGATTGAATAAATTTTTAGATGGTTACCGAGTGTTAACAGCCACCTTTTTTCCTCTCAAAAAAAAAACTTTGGATAAAAACCCAAAGGCTTAGATGATTAAGACATTACATTAAAAAGCTCAATTGAATGATAGTGTTGACAGTGTTTTCTATCAAAATGAATATCCCCTAAAACAAACAATATAATATGTCCTCGAAATTATTTTGTCCATTGAATTGTTCTCAAATTTGAAGTTTTGTTCACTTTGGTTTATAATTTTTAAGACTCTTTTCAAGTATATAGCTCTTTCCCTTCTTTAATCTCTTCCAATTCTCTACTTTCTCTATGATTTGAGGTTTTATTCTCCCTCCATCCATCCCTATTCTTTTTATATGATTTTTTTTAACTCACCATTACTAATCAACCCTTACATGAAACTAAGTATATGAACAATACTTAGCTCATGTTTATGCTTATGTTGACCATCCTAATCAATCATATATGGTTAAAATATTTAAATAGTGCGAAAGCAATAATATCAAAGCATAAGAAATCAAGGAATGCTTGGGTTTACGTGGAAACCCCACTCACAAAGAGCGGGGAGAAAATCACAGGAGAAGGTCCCGATAGGGCACTAATTTGTGTTTCTTCTCAAAGAAATATGGGAGTACACGCCAATTTATAGGCCACCACTCACGCACAAAGTTCACAACTTCCAATGTGTCACTAAACCCACAACCCAATTCTCTCAACACTCCCCTCAAGCTAAAGCATGGAATGCTCAACTTGTAACACAAAGAAACCTACTTTATACGGGCGGGAACATAAGCTGGAGTTGCTGAAGGAAATGTGGCTGACTCTGACAATGACTTCTCCTCTGAAGACCTGGTGCTGGTGGCTTCCCATTCAATATCCCTAAAAAGAGCTTTCCTCTGAAGACCTCAAAGCCGCATCTCCCACATAGAAACCAACTGGTCCCTTCCTTTGAAGACCTCAAAAATGGATCTCCCTCTTTTTGAAGACCTTGAAACTCTGGACCTCCGAGAGTTTGGTTTCTCATGTAAAGGTCAACTACTGGAAGATGCAACCTGACTTTGGTACCAAGTTGAAATATTTAAATAATGAGGAAGCAATAATATCAAAGCATAAGAAATCAAGGAACACTTGGGTTTACGTAGAAACCCCACTCACGAAGAACAGGGAGAAAACCACGGGAGAAGGTCACAATAGGGCACTTATTTGTGTTTCTTCTTCTCAAAGGAATATGGGAGGAGTACATGCCTATTTATAGGCCACCACTCATACACAAAGTCCACATCTTTCAATGTGGTACTAAACTCACAACCCAAATACATGCTTACATTTTTTTTGCTTGGCATCACCAATCAACTCATATCATACATAAAAACTATGCTAATGCTTAGCCTATATTTGATCTTGTATGCCAATTTTTTCATGTTCTCTTTCTATTCTTCATTGATGATCTCATAAATAATACACTCTAAAACTTGCTTAGCTCACGATCTATTGTATTCTTTCTTACTAGTGGAGTATTAATACTCCATGTTTTCTATGATCAATAAATGTCTAGTTAACTTTTGACTATCTTTATTTTATAGTGAGTTCTCATATTACTTATAAGATTACTACCATGTCTTTTATTATTTCATTTGAATGCTACAAATGTAATGTACTTCTATTGCATAATTTAAATTTTAGTTTCTGTCTTTAGAGACATTTCTTTATACTGTCAATATAATCATAATTTTGTAAAATCTGTGACATTTTCGATCATTTTAAATCATTTCTAGGATATCTGTGATATAACTCCGATATACCCATTTTTTGACCTGTCAATATGATGTTGACATTGACATCTGAAACCTTGATTTTTAAGCAATGTTTTCACACAAATGCACCCACCTGCCCCACCCCACCCCAGCAAACAACACCATCCCCACACACACATAGAACCATAAGAAGAAAATAACCATTTCCATAGTGCTCCTTTCCCTTGCAAGTAGGTAATACTGTCATGGCAAAAAACAAGAACCTATCTGCAAAGATCGTAATTTTCATGCAGAACCCACTTTACCAGCAAGGGATCATCCATAGCCTAAAGGTGGTTAATCAAAAAGCCCAAAGCTTGCCCTCCAATGCAGACAGAGAGTAGTTACTCTCATCTGATGGGAAGCACTCCACAAAAACCATCTTCTCAATGAACTACTTGTCTATTACATGAGTAGGCATATGAACAGCAAACATGAAGAAAACAAGGAGATAAATCAACATTTCCACATTGAGAGTTTGCTATGTTTTGTTAAGAAGCAATATAAGACTCCAACCTTCAAGTCTCCTCTCCATTGCTTGTAACATCAATATTCAATCCCAAGCGAAAATAGCAAAATTGCTGAGGAGAAGGCCAAGGCAAAAATAGGAAAGAAGCCAGTTGATCATCTCAACATCATAGAACAAAAGTCAACTTCACATTTCCCAAGCCCAAAAGAGATAGAAATTGACTTGCAGGTATTGATAACAGACCTGACACCAATTAATCCCCTTACATATCATTTCCCTTATAAATTTTACCTTACAGAGTCTTCAACATAATCGGCCAAGGTTTACCCCCCAGCTCTGACTTCCCTAAGCACAAATAGGAGTTGCTCAATAAAGTTGAGCACCCCTTGACCACAAAACCCATATAAAGAAACCAGGCAGTTTTTTAATCTCCTCCTTTCAATCAGAACTACCTAGATTTATGTCATCAATGAACTTTTACTTCCCTGGAGTCAGAGCGCCAAAACCTCCAACTCTGTCTTTCCTGAAGCTGATTCACTCAACAAAAGTTCGCATATCTCCTAAAGCTTGTGGTTCTAGAGATTTCTGCCAGTCAATCCTTTTTTTTCACCTCATTTTTCTTAGGAATCAACTGATTGCTGAGGGTTTACAAAAAGAAAAAAAAATCATTGTTGAGGGAAACCATCAAAGGCACCAACTTGGAGACATGGATCTTCATGGATGACTCAAGATAACTATTGGGACATTCCCAAAGAGATTGCAATAGGATGTCCCTTGTTCTATGATCCAGTCCCAAAAAATTCAGGATCAAGAAATCAGGGCCTCTCTCAGTTAAAGGATGTCCAAAATCCCCAACTTCATCAGTTACCCAGACAACAGGGCTTGCAAAGGCACATCCAAAGAGCCAACCCCAAATGAGGAAGAAGCTTCAAATCCAAAAGGCACGAGAACCTATCAAACAATAGTCAAGAGGAGTGGATAGGTGCACTACTCCAAGTGATGTGACAATTGACCAATTCCACTTCCACAGCCTTAAACTCTATCATCCACTGAATAAAACTCATTCACACCTCAATCATGATTCTATTCTCTTTACGTTCATCCTCCAAAAATGAAGTAACAAGAAAATTACCCCAAACAAGTCAAGACATTCCATGGAAGATCAATATCCCTTAAGGTCTCTGCCCAAGGTAAACGTCCATCCCCACAGTGCAATCACCAGATACTGAGAGGAGTTAATTAACTATCCTTCTATTTAACAATGGAAGCACAGCAGTCCGTAACAATTGTGCAAGTCCTCTCTATCTCGTCGTTAGGGCCCCAATGTTTGCCCTATTTCTTCCAACGAAGAAAGCCACTCATCACCTTCTAGCACGGCCCCCACCTGCCATCTCAAGACAGTGCTCTCTTTATTTCTTATACAAACATATGCAATAGAAGCTAGCTCAGGAGGCTATAACATGCCAGCTTAGATAAGACACAAGATGTAGTCAATGTGAACCAAAGGGTTGCATCAAGAGGCAGAACCAAAGCAGGGCAGGTATGTACCCCACCACCCGATCCCCTCCCTTTGCAAAAAAGAAAAACAAAGAAAGAAAGAAGAAGAAGAAGAAACTCAAAGAAATTTATGTATTATGCAACATAATCAAGACTTAAGTGATCTACGAGAGGAAGAAAAGATCAAACATCATCAAAAAATCCAGGACCAGGTTGCATTCTTGGTAGCATAGCTAGTCAAGCATCTTCCAGGAATCCCTCGTACTTCTTAATTATCAAATAACCCCTACTCTTTTGGAACACAACATTGAAAGCCAAAAATGGATGATACGTGAAGTCTCTAGACCCTGTACAAGACCTCCAATCCAGAGGGGTTCCATTCAAGACACTCATCAATCAGCCTTCCACCTACAACAATTCTCAGACTATAACAAAATAGTGCATCTTTCCTACTTGGCACCAGAAACCAAGCGCTATACATCCCCCTTCCCACCGCTAAACCTTCCTACTCTGCCACACTTCACTCCCTACATACTCTCAACGGTCCACCAAACTAAAATCCGCTCAAACAACTAGCTCGTTCATTCCAGTGCCCACCGACACCCAGAGAGAGAACCCAAAAAAGCTTCATTTTTTTTAATCAAAATTCCCCTCTTTCTCGAGCTACACTGCATCAGAAACGCTAACAAACACGAAGACATCCCCAAAAAGACATCTTTTGCCAAAAAAAGGAGCCCAATTTCCAAAGCAGCAAACTCCCCATTCCAGGCATTCAAGGCAACACCGACAGAAAAAAAACCAACTTTATGCATAGATGGACAGATAGACAACCTGTTCGCCCATGGGGACGACGAGGCGGCAATGGCAGGCCTTGCTGGGCATGACGCAGTGGACGCGCCACGTGCCGCAGACGGAGACGAGGGCGCTGTCGAGGAGGCAGTCGACGTCGAGGGCCATCTCGTTGAGCTGGAGAGGGATGAGCGCGGGGGGGTCCAGCCTGCCGTGGACGTGGGGCTGGTAGCTGGGGACGTCGGGGTTGTCCACGATCGACGGGTCGCAGATGACGGCGTAGAGCATGGGGGACGTCGGCTGGAGGCTCGGCAGCGACCTCTGCATTACCCCCGCGGGCCTCGGCGGGGGAGCGCTGCGCCCCCCGCTGTAGCATACGCGCTTCGCCAGGCGGAGGCCGTCCTCCACGGCCTTCGTGAACGCCTCGTCCATAGCCGGAGGAAGGCGGGGATCTGATCTAGGGTTTGAAGAAATGCCGGAGAAAGGAGCGGAAAGGCGCGTCGTCGCCGGAGTTATAGGAGAAAAGAGAGGGGAATGGAGACAGAGAGAGAGAGAATGGGATGCGAGACTTCGCCCGATTGCGGGGATTTAAAGAGGGGTGGGGGGGACGAATGCGGGTAAGATGACCATCGGGTGAGATTAGGGGAGAGGTCACCGCAGGTGTGGGACGGGACGGGTGGCGATTGGGAAAGGTTAGGGGTTGTCGACACGGGATGGGGTCACGGATGATTGGCTCCTCCTACCCGTTGGGGTAATTGGCGCGGGCGTGGAGAGTGGGTAAATTGCTGAGGGTGTGCCTGAAATTTCTTTCGTTTCGTAGTTTTTGTTTATGAGACTCAAAGGTGTGTGTGTGTGAATTGTTCGCTTGGCAATTCTTCCACTGATTGATAGGTGTGATTTTGTCGTTATCTTAAATAATCGAGAATCCTATCCTCTTTCTCGTCGCGAGGCCCATCGCCGGACAATTGACGTCTTGCCCACCTTTGGTCATCGATGCTTTATTTGGGTGCGGTGTAAATTTTAAACCATGAGCATAGGATAACATGTAGGGTACGAGAGATTTATTTCATATATTATTTATTTTGGTGATATTTATTACATCTATTTTTATTTGATGGTCATCTGTATTATTTTTATATATATCTTAATTTATTAAGAGTATAATTTCATTATTATTTATCATATTATTTATCTTATTTATGATATATCAATTATTTCATCTATTTATCTTATATCTAAATAAAGTCTGAGATAATATTTATTTTAAAAATTTAATTTTAAAGAATTAATTTTATAAATGATAGAATTATAATATTTTTATATTTGAAAGATGTAAAGGTAAAATTATGAGGTAATTAATAGAATAGGTGTGAATATCTTCTTCCACAATTTTAAGATAAATTCATCTCATTCTCCTGTAAAATTGGATAATCCTAAAATTAAAGGCTTTATCCCCCATATTGTTATAACATGAAATTAAAAAATTCAAACTTAATATAAACAGTTCAAACCCAGCAAGGAGTAAGAGATTTTTTATTTTTTTCCTGCGACATGACAAAAATGTGTAACGATTTGATGTTGATTCTTATGAAGCAAAAACAACACCATCTACAAGTATACAGCGATTAGATCGTTACGTCGAAGTTAGCTACAACTACCGGTAAATGTGATGGAAATTGGATTTTTAGCTTTTGGTTTTGGGTAATTTATTCAAGCATGGAGATGATTCTAGATAAGTTTTTAGATCAAGGTAAAAAGTGTAAAAATTCATACATAATGTAATGTATCCTTTAAAAAATAAATATCATCAATAATATATATATATATATATATATATATATATATATATATATATATATATATATATATTGTGGTGCATCGATGATGTCACACTAACTAAAAATTATCAGCACAATTTAATTTATGGGAGAGGTGTGAAGAATTACGTAAACTTTTATGTTAAGGTTAAAAATTTCTTTTTGTGAAAATATAAATTATTTTATTTTAAAAAAATGAGGTTAGAAGCAATCGTTAATTTTATCTTATCCTCCATGATTTTACTTACACGAGGCAAAGGATAAGAATCATTTTTTTTATTTATCATAGGAGATATTTTTTTTTAAGGGATATCCCCCATTTATTATAAGGAATAAGTTAACCCCTGGTATCCTCTTTATCTTGGAATGAGCAAACTTGGGTCTATTAAGGAGATAAATTATCCCTAGAGTTATCTTGTGTTACTCATGGAAAGTTGCACATGCCATTATGCCCTTCACCCTTCTTATTTGCCCCTGTCCTTACCCTTGCGACAGCCTTCACCTGTGCTACTCCATCGCTGGCATTTGCTCATCTATGCTATCTAGCTCTTTTCCATCCCTTGTGAAAACATAGATCGATTCTAAGCTCTTCACGCCTTTAAAGCTTCGACCAATGGATTTCCCTTGGCACCACACACCAGTCCATCGAATCCAAACAAGTGTGTGCTCGATCTGTTGTGTTAGACTTTCCCCCTCCTCCCTCCACCGTCGATCAACATCTCTCATCTCTTGTGATCCCTGTTTAGATTCTATTACTGGAGGACTTCACCTAGTGTTGGCATGGCTACTCATATGTGATCCAAACCCCCACGATTTCCTCGTGTATGCACTATGATTGGATGTTGTTTTTGATGAATTTGTTTGGTGGTTTGCCTGCTCGATTCATTTGGATTGTTGGATACTAGGGTTCAAGTGATTTTAGTTAGGGTTCAGGTTTTGTTCAACTTTGCGGTACCCATTAGGATTACTAATTGGCTGATATAATTTTACAACGTATTTGAAGCAGAGCTGGCAAATGTTATTCCATTTGTTAGAACTTCTATTGCTGATACACACATAATTGAAAGGCTGTGTATTATATTAGTGTTCATGTGGATATACGTCGATGGAGCATAACTGCTCCGATCTTGTTTGATTTTTTTTTTTCCAGAGAAAAAAGAATTTTGAAAATTAGTAGTGCATTCTTTAATGATTGCTCTGTATGACAGGAAAGAAGAGTGGTCTCTTTGCTGAGACATACTACTACGGATCGAGGTATGAGATAAGCTTCTATTTTATAAATTTGATGGTGAAGTTTTTTTCTTTTTTTAAAGCTATTTGATTGTGAAGTTACTCTTGTTTGATTTTGTGATAGCGAGATATGTCCCTCTTTCTAATGTTTTGTCTTCATCCCAATATGATTCTAACAAAAAAAATATAATTACAATAATATCACAATTACAAAAATAATATTTATAATTAATAATAACTTTCAATAACAATTAACAAATTTATATTTATTATTAATAATAATTACACTGTCCTTATCATATTCACATGTTATTTTTTTGAAAAGACATATTCACATATTATGTCTATTTTATTAATAATTTAAAAAAATTAAAATAATATTTTTCATCCACATTAATTAATATTGTTGAAAAAAAATACCATCAACTAACTTACTTACCACTATAAGAGCTAAAATAATTATTTCTCACCTTATTTTCTATTCTAACTCTCATTTCTAAATAAATACTCCTATCATATTATTAGATAATCCTCACTCCTAATCTTTCTAAATAAAAATAAACATGAGTTATCTTTCTTTTAAGTAAATAGAAAAAGAGATTATCCCCTGTTATAAATAAATTGTCCTAAGTTAACCATCCTCCACGATAAATTAGTCCTCAAAGAGATAAGAAGTGACAGCTAATGACACAAATAAATAAGAGAAATTTTGGAACGTGAGAGCTTGATTTGTTAAGGAACTTTACGGACTACTTTAAAAAGGATACAAATGTTCTTTCGATTCATAACATTTATTATTTCCTTTGAAACTCATTTTATAGTCATGGCCGGACATCGAATGCCCTTCCTTATATAATAAAAAAGAGTTGGAGTGCATTCTTATTTCAAAATTCACCAAATCGACTTCGAGAGCACAGACATGATCTCAACAACCGTGGGAGAAGAATCATGCTCCCTCCATGCAGTGGATGAGTTTGAATAAATAAAATGAGGATTGGACTTATCTCCCGCATCGTTGGTGACTTCGAATAAAAGAAAATACGGATCTCAAATCAACTCCCAATATCCATCGAGAAACCTAAGACCGAAAGAAAAAGCTTAAAAAAAAAAAAAACAAATCAAATTCGGACATTGAGAATTTCGTCCGCCATGGTAAATAAATAAATAAATGAAGCAGCACATGGGCGTCACAAGCATGCTTACCCCACAGGCGGAGCATCGTACCGATCGGTGACGGGACCCGTTAGAGCGCTGGGAGGAAAAGGCAGACAGTCTGGAGACACGGTTGTGGGGACATGGAAGCG
The DNA here is from genome assembly GCA_037157565.1 of Thalassia testudinum. Taxonomy (NCBI): domain Eukaryota; kingdom Viridiplantae; phylum Streptophyta; class Magnoliopsida; order Alismatales; family Hydrocharitaceae; genus Thalassia; species Thalassia testudinum. The sequence continues at coordinate 43,719,690 of JAZHRO010000059.1, forward strand.
AGGGAGGTGACGGGAACGCGTCTAAGGGCAACGGGCATGGGAAACGACATCCTTGAGATCCGTTGGATTGACGTTGAATTGAGGCCGGGAAGGGCCCCAAACTAAACGATGGGGAACAACGTCATGATGGCGAGGCTGTCGACTCGACTTCGGAGCGGGGGGGTTGGGGAGGGGCAAAACCGTAATGTTATACCGACGGAGGAGATGGTTCGACTTCGCGGTGGCAGATTGACCGTTCGGATTTTCACACGTGATGTCATATTGCTACTGTGGATTAAATTTTTTATTCCGTATAAATTATTATTATCCCTGGTATTACATTAAAATTAATACATATTAAAATATAGGGGTATATATATATATACCCCTAAAAATTTTCAGTAAGGAGTAATACCCCTATAATTTTGATATTGACATATATACCTCAATAAATATGTTCCGTCAATATGGATATCCCTATGTTAGCCTTCGTTTGTTTGGATAAGTGAACTTGGGTTAAGATGCACCTACCGTGGTTACTTATCTTGGTTAACAATTGGGATAAACATGGATTGGCGGGAAAATCACCGAGAGAGGATCCGCGTTCACTCTTTCTTCTCCTCCTCTTTTGATCTCCTTAGTCAGGAGAACATCGATCAATTGATCAGCTCCACGCTTACATCTTTGATCAATTGGCCTTCTCCCTTCCAGCAGACCTTTTTGATGATGGAGGAGCCTCGTCGACCATCGCAGCTGCTCCTCCTTCGTTTATACCAAGGATGTAGGAAGCTCGTCCACCATCACAGTTGCTCCTCATCCGTTCATGGTAAGGTTAGTGTTTTCATATTAGGGTTTTTATTGGGGATTCGAGTAGAGTTTTGTTTAGGGTTTAGGGGTTTCATAGAGGATGTGTTTTAGAGTTTTTTTGAGGGTTAATGTTAGGGTTTTTGGGGATTTATATTAGGGTTTTGATTAAGAATTTATGGTTAGGGGTTCAATACTTTTTTTAGGGTTTATATTAGGGATAGCGTTAGTTTTGATTTAAGGTTTAGGATTTAGTTTTCACATGTATTTTTCAATGACCCAGAAGAGGTTATATAAGGTTGCATTTAGGGATTTCTGAGGGCTTAGATTAGGGTTTAAAATTTATTTTTTAAACTTTATGTAAAGTTTATTACGGTTTGCATATGCTAATGTTTGCTCATGTGATTACAGGTGTATAGGAGGAGAAGGGTGGTTGTGAAGGGGTCAAAGTGGGATTTTTTTTGATAGTAGGAGTTTTCTAGGTAAGCTTTTACATGTCAGAATTTTTCCCATTGCATAGATGTGTTTTATGTTTCGTGGCATTGTGTTCTCAGTATACCTGAATGTAATGTAGCATGATGGTTTGGTGGAGAGGACAACAAGGTATCCTCTCCATTTGTGTGAAGTGTGGAGGATACTTCTAGGAGTTGAGAGGAGGAGAAGGCAAGAAGTACAAGTTGGGGAAGCAGAAGACGATTCCCATGGACTCGGATGAGACATGTTGGTTCTACCTCTGTAATGATTTGACGAAGATCTTGCCATGGGGTGTCCAATCAACAATGTCATTGAGGTATAAAGATCTAGACTCAAGAATCTCTAAGTATATTGATCTTACCAACGAGAAAGAAATGATGACAATGTTTAATCGACACATGGATGGCAAAAGTGTAGAATTGGTTGTTACATTTTCTAACATAGAATCACTTAGTTGTGGAGATATGTTTAGTGAGATGTCTCAAGTGAAGAGGTTAGAATATCCTGATTGTGGGTCATCAAATGTTTCAATGGAAGATAATGTTGGTGAAACTGAGATACATGGTACTGAAAAAGAGATGGCTAGTGCTAAAACAGAGGTGGATGTTGCTGAAACAGAGTCATGCTGGTCAAACAGAGTTGCATGGTGCTAAAACAAAGATGGCTGGTGCTAAAATAGAGGTGGATGTTGCTCAAACAGAGAATCATGCTGATCAAACAGAGATGCAAGGTGCTGAAACAGATATGCATGGTGCTAAAACTGAGAGGCATGAGGCTGAAACATAGATTCATGATGTGGGGGAAGAGGGAGTGTGAGTCGTGCGAGATCGATGTTTTAAATCGTTGTGTTGTAGTATAGTTGAAATCTCGCGAAAAACATATAAAATTTATACTTGAAAAGTCTGAGGTCGTTAGCTGGGAGCAAGTAGGAATTCAATCGCTAATCGCAAATGTAATTAAGCACAAAATTTAAGTCAAATAGATTACTCAGAAATGATAATCAATGTAGAACATGAGTATAACAAAAATTTGACATGATAAAAAGATATCTATAACAAAATAATGGTGATTTAGATCATCAATTATTTTTTTGTATAGATATATGTATACTAAGGTAATCAATAATGCCACAGTAATCAGGACCAAATCAATCAAATATTCGTACAGTAGCTTGAATGCTACAGTAATCAGATGTCTCCTTTGGAGATCAGATGCCTTAAATGTTCACCTGCTATAGTGCCTTCTTTTTTTTCTTCTTCTTTCTCTCCTCTCTCTCTCTCCTTCTTTTCTTCCACAGCCCTACTCTTCCTTAAGTTCTTCTTTATGCCTCTTCTTTTTCTTCTCTACTTTCTCTTCCTTCTTCCCTTCAAGCCTTCTTCTTCTGCCCATCTTCTCTTCTTCAAGCACAGGGGAAAGGGTCTTTAGATTTGACTAAGTGTTAGCCAATCCTTTTTAGAGCAAAATCATCCTAACCCCCGCACGCTCTCCTCTCTTTCTCTCCTTGGGTCACGCTCTCCCAGAGCCTTCAATAATACCGGGTATACGGGTAATCGAACTTAGAGTGCACCCGGGTCCAGGCTCATCGGCAGTGGGTGGTGAGCGAGGAGTGCATGGCTAGGCGGGTAATCGAATTTGCGCCAGGTTCGTGGGGGCAATGTCATGGACGAGGAGCATGAGGGGTGTGAGGGACCTCACCACTTGTGTCTGAGGCAAATAGCCGATGTCACAAATTCCATTTATGGGGTAGCGCTGCTTCCAAATCCCACAATATGGGACTAAAGTCCCATTCTTCCCTCGTGCAGCACAACAGTAAGGTCCTTCCTTCAATTGCCACAGCTCACGAGGTCAAGGCGTCCAATTGACCACCAGGGGCAGTGCTTGAGGCGAATCTGCACAACCTGCGACTTCCACCTGGGGTTATCGAGGCCTGGAGCGAGCTTGAAGCTTCCTTGAAGCTCTTCATTAATGGCAATTTGGGGGTATACCTGAAATCCAAGAATACGGGCACTAAGCCCCAATTAAAACGCTCTAGAGGATCATTGGTGGATGAGGAATGCGATGGTGGTGGTTTTGTTGCGTGAGAGTAGGTGTAGTGGCTGGACGAGGTTGGGAACAACGATGGAAAGGTGGGTTGTTCGGGGGTAAGTTTGGGTGAGTGAGAGGATGAAATAGGAGAGGGGTTTTTGTGCGGGAAGGTGAGGTGAAGGTCATGAGGTGGTCAGCGAGGCGGATGGGGGGGTTGTAGCGATGGAGGCGCCTTTCCGGAGGTTCGGTCAAAGACGGAGACGATGAGGGTGAACGGTGGTAGTGAGGGGTCATTTTTTTTGGTTTTTTGGTAGAGGAAACTAACCTAGGAACCTAGAGAGACCTAATTACCTATTCTAAGTGGAAGAAAGGGGAAGGATGACACCGGTTGTTATGGCCTTCGTCGAGAAATGAGTTCTCCAGTGATGAAGAAGCGATGAGGAAGACGTGGAAAAGGGCATTCGCTGGTATTACGGCACGCGGAAGAAGTCGGGGAGGATGAATCCACTGCTCGTTTTGTAAGATGGACGAGGAATGTGGACAGGGAACTCGCCGGAGCTTGTGGAGACTTGCAGCCGAAGAGGAGAGAGGAAGAGGGGGGTTTCCAGTCAAAATTCAAGCTGAGGAGACTTGGCAAGGTCTGGTGGTTCTTTATATAAGCAGTAGAGGGCGGTTGAAGCTTGGAATCCAAGCTTTCAACTTTGGAAGGTTCGCCGGAGTAGGAAACCCAAATCTCTCATGTGTTCTCATGAGAGATTGGGAAGGTTATGGAGGTTGAAATCAGATGCATTGGAAAGAGCACTCCTCAAGGAATCTCCCTTCCAATTTTGGAAGGGATTCATTGATCAGAGAAGGAGTTCTCTTCAATCAAAGGTCATCGGGGAAGGATTCCTCCGCGATAATGGTGGACCTATTTGCAAAGAGTGACGACAAAGATAGGGGCCTTCTTGCAAGGATTTCAAAAATTAGGGGTCTGAATGAGATAGAAGAAAGTCTGACTGGACTAAAATGCAAACTTGGTCAAGATGATCTCAGATTGGGCCCAATTTTTGATACAAAACTAATTTAGACCCAAGGAATCCAATGGTGAAGTTAGTCTTAGGTTTTGACCAAGTTTGACTAGGTAATTTATGTAAAAATCTAAATTAGGGCAAATGTTAGTCTGAGACTCTGTTTTGGGTCAAGATGGGTTCTGATGGTCAAATTGAATGTACTAAACCCTAGAGAATATTTTTATATGAAGTTTAGAGGGTTTAGGTGAATTTTATCCTGACCAAAACCTCAGTTAATTAAGCGGGTCAGTTTTTAGGGTTTCAGAAGTCATTTAATTCTCAAAACACGTGAAAACTATTTTCTGTCTGTTCTAACCCACTTGTTAGTCTTTTAGGATCATTTGACCCTTAATTACCCCTTGGGAAAACCCATGGTTATTCTGCATTCATGATGTGATGGTAAAATTACAGTTTTAACCCTGATTTCTTATTTTTCTCTTAAAATGATTATGCAATGAATTACAGTCCTCTGGCGGTTATGTAGGAGCATTTAATGACTTAATCATATCAAATTGAGCTAGTTATGACTCTTGATGGTGTTCCCATCAGGGAGCAATGATAGATGATGAACAGATTGGAAGTAGAAATGTGGTGAATAGGGAGAAGATACAAGGAAATGTTCACAAAATTGGCAGTTCAAATGTGAAGAGTAGAAGTAGAAATGAAAGACAATAGAGAGGTACTTCTACAAGGAGGAGAACAGTAGCTTGTAAGTGTTGGTGCTAAAGCACCACGATCGTTTATTTTGATGATAACAAAACACGTGTTATTTAACATTTACACTTGAAGTCTTAAATTTCAGGTTAATTGCAAATGGAGACATGTTTAGACGGAATTCGAGCTCACATCCATAGCGGATTGGAGGAGCTTGACGGAGAACAGAGGAGATACGCGAGGAGCGATAGCCTGAAGAAGCGTGAAGATAAGAATATGATAGATTTTCTTTTATCTTGTTCTATGTAATTTTGTTTCTTTGTTTTGCTCTATTTCTTTCTTAGATCTTATGTTAAAGAGCCTCAAAGGACTCTTAAAGTAATCCTAGAAACACTTGCACAACCCTAGGATACTTTGGTTTTCTGTAGAGAAAAAATCAAAATAGGGTTCTGACAGCCTAATCAGACGTCTAATATGGAAATCAGATGTCTAATAGTGACTTTTAAGACATCTGACTGTTGACTCAGATATCCAATAACTTAGGCTGGACTTTGTAGCTTCTGTTTGATGAAATCAGACGTCTAGACCTTAGTCCAGATGTCTTAGAAGACGTCTGATGTTTGTGTCAAACGTCAAATTAGTGAAACGTTGACTTCCTATACAAACGTTGAGGAAAATGACCGTTAGGCTTATATCAAACGTCCGTAGAGGACCCCAGACATCTGATATGTGACCGTTTTGCCTCGACTGACCCAAAATCTCCTTTGTAAGATTTTCTAGCACTTAACCTATCTTGGGAATCCATTCCCGCTGTACAATAGGTTTTTAGACATCCAGACCTAGGGCCAGACGTCCTGTATGTTGTCTGATGGCCATGCACTAGAACCCTGTTTAGGTCTGAGCCAAGTCAGTAAGGAAACCCACCTAGAATCAGACATCTGACTTAGTTCCCAGACGTCTTAAACATGTTTTCCAGACGTCTGATACTCGGACCAGATGTTTAATGACCCTGTTAGAATCATGATTAATTCTAATTACAGCCTGTTTTGCCTTGGGGTCAACCCCAATGACTATGGAAGCTTTCTAAGGGCTCCCAAATCCTTCCTAGGCCCTCTATAAATAGAGGACCCTTGCCTTGTAGAGACACACCTTGCAAGACTACTTTCCACTCTTATTGTGTCACATTGATACTAAGAAGAAGTTCTAAGCTCTCTAAAGCCTGTGTCCACACCTGAGAGCATCTTCGTTTGAGCACCCACTCTCCCTCCAATATTACGAGAGCGACCAAGCGCTGCCGCGTGGTTCACGCACCCGCATCAAGCCGACGCACTTCCAAGCAAAGGGAAGTATCTTTACCTATGTAGCTAGGTTAATCTTTGTTGGCTCTATAGGTTGTTTTGTAATCTTTCTTTTTTATTGGTTGGGTATTCACGTTGCAAATTCCCATCTCCTTCATGACACAAAATCCTCCTTGTGAAGAGGAGGGGTTGAGGAACGCTACCCTCGTACTGATAGCGTGGTTGTAATAGAGGTTGAACTATCCTTGTTAAAGTAGTTCGTATAGTGGATTTGATCGACTAGGTCGATCGGAAATCCTAACTCGAGAGGGTTAGGTGGTGGTTTTCACCCGATTTGGATTTCCACCTAAAAATTCTTGTGCCATATTGTGTGATTGCTCTTTTTGTGAGATTTCTATTTATTTTCCGCATTTTATTACGTCACGCATATCTCACCCCCTCCCATAGGAAACTACAGTAAGTCTTTTCCAATTGATGATGTAATGGGAGATCTAACAAATTCATCTGATGATGCTGATTTTGTTATTGGTGATGATGAATCTGAAGATGGGTCAAATTCTGAATTGTTTGACTTCACAGATGATGATCTTGATTCTGCTGCTGATGAGGTTTGTGGTTATGAAAGTGAGAACTTAAAAATGGATGAGAGTACTGACATGTACATTGGGAAGGTATTTGATGATGTGAAGGACTTCAAACATGCCTTAGCCACACATTGCATTAAGGGAGGATTCAAGTTGAAGTACATAAAGAGTGATCAGAGAAGAGTTACTGCTAGATATTTTAACCTAAAATGTAAATGGAGAATGCATGCTTCTAAGTTGGAAGATAAGAGGTCTAAAGTGAGAACACTTAATTCTCATCACACATGCCCTTCTATGAACATGGTTGGCAATGAGATGGCCTCCCAATAGTGGATTTCATGATTTGCTGGTAGATGGCTTAGAGAGTGGTCTACAATGTCTATGAAGAAGATTTCCGATAAAATTTTCAAGGATTTTCGCATTCGTCCACAATATAAGAGGATTTACAGGGGAAAAAATGAGGCCTTGGAGCAGATTTTTGGGAGAGTAGAGGATTCATATGAGAGTTTACCAAGTATGGTGTATGAATTAAAGATAAGAAATCCTAGTAGTGTCATACATTACATAATTGACCCAACTGATGCATTCTTAAGGCTCTTTCTATCATTCAAGTCATCCATAAGTGGATTTTTGAGTGGTTGCAGGCCATTCATAGGCCTAAATGATTGCCATTTGAAGGGGAAGTACTTGGGAACATTACTAGTGGCTACTGCATTAGATGGTAGCAATGGACTATTTCCGATGGCATTTGCAATAGTAGAAGATGAGTCAATTGCATTTTGGACATGGTTTATGGGTTGTTTACATAAAGGGATTGGTTTTGGAGATGGAAACGGATTGACAATTATATCAGATGGTCAAAAGGGTTTGCTCAAAGTGATTCGAACAACATACCCAGCAACTGAGCATAGGGCTTGCATGAAACTCTTTACAAGAATTTTAAAAAGGGTTTTCCAAGTGAAGATTTAGAGCACTTAGATTGGAGTGCTGCACGAGCATTTGACAAACATCAATACATTCAGCATATGAATGAAATTGTGAAGGTCAACACTGCTGCGTTTAAATAATTTGATGGCATTAAAGAGAAGTGGGCTAGGCACACTTTTAGTACTGCTGCGAATTGCAATTATTTGACAAACAACTTGAGTGAGTCATTTAATTCATGGATTTTTTATGGGAGGCAACTCCCTATTTGTGAGTTAATTGATTGAATTAGACAAAAAATGATGATTATGATGGATGATCGAAGGAAAAAGGTAGCTCAATGGAGAGGTATTTTGCTTCCAACTACCATGGGGTACATTAAAAATTTTTCAAGGGATTTATAAAAGTTTATTGTGAGGCGGTCAGATAACAATAATGTCGATGTTGAGTGTACATCAGGGAGATTCGTTGTGAGGCTCAATAAAAGGCATTGCTTATGTGGGAAGTGGCAAATGAATGATCTTTCATGTACACATGCTGCGGCAACCATTGGTAGCATTTAGAGGCCTCAAATGGGGGAATTATGTTAGCCGTTACTACAAGATTAGTACCTACCGGTTGGCTTACAAAGAAGGAATTGCTTCAATGCCCAGTAAAGAACAACGGCATAAGGTTGATCTTCCATATATTGTGGAGGCTCCAAATTTTCTAAGGCCTCCGGGAAGGCCAAGAAAAAATAGAATTTGTAGTAACGATGAGCACAAAGTCAGAGGTCAAAACACAAATGTGCAAGGTGTGGTGGTCATGGGCATCACAGAAATACGTGTAAAGCACCACTAAAACCATCAAATGCATCTCAGGCCTCATCTCAACCCTTATCTCAGTCATCATCAAGTGTAAGGGCTGCTATTGAAATTGATACAAGTCTTGATAGGTGTAGGTATCAATTACATTATAAAGCTTATGGTTAACTTCTGATTTATTTTAGCTTCAATTATTTGCATTCAATTGGTGTTTCAGTGGTGTCTCAATTAGAGGTGGAAGACAGAAGAAATACAAGAAAAACCCACCGGAAGTTGAAACAACCAAGAAGAGAGGACGATCAAATAAGGTTGATTTAACTTGGTGCCTAATGGGCCTATCTACCAATTGGACTGATGAACAAGTGAGTAGTTGGCTTTTCCATTCCCTGATTTATAAGCTTACTATGCTTTATATATTTCTAAATGGGAATTCCATTCAATTCAAATAGGTTTGATCAGAATGATGTATGGCTACGATTTTTTGGCATTGTACAAAGTTGGGTTACACTCATATACTCTACACAGGTAATCTTCTACAGTAAACATTATCATTGTCTAACATGTAATATTGCCAACCACATCTAATATTTTGATTATTATTGGATGCAGGTTTGATATGATTTTGTAGATGATAGTATTGGATAGATCAACAAAGCACAGCCAACATGAAGAAACTGATATTGTCATTTTGATAGTCTAACTTACAAAGTGTTTTTATTAAACAATGATTTAATATTATCATTTTTATAGTTTAGCTTTGAAATTCTTATATGTTCCATCTGTGATTTAACTAGCAACTTTGTATGTTTGGCAGTATGGCAGTATGAGATTTATTAGTGAAATGTTTCTTTACATTTTGTTTCATACCAGTATGAGGTTTCAGTATGTGGCTTATCAGTATGGCAGTATGTCAATATGGCTATTGATTATGTAGTTTGAAATTGAAGATCTTCGGCGAGGTGATTTGATCTCACCAAAGGAAGCTCTTATTATGTCCGTATGGCAGCTTCTCATGATGTCATTAGTTCTTTCATGTGTAGTTGTGTGGCAGTATGTCACATTAGCTCTTATTATGTCAGCATGGCAGCTTCTCATATGCAACTTCTTTGTTTGATAGAGTGCGATAGACAATGCATATGGTACAAAACCTTTGCATGCCTTTCGAGGAGGTCAAATGAAGGTAAATAATCTTCTTCCATTTAGGTACCTGAATTGTTTGTCTTTAAGTTAGTAGATCCCACATGCTTCATATTAACAAAAGGAGGAAAGGTACAAGATCCAATAATAAAATAGGGAAAAAAATCAAGAATGTTGTCTTTGCTGTAGCATTAGGTTATATAAAGATCAAAAGTGTAAATTTGACTAGCATTCCATACTTGATGTAAGCAACAAGATGTCTACAGGTGAACTACATCTAAGCAACAAAACTGATTGTATACATGTAATCTTGAGCTCACTAATCATAAGCAAATTCTTTGATTCCCATCTCAATTTCTCATCCCTTCACATGTACATCTTTAGTGCAATTTAAGAGGTTAAAAACATGATCAGCACTTTGGAGTAGAGTATCAACTCATCTTCTCTTTCATCATAGAAATTTCGTTTACCAAATTTTACAGTTGCTTGTCTTTAATTTCTTCCATCTCATATTTCATTGCATTATAGAACTGATCAACCCAATCAAAGTGATTACAACTTCTAGATTTGCATGTGTAGAACTACTACCCTTTACTCCATGGTTTATTGGACTTCCCTACTATAGTTGGAAGATGGCAGCAACACTTGACATGTGGACCTTTCGATGATCCTTGAGATAAAGAGTCCATGAAGTCTGTAGTTTGTATTGCACAAAAAAATTATGTAAGCATTGTAAATTCTAAGTAAAAGAAGAAAATATCTATAACTAAGCCTTCTATAAACCTTCATCATGTTCACATACCTACTGAAATATAAAAACTTTCTACTCTTAAAAACTTGAATAAAGGCTTTCCAAATTTCTTTCCTATTTTTTTTCATTCAAAAACTTGCCATAGGCACCGTTAAATAGCTCTCCAACATGAAATAGCCGTTGGAGACCCATTTCAAACTCTCCTCCAACGGCTACTGTCACAAGGGTATATCTGTCATTTTCAACATTTCACTAATGGTGCTGTTAACGACTTTATTTTACAGAACATAACCGAAGGGCATGACATACCTAGGTTAGCAACTTTTTAGGGGTATATGTCAATACCAAAAACATAGGGGTATATACGTCTTATTGAAAGATTATAGGGGTATATATGTAAAAATCCCTGAAATATATCTACTCTAATATAATATATTTATTAAAATATATTCATAATATCGGATCAACTGACTCAGACGTGTATCATTATAGTAAAAAATCATTTACTGCTTCTCGCATCCATATTATAATATTAAAAAGTTATATGTTAATATTATATCACCATGTCATTCATTACAAACCCGCCAATTATTATAAATATACCAAATAAACACCTTACCTAACTTAACTCACATCAATTCTAACCTGGATCTAGCTAAACCCCCTACTAAATGCAACCTTAACTTTTTCTTGTTACGTGTTTTCGTCTCATCTTCACTTGCAAGTTTCTGTAGCCCTTTTGGATCTTCCAACCATCTCCCATCTCTAGATTGGTGCCACCATTTGACTCTCACTCTGTTGATTCCATAAAATCGATCAATCCATGAGTGATGACAATCTTCCCATCCTTCCTTCCTCTCCTATGCCACCCTATTTTTAGTCCTTGCTGCCACCCTTTATGTGAGAGCCTACTCACTAACAGGAACACCATCATGGGCCCTAACTAGCCACATTCAATCAGGGTTGATTGATTAAAGCTCCTACATAATCATTTGAGAGTCATAATTCCACATTATTCTGATTTAAGAGAAAAACTGGAAATCAAGGTTAATTCTGTAATTTTAACAGCACATCATGAACACAGATTAACCACGGGATCACTCAGGGGTTAAATAAAGGTCAAATGAGCTTAAAAGTCCAAAAGGTGGGTCAACATTGACATAAATGGGGTTTCACGCATTTCGAGAACCAAAATAGCACGTCAAAATCCTAATTTCAGACCCTCTTAAGTTGAAGAGGTTATGGTCAGGATAAAATTCATATAAACCTCCTAAAATTCATAGAAAAATATTCTACGAGATTTGGTGCCCTTGGTTTGACCATCTGAACCCATTTTAACCTAAAACAGGATTACAGATAGGATTTTACCCTAATTTGGGTTTCTGTGCAAATTTTTTAGTCAAACGTGATCAAAACTCAAATCCGAATTCATCATTAGATTCCTTGGGTCAAAATTAAATTAAGGCCAAAATTTGGGTCCAATCAGAGTCCATCTTGACCTAGTTTGCAATTTAACCCTTTAAAACTCTATTTCTTACATTTACCCCCTTAGGTTTTGAATTATTTGCAAATGGGTCCCTAACTGCTCGTCATTTTCTTCACTTAGGTCGCTGCCGCCATTGGCAGTGGGACCACACCTTCAACAAGATTCGAGAGAGGTTTTCTCCCTTGAATCAATGCCAATCACCTCCAAACTTGGAGGGAAAATCCTTGAGGAGATTCCCAATCTCCTAAAAAGCCTATTAATCTCCAAATCAAGCTCTAAAGCTCAGACGAACATGAGATTTTCAGGGATTTTTCTCCCTAAAAACATGAGCAATCCAAGCCTCCTTCCAAGCTCAGAGCTCAATCTTGAGCTCTATAAAAGAACCCCCAACTCTAGACTGTCCCCCTTAGCGAGGTTTGAGGCCAGAAAACCTTCTTCTCCTTCCCTGGCATGCTCTGACCAAGCTCTAGTGATCTCCTCGTTCTTCCTTCATCGCCCTCTGCCACATACAATAGGCAGAGGGAACGTTTCCCCGAAGTCTTCTGCTCCTCGCTGTACCAAACAGGAGCTTCCTCGTCGGAGCATTCGTCTTCCCCGACGTCGGCCCATCATAGTCGGCCTCGATCTCCCTCAGTTTCAACTCCCAATTTCCCTCGATCTCTTCCTCTCCCTTTCTTCTTCATTTCCGCATACTTAGATATCTCTTTCGATCACCGTATGCACCTCACCACCTCCGTCTTCCATTACGCCAGCGAAGCTCCAACAAAGCCACGCACACACTACACCACACCAAACTACCTGCCACCAAGTCCACGAGCATCGCCTCGCTTCACTGATCAAAAGCCCCAAAGAAATTTGGGGCTTCGATCTCTCCTACACCCCACCGAACACCAACACCATCAATCACCTTCTCTAACTGCACTACACTCGCAGAGATATACTCGCACCATGCCACCACTACCACAACACTCGCCACACTTAGGCGAGGCTTCTGAGCATTTCTAAGTAGGCTGCGAGGCTGTATTCATGTTTTCAGGTCTGATCGAAGCTTCGCCGCTGCAGCCTTCTGATAAATGCCAGTTTATCATCATTCTTATGCATTAAAACAAACGTAGCTCTTAGGATTTTGATCTGCAAACGGGTTCTTGGGTTGCATTTAGGCATAAATTAGGTTAGGCATGCATTGCATTTGTTATTGTATTTTTTGATGTGTTTCTTGGAGTGTTAGGGATAAGCAGAGAGTCAGATCCCCAGAACCCTAACACTTGGGAAGGCAACTGATGAAGAGGAAGCTCAATTAGTCTAGGACTCAACTAATTCCAACTCATCATGGTTGGATACCAGCTCCCTTGGACTAGGGCTAACTCCATTCAGCTCCATTCAGCTCACCTTAGCTAAGTGGTAGCTCAAGAGAGAGCTTACCTTAGCTCACCCTAATTCAGGTCAGCTCAGATCCAGCTAAACTTAGCTGAGTCTAGCTCATCTCAGCTCCCATTAGTTCACTGGGAGCTCTAGCTAGCTTTTCTAAGTTGACTGAAGTTTACCTCAGCTCAGCCCTAGCTCATTGCAGCTTCGCCCAGCTCATGGCAGCTGGACTCCAAGCTAGTTGAGCTACTACTTATCAACTAGTAGCTTAGCTAGCTTTAGAGTTCTCATCAGAGGCAGTTCCAGCTCAACCTAGCACCGGCCAGGTTGAAGTCAGCTCAACTGAGCTCAACTACCCAGGCTTGGCTACTTGCATAAGAACTAAGTAGCTGAGCTCAGTAGTTATGCTCCCCTTGAAGCTGCCTCAGTAGACCCAGCTCCAACATAGCTTCCATCAGCTCCAGAGTCTTCTCTCCTAGCTCCTCCTTCATGAAACCCTATCTCCTCCACCTCCACTCTAGTAGCTAAGCTAGCTTAGCTAGCTTAGCTAAGCCCTTAGCTCCACCAAAAACTCCATGGTCGCCCACTCTTTAACCCTTAACCCTAACCAAACCCTAACCCAACCTATCCTTGGCTCCACCCACACCAACCACCACCACTCACACCCCCTCATGTTGGCGCCAAAAATGCCCTAGGCATCCCTTCATTTTGGCGCCAACATGTGCCTAATTCCTAGCCCTACACCTCATCAACCAAGGCCATCTAAATCCTACACCTAACCCCTTCTAGAAGCCCTCCATTGACGCCAAACCTAGCCCCCCATAACTACCCTAAACCCTACCCTAGTTGGCGCCAAAAATCACCCCCTACACCCCTTCATTTGGCACCAACACCACCTCCCATCTACACCCTACATATTAAACCCCAACCTATCCTAACCCTCCATCTAGTGATGCCACCTAAACCTCCCCCTTAACCCACCTAAAGTGGCGCCAACTCCTTTAACTCCACCATAACTACCACCTCAAGCAACCTTTCCCTTTGGCGCCACCCTATATCTACCCTTCATCCCATAGCCACCACCCAACAACACCATATTAACCCTACACATAACCTACACGCCACCTAACTCTAGCACCATAAAACCTAACCCTAGTCCTCTCTTAGGGTTGGCGCCAAATACCTAACACCCCCCCCCCCCCCTATTTTGCGCCAACCATTATCAACCCTAGGATCCCTTAACTACCTCCAACAAGCCATCCTAACCCTCCATCCATTAACTACCCTTAACCCCCTACCATTCCTATATAAACCCCCTACCACCACCATTAAAACTCAACCTTGGCTACATTTTTTATACCCATATTTCCACCTACTTAGAAGGTTAAGAGAAGAAGAAGAAGAAGATTAAGGGGATACTCTGTCCCCTTGGTGCCTTCCCCTCTTCTCTTCTCTCTCGTGCCCACGCCAGCTAAGGGAGGAAGCCAGGCATTGGAAGACAACCTAGGGTATTAATGAGTTGTGACTCATCATAGCTAAATCGCCTAAGTTAAGCTAGAAACTAGGTTAAACACTATCAAATTAACACGTACAAAAAGTTAAGTGTGTGAAATGGAGAAAAAGACCTAAAACATCAATTTTGTGTTAAAAATGCATAATTAGGTCATTAAATGAGATATTCTTCTAAATAAGATTAAATGGTGATCCAAGTGCAAAATTGAACACAAATGAATTTAAAAGTTCAAATCAAAAGTGTAATTAACTTCCTAAATGTTCAATTAAGCTTCCACAAAAACTTGATTGCATTTGGACATCACTAGGATCTTGCATTTAAAGATTCACATTTAGGTCCTTAGTACATTACAATTCATTCACTAGAAAACCTCCAAGGACCTATTTGTAGGCTGTAGGGACCTATTTGCAAGCCTTAAAGGATCACTCTGTTATATCTTTTTACCACTTATGGGCTACTGCGTAATTTTTCTACCCCTTCGCTGAGGGGCTTCACCTGCAAAAGCACCAACACACCTGCAGCCATTTGCAAACACTGTAATCGCGAAGAACGTGCCCTATCGTGGCTGTTCATTCTCTACACCTCTTGATCTGTGGCTCTCCTTGATTGGAAGCTTTGTGCGAATCGGCGTATGAGATCACCTCCTCACCCAAATCCCATACAACGGCCTCCTTTTGATTTGAGCTTGCGTGCGCACTCTCCTCAAATCCTCACCGCCCACGCCCTTGGAGACTAATCGCACCACCTCGGTGCTCTGATTCATTGTCACTCTACTTAAGGAGCTTCACACTTGCGCTCATGAGGGATCTCTCCCTTCTACACCTCTCGAGCCGATCATTCTTCCCCTCCAGCTCTCCTCCCCATATTTCCCCTTTTCACAGCCACCGGCTATGAAATTTCACTTCTTCCCTGACTCTCCTCGTCGCTAAGGACTCCTAGCACCTGAGGGCGACCCGGAACTCCACTAGCGAGTTTTCACTCTGCTGGAGCATTTCCTCCCTCCATTCTTCCTCTCCATCCGCCGGATGGAGATCCAAAGGTCCCATTCCTCCATTTAGATTAGGTTTATTGTTTTCTAGATTAGTTGTAGTGTTAATTAGAGTAGTTTAGCAGTAGAAATTAGATGTAGAATAGTTCTGATCTGTGCGTGACTGTAGTGTAGCTTTGGAGTAGAGTTATCATAGATTCCACATTTTCACCTCCTCTGATCACTTCAGATCAGAGGAGACGATTTCGCCCATTCACTGATCATTGATTCTCTCTCCTCATGTTTTCACTTTGCATTCTAATTTCCCACGTTTTTGTTTCACAATCCACCCATCCATTAGAGTCAAACCCTCATCTCATTGCTCTCAAGCTTTGAGATGAGGATTTGTGCTCAAATACATCTAGGGGTCTCCCATCCATTTCAGATTTCCACAAAGACCTCTGATCTAGTTTTAAATTGAATCAGTTTGCTTGATCGATTTTGGATTTGGTTTTCAATGCAACATTGTAAGATTTTGATCAAATTGAGTTTTAAAGAATTTTTGATCAAGTGAATTGATAAGTTTCTGTTTAATTCAGTCTATGGTTGTGATTCTGAGATGATTCTAATGATAAGTTTTTCCCTCAGATGAACCATATCTGAATTTGGTTTGAATTGGGATGTTTAGATCTTCAATGTGTAGAAAGCCAAGGAAAATCAACCTTGTTGGTTTGAGGCTCTCTACCTTGTATTTCTATGTGGATTGAATTCTTTTGATTCTGATTGTTCACCTAAGGAATTGTTAATATTCCTTAAGGTTTAGAAAACTGTGATTCAGGTTGAATTTAATGGATTGATCTAAGTCCCTCCTTCATGCTATCTATAGCATTAGAAAGGTGTTAGATCAGTAGTTTTATCTCTGATTTGAAAAGAAAATGTTGACAAGGATTTTTTGATGTAGAGTTTAACATCCCAAAGTGATTTCAATGTGATTTTTAAGCCTGATTAGATTTTGAGGTGATTTCTGTTATGAGTTTTGAATCCCAAATACATCATATTAGAGTGATGCATTAGCAGCTACATTCCAAGGGTTTTCCAACCCTGAACTCCATGCAAATTATTCCCTGATTTGAACATTTTATATCTCTGATCAGACTTTCTTAAGTCTGATCTGGGATATGCATGTATAGAATTAGGGACTAATTTGCTGGATTGGAAATCTAGACCCTACAGCAGCTCTTGGATGTTTTCTTAAGATGTCTCGAGCTGTTGCAGTAGTTCAACTAGTTGTTGTTCAGTGGCTACTGCTGCTGTTAGCAGCATTGCTGCTGTTGTGCTTGATTGCTGCTGCTGATCTGCTGGTTTCCAGCAGTAGGATTGCTGTTGTTTGAGGCTGTTGTTGCAACTATTGCTTCTGCTTGTGGTCTGAAGACTCTTGGGACAGTAGGCTTTGGTTTATTATTTAAAATGGCTGACATGTTGTCAATGTTGTATTTTATGTATACAAGCTTTCATGTACTTTTATTTGATTTAAATTCAATTTAGAATGGCTTGTTGCATGCTCAAATCTTTCTTTGTCAGCTAACTTTGTAGCATAACTGTCCAATTTGGAAAACTAATCAAATTTGAAGTGAAAATTGTGTTTATCTACCCATACATCTTTCATTTGTTGTGTTGAATGATGTTGAATGCTTAACCCTTATGTTTAGCACATAGAGCTCACTTTTAGGCCTTTGGATTCACTTGTTAAAACCCTTTAGACTTAGATTGTGCCAACTTTGTATATAAATAAAAATGATATAAAAAATTCAAAAAAATAAAATAAACCTGTCTTAGTGAAGATTAGGTAAATTTTTACACATATTCCAAGTTTCAAGGAATTCTGAACCCTTGGCTTGGTAGAACATACCAACTGATGGTTCAGTATACCTTAAAACTCAATAAAAACCCCTAAACTAAAAAAATGGCAAAAACAATCTATTCTTCTCATCTCTCTCTTTCTTTCTCATCTCCTACCTCTATAAAACACATAAAACCTATAAAACAGAAAATTCACAAAAACACCTAAAAAACAATATGTATACTTGGTATATACTTGTAAATATGAGCTATAAAGTAAGCTATATGTAAATATATATTGTGAAATAGGTGTATAATAGGTATAACTAACTTATATATATATTGTAAATTACATATTTAAGATTATTTAAATTGTACATAACTTAATTATATAATTATTTATTATTTATACTAACTTATAAGTACTATAACTTAAGTAAAATTATAAAACCTTGTATATAACTGTATTTACTATTTATACTGTGTATACATATTTATATATGTATTATGTATATTAGAAACCTTGTATCATAATTTAATTTTATATATAGAATAAATAATTAATTTATTAATTTACTAACTAAGTTATTAGATTAAATTAAAATAAATTAGTAATTTAAGTTAAAACTGAATTATCTTATACTGTACATTTATATAATTGTATTTTAAGTAAATTAAGCTAATTTAACTATATTTATATTGTATTATGTTATTTATAACTTAAATTATACTTATACACTCTGAATTCACCTATTTAAATGAAAATAAATTAAAATAAAACTTGTAAGATATAATAAAAATATGTATTAAATACTTTATTATATGTACTAACTCTGTATAAGGTCAATCAGACCATTAATTAACTAATTTATACGTTAATTAAAAAATAAACCTTGAAATCAGGATGTATTAGTTACGAAATTTAGCTAATTTATTTATATAGTAAATATAATTATTTGTGTAAATAAATCATATAATTATATAGCCCTGTATAAGGGCTTTCCAACTATATATTTTAATTTAAAATTGGATTGAAATTAGGCCCTCAAATCGAGGGCCAAACATTGCAAATCAAACTTCTACGCTAGGATGTCAGCGTTGAGAAAGCGTTGGATAGTGTCACATCGTGAGTGGCAGACCTTTCGCACCTGCTTATATTGATTTTCTTCCCTTCCCACTTCAGTCGTCTGGCGTCGGGCACCCTTATAACCCTATCCCCCCCTCCTCTGATCTGAGTATGGCATATGGCATTGTGAATTATGATGATGGTGTACGGTGTGTGGCTGGGAGCCATGCATTGTGCAAGGGCCTATGTGGGTCCATTATGGAGCATAAAATGCGATTAAGAGGCCTAATTAACGAATTAGGGTGGCTCTTAGTAGAGGTTTGGTCCCACCTCTTGAGGGTGCTGTGTATCTCTCGAAAAGGTCGCCCGGCAACTTAAAACCTAATTTTTGAACTAAGTAAGGGTTAATGAGGGGTTAAGAAGAGAAAGCAAAGAGCGAAACCTAAAATGGCTAAGTGTTAGAACAAAGAAGAGAATAAGAGAGCCATAATTAAGTAGAAGAACAGAAGAGAAAGAAGGGGTAAGTGTATATGTATGTGTGTATATAGTGTATATATATATAAGTATACTGTAAATAATAAGTATCTGTATATTAAGTATACGTAGTATAACATATGTTTGAGCTATTATGTATATAAATAAAGAATAGCTTTAGTGTCGTATACATAAGTCATTGTATATAGATTTGTTAGTTAGTATAAGCAGTGTACGCCTTATGTATTATAAATATATTATGAAAGCTACACCGATAGAATTATCCGTCACTGTAGATAGAATAAGTGTCACTATAGACCTTAGTCTTTACCTTAGGTTATGTACATAGATTTTCCTTAGATTTAGCGACATTTATATTTGTCGTTGTACATAATATATATGTTACTGTATATGTTAGTATATTAAGTTAAGTTAGTATAGTATATATTATTACTTATTATTGTATATATATGTAAGTATTAGTATTATAAGTTATAAATAGATAGTATATTGTATATATTTATCGTCTTTGATGCTTGTTTGTATATATGTGTTTGCAAGCATTTCAATACATTCTTTTGTATATAAATTAGTTTGATTCTTTCATTCATTAATTCATTTATTCATGATTGTACATAAAATTAATATTTTTTGAATTAAAGAATAATATTGGACTTAGAGAGTGATGTATATTAATAACTGCCTCCCGATGACCCAGGGATACAGGAGACAAAGAATTTATTGCAGACGACATTTGTGACTTAGGATCTGGATTTTGGAAAGGTACTTCCTAGGCATTGAGGTGGCCAGAAACTCGCGTGGGATGGCTCTATCACAACTCCAGTATGTGCTGGAACTTCTGGAGGAGACTGGGCGGAAGCTACTAAGCAAAACCTTCCATTCTACCATTCCCGTTGAGCTGCAGGGGAGACTCAGCAACAAAGATGATCCACTGTTTGAAGACAAGGGGAGGTACAGGAGCATTGTCGGTAAATTGTTATATGTGACTGTGACCAGATCGGATATCAACTTTGCCGTGAACAGAGCGAGCCAGTTTATGGAGAACCCGCGCTATAGCCACTAGCAGGCAGTGTGTCTCATCCTCAGATACCTCAAGGGTAGTACAGCCCAGGAAAGGGGATCTACATTAATAATAATGGGCACGTTGACTTGCATGCCTATTATGATGAAGATTATGCAGTCTCTATGGATGACAGGAGATCTACCACTGGATACTCCACCTTTCTTAGTTGAAATCTGGTAACTTGGAGGAGCGAGTCGTAGGTGACTGCAAGTTGTATGCTTTTGGTAGTCGACGTGCATGGCTCGTTACGAGCGATTTGTAATTAAATAAAATTGACACGATAACGGTTTGTATTTGTGACATATACTGCAACAACGATGATTTTTATACGAACCGCGATTGATGCCATTCAGGTACACGCCTACCCTAGGAAGAGGAGGATTTGAGGGTGGTACACTACCACCCTTAGAGGAAGAATCAAAAGTGGTCCATGTCACCTTAAGGAGGAGTTCTTGGAGTGGGAGCCATCCACTCTAGGAAGGAGAAGGCACGCCCATCTAGGGTTTGCTTTTGGAGGACGTCAAGGAAGGGGAAGGAGGAGCCCTTTTCAAGCCTGGGAGCCACCAAGCTTGGAGCAAGGAGCTTCCCCTCTTCACCAACAATTCAGGAGGACTTGTGTTTTATTTTATTTGTTGCAATTATCTAGTAGTAGAAGCATTCATCCACTAGGGTTTTTGTAAAACACTCTCTCTTTCAATCAAAGTTGCCTACTTTAATCTTTTTGTTGCATAGTCCTGTAGAATTCTTGTTTAACATTTTTCACTCCCTCTCCCTAATTACTCTAAGCCTCAACGTGCCTAGAGTGAGCTTAGGGAGAGGGAATACTTGTCACTATAATAATAGTGTAGTGGATTAGTATAGAGAATTTTCTCGCTATCAACAAACCCGCATTGTTCCCTTTATTTCAAAACTTATAAAAATTATATATATAAAACACCAAAAAGAAAGTTGAGTTCCCTTTAAAGCAAGAAATTTGATTTAACAAACAAAGTTGCTTCCTTGGACGACCCTAGATACTTCCCTATCTAGGTTATAAATTTTAAAAGTATATGCAATTTCGCATGTTACAACGACTCTAAAAATCCTAATTATAAATCACTCTAAATTTCGCATCGCTTTTTGGTATCGTTGCCGGGGAGGCACAGCTTTACTTTTATCACTTTTCTCTTTCTTGAAGTGGATCTCATCCCCTTCTTTTTTCTTCTATCTCATGTGTGCAGGAACTACAGGAAGCAAGCAGGAATTCTGGAAGGAAGAACTCATATCCCTTGTCTTCTCGTGGATTTAGGTTGGTTCCCTTTATCTTGTCACATAAAGCATTAAAAGACTACCAAAATATACTAACTTGGCTTTCAGGACCTTAAACAACTTAATTAAGTAGAGTAGTGCAATTTAAAACTCATTGTTTGCTTGTTTGCAACATTAAATACCACTCCATTTCAAGTGTTGGTGTTCTATTTTTCGGGTCCTTGAAAAATTAATTCCGAACACCACAGGTCTTCTAAAATATTGAAATTTCACACAGTAATTTCAAATTAAGTGGGGAACATCTGTTTCAAATTTTAGACTAATTAAGTTTGTATTTAATTTTTAAAAATTCATGGACTGTAGAGGGGTCACACCCTCTAATCTTCCTATTTTGCTACTGTCCGCGAATTTTTAGAATTTTTATACTCATCAAATTTTTGTGAAATTTAGTTTTCTGGTATCTTTGTGAAATTCTACACATCACATAAAATCACCAAAATTTTTTTAGGTCGGTGGTGGTATTGAAAAGTCTAAAATACACACGGGTATCATTTCCGGATTTTTACACCAGCACAAAGAAAAATTCTTTAAAAATATCAAATAAATTCCTAAAATCCTAAAAAAATCTTTTTTGGGATCCTTGTTTTATTTTCCATAAAGTAGTGGTGTTGTTTGATCTGTTTGGATCACTACTTAATACAGAAAGCCTAAAAAATATCCATGTGTAGTTAAATTTCTGTCTTATGATTAATTGGATTAGGGTTTCAATTTCATTTTTAGAGATAAACAACTAAAAGGAAATTAATCTCAACCTATATAACTTGATTTCTTTTTTATTGTGAACCTCAAAAACTTGTTTGAACTCCTAAAAATAAAACCCTAAAAATACACTAAGTTAAATCTAATCCTAAAAGCATAAATACAAAAAAAAATTTGTGTGACAACTTGTTTGAATTGGAACCACTTTCCAATCTTGTACACACTATAAAAACTAAAATAACAGGGCAATAACTCAATCAATACCCACCACATTCCGTGTGCACTTTAGTGTCCTATACTTAATAAAAATCTGTAGCAATTTGACCCCTAAGGTTTAATCAACTTAGGCTTGTTATCTCGGTCTTAAGTTTTCTTTAGTTAATATTAATTCTGTCATCTATATTTGGTGTTCAGGCTGAGGGGCTGTATCAAATGACCAGGTGATTTGTACAAGTACTTGGGGATTTTCTTGGGAAACGCTTGGGTCCAAACCTCCCCTTAAACAACTTGGCTAGATTTGTTGACAGAACGAGTATTTACTATTGATTACTTATTTCCTAAGTAGACCAAGTATTAGGTTATTTTTAGGGAGTCACAATTAAGTTAAGTCTAGAATTTGTTGTTTGAATTGCACACGTTCTCTCGTCTCTCTCTCTCTTCTCTTCCCCTCCAATTCTTCAAAAAAAGTGCATGCACGGGCGAAGGTCCCAAAAACCACATCTTGAGGGACCATTTGATTTTGCCCTCCGCACCAGAAAATCTTTGTTTTCTTCTCCTTCCTCTTCTAAAAATATGGAAAACCCAGGAAACCAACAAAAAAATTCTGCTTCCGCTTCTAACCCATCAGTTGACCCACAAGTTGACTTCCCCATCCTTAACCTCCCTCATCTGGAGCAACCAGAAATTCCTGCAGGGCCAGGTGGCCCTCAAATTCAAACTCAAAATACAAACCCCTTTGCCTCTATGGTCGACCATTTGGTTCGACTACAACAAAACCAAGAGAATTTGGCTAGGACTGTGATGAACCTAGCCAACCAAAGGCAAACCCCGCCACCCCGCCAGCAGCCTGTCGTTCCTCTT
The DNA here is from genome assembly GCA_037157565.1 of Thalassia testudinum. NCBI lineage: Eukaryota > Viridiplantae > Streptophyta > Magnoliopsida > Alismatales > Hydrocharitaceae > Thalassia > Thalassia testudinum. The sequence continues at coordinate 43,743,056 of JAZHRO010000059.1, forward strand.
AAGGATTTCTATGATCCTTCCAACTATGAGGAAAGACCTGGGGTGGTCATACCACAAGGGGATTTTGAGATCAAACCAGCTATTTTGAACTTGATCAAGCATTTCCATGGTCTTCCAAGAGAGAACCCTTTTTGTCATCTCGAGGAATTAACTGTCCTCGCTCAAACCACTCGTTCCTGTAATGTGCAGGAAGACTTTTGGTTGATGAGACTTTTTCCTCTCTCTTTTAAAGATAAAGCTTCGCACTAGTTTAGAACGGTTACCTAGCCCCAATTAAGGAGCACTTTTCTAAAAAAAAGTTTTCCGATTGGTCGAACTAACGCTTTAAGAAGATCCATAACGACCTTTCAACAAAAAATTGGTGAACCCCTCCATGAAGCTTGGGAAAGATTCCAAGAACTTTTAAGAAGTTGTCCCCACCATGAAATTCCGCAATGGCAATTAGTGTAAATCTTCTATCATGGATTAGAAGATCAATTGAAGTGATTTGTGGATGCCTCATGTGGGGGCAATTTCCTTAATAAAGATGCCGAAAGTGCTTACCTCCTCTTTGAAGAAATGAGTCAAAACTCATTTAATATGACTTCAATGGATACTTTTGGTAGAACTCAAAACCCCAGACATGGAGTCAATGAAATTGACTCCAAATCCACCTCTGTTCCAGTCACTTAGGATGATCTATATATGTTAGCTCAACGACTGGACCAGATGCAAATTCACTAGAAAAAGATGGAAGAAAAGCTCACTCACAAACATGCTCTGCACCTTAATTCTCCACACTTTAACTCTCCACACACCAACACTTCACAACTTCTCCGAAGAGAAAATCTGCACAACATTGATGCCACACCTACTGGTCATCAGTTTTCTACTGATTTTACACAAGATTTGACTGGGAATTTTGATTATCTGAATCAGAATATTCTTGATCCCACCACAGAAAATATTTATGCTCTACAGGAGTAATTTAGAAACCCCTTCAACACTTACAATCAAAACGGGAGGACCAACCCGAATCACTCTTGGAAAGCCCTGAATCCAATTCTGTTTCCCAAACAAAATCACTTTGGGAATTATGGGCAACTTGCATATCAACCCGGACAATCCCAGGAAGATATCAATACCTAGGTCATGAAAACTCTTTAAGGTGTGCAGAACCAAATGACAGAAGTGACCTGCATGATTACCAACTTGCAACACCAAGTTAAGGTTACTCCTGATCATTGACCTACTGGAAATTTACCTTCCCAACCCATGCCGAACCCGAATAATCAACGGAATCAGTTCCAAGGTGGATATCCCAGTCAACCCATTCACCCAGCACCTCAGCATCCCCCAGGTTTCAATAACAGTCAAGCTTCCAGTCCTCATCCTAGAAACAACCAGACTGCAAATACAATTACTTTGAGGAACCAGAAAACCACTCAAGACCCCCTACCTGTTAAAGAAACTCATTTCAATGAAAAACAGATCAACTCTTCCCCATCTTCCTCTAACATTGTTCAAGAACCTAATAATGCAAAATAGAAAAACCCTGCACCATTTCCACAAGCCCTCCATTCTTCACAAAATAAGAAAAAGAAGAAATCTGAGCCCACTGATAAGGAATTGATGGATTTATTTGGGCAAGTTGAAATTAACATCCCTCTCCTAGATGCCATAAAATGCATCCCTGCCTATGCAAAATTTCTAAAGGACTTGTGTACCCCAAAAAGGCAGCACAGAAATTTAGGAAAGGTGATCCTTCTCGAGATAGTCAGCTCAGTTGTGCAGAGCCGACTGCCTCTTAAGAGAAAAGATCCAGGTGCTCCCCTGATTCAAGTAATCATTAATGACACTTCTTTTGATCGCACCTTATTGGATCTCGGTGCCTCAATCAATCTTATCCCCACAATTGTTTTTAAGGAATTTAAGATCGGTGAATTAAAGCCTGTTGAGGTTACTCTTCAATTAGCAGACCGATCTACAATTAATCCAAGGAGAATTGTTGAGGATATCCTTGTCTGGGTCAACAATTATCTATTTGCAGTAGACTTTTTAGTCCTGAACATAGAGGTATCGGAAGCTTTAAAGTTTGCCCTTATAATTCTTGGAAGACCATTCTTAGCCACCGCCCGCACAAATATTGATTGCGATTCTGGTAAAATGAAGATCATGTGTGACGGTGAATCTGTAACCATAGATATTTTCCAATCTTCTAGGAGGTTCCAAGAACCTGATTTCTTTGATGACTCGAATTCAGAAATGGAAAATATAGTGGAAGAAACTTTGCAGATTTCGCATTTGGATTCCTGTTTTGCCATTAACAGGTTCCTGAACAATCCACTTCATTCCACCCCCCACCCTAGCCACACATTCAGCTAACACTCCAGCTGACCCTTTCACTCTTACTTCACCACTAACACAAAAAGCAGAAATTCTTTCGGAGCTGGACCCACAACTGGAGTTGAAACCTTTGCCCGATTCCCTTAAATATGTTTTCCTCGGACTAAATCAAAACCTGCCCCTGATTACAAATTCTGGACTTATTGGGACACAAGAACACAAACTTCTCCAGGTTTTGAGTAAAAATAGAAAAGCTATTGGCTGGACCCTTTCTAATCTTAAGGGTATTCATCCGTCCTATTGTACATATCGTATATATCTAGAGGACGATTCTCGCCCCTCCCGCCAACCACAAAGGCCCTTGAACTTTAATATGTAGGAGGTGGTGAAAAAGGAGATTATTAAGTGGCTTGATGCAAATATCATCTACCCCATTTCTGACAGCTCCTGGGTTAGTTCCACACAAGTAGTGCTCAAAAGGGCTGGACTAACAATTGTCACCAATGAAAATGAGGAGAATATAGCCACTCGAACCGCCTCTTCTTGGCCTGTGTGTATTGATTACAGAAAATTAAACACTGCCACCAAGAAGGGCCATTTTCCGCTCCCTTTTATTGATCAAATCTTGGAGCGGCTAGCCGGATGGGATTTTTACTATTTTCTAGATGGTTATTCTAGTTATAATCAGGTAGCGGTTCATCCTGAGGACCAGGACAAAACAATTTTCACCTGCCCCTTCAGAACCTTTGCTTTCTAAAGAATGCCCTTCAATCTTTGCAATGCACCTGTGACCTTTCAAAGGTGTATGCTTGCAATATTTTCAGACTTGGTAGGTGAATGTTTAGACGTCTTTATGGATGACTTCTCTATTTTTGGAGATTCTTTTGACCATTGTCTTAAGAACCTTGAAAGAACTCTCCAAAAATGCATAGAAGTCAATCTGGTCCTCAGCTGGGAAAAAAGTCATTTCATGGTCTAAGAAGGTATTGTCTTGGGCCATGTTATCTCAAAACAAGGAAATGCGGTAGATAAAGCAAAAATAGATGCTATATCTAAGCTCCCACCATCCACTACTGTAAAACAGATCATATCCTTTTTGGGTCATGTGGGTTTTTATCGTAGATTCATATAAAATTTTTCTCAAATCTCCAAACCCTTATGTCAGGTTCTTACTAAAGACCAACCATTCGATTTCAATGATAAATGCCTGGAGAGTTTTTTGAGGTTGAAGAAGGAAGTTACCGAGGCACCAATTTTCAGGGACCTGATTAGAATAGTCCCTTTGAACTAATGACGGATGCCTCAGATTTTGCTGTGGGGGCCTTTTTAGGGCAAAGAATTGACAAGAAGCCTGTTGTGATCTATTATGCTAGCAAAACTCTTGATGATGCACAACGGAATTACACGGTTACTGAAAAAGAACTTCTTTCCATTGTATCTACCCTAGAAATTTTAGATCTTATCTTTTGGGGTCACATGTCACTATATATACTGACCACTTAGCACTTAAATATTTGCTGACAAAAAAAGATGTGAAACCTTGCCTTATCTGTTGGATCCTGCTGCTCCAAAAATTTGACCTGGAAATCAAGGATAAGGCGGGATCGCAAAATGTAGTGGCTGACCATCTCTCCTGTCTTATGACGAATGACATAATGACCCCCCTGATCAATTCCCTGATGAAAGCATTTTAACTACCACCACCCTCCCTTGGTTTGCACCCATTGCAAACTATTTAGCAACAAAATGAATTCCCACTGATTGGCCAAAAACAAAAAGGGATAAGTTCTTTACTGATATTAAATATTATTGTTGGGAGGAGCCCGACCTTTTCTGCATTTGTGCCGATCAGGTCATTAGACGATGTGTCCCTGATTCAGAAATCCATGATATTCTGACATATTGTCATTCAATGGCCAGTGGCAAAAATTTTTCGGGCAAGAAAACTGCAGCTAAAATTCTTAATGCGAGATTCTTTTGGCCTAGCTTGCACAAAGATGCTCATATTTTTGTTCGGTCCTGTGTGCGTTGCCAGAGCATCGGCAACATGACTCGGAAGGATATGATGCCTCTTAATCCGATTTTAGAGGTTGAAATTTTTGATGTTTGGGGCGTCGACTTCATGGGACTGTTCATCAACTCTGGTAGGTATTTGCATATACTAGTGCAGCCGACTACTTTTCTAAATGGATTGAAGCAATACCCACTCGCACCAATGATCACCGTGTGGTTGTCGAATTCATTAAGAAAAATATTTTCTCAAGATTCAGCATTCCAAAGGCCATTATCAGTGACGAAGGCTCACACTTCACTCACTCACAATTCCGTCACCTTCTTTCTAAATATGGGATTAATCACAAAATTTCCACACCTTATCACCTCTAAACAAATGGTCAAGTGGAAGTTTCTAATCGGAAAATCAAAATATTTTACAAAAGACAGTTAGGCCTGATCGTAAAGACTGGTCCACCAAATTGGATGATGCTTTATGGGCCTACCGTACTGCTTTCAAAACCTCGCTTGGCATGTCTCCCTTCCATCTGATTTTTAGGAAAGCATGCCATCTCCCGGTAGAACTTGAACATAGGGCTTTTTGGGTAATAAAGCAATTAAATATGGACTTATCTGATGCCGGCATCCACAGAAAATTACAATTGACTGAACTGGAAGAATTACGTAACTTTTCATATGAAAATGCGCAGATTTATAAAGATCGAACAAAGAAATTTTATGATAAATACATTGTTCGGAAACATTTTGACGTTAATCAATGCATTTGGCTTTTCGATGCACGATTACGTATTTTTCCTGGAAAGTTGAAATCAAAATGGTTTGACCCCTTTATTGTCTTAAAAACATATCCGTACGGCAATGTTGATCTTTTTGATCCTAACACTAACACGACTTTTCAAGTCAACGGCTAACGTTTAAAGCCCTATTTTGATCATGCCTCAAATCTTCCATCTGAATCTTTCGATTTCTCTGAACCAACCACAACTAATCACTGATGCACACTACGCCCGGCTGAATAGCGTAAGAGATAGCATTGGATGGGAGGTAACCCATCATTTTTCCTACTTTCTTTTTCTTTCTTTTCCCCAGGTTTTGACTATCCTAAATCCAACTGCCTTTACTAAGGTCATCCCTCTTTCCCTCCTAATGCATGAGGAAATTGCATATATTAAGCACGGGGGGTGTTTTTAAATTTTGACAATCAATTTAGGATTTTCAAAACCTAAAAACATATATTTTTCTTTAGTCATTTTTTGATTTTCCTACTTGCATACCAAAAAAAAAAAATATTGAAAACTTTTTGAGGAAAATTTTGAAATCGGGACTAAGGATGATAACTCACTTTTGGTACAATGGGATTTTATCTTTAACAAACTAGGGATGAGGATACGAACTGATCATTAGAATTTTAGGGTCTATCTTTAGACTAGATCAGATATCCTTTCCCAAAATTCCACCTGAACTCATGATAGTTTAGGTGACTTAATCCTCTTTTATAATATGGAAAGTATCTAGCTTAGTTTCTGATTCAAAAACTTGCATTTCTTGCGAGACTTCCTGTGTCAAATTTTACACACAAAGCCAACACCTAAAAACTACTAAAAATAGGAAAAATCCCTTGTTTGGCATTAGTAAAAGTCTGAAGCAGATCATTGGTTTGAGTTCCCACCGCCGAGAAGGAGGAAAATGCCTCCTTTGAGGATGCGATATCAACATGTTACCGCCTCAGCGCTGCTCAATATCTATATTTCATATTTTTAGATGAAGCATTAAAACACATTTTTGCAGCTCAAGTGTCTTGGACGGTGCTCTACCTATAGTGTCAGAGTAAGAGCTTGAGTTTGCTTGGAGCATCCCTTTACACCACATTGTGTTTTGGGGTTGTAAGCTCCTGGGTGGTGTCATAGATAGTGCTATCTTGAAGTACTGGCGCCAGAGCCCTTTCGAGGATTGGCAACGGGAATGATGGTCCCGACACATCTGTTGTAACACTAAGCGAAAAATAAGCATGAGGGAGGAAAAAAAAAGTTTTAACCCAAAAACACGCCCTTATAAATGTTGGCCTTTTACAAGCACGGACACAAAGTTTGAAAGGTTATTGTAAGTTGCGAATCAGATTCAAGAGCCAGAAAAATCCTAAAAATAAAAATTTCAAGTCATATGAATTAACAAGGGGTTAATCTGTGAATTCTTTGGAGGATATATTGATCCCATTTTTGTCTAATTTTTGGATCCGAAAATAAATCTGATGTTTATCCTTAACAAATCTTGTACCTCCTGTGTTTGGATCACCCTATGTCCCATAACCTCTTTCTCCTCAAAAGTCGAAAAAATTAGAATTCCCAAAAATTTCGTTTTGCAAAAATTAAAGTTTTGCTAAGAGACTAGAAAAATATAAGCATGGGGGTGTGATAAATGCCAGTTTATCATCATTTTTATGCATTAAAACAAACCTTGCTCTTAGGATTTTGATCCACAAACTGGTTTTTGGGTTGCATTTAGGCATAAATTAGGTTAGGCATGCATTGCATTTGTTATTATATTTTTTGATGTGGAGTGTTAGGGATAAGCAGAGAGTTAGATTCCTGGAACCCTAACACTCGGGAAGGCAACTGATGAAGAGGAAGCTCAATCAGGCTAGGACTCAGCTAATTCTAGCTCATCATGGCTGGATACCAACTCCCTTGGAATAGGGTTAACTCCATTCAGCTCCATTCAGCTCACCTTAGTTGAGTGGTAGCTCAAGAGAGCTCAACTTAGCTCACCCTAGCTCAGGTCAGCTCAGATCCAACTCAACTTAGCTGAGTCTAGCTCATCTCAGCTCCCATTAGTTCACAGGGAGCTCTAACTAGCTTAGCTGAGTTGACTGGAGTTCACCTCAGCTCAGCCCCAGCTCATTCCAGCTCCACCCAGTTTATGGCAACTAGACTCCAAGCTAGCTGAGCTACTACTTGTCAACTAGTAGCTTATCTAGCTCTAGAGTTCTCATCAGAGGCAGTTCCAGCTCAACCTAGCTCCGGCCAGGTTGAAGTCAGCTCAACTGAGCTCAACTACCCAGGCTTGGCTACTTGCATAAGAACTAAGTAGCTGAGCTCAGTAGTTGAGCTCCCCTTGAAGCTGCCTTAGCAGACCCAGCTCCAACATAGCTTCCATCAGCTCCAGAGTCTTCTCTCCTAGCTCCTCCTTCATGAAACCCTAGCTCCTCCACCTCCACTCTAGTAGCTAAGCTAGCTTAGCTAGCTTAGCTAAGCCCTTAGCTCCACCAAAAACTCCATGGCCGTCCACTCTTCAACCCTTAACCCTAACCAAACCCTAACCCAACCTATCCTTGGTGCCAACCCACACCAACCACCACCACTCACACTCCCTCATGTTGGCGCCAAAAATGCCCTAGGCATCCCTTCATTTTGGCGCCAACATGTGCCTAATTCCTAGCCCTACACCTCATCAACCAAGGCCATCTAAACCCTACATCTAACCCCTTCTAGAAGCCCTCCATTGGCGCCAAACCTAACCCCCCATAACTATCCTAAACCCTACCCTAGTTGGCTCCAAAAAAAACCCCCTACACCCCTTCATTTGGAGCCAACACCTCCTCCCATCTACACCCTACATATTAACCCCCAACCTATCCTAACTCTCCATCTAGTGACACCACCTAAACCTCCCCCTTAACCCACCTAAAGTGGCGCCAACTCCCTTAACTCCACCATAACTACCACCTCAAGCAACCTTCCCCTTTGGCGCCACCCTATATCTACCCTTCATCCCATAACCACCACCCAACAACACCATCTTAACCCTACACATAACCTACACGTCACCTAACTCTACAACCATAAAACCTAACCCTACTCCTCTCTTAGGGTTGGTGCCAAATACCTAACACCCCCCCATTTTGGCGCCAACCATTATCAACCCTAGGATCCTTTAACTACCTCCAAAAAGCCATCTAACCCTCCATCCATTAACTACCCCTAACCCCCTACCATTCCTATATAAACCCCCAACCACCACAATTAAAACTCAACCTTGGCTACATTTATTCTATCCATATTTTCACCTAGATAGAAGGTCAAGAGAAGAAGAAGAAGAAGATTAAGGGGATACTCTGTCCCCTTGGTGCCTTCCCCTCTTCTCTTCTCTCTTGTGCCCACGCCAGCCAAGGGAGGAAGCTAGGCATTGGAAGACAACCTAGGGTACACACCTACCCTAGGATGACGAGGATTTGAGGGTGGTACACTACCACCCTGGGAGGAAGAACCAAAGGTGGTCCACGCCATCTTAAGGAGGAGTTCTTGGAGTGGGAGCCATCCACTCTAGGAAGGAGAAGGCACGCCCATCTAGGGTTTGCCTTTGGAGGACGTCAAGGAAGGGGAAGGAGGAGCCCTTTTCAAGCCTGGGAGCCACCAAGCTTGGAGCAAGGAGCTTCCCCTCTTCACCAACAATTCAGGAGGACTTGTGTTTTATTTTATTTGTTGCAATTATCTAGTAGTAGAAGCATTCATCCACTAGGGTTTTTGTAAAACACTCTCTCTTTCAATCAAAGTTGCCTACTTTAATCTTTTTGTTGCATAGTCCTGTAGAATTCTTGTTTAACATTTTTCACTCCCTCTCCCTAATTACTCTAAGCCTCAACGTGCCTAGAGTGAGCTTAGGGAGAGGGCATACTTGTCACTATAATAATAGTGTAGTGGATTAGTATAGAGAATTTTCTCGCTATCAACAAACCCGCATTGTTCCCTTTATTTCAAAACTTATAAAAATTATATATATAAAACACCAAAAAGAAAGTTGAGTTCCCTTTAAAGCAAGAAATTTGATTTAACAAACAAAGTTGCTTCCTTGGACGACCCTAGACACTTCCCTATCTAGGTTACAAATTTTAAAAGCGTATGCGATTTCGTGTGTTACAACGACTCAAAACCCTAATTACAAATCACGCCAAATTTCGCATCACCTTCTCCGACTTTGCTCACAGTTCTTCGACTATCTCCTACCAAGTTGCAACTTCCAGGACCTGCGGAACCCTTCCACGAACAGTTACAGGTCCTTAATTGAGCGTCAGCAGTGAAGTAGCAGAGCAATGCACCTCGTCATTCAGCTGCAACTGTGCGAAGAGAAAAGCTTGTAGGATAGTCTCACATCATGCACTGATAACGCCCTCACCGAGTATATCACGCAAAGCTGCCCTTAGCCGGTTGCCTCCGAGAGCACCGGGGTGAGGACCTGCTTGCACGGTCCATCCCATGTGCCCTCGCCTGCAGTTCACGCCACGCGAGTCTGGGCTTGAATCTGGTTACCTGGGTACGTTCTATTTCTGAAGAGAAGAAATCTGAGAGGGAAGAAGGGGGCTTTTTGCACTATTCAGACCTTGGGATTCGTGCCCCCTCTCCCTTGCTAAACACTTAGACATTTTGCAGCTAGCAAGGACCTTGTGCCTTACTCTTGTGAGACCCTTGTGTCTCTCTGCTGCTACTGTATCGTAGCCTTCTGCTGAGGCTTGAGGTATATAAGGCATCTAGGCCTTGAACTTGTCTGATTTGGTTTTGGCATTGATATCTAATTTCATCTACTGTTCATTTATTTAAGTTAATTGTAGAGCTTAACATTAGGGTTAAATTGGTGGTTTAAACCACCATTTTAACCCCATCTTTTTGCACTTGACTCTTGAGATATTATTCTGATATATACATTGAGCATCATTTTGATTACATTTACATATCTTTCTTGATATTGTGATTAGTGGATTGAATTGCCAATTTGCTCCCTGCGAATGACATCGGACTCATTTCCTGATTTCGAGTTTTATAAATATTAAGTGTTGTGATTTTCGTCTTATACTGCAATGCGTATTTCCTTAAAATGATGATTTTCGCGATCAACACTCACCTTAGTGTTTGGGTGAAATCGTCATTGTTTAGGAAATGCGTCATAGTATAGTTGACAAAATCGCACAAAATATTTAAATTTATAAATCTCAAAATCAAATTGGAGTTCGAGGATGTTTGTAGGGAGCAATTATGGCAATTCAATTGACTAATCACAGTTTAACCTAGAAAAATATTCAAATATGATCAAAACTTTGCTTAAAATAAATTAGAATAATATATCAATGAAACCAAGTATGAGAGTGTAAAAAAGATTGGATTAAAATGGTGATTTGAGTCACCAAATTAACCCCTAAGTTTATGGTTACAATTAATTCAAATAAATGAATAGTATTCTCAACCACTTATCACAGTAACTGCCAGATCAGACGATAACCAATAGTAGCTCATAAGGAACAAGGGCCTTGTTACAAGCCTCACGGAAGAGGCACAACAACAGCACCCAACAGAGGCATAAGGGCCTTGCACAAAGCCCTCAAAGGCTAAGTGTTGAGAGAGGGGGAAGGCACGGATCCCAAGGTAGAGCAAAATCGACCCCCCTCTCTCTGATTCTCTTTCTCTTAGCTCAAACTCGGATGAACAGTACCGAGTTATCGGGTAAACAGTCAAGGGTCTAGACCCACCGATGTGCAAGTGGGCGAGGAGTGCGCGGGCTCGTGTGTGTGAGGGCCCCGACCCCTCGTGATTGTGGGCGAACAGCTAAAGGCAGGTGTTTAACGCACTGAAATGGTGTTTAAGATTAATACGTTGTAGTACAGACCAAAAATCGCTTGTCAATAAATACAATTTATAGCTCGAATTCAAAAGAAGATTCGAGGTCTAACACAGGGAGCAAATAAGAATTCACACACTAATCTTGATTAATATAGAAATGAGCACAATAATTAAGCCAAGAATTATGATATTCAATGCATAACAATCTACTCAAATGATATTTAATACTAAGCAAGAGTATATTAAGAGTTTAATGAGGCAAAAAGAGATCCAAGATAAAATAATAGTGATTTAGATCACAAATTATTAGTCTTACGCATATACATATCAATTACTTAATAAATCAAATAAATGCATGGTGCCTCAAATAATGTCATAGTGTTTTCAACCAAATCATATGTCAGGCATTTATCATCAGACGACTTAAGTTCAGCCCTGCTACAGTACTTTTTATTCTTCTTCTTCCTTCCTTCTTCTCTTCTTCTTCTTTTAGGTCTGCTTCTTCAGCCTTAGCTTCTTCTCTCAAGCTCCTTTCTTCTCTCTTCTTCTACATAGAGCCTTCCTTCTCTAGCCTTCTCTTTCTTCTTCACACACAAGGGCCTTCACAAGCTTCCTAATGACTAAGTGTTGGGAGGTTACCTTGAAGTGCAAAACCCTCCCTCTCTCTCACAGTTCACCTATATTTCTCTTCTCTTTTCTCAAACCCAGGTGTAATCGGGTTAAAGGTCGGCTTATCGAATCCTAGGAAGTGGCTAGACCTGCGTGCGTGCGCACGGCGAGGCGTGAGGAGGCGTGTGAGTGGGGGACCTCACCCCCCATGTGCTTGAGGCAAAGAGCCGGTATCAGAAAAATAATTTAAGTGTTGCCGCGCGCCTCTCCACTACCGATGTGGGACTAAATCCCACAGGGCTCCTCCTCGTGTAGTTGCTAATGGAGTGGCTTCCAATTGGAGCTGAAGTAGCACTCAGTGCTCCCAATTGGAGGTTTGGACTGCTTCCTGGTAGGAATCCGCAGCGCCTGGAGGGTGTACCTGGAATGTTAGTTGCTAGAGCATGAAGAACGGGGCTAGAGGGATGATGCAACGGCGGAGGCGGACAGTGATACCTGAAATCAAGCATATGGTCTCAAAAGCCCTAATTAGAAGGTCCAGGAGCTTCGCTGGAGGATGGCGAGCATGGTCGTGTGCTTCACGTGGCGTAGGAGTGCATGTAGGGGTGTGTTGGAGTTAGGAATGGCGTTGGCGGCAGGTGGTGTTCGATGGAGGTTTTAGGTGTGTGAATAAGTGAAATAGGAGAGGGCTTTTGGTCTTGAGGTGATGGCGAAGGTTTTGGAAGTGGAATGAAGTAGTTTGGTGGTCTGTGGTTGTGGTGCGGGCTCACCGGATCTTGGCCGGCCGTGGGGAAGATGGTGAGGGAGGTCGGTGGTCGTGAGTCAATTTGAGAAGTTAAGGGAAGGAAAAGAAAGGAGAGAGAAGCAGGGAGCTTTAGGACTTAGAATTGCAGACGAAGGAGGTAGGGCGGCGTCGGCTGTGGTTGGTCGGCGCCGTGGAAGATGGGTGTTCCTTGAGGGAGACGGCGGCAACGAGAGGGGGAGACAACCCTCGCTTTGGCTTGTGAGGCGCGGATGAGGATGAGGAAGAAGATGAACAAGCCAATTTGACCATTGGCTGTCTGTAGGACGAAGGGGTAGAGGTCACCGGAGCTAGGGCGGAACGTGGCCGGAGAGGGAGTTTGAAGATGGTTTTTGGGCCAAAGCCTAGCTAAGGAGCATGGCCTTGCATTGGGTGTGCTTTTATAGGGCTTAGGATGGAGTTCCAAGCTTGGAAACAAGATTGGAAACTTCGAGTTTCTTGCACATGTGGGATACCCACATCTCTCATGCGTTTGCACGAGAGATTGGGAAAGAATTGGAGTCCAAGGCCGGGTTTGATTGAAAGGGAATTCCTTAAGAAATCTCTGGTTCAAATCTGAGACAGATTGATTGAGAATCAAGCGAGAAATCCTCGCTCGAAACTCAACGGTGAAGGTCTGACCTTCCAAAAATGACGTGAGGACCTTTTTGCAAAGAATGATGATATAGTTAGGGACCCATTTGCAATTATTTCAAAAGTTAGGGGCACATGTGTGAGAGAAAAGAGTTAGATAGGACTGAAATGTAAACTTGGTCAAGATGATTTCGACTGGGTCCAAATTTTGGTACAAATCTAATTTAGATCTAAGGAATCTGATGGTGGAGTCGGATTTAGGTTTTGACCAATTTTGACTGGTTAAATTGCACAGAAACTTATATTAGGGCAATTGTCTGTCTGAGACTCTATTTTATGTTAAAATGGGTTCAGGTGGTCAAATTAAGGATGCCAAACCCTAAAGAATATTTTTATATGATTTTTAGAGGGTTTAAGTGAATTTTATCCTAACTAGAACCTTGGTGAATTAAGCAAGGCTGTTTTTAAGGTTTTAAATGTCATTTAATTCTTGTAATGTGTGAAAACCCGTCTCTATCTATATGGACCCACTTATTAGACAATTATGAACATTTGACTTTTAATTAACCCCTGTAAAAGTCTTTGGTTATTCTGCATTCATGATAGGATGGTAAAATTATAGTTTTAACCCTGATTTCTTATTATTCTCTTAGAAAGGATGTGCAATGAATTACTATCTTCTGGCGGTTATGTAAGAGCATTTAATAATGGAATATGACTAAATAAAGCTAGATATCGCTGATGATGACGTTATCATCAGTAGGAAATCAACTTATGCGCCTTCGTGAGCCTCTATGTCCTCGATGTGGGACTGAAGATCTAGGCTTTCTACATGTGAAATCCTCACATTTTGCAGTCGAAGTGTTCGAGGAATTGGGGCAGCAGCTAACGCTTGCTGCTTCAATTGTGGATCTAGGAGGCTTCTAAACCTGAAGCCGCTTCGATTGCGAGTCGCAACAGGTTGAGTGAGGGTCAGAGACGGGCGATCGGTGTGCGGAAAGATGAAGGCGGCGGCGGAGCTCCGACGTGTACCTAAAATAGAAAACACGGCCTCTTGGCTTTGTCAGATAAGCTCAGAAGGATTGTCGTGCGGAGGTGATTGGTGTGCGAGTGTTTTTGTGAAGTGTGGTGCACGGAGATGGACTATCGAGGTCGAAAATGGTGTGCGTAGGGGGTAGTGTTTGACAGGGAGATGGAGAGTGTAACGCCCTAAATTTCTTTAGGGCTTTTACTCAGTTAGGTGTGGTGAAGGTGTAGGATGTGGTGGTGGTGTGTTTGATGGTCTGTGGAGTCGACATGAGCTCGCCGGAGCTCGTGCCGGACGTGGGGAAGATGGAGTGGGTGCAGGTAGTGCGGTGTGTGAACCTAGAGTCTAAGGGGTTGTAGAAGATCAGGAGGAGGAGAGGAATCGAAGGGGGGTAGTGCGGACGAAGAGAGGGCAGAGGTGACGCCGAATATGATTGGCTGACACTGAAGACAAAGATGCTCTGTTGATGAGGATAGCGACGAGGAAGGGGTCGGAGAGCTCCTCGCAAGTATGGCGAGGCATGAAATGAAGAGAGGAAGCTTTTCTCGTTGCTTCTTGTACGTGGTAGCGGGCAAGGTAGACGGAGGAAGAGGGTGTTTTCTGGGCCAAAACCTAGTTAAGGAGCAAGGCCTTGCGAGGAGTCTCCTTTTAAAGGTCCAAGGGCAGCTTCCAAGCTTGGGAAGAAGCTCGAGAAGCTCGAAATTTTAGGGAAGAGGATCCGTAAATTCGTGGAGTTCGCGTGAGCTTTATGGTCTAAATCCAGATCAAGATGTGGTTTAATTGATTGGGAAGTTTCTCAGGATCAATCCATCCAATTTTGGAGGGATTTGGTCGAGAAATCTGGGAGAAATCCCAGATTGAAGGTCGCAAGCTTTGGGTTCACACTAATAATGGCAGCAGGGACAGTTTTGAAGAAAATAATGAGAGGTTAGGGGGCTAAATATAAGAATTTTGAAGCCTAAAGGGTTAATGTAGGAAGTAGAGTTTTGAAGGGCTAAATTACAAACTAGTTCAAGATGGGTTCTAATTGGGTCCAAATTTTGATATAAACCTAATTTGGGCCCAAGAAATCTAATGATGAAGTCGGATTTCAGTTTTGACCAAGTTTGACTTGGCAATTTGCATAAAAACCTAAATTAGGGCAAACTTCCATCTGAGACTTTATTCAAGGTCAAAATAGGTTCAAATGATCAAATAAAGGATACCAAATCTCTTAGAATATTTTTTTTTATGAATTTTAGGTGGTTTAGATGAATTTTATCTTGACTAGAACCTCTTAAATTCAAGTGAGTCTGAAATTAGGGTTTTGTGTTATGAATCAATTCTCAAAATGTGTGAAACCTTATTTCTGTCTGTATGGACCCACTTATTAGATTTTAATACTCATTTGACCTTCAATTTACCCTTGACAAAACCCATGGTTATTCTGTGTTCATGATATGCTGTTAAAATTATAGAATTAACCCTGATTCCCTCTTTTCTCAAATCAGAATATTATGGGATTATGACCCTCAAATGTTTATGTAGGAGCATTTATCCATTAAACTAGACTAAAAGTGGCCAGTTAGGGCCTGTGATGGTGTTCTCATCACTTAGGTATGATCCTCTCCTCTCATACCTTCTCCTCCATGCTCCTACTTTTGCTTTTGCTACCTCCCATGGAGATTGATCGTGTCAAGTTCTTCCCTTCCTCTGCTTTCTTGTCGGCACCAACACCCTACACAACTTCCATTCCTTCCACAACTAATCTGCCAACCTAAATATCCCTTTTGATGATGCATCTGTGATGAGGGGCAAAAAATGCCCTCGAACCCGAAACTTTGCGAAAGGCCTGAAAAGAAAGATCTGACCCAGAAAGACTTCGATACAGGTAGGTCCAAGGATCTGACCCACTTACATCCAAGAAAAGTCTTGGCATAGACGGGTCCAGGAATTTGGTCCATCTACATCCAAAAGGATTCAGATACGGATAGGTCCAAGAATCCAACCCACCTACACCCAGGAAGGCGACCCAAAGGACCCTATCCGTCAGAAGAGACGGCGAGAAAAGTACAGCACGGCCATGCCCCACTAAATGCTTACATGGTCGCCGCAATTAATAACTTGGCAACACATGTACCTTGTCAGAGGGTGTATCCGGTCAAAAGATCTCGCAAAAGGCCCAACTCCAAAGCTGGAATAGCGAAGAGAGGCCCTCGAGGTCCTCTTCTAAGCAACTTGAGAGGAAAAGAGAGATTGTAATCTTGTTTCTTACTAGTGCATACTTGGGTAGCATTCTCCTCCCCCCAAACGTACACCCCTTGTGGTGGAACTGGGTCACCAAACTCTTTGTCTCTCGTGTGATTGCTTAAGCCCTTGGGTCGGACCCTCCTTTCGCATAGGAGGTCCAATCATTTGAGTTGTTGAGTGGGGCCCTCCAATCCATGGAGTCTTGATTAATCTGTGAATTAGAAAGTCCCCTCTGTTGGAGAGATGGTGTTTGATGTGGTGGGCGGGACTGAAGGGTTATAGCGTCGTAGTATAGCCAGTTGTTGCCATCATTTCAAATATATAAATTTTTTACTCGGAAAAGAGTTCCCGAGGTCGAACTCAGGGAGCAAGTTGTATTCTAGAGATATACATGTTTCTTTTACAAAAAAAAATAAAGAGAGAAAGGATTTGTTGTTTTCTCTTTGTTTCTCCTCGTCTCAGATCTTCTTCTTCTTTGTCTGCAGAGGTGATCTTCTTCTTCTGCAGTGGTGATGCTCTTCTTCTTTTTCCAGCTGTTCCTGCTCTTCCTTTTTCTTCTGTCTTTCTTCAGATCTTCTTCTTTCTTCTTTGTTTTTCTTCTTTCAGTTCTTCCCATGTTCTTTTGTGTTCTCCTCTGCCTCGCCTTCTTCTGTTGTTCTTCAGATCTCCTTCTTTCTTCTTTTCCTTTTCCAGTCAGGACGTCGCCCCTCCTTCTTTCTTCTTTTCCCTTCAGGACGTCGTCTGATTTCCAAATCAGACGACTTAAACTGCCTGTTGCTACAGTGTCTCCCTCAGCTTCCTTCTTCTTCCGCGGTCCTTCTTCTTCACCTGTGCCTGCACACTTCAGAGCTTACGTCAGAGGACAAAACCTACTCTACCCTCTCCCCCCGCGTCTCTCTTTCTCTGAAACCACTCTTGGGAAAGCTCTCCCAGAGCTGCCGGGTAGTCGGGTACGGGTCAGGTCCGGGTCCAGGCCCACCGGCGTGCGTGGTGGGCGAGGAGTGCAGGTCAGTCTTAAGTCGGGTCGGGTCAGGTCCGCGGGGCGTGAGCGCGGACGAGACCGGGTAACCGGGCGGGTGAAGGGGACCTCACCCCGTGTGCTGAGGCAGTAAGGCTAATGCACAAAATCAATTTAAACGGTGAAGAGGCTGTGAGGCTTACCGATGTGGGACTAAACGGAGGCCTCTCCTCGCGTGCGCCTGCTGGGAGACCGCGGCCTAGCTTCTGCAGCTGCGGCTTCGATTTGCGTCGGTTGCTGGCTGGTTGCCTTCGCAAGACTCCCCGTAATCCGCAGTAGCTGGAGACCTGGAGTCCTCAAGCCTGGAGCGCGGGAGAAGCTGCTTCAATGTGCGTTAATGGCGGTCGAACCTCAAAACCTGTCGGACACGAATATGGCCTCTCGGCCTGATCAAACCACTGGGGAACCTTCGCCGTGGCACGGCGAAGGTGTGGAGCTGCGCGGCAAGCCGCAAGGTGGTGTCTGGCGGCAGCCCTAGGTTGGACTGCAACCGGAGGAATGGGTTTGTTCGGGGGAGCGTTACGGAGGTGTGGAGTGGCAGTGGAGGGGTGGGGGGTGCTCAGTGTGATGAGGCGGAGGTTCGGTGAGGGTCGGCGAGGTGTGTGAGGCTGTGGAGCGATGGGAGCATCTCGCCGGAGGGTGGCCGGAGACGAAGGGGGTGACGATGGTCAGGGTCGGTCGAGGGCTTAATTGAACAAATTGAAAGCGGGGAAAGAAAGAGGAGAAGAAGGGAAGTAGTTCTAGCTTACTTGCAGGGACGAAGGGGGAGCAGCAGGGCGATAGTCGTATCGACTGTCGCCGGAGAAGACGATGCTCAGGGAAAGGGGCGGCGGCGAGCAGAGAGCCGGAGAGGCGCCAGCTGGGTGCGGCGTGGCGCGGGAAGAGCAGGGGAGGAAGTCTCTGCTGCTGGTATTGCGGCAGAGCGAAGAGGAGAAGGGGGAGGAACCGCCGGAGCTGGTGAGCGTCTGCCGGAGAGAGAAGAGAGGAAAGTTGGGGGTTTTCTCCGTCAGACCCGAGCTGCCCCGGTCGGTGGAGCAACGGGGGGTATTTATAGGGATCAAAACAGGGAGGAAGGCGGAGGGAGACGACGTGTCTCCCTCGCCGGAGGATGGCCGGAAACAAAAACCCATACCGTCCGTGCGTTCGCACGGCCGGTATGGTGGGCTACAGCGACCAGGGGGGTGTCCCTGCGACGGCTGACGACGCAGGGCACCCCCGGTTTACTTGCCAGGCTTCCCCCCTCACCCTGCGCGGCGCCATGCTCCGCGCAAGGTCGCCGGAGCATGGTGCTGGCAGGTTTTGCAGGGGGGACCTGAATGCGAAGAACGAAGGAGAGTTAGGGGCCAAAATGCGATGGTTCAAAAGTTGAGGGCCAAAAAGTAAATATATGAGGACCAAAGTGTAAAGTCGGTCAAGGAGGTTTCTTCTCAGGCTCAAGTTTTTATACATGATTAATTAGGACCTAAGGAATCTGATGGCGAATTTCATTTCTATATTAAACCTTGTTTGACCGGTCAATTTATGCAAAAACCCAAATTAAGTTATTAATTGGGCATGGTTCTCAATGTAGGTCAAAATGGGTTCTGAAGGCCAAATTGAAGGTTCTAAACCCTAGAGATTATTTTTCTATGAATTTTAGAGGGTTTATTCTATTTTTACTTTGCCTCGAACCTCGTGAATTGAAGTGGGTTGTTTTAGGGTTACAGATTATCATTTAATTTCTTGGAAGTGCTGTAGCCCTTGCTAGATCATCTCATCCCACTTTTATTCTTATTAAGCTGCTTTGACCTATGTTTGGGCCCTGAATTACCCTGTATGCAGATTATACTGGTAAAATTGCATTTTTACCCCTTATGACTTGTTTTCTTCTCAAACTCAGAATTCTCTGAGTTAAGCCTTTCCTTGAGATATGTAGGAGCTTTTATCCTTTGTATTAGGTCAAAATGAGCTAGTTATGGCTTATGATGAGGTTCTCATCATGCCCCCATGCCTAGCTTTTGCTAGCCCCTTAGCAAAAACTTAAGGTTTCAACCCTTGTTCTAGACCATGAAGTTTTTAATAGTTTTAGATAAGTGCCTTTTTTTTATTTGAGCATAGATTAGGTTAGAATGCTGACCATAGGCCTAAAAGGTGCTCTAGTACCAATCAAGATCCAAATCTGTCTAGCCTTAGCCTCAGTCTTTTAGCAAAGGTTTTTAAGGTCCACAAGAACTAACCTAAAGTTTATTGGACTTCGTGGTTAAAGCACCCGTGCTTGAAATGATTTTAGCCCTGGCTCAGTTCGCAGTGCGTTTTGTAAGAGAGAGATAGAAAGTTTTTCTGTTTGGAGAGTTTTCTCTCTCTTTTTTTTTTTTAGTTCTAGCCTAGGATTGGCTTTTCAACACGGTCTGTATCAGATTCCTTGCTCCCATCATCAATCCTCAAGGGTTCCTGGCGATCGATGCTTCGAGATAGCACCGCCCATGGCAACCCCCGGAACCCTGGCTATTGAGATTTCGAGATAATCCCATCCATGGTGTTCCGTGGCCGAATCCAGACCCTGGCAATTGACACTTCGAGATAATGCCATCCATGGAATCTGAACCAGCAGAGTGCTTACATGCCCCCAGTAGGATATGTAAATATCCTAAGAGACAAGCACCGAGGAGATGATATTTTGTTACGCATCTTCGAGGGGATTTCCCGCCTCTCCGCGCTGGGAACTCGTCCAAATCAACTTGTGTTGATCGGCCGCTCCTATTCTAGGTGTTCTTTTCAGAATTTTGCGACGCTTCTGCGTGATTCTGATTTTTACGCTTACTGAACCAGGCTGTGTGTGAGGTTAGGGTGCTTAGGTTACTGAGTCCCATAAACCAAAAATTAGTTAACGAGGCCGAATACTCCCTAAGCCTTAGACCTAATACTTCAGCTTTTCATTTTCCTCAACCTCTTGAGGAGTGTCCAGATCTTAATGGGTACTAAGAGTCTATTCAAGAATGCCTAAGGTTTGCATTCTTTACTAATCTCTTTGTGCACTTTTCTTGAATGAGGTCTAGAACTTAGGTTAATTCCTTAGTTCCTTACTAATGACTATCACTTTTTCTCATAATTTTGTGCTCCTTTTTTATTTTGTTTCTTTTCTCCTTCACAAAATTTCCTTCTCCTCTTTTCCTCTTATTCTTTTTCAAAAATTTTTTAATTTTTATGGTGTTTTTTTGGCATATGTGAATTTTTTTGTTTGAAACCTTTTCTTACAAGTTTTGCACTTTCATACCCCCCCATGCCTAAGATTTGCAATGTCCTCATTGTAACCTAGGGGGTCTTAGTTCATTCCTTAAGACAGAAATTTGGATGAGTGGATGGGTCGGGTTGAATTTTTGCGGACGATTTCAAATCCCAGATGCAAGCATCTGAGTTGGGGTCGGCTGTCTACAAGGGTGAACTTCGAGTGCTAAAAGGTGTCAGAACAAGTTTCAGGTTTTCAAAGAGAATGACGGGCTGCCTCCCGTTAAGCGCTGAGTTTTACGCCATCGGCTGGGCGCAATAAGCTCAAGGGGAAAGGAGGATATAAGATGCCTCAGCCAAATCAGTAGAAGTTACATTGATGAACGGCTTGAGTCTCTGACCGTTCACGATGAAAGGTTCAGAATCGTGGCTGAGTGGACTGATTTCGATTGCTCCATTTCCAAAAACCTGTCGGACCAAATATGGTCCGGCCCACTTAGATCTCAGTTTTCCTGGGAAGAGTTTGAGTCGGGTATCAAAGAGTAGGACCTTTTGACCAGGATGAAAGATCTTTCTCGAGATGTGTTTGTCGTGGAAGGCTTTAACCCGCTCCTTGTAGATTTGCGAGTTCTCGTACGCGTCTATGCGTAATTCATCGATCTCGCTGATTTGGAGTTTTCTGTGGGTCCCAGCCTTGGAAAGATCTAGATTACAGTTCCGTACTGCCCAATAGGCTTTATGCTCCAGTTCGACGGGAAGGTGGCATGCCTTTCCGTACACCAGTCTAAAGGGAGACATGCCTAATTGGGTTTTGTGGGCGGTCCTATAGGCCCACAGTGCTTCCGGAAGTCGGGACGACCAGTCCTTCCTGTCAGGTCGAACAGTGACTTGCAGGATTTTCTTGATCTCCCGATTGGACAGCTCAGCTAGACCATTAGTTTGGGGGTGGTAAGGAGTAGAGATTCGGTGAGACACCCCGTATTTGGTCATCAGTGACCTAAACTGAGCATTTGTGAAATGGGTCCCCCCATCAGAGATTATTGCACGAGGAATCCCGAACCTTGAGAAAATGTGTTGATGAATGAATTTGAGAACGATTTTGTGATCACAGGTTCGGGTCGGTATGGCTTCGATCCATTTGGACACGTAGTCCACAGCCAACAGAATGTATTCGAAACCATCCGAAACAGGAAAGGGGCCCATAAAATCAATCCCCCAAACATCAAAGATTTCGCATACTAGAATCGGTTGCATAGGCATCATGTCGCGATGGCTCATGTTGCCCAAAGTCTGGCAACGACTGCATGCCTTGCAGTGATTGTATGCGTCTTTGAACAGTGTGGGCCGGTAAAAGCCGCACTGGAGGACTTTTGATGCGGTTTTATGCCCGGCAAAATGGCCATCGCATGCCTGGTCATGGCAGAAAGAGAGGATACTGTTGAATTCCCCTTCCGGGACACATCTCCGGATGATCTGATCGGCACCTATGCGGAAGAGGTACGGGTCTTCCCAAATGTAATACTTGGCATCGGAGCGTAATTTGTCTTTCTTGGCCTTCGGCCAATCGGACGGGGTCTGATGAGATGCCAAGTAATTTACTATATTAGCAAACCATGGAAGGCTAGTACCAATAGTCAGCAGGTGCTCATCGGGAAAATGCTCAGTGATGGGTCCGGAAGGGTCAATTATTTCAGAAGGAAGACGGGACAAGTGATCAGCTACCACGTTTTGCTTTCCCGCTTTGTCGCGAATCTCAAGGTCAAATTCTTGCAACAGCAAGATCCATCGGATTAATCGAGGTTTCGCGTCCTTCTTTGCAAGGAGATGCCTCACAGCTGTGTGATCCGAGTATATGATGACACGGGAACCCAGAAGGTACGATATGAACTTTTCTAGGGCAAATACTACAGCTAGCAGCTCTTTCTCAGTAACCGTATAGTTACGCTGAGCCTTATCGAGTGTTTTGCTGGCGTAGTAAATGACCACAGGTTTCTTGTCATTTTTCTGTCCCAAAACCGCTCCTACAGCGAAGTCGGATGCATCACACATGATCTCAAAGGGTTGAGACCAATCAGGGGACTGTAGGATCGGGGCTTGGGTGACTCGGTCACGCAGGATTTCAAATGCTTGAGTGCATTCCTTGGAAATTTTGAAGGGAAAATCCTTGGAGAGAAGAGTGGTCAGGGGGCGTGCGATTTTTGAAAAATCAGGGATAAATCGTCAATAAAAACCGACATGCCCTAAAAAGGATCGGATGTCCCTGATCGAGCTAGGCATAGGAAGGTGAGAAATCAGATTAACCTTAGCTCGATCCACTTGGATACCTTTCTCCGAAATTGAGTGTCCCAGGACAATTCCCTCAGGCACCATGAAATGGCTCTTTTCCCAGGAAAGAACCAAATTCACATCGATGCACCGCCTGAGTATCTGGACCAAGTGTTGGAGGCAATCGTCGAATGATGCTCCGAAAACTGAAAAGTCATCCATGAAGACTTCCAGATAATCACCTACCATATCTGAGAATATGGCAAGCATGCATCGCTGAAAAGTAGCGGGTGCATTGCAAAGACCGAAAGGCATCCTTCGGAAAGCGTATGTTCCGAAGGGGCTGGTGAACGCGGTCTTTTCTTGGTCCTCAGGATGGATTGCCACCTGGTTATAACCGGAGTACCCGTCAAGAAAGCAGAAGAACCTATTTCCCGCTAGTTTTTCGAGAATTTGATCAATGAAGGGTAGTGGGAAATGATCCTTCTTCGTGGAGGAATTGAGTCGACGGTAATCTATACAGACTCTCCACGAGTTGGCTAATCGGGTAGGAATGATTTCTCCGGTCTCAGTCGTTATAGTGGTGAGTCCTGCCTTCTTGGGCACGACCTGAATTGGGCTCACCCAACGACTATCGGAGATCGGGTAGATGATTCCGGCATCTAACCATTTGATGATCTCCTTTTTCACGACCTCCTGCAGATTGGGGTTTAAGCGTCTCTGCATTTCTCGAGAAGGTCGTGTGCCCTCTTCTGAATAGATATGATGAGTACAATAAGAGGGACTTATTCCAGTCAAATCATCGAGAGTCCATCCGATGGCTCTGCGATGTTGCTGGAGGACAACAATCAGACGGGATTCCTGTTCAGGACTGAGGTTGGAATTGATAATCACAGGAAGGGTCTGATTAGAACCCAAAAAGACGTATTTCAAGTGAGCAGGAAGGGGTTTCAGTTCGAGGATGGGGTTTTCAGCAGCAGCGGGTGGTTCAGTATAGATGTGAGGTTCAAGGGTGGGAGTTACTGGGTTGTTCATATCTGGATTCGACTCCTCTGTTTGCGGGTCAAGATCCTTCTGTGGTTGATGAGGCATAATCGAGTCATTCTGGAGGTGTGATTCATCAACCAAAGTCTTGATGTCACAAATTTGTTCGATGACGCCGCAATTAATTCCTTGTTGGGCCTTAAATATATCAATTTTTAGTGTTTGATCTCCAAACTTAAGCTCTATTTGGCCCTCCTCACAGCTGATGTTGGCTCTAGCAGTAGCCAAGAAAGGTCTCCCTAGAATGATTGGTGTATCCTTAGGGTTCTCAGGTGCATCCATATCTAAGACTATAAAGTCCACTGGAAAATAGAAATCCCGCACTCTCACGATAACATCCTCGAGAATCCCTTTTGGTGACTTTATAGATCGATCTGCTAATTGTAATGTCACCTCGGTTGGTTTCAGCTCAGATTCTTCTAGATGGTCAAGTAAGGATGTGGGTATCAGGTTTATGGATGCACCCAAGTCTAACAATGCTCTATCAAATTGGGTACCACCTATCTTACAGGAAATCAGGGGAGTTCCAGGATCTTTTGCCTTGGGTGGGAGTCTACTAAGGATTACAGAGCTGGCTTGCTCTGACAGAACAATTGGGCTCCCTCCCTTGGTTTGCGGCTTACGCTGGGGTGTACATATATTCTTTAGAAATCGTGCGTAAGCTGGTACGTGGCGGATTGCATCCATCAAGGGGATGTTTATGTGGACCTGCTCAAAGAGCTTGACCAGGTCCTCCTCAGGGGCCACGGGTTTGGTGGTCTTCTTTCCCTTGGTCAGGGCCTCGGGAAACGAGATCTTAGTTGGTTCTTCTAGGATAGGTCCAGGTTGTGGATCTGGAACAGCGGTACCTTCGATAACTATCCTAGGGTCATGGTTATTGACGTGCCTACGTGTGTGTGTGTTAAGAGGTGTCGTTATAGTTGCACTTGATACGTCGGTTTTAAAAGAAGTAAACGGAGGTGAGTCCGAGTGTCGATCTCAGGGAGGCGTGGAAATCGGATTTTGTTTACCACTTGTTGTCACGAAAAAGGCGGAGTTTTGCTTGCGAAAGAGATGGTTTTGAAAAGCGAGAGATAGAGAGAGTTTAGGGTTAGAAAGCTCTTGGTTTTGATCATGCACTTTAAGCAGAAATTAAAATGGCAACTAAACGGAAAATAATTTCATTAAACATGCATTCATAGTTCATGGTTTACAATATTAAATACATGCTTCAACAAAAGTAAATGAAAGCTTAAAAGAGAGAGAGAGAGGTAGAGAGAGAGTGGAGAGCGACGAGGCAGCCACGGCGGTGGCGGAGGCTCCGTCGGCGGCTCGTCGTCTCCGGCGATTCCAAGAGTGCCTAAGACTAGCTAGGAGAGGAGTGGAGTAGTTGCAAGTGGGAGAGGATGCCTTGAATGGTGGTAGAAGGGGGTTTAAATAGAGTTAAGGGCTTCCTAAAAGAAGAATGTGCTTTAGCGACATCCAGAACGTCGCTAAAACCGCTTCCATATACGTCGGTGAAGGCCTTCTGCCGCCGGTCAGCCGCCCGCCCCTCTCTCTCTTCAGGCGCGATCCGTGGCTGTCGAACGAGAGCCGTCCGATTGATGATCGGACGGCTGAGATCCTCCCGCGCCTGCGCTAGGATCGCGCTTCGGGCGCGCGTGCGCGCGCGCGTTTCCGCCCGGCGTGCGCGCGCGCGTGGGAGGTGGGGCGCTGTCGTCGCGCCGCGTGGCGCGATCCTAGCTGCTCGCTTCTGATCGCGCGGCTCAATTTTGCCGCGCCCTTCGCCCGCAGATGATTTTCGCTCCGCGTGAATCGAACGCGCGTCGCCGCAACGCGGGCGTGCGCGCTAAGCGTTGCGCCACGCCCGCGCTTTGTCGCGGCGACCGCGGGCGAGCGCGCGGATCTCGGCCGTTCGATCGAAGATCAACGGCCGAGATGCGTCCTTGGCTGGCTTGGGGGCGTGCGGGCGGCGAGGGCGGGGCGACGTGGCGCGTTCTAGGCCGTTGATCTCCAGATCAACGGTCAGGATTTCTTGGGCCCATTGTGGGAGCTCCGGATGTCGGATTTGGCCGATTTTGAGTCCGTTAGACTCCGTTCGTCGTCCTGAATCCATCCGTGCGGTCCGATTGCTCATCTGAGGCCTGCTTTGACAAATGCTTTACACAAATGGCCATTAATACAGTTTATAAGCAATCTTGGTACTTGATGCATGCAATGCTCCTATTCTACTTTATGTTGTGCCTTTTATTCTAAAGATGGGCCATATTCAACCTAATTACTACCCCCTTGCGTGGTGTTATCATACCCCCATGCTTACTCCTTGCTAGTCCCTAGCAAGGTTTATTCTAGCCTTTATTTCTTTGGCGAATTCAAGAAGTAATTGCTTAGGCACTTCGTTACTTGTCAATAAGAGGAACTATACGAAGATCTTAATCTACAAAGACTAAGCAGCGCCCGGGTGTCTGCCAAAATACGAATCGCCCGAATCTTTGCTTTGTATATATAACTATACTTATGTATACGTATATATCTATATATGTCTTTTTAGAATTTTTAGAATTCAGTGTGGGTTGGTAACTTTTTACGGCTACCCAACCCACCCAAAACTCGGTCAAAACCCTAAGTGCTAAGCATCTTGGTGTGAATGTTGTGATAGACTTACTTAACGGTAATTGAGACAGACTTCGAGTTTCTACGCCTCTAGGTGACCGGAAAAGAAAATAAATTTTTGCCTGAAGGTGTATTTGTTCGATTGGTAGCTTTCTCCCTGCGTTCATTTTACTTGGGGTCAACATAAGGATTTTCCAGTGTATATCTCCCCGGCTTGTACTACTTCCCCGCTTCTTCCTTAGGTGTTTTTGGTTTTCTTTTTTTTTTTTTTTTTTTTTTTTTGTGCAATTATTGAGCTGGGCTCTGGACAACCGACCAATGGGCTGTTACCCACGATCACTTGCCAGCCATACTTGTGCGGTGAAGTGTGGTTTATTTTCTTTTCTTCTTTTCCCCTTTTTTTTTTTTTTTTTTTTAATTATTATTTTTTTTTACGTAGGTGGCTTCCCTAATCTCAAATGTACCTAGAGGCAGTGAAAAAGAAATGGCCTGTGGCTGGGTTCTGGACAACCTGCCAATGGGCTGTTACCCACGACAACTTGCCAGCCATACCACCCTAGAGAGTTCATTAGCTACCCAATTTCTGTCAAAATCTCCGAGAAGTGAGTCTGTGCAAAAATGTGTGTAGATACTTAGACTCAAAGTTTTCCTGAGTTAGAGGGTGAGTTGATAAGTCGTATACTTATTACCTTATTTATTAGGTGGATTAGAATAGCTTAAAGTTGCAAGGGTTCGCCGCTAAATCCATATTTTAATGGACACCAGGGCTAATTAAGCCTGAAAGCCTGAAAAGTCTAAGTGTTTAAGTTCTTTTTGTATTATTTCCCACTATTGACAAGTTTCTAATGCCTATGTTTTTCTTCCTAAATTCATTTTTTTTTTTTTTTAATCAATTAATTTATTCATTCAGACTGATTAATTAAGCTCAGGATTATGCAGTTTACCATCCCCCCCATGCTTAAGTTGAACAATGTCCTCATTGGCAGATGCATGGATGCAAAAGGGTTCAAAAAGATAGTACCGGAGTGACGTAAACTACCAGATCAGTCTGAATCCGCTGGGTTGCCTCCCAGGAAGCGCTGAGTTTAACGCCTCCAGCTGGGCGGTGCCTGGTGTCAGCCCTCAACAAGGGTGACACTTTCCTTGGGGGGTACCTGGGCCAGGAAATGCTTCAATCTTTGACCATTGACTGTAAAGGTGTGCCCGGTATTAAGATCGGCGATTTCGACTGCCCCATTGGAAAAGGGCTTGACCACCCGAAATGGTCCTGTCCATTTGGACCTAAGTTTCCCTGGAAAGAGTTTCAGGCGTGCATCAAATAGCCAGACTTGTTGGTTTGGCTCAAAGGTTTTCCTATGAATGAGTCGGTCGTGGACGGCTTTCATTTTCTCCTTATATAGCCGACTATTGTCAAAGGCGTCCCGACGAATTTCTTCAAGCTCAGATAATTGAAGAGTCCTTTGCGCACCAGCTAACTGGGGATCCATGTTACATTGCTTAACAGCCCAGTAAGCCCGGTGTTCCAATTCGACAGGGAGATGGCAAGCTTTGCCAAAGACCAAGCGGTAAGGTGACATGCCTATTGGGGTCTTAAAAGCGGTCCTGTATGCCCACAGGGCATCATCAAGTCGTGTGGACCAGTCTTTCCTGTCAGGTCTCACAGTCTTCTGTAAAATGTTCTTGATTTGTCTGTTTGAGACCTCAGTCTGCCCATTTGTTTGTGGATGATACGGGGTGGCAATGCGGTGGTTTACCCCGTATTTTCTAAGTAGGGCACGGAACTGGGAATGGATAAAATGGCTTCCACCATCACTGATCATGGCCTTGGGTATTCCAAAATGGGAAAAGATGTTCTTCTTTACAAAGTCCATGACCGTCTTGTGATCGCATCGTCGGGTGGCGACGGCTTCAATCCATTTGGAAACATAGTCTACCGAGACCAAGATATACTCGAAGCCGTTGGATGGTGGAAAGGGGCCCATAAAATCGATACCCCAAACGTCGAAAATTTCTACAATCAAAATGGGCTGAAGGGGCATCATATCTTTTTTGGTCATTGTCCCTAGTGTTTGGCATCGTGAGCAAGTCTTGGCAAAGATGTGTGCATCCTTGAATAGGGACGGCCAATAAAACCCAGACTGCAAAACTTTTGCAGCTGTTTTCTTGCTAGAGAAATGGCCGCCACATGCTTGGTCATGACAAAAGGAAAGCACACTCTGAACCTCGTCTTCGGGGAGGCACCTCCTGATGATCTGATCAGCACAGAGGCGAAAGAGCATGGGATCATCCCAGAAATAGTGCTTGGCCTCAGCCAAGAACCTGTCCCGTTGCTGTCTGGACCAGCTGTGCGGGGTTTGTCCTATAACCAGGTAGTTGACATAGTCAGCATACCATGGCATTTTCTTGTCTTGCACGGCTAGGATGTGTTCATCAGGGAAGGTATCAGATAGAGGTAGGGAGGGTCCAATGTGGTCTGGATGAAGTCTTGACAGGTGGTCAGCCACCACATTTTTCGATCCGGCCTTGTCTTGGATTTCCAGGTCAAATTCCTGCAAAAGCAGGATCCATCTGATGAGCCTGGGTTTTGCGTCCTTTTTGGCCAACAGGTGCCGGATGGCTGAATGGTCGGTGTAGATAGTCACGTGGGATCCCAGCAAGTATGATCGGAATTTTTCCAGTCCAAAGACTACAGCAAGCAACTCTTTTTCTGTGACCGTATAATTACGTTGGGCCTCGTCCAACGTTTTGCTCGCGTAGTAGATCACCACGGGCTTCTTGTTTTGCCTTTGTCCCAGGACAGCGCCTATGGCAAAATCTGATGCGTCACACATAATCTCAAAATCCTGGGACCAGTCTGGGGGTTGAAGTACAGGTGCGGTGGAGACTAAGTCCCGGAGGGTATGATAAGCCTGGGTGCAATCAGGAGACATGTGGAAAGTTGCGTCGTTGGCTAGAAGGTCGGTCAAGGGTTTGGAAAGTTTGGAAAAGTCTTTGATGAACCTTCGATAGAAGCCAACATGTCCTAGGAAAGAACGAATCTGTCGGACCGAACTAGGTGGAGGAAGTTTGGAAATTAAATCAACCTTAGCTCGATCTACCTCGATGCCCTTATGCGAAACGATGTGTCCGAGGACAATTCCTTCTTGAACCATAAAATGGCTCTTTTCCCAACTTAACACCAAGTTAACCTCGATACATCGTTTCAGGATTTTCTCCAAGTTGCTCAAACAATGGTCGAATGAATTCCCGAATACAGAGAAATCATCCATAAAGACCTCCAAGTATTCACCCACCATTTCTGAAAAAATGGCTAGCATGCAACGCTGGAAGGTTGCGGGTGCGTTGCATAACCCGAACGGCATTCGACGGAATGCAAATGTGCCATACGGGCAAGTGAATGTGGTCTTTTCTTGATCTTCCGGAGCAATTGCGACTTGGTTATATCTTGAATATCCATCCAGGAAGCAAAAATACTTCTGCCCTGCCAATCTTTCAAGGATTTGGTCAATGAATGGCAAGGGGAAGTGGTCCTTCTTAGTGGCTTCGTTAAGCTTCCTATAATCAATACACACCCGCCATGCGGTGGTGGTGCGGGTGGGAATGGATTCGCCATGATCATTAGTGACAACGGTGAGCCCAGCCTTCTTTGGAACCACTTGAGTGGGGCTCACCCAGGGGCTATCAGAGATAGGGTAGATGATGTCGGCGTCGAGCCACTTGATAATTTCTTTTTTAACGACCTCCCGCATGTTAGGGTTTAACCGTCTCTGCATCTGGCGGGAAGGTCGGGCCCCGTCTTCCAGGTAAATCTTGTGGGTGCAATAGGTGGGGCTAATTCCTCTTAGATCTGAGATGGTCCAACCAATGGCGACCCGATGTTCTGAAAGAGTTGCAGTCAACCTTAGTTCCTGATCCTTGGTTAGATGGGAATTAATAATCACTGGGAAGGTCTGGCCAGGTCCCAAGAAGACGTACTTGAGATTCTCGGGCAATGGTTTAAGTTCAGGTGCGGGTGGGACCACAGTCGATGGGAATGGAAAGGGCGGTAGTTGATCAACATTGATTTCTTCAAATGGTGTCATGTGATGATACTCAGCCTTACAGAGGTCCACAGGTAATGATGGTGGCGAGTCAGAACTACGGGTTTGGTGGTCTGAGACAGAATTGAGGGTAAGGCATTCCTCGATTAAAGTTTCCACGGGATCATGTTCCTCAATGTAATCACAATCAAAAGACTTTGTTGCCCGGAAGATATCTAATTGCATTTTCCTGTCTCCGAAGGCGATTTCCATACATCCCGTGTCGCAATCGATGTTTGCTTTAGCCGTGGCTAAGAAAGGTCTGCCTAAGATTATGGGTGCGTTCTGTAATTTTTCAGGGACTTCCATGTCGAGCACCAAAAAGTCGACTGGGAAATAGAAGTCCTTGACCCGTACAATCACGTCCTCGACAACCCCCTTCGGGGTTTTCACTGATCTATCCGCCAGCTGGATGGTGACAGGGGTTGGTGCCAGCTCCCCAAAGCCAAATTGGTGGTACAAGGTTGTGGGAATTAGGTTGATAGAAGCACCTAGGTCCAGGAGCGCTCTATCAAATGTCATGTCCCCGATGTTGCAGGAAATCAGGGGTGCTCCTGGGTCAGTTCGTTTGAGTGGAAGGTTGCTTGATATCACGGAACTGGCTTGCTCAGAGAGTACAACCTTCCTAGGTGCTTGAAGTCTCGGCTTACGCTTGGGTGTACAGGCATCCTTTAAGAACTTGGCGTAAGCGGGGATGTGTTTGACAGCTTCTAGAAGCGGAATATTAATCTGTACTTGTTTAAAAATTTCCATCAGCTCCTCAGTTTCCACAGTATTCTTTTTTCTCTTGATTGTTTCCAAGGCCTCAGGATAGGGTGTCTGGATTGGTTCCATGTTTGGGTCCTTGGTTGGTGCTTCTTCTAAGTCGGGTAAAGTCTCGGGGAGAGTCGGCCATTTGGGATCCTGGGTTTTGGTGCCGCTTCTCAAGGTCACCGCATTCGCCGAGGCATTGGGGCCATGGGGTGATCCTTGAGAAGATGAGGATGAAGAGGCGCCAAACCCAGGAGGTGTTTGTGGAGCCGGTTGGACCATATGAGCCTGCCCGGGGTTGCCTTGGAACCCTTGCGAATTGGGGCCTCTGTTAATTATGTTTCGCGGGTTTGGTTGTGGTTGGGAAGGTAGAGATCCTTGCTGTTTACAGTCCAAGAGTTGGCTTAACTGTCCCTTTACCAAGGCCATTTCCTCCTGATGTTTTTGGTTCATGTCTGCCATCATCTTTATTAGGGTGTCCATTTGGTTTTGTGGGGGAGGGGCCACCCTATTTTGGTTATATTGGGGTCTAACTGGTGGTCCTTGCTGATAGGGGGGCAAGTGTGGCTGTTGGTTTGGCCTGGGCTGGTTTTGGAATTGCGGTAGTTTCTGGTTTGTCCAACCAAAGTTGGGGTGATTACGCCAGCCGGTGTTGTACGTGTTGGAGAAAGGGTCAGGTTTTGCATATCCTTGGACGGCTTGCACATCTTCTAGAATAGCCGATGTTGATGAAGAAGGAAGGGAGTAATCAAGGGTCGAGGGAGCAAAGGTCCCTCCTTGGAACATGGTTGGGGGTTGTTCCAGGTTTAGTTGGGTGAAGGGTTGGACCAGGTCAACATTATGTGCTCCTTTTGCTAGGGTGAAAGTCTGCAAGGGGTTCCTGGTCTGGTTTAGAAGCTCATCAATCTTCTTGTCCACCAATTCCACTCGATCCAACTTTTTGGCAATAATGTCCATGTCAACCATTCCAGAATTTGCTTGCACCTCATAAATCCCACCACGGGGTTGACTGGATCTGTTAAACTGGTTCATGGAGGCATTGTTGAGTGAATTCTCGCTCATAGACTCAAAGAGCTCAAACGCGCTCTCCTCATCTTTGTTTAGGAAGTTTCCCCCGCATGAGGCATCGACGAAGTTCCGTAGGTTGCTATCCAGACCGTGGTAGAAGATCTGGGCCAATTGCCACCTTGGAACTTCGTGGTGTGGGCATTTCCTCAAAAGTTCATTGAATCTTTCCCACGCCTCATGAAATTGTTCCCCACCCTGGAGTGTGAAGGTAGTGATAGCTCTTCTGAGGGCATTGGTCTTTCCTATGGGGAAGAATTTATTTAAAAATGCATGCCTCAGTTCCTCCCAGGTGGTGATGGGTCTACCTAGGGTTCTAAGCCAATGAGAAGCCTTGTCTCTTAATGAGAAAGGGAACATCTTGATTAGAACAATATCAAGGCTAATGTTCCTAGTTTTTACTGTTCTTGCTATGCGGTCGAGATCTTCTAGGTGCTGAAAGGGGTCTTCATTTGAGCTTCCATGAAAGTGGCTCTGGATTAGACTTAATACATTAGGTTTTAGCTCAAAATCGTCTCCCCCTTCGGGGATCCTAAGGTGTGGCTCGACTCTAATGGCAGAAGGGTTATAGAAATCACGGAGGGGTCTTGGCTGGTTCTGAAATGGTGGTAAATCAAGTGGTGGTTGTCCTGGTATGTCATTGAAAGGTGGTGGTTGTTCTTGCGGGTTCTGTAACCGTTGTATGGCTTGCATGATGGTGTGGATTTGTCGTTGCTGAAGCCGATGGTTAGCATTGATTTGAGCCTGGACGACAGCCATAGCATCTGGTGGGGGTTGATCTTCAGCCTCATCTACCCTAGGTTCAGCCATGTTTTCAACAGAATTACGTCGCCTAGATTCCTGCCCCAAAACACACAATTCGGGATGCAGTGAGCGCCTCCCGTGCATACACTAGAGAAGAACTGGAGGGGATGCGGAGGGCGACAGATGCGAGAAATGTGTTTCAATCAAGCACGCAAGCCTAATCCTTATGGTGTATTCCTTAGGAGACCTAGAAATCTCACAAAGGGTGATTAAGTCCGTAAGCACTGGACTTCCCTTCTCAAGGCTAATCTAGCCAGGTTGATTACGAGGGGATTGCAGGGAAGGTTCTTCCTTTGGCTTACGCCTCCGGTTCCATAGACCCCACAACCACGGTCGTTTGACACTGCCCCGCAGCCTAGTCACCAGATTCTACCAAGGGAATGAAAGCCAAGTGCCTAGCAGACAAAACCTCACCTTTTGAGACTTAACTCAGTCCTGCCTAGGGCACGTCTACTCAGTTTTAAAGGGCTAGGATAGTGCTTGTGCTTAGGGTGATGTGATGAGGCGTTGATTGGGGTGGTGCCTCTTAATGTTCTACTTTCAAAGTGTGTGCTTCTAGCAAAACATGATTTTCAAGCAAGGATTTGTTAAGATATAGTGTCTTTTTAGTGTTTCATCCTTACTTAAGTACTTTTTAGGGTTGACGTGTCTTAATTTTTTTCAAACAAGTTTCAGTGGGCACGTCAAGTTCTGCACACAACTTAGTGAAAGTAGATTTCCTTTTATTTTGTAGAGGCTCTAAAACCATAGTGTACTCATCCTGATAATCATGCAGCTTCTATTAGATGAGTCAGTTTTAGGGTTGAGTGGTGCGGCCCAGGTCAACTCACGGTGGCTTCGCAAACACCACTCAAGAGAGAAAGAAAAGAACACTCCAAGAATTTGTCCAGTATATTAGAGTGTACATTTTTTTGTAGGGTGGTGTGTTAAGAATGTGGGTCAAGCAATCATTCGCCACGCCAATTTTTTTCAATTTTTATGATTTTTTTTAGCTTTTTCACGCAAGCAAACAATGAGAGAGAGAGAGTACTCACTATCGGTCCTCGAGGCGTCTACTTCCTTGCTACCATAGTGGAATACGTCGCTTCGCCGTCCATGCACCGAATTCCTGCATCCGTCAAGTAAAAAGGAAAGTAGGGCATTAGACGATATGAGAATGAAGGTGGAATGGAGGTGATAAAACAAATCCGTTGCCTCCCCGGCAACGGCGCCAAAAACTGACGTGCCTACGTGCGTGTGTGTTAAGAGGTGTCGTTATAGTTGCACTTGATACGTCGGTTTTAAAAGAAGTAAACGGAGGTGAGTCCGAGTGTCGATCTCAGGGAGGCGTGGAAATCGAATTTTGTTTACCACTTGTTGTCACGAAAAAGGCGGAGTTTTGCTTGCGAAAGAGATGGTTTTGAAAATCGAGAGATAGAGAGAGTTTAGGGTTAGAAAGCTCTTGGTTTTGATCATGCACTTTAAGCAGAAATTAAAATGGCAACTAAACGGAAAATAATTTCATTAAACATGCATTCATAGTTCATGGTTTACAATATTAAATACATGCTTCAACAAAAGTAAATGAAAGCTTAAAAGAGAGAGAGAGAGGTAGAGAGAGAGTGGAGAGCGACGAGGCAGCCACGGCGGTGGCGGAGGCTCCGTCGGCGGCTCGTCGTCTCCGGCGATTCCAAGAGTGCCTAAGACTAGCTAGGAGAGGAGTGGAGTAGTTGCAAGTGGGAGAGGATGCCTTGAATGGTGGTAGAAGGGGGTTTAAATAGAGTTAAGGGCTTCCTAAAAGAAGAATGTGCTTTAGCGACATCCAGAACGTCGCTAAAACCGCTTCCATATACGTCGGTGAAGGCCTTCTGCCGCCGGTCAGCCGCCCGCCCCTCTCTCTCTTCAGGCGCGATCCGTGGCTGTCGAACGAGAGCCGTCCGATTGATGATCGGACGGCTGAGATCCTCCCGCGCCTGCGCTAGGATCGCGCTTCGGGCGCGCGTGCGCGCGCGCGTTTCCGCCCGGCGTGCGCGCGCGCGTGGGAGGTGGGGCGCTGTCGTCGCGCCGCGTGGCGCGATCCTAGCCGCTCGCTTCTGATCGCGCGGCTCAATTTTGCCGCGCCCTTCGCCCGCAGATGATTTTCGCTCCGCGTGAATCGAACGCGCGTCGCCGCAACGCGGGCGTGCGCGCTAACCGTTGCGCCACGCCCGCGCTTTGTCGCGGCGACCGCGGGCGAGCGCGCGGATCTCGGCCGTTCGATCGAAGATCAACGGCCGAGATGCGTCCTTGGCTGGCTTGGGGGCGTGCGGGCGGCGAGGGCGGGGCGACGTGGCGCGTTCTAGGCCGTTGATCTCCAGATCAACGGTCAGGATTTCTTGGGCCCATTGTGGGAGCTCCGGATGTCGGATTTGGCCGATTTTGAGTCCGTTAGACTCCGTTCGTCGTCCTGAATCCATCCGTGCGGTCCGATTGCTCATCTGAGGCCTGCTTTGACAAATGCTTTACACAAATGGCCATTAATACAGTTTATAAGCAATCTTGGTACTTGATGCATGCAATGCTCCTATTCTACTTTATGTTGTGCCTTTTATTCTAAAGATGGGCCATATTCAACCTAATTACTACCCCCTTGCGTCGTGTTATCAGTTATCAGGCTTGGAGTGGTTTGGATAATGAGGGTCTTGAGTTGTCTTACCACTACGTGTTGTTACAGAATTTAATCCGGCCTGATTTTGGTTTGGGTTTGGTAGGAGGGGTGGCTGCTGCTGAAATCCCGCATAAGAAGTTGAGGCTTCCATCTCGTCTGGAGATGGAGCAGTAGGAGCCTGATAAATCCATTGGGCGTGGCCTAAATTTGGATTCATAACGCGCTTCTGGGTTGGCACGTTATTTGGGTTAGGAAGAGGTTGGGAAGGGAGTGTGCCTGGTTGGCGAGAATTTGCCAACTGGGCCAGTTGAGTTTTAACTTCTGTAAGCTCGTCCTTGTGCTGTTTCTGAATAGCCGCATTCGTTTTTTGAATGTCAGCCAGTGTCTGAAGGATTAAGGACATTTGATCTTGATTTGGCCCTGATGGATAAGTAGGGTTGGGCCGAGGCTGAGGCGGCTGGTAGTGACGAGAGGGCTGTGGGCGGGACTGAAAAGGTGGTCTTTGGGTTTGGGAATTTCCCGCCCACTGAAAATTGGGATGGTTTCGCCATCCAGGGTTGTAAGTGTTGGAGAATGGGTCGTTCTGGATGGTGTTGAGGTCCTCGCAGGTCTGAGGAACCTCCTGAGAATCAGGGAAAGGGGGAATGGAGTTCCCCCGGCTGGTGTAGAAAGGATCGGATGATCCTCCAGTCCAAGAATCAGATGGGGATGGATATGGATCCATCCCAGGGGAAGATCGGTGGAGGATGTTTTGCACAGTCTCCTGTGTGGAAGGAGGTTGTGCAAAGGAGTTACGCGCGGAGGTGGCTCGCTGCAAGTGCTGAGTCAGCTCATCCACCTTCTTTTCAATGATTGAGACCTTGTCCAATCGACTGGCCATTAATTCCAGGTCGACTGATGCGGACAGGCCCTGCGTCTCATGTGCTCCCTTAAGATTCGTCGCTGCGCGGGTATTCGTCCTGTCGAATAATCCCATGGAGTCATTGTTGATGGAGTTCTCGCACATGTTTTCGAGAATCTCCCATACGGTGTCTTCATGTTGACCCATGATGTTTCCTCCGCAAGTTGCATTGACGAAAAGGCGGATGTCCTCACGGAGTCCCTGGTAAAAAGATTAGACTTGTTCCCATTTAGGAACTCCGTGATGGGGGCACTT
The DNA here is from genome assembly GCA_037157565.1 of Thalassia testudinum. Lineage (NCBI taxonomy): Eukaryota > Viridiplantae > Streptophyta > Magnoliopsida > Alismatales > Hydrocharitaceae > Thalassia > Thalassia testudinum. Next base: position 43,779,842 of record JAZHRO010000059.1, read on the forward strand.
CCTCATGAGATCCTGAAAACGATCCCATGCCTCATGAAGAGGTTCTCCTGATTGTTGAGTGAAGTGTGTAATCTGATGGCGCAAGGCGTTGGTCCGACCAACGGGAAAAAACTTTTTCAAAAACTCGGATTGAAGTTCTTCCCAAGTGTTGATCGGCCGGGTCTAAGTTTGATACCAATGGGCGGCCTTGTCCATAAGAGAAAAGGAGAACATCTTCATGAGAAGAATATCCCGATTTTGCGCATCTGATCTAAAAGTGTGGGCCAGATGCTTTAGCTGTTTGATGTGCTGGAAGGGATCTTCAGAATTAAGCCCATGGAATTTAGGTATAGCATGAATCATGTTGGGCTTTAGTTCTGAATCAGGTCCTCCAGTCGGGATTCTGACTCGAGGCTCAATGGCCACCGCAGCAGGATTGTAGTGGTCCCGCATCATAGGACGCTGTGGTGGGTGCACGAAGTTTTGGAAGAGGTCATTGAGTCGCTGGAGCTGGTGTTCTAGATTATTTTCTTCCTCAACTGGCTGAGCCATGATGGGGGAAGAAGAAGAACTTGGTTCTGAATCAGAAGAGAGAATAATGTGAGGGTGTTTCTGCACAAACACGGGCGTCGAGGCTTGGCCTTGACGAGAGCGAATTTCTAAAGGAGGTCTTAAGGGTGGTCTTAGGGACCTCCTTCCGTACATGCACTGTTGGAAGAGGTAAGTTTAGAAGGTGCTGGACCCAATCAAGGCACCCTAAAATGTGTTGGGTGACTATAGAGGTGTGGGGCAGATGGACCCCTTGATCAGAAAGATCGTCCACCTGAGAATTACCTAGGCAGCCAGAGAGGGAGAGTCCCGCGAAGACCCCTACACGGTAGAGCGTCCCCACGGGTTACAGGGTTTCCCCCACCCGACCTCTCTTGTCACTGCGGTTCCAGGTAGACCAGAATGGGGATCTTGACCTCTTAAGTCTACCAATTTTAAGATCAGGGTGCTTAAGGTTTCACTTGAACTTTAGTCTTTTAAGTGCAAAGAGTGACCTAATTTAAGGTTGGTTGACCCAAGGGGTCAACTTTACCTCTTGTTTTCTTTGAGAGCTTTTAGGTCTTGTCTTTTAGGGTTCAGGTGTTTAGAGAGCTAATTGTTTTAGGTTTTCTTTTGAATAGGTATTTTCAATCAATGGTCTAGGCACACTTCTTTTGGATTTTCTCCATTCTTGATTTAAGTAGTGTGTCTCTAAAACCCTAATGTTGAATCTTATGTTGGCTCTACTTGGTCCAGTTAGTTCTCTGTTGGGTAATTAGGGCTCAAGCAAGAATGTGTTAGCCCTTAAATACCCTTAATAGTGTGCAGGAATAATGAGTTGAAAACATGCAACTTTTATGGTTACTAAGTATGGAAGACAGGTTAGCCCTATATTGCTTGTTCTTTTCTTTTTTTTCCTCTTTAGAGTTTAGGGGTTAATAGCGAGAGGAAAAATTTACCTGTCCTCGGAGTGGTTGTTGTGCGGTTGCTTGTCTTCTTGATTTCCTGTAGTTTTCTGCACAAAAGAGAGGAGATTATCAGAAATTAAAAAGAAACAGGAATGTTTACCTCTAGAATAGCCGTTGCTCCCCGGCAACGGCGCCAAAAAATGGTGGCTCCAACAGCAGGGTTATAGCGTCGTAGTATAGCCAGTTGTTGCCATCATTTCAAATATATAAATTTTTTACTCGGAAAAGAGTTCCCGAGGTCGAACTCAGGGAGCAAGTTGTATTCTAGAGATATACATGTTTCTTTTACAAAAAAAAATAAAGAGAGAAAGGATTTGTTGTTTTCTCTTTGTTTCTCCTCGTCTCAGATCTTCTTCTTCTTTGTCTGCAGAGGTGATCTTCTTCTTCTGCAGTGGTGATGCTCTTCTTCTTTTTCCAGCTGTTCCTGCTCTTCCTTTTTCTTCTGTCTTTCTTCAGATCTTCTTCTTTCTTCTTTGTTTTTCTTCTTTCAGTTCTTCCCATGTTCTTTTGTGTTCTCCTCTGCCTCGCCTTCTTCTGTTGTTCTTCAGATCTCCTTCTTTCTTCTTTTCCTTTTCCAGTCAGGACGTCGCCCCTCCTTCTTTCTTCTTTTCCCTTCAGGACGTCGTCTGATTTCCAAATCAGACGACTTAAACTGCCTGTTGCTACAGTGTCTCCCTCAGCTTCCTTCTTCTTCCGCGGTCCTTCTTCTTCACCTGTGCCTGCACACTTCAGAGCTTACGTCAGAGGACAAAACCTACTCTACCCTCTCCCCCCGCGTCTCTCTTTCTCTGAAACCACTCTTGGGAAAGCTCTCCCAGAGCTGCCGGGTAGTCGGGTACGGGTCAGGTCCGGGTCCAGGCCCACCGGCGTGCGTGGTGGGCGAGGAGTGCAGGTCAGTCTTAAGTCGGGTCGGGTCAGGTCCGCGGGGCGTGAGCGCGGACGAGACCGGGTAACCGGGCGGGTGAAGGGGACCTCACCCCGTGTGCTGAGGCAGTAAGGCTAATGCACAAAATCAATTTAAACGGTGAAGAGGTTGTGAGGCTTACCGATGTGGGACTAAACGGAGGCCTCTCCTCGCGTGCGCCTGCTGGGAGACCGCGGCCTAGCTTCTGCAGCTGCGGCTTCGATTTGCGTCGGTTGCTGGCTGGCTGCCTTCGCAAGACTCCCCGTAATCCGCAGCAGCTGGAGACCTGGAGTCCTCAAGCCTGGAGCGCGGGAGAAGCTGCTTCAATGTGCGTTAATGGCGGTCGAACCTCAAAACCTGTCGGACACGAATATGGCCTCTCGGCCTGATCAAACCACTGGGGAACCTTCGCCGTGGCACGGCGAAGGTGTGGAGCTGCGCGGCAAGCCGCAAGGTGGTGTCTGGCGGCAGCCCTAGGTTGGACTGCAACCGGAGGAATGGGTTTGTTCGGGGGAGCGTTACGGAGGTGTGGAGTGGCAGTGGAGGGGTGGGGGGTGCTCAGTGTGATGAGGCGGAGGTTCGGTGAGGGTCGGCGAGGTGTGTGAGGCTGTGGAGCGATGGGAGCATCTCGCCGGAGGGTGGCCGGAGACGAAGGGGGTGACGATGGTCAGGGTCGGTCGAGGGCTTAATTGAACAAATTGAAAGCGGGGAAAGAAAGAGGAGAAGAAGGGAAGTAGTTCTAGCTTACTTGCAGGGACGAAGGGGGAGCAGCAGGGCGACAGTCGTATCGACTGTCGCCGGAGAAGACGATGCTCAGGGAAAGGGGCGGCGGCGAGCAGAGAGCCGGAGAGGCGCCAGCTGGGTGCGGCGTGGCGCGGGAAGAGCAGGGGAGGAAGTCTCTGCTGCTGGTATTGCGGCAGAGCGAAGAGGAGAAGGGGGAGGAACCGCCGGAGCTGGTGAGCGTCTGCCGGAGAGAGAAGAGAGGAAAGTTGGGGGTTTTCTCCGTCAGACCCGAGCTGCCCCGGTCGGTGGAGCAACGGGGGGTATTTATAGGGATCAAAACAGGGAGGAAGGCGGAGGGAGACGACGTGTCTCCCTCGCCGGAGGATGGCCGGAAACAAAAACCCATACCGTCCGTGCGTTCGCACGGCCGGTATGGTGGGCTACAGCGACCAGGGGGGTGTCCCTGCGACGGCTGACGACGCAGGGCACCCCCGGTTTACTTGCCAGGCTTCCCCCCTCACCCTGCGCGGCGCCATGCTCCGCGTAAGGTCGCCGGAGCATGGTGCTGGCAGGTTTTGCAGGGGGGACCTGAATGCGAAGAACGAAGGAGAGTTAGGGGCCAAAATGCGATGGTTCAAAAGTTGAGGGCCAAAAAGTAAATATATGAGGACCAAAGTGTAAAGTCGGTCAAGGAGGTTTCTTCTCAGGCTCAAGTTTTTATACATGATTAATTAGGACCTAAGGAATCTGATGGCGAATTTTATTTCTATATTAAACCTTGTTTGACCGGTCAATTTATGAAAAAACCCAAATTAAGTTATTAATTGGGCATGGTTCTCAATGTAGGTCAAAATGGGTTCTGAAGGCCAAATTGAGGGTTCTAAACCCTAGAGATTATTTTTCTATGAATTTTAGAGGATTTATTATATTTTTACTTTGCCTCGAACCTCGTGAATTGAAGTGGGTTGTTTTAGGGTTACAGATTATCATTTAATTTCTTGGAAGTGCTGTAGCCCTTGCTAGATCATCTCATCCCACTTTTATTCTTATTAAGCTGCTTTGACCTATGTTTGGGCCCTGAATTACCCTGTATGCAGATTATACTGGTAAAATTGCATTTTTACCCCTTATGACTTGTTTTCTTCTCAAACTCAGAATTCTCTGAGTTAAGCCTTTCCTTGAGATATGTAGGAGCTTTTATCCTTTGTATTAGGTCAAAATGAGCTAGTTATGGCTCATGATGAGGTTCTCATCAGAGAATGATGGATTTGAGAGAGAATGTTGTCAAATTGGGTCTAGAGTAGCTAAAAGTTTGTGGGTATAATGTTGGTTGAGAATGGTGCAGTTCTTTTGTGAGAGATGGTTACCATGCCAACAAAGGCATGTGTGGGAGAAGAGGAGGAAGGAGGCCTTCATGAAGGTGAGGAGTTGTGAGGAGGGCGATGAAGCAGTTATGAAGGGTAGAGAGGGGAATCCCTAAGTTACAGATGTCCCTCACACAATCCACAACTTTTCATTCTTTCCCCATGCTGACCAATGTTTACCACATTCCTTCTTGTTGTAGCCCTTCCTATGGTGTTTAGTAAGAAGAATATGTTTGTTGAATAAGTAGAAGAATAGGGAATGAATGAAATAAAATGGTGGAATGAGTGGATTTTGACATTTAGGAGTTTAACTAGATTAAACTTATTTCGCAAAGGAGGCAACTTAACCCAACATAAATAGGTGGCAAGTAAGTGGTGAACAAACACAAGTTAAAACCTACCTAACGTGATCAAGATCACATTGTAATGTCCTTTGTCTCTCTTTGTGGAAGTTAAGATCAATCTCCTCTCCTTTGGATTTAGATAGGAATCAAATGAAAGCATAAGATATTAAGAAATGGTTAGATCGTCGAATGTTGCCCAACTTGTAATGTAATGAAAATATAAATCCATAATAAATTATTTATGAACATGTAGAAAATGTTGTACTCAGATGTCATTAAATTATTGACCACGAACTCGAAGAATGGAGGAGGGAAGCTGAAGAAGGTTGTGTAAAAGCATAATGATCGGAGCCCTTGGCAAAAAGGGGATCCGAATCAACAAGAATCATAAGTAATCACACAGAGCGAAGACATAAGAGTTTGGTGACACAGTTCCATCCAAAAAGGTGTGTACATCTGGGGAGAGGGTGATACGCCCGAATTTCCACTAGGATTGTGGGTAGTATAACGTCTCTTGTTTTCTCTCTCAGGTTGCATGAAGAGAGCCCTCGAGGTCCTCTCTTCCTTATTTATAGTATAAAATCTAACAGTATTTAATCTTCGTAACGGACCTCGCAAATTCCCCAGCATGTGACGAGATGATTTTCGCTTTCATTATTTCGCACATAAAATGACGCGTTGAAGTAGTATCAAAGTGGTGCGAAATCGCTTATCAAAATAATTAAAAATAACCATTCGAGAAGAGCGAGTCGTATCCACAGGGAGGTAATGTCTATTACAAACTCGCATGGGTCAAAAATTGATGTCCACTATTGATTTCCCCCAAGTATCAATCCAAAGTCCCCTTTAAATTTTGCTATCAAGTGCTAGATATGTTGAAATCTCATTTATATGAAAGAAGAGGATTATGCTCATAAAATCAACAAAATAGAATATAACTCAAAATCCTCTCCCCCTCAATGGCACATAAATGTAATTACTAATTAAACTAAAACAAAGGATTTGCTTTGTTGGTTCTCATGCACGGAGGAGGAGATGACCAGCGGCGAGGTCTTCACTAGAGGTGGGCGAGGCTAGCGCACACTCGACGGCGAGGTGTGGCGTAGCTGGAGTCGACCAGGCGAAGCGGAGAGGGGTGGCGGCGGTGGAGCTCTTCCTGCTGGCTGCAAGAGCGGGAAGGAGCGTTGCTCCTTGATGGCACTCATGGACAGCAATGGCGTAGGCGAGGAGTGAAGAGGAAGAGGAGACGCGAGTGGTGTGAGGGGAGGCGCTGGAGGTGCCTGCTACTGCTGCTGCTGGGCTTGCGGAGATGCGCGCGCGCGTGGGCAGAGGTGTGACGAGGTGGGGTCGTGCGGTTGGCCTGCTGGAGGTGCATGCGGGCGTGCTGCTGGCTGTGTGTGGGAGAGGAAGGCACGGCGTGGTGTGCTGGAGGTGGCTATTGGAAGGTGGCGATGTTGTGTTCTCTTGATTGCAGAGGAAAAGGAGAAGAAGATGAATGGTGGATGTTGATGGACGGTGACGATGGAAGTGGAGTTGTGTGGTGGTGTACTAGGCAGTTGATGGTGTTGCTGTTGGTGTAAGGGGTCAATGGTGGTCTACGAGGAGTTGGTGGTTATGGGTTTTCGCATAGGTGAAGATGGTGGTGGGTGTTCATGAGAAAGATGGAATGAAGGAGAAAAAGATATTCACGCGGCTAGTGCGGCCACGCTCACGGTAAGGTGGAGTCGTGAAGGCTCACGCACTGTGTTGGCACAAGTCCACCTGTTTGGCGCGGCGAGCTGTCACCTCGTTGGCCCACGATGTGGTGGAACTTGTCCATCGAGGCGGCGGTGGGAGCAGAGCACGGTGATGGAATGGGTGGTGGCCTCCCATGCGTGGTCATCTCTTCCTCTCTTTCGTAGCTACAGCTAACGGATTTGAATTGCAAAGAGGCTGGAGCAGATCCACTCTTCTAATTGAATGAATGATGGCAGCTGCGAGGAGTGAATGGGCGTAGGAGGAGGAAGCAGAGTCGTTACCTGTGGAAGAAGAAGAATAATAATAAAATAATAAATATTAGGATTATTTATGCACAAACCCTTAACTTCTATGTTAAATTAAAACAATGCATGTAATGTACCTAATTGGTTAATTAATCAAATGCATGCAATTACAAGTTAATTCTAAATGCATTTAAATATGAATGCAATGCATGAATTATGCAATTAAGCTAAAATTATGAATTAATTTATTTACATTATAATGTATGTTAGCTAAATGTTAAAGATATCTTAATGTCTAGGCATTCATATACTTAAATAGCCCACAAATATGGACTAATCAGCATGTTCGTTACTTAGCTAAAAATAACGTTGGTAACGCCACCGTTAGCGTTGACGTGGATGTTGTTACCGCCTCTTCAACTCTGGTCAATTGGGTTCCTTAGCAGGTCAGACTCACCCAAATCCACCTGCATGATGGTGGGTCCGGATCCATTTGGGTATAGGCTGGTCGAGTAGTCCCGGGTCCGTTTGTTTGTTAGGTATCTAGGCAGCCGGATCCTTTTTGGTCTTCGTGCAAAGATTTAAGTCCAACAGTACTTTTTGCCCTTCATCACACAACCTATCGAACAAAATGTATGTGAGGCTATCCATTTGCCATGGATTGTTTGGGAAGGTCTCTACGTAGTAAAGTGTGGAAATGATATGTGAATATGTGTGTGGCCATGTCAAGCAATGTGGCAACAACAAGGAGTAGGGGTGGGCATTTGAATGGTTTAGGTGGATTCGAATTGTTCCGTTGAGGTTGTATTCGATTGAGATTGATGAAATAGCTATCCATGATCAAACCAAATTAGATTAGGTTTTGGTTTATTCAAGTTGGATTTAGATCGATTTGGGTCATGTAAGACCTAAATTTTGCACAAGTTAGTTACCAAAGGATGATTTTTTTTGTAAAAAAGTAAAAAAACGCACGTTGCAACGTGCTTTGCAACACAGTCCCACGCTCAATAAAATATATTAGTATATTTTGATTTTCAATCGATGTATTTTAATTTTCAATGAAACACACCAATTGACCAATTGAATAATACAACTGATGTATTCCAACTGATGTATTTTGGATCTGGTTTTGTTAGTTGGTCTCCTTGATGGAGATCCTTTTTCAACTTTATGACTGGTGCTAACTTCATTTAACAATTTATCTGATTTTTCTTTAAGACAAGCAAGATCATTTTCAATAACATGCATCATGATTTTTAAATTAGAAATTTTCATTTTAAAACTAATATTCTTCTCAATCAATTTATTATTTTCATTGATTAGGTTATGATTTTATAACAATAAGTTATCATTTTTAGAAATATTAGAACTGCAACTAATTTTTAAATTCTTAATTTTAATATCTAATCTTTCATTTTCAGATTTTAGAAAACTAAGATTTTTTTCAATGCTCTTGTTTTCTATTTTTAATGACTTACTAAGCTCATATAATTCATCAAAAGTATCTTGTAATTCATTAAAAGAGTTTACCTCTTTCTTGTCATCTTCACTTTCGTCTTCACTTGCAAGAGCCATGAAACCCATGTAAGCAACTTTGTTTTTCTTCTCGGGATCTTCCTCTTCTTCCTCCTTCGAGGTCGGGTCATCCCAAGTAGCTTGGAATGCTTTCTTCTTATACTTATTTTCCTCTTTCTTCTTTTCTTTCTTTAGAAGAGGGCATTCAGGTCTAATATGCCCCTTCTTGTTGGAATGATAACAACGAGTTGGACTTTCCTTCTCCTTCTCCATCTTTTCCTTCTTCTCTTTCTTTGAATCCCTATAAAACTTAGAAAATTTTTTAAATAAAAATCTAAGATCCTCGTTGTCAGAACTTACTGTTGGTGCAAGGGCACAACGATTGTTAATTTTGATGATAATAAAACACTTGTTACTTAACATTTGCATTGAGTTTTTGGGTTTCAAGATAATGCAAATGGATACAAGTGTGAAGTAGCTCAAGCTCGCATCCAAAGTGGATTGGAGGAGATTGATGGAGGAAAAGGTGCTTCGCGTTGAGCGAAAGCTTGAAGATAAGAAGAATATGACAGATTTCTTTTTGTCTTGTATTCCGTACTTTCTTTTTGTATCTTTGTTCTTTGCTCTTTATTTTTTCTAGATTATATGTTAAAGAGCCCAAGGTAACAAACAGTAGTCCTAGGAACACATATATAAACCTAGGATACTTAACTTTTCGTAGAGAACTTAGAAAGCCAAAATAGGCATCAGATAGCCAGATCAGACGTCTAATCTGGACATCAGACGTTTGATCTTGGACTTTAAGACGTTTGATTGTTTGCTCAGATGTTTAAACACTTAGGTTGGACTTAGTGCTCTTTGTCTGTTGATTTCAGACGACCAGCCCTTAGTCTAGATGCCTTAGAAGACGTTTGAGGACATTGCCAAACATCCAACTAGAGGACCATTAGCTTGTCAGACTTAATCGTTGAGGATCAACCCTTAATCTGATTAACATTTATTTCCAAACGTCTGTAGAGATTCTTAGATGTCTGATAAATGTACGTGTTGAAGCAATTTGTCAAGGAGTTTATATTATAGTTGTTATAGTTCAAATCCACAATCGATATATCAACAAATACAATTTATAACTTGAATATCTAAAATGAAGTCCGAGGTCAAACACATGGAGCAAGTATTGCATTCATGCGCTAATCTCAATCAATATATAAATGAGCACAAGAAATAAGTCAAGAATGATTTTAAATGAATAATCTCTACTCAAAATTGATATTCAATAAGAACATGAGTATTGTAAGAGTTTAATGAGACAAAAAGATGTCTAAGAAAAAAATAATGGTGTTTTAGATCACCAATTATTAGTCTAAGCACATATGTATCAACTATTCAATCATATTAAATAAATGAATAGTAATCAGACGTCTGGCAGGTGGATCGGACGACTTAAGTGAAGCCTTGCTACAATGCTTCTTTAAAGCTTTTTCCTTCTTCCTTTCAGCACTTCACCCCTTTCTTCTTCTTCTTCTTTCGCTGCAAGTGCCTTCTTCCTTTCCTCTCCTTCCTTTCTCCTTCAGCCAATACCTTCCCATTTTCTTCTTCCTTCTCCTCTTTCCTTCAGAGAGGACAAGGGTTCTCTCTCATGGTTAGGTGTTGCACAATGCATAGAGGAGCAAAACCCACCCCTCCCCCTCTCTCTTTCTCTTTCCTTCCTCCTCTCTCAAATCCAGGCTTATCGAGTAATAGGGCATGCACAGTAACTGGGTCTAGGGCTGCATGCGTGGGGTTGCAGCCGAGGAGTGAATAGGTTAGGCGGGTCCGGTGAGCAGGTGAAGCGGGCACCTCACACCTAAGTGTTTGAGGCAATAAGCCTTAGGCACAAAACACACTTATGTGCTGCTGCGTGCCTTTCTCCCACCGATGTGGGACTAACCCACAACCTTCTTCCACGCGCAATTGGCAGCTGGTGGTTCGTCTGATCGGTGCTTGTGTGGTGTAGCTCTGCCCAATTGATGGTCGAGAGTTGATCGTGAGATTGTTCCGTGTCAATTGAGGGCGGAGGCGTGACTAGAGGTGGCCGGATGTTGATTGCCAGAGATGGAGAGGATGACCAGAGACGACAAAGTTCCAGTGACAAAAAATACAGCCCTAGAGCCGAAATTAAGCCCATGAGAAGGTCCGACGCTACTCGTTAGACAAAAAACCCTAAAGAAATTATGTGTGTGAGTGGGCGGATGTATGTGGCGGAGAAGCTTTAGTGAGCTTCGGTCATTGGTGATGGAGGTGGTTGATGGAGAGATTGAAAAGCTGGGTAGCTCCGTGGGGTTGAGGCGATGCTTTTGGCATAGGGTATGGGGTATGCGATGGGCGGAGGCATGCCGGCGGTGAGGGTGGTCGGAGGTGTGGTAGCCGACATCGCAGAAGGAGCAATAGAGAGAATTAGGATCGAAAATTTAGCCTAAACCTAATTGGACGGTAGAAGAAGAGAAGCCCTAAACTAATTGGACGAACGAAGGTCTGAGGAGGCTTGCCAGAGTCGGAGACGAAGGAGATGGAGATGGAGCTGACGAAAGGGTAACTGGGCCGCCTTCTTTTTTCGGAAGCACGACGACGAGGTGTAGGGAGGAAGCCCTCTCCCTATTGTATGTGGGAGCAGCTGATGAGGAGAGGTGAAGAATCTCCAGGCCTTCGTTAATGGTGGCCTTGGACGAAGAAGTGGAGGAGGTTGGCACACCAAAACTAGACAAGGATGGCTTGAATGAGCACGGCCGCTTTTATAGGTGAGGTTCCCTTCATCTGGAATGCCCTAAAAGGAAGGTGGTTGAACTTGTTTCCAAAGCTCTCTTTCCTTGAGTTCGCTAGCGCAATTCCAACCATGATTGGCATAAAGGAAAATCTTGATAGATGCGGAATGATCTGAGGATCAATTTCGCCAAGTTTGGAGATTTTTGATTGAGATTTCATCAATCAATTCGTCAGGTTAAATGAGGCAGCTTGGGTTTGAAGGTTTGCGAGTTTCCTTCTTTGCTTCGCGAAGAAGATGATGGCAGTTGGACCCTTTTGCAAAAGGGGCGAAAAGATAGGGCCTCTTTGAAAGGAAAGGATAAAAGATGAGGGGTTAGATGTAGAAAAATAGAAGTCTGGAGGCCAAAACACAAACTAGATCAAGATGGACTTTGATTGAGCCCAAATTTTGGTACAAACCTAATTTGGACCCAAGGAATCTAATGGTGAAGTTGGATTTTGGTTTTGACCAAGTTTGACTGGATAATTTATGAAAAAATTCAAATTAGGGCAATTGTCTAACTGTGACTCTATTTTAGGTGAAATTGGTTCTAATGGTCAAATCAAAGGTACTAAACCTTATAGAATTTTTTTCTATGATTTTTAGAAGGTTTAGGTAAATTTTATCTTGACCAGAACCTTAGTTAATTAAGCGAGTCTATTTTTAGGATTTCAGATGTCCATTAATTCTTGAAATGCGTGAAAAACTTATTTCTGTCTGTATGAACCCACTTATTAGACATTTATGACCATTTGACCTTTAATTAACCCTCAAGAAATCCCGTGGTTTTGCATTTAGGATATTCTGTTAAAACTGTAAATTTACCCCTATTTTAATGTTAATCTCTCAAAAAGGATATATAGTGAAGTATGGCTCTTTGGCGGTTATGTAAGAGCATTTATCAATGGATTATGACTAATGATGACGTTATCATCAATACGTTAGGCTCAATCCGTCCCCAAATCACTTTTGTCAATGATTATAGCCGTTTGAGCCTTGGGAAATCAATTCCTACAGTGAATCCTATTTCCAGACATCCAAACTTTGTGCCAAACGGCCAACCAAGCCTAGAACCCTGTTTAGGTTTGGAAAAAACAGGAAGAGAACTCGTCTAGAATTAGATGTCTGACTAGTATCCCAGACATCTTAAAAGTAATCTTTAGACGTCTACTCTGATTCAACACCGTCCAATTGATCCACCCTTTTGAATCAGATGACTGACCATAGAATCAGACGAAGACCCAGACGTCTGACCTTACGTCCAGATGTTTGACAACTCTGTTAGAATCATTAATAGCCTTGATTCTGGCTTGATTAGCCTTGGATTTGTTTCCAACAAGTACCTAAGGTTTCCATGACCTTCTTAAGGGTTCCTAAGCCACCTATAGAGGAGGACCCTCCCTTTGTTAGATACACCTTGAGAAAATATTTGCACATTTATTTGTGTCCAAAAGAAGAAGGAAATCACTTGGAAAAGTCTTGTTGCTCTCCAAGCCCTTTAGCATCCATCCGAGAGCACCGTCACGCTGTCGACTTCACGTCGCACTTCACTGCCATCTTAGGGAAGTCTCTTATTCCTATAGTAGCTAAATTAACAGTAGTACTTTGTGGCTCTATACGACTATTGTAATTTCCTTTTGTGGTTGGGTATTCGCTTTGCGAATTCCCGTCTCCCTTCCGAGAAAAAACACTCCTCGTGAAGAGGAGAGGTTTGAGGTACGCTACCCACGTTCAATGTAGAGTGGTTGTAAGAGGTTGAGTCACCCTTATTTTAGGTGGCTCGGTTAGTGGATTTGCTTGACTAGGTCGATCGAAAAATCCTAAGTCGAAAGACTTAGGTGGTGGTTGGTTGGGACCCGGATAGGTTATGTTAATATGGTGAAATTATCGTTGAAATGAGTATAGTGGTTAACCTAAATCGATCCTAACCATTTTTTTACAAAATTTTTTAACCTGGCCTTCTTGATTTTATCTTGGTCACTTTTAGACCCAAGGTCGAACTCAGGGAGGCTGGAATTAGAGGTGAATAAGTTTCTACGTCTTTCCTACAACGAATCTCTTCTGTGTCTTTATTATGTTTTTGGTGTTTTTCTATTTAAGATTTTTTTTCTGATAATTTTGTCCTTGAGGTACACCCTCAAAATCGGGTCTTTGGCTTAGAGCCAAAATGTTCTTGGCTTTGAGCCAAGTTAGGGTACCAAAAATGGGTCTTGCTATTCGCAAGACCCGTTTTTGGTACCCTAGACCAAGTAATGTAAACACGTTTACACTACTTAAGATGTCTATTTATGCATGTTCTTAAGCATAGGATTGCATTGCATGCTATAAATATTACATAACATGCATCATCTTGCATTTAGAGTAGTTTGAATAAAATGAAGGTTAATTGTCTCCTTTTATGTGCTTGGATAGGGAAAACTTTTTATCTGGGCCTCGGATCGAAGATCCAACCGTACAGATGTGATCAGGGTAACGATTGGAGTTCAACGACTCCAAGATTGCCCTAATCAGACATCTGTAGCATCAGATAGAGATCGGGGAATCCTAGAAAATCAAGGGCCAAGATGGTGTGTATCCGCACTTCAAATGACAAATCTGATCGCATGGATGGATTCTGATCGACGATTGCAGCCTAACGACGCAAAAATCGAGTCAATTCGACACCCGTGGCACCATCTACAACATCCAGAAGATGGATGGCCAAGATGGTGCCACGTGGCACTATCTCAGCTGTCCAACCGACCCCCAGCACCGCCGCACCTTCTCTTCTTCAATCAAAGCGCTGCTTCTCCGCCGTTGGATCAAGATCCAACGGCTGTGGACGCGGTGCCTTGATTACGTTTGCGCGACCATTTGCGCTCCGCAGCATAGTGGGCGAGGATGTTATCGTGAGCAGCCGACGTGCAATCGAGTCTTCGCAAGTGGGCGAGCGGTGTAGAATCACGCTAACGGGTGAGCGTTAGATCTTGATCGGGCAGCTGCGGACGCTCAATAGCGCCCTCGCGCTATCGCACGCCCACGCCTCAAGTGGCTTCGCACGCGGGCGGGCGTGGGTTGAGGGGCGGGGGAGGCGCATCTTAAGCCATCCAATCTCGCGATCGGACGGCTGAGGATCGCTGAACGTGCGCAAGCGTTGCGCGTGCGAGCAGACGAGCAAGCGCGCGCGGGCAGTGCCCACTGCGCCCACGATGGGGCTTTTGTGACGGCTTTATCCGTCACTAAAGACCCCTTATTTAATGTTTTAAAGATGTAATGACCAATTTGCCCTCACTCCTTGCAACTATAAAAGGAGACCCCCTCCACACGAAATTCTCATCCCTTCCTTCTCTTCTCTACCTCTCCAATGCTCAAGAGAAGCTTGTCCCACACCTGGGATGCTCCTCGCGAGATAAAGTCCAAATTTTCATCCCCATTCAGAAGTGGATCCCACGACGACGATGACGTGCTGCCCCGTTCCCATTCTTCTGCTTCATCCTCCTTCGTCCTGCTTCGTCCTCCTTCGTCCAGGCGTCATCCCGTCCGGCTCGTCCTCCAAGCAACCGTCAAGGAGGATATCTCTCTCCCCGTTCTTTTTACTGCTTTCTAGAATAAATTTACTGCTTTCGAGAGTAGTTCAGCTCGTCCTCCAAGCAATCGTCGAGGAGGATATTTCTCTCTCCATTCTTTTACTGCTTTCTAGAGTAGATTTGCCACTTTCTAGTGTAATCATTTTCCCGCTTTCTAGTCGTAATATTTAGTGTAATGAACAATCCCTTTTGATAATGAATTCCATGTGCATTCTATATCTCTTTTGATTTTTGTTTGTATTATTCTCTCTCTTATTCTCTCTCTCTCTCTTTTATTTATTGTAAGTAGTTCTAATCAATTGAATTATTTCGTGACAAATAAAAACAATCGCGTTGTTTTTAAATCAAACGGCCGCTTCCCTGTGTTCGACCCGGAATTTTCATTTCTGTATAAATTTTATTTGTTGAACATGAGTTCTTCGCTTTCAAACTACAATGATAGATTTTCAAAACCGAACATGTTAGCGTAGCAACCCGTTGATTTAACACCAAGTACCTGCAAGACAAGGATTATCTTTTTAATAGCAAGAAATAGAAATAGAAATAAGATAAATATAGTCTATATATATATATATAGATATATATATTATATATATATATAGATATATATATTATATATATATAAGGGTGGGGGTGGAGGTAGAAATGACGTGTAGCACGGTGTCGAGTTGATTGACGTCTAGGAAGACGCAACCAACAGGATGAAGTGCCGCATGGAGTGTTGGATGGATGGGTGGAAGTGTGTGCGGAGATGCTTTCTGTATGCGAGTATCGGGGAATATTAGCACTCGGTGCAGATATTCCCGCGATATAATGCGTGGTAGGTGATATGAATGTAAGTATATATTTATTTGTATATATATAGATAGGGTTGTGATTATTTAGGTGCATATGTAGTTATATATATATATATGTATGTATATATATATAGATATGTAAATATATATATAGATGTATATATATATATATATGTATATATATGTATTTATATCTATAGATATATATGTATATATGTCTGTATATATGTATATATATATATATATGTATGTATGTATATATACTTATTTATAGTTTTATAGGTACTAATATGTATATATATATATGTATATATCTATATATATATAAATATATATATGTATATATATATAAGTATATATATAGGCGTGTACAAGTGTGGTGTGTGTATGTGTGTCTGCTGGAGAGTGAGAGAGTGGCTGTGAAAGAGGACGCAGAGAGTTAAGGCGTCTGGAGGCTGCAGCCGACGTCTGGTGGTGTACGCAGTCACGTGCAGGCGCAGGCGCGCAAGGGTGCGCGCGCGCGCTGGAGGGAGCGGGCGTGAGGTTGCAGCGCAGTGCACCACGCTGCGCGCTGGAGTGGGCGAAGAAGCAGGCGTGGGTGCAGATGGGCGCGGGCGCTGGAGCAGATGCTGCGGGCGTGAGTGTACACGGGAGCAGGTGCGCGCTATGGGCTGGGGGCGGTCACGGCGCGAAGAGAGAGCGTGCAGTGACCGGATAAGTGAGAAATTTTTCAGTCACCGCACTGTAGCTATAGTGTTTTGCAGAAATGCGTGAACAGTAGCTACAGTGCTCGCGCAGCGCGAACAACCGGTTGCGGCCAGTTCTACGTGCGCGGGAGCGTTGGAGCAAGCCTGCACGCGTTGAAGGGGCTTGCGTCGGCTGCTGGCTTGTGCGCGCGGTTATTGTGCGCTGCTGTTGGTGCCGTGTTGCTGCTGCTGAGCTTCAGAGCTTGGGGCTGCGGCAATGGCGTGAAGGCTTTGAGCGATGGAAGCAGGGAAAGAATCCACCACGCCCACCTGCTCTTGGATGAGTTGGGAGGTGGTGGAGCTCGCAGTGGTGGTCGCGGAACCACTGTGAGCTGCTCCTGCCCGCAACGTATCTCTTCAGTAGGAAGAGGTGCTGCGTATGGAGGGGAGAGAGGGAGGAGATGGCCTGGAGGCGAAGGTTGCCGTGTGTCTAGACCAGGCTGCTGCACAAGGAAGATGGCTGGGTGTTTTAAAGACGAAGGGGCCTTCCACAGCCATGCAGTCGGCCACGTCTGCCCAGCCATGCTGCTGGCAGAGGCATGGCGCGAAGAGAAGCCAGCCCATTCCCTGCAGCCGCGCGGGGAAGACGATTTCAAAGTCAAGAATAAAAAATGAAGAAGGTGAAGTTTGCAATGCAACCCTTGATGAAGACGTTAATTGCATGGCCAATTATTCACTTTCCTCCCCTCTCAAATAAATGCATGCATGTGTTAATTTTTACAAATGCAACTATGGCTACCTAATATGCAATAGCAATGGTAAGAAATAACACAAGATGGCATAATTGTTGGTGTATTTTTACTGTGTAATCATACCCCCATGCCTATCTTTTGCTAGTCCCTAGCAAAATATTTTGTACTGTATTTAGAAATGATCTTAAGCTGAAGATTTTCTTCTGAGGCGACATAGGTGTGTTTATTTGTTGGATGTTGTGATTACCAATTGTAGAGAAGACTATCAGTACTTTAAGTCTTACGTGACATAGACCATCTTTCGGCTAACCTGGACTCTTGATATTTAAACCTTAAGTACGATTTCTAGGACTCAGAAGGTTTTTGCCGTACTCGAGAGCTCAAGAGATTATGGTTTGTGCATAGTGAAGGATCAAGACAGACCAGATGGACATTAAGACTCAAGCCTTGGGTTTCACTAATTTTTACGTGCAGGTTGGTCCCAGTTTCAGCTCGTGTTTTCAGATTGACCCTTAAAAAGATGACGAAAAACTCAACTCCCATTTTATTACATTTGTGGCTCAAAGAATATACGGTAGAAACAGGGTATTTGTAACTTGCCCTGAAAACTTTTGTAGGGAGAAGACTTTATAGATATTTGTGAGATATACTGACTTATTTGCACAGTTTTTTTTTTTGGAACACGTGTCAGTATATGTCTTACAACTTTATTTGGAGGGGCACACTTTTCTTTTGGTGGAAAGAGTCTCTCCTAAATACAAGACTAAAGCTTGGGATAAAAAGTCTACTTACGCACACAGGTAAGGACTCCACCTTCCCTAATGAACACTAGGGCTGGATCTTATGTTCACCTGGTCCTTCTTTATATGTGTAGTGCGAACCAAGATTACTTAGGCTCTCGAGTAGAAGCAAACCAACGGATCCTGTACTGGTGTCTCAGGTACAAGATATGTCCTTGGTTAGGAGAGATTCTGATCTGTCTTGTCAATGCTCAAGTGAATTAAGCCGAGCCTGAGCGAATCAAGCTCCTGTGGCTTGGAAAGTCTTCAAAACAGTGGTTGAGTATCCATAAACACTTATTGTATTTTTGTTTCAGCCTTCAGATCATTACTAAACACAGTTTTTTTTTTTATACATATTTATAGATAGATGGAGACTGCATGATACCATATAATACCTGGATCCTATGGATGCCTATCCCCCCCCTCCCCCCCCCATGCCTAACGATGCTATGTCCTCATATGCATGCAGGGTAGGGTAGAGGAAGGACCAAAGATCGGGGAACGAGAGCTGAGGTGCAGGGTATTTAGCAGGATGGTAGGGTGGGTGGTGAAGTGAAGTGTATGTGATAGTGGCGGAATGTTGTTGTGGTGACTCCCAATGAGTGCTGAATTTAATGTCCCCAGCTGGACTCAGAATGAGGCACGACATTAGTTACCCTCCAACAGGGCAACAGTTTCTCCAACGGGGGTAGGTTCATGAGTAAGATAAGGTTTCAAACGCTGCCGATTGACCGTAAATTTATGCCCAGATTTGGGATCTTCAATTTCAACGGCCCCATTGGGAAATGGTCTCGAGACTAGAAAAGGACCAGTCCATTTGGACTTCAATTTCCCAGGAAAGAATTTGAGTCGGGCATTGTAGAGCCAAACTTGCTGAGATGGCTCAAATTCCTTCCGCCGAATACGGCTGTCCTAAAAAGCCTTAGTGCGTTGGTTGAAAGTTAAGGCAAAATCATAGGCTTCATGACGGAGCTCTTCCAGCTCTTGGAGTTGGAGTTTCCTTTCTCGACCACACAGGTCTGGGTCGAGGTTACATTGGCGAACCGCCCAATAAGTGCGGTGCTCCAACTCCACAGGCAAATGACAAGGCTTCCTGTAAACGATTCTATAAGGAGACATACCAAGGGGAGCCTTGAAGGTGGTCTGATACGCCCAAAGTGCATCAATCAGCTTGTGGGATCAATCCTTACGGTCAGGCCGAACCATTTTCTAGAGAATTTGCTTGATTTGTCGGTTCGACACCTCTGCGTGGCTGTTCGTCTGAGGATGATACGGAGATGCGATACGACGGTGGACTCCATATTTCCTCAGAAGTGTCCGAAAAGAAGCATGGGTAAAGTGGCTTCCTCCATCCGAGATAACGGCTCGAGGGATCCCAAAGTGCACAAAAATGTGGTCTTTGACAAATCGAGTGGATATAACATGGTCAGTATGGCACGTGGGAATGGCCTCGATCCATTTCGAAACATAATCAACGACAACGAGGATGTATTTGATGCCGTTGGAAGGAGGAAAGGGACCTATGAAATCAATTCCCTAAATGTCGAAGATTTCAGCAACTAGGATGGGTTGCAAGGGTATCATGTCACGACGTGACATTGACCCTAATGATTGGCACCTAGTGCAATGTTTGGCATAATTGTGTGCATCCTGATGAAGGGAGGGCCAAAAGAACCTGCACTGCAACACCTTGGCTGCAGTTTTCCTCGCAGAGAAATGGCCTCCACAGGCCTGATCGTGGCAGAAAGATAGCACACTGGGAAATTCGCTGTCAGGAATACAGGGACGGATGATTTGATCAGCACCTATTCGAAAAAAAAGTGGATTATCCCAGAAATAATACTTTGCTTTTACCACGAGACGCTCACGTTGGTTTTTAGGTCAGCCACATGGAAGGGAACCAAAAGCAAAGTAATTGGCAATGTCGGCATACTAAGGTCCACTTGCCACTTTAATTGCCAATAGGTGCTCATCGGGAAAAATCTCATTAATCGACAGAGTAAGTCCAATATGGTCAGGGTTCAGTCTAGAAAGATGATCAGGCACAACATTCTCGGCTCCGGCCTTATTGCAGATCTTGCTGTCAAATTCTTGGAGTAGAAGGATCCAACGAATCAGTCTAGGCTTGGCATCCTTCTTGTGCATGAGATGGCGAATGGCCGCATGATCAGTGAAAACAATAACATGTGAGCCCAGAAGGTAAGAGCGGAATTTCTTCAGCCCAAAGACGACCACCAATAGTTCTTTCTCAGTGGTAGTATAATTACGCTGAGCCTCGTCCAACGTCTTACTGGCGTAGTACACCACGAAGGGGTGTCTATTGTGTCTTTGTCCTAGGATGGCTCTGACTGCAAGGTTGAAAGCATCACACATGAGTTCAAAGTCGAGGGACCAATCAGGTGGCTGGAGAATGGGGGCCTTAGTGACAGCATCACGCAGCTGCGTGAATGCTCATATGCAGTCGGGGCCCATATCGAAGGGTACGCTAGTCGATAGGAGATGAGTTAAATTTCGAGAAATCTTGGAGAAATCTTTGATGAATCTCCTATAGAAACCGACGTGACCCAGGAAGGAGTGGATTTGTTTGACAGAGCCGGGAACAGGTAAATCAACAATCACATCAAGCTTAGCTCTATCAACCTCGATACCCCTATTGAAGATGATATGCCCGAGAACAATTCCCTCGTGTACCATAAAATGACTTTTTTCCCAGGAAAGCACGAGGTTCACATCAATACATCTCGTAAGGATACGGGTTAGGTTGGTAAGACAGTCATCAAAAGAGGGTCCAAAGACAGAAAAGTCATCCATCAAAACCTCGAGAAAGTCACCCACCATGTCATAGAATATCGCCAGCATACATCTCTGGAAAGTTGCTGGCGCGTTACAAAGTCCAAACGGCATCCTTCTAAATGCAAAGGTGCCGAAGGGGCAGGTAAAGGTGGTTTTCTCTTGGTCCCGGGGGTCAATTGCCACCTGGTTATATCCTGAGAATCCATCCAGGAAATAGAAAATTTTATTTCCTGCTAACCGCTCCAGGATTTGGTCAATGAAAGGTAGCGGAAAGTGATCTTTCTTAGTTGTAGCATTCAGTTTCCTATAATCTACACACACTCTCCAAGATGTAGGAGTGTGTGTAGGGATGGATTCGCCCCTGTCATTGATACGGATGGTGAGTCCTGCCTTTTTGGGCACGACGTGAATCGGACTCACCTAGGGGCTATCGCTGATTGGGTAGATTATACTCGCATCCAACCACTTATTAATTTCCTTTTTAACGACCTCCCGCATGTTAGAGTTGAGATGTCGCTGCATCTCACGGGAAGGTCGAGCCTCCTCCTCCGCCAGTTTAGTCTGATAAAGATCATCCAATGGCTGTCTTGTGTTCCATAAGGACCTTTGTTAGTTTGCACTCTTGCTCCCTGGTCAATTTTGAAATAATGATTACGTGGAGCGTTTCATTCGGTCCCAAGAAAACATACTTAAGCATATCAGGCAGCTCTTTCAGCTCGGGAGTTGCTTGGGACGAGAGTGTCCCAAGCGGATCGGAAGAAAACAAGTCAGGAGGAAGAAGTTGGCCCTCAGATTGGCCAAGAAGAGGGGCATCTTGGATAGATGGATCCAAAAAGGGATAGCCCCAGTGAGTAGTATGTGGGCTCAAGGTCCCAGTGTGGAGTTGCAGTTTTGCCTGATTTGGCGGGAAAGAAAGGGCAATCCGGTCTTCAAGAGTGTGGACCGGCGGTGAGTAGCCCGGATATGACTCAGACCACGAGGTATGAGAAACGGAGAAAACCTCGTCAGAAGTCTGGTCAGAAGGTACGGGACAAGGGAGGGATGGGGGAACGTCACAATATGTGTCGGCCAGGCAATCGTCAGTGTTTAAAGGCAATCCGCAGCAGTTAGAATAGGTCCCAATTAGTTCGATACACGCACTGACGACCATGTCCTCGTCAGACGTGTCATCCTCGATGCAATCGCGATCGAAGTTCTTGGCTGCCTTGAAGATGTTAAGCTTGAGCTTCTCAGATCCAACATCAATCTCAATACAGCCCAACTCGCAGTCGATATAGGCAAGGGCTGTGGCCAAGAAAGGTCGACCAAGGATGATCGAACAATCAGAAAGTGAGCTAGAAACTTCCATATCTAAAACAAGAAAGTCAACAGGAAAACAGAGACTGTTGACCCTAACCACCACGTCTTCCACCACACCCTTTGATATTTTGACAGAACGATCTACCAACTGTAACATGATAGGGGTGTGTTTCAGATTTCCCAAGGAAAATTTTTCGAGCATGATGGTTGGTATAAGATTGATGGAAGATCCTAGATCAAGCAGGGCACGGTTGAAATTGCAGCCTTGGATGCTACAGGAAATAAGCGGTGTGCCCGGGTCTTTCTGCTTCGGTGGTAGATTTGACAGTATTGCACAACTCGCATGAGGCGAGAGAACCACCAGATTCTTCGTTTTCTTTGACTGTTGCCTGGGGGTAGTGTAGTCTTTGAAAAATCGGGCGACAGTAGGTATGTGGTCGATAGCCTCTAACAGGGGTACCTTGATTTCAATATCTCTGAATAAATTACGCAGGTTATCAAAGGCCTGCGTATCCTTTTTCTTGCCTTTTGGGTCCCTCAGTAGAGCCTCAGGGAATGGGACCAATTCTGGCACTAGTTTCGGTGTATCGTCCTCTCGAGAATACGGTGCGCATCCCGAATGAGAGGGCGATCAAGAAGATGGGATAAGATCAGGTCGAGGCGGATCGACGGTTTGCTTACTACTCCTCGTAGTAATCGCATTGGATGTTGAGGGTCCAGTGGGATCATAAGGCGGAGGAGGGTTCACAATAGGGACATAAGAGTGACGTGCAGTTGCTGCAGGATTAGCCTGAAATCCCGGTGGAATGCTCGGAGCCTGCAGAATCTGATGAACCTGCCCCTGAGAAGGTCGTACCTGTGGTTGAGGACCACGGGGTACGAAATTTTGCGGCTTGGGAACAGGTTGGGCTGGAAGAGTGCCTTGAGATCGAGTCGCCATGCGTAGTTGACTGATCTTAGCATTCTGCTGCACCAATTGGTGCTGAAGAGAGGTCATGTTCTCTTCATGGCGCTTTGACATTTTCGTCATCATTCGCATCAATTTCTCAAGAGGATTTGATGCGTGTTCTGTTTGCAGTATGCAAGGACCCGATGGCGGATTCGCCATAGGTTTAGACTGGGCCCTTGGGATGACTGGTGCGGACGGTCGCATTGGCCCACCCGCGGGGTTTTGGCGCTGCAGGTTGCTGGACCATGAGAAGTTCGGATGATTTTGCCACCCTGGGTTATAAGTGGTAGAGAACGGGTTGTTCCCCAGGGCACAAGCGTCTTCTAAGGCAGAAGACGAGTTCGCATGTAAATACGCATCCGAGCACACGAAGGCTTGGTCCTCCGTGTTAAAATACTGGCTTGCAGAAGCCAGATCCACATGACTTACCGAATCGCTTGGCGCGACACTCGGTGAGGAAGATCTTACGGGGTTTCTAGGGATAAGCCTGGCGTTGGAAGAATTGGGATTGTGACGAAGTGGTGAGGTGGGAGTGTTTGCTATAGAACAGGCGGGATTGGCCAGAAGCTCGTCCAGCTTGTGCACGACGGAGACTTCATCCAATTTTTGTGTGATAAGGTTAAGATCAGTGGATGAATGGGAGGGTCCTGTGTCAACTTCGTGAACATTACGGGGCAGGCTGGTATGATTAAAGGCGACAATGGAGGCATTATTCATTGAGTTTTCGCTCATGTTTTCAAATAATTCGAATGCTCCATTCTCATCTTTGTTCATGAAATTCCCTCCACAGGAAGCGTCTGCAATCTGCTTCAAAGTCTCATTTAGCCCATAATAGAAAATCTGGGCTATATGCTGCTTAGGCAGACCGTGGTGCAGACACTTCCAGAGGAGGTCATTATATCTCTCCCATGCCTCATGAAACTGTTCGCCGTTTTGTTGCGTAAAGGAAGTTATAGTACAGCGAAGCGCATTGGTTCGCCCGATTAGGAAGAACTTCTTGAGAAATACTGTTCACATCTCTTCCCAAGAATGGATGGTTCTCCCAAGGGTGCGTAACCATTGCGACGCTTTATCCTGCAACGAAAACGGGAACATTTTCATGAGGACTATTGGTAACCCGATGTTTCTCGATTTGACAGTTTCAGCTAATCGGGTTAGGTCTTCCAAATGGAGAAAAGGATCTTCACTTGTAAGACCATGGAAGTGAAAATTTATGAGGCCAATTACATTGGGTTTCAATTCAAAGTCGTCCCCGCCCATGGAGACCTGAATTTGTCCTATGGTCTCTGTAGCAGCGGGATTCTGATAGGAGCTAGGAGACCTAGGCTCCTCCCATTCGGGAGGGTTCTGCATTTCCTCCAAGGTTTCCCTAATGGCTTCAATTTGCTCATTATACGTTTCCATTTGGGCTTGGAGGCGAGTTATGGGATCCATGGCTCCACCACCTGGTGGGTTTTGAGGGTAGTTTCCTCCCTTGGGATTTGGGGGTGGGCGTGCAGCCATGTTTGTGGAGGAGGATGACGATTCAGCTTCTGTTTTTCTAAAATTATCAGACAATTCAAACAATTCAGGGTTTTGTGACCTCCTCCTAAACATGCACTACCGCAGGAAGAATTGGGGGGATACGAAGGGAAAAGGAGATGAGAGAAATGACGCCGCAAAGGTACACTTGATGACAAATCAAGACAATCAAAGCCCTAACCTCTATAGTGTGCCCTTAGACCAAAATATCTAAGTTACCTACTATCACGACCTATGGAACCAAATGCGAGCACCGCGGAACCACCGGGCCAGATTGAAAGGCCGTTTGCCCCAGTCTTAGATACCCGATAGCATGCGGGAACCCTCACCAGCACGTAGGCGCTACACGCAGGTAGTTAGACCTCCAATCCTTAATAAGGGTCAAGTTGCTACCAGTTTTAGTTAGAGGCTTAGGATCAAGTGCTTCTGGAATGTGAAGGGCGTTGTTTACGGGTAATGCCCAACTGGTTGATTTTATAAAGTGTGTATACCAAGCATGCAACGGGAAAATCTTCCCGAATTGAAGTTTTAATTGGTGAATGGTTTTTAGAGTTTCAGCCTTAAGTAGTATGGATTTTAGGATTTCGCTGAATTACCAATTCAACCAATCTCTGGGTTTTTAGAGAATACAAGTTTTTTTCTAAGACCAACAAACCCTTCTTCAATGTCAGTTGGTTAATGCATGTTAAAATGAAATGGGCTTCCCTAGATGGAGATTTCTATGTGTGGATGCACGAGTTAATTTTAAGTTAGTGTGAAAAGGAGCCAAAACACTTCAATTCAAGTGCTTCCAATCACCAGAATGATGTTCCACACACAAGGCTCAACCACAAGATAAAGAAAATCAAGGTGTTGGGGTTGAAGTATTCGGGATCAAATCTTAGACACGTGAAAGGTCATGGTGGGGTTGAAATCAACTCAATTCGAAGTCTCCCCACCAAAAATGTGATCCCGAATTGCAGATAAATGAGGCAAAGAGGGATGGCAATCAATTTATTTGTCTTTGCCTCAAAGAATACTTCACACGGCGAAAGATTCAAGAATCAAGATTCTTGGATCTTCGCTATGCGAAGTTTGGCGGGAAATCCTGAGGTGGTGGGAGTGATGGCAAATAATCAAGCAAGTGATTTTTAATCCACTTGCCCCAAGAAATCCCAAGAAGTGTTTTTAGTATTTTTTTTATTAAGGTGACAAGTTGACCTAAGTTGCTAAGAGAGAGAGACCTACCTATTTAGCAACGTGGGCGAAGCTTCAGTGTGGTGCCGGCGACTTCACACTCTCGTTCCCGCCTTGGATCTATGCACGTCTCCGACTTCCTCTGCTTGCCTTTTCCTTGCAATTGGTTCACCTGCACACCAACAAACAGAAGCACCTGTGAAGAGAAGGGTGTGAGAAGAGAAAATCAAAGGAATGGAGTGGAAACTTTACCTCAATGCGCTCGTCCCCGGCAATGGCGCCAGAAAAAGTATGGTCGGGACCCAGATAGGTTGTTTTAATATGGTGAAATTATAGTTGAAATGAGTATAGTGGTTAACCTAAATTGAGCCTAATCATTTTTTTACAAAATTTTTTAACCTGGCCTTCTTGATTTTATCTTTGTCACTTTTAGGCCTAGGGTCGAACTCAGGGAGGCTGGAATTAGAGGTGAATAAGTTTTTACGCCTTTCTTATAACGAATCTCTTCTATGCGTTTATTATGTTTTTGGTGTTTTTCTATTTAATATTTTTTTTCTGATAATTTTGTCCTTGAGGTATACCCTCAAAATTAGGTCTTTGGCTTAGAGCTAAAATGTTCTTGGCTTTGAGCCAAATTAGGGTTCCAAAAATGGGTCTTGCTATTTGCAAGACCAAGTACCTGCAAGACAAGGATTATCTTTTCTCTTTTGCTTTTTTTTTTTATCTTTTTAATAGTAGGAAATAGAAATAGAAATAAGATAAATATAGTCTATATATATTTATAGATATATATATATATATATTATATATATAGGGGTGGGGGTGGAGGTAGAAATGGCGTGTAGCATGGTGTCGAGTTGATCGACGTCTAGGAAGATGCAACCAACAGGACGAAATGCCGCATGGAGTGTTGGATGAATGGGTGGAAGTGTGTGCGGAGATGCTTTTTGTATGCGGGTATCAGGGAATATCAGCAACTGGTGCAGATATTCCCGCGATATAATGCGTGGTAGGTGATATGAATGTAAGTATATATTTATATGTATATATATAGATAGGGTTGTAATTATAGAAGTGTATATGTAGTTATATATATATATATATGTATTTATATATATAGCTATGTAAATATATATATAGATGTATATATATATGTATTTATAACTATATATATATGTATATATATATATATATATATTTGTATGTATGTATGTACGTATATATACTTATATATAGTTGTAGAGGTACTAATATGTATATATATATATATATATATACATATATATATAAATATATATATATATATATATATAAGTATGTATATAGGTGTGTACAAGTGTGTGTGTGTGTACATGTGAGTGTGTACAAGTGTGGTGTGTGTATGTGTGTCTGCTGGAGAGTGAGAGAGTGGCTATGAAAGAGGGTGCTGGAGAGTTAAGGCGTCTAGAGGCTGCAGCCAACGTCTGGTGGTGCGTGCAGTCACTCGCAGGCGCAGGCGTGCAAGGGTGCACGCGTGCGCTGGAGGGAGCGGGCGTAAGGCTGCAGCGCAGCGCACTAGGTAGCGTAGTGCACCGCGCTGCGCGCTGGAGTGGGCGAAGAAGCGGACGTGGGCACAGACGGGCGCGAGCACTGGAGCAGACGCTGCAGGTGCGAGCGTACGTGGGAGCAAACGCACGCTACTGGCTGGGGGCTGTTGCGGAGTGTGGAGAGAGCGCGCTGTGACCGGATAAGTGAGAAACTTTCCGGTCACCGCATTGTAGCTACAATGTTCCACAGAAATGCGTGAACAGTAGCTACAGTGATAGCGTGGCACGGAGAACCGGTTGCGGCCGGTTCTGCATGCGCGGGCACACTGGAGGGAGCCTGCGCACGCGAAAGGGGCTTGCACCAACTGCTGGCTTGCGCAGCGGTTGCTGTGCGCTGCTGCTGGTGCCGTGCTGCTGCTGTTGCTGAGCTTCAGAGCTTGGGGCTGCGACAATGGCGTGAATGCTTTAAGCGGTGGAAGCAGAGAAAGAACCCACCACGCCCACCTTCTCTTGGATGAGCTGGGCGGTGGTGGAGCTCGCAGTGGTGGTCGTGGAACCACTGTGAGCTGCTCCTGCCCGCAGTGTATCTCTTCAGTAGGAAGAGGTGCTGCATATGGAGGGGAGAGAGGGAGGAGATGGCCTGGAGGCGAAGGTTGCTGTGTGTCTGGACCAGGCTGGTACGCAAGGAAGATGGCTGGGCGTTTTAAAGATGAAGGGGCCTGCCACAGCCATGCAGCCGGCCTCGCCTGCCCAGCCATGCTACTGGCAGAGGCATGGCGCAAAGAGAAGCCAACCCATTCCCTACAGCCCCGCGGGGAAGACGATTTCAAAGTCAAGAATAAAAAATGAAGAAGGTGATGTTTGCAATGCAACCCTTGATGAAGACGTTAATTGCATGGCCAATTATTCACTTTCCTCCCCTCTCAAATAAATGCATGTATGTGTTAATTTTTACAAATGTAACTATGGCTACCTAGTTTGCAATGGCAATGCTAGGAAATAACACAAGATGGTGTAATTGTTGGTGTATTTTTGCTGTGCAATCAGTGGTTTTACCTGGGTTTGTGTTTCTACCTAAAAATCTTTTGTGCACTTGTGATTGCCTTTTTTTGTGAGATTGTTTATTATATTTTCGCATTTTATTTTATATCACGCAAATTTCACCTCCCTCCGTCAGAACATACACTTACCTCACTATCCGAAGTGACTTTGAAGGCATGAGTTTTCCTTGGCTTCAGCTCCGATGTATCCTTTTTTTGCTTCAGCTTCATCTCATAGGTCATAAGATTGCCTAAGAGATCCTCCATGTTGAACTCCTCAACTTCATTCGCCTCTTCAATGGCGGTGACCTTTTATTCCCGTTCTGGTACAAGGGAACGAAGAAGCTTTCCTTGAAGCTTCCCCTTTATAAAAGTCTTTCCTAAAGCTTTCAAATTATTCACTATGAGAGTAAACCTAATGTTTATCTCACTTTAAGTTTCATTAGCCTTCATTGAAAAGGATTCAAATTTTTGAGATAAAATGTT
The DNA here is from genome assembly GCA_037157565.1 of Thalassia testudinum. Lineage (NCBI taxonomy): Eukaryota > Viridiplantae > Streptophyta > Magnoliopsida > Alismatales > Hydrocharitaceae > Thalassia > Thalassia testudinum. The sequence continues at coordinate 43,808,304 of JAZHRO010000059.1, forward strand.
AATTTTAGAAGCTCTTACATAATAAGGGATTTATTATACATTTTTAATTTATTTTAGAACATTTATTTTAATTTGTATGCATTTATTTATACGTTATACATAGATATACATATAATTTAGTTATAAATATTGTTATACAGTATAAATATATCATAAAGAGGTTTAAAATATTTCAAATTAATATATACAAGTATACAATAGTTATTACCTCAGTAATAAATTAACTTACTAATTTATTTTATTTTAACTTAATAATTTACTTAATTAACTTAATAAGTTAATTACCTATAATAAATAGATAAATTAATTAATGTACAGGTATAGTTAGGTATATAATGAATACTTAAATGCATATGTACAGTGTCAGATACTATTATACAAGTATACTTATTTATTTATAATTTCCCTAGTATAAATACATTTAATCTAATATAAATTAATATATAATTATATGATAAAGTTATATGTATGGTAACTCAACTTAATTACTTATTTAAATATATATAATACAATTATAAGTTATTTATGTACAATAGTTACATATATTACATTATTTAGATATAACTCATTAATTTATTGACATTTACAAGTATAAATCCTATATACAAGGTATTTTTAGGTGTTTTTGGGCATTTTCATATTTTTATGGTACTTTTATGTATAATAGAGATAGGAGAAGAGAAAGTAAAGGTGAGATGAGGGAAGAACCATTTCTTTTTGTGATTTTTATATTGAGTTCTTTTATTAAGTTTCAAAATATACCGAACCGTTGACTAGTATGTTTTACTAAGTCGGAGGTTTAGAATACTTTACAACTTTGCAAACACAAACAAATACTTGATCTTACTTAAGATAGGTTTATTTTATTTTATTTTGATTTGTTTATGATTTTTATTTGTTTACAAATCTAACCCAAATGAGACCTTGAATGAATGTTAAAAGTGAAACCTAAGGCACTAAAATGAGTTTGAGTGGCTTAGAAAGGGATGTAAAGCTATAGAAATATCCAGCAAATGCTATGAAACATGATGGAACATTAAAACTTGATTTTCCACAAAAAATTACATTAAAAACCTTATTTGGATAGATAATACATTAAAAATGTTGACAATAAATGATTCAAAGCTGATTTATAAGCAATTCTCATCAAATTAAAATCCAATTCAAGTACATGAATGCTTGTACATAAATGTTCTAATAGTGTATACATGTCAGCTACATGAATTCCTCAAAATCCCAACTCAAATCCATTTTAATTCCACTTCCATAACATGTTGCTGCAACTGCTATTATCCAACAACTGATTGTTTTTGCGGCTATTGATTCAGCAACTGAATGTTGTTGCTAGATCAATAGTCGGATCAGTCTTTGAAGCCTGATCTTATGTTCAAGAAGATAACTCTCAGATCTGAAAATTCATATTTAAGATCTAATAGCTCTTATCAAATCGATTGCATTCTCAAATCCACTTGGAAACCCTTTTGAACATCTGAAAATCATTTCTTACACATAAAACTCAGATCACTGAAAATTCAATCTCAGTCATTCCAAACACTCGTTGAAGGTTCTGAAACTCACTTAATCATCATATCACACATTCTAAATCAAGAAACCCTAGTTTAACCCCTTCCTCTTCACCATAGACAACAAAAGAGGATTGGATTAAATATGACATTAAATCCATTGCAATAGCATCCTAGACCTTCATATGAATCTCTCAAACTTAAATCAACTTCTGAATAACGCATTGAAAACCATTTTGATTTAAATCCAAATATCGCCCAGGTAGGACTTCAATATGGGGTCACTATGGATGATTTGATCATCTCAACACCCTGTACACCATTAATTGGTGTGTAGGGAAGTGCTACGATCAATTAAAAACCATTAGGTCATTGTGAGGACCTCAAATCTGTGCATTGGATTTTCCTTGGTCCTCACTACCTAGAAATTAGTATCCATCGTTCAAATTGGGTAAAAGCACAATTCTCACTCAAATTCTAACCAATTTAGCTTATACCCATCACAGTCAAACTAATCAAATAAATACAAACTCAATTTGATCGATTAAAATTGATAGAAGTCAAATTGCTCACAAAATTCATAAATCACCCATGAAATCAAATCAGATTCAAACGATCAAATCAAGCACAATTCAGCTCAAGAGAGGGTGATTGTGATCAGATGACATGCATGGAATCACCCTCAAGTGGATTTGGCGCACCAATAGATCTAAAAGCTTCTAAGCTTCAGATCTATCAGTTGCTTGATGGATGGAGTGATTTGATGATAAAAACATTAAGAAAAAAGGTCGAAGGTGATTGTGAAGCGTGGAGACAGATCAATGAACACATGGATGAAAATGAATTCAGATCAGAGAAGGTGAGGGAGCATTACCCTAATCTATTCTTATCTAACTACCAAATCCATGAATTGTATAGCTAATTCTACTCTATTTAATCTGTACTACATTAACAATTACCCTAAAAAGCAATAAATCCTAACTAAGTGGAAGAATGAGACCTGGAAGGAGAACTGCAACTGGTGGTTGCAACAAGGAATCAGGAACTCTAGCAGAGGGAAAGGCTATTAGTGAAGCTCATGGTCCTCCTTAGGTGTTATACAATCCTTAGTGACAAGGAGAGGTTGGAGACATGGAATTCCACCGCCCAAGTGATGGAACAGGGGTTTGATGAGGAGGGGAAATCGAAGTGGATAAAGGGATCAACTCAAGAATGTAGGAGAAGAGTTGATGGCACGTGTAGGGGTCCAAGGCGGTGCTTAAGTAGCTGATGGCATCGCCATAATCCATTGTATCTAACCTAATTTGACTATGTTCTAAGGTTAAATTCACCTAATTAACATATTAAAAGGATATAACTCAATAAGGGCTAAAGAGAGAGGAATTGATAAAAATAAGAGTTAATTATATAATTTTCATGAATAATTATAAATATAGAATGATAAGAGGTGAACCATGATTAATTAAAGGTTAATTGAGCTTAAATTTCCTAAAAGTGAGTTGATTCTGAGTAACTTAAGATTTTCATTCAAGTTGAGTGTTATTACTTAATTAAAATAGCTAATTTCGACCTTGTTTTAATTAAAATAGTTTCGTTGGAAATAAATATAATCTAAACCTTCTAAAAATCATTTAAAATATTTTATAAGATTTGGCATAGTGTATTTGACAATCGAAACTCGTTTTGACCTAAAACAGAACATAAGTGGATATTTAGTGCATTTTAGGGTAAATCATAAATTTACCTTGCAAAATTCATCCAAACCAAAAATTGAAGTCACCATTAGATTTCTTATATCCAAATTAGGTTACTATAAGAATTTGGGTTCATTTAAACTTCATCTTCCTTTAATTTGCAATTTGGCCCTTAATTACTGATTTCATTACAAATGCCCCCCTAACTTTTGATTTTATTGCAAATAGGTCCCCACTAGCAGCACCTCCACCTTCCACCTCTACGTCCACCGGCCACAAACTCCGGCTAGTCATTGCATGCAACGATCGACCCTCTTCTCGCACGCCAAGGAAAGATAAAGCTTCCTCAGCCTACGCCGCTTCTCTTTGGGCAGGAACCGAGCTCCCTCTCCCTCTTTCTCCTTCTTCGAGCTCGATTACCAACAGACCTTGGAGCTTTTTCCTTCTCCCTCGTCGCCGCGCTTCACCATCAAACGAGGCCATGGTCCTCTTCCTCGCTTCCTCACCGCGTTCCCTACCATCGAACACGAATGCTTAGCCCCTTCTTCGGCTCCAAACGAAGCTCGCTGCCCTCCTCTTCTCCTCCAAGTCTGGCCACATGTCTGACAACCTTCTCCCTCATTCTCTACCATCCTTGCCTCCCCCTAGGTATCCTCACTTCTTCCTCTCTCTTCCTAACATACTGTAGCTTATTTAGTTTTAAGTTTCAACCACAACACTCCTCTCCTCGTCGTCTTCTCCGCCTCCGATGCCAACTCTGGCGAGCACTAACCTCCACGCTGGACCTCCTTGCACGCCATCGACCATCCACGAAACTTCACCACCCTTCCACGAACAAAACCCCTCAACTTATTGAGGGGTTCCACATCATCAACCACCCACCGGATGCCACCCATCACCAACATCTCCCTTGACTTCGGCCGACCTCCTCCACCCGTGCCATGACAAATCATCACCACTATCATGTTCACCAACCTCGGGCGAATCTCCTGGGCTACCCACCAGATTCCGGTGTTCTCTCTTCCACCCTATCCACTTCCAAGACTACCACCTTCTTCACCAACGTCGTTCACCTCTGTCCACCATCCTTGCAACTGTAAAGCTTCACGAGAAGCTTCATGGTGCTCCAAGGAAGCTGTGCGACGTCGCCACATGGACTAAAGTTCTCCTCCGACCTCACCGAGCATCTCCTCTGTCCTAGCCTACACACATGAAGAAGAGGAGCAATCTTGGTAGGGACCTGCGTGTGAGAAGAAAAGTCTGGTAGGGACCTAAATGCAAGGCTGTAGGGACCTAATTGTAGGGATTCAAGGATTGGTTTGTAATTTTTCTTGAATTGGCTTCAAGATTTGTTGCTAAGTAGTTTTTAGTGCCATATCTTGCCTAATATCCTTGTTAATGCTCATTTATGCCTTCTTCTCTGAATACTTGATTACCATTTGATTATTAATTTTTTATTGAGAATTAAATAACTGATTAAGCATTTAAGCATTTCTTTAAGCGCTTAATCTCATCGCTTGATTTTACTAATTCAAGTGCCTTCTTCTGAATTAGATTACACCGAAAGTCAAATTAATATAATCTAGTTCTTGAGCTTGCAGTTCTCAATAGTGGTGTCCACATAATTTAATTGCTCCCAGATACGACTTCAGAGTATTTATTTTCGAGAAATATAAATTGTAAATGTTAGATGCGTTTTATCAACTATACTATAACGTGATTTTTAAAACACGATAGAAGCATTTTAAAAGTAGTCGCTTAAGTGGATTAGGTGACTGATTAGGTGAGATTAGGCATGAAAAGGGTTAACGATGGGCATAAGCTCGGGAGGAGGGCGAGAAGCTTAGAACCAAATCTCCATCATCATATGGGATTTGGGCAAGGCAACGATGCTTTGTGTGGATGCACGTAATGGATAGCGATGGATCCACTGTTGGATTGGTGAGGAAGGGGATCAACGGCTACTGTAGCTCTTGTTCTTCATGAGCTACAGTGCTAAGAGGCAAGTCAGGTGTAATGGGCAAATTGCTTACAAGATCTTATATCGAAACTGTGCACAACTTAGGAGAAAGCCCCAAAGTGATAAGAATTAAGACAGAGTGGTCCCTGAAGGCAAAGAAAAAGGTCCCTGCAGCTATCAAATGAGTCCTTATAAAGTTTTATATGCATGAAATGTAAGGGAATGAAGAACCTATATGTAATGTGATGGTTTCAAGGTCCTATTGATGTCCAAATGAAGTGAAATTTTTATTGATGCTTAATTGAACATTTTAGAACATGATTTTACCCTTGTTTTGTACTTTTAAGCTCAATAATATGTTCAATTGGCAATTGGATCATCAGTTTATATTTGTGTATAGAATATCTTATAAATTGACCTAACTATGCATTTTTAGCACGAATTTGATGTTTTAGATCATTTTTGTTAATTCTCACACTTTACTTATTTATTATGTTAATTAGATAATGTTTAACCTAGTTTTTAGCTTAACTTGGGCATTTTAGCTATGATGAGCTACACCTCATCAGGTCCTTGTGCGGCCCCTCTTCGTCGACGTTCACCTTGTCCTCAGGTAGGACCTCCCCTTGCTGTCCTCCTCCGCTTGCCTCTCCTCGCCGATGTGAAGAACGAAGGTCATGAGGCCAACCTTCTCCTGCTGCCCAAGCCCCTCTCCCCATCCTGTCCTCAACTACAACCAGAACCACCTCATCCTCATCCCCCCTCCCTTGCGAAATGATTTTGCGACCACCACCACCACAACCGGCCACCCCTCCTCTCGTCGCCACCACCACCCCATCCTCGTCCTCCCTCCTTACCGCCACCACCACCATGATGTGCATACATCTGGATAACCAAAAATGTCTATTAATGTATGTTCTTAGTATCATATAAGCATCATGCATTGTAAATATTGTATAACATGCATCATCTTGCATTTAGGTTATGTTGTATAAATTTTAGGTTAATTCTCTTTTTGTGGTTTGGAAATGATGAAATATCTTATTGGGGCCTCAGGTTGAAGATCCAACAGTACAGATCTGATCAGGGCAATGATTGGAGTTCAATGACTCAAAGATCACCCCGATCGGACTTCCGTAGCATCAGATGTAATCTGAGAAAGATCAGAGGTCAAGAGGCCAAGATGGTGTAAATCCATACATCAGATGAAAAATCCGACTGCACGGATGGGTTTGGATCGACGATCGCAGCCCAACGGCGCGAAAATCGATCGAATCCGACATCAGTGGCACCATCTACAACTCAAAGAAGATGGACGGTCAGGATGGCGCCACGTGGTGCCATCCCAGCTACCCCATGCATGCCAACGCCTCTCGCTGCACCTCTCCAAGCGAACATCAACTCTTGATCTTGACCTTTGGATGAAGATCCACCGACCGAGATTAGCTGTGCATAAAATCTTCTGCACGCCTCAAACGCATGCGTAGCGCAGCGGTTAAGGCGCTGCGTGTGCATAGAGCACGCGTTCGATTCGTGGCGCTGCGCTCTCCTTCTCACGCGTGGGCGCAAAATCTAGCCGGTCGATCAGATGCCAACGACCCAAATCTTCAGATCAGACGGACGTGCGATTCGACGCTCACGCCCGATCTCACGCGCGGGCTCTCGACGAAGGCGCAGGAGAGATTGATTTTAAGTCGTCCGATCTTGCGATCAAATTGCTAATATTGCGTGTTCGTGCGTAGGCGTTTTGTGCGTAGAAGGAGAGGAGGCGGGGGCGTGTGCACATCCTTCAGCAACGTGGGGTCTTTAGTGATGCTTAAATCCGTCACTAAAGACCCCCCCAATTTAATGTTTTAAGATAAAATGACCTATTTGCCCATTCAAACTTTACCTATAAATAGCCTTAACGGCCCCCACACTTTTATCATCCCTTCCTCTCTTCTCTCACCCCCTCCAAAGCTCTAAGAGCTTGTCCTAAACTTGGGAAGCTCCATTAGAGTTAAAAATACAATTTTTCCACCTTCTCATCCCCTTCGTGGAGTATCCCGCAGTTGTCCTCTCACCGTCGTTCGAGAAGTGGATTCCGCTACGACGTCGCGCTGCCCCGTTCTCCATCATCCATCGTCGTTCTCCTTCTCGCATCTCATCACCTTCATCCGGGCACTCCGTCAACGTGACTCGCCCTCTAAGCAGCTGTCGAGGAGGATAACTTCTCTCCACCTTCTCTTTACCGCTTTATAGAGTAGATTTACCACTTTTTAGTGTAGATTTCCCGCTTTCTACTATAGTGATTAGTTGTAATAGACATGATATTGTGATTATGAAATTATTGTTCATTCTATCTCTATTTTTGTCTTTATTTATAATATTCTCTCTCTCTTCTATTCATTATTATTTAAGTAGATAGCTAGTTTTGAATAATTTCGACCAGCTAATTTGCTTTGTGACAAATAAAACAAACGCGAATTTTAATCAAATGTCTACCTCCCTGTGTTCGACCCGGAATTCCTTTCGAGTTTCGGTTAAATTTATTTATTGACTGTTTTTCTCGCAATCGCACTACAACGACGGGTTTTCAAAACTCAACTTCCATTTGCGACGATTTCCTACTCCAACATTTCGACGCCGTTGCCGGGGAGGCGATGCTCTTTGATTTTTCACGTTTTCCCGCCTTACTTATCTTTTACCTCACTTCTCTCCTTTCTTATTGAGATTGCATGGACTCTCACGAGGCGAGCAAAAGTGGTAGATTGGAGTAAAGTGCTATTGAAGGGTTTGTAAGTTTACCCCAACCTCCCCGCCCACTAGATTTCATTCCGTCACTTAATAACACAAACCTTAATTAATCTAGGAGCTTACATAAACTCTAAGGGTGGTTTTGATTGTTTGTTTGTCACCTCCACCCGCCTCACCCTCGCATATAAAGAAAAAAAATTTTAAAAAATCTCACAGAGGTACACAACCTTTTTTAATTCTTCATACTCAATCGGTAACCCGATCTTTAGGACCGGTAGACTCACTAACACATAATTGAGTGGAAATCAGATTAGGTAATCACTTGTGTGCCTAATCAAGTGGTACATCGGGTCAATTATTTAAGTTGTTTGGGCCACACCACTTCAACTAAAAACAACTCATCAAGTAGCTACTACATAGGTTCAACTTTTAGGGATTTACTAAGCACTCCACATTTTTTTAAGCTTTAAAGGAAAACATCTTCACCTATGCTTTCAAAACCTGGTGTGCCAACTGAACTTGATTGAATACACCTAAAGTTGAATCCTAAAAGCTACTAGGCAAGATTTAAACCCTAAAATTCACCACATCAAAAAATAATCTTGCTTGAAAATTATTAGTTGTGCACACACACACATATCAATCAATCATTAAGGGCACAACCCAGATAAGGGGCTCATCACATTCCAAAGCACATTCAAACCTAACCATAATTAAAACAGGGCAGATGTTGGCCTTAAGGATTGGACTCGCTCTTTGGAGCCAAGATCAAGATTATTTTCGATTAGTCTGTTTCTACCGTTCAATCTGATGTCTAGCTAGGGGAGCAGAATCAAACGATCACGGTTGGGGGGTACACTAGGAACTGGAGGCGCAAGCTAAAGGAAGAACCTTCTCCCCAGCCCCTCCCTCTAATTGGTTGGATTGACTGAAACGAAGTAGATCAAATCGTTTCTTTATCTCAATACAAGTTCTGAGAGTCTATAGGTCTTTAGGCTAGCCTACTTAAGGACAGGTTTATTTGTTTGTATTGCAGGGCACCTTTCTTCCTCCCGTTCTGTCATGGATCCTTCCACATCCTATTCGCGCTTCCACTCCTACCCTCCTACCACTACTTATTCCTAAAATGATTATTATTCCAACCAAACTTATTATCATCCATCTTCTAGTTGGGATAATCCTGATTGGGGATACAATTCCAGACCTCCATGTTTAGGGTCTAACCTTGGACACCATAATCTTGATTCTTATCCTTCTCCGAGGTACATTGATTATATATCACCGCTCTCATTTGGACATCCCAATATGATCTACAATAAAGAAGGATATACTGATCCTTACCCTTCCCCAGATTACAATACATATAGGTCACCACCCCTTTTTGAACAACTTGAAATGACCTATTATCAGGGAGGGTATCAAGAACCTCAATTCGTTAACTCCCCTGCACTGAACCTAAACCCGCCCAACCCTGAACCAAACCATCTGGTTCAGGTTAACCAGGTCCAAGATAAGGTGTTGGCTAACTTAAGGAATACCATACAAACTTTAGATGCTCAACCAACACCTTGCACTGAAAAATTGGAGCCCCTGATTAAAATGATTGATGATCTTAACATGTATTTGTTGGATTGGCTCCAGGATGTTAAGGATGAAGGGCTGGGTGAGTTTTAACTTTGGAAGTTATTGAAATTGAGGATGAGATTTGTGATTGCTCTAGCCCAATCTTAGGAGGATTCCCAGGATGAACCCCTAACAGGAGAGTCGATGTTAGAATCTGCTCAGGCACCTATAGGGGGACACGTTTTACGAGACCTGGGTTGACCAGGTTGTTCTAGAGCAATCAAATAAGGATAAACTGATTTCTTCACGTGAGATCCCTGAGCCGGGGTACGACGAAACGTATGTCTCCATGGAATCGAAAATGATTGATGATTTTGAGGCATACATTAATGTGGATTAAGAATTTTTTATTCTGAAGGTGAAGAATCATTATGCGAAGTCTCACCTGATTTTACAGCACACGATCTCAGTCAGACGACTGAGCCTGAGGAATCCGATAAATCATTTGATGGCCCTAAAATTGAGGAACTTGATCCTGTTGGGGCTCACATGGTGGATTTAGATCCTGATTTCATGAAGGATTCAATCAAAGCCCAATTCCTCAATTACACCCCTTTGAGTATATTGATGATTTTGTTTTTGAGATTACTAGACCAAAGTCAATTCTGATTCAGCAACAAATCTTGGACTTCAAAATCTTGGGGTGATTAATATGCAGGAGGTCCCGAAATTCAAAATTCTGATTATGGAAGATAGGAGTTTGGAAATGAAGATTTGGAAAGCTAATTTTGGAGGAAGTAAAAGACCGAGTCTAAGGGTGCTTATTTGTCTCAAACCATCGACCTTATACTAGGACCCTTATGACATCTTTGATTTAGTGGATGTCCGACTCAAGCACACATTCATTGATTATCCTTTTGAGCTTGATTTCTCTGTAACCTGACTTTTTGGACTTAGGTTGCATCCTCACAAATCGTAGACCCGACCCCACTTGCATACTGATCTCAGGTTTTGGATAATTTTTATCAAGAACCTTAGATATACTCGACCATGGGGTATGGGTCTGCATTACAATCTGATCCACATCTTTAAACATCTTCTCCTGGTAGGTCCAAAGCTAAATTTTCTTATTCTGATTCTGACCTGCACCTGTGAATTCTTTATTTCTTCTTCTTTGTATAGTGTGCCTAGCTGAATGCACTAAATTCAGCACGTATACAGTTTCTTTTCTTCTTGGAGCCGACTTATTATTCATGCAATTCAGGTGCTTTCTACTATACTCCACTCTATTTCATATCTTTTTAATATAATGAGGACATTGCATTAAAAAGGCATGAGGGGGTGGATATCATTATCTGAATCATTTTGTTAGCTCCGTTGATTCTTGTTATTTTCTCTTTATTTTTGAAAAAGAAATTGTGGAATTAGTAAAGAGAGCTTAGGCTTTAGAAAATTTTCATTCTTAGAAAATAAAACTGTATGATTTGGATACTAAGACCCTTCATGTCTTCAAGCTTAATCAGTCCGGGTGTCTACTAAAATGTGGATTTGTTTCTCGAGTCCTCGCCATTCTAAATTCGGATTTTAATTGGTTAAATAGGTTGAGGTGATAAGTACACGACTTATCAACTCACCCTCTGATTTGACGGGATTTTAAGTCTAAGCATCTACACACTTTTCGCACTGACTCATTTTTCGATGGTTTTAACGGAAATTGGGTAGCTAATGAGCCTTCTAAGGTGATATGGCTGGCAAGTTATCATGGGTAATAGCCCATTAATAGGTTATCCAGAGCCCAATCACACGACCATTCTTTTCCTGCTACCTTTAAGTAAATCTTAAATCAGGGAAGCCACCTACTTAGAAAAAAAGAAAAAAAAGAAAAATATCCAAAAAGAAAAGAAAAAAATAGAAAAGGAGAAAAGAAAAGAAAATAAGAAATAAGCCACACTTTAGCGCACGAGTATGGCTTGCAAGTTATCGTGGATAACAGCCCATTGGTAGGTTGTCCAGAACTCAGCTCAAGAAATGCACACATAATTCCAAAACACTTAGGAAGAAGTGGAGAAGTAAAATAAGCCAGGGAGATATATACTGGGTTCGCCCTTGTGTTGACCTCATAAAAATAAAAGTAGGGAGAATGCTACCGGTCGAATAGATACACCTTTTGGCAGAATTTTTTTTCAAGGTCACCTAGAGGAGTAGAAACCTGAAATCCGTTCTAATCGTTGATCAGTGAGTCTATTGATGAGCCCATATTTGTGGGGTAATTAGTTACTTAAATGCCTAGGAATTAGATTAATATTGGCATATAAATTGCATACAATAAGATGTAAATAGATTAGTCTAATTATTCATTTATTTACATATTTCATGCATTGCATTCATACTTAGAATTCATTTAGAATAGCATGCCTTAGAATAGTAAATCTTTTTGGTTGCATTACATGGATTATTTTATTTCACATGTCTTTTAAGGGTTGTACATAAATAACCCTCATTTAATTTCTTTATTTTATCTTTAACGGATGCATGCAGGAGAGTGTGTCGGCTAAATGCACAAGCGACAATCGTGGATCTTTGTTCCCACGATCTGCGTCACTTCACCTCTTCTTCAACCAACGTCTGCCTCCACTGTTCGCACTCCTCTTGCAGCATAAAAGAAGGGAGAGCCTCAATCGAGCTCTGTAGGCCATCACCATCTCGACCTACCATTGCGCAGAGCTTTTGAACTTCTTCACATCGCCATCGCCGGTCTCAACCGTGTGCACAAGTCCACACTACCGCGGGCAGGCGGGGTGACAGACCGCCGCACCATCCGTGGCTTGTGCAGGTTACTGCGAGCGTGTGCCTAAAGGCCATGCAATTAGCACTAGCCACCTTTGCCAACAACCATCCACGCCAGTTAAGATGTCTGGGAATTATCCCGGACGTCTGACCTCCTTCTTCCGCTTCATTTTTCCTTCCTCTATTTTTCCTCCACCAAAAATAACCCAAACACCCTCCACGCACCTCCACTGCCCGTGCTCACCTCACCACTTGCAGCAGCACCAATCTCACGCACTTGCCGCCTCTGCACCTCGCCATCCTCGCTGTGCCTCCACGCACACCCCTCCACACTGCACCACCTCCTCCAGCGCACAACAGTAGCAGCTGCCCTCCTCCAGCACACCACCAGCACCCGCACGCTGTGCTAGCACCTCTGGCGCATTCAGCTCATGCACCCCTCCGTGTGCACAGCAGCAGGCGCGCCTTCTCCTCTGTGCATGTGCGACCTGCACGCGCCCCACCAGCACCTGTGCGCGCCCGCCCCTTCGGCGCCTTTGTCAGCCCGCAACAGCAGTTGTGCCCTTCCCGCATGGCCAACGCTCCTCTAGCAGCTATGCACCTGCAGCCTCCCCGCACGCCTGCGCGCCCCCTTCAACAGCGCGTCGCACACACCCGCGCGCTTGTAGCACCTGTGCACACCTCCACCAAGCACGGCCAGCAGCCACCGTCGGAACCCATCTTCACCAGAGCTCCATCCAGCTGGTTCCGGCCACCTCCCAACTCGCCACCGCCACCGTCGTGAAGCCCTCGATCTAGAGATCTTCCTCTGAGCTTCACACCTCCGACATTATCCTCCTTGTGCACGGACAAGGGGAAGTTTTCCCCTGTTTTGCTACAGTAAACCACATATTAGTTTTTACGATTCATGACATTGTGAACTTCATTTTTTTATTTAATTATTATGGTGATTTTATGCAAAGAACCTCCCTCTTTCTCATAAATACAATATCAGCATGTTAAAATCTTATTACCTCAATTGAAAAGAAATTTTGGCTTGATTTCTTGACAAAATTAATAGTGAACATCGATTTTTGACCCTTGCAAGTTTAAATAGGCCATTGCCTCCCTGTGGATACGACCTGCTCCTAATTGAGTGGTTATTTTAATTGTTGATTAGTCGATTTTTCTACCACTTGCATACTACAACAATGTGTTATTTAATATGCGAAACTTAATCAAAAGTGAAAAATTGGCACGTCAAATGGCGCCGTTGTCAGGGATGCAACAGGCTTGTTAGACTCGCAATTATCTATTTATTTGTTCACACATTATTTTTGAGGCATTTGTAACTTCGATCTTTTTGGTGCGAGGTACACATATCTTGTACAACTTGCTGCACCAGCCTCAGAGATCAGGCAACCCTCAACACCATTCATTGGCCACACATTAGGAGCAACATAGTCGCTGTGGGCACAATTGAGGTGGACCTTGAGTCACAATTCAGAAGAGAACATTTTAAGGAAGCTATAGGCATCAACACCTCCATTCCGAATAGATAGAATAGGTAGTATATTAGATTAGTTTAGATTTACTTTAGACTTCACATACATTTGGTTTGGGACCCTTGTTCTGGGGTACAGTTTTAGGGGTTTGTTCCCGGATTTTGTTTTAGGCCCGTGTTGGGTAATTTTTTGGGAGTATGTTTCCTTTTTCTTTAGATTTATGTTTTTACCTTCTTTTGTGGATTGATTTTATTTTTTTTTCTTGATTGTGCATAAGTAGTTAAAAAAAAAAACAAACAAAACATGAGCTACTTGCCCCTAGGACGAACCATTCAGGTCTGTATGAGCAGCCACTAGATTTATTTCTTTGCATTGCGTGCATTCTCGCATCGTTGATTGCTAGGAGCAAGGTACGCATTCTCTTACTTTGCATCCATATTCTGATCACGCATCGCATTTTGGACTTAATTCCAAGACCACATAAGTTGTCTTGAAATGATTTAACAAGTGGTCACATTTTCTGAAAAAGGACTAATCAATAGGAGGAACATATAAAACCCAAGGAGTTGATTCGAGACATTGTGCCGCGATTCAAAAAAAAAAAAATCAAAGTTTTTCAGTGTATGCACACTTGTTTGATCCTTACACCAAAGCACGCATTTAGACACTCCTAGGTTTTTGAGCTGCTAGGAAAGAACTCTCCTATCATTGGAACTCTCCTATCAAAGGTTGTCCTGCCTGATTCTGTTAGCTCAATTATACAACATAGGACACCCCCGAAACTTAAGGACCCAGGAGCCCCTTACATCTTAGTGGTCATTGGCGACCTACAAATAGACGAGGCTCTACTTGGTCTGGGTGTGGGGGTAAACATTCTTCCGAGCTATGTATATAAACAACTTGGAGGAGGTAATCTGAAGCCTTCCCCTGTAATTCTCCAATTTGCAAACCGTTCTTTGAAGACACCACGGGGCTTGCTGGAAGATGTCCTCATGAGAGTGGAGGATTTCTTTTTCCCCGTTGACTTTCTAGTACTGGACACTGACCCTACCAACAAACCAACTAAGCCCTCTATCATCTTGGGCCACCCTTTTCTTGCGACTTCTAATGCTTCAATTAATTGTCATACTAGGACGTTAAAAATGGGCTTTGGGAACAGGAAAATTCGGCTGAATGTGTTTGATGCTTATAAACAAGCTGGATTTGAGGATTGTTCCCAAGTTGAGGTGGTAGATGATCTGATTGAAGAGATAACTCCTGCAATTTTATGTAATGACCCCCTTCAGCATATTATGCTAAATGAGCATTCCCATCTCTTGGAGGAATGTGAAGGGGATGTGCTAGAACTTGAGGAATTGCTTGGAGTTTCTATTGAGTCTCTTTCCCATCATGTCTGCCTAAGGTAGATCTGCTACTTGAGATGGGGACTTCTATTTTGAAACCCTCAACCATATAAGCCCCCGACCTTGAACTGAAACCCCTCCCTGACTCTCTCAAGTATGTATTCCTTGGGCCAAATGATACACTCCTTGTAATCATCTCATCTGCACTATTTGAAGTGCAAGAGGGAGCTTTGCTAGACTGCTTATCAAGGCACAAGGGAACCATAGCTTGGACGATTGCTGATATTAAGGGTATAGACTCTATGCTCTGCATTCATCACATTTATATTGATGATTCCATCAAACCCTTTCGAGACATGCAGAGATGTCTTAACCCCAACATGAGGGAAGTGGTTAAAAAGGAGATTCTGAAGTGGTTAGACGCTGGGATCATTTATCCCATCACAGATAGCAAATGGGTTAGTCCAATCCATGTGGTGCCAAAGAAGGCAGGCTTCACTGTAGAAACAAATGACCAAGGTGAACAAGTGGTGACCAGACCCTCAACAGGTTGGAGGGTCTGCATTGATTACCGCAAACTAAACACCGCTACCCAGAAGGATCACTTTCCCTTGCCCTTTATTAATCAGATCCTTGAAAGATTGGCAGGGAACAAGTATTTCTGCTTTTTAGATGGATATTCTGGGTACAACCAGGTTGCAGTCTTCCCTGATGATCAAGATAAGACAACTTTCACTAGTCCTTACGGCACTTTTGCGTTCAAGCGTATGCCGTTTGGATTATGTAATGCACCTACAACTTTCCAGTGGTGCATGATGTCCATTTTCTCGGACATGATTGACGTGTGCATCGAGGTTTTTATGGATGACTTATCCATTTACGGCTCGTCTTTCGACTAGTGTCTCCTGCACTTGGAGAATGTGCTGAAGAGATGTAAGGAGACTGGTTTAGTCCTCAGCTGTGAGAAAAGCCACTTCATGGTACATAAAGGCATTGTACTTGGGCATGTTGCGTCTAAAAGAGGCTTGGAAGTAGATAGGGCTAAAGTTGATTCTATTTTCAAACTTCCATTGCCCACGAATGTCAAATAGATTAGATCATTTCTGGGCCATGCAGGTTTTTATAGGCGATTCATTAAGAATTTCAGCAAAATTTCTAGGCCACTTTGTGACTTATTGGCGAAGGAATCTTCCTTCGATTTTGATTCAAAGTGTGCCGAGGCTTTTCATACGCTGAAGGAGGCCTTGACCTCTGTGCCTATTCTCCGAGCTCCTGATTGGATAG
Organism: Thalassia testudinum; assembly: GCA_037157565.1. Lineage (NCBI taxonomy): Eukaryota > Viridiplantae > Streptophyta > Magnoliopsida > Alismatales > Hydrocharitaceae > Thalassia > Thalassia testudinum. Next base: position 43,824,678 of record JAZHRO010000059.1, read on the forward strand.
TCCCATTTGAGCTGATGTGTGATGCTTCAGATTATGCATTGGGAGCCGTTCTTGGATAGAGGTTTGAGTTAAGACCACATGTGCTGTACTATGCTAGCAAGACTTTAACTGAACCACAGCAAAACTACATAGTCACTGAAAAGGAATTACTTGCTGTAGTTTTTGCTCTGGAGAAGTTTAGGTCTTATCTTCTTGGATCCAAGGTGGTCATTTTTACTGATCATGCAGCAGTGAAACATCTCATTGCCAAGAAAGACTCTAAGCCACATTTAATTAGATGGATTCTACTCCTTCAAGAGTTTGACTTAGAGATTCTTGAAAAGAAAGGAGTGGAAAATGTAGTGGCTGACCACCTGTCTCGCCTTCCCCTTGATGACTCTCAATCTGGAGACATCCGCGAGACATTTCCCGACGAAACCGTTATGGCGGTAACATTGACTTCGCCCTGGTATGTAGATATAGTTAACTACTTGGTCACTAGAGAAACCCCTGGCTCTTGGGATGTGCAACAATGGAAGCGATTCATTTCCCAAGCTAGATTCCTTCATTGGGAAGAGCCAGAATTATTTCATATTGGACAAGACCAAGTTTGGAGACGGTGTGTACCTGAAGAAGAGCAACCAAGTGTGTTGAGATTTTGTCATGAGCTTCATTGTGGAGGACACTTTGGTGCTAATAAAATAGCTTTTAAGGTTCTCCAGTGTGATTTTTGGTGGCCTTCTTTATTTAAAGATTCCCATTACTTTGTTAAGGCCTGTCTCAGATGTCAATGGACTAGAACGATTGGGAAGCGAAATGAGATGCCCCAACACCCTATCCAACCTGTGGAAATTTTTGATGTTTGGGGGATAGACTTCATGAGTCCTTTCCCTTCGTCCCATGGATTCAAATATATCTTGGTGGTAGTGGATTACGTCTCCAAGTGGATAGAGGTCATTCCTACGTGCACAAATAACCACTCTGTGGTTTTGAAATTTGTAAAGGCCAATATCATATCTCGCTTTGGCTGCCCCAAGACGATTATAAGTGATGGGGGACCTCATTTCTGGAACCATCACTTCAATCGACTACTCAAGAGTCTGGGAGTAACTTACAAGATTGCAGCCCTTTATCACCCTCAGACAAGTGGCCAGGTTGAAGTGTCAAATAGGGAGCTCAAGAACATTTTAGAAAAGACTATTAGCCCAGATAGGAAGGACTAGTCCCAAAAGCTTGATGACGCTTTATGGGCTTATCGAACTGCCTACAAAATCCCTTTGGGTATGTCTCCCTTCCGGATTGTATACAAGAAAGCGTGCCACTAACTCGTTGAACTTCAACATAGGGCACTCTGGGCTATTCGAAGTGTCAACATGGATTTAGAGCAAGCTGGTAAAGCACGTTTACTGGAGTTGACTGAGCTTGAGGAGCTGAGGAATGATGCTTATGACACCTCCCAAGGTTATAAAGAGAGAACTAAGGTCTTGCATGATAAATATATCCTTAGAAAGACCTTTGAGCCCAACCAACAAGTCTGACTTTTCAATTCCAGACTTCAGCTATTTCTAGGAAAATTGAAATCATGTTGGGATGAGCCTTATATTATCACCAAAGTATTTTCGCATGGGGTTGTGGAGATCAAGAACCCTTCCTCTTCAGCACCACCCTTCACTGTCAACGGCCAACGATTAAAACCTTGTGTTACTTTGGATGGCCATCTGGTTGACGAGGTCACTCTCGAGGAGCCTTAGCTCCTTTCTCTTTCGCCTCAGGTAATATCTTCCCTTGGTCATTCTACTTTCAATGCGGACATTGTTCGAACAAGGCATGGGGGGATAGGACCTGAGGCATATGTACATAGCATTTATACATAGTGCATTCATGCATTTAGTTTAAATATTCAGCATTGCATACATTTGTTAAAAAAAAAAAAAATTTACATTATTGAGCTTAACTGGCTGAGCCTTGCATTCTTAGGCAGACCAAAACTTTAGGTTAGACTATGTTGACTCTAGGTGTTTGACTTTAGAAGCTAAGTTGAAGTACTAGCTCTAGACCTTTAGGGTCCTTTGTGGACTTAAAAACTCAAGTAGGAGTTAAGTTGCAGACCATTCCTAGAGAGGTTGAGGAAGGAAAGCTAGGGATTGAGTTAAAGGCTGGGTAGTACCTGATGTCTTTTTCTACCTTCTGGTTTACAGGTCCTCGTAACCAAAGCATCCACAATTCACACACACTTGGTCTTATGTAAATAGTGATCACCCTAATCCCTTTCTTGGAGAAAAATTTTGGTTCTCTTAGTTCTGACATAGGAGAAGCTTGAAAACATAAGTTGATTGGAAGAGTTCCTGCCATAGGAGAGGTGGAGTACACATACTCACCTTGAGGATGTGATGATAACATGTCACCTCCTCGGCGCTTATCTCTTACGATATCCATCCTACTGGGGGCATGTAAGCGCATTGTGCAGTTCAGGTACCATGGGCGGCCCTATCTCAAAGTGCTGATTGCCACAGGCTTGAATTTGCTTTAGAAATCCATGGGCGATACTATCTCGAAGTGTCGATTGCCAGGAGTTCTTGGGGTTGCTATGGGTAGTGCTATCTCGAAGCATCGAAAGCTAGGCATCCTTCGAGGTTTGGTGATGGCGACAATGAATCCGACATAGACCGTGCTTATAGCTTATCCAAGGTTAGACTTAGAGGATTCAAACAAAAAAATTATATATTAAAAAAAAAATCTCTTTTCTTACTCTCTTTCCTGGTCGGCAATCAAACCAACCTCAAATAACTCAGACCAATGCACATGCACGGATGCTTTAATCTCTATGACCAATAAACCCTAAGGTAGAGTTAGAAATCAGGGAAACCTGTGTCTGCAACTGTCTTTAGCCGACCTAGTCTATAATTTAGCAATTACTTAGGAACCTTAGGTTTAAAGTCTGAACTTAACATGTTCTAAAGGAAGACCGATTGGGTTGGCTAGTCCACTTGAAGAGTTGGGTTATTGCTTGAATTTGCTAGGGACTAGCGAAAATTAGGCATAGGGGCATTTGATGAGCCCATATTTGTGGGCTAATTAGTTACTTAAATGCCTAGGAAATAGATTAATATTGGTATATAAATTGTATACAATAAGATGTAAATAGATTAATCTAATTATTCATTTATTTACATATTTCATGCATTGCATTCATACTTAGAATTCATTTAGAATAGCATGCATTAGAATAGTTAATTTTTTAGGTTACATTACATGCATTATTTTATTTTGCATGTCTTTTAAGGGCTTGTACATAAATAACACTCATTTAATTTCTTTATTTTATCTCTAATGGATGCATGCAGGAGAGTGCGTCGGCTAAATGCACAAGCGACAATCATGGATCTTTGTTCCCACAATCTGCGTCCCTTCACCTCTTCTTCAACCAACATCTGCCTCCACTGCTCGCACTCCTCTTGCCACATAAAAGAAGGGAGAGCCTCAACCGGGCTTTGCAAGCCATCACCATCCAGACCCACCACTGCGCAGAGCTTTTGAGCTTCTTCACATCACCACCATCGGCCTCAACCATGTGCACAAGTCCACACTACCGCGGGCAGGCGGGGTGACAGACTGCCGTGCCATCCATGGCTTGTGCTGGTTACCGCGAGTGTGTGCCTCAAGGCCACGTAGTTAGCACCAGCCACCACCTCCAGCAACCATCCACGCCAGTTAAGACATTTGGGAATGATCCCAGACGTCTGACCTCCACCTTCCTCTTCATTTTTCCTTCCTCTATTTTTCCTCCACCAAAAGTAACCCAAACACCCTCCACACGCCTCCACTGCCCACGCTTACCTCACCACTTGCAGCAGCACCAATCCTACGCGCTTGCCGCCTCTACGCATCGCCATCCTCATTGCGCCTCCACGTGCACCCCTCCACGTTGCACCACCTCCTCCAACGCACAACAGTGGCAGCTGCCCTCCTCCAGCGCACCACCAGCGCCCACATGCTGCGCCAACACCTCCGGTGCACCCAGCTCGTGCACCCCTCCGTGTGTACAGCAGCTGGCGTGCCTTCTCCTCTGCATGCGTGCGACCTGCACGCACCCCGCCAGCACCTTCGCGCACCCGCCCCTTCAACGCCTTTGCTAGCCCGCAGCAGCAGTCGCACCCTTCCTGCGCGGCCAACATGCCTCCAGCAGCTGCGCACCTGCAGCCTCTCCTCACGCCTACACGCCCCCTTCAGCAGCGTACCGCATGCACCCGCGTGCCTGCAATGCCCGCGCACACCTCCAGCAAGTGCAGCCAGTAGCCACCGCCGGAACCCATCTTCACCAGAGCTCCGTTCGGTTGGCTTCGGCCACCTCGCAACTCACCGCCGCCATCGCCGCGAAGCCCTTGGTCTAGAGATCTTCCTCCGAGCTTCACACCTCCAGCCTTATCCTCCTCCTTGCACACGGACAAGGGAAAGTTTTCCCCTGTTTTGCTATAGTAAACCACCTATTAGTTTTTACGATTCATGCCATTGTAAACTTCATTTTCTGATTTAATTATTATGGCGATTTTATGCAATGAACCTCCCTCTTTCTCATAAATACAATATCAGCATGTTAAAGTCTTATTACCTCAATTGAAAAGCACTTTTGGCTTGATTTCTTGACAAAATTAATAGTGAACATCGATTTTTGACCCTTGCGAGTTTAAATAGGCCATTGCTTCCCTGTGGATACGACCCGCTCCTAATTGAGTGGTTATTTTAATTGTTGATTAGTCGATTTTTCCACCACTTGCATACTACAACAACGCGTTATTTCATGTGCGAAACTTAATCGAAAGCAGAAAATCGGCACATCATCTATCACATTTCACACAAAGATGCTTATAACTTAGGGTTCTCTTTGAGTCTTGGGTAGGTTGAGTGGCTGTAGAAAGCTGCTTCGAAACCCTAAACTCAAAAATCCAAAAAAATTAGAAAAGAAGAAAAGAAGGAAAAGACCCTTCTTTGAATAAGGAGAGGGCTTGAGGCGGACTAGATTTTGGCAGACACCTGGGCGCTGTTGTGTCTTTGTAGTTCAGGTCCTTAGTAAAAATCTCCTAGTGTTGAAGAATAACTTTTGCCCAAGACATCTGACATAATTCTTTTATAAATAGCATATAGTTTTTGCTAGGGACTAGAAAAAGATAGGCATGGGGGTGTGATGTGCATACATCTGAATAGTAAAAAATGTCTATTAAAGCATGTTCTTAGTATTATATAGGCATCATGCATTGTAAATATTGCATAATATGCATCATCTTGCATTTAGGTTAGGTTGTATAAATTTTGGATTAATTTTATCTTTTTGTGGTCATTAAATAGTGAAATATCTTATCGGGGCCTCGGATTGAAGAGCCAATTGTACGGATTTGATCAAGACAACGATTGGAGTTCAACTATTCCAAGATCGCCCCAATCGGATTTCTGTAAAATTAGATGCAATTTGAGAAATATCAGAAGTCAAGGGGCCAAGATGGTGTAAATTCGTACATTAGATGACAAATCTGACCGCACGGATGGGTTCGGATTGACGATCACAACCGAACAACGTGAAAATCGATCTAATCCGACATCTGTGACACCATCTACAACTCATAGAAGATGGATGGCCAAGATGGTGCCACGTGGCACCATCCCAGCCCCCCAATGCACGCCAAGGCCTCCTGCTCCACCTCTCCAAGCGAACATCAACGCTTGATCTCGACCGTTGGATGAAGATCCAACAGCCGAGATCGGCTGTGCACAAAATCTTCTGCATGCCTCAAACGCACGTGTAGCGCAGCGGTTAAGGTACTGTGTGAGCATAGGGAGCGCGTTCTATTCGCGGCGCTATGCTCTCCTTCTCGCGCGTAGGCGCGAAATCTAGTCGTTTGATCAGATGCCAACGGCCCAAATCTTCAGATCAGATGAATGCGCCATTCGACGCTTGATGGTCATGCTTGATCTCATGTGCGGGCGTGCGACAAAGGCGCGAGCGAGATTGATTTTAAGCCGTTCGATCTTACGATAGGATGGCTAATATGCATGTTCATGCGTAGGCGTTTTGTGCGTAGAAGGAGAGGAGGCGAGGGCGTGCGTATGTCCTTCAGCAATGTGGGGTCTTTAGTGGCGCTTAAATCCGTCACTAAAGACCCCCAATTTAATGTTTTAAGATAAAATGACCTATTTGCCCATTCAAACTTCACCTATAAATAGCCCTACGACCTTGACACTTTCATCATCCCTTTGTCTCTTCTCTTATCCCCTCTAAAGCTTTAAGAACTTGACTCAAACCCGGGATGCTCCATTAGAGTTAAAAATACAAATTTTCCACCTTCTCATCCCTTTTGTGGAGCATCTTGCGGTTGTCCTCTCATTGCCATTCGGGAAGCGGATCCTGCTACGGCATCACCCTTCCCCGTTCTCCATCGTCCGTCGTCATTCTCCTTCTCGCATCTCATCACCATCGTCTGAGTGCTCTGTCAACGCAGCTTGTCCTCCAAGCAGCCGTCGAGTAGGATAACTTCTCTCCACCTTCTCTTTACCGCTTTATAGAGTAGATTTACCGTTTCTAGTGTAGATTTCCTACTTTCTACTGTAGTGATTAGTTGTAATAGACATGATATTGTGATTATGAAATTCTTGTTCATTCTATCTTTATTTTTGTCTTTATTTGTAATATTCTTTCTCTCTCTTCTATTCAATATTATTTAAGTAGATAGCTGGTTTTGAATAATTTCGAACAGCTAATCTGCTTTGTGACAAATAAAACAAATGTCGTTTTTAATCAAACGTTCGCCTCCCTGTGTTTGACTTGGAATTCCTTTCGAGTTTTGATTAAATTTATCTGTTGACGATTTTTCTCGCAAATCGCACTACAACGACGGGTTTTCCAAACTCAAATCTTTCTTACGATGATTTTCTGATTCAACATTTTGGTGCCGTTGCCACGATTTTTTCTACTTGCATAGACCACGCTCTATGCTCATGCAGCGCCTTAACTGCTGCACTACGCGTGCGTTTGAGTCGCCCGGAAGATTTTGTGCACACCCAATCTCGGCCGTTGGATCTTCATGCAACAGTCAAGATCAAGCGTTGATGTTCACTTGGAGAGGTGGAGTGGGAGGCCTTGGCGTGTGTTGGGCTGCTAGGATGGTTCCATGTGTCGCCATCTTGGCCGTTCATCTTCTGTGAGTTGTAGATGGTGCAACGAATGTTGGATTGGATCGATTTTCGTGTTGTTAGGCTGTGATCGTCGATCCAAACCCATCCGTGCGGTTGGATTTGTCATATGATGTATGGATTTACACCATCTTGGCCCCTTGACCTTTAATCTTTCTTGGACTTCATCTGATGCTATGGAAGTCCGATCGGGGTGATCTTAGAGTCGTTGAACTCCAATCATTGCCTTGATTAGATTCGTACGGTTAGATCTTCAATCTGAGGCCCCGATATGATATTGCCCTATTTCCTGACCACAAAAAGGGAAAATTAACCTAAAATTTATACAACCTAACCTAAATGCAAGATGATGCATGTTATGCAATATTTACAATGCATGATGCTTATATGATACTAAGAACATGCATTAATAGACATTTTTGGCTATTCAGATATATGCACATCACACCACCACCTCAATCTCCTCCCTTCCCTTCGACTAGCACCATCTCCTAGTCCTCCTCCTACCTCCTCCCTACCACCACCATCCCTCAATTTTTTTTTAACTAGTAAGTTTTGATTGCATGTTTTAATTAATTAGAATGTTTTAATTAGTATTCTTGAGCAATTGTGCTCATGTGTATATTTAATTTGATTACATTATATTATGTTAGTGAATGTGTGTCAAAGAAAATTTAGAAATAATTATATGTTTTGAATGTGTCAATGAATGTGAATGGGAATGTAAGGATGAGGACGAGGAGTACGGGTTGTGGGTGGTGCTAGAGGAAGGGAGGGAATATAGAGGAGGGGGTACTAGAGGAGGTAGGGGGAGGTGCGAAGAGGAATGAAGAACCTATATGTAATGTGATGGTTTCATGGTCCTATTGATATCCAAATGAAGTGAAATTTTTATTGATGTTTAATTGAACATTTTAGATCATGATTTTACCCTTGATTTGTACTTTTGAGCTCAATAATGTGTTCAATTGGCAATTGGTTCATCAGTTTATATTTGTGTATAGAATATCTCATAAATTAACCTAATTATGTATTTTTAGCACGAATTTGATGTTTTAGATCATTTCTGTTAATTCCCACACTTAACTTATTTATTATGTTAATTAGATAATGTTTAACCTAGTTTTTAGCTTCACTTGGGCATTTTAGCTATGATGAGCTACACCTCATCAGGTCCTCATGCGGCCCCTCTTCGTCGACGTTCACCTCGTCCTTAGGTAGGACCTCCCCTTGCTGTCCTCCTCCGCTTGCCTCTCCTCGCCGATGTGAAGAACGAAGGTCGCGAGGCCAACCTTCTCCTGCTGCCCAAGCCCCTCTCCCCATCCTGTCCTCAACTACAACCAGAACCACCTCATCCTCATCCCCCTCCCTTGTGAAATGAGGCCGCGACCACCACCACCACAACCGGCCACCCTTCCTCTCGCCGCAACCACCACCTCATCCTCGTCCTCCCTCCCTACCGCCACCACCACCGTGATGTGCATACATCTGAATAGCCAAAAATGTCTATTAATGCATGTTCTTAGTATCATATAAGCATCATGCATTGTAAATATTGTATAACATGCATCATCTTGCATTTAGGTTAGGTTGTATAAATTTTAGGTTAATTTTCTTTTTTTGTGGTCAGGAAATAACAAAATATCTTATTGGGGACTCGGATTGAAGATCCAACTATACAGATGTGATCAGGGCAACGATCGGAGTTCAATGACTCCAAGATCACCCTGATCGGACTTCCCTAGCATCAGATGCAGTCTGAGAAAGATCAGAGGTTAAGGGACAAAGATGGTGTAAATCCATAAATTAGATGACAAATCTGACTGCACGGATGAGTTTGGATCGACGATCGCAGCCCAACAGCGTGAAAATCGATCCAATCCAACATCTGTGGCACCATCTACAACTCATAGAAGATGGACAGCTAAGATGGTGCCACGTGGTGCCATCCCAGCTGCCCAACACATGCCAAGGCCACCCGCTCCACCTCTCCAAGAGAACATCAACGCTTGATCTTGACCTTTGGATGAAGATCCAACGACCGAGATCGGCTGTGCACAAAATCTTCCGTGCACCTCAAATGCACGCGTAGCGCAGCAGTTAAGGTGCTGCGTGTGCATAGAGCGCGGTTTCAATTCGCGGCGTTGCGCTCTCCTTCTCATGCGCTGCCGTGAAATCTAGCCACTCGATCAGATGTCAATGGCCCAAATCTTCAGATCAGACAGATGCGCGATTTGACGCTCACGCTCGATCTCATGCGTGGGAGCGTTACGAAGGTGCAGGCGAGATTGATTTTATGCCGTCTGATCACGCGATTGGACTGCTAATATTGCATGTTCGTGTGTAGGCGTTTTGTGCGCAGAAGAGAGGAGGCGGGAGTGTGTGCACATCCTTCAGCAACATGGAGTCTTTAGTGACGCTTAAATCTGTCACTAAAGACCCCCCCAATTTAATGTTTTAAGATAAAATGACCAATTTGCCCATTCAAACTTCACCTATAAATAGCCCTACGACATCCACACTTTCATCATCCCTTCCTCTCTTCTCTTTCCCCCTCTAAAGCTCTAAGAGCTTGTCCTAAATCCGGGACGCTCCATTAGAGTAAAAAATACAAATTTTCCACCTTCGCATCCCCTTCGTAGAGCATCTCGTAATTGTCCTCTCACCGCCATTCGAGAAGCGGATCCCGCTGCGATGTCACCCTACCCCGTTCTCCGTTGTTCGTTGTCGTTCTCCTTCTTCCCACATCTCATCACCTTCGTTTGGGCACTCCGTCAATGCAACTCGTCCTCCAAGCAGCCGTCGAGGAGGATAACTTCTCTCCACCTTCTCTTTACCACTTTATAGAGTAGATTTACAGCTTTCTAGTGTAGATTTCCTGCTTTCTACTATAGTGATTAGTTGTGATAGACATGATATTGTGATTATGAAATTCTTGTTCATTCTATCTCTATTTTTGTCTTTATTTGTAATATTCTCTCTATCTTCTATTCATTATTATTTAAATAGATAGCTAGTTTTGAATAATTTCGACTAGCTAATTTGCTTGGTGACAAATAAAACAAGCGCGATGTTTAATCAAATGTCTGCCTCCTTGTGTTCGACCCGGAATTCTTTTCGAGTTTCAGTTAAATTTATATGTTGACGATTTTCTCACAAATTGCACTACAATGACGGATTTTGAAAACTCAACTTCCGTTTGCGACAATTTCCCACTTCAACATTTCGGTGCCGTTGCCGGGGAGGCGATGCTCAATTTTTCACGTTTTTCAACCTTACTTATCTTTTACCTCACTTCTCTCGTTTCTTATTGTGATTGCAGGTACTCTCACGAGGTGACCAAAAGTGGTAGATTGGAGTAAAGTGCTGTTGAAAGGTTTATAAGTTTACCCCCACCTCCCCACCCACTAGATTTCATTCCATCACTTAATAACATAAACCCTAATTAACCTAGGAGCTTGCATAAACTTTAAGGGTAGTTTTGATTGTTTGTTTGTCACCTCCACCTGCCTCACCCTCCGCATATAAGGAAAAAAAATTTAAAAAAATTTCACAAAGGTACACAACCTCTTTTGATTCTTCATACTCAACCGGTAACTCGATTTTTAGGACCGGTACACTCACCAACACATAATTGAGTAGAAATCAGATTATGTAATCACTTGTGTACCTAATTAAGTGATGCATTAGGCCAATTATTTGAGTTATTTGGGCCACACCATTTCAACTAAAAATAACTCATGAAGTAGCTACCACATAGGTTCAACTTTCAGGGATTTACTAGGCACTCCACATTCTTTTAAGCTTTAAAGGAAAACATCTTCACCTGTGCTTTCAAAACCTGGTGTGCCAACTGAACTTGATTGAATACACCTAAAGTTGAATCCTAAAAGCTACTAAGCAAGATTTAAACGTTAAAATTTATCACATCAAAAAATAATCTTGCTTGAAAATCATTGGTTGTGCACGCACACACAAATCAATCAATCATTAAGGGCACAACCCAGATAAGGGGCCCATCACATTCCAAAGCACATTCAAACCAAACCCTAATTAAAATAGAGTAGATGTTGGCCTTAAGGATTGGACTCGCTCTTTAGAGCCCAGATCGAGATTATTTTTGGTTAGTCTGTTTCTACCATTCAATCTGATGTCTAGCTAGGGGAGCAGAATCAAACGATTGCGGCTGGGGGGTACACTAGGAACTAGAGGAGCAAGCCAAAGGAAGAACCTTCTCCCCAGCCCCTCCCTCTAACTGGTTGGATTGACTAGAAAGAAGTAGATCAAATCATTTCTTTATCTCATGATAGGTTTTGGGAGTCTATAGGTTTTTAGGCTAGCCCACTTAAGGACAGGTTTGTTTGTATTACAGGGCACCTTTCTTCATCCCATTTTGTCATGGATCCTTCCACATCCTATTCGCACTTCCACTCCTACCCTCCTACCACTACTTATTCCCAAAATGATTATTATTCCAACCAGACTTATTCTCATCCATCTTCTAGTTGGGATAATCCTATTTGGGGATACAATTCCAGACCTTCGTGTTCAGAGTCTAACCCTGGACACCATAATCTTGATTCTTATCCTTCTCCGAGCAACATCGATTGTAGATCACCGCCCTCATTTGGACAACCCAATATGATCTACAATAAAGAAGAATATTCTTATCCTTACCCTTCCCCAGATCACAATGCATATTGGTCACCACCCTCTTTGAACAACTTGAAATGACCTATTATTAGGGAGGGTATCAAGAACCTCAATTCGTTAACTCCCCTGCACTGAACCTAAACTCGCCCAACCCTGAACCAAACCATCTGGTTCAGGTTAACCAGGCCCAAGATAAGGTGTTGGCTAACTTAAGGAATACCTTACAAATTTTAGAAGCTCAGCCAACACCTTGCACTGAAGAATTGGAGCCCCCGATTAAAATGATTGACGATCTTAACAAGTATTTGTTGGATTGGCTCCAGGATGTTAAGGATGGAGGCCTGGGTGAGTTTTTACTTGGGAAGTTATTGAAGTTGAGGATGAGATTTATGATTGCTCTAGTCCAATCTTGGAAGGATTCCTAGGATGAACCCCTGAGAGGAGAGTCGATGTCAGAATCCACTCAGGCACCTGTAGGGGTGACATGTTTTACGAGACCAGTGTTGACCAGGTTATTCTAGAGCAATCAAATAAGGATGAACTGATTTCTTCACCTGAGATCCCTGAGCCGGTGTACGACGAAACGTATGTCTCTATGGAACAGAAAATGATTGATGATTTTAAGGCATACATTAATGCGGATTAAGAATTCTTTGATTTTGAAAGTAAAGAATCATTATGCGAAATCTCACCTGATTTTACAGCACACAATCTCAGTGAGACGACCGGGCCTGAGTAATCCAATAAATCATGTGATGCCCGAAAATTGCGGAACTTGATCATGTTGGGGCTCGCATGGTGGATTCAAATCCTGATTTCATGAAGGATTCAATTCAAAGCCTAATTCCTTAATTACACCCCTTTGAGTATATTGATGATTTTGTTTTTAAGATCACTAGACCCAAGTCAATTCTGATTCAGCAACAAATCTTGGACTTAGACATTTTAGATGGGGTGATTAATATGCAAGAGGTCCCGGAATTCAAAATTCTGATTATGGAAGATAGGAGTTTGGAAATGAAGATTTGGGAATCTAATTCCAGAGAAAGTAAAAGACCGAGTCTAAGGGTGCCTATTTATCTCAAACCACCAACCTTCTACCAGGACCCTTATGACATCTTTGATTTAGAGGATGTCCAACCCAAGCGCACATTCATTGATTATCCATTTGAGCTTAATTTCTTTGTAACCCAACTTTTTGGACTTGGGTTGCATCCGCACAAATCGTAGGTCTGACCCCGCTTGCATACTGATCTCACGTTTTGGATAATTTTTATCAAGAACCTTAAATATACTCGACCATGGGGTATGGGTCTGCATCACAATATGGTCCACTTCTGTGGACATCTTCTCCTGGCAGGTCCAAAGCTAAATTTTCTTATTCTGATTCTGACCTGTACCTGTGAGTTCTTTATTTCTTCTTCTTTGTATAGTGTACCTAGCTGAAGGCACTAAATTCAGCACGTATATAGTTTCTTTTCATCTCGAAGCTGACTTGTTATTCACGCAATTTGGGTGCTTTCTACTCTACTCCACTCTGTTTCATGTCTTTTTAATACAATGAGGACATTGCATTAGATAGGCATGGGGGGGTGGATATCATTATCTGAATCATTTTGTTGGCTCCGTTGATTCTTATTATTTTCTCTTTATTTTCGAAAAAAAATTATGGAATTAGTAAAGATAACTTAGGCTTTAGAAAATTTTCAATCGTAGAGAATAAAACTGTATGATTTGAACACTAAGACCCTTCAGGTCTTCGGGCTTAATTAGCCTGGGTGTCCACTAAAATGTGGACTTATTTCTCGAGTCCTCGTCATTCTAAATTCAGATTTTAATTGGTTAAGTTGAGGTGATAAGTACATGACTTATCAACCTACCCTTTGATTTGAGGGGATTTTAAGTCTAGGCATCTACACAGTTTTCGCACTAACTCGTTTTTCGATGATTTTAACGGAAATTAGTTAGCTAATGAACCTTCGAGGGTGGTATGGCTGGCAAGTTATTGTGGGTAACAACCCATTGGTAGGTTGTCCAGAGCTCAATCACACGATCATTCTTTTCCTACTATCTTTAGGTAAATCTTAGATCAAAGAAGCTACCTACTTAGAAAAAAAGAAAAAAAATGAAAAATATCCAAAAAGAAAAGAAAAAATAGAAAAGGAGAAAAGAAAAGAAAACAAGAAATAAGCCACACTTCACCACACGAGTATGACTTGCAAGTTATCGTGGGTAATAGCTCATTGGTAGGTTATCCAGAACCCAGCTTAAGAAATGCACGTATAATTTCAAAACACTTAGGAAGAAGTGGAGAAGTAGAATAAGCCGGGGACATATATACTGGGTTCGCCCTTGTGTTGACCTCATAAAAATAAAAGTAGGGAGAATGCTACCGGTCGAATAGATACAACTTTAGGCAAAATTTCTTTTCAAGGTCACCTAGGTGTGTAGAAACCCGAAGTCGGTTCTAATCGCCGATCAGTGAGTCTATCACATTTTACACAAAGATGCTTAGAGCTTAGGGTTCTCTTCGAGTCTTGAGTGGGTTGAGTGGTCGTAGAAAGCTGCTCCGAAACCCTCAACTCAAAAATCCAAGAAAATTAGAAAAGAAAAGAAGAAAAAGATCCTTCTTTGAATAAGGAGAGGGCTTGAGGCGGTCTGCATTTTGGCAGACACTCAGGCGCTGTTGTGTCTTTGTAGTTCAGGTCCTTAGTAAAAATCTCCTAGTGTTGAAGAATAACTTTTGCCCAAGAAATCTGACTTAATTCTTTTATAAATAGCATATAGTTTTTGCTAGGGACTAGCAAAAGATAGGCATGGGGTGTGATGTACATACATTTGAATAACAAAAAATGTCTATTAATGCATGTTCTTAGTATCATATAAGTATCATGCATTGTAAATATTACATAACATACATCATCTTGCATTTAGGTTAGGTTGTATAAATTTTAGGTTAATTTTCTCTCCTTGTGGTCAAGAAATAGTGAAATATCTTATCAGGACCTCGGATTGAAGATTCAATCGTATGGATCTGATCAGGGCAACGATCGGAGTTCAACGACTCCAAGATCGCCTCGATCGAACTTCCGTAGCATCAGATGTAATCCGAGAAAGATCAGAAGTCAATGGGCTAGGATGGTGTAAATCCATACATCAGATGAAAAATCCGACCGCACGGATGGGTTCGGATCGACGATCGCAGTCCAACGGCGCGAAAATCGATCCAATCCGACATCTGTGGCACCATCTACAACTTACAGAAGATGGACGACCAAGATGGTGCCACGTGGCGCCATCCCGGCCCCCCAATGCACGCCAAGGCCTCCTGCTCCACCTCTCCAAGCGAACATCAACACTTGATCTCGATCGTTGGTTGAAGATCCAACGGCCAAGATTGGCTGTGCACAAAATTTTCTGCACGCCTCAAGCGCACGTATAGCGCAGCGGTTAAGGCATTACATGAGCATAGAGCGCGCGTTCGATTCATGGCGTTGTGCCCTCCTCATACGCGGGTACGAAATCTAGCCGCTCGATCAGATGCCAACGACCCAGATCTTCAAATCAAACGAACGCGTGATTCGACGCTAGATGCTCATGCCCGATCTCACACGCAGGCGCGAGACAAAGGCGCAGGAGAGATTGATTTTAAGCCGTCCGATCTCGCGATCAGACGGCTAATATTGCGTGTTCGTGTGTAGGTGTTTTGTGCGCAGAAGGAGAGGAGGCGGGGGCATGCGTACGTCCTTCAGCAACGTGGGGTCTAATGTTTTAAGATAAAATGACCTATTTGCCCATTCAAATTTCACCTATAAATAACTCTACAACCTCCACACTTTCATCATCCCTTTGTCTCTTCTCTTACCCCCTCCAAAGTTCTAAGAGCTTGTCTTAAACCTGAGATGCTCCATTAGAGTTAAAAATACAAATTTTCCACCTTCTCATCCCTTCATGGAGCATCCTACAGTTGTCCTTTCACTGTCGTTCGGGAAGCGGATCCCGCTACGACATTGCCCTGCCCCATTCTCCGTCATCTGTCGTCATTCTCCTTCCCGCATCTCATCACCTTCGTCTGGGTGCTCCGTCAATGCGGCTCGTCTTCCAAGTAGCCGTCGAGGAGGATAACTTCTCTCCATCTTCTCTTTACTGCTTTATAGAGTAGATTTACCATTTTCTAGTGTAAATTTCCCACTTTCTACTGTAGTGATTTGTTGTAATAGACATGATATTGTGATTATGAGATTATTGTTCATTCTATCTTTATTTTATCTTTAATTGTAATATTCTCTCTCTCTTCTATTCATTATTATTTAAGTAGATAGCTAGTTTTGAATAATTTCGACCAGCTAATCTTGTTTGTGACAAATAAAACAAACGTAATTTTTAATCAAACGTTCGCCTCCTTATGTTTGACCCGGAATTCCTTTCGAGTTTCGGTTAAATTTATCTGTTGACGATTTTTCTCGCAATTTGCGCTACAATGACGGGTTTTCCAAACTCAAATCTTTTTTGCAATGATTTTCCGATTCAACATTTTGGTGTCGTTGCCGCAATTTTTTCTACTTGCATAGACCACGCTCTATGCTCACGCAGCGACTTAATCGCTGCGCTACGCATGCGTTTGAGGCGCCTGGAAGATTTTGTGCATAGCTGATCTTGGCCATTAGATCTTCATCGAACAGTCGAGATCAAGTGTTGATGTTCACTTGGAGAGGTGAAGTGGGAGGCCTTGGCGTGTGTTGGGCAGCTGGGATGGCTCCATGTGGCATTATCTTGGCCATCCATCTTCTGTGAGTTGTGGATGGTGTAATGGATGTCGGATTGGATCGATTTTCGTACTGTTGGGCTGCGATAGGTGATCCGAACCCCATTCGTGCGATTAGATTTATCATCTGATGTATGGATTTACACCATCTTGTCCCCTTGACCTCTGATCTTTCTTGGACTGCATCTGATGCTATGGAAGTCTGATCGGGGCGATCTTAGAGTCATTGAACTCCGATTGTTGCACTGATTAGATCTGAACAGTTGGATCTTCAATCCGAGGCCCCGATAAGATATTGCCCTATTTCCTGACCACAAAAAGAGAAAATTAACTTAGCATTTATACAACCTAACCTAAATGCAAGATGATGCATGTTATGCAATATTTATAATGCATGATGCTTATATAATACTAAGAACATGTATTAATAAACATTTTTAGTTATTCAGATATATGCACATCACACCATCACCCCAATCTCCTCCCTTCCCTTCGACTAGCACCACCTCCTAGTCCTCCTCCTACCTCCTCCCTACCACCACCATCCCTCAATTTTTTTTTAACTAGTAAGTTTTGATTGCATGTTTTAATTAATTAGAATGTTTTAATTAGTATTCTTGAGCAATTGTGCTCATGTGTATATTTAATTTGATTACATTATATTATGTTAGTGAATGTGTGTCAAAGAAAATTTAGAAATAATTATATGTTTTGAATGTGTCAATGAATGTGAATGGGAATGTAAGGATGAGGACGAGGAGTACGGGTTGTGGGTGGTGCTAGAGGAAGGGAGGGAATATAGAGGAGGGGGTACTAGAGGAGGTAGGGCGAGGTGTGAAGAGGAAGGAGAAGGTAGGAGGCGGGTGTTGAGGAGGTGGAACTAGAGGAGAGAATTGAAGGAGGAGGGAGGAGGCAAGGGGAGGGTCTAGGGGAGGATTTGAGTGTTAGGGTTATGAGTTTAGGGATTAGGTTAACAAACTTAATGTTTAGGGTTTAGAAAGGAGTGAAGGAAGAGGATGGAGAGGGAGTAAGAGGAATATGAAGAAGATTAGGGGTTAAGAGGATGAGGAGAGAGTTGGGGTGGAGGCAATGATGTCAGAAAATGCATTTAGATAATTCTTTCATTATAGCTAGCGTTTACGACATCAATTTTAAAGAGAAATATAAAGATATGAGTATGTGTGTCGAACACGAAGAAGCGTTAAATTAGATCAATTAATCGCTTAATTGTCACATGATATTTATTTAGTTTTCTTGCGAAAAGAGAGAGAGGGAAAGAGAGAGGGAGATTAGAGTTAGAAATCTGAAATCAAATGGGGATCACTAATTATGCATGAAACCAAGATATGATGAATCAAGATGATAACACAAGATAATACATTGCATAAGTGAAATTGTTTAACAATAATGCTAGATGAATGCTTAGAGAAACATGAATATATAGCTAAAGAAACAATAGAATAAGTGCTAAAAATGGGGCATCGAGGTAGCCATGGTGGTGGAGAGACTTCTGTCAGTAGCTCAATAGCTCTAAGGCCTTGCTTTGAAGCTTTATGGAGGTGGGCGACGTGCTTGGTAGTAGATATTGAGAGATGCCCATGAATGGAGGGGTGTAGGCCACCTTATAGTGGAGGAGAGGAGGCCAAAAAAGGTATTGCACAATTAGTGATAGCAAGGACGTCGCTGCAGCACAGCTGCAAGCGTCGTTGGAGTTCAGCTCACACGCACGCTGTCCTCCGCGCACGCATATTGCCTTTGCACACTCATCGTTGGATGCGCGTCGCAGATTGCCATTAGAGGGCCAAAATCGCACAAGAGTGTGCACTTCAAATTACGCGGATCACGCATATATGATCTCGCGTGCGATAGTGCGTGGGGTCGCGCGTGGGTGAATCCTGCTCTCTGGGAGCACCACGTAGCCGCCTCCATCACCGTCTAATCACAATTGAGCGGTCCAATTTCGCCACCCTTTGCGTGTTATGTAATTGAGTCTTTGCAAGAGCTCAAACTCTTGCCACAGCGTGCATGGGTTGAGGCGCTAACAGCTGCGCCATCTATGCAGATTGTCGCGTGGATGGTTTTGGGTCCCCGCGGCATCGACTATTGGATGAAGATCCTACGGTGGACGGTGAAGCGCGACGAGGTGAGTCTAATGAAGATCGAACAGTGGTGGGCGCGCGATGAAGAACTAAGCGGCGGATGGTGTGCGATGGAAGGCAGAGTAGGCACAACGTGGCTGATTTTGGATCGTTGATCATCAAATCAATAGCCAGAGCTTCTTTGGCTCATTGAGGGAGCTATAGAGGCTAGAACTATTGGGAATGTAGTTAAGGTTAGTCTTGAGGAGTATACTGGAGAAGTGTAAGGAAATGTTGCTGAAATTTTTCCAAACACTGGTTGTATGTAAGAAATAACGTTGTGTTCAAATCTTCAAGGATGGGCTATCAAGTGAAAATCTTCTTAAAATACACATTTTTTCCTTATTCAAATCTAACTTATGAGTAGTTGTCATTGACATTTAGATTAATTATCATGGATAAGCCATGGATTAGTCTGAGGAATTTGAATTACTATGAATACAAGAATGGAGTGATTTCATTTCTAGAGTGGGCATTTAATGATGATAAGAAGACATTTAGACGAGGAGAATTCTTTCAGCTGATTTTATGGCCATGTAGATGCTGTTTGAATGTGTTTTTCTATGATTGAAGAATAGTTTTCGAGCATATGATATGTAACGGTTGGTGGCAACATTACGTAACTTGGACAGTTCATGGTGAGTAAATCACAATAGAAGTCAGAAAAGAGAGAATTGGTGATTTAGAACCAAGTGATGATAATTAAGAAGATGAATTGGATGAAATGTTACATAATATAAAAGTAGCAAACCCAGAGGATGCAGATGACGATGAGATATTACGAGATTGTAATGAGTTTTACGATGCAGTTAAGGCAGCAGAGGATCCTATTGCTCCTGGAATAATGTCAATGTCAAAGTTGTCATTCCTTCTAAAATTGTTTTAGATGAAAATGATGAATAGAGTCATAGCGAAATTAATGTCTGAGGTCCTTCAATTCATTGGGGAGCTGCTGAATATTCCTGTTGAGTACCCTCGGTTATGATATGATGCGAAGTAGATACGTAGGCTCGGACTGAAATACGAGAAGATTGATGCTTGTCGTAATGACTGTTCCTTTACAGAAACAAGTACTCAGGGTTGAGTAATTGTCCTGAATTTGGTAAGGAGAGGTATAAGGTGGGTAAGTCAACAAACATAGGCGGAAAGAAACAACCAAAGAAGATTCTTCGTTATTTTCTACTGATCCATAGGCTTCAACGCCTATTCATTTCCATTAAAACAACAAAATTAATGGCATAGTATAAGGGGAATAAATCCAAAGATAGACATATCCGTCATCCAATAGATTTTGACGAGTGGAATAAATTTAATGAGAATCATGCATTATTCGCAGAGGAGAGACGGAATGTGACACTAAGGCTTGCAAGCGATGGATTCAACCCATTCAAGAACTTATATCTCTTATATTCCATATGGCCGGTCGTCATGTTAACTTATAACTTACCTCTATAGCTATACATGTGACCCGCATTCATTATTCGTAGTCATGTGTGATTATATTTTTATAGGATTTCTAATTTTTTACAGGTCTTTCACGTAGCTAAAACCTTTAGTAAAAAGAAAAACCTAATTATTTTCAGCCATTTTATAACCGACGAGAATAGTCTACCATCGAAATTGCAATGCATTGTTGACTGTTAAAAAATGAATGAGAATAGTGGCATTCTCATCTGTTATAAACAAACGGTTGGCATTATTACGATACTTGACCGTTGTATATATTGTCCTCCGTTTTCACTTAACGGTTGAGAATACGATTTTACTAGACCATTTAAATAGTAGTTAATGTAGATGTTTATGTCGATGGTGTATTTAGAAAGGTCGAGAAAAACCTTCCTTGATCGTTAAAAATAGAAGACAGAAATACTCATACGTCGAATGAGGGTTTGCCTTTTTTGTGTCGGTAATATTTTAGAATTGTTGAAAAAATATAATGACGACATTACATTCCTTGACCATTTTTCTCGACCGTTTATTTCAAACCGACTGACGATAGTGAATATTCTTGTAGTGATACTTTGTAACAAAAGAGCAAGCAAATATTTCATCCATCTTATAAAACATTAAATGCCATCCATAATTCTATTAAAAAAGCTCCTGCTAAATATGTTAATATCATTTACAAATGAATTCATTTTATATATCAGGTCGATAGATTTGACCTATGGGTCATCTGATTCAATAATTTATTTCATTAGTTTAGATTGTATATATTAAATCCATCAACTAACCTAAAATACATTAGAATTTTATAATTTAGATCTTCACCCAAGTTATAATCCAGATAACCCAGATTAAGTGATCTATTTCTTACGATTTGAGTGGATTATTGGCGTTGACCCAAATAATGCCTGCAGCTCTGCTGGACAGTGGTGGGATGTTAATGGCGGTGGTAACCTGCATGGTCGGTCACATGTAACGACAAAGAGGTTTTTTTGGTGCACCGGAGGAGCGGCGTTTCGATCCAAATGAGAAAGTACAGAGGAAAAATAGTGTAAGCCAGATAAAAAAAAGGAGGTCTATCTATACTTTATGTCGGATTAAGCTAAAGATTAATTATGTCTTCTTTAGATTTTCACGCATCGCATGACCTTTTGCCATCGTATACGATTTATTATCACATTAGTCAATTCATATTTTACTTTTGTTTCATTTATAATTAAACAATATGCTTTATCTTTAGGTGGATAAGTCAACTGAGTTTTTTCTCAGTAGCGGAGGGGGTCACCATTTATTTAGCATTGGTGAGAGGAATAAATAAATAAATGTAGTTTGAAATATATTAATTAGAGTGGTGATTTTAATAAATGTATTTTAATTTTTTATCCGTAGAAATTATTTTTTACCGATGAAAAATTACTTTTCAAGTAAAAAATTATTACTTCCCATAAGTGAAAATTATATTTCAAGTGAAAAATCATTTTCTATGAACGAAAATGTAAAATATACTGATGTATTTTCATTTTCAACTGGTGTTTTGATTTTCAATCGATTAAAAATTATTTCTAATTGGTTGCAAATTATTTTCAACCGATGTATTTTGATTCGATTGATTTTCATCCGATTGATTCTCATTTTTAATAGATTGATTCTGATTTTCAACCAATTGATTCTTGACCCAAAATTGATTATATGAATCGATGCATATTGTGTGGTTTGGGGTCAAATGACACCACCCACCCTCTAATTTCTTTTATTTCTAGAGATAAAGTTTTTGGATTAGAAAAAGATTGAGGTTTTTTACATAAATATTATTGGTGAACTTTTGTTATTGTACAATCAATCAATATATACACTGAAATCCTATGTAGGATTCAATCAGTGGGCTACTGTAACTTGTATTGTGAATTTATTTTTCTAGAATGGTCAATATTATTTAAGTAACTATTAAAGTATAGTATTTGATTTGATTTCCAATGTACCTCATTTCTCTTTTCTTTCACTTATTTTTTTTGATTTCCTTGTCTCTCTCGCCTCTTTCCTTTTATATTTTATTTATTTTATTTTTTTGCACATTGTTTAATATGTACATCCATTTCAAATTTCGTATTTGTCATCGACCTCATCGTCTTGTTCTTTTTCATTAGAGAATAATATTAAGTATGTTTCTGCAAGAGTGTGAAATAATATATAATTAAATTGATATTTGATTAGATGTACCAAGTAATGTATTTTAAAATACTTGATGTATTTTAATTTTCAATCAATACTTTTTATTTTCCATCAATTAAAAATTATGACGCATGGGCCATTATTTTCAAAATAAGCCCTTACATTATTTCTTTTTAAAATTTTCTCTTAATCAAAATTGCAGCAAAATTTAGATACAATTTTAACTTTTATACTCCTTCAATAAGACATAGGCTAAAATCTAATTACCATACATTCTTTGTATTTACACACAGATGCTACCATCTAGTTAATAACCTTTACATGAATGGTATTTAAATCAAGTTCTATTGGGATAAGCTACTCTTTTTGGCTAAAACGTACAACCGCCATAGTTTTTCCCTTAAATTATATCATAGACTCAAAAAATACCACTTCATTGCTCCCTTCTATCATCGCTCATCTTTTCAGCTCTCTACCACCGCTAATCGTTCTCATTGTTACTTTCTTAATTAACTCAAAATTAGACCTATTAAAATTTTGAGTCAAAGTTAGTCCTTGGATTGAATCCACCTGATCAACATTTAAAAAGGCCCTAATCCAAGTGCAATTCAACTCAATCCACAGGCTGAAAATGCTCGACCCAAATCCAGTCGAATATGGGGCAATGCCGACTTAGGCCAACCCATGAACCAATGGTTATGTTAATATATAAACTAATTCAACCAGTATTTTTATTTATTAGAGTTCCATTCCATAAATGTAATCCTATTAAAAATGTAAGATAAGTTGGGCAATATTACATTACCCTTTTTTTTTTTAAGTCAAGTTGGAAAAAACTCAAGCTCAATAAGAATTTTTGCAAGTGGAAAATGGGAAAAGGCTTTTTTATTTGTCAAAAATGTGAAACTACGTATTGTACAACGTATTTTGAAATGTATAAGATAAGAATGATAATTTTAACTGATGTATTTTAATTTTTTACTAGTAAAAATTATTTTTCATAGATGAAAAATTAATTTCTAAATGAAAAATTACTTCACATACGTGAAAAAATCACTTTTCACATATGCACCTGGTCACCTCACAATAATAGTGTAATAATAGGAAAATAACTATATTTATTCTTTTCCAATTATCAACTACAGCACAAAACAATACTGTAACGTAGGGAAAGAAGTTAAGTAAAGTGCATGCAACATAAGTTGGAATGATGTCCATCAAAAATAAAAATACGTCACCCAATAGAAAAATAGAAAAACATGAAAGTAAGGAAGAAATATAAAATAACCTACCTCTAACAAATATTATGGTAACCAGTAGCATAGACCTACGAACCTACCAACCTCTTGTAGGAAGTCCAAAAAAAAAAAAAAAAAAAATCAACGTGAGCTAAAAAGCACAACAAGGTAGCGCTTTCAGTGTATTATAAGGAAAAGAAAAACCCCATAGTTATTTATTGATTGGTTTATTCCCATTTCCATTTACTTATCTTATTTTTCTAAATTATATTTTATTTTCTGGAAATTTTCTCTTAATTAAGATCGTCAGGACTTGAGGTGGGATTCAATAAGATACATCAGGTGGCCAACCCGACATGCTTCATCGTTTCTTATCTTAGTTATATCGCAACAATGTAGCTACTTACAGAAGGAAGTCTATACTCAAGAACGATCTTCGTATCCATAGAGTTGGATCATCCTCACTCGCTAATCAACCATCACCACAATATTTCCAACCATACACTGCCCGAGCAATACACAAGACGCTACATGTCTTAATCGTGGTGCTGAAGAGGCATGCAGTTAAACAATTAGAGTGAACATAGAAAGCCATGAAGTTGACTAGGCTGGAACGTACAATGTTGAATATATTCAAAATATTGAGAAAAGAGAGTCAATAGAATTTTCTAAGTACACATCTTGATTTTATGATAATATTACAAGTGAGCCTTAATGGTGTTGACTTGTCTAAATCATAATCTTCTGAACTAGTTAAACCCCCTATAGCAATGATCCAATCTTGGAAGATTTCATTGAATCTGAAAATATCATTGGTGAGATCCTAGACCATGGGCTTAATTTAGAGGATGAAGAGGGCAGGGGCATAATTATGAAAGAAATGATCCCTGCATCTAAGGTCCTTAATTTTGAAGAAAATGAGAAGGAGAAAGAAAACATCACATCAAGTGACTTGGAGACTAATGAAAATATATGCATCGGAAATACATTCAATTATGAGACATATTTGTAAGGATTACAAATTCTTTAATTGTAATGACGAAGGGCCTATCTTTGTTGTAGATGTCTCATTGGAAACTTTGGATATAGTGATAGGAAGCAAAACTAATTATGCGAAATTTATCTACAAGGATCATCGATTTTTTGAATTGGTGACGAATGTTTTATTGTTGAAGTATCATTGGAAACTTTCGACTTTAAGGAAGAACTTTATATTAAAGACAAACTTGAGAATGGACCAATTGATGAGCTTAAATTTGAAATCTTTAATGATAAATTAAAGGGAAGACCCTCCATTGAATCTTTGCGACTTAGACGAGGCTAAGATAGAGGAACTAAACATTGAACTTGATGAAAATTTGATGACTAGCCTCATCGTCGCATCAAACCTAGAGATTTTAAAAGTTGAATCAATTGTTCTTGAATTAGATAAATCTAAGCTAGATCTTATTAGTCATGACTCTATGGACTTGGATTCTTTCGATGGGGTTCATAATATCTAAGTTGTCCTTGGTGAGGAGGTAAAAGATTTAGGGGATGATAATGAGGACATGACCATTTTAGAAGAAAATTCTATGAGAAATGGAAGATGATGTTGAACTAGGCGACCTACCAATTTTTATTAAGGAGCAATTCAACTTTGAAATTGAAACTGACTGTTGTAAGGAGGAAGTTAAAAAGAAACAAGTCTATTACATTGTGAATGATTTTATAAAATCATTCGAGGATGATATTTGTAAAATAGGGGCCTTGTTAGGAGTCACTTATGACCAACTTCCCTCTGAATTCAAAAACCAATTCAAGTCAAATTCTGAATTTGAAATCATGAAATTTGTTGATGATTGGATACTTGATGAAAGGTTGAATGGGATACCCAAAGCCATCAATTGGTGGGAAATTTGGAATCAGCTCGAATAAGGTTTGGATGGCATGTATGGAGTAACATTCAAAGGTTACAACTCACACTGCACAATTCCTTAGGAATCCTTAGTGATTTTGAGGATCCTTGTTATCCTCTACCTTCTGACTTTAGAGAGGTTGTTCCTTATCTTCTTATAATTCTTAAACCTCTCAAGGTAGCCTGTAAAGTTTCTCGCAACAATTTCTTTCAGTGAGCCTATGGTGCAACACTTCATCATCAGCTTATCAATATTCTTGACTATCTCTTCTGTAAGCTTGTTTTACTATCCTCATTTTTAGGGCTTATGTCTAACCTTTTTTGTTCCAATCCAACTAAAGACGTAAAAAGTTAGTGCTTGTTGGGAGGCAATCCAACCCAGTTTTGCTCATATGTAGTAGGTTGATTTCCTTTCGGGTTCAAGTTAGCATTTTTCATGAAAACAACTCAGAGTTATTCAGGTAATATCTTCCCTTTCTCAAGCTTATTTTATATTCATAAGGCATATAATGAGAACATTGCATGAAATAGGCATGGGGGGTAGGTAAATTTTTTTTGAATTGCCTATATCTAGTCTCCTTCAATTTTTCTAGTTTAAAAAAAAAGTTGTAAATATCATAAGTTGCATGATCTAAGCTAAGGGAGGATGGTAAGAATAGGTACTAAGGAATTGTTGACCTTAAGGGTGTGTTTTGAGATCTTATGCCTAGACTCTTTAGGTCGTAGGTGACTTAATCAACTCATGTACTTCCTAAGATTTGGACATGTTTCTGAGCCCTTGAAGAGACTTATTAGATGAGGTATTAAGTAAATAGTGTGGGAAGTATGCGGCTGAATTATTTACCTAGCCTCTGGTTTGAAAAATTTTGGAAGATTGAGTATGTTACATATACGCACACCCTAATTTCACTTGTAGTAACTACACATTAAGAACTTAATTTCACAGGTATGGTTGTTACATTGTACTAGGTGTGCTCCTCAAATGTAAGGTACTTAGATCCCAGCCTAGCACTTACATGATCACAAGTATGGATGTAATGTTGCATTGGGTAGGCTCCCCAGATGTAGGATATTTAGATCCTAGCTTGCCATTTAGATTCCCGCATAACTTTGCTGAAATGATGTTCTAAAATAAGCTTTTGCATGAGACCCACGTATATAGTATTATTATATATTATATATTAAAAAATAAAAAGAAAAAGAAAAAAGTAAGAAAAAGAAAGATTTTTTTTTTGAAACAAAACCTTCTAAAAAAGAATATATATTCAAATATGCATCGCAGAATAAGGAGGGTGCCTCTTACAATGTGATCCTAAGGTGTTGGAGTGCAAGGCCCTCACTATAGTTATATATAGTAATAAATAAAAAGGATTGATGATTCCATTTTTGTAGTAAGGCTAATCTGCAATGGAGTGAGTAGGATGATAGATGAACTCAATACTTAATGAACAAAACTTCTAAATACAGTTGCCACTTATTGAGTCAGTTGCATGAGCACAGATACTTAGAATTTCAGTTTCTCGCAAACCATTCTTGGATTTTTTAAGCCATAGAACCCTATACTTGAGACCCAAAACTGAGTCAAGTTTGAATTTGATTAAGTAAAGCAGTTTGTATCTTGGTCAGTACATGAGTGTTGTTGAGTCTTTGTGCAAGATTTTGGGCATACTCTCTGTGGTTGGTGATGACTCATAGCTCCTGACTTATATACCTTACCTTAGATCCTCTTGAGTTTCTTTTTGCTTTTGCTTGAGACTAACAAAACTTAGGCATGAGGGTGTAATAAGTATGCATAATTATGTGTTAACATGCTTAAATTTGTTGATTTTGTAGCATGAGTTGCATTAAAATTAGGGCATATTATAAATAACTGTATACATGCATGATAGAATTAGATCGCATTAATTGAGCCTAATTATTCATTGATTACTTATTAGGCCCGTTTGTTATGCAGAGTATATGTGTTTAGTTTAGTCAAAGTGCTTCAAACTGCATGAGAGAAGAGAAGAAATCATTTTACTTACCTCCTTTAAACCCTAACCCTAGACCCACCTCAAAACCTGCCTTATTTAGCTCCTGCCCTAATCCTAATCTTAATACGTAAATGTAAACCCTTACTAACTCCCCAACCCTAATCCTAAACCTGTTGGTGATAAAGTACCACAATCATTGATTTTGATGATAACAAAACATGTCATGTTTAACATTGTATTTGAAGATCAATATTTTAGGCTTAGGGATGGATGAACTTGATGAAAGCTCAAGCTTTATGAAAGTATGGAGGAGAAATATCATCAAGGAGATGAGAAATATCATCAAGGAGATGAAGATTAGCTTTATTTCTTTGTTTTTTTATTTTAGAATGTAAAAGAGCCTTAGATTTCATTCAAAATTATCCCTAGGTTACATCTAGAACCTTCCTATCTCTCTACTCTTTTATTTCAATTTACAAGGCTCAGCTCCTGTTAGTTTTTCATACGTCCTACCTTAAGTTTAGACGTCTGAGTCTGTCTTTTCAAACGTCTTACTTAACCTCTTAGACGTCTAGAACCATTTCCAGAATCTATGCTCTTTGTTCTCCAGTTTGAGACGTCTGCTATGAGTTTAAGATGTCTATCATTTCCTTTAGATGTCTAATCAAGTATATCCGGACGTCTCCTTAGTCTTTTACCATCATCTTAACCTATTCTTCTTTGGATTATCAATGGTCAAAATTTTCCTCATATTTCAGACGTTTGGTTTCTTTTTAAGATGTCTAGAAATGACCAACATTCATTTCTTATCCAACGTTCAATTTGACCGCAATTGATTATGTTTGTTACTTATTGAATTTGGAACGTTGTAGGCCTTCAGACGACTATGCCTTTCTTCAAACATCTACCTTGTCATCTTAATACGTCTACCTCTTTGATTCAGACGTTCCTGTACTCAATCTTGAAAAATCTAGTAAGGACTACTTTGACACTGGGGCCTTTTTAGACATCCTATTTTCATCTCAGACATCTGAAATAGTCCATTCAGACGTCTGTTTTAGTTTTTCAGACGTCTAGTCTAGTCAAACTTTGAGTAAATGATATGTAGCCGTTCTACCTTAATTTACTCTATTCCAATTCAAATTCCAACGACTCCCAAGGCTTAAACTTGACCTCTTGCACCTATAAATGCCCACCAAGGGTTGCCTCAAGCCTACACACCAAGCATAGAAACATTCTAATGCAAAATACTTTCAATTCTCCTATTCTAAGCTTTATAGTTCTATTATGCTCTATTGTTCTTAGCAAGTTCCTGAGAGCAATTCCACTCCCACTTTAATTCTTTGCATCTCATAGGTTTGCAAAGGGAGTATCCTAGCCTACTTTATTTTTTATATTATTAAAGGCTCTTAGAATTTTTTATATTATATTATTTTTATTAGTTTGCTTGGATACCCAAGTTGTGGGTTTCCCGTTTCCTCTTAGTAGAGGGCTAAACTCTCCTTGAGAGTTGTCCAAGAGAGGGGAATTGTATTTTGAGAAACACCACCATCGGATTTGTGGTGTGGCTTAGTGATTCTCATTTGATTTGAGGGCAAAATTCTAGTTTGGGTGATCTAGGTAGAGGTTTTTTACCCAAGGGTTTTCTTTCTAAATTTTTGTGTCAATTTTGTGTGATTGTTTAGATAGATTTATTTAAATTCTTGTTGCACAATTCAACTCCCCTTCTTGTGCCTCTAACAAAACCTACATAACATTCCTAGCCTCATCCTAAAAATTAGCTCACATTCTAGTGTCATTAACTCCCTCTTAGTCTTAATCCTATCCTATGAAGTCCTACAACTTTCCCACATATGCTACATAATTTTTTTCTACACTAAATTGCCACAAATATTCTTTGGAATTAATCGATAAAATGTAGCAATCAATTAGTTAGGTTTCAATCACATCTCAAGATTTTAGCCAATCAATATCCTAATCTTGAAATTTGTGATAGCCTAACACACCTTT
The DNA here is from genome assembly GCA_037157565.1 of Thalassia testudinum. Lineage (NCBI taxonomy): Eukaryota > Viridiplantae > Streptophyta > Magnoliopsida > Alismatales > Hydrocharitaceae > Thalassia > Thalassia testudinum. The sequence continues at coordinate 43,854,128 of JAZHRO010000059.1, forward strand.
TGTATTTTGGCCATATCTTTCTCATTTTAAATTCAAACTGAGTGATTTAAGTTACATTTGAAAGATGATTCCAAGAGATATAACTTTCCCTTTATATACAATTTGAAATTTGAAACATAAAGAGATCGAAATTTAAAGACAATTAGGATTGCTACTTTCCTATTAAGATATATCCTAAACGTAAACCTAATTTCCAAATCCTAAACCCAATGCCTCGCCTCCCAAGTACCTTGATGTCCCCTCCTCCTCTATTTATACCTATTGGCTAGCCACCTTCAGTCTCCTTAGTTGCTTTAGGGCCCCTTAGTTCTAATTGCATTCATTAGCCTCCTTCCTTCCTCTTCTTCCTTAGGTAAAACACTTCATTCCAACTTCTTCTTCCTCTCTCATATTCCCCCACCTTCCTCCACCTTCTCCACCTCCTCTACTTTCTAGTTAGGTCCCTAGTCTCCTTAAGATCCCTATTTTCCCATTAGGTTTTCTGTTAGAAGCATTCCGTTACTTCCCGGTTTCTTCTCCTCTGTGTACTTCTTTGCATCCTCTAGACTCCTTGGACTACTCCTACTTCCTCTTCACATCTCGGGGATTGAGGAGGATCTCTCCAACACCGTCACGAGCTCTCCAAGGCATTTCCGTTTTTCTTTGCACTCGACTCTATTCTATACTCTTCTTCTTTTATCTTACTTGTTCTTGCTTATTGTATTCACTTTCATACTTATATCACTTCATTTGACTAGTAATAATATTTCGTGAGCTTTCTAGTATCTTCCTTGTGTCTCTATTTTCTTGCTTTACTATTCCAAAAATCCAAAAAAATTTTAAAATACCAAAAATACCAAAAAAAAGCATCCTTAGGTCCTTAGGTGAGAAGTCAGCAATATTTTTCAGAGTTTGTGTCCATTTTGAAAAATTCATATCTTGCAGTACAGTCATCATAAAATCACCAACTTTTGCCTTCTTGTGGGATTTCAACTTTAGTTTCTGTGTACTAAATTTCAAAGCCAAATTCACTACATTCTATTCTATAAAATTTGAGCAATATGAGGGATCAAATAGTAAAATAGAATCAAATTTTCTTGACTTCCAAGATTTTTCTTGAATTTTATACTTATCCAATTTGTGTGAAATTACTTGATTCGTTCAATCATCAAATCATAATTTTCCCATAAAATTGGTGAATTTTTCTGACCGCTGTAGGTCTAAAGTTAGGACGAGTCTTTAGTTAGGTGTTAGTTTGGTCAGATTTTCCTATCTCTTATTGGAAAATACAAAAAAGTTATAAAAATACTTCAAAAAATCCCAAAAAATCTTTTTTGGCTTATTTAAGTCAGGAAACATCTAGATATTATCTTATCTTTATGAGATGACCTGTACTCCCAACATTACATTCGAATTCTTAGGAGACGATTTATAAATTACAAATGGCATGTTTTCACAACGACAACAACACGATTATCTTTTTTGCAATTTCACGATCATCTACCAAACTCTTGAGATCTCTAGAAAGCTACTCCACACAAGACTACTTGAGTACCAATCCAATTGATCTTTGAATCTTTGGTCTTACCCATCTTGACCTCTTTGATTTCTAGGGTTTAGAGTGGTGTATAGAAAACAAAATGGGTATTAGATGTTCTGATTCAGATTTGAATTCCGGTCAAGAGTCTATTTTTCACGAGTATCTGTTTTGAAGGATATTTAGGGTTTTGAGTCTGTCGTAGGTGGATTCCCATCAAATGCTCTATTTTACTTATGGATACTTATTTATAATAATACAATACAAAAACAACATAAAAAGATAAAAATCTTAAAAATCTTATGACCTAATTATTCCTTTACTTAAGAATTACTTATATTATATTTATCACCCTTGTGTTTAGATCATCATATTCATTGTTAATTAAGCCATTAATTAAGTACCTAGTCTAATTAAGTAAATATTAGTGTAGTAATTTATATTATAGAGTAATATAAGCTATATTGGTTAAGTAATAGTATTATTAGTATAACCTAAGTATTATAACTTAAGTAGTAAGATAAGTAAGTAGTAATTAATATGCTACAATAACTTATGTATATTAGTTAGTTAACTTAAGCAAGTAATAATAAAGATTAATTTAGAATAAATGGTGATTGGTTAAGCTAGTTAAGCTTCCCTGTAAATGACCTGGACTCAACCAGTTTAAAGTATTTATGTAAAATGTTAGGTTACCTTGTGCCCTATACTATAATTAACAATGACAAATTAATTAAGCAAGGTAGCTTAAGCATTATTTTTAACACCATTGATTAAGTTAATAACCTTAATTAATAGTGTTAAGAGTTTGCATAACATCATTTTTTTGGCGTCGTTGTCAGGGGGCAACTCGCATAATTTATATTCACCATTATCATCTAAATTATTCTTATTTTTTGTAATACTTATTTCTTACTTATTGTGCTTTCTTTGTCTTCGTCCAGGTATCTGTCTGATAGGTACCTTCACGAGAAGACAGGTTTTTCTCTCTATTTATCCTACTGTTCTCCTGTATATAGCAATGCGAGATACTTCTTTCCCTAGTCTTTAGATAGTTTGCTTGTTGCATTAGTTAGATATTAAAAAAATGCAAAAAAAAACATTTTGATATGACTAGCAGCTGTATCTTTAGGCATACACTCTCAGGGTGCATCATTTTACCTGCTAGTATCTATTTCGAGATTTCTTTTATCGAGATAGAGTACGCAAAATCTTGCATAGATCCCTACCTTTAACCTAAAGTAAGACCATATTTTGTTTGAAAATATAAAAAGTGAACACATTTTATATCTTCTTTTCATTTAGAAGACATTTGATAAAAAGAGGAATATAAAACTCGTGTCATACTCTATTTGAGAGCTTGTGTTCGGGTTTTTCATCGCTATTTGTTGCATGCTATTGTGCACACAGCGCAATCACCCTAGAGTCACATGAGGTTGTCCTTCTATCTCTCCTCTTTTCACCTCTTAGTGCCTTGGTCGATAATGAACAAGTATGTCTCATTATTAGAGCCCCGGGGAGCTAGTATTGAGCGATCTCGATCCTAGACCTTGGACTTTTGAGCTTACAAGATATGCACTACGTAGACATGCAAGACACATATTTGTATTGATAAATTATTTGTTTGCGTCTTCTCATATTTTCCCGCATATTCTAGGTCTTCTTTTCCTTTGAAAAGAAGAAAACCCATTTTTTGTTTGCTATATTCGGGTTTTGCTTATCGTTGTTTCTCGCAATGGAGTGAGTGTGCCTTTGCACATTTTTTCAATTTATGTACGGGAGGTGATCGATCGCTGAGACCACCCCTCGTCCCTCCATTGACAAATCTACCTACACTCACTGCTCCTGTGTAGCACTCTATCTCGTCTACTACTGCTTTTTCTACGTTTGATCCCATGGATCAGCCGTAAAATCCCGAGTTTCCCGCTTCTTCTGGTTAGGAGGCGATGCCACCTTTACATATCCATGAGGCACTCCTGAACCAGAACATTTAGATGCTCGAGCAGAATCATTAGATCAATCTACTAATAGTTGCTCTCCAGAATCTCCAAGCTCGTTAACCTCAGGCAGGTCCTAGTTTCGTTCCATGTCCTCCACCTAGGCCCTTGCTTAGAGATTACTACAATCCCTCTAATGCCTAGGTGGAGTCGTGTGTTAGGATTCTCGTAGGGGAAAACGACCCTGACCTTAAGCCAAATATCATTAGTCTCATCCCACACTTTCACGGACACGCATTTGAGGATCCATTTCAGCATATCGAAGATTTGAAAAATCTATCTCAGATCTTGGGTCCGCGGAATCAAAATTGGAAAATCCTGTTGATGAAGATGTTCTCCTTTAGTTTATAGGACAAAGTCGCCAACTGGTATCGAACCATAGCTCGACCTATTACATCTTGGGCTAAACTCGAATTCACTTTTTTAAAGAAATTCTTCCCTATAAGTCGAACTTCCGCACTTAGGCAAACCATTACGACTTTTACTCAGAATCAAGGGGAACCTATACACGAATCATGGGAATGATTTCACGATCTACTTAGGAAATGGCCACACTACGACATCCCATGTTGGCAAGTCATGCATATATTCTACTACGGTTTACACGAGAGTGTGCGAAATGTCGGGGATGCCTCCTGTGGGGGAAACTTTTTGAATCAGGATGAGGAATCCGCTTACGAACTCTTTGAGGGAATGGTGGAGAACTCTATCAATTTTGCCTCCATGTCTCAGTTTAGCAAAGGAAGCACGAATTTGAAGGGCACCCATGAGATCACAAGTCAATCCAGTTCACGTGATTTAGAAATTATTGCATAGAAACTGGATAAAGTAGATATGGTAGCCAAGCAACACGACGAGGTTCTCAACTCAATGAAAAATCTATCACCACTACTTGCTATGAATCCTGTGCATCAAACTATTTTGCAAATTCTCGTGGGGAGGGAATTTATGAATAATCTGGATATTTGAGATCCTTCTGCCTTGGGTTACTACCACACTTCTGTTCTAGCCCAAGGAGGGACCTTTGTCCCATCTTTTTTTGTTGTTTCCCCACTCTCTGTTGCGGAAAACATGATGAATCCTCGTAATCTTTTTGCCATCCAGGAGAATGATTCAAAATCTAACCCATATTCAAACACCCACCCAAATTTCTCTTGGGATGATCACAATCAAAGACCTAATTATGAAAATTAGACTAGTCAAAACCCCCTACATTGTCTTCTCAGCAACAAGTGAGGTCGACCCACGTGAATACACATAATTATTCGGGCCAAATAGGGACTCGTAGCTCAAGTAGATTTTGAGAGCTGTGACTGAGAGCCAGCAACATAATGCTAAGGCTCTAGTTGAGATCCAAAGGCAATGTACGGCTGAACTAGTTGATTTATGTAATCAGATCATGCAGTTGGCTGAGTCTTGTGAGCCAGGTACTCTTCCTTCGCAGCTAGTTCCAAACCCTAGGAATCTGCCACATCCTAGATGTTAGGGCCAAGCACACGTGTTAATCAGGCCATTGATTCGAATCAAAACCCGCCCTCTGCACCTCTCGAGAGTGAGTTACCAAACCCACATTAGCAACCACCTTTATTGTACCAAAACGATACTCCTATCATTCAAAATCATAATTGATTTGTTGCTAATCCTATGCTTTTACTTTAACTCATTCCTATCTTTTGCCACATTCTTTAGTTTCTTTACCTTGAACAAAATTAGATATATCTTTCATGAAATCAACTCTTATCTTCTTGAGATTTTCACGTGAATCTAATTTTGGTCCTGCGAGATCTATTAAGGCAAATCAGGGTGAGGTTATCTCTGACATTTCTTATCAAGGGTGGTTATTCTGTTATTTTGATTTGTGTTAATTCTTCCTTGACTCCCTCATTCTATATTGTATCCATTATGTTATGGGAGTTTATTTTTCACTAAGGTTTACGCCTAGCTGAAGGTGTAAAACTTAGCACCTGTATATAGTTGTTTCCTATTTTTTCCCTCTTTGTCTACTTCTACACTTGTGTTTGTGCTTTATCAGATCACTTCTTTCTTACCTACTCTTCATTTAGTCCGACTGACCCCTCTGACTTTTGTCAGAGTAGAAATCATTCGCTTTAAGATCTGTTGATGTCCTCTATATGACTCCTTCCGTTACCTTATACTAAGTGAAGTGTAGAGTCTTTTTCATCCTTCTTTACAATGAGGACATTGTAAAATTTTGACATGAGAGGATGCAAAGTGAATTTTAATATCTTAAGTGTAGTAGTAGACAAAAGAAGAAAATTGTTGAAAAGCCTAAAAATTTTAAAATTTTGAAAGCACATAAAAATTAGAAAAAATTGATAAACCATAAAAATATTTAAAAAAATAAAAAAAATATTTTCTTTTTATGGGGGATTACTTTTATTTTGAGAGGAATTCAATGATGAGAAGAATTTTGGAAGAAAATTGTTAAGGACCTTGTTTAATATTTATAACTTAAAAATTTAAAGAGTTAAGAATTCTTAAGGTCAGAAATAAATAAATAAATAAATATTGTAAATAGTGTACATAAGTAAGAGCATTGAATCCCTACTTTGGACTTTGTCTTGAATATCTTTACAAAACATGTACTTATTTACGACTTTTGATGTGGGATTTTTCGACTCGAAAGTCTGAAACCCTAGTATGCGATCTGTATTCTTGCTTTCCACTCTGAAAAAGAGTAACTAAGATGTCATTAATTTCTATACAAGACTTAATTTTTAGAATTAAATTGTAACCTTCTTGGTCAATAAGACTAGGTTATGTCCTTTTAACTTTTGAATGTCTATTTTTATTACCAAGTTGAGTAAAGAGACTAGATACTTAGAGTTAATCAAGTAAAGAGGTTAGTTGAATCCTTAACCATAAGGTCTAACGGGCTATAGATAGCTTAATCAGTCGAGGACATCCAGGTTGTGTCTTGACAGATCTTGAGGGTTGATACTAATGGTTTAAGGGACCTGAAAGTGAAAGGCTTTATTGTCCACTCTTTGGTTTGTGAGCTAAATAACCTAAGTGTCCAAACTTCACACACATTAGAATTGTTTTATAAGCATCTGAGACCACGAAAACACAGACACCATGACATTGGTTCTATATCCTTTTCATTCCAAGGATTTCCACGGGGCAGCTCTTGAAAGGGTGAAGGATGTGCCACTCACCTAGAAAAAAGACTTGGAAATTTTACTTAGCAGTATGAAAAATGAGAAGGCGAGAAAAAAATATATATGAGAAAAAAATATATACACCCTGCAATAATGCACCTCAGTATAAATGGGAGCTTATGCAATTTTCTCCACCAAATCAAGCATCTCACTACAAATGGATGCTATCCTCCATCAATAAAAATACCTCAATACAAATGGGTGTTTTAACCTATAGAAAATGGATTAGAAAAATATTAAGATAAAAATTAGGAATAAGAGACCTAGTGATCCATTGGGGAAATATACACCTAGAGTGTTGACCTCATGTTGTATGAACGATCTAACGGGGATTTAAATCAAAGTATTGTCGTCGTAGTTTAAAATCCACAATAAATCGAACATCAAATAAAATTTATAAGCTCAGAATGTCAGAAATAAAGTCCGAGGTTGTTCGTTGGGAGAAAATATGGAATTCATGCACTAATCTCGATTAATATATATATATGAGCATTATAACTAAGCCAAGAATGAAATTGCAATGCATAACAATTACTTAAAATTAATCATCTATGTAGAACATGAGTATTTCAACAGTTTGAAAAAGCAAAAAGAGATCTAGAATAAAAGAATGGTGATTTAGATCACCAATTATTTAGTCTAGATACATATATACCATAATCGAAATAAATGCACAGTGCTAAACCACTTAAATATTTCACATTGCACAATCAGACAGCTTAAGTGCTCAGATGCTACAGTGCGAAGACACTGTACTTCTCTTTGGCTGCTTCCTCTTCTCTTCTTCTCTTCTTTCTCTACCTTTTCTTCATTGGCTTTTCCTCTTCACTTTACGCACAAGGGGAGAACACTCAAAATTTGGCTAAGTGTTAGCCAATGCATAGAAGAACAAAACCCCCCTTTTCCCCCGCGCTCTCTCTCTTTCCCTTCTCTTTCCTGCCTTTACAAGGCCAGCGCACAGTGTCGAGTAATCGGGTTTTCAGGGGATCCGCGTACCTGAGTCCAGGCTCACTGGTAGTGGGTGGTGAGCGAGGCGTGAGAGCGGATTAGGTAGGTTAGTGTGAGCGTGAGGGCTAATGGGACCACACCTCGTGTTCTGAGGTGATAAGGCCAGAACATGTTTTCCTCTTGTACCACTTCAGCTGCTTGCCCACTTCTGATGTGGGACTAAAAGTCCTTGTTTTCGTTCATGCACGGCAGAAGCAGCTTCATCCGTCAATTGGTAGCGAAGCCACAGTCAATAGGTCCAATTGACCAGCTGGTTGTCATGCTGGCTCAGTTCCGCATTACCTAGGACCTGCACTTGAAGCAAGGGAGCGCTGAAACAAGCTTCAAGTGAGCTTGAAAATTCGACGTCAATGGCAGGTTTGACCTGAGTACTTGAAATTCATAAAACGATCTTTCAACCTCGTTAAAATTGCTCAGAAGCATCGCCAGATGACGTGGAGGGTAACGGTGGTGGTTTTGTGGCGTGGGAGTCAGTGTAGTGGCCAGACGGAGGTGGAGATGGCCAGAGGAAGTGGGTCTACTTGATGGTTGTTTTGTGTGGATGGGAAGGTGAATAGATAGAGGGCTTTTGATGAGTGGAGTACAGCGGAGGTTATGGGCGTGTCGACGAGAAGGATGGAGGTGTGTAGCACACGGAAGTCCTCGCCGGAGGGGTCGTCGGAGGTGGGAACGAAGGTGGTAGGTGGTGTAGTCGAGGGGTCGAAACAAGAGTTTAGACGGGGAGAATTAATCTATGAGTCTAAGGGAACTAAACTACTCCTAAACTAATGAACGAAAGGGGGGAGATCTCCTTGTCGGGGGTACGTCGGCGTTGAAGAAGAAGAACTCTCTGGTGGGGTAGAAGCGGTACGAAGACGAGGGAGAAGCTCCTTTTGGTACGGCCAAGAGTGGAAGGAGAGGAAGGCAAATTCGTTGCTGGTATTGCATACGGACGACGAGGAAAGTTGGAGATCACCGGACGTCATGGAGTCTTTCAGCCGGAGAGGAGGGAGGAAGGAGGGGGATTTCTGGCCAAAAGCAAGCATGAGGAAAACGGTTTGCCATGGGGATCCTTATATAGGCCTCAAGGAGTCGATTTAAGCTTGGGAATCAAGCTTTGCGAGCTTGGAAAGCTCGATGGAGTTGGAAACTCAAGAGATAAACGAATCTCTCATGCGCTCGCATGAGAGATTGGGAAGGTTATGGAGTTCAAGTTTGGGTGCGTTGGAAAGAGAACTCCATAAGGAATCTCCCTTCCAATTTTGGAAAGGATTTGTTGATTAGAGTTCTCTTCAATCAGAGGTCGTCAAAGAAAGATTCCTTTGCGATAATGGCGGAGGGACATATTTGCAAAGAGTGAAGACAAAGATAGGAGCCTATTTGTAAGGATTTTGAAAGTTAGGGGCATGTGTGTGAGAGAAAAGAGTCAGATAAGACTAAATTGAAAACTAGGTCAAGATGATCTCAGATTGGGTCCAAATTTTGGTACAAACCTAATTTGGACATAAGAAATCCAATGGTGAAGTTGGATTTAGGTTTTGACCAAGTTTGACTAGGTAATTTATGCAAAAACATAAATTAGGGTAATTGTCTGTCTAAGACTCTGTTTTAAGTCAAATTGGGTTCCAATGGTTAAATCAAGCATACCAAATCCTAGAGAATATTTTTCTATGATTTTTAGAGGGTTTATGTGAAATTTAACCTGACCAAAACCTCAGTGAATTAAGCAGGTCTATTTTTAGGGTTTCAGATGTTATTTAATTCTCGAAACGTGTGAAAACTTGTTCCTATCTACATGGACCTTCTTGTTAGACAATTATGACCATTTGACCTTTGATTAACCCCTGAAAAATCCCATGATTGTTCTACAATTGAGATGTGCTGTTAAAACTACATTTTTACCCTATTTTACTGTATTTCTCGTAGAATGATTATGTAATGAATTATGGTTCTCTGACAGTTATGGAAGAGCATTTAATGATGAAATATGACTAAATAAAGCTAGATATGGATGATGATGACGTTAACATCACCTCAGGATAAAAACTTGTGAGGAGAAAGAAACCAAATCTGAGTAAGGTCAAGCCGAAAGCTTGAATTGGGATGACCTGGATTGGGATATCGATGTCTTGAGGTCTGGATTTTTGCAACTTTGGATGCCTATAGGATTAGTCTACTTCACCTGCACAAACATTTGAACCTTGAGTCGACAGTGAAGCTTGAGAAATTAGGTTTTGGAGACTAGCGGTTGAAGCCTAAAGGAGACAGATTGACAAGGCCCTGGGTCTAGAAGTTCGTCCTTGATGTTGTGGACTGGTTGGTGTAGGGATTTTAATTTTTTTCTAATTTTGAATGATAAAGGGTGTTTAGTTAATTTACAAAAGCTTAGGTTGGTAAAAATCAGAATTCACAAGCTTAAGGATTGATCTATGCCTGTTGAATGTTTGAGTTAGAATTTGATTTCCAATCTTTGAGTCTTATAACATTACCCATCTTGACCTCTTTGATTTCTAGGGTTTAGAGTGGTGTATAGAAAACAAAATGGGTATCAAATGTTTTGAATCAGATTTGAATTCCCGCCAAGAGTCTATTTTTCATGAGTATCTGTTTTGAAGGATATTTAGGGTTTTGAGTTCACCGTAAGTGGATTCCCGTCACATGCTCTGTTTTATTTATGGATACTTATTTATAATAACACAATATAAAAAGACATAAAAAGATAAAAATCTTAAAAATCTTCTGACCTAACCATTCCTTTACTTAAGAGTTACTTATATTATATTTATCACCCAAGTGTTTAAATCATCATATTCATTGTTAATTAAGCCATTAATTAAGTACCTAGTCTAATTAAGTAAATATTAGTGTATTAATTTATATTATAGAGTAATATAAGCTATATTAGTTAAGTAATAGTATTATTAGTATAACCTAAGTATTATAACTTAAGTAGTAAGATAAGTAAGTAGTAATTAATATGGTACAATAACTTATGTATATTAGTTAGTTAACTTAAGCAATTAATAATAAAGATTAATTTAGAATAAATGGTGATTGGTTAAGTGATGATAACATCATCATCAGCCATATCTAACTTTAATTAGTCAAAATCCATTAATAAATGCACCTATATAACTGCCAAAGGGCCGTAATTCACTGCACATCCTTTTTGAGAGTTTAACATGAAACCAAGGTTAAAACTGTAATTTTACCATCATATCATAAATGCAGAACAACCATGGGATTTCTCAGGGGTTTATTAAAGGTCAAATATGCATTAAAGTCTAACAAGAGGGTTCGTGCAAATAGAAATGGATTTTCACGTAATACGAGAATTAAATGACATCTGAAACCCTGAAAATAGACTCGCTTGATTCACTGAGCTTTTGGTCAGGATAAAATTTACCTAAAACCTCTAAAAATCATAGAAAAATATTCTCTAGGGTTCAGCATCTTTGATTTGACCATTGGAACCCATTTTGACCTAAAATAGAGTCCTAGACAGACAATTGCCCTAATTTGAGTTTCTGCATAATTTTCCTAGTCAAACTTGGTCAAAATATAAATCCGACTCCACCATCAGATTCCTTGGGTTCAAATTAGGTTTACACCAAAATTTGGGTCCAATTAGAGATCACTTTGACCTAGTTTACATTTCAGTTCTGTCTGACTCTTTTCTCTTACACATATGCCCCTAACTTTCGAAATAATTGCAAATGGGTCTCTAACTTTATCATCGTTCTTCGCAAAGAGGTCCTCGAGCCATTTTTGGAAGGTTAGGCCTTCAACATTGAGTTTTGAGTAAGGATTTCTCACTCGATTCTCAATCAAACACTCTCAAAATTGAAAGGGAGATTCATTGAGAAATTTCCTTCCAAATGGGACCATCCTCAAATCCTAACTCATTTCCAAATCCTCATGCGAACCTTTCAAAGGTTCCCATGTCCTACTTGTGCGAAAATCGTGGAGTTGCAAGCTTGGTTTCTAAGCTTTGAACTCCATCCTAAGCCTATAAATGGACCCTTAAGACATGCCTTACTTCCTTAGCTAGGTTTGGCCTAAAAAATCTTCCTTTTTTCCTATCTCCGGCCCTAGCTCTGGTGAGCCTCCTCCTCCGTCATCCTACGGCCTCCTAACGACCAAATTGGGAGTGTCTCCTTCCTCCCTGACTTCCTTTGCCTCTCGACGGTCAACTTAGAGGCGCCCTAGCCAATTCTTCCTCACCATCCTCCTCGATAGAGAATTCATCTTCCTCGCATCCGGCAAGGCACACCGACGCGAGTCCCTTCCCTTTTCTTCCTTTAATTAGGTTTGCTAACTCGCTTCGATCGTATTATAAAATTGTCACATCATAGTATAGTGATCAAATCGAATTAAGAATTTAAATTTATAACTCAAATAAAAAGAAATCCGAGGTTGTCTCTGGGAGCAATTACTTGCACAATTTATCACTATCAAAAGGTAATATATACTGAGTAAATAAAGTGCTTCTTTATAGAGATAAAAAATAGAGTAAAAGTGGTGGTTTAAATCACCAAGTTCGCTAGGTTTAGCACAACTCTCAATTATCAACGATTAACTCAGCAATTTACCATTAGACAACAGAGAACAGGCACAAACGCCTTAAGTATTGAGGGTGAGGGTGCACAGGGTACTACTCCATGCTGCAAAAGCCCCCTCCCCCTCCTTCAGTATCTCTTTCAAACCCAGCTGGACTCAGGTAATTGGATCCTCAGCCCAGACCTGCGGGTGTGTTCGTAGGCGAGGGCGCGTGTGTCTGTGCATGCAAAGGGGACCTCACCCCATGAGTTCTGAGGCGATAAGCTTCGGGCGCTTTTGTGTAATAAACACTGCGCTTCGCTTTTCCTATACGATGTGGGACTATGTCACTTGGCTCTGCAGGCACGGTGTTCTTCAATTCGAGTGCACTAGCCATTGGATTGCCTTGATGCACCAGTGGATCAACTGCTGCTGGTGGTGCACTTTTGATTGGCGAGGTTCCTCTTTAATCAGGGCACTAGATGGTGCGGTGAGGTGTCATCGGAGATGGTCGGAGAACTGCGGCCGGAGGCGAAGATGAAGGGTAGCTCTGCCAGGTACATGTTCACAGCAAAACGGACCTCTCGATCCTAGATCAGTCCAGAAGCTATTAGTCTCTCTGAATCAGGTTTTAAAATTGATGCGTTACAGTATAGATGGAATCAGCGCGAAAAACAAATAGAATTTATACCCGAATGGAAGTCTGAGGTCGAACATGATGGGATCGACCACGGTTTGTATAAAAATCATCGTTGTTGCAGTTATAGTATATGTCACAAATACAAATCATTATTGCGTTAATTTTATTTATTTACATAATTTTTACTGGTTTATTTCAGGTCGTTCACTGGGAGGCAGTTATTGATATATATCACTCTGTAAGTTCAGCATTATTCTTTAATTCCAAAAAGATCAATTTTATATATAATCATAAATGAATGAATTAATGAAATAATAGCTTAATTATGTAGAAAGGAATCAACTAAAATGCTTACAAACACCTAATTACAAACAAGCATCAAATATTCTACATATATACTATATACTATCTATTTTTAACTTATAATACTAATACTTACATAAATATACAATAATAAGTAAAAATATATACTAGACTGTCCTAACTTAACATACTAACATATACAGTAACATATATAATATCTACAGCGACAAATATAAACGTCGCTAAACCTTAGAAAAACTTGTACAGAATCTAAGGGAGAAACTGAGATCTGTAGCGACACTTATTCTATTTACAGTGACGGTTTATTTTGTCAGTAAAGCTATATGATTATTTATGTACATATATAGCTCACACACATCTATACTACGTATACTTAATATACTTATTATTTACAGTATACACTTATATACATTATACACACTATACTAATTTATGTATACACTTCTCTCTCACTCTTTCTTCTTCTTTTACGACTTTCTTTCTTCTGTTAAGACTTAACTCTTATCCTATATTTGTACGCCTTTTCTGTCTTACATGCAACACTTAGCCATTTTCAAGTTCGCTCTCTTATCTTTTCTTTCCTTAACCCTTCATTAAGCCTTACTTAATTCAAAAATGGGTTTTATGGTTGGCGAGTAGCTCTTTTCGAGGAATACACAACACTTGAGGTGGGTGGACCAGACCTCTACTAAGAGCTGCCCTAATTCTTTAATTAGGCCTCTTAATCTCAATTTAAGCTCAGAACCAAGCTTAATCAAGCCCTTCGCACAGTGCATGGCTCCCAGCCACACATCGCACACAATCATCACATCTCAGACCAAGGTCACATGCCATAGCCATATCATGCTCGAAGGGATAAGGGGGTAATGTTTCGGGCGCTTAGCGCCCATGACGACTGGGTAGCTATAGGAACAAAAACAATAAAAGCACCTTAGAGCACTTGCCCACTCACGATGTGGCGCTATGTTTGCGCCTCTTAGCGTTGGCATTCCAGCATGGCTTGTCCTGATTTTGGATTTTTGGCCTTCGATTTGAGGGCCATAATTTATTATAATTTAAAAATAAATTATAGGGTTACGAAGTATTTACATAGGGCTATAAGATTATACAATTTATTTTCAAAATTAATTACATTTATTATATAAATAAATTAAGTAAAGTTTCCAGTTTAAACATACTGAATTTTAGGTTTTATTTCTTAATTACATATAAATTATTTAATTGATGATCTAATTGACCCTATTTAGTATTAATATATATATTAAATATTTAATAAAGATTTTTATGGAATTTTACAACATTTATTTCGATTTTATTTACATTTAAATAGCTTATTTTGGACTGTTTTATATATAAATTAGATATAACTAATATAATACATTATAAATAAAGTGAAATTAGCTTAATTTTCTTAAAATACATTAATACAAATATACAGTATAAATTAGTTTAGTTTTAACTTAAATTACTAATTTATTTTGATTTAATCTTAGCTAGTAACTTAATAAATTAATTATTTCTTCTATATATATAATTAAATTATGGTACGGGATTTATTATGAACATTATATATACATAAATACGTATGTATAGTATTAGTAGTAAATATGTTCATTTACAGGGTTTTATTAATTTACTTAAAGTATAATACATATAAGTTAATATAAATAATAGATAATTATATAAATAAGTTATATACAGCTTAAGTTATCTTAAATATTGAAGTTACATTATAGAATATACACATAAGTGTTATATATACATTATGTACATATTATGCATTACGTACATAGATAGTTTAGTATATAACTTATATTTACATGTATGTGCATAGTATATAAGGTGTTTTTAGGTATTTTGAAGATTTTTCTTCTTTTTGTACATTTTGTGAGTTTTAAAGAGGTAGGAGGTGAGAGAGAAAGAAAGAGATGAGATAGAGAGAATTTTTTTGGTGTTTTTATTTTAAGGGATTTTTATTGAGTTTTAAAGTAGATTGAACCGTCGGCTGATATGTTCTACTAAATCGAAGGTTCAGAATACCATGAAACTTGGCATATGTATAAAAATTTACCTAATCTTCACTAAGACAGGTTTATTTTATTTTTTTAGATTTTTTATATCATTTTTATTTAATTACAAAGTTAACACATTCTAGGCCTTTAAAGAGTATTCTAAGTGAACCTAAGGCCTAGAATGGGACTCTAAAGGCTTGATAGGCAGTGAATTGCTTCTAAAATGATCAACAAAAGATAAGAAAAAGACACAAGTAGTTAAGCACGAAATTCACTTGGATTTCAATTAATTTTGATTTTTGGATAGTTAGGCATAAAAGCTAGCTTACAAAGGAGGATTTGAGCATGAAACAAGCAATTCTAAATTGAATTTAAATCAAATAAAAGTACATGAAAGCTTGTATACATAAGATACAACATTAATCAACATGTCAGCTATGTTAAACACTAAAACCTAACCACTGTCCTTGTTTTCAGATCTTAGAAGCTACTGCTACAAAATAAGCTATAACAACAGCAAGCTCAACTCCTATAGCTACTAAAACAACTGCTATAGGATCTGCTGCTACTGTTGTGACTTTAGACCTTACAAAAGAAGATCAGACGTCTTAAATTAATTCCATAGGTCTGCAGCAGCTGTGAAGGCCCATTTCCAATGAATCAAATTGGTCCCTAATTCTGTACATACAAATCTCATATCAGACTTGAGAAAATCTGATTAGAGATGTAAAATGTACAAATCAAGGAACAATTTGCATGGAGTTCAAGGTTGGAAAACCCTTGGAATGTAGCTGCTAATGCAGCACTTTAATATGATGGATTTGGGATTCAAAACTCATAATAGAAATCATCCTTAAAACAAAATTTGACAATACTTGGAAATCATTTTGCAATCAAATTAGGTGAAAGGATCCACATCAAAAATTTTCAAACAGTGTTTTTCATTCCAAACCAGAGAAAGCTACTGATCTAATACCTTCCTTATGCTATAGACAGCATGAAGGAAGAGATTAAATCAGTCAATTTGATCCAAAAACTTGAATCCCAGACCTCTAAAACCTTAAGGAATATTGAGAATTCCTTAGGTTAAAAATAAGAATTGCACTTAAAAACAACTCACAGATACTAGGTAGAGCCTAAAATCAACAAAGTTGATTCTACTTGGCTCTCCCACACATTGTAAACCATCAAAAATCTCCACTTAAAATCAAATACATCCATGGTTCATCTGAGAAAAAATCTATCATTAAAATCATCTCAGATTCACTACCATGGACAAATCTGTTCAAAAACTTATCGATTTACTTGATCAAACACTCTTTAAAACCCTAGTTGATCAAAATCTCATGATTTCGCATTGAAAACCAAATCAAAATCAGATCATGCAAATCAATTCCATTTTAAATCAAGATCAGGGGTCTTTGTGAACAAAATGACATGAATGGGAGACCCCTAAGTGGTTTATGATGCTAATTTTAGATCTGAGGTTCAAAGCCTTCAGATATGAAATTAGGACTAATGAAGGGGTGATTTATGGATTTAATTGCGAGGAAAAATAGAGAACATGAAATAGGGATGTAAAAGGGGAGATCAGTGGTCAGTGAGTGAGATGAATTCATCGCCTCTGATCTGAATTGATCAGAGGAGGCGGATGTGATTTCTACACTAATCTACTCCTAGGCTAAATTACAAACCAGTGGATTCCCTAATTGATCTACTCCTAACTGATCTACACTACACTAACAGTCACTACAACTATGCTACAACTAAAAAGCATCAAAACCTAGTCTAAATGGAAGAATGGGACCTTTGGATCTCCACCCGATGGATGGAGAGGAAGAATGGAGAGAGGAAGTGCTCCAGTGGAGAGAAAACCCTCTAGTGGAGTTCAGGGTCTCCCTCAGCTGCTACGGAGTCCTTAGCGGTGAGGAGAGTCGAGGAAGAAGTGGGATTTCATAGCCGGTGGCCATGAAAAGGGGAAATATGGGGAGGAGAGCTGGAGGGGAAGAATGATCTCTAAGATGCATAAGAGGAAGCGATCCCTTGCACGTGCAGCTGTGGAGCACCTTAAGTAGATTGAAGAGTGAATCTCCTCACTGCACAGGTGAAATTAGGCGTTAAAGGCATGGGCGGCGAGGATGAGAGGAGAGAGCGCACGCGGCTGCCAAATCAAAAAGCGGTCATTGGATGGGATTTGGGTGAAAAGGTGACCACACGCACCGAATTACACGAAGGTTCAATTCAAATCGAGCCACAAATCAAGTAATCAAGAGAATGGACGGCCAAGATCATGCAAGTTCCTTGCATGAACAGTGTTCGCGTGGGAGCTGCAATCAGCTAAAATCTTTTGGTGAAATTGCAAGGTACACCACTCTATGAAGGGGTAGAAAAATTGTAGGTAGGCCCATAAGTGATAATGAATGGTTACAGAGAGACCCCTTAAGGCTTACAAATAGGTCACTGTGGGTTACAAATAGGTCCTAGGAAATTTTCTAATGAAATGAAATGTAATGCACTAAGGCCTTAATGATGTCCAAATGCATCCAAGTTTTTATATAAGCTTAATTGAACATTTAAGAAGTTAATTATACTTTTGATTTGAACTTTTAAACTCATTTGTGTGTTTAATTTGCACTTGGATCACCATTTCACATTTGTTAATAGAATATCTCATTTAATGACCTAATTATGCATTTTTAACACAGAATTAATGTTTTAGATTTTTTTTCTTTGATTCCCACACTTAACCCTTTTTATGTGTTAATTTGATATTGTTTAACCTAGTTTCTAGCTTAACTTAGGCTATTTAGCTATGATGAGTCGCAACTCATCATAATACAGGGAGAAATTGCCAAAATGATTCTCAAGATTGCAATTCAAGCAAATATATGAGAAATTTATAATAGAATTCCAAGCGGTAATGATATATTGTTACGATCCGGTTCTCGAGTCCCTACAGGACCCGAGACCGGCTCGACTCGACTAATCCCAAGACCCAGTCGTCTAACAAGAAATAACCATAAAGTAGGAAAGTAAACCACATTCACTACGCTAAGTAATTAATAGTAAAAGAGTACAAGCAGTAAAGGAAGTAAAAGCGTATAACAGTACATATCACCACAACAACAGTAAAGTGGAAACTAAGTACAAAAACAGAAATGGTAACAACAGTCTAACTCACTAGTAGAACAGGTAGTACAACAAAAATAGGAAACTACGCTGGGCTCGACTGGGCCCAGCACCTTCTACAGTCGATGACTCAGGTTGCTCAACACTTGGACCTGAAAAGGGTTATGAGTGAACGGAGTCAACGAACGCTGAGTAGAGTGGTAACCAAACTAACTAAAGCAGTAAAAGCTAACAAGTAAATTTATCTTTTCCAATTATTTGTTTTAAAAGTCATTCTTTTTCACCCCTTGGTTTACTTTTCAGATCTTTTTCTTGATCTCGTATGTTCCTTGTGGGAACGATCTTGATTGCAGTCTTTTCCTGTAACGAATGCGTGCCCCAGACGTCTTTTAAGACGTTTGGGAGGAGGCCCAGACGTCGGTCCAGACGTCTGGGATCACATACAGACGTCTGAACAGACGTCTGGGATCGTTTCCAGACGTCCTGAAATCCGTTATTTTCGACACACGCGAGTCGCCTGCGCGCCTGAGCGCGCAGACCGCATATTCCCTCTTTTCCTCTCTGCGGCTGCAGGCGGCCTGCCACCTCCTCTCTCCTCCTCGCGCGGCCTTAAAAGGGCCACGCCTCCCCTCCCGCCTCCACCGTCTCCTCCTTCTTCTCCTTCCTGTGCGCTAGAGCGAGCGGACACGAGGGCGGCAGCGGCGGCCGCAGTGAGCGCGGAGGTGCGGCGTGCGAGGGCGGAGCTCTGCCGTGAGGGTGAGCTCGCCGGAGCGGCTTGGCCGGCCGGCGGAGGGCGCAGGGGGCGCGGAGCGACGCGGAGAGGGACCTACTGCGGTCTGAGCAGCAGGAGCGCGAGGTGCGACGCGGGCGGCATCGCGAGCGGAGGCCGAGCAGGGTCCTGATTCTGGAAAAATTTCCAGAATCAGACGTCTAGGTTGATAGCCAGACGGCAAGGTAGACGTCTGTAAGATCATACAGACGTCTGAAAGGTGAGTTTACCGCCTTCCCCTTCCTTCCTGTCGACTGACCGTACTGAGGGAGGGAGTTGGCTGTGCGCAGGTTCGCGGATTCGCCATCCATTGCGAATCAGACGTCTGGAAGTTTTACCAGACGGCTGGAGTGACCTACAGACGTCCGGAGTGACCATCGGACGTCTGGGATATAGGCAGACGTCCCCAAAGACTTCTGGACGTCTGAGAAACCACGCTGAACAGGTAATTCTCTGATCCACTTTTTAAGACGTCTGGAAGGAGTTCCAGACGTCTGATTCTGCACAGTATCGTCTTTTTCGACCCGTTTAGGGCCCGTTCGGGCTCCGTTTGCCGCGATTCGAGTTGCGTTCTTTTCAGAATTAATTCCTCTACCCGTCTACAATAGCTATACACTGTTTTGAGACACCCCTTGTGTTTGATCCTTGTGATAGGACCTCGTTCGGTTGCAGTCTTGAGAGTCGCGGAGGCACACGGGATTCCCGATCACGCCCCCATTACTCCCGTTGTACCTGGTAGAGTGGCTTTAAGTATTAATAAAATCTGTTAAAGTATGAAACCATAACTAGAACCGAGGACATTGCATGAATCCTAGGAATCAGAAATATATGGAATGATAGTTCCTAGGTGTTGCATGAATCCTAGGGCCGGAAACCTAGATTGTATGGTAGACCCTAGGATATGGCATGAATCCTAGGATGGAAAAACTAGTGGAATGTATAATACTGCAGTCTTGGAAAAATGGAAAGGAATATATGAAGCTGCCTGTAAATTGAATTCACAGCTGCCTGTTATGAATAAAGAAACATGATTGGGATCATGGTTTGTAAGAACGTGAAACTGGAAAGTAAGACATAAGATGTTCTGGAACCCTACGGGGAAGTAGGAGTAGAACTCCTGGAAAGCGAATGGAATAGAATTGGGGAAGTGAGCTGGCCCTTGAGTACGGAGTACCAAGGAGAGCGACTGTCCCCCTGTTTAGTGCAGAGCTGAGCTAGCCGCCCCAGGGACCCGGGGGTTAGGACGGGCCACTCTGTACCGAATTGTTGGCCCTCGTGTACGTAGTACCGAGGAGAGCTAGTAGTGTTAGGAGAGTACTAGCTACCCCACGGGCCCTGGGGTTCTGCTAGCCTCCTTCACCGACTTGTTAGGCCCACCAGGGCAAACCAGGGTAGTCAGGCGAGGGTGCGCGGACTGTGGAGGGGCAAGGCCCCGGTTTGGTTACTGTGGAGGGGTTGGACCCCTGTTACTGAGAGGGCTCTGCCCTGGTTCCGTGCTGTGCTTTGGGCGCACCTGTTAACGGAAACGACTGACCGCGTGCCAGTGCGGGCTAGCTACCTGTGCGTTTATCGCGCGTGCCGTAGTCACCGTTACGTCTGTCAGTGACCTTGGGGTGGTTGACTGAGGGTAGGATCACCACGGGGGACTCTCCCAGCCAGGAGAGCACCACGTGCTACTTCTACTTTTGGAAAAGATTGCAATCAAGATCGTTCCCACGAGGACATTCGAGATCAAGTAAAGGATCTGAGAAACAAATGAAATAGTGAGAAAAATTGAAAGATGTGAATAAAGGAAGTAATAGAACATAACAGCTACTGTACACTCTACTGTTGCCTTTAGTTAGTTTGCCACTCTACTCAGCGTTTTGCTGACGTGTTACACTCGTTACCTTTTTCAGGACCAGGTGTTGAGCAGCCAGGGTCGGCGGCTGCAGAGGACGCTGGGCCGAGTAGGGTCCAGTAGAGTTACCACAGCCTTTTGTACCTCTTTTGTTTCTGTTCTAGTGAGTAGTTTTTGTTTCCGCTGTACCTTCTTTACCTGCAGTTCTTGTTATATGATAAATGTTGTTTTACTGTTGTGGTGGTACCTACTGTAGTAGTTTCTTTCCTTACTGCTGTACTTTCTTACTGTTAGTTATATTCATGCTGAATGTGGTTTATTTTACTGTCTTTTGGTTACTTCCTCGTTGGACAACTAGGTCTTGGGATTAGTCGAGTCGGTCCGGTTCTTGTGTCTCGTAGGGACTCGGGAACCGGGTCGTTACAAGATGGTATCAGAGCAAGGTCGTCCCGAGAAGTGAATCAACTGACTGGAAAATAACCAATTCACATGTTATAACTAGAGTAGCCACCACAACATACCTCTTGACATGAGCTCTTAGAAGTTTCATTAGGTACCGTCTGTTTTGACGCTTTTCATTTTGTTTCGCGTCTCCATTGTAGGAGATGCCGCGTCGTGGAGCTAGGAGGGTGGGCCGCAGGCGCGGCCGAGGTCAGGGCCCGGGGGACAGATGTGTCGGGCTTGGAATACATACTACCCCTCCTCTTCTCCTGAGTATACCGTCTCTGGACCTCGTCCAACTGATTCGAGAGGTGGTTCGAGAAGAATTTCAGCTTCCACCCACGTCGCCACCCCCTCCCCCTTCCGAGCGTACGACAGGGGAGTTAGTGGTGGAACGAGATTTCCGCCGCCACACCAGGCGTGTTAGGAGAACTCAACGGAGACACGTGGCGTCCGCAGGAGAGCCGTCACGTTGTGCAGGGCCATCAGTGGCCTTTGGGGGCCCTCGACAGGGGCCAGTCGCCAGCACCGGACCCCCGCCTAGCCGACAGCAGGGACTCACTGAGGGCGGGAGTCGGTTTCCCCTCTGCTACCAGTGTGGCCAGCCGGGCCACGTCAGGAGGGACTGCCCATCTAGGGCAGGAGGTCAGCAGATACTTCCCGTGCAGAGCACTGGAGGGCGTGCAGGAGGCCGCGGTTCCCAGGCACGAGGAGGAGGACAGCAGTCGCGAGGAGGGTACCGGCCAGCACCTACCCGTCCGACGCAGAGTGTGGCTGCTTCGTCCGCACCTAGAGCTGAGGGGCGTATCAACGCCCTAACACACAGGGATGCCAGAGCATCGGGATCCGTGGTAGCAGGTATGGTTTCAGTTTCTGGCAGACTCGTTTACACGCTTTTCGATTCCGGCGCTACGCACTCGTTTTTCGCAGCCAGTTTCGCAGTTAGTTTGGACCAGGATTATACACTGTTAGAGAATCCGTTCGTAATCAGAGGTCCGAGTGGTCAGCTGTTTGTAGCTGAGGAGGTGTACACGGGTTGCGAGGTCAGCATCGGGGGACATAGCCTGCCAGCTGACCTGATTATGATACAGATGGAGGACTTTGGAGTGATTCTGGGGATGGATTGGCTGTCCGCTTACCACGCCTTGGTAGACTGTTTTGAGAGGAAGATTGTCTTCTCCATTCCGGAGTTGCCTTCTTTCGAGTTTCACGGGCAGCCAGTGGACGGAGGTTTCAGGTGCATTTCGGCACTTCGGGCAGCGAGACTTTTGAGCCAGGGGTGTGAGGGCTTCCTAGCTTGTGTGGTGGCAGAGCACAGCCCCGTGGCAGACTTCCAGAGCATCCCGGTGGTCAGAGAGTTCTCCGACGTGTTCCCAGACGAGTTACCAGGACTACCGCCCTTCCCGAAGCTTTCCCTAGACACGACAGACCGAATCGCCTAGCTTTAGCCATACAGATTGGCTTTGCGGTGCGGCTTGAATGGCCGTAACCGAAGAGGAACGTACCTTCGCGAAACTCTGCTTTCAGATGTCTGGTGTCGTCACCAGACGTCTAACCTGTCGTCTAGATGGCACACCATACGTCTGATTCTGGGAAAATCCCAGAACCAGACCGACTTCCTGCTCTTCTCGCCACGCGCAGTCGCGGCCTCTCCTCCTCGTCTACAGCTCTGGCTGCTGCAGAGTGTTGGGTACGTCTCCCCCGATGTGCTCCTCCTCCCACACGCGCTGCTCTGACCGTGCGTCCTCCGGCGAGCTCCCACGAGCTCGCGAGCTCAAGCTCCTCCGCTCTTCACGCCAGTCCTCCTCGCTCTCTGTTACGAACGTGGCCTCAAGATTGGTTTTTAAGACGTCTTGGAAGTGGCCCAGACGTCTGACCAAACGTCTGGAACCCTTTCCAGACGTTTGGTATTAAATTTTTGCGGCGTACGGGGTTGCGTCTGTGCGCATGCACGCGCAGACTGCACCCGCCGCTCTCTTCTCTCTTTTTTCCCTCTCTCCTCCTGCAGGGCGCAGCTCCTTTCTCTCTTTCTCCCTGCGTGGCCTTATAAGGCCCCTCGCCCTCTCCCTCACCCTCATCTCCTCAGCTTTCCTCTTCTCCTTCTCCCTGCCGGTGAGAGAGCACGAGCGAGCAAGTGAGCGGCGGCAGCAGTGGCCGTGGCGAGTGTGCGGGAGGGGGTGTTGCGAGAAAAAGAAGACGCTCGACCGTGAGGGATCGAGCTTGCCGGGGCAGCTAGAGCCGGCCGATGGGGGAGTAGCGGGCGTGGAGTGTTGCGGAGGGGCTGCTGCAGCTCAGGCAGCAGGCGGACTGGGCGTGGCGCAACCGTGCGTCGCGGGCGGAGAGCGAGTCGGGCCCTGATTCTGGAAAATTTTCCAGAATCAGATGTCTGTATTTACGACCAGACGACGGTGAAGACGTCTGGAGGACTGCCCGGACGTCTGGCAGGTAAGATATTTCCATCTCCTTCGTTTTTCGCGTGTACGGCCATGCAGCCGTCCGTCGCGCCTTTGTCTGCGAACCGTCGTACTGAGAGCAGGGTGGGTGCGTGCAGGTTCTGCTCGAAAGGGCGCGAAGGCTCGCCATCTCATGTGAATCGGACGTTTGGCCGTAGTGCCAGACGACGGGAAGGACTTCCAGACGTCCGGGGTCACTATCGGACGTCTGGGAACTAAGCCAGATGCCCCCGCAGGCTTCTGGACGTCTGAAAGACTACACAGAGTGAAGGTACTCTCTGACCCACATTTTAAGATGTCTGGAAGAGGTTCCAGACGTCTGATTTTGGGCAGTTTTGTCATTTTCGACCCGTTTAGGGCCCGTTCGGAGTCCATTTTTCACGTTTCGAGTTGCGTTCTTTACAGAATAAAATCCTCTACCCGTTTACAGTAATTATATACCATTCTGAGAAACTCCTTGTATTTGATCCTTGTGTTAGGACCTCGTTCCATTGCAGTCTTGGGGGTTGCGGAGGCGCGCGGGATTTCCAACCATGCCCCAGTACTCCCGTTGTAGCTGGTAGAGTGGCTTTTAATTAATTAGCATAAATTGTTACACTTGTGGAACAATTAATAGAGTCTAGGGCGTTGCATGAACCCTAAGACTGAGAAACTAGATTGAATGATAGATCCTAGGGTATTGCATGAATCGTAGGATTGTAAAACTAGATTGAATGATAGATCCTAAGGTACGGCATGAATCCTAGGACTGGAAAACTAGTGGAACATATACAAATATTGCAGTCTCGGAAAAGTGGAAAGGAGATGATAGCTGCCTGTAAATTAATAGCTGCCTATCATGAATGAATAATTATGATTAAGAATATGAGTTGTATGAACGTAAGACTGGAACAGTGAAACCTACAATGTCCAAACAAAACAATACGAACCCTATGGGGAAGTAGGAGTAGAACTCCTGGAAAGAAATGGAACAGAACTGAGAAAGTGAAATGTGGAAGTGTGTTGTCTCTTGGGTACGTGGTACCAACGAGAGCACACATTACCTCTTAGTGTAGAGGGAAGCTAGTCGCCCTCAGGTTGAGACCAGGGTGGGTTTGGCCACTGTACACCGACTTGCTGGCCCTCGCGTACGCAGTACCGAGGAGAGCTACTAGTGTAGGGAGAGCACTAGCTACCCCACGGGCCCTAGGGTTCTGCTAGCCTCCTACATCGACTTGTTTGGCCCACTGGGCAAACCAGGGTAGTCAGGTGAGAGTGCGCGGACTGTGGAGGGGTTGGACCCCTGTTACTGAGAGGGCTCTGCCCTATACTGGTTCCTTGCTGTGTTTTGAGCGCACCCGTTAACGGAAACGACTAACCGCGTGCCAGTGCGGGGTAGCTACCCGTGCGCTTATCGCACGTGCCGTAGTCACCGTTACGTCTGTCAGCGACCTTGGGGTGGTTGACTGAGGGTAGGACCACCATGGGGGACTCTCCCGGTCAGGAGAGCACCACGTGTTACTTCTACTTTTCGGAAAAGACTGCAATCAAGATCGTTCCCACGAGGAACATTCGAGATCAAGTGAAGGATCTGAGAAATAGATAAATTGTGAAATAATAGAAAGATGTAAATAAATGAAGAAAGAAAATATAACAGCTACTGTACACTCTACTGCTTCTTAGTTTTTAACTGCCACTCTACTCAGCGTTTCGCTGACGTGTTACACTCATTACTTTTCAGGACCAGGTGTTGAGCAACCAGGGTCAGCGGCTGCAGAGGACACTGGGCCGAGTAGGGTCTAGTAGCGTTACCCGTAGTTTTTTTTTTACTTTCTGCCACTGTAGTGAGTAGTTTCCTTGTTACTCCTTGTACTTCTTTATTGTAAACTTCATGTTATGTACATATTTGTTATTCTACTGTTGTGGTGGTGTATACTGTAATAGTTCCTTTTCTCACTGCTGTATTTTGTTACTGCTAGTTATATTCATGCTGAATGTGGTTTATTTTACTGCTCTTTTGGTTACTTCCTCGTTGGACGACTAGGTCTTGGGATTAGTCGAGTTGGTCCGATTCTCGTGTCTCGTAGGGACTCTGGAATCGAGTTGTTACAAGATGGTATCAGAGCAAGGTCATCCCGAGAAGTGAATCAACTGACTGGAAAATAACCAATTCACATGTCTGTAACTAGAGTAGCCACCACAACATATCTTTTGACATGAGCTCTTAGACGTTTTCGTCAGATATCATTCCATATTGACGTGTTTCCGTTTCGTTTCGCGTCTCCTTGCAGGAGATGCCTCATCACGGGACTAGCGAGGCGGGCTACGGGAGCGGCCGAGGACGAGGTCGGCGAGGTGGGCATGCTACTAAAACTCAGCCCAAAACTGAGAAGTAAAATGGGTATCCCGATTAGATACAATCTCTCGCGGAACTCCGTGCAAACGTACCACATCATGAAAATACCTCTCTGCCAACTACACTGGTCCCAAGGTGACTCGGATTGGCAAGAAGCGTGCCGTCTTCGTCAATCTATCTACTATCACCCAAACTGCATCGTGTCCTCGCTGGGTAACGGGTAAGCCCACCACTAAGTCCGTGGTGATGCTCTCCCACTTCCACTCTGGCACAAGAAGTGGCTGCAACGACCCTACAAGCCTCTGATGCTCGGTCTTCACCTACTGGTACACCAAACACTGCTGCATGAACTCACCTACATCCTGCTTCATCCCTCTCCACCAAAAGTCGTGTCTCAGATCATGCTACATCTTTGTGTTCCCGGGATGTTTGGTGAACCTAGACCCGTGCGCCTCAGTCAGAAGTTCTCTCAACAACTCCTCGTCCCTGGGAACGCACAAACGTCCCCTCATACGCAGCACCTCGTTTGTAAAAGAGAAATCTCCAGGGTCCCCTGACGGTACTCTATCTCGCAACGACTGTCGGTACGGATCTACCATTTGTCCTGTGATGATGCGGTTTATCAGCTCTGGTCTCGTCTACTGTGTCACCGTCACTGCCCCACAATGCCCCTGTAACTCTAGGGGTCGCCAATTGCCCAACTCCTCCATGAGTCTCCAACTCTTTGCCTGGAAACTGGCCAAGTGGGGGGGCGCTTTCCGGCTCAAGGCGTCAGCCACCATGTTGGCATTCCTCGGATGGTAGGAAATGCTGCAATCATAGTCCTTCAGGAGCTCCAACCAACGTCTCTATCTCATGTTAAGCTCCATCTGATCAAACAAATACCTGAGGCTCTTATGATCCGTGAAAATCTCAAAGGTCTCACCGTAAAGGTAGTGGCTCCGTGTCTTCATCGCAAAGACAACAACTGCCAGCTCTAAGTCATGGGTAGGGTAGCTATGCTGATGGGGCTTCAGTTGCCACGAAGCATAAGCGACAACGTGACCTTGCTGCATGAGCACACCCCTGCAACGAAGCGTTCGTGTAGACCACAAAATCGCCACTGCTATCTGGGATGGTGAGCACAGGAGCTGAAGTCAGTCTCTCCTTTAGCTCCTGAAAACACGCCTCACAAGCGTCTGTCCAAGCAAAGGGCACGTCCTTCCGGGTCAACTGAGTCATAGGACGTGTAATCTACGAGAAACCCCTGATAAACTGTCGATAGTAACCTGCCAGTCCCAAGAAGCTACGTATCTCTGTCACTGTACGTGGTCTCTCCCACCTGAGTATAAACTCAACCTTGGCAGGATCCACAGCCAAGCCATCCCCTGAAATCACATAGCCCAAAAAAGTCACCTGTCTCAACCAAAACTCGCACTTGCTGTATTTGGCATACAGCCTGTGCTGTCTCAAAGTGTCCAGAACCATTCGCAAGTGCTGTCTATGCTGTGCCTGATCCCGCGAGTAGACGAGCACGTCATCAATAAATACCACCACAAACTGATCCAGATACTGTTTGAACACCCGGCTCATCAAATCCATGAAGGCAGCGGGGGCGTTAGTCAGCCCAAACAGCATGACCAAAAACTCATAGTGTCCGTACCGAGTGCGGAAAGCTGTCTTGGAGACGTCGATCTCCCTGATCCTCAATTGGTGGTAGCCTAATCTCAGATCTATCTTGGAGAATACCGTCTCACCTCATAACTAGTCAAACAGATCATCAATCCTCGGAATTGGATACCTGTTCTTGATGGTGACCCTATTCAGCTGTCTGTAATCAACACAAAGGTGAAAGGTACCATCCTTCTTCTTCACAAATAACACAGGGGCTCCCCATGGGGATGCACTGGGCCTCACAAAGCCCTTCTCCAATAGGTCCTGCAGCTGTGACTTGAGCTCTTGCAGCTCGAGTGGTGCCATCTGGTATGGTGCCGTAGAAATGGGGTTGGTCCCCGGTACTAGTGAGATCTCAAACTCGATCTCACGCTCAAGCGGTAGCCCTGGCAGCTCCTCTGGAAACACGTCGAGATACTCTCTGACCATCGGGATGCTCTGTAAGTCTGCCA
This sequence comes from Thalassia testudinum, assembly GCA_037157565.1. Classification (NCBI taxonomy): domain Eukaryota; kingdom Viridiplantae; phylum Streptophyta; class Magnoliopsida; order Alismatales; family Hydrocharitaceae; genus Thalassia; species Thalassia testudinum. The sequence continues at coordinate 43,882,397 of JAZHRO010000059.1, forward strand.
TGGGGCTGGGCTCCGCCACCACATAGGCTAGAAAGCCCTCACACCCCTAGCCCAAAAGTCTCGCAGCCCAAAGTGCAGAAATGTACCTGAAACCTCCGTCTACCGGCTGCCCGTGAAACTCAAAGGAAGGCATCTCCGGTATGGAGAAGACGATCTTCTTCCCAAAATAGTCCACCAAGGCGTGGTAAGAGGACAACCAATCTATCCCCAGAATCACGCCAAAATCCTCCATCGGTATCACGATCAAGTCAGCAGGGAGGTTGTGTCCCCCAATACTGATCTCACAGTCTGTGTAGACCTCCTCAGCTACAAGCAGCTGACCACCCGGACCTCTGATCACAAACGGATCCTCTAACAACATGCAGTCCTGTCCCAAACTGACAACAAAACTCATAGCGACAAAAGAGTGTGTGGCGCCAGAATGAAAAATTACGTAAGCTAATTTGCTGGAAACTGTAACCATACCTGCCACCATTGAACTTGATGCCCTGGCGTCTCTGTGTGTTAGGGCATTGATACTCCCCTCAGCTCTCGGTGCAGAAGAAGCAGCCACACTCTGCGTCGGACGAGAAGTCGCTGGTCAGTACCCTCCCTGTGACTGCTACCCTCCCCCACATGCCTTTGAACCACGACCACCTGCTCGGCTTCCAGTGCTCGGTGTGGGGAGCATCGCTGCACTCTAGCCCTAGATGGGCAGTCCCTCTTGATGTGGCCTAGTTGGCCACACTGGTAGCAGAGGGGGACTCGATTCCCTCCCTTGATAGGTCCCTGCTGATGGCTGGGTAGGGGTCCAGTGCTGACAGCTGGCTCTTGTCGGGGGCCCCCAAATGCCACTGACGGCCTCGCAAAACGAGACAACTCTCCTGCGAGTGTCGCGTGCCTCCTCTCTCGTCGGCCCTGTGAGTACTTTGGCTGGTAGGGCCTCTTTCGTCTGCTGTCGGTGTCTCGTGCGGCCGGGTTGGTCTCCTCGTAAGTCACAGCTGCCGCCACCACTCTCGAGAAGGTGGGCAGATTCGGGGGCTTGACATACCCCCGAATGGCAAGCTGAAGCCCCTCAGTGAACCTCCACAGGCGGTCCTCCTCCATAGCTACAGCTGTCGCAGCAAAACTTGACAGCTCAAGGAAGCGCATGCGGTATGCACTAACAGTCATTATCCCCTTGCGGAGAGTGTCGAACACCCACCTCCTCTAGTCCTGCCAAGTCTGCAGGAGGTACTGCTCACAGAAGAGGATCACGAACTGGTCGCACGTCAGCTCTTCCCTCTCTTGGCCTCTAACTGCCCTCCACCACCTGTGTGCCACACTCTCCAACTGGTACGTGGCAAAGGCCACGCGGCACTTCGTAGGGGAGCAAAGGATGTCAAACACCTTCTCAATCTGCTCCAGTCAGTCCTCGGCCTCAGACGGGTCCTCATCCCCCATGAAGGAAGGGGCTTCAGCTTCTAGAACTGTCCGAAAAGCTCGTAGTACAGATGCAGTGGGGGAACGACCGCGCCTCTAGGCAGGGAGGGCTTGTGCTCAGAAGTGTCAGAGTGCTGTGGGGGCGGTGGAGGACCACCCCCTCCCCCTCGTCCAGTGTTGCGTCGATCACTCGGCCCCACAGAGGACTCCCCCTCCACGTCCCCAGGAAGAGGCGCTCGTGGAGGCGGGTGGAGCTCCTCTCATACTATGTCTCGAATTAGCTGAGCGAGGTCACGGGCCTAAATGCCTGGGAGAAGTGGCGGGTCAACTAGCACCTCAGGCTCGGCACATTCGCCCCTCTGACCTCGTCCATTGTTGCGTCTGCGGCCCGCCTCAAGAACTCCATGGCGAGGCATCTCCTGCAAGGAGACGCGGAAGACAAAACAAAAAGAAGTCAACTCTAACGAACTCCAGCGAAAGAAAGTCAGAACAGATGTCAAGTGGTACGTTGTGGTGGTTACTCTAGTTACATTCACGTGAATTGGTTATTCTCAAACTAGTTGGTTCATTTCTCGAGACGACCTTACTCTGATACCATCTTGTTACGACCCAGTTCCCGAATCCCTACAGGACCCGAGACCGGCTCAACTCGATTAATCCCAGGACCCAATCGTCCAACAAGAAATAACCAAAAAGTAGGAAAGTAAACCGCATTCACTACGCTAAGTAACTAACAGTAAAAGAGTACAAGCAGTAAAGGAAGTAAAAGCTGCTAACAGTACATATCACCACCACAACAGTAAAGCGGAAACAAAGTACAGAAATAGAAATGGAAACAACAGTCTAACTCACTAGTAGAACAGGTAGTACAACAAAAATAGGAAACTACTACTGGGCTCGACTGGGCCCATCACCCTCTGCAACCGGTGACTCGGGCTGCTCAACACCTAGACTTGAAAAGGGTTATGAGTAAACGAGTTAGCGAACGCTGAGTGTAGTGGTAACCAAACTAACTAAAGTAATAAAAGCTAACAAGTAAATTTATCTTTTCCAATTATTTATTTTACAAGTCATTTTTTTCACCCCTTGGTTTACTTTTCAGATCACTTTCTTGATCTCATATGTTCTTCGTGGGAACGATCTTGATTGCAGTCTTTTCCGAAGAGTAGAAGGCACACGTGGTGTTCTCCTGGCCGGGAGAGTCTCCCATGGTGATCCTACACCTAGTCAACTACCCCGAGGTCATGGACAGATGTAGCGGTGACTATGGCACGCGTGATAAGCGCACCGATAGCTACCCCGCACTGGCATGCGGTCAGTCGTTTCCGCTAGCGGGTATTCCCAAAGTACAGCACGGAACAGTATAGGGCCGAGCTCTCTCAGTAATAGGGGTATAGCCCCTCAGAACCAAATAGGGGTCTTGCCCCTCCACAGTTCGCAAACCCTCGTCTGACTACCCTGATTTGCTCAGTGGGCCTAACAGGTCGGTATAGGGTGGCTAACTGAACGCCGGACCCCGTGGGGTGGCTAGCTCTCTCCCTACACTAGTAGCTCTCCCCGGTACAGTGTACGCGAGGGCCAACAGAAGTCGGTGTACAGTGGCCAATCCTAACCTTGGCTCCCAACCCAAGGGCGGTTAGCTCTGCTCTACACTAAACAGGGGACAGTCGCTCTCCTTGGTATCACGTACTCAAGGGCCAGCACACTTCCCACTCACATTTCTAGATTTATTCCATTTATCCACAGGAGCTCTACTCCTAATTCCCTGTAGGGTTCATGCTTGTATTCACCATGTTGTTCAATACCAGCTTTCATTATTCACATTTCCATTCTCATATTATACACATGCAGCTCGTATTTCCACAATTTAACATATACAACAAGTAATGTCACAGGTAACTATTTAACTAGCACATGCATTTCATATTCCACAGGCAGCTTGTATTTATTACAGGCAGTTGTTTACAATTCTATTTATTCATTTATTACTGCAATCTCAAACATGCATACAAACAGTGTAAGTACTTCTCATCGTAGGATTCATGCCACATCCTAGGTTTCTAGTTATCCAATTTCACATATGCATTCATGTTTTATAATTAAAACAGGGGAAACCACTCTACCAGACAATCCGGGAGTACTGGGGGCTCGAATGGCAAACTCACGTGCCTCAGCAAGCCCCGAACCCGCAACAGATCGAAGTCCTATACCAAGGAACATAATACAACGGAATATTCAGAACAGTATATAAGGCTTTCAAACATGTAGAGGAACTCACAAGAAAATCACAGATATCTTGTTTGCGTAAAAAAACCTCAAACAGACCCTAAACGGTTCAAAAACAGAACTGCAGACCTAAATGAGACGTCTGGCAAAAGTTCCAAACGTCTTAAAAGTCACCAGGGTCTCACCTCAACTTCCTGCGTCGACTTCAGACGTCCAGAACCCCCACTTAACCATCTGGACCTAGCTCTAGATGTCCGACCTCTCTTCCAGTCATCTGGGAGTGCTTCCGGTCGTCTGGTAAGCTGTCCAGACGTCCGAAATGCATGGGAGGGCATGCCCCGCACTTTCCCAAAGCTATCCCTACACGCGACAGACCGAATCGCCCAGCTTTAGTCATACAGATTGGCGTTGCGGTGCGGCCTGCATGGCTGTAACCGCAAGAGGAACGTACATTCGCGAAACTCTGCTTTCAGACATCCGGTGTCGTCACTAGACGTCCAGCCCGTTGTCTGGATAGCACGCCTGACGTCTGATTCTGGCAAAATCCCAGAACCAGACCAACTTCCTGCTCCTCTCGCCGCGTGCAGCTGCGGCCTATCCTCCTTGTCTACAGCTCTGACTACCGCAGGGTGTCAGGGACGTCTCCCCCGACGCGCTCCTCCTACACGCATCGCTCCGGTCGTGCGTCCTCCGGCAAGCTCCCACGAGCTCGCGAGCTCAAGCTCCTCCTTTTCTCTTCATGCCTCTCCTCCTCCTCGCTCCTTGCTCTCACACCCGCTCTCTCGCTCGTCCCTCTCGCTACAATGGAAAGGAAGGTGGTGGTGGCGGAGTAGAGAAGAGAGGAAGGGGAGGAGAGGGGTTATATAGAGGGAGCAGCTAAGGTTCTGGGGAGAAGAAAAGAAGAGAGAAAAAAGGAGGAAGGCAGTCTATGCGTAGCTAGTGCGTAGACGCGAAGGTATGTACAAAATTTTCAATTTCCAGACGTCTGGGAAGGGGTCCAGACGTTTGACCAGACGTTTGAATGACAGTCCAGACGTCTTAAAAAGCTCATAACAGAATGAGTTTTTACATATATAAATGAATGTGAATGTCAAATAGTGCAAAAAGAATAGGGTAAAATGGTGATTTGAATCACCAATTACCCCTTACAATAATATCAAATATTTCAATAGTACTAAGCAATCTAAATCCACGTAGGATAAGTGCACAGTGCATTTCTGCTGAATCTCAGAGTCTTCTTCTTTTGCTTTTGCTCCTCTTCTCTTCTTCTTCTGTACATTCTTCTCTTCTTTCTTTTGTTTAGTGTTGAACGGCGGACAACTACGCTATCGGAATTGGTTTTGAAAATCTGTCGTTGTAGTTCGAGTAGCGAAGAAATCCATTCAACAAATAAAATTTATACCAAAAAATCTGTAAAGAAATCTCGGATCGAACTCAAGGAGGCTACATCGATCAAAATTCACAATTATATTTTTTTTGTATTTTTGTTTAAAGGGTGGAATAATAACAAGCAAATCAGTATAGACAAGAAGAGAGAGAGAGAATATTCACTTGATATTGCAAAATATTTTTACAACTAAGAAAGCGAGAAAGATTACACTAGAAAGCAAGAAATTATTACAACTAGAAATCAGGAAAATTCTACTTTAGAAAGGAGGAAGAAGAATGGGAGACAGAAGTTATCCTCCTCGACAATCGCTTGGAGAACAAGCCGAACGAAGCAATGCCTGGAAGACGAGGAACGGAGCGGGAAGAAATAGGTTGAAGCAAAAGGAATGGGAACGAGGCAGCATGTCGTCGTCATCGCGGGATCCGCTTCCGGAACGGAGACGAAAACTTGGTTTTTGCTCTTGAAGAGCATCCTGGGTGCGGGACAAGCTTCTCTTGAGCTTTGGAGAAGGACAGAAGAGAAGGAAGGAATGAGAAATCCGTATGGTAGGGGTCTCCTTTTATAGTTGCAAGGAGTGGGGGCATTTTGGACATTACAACTTGAAAAACATTAATTCAAGACCTTTAGTGATGGATTTATCCGTCACTAAAGAACTGAACATGGCCGACGTGCGTGCCACTCGCATGCCCCCTAGCCTCCGTGCCCTTCAACGCTCGTGCACGCTCAGCCATCCAATCAAGAGATTAGACGACTTAAACTGCCTACGCTTGCGCCGCGCGTAAGCGCTGCGTGTCTGATCACGTGTGGGCGCTATCGCTCGATCTCCGCCGCTGGATGTGCATCGTGTGGCTCCAATCTCGCGCCCATGCGCAGCGAATGCGGGCTCAAACGCGCGTCGCGTGCTCTTGTGGCATGCTCCACCACTGCACTGAGCGTGCGTTTGTGTCGCGAGGAGAGTTTAGCGCATGACCGATCTCGGCCGTTGGATCTTCATCCGACGGTTGAGATCAAGCATTACATGCGCCTTCAGAAGAGGAGAGCGTTGGATGAGCAGTGGCGTGGCACGATCTCGACCATTGGATGGGCATCCAACGGTTGAGATTTATTGAGCAGGTGAAGAAGAAGAGTTGCGGCCGGTGTTGGGCAGCTATGATGGTGCCACGTGGTGCCATCTAGGCCGTCCATCTTCTGAGTGATGTAGATGGTGCCACGTCCAATCGTCGCCCTGATCAGATCCATACTGTTGGATTTTCGATCCGAGGCACCGATAAAAAGTCACCCTGTCCCTAACCATAAAAAGGAGATAATTACTATATAATTTATACAAGTTGATCTAAATGCATGATTATGCATGTTTTGCACTATTTACAATGTATGATACTAATGTGACACTAAGAACATGCATTAATAGACATTTTAGGTTAATCAGATGTATGCATATCACAACCTCATGCCTATCTTTTCCTAGTCCTTAGCAAAAATTACATGCTATTTACAAAAGAATTAGGTTGGATTACTTGGGCATAAGTCATTTTCAATATTAAGAAATTTTTACTCAGGATCTGATCTTTTAAAGACATAACAGTACCCGGGTATTTGCCAAAATGCAGACCGTCTCAAGCCCTCGCCCAAAGAAAAATCTCTCTTTCTCTTTTTCTTCTTTTTTAATTTTTTTGGATTTTTGAGTTTAGGGTTATAAAGTGGCTTTATACGGTCACTCAACCCACTCAAGATTTGATGAAAATCTTAAGTTCTAATCATCTTACTGTGAATGTGATAGACTCGCTGATCGGCAATTAGAACGGACCTCGGGTTTCTACACCTCTAGGTGTCCTTAAAAAGAGAGTTCTGTGTAAAGGTGTATCTTTACGATCAGTAGTTTTCTCCCTACCTTTATTCTTATAGGGTTAACACAAGGGTGGATCCAGTGCATATCTCCCCAGCTTATTCTACTTCTCCACTTCTTCCTAAGTGTTTTGGGAATTTTTAGTGCATTTCTTGAGTTGGGTTTTGGACAACCGATGGATGAGTTGTTACCACCGACAAATTGCCAGCCATACTCGTGCAGCGAAGTGTGGCTTATTTCTTTGTTTTCTTTTTTTCTTTCTTTTCTCCTTTTTCTTTTTCTTGTTCTTTTCTTTTTGACTTTCTTTTTCTTTTTAAGTAGGTGGCTTCCCTAATCTAAAATTTACCTAAAGGCAACAAGAAGAGAATAGTCCAATGACTGGGCTCTGGACAACCTAGCTATAGGTTGTTACCCACGATAACTTGCCAGCCATATCACCCTAGATGGTTCATTAGCTACCCAAATTTCCGTTAAAACTATCGAACAATGAGTCAGTGACAAGATAGTGTATAAAGGCTTAGACCTAAAGTTTATTTAAATTAGAGGGTGGGTTGATAAGTCGTGTACTTATCACCTAAACTTATTTAATCAAATTAAAAAAGAATTTAGGATGATGAGGACTCAAAAAAAAAATCCACATTTTAGTGGATGCCCGAGCTGATTAAGCCTAAAGACCTGAAGGGTCTTAGTGTTCAGATCCTATTGTAATATTTCCTGAGATTGAAAAGTCCTAATGTCCAAGTATTCCTTCCTAATTCAATTTTTTTTAATATATAAATAGAAGAAAATAAAACGAATCTATGGAGCTAACGAAGTAATTCAGAGATGAATATCCACCCCCCATGCCTATTTAATGCAATGACCTCATTGTATTAAAAAGACATGAAACAAAGTGGAGTAGAGTAGAAAGCACTTAAATTGCATAAATAACGGGTCCGCTCCGAGATAAACAGAAACTGTATAAGTGCTGAATTTAGTGCCTTCAGCTAGGCACACTATACAAAGAAGAGATAAAGAATTCACAGGTTTAGGTCAGAATCAGAATAAAAAGATGCAACCTAAGACCTGCCAGCAGATGTCCTCAGATGTTGATCATATTGTGATGCAGACTCATACCCCATGGTCGAGAATATCTAAGGTTCTGGGTAAAAATTACCCAAAACCTAAAATAAGTATGCAAGCGGGGTCAGGCCTGCGATTTATGAGGATGCAACCCAAGACCAAAAAGTCAGGTTATAGAGAAATTAAGTTCAGAAGGATAATCAATGAATATGTGCTTGGGTTGGTCATCCTCAGAACAAATGTCGTAAGGGTCCTGGTTTGATGGTTTTAGTTTAATCGGAACCCTTAGACACGATCTTTTACTTCCTCCGAAGTTTGCTTCCGAAATCAAAATTTCTCACCTTCTATCCTCCTCATTCAGAATGTCAAATTCTGGGACCTCTTGCATATTAATTACCCCGTTTGAAATTTCCAAGTCTCGAAGATGTGACTGAATCAGAATTGACTTGGATCTAATTATCTCAAAAACAGAATTCTCAGTAAGCTCAATGGGGTGTAACTGATAATCGGGGCATTGAATTGAATCCTTCAGAAAATGCGATTCCGAATCCATCATGTGAGCCCTAATAAGATCAGTTTCCTCAGTTATTGGGCCATCATATGATCTATTGGATTCCTCAGGTCCAGTTGTCTCACAGAAATCGTATTCTGTAAACTCATGTAAGACCTCACAATTTGATTCTTCACCCTTAAACTCAAAGAAATCTAAATCCGTACTGATGTACGTCCTAAAATCATCCATCACTTTCTGGTCCATGGAGACATACGTTTCCTCGTACCCCGACTCAGGGATCTCAGGTGAAGAAATCAGATCATCCTTAATTGGTTGCTCTAAATTAATCTGGTCAGTCTCGTAACACGTCCCCCCAACAGGTGCCTGAGCGGGTTCTGACAGTGGCTCTCCTAAAGGGGGTTCATCCTGGGAATCATCCTAGGATTGAACTAAAGCAACCACAAATCTCATTCTCAATTTCGCTGACTTCCCAAGTAGAAATTCACCTGGGTTCTTATCCTTAACATCCTGGAGCCAATCCAACAAATATTTCTTAAGATAATCAATCATTTCAATCAGGGGCTCCAATTCTTCAATGCAAAGTATTTGCTGAACTTCTAAAGATTGTATGGTATTCCTCAAGTTAGCCAAAACCTTATCTTGAACCTAGTTACCCTAAATCAAATGACTTGGTTCAGGGTTGGGTGGGTTTGGGATCAGTGCAGAGGAGTTAACGAATTGAGATTCGAAATACCCTTCCTGATAATAGGTCATTTCGGATTGTTCAAAATGTGGTGTTGACCTAAAGGCACTGTATTCAGAGGATGGGTAAGAATCAGTGTATCATTCTTGATTGTAGATTGTATTAAGTTGTTCATGAAAGGGTGGCGATCTAAAATCGATATGGCTCGAAGAAGGATAGAAATCACAATTATGGTGTTCATGTTTTGACCCCGAACATAGAGGTCCGGAACTGTATCCCCAATCCGAGTTAGCCCAACTAAGAGATAGTTGATTACAATATGAGTCGGGATAATCGTCTGTTACGACCCGATTCCCGAATCCCTACGAGACACGAGAATCGGACCAACTCGACTGATCCCAAGACCCAGTCATCCAACGAGAAAGTAACCAAAAGAGCAGTAAAATAAACCACATTCACCATGCATATAACTAGCAGTAACAAAAGTACAACAGTAAAGAAAAGAACTACTACAGTACACACAACCACAACAGTAGAGAATTAAACAAGTACATAAACATGATGCTTACAATAAAAGAGTACAGTGGTAACAGAAAATACTCACTACAACAGAAGAAACGGTACAGTACGTACAACACAAGTAAAACTACTGGGCTCTACTAGGCCCAACACCCTCTGCAGTCGCAGGCTCTGGCTGCTCAACACCTGGTCCTGAAAAGGTGACATGTCAACGAAACGCTGAGTAGAGTGGCAACCAACTAGCTAAGAAAAACAGTAAGGTGGACAAGTAGTTGTTATTTTTAATTTCCTCCTTTATTTCTATTTACTCATTCTTGATATTATTCCTCGGATCTTTCTCTTGATCTCAAATGTTCCTCGTGGGAACGATCTTGATTGCAGTCTTTTCCGAAAAGTAGAAGTAGCACGTGGTGCTCTCCTGGCCGGGAGAGTCCCCCGTGATGGTCCTACCCTCAGTCAAACACCCCAAGGTCACTGACAGACGTAACGGTGACTACGGAATGCGCAGTAAATGCACGGGTAGCTACCCCGTACTGGCACGCGGTCAGTCGTTTCCGTTAACGGGTGCGCCCAAAGCACAGCATGGAACCAATATAAGGCAGCGCCCTCTCAGTCACAGGGGTCTAGCCCCTCCACAGTAACCAAACAGGGGTCTTGCCCCTCCACAGTTCGCGCACCCTCGCCTGACTACCCTGGTTTGCCTAGGGGGCCTAACAAGTCGGTGTAGGAAGGCTAGCAGAACCCCGGGGCCTGTGGGGTGGCTAGTGCTCTCCCTACACTAGTAGCTCTCCCCGGTATTGTGTACGCGAGAGCCAAAGTCGGTACAAAGTGGCCAGACCTAACCTCGGGTCCCTGGGGCGACTGGCTCCGCTCTGCACTAAACAGGGGGACAGTTGCTCTCCTTGGTACTCCGTACTCAAGGGCCAGCTCACTTCCCCAATTCCATTCCATTCACCTCTCAGGAGCTCTACTCCTAATTCCCCGTAGGGTTCATGCTCATATTTCTTTAACTAAGCCAATTTAGGTTTCATCATTTCAGCTTTATATTCATATAGCTCATGTTCTCAACAGTTAACATTCATTCATAAACAAGCAACTGTTATCCAATTACAGGCAATTATCATTTTTCTTTCTACTTTTCTAAGACTGCAATCCATATATTCAGGACATTCGTTTCGGTGTTTCTGTTCCTAGGATTCATCCCACACTCTAGGATCTATCATTCAATCTAGTTTTTCAGTCCTAGGATTCATGCCATACCCTAGGATCTATCATTCAATCTAGTTTTCCAGTTCTAGGACTCATGCCATACCCTAGGATCTATTATTCAATCTAGTTTTCTAATCCTACGATTCATGCCATACCTTAGAATCTAGTAATTATCTCACAAGTGCATAATTCTTGATAAACACTTAAAGGGAGCCACTCTACCCGCAAAACTGGGAGTGCTGGAGGCGTGATCGGTAGGTCCGTGCGCCTCCGCAACCCCCAGAGCCGCAACGGAATGGGGTCCTATCACAAGGATCAAACACAAGGAACTACTCAGAACAGGATACAAGCACTGTAAATAAGTAAAGGAACTAATTATGAGAAGAGCGAAATTTGAAACGCGGAAAACAGACTTCGAGTGGACTCTAAACGGGTCAAAAATACAAGTCTGCCCCAAATCAGACGTCTGGAACATCTTCCAGATGTCTTAAACGATGGTTCAGGTCATACCTTGTTTCTGCACGGTTCTTCAGACATCCAGAATCCCGCTGAACTATCTGGACCTAGTTCCAGACGTCCGACTATCACTCCAGACGTCTGGAGACCCTATCTGCTGTCTGGTGCTGTGCCCAGACGTCCGATCTGTGTAGGAGGACGTGCCCTTGCGCCTTCCCGAACGAACCCTACACTCGTACGCAATCGATCACAGCACGACAAAAAAGCAGATCCTTCGGCGGAACGGCCTACATGGCCGTACACGCCAAAGGACAAGGAAAAGAAATATTGTACCTTTCAGACGTCTGGATCTCACTCCAGATGTCCCCCGCGCTGTCAGGACTTGCTCGCCCTCCACCTGCTACCCACGGTCGTGCCACACCGCGCTCGCCTGCTGCCTGAGTTGCAGCAGCACCTCCCCAGCGCCACGCTCCCACTGCGTGCCCGTCGGCCGGCCCTGGCTACTCCGGCGAGCTCGCACACACACGCTCTACCTCTTCTCCCTCTCGCTGCACCTCGTCCCCGCGCACACCCGGCAGCAGCTGCTGCCCTTGCCCTCTCATTCTCACGCTAATAGGAAGGAGGAGACGGTGAAGTGATGGGGAGGGAGAGGAGAGGGGGGAGGTATTTGAAGGCACCGTGGGGAGAGAGAGAGGAAGAAAAGATGCGCCTGCAGGACGGGAAGGGAAGAGAGAGAAGAAAAGAGGGCGGCGGGTCAGTCTGCATGTGCATGCACGCAGACGCGAATTCGTACGCCACAAAAATTAATTTCCAGACGTCTGGGAAGGCTTCCAGACGTCTGGACCAACTCCTAGACGTCTTAAAGACGTTTGTTGCCGGGGTCTTGACATCGTCATGTTGAGGATAAGTCATAACAGGAGGGAAAGAGAAGGAATCCGTGTAGAATGTGGAAAAATTCATAACAAATGGGAGGAAGAAAGGCGCCCTGCAATACAAACAATCAAACCTATCCTTAAGTGAGCTAGCCTAAAGACCTACAAACTCCAAAACCCGTCTTGAGATAAAGAAACGATTTGATCTACTTCTGTTCGTTCAATCCAACCAGTTAGAGGGAGGGACTGGAGAAAAGGTTCTTCCTTCGGCTTGCGCCTCCGGTTCCTAGTGTACCTCCCAGTCGCGATCGTTTGATTTTGTTCCCCTAGCTAGATATCAGATTGACCAGTAGAAACAGACTAATCGAAATTAATCTTATTTTGGGATCCGAAGAGCGAGTCCAATCCTTAAGGCCAAAGTCTACTCTGTTTTATTTAGGGTTAGGTTTGAATGTGCTTTGGAATGTGATGGGCCATTTATCTGGGTTGTGCTCTTAACGATTGATTGATGTGTGTGTGCGTGCACAACCAGTGATTTTTAAGTAAGATTATTTTTGATGCGGTGAATTTTAGGGTTCAAATCTTGCTTAGTAGCTTTTAGGATTCAATTTTAGGTATTTTCAAAGAAGTTTTGTTGGCACACTAGGTTTTGAAAGCACAGGTGCAGATGTTTCCCTTTGAAGCTTAAAAGAACGTGGAGTGCCTGGTAAATCCCTAAGAGTTGAACCTATGTGGCAGCTACTTAATAAGTTGATTTTAGTTGAAGTAATGCGGCCTAATTAACTCAAACAATCGACCTGTTGAACCACTTAGTCACACAAGTGATTACCTAATCTGATTTCTACTCGATTATGTGTTTAGGTGTGTGTACCGATTCCAAAGATCGATTTACCGGTTGAGTTTGAAAATTAGATAAGGTTGTGTACCTTTGTGAGATTTTTTTAATTTTTTTGTGTACCTTTGTGAGATTTTTTTAATTTTTCTTTTTAAATGCGGAGGGTAAGGCAGGTGTAAGTGTCAAACAAATAATCAAAACTAACCATAGGGTTTATAAGAACACCTAGGTTGATTTATATTTGTGTTATTATGTGGTGGAATGAAATCTAATGGGTGGGAGGTGGGGGTAAACTTACAGAACCTTCAACAGCACTTTGCTCCAACCAACCGCTTTTGCTTGTCTTAAAAGAGTACCTGCAATCACAATAAGAAAAAAGAGAAGTGAGGTAAATGATTCGTAAGTCGAAAAATGCAAAAAATCAAAGAGTGTCACCTCCTCGGCAACAACACCAAAATGTTGAACGGTGGATGACTACGCCATCGGAATTGATTTTGAAAACCTGTCGTTGTAGTTTGAGTAGTGAAGAAATCCGTTCAACAAATAAAATTTATATCGAAAAATCTGTAAAGAAATCTCAGGTCGAACTTAGGGAGGCTACGTTGATCAAAATTCGTAATTATATTTTTTTTGTGTTTTTGTTTAAAGGGTGGAATAATCGCAAGGAAATCAGTATAGACGAGAAGAGAGAGAGAGAACATCCACTTGATATTGCAAAATATTTTTACAACTAAGAAACCGAGAAAAGATTACACTAGAAAGCAAGAAATTATTACAATTAGAAAGCAGGAAAATTCTATTCTGGAAAGGAGGAAAAAGAATGGGAGAGAGAAGTTATCCCCCTCAACAATCGCTTGGAGGATGAGAAGGACAAAACAATGCCTGGAAGACGAGGAACAGAGCGGGAAGAAGGAGGTTGAAGCAGGAGGAACGGGAACGAGGCAGCACGTCGTCGTCGCGGGATCCGCTTCCGGAACGAGGGCGAAAACTTGGTTTTAGTTCTTGAGGAGCATCCCGGGTGTGGGACAAGCTTCTCTTGAGCTTTGGAGAGGGAGAGAAGAGAAGGAAGGGATGAGAAATCCGTATGGTAGGGGTCTCCTTTTATAGTTGCAAGGAGTGGGGGCATTTTGGACATTACAACGTGGAAAACATTAATTTAGAACCTTTAGTGACGGATTTATCCATTACTAAAGGCCTAAACGTGGTCGACATGTGTGCCGCTCGCATGCCCACTCGCCTCTATGCCCTTCAACGCTCGTGCACGTTCACGCGCGCTCAGCTGTCCGATCAAGAGATCGGACGGCTTATACTGGCTACGCCCGCGCCGTGTGCCCGCGTCAGATCGCACCTAAGCGCCGCGTGTCTGATCAGATGTGGGCGCTATCGCTTGATCTCCGCTGCTGGATGCACATCGTGCGGCTCCAATCGTGCGCCAACACGAAGCGAATGCGGGCTCGAACGTGCGATGCATCCTTGTGTAGTGCGCTCGACCGCTGCGCTGAGCGTGCATTTGTGTCGCGCGGAGAGTTTAGCGCACGGCCGATCTCGGTTGTTGGATCTTCATCTGACGGTTGAGATCAAGCGTTGCATGTGCCTTCAGAAGAGGAGAGCGTTGGATGACCGATGGCATGGCGCGATCTTGGCCGTTGGATGGGCATCCAACGGCTAAGATTTGTCAAGCGGGTGAAGAAGAGCTGCGGCGGGAATGGAAGAATGTGGGCAACACGGAAGATGAGCGGGCGGCGCACTTCGCCCACGATGGGGCTTTAGCGACGGCTTTATCCGCCACTAAAGACCACTTATTTAATATTTTGAGATTAAAAAGACCAAATTGCCCTCACTCCTTGCAACTACAAAAGGAGACCCCCTCCATACGAAATTTTCATCCCTTCCTTCTCCTCTCTACCTCTCCAAAGCTCAAGAGAAGCTTGTCCCACACCCGAGATGCTCCTCGTGAGATAAAGTCAAATTTTCGCTCTCATTTCAGAAGCAGATCCCACGACGACGACGACGTGCTGCCCCATTCTCATTCCTCTTGTTCGACCTCCTTCTTCCTGCTTTGTTCTCCTTCGTCCAGGCGGCGTCTCGTCCGGCTCGTCCTCCAAGTGATCGTCGAGGAGGATAACTTCTCTCAACCATTCTTCTTTACAGCTTTTTAGAGTAGAATTTTCCTACTTTCTAGAGTAGCTGATTTCTCGCTTTCTAGTGTAATTCTTCTCTGGTTTTATTGTATAAACAATTTGAATTATTGGATGCATGTTTTCTCTCTCTCTCTTGTTTATTCTGATTGTTAATATTGCTTCATTGTAATTACATCGCATCATTTTTCAACAAAAATTCTAAAATATATATATATAATTGCGAATATAGATCGACGTAGCCTCCCTGAGTTCGACTCGGGATTTCTATTCCGGTATAAATTTTATTTGTTGAACATAAGTTCTTCGCTTTCAAACTACAACGACAGGTTTTTCAAAATCAAATACGTTAGCGTAGTAACTCGTAACTTCAACATTTTGGCATCGTTGCCGAAGAGGCAACGATTTCCGATCTTTTTTTCGCATTTCATGCACTTTATTGTCTTCTAACTTGCTTTCTCTTGTGTCTATTATTTTGCAGAGATCTCCATCAGGGAATCATCAAGTGGTAGACCGGAGTAAAGTGCAGTTGAAGGCAACTGTAAATGCTCCTCATTCTCCCCCCTTCATAGATTTCATTTGCCACATTAAATCCAAATTCCAATTAATCAAGGTGTTCGCATAAATCCTAGGAATAGTTTGGTTGTTTGGATTCTCACTCACATTCATTCCACACTCGTTTGTAAAAAAAGAAACAACAAAAAGATAATCTTGTGGGGTAATTTTCAACAGATACACAACATACAACCACATTCAAGGCACTTAACCTAATTGATTTGCTTTTACTCAATCGGGTTCTGATCTGTGGAACCGGTAGACACAAAGTAACACATAAAAGAGTAGAAATCATTCTAGGTTAACCATCTTTGTGTGCCTAACTTAGTGGTGCATTTGTGGCCAGTTGTTTAAGTTGTTTGGGCTGCACCACTCTACTTAAAATCAACCCATCAAGTAGCTCCTTCTTAGGGTTTACAATCTAGGTCTATTCCAGACACTCCACTTTATTTCTAGTTTTAAAGGAAAGCAATATTCACCCGTGTTTGACAACCTCGTTTGCCTCGAAACTTGATTGCAATCAACCTAATTTGAAACCCTAAAAGCTACTTAAGCAAGATTTGAACATTAAAATCCACGCATCACAAATAATCTTGCTTGAAAACCCTGGTTGTGCATGCACTTACACAATTCTCAATCAATCATTAAGGGCACAGCCCATTTTAAGGGCCCATCACATTTCATAAGTACCACAATCCCAAGCCTTAATAAAATTGAGTAGACGTTGGCCTTAAGGTCTGATTCGCTCTACAGGGCCTAGTCTGAGATTATTTTTGATTAACCTACTTGTACTGATTAATCTGATGTCTAGCTAGGGGAGTAGCGTCAAACGACTACGGCTGGGGGGTACACTAGGAACCGGAGGCGAAAGCTGAATGAAGAACCTTCACCCCAGTCTCTCCTTCTAACTGGTTGGATTGAACAGACGCAAGCAGAGTAAATCATTTACAATCTTAAGGTGGGTTTTGGGAGTCAGTAGATCCTTAGGTTACCCCACTTAAGGACAGCTTTGTTTTGTTGTGCTGCAGGGTCCTTATCCCTAGTCCTTCCGACCTTCTCCTAGTTTATGCTGGGAAGACGGTCATTGAATCCTCGATTGGAAGGACCACTAGAGTATTCTAGGAGGCGCAAATGGGATTTTAGTCAAATTGATCCCATGGCCGACCAACAACCTCCTCTGCCTGGAGATCCATAGGAAGAATTCCGAAGGCAACTGGAACAAATGCAGAGAATGCAGAAATGGTTCCAGAGAATGCAGGACACTCAGCCCCTGAAGGATTTTTATGATCCTTCAAATTACAGGGAACGTCCCGGCGTCTAGATTCCAGTTGACAACATAGAAATCAAGCCCCAGGTGTTAAGCCTAATCAAACACTATCATGGGCTTGTCTTCGAAGATCCGTTTCAACACTTGGAGGACTTGACCACTTTGGTCCAGACCACCAAGAAACGAAACGTAAACGAGAAGTAAATGATCATGAGGCTCTTCCCCCATTCTCTTAGGGATAAGGCCACGCATTGGTATAGGTTAATAGGAAGACCAATTGCAACTTGGAATGAGTTGAAATTGACCTTTCTGAAGAAATTCTTCCCAGTCGGACGTACCAATGCCTTGAGACGGGCAATCACTACCTTTACCCAGCGGCAAGGGGAGTAGTTTCATGTGACCTGGGAGCGATTCCAAGACCTTTTGTGGAGGTGTCCACACCACGAGCTGCTGAAATGGTAACTCGTATAGATCTTCTTTCATGGGTTGACTGAGCAACTCAGAAATCATGTGGATGCTTGAGAGGTAATTTCCTCAATAAAGATGCAGATAGTGCACATGATTTATTTGAGGAAATGAGCGAGAATTCAATCAATCATGCCTCCATGGATATATTTAACTAGTCCCAGTAGCCCAGATCAAATGTCAATGAAGTCCATGACTCTCATTCATTTGATATGGAATTGAGTTGTAACAAACTTGACAAGGTGGACTTGGTTGCTAAGAGAATGGAAGAGTGGATGGCTGGAAATTCTATGAACAACTCTCGATCCACTCAATCCCAAAAGTCGGGATTCCATTTTTCACGAGCTCCTTCTGAACAGGAGTTTGTGAATCAACATGATGCGGCTCAACCTATGAGTAAGCATTTTTTGGAACCCCATGGGTTCCAAACTGAGGCCTTTGATCCGAGTTTTTCTGATCCTTCCCTTTCTTTCTCTCCATCCTCACCCTATGAGGATGTTTGTACTGTACAAGATAATGTTAGATCCAACCCCTACTCTAATGCTTATAATCCAGGTTAGAGAAACCACCCTAACTTCTCTTGGAAAAACCTGGGGCAACAGACCCAATTTCGACCCGGCAACTATGCTTCGCAACGACCAACGGGTCAGGGTCATGTATATACTCAGTTGCCTCCAAATCAGGTCAATCAGCCAGCTTGGAATGCCCGTCAACCCGTAGGGCAAGCTGATTTGAACCGACAAATCGTAGAGATGCAAGGATCCATGATCCAGCTCATGCAGCAAATGAAAACCTCGGTAAACAACTTGCAGATCGGGCTCATTGCTAACTATCGTCAACCCGGATCTCTACCATCCCAACCCGTACCTAACCCGCGAAATATTCTGAATTCGGGCAACCAAACCCTTGGGTACGAAAATCAGAGGGACCCACACGCTCAGGTGGTTGAGCCGGGTTCCTCCTCTTCTTCTTCTGCAAATCAACAATTTCTGGCTAAGCAAGCCCCTTCAATCTTTCTAACCCTCCCCAAGACCCAAACTCTTATGCATCTGCAAATCTGTCACCTTGAAGAGTGGTAAGCAGACTCAGGATCCACAACCACACTGTTCTGATCTACTGAATCCTGAAGAACCTGAGGAGAGAGAGGAGAATTTTGGAGAAGAAATCAAGGCTCATGAACCTAATTCCAAAGATCTGACTCATGTTCCTTTTCCTGAAGCCTTGATTAAATCAAAGAAGTCTGTTGATAGCAATGAGGAGCTTCTGAATCTATTTAAGAATGTTGAGATCAATATCTCGCTCCTCGATGCTATCAAGCACAGATCGGCTTACGTAAGATTTTTAAAGGATTTATGTACACAAAAGCGTAAGTCGAGAGAATCTATTTCGAGGAAGGTGGTACTCTCCGAGTAGGCTAGTTCTGTTATCCTGCACCACCTCCCTCAGAAAAAAGAGATCCAGGTGCTCCGTTAATTTCTTGTGTCATCGGAGATTACACATTTGATAGACCACTTTTGGATTTGGGTGCATCCATCAACCTAATTCCGACTTCTCTTTATGAGAGGTTTGGATTAGGTGAACTTCGGCCAACTTCAGTAACGCTACAGTTAGCGGACCGCTCGGTCACAAATCTACGAGGTGTTATTGAAGATGTTATAGTTAAGGTCAAGGATTTCTATTTTCCTGTAGATTTCCTTGTCCTTAACATGGATGAACATGAAAATCTGAGGAACACGACCATCATTTTGGGGCGTCCGTTCCTGGCTACTGCTAAGGCCAACATTAATTGTGAAAGCGGTAGCATGGAGATCGCCTTTGGGGATCAACGAATGAAATTGGATATTTTTAAGGCGATCAATAAATTTGAGGATTGTGGATTTATTGAAGAACTTGAGGGGGATAATGAAAGCATTGAAACTTGTTTGATGATTTCTTCAATTGAAGGTTCCTTCTTTAATGACGAATTCAACTTGCAACCCTCTATGGCAGACCTGCCATCTTCTGAAGAGGTTATTGATTTTGTTCACTCACAACCTCTTCCTCTTGTTGAGTCTTCAGCATCTTCCTTACCATCAATTATCAACCCGCCCTATCTTGAACTGAAACCATTGCCTGAGAATTTGAAATATCAATTTTTAGGACCTCAGAAGACGCTCCCTGTAATTATCAGTGCTAAATTAACAAAGGAGCAAGAGATTAAATTTATCAAGGTCCTGAAGGAACACAAGGAGGCAATTGGTTAGAGCATTCATGACCTCAGGGGGATTGAGCCATCTTACTGCAATCATAGAATATTCTTGGAAGATGGATCCCGCCCTTCTCGCCAAATGTAAAGGAGATTAAATCCAAATATGCGAGAAGTGGTCAAAAAGGAAATCATCAAGTGGCTCGATGTAGAAATTATTTATCCAATCTCTGATAATCCCTGGGTAAGTCCCGTGCAGATTGTTCCGAATAAAGCTGGGATTATCGTTGTGACTAACGAGAGAGGAGAATCTGTCACAACTCGTTCAACTTCCTCTTGGAGGGTTTGTATTGATTATAGGAAGCTGAACACAGCCACTAAAAAGGATCATTTTCCACTGCCTTTCATCGATCAAATCTTGGAAAGACTAGCTGGACAGAAGTACTTCTGTTTTCTTGATGGCTACTCTGGATACAACCAAGTTCCTACCCATCCCGAGGATCAGGAAAAAACTACTTTCACCTATCCCTACGGAACCTTTGCTTTCTGTAGGATGTCTTTCAGTTTATGCAATGCACCTGCGACTTTTCAAAGGTGACTGTTAGCCATATTCTCTAACATGGTGGGAGGGTTTATGGAAGTCTTCATAGACGATTTCTTTATTTTCGGAGGATCGTTTGACTCTTGTTTGGCTAATCTAGAAATGATTCTTAAGCAATGTATCAAAACACGATTGGTCCTTAGCTGGGAAAAGAGTCATTTCATGACTCAAGAAGGCATCGTTTTGGGTCATGTAATCTCTGAACGGGGAATCGAAGTGGATAAAGCTAAGGTTGATGCTATCGCTAAACTTCCTCTTCCCACATCTGTTAAACAAATCCGATCATTTCTTGGTCATGTGGGATTCTATCGAAGATTCATCAAGGATTTCTCGAAGGTTGCTCGTCCCTTAAGCAATCTTCTTGCCAAAGAAACGTCGTTTGTTTTCAACGAATCATGCCGAAAGGCATTTGATTTCCTGAAAACGGCAGTCACCTATGCTCTAGTATTGCAACCACCAATTTGGACAACCCCTTTTGAGATCATGATCGACGCTTCTGATTACGCAGTCAGGGCTGTCTTGGGTCAAAAAATTGATAGAAAGCCCTCTGTCATCTACTACGCTAGTAAACTCTGGATGAAGCCTAGAGGAATTACACTGTTACTGAAAAGGAATTACTAACTGTAGTGTTCGCTTTGAAAAAATTTAGGGCTTATCTCTTAGGGTCTCATGTTATCATTTATTCCGACCACTTGACCATGAGACATCTCTTGGCTAAAAAGGATGCCAAACCCCGGCTTATTTGTTGAATTCTTCTGCTACAAGAATTTGATCTTGAAATCAAGGATAAAATCGGGGTACAAAATGTGGTGGCGGATCATTTATTGAGACTCCTAGGAGATTCTTCTCATCCGGACAACCCGATTGTTGACACTTTTCCGGACGAAGCTATTCTTACAGTTTCAGGTATCCACTCCCCGTGGTTTGCTGACATTGTTAACTATTTGATTGTTGGTCAAATCCCCTAGGATTGGTCCAAGCAACAACAGGATAGACTCAAATCTTAGGCCAAAAACTACTTATGGAAGGATCCTGAACTATACTACATCGGCTCTGATCAGATTATTCACCGATGTGTTCCGGAGAATGAATTCAACAGTATACTCGAGTTCTGCCATGCATCTGCGTGTGGTGGACATTTCTCCGGGAAAAGACGGCTGTAAAAATCTTGCAATCTGACTTCTATTGACCGTCCTTATTTAAGGATGCCCAGGATTTCTCAAGGTCATGTTCTTGATGTCAGACACTCAGGAGCATAACTAAGAGAGATATGATGCCCCTAAACCCAATTCTTCATGTTGAAATTTTCGATGTTTGGGGCATCGATTTCATGAGACCCTTTCGCCTTTCATTTGGGCATCAGTACATTTTTGTTGCTGTTGATTATGTGTCCAAATGGATTGAGGCAATTCCCACCCGAACCAATGACCACAAGTTGGTCATCGATTTTGTCAAGAAAAATATCTTCAGCAGGTTCGGGATTCCGAGGGCCATCATTAGTGATGGTGGCACTCATTTTACTAATGCCCAATTCTGGAATTTGTTGGCCAAATACGGGGTTAATCACTGAATTTCCACACCTTACCATCCCCAGACAAATGGACAAGTCGAGATCTCCAATCGGGAGATCAAGAACATTTTAAAAAAAATGGTTAGGCCTGATCGCAAGGACTGGACTCAAAAGTTTGAGGTCGCTCTCTGGGCCTACCGTACAGCGTATAAAACGCCCATCGGCATGTCTCCATTTCGTTTGTTGTATGGAAAGGCGTACATCTACTCGTAGAGATTGAACACAGGGCATTCTGAGCGATCAAACAATGCAATTTAGATCTGAATTTAGTTGGAAAAATCAGGAAACTCCAACTATCTGAGTTGGAAGAGCCTAGAAATGATGCATACGAGAATGACAAGATCTACAAGGCTCGAACTAAAGCTCTACATGATCAATTGATTTCCCGCAAGAGCTTTGAGTCGAACCAGAAGGTCTAGTTATTCGATTCTAGACTTAAGCTTTTCCTGGCAAACTTGGATCTAAATGGAATGGCCCATTCATAATTGACCAAATTTTTCCAAATGGAGCCGTTCAGATTTCTGGCCTAAAGACGAGTAACACATTCAAAGTCAATGGTCAACGTCAGAAGCCTGTTATTGACCGTACTCTTTCAGAACCCGTCTCAGACACAGTGGCTCTAGCCATTCTGTGACTTCTTTGGCTAGGACTTCGCCTAGCTAATGGCATTAAACTCAGCAGTTGTACATATGACACAAAGCTGACATGAGCTTCATATTCAAGTGACATCTTTCATACTCTACCCTTTCTTTTATGTCTCTTTTTCAATGTGGACATTGCATCAGCTAGGCATGGGGGGGTGGATTCATTTTTGAATCATTTGGTCAGCTTTGTGAAATTCGTGTAAATTGTTTTTCTCTTCTTATTTAAAAAAAAAAATTTAGGAAGGAATAGTTGGACATTAGGACCTTTCAATCTTAGGAAATATTACATTAGGATTTGAACACAAAGACCCTTCAGGTCTTTGGACTTAATCGGCCCGTGTATCCACTAAAATGTAGATTTGTTTTTCGAGTCCTCGTCATCTTAATTCTATTGTAATTTGAGTAAAAAACTTTGGGTGATAAGTACACAACTTATCAACCTGCCCTCTGATTTGAGAAAACTTTGAGTTTTAAGCATCTACACACTTTCTTGGCACTGACTCGTTGTTCGACGATTTTAACGAAAATTGGGTAGCTAATGAACCTTCTAGGGTGATATGGCTGGTAAGTTATCGTGGGTAACAGCTCATAGGCAGGTTGTCCAGAGCCCAGTCATTGGACTATTCTCTTTTTGCTGCCTTTAGGTAAATCTTAGACCAGGGAAGCCACCTACTTAAAAAAAAAAAGAGAGAAAGAAAGTCGAAAAGAAAAAGAAAAGGAGAAAAGAAAAAAAGAAAACAAAAGAAATAAGCCACACTTCGCCGCACGAGTATGGCTGGCAAGTTGTCGCTGGTAACAACTCATTGACTGGTTGTCTAGAACCCAACTCAATAAATGCACTGAAAATATCCACAACACTTAGGAAGAAGCAGAGAAGTAGAATAAACGGAGGAGATATACACTGGATTCACCCTTGTGTTGACCCTATAAAAATAAAAGTAGGGAGAAAGCTACTGGTTGAAAAGATACACCTTTAGGCAGAATTCTCTTTTTAAGGTCACCTAGAGGCGTGGAAATCCGAAGTCTGTTTTAATTGTTGATCAACGAGTCTATCACATTCACAATAAGATGCTTATAACTTAGGATTCTCATCAAATCTTGGGTGAGTTGAATAGCCATAGAAAGCCACTCGTAAACCCTAAACTCGAAAATCCAAAAAAATTAGAAAAGAAGAAAAAGAGAAAAAGAAATTTTTCTTTGAATAAGGTGAGGGCTTGAGGCGGTCTGCATTTTGACAGATACCCGGCCACTATTGTGTCTTTGAAAGTTCAGACCTTAAGTAAACATTTTCTTAATGATTGAAAATAACTCATGTCTAAATAATCCAACCTAATTCTTTTATAAATAGCATATAGTTTTTGCTAGGGACTAGCAAAAGATAGGCATGGGGGTGTAATGTAAACATGTTTACACTACATAAGATGTCTATCTATGCATGTTCTTAAGCATAGAATTGCATTGCATGCTATAAATATTGCATAGCATGCATCATCTTGTATTTAGATTAGTTTGAATAAAATAGAGGTTAATTGTCTCCTTTTATATTCGGGGATAAGGCAAAATTTTTATCGGGGCCTTGGATCGAAGATCCAACCGTACAGATGTGATCAGGGCGACGATTGGAGTTCAACGAATCCAAGATCGCCCTAATCAGACATCTGTAGCATCAAATAGAGATCAGGGAACCCTAGAAGATCAAGGGCCAAGATGGTATGAATCCACACTTCAAATGATAAATCCGATCGCACGGATGGATTCGGATCGACAATTACAGCCTAACAGCGCGAAAATCGACTCAATCCGACAACTGTGGCACCATCTACATCATCTAAAAGATGGACGGCCAAGATGTGGCGCCATCTCAGTCACCCAATCGACCACCCTTAACTTTTGAAGATGGTAGCACCCACAAATCTTCGCCGTTGGATCAAGATCCAACAGCTGAGATTGCATCCCAACCGGCGATTGAAGGCTCTGAAGAACCGTTGGAAGGCGCAACCATGACCGTTAGATCTCAATCCAACGGTCCAGATCTCGTGCGCATGAGTTAGCCCGCTTGCCCATCCACGTACGTAGCACAATTGGTTGAGCGCTTAAACGCGAAGTGTAGGTGCACGTTCGAAACCACTGGACGCCTCACTTGGAGCGGATGTGCGCGTGCATTCGACCGCATGATGAAGATCGTGCGGCTACACGCGCCCAATCAGATGAACGTGCTATCGCACGCCCGCGCGTGACGCGCCATCAGACGCGGGCGTTGCAGCTTGAAGAGGCGCAGCGAGGGTGTGTCTCAGCCGTTCGATCTCACGATCGAACGGCCGAGAATGGAAGAACGTGCGCAGCGCGGAAGATGAGCGGGCAGCGTACGTCGCCCACGATGGGGCTTTAGCGACGGTTTTATTTGTCACTAAAGACCCCTTATTTAATATTTTGAAATTAAAAAGACCAAATTGCCCTCACTCCTTGCAACTATAAAAGGAGACCCCCTCCATACGAAATTTTCATCCCTTCCTTCTCTCCTCTACCTCTCCAAAGCTCAAGAGAAGCTTGTCCCACACCCGGGATGCTCCTCGCGAGATAAAGTCAAATTTTCACTCTCATTTCGGAAACGGATCCCGCGACGACGATGACATGCTGCCCCGTTCTCATTCCTTCTGCTTCGACCTCCTTCCTGCTCCGTTCTCCTTCGTCTTGGTGGCGTCTCGTCCAGCTCGTCCTCCAAGCGATCGTCGAGGAGGATAACTTCTCTCTCCCATTCTTCTTTACAGCTTTCTAGAGTAGAATTTTCCTACTTTCTAGTGTAGCTGATTTCTCGCTTTCTAGTGTAATTCTTCTCTAGTTTTATTGTATAAACATTTTGAATTATTGAATGCATATTTTCTCTCTCTCTCGTTTATTCTAATTATTAATATTGCTTCATTTTAATTACATCGTTTTACTTTTCAACAAAAATTCTAAAAAATATATATATAATTGCGAATATAGATCAACGTAGCCTCCCTGAGTTCGACCCGGGATTTCTATTCCGGTATAAATTTTATTTGTTGAACATGAGTTCTTCGTTTTCAAACTATAATGACAGGTTTTTTAAAATCAAATACGTTAGCGTAGTAACTCGTAACTTCAACACGTCTGATTGCTAAGCCTGTCGTATGATCACTGTAGTGTTCGAGCTACTGTCGGGTTATTTGAATAAATTGAGATTCATGCTTAGATGTGGATCTAAAAGGTGATTTAAATCACCACTTTTTAGGATCATTTCCATTCTTTTTGTCTCACAGAATTCTTGATACACTCTTACTTAGTATTAAATATCATTTAAGTAGTTATTCTTCATTGAATATCATTCTTGGCTTATTTCTTATGCTCATGTATACATTCATTTCAATTAGCGTGTGAATTACAACACTTGCTCCCTGTGTTCGACCTTGGACTTCATTTCAAGTTATAAATTATATTTGTTTGAGCACATTTGTCCTATACTACAACGCATATCTTAACAAGGACGAACTCGCTTTAACATTCAGCTAATTAAGCTTCCCTGTAAACGACCTAGACTTAACCAGTTGAAAGTATTTATGAAAAATGTTAGGTTACCTTGTGTCCTATACTATAATTAACGACATATTAATTAAGCAAGGTAGCTTAAGCATTATTTTTAGCACCATTGATTAAGTTAATAACCTTAATTAATAGTGTTGAGAATTTGCACAACATCAATCAACCACTCATGGGTTTATAACCCTACTTTATTAACTCACTAGCTAATTCTCATACATAACTATACACATATACCTATACATCTTAGAAGATAGCTCCTAGGTTCTAACTAGATTCCATGAGATGTCCATGACATCCTCCAAACCCTACACTTATTATAAATTAGGGTTTATTCAATGCTTTGCTTATGTCACTGCAACATCACCCAAGGATTCCACCCTAACCCTTTATTCTTAGGTTATGGGGTACATCTTGATTAGCTTCCATTTTTCCATGAGCACCTTAAAGATTAAGGCTTGATTCTTGTATTAATCTTTTACAATTTTCATGGCCCATTCCATCACCTTTTAGCTAACATTTAGCTCAACCAACCAGCCACCCATTTGCAAGCTCAAGCGATCAACGATGAACATGAACTAAGGTATATTAGGCCCCAAATTAACCATAATTCATCCATGGAGTTATGACTTTTATCATTGTTGTATAGGGTTCAAACTCCTACTTGGCAACAAGTATATAAAAAAAAGGGAATCAAGGGCCAAATAATAAGTCATTCCATCCATAAAAGCCTTAAGAAAAATCCCATGAAAACTCTCCTTAGGGTTCTCTTTGAATAGCTTTCAGCAAGACACCAATCTACAATTTAATAGATAGTACCGGTACAAGCTTCCTACTAGCCCTTTTTGGGTTCTAGACCCATGCTAGTACAGGTACTAAGGCTTAGGAATAGTACCAACTATTGTTATACCTCCCTTGCAACTAGTCTATTAGACACCCTATCTTTAGTTTTATGACCCCTAATCTTTAAGGAAGCAAAAATACAGTTTCCCCACCACACGTAAATCATCCTCAATGGGATAAATCATTATGGAAAAAATTTAACCACTAGAAAAGTCATTGTTGTTACAATTTCGTCAAGTGTTAAGAAATGTATGCGTTATAGTATAATCGACAAAATCTCACAACAAACATTTAAATTTATAAACTTAGATTCTAAAGGGAGTCTAAGGTCATTCGCAAGGTGCAAATATGGAACTCACACATTAATCTTCATTTAAAATAGATGAGCACAATCAATTGATCATCAAAATAGATATTCAATGTATACAACTTGTTAGATTGTAATTCAAATAATGATGAGATAAAAAGAATGAAGAGAATCTAAAAAGTGGTGATTTAGATCACCAATTAGGTCATTTAATTAAACATGCATCTCATTTTCAAGTTATTCAAATAATCAATACTTTCAATTGATTTAATCAAACGTTAACTTAGTACATAAATCATTCAATAGTGCTCATAATCAACTTAGATCAGACGACAGGAATATACCATCAGACGACTTAACAAAGCACCACAAGCACAAGGCTCTTCAAAGCCTTTACTTCTTCTTCTTCAATGCTTTCCTTCCTCAAGCATAGGCACGACCTTTCTTCTTTAGAGGCTAAGTATATGCCTCTCTTTCTCAGCACAAGGCCAATCCCTCAGAGAGCAAAACCCTCCCCCCTCCTCTCACAAATCCTCTCGTTTCTTATCTCTCAAGCCCAGGATTTGTCGGGTATACGGTTAGGTATTTGGGTTGAGAACAGTGACCAGGCCTGCAGGCGTGTGTTGCAGGCAAAAAGTGGATAGGCGGGCAAGCGGGCGAGCAGGTGTGCGTAGAGGGACCCGACCCCTCGTGATCATGGGGGAACAGATGGATTCACAAATTCCTTATATGCGCAGTTATCGCCGTTTTCGTTCACGATATGGCACTAAAGTGCCATCTCCCTTCTCGCGTGCAGCAAAGGATGATGCTTCGTCCAATTGCAGCTACTGAGGCTTTGTGTCTTCAATTGGAGGATCTGGAAAGGGTCCTGGAGCTGGGCCGCGAAGCCTGGGGGTGTTGTCGTGAGTGATTATGGTCGAAGGACTACAGCCGAGGTCGGAGAAGTCGAGGGTGACGGTGGAGGTTAGCAAAGTCGAGGGCAGCGGTGCAGGTTAGTGAGTACCTAGAACACAAAGAACGGTCTTGTGGCCACGTCCAAGTATCTCGGTGGTGTCGCCGGGTGAAGGCGAATGTGATGGTGGTGATCTTAGGGCGTGTGGGTGCGTGCGGTGGTCAAGCGACGTCAGGGAAGGCGTGCGATGGAGGTCGTGTCCGGTGGAGTGTTCGAGAAGCCAATCCCCTCAATTTCTTGAGGGGTTTTGGTGGGCGAGGGATGGCGGAGCTTCTGGAGGTGTTGCGATGATTTTTGGTGGCTTGTGGTGTCAGGGAGGCTTCGCCAAAGCTCGGTTGGACTTAGAGAAGATGGAGGGGTGAAGGGCAAATTGGCGGTTGAAATAGGGGAAGAAAGGGATAGCAAGATTTAGGAGGAGAAGGGGGAGAGGATAAGACCTAATTTAGGGACTAAAGGGGGAGAGATGGTGCCGGCTGTGATTGGCCGGCGCCATGGAAGAAGAATTCTTTGGTGGTGGAACAGCGAGGAAGATGGGATTCTGGATGCTCCTGATTTGGCCATCGAGGAGCAGAAGAAGGAGATGAAGATGATCCCTCTGCCTATGGCATGTGGTAGAGGGCGACGAAAGAGGTTGGAGGAACTTGTCGGAGCTACAGTCGGAGGCAGTCGGAGAGGGAAAATTGTGAAGAAATGTGACTTGAACTAAGCTAAGGAGCATGGTTAGAAGCTTCAGGAGCTTTTATAGAGCTCGTGCAAGCTCTAGATCAGGAAACAAGCCCAATTTGCTTCCTTAGGAATCAAGAAGCACCCACGGATCTTGTGAGCTCGCTAGGGCAAACAGATGCAATTTGGGATCTAAGACTAGTCCTAATCAATTCTCCATGGTGTGAACACTAATCCCACTAAATTTGGTGGGATTTGATGATGATTTGAGTAGGATTAGGAGTGGTCAACCATTGCTTGGAGGTTGGTTGAGCACTAATGGTGGCAGGGATCGATTTGCGAAGAAGACAACAAACTTAAGGGCTATTTGTAAAGATTCAAAATATGAGGGGCTAATTGAGAGAGAGTCTTACTAGACTAAAATGCAAACTAGTTCAAGATGAACTTTGATTAGGCACAAATTTTGGTACAAACCTAATTTGAACCCAAGGAATCTATTGGTGATGTTAGATTTCAATTTTGACCAAGTTTGATTGGGAAATTTATGCAAAAACCCAAATTATGGTAGAACTATGTCTATGACTATATTTAAGGTCAAAATAGGTTTCAAAGGTCAAATCAAGGATAATAAACCTCATGAAATATTTTTATATGAATTTTAGGAGATTTAAATGAATTTTATCCTGATCAGAACCTTAGT
The DNA here is from genome assembly GCA_037157565.1 of Thalassia testudinum. Taxonomy (NCBI): domain Eukaryota; kingdom Viridiplantae; phylum Streptophyta; class Magnoliopsida; order Alismatales; family Hydrocharitaceae; genus Thalassia; species Thalassia testudinum. The sequence continues at coordinate 43,911,857 of JAZHRO010000059.1, forward strand.
AATTTAAGCGAATCTGAAATTAGGGTTTTGGGTGTTGTATTAGTTCTTGAAATGTGAGAAACTCCGTTTATGTCTGCATGGACCCACTTATTAGTCTTTAATGCTCATTAGACCTTAGATTAACCCCTGGGAAAATCTATGGTTATTCTGCTTTCATGATATGATGTTAAAACTGCAGAATTAACCCTATTTTAGTGTTATTCTCTCAGAAAAGATATGCAAAGAATTACGATACTCAGGCGATTATGTAGTAGCATTTGTCACTTGATTTTGATTAATTAAAGATAGTAATGGTTCATGTTGATGTTATCATCAATCATGGTTGTAACGAGCGCGTGCCCCAGACGCCTTTTAAGACGTCTGGGAGGTGGCCCAGACGTCGGACCAAACGTCTGGGATCACATCCAGACGTCTGACCAGACGTCCGGGATAGTTTACAGACGTCTGGAGAACAGTTATGTTCGCACGGGAGATTCGTCTGCGCGCCTGTGCGCGCAGACCTGCGATTCTGCCCTCTTTCTCTGCGGCTGCAGGCAGCTGCGACCGCCTTCTCTCTCCTCTCCGCGCGGCGTTAAAAGGGGGCGCGCCTCCCCTCCCGTCTCCACCATCTTCTTCCTTCTTCTCCTGCCTGTGCGCGAGAGTGAGCGGACGCGAGGGTGCAGTGGCAGCGGCAACCGCAGTGAGCGCGGAGGAGGTGCGGCGTGCGAGGGCGGGGCTCTGCCGTGAGGGCGAGCTCGCCGGAGCAGCTTGGCCGGCCGGCGGAGGGCGCAGGGGGCGCGGAGCGTCGCGGAGAGGGACCTGCTGCGGGCGGAGCAGCGGACGCGCGAGGTGCGACGCGGGCGGCGTCGCGAGCGGAGGCCGAGCAAGGTTCCGATTCTGGAAAAATTTCCAGAATCAGACGTCTGGGTTGATATCCAGACGGCAAGGTCGACGTCTGTAAGATCATACAGACGTCTGAAAGGTGAGTTTCCGCTTCTTCTTCCTTCTTGTCGACTGACCGTACTGAGGGAGGGGGGTTGGCTGTGCGCAGGGTCGCTGATTCGTCATCATTTGCGAATCAGACGTCTGGAAGTTGTACCAGACGGCGGGAGTGACCTCCAGACGTCCTGAGGGACCATCGGACGTCTGGGATCTAGGGCAGACGTCCCCGCAGACTTCTGGACGTCCGGGGAACCAGGCTAAACAGGTAATTCTCTGATCCACCGTTTAAGACGTCTGGAAGGAGTTCCAGACGTCTGATTTTGCACAGTATCGTCTTTCTCGACCCGTTTAGGGCCCGTTTGGGCTCTGTTTTCCGCGATTCGAGTTGCGTTCGTTTCAGAATTAATTCCTCTACCCGCCTACAGTAGCTATACACTGTTTTGATACAGTCCTTGTGTTTGATCCTTGTGATAGGACCTCGTTCGGTTGCAGTCTTGAGAGTCGCGGAGGCGCGCGGGATCCCCGATCACGCCCCCATTACTCCCGTTGTACCTGGTAGAGTGGCTTTAAGTATTAATAAAATCTGTTAAAGTATGGAACCATAACTAGAACCTAGGGCATTGCATGAATCCTAGGAATGAGAAATATATGGAATGATAGCTCCTAGGTGTTGCATGAATCCTAGGGCCGGAAAACTAGATTGTATGATAGATCCTAGGATATGGCATGAATCCTAGGATGGAAAAACTAGTGGAATGTATATTACTGCAGTCTTGGAAAAATGGAAAGGAATATATAAAGCTGCCTGTAAATTTAACTAACAGCTGCCTGTTATGAATAAAGAAACATGTTTGAGATCATGGAATTTGAGAACGTGAATCTGGAAAGTGAAACATATGATGTCCTGAGATAAAGAGCTGGAACCCTACGGGGAATTAGGAGTGGAACTCCTGGAAAGAAAAAGGAATGGAACTGAGATGTAGTTTGTACTGTCTCTTGGGTACGCAGTACCAAGGGAAGTACCTGTACCTGTTTAGTGCAGAGTGGGGCCAGCCGCCCCAGGGACCCGGGGTTAGGATTGGCCGCTCTGTACCGACTTGTTGGCCCTCGTGTACGTAGTACCGAGGAGAGCTAGTAGTGTTAGGAGAGTACTAGCTACCCCACGGGCCCCGGGGTTCTGCTAGCCTCCATCACCGACTTGTTAGGCCCACTAGGGCAAACCAGGGTAGTCAGGCGAGGGTGCGCGGACTGTGGAGGGGCAAGGCCCCGGTTTGGTTACTGTGGAGGGGTTGGACCCCTGTTACTGAGAGGGCTCTGCCCTGGTTCCGTGCTGTGCTTTGGGCGCACCCGTTAACGGAAACGACTGACCGCGTGCCAGTGCGGGCTAGCTACCTGTGCGTTTATCGCGCGTGCCGTAGTCACCGTTACGTCTGTCAGTGACCTTGGGGTGGTTGACTGAGGGTAGGATCACCACGGGGGACTCTCCCGGCCAGGAGAGCACCACGTGCTACTTCTACTTTTGGAAAAGACTGCAATCAAGATCGTCCCACGAGGACATTCGAGATCAAGTAAAGGATCTGAGAAATAAATGAAATAGTGAAAAAAAAAATTGAAAGATGTGAATAAAGGAAGTAATAGAACATAACAGCTACTGTACACTCTACTGTTGCCTTTAGTTAGTTTGCCACTCTACTCAGCGTTTTGCTGACGTGTTACACTCGTTACCTTTTTGAGGACCAGGTGTTGAGCAGCCAGGGTCGGCGGCTGCAGAGGACGCTGGGCCGAGTAGGGTCCAGTAGAGTTACCACAGCTTTGTACCCCTTTTGTTTCTGTTCTAGTGAGTAGTTTTTGTTTCCGCTGTACCTTCTTTACCTGCAGTTTTTGTTATATGATAAATGTTGTTTTACTGTTGTGGTGGTACCTACTGTAGTAGTTTCTTTCCTTACTGCTGTACTTTCTTACTGTTAGTTATATTCATGCTGAATGTGGTTTATTTTACTGTCTTTTGGTTACTTCCTCGTTGGACGACTGGGTCTTGGGATTAGTCGAGTCGGTCCGGTTCTCGTGTCTCATAGGGACTCGGGAACCGGGTCGTTACAAGATGGTATCAGAGCAAGGTCGTCCCGAGAAGTGAATCAACTGACTGGAAAATAACCAATTCACATGTTTATAGCTAGAGTAGCCACCACAACATATCTCTTGACATGAGCTCTTAGAAGTGTTGTTAGGTACCGTCTGTTTTGACGTTTCCGTTTTGTTTCGCGTCTCCTTGCAGGAGATGCCTCGTCCTGGGACTGGCGAGACTGGCCGCGGGCGCGGCCGAGGGAGAGGTCGGCGAGGTGGACGTGCTGTCGTTGACGTCTCGGTGGACCAGCCACCACTCCCTGGCATCCAGGCCCAGGACCTCGCCAGACTGATACGGGATATTGTACGAGAGGAGCTCTACCCACCGCCCCGAGCACCTCCTCCTGGGGTTGCAGAGGGGGAGTCCTTTGTGGGACCACGCGACAGACGCGGCGCTGGACACGAGGGAGGGGATGGGCCCCTGCCACCCCCACCTTCCTCCGACACTTCTGTACACGAGGCACCTTCGCCTGGAGGTGCACCAGCACCTCCCCTACAGCGCCACTTCGAGCTTTTCGGACAGTTCCGGAAGCTGAAGCCCCCCTCCTTCAAGGGGGATGAGGACCCGACCGAGGCAGAGGACTGGCTTGAGCAGCTGGAGAAGATCTTCGACACCGTTCGCCCCCCGGTGGAGTGCCGCGTGGCCTTTGCCACGTACCAGCTGGAGAGTGCGGCACACCGGTGGTGGAGGGCGGTCCAGGGACAGGAGAGGGACGAGCTGACGTGGGACCAGTTCGTCACCCTCTTCTGCGAGCAGTACTTTCCCCAGACATGGCAGGACCAGAGGAGGCGGGAGTTCCACACTCTCCGCCAAGGGACGATGACCGTGAGCGCGTACCGCACGCGTTTCTCGGAGCTGTCCCGCTTTGCAGCGACAACGGTAGCCACTGAGGAGGAGCACCTTTGGAGGTTCACCGAGGGGCTCCGGCCTGCGATCTGGGGGTATGTCAAACCCCTGAAGCTGCCGACGTTTTCGAGGGTGGTAGAGGCAGCTATGACTTACGAGGAGACCAACCCGTCCGTGCGAGAGACCGACGGCGGGCGGAAGAGGCCCTTTCAGCCAGACTTCTCACAGGGCCGGCGAGAACGGAGACACGTTGTGTCCGCAGGAGAGCCGTCACGTTGTGCAGGGCCATCAGTGGCCTTTGGGGGCCCTCGACAGGGGCCAGTCGCCAGCACCGGACCCCCGCCTAGCCGACAGCAGGGACTCACTGAGGGCGGGAGTCGGGTTCCCCTCTGCTACCAGTGTGGCCAGCCGGGCCACGTCAGGAGGGACTGCCCATCTAGGGCAGGAGGTCAGCAGATACTTCCCGCGCAGAGCACTGGAGGGCGCGCAGGAGGCCGCGGTTCCCAGGCACGAGGAGGAGGACGGCAGTCGCGAGGAGGGTACCGGCCAGCACCTACCCGTCCGACGCAGAGTGTGGCTGCTTCGTCCGCACCTAGAGCTGAGGGGCGTATCAACGCCCTAACACACAGGGACGCCAGAGCATCGGGATCCGTGGTAGCAGGTATGGTTTCAGTTTCTGGCAGACTTGTTTACACGCTTTTCGATTCCGGCGCTACGCACTCGTTTGTCGGAGCCAGTTTCGCAGTTAGTTTGGACCAGGATTATACACTGTTAGAGAATCCGTTCGTAATCAGAGGTCCGAGTGGTCAGCTGTTTGTAGCTGAGGAGGTGTACACGGGTTGCGGGGTCAGCATCGGGGGACACAGCCTGCCAGCTGACCTGATTATGATACAGATGGAGGACTTTGGAGTGATTCTGGGGATGGATTGGCTGTCCGCTTACCACGCCTTGGTAGACTGTTTTGAGAGGAAGATTGTCTTCTCCATTCCGGAGTTGCCTTCCTTCGAGTTTCACGGGCAGCCAGTGGACGGAGGTTTCAGGTGCATTTCGGCACTTCGGGCGGCGAGACTTTTGAGCCAGGGGTGTGAGGGCTTCCTAGCTTGTGTGGTGGCAGAGCACAGCCCCGTGGCAGACTTCCAGAGCATCCCGGTGGTCAGAGAGTACCCCGACGTGTTTCCAGACGAGTTACCAGGACTACCGCCCGAGCGTGAGATCGAGTTTGAGATCTCACTAGTACCAGGGACCAGCCCCATCTCCACCGCGCCATACAGGATGGCACCGCTTGAGCTACGAGAGCTCAAGTCTCAGTTGCAGGACCTTTTGGAGAAGGGTTTCGTGAGGCCCAGTGCGTCTCCCTGGGGAGCCCCGGTACTGTTTGTGAAGAAGAAGGATGGGACCCTACGCCTTTGTGTGGACTACCGACAGCTGAATAGGGTCACCATCAAGAACAGATATCCGCTGCCGAGGATTGACGATTTGTTTGACCAGTTGCGGGGTGCCACGGTGTTTTCCAAGATCGACTTGAGGTCTGGATACCACCAGTTGAGGATCAGGGAGACCGACGTCTCCAAGACAGCTTTCCGCACCCGGTACGGACACTACGAGTTTTTGGTCATGCCGTTTGGGCTGACCAATGCCCCCGCTGCTTTCATGGACCTGATGAACCGGGTGTTCAGACCGTACTTGGACCAGTTTGTGGTGGTTTTCATAGATGATGTACTCATCTATTCTAGAGATCGGACGCAGCACGGACAGCACTTGCGGATGGTTCTGGACACTCTGAGACGACGCAGGCTGTACGCCAAATACAGCAAGTGCGAGTTCTGGTTGAGGGAGGTGACCTTTTTGGGTCATGTGATCTCTGGAGACGGCCTGGCGGTGGATCCCGCCAAGGTCGAGGCAGTGCTCAGGTGGGAGAGACCGCGTTCAGTCACTGAGATTCGCAGTTTCCTGGGACTGGCAGGTTACTACAGACGGTTCATCAAAGGGTTTTCGCAGATTGCACGTCCTATGACACAGTTGACCCGGAAGGATGTGCCTTTCGCTTGGACAGACGCCTGTGAGGCGTGTTTTCTGGAGCTGAAGGAGAGGTTGACCTCGGCTCCCGTGCTCACCATCCCTGACAGTAGTGGCGGGTTCGTTGTGTACACGGATGCTTCCTTGCAGGGGTTAGGAGGTGTGCTCATGCAGAGGGGTCACGTGGTCGCTTACGCTTCGCGGCAACTGAAGCCCCATGAGCATACCTACCCTACCCACGATCTAGAGTTGGCAGCTGTTGTCTTCGCGCTGAAGACATGGAGGCACTACTTGTACGGTGAGACCTTCGAGATTTTTACAGATCACAAGAGCCTCAGATATCTTTTTGACCAGAAGGAGCTCAACATGAGACAGAGACGTTGGTTGGAGCTCCTGAAGGACTACGACTGCAGCATCTCCTACCACCCGGGAAAGGCCAATGTGGTGGCTGACGCCTTGAGCCGTAAGGCGCCCGCACGCTTGGCCAGTCTACAGTTACAGAGTTGGAGCCTTTTGGAGGAGGTGGGCAGTTGGCGACCTCTAGAGTTACGAGGGTACTGTGGGGCAATGACGGTGACACGGCAGACCAGGCCAGAGTTGATAGACCGCATCATCACGGGACAGATGGCCGATCCGTACTTGCAGTTTTTGCGCGACAGAGTACTATCAGGGGACCCAGGGGACTTCTCTTTCACAGACCAGGTGTTACTCTTGAGGGGACGGTTGTGCGTCCCCAGAGACGAGGAGCTGTTGAGAGAACTCCTGACTGAGGCACACGGTTCCAGATTCACCATACATCCCGGAAACACGAAAATGTAACATGACTTGAGACGCGAGTTCTGGTGGAGAGGGATGAAGCGGGATGTGGGCGAGTTCGTGCAGCAGTGCTTAGTGTGCCAGCAGGTGAAAGCCGAGCATCAGAGGCCTGCAGGGCCGCTTCAGCCGCTTCCAGTGCCAGAGTGGAAGTGGGAGAGCATCACCGTGGACTTGGTGGTGGGCTTACCTGTTACCCAGCGAGGACACGACGCAGTCTGGGTAATAGTGGATAGATTGACGAAGACGGCACGATTCTTGCCGATCCGAGTCACTTTGGGACCAGCACAGTTGGCAGAGAGGTATATCCGTGATGTGGTGCGACTACACGGAGTTCCGCGGGAGATCGTATCCGACCGGGATACCCGCTTTACGTCCCAGTTTTGGGCTGAGTTTCAGCAGGCTTTGGGGACGAGGTTGAGGTTTAGCACGGCTTACCACCCCCAGACGGACGGACAGTCGGAACGCACGATACAGACACTTGAGGACCTTTTGCGTGCCTGTGTACTCGACTGGAGGGGCTCTTGGGAGGAGCACCTGCCCCTGGCGGAGTTTGCATACAACAACAATTATCACTCGAGCATCGGCATGGCTCCCTACGAGGCTCTGTACGGACGGAAATGCACGGCACCCTTGAGTTGGGTTGAGGTGGGGACCAAGTGGGAGGTTGGCCCCAGGTTGATCCGGCAGAGTCAGGAGGTAGTTGAGCAGATCCACAGACGACTCCGCACTGTCAGGAGCAGACAGAAGAGCTACGCAGATCGCAGACGCAGAGAGGTGCAGTTCGAGGTTGGGGACCACGTCTTTCTTCGTGTTTCGCCCATGAAGGGCTTACAGCGGTTTGGGGTGAGAGGGAAGCTCGCGCCGAGGTTCGTGGGGCCCTTTGAGGTCCTGGAGCGGGTTGGACCCGTTGCTTACAGACTTGCCCTTCCCCCGCAGCTTTCTGGTGTGCACGACGTGTTCCACGTGTCCAACCTCAGGAAGTACGTAGCCGATCCCAGCCACGTACTGAGTCACGAGAGCGTCGAGGTGAGCGACGACCTGACCTACCCCGAGCGGCCAGTGCAGATCCTAGACCGAGCCGTCCGCAGGTTGAGACGAAAGCAAGTACCCCTGGTAAAGGTTTTGTGGAGGAGCCAACGGTACGAGGAGGCTACCTGGGAGCCTGAGGCGGCAATGCGGGAGCGGTACCCGGAGCTTTTCGCGGGTACGTCTTTTCGGACCGGCTTCGGTCCTCTTTGAGTTTGTTATGGTTATTTGGACATCTTTTCCCGCACCCTAGTTGGCGCAAGTTTCAGGGACGAAACTTCCTTTGAGTTTGTTATATTGTAACGAGCGCGTGCCCCAGACGCCTTTTAAGACGTCTGGGAGGTGGCCCAGACGTCCGACCAGACGTCTGGGATCACATCCAGATGTCTGACCAGACGTCCGGGATAGTTTACAGACGTCTGGAGAACAGTTATGTTCGCACGGGAGATTCGTCTGCGCGCCTGTGCGCGCAGACCTGCGATTCTGCCCTCTTTCTCTGCGGCTGCAGGCGGCTGCGACCGCCTTCTCTCTCCTCTCCGCGCGGCGTTAAAAGGGGGCGCGCCTCCCCTCCCGTCTCCACCATCTTCTTCCTTCTTCTCCTGCCTGTGCGCGAGAGCGAGCGGACGCAAGGGCGCAGCGGCAGCGGCAGCCGCAGTGAGCGCGGAGGAGGTGCGGCGTGCGAGGGCGGGGCTCTGCCGTGAGGGCGAGCTCGCCGGAGCAGCTTGGCCGGCCGGCGGAGGGCGCAGGGGGCGCGGAGCGTCGCGGAGAGGGACCTGCTGCGGGCGGAGCAGCGGACGCGCGAGGTGCGACGCGGGCGGCGTCGCGAGCGGAGGCCGAGCAAGGTTCCGATTCTGGAAAAATTTCCAGAATCAGACGTCTGGGTTGATATCCAGACGGCAAGGTCGACGTCTGTAAGATCATACAGACGTCTGAAAGGTGAGTTTCCGCTTCTTCTTCCTTCTTGTCGACTGACCGTACTGAGGGAGGGGGGTTGGCTGTGCGCAGGGTCGCTGATTCGTCATCATTTGCGAATCAGACGTCTGGAAGTTGTACCAGACGGCGGGAGTGACCTCCAGACGTCCTGAGGGACCATCGGACGTCTGGGATCTAGGGCAGACGTCCCCGCAGACTTCTGGACGTCCGGGGAACCAAGCTAAACAGGTAATTCTCTGATCCACCGTTTAAGACGTCTGGAAGGAGTTCCAGACGTCTGATTTTGCACAGTATCGTCTTTCTCGACCCGTTTAGGGCCCGTTTGGGTTCTGTTTTCCGCGATTCGAGTTGCGTTCGTTTCAGAATTAATTCCTCTACCCGCCTACAGTAGCTATACACTGTTTTGAGACAGTCCTTGTGTTTGATCCTTGTGATAGGACCTCGTTCGGTTGCAGTCTTGAGAGTCGCGGAGGCGCGCGGGATCCCCGATCACGCCCCCATTACTCCCGTTGTACCTGGTAGAGTGGCTTTAAGTATTAATAAAATCTGTTAAAGTATGGAACCATAACTAGAACCTAGGGCATTGCATGAATCCTAGGAATGAGAAATATATGGAATGATAGCTCCTAGGTGTTGCATGAATCCTAGGGCCGGAAAACTAGATTGTATGATAGATCCTAGGATATGGCATGAATCCTAGGATGGAAAAACTAGTGGAATGTATATTACTGCAGTCTTGGAAAAATGGAAAGGAATATATAAAGCTGCCTGTAAATTTAACTAACAGCTGCCTGTTATAAATAAAGAAACATGTTTGAGATCATGGAATTTGAGAACGTGAATCTGGAAAGTGAAACATATGATGTCCTGAGATAAAGAGCTGGAACCCTACGGGGAATTAGGAGTGGAACTCCTGGAAAGAAAAAGGAATGGAACTGAGATGTAGTTTGTACTGTCTCTTGGGTACGCAGTACCAAGGGAAGTACCTGTACCTGTTTAGTGCAGAGTGGGGCCAGCCGCCCCAGGGACCCGGGGTTAGGATTGGCCGCTCTGTACCGACTTGTTGGCCCTCGTGTACGTAGTATCGAGGAGAGCTAGTAGTGTTAGGAGAGTACTAGCTACCCCACGGGCCCCGGGGTTCTGCTAGCCTCCATCACCGACTTGTTAGGCCCACTAGGGCAAACCAGGGTAGTCAGGCGAGGGTGCGCGGACTGTGGAGGGGCAAGGCCCCGGTTTGGTTACTGTGGAGGGGTTGGACCCCTGTTACTGAGAGGGCTCTGCCCTGGTTCCGTGCTGTGCTTTGGGCGCACCCGTTAACGGAAACGACTGACCGCGTGCCAGTGCGGGGCTAGCTACCTGTGCGTTTATCGCGCGTGCCGTAGTCACCGTTACGTCTGTCAGTGACCTTGGGGTGGTTGACTGAGGGTAGGATCACCACGGGGGACTCTCCCGGCCAGGAGAGCACCACGTGCTACTTCTACTCTTGGAAAAGACTGCAATCAAGATCGTCCCACGAGGACATTCGAGATCAAGTAAAGGATCTGAGAAATAAATGAAATAGTGAAAAAAAAAATTGAAAGATGTGAATAAAGGAAGTAATAGAACATAACAGCTACTGTATACTCTACTGTTGCCTTTAGTTAGTTTGCCACTCTACTCAGCGTTTTGCTGACGTGTTACACTCGTTACCTTTTTCAGGACCAGGTGTTGAGCAGCCAGGGTCGGCGGCTGCAGAGGACGCTGGGCCGAGTAGGGTCCAGTAGAGTTACCACAGCTTTGTACCCCTTTTGTTTCTGTTCTAGTGAGTAGTTTTTGTTTCCGTTGTACCTTCTTTACCTGCAGTTTTTGTTATATGATAAATGTTGTTTTACTGTTGTGGTGGTACCTACTGTAGTAGTTTCTTTCCTTACTGCTGTACTTTCTTACTGTTAGTTATATTCATGCTGAATGTGGTTTATTTTACTGTCTTTTGGTTACTTCCTCGTTGGACGACTGGGTCTTGGGATTAGTCGAGTCGGTCCGGTTCTCGTGTCTCGTAGGGACTCGGGAACCGGGTCGTTACAATGGTGATCCATTAATACTCAAGAAAGCTAAATAGCTCACATGCATAAGGATTTATCACATGCAGCAACAATGTCACCTTACATAGCCTCTAATCCAACATATACACCATAGGTTGGCAAGAGAATCACAAGAGAAAGGGTGAGGAAGGTCCCTACCTTGATTGCGGCTTATTCCACCAAGATCTTCTCTTGATCTTGAGAAATTTATTGCAATAGCCCCTCCCCTTCTTTCCTCCTCCTCCTTGGTCGTGCTTCATCTTAGAATCCTCCAGTAGTAGCAGCTGGTCATCTCCTCTCCTTTTCCCCAATTCCACCTTGGAAACCCTAATGAAATTGGGGAATAGCAAGAGATAAGTTGAGGGGAGATAGAGATTAGGGCTTACCTTTGGTTTAGGGAATTTTCTTCTTATTAGGGCTACTGGAAATTAGAGAGGATGCAAGAGGCGAAGGGTGGTCGATGGAGATGGGGAGTAGGGGTGAGTCGATGTAGGGGTACACTGAATCAGCATCACATGCTCATTTTAAGTTTATTACAATAATTGGGCTTCTTATCATGTTACCCCTCCACCCAATAAGTGAGGTTATCAATTGATCCGTCAACTTCCTCTTAACTCCAACGGCCCCTTAATTTCACATTTGTTAATAATAATAATGTGTAGATTTATCCTTTAGGCCACAATTACAATAATTAGACCTCAAGATTGCATGAATCATTAGTTAGCATTCTAATTAGGGTTTAATTACCCAAATTTGTCTTAATAAAATTCAAGCCCTTACCGTTGTTCTCGAAACTCTCATGTTATTAATACATTGGTTATTTCTCAAAATAAGCTTTAAGCATCATTTTGAATTCATAAGTTAACATCTCATTAAGAATTTTCAATAGGACCATTTGAAAATTGTCATGTTTAGATCACGTTGCTTGAAATTTTCATGTTGCATATCCATATTTGATGCAAGTCATAAGTTATATTTTTTAGGGTAATCATTGGTGGGTCTAGTCATGTAAAAGGTGATGAAGATCACTTTAGTTCTACATTAATATAATTATGGACGAAATTGATGAAGGTGATTTTTTTTGTGGTGATGAGGGGCAAAAAATACCCTTAGAATTAAAATTTCGCACAAAGCCCAACGGATCCAATTCCCTGATAACTTGATGGATCCGTCTACTCGACTGTCCAAAACCCAAGCTGATCTGGGCGAACCCAACTCGCCAGAGGATTCGGTTGACCGGAGTTGAAGAAGAAGCAAAAACATCCACGTCAGCGCTAACGTTTTGAGTTGTAAAGGCTATTTATAGCTAAGTAACAAACGAGCCAGGGAATACGTGAAGTCCTTTATGAATCAAAGAGTTGTTGCAATATTTTGTGTATTATAAATGGAGAAGAGAGGCCTTGAGAAAATGCTTCACACATCTTTCCGAGAGAAAGAACGAGGAGTGATTGTATTACCAGTCAACATAGTAAAATCTTAGGAGCATTGCCCCCCCAGACATACACCCCTTCGGGTGGAATTGGGTTACTAATTTCTTATGCCTCTATCTTTGTGGTTACTTGGGATATTTCATTGATTCGGGTCCCTTGTCAAATAGGGCCTTGATCGATTGGCACTGTCTTTGGGAAACGAATATCATTTGATATTGTTTCCTTAATCTGAATCGAAGCAATGGCTCCCACAACTCGAAATTCCTCTCGATCTAACCCTGAGAAGGTCACCCTGACGGAGTCCAACGTTTCTGTGTCCAAAGAACGACATCTGCATGCTGGATCTAGCAGGAAGAAGCCTGCGTAGCCCAGCCGGTGATTGCATAGCAAACATGCGACCTAAATTACCTGAATTAAGTTAGATTCTAGCATAACCTAGGAACAATGCATGCATATGTGTCGTAATTCGCATAATAGTTAGTTTGTTAGCTACACAGATAATATTATCATTTTATGCACTCAAAAAGAGATGAAATTAATTGCAGATAATTCAAAGCCATGGATGGCAGATTAGACCATATAGATCTAATCAGGACGACGATAGGAGTCCAACACTTCTGAAATCGTCTCGATCAGACAACCATAGCATCCTGTGCAATCCATAGTAGAGCAGAGGTCAGGGATCAAGATGACAAAAATCCAAGCCTCAAATGAAAGATCCAATCATACGAATGGATCTGGATCAACAATCGCAATCCAACAGCTCAAAAATCAACCCGATCGGAGGCCTACAGCATCAACTACAAAGATGAGAAGATAGACGACCATGATGGTGCCACGTGGTGCCATCACAGTCGCCCTTCACGTCGCCCAACTTTTGAAGGCGCTCTCGTCCTGTATTATGGACTGTTGGATCAACATCCAACTGTCGAGGAGCCTCCACATCGCATGCCTCACCGAGCTTCAACAAATGGAAAGAAGATCTCAGCCGTTGGATTTCCATCCAATAGCTAAGAGCAATCAAGCACCGAAGAGGCAACTTGACGATCCATTACCTTAGCGCAGTAGTAAGCGCCCTTAACTGCAAGAGCAAGGCATAGGATCTAAGCACGGCCAACGCAAAATTGGGAAGGCGATCACAAGTGCACCCAATTGGTCGTTGAATCTGCAACGGAGCACGAAGATGAAACTACATGGCGCGACGAGGAGCACCTGATGCTAACGTGCGATCTGACGCACTCTCCACGCGTGATCTTACGCACCTTGAACAAAGGCGGTGCGGGCGAGAGTCTTGGTTGTCTGATTGTAAGATCAAACGACTGAGGTTTATTGGCGCGTGATTCAAATGAAAAAGGCACGCGAGGAGAGAGAGAAGTGGCGAGCGAGCATTGTGTGCCCGCGGGGAAGAAGCTGGAGCGTCCGATCATGATCCGATGGTGTTAGCGTGCCACGTGTCGGCCAAAGAGTTCATCCTAACATAGAAGGTGCAAATGAAGGCTTTTTGAGGCGCGATTTGGTTCGTTGATCTCCTGATCAATGGATCTGATCGTCCAGGAGTTGTTACATGAGTTGGAGGGCCAAAATGCCCACTTTGCCCCTCATCAAAGCTATAAAAGGATGCCTAGGGCCCCCTGTTGAAGGCATCTTCCAAATATCTCTTCCATCTCAGACAACTCCTGCTATCTCTCTTCCACCTTCCTCCAGACCAGTCTCTCTGCAACTCTGTCCTGCCCTTTGTCCCGGCACTTTGGATTTGAAGCGTTGTCGTGCTTCACACAAGAATCCCACAAGCGGCATCGTCATCTATCTGCCTTCCATCTCTCTCTCTCTCTGTTTAGCATAGCAAATTCTATTTTGAGAAACTATTTCTAAATACAAATAAAATTCCTATCTTCTACATATCTGCTCTATACATATATACATATATATATCTGATTAAAGTGAGTTTTTTGAAAAGTTTCCATACAAAAATCGTGATTGTCTCCTTGCGAACGACCTGGTACTCCCGGCTTTAATAAATTTATTTGTTCCGTCGCGATTCGCACTACAATGATAATATCTGATCTTTCTAAATGCGTCTCGCGAGCATCGAACAACTGGCATCCTGAGTCTTCTCAACCTAAGAATCCTCAGTGGGACTCTTTCCTTAAGATGCGCGCAAGGAAAGAAGAGTACGAAGCTAAGCTGACGGCTCTAAGGGCCAAGCAGCAGTTGATTGCTGATCAACTCCTTGAAATCAAGCTGATCAAGGAAAATCTAAAGATTTAGCTAGAGAAGCCCCAAAACTCCCATCCTACTGACGACCAATTGAAGTGGCGTCGTATGGTAGAACAAAAGAACACCTGCCTGTGCGAACAACTCAAGAAGCTAAAATGCGAGCTTAGTAGCCAAAAAGAGAAAGTTCCTCCTAGCTCGCCTAAAGTTCCTGTCTGCCTTCGTCAGGGGAGCACTCTGGGGCTCACCCCATGGTGACCAGCAGAGGGGGCGAAGAGGCTTCGTAGGACAGGCTTGCTGGATAAGAAGGCTGCTCTAAGGCTCTTGACGGACCCGACTTATTCGCCTCTTCAGGAGCCGGGCTCCCCATTTGGTCTTCAGGCAGCGGAATTGGAGCTTTGTCCGTGATAAATACTTTAGCTTTTTGTCGGTCGAACTTGGACATAAGTTGGTCCATAGAGCAACCACATAATTCCTCTATGGAAGTGTGCTTCCCTTCCAAAAATGCTTGCCCCGCCACCCGCGTATACTTGCTAGCCTCCTTTGAGACGAGGTCTTGACTTTCCTCCATAGATGGATTGGAGGCAAAGAACTCCATCACCATCTCGGGGTCCATCTCCAGCTGAGCAGCATTCTTAAGATCCAGTACCCTGTTGGCCATGTCCTTCGCGATCTGATGGGCCTTGGCGAGATCACCCCTTAGGCTTTCCACAGCTGCCTTCGCCTTCTCATGACTTGCCTTCAGATTGGCAAGCACGTCTATAGTCATGCCTAGGCAAAGGCACTCCTCTTTTAGAGCTGCCTCATACCCTTCCACAACCGAGGAGTGGGCGACCCTCAATACCTGCACCTCTTCCTTTTGCTAGAGTACATTGCTACAGGAAGTGTGCAGCTAGTCGGTCAAATCTCACAACTTCACATGATCCCTTTTTTGAATGTTGATGGGATGTTCCTCAAGCTTCCCGACCAAGGACCCGACTCTTATTAGCCCTAGGTGGGCCTCCTTCAACCCTTACTGTAGGCAAGACTGATGGTAGAATCGTCATTGGTGTTAATAAGCCTAATTTAGCCTAACTACAGTAATAAATGCTTATGAATATCCATCAGAAGATCGTAATTCCGTTCTGAATTAAATTTGAGAAGAGAAAATAGGTTAATCCTGTTATTTTAACACCTAATCACAAATGTATATTAACTAAGGGGTTAATCAGATCTTAGTCCAAGGTTAAATGAGCTTAATTTCCCAAGAAGTGAGCCTGAGCTGACTGAATCAAGGTTTTCTGAGATTTAGGGATTAATTTAATAATAAAAATCCTAATTTTAGCCTCACTTCAATTAAAAAGGTTATGGTAGAAATTAATGACATCTAAAGCTCTTAAAAATCATTGAAAAATATTCTATGAGGTTTAGAACCTTCACTTCGACCATCGGAGCCCGTTTCGACCAAAAATAGAGACTCAGTGGGATTTTTGTTATGTTTTGGGCTTCTGCATAAATTAACCAGTCAAACTGTGACAAAACCCAAATTCAATGTCACCACTAAATTCTTTGGATCCAAATTAGGTTAACCCCAAAGTTTGAGCCCAATTGGAGTCCATCTTGACCCAGTTTGCATTTTATCTCACAGAGCTCTGTTTATCACTTAAAACCCCCTAAGTCCTTAATTTCTATTACAAATGACCCCCCATCTTCTGACCCCTCTTGCAAGAAGGTCCTCCGACCATCTTTTTTCCTCTCAACCAGATCAAGAAATGCAGCCTCAAGATCTTCATCCGTGAATTTCTCACTTGAATCTTAATCAAATCCCTTCAAACTAGGAGAGATTGGTCTTAAGAAGATTCCTCACCATTTGAACCCAATCTTGGATCCTATTGAGGTCCACTAAGAATACATAATATGTATAATATATATGGAAAAAATTAAAGCGAGTACTAACAACATTCATGATTATGACCTGAAACTTTATTGTGCAACCCTATATGCAAAGGTATAGCCAGAAATGTTCTAATGATGGTAAAAAGAAATGTACTTTAATATATAGATGAACATAAATTTACTTTATTATAACAGTACAAATAAATGATTGATAAATAATCTTCAATATTTTAGAAAATATAGATTTGATTCTACAAAATTTGTAAATTGAGAGTTATTTTTATATTAAATGTTATTGGAGAAAGGGATAGAGAGATTAAGTACAATTAAATATTATGAGTAAATACGAAATAGGTATCCTACGAATAAATACTAAGTGTCTTATGAGTAAATACTAAATAGGTATACCATGCATGAGCAAATAGATTTAAATATGGATTTGTGATTTAAAAATCTGATGGATAAGTGGGTAGGACATGCATGCATGCATGGGTATTGAATTTAAAAATAAATATATAAACTCAACCCAAACCTATTTACATCCCTATATCCAATACCATTAATGTATAATGTATAGTATTTCATGCAAATCAAATTATTCCAACAAAAAAAAGTGGTTGTCTTATCTATAAAATAGATATATAAATAAATAAACAAAGAATATCTATCACTCATATAAAGTACTACAATAAAATCCACTTTTATCACACATTAAAATAAATTGTACAAAAAAAAGTCATAAAGAAATATATAATTTATATTTTTGGATTATGGTATATATTATTTCAAACATATAAACATCTTTTTAAATATATTTTATTTAATAATGTATATACTATGTGCGTGAATTTATTTAATAATTTATATATTGTGTGCGTTAGCGTGCGTGCATGTGCGTGTGTGTGGTTGTATGTGAACCTTCGAGTTAAGTGGGAAACATTTACATGTGAAACAATACTAATCTCATCTTTAATAACATAGATACATCCAAAATTGATGCAGAATACTCTTCCCCATATGAAAGTACCATAATCATTATTATGGGCATTAAGTGTTCTTACGTGCGTATCATTTCGCTGCAATCACAGTAATTGCTTTGTTGTCTGTTGTGATTTTTTAGGTAAATATGCCTCATGATTACGGCAATTAATGTCGATCATGTCACACAAAATGATAAAACTAATTCCCACAGTGATTGGTCACCACTCGTGGAAAGTGATATTTACGTCACATTTATACTCGAGATGTTAGTCTCTTAAGGCCGACAAAAACTCAGATGTAAACATACCTACGTTTACTTCAATAAAAGTTAACCGTTTAAGGTCAATTGAAATTTAGGTGACAACATACCTATATTCCCTTCAATAAAAATTGTCTTCACGTGATTGATGGTGGAAGATCTATTTTTTATGGCCACAACGTCATGTTCTTGTCGCAGGCCCTACCCCGTGAACAAGGACTAGAGTTGACTGTAGATTGGCCAGGTCAAGCTGGATCCAATTTAAATACAGATGAAATTCAAGCCTGACTCATGGATGATTAGGTTAAAACTTGACCAGGCAAGTTGGCTTATTATCTTATTTCCTATCCTCAAACTTGCTCCATGTGTGGGACGGGTGGATGGGGACTCCCAACCTACCACCCAAGTCTACTCTACATTGTGGGATTGAAATATCCCAATAAATTTGTCCAAACATTCCAGCCTTTACCTTCTTAGACACCTAAGCGTAACTAAAGTCTAACATCAAATTAATTAAATGACATTGTTACTAGAAGAGATACGTTTGCCAAGGACATACATATAAATTCGAAACGATTACATTTATGTAATATCAGAAGTATTTGATATTGTTGAATAAAAATTCCCTAAAATTATTGTATTTTTCTGCAACTTGACCTCATTGATTTTGTAAAAATTCAAGCCACATAGGAATTTTAGTAAAGGATTAGTTGTTGGATTTTAATCTATGGACTAATATATATGTTATGTATGCATATAATCAATTAACACAAAAATTATGGATTGTCATATGATACCCATCACTTAAAGAGATCAAATTAATGTTTATTAAATGTATGAGCATAAAATGTAAAAGAATAGTGTGGTATTTAGTTTATATGTGCAGAAACCTGTTTGTGACTTATATCTCTTCGATGGGTGGAAATATAATTCACTTATACAGTAATTAGGATGACTAATTACTAATTTAGGATTTTTGGGGGTTATGATCCCCAAAAGACCCACTACTAATCTTAGGTTTTGCACCCCCATCATGCACCAAGGATCTTTTTTCAGAGAGAGAGAGAGAGCGATAGGAAAAGAAGAAAGAGTCCTCCTTTCTTCTAGTGTTCTCAATCAAGGTATTGCAGGTGGGTTCTTTTGGAAGAACTATTTGCATTCCCTTCTCTTCCTTTGAGATGAGCACATGAATCTCTAGCTCCAGCAAATTTACAATCATCAAAGGCATGCATGTGTATGCGTGTATGTTTATGGTTGATAGAACCAGGTTGCATGGTTTATCTAATTCATAATTCATCTTATTTATTTTAAGCCTATAAATCTCATTCTGTTTAGATAGCTGATATTTGTTGATCTCTGTTTTGTGCAAACTTATATGGCATGTTTAGATCTTTTCATCTTCTTAGAAAAATTCAATATTGTATTTCATAATTGCTGCAAGTACCAGTACTCATGATTAATACTAGTACATTCATAATACAATTTCGGACTCAAGTTCAAACTGTAGGTTGCCAATACCAGTACATGCAAGCTACAGATTTAGCTCCAGGTATTAAGTCACAAATCTGGGACTTGCATATACGGATACTCGTCATGAGTACCGGTATACATGAGTCCCAGATTTGGTTCTGGGCTTGAAGTGACCAGGACCTGTAGCTTACAAGTACCGATACTAATCACTAGTATCAGTACTGGTTAACTACAGGCAAAGTATCCAGTACTCAATAAGTATCAGTACTCTTACTGAGTACCGGTACTTGTTGAGACTAGTTTATTCCTGGAGTGATACTAGTATTCTATGTGTACCAGTACTTATAACATGTACCGGTAGATAAAGAGTATTAGACAAGTACTCATTTGGACATGAGTTCTAAACTAGAACCTATGAGTATCGGTACTTGGTATCAGTACTAGTACTCGTTTGGATATAGAACTCATACCTGTAACTTAGGAATACTAGTATTGGTCAATCAATACCGGTACTCAGTATATGTGAAACCGATACTGGCCTACCAGTATCGATACCCAATCAGTATTAAGTCCAGATGAGATGAGTTATAATATAGGTTCATCCTAAGTTAAAGGTTGGCTAATTTCAGTTAAACCCTTTTAAGTTATCTAATAAGTGGTATTAGAGCCAGCTTACTCTCTACTTAATATAATTAAGTCTAGTCTAATTAATAAAGTACATTATTCTAGAATAGCCTGGTTGAAGCAGCATCTGGCCAAAGTGAGCTCTCTTATGAATACTAGGTTTATCCATGAATAGTAAAAGGTTGAATGGGTGTTAGTAGGTGGGTGTTCACTGGCCCAAAGGGATGTACACACTCATTGTACTTTCACTTGTTTGTGCGGGATTAAAGGTGTGTTGGTTATTAGGATTTCTAGGTAGTCATTGAATCGGCTCAAAGGAAGGTTCATGACTGACTTAGATTTGTAATTCTCTAGACAGAAAGGATGAGATCAAGCATGATACAAAAAGATGCGAAAATAATATAACAATCACACAAAAACCAATTTCACAAGCACACATAGTATTTTTAGGTGGAAATCAAAACTCAGGCAAAAACCACCACCTATGCCCTCTCGGCTTAGGATTTCTCGATCTACCTAGTAGATTAAATCCACTAATCAAGTCACTTAAACGAGGGTGACTTAACCTCTTACAACCACGCTATTTATACGATGGTAGCGTACCTCAAACCCCTCCTCTTCATGATGAGTATTTTGTCTCGCGAGGGAGACGGGAGTTCGCAAAGTGAATACTCAAACAAAGACAATTACAAAATATCATATAGAGCCACAAAGTAAATATGTTGATCTAGCTACTATAGGAAAAGGAAAGTTCCCTTCGATAGAACTGCATCGGCTAGCAACACGGTGTGTGTGAACCATGCAATGGCACGATGGCACTCTTGTATACGAAGGCAAGAGAGTGGGTATGCAGCGATGATGGTGCTCTCAAGATGTGTAGACTGAGGCTTGGAGAGTAAGATCACTTTTCTATCTTCTTTGACACAATATGATGTGGAAGTAGTTTCTCTAGGTGTATATGGCTTAGGAAGGGTGCTCCTCTATTTATAGAGGTCCTAAGAAGGCTTTGGAAGCCCTTGGAAGCCTCTTGTAGCCATTGGAAACAAGGCTCAAGAGAGTAGTCCAAAATCGACCAAAATCAGTCATTTATGATTTTGACAGGGTTATCTGACACCTGATCATATGGTCAAATGTCTGGGTCATCGTTTAATCTGATGGTCGGTCGTCTGATCTATAAGAGTTGATAATTGATAAGCGGAATTTCGTATGCTAAAAGGTTGAGTTAAAAATCCTGTCGTTGTAGTCGTGCAAAAATCCGCTATCAAATAAAATTTATAACCGAAACTCTGGCGAGTCCCGAGTCGAACATGGGGAGACGAACGTTTAATTAAAAATTACGTTTCAAATTATTTTTCACAAAACAAATTAGCTGGTTGAAATTAATCTACTAGCTATTCAACTTAAAGAATAAATAATAGAAAAGAGATAGAGAATAATACAAAGAAAAGAGAGAGAAAGTGAACTAATAATTGATAATCATATGTTCATTACAACTAAATTATATAACTAGAAAGCTGAACATCTGTACTAGAAAGCGGTAAAAAGAGAGGGATGAGAGAAATCATCTTCGACGGCTGCTTGGAGGATGAGCCGCATTGACGGAGCGCCCGGACGATGGTGGTGAGATGCTGGACAGGGGAGGACGAAGCTGGAGGACGAAGAACGAAGTAGGGCGATATCGCAGCGGGATCCGCTTCCCGAATGGCGGTGAGAGGACAACTGTGAGCGCTCCATGGACAAGTATGAGAAGATGGAAAAATTATGTTTAAGACTCTAGTAGAACATCCTGGGTATGGGATGAGCTCGTAGAGCTTTGGAGGGGGTGAGGGAAGAGAAGGGATGATGAGAATGAGGGGTATAGGGTTCCTTTTATAGGCAAGGGGAAAGGGGTAGAAAGGTCTTTTTAAAGCCTTGAAATAAATGGTAGGGTCTTTAGTGACACTTACAAGTGAAGCTCGTGAGGAAGGAGGGCGGTGTGATCGAGATCGGAAGCTCCACATGAAGTCATGTGGCCCAACCGCTTGCCTTCAGTCGTTGGTGTACGCACATCATGCCTCATCTAGATTGGATGACCAAGAAGGCCTCCAAACATCTTAAAATCGCGCCCGCGTACGATGGCGCATCATCGTGCGTGTGCAGCATGCTCCTCGATCCGACACACCTAACCACGCCATGTGGCCGCTTTTGCTGCTGCTCGACCTCGATCGTGCAGCGGAATTTTGCACACCCCACTTGCCGCTTCGATTTGAGGCACGCGGAGGCTCGAACTCGTGCCCTCTCTTGAAAATTGAAGTGCGCAACCGCTGTGCCATGGTCCCCTTTGTGTTGCATTTACGAATTAAGGCCGCGGTGCTCTCAGCTGTTGGATATCGATCCAAAGATTGAGATCGCGTGACCTTTAATGAGGATAAGGAGGCTAGTGGCTGTGGGTGACCTAGATGGTGCCACGTGGCACCATCTGAGCCGTCCGTTTTCCAATGCTTGTAGATGGTGCCACAGTTGTCAGATTGGATTGATTTTCACGTTGTTGGGCAGCGATAATTGATCCAAACCCATTCGTGTGGCTGGATTTACACCACCTTGCCTATTGACCTCTGATCTTTCTCGGATTGCATCTAATGCTACGAATGTCCGATCGGGGTGATCTTGGAGGAGTTGAACTTCGATCGTTGCCATGATCAGATCCATATAGTTGGATCTTCAATTTGAGATCTCAAAATGATATTGCCCTGTCCCCTAGCCACGAAAAGGGAAATTAACCTAAGATTTGTACAAACTAATCTAAATGTAGAATGATGCATGCTATACAATATTTATAATGTTAAATGCAATTATACGCCTAACAACACGCATAAATAGACAGTTTATGTGGCATAGATGTGTCTACATCAATCATCTGAACGGTGTTGAATCAAGACTAACGTCTAAGAGTCTAGTTTAAGACGTCTGGGAATTTAATCGGACGTCTAACTCTAAGAGGGTTTCTTCCTGTTTTCACAAGATTGAAACAAGGATCTAGAGTGTGTTGTATAGACAACAGGTCAGACGTTTGGCAACATGTTTGGACGTCTGGAAAAAGGATTCTTTGCGGGAATTGATTTCCTAAGGCTCAAATGGCTATAATCATCTGACAAAAGTGATTTGGGTTAGATATTAGCCTAACGTCTATTTATCAGACATCTAGGATGATGCTCTACAGACATCTAAAAGTAGATGTAAGTCTAATTAAGAATTAATCTTCTAAGATAATGATCTGATAATCCAATGGTCCTATTGTTGGATGTTTGGCCAGGTCCTCAGACGTCTTATAAGTCATCTAGACTATGGGCTGGATGTCTAAAAGTGGTAGATAGAGAGTAGGTTTCCAACCTAAGTGTTTTGGACATCTGAACAAATGGTCAAACGTCTTAAAAGTCAAGATCAGACGTCTGATGTCCATATTGGACGCCTGATCAGGCTGTTTAATTTCTATATTGATTTTCTGAGTTTGTCAAAGATTGTTTAAGTATCCTAGGGTTGTGTAAGTGATCCTAGGACTACGGTATGTTACTTTGGGGCTCTTTAAGAATCATCTAAGAAATAAAAAGCAAATAACATAAAGAGATAAGTACATGAACAAGATGGACATAAATCTAACTCCTATTCTTCATCTTCATGGATCTTCGAGCTCTCGATTCAAGAGAAGCTCCATCTCCTCCATCAGGCTCCCCTAATCCGCTATGGACGTGAGCTTGAAC
The DNA here is from genome assembly GCA_037157565.1 of Thalassia testudinum. Lineage (NCBI taxonomy): Eukaryota > Viridiplantae > Streptophyta > Magnoliopsida > Alismatales > Hydrocharitaceae > Thalassia > Thalassia testudinum. The sequence goes on from JAZHRO010000059.1 coordinate 43,935,190, forward strand.
TCCTTCACACTTGAATCCATTTGCATTTATCTTGAAATCTCAAACTCAATGCAAATGTTAAATAACAAGTGTTTTGTTATCATCAAAATCAATGATCGAGATGCTTTTGCACCAACAAGATTTAAACCAACATTTGTTACATAGCACACCATGTCTTTAATTACAAGCCAACCTCTCATTCAAAGATGAGACCCTTGATAGAGTTTACTATGACATGTGATGGGGTTTATTTAAATTAATCAAACATCTTATGTTTTTTAAAGGAGTTAATTCTATGTTTATCTATATTTATTTTTCGGAAATGTCTTCTGCCAATATCACTTTCACCTTAAATTCCATACCCATGTTAAGTGGCTTGAACTTTAAGTCCTGGAAGGAAAACCTATTGATTGTTCTGGGGGTTGTGGACTTGGATTTAGCGATTAGGGAACCCTCTCCCATTTTTACAGATTTGAGTACTTCTGAACAAAAGGAGAAGGAAAGATGGGAGAGGTCTAATCGCATATCCATGATGATAATGAAGAAGGCCATACCCGAGGCCTTCAGGGGCACAATGTCGGATGACATTGGTACAACTAAGGATTTCCTTTCTGATATTGAGAAGCGATTTGCCAAGAACGAAGAAGCTAAAATTGGTATGCTCTTAGAAAGCCTCATCTCAAAGAAGTACAAGGGGAAGGGTAATATACGTGAGTATATTATAGAGAAGTCTTATATTGATTCTAAGCTGAACGCACTGAAACTTGACATCTTGGAAGACTTGTTGGTGCATCTGGTTTTGATCTCTTTTCCACCCTCTTTCAACTAGTTTAAGGTAAGTTATAACTGTCGGAAAGGGACTTGGTCTCTGAATGAACTCATCTCGCACAGTGTGCAAGAGGAAGAGAGAATGAAGCATAATGGGACAGAAAGTGCTCATATTGCCACTTCCTCAAACAATAAGGGCAAGGGAAAGAAAAGGGCTATAGAAGCTGTAGATACACCTTCCCAAAAGAAGCAGAAGGGGAAGGCTATAGAGTCTTCCAAATTAGGATGCATCTTCTATGGTGCAGAGGGGCACTAAAAGAAGCATTGTACCAACTATTACGCCTGGCGTGCTAAAAAAGGTACAGCTCAAAGTTTGGTTTGTACAGAGAGTAATTTGGTTTTAGTACCAAGTCATACTTGGTGGATGGATTTAGGGGCCATTACTCACATTAGTATGTCTTTACAGGGCTGCTTGAATTACAGAAAATCAAATGAGGCTGAGTAGTTCATCTACGTGGGAGATGGGAAGCCGGTTACAGTAGAAGTAATAGGAATTTTTAGATTGTTGATGAAAATTGGAATGTACCTGGATTTAGAAAATACTTTTGTTGTACCATCTTTCAGACACAATTTAATTTCAGTTTATGTTCTTGATAGACTAAACTATTTTTGTAATTTTGGAGATGGAAAAGTCAATATTTTCTTTAATTCAAGATTAGTTGGTTATGGTTTTCTTTTAGCTATTGATAATCTATATTGTTTGGATACTGTTGCTTCGTTTCATGAAACTTCTCTTTCTTGTACACATGGTGTGAAAAGAAAATACATAGATAAAAACTACGCTTTCTTATGGCACAAGAGATTAGGTCATATCTTCAGAAGGAGAATTGAGAGACTTGTGTCAAACAGAATTTTGGACCCCTTAGACTTTTCTAATTACAATCAATGCATAGAATGTATTAAGGGGAAATAAACCAATAATAGGAAGTTTGAAGCAAAATGGTGTCTTGGATGTTATTTATACAGACATCTATGAGCCATTTCCTACTCCTGTGTGGAATAGTCAATAGTATTTTATCACATTCATAAATGATCACTAAAGATATGGCTTCATCTACTTAATTCATAAAAAGGCACAGTCACTGGACATGTTCAAAAATTATAGAGTCGAAGTTGAGAATCAACTCGATAGAATGATTAAATCTGTTAGATCTAACTGTGGTGGTGAATACTACGGTAGATATGACGGATCAGGTGAATAACGTCCAGGACCGTTTCCCAGGTTCTTAGAGGAATGTGGTATCGTTCCTGAGTACACCATGTAGGGTTCGCCCACTATGAATGGTGTTGCTAAGAGATGAAACATAATGCTTAAGGAGATGGTAAGGAGCATGATTTCTCATTCTTCCTTACCATATCTACTCTGAGGAGAGGCCTTAAAGACTGCAACATACATTCTGAATAGAGTCTCAACTAAGGTAACTAACATGACCCCATATGAGCTATGGACTGGGTGGAATTCCAGTCTTAAGTATTTTCATGTGTGGGGATGTCTAGTTGAGGCTAGGCCTTATAGGCCAAATGAAAAAAAAACTGAACACAAGGACTATTAGCTGTTATTTCGTTAAGTATTCTGAAAGGTCAGATGTTATAAATTTTATGATCCCACAACTAAATTTATTTTAAGTCTGGTAATGTCAAGTTCTTTGAAAGTGTTCAGTTTGCCTAGGGATGCAAACGGGTCAGGTTTAGGTCAGGTTTGGCTAAACTCATACCCATACCCATTTATAAAATACATACCCATACCCTACCCTTTACCCATCAGGTACAAAAATTCAAACACATACCTATACTCATCTACCTATCGGATACTCATTTATAAATTGATCTTACAATCAAATCGCGTTAAATTAAAGTCAAAGAAGAGAAAAAATCTATAACATAATTCATTAATTGTTTACTTTTAGTAAGCTTTCAACATAGGAACTTGGGTTACTCTAATTTTATTGATCTTTACTAAAATTATTACAAAAAGAGTCTTTCAAGGGGAATACATCAAAAATAAAAATATAAAAAATACAAAGAAAGACTAAATACAAGTACATTTCAAATAAAAAATCCCCATCTCCAAAATAAATGTTTAATGAAAGCTTTAGAAGCATTTCTAACCTTCAAAATCATTGAGGGAATCATGAAGAAAATTAACATTGGGGGAATGAGAGACTTAGGATGGGACTGATATATATCTCGGGTAAATGGGGATTTTATTCGGGTATTCGGGTAGGGTAATTGGGTATACATTCATACCCATACCTATACTCAAACCCGGTCGGATTTTTTAGATAAAATCCATACCTAAACCCATTCGAGTTCGAGTTGGGTTTTACCCATTCTTTTCAAGTCAGGTTAGGTCAGGTTCGAGTCGAATTTACTGAAACTTGCATCCCTAAGTTTGCCTAAGTTGATAGGGTTAAGACTTTGTCTCTGAAGTAGAAAACATAGTTATTCCTCATGAAGTTACTTAGGTTGATGAGGAGCATGTCTTTGACATACTTCAAGATAACTCTAATGAAGACAATGATATTGTTTTAACCCCTGTAGAGCAGCCTCATACACATACATAAACCGTGCAATTAAGGAGATCCACTAGGGAAAGGAGTGCCATTTCGAATGATTATGTGGTATTCCTTCAGGAGCATGAAATAGACATTGAGGTGATGGAAGATGATCCTATTAGCTTCCGTCAGGCAATGGAAAGTCCGAATCATGAAAAGTGGATTGAAGCAATGGAAGAGGAAATGAAGTCAATGAAAGGCAATGACGTTTGAGATGTTATTCCACTACCAGAAGGTGCAAAACCCATTAGTTGCAAATGGATTTTTAAAACCAAATGGGATTCGAAAGGAAAAGTGGAGTGATACAAAGCACATCTTGTCGCTAAGGTTTTACCCAAAAGGAGGGCATTGATTATAAGGAGACATTCTTTCATGTTTCTTCTAAGGATTCATTAAGAGTTATAATGGCACTTGTGGCCCACTTTGATCTTAAGTTATATCAGATGGATGTGAATGCTGCATTCCTTAATGGTGACATTGAGGAAACCATTTATATGGCTCAGCCCGAACATTTTGTTATGGGTGATCCAAAAGGCATGGTGTGCAAATTAAAAAAATCCATCTATGAACTCAAGCAGGCATCCAGACAATGGTATTTTAAGTTTTATCAGATGAATGTATATGCCATAAGTTTTGTGAGAGCAAGTATATCTTCTTATTCCTATATGTTGATGACATCCTGCTTACTACTAATGATGTGAGTATCCTATTAGACACCAAGAAATTTTTTACCAAACATTTTGACATGGAGGATCTTGGAGGTGCTTCATTTGTTTTGGGGATTGAAATATGTCAAGATCGTTCTTGCCAAGGAAGCTATATAGATAAGGTACTTAAAAGGTATGGCATGCAAGATTGCAAGCCACTAGATACTCATGTGGCTAAGGGAGACAAGTTTAGTCTCAATCAGTGCCGTATAAGTGATTTGGATAAACGAGAGATGCAAACAGTTCCTTATGCATCTGCTGTTGGCAGTATAATGTATGCACAGGTCTATACCAGACCAGACTTGTCATACATTACAAGTATGTTGGGCAGATATCTAGCAAACCCAGGAAAAGACCATTAGAGGGCAGCCAAGAGAGTACTGAGATATTTGTAGAAGATACGGGATTATATGCTCACCTTGAGGAGGTCAGAAAAGCTTCAGGTCTTTGGCTATACTAACTCTGATTTTGCTAGGTGCCAAGATAGCAGAAAGTCTACTTTAGGATATATTTTTCTGCTTGCCAATGGTGTCATCTCTTTTTTTTTTTTTGAGGAAAATAATATTTCATTAAAAGGGAAGAACCCGATACATAAGGATGCATCTCACAGGGGAAGGGGAAGAAGTAGAAGCCTGACACCCTTAAAAGGTGGAAGTTACGCCCCATCACAATGGGGGAAGGCAAAAACTCAGAAAAAGCAAGATAAGAAACAAAGGAAAAAAGAAAAAGAAGCATCCCGAGAATCGGGAACCAGTTGACCTCCCGAAGGAGAGCGATCCCATGCTCGTAGAACAGTAAAGCGCCAACGAGATAAAATCTCAAAGATCGCGCTTATGAGAAATCGAATAAATCGACCACTGACTTGCGTCAGGAATCTGGGCCATGATAAGCATAAGGTCACATGTGGTCTCAATCAAAACAACGCTAAACAAGAAAAAAGAAAAAGAAAACCAAACCACGCCAACAAGCAAAACCACCCGCAACAACACAAACACCACCACACCGCACCGCTGCATCACACCATGCCGCTTCACACGTTGCTGGACCAAAACGCCTCAACACAGCTTGCGACGTCGCAGCTCGTCGAATGCCACCTTGCGCCTCGTTTCTCGTCAGTCATCCTCAGCACTCCACGCCATGACAACACAGCACAGCTGCCACCAATGCCCATGCGACCTCAGATCTCCATCGTCGTCGCCGCTAAGAGACAAGGCCAAATGAGCATGAACAGCTATACATGCCTATGCATGTCGAGGAGGGAAGTCGCCCATCGGAGAGGAGAGGTCTGGGGGGTGGAGGGGGCTTTCGGAGGCTTGGGGGGGCTCCAATTGGTCGCGTACAGTCGATCGGAGCCCAAATTTTTCTCATGCTCTCTATCTGACAAGGGAAAAGCCATGGGAGATGGAACAGTCAATTATGCCAATGGTGCCATCTCTTGGAAGAGTGCAAAACAGTCTCTTATTGCATCCTCTACTATGGTAACATAATTCATAGCATGCTATGAGACATCCAATCATGGAGTACGGCTGCGGAATTTTATATCGGGGTTGCGCATTGTAGATGGCATTGACAGGTTACTACACCTATTTTGTGATAATCAATCTGCAATCCTCTACTCCAATAACAATAGAAGCTCCTTCAAATTAAAGCACATTGAGATCAAGTTCCTTGTTGTTAAAGAAAGGATACCGAATGGACAATTGTTTATAGAGCACATCAGTATAGACTCCATGGTCGTGAATCCGCTTACTAAAGGAATAATACCCAAGATGTTCTATGAACACACAGCTTCTATAGGTCTTATGTCCTTACAGAAATTTCAACTTTAGTGCGAGTTCGTAAATTTTATAGTGCTCATTTGTAATAGACAACTTTGGTAATTTAGTTTTCTGTTATTCAACTATTTGGTTATTTATAAAGTTTTGTAAAGCTTTATTTCTGTTGAAATAAACAAAACTTAAAGTTTTTCAATTGATTATCCATTCTGAGAAGCAATTTGATTTTTGGTTTTTGAAAGTGATCTCTATTTGGAGGACCAATTGAGAATAGGCATGCGTTAATCATAATAGCATGCAATTTCCATGCTGCACATCCACACGTTAGTTACCTTTTGCATTAGTGTAAGCGATCATTGTTGGCTTAGTTATTGAGATGTAGCGAAAGCCGATTTGGCTTTATTACTAGTGCAATTGGTAGATCAGATTGTTTATAGATATGCATTTCCAATCATGATAGCAAAGTTGAGCTCAAATTTTGATTTTATGTGTTGAATGATAAACAGATTGCATGTATAGTTCAAGTGGGAGATTGTTAGATTTTAATCCAACGTATGGACTAATATATGTTATCTATGCATATAATCAATTAACATATAAAGATTTTGGATTGTCATATAATGCTCATTAGTTAAAGTGATCAAATTAAGGTTTATTAAAGGTATGGGTATAAAATGCAAAAGGATGGTTTGGCATTTAATTTAAATGTGCAGAAACCTGTTTGTGAATGATATCTCTTCAATGGGTAGAAATATAATTCACCTATACAGTAATTAGGAGGACTAATTACTGATTTAAGATTTTTGGGGGTTATGATCCCCAAAAGACCTACTACTAATCCTAGGTTTTGCACCCCCATCGTGCACCAAGGATCTTTTTTTAGAGAGAGAGAGAACGACAAGGAAAGAAGAAAAAGTCTTTCTTCTGGTCATTTTCAATCAAGGGATTGGAGGTGGGTTCTTTTGGAAGCACCATTTGCAGTCCCTTCTTCTCTTCCTTCGAGATGAGCACAAGTATTTCTAGCTTCAGCAAGTTTACAATCATCAAAGGCATGCGTGTGTATGCATGCATGTTTATGGTTGATAGAACCATGTTGCATAGTTTATCTAATTCATAGTCCATCTTATTTGTTTTAAGCCTATAAATATCATTCTGTTTAGATAACTAATATTTGTTGTTCTCTGTTTTGTGCAAACTTATATGGCATGTTTAGATCTTTTCATCTTCTCAGAATAATTCAATATTGTATTTTGTAACCGTTGTAACTACCAGTACATACATAATACAATTTTGAACTCAAGTTCAAACTATTGGTTGCCAATATCAATACTCTTCATGAGTACCAATACATGCAAGCTACAAATTTAACTTCAGGTATTAAGCCCCACATCTGGGACTTGCATATACCGATACTCGTCATGAGTACCATTATACATGAGTTCCAGATCCGATTCTAGGCTTGAAGTGACTAGGACCTGTAGCTTACAAATATCAGTACTGATCACCAGTACCAGTACTGGTTAGCTATAGGCAAAGTATCCACTACACAACAAGTACCAGTATCCTTCTTAAGTATCGGTACTCGTTGAGACCAGTTTATTTCTAGAGTGATACTAGTACTCTAGGTGTACTAGTACTTATAACATATACCAGTAGATAGTACTGGACAATAACTCATCCGGACATGAGTTCTAAATTGAAACTTATGAGTATTGATACTTGACATCAGTATCGGTATTCATTTGGATATAGAACTCATACCTGTAACTTAGAGATATCGGTATTGGTCTATTAGTACCGATACTCAGTATATGTGAAGTTGATACTAGTCTACTAATATCGGTATCCAATCAATATTAAGTCCAGATGAAATAAGTTATAGTACAGATCCATCTTAAATTAAAAGTGAATTAATTTCAATTAAACCTCTTAAATTATCTAACATTAGCATCACCCTCCCAGTACGATGAACATGGCAAAGGATCTACCACATATATATATATATATATATATATATATATATATATATATATATATATATATATATAAGCTATGCATCACTTTCAAAATGACATTACTTAAGAATAAAAGCATAGGTTCGTCCCCTTTGATTGGAGGAAGTTCCAAATATCTCACCCATAAAAATTACTATATTTGGCATTCATTGCATTGTCCTACTGTATTGTGTTGCGGGATGTATTTCGTGTGGTAAAAGATATCTTATGTTGATATTTATGTATAATTTGGGATAATTTTATGGAGGTATTTACGTAAATAAGAGATAAGATGTAACTAAAATGAGGATAAAAAATTATAATGTTTACTTGAAAATAAGAAATAAAAGGGAAATAAGTTGTCAAAAAATAACTACATCCCTAGATTGATGGTTAATAATGTTGGTTAGTGGAATTTTACTTTTTTTTACGGAAAGGGGGAATGGGAGGGCAAATGCAGAAAGAGTGCGAGGTATGAGAGGGAGGGTTGTAAGGGATTAGGACATTAGATAACTCATCTCTCACCTATATCTAGATTTGAGGAAATCCAAATTTAAGATAAAATACGGATTCACTTATTCCTCATCTTAAACATAGGATATCCCATGAAAACATAGGATATCCCACAATGTAAACAGACCTTAAGGGTTACTTTATTAGTAAAAGAGATCTAGATTCAAATTTTCATCCTTATTCTTACTTAGCAATCAACATGTTTAAGTTTGTCAATTTCTCTCTCATTCGTTCAGATGGATTTATGGTCATTGAAAATATGGATTTTCAAATAAGTGATTAAAGTTTATTCTCATTTACTTCGCACTAGATATTAACATCTGTATGTATTTTCTCGAATAGATATGGTCCATGGCGTAATACCGCGTTGGGAGCACATGTATCAAAAGAAGATGTTGAGTTTTGCAGCATCGGTGATAACCGATGTTATCTTCTTAAAACACATGTTATATTGGGTTAACCTTTTAAGTAAATGAAGTTTTAAACTCCTACAAAGGTCAACCTCCCAACTAAATTAGGACCACTAGTGCTTTAAATTTGGTGATAATCTATCCAAACTCGTTTGAGCTCGAGACATCAAGTTTGAAAATAGTCCACCAACTTGCCAAATTGATGGTCTTCCCATGCGCATAAGCTACGCCAATGATCGACGATAATAGATAATTCACAAACTTTTGGCCAGTAGCAATTGTTGGAGATGATAAATGATCTACGGTCGATCTTTGAACCAATCATTGAAGTTGGTAGAGAATCCAAACAACTTGGACAAATTATCAAAAACCCACCGGCATTTTGTCAACGGCGATCGAGATTTATGTTTATATTAACAATAAGTAATAATGCATCTTTGAGGTTTTTCTTAAATCATAATTATCCGTATTTATTAGAATTTACATAAAAATATTTTCGTTAGGATTTATAATTGAGCTTAAATTAATATTCATTAATTAAGATTTAATGTTTATATTACTAATATGCATATGTTCAATAATCTTTTAACCCTCTTCTAAAAGATCGAGAATCCCATGAGGGCAAATTGAAAAGAAATGAATTATCTCTCACATATCAATCTAAGTTTTTCTTATCAAAGTCGAGAGTTCTCGCTGTTTGAGAATACTTTAATGAACATATAACTTTTAAACTTTATTTACACAAAAATGCTCAAATGTATTTAATTACGCAATACACATGCCCAGCGATTATATTTTAATGTCAGAAAATAAAGTTTATGAGATCGTCTTTTATCCCAACCTTTAATTGAAAACAGCTCTTTAGTACTTTTTACTAGCAGTTATCTGCAGCGATACTCTTACGTAGAATCTGAAAATTCTAGATCTTTTTATAACATGCAGGATCTTTAGCAGTCCTTTCGTTCACTTGGATCGGAGGAGAAATTTAAAAAAAAAAAAAAAATTAAAAGATGATTCAGAAGAAAATAAAATTAAAAGAGGAATTAGATAATTTTTTACTTTGGAAATTTAATCTCCTTGTGGTATATTATTTGAGAGGATTATTCGAAATTAAATACTTAATTTTGAAATTTAGGATTTGAAATAAAAATTGTTGATATCAATTCTTTGATTCAAATAGCTTCTCCGGAGGTGTTTGGTTGATAGGTTAAGTGTGGTTGTTCGGGTTAAGTATTTAACTTATTACTTAACCCATTCCTCATTTGCACCAGGTTAAGTGAATTTAAGCTGAGATAAAGCTATTCTGTTGTCTCTGAGGAATAACTTTAACCCATTAAAATATCCAAATAGGTTAACTCACTTATTCCACTATTTATCTCACTCCTTTATTCCTTTACTTATTCTACAAACTTATTCCCTTTACCAAACGAAGCCTTAAAAGAAAAAAAAAAAGGACCCTGAGCAAGATTGTGAAACACAGCATGTAACAATGGCTACCCTGCCCCCTCCCCTACCACCTCCACCTCTACCAGACCCCTCCTCCCTCAATGACCCCCTTGTCTTTCTCCCCCTGGTTGATGGTGCTCCGATCTCTCTCAGCAAAGAAGACGTGGTCGAAGGAATGCAGTGATGGGAGTGTACCTTGGTGGTCTACTCTCTGGGAGAGAGACCATTCTATGGTACACTCAATAACTTTATCAACACCTTCTGGCATCCTAAAGGAGGGTTCTCTCTGCACACTTGGGACAATGGTATCTTCCTTGTCAAGTTCCATTGTAGGGAGTGCTAGCATTCTTAAAACGGGTCAGTGGTTCCTTTATTGGACTTGGCTCATTGTTAGTTGCTAGTCCCCTGACTCACCCCCTGATCACATTGAGCCCGCTACTGTTACAGCCTGGGCGAGGTTCGTCAACCTGGCCATCCACCTCAGGTCAAGATAAGCATCAGCAAGCTCTCTGGCGTGATCGGGGCTCCGCTCAGCTGAGACCGGAGGACGCTTGCCACCACACATCTGGGCCACATTCGGGTTTGCATTGAAGTTGATGCGACGAAGGACCCCCCCTCAGAAGGTCAACTTCTACTGTGAGGACAGGAGGACAGACTCAGTTGAGGTGCGCTATGACTGGCTTCCCCCTCGTTAAGCTGCTTGCGAGGTCTTTGGCCACGCCTTTGATGTACATACATCTGTTTCACATAAACTGTCAATTTATGTGTTTTTAAGCGTATAATTGCATTCATCATAATAAATATTGCATATCATGCATCATTCTGCATTTAGAATAGATTATACAAATTAGAGGTTAATTTGCTATTTTTGTGGTGAGGGGATAGGACGATATTTATCTTGGCATTAGATTGAAGATCCAACCGTATGAATCTGATCAGGGTAACGATCAGAGTCCAATGCCTCCGAGATTGCTACGATCAGACTTCTGTAGCATCAGATGTAATCTAAGGAAGATCAGAGATCAAGGGGTAAGGTGGTAAAAATCCAAACTCCAGACGACAAATCCAACTGCACGGATGGGTTGGGATTGACGATCGCAGCCCAATGACGTGAAAATCGACCCAATCCGACATCCATGGTACTACCTACGAGCAAAAGAAGATGGACGGACACGATGGTGCCACGTGGTGCCATCATAGCCGCCCAAAGTCACTACCACCTCTCATTCTCATCAAAGCAACCTCGATATCAGTCGTTGGATCTTCATCCAACGGTTGAGAGCGCATGGACGGAAATTCGAAAATGCAACAAAGCGCAGGGGTTAACGCAGCGGTCGAGGCTCTTGTGCACGTCAAGCGACGCACGTTCGAGTCGTGGTGAGCGGATCGAATTTGCTGATGTAGCCATGGTTGAAATTCAACTGTTTGATGTCCATCAGGCGGTCCTAGGGCTCCCACATGGCACACCCTCATGCACCGGATGAGCGCGGTGTGTGTGTCCATGCGATCACACGTGAGTTCGTTGCGCGGTCTGGAGGCGTGATCTCAGCGTGAATCTCAGCCTCTCATCTAAGATCCAACGACTTGTGAGGTAGCCATATCACACAGCTCTTGGTTTACGCACGCAACGGCTGAAGGCGAGAGGGCAGGCGATGTGGCTTCACGTGAGACGTCGGATCAACGATGAGCGACCCTCCTTGCATGTGCAGTTTAGTAATAGAAGTCATTAGTGACATTTACATGTGTCACTAAAGGCTATATATTAAATCTTAAGGCCTTTAAAATGACTTTTATGCCCTTCTTCCTCAACTATAAAAGGGAACTCATACCTCTCATTTTCATCATCCCTTCCCTTCTTTTCTCACCCTCTCTGAAGCTCTAAGGAGCTAGTCTCAAACACGGGATGCTCCTCTAGAGTAAAAAAATCAAAATTTTGTTCATCTTCTCACCCCCTTTGTGGAGCATCTTGTGGTTGTCTTCTCACGACCATTCAAGAAGCAGATCCCACTGCAACGCTACCCTGCTTCGTCCTCCATCGTCTAGCCCCATTCTCCCTTGTCCAACATCTCACAACCCTCATTTAGGTACTCCGTCAACGCAACTCGTCCTCCAAGCGACTGTCGAGGAGGATTTTTTCATCCCTATCTTTTTACTACTTTCTAGTGTAGTTTTATTTTCTTCAAGTAATTGTAATAGACTCTGAATTATTTAAATGCAAGACTTGTTTATCCTTTCTCTATTTTTCTCTTTCTTTATATTATTCTGTCTTTTTTTTATTATTTATTCTTTAAGTACAATAGTTAGTGTAGATTAATTTATGTTGGTGCAAGGGCACCACGATCGTCAATTTTGATGATAACAAAACACTTATGTTTTAACATTTGCATTTAAGTTTAAGATTTCAGGATAATTACAAATGGATACAAGTGTGAAGGAGCTTTAGCTCGCATCCATGATAGATTGGAGGAACTCGCTGAAGGAGAAGAAGCTTCGCGTGAAGCGAGAGCTTGAAGTTATGAAGAATAGGATAGAAATCTTTTCTGTTCTTATAATTTGAAATATGTTTTTATTTTGTTGTTTCTTTCGCTCTTTCTTTCTGTCTAGATAATTGTTAAAGAGCCTCACAGTTACCTATCAGTAGTCCTAGGAACACTTGCACAACCCTATGATACTTAGGCTTTTCATAGAGAACTTAAAAATCCAAGATAGGCTTCAGACAGCCTAATCAGATGTTCAATCTGAAAATCAGGCATCTGATCTTCGACTTTAAGACGTCTAAATGTTGTATTAGACATCCAAACATTTAGGTTGGAGAACCACCTTCTGTCTGTCACTTTCAGACGTCCAACCCATAGTCCAGACATCTTAGAAGATGTCTGATGATCTTGCCAGATGTCCAATTAGTAGAACATTGACTTAGAAATTTGATCGTTGAAGAACGACCCTTGATCTTCTATCAGACATCCATAGAGGACCTCAGATGTCTGATATATAGATGTCACGACCCACTCCCGACTTCCTACAGGACCTGAGAATAGCTCGTCTCGACGAACCCCAAGCCCAGTCGTCCAACGAGAAAGAACCAAATGCCATAATTATTCCACAACCACACGAGTAATATAACTAAGCAGAAAATATATGACTGAAAATAAAGAAAAGAAAACAGCAAACCACTAGTATCTCACATTATACAGTGGAAAGTATAATTACAAGCATAGCCATCACAACAAAAACTGGTACAGATATAACAGAATATAACTATGAGCTACAGGTACTCACTACTAACAAAAACTCTCTATAAGAGAAACAGAAAAAACTACGATTGGGCTCGACTGGGCCCAGCATCCTCAGCAACCGATGGCTCTGGCTGCTCAAATCCCTGACCTAAACAAGGTTATAAAACCCGTGGTCAGCTAATGCTGAGTAGAGTGATGGTTAAAGCATATAATTTAAACAGGAAGCTCACCAAACATGCATTTAATGATTTACTAGTTATCAACCATTTCCAATTATTGTTTTTCTAATCTGAGTACTCTAATCAAGTTCCATGACATTTCTCAATCTTCTTGTTTCTTAAGGGAATGATCTTGCTTGCAGTTTTCCTGCGATGCAGGATGTATACGTGACACTCCTGATTGGGAGAGTCCCCCGTGGTAGTCCTACACCCAGTCTATTACTTTGAGGTCATGGTCGCGACGTAACGGTCACTATGGAATGCATGATAAGTGCACGGGTAGCTATCCCGCACTAACATGCGGTCAGTCATTTCCGCTAATGAGTACGCCTAAATGTACAGCACGGAACAGCATAGGGCCTTGCCCTGTCAAAACAGGGGTCTCGCCCCTCACAGTCTGCGTACCCTCATCCGACTATCCCAGCTTGCCCAACGGGCTAACAAGAGTCGGTGTAGGGTGGCTATACCTAACCTCGAGCCCCATGAGGCGACTAGCTCCCCCTACACTAAGTAGCTCACCTCGGTATCACATACGCGAGGATCAAACAGGAGTCGACGTAGAGTAGCCAAACCCACCTCGGGTCTCAACCCAGGAGGCAGCAAGCTCCCCTCTTCTCTAAAGGGATAGTTGCTCTCCTCGGTACTACGTACACGAGGGCCAACTCACTTCCCTTAACCAAGTCTAAACAGCTACTCGTAGGCAACATGTTCTAAAACCCTCAAGTTTTCCGTACTACTGTAGTCTAGGTTTCATTCTAAATTTCCCATAGGGTTCATACATGGACTTTCTTATTTTCATATCTGATTCGTTGTACGTAGAACAGGCAACTCAAATTCCACCATCAATTACTTAGTACAAGCAGGCACGACGTAGTTCATTACAGGCAACTCATGGTTCATTCCTTTTTAGGAAACAAAAATTTAATCATTCACTAAATGTACATTCATTTCTTTCAGCTCTAGGGTTCATTTCACAATCCTAGGGTTCGATTCTATAGCAACATGCATTTATCTCTTTTCAGTCCTAGGGTTCATCTCACAACCTCGGTTCAGTTAATTCTACGCATACAATTTAATTAGCAATTCCAAGATTAATGTGAGAACCACTCTACTATGATAACCGGGTGGAATGGGGGCTCGTACGGTAGCTCCTGACGTCTCTGCAGGTTTCATATACTTGATGGACTAGAGACTTATGACATAGATTGACAGGTCAAATGAGCTCAAAATGGTATAGACAATGTATCACTATGTAGAGAAACTTGAATGGAAACCATCGACAATTCGTTTGCGGAAAATCAACTCTGTTTGGGCCCTGAACTAGCCCAAAAACACCAAGTCTGATCAAAATCAGACGTATGGGAAGAGTCCCAGACGTCTTAAACGATCTCAGGGTCTCACCTTGCTCAGGGCTCCTTTTCCAAGCATCTGAAACTTCGTGCAGACATCTGAGGGTGTCTTCAGATGTCTGGAGACACTTCCGGATGTCTGAAACTACCTCGATCCTCTTACCAACGTGCTTCCCAATCCTCTGACATATGTGCTCGCATGGTCAAACTTTTGGCAGGAAAATAAAAAAATACACGCTATCAGACATCTGATTTTTACCTTCGGAAGTTCAACCCGATGCCTAGAGGTCACTTCGGACATCTGATTCTGCGGAAAAATGATTCCGCAGAACCGTTTGCGAGCCTTTTCTTGCCGCAGAAGCTGCAGCAGCTATAGCACCGCCCCGTCTCTCCTTAAAGCGCTCCGCCCTCCAACTCCATCCTAGGCCCTCCTATCTCCTCTGCTCTTTACTATCTCCCTCGCTCCTGCTCAGCTGCGGTGGTTTGGGAACGAAATGGAGGGGGGCTTATATGGATGGAGGTGTGGGGGAAGGTATGGGGGAGGTGAGGGCGTCGCAGGAGGAAAGGTGCGACGTGCATGAGGGGTGAGGGGGGAGAAGAGGGTGTGCATAGGTAGGGGAGTGGTGGTGGAAAAATTGCAAGGATGCCCCTGTAATTTCCCTCTCCCCCTCACAATCCCCACAACAAAAACCTAGAGGGTTAAAAGCTATACAAAAACCCCTACGAATTTCGGAAATGCCAAATGACCCTAGGAAAGGATCATTTCAACATAACAAACTTAAAGGAAGTTTCGCCCCCGAAACTTTAGTTGATTAGGGTGCGGAAACTTGAGCTAACTAGGGTAGTATTGAGCTGACTAGGGTATGGAAGTTCCATGAATTCAAGGAGAGGAAGTTGAGGGAGGGCTAGTGGGATCAAGCCACCACTGAAGATGAATCATCGTCTCAAGGGAATCTGAGCCCCGATGGGCCGCTGCTAGGCTTCGTCAGGAGGATTGTCGATGCCGGCAAAGGGAGGGTCGACGATGTCGTGGTGGTTGTGCTCATGGACATGGAGGGAAGATGAACAAGGGAGGGGGGAAGGGGTGAGAGAGAGAGGTGGGGGTTGTCGAGAGGAGGCGTGGGTAAACCTTCCTGCACATCGAGAAAATAGGGAAAAGGCTATTTTTGTATGAGGTTTTGGGTCTTACCGGGGCTGTGCTTGGGTCGATGGTTGGAACAGAGGCAATGGTGCTTGTCCTTGTTGAGGTCATCGACAGAGCAGGTTTATGGAGATTTGAGGGGGAGAGGAGAAGACATGAGAGGAATTTGGGATTTGGGTGGTGGAGGGTAATGCTTGAGTACGGAGGAGATGAGAGGTCGAGGTCGTCGGCGGAGGAGGTTCATGGTGATTTGAGGGGGAGAGAAGAGAGGAGAGGGGTTTGGGATTTGCCTCAGTACGGAGGAGAGAAGAGGTCGTGGCATGAGGGTGACGTGGTAGGACATGAGGGATCACATGGGAGCGATCACGAAGATTAGCTTTTTTTATTATATATAATGGGGGTGACGTGGCAAAAAATTGAGCCTCGCACTTTTTTCAATGTTTATATAGATATTGATGTTCCATTTTACAAAAGAAAAAAATAGACTTCATGCTATTCATAGGTTTTAAATTAGACTTCATGATAGTTCACATTCCTTTATGTTTGTTTTTGCATTGATATCTATGTATTTATTTCACTAGTTATTTAAATTGATTATTTTTATAATTTTTAAATAAATTTTGAAGATTTTATATTTCTTTGTTATTAGAAAATACAAATCTACATGTATACTCATCTATACACTCCTGTATATATGTAATGACCTATCCGATTGCATATTGAAATGACCCTGGAGACTACCGCAGGAATTCTAAATCCTCTTGGATGGTCGCTAGAATTTTCCACGCATCAAAATGAGTACCAAGGAGTCACTTTTTAATTTTCTGAACTCTGAGGGTTTCTTCGGAAATTCTGCACGTTAACCATAGTATCCAATAGTTCTTGGGTTTTTCATAAACATCAGGGGCCCCTACATAAATTTTACACAGTAGAAAATTCGTGTGGGGGCCCTCTTGTGATTCTTTCCTCATCGCAGAAGGGTTAGGCATAATTTTCACACCTCTGAGTCTTGATCTGGGAACCCTAATTAAATAAACAAAGACCTTAGGTCCAAAATCATAATTTTTCCCGACCCCCTCAAAGTCCTAATTTCTACCCGTAAAAACCCCTCCGACCTCTCCCCCTCATTTTCCGCACCCAACACACCCTCAACGGCACCCTTCCACCGAGTTGGGAGTAGAAGGGAGCGAGAGGCAGGGGAGCATTGCTGCAACGAAGCGAAGCACGAGGCCACATGGGGTCCGAGGGCTGTAGCGATGTGAAGTGCGAGGCCACGCAGGGTCTGAGGGATGCAGCAGCACGAAGCACGAGATCGCACGAGGTACGTATTCATGTAGATCGCGAGGCGCAGAGCCCAGAGCGCAAGGGGTGGGGCACGTGTCTGGCGAGGAAGCAGCACAGGCAGGCTTTGAGACACGCGCTACGTGGGGAAAGGCACTGTGCATGAGTCGAGGCGCGCATCAGACAACCGGAAAGCTTTGCAGATGACCGGAGGGTCGTGCAGACTGCTGAGACAAGCCTTGGACATCCAAGGAGGGAAGCACGAGGGCTGTGCGGTCTCAAGGTGTGTTTAAGACGTTTGAGACGCATGTCAGACATCTGTAGAGGGCGTGAGGTGTGCTCTACTACAAGGAGGTGGTTGGCCCCACTTGACCGAATCGGGTTGGTTCAGACATTTGAGACACATGTCAGACATCTGTAGAGGGCATGAGGTGCGCTCTACTACAAGGAGGTGGTTGGCCCCACTTGACCAAATCGGGTTGGTTCAGTTCAGGCAAACCAGGACCCTGTTCGGGGCTAGTTCAGTACCCGTTTGGCCTCCAGATCGAGTAAACAAGGTATCATTGAAAATCTCTTGTGATTCCCCATCTTTTGAAACCTTATCCACTCTGTTTTGAGCTTGTTTAGACATACTGAAAATCGTCGAAGCTCCTTATAGTATCCTTGGTGTTTGTGATAACCTAGGTTCAATGCACGAGGGTAGTCAAACTCCAAGGGGAGTTCGTAACTTCGTATGAGTGCTACAAAGGACAAGAACAAACCTACCCCACCCCAAATTCTCCAATCTAGTAGAGGAAGCGTGGTCTTCTCTTGCCTTGAGTTCTTATGAAATGGGTAAATGCTATAAGCCAAACAACTGATTAGCTATTTAAATTGTACGCTGTTGGTTCGAAGTTGGAATGTTGATTTTTTATAATGAATGGACCTATACATGCTGCGAAACTTCAATAACATATCTTAGAAGTGTTATACATGTGAATAATGTATGATGCATGTCTCATAAACCTAAACTTTAAATATGCCACTGGTGTTCGTTACTTTGTTGCATGTTTTAGGGTGCCGTAGAAAGAAACCCAATTTATATATGTTGATGTATGTCACTCATCCACGCATGAAACAGGCTAAACTCCAAGTAGGATTACCCATGAATCTTAGGGTGATTTAGAATTTCTGATTCCCATTATGATATAAGACTTTGGGAATGATGGAATGTTACACCTACTCATGGGGCACGACCGTTGGTTGGGTTTTGGCCTGGGATGAACTGGCCCTCGGGTACTGATTGCGCAGCAATCATAGGTCTTAATTGTCGAGAATTAGGCTAGGATTTAGCATAAGTTAGGGTAGTTCATGCATGCATAAGCATTATTTATATCTTTACTATTCCTTCTATAGCTATGCATAGAATAATGCTATAATATACTAATTAGGCGCATTATATAAATTGCAGGAAATAAGAAGCTAAGGAGTTAGATCTAAGACTGGATCTGAAGTTAGACCTGAAGCCAAAGTTGCAGCAGAGCTGGAGCAGAAGACCAAGAATAAGATGTAGTAGACAATAATGTAAGAGGTTGAGGTATGCTATCCTGTTTAGTAGGAATAAAGCAGTAAGCTACGAAGAACTTAGGTCCATCCTAGCACTAAGATAGCCTAGAAGTTTCCCCAAGCCTTAGCCACCCTTAGATTAGGTCACTGTACACTAGGAAGCCCTAAAACCCTATTCCATCCTCTATCTGGACGTCCATATGAGTTACAGGACGTCCAGAACTCTTAGCCACAACCCGAGCACCTAAAACCCACTTCTGCAGCATTTTAAGACGTCCAGACACTTGGTCTAGACCTCCAATTTCTGCAGACAGAACCTTAATTCTTCCTTACCTCTATTTGGACATCCAGACAACAAGTCTAGACGTCTAACTTTTCATTTTAAGACATCTGACACTAATGTCAAACATCTGGAATTGCTCTCTAATTCTTATTTTGGAATTTAAGTTTGGATCTTGAATTCCTAGGTCCCTAAACCCAATTCCAACCCCATAGAAACTTAAATTAAGGTACTCTAACCCTAGTACATCACCTCTAAACCTCCCTAAGAACCTAATTAAGTCCTCACTAAACCTAATTGACTTGGATCTTAGTCAATTTCATCAGCTTATTCAATTGGACTCATTGAGTCCATTTGAGCCTTGATCTTAGCACACACTCCAATTGGACTCAATGAGAGTTCAATTGACCTAGACCTACCTTAATTGAGTTGTTTTACTCTCAATTAGGGTTTCACACATCCAATTAAACTTGTATCAAGTTTAATTGCATTTTATCGTAATGAATTAGAGTTTACAACCCTAATTTGAGACCTACCTTGACCTAAATCCACTAGAACCTAACCTAATCAACCTAGCCACCTAGGTTTCGACCCACACACACCATCTACACAAAAATACCAAGCCTAGAGTTCTCTTGAACTCTCTACCATGTCTTATTGCCTTGGTTGCTAAAAATAGCAATCAAGATGCATTCAATTTTTAGATCCACCAAATGTGGATCTAAAAACCACCCATCCATCCTCTCTCTCACTCTCCCACGAGCTCCCACCATAGGCCTCTCTAGAGTGTTCCACACTTTTCTAGAGAGGCTCCCTTGGGTCTACTTAAAGGACCTTTGGGTGGCCATTTGCACCCATCTAGCATTCCATCTAGTTTTAGCTTCATTCCACCCCATTACTCCACCTCCATCTCCATGAGCACACCATGGCATCCCCATCACCTCCACGCCAAGCCTAGATCACCTCCAACCTCTCTCCAAGGGCCGACCTAAGCACCATTTGCCGCCCCTCCTCTCCTCAACCAAGTCAAAGGCCATCGGAGCTACCTCCAAATGTCCTTCATTCTGTTAGCTAGATAAGTAGCGCAGTTCTTTATAGATTAATGCTTTATTACTCTTTAGTAGTATAGCTCCATATTCTCCCCCAATGATGCATGCAAAATCCTCTCATAGATTCATGTATGCAGTCGTTTTCTATTCGCTATTTTATTGTTTTCAAAGCTTTCCTGTACAAGCTTTCCGCGAGCTTCACTCTGTAGCCACCATGATGCAATCAATGAAATCATCTTTTATATATCTCTGTCTATGTGTGAAAATCACCATGAACTGATTTCCATATTTCCTTGTGATTAAAGTTGCACGCACGAAATTTGTATTCTCTTGCAACTAAGCATGTCGTGCATCAATACGAATTATTATAAACTGGCATGCATTTCTAGATAAGTAGAGCAAGCTAGATCGAATTCAAATTTGTATTTTCTAAACGCCTCCCAAAGACGAACGACTGGAACTCAAGTCTCATTATTTTATAAATTATTTTTGATGCGCGTTTTCGTGCACTATACTACAACGAGATCTCTGTTTTCAAAACACGCGCAAGAACTGCCTTCTGTCAGTCGTGTACTCCAGAGAGCTGGGGAGGAAAGGCAAGCCAGTAAGCAACAGGTTCTACCTACTCCAAGATCTCAAAAGGCCCCACGATTCTCGGCGTAAGCTTCCCTCTCACCTTAAACCGTTGCAAGCCCTTCATGGGCGAAACACGGAGGAAGACATAAACCCCAACCTCGAACTGTACCTCTCGACGCTTCAGATCAACGTAGATCATCTGCCTGCTCCTAACAATATGGAGTCGTCTGTGGATTTACTCAATCACCTCCTGACTCAAGCGTATCAACCTGGGACCAACCTCCCACTTGGTCCCCACCTCAACCCAACTCAAAGGAGCAGTACACCTCCTCCCATACAGAGCCTCATACAGTGTCATGCCGATGCTTGATTGGTAGCTGTTGTTGTATGCAAACTCTGTCAGGGGCAAATACTCCTTCCAGGAGCCTTTCCAGTCTAGCATGCAAGAGCGTAGGAGGTCCTCAAGGGTCTGAATGGTGCGCTTTGACTGTTCATCGATCTGGAGGTGATAGGCTGTACTGAACCTTAGACGAGTCCCCAAAGCCCACTGAAATTCCGCCCAGAATTGGGAAGTGAAACGAGTGTCTCTGTCTGAAATAATCTCGCGAGAGACTCCGTGAAGACGTACTACGTCTCGAATGTAACACTCTACCAACTGTACTGGTCCAAAAGTGATTCGGATCGGTAGAAACCGTGCCGTCTTCGTCTATCCGTCCACTATCACCCAGACGGCATCGTATCATCGCTATGTCATCGTGCGATTCGCTCAACTCAGTAATTAAGTTAATTTCACTTAATTAAGAGTAGAAGAAATCACTTAGGTTAACTCGAAGTTGTGTCGGTTGTGTAATATAGGGTCGAATTAACCTAACATTTTAGAAATTTTTACTGGTTGAGTCCAGGTCGTTCGCTGAGAGATATAATAATTTTCTTCAAATTCAGCAATTTTCTTTTATCTCTATAAGTTTAGGAGGTATAACTAATTTGATTTTAAAAACATGAATTTTGTCAAAATATTTAAACTATAAAGGATATACAAAATTCCATATGCAAAACATATTTACTCAAAATGTTGAACTTTATTAACAAGTAAACATGATAGTTTTTCAATTCAATTTCATTCCAAGAAATTAAGACAGTTAAAAGTTATTCTATTAAAACATGCATTTTTACAATTAAGAACAAAAAGCAATTAAAAATGATGCAAGAAAAATTCATTTTCCTCACTTCTTCAGCCTCTCTCTTCCTCTTTCTTTCTTTTATTTTGTTCTCTCTCTCTCGAGCTCTCTTTCTTACCTCTCTTCTGTTGTTCCCGTCTTCTCCTGCCTTCTTTTCTTCCCTTAGTTTTCTCCTTTTGTTCCTTAATCTTTTCCTTCCTTAGTGCTTGTGCTTTACCACTTAGCTTAACAACCATTGGGTTCTCTTTTACTTAAGTTCTTCAACTGAACTGGGTTTTTTTACTTTTTTTAACCAAAAGTTATTTTATTTGCGACGAGGTCCTTTCGAGGATACACAGCACCCTGAGACCAGGGTGGGACCAGACCTTACTCGGTCCTCGCCTAATCTCAATTAGGTTCGTTTTCGATTTATTTCTTATCGGTTCACAGTCTCAAGCCATTCGGCTCAACCCGGCCTCCCAGGCCACTCTCGCCCTCCCAGGGCACAATCTCATTCACGCCCCCAAGGGTGCACACTCGCAGGCATAAGCCCGCACACACACACACACATGCAATGCTCAGATCAGATGGAATCGGTAACCGGTGCGCCGAGCGCTGACGACTGCATAGCCAAGGAAACAAATTGTTTTTATCCCCAGGCGCGTGCTCGTGAACAAACGATGTGGGACTATCCTACCCCTTCCAGACCCAACTTCAAGTGTTCATAACTTTCTACCCAGAGCTTCAAATCGAGTGATTTCAAGTTTGTTAGAAAGCTCTAAGAGTAATCTACACAATTGCAAGGTCAATTTAATGTTTTGATGATGTTTTCCTCTTTAATTTGAAAGATTAAATAAGGGGTTCCTACGGGTTATGTTAGCCTGGAAAGTGGAATTAAATCAACAGAGTCCTCAGATGGACCTCTCTCTCTTATTTAAAGGTCTATACATGTTTTATAAGTGATTCCGCACATGTTAGAATAGGTTTTAAGTTATTAAGACCTTCTGGACCTATAGAGAAGCTATTCACTTCTTTGAAAGCTTCAGAGTTCATATTTCAAACATCAATATATGCAACAGACACTTAAAAGTGTTTCTAATTGATTTAGATTAATTCTAAGGGTTATAACAGATCAATCTGGGCAGGATTTAAGTTTAAATTTCATCAAAATACTTCTCCTGATGATTTGGGTTCGAAAGTAACCCAAATTGACAGGAACTAAATTCTCAAACCATCATTCATCTGAGCTTACCTTATTCTTTCTAAAAACATCAAACAGGATCCCAGAAACAATTCACTTAATATCTCAATTCAAGCTCAGATCTCTATTAACAGACTTATGTTTGACTGTGGAAGCACAAAAATTGACTATCTATTCAAAGCTTCCTCCCAAGAAATCAAAGCCTCAAATAGAGTCTTCTCATCCTCAAGAACTCATTCAGATCTTCAGAAAGGTGTTCTGACTTTAATTTCTAGGGTTTCAGGCTCGCCGCCTGAACTTGAAAACATGTTTGCTCGACAGAATCAATTTTAAAGGTTTAAATAGCTTCAGTGCATTACACTGAAGCTTCCGAGTTCATTAAATTCTTCTCAAATCTCTTTAAACAGACTTCTCCAACTCCGCTGGAGTTGGAGAAGATGAAGTTCATTCTTCAGCTCCAGTGGCTAAATCTTTAAACAAATATCCTCAAAACAATCAGTGATCCATATAATATCATTCTGGAGCTACTCATCAAGTTCTAAAAGCTGAAACATAATTTTGATTCGCCGGAGCTCGCCGGAGCTCCTGTGAGTCCAGAAAATAAGAAAAGTGTGTACAGATTGATAAAACTAACCATTTTTTATTTATAAAAGATCTTGAGGTTGCAAGGAACCTCAGTATCACTTTTAATTCTTCATTTGTCTCTTTAAATGTAATATTTGACAGTAAGTTTATTTTTTAAAGAATCTGGGTGGTTAAAGCTCAGGACTTGTTTAACCACTCGATTGAGAGGTTAAAATAAGTCAACAGTTGTTTATATTCATAATTATATATTTAATTTACGATTTGAACCGTTCCTGAGTCGCCATGGACAGTGAGCTCAGGAGCTAAATTAAATTTGGGCGTTTAATTATATGTGGTAATTATAGGTATTATAATGTCGATTAGGGTTCATAAGTGGTGATAGATGATGAAGAACCCAATGGAGGTGGAATTAGGTCGATTACTGTCACCATAGACAGTATCAGCAGTCGGTGAAGGTGATATATGAATTAGGCGGTTAGGTGATTCAATTAGCGATTAAATGATTTAGAAATGAACATGGAAGATACTGGAAGGTGTACAGTGAGTTGAAAAGATGAAATTAAAGCTCTGGCGACCTCAAGGAACTCGTCGGAGTCGAAGGAGATGAAACTAAAATCTGACATTACTCTAATCTAACTAACTAAACTAACTAACTAAGCTAGCCTACTCCTACTCCTAATCTACTGTTACTTGGACAAAGGGGTTAATAGGGTTCCACCGAAGTCTCATGGAGGACGACGAAATCAGAGGGTTGAAGAAAGATCTTCGGCGAGCGGATCTGAGATGGAGCGGAGGAATCCTTGGGTCGGCGCCTATGTCAGAGGTGCGGAAGACCATGGCGGATCTCCTCAGCTGATTAAGATGGACAGAGGAAGTCGGAAAATGGAATGGGAAGTCGCTGAAGTTTTGGACGAATAGCCTATTGGGTCGGCTGCAGTGTTAGAAGGAAGGGAGCCAACTTGAATAAAATCAAAGGTGTGAGGGGGTATTTATAGCAGTTGCCGACGAAGAGAGTGGCAGGGTCAGGCCGAAGAAGGAGCTTGAGGAGCTTAACCTCCATCGTCGTCTCTGACGACGGTGAGGTTATCTCCCACTGAAAAATAGGATTTCCGGTTAATCCAAACCGGTGGATGAAGTGGAGGTGGTGAACGCAAGCTACAAGAGCTTGGACAAAGAAGGATGATGTCTGCAGGGTAGTGATCGCTCGGTGGGGTGACTCTCTGCCGCCAGCCGTTTATTCGGCTGAAGAAGAAGAAGAAGAAGATGAAGAGGGATTTAAATGAAATAAAACTTAAGGACCTGTGTGAGAAATAAGAACCCGAATGTAATGAATTTTAAGGACTAAAATGTAAACCCAGGTTTTGAAGGTTTATTTTAACTTAGATCTTTTTCAACTTTTTACGTATGTTAGTAAATAGGGTAAATATTATGTTTACACCTTGAATTTACATTTTTGACCTTTTTAGGTTAATTTATTAGATTAAGTAAAATTACTTAAGTTATTATATACTTAGGTTTACATTAAGTTTAAGTTACTTAACTTATTAATTAAGGGAATGATTAATAGGATTTCGAGTCCAATTATTAACTATATTATTAATAATGTTGCTTGAATGATAAAATGTCATTTTTAACTTATTTTAAGGTCCTTGACTAAATATCCCTTATTCTATAATTAACCCTTATATATTCATAACCTTAGCTAATTAACTAGGAAGACTAGTTAATTAGGGGTAATTAGAGATCATGATGAGTGTCTCATCATATCACAGGTAATCTCACTACTAGATCCATAGTGACACTCTCCCACATCCACTTTTGCACGGGAAGTGGATGCAACAGCCCTACAGGCCTCTAGTGCTCGATCTTCACCTGCTGGCATACCAGACACTTCTGAACAAATCTACCAACATCCCGCTTTATACCCCTCCACCAGAAATCGCGTCGTAGGTCGTGGTACATCTTTGTGTTCCCAGGATGTATGGTGAATTTGGATCCATGTACCTCAGTCAGGAGCTCTCTCAACAGCTCCTCATTTTTAGGAATGCACAAGCATCCCCTCATACATAGGACCTCGTCACTGAACGAGAACTCTCCTAGGTTCCCTATAAATACTCGATCTCGTAGTGTCTGCAAGTATGGATCCGTCATTTGTCTAGTAATGATATGATCTATCAACTTTGGTCGTGCCTGCCTCGCCACTGTCACTGCCCTGCAGTATCCTCGTAACTCCTGGGGTCACCAACTGTCTACCTCCTCCATGAGTCTCCAATTCTGTGCTTGTAGACAAGCCAAGTGGGCGGGCACCTTTCCGCTCAAGGCGTCAGCCACCACATTGGCCTTCCTTGGATGGTAGGAGATGTTGCAGTCATAGTTTTCCAGGAGCTCCAACCAACATCTCTATCTCATGTTGAGTTCCTTCTGGTCAAACAGATATCTGAGGCTCTTATGATCAGTGAAGATCTTGAACGTCTCTCCGTACAGGTGGTGCCTCCATGTCTTCAGCACGAAGACAACTGCTGCCAGCTCCAAGTCATGGGTGGGGTAGTTATGCTCATGGGGCTTTAGTTGCCGTGAAGCGTAAGAGACATGGCCCCGCTTCATGAGTACACCCCTCAATCCCTATAACGAGGTGTCGGTGTAGACCACAAATCCGCTACCGCTGTCTGGGATAGTGAGTACAAGAGCGGAGGTCAACCTCTCCTTCAGCTCTTGAAAGCATGATTCACATTTGTCTGTCCAAGTGAAGGACACGTTCTTCCAGGTCAATTAGGTCATAGGACATGCAATCTGTGAGAAACCTCGAATAAACCGCCTGTAGTACCCTACCAAGCTCAGAAAACTGTGTATCTCTGTCACTATACGCGGCCTCTCCTACTTGAGTACGGCCTCAACCTTAGCTGGATCAATAGCCAGCTCATCTCCCGAGATTACGTGGCCCAAGAAGGTAACCTGTTTCAACCAGAACTCGCACTTGTCGTACTTGACGTATAACCTGTGTCGTCTTAAAGTGTCCAGGACCATGCGGAGGTCCTGTCCATGCTGTGTCTGATCCCAGGAGTAGACGAGTACGTCATCAATGAATACCACCATGAACTGATCTAGGTACAGTCGGAAGACGCGGTTCATCAGGTCCATGAAGGCAGAGAGGGCGTGGGTTAGCCCAAATGACATGACCAGGAACTCTTACTGACCATACCGCGTGCGGAAAGCTGTCTTGGAGATGTCGATCTTTTTGATCCTCAACTGATGGTAGCCCGACCTCAGATCTATCTTGGAAAATAATGTGGCGTCTCTTAGCTGATCGAAGAAATCATCGATGCGAGGTAGTGGGTACTTGTTCTTGATAGTGATCCAGTTCAGCTATCTGTATGGTGCAGTAGAGATGGGGCTCGTCCCCAGTACCAGTGAGATCTCAGACTCGATCTCACGCTCAGGTGGCAGTCTTGGCAACTCCTCCAGAAAGACGACGGCGTACTCACGAACCATCGGGATATTCTAAAAGTCAGCCATGGGGCTAGGCTCTTCTATGACACAAGCTAGGAAACCCTCACACCCCTAGCTCAACAGTTTCGCTGCCCGAAGTGCAGAGATGCACCTGAATCCTTCGTCTACTAGCTGGTCATGAAACTCGAAAGGAGGCAACTCTAGTATGGAAAAGACGATATTCCTCCCAAAGCAGTCTACTAGGGCATTATAAGCAGCTAGCCAGTTCATCCCTAGGATCACATTGAAATCCTCCATCGGGATCACTATCAGGTCAATTAGAAGACTGTGTCCCCCTATAGTGACCTCACAATCAAGAAAAACCTCCTCGGTGAAAAATACCTGTCCACCTGAGCCTCTAAGTAGAAATGGGTCCTCTAATAGTACACTGCCTGATCCCAAGCTAACGGCAAAACTCGTAAAGATGAATGAGTGCATGGCACTAGAATTGAAAAGCATGTAAATGAGTTTGCTGGAAACTATAACCATACCTGCCACTATGGAGCCTGAAGCTCTGGCATCTCCGTGGGTCATGGCGCTAATACGCCCCTCAGCCCTCGGTGCAGAAGAAGCAGCCGCGCTCTGGGCCGGGCGAGAAGCAGCTGGCCGGTACCCTCCTCGTGACTGCTGTCCTCCTCCTCGGGCCTAGTAACCGTGGCCGCCAGATCGACCTCCAGTGTTCGATGCTGGGAGCGTCTGCTGTGCACTAGCCCTGGATGGGCAGTCCCTCCGTATGTGGCCTGGCTGGCCACACTGGTAGCAAAGAAGGACGCAACCTCCTCCCTTTGTCTGTTCCTGCTGGTAGCTAGGCGAGGGTCTGCTGCAGTTAGCTAGTCCCTACCTGGGGCCCCCAAAGGTACCTTGTGGACCTACAGAATGGGACGACTCCCTCACAAGTGTCGGGTGCCTCCTCTCCCAACGGTCCTATGAGTGCTCCTGCTGGTAGAGCCTCTTCCGTCCTCCCCCGTCGATGTCTCGCACAGATAGGTTGGTCTCCTCGTAAGTCATGGCCGCCTCGACCACGCGGGAGAAGGTAAGTAGCTTCAGGGGTTTCACGTACCCCTAGATAGCAGGCCAGAGGCCCTCGATGAACCTCCACAGGCGCTCCTCGGTAGACGCAGTTGTCGAGGCGAAGCGTGACAGCTCCAGGAAATACGTACGATACGCGCTAACCGTCATCGCCCCCTGGTGAAGAGTATGGAACTCCCGCCTCCTCTGATCTTGCCAGGTTTGTGGGAAGTACTGCTCGCAGGAGAGCACCACAAACAGATCCCATCCCGGCTCTCCCTCCTGTCCTCTGATCGCCCACGCAGCACTTTACAGGAAGATGGAGTGTGTTGAAGATCTTCTCCATCTGCTCCAACCAGTCCTCTACCTCAGATGGGCTCTCCTCCCCCTTGAAGGAGGGGGGCTTCAGCTTCCGAAACTGGTCGAAAAGTTCGTGGTGGAGCCGCAACGGGGGAACGGGTGCGCCTCCAGACAAGGACTCGTGCCCCGAAATGTCTGAAAGAGGTAGGTGTGGTGGAGGATCACCCCTTCCCCCTCCAGCCTGTTTAGCACCGTGGCGGCTCGCCTGCCTCATGGATGACTTCTCCATATCCCCAGGGAGATGTGGCTGAGAAGGAGGCTACTGGAGCTCATCCCATACTATATCCCAGATCAGCTAGGCGAAATCCTAGGCCTAGATACCCGGAAGGAGGGGTGGGTCGATTGGTGCCTCAGGTTCGGCATGTCCACCCTTATGACCACGCCCATGGCCACGACCACGGCCATGTTTGCGGCCCACCTTGAGGGCTCCCTGACGAGACATCTCCTACACGGAGATCGAAGGAAAAAGGACCGAACTGTCAGGGACACGTGATCACAGAGAGAAATAAGACTCGAAGCGACAATCAAGATAATACATTGTGATGACTATCTTAGCTACATATACAAGTGTGGTTACTTCCAGACCATTTGGTTCATTTCCCGGGACGACCTTGCTCTGATGCCATCTTATCGCGATCCGCTCCCGGCTCCCTACAGGACCCGAGAGCGACTCGCCTCGATGAACCCCAAGACCCAGTCGTCCAACGAGAAAGAACTAAATGCCATAATCATTCGACAACCACACAAGTAATGTAACTAAGTATAAAATATATGACTGAAAATAAAGAAAATATCAAACCACTAGTATCTCACATTATACAGTGGAAAGTATGATTACAAGCATAGCCATCACAACATAAACTGATACAGATATAACAGAATATAACTATGAGCTACAGGTACTCACTACTAACAAAAACTCTCTATAAGAGAAACAGAAGAAAACTATAGCTGGGCTCGACTGGGCCCAGCGCCCTAAGCAATCGGTGGCTCTTGCTGCTCGAATCCCTGACCTGAACAAGGTTATAAAATCCGTGGCCAGCTAATGCTAAGTAGAGTGATAGTTAAATCATATAATTTAAACAGGAAGCTAGCTTAACAAGCATTTAACAATTTACTAGTTATCATCCGTTTCTAATTATCATTTTTCTAATTCGAGTACTCTAATCAGGTTCCATGACATTTCCCTAAGGGAATGACCTTGCTCACAGTTTTCCCGCGATGCAGGATGTACACGTGGCACTCTCTCGACCAGGAGAGTCCCCCGTGGTAGTCCTACACCCGGTCTACTACCCCAAGGTCATGGTTGCGACGTAACAATGACTACGGCATGTGTGATAAGCTCACGGGTAGCTACCACGCACTAGCATGTGATTAGTCATTTCCGCTAATGGGTATGCTAAACGTACAGCATGGAACAACACAAGGCCTGGCCTTGTCAGAACAAGGGTCTCGCCCCTCACAATCCGCGTACCCTCGTTCGACTATCCCGGTTTGCCCAATGGGCTAAGAGTCGGTGTAGGGTGGCTATAACTAACCCCGGGTCCCATGAGGCGGCTAGCTCCCCCCTACACTAAGTAGCTCACCTCGGTATCACGTACGCGAGGACCAAACAGGAGTCGACGTAGAGTGGCCAAACCCACCCTGGGTCTCAATCCAAGGTGCGGCAAGCTCCCTTCTACTCTAAAGGGATAGTTGTTCTCCTTGGTACTACGTACACGAGGGCCATCTCACTTCCCTTAACTAAGTCCGAACAGCCGCCTGTAGGCGACATGTTCCAAAACCCTCAGGTTTTCCGTACTACCGTAGTCCTAGTTTCTTTCTAAATTTCCCGTAGGGTTAGTACATGGACTTTCTTATTTCCATATCCGGTTCATTGTATGTAGAACAGGCAACTCAAATTCCACCATCAATTACTTAGTACAAGCAGGCATGACAATTCATTACAGGCAACTCATGGTTCATTCCTTTTCAGGAAACAATAATTTAATCATTCACTAAATGTACATTCATTTCTTTCAACCCTAAGGTTCATTTCACAATCCTAGGGCTCGATTCTATAGCAACATGCATTTATCTCTTTTCAATCCTAGGGTTCATCTCACAACCTAGGTTCAGCTAATTCTACGCATACAATTTAATTATCAATTCCGAGATTAATGTGAGAACCACTCTACCAGGGTAACCGGGTGGAATGGGGGCTTGTACGATAGCTCCTGACGTCCCCGCAGGTCCCGTATACTCGATGGACTAAAGACCTATGACATAGATTGACAGGTCAAATGAGCTCAAAATGGTATAGACAATGCATCACTACATAAAGAAACTCGAATGGAAACCATCGACGTTTCGTTTGTGGAAAATCGACTCTAGGCCTTGAACGAGCCCAAAAACACCAAGTCTGATCAAAATCAGACATCTGGGAAGAGTCTCAGACATCTTAAATGATCTCAGAGACTCACCTTACTCAGGGCGCCTTTTTCGAACATTTGTAACTCCGTGCAGACGTCTGAGGGTGTCTTCAGACGTCTGGAGACACTTCCGGACGTCTAAATCTGCCTCGATCCTCGTACCAATGTGCTTCCCAATCGTCTAACATACGCACGCGCATGGTTAGACTTTTGGCAGGAAAATAAAAAAATGCGTGCTATCAGATGTCTGATTTTTACCTTCAGACGTCCAACCCGACATCTAGTGGTCACTCCGGACGTCTGATTCTGCGGAGAAATGATTCCGTAGAACCGTTTGCGATCCTTTTCTTGCTGCAGAAGCTGCAGCAACTGCAGCACCACCTCGTCTCTCCTCCCAGCGCTTCACCCTCCGACTCCCTCCCAAGCCCTCCTATCTCCTCTGCTCTTTGCTCTCTCCCTCGATCCCGCTCAGCTGCGGTGGTGTGGGAACAAAATGGAGGAGGGTTTATATGGATGGAGGAGGCATGGGGGAAGGTATGGGGGAGGTGAGGGTGTCGTAGGGGGAAAGGTGCGGCATGCAGGAGGGGTGAGGGGGGAGGAAAGGGTGTGCATCGGTAGGGGAGTGGTGGTGGGGAAATTGTGGGGATGCACTTGCAATTTCCCTTTCCCCCTCACAAATCCCACAACAAAACCTAGGGGGTTAAAAACTATACAAAAACCCCTACGAATTCCGAAAATGCCAAACGACCCTAGGAAAGGGTCATTTCAATAGACGTTAGCATCGATTGAGCCAAAATCACTTTGCATAGATCTAATAGCCGTTTGTGCCTTGGGAAATCCATTCCCGCAGTTAATTAGGTTTCTAGACATCTAGA
Source organism: Thalassia testudinum (assembly GCA_037157565.1). Classification (NCBI taxonomy): domain Eukaryota; kingdom Viridiplantae; phylum Streptophyta; class Magnoliopsida; order Alismatales; family Hydrocharitaceae; genus Thalassia; species Thalassia testudinum. Next base: position 43,967,155 of record JAZHRO010000059.1, read on the forward strand.
CCTGGTGCCAAACGCCCAACCTGTCGTCTGACCAACTTACATTAGAATCCTGTTTAGGTCTGATTGAAGTCAGTAAGGAAACCCATTTAAGATTAGACGTCTGATGTAATTTCCAGATGTCTTAAAAGTAGTTTCGAGACGTTTGATGATCCTATTAGAATCATTAATGATTCTGATTACGGCCTGATTTTCCTTGGGATAATTCCCAACGGCTACCTATGGCTTCCACAGCCTTCCTAAACCTTCCTAGGCCTTCTATAAATAGAGGACTATCCTTGCCTTGCAAATACACACCAAGGAATACCACTTCCACATCAAATTGTGTCCAAGACACCTTTAGCAGAGATCTTGCTCTCCAAACCTCTGTCTACCTTGCGAGCATCATCCTAACTGTGCACCTACTCTCCTGCCGTTGCTTACGAGAGCACTGTTGTGCCGTTGCGTAGATCATGCATCCGTGTTGCTAGCCAATACTCTTCCACCAAAGGGAAGATCCTTTACCTATAATAGCTAGATTCATTTATTCACTTTGTTGGCTCTATAAGACTGTTGTAGTTTATTGTCTTTGGGTTGGGTATTCGCTTTGCGAATTCCCATCTCCATTGCGAGACAAAAACCTTCTCGTGAAGAGGGGTTTGAGGTACACTACCATTGGGTTCAAAGTAGCGTGGTTGCATTGAGGTTGAGTCACCTTCATTTTAAGTGACTCGATTAGTGGATTTAATCGACTTGGTCGATCAGGAAATCCTAAACTAAGAGGTTTAGGTGGTGATTTTTACCCAGGTTTGGGTTTCCACCTAAAAATTATTGTGTACTTGTGATTGTTGCATTTTGTGTGATTATTATTATTATTTCTACTTATTTCCGTATCATGCAAATCTCACCCCCTCTCGTAGTGGGAATCTTCAATTTCAACCAGCTACTTTGCTTTGTAACAATAATTCCAAATGAGGTTTTTAATTAAACGTTCGCCTCCTTATATTCGACCCAGGACTTACCAGCGTTTCGGTTATAAATATTATTTGGTAGTGTATTTTCTTGCGAACTTACAACGACTCAGGTTTTGCAAACTCAAACTTTTTGCAATGATTTTCTCCCTCGTCAGTCTCCATTACATGCCCGAAGGTGGGTGTGGGGCGGTCAGAGGCCGCCGACGAACCTCAGGGACGCAAACCATCATGACAATGCAAGGCCTCGAAATCGAAGAGATGGTTGAAGTGGTTGTCTCAGGGACGTGAAAAGACCCATGCAAACCATGCTCAAGATGCTTCAGAGGGTGAAAACGCATGCAATCAGGCCACGCTCTCCTTTGACGTTTGCAATAATAATAACGCGGTCTTTGGAAAGGCAACTGGGACCATGAATAACAACATGGATGGTAGTAATGGCACATTTACTCCTCCAAATAAGGACACCAATGCTGGCGGAGTGGAATTCACCGATCCCAGTGGCTCCTCTGGTCCCTACTTGGAAAACGTCCTCAACTTAGAAGTCTCTTGCACGTCCAATAGTCCCCACTTGGAAAACACCCCCAACGTGGACAGCTCCTACGCATCCAATGGTCTACAGAAGGAAGGTAATGCTGAATATTGCATTATTACATTTTAGGAATGTTACGACCCGGTTCCTGAATCCCTACAGGACACGAGACCGACTTAACTCGACTAATCCCAAAAACCAATCATCCAACAAGAAATAAACAAAAAGTAGGAAAGTAAACCACATTCACTATGCTAAGTAACTAACAGTAAAAGAGCACAAGCAGTAAAAGAAGTGAAAGCTACTAACAGTACATATCACCACCACAACAGTAAAATGGAAACAAAGTACAGAAACATAAACGGTAACAAGAGTCTGAACTCACTAACAAAAGTACTACAACAGTAAGACTACTACCGGGCTCGACTGGGCCCAGCACCCTCTGCAGCCGGTGACTCGAGCTGCTTAACACCTAGACATGAAAAAGGTTATGAGTACACAAAGTCAGCGAACGCTGAGTAGAGTGGCAACCAACTAACTAAAGCAATAAAAGCTAACAGGTAAACTATCTATTCCAATTACTTTATTTCACAAGTTATTCATTTTCACCCATTGGTTTATTTTTCAGATCTCTTTCTTGATCTTGAATGTTCCTAGTGGGAACGATCTTGATTGCAGTCTCTTCCGAAGAGTAAAAGGCACACGAGGTGCTCTCCTGTCCAGGAGAGTCCCCCGTGGTGATCCTACACCGAGTCAATCACCCCAAGGTCACGGACAGACGTAGCGGTGACTACGGCACGTGCGATAAGCGCACGAGTAGCTACCTCGCACTGGCACGCAATCAGTCATTTCCACTAACAGGTACGCCCAAAGTACAGCACGGAATAGTATAGAGCCTAGCCCTCTCAGTAACAGGGGTTTAGCCCTTCAGAACCAAACAGGAGTCTCGCCACTCCATAGTCCGCGCACCCTCGTCTGACTACCCTAGTTTGCCCAGTAGGCCAAACAAGTCAGTGTAGGGTGGCAGGCTGAACCCCAGGTCCCGTGGGGTGGCTAGCTCTCTCCGTATACTAATAGCTCTCCCCGGTACAGTGTATGCGAGGGCCAAGAAGTCGGTGTAGAATGACCAATCCTAACCTCGGGTCCCAACCCAAGGGAGGCTAACTCCGCTCTACACTAAACAAGGGACAGTCGCTCTCCTTGGTACTACGTACTCAAGGGCCAGCACACTTCCCACTCACATTTTCAAATCCATTCCATTTATTCCCAGGAGCTCTACTCCCTATTCCCCATAGGGTTCATGCTCGTATTTCTCATGCCATTCCATACCAGGTTTCATCATTCACATTTTCATTCTCAAGTTATACACATGCAGCTCGTATTTCCATCATTTAACACATACAACAAGTAATGTCATAGGTAACTATTTACAAGCACAAGCATTTCATATTTCACAGGCAACTCTTGTTTATTAACAGGCAGTTGTTCATATTTCTATTCATTCATTTAAGACTGTAATTTCAAACACGCATGCAAATAGTGCAAGTACTTCTCGTCCTAGGATTCATGCCAAATCCTAGGTTTCTAGTTATCCAATTCACATATGCATTCAGGTTTTATAATTAAATTAGGGGAAGACCACTCTACCAAACAACCCGGGAGTATTGGGAGCTCGAACGGCAGGCTCACATGCCTCAGCAAGCCCCGAACCCGCAACTGATCGAAGTCCTATAACAAGGAACATGCCACAATGGAATATTCATAACAGTATAAAAGGCCTTCTAACAAGTAGAAGAACTCACAAGGAAAACAACGATATCTTGTCTGCGTAAAACAGACCTCAAACAGACCCTAAACGGGTCAAAAAAGAAGACTGTAGGCCTAAATCAGACGTCTGGCACAAGGTCCAGACATCTTAAAAGTAACCAGAAACTCACCTCAGGTTCTGCGTCGACCTCAGACGTCCAGAACCTCTTCTAGACCATCTGGACCCAGCTCCAGACGTCTGACCTCTCCTCCGGTCGTTTGGTAAGCTGTCCAGACGTCCGAATCGCATGAGAGGGCATGCCCCACGCCTTCCTGAAACTGTCTCTGCACATGACAGACAAAATCCACCGCTTTTAGCCATGCAGATCGAGGCTGCGGTGCGGCCTGCATGGCCATATCCACAAAATGAACATACCTTCGTGGAAAGTTGCCTTCAGACGTCCGGTGTAGCCACCAAACGTCTATCCCGTCGTCTGGACGTCACGCCAGACATCTGATTCTGGAAAAATCCCAGAATCAGAGCGACCTGCTGCTCTCCCTCGCCGCACGCAGCCGCAGCCTCGCCTCCTCGCTTGCAGCTCCGGCTGCAACAAGTGTCGAGGACGTCTCCCCCGATGTGCTCCTCCCGTACACATCGCTCTGGCCGTGCGTCCTCTAGCGAGCCCCCACGAGCTCGCGAGCTCATGCTCTTCCTCCTCTCCTGACACTGCCTCTCCTCCTCGTCGCCGCTCTCACACTCTCTCGCGCTCGCTCCTCTCGCTGTGGTGGAGAGGAAGGGAAGAAGGTGGCTGGGGTGAAGTGGGGAAGAGAGGAAGGGGGAGAGGGCCTTTTATAAGGTGGGTTAGGGTTTGCATGGAGGAGAGAAGAGGGAAAGAGAGAGAAGAGAGCTACTGTCTGCACACAGCCCACGCGCAGACACAAAGGCTCGTACCAAAATTTCGATTTCCAGACGTCTGGGAAGGGGTCCAAACATCTGACCAGATGTCTGACCGACAATCCAGACGTCTTAAAAGGCTCAGGACAAAACGGATCTTTACAAGGAACATGCCAACGCTAGCCCTTGTCCATGGCTCAACTCCAGTGACTAACTGAGCAATCCGCGGTAGACAATGAAGGCACAACACTATAAAGGACATGGTGAACCCAGCCTTAACTTAAACCTCTCGCCGAATTCCTGCACCACTTCTCTCCCTGCTATAGCTAAGGAGTATTCGCAGCGGCATGGTTTCTTAGCCCCCCTTGAGTCTCTACTCAAGGAAGGCTTTGATATGGAGGACGAGTGGCGTCAACCCAAGAAAAAGAAGAGTAAGAAGAAGGCCAAAACATCGGTCGACTCTACTGTTGACGCACCAGTTGGTGCCACATCCGACCCATGTCGCTAGCAACCTGGAACACTTGGGGTCTCTGTGCCTCGGGGAAATTGAAGGAGGTATATTCTATCCTTCGCAATTTTGATATTCAGTTATTAGCTCTCCTAGAGACCCGTTGTGAGCGTTGAATCGGTGTTTAAAGAGTGTTGCATTGTAGTACAGCCGAAATAGCATTAAAAACAATATAATTTTATTACTCAAATATATTCCGAGGTCGTACACAGAGAGCAAATGGAATTCACACAATAAACTTGGCAATTAATGCAATTTGAACACAAATCATTACTCAAAAACTAATCATGAATGTAGAGCATATGAGTATGTCAAGAGTAAAAAAGAATTGTAGACTAGATAATAGTTACTCAAATTAATTAAAGAAAATATAAATTCAGACGTCTAATTGCAAAATCAGACGTCTTAAATGACTCTAGCTATAATGCTTTTCCTTTTTTTCTTCTTCTGATCTCTTTCTCTGATTTCTCTTTTCTTCTTCTTCTTTTGCCTTCGCGAGCCCTCTTCTTCTCTCTTCTTTCTTTCCTTAACTTTCTCTGTCTTCTCCTTCCTTCTTCTATTTCTCTGTCTTTGGCCTTTGAGAGCCTTCTTCTTTTTCTGACTTCTCTTGTCTTCTTCTCTTCTCTATCTCTTCTACTTCTCTGACTTCTGCCTTAAGCCTTTTCTTCTTCTTCTTCTTCTTCTTCTTCTTCTTCTTCTTTGCTTTGCCTTAAGCATTGCGGTCCTCCTCTCTTTCTTTCTTTTCTGCTTGACCTCCTCTTCTTCTCTGAATTGGCTAAGTGTCGAAGGCAAACTCCTCAGAGCAAAACCCTCCTTCCCCTGCGTAGCTCTCTTCTCTCTCTCTCTTTTCTATTTCAGAACCGCTTTCCCAGAGCCTTATAGCCGGTCAGGTATTCGGCCTAACGCAGACCCGGGTCCAGGCTCACCAGCGTGTGTGGTGAGCAAGGAGTGAATAGGTGGAATAGTCGAGTCGTGTGGCCAGGTCCGCAGGCTATATCGCGAACGAGTCCATGAGAGGGGGGAGGAGGACCTCACCCTCAGTGTTGAAAGCGAAGAGCCTCTAACACAAAATCCTTTTATGCACACAAGGGTGCCTTTCCTTTTTCGAGGTGGGACTAAATGTCCCACCTTCCACGCACTGCAGCAGCAGATGGCTTCCTCAATTGGCGAGGCTGCAAGGGTATACGACTCTAACAGAGAGCCTGGATACATGCGTGCCTCAAGTCCGCACCACCTGGGACTATCACCTGAAGCAGCAGCGCCTGGAGCGTAGCTTCAAGCTCGCTTCTAGCTCAGTAGTAATGGCAACCGTCGTCCTGCAACCTGAAATCAATAGCACGGCCTCGCGGCCACGTCAAATCGCTCATGGAGCATCGCCAGAGCACAGCGGATGTGATGGGCGTGGTTTCATGGCGGATGGGTGGCTATGGTGGGGTATCTAGGGCTTACTGTGGGCGTGTGAGTGGATGTGTTCGGTGGGGTGTTTGGGTGGTTGATGGAGAGATTGGAGTGAGGGAATGTGATCAGGGAGATGAGGCGGAGATCGTAGGGTGGTTGGCGAGGTGGATGGAGGTGCGGAGCGACAAGAGCACCTCGCTGGATGTATCGCCGAAGGTGAAGGTGACGGTGGTCGGTGGTGTCGGTGGGTCGTTTTGGGAAATAAAGAGAGGGAAAGAGAGCGGAGGATAGGGAATTTAAGAGACCTAATTTAAGGGACGAAAGAGGATGAAATCCCACGCTGGTATGGTTGCCGGACGTGGGGAAGATGAAGACCTTCGAAGGTGAGGCAACAGCGAAGACGAGGCAGAGGCGACGTCGGCCGGTGTTGCACAATGTGGAGGAATGAGGTGGAGTTAACCCGACCACTGGTATTGTGGTTGGGCAACGAGAGAGCGAGGAAGAAGCCGTCGGAGCTTGCAGAGTTGTTGTGGCCAAAGGGGAGAGAAAAATGGAGGGAATCCGATCCAATTTCAAGCTGAGGAGACTCGGTTGGATCAGGGGAGTCTTAAATAGGTCATGGGAGAGGGATTTGTGCTTGGAAACCAAGCTTCCAAGCAAGGCATGGTCGCCGGCGATGGCAACTCTCAAGAGACCCAAATCTCTTATGCGTTCGCATGAGAGATTGGGAAATAATCATGGATCAAAGATGGGTTCAGATTGGAGAGAGTTACTCAGAGAATCTCCCTTTCAATTTTGGAAGGGATTCTCTGAGCAATCAAGGAGAAACCTCCTTTCAAAGCTCATCGGAATAGGATTCCTCCGCTATAATGGTGGAGGGACCTATTTGTGAAGATGAGAAAGCTAGGGGGTTGATTGTAAGGATTTTTGAAAGATAAGGGTACAAATGTAATCAAACTAGACCTTTTTGCAAAATAGGTCAAGATGAGTTGCCCTTAGGTCCAAATTTTGGTACAAGCCTAATTTGGACCTAAGGAATCTAATGGTGAAGTTAGATTTTGGGTTTGATCACGTTTGATTAGAAAATTTATGCAAAAATCTAATTTAGGGCAAATATCTAAGACCCCAATTTAGGTCAAGATGGGTTCCAATGACCAAATTGAAGATTCTAAACCCTAGAGAATATTTTTCTATGATTTTTAGAGGATTTAAGTGAATTTTATCCTTATCAGAACCTAGGTTAATCAAGTGGGTCTGTTTTAGGATTTTAAGAAGTCATTTAATTCACAGAACTCACACAAACCCTTTTCTGTCTGATCCAACCCATTTATTATCTTATTAAGACCATTTGACCTTTGTTTAGCCCTTGAGAAAACCCGTGGTTACACTACATTGGTAAAATTATAATTCTAACCCTAGTTTCTTATTTTCCTCTCAAAATGGTTGTACAGTGAATTATGACTTTCAGTTGGTTATGTAAGAGCTTTTATTTTCTTCATTAGGTCAAAATGGGCTAGTTATAGCTCATGATGGTGTTCTCATCACCCGAATTAGGGCAAAGACATGGCCCGATTTTTCTTAACACATCCTCACTGGATGGGGAGTCATTCACAACTTGCAACACAACTGTAATGGTCATGTCTTATTTCTCTGGAAAGAACTCTCATGGGACGCTACCCCCATCCACTCCATGGATTAGGTAATTCTCGTTTGGTGCGCCAATAGAGGAGGGCTTACTATTTACCTATCCCTTGTATATGCTAGAAATGACAAGGTCAGACAAGTTGAACTTTGGACCACCCTTTGACACCATCACACTTTGGTGGATGGGCCGTGGGTGGCAATGGGCGATTTCAATGTAATCAGATTTCATGAAGAGAAGCGTGGGATCCCGCACTCCAGAGTGTCCATGTAAGATTTTAATGATTGCATTGACCATCGTAAGCTTACTAAGATTGCATCTTCTGGAAAGCCCCTCACGTGGAGCAACCTCGCCACAAGTGGAAGCCACATTACTTGCAAGCTAAACTGTGGGTTAGCCAATACTCACTGGGCTAATCTCTTTCCTCTTGCGAGAGTGGATTACCTTGATTCTGATCTTAGTGATTATGCTTGTATGCTACTTCAGCTTGCTCCCTCGCATCTCAGGAAGAAAGCTTTTTGGTTTCTTAACTATTGGGCAGAGCCGGATTCCTTCCTCCCCCTTGTGGAGGAGACCTGGAGGGGTTCTGTTGAAGGAAACCCTCCCTTTAGATGCGTTAGCAAACTTAAAAGAGTCAAGCACTCCCTTAAAGAGTGGGAACGAAATGACCACTCTAGAAGTACTCATATTGCTGACCTCTCTCTTGATTTAAATAATGTCCATAGTTCATTATTACAAAACCCAGATAGCCTTGATTCCCATTAGGAGGAAAGATGTATCCATTAAGAGTTGACGATACTTCGAAGGGAGGAGGAGCATGTTGAGAGCGCTGAATCGGTATTTAAAAATATTACGTTGTAGCATAGCCGAAATAGCGTTCAAAATAAATATAATTTTATTACTCGAATATATTTCGAGATCGAACACAGGGAGCAAATGAAATTCACACACTAAACTTGACAATTAATGCAATTTGAACACAAATCATTACTCAAAAACTAATCGTGAATGTAGAGCATATGAGTATGTCAAGAGTAAAAAAGAATTGTAGACCAGATAATAGTTACTCAAATTAATTAAAGAAGAAAATATAAATTCAGACGTCTGATTGCAAAATCAGACATCTTAAATGACTCTGACTACAGTGCTTTTCCTTCTTTTCTTCTTCTGATTTCTCTTTTCTTCTTTTGCCTTTGCGAGCCCTCTTCTTCATTCTCTTCTTTCTTTGCCTTTCTTCTGCCATGGCTTCTCCTTCTTCTTCAGCCTTCTTCCTTCTTCCTTTCTCTTCAACTTTCTCTTCTTCTTCAGCTTCTTTCTTCTCTGTCTTCTCCTTCTTTCTTTTCTGCCTGACCTCCTCTTCTTCCTGACTTTACCTTTCTTCTGCCATGGCCCTGAGTTGTGCTGGCCTTCTCTTCTTCTTCTTCCCTTCTTCCTTCAGCCCTACTCTTTCTCTGAATTTGACTAAGTGTCAAAGGTAAACTCCTCAAAGCAAAACCTCCCTTCCCCTGCGTAGCTCTCTTCTCTCTTTCTCTCTTTCCTATTTCAGAGCCACTCTCCCAGAGCCTTAACCGGTTCGGGTAATCGAACCTAACGGAGATCCGGGTCCGGGCTTACCGACTTGTGCGGTGAGCGAGTGAAAAAATCGGGTAATTGAGTCGTGACTAGGTCCGTGGGCTATATCACGGACGAGTCCGTGAGAGGGGGGAGGAGGACCTCACCCTCAGTGTTGGAGGCAATAAGCCTCGAACACAAAATCAATTTACGCACACAAGGGTGGCTTTCCTTTTCCGAGGTTGGACTAAATGTCCCACCTTCTTCCGCATGCCGCAGCAGCAGATGGATTCCTCAATTGGCGAGGCTGCAAGGGCATTCGACTCTAATCAAAGGCCTGGATGCATGCGCGCCTCAAGTTCGCACCGCTTGGGATTATCACCTGGAGCAGCAGTGCCTGGAGCATAGCTTCAAGCTCGCTAGTAATGGCGGCCGGTGACTGGATACCTGAAATCAAGAACAAGGGCCTTATGGCCGCATCAGGACGTTTAGCATGGTCGCCGAGGCACGACGAATGTCATGGTGGTCGTGGCAAGGAGTGAAGGTGGCTGTGGTGGCGTGTCTAAGGCTTACTGTGGGTGTGTTCGGTGGGGTGTTTGGGTGGTTGACGGAGAGATTGGAGTGAGGGAATGTGATCAGGGAGATGAGGCAGAGGTCGTAGGGTAGTCGGCGAGATGGATGGAGGTGTGGAGCGACAGGAACACCTCGCCAGATGTATCGCTGGAGGTGGAGAAGGTGACGGTGGTCGGGGGCGTCGGTGGGTCATTTTGAGAAATAAAGAGAGGGGAAAGAAAGTGTGAGACAGAGGGGACCTAAGAGTCCACTCTAAGGGACAAAAAAGGATAGAGAACCCACACTGGTATGGCTGCCGAATGTGGGGAAGACAAAGGCCTCCGTAGATGTGGCGGCGGCGAAGACGGGGCAAAGGCGACGTCGACCGGTGTTGTGCAACGTGGATGAATGTAGCGGAGTTAACCCGACCACTGGTATTGTGGTTGGACAACGAGTAAGGGAAGAGCCGCCGGAGCTTGAGGAGATTGTGGCCGGCAAGGGAGAGAGGAATGTAGGGAGAACCGACCCAAATTCAAGCTGAGGAGACTCGGTTGGATCTGGAGAGTCTTAAATAGGTCTCTGGAGAGGGATTAGAGCCGCCAGAGTTGGAAGCTTCAAGAGACCCAAATCTCTCATGCGTTCGCATGAGAGATTGGGAAACAATTAAGGCATCAAACCGGGTTCAGATTGGAGGGGATTACTCAGAGAATCTCCCTTCCAATTTTGGAAGGGATTCTCTGAGCAATCAAAGAGAAACCTCCTTTCAAAGCTCCCCGGAGTAAGATTCCCCCACTATAATGGTGGAGGGACCTATTTGTGAAGACAATAAGAAAAATAGGGGGCTGATTGTAAGGGCATTTCAAAGTTAGGGGTAGAAATGTAATCAGACTTGACCTTTTTGCAAAGTAAGTCAAGATGAGTTCCCCTTATATCCAAATTTTGGTACAAACCTAATTTAGACCTAAGGAATCCAATGGTGAAGTTGGATTTTGGGTTTGACCACATTTCACTACAAAATTTATGCAGAAACCCAATTTAGGTAAAATATCTATCTGAGATCCCATTCTAGGTTAAGATGGGTTCCAATGGTCAAATTGAAGGTTCTAAACCCTAGAGAATATTTTTCTATGATTTTTAGAGGGTTTAAATGAATTTTATCCTGACTAAAACCTTAGTTAATCAAGTGGATCTATTTTAGAGTTTCAAGAAGTTATTTAATTTACAGAACTCACACAAGCCCTTTTCTATCTAATCCAACCCACTTATTATCTTATTAGGATCATTTGACCTTTGTTTAGCCCTTGAGGAAACCTGTTGTTGTACTGCATTAGTAAAATTACTGTTTTAACCCTAGTTTCTTATTTCACTCTCAGAATGGCTGTGTAATAAATTATGACCTTTAGTTGGTTATGTAGGAGCATTTATTCTCTTCATTGGGTCAAAATGAGCTAGTTAGGGCTCATGATGGTGTTCCCATCATACCCTCATGCCTAGCTTTTGCTAGTCCCTTAGCAAAATTTTAAGGTTTTAACTTTAATTCTAGACCATGTAATCCTTTTGATGCTCGAAAACTGTGATGTGTGCTTTCTTTTGTAGATTAGGTTAGAATGCCGATAGTAAGCCTAGAGGTACTCAAGTACCAACCAAGATCTGGACCTGACCAGTTCTAGACTCAATCTGCTGCGAAGGATTTTAAGGCCCACAGGAACTATCCGGAGGTTCGTTGAACTCTGCAATTAAAGCACCCGTGCTTGTAACATATTTTAGCCTAAGTTCAGTTTACAGTGCGTTTCTGTAAGAGAGAGACAGAGGAATTTTCTTTTTGGAGAGTTTTCTCTCTCTTTTCTTTTTATTTCTAGCTTCGAATTAGCTTCACAACACAGTATGTATCGGGTTCCTAGTCCCCATCATCAATCCTCGAAGGTCCCTGATAATCAATGCTTCGAGATAGTACCACCCATGACAATCCCCAGAACCCTGGCTTTCGAGATTTCGAGATAATCCCGCCCATGGCGTTCTGTAGCTAAATTCAAACCCGGGCAATCGACATTTCATGATAATGCCACCCATGGCATCTAAACCAGCACAGGGTGTTTACATGCCCTCGGTAAGATAACTATATATCCTAGGAGACAAGCACCGAGGAGTTGATATGTTATTGCGCATCTTCGAGGGGAATTTTCCGCCTCTCCGCGTCGGGTACTCGTCCAAATTAACTTGTGTTGATCAGCTGCTCCTAATCTAGGCAACCTTTTCAGAACAATTTAAACACATTTGTGTGATTTTGATACTTATGAGCACTGAACCAGACTGTGTGTCGATTGGGGTAGGTTACCCAGTCCCGCAAACCAGAGGTCAGTTAACGAGACCGAATACTCCCTAAGCCTTAGACCTAATACTTAAGCTTCGCATTTTCCCTAACCTCTTGAGGACTATCCAGATCTTAGCGGATACTTGAATTTTTAAGCTTAGGATTTCAGCCCAAGAGGCCTAAAAACAGCGTTCCTACTAATATCTTCTGTGTTTCATTAGCACTTTTTGCCTTTCATTTTCTTTTTCTTGATATGGTCTAGACCTCAGTTAATTCCTTAATTTCTTATTAATGACTATCTCTTTTCTTTTTTTTAACTTGTGCTCCTTTTTGACCTTTTTAACTTCTCCCCTTTTTCTCTTAAAGATTTGTATGGCCTCGAAATTCTCTCCTCATTTTTTGTTCATTTTTACCATTTTTTACTTTTTTTGGTATTTTTGGGATGTGTGATTTTTTGTGAGAACCCTTCTGACTTTGATTTTTGCATGTTTGCACTTTACCAACTCCCCATGCCTAAGTTTTACAATGTCCTCATTGTAAACGGAGAGTGTAAAATAGTTTTGGGTCAAGAAGTAGAATAGGATTATCGAATGGGCGAACAGGTCGAGCATGACTATTGCGGACGATTTCAAACTTTGGTACATGTACTAGAGGTGGGATCGACTGTTCTAAAACCGAACTCAGGGTGCAATAGACATGAAGTACAAAAAGATAATTAGAAGGATCTCAGGCTTTTGGAATGACGAATTGCCTCCCGTTAAACGCTAATTTAAATGCCTTCAGCCGAGAGGGAAATGGTGTAGAGGAGTGGTCAAATCAACTGAGATTTGTAAAACAAGCACCTTGATCAAAAGCCTGGTTGGTCCAACCAGGTGTTTGTTTAGATCAACAGGTTGATGATGCAGCCCAAACCCAATCAATCTGCTGGGTTGATAAATGTGGATCAAGAGATGTGGAACCCACCATATACTATGAAGCTCAGAATGATGTAGAAGTGTGAATCCAGGGTTTGGCTGAGTCGAATCAGCCTGATCAGGGTAGGGATCCTTAAATGAAGAAGAATCAGTGGGGGATGTAGGAACCCTACAGGAGTGATCAGAGAAGGATTGGGCGTGTTTTGTAGTCTAATTGATGTCTGAAACCCGATAAAGATGTGGAGGCGAATCATCTGCAATCAACTCAGTAAGAGGGGGATCATAATAGAATTGAGTATGGTTGCAGGTTGGGGTTGAAAACGGGTTTGAATCGGTACTGTATATATAGAGGAAGTGACATCAATAAGAGTTGTGTATGAGGACTCATCTATAAAAGAATTAAGGGTGGGTTCATTTAGAGAGTCCTCATAGTAGCCAGCAAACTCAAAGGTGAATGCCTGAAGAGTGTTTCTATGATGAAAAAAATCTGAATCAAGAAAAGATTCAAATTCTAGATTATAGTCACTCTCGGCACTTTTTGGTTCTGATTTCTGAGGATCGACAAGAAATGATTCCATCTCAACGGAGCTTGAATTTAAATCAATGGTCTCGGGATTAGGGACCTCAGAGCCAGAGTCGAAGAATGAATCATGTGAGCTGAGGTTGTAGATTGGCTCGTAGTCATCAGGAAATAATGGTTCTCCAAAATCATTGGAGAAATTGCAAGAATCAAGTTCTGAATTAGATTCAAGATCAGAGGTTCCACCATAGAATAAATCACAAGATGTAGACTCAGCAACCTGACTTGGGTCTAGCCTATTTGTAGATTCTGAGCTTAAAAAGATGTCCATATTGGGTCTAGGCTCAGGTTCTTGGCTCATAGGGGAGACCCAATCAAAACCCCACTCTTCCAACTCGATTTATGTATCATAGATTGACGTGACTTCTGAAAAATCAATTTGTATCTCTGAGGATGTTGAAGAGGGATATTCATCGAATAAAGACCCAGAATCAACATCCTAATTCAAACTTTGATCTTTGTCATACTGGGCCTTGTACTTATCCCAATAAGATTCATATCCAGATTCTAGGCTAAGGATGTGGGCTAAATTACTAGAATCTATGTCAGAATTACCTTCGGGGGTTACCTTATCAGAATAAGGGGCAGAATTTACACCCTCGGAAGGTTCTGATTCAATCTCATTGTTACAGGAGTCTAAAAATTCTATGCTTGGTGAACCAGGGTGTTGGTTTTCTAGGACTGGCTCAAAATCGTGTTCTCCTGCAATTAGGACTTCCCAACCTAATTCAAGATCAGGCATATTATATTCCATCTGGGTTGGGAATCCACAACAACCTTGTGTCTCAAACCCGAGATTTGGGAAATCATGTTGATCCTCAATATTACTCCAAGATGTTTCATTAGCTGTTTGGAGCACATACGGGTATTTTTGATCGATAACTTGTTTCAACAATTTCATCATCTCTTCCCGTTTTTCAAGGTCATCTTGGTGTTTTTCCCAAAGTTCGGAATTTTTCATACATTGGAAATATTCAAAGTTATGCAATTTTTCTATTTCGATGTATACTGTTATGAGAATATCCCGGGTTGATCCCTTTGTTGCTTCTGTTAATAATAATTGGGCACAGTTTATGATGAAGGTTGTTGTTGGTATGCTAACCAGAATGTCTTCTATTGGTTTTGAGGTTTTGTAATCAATGTCATAAAATCTAAGGGCATTCTCAACCATTCTATCTCTCATGGATCTTTGAGATTCAGGTTTCTTCAATGGTTTTCCTAAGTAGCCAGGCTGCATTTTTAAATCAGATGGTGGAATCAAGATGCAGAATCAAAATTTAGGTTCAGAATGAAGTGATTTGATCTGAAGAGAATCCCAATGAAAATGTGTGTATGCTCTAAATAGAAGAGATGAGGGACTGGATGTGATGTTGACCCAATCAAGGCACCCAAATATTTTTTGATGACTATAGAGGTTTAGGGCGGATGATACCCCTGGATCAGAAAGTTGTCCACCTAAGAATTACCTGGGCAGCCAGGAAGAGAGAGCCCTTCAAAGACCCCTACACGGTAGAGCGTCCCCACAGGTTACAGGGTTTCCCCCACCCGACCTTCCTTGTCACTGAGGGTCCAGGTAGACCAGAATGGATAACTTGACCTCTTAAGTCTACCAATTTTATGTCCTAATTTGTGCCTTTGATTTCACTTGAATTAGCAATTGATTTGATTTGTGATCTAATTTGGAGGTTAGTTGGCCTACAATGTAGTCCAACTTTACCTGAACTACCCTAAAGATGGCAGAATGACTCCAAGTCAAAACCTAGAAAGCACCCTGATTTGAATCCCAAGTTATTAGGTCCAAGGATTTTAGGGTTCAAGTGAGTTTAGAGCCTGATTTTCAGGTTTTTCTTGATTAGATCCTTTTAATCAAGGGCTTGGGTAGCACATAAATACGGGTGGGTTTGTTTCTTTTTATGCCGGCAAGTGTGACTAACACTCCAAAACCCTAATGTAGAAACCCTAATTAGCTTTATTTCCAAGTCCACTTTGTTCTTCACAGATGTTCTCCTTAGACTTCAAACAAGAAGTGCGTAGTCCAAGAAGATTAGAAATTAAGCATAGTTCCTAATAGGCACAGGAATTTTGGGGTAGGATCTTTAGAAAATCGCTCCAACTTCAATGAGATTTGAAAAAAATTTGCAAATCAAGAAATTTGCCCTTGAAATGATAATTACTGTGAAAATAAGGCAGGTGATTCCTAATTGATTATTTCCTTTTTGTCTTCCCAAGATTAGGCAGTTGATTAGGGAAGAATAGAGAAGTTACCTACCCTGGAGTAGTTGATTTACGCAGAAAATCTCCTTGTGAAATATCTCACAAAATCACAATAAAGCAAATAGGGTACGTTAGTGCTCAAATATAATCAAATAATACAGAGAATAGTGGTGAATTGCGCGTTGCTCCCCAGCAACGGCGCCAAAATGTTGAGAGCACTGAATCGGTATTTAAAAGTATTGCGTTATAGCATAGCTGAAATAGCGTTCAAAACAAATACAATTTTATTACTCGAATATATTTCGAGGTCGAACACAGAGAGCAAATAAAATTCACACACTAAACTTGGCAATTAATGCAATTTGAACACAAATCATTACTCAAAAACTAATCATGAATGTAGAGCATATGAGTATGTCAAGAGTAAAAAAGAATTATAGACCAGATAATAGTTACTCAAATTAATTAAAGAAGAAAATATAAATTCAAACGTCTGATTGCAAAATCAAACGTCTTAAATGACTCTGGCTACAATGCTTTTCCTTCTTTTCTTCTTCTGATTTCTCTTTTCTTCTTTTGCCTTTGCGAGCCCTCTTCTTCTTTCTCTTCTTTCTTTGCCTTTCTTCTACCTTGGCTTCTCCTTCTTCTTCAGCCTTCTTCCTTCTTCCTTTCTCTTCAGCTTTCTCTTCTTCTTCAGTTTCTTCCTTCTTCTCTGTCTTCTCCTTCCTTCTTTCTTTTCTACCTGACCTCCTCTTCTTCCTAACTTTACCTTTCTTCTACCTTGGCCCTGAGCTATGTTGGCCATCTCTTCTTCTTCTCTTCTTCCTTCAGCCCTACTCTTTCTCTGAATTCGACTAAGTGTCGAAGGAAAACTCCTCAGAGCAAAACCCCCCTTACCCTACGTAGCTCTCTTCTCTCTTTCTTTCTTTTTTATTTCAAAGTCGCTCTCCCAGAGCCTTAACCGGTTCGGGTAATCTCTTAACGGAGACCCAGGTCCAGGCTCACCAATGTGTGTGGTGAGCAAGGAGTGAATAGGTCGGGTAATCGGGTCGTGGCCAAGTCCGCAAGCTATATCACGGACGAGTCTATGAGAGGAGGGAGGAGGACCTCACCCTCAATGTTGGAGGCGATAAGCCTCTAACACAAAATTAATTTATGCGCACAAGGGTGGCTTTCCTTTTTCGAGGTGGGACTAAATGTCCCACCTTCTTCCACACGCCACAACAGCATATGGCTTCCTCAATTGGCGAGGCTGCAAGGGCATTCGACTCCAATCAAAGGCCTGGATGTGTGTGTGCCTCAAGTCCGCACCGCCTAGGATTATCACCTGGAGCAGTAGCACCTGGAGCATAGCTTCAAGCTCGGCAGTAATGGCGGTCGGTGGCTGGATACCTGAAATCAAGAACAAGGGCCTTATGGCCACATCAGAACGTTCAACATGGTCGCTAAGGCACGGCAAATGTCATGGTAGTCGTGGCAAGGAGCGAAGGTGGCTGTGGTGGCGTGTCTAAGGCTTACTATGGGCGTGTGAGTAGGTGTGTTCGGTGGAGTGTTTGGGTGGTTGATGGAGAGATCGTAGTGAGGGAATGTGATCAGGGAGATGAGGCGGAGGTCGTAGGGTGGTCGGTGAGGTGGATGGAGGTTTGGAGCGATAGGAGCACCTCGTCGGATGTATCGCTAGAGGTGGAGAAGGTGACGGTGGTCGGTGGCGTCAGTGGGTCGTTTTGAGAAATAAGGAGAGGGGAAAGAAAGTGTAAGACAGAGGGGACCTAAGAGTCCACTCTAAGGGACAAAAAGGGATAGAGAACCCACGCCGGTATGGTTGCCGGACGTAGGGAAGACGAAGACCTCCGTAGATGAGGCGACGACGAAGACGGGGCAGAGGCGACGTCGGCCGATGCTGCACGACGCGGGTGAATGTGGCGGAGTTAACCCGACCACTGGTATTGTGGTTGAGCGACAAGTGATTGAGGGAAGAGCCGCCGGAGGTTGTGGAGATTGTGGCCGACGAGGGAGAAAGGAATGTAGGGAGAACCGGCCCAAATTCAAGCGAGGTGACTCAGTTGGATCTGGGGAGTCTTAAATAGGTCATGGAAGAAGGATTTGTACTTGAAAGCCAAGCTTTCAAGCAAAGCATGGTCGCCGACGATGGCAACTCTCAAGAGACCCAAATCTCTCATGCGTTCACATGAGAGATTGGGAAACAATCATGAATCACAGATGGGTTCAGATTGGAGGGAGTTACTTAGAGAATCTCCCTTCCAATTTTGGAAGGGATTCTCTGAGCAATCAAGGAGAAACCTCCTTTCAAAGCTCGCCGGAGTAGGATTCCTCTGCTATAATGGCGGAGGGACCTATATGTGAAGATGATAAGAAAGCTAGGGGGCTGATTGTAAGGGCTTTTGAAAGTTAGGGATAGAAATGTAATCAGACTGAACCTTTTTGCAAAGTAAGTCAAGATGAGTTCCCTTTAGATCCAAATTTTGGTACAAACCTAATTTGGGCCTAAGGAATCCAATAGTAAAGTTGGATTTTGGGTTTGACTACGTTTGATTGGGTAATTTATGCAAAAACCTAATTTAGGTTAAATATCTGTCTAAGACCCCATTCTAGGTCAAGATGGGTTCCAATGGTCAAATTGAAGATTCTAAAGTCTAGAGAATATTTTTCTATGATTTTTAGAGGGTTTAAATGAATTTTATCCTGACGAGAACCTTAGTTAATCAAGTGAATCTGTTTTAGAATTTCAAGAAGTCATTTAATTCACAGAACTCACACAAACCCTTTTCTGTCTAATCCAACCCACTTATTATCTTATTAGGATCATTTGACCTTTATTTAGCCCTTGAGAAAACCCGTTGTTGTACTGCATTAGTAAAATTACTGTTTTAACCCTAGTTTCTTGTTTCACTCTCAGAATGGTTGTGCAATGAATTATGACCTTCAGTTAGTTATATAAGAGCATTTATTCTCTTCATTGGGTTAAAATGAGATAGTTAGGGCTCATAATAGTGTTCCCATCAGAGCACTTCTGGAAGTAACGAAGCCATTGTGATTGGCTTAAGCTTGGCGATCGCTGTACAAAGTTCTTCACACGTGCCACCAGGGTAAGGCAGAACCAAAACTCCCTTACCAAACTTCTCAATGACTAGGGGGAAATTATTGATGAAGAGCTGCAGCTTAGGGGGAAGCCATGGATTTCTACTCCAAGCTTTTTGCCAGGGACCCCAATTGGGGACCTGACCTGGCCAATCCCATTCTATCTTTCGCCTGTCGACAACGATATTCTCACATCCATCCCCACCGATGCTAAGATCAAAGATGCTCTACGGTCTATTAGGCCAGAGAAAGAGCTAGGCTTGGATGGATTCAATGCCCTTTTCTTCCGTAAGACCTGGGATGTTATTCAGCATGATATCTTTGATGGGGTCTACCATTTTTCTTTTAAATCTGGAGGTGGATTGGTAAGAGAAATAAATCACACCTTTCTTACCCTTGTCCCCAATGGGCCGAATGTTTTTTCTCTGAAAGATTTTAGGCCTATTGCTTGCTGCAACACTTTATGCAAGATCATCTCTAAGATCCTTGGAGGACGACTAAGTCGATTCATGTCAAAGTTGGTCCTGCCCAATCAGGGAGCTTTTGTTAAAGGCCGTAGCATTTCGGACTACTCACTGCTAGCCCAAGAATTCTTGAAAGGCTTTCACACGGCGAGGTTGGCACCTAGAATGTGCGTTAAAGTTAATATTTCTAAAGCTTTTGACACTATTAGAAGAGACTTTATATTCAGAATCCTTCAGCTCATGGGGTTTAGTGACACCTGGATCAACTGGATTCGTATGTGCATTTCTGTGCCCACGTATTCTCCACTTGTGAATGGGATCCTGCTGGCTTTCTATTTATTGGGAGGGATCTAAGACAAGGGGACCCCCTATCCCCCCTCCTGTTCACGCTGGCTTTGAATGTTCTTTCAGTGATCTTGCAGCATTAGGCCTATGAGGGAAGGATCCACCTCACCAGGATCAAGGGTACTACCTTTCCTTCACCCCCTATCCCCCTCCTTTTCGCTGATGATATTCTTATTTGTTGTAATGCTAATAATAGTTCTACCCTAGCAATCAGAAATGCGCTTAACACACTTGCACACTTATCTGGCCTCAAATTGAACAGTACTAAAGCTGTGTTTACATTTCTAGACACTTTATGCAAGATCATCTCTAAATAATATTCTCCTTTTTTACCCTTGTCCCTAATGGGCCGAATGTTTCTTCTCTGAAAGATTTTAGGCCTATTGCTTGCTGCAACACTTTATGCAAGATCATCTCTAAGATCCTTGGAGGACGACTAAGTCGATTCATGTCAAAGTTGGTCCTACCCAATTAGGGAGCTTTTGTCAAAGGCCGTAGCATTTTCGACTACTCTCTGCTAGCCCAAGAATTCTTGAAAGGCTTTCACACAGCGAGGTTGGCACCTAGAATGTGCGTTAAAGTTAATATTTCTAAATCTTTTGACACTATTAGAAGAGACTTTATATTCAGAATCCTTCAGCTCATGGGGTTTAGTGACACCTGGATCAACTGGATTCATATGTGCATTTTTGTGCCCACGTATTCTCCGCTTGTGAATGGGGATCCTGCTGGCTTTCTATATACTGGGAGGGGTCTAAGACAAGGGGACCCCCCTATCCCCCCTCCTCTTCACGCTGGCTTTGAATGTTCTTTCAGTGATCTTGCAGCATTAGGCCTATGAGGGAAGGATCCACCTCGTCAGGATCAAGGGTACTACCTTTCCTTCACCCCCTATCCCCCCTCCTTTTCGCTGATGATATTCTTATCTGTTGTAATGCTAATAACAGTTCTGCCCGAGCAATCAGAAACGCACTTAACACACTTGCAGACTTATCTGGCCTCAAATTGAACAGTACTAAAAGCTGTGTTTACATTTCTAGACACTATCGCCATAAAAAGGAAATCTGCCTCCTATTAGGCATGCGAGAGGGGAGATTCCCTTGTCTATATTTGGGGATTTCTCTGGTGAATGGAAGGGATGCTAGCCCTTCTAGTGCCCTTGAAGACAAAGTGAGACATTTCCTTGCTGGCTGGAGGAGGAAAACCCTCTCTAGAATGGGGTAGGTTAGATGGATCAAATGGGGGATGGAGGACCTCCTACGATTTTTGCTTTCTTGCATTGTTATAAAAAAGACCACGATGGACAGAATCAGGAGCTGGATAGCGGACTTTATATGGGATAGTAAATCTCATCTGGTGGCCTGGGAAGACATCTGCAAACTCCTCCAGGAAGGGGGGACTAAACTTGTGCAGCCTCGAGGTACTCCAGTTGTGTGCTTTCGCTAAGCTTGCCCATCGCCTTACCACTGTGGGTGATTCTATTTGGAGCTCTTGGATGAAGCAGAGGTACGGGAATTGGGCCTCCGTCAGCCCCACACCTTCAGACTCCTCTTGGTGGAGGCGCCTTCTGACATTCAGGGATACCTTGCTTTCCCACTTCTATGGTGACGAGGGTTGGAAGTGGCTGCTACACTTGGATGGGTCCCTTTTGGCAGGAAAGGTTAGAGAAATTCTAAAAGACAAAGGAATTATCCTTGATCTATGGACTTCTCACTACAACAAATTAGGGTTTTGGTCATGGTTAAAAATCATGACCAAATGACTTATAACCGTCACCAATTAGCGACAGGAAAAGTTACGTTGCAAAAGAGTCTTTGGTGATGGTTCCACCCAGAACCGTTACCAAAGGCTTTGGCAACGGTTCCACCAACAACCGTCGCCGAAGTGTGGGGCTTTGGTGACGGTTCCACCCAAAATCGTCATTGAAGCTAGGGTGCTTTGGTCACAGTTCCACATAAAACCGTGACCAAAGCCCTCACCACCATGACCAAAGCATCCCTTTGGTCACGGTTAACCAAAGGGCGCCAAAGATCTCTTAAAACAAATATTAAATATGTGTTCAAGAGGTCTTACTACCTAACAGTAACTACTCCGATTCAAGTGCATTTCATGTTTCACTTCAAAATTACATTTCACAACAAGAAAAGTGCATGGACTTAAATCAAGAAAAGTGCATGGCTACAACTTTACTACACGGCAAACCAAGTTAATAGTAGTTAATACCTATAAAGAATAAAATTGTTTTAATAAATAATTTGCAGAGAACAATAAAAAATTCAATTGTCCAAGAGGCCTAAGAGGATTAACTACAACACAAGTTGGCTGATCTAATTTATTAACGCATCTGGATCTTCTCTCCTAGAGGTTATTGGTTCACCTATGCGAATTTCATAAAACAGTCAGAGTGGTTGATTAAATACGTGGTTAACTTCATCATATTTATGTCCATCAAACATGATTTTTTGAGGAGCAACAAACAAAATATGCATTTTATTTGTCAAGGACTAACCACAGAAGCATTGCTTATGCAGGTCTCAAGCTTCAATAGAGTCTCCCTGTTCTGTAAGAGATGGACGTGTAAGCATCCCTATTAGACTTTTCTACAAGAACAAGTTCGTAATCTATATCACTTGGAACCCAATTCTATGTATTGTGAATCATTATCCATTCATACTCTAGGCCTAAGTGATCACATGTTCAAAATCATAATTAACTTGCTTATCCTGGCTTATGCATCTGCATTTGTCAGGTCATGCATTTTGCAGCAATTTGAGAGTCTGAAATCAGAATACTCCACCATGTATAGAGAGTTGAGACGAAGAGGTTCTCATGTTATCTCTGGGAATCTAATCTCAACTTACATCACAAGAGTGGGACTTCATTGAAAGCACCATGATTGTTTCATCATATGTGTAGAAGATAGGCATAGTCTAGTCTTCTTTTGCAACATTTATTTGAAAGAATACTTAATTATTATTTTTTATGAACAAAGATTATTACCAAGAATAAATCAGAAATGATTTACACATGTATTTTTCTTTACATCACAAATAACAGTCCAATGCCAATTTGACCGATTCTATCTCCAAATTAATCAAATAATTCTATTAGCTCTTAGTAACTTGCCGTGCATGCTTATTCTAGTTCTGCACTCTAGACAGTTTGACCTCTTTCATATTCCACAGTTGTACATCAAGTGAAAGACCATTACAAGTTTTGAAATAAAAAGTGTCATTACAATTGAGTCATTAAGTACCAATAACAGCAGACAGCATGATGTGCCAAGTACATTAATGCATACAGGTGATTAATAGCATACCTGCACAATATCAAAACATCGGCTGTAATTGCATGAAGCCATGAGTTAGCATAAAACGAGGCTGATATGAGCAATTTGATTTTCCAAAGAAGGGCTTCTCTTGGAATGATATCCATCAAATCCTGTTGGGCATGAGGTCAATATTTAAGAAGAAAAACAAATAATTCAAACAAGTGTGTTGAGCTACAAATCAAAGGCACAAGGGCCAATCACAGGCACATGGGCAAAAAAATAAGTAATGGAATAGAGGAAAAGGACACAATTCACACCTAGTTGAAAACACTACTTGTACAAAGCAAAGCATGATGAAGATAGTTTAATTGACAAGCATTGAAAGCACTATGATTGTTTCATCATATGTGTAGAAAGATCCAAAACAACTTGAATAACCCATCACATTTTTTATAGCAAATAACTGGGGCAAAAATCGCAGCCAAGAGGTGCTCAAGAATAAGGATTTCCTAGCACAAAATAAGGTAAAACTAGAAACTCTAAATTCTAGGGGAAAATGCCCTTCTCCTTGACAGTTAGGACCTGTGCTTCTCTGATATCAAGCAACCTATGAATTTTCTGGAATGATGGTCCAGATCAACTATATTAAGGATGATTCACTCTCCCTTCCAACTGGGCAAGACTACATTCCATCCTGGCATTTACTCTTGGTTTTAACTTCCAAATGAATCATCAGTTCGAAATGTAGCAAAATTTGGCACCCAACTCTTCTTAAAATCTCCTCAAGGTTTCCCTAGTAACAACATCAAAAACCCTCTCTAAATCAATAAGAACCATTTATACATACTTCAACATCGTACATCTTACAAATGTATCACCTCAACAAAGACCAAACAACCATAGAACCAAAGGCTCTTGTACGATTTAGCAGAAACCAAAGATTATTAGTTATCGAATACCCACAAATTCCATAATTCTAATAGCAACTCTTAAGCATCAAGAATAAAACCACAAACCCCAATCTAAGAGAAAAGATGAAAACTTTCAACAAGGAGAAAGAAAGCAACCCACAATGGTACAATCAAAGGGTAAAACAACCTCAGCATGCAAGTAACAAAGAAAAAAAGGCAAATGGTGAAACCACAAGCAAGCAGACAGGTAAAGCCAAACCAACTTCTGCAAATTCCCAATTCCTGGATCTCTTATGAGCAATTCTAAACATCAAGAGCAGAACCGAAAATCCTGAACCTATCGATCTAATAGAGAAAGATGAAAGCTTTTGACAAGTAGCATGAAAGAAGCCCACATCTCAGCCTCCCTCGAGTAAAAATAAAATACTTGGATGATCTTGTGCGGCAGAGGCTGTGCGTTGGGGCCCTTGCGGTGGAGGTCGAGGAACTTCTTGAAGTCGATGTCAAGGTACTCGAACACCAGGTATATCACGGGCTTCCCGTTCTTGTCCAAATGCTCCACGCACAACAACCTACGCAAACAAGAGAACCCACCAAGAGCGGACCATTACCTGTTGCATTACAAGAGGCGAGACCAAAGCGTGGAAAGGCGTCACCTTTTTTGACAAAAATCGACGAACCTGACGACGTAGATACTCCTGGAGAGGAGCTGGAGGAGGGAGATCACGCGAAGAGCGGTGGGGGGATGCCCTCCTCGTCCATCTCGAGGCGGATCTTCTTGAGGACAAATACCAATACTCATCACTAAGCGTGGAATATAACTAAGAGTTCTTGTTTGAATATACCAATACTCATCACTTCTCATAAACATACACTAAATATCATGAAATTATACAAAATGCCATCTAAATACATGTGAGTGCAAACGAGAGTACAACTGAATACACAGAAGATATTAATACCTCGACTGTCGCTGCTGCTGTTGATGGTGGTAATAGGCATAGGGGTTTGCTTGCACCTTCTCCAACGAGGCGGCCCCCTGCATCCCCTCCTTGGGGTTCTGTTGCCACATCACCTGCTCCTCCACTAGCAACCTCTGCTTGTTCTTTATGTCCGACATCTGCACGTACACCGGAAGCGCCACCATTGCCGATGCCGAGAACAGGTCCTCCCCGTTTGCCCCGATCATCGATGGCGCTGGCAGCGCCAGCATCCCCTGCCTTCCCCGCCCCGCGGTTAACACGATGCTACTTGCGCTCCCCTTGTTGAACGCCGTGGGCTGCGCCGCTTGCGGCTGGAGCGGATACATCCCATCCAGACTCAGCAGGTCAAGCCCGCCGCCCAGCGAGGGCTTCTGGTGCGGGAGCGTGCTCGCGGGCTGCATCGGCGCCGTCTCACAGACGGTCTGGTCGTCGTCCGGGAACGCCTCCCAGGGAAGCCCCGCGAAGCAGCCGTCCGCCTCCGCTGGGGTGCTGTCGAAGAGCGCGAGGGCGAGGTTGCCCACATGGTCCTCGACGGGGCCAAAAAGCCTCGTGGCCCTGTCACGGGCCTTGTACACCTTCCCGTAGGTGCCCTCCACCACCTTCTCCAGCTTCTCGCACTTCTCCATGACGGAAGGATCGATCCCTTGTTAAATCTTGACTTTGGTGGAGTGGATTGGGAGTGGGGAAATAAACCCTAATAAAGTCGGAGAATTTTAGGGAAAAAATTTGGAGGGAGGTGAGGGAGGGTTTTGCGGGTAAACCATGATTGAGGTCTTTCGTGAAGGTACTAAATGGAATCGTCACCGAAGGTTTTAGTTACGGTGTTTAAAATTGTCACCAAAAAATTTAAAATATAATATAATTTCATCTACCTTTTTTATCATAATTTTGGATAGAATGGTGACTATAAATTATATTTGGTGATAGTTTTACAAATTATTACCAAATAACCATAATCAAAACTTATATTTTTAGTAGTATCTATTTGAAACAAGAAAGTTGCTCCTAAATATTGCTACTGTGCCTGACTGGTGACAAAAGAAATGTCACTCACCTTGGATAGACTTATACGTTGGAGCCTACCTATTAATGCTCTTTGTTGTCTCTGTGTTAACTCAGAAGAATCCCATGAGCACCTCTTCTTCTCCTATAATTTTTCCAATTCAATCTGGATGCAAGTTCACTCTTGCCTTGGGCTAGCCAACCCTTGCACCATCGATCCCTTCCAACCTCCTGCCCTGTTGAGTTGTTCCATATTGTGGGTGGCTGTCAATGCCATAATATGGAGATTTTAAAAGAAGAGAAATGCTAGGAGGCATGGTAAAACAACCACACTGGCCAATACTGTAGCAACTCTCATTCTCAATGATGTATGTAATTTTTAATTAGTCACAAGGCTCTTGTAATTCAATTTCATCTTGTATATCTTTTTCTTGATGAGGCGGCATATGATATATCCGATAGTCTATTTTTGTCCCCCAAAAGTTAATCATCGTACAAAAATTGTTCAAAATCTCGACGCCTTTCGTCCCTAGATGGAGCTACAAATGAAGGCAAAGGGCATTATTTTTGTACTAACAGTGAGATAAGGTGGAAGGGGGGATGTATCTAAAGTCCAAGTATTCTGACTTTCTAGAATATTTCTCAACATGGAGGATTAGTTAAACTTTAAAGGTTAAAAAATTAATATTAAAAATATAAAATTAATGTTAATTTATATTTTTATCAATTTTTATTTATTTAAATTAATGTTAAATTATGATGTCAACTTCTCACATTTATTTGAATTAATGTTAATATCAATTTCTAGAAAATAAAATTTGAAGGTAAGAAGTTACGAAGTTAATATATATTTTATTAATATTTCTTGAAATTGATATTAATAAAATTAATATTAATTTCTTAAAATAGATGTTTAAATTAAATTGATTAACCTTTCAAAAAGAATAATTAATCCTCCAGGTAAACTAACGTGGAGAAATCAATTGCTTAACTTTCATTTAAATATTTTTTACCCCCTGTGGACCAAAACCCGTTATTAGT
This sequence comes from Thalassia testudinum, assembly GCA_037157565.1. Lineage (NCBI taxonomy): Eukaryota > Viridiplantae > Streptophyta > Magnoliopsida > Alismatales > Hydrocharitaceae > Thalassia > Thalassia testudinum. The sequence continues at coordinate 43,994,061 of JAZHRO010000059.1, forward strand.
TTCTCCTTTTCTGGGAAATTTCAAAATCCAAATCATCGATAATGGTCGAAGCCATCCATGACGCAAAGAATGTGCTCGCGGGGGAACAATGACGACTGCTGCTTTCCAAAAGGTATCCCCTTTGTTGGCAGTCTCCTTGGTGAGACCTTGCCCTATCGCCCGTTTTTGGATGTGGTGGAACTCAAAGTGACCACGAATCAACCTCCATGATTTTTTTAAACAATCTGGTGCAGTTAACCTTCTATTTTAAAACAGGAGTTCAAATCGACAAGGACTCTTCTAGAAAAAAAGGGAGGAAAAAAAAAAACCAAGGAATATTGTATTTTTTCCACATAGAAAAGTGTTGCTCATAGGTGACTTCCCTGAGTTTACAACGTTGCATCCCACCTAATCAAGTCTTAAGGTGTGTGCCTTTGTAGGCATCATTAGATGATAATCTTCGAAACGAAACCTAAACTAAACAGCTAGATCAAACTAAATGGGTTCAACGAGAAACTCCACTAGGGGAAGAAGAGGATCGACGGGGAGGTTGGTGTGAGATGTGGGTACCGCAAATTTTTAAGACCTGCATGGGCTGTTTGTTTGCTGGGATAGGGGTGTTTGGCACCCTCAAACCTGGAATGAAAATAACCTGAGTTTTAGCTCATAAACTCAAGTAGATTTCATCCTATAGAAGCAGGTGAGATGGAATAGTCCCACCATTTCATCCCATGTGAGATTGAATCTTCTCTACATTATCCCACTAATAAATATTTTAACTAACTAAACAAAAAATTAATTACTCTAATCCATTAATTTGACCCAAAATGTAGATAAACATAAAATATTCACACTCCCAAAATTACCTTATAATTCCACATACATAATTTACAGACTCTCAAAAATAATCCCTACAATAGGGCCTGTTTACTGCATCCCTCAAAAATAATAAGGGATATCCCCCATTTACGTCCCATGTTAAGCGAGCCCGGATTTGAGCCCAAAGTCGAGTTTCGTCAATTTCGTGTTTGGCCACAAGAAGCATTATCGCAACCTCCCCATCCTATCGCGTCGCCTCTCACCCACTTGCCCTCGCTCATTCTTCTGCATGTGCCTCAAGAATAATGTGAATATATTATATCTGCGAGAAAACATGAACTTGGCAGCTTTTACTAAGTTTCAAAACGTGAAACTTTGTTTAAACCATTTGAGTTAGAAGCAATCTTAGGTTGGATTGATTTGACCAGCTGAATTCATTCTCTTTTTTCTTATTCTTCAGAGTTCAAACATGGAAACTGGCAACAAAAATGAGAAGATTTTCTGCATATAGTGATTACAAAATAGAACTTGAATATTGAAAAGTTTGTAAACAAAGCTTGAGATCCACAATTCCATGTAGTTTGAGGACCTTGGTGTGATTTAGGTTAAAAACTTCATATTCCTTGTAAAACTTAATTTTCACTTCATCAAACACTCTCTTTAGTTATCTTCACTTTGCACTGGTAAGATGCCAATCGTACTATCTCATATTTTCCGTTACATAATTAAGGACCGTTATAATATAAATAGTATAAATAATATACTGCGTTACTTCGATAACATGGAGTAGGAAAATAATAGTAGAAATAATATTGTGTATAAAAATATCAATTAATTAAATCATTAAAATTGTACAAGTAATATATTGTATCCGACTAAGCACCACCATATACCAAAGTAGAAATTCCATTTTCTATAATATTCGCAATAAATTAGAGAAAATAAATCCAAACAAATAATACAATGTATATCATTAATATCCACTATATTACAAATTAATTGTAATCTCAAATTATTTGTCCTACTTCTATAATAAATTTTATTAAATAAATACTAGGAATAGCATTGTTTATAATAATTTCAATTAATTAAGTAATAACAATTTCAAGAATTATATGATTTACATAAATAATCACCACTACCTTACAAAACAATCACAAATTTCAAAAATAAAAATCCATTAACAAACATAACTACCAATTCAACGGTAAAGTTGACTTTTGATAACCCATTCCATCTACCATCCCACATTTTCAGACGAACACCTCACTTGCCCATCCCCATATCCCCTATTCATGTAAATATCAATGCGGGATATCTCTGGTTTGCAGGTTTTAAGCCCACAAGATGCATCCTACAACGTAATCTAAACCTTCGATGGGGGATCCTCCAAACGGTCAAAATCCCAACCCTTCTAAAAGGGAGAACAAAGCAAGACACATTGTCTGTAGACGTGTTTCTGTATCACCATCAAAAGGAAAAAGATTATCAGATGAAGGGGTATACGCAAAAGCATACTGTATACGGAAAAGATTAATGGACGCAGGGTTACACGCAAGAGATTAACACACATGCCCGTAGACGCAGAAGCAGCTGCGCACACAACAGTTTATAACAAAAAAATCAAACAACCTAAATCTCACAACATCTCTTTGGAAAAAAGGACTTGGCAGAGAAGACAACCTTTTGGAGTTGCATACTTCTGTTTTTTACTTCTTTTTTTTTCGTTTGAAAGACCTAAGGAAACTTTCTCTACATCTACAGAATATACAAACATACAAGAATTTGTATTGCTGAAGTAATTGCTATACAAGTGTCAGTAAATTGCAACCTGGAGGAGGCCAGGTTGGAGTTCCGTGTAGAGGAGCCCTTCTTCTAGGAGGTACCATTTAATTGCAATGGGAAGCCCAGCAGGAGTGACAGATCCCTTGACATGAGCTCCTACAAGTATTGAAAGTTGGAAGTGTTGGTGAGTGGACCTAGCCATTCGTCTCAAGTTGCTCAACTCACACTTCAAGTGACGAATGGCTTCGCTTGTATGAAGTCCTCGTAGATCAATGATAGAGTCTTGAATGCTACTACAGACCTGAATGTCAGGAGGTAGCAAACTCCTGTTGTAGGGAGAAAAAATACAAAAAGCATGAGCTATCAGCAGATGTTTTTTTGAAAGGAGCTATCAGCAGATGTTAACCAGAAAGAATTCTCAAAATGCAATAGATAATAAGTGATGGACGATGGATATGCATCCGATAGAGTGAGAACTCAATTGTGAAAACTCAAGCCCCAGTTGGGACTGTAGCGTATGGTAATATCGTGTGCCTTCAAAATTTCGAAGGAAAAGTTAAACAGTGTATACCATCTATCGGTCAATATGCCAAGGAATTACAACGGAAGAAAGAAAACAGACCTCTGTCTGGGAATACTTGGTCTAGATATGTCATTGAATGCTTTTGTCGGCACATGATATGGTTGCCCCTTTTCCATAAGCTCATTAGCTAAAGCTCTTTTACCAGCTGAAAGTATTTCTCCTGTCTGCCATACAGGGTTGGAGAAGGACCGTTATTAGGAATTTTTTGCATAAAATAAAAACCAACATAAGAAAAAGCCTTCAACGTGCACAAAATACTAATATATATAGCTGAAAAATTTTGAATCCAAAATGAACCTTTTGTTCGAAGAATTCTACATTTCTAAGTGCAGCTTTGGATGAACAAAAAGGAACAAGCAATCAACATTATGCAAAACATACTCTAACAACAAAATTGATAACCAAGCCCTCCACGGGGGGGCTCCATGACACTTTTTGATGCAATGGGGAACCTACAGCAATTACCCACCAAAGAGGTTACAAGAAAAATTATTGTGCCGAGAGATTTTATGTGATGCTGACTCAAAATGGTGAAAAGCAATTTTAAGCTTTTACATCCAAATATTACATTAGATGAGACACAAAAGGAAGTAAATCTCATCTGCGTAATGAAAAGGATATTCACAAGCAATCTATATAAACCAATGCATACATCATATATTTCATGAGCAATATATAGGATTAGGGAATGCCTTGATTTCATGCATTTGTTTGGACAAAGTAAAATGGACACATCACAAGAACTTTCTAGAAGATCACCTTGGCTTAATTAATTAACAATCCACATAACCTTGACTTAATTAATTAACAATCCACATATTCTCTCTCTCTCTCTCTCTCCTACCATGGACTAAAGTCTAGAAGAATGAAAGATGCATGTCTTTCTTCATCACGAGCAACTCAGAAAAGATACTCCTCGTGACAAAAGGAATGAGCAGAGTTAATGGAATTATTTGCCATCTAAGCTTAGAAAAGTTAAAAAGAGAATCGTACAACTCAGTTCAACTCCTATATGGACCTCAATTTCTATGCCTTAAAACCTGCCATAGCCGTGAATTGACACTCAACTGTCCAGGCACAAACCCCAGACCTGTGCAAATTCATTTCCAAACTAGCTCATAAAAACATCAGAAACATGAATATATGAACATGAAAAGGTAGCTAGTGCAATGTTGAAAGACCTAATTATATAAATCTGCATATTCCCTAATATTATGAATATATAACAAAGACAAATACCATCTGTAAATAACATAGCTATATCATGAAAAGTTTCAAGTTTGGGCAAAGAAAATGATTAGTATATATATTCCTTATGCAACAAAAATTAAATAATATAACAGCGCAAATAGGCAGTTTACTGACTCAAGATATAATGCAATACTCTTCAGCAGAAAGACACTTTTAGCTTGAAACTGCCGATCATAGACAAATTTAGCCGTGAAGATTACTGATTCGACATAATGCAATGCTCTTCGGTAGAAAAACACGTTTAGCTCGAAACTGCTGATCATAGACGAATTTAGCCATGAAGAAACCAGTTTCGACTTGTCAATAACGATAGGCCCATTCACCAAAAAACTAATGGACAAGTAGTAGTAATATATGTGAACTAGATGAAAATTTTGGCAAAAGAAAATGCATGTGCAACATCAAGCATTGAAGAAATTACACGAAGTGTAGCCAAGAGTAATTGCTTATTGCACATTCTAAAAACATGTAATTCCTAGGGAGGCAGACATGTGGTTGTCTGGACCAAGGTGGAACAGACTAATATTTCAGCCACTTCTTCATATTTGGCCTCATCTTGGCAGGAAAATGTGCCTGCTATGTAATTTATAGTTATTTTATCTTTAATGGACTGGGGGCCTACTGAGGCTACTTTTTTTACTTTCAGGAAAAAAATGTAATTGAAGTTTGAATTGAATACTTTTACCTGAATGAAAGGTTCATTACAGTGTGCATGATCATCCTCCCTGAACTCTGAAAAGGAGCCCCACCATCATGGGATCACAATAAACAAGCTTGAGTAATTTATAAAACTAAATTATTAATAGCATAATGCTTTGAATTAACCAGCAAAAAATCTGGGTTTGGGTTCTAATTCACAGAACCAGATGTTTGTTTTGTCAATCAAGCTCTAAACAGATGCACGCTATGGACTGTAATTAACGAGCCACCAATTTTGGTATCCCTCTGTATTAGAGATGTCTTCCGTGCATGTAAATTTACTTATCGTCGGTGTGAATAAAGATACAGATGTCAATGTCAAGTCTTTAAGATACTAAAAGATGGACACGTCATATGTATGCATGTGTATATGTATGTATGTATATATAGATGGATACTGTATATAAAGAAATGTAATAGAATAGACATTAATTTCTTATAAAGGAAATATCAACATATGTGATGTGCATAAATATTTGCAATAGAAGATGCACACAAAATCAATCTCTAATTGATATTTATCGATAACTATTTTTTCTATAACTAGGTTCTCATATTCTTCAGTTAATAATTTTACATGGACTTTTTTTTTTTTTTTTAATTCAGGATCAAGCCTGTTAATTCGAAATGAATTTCAGATAAATCAACAATTCATACTTACAACTAGAATGAGAGATTTACATATTCAAAATGGTGTTCTTGCGTCCCCTCTGTAATTCAACCTGTATCCAATTTTCTTTTTATCAAAGGTAGATTAGCATGCTGTTTATTGTCCTAATCTGATGTAATATATAGGACTCTTTTTTTTCTTTGAAATGTATATGACCCAAAAATTAGACTGCTTAATCTTGTAATCACTTGTTCATTACTTGCATATTTAGTAATTGCTTGCATGTTCTATTCATATTTAATGGTAAGATATCCCCTTTTTGCAGATACAGAGGATGTGAGGTTGGAAAGTTGAACTGCAATAGAAAGACACCAAATAACATCAATTTGGTTGTAATACCCACCAGTGTTTGCATAACTAAATGAAAAAGTAGGTGTCGATTATAAATAAGCATGATAAATCCTAATCCTTTTCCATATTTGTAAAATTGAACAAAGTGGACATCATAGAACATTTACATAGATATGGAAATATTACCATTAACATCTCCTGCTCTAAGCCATCGATTTGCATGGCCCGCACTAAGGCTTCGCATTTTAACATTATAAGTTGATCTTCCATCTCCAGTTAGTGAGCTGGTCAGATATTCGGGATCTCTACTAGAGCCAACACTGAATTTTGCAGAGCCACTACGATCATACTTCCAATGGACTACATCTTGAGATGGAACTCTCTGCAAAGCTGATACAGGATTAATTGCACACACTGATGTACCCAAGGGGCTGGATTTCACTAAAGGGAAGCCCTTATCGTCAAGTGTATAAGTGTTGGAAGCTGGTTGGAGCAACTTTCCTGTGGATTTTGGCAAACCACTTCGCATATCAGGCACTGCAAATGCAGGGAAACCCAATGTGCTAAGATTTGGAGAGGACAAAGTTTTTGAGCTGACAATTGGACCAAAGCCATCATCAACCTGAAGTTTATATCAGTATATTGATGCAAAAGATAATATAAGATATACCAAATCCCTCTCAAGAAAAAGAGAAAAAAAAAGAAAACAAATATGAGAAGCATGCAAGCAAAGAACTAGAACAAAATGGGCATAAACCACAAATAATGTGCAAAAATAATAATAACAAGTATGACAACCAAAAAAACATCACAACACATAAAATGAATTTGGGGGCTCGTCTCTAGAACAACCACCCCCATTTGCATTTAAAGAAAAAGGCATAAAACGAATTGAAAATTGTCCACAACAAATGCAGCATGTCAAATCAATCAATACATCACGGATGAGACAGAGAAAATCGTAAGGGAATATTGCTAGACAAATAAGAGAGATGGATGACGAGTCATTTTATAGCATCTCAGGTTACACACTAACTACACTACTAGGCCACTACCGAGGTAACATTGTTAACCCATAGGTCCTGATGGACTAGCCACCAATCGACTCAACATGCTTAAACCTATGTTAACTAGTAGTATGCTTCCCAACTTTATTTACTACTCACAATTTTCTCAAGATAACAAGGTGCTACTATTTTTTCTTTTGAGGTATAAGATGTCACATTTAAAGCTTGCTCTGCTACATTGCACTTCTTACCTCGCTCCACTCCACTTCACTTGTACCTTATTTCAATTCGTTTCACTTCCAACCATTGCCTGGGGCGGGGGGTTGTCTCGTTTTTAGCAAGAGATCTATGGACAACATTTCCCTGGGCATCCACCTAGGTACAGCTTCACTGAATTTGTGATCTTCATCCAGAACATAAAATCTTTGAAAACAAGGAAAATCAAACAATTCACATCAAGAACTAGGATTCAACAGGCTTGAGGGTAGGACCAAAAAAATTTGGCTATTGAGTTTTTAAATTATATCTTTGATATTCTTCCTAGGTCCGCGTATCTCACTATAAAAGTAGAGTACAAGTACCATATGTGAGATTTGAATGCTAATGTATTGTAAATTGACAAACTGGGAATAATATGAAATAGAAAAAATGGACAACAATTAAAAATTGATTGGGATGTATACAAGTACTTTATTCTTCATGTTCCAGATGAATGCAGAGAAAAGGAAAAACATCTAGAGTAATTTATATGGAAGGCCCTCAACAATGGGGATAAATTTAAAGCAGATCTAAGTTTAAGTTTTCCCCACCACAAAATAAATTTCCTCTGCATTTGCTTGCAAATGGGCAAGTGAAATGATTAAATAGTCAATAGTGCTGTTCGTTTTCCTTCACTTCCTCTCTTAATAAATTTCCTACATGACCTATTTTCCATTTCTTCCACTTCCTTTTAGAGAAATGATTGCTTCTCTTTCCTTTGTGGAGTAAAATCATCTAGATGCCATGTTTTCTTAACACATAATTAATTAGACAGAACAAAATGTTAAGTTAATTTTAGGCTTTAGAACTAAATTGCAGATTTTCATACTTTCCAAAATTTAGGATCAACAAAAGCATGCATCTACCCAGTTACAGCCCCGATTGGACAGAATTCACACCCCAACTAAGACATGTTGGGAGCACAATGACCAACTCTGACAATCACATATCATGTAGTTACACTTCATTGGCATTCAATCTGACAACTGTCAGATCTAGGTGGTCAGCCCATTGGTATCTCTTTCCAGGATAGAACTCTGCTATCGTTAAATTGAATTCCTAAATTGAAAAGAAATTGCTGCAAATATGGAATTATAAATATTAGATTTCCTACGGCAAAGGTTTCAAATGTATCATAAATCCCTATTAAATGAAGTAGCAAACAACATATAAATTACCAACACTCCATTTGAATTAGATCTTTCAATTTGCGCTATAACCCATATGATAAATGGTGAGCAAACTGAAGAGCTAATATAGGTTTGATCAGCAAAATAAATTAAAGGACCACAACTCAGTTATAATGAATTCATTAAAATGTGTCATCATAAAAATATAGTTATCAGCCAAACGTGACAACACTACAGTTAACAAATTCAGACCTGCTTTACCTTTATTATGTTAATTTCAAAGGCTCCTGACTACCACAATATAACTTATGCTCTAGATGGAAAATTAAGCCATCTTATCATTAAACTATATACAGTCCAAGGAGACTTCACATACCTTCAGTTGCCTGAGTGATTTAAATTTTGTATTCAAATCACATCCATTTGGATCACAAAAATCAGAGGGCTGCCGAGCAGAAACATTGGGAAATTGAGACAAAGCTGTGATTGGCATGTCATTCACATGATTCTGATCATTAATCAATTTATTTGGGAAAATAGAATTTCTGTCTCCAATGTAAGAAAGTGGCTCCCTCGCACTCGAACCATGCGGATCATTCCTGTGAAACGGGCTTTCCCAAGCATTTGAAGCTAAATTTGCAAAAGCAGATGAAGATTGATCTCCACTGTATCTATTGATAGAGTATCGCACGTTTTCATTCAAATTGATGACATCATCTTGACAAAGAGGCATGGCTTTTTGGTTTCCCAATAACTGCTTCATGCCAGAGATTGCAAAATGGGAAGCTTCATTTCCGTCACAACTAGATAAACCCAAATGAGAGAGATCCCTTTGCACCTGCTGCATATTTTCTCCTGTAGCTTTGAAGTCAGGAGTGATATCATCTGGAAGCTGGTGATGCCAGTACTGTTGAGCTTCATCCTCTGAGTTATTGGACGCACTTGACCCTGATCTATCAAGAACCTTTCCAGACGTTTCCTGAGAACTCACATTTGATGTATTTGGTTTGCCAGTGGGTCCAGCTAAAGATATAAGCGAAGATGGGACAAACTCTGCAGCATTTGGGTTTAAAGTTGTTGGCTTGCTTGGTGAAATTATCCCCAAATCCTTCTCAAAGTGGTCTCTTGTGGACATATCTATTAGAGCAATTCAAACACTTTCTCCAACACGTACAAGTTCTATAGAAAAAAAGTGGATCTTCTGAAAATAGTTATCCTAGACCTGAGAGACATTCAGAAAGAAGAAACTGTCAAATATAGCAAATGGAAATGTTTATGGCATTATTGCACTTCAAAACACATTCTCTCCCTCACTCTTTCCTTTTCTCTCATAATCTGGGTAGAATCTTCTAAGTTTATCAGTCAACTTAAATGCAGGAATTTGACATTTTGTTGAACTGAAGCAAAGAAATCAATGATGTCCGAAATATCCACCAAATGCTTTCTATCTCTATGTGTTACTTCTTTATACATTTTGCGGCCCTTGGTTTTAGTGAAAATGTCTCCTCCAAGAGAGAAACTAATGCAAACACTCGGTACGTGATTCCCAAAACAAAGTATAAGCTCTTTTTCTCCAAAGGGGAGCCAAATTCACAAGAATAGTTGCCTATCCATATGCCAAAAGCATAATCTTTGAAACAACCCCCTTATCCTTAACAAAGTGGTTGCTGCACGTATAGCCCGATGCATACAAAGCCAACACTCCCAAACATAGCTGGGAGTCCAACATGCCACCCATTGTGAAAAGGCTTCTGCTCTTGGAAAAGTACCAGGTAAATGAAAATTTTCAGATAAGCATCTGCACATATATAGTGGCAGGCAGCCTATGTAATCATAACTTATCCTTATAAAGTAAACTATTTAATTAGGCTTTTTAATTTTGGGAAAATCTAGTGATTTCACATGATTTTGTCATTCTTTATGAAAGCTATGAGATCCACATAATTCAATGTACATTTCAAATATAATCAGCAAAATTAGCTTCCGCCTCTTCAATAATCCAATACATTTCAAATTCCAGACATGAAGGAAATTATCGAAACAAACAACAATTGACGACAGTTTCCTTACACCATCCCTTCGCAAAACAAAATTAAAAATCTCACGGTCACAGACAACATAGCAAATATCTTACAAAAGACACAAATCCAAGTTCAGAACAAAATGTAGGAACTACGACACCAATTCCAGTATTTACAAAAAGCAGCTTCCATCCATTCAATAAAGCTGATTTTTATACACTTAAAATACAAAAAAAGAAATAATCATTTAAACGTATAACAAATCAGTGGCAAATTTCAACAATGTCCCTCATCGAAAAAAAATTCAAAAATTCACAATCTCAGACCAATAAGCAGAAAAAAAAAAGTACCTTTTCAAAGGAAAAAAAAAAAAGAAAAGAAGCATATCTATGCTCATAATGAAATTCACAAAAACAAAACCCATCCCACTAATCACCAAAATCAGATTCCACCTCTTCACCTACACTCGAATTCCAGACAATGAAACAATCAACCAAACAAACAACATGCCGACATCAATTTCAAACAGCACCCTTTACCCCAAAAATCACAATTGAGACTGCACAAAAAGAATCTTCGAGAACAGCAAACATAAGACCGCAATCAAAAGCAGTAAAATAAACATCCACTCCACCAGTCACCGAGATCAACTTCCGTTAACCCAGTTGAGTGGTCCGGTGATCGCGCAAGCGGTTCAAATCTTACGTTACTCAAAAAAAGAAGAACTTCCATTTCTTGAATAAACTGATATCCTCAAATTTCGCACAATAAAAATAAAAAATGCAAAACTATTGACAAATCAAAAATAACTTTTAACGACACCGATCATCAACAGGAACCAGAATTTCCAGGATCCGCAGGCCGCACAGAGAGAGACTAACAGGAGCAAAACAAGCTAAGCTCGTGATTAAATACAACAGAAACAATCAACAATCCATCATTCATGCTTCCATCTCTCCAATGACCAAAACACTTCCAGCTCCGAACGAGAAAAAAAAAAGAAATCGCAATTACAAAAATGAAATGCAACGAAAACAGCATCGTTGATTCCACTCGTCGCCAAAGCTTCGAATTCCGGACAAGAAAACGATGAGAAATCCAAACGATCGCCAAATCAGCTACGATTTCGGACAAGGTCGCTCACCAGAGACGAATCGAAGGCCTCAAAAACCCGAGGACCTCGCGGGACGAATCCTACAAGAACGGAGCAAAAACCTTCCGAATCACGCGTCAGAGATCCGGATGGAAGCGGGAATCGGCGATCACGTCAAATACAAGGGGGCGGAAGGATCTCGTGGATCTCTCCACACCTTTCTCGAGCTCCATCGCGGGGAAGATCAAGGAAGGGTGGAGGTCAATAGGGAGGGGAAGACGTGGTTTTTGGTTACGGCGCGGCGATTGTTGTTGTCGTCGTTGTTGTTGACGATGACGAATGGGTTGGGTTGGGGTACCTCTGAGGGACACGACGAGCACCACTGGAAAAAGGAGGAGGAGGAGGAGGAGGAGGGAGAGAGAGGAGCCTTCGACTCATTTCATGCCATCATCATCATAATAATAATAATAATAATACGAGTCCATTTATTACTAGATAAGAAGCAACCCCGCCACCTTCCGAGCCACTCATTTCTAGCAGGAGACAACCCAAGATTTTCCTGTCGCGGGCTCTCCATCTCGTAACACTCTTCCTGTGGATGTAGCTTATCTGCGGGTTAATTCTCTTCAATTTTTATTTATTTAATTATTTAATCATCTATGGAGTTACCTAATATTAACTAAATCCATATTAAAATCATACATTACTCATATCTTTAACATCACTCATATTTTATGTACTTAAGTAAACGTCACAAGGATTAACATTATAATTTAATACCAATTCAATTAAACACAAATAAATGTTAATATCACTCTGCAAGTAAATACAATTATACATTAACACTAATTTCAAGTTTCTTAACGTCACTTTCCTAACCTCTTAAGTAAACTAACCCTTAGGTTTAGCTTGTTTGGTGGATTATTTTTTTAAAAATAGAGATATCACAATTTAATTGCTAAGATTAGGTTAACTCTGGTTCTAAAGGGTTATCCCATAATAACTTATCTCAAGCCTAATGCAAGATAAGTTTTCTCATGGGTTAACCCTCACCGTCCCTCATTTCACGGAAATGAAACAAGTCGTGACTATCTCATCATACAAACAAGTTGTTTCATTCCAACCGATCACAAGTTAATCTGACAAGATATTTCTTTTGACTTCCAAATAGAGATGTAGGATAACCATTGTAAAAGTTCCTATCCTATATAATTCTATCACTCATCTTAAATTAGGCCTTAGAGTAACTTACATAAAAGTTTCTCAACTTGCACCTAGATTTCAATACGATCCCTAGACTCTGAAACACGTCAATATCATCCCTAATCTTTTATGTTTTCATCAATGTTATACCTCTTTTACTATTCGATCCAACATTGTCAACATTTACTAACTTTTTTGATCTAAATTTGGTTAATGATGATTTTAAAATTGTAGTATACTTAAATAAATTTTAAATATTAGTATATTATAATATCGAAGGAACTACATTGATGCGATTAAAAAAAATCAGAGACAACGTCGATGCGTTTTGAATTCCAAGCACTACATCAAAATATGAACATAACTTTAGGAATTTTTAAATCAGTTACTCCTTTCTTTTACCCTTCCTTTCTTGTCCCCGTTTTCACGTGATTTTAGCACCTATTAAGTTGTTGGGTTTTTTCATCCCTCCAATTTTCCAACCCGATGGTCTCTCTTTAACCTTTTTTTTTTCTTTTGCCGTTTCCCTCCTTAAAACTTTCATTTATTGAAACGAGGGAGAAACAAATACAAAATCTTCAAAGGAGAATATACGTTAAGGCTAAAGGACATAAGAGAAAATACAAAGGAAAACCTAAAAAAGATTATTATTATTAGCGGGAGAAAGAGACGAGCTGCATATTACTTGAAGCTTCGGACCACAGATTGTGTGTGGAAGATCCAATCCCACATCATATACACTCATCCCCAACATAATTAAAAGAACGAAAAAAGAAAGAGAGAACGTGGGAAGACCCCAACCACATCAAGACCAACCATCTCAATGAAATGGCATAGCATGTGGAGCTAGAAAGGCGCAGTCTAGGTGGCGAAGCTGGAGCTACGAACGTCAAGAAGGTGAGCAATATGGTTGCTAGAACGCAAGTAAAAGCCTTCCTTTTTGTCTTGGATAACATGGAATTGATGGTGAAAACGTATCGATCATGTTGGTATTTGCATCTAAGCCATGTTAGATGAGCAAGGTGCATATGCTTGGATGGTGGCCTTCCACAGCCTTGACACCTTGGCGAGGAGGGTAATGTGGGAATGTTTTATGTTAAAATAGAGCTTGGGATGAGGACGACAATGACCAAATGAGGTTTTCGCCGCAGGGAAAAAATTGAAATAAAGAAGTGGTGCTTATTTATTCCATCAGAGGCCAATTAAGGCCATTTTTGTTAAAGATCCTCGGGGGCTTAAAAAAAGGGCAAAAATAAAAATAAAATTAGGGGAATAACATATGGTGCGCACCCTCCTTCATGTTCGGACTTTGATCAAAGGATGGCTTTCCTTTTATTTTCCATTGAAATATAAAGTTGAGTTCCATGATCCATTAATTAGATCATTTGCAAGAGTGGAAATTTAATTAGGAGGTCTATATTCGCACCCGTGTTTATCGAAGCGACATTGAGGATAATTTTCTTGGGCAATTATCTTGTTGAATTTTCAAAAATGTATATGTTATTAAATTTGCTATTAGTTTTAGAAATGTATATTTAAAATGCAAAATCCGTAAGGGTGTATGCGAAGAAAAGTCATAACAAATATCAAAGTAAAAGATATTTGGGTCAGTGGAAGGCCCTACATAGATCTATCATCACATAGAGAGTTGAAGGATGAGGGTAAAAAGAGAGATGGTAGGAGAAAAAGAAGAGTGTGCATGCAAAAGATGTTGGAGAGATGGGCAAGTGGTAACTTGTTGAGTAGGCCTGGCTAATGGGCCGGCCCAGCGCCTGTGGATCTGCTCATGAGTTGGGCTTGGACTCAAGATATTTGTCTTTGACTTGACCCAACCTAACCTGACCGATTTAAATTCAAGATTCCAAAAACTCTTGAACCACCTCAAACCAAAATCCTCTCCCATGCCTTCCAAACCCATCCCTTCTAGTGAAAACCCCCCATTTCTTTTGATCAAGGCCCTATGCCATACTCTATGATGACAAAATAATGGATAAGAATCTTTGTTGATTGCAAAATAATGGATAAGAATCTTTGTTGATGACAAAATAATGAAGATAGTATTTTTAGATGTTTATAAAAATATTACAACTTTATTATGTATGTAGATTACTTATTATTTAAATATAGGAATTTCTTGTTTGGTAGTTGAGTATGCTTTTTTCCTCTTTTATTTTGTTCAATTCATAACATGTGCTTGTTCACGTAAGCTTTAACTTCTCTTAGGTAGAAAACTACAATATTTTCATAAGATAGGGTCAAAAATCATGAGCAATGGACCAAACTGGCCTAATATGGGCCGAGCCTGGGTCAAATATTACAACTTTTTAATCGGGCCAAGAGAGTCTTGAGCCGAGCACCTTTTTACCGTCGGCTTGGTCGACCGGATCCATGGCTTATACCAACCTAAGTAACGTTGTATGTAGATTTAGATAAGTTGCTTGAAGTATTGCCATTGGGTAGTTTTGATCAATAAATTTTTTGATATATGTTTTCATCTTCTACCCATTTATAATGGATAAAGTTGCGAAAAGGAAAAAGCTCTTGCTTACACGCATCTCATTGAACTATTTTTTATATCATAGACAGTTTAGATATAGATTATTGTTCGATTCTAATCAAAATAATCATTTACAATTTATCAAATGGATAAAATTTCATACAAAATAACCACCACAATATTTTACAATTATTACAAACATAAATTTGTAGTACATTGTCATTAAGCTCAAATATTAATTTAAGCAATATGATATATTTAAATTTTACATAACTAAATAAAACATTATCACAAAAAATTTCAGATAACAAATTTTAAATTCAATTTTTTAAAATTAAATTTGAATCAAGAGATTTCCTTGAAAGATAAGCTAGAGTACCAATTACATAAGAGTTCCAATTGCATAAGAGTCCTACCACCAAAATAAACCTCTCACTAATTGATGAGGAAAGAAAGTATCATCACAACAATAAGTTCAAGAGATTCACAACAAAATCAATCAGATTTGAGTTTGCTTGACTCGATCCACTGCTCACTCTAAAAGGTGAAGAGACGTGGATCCACTTGACTTTCTTAGTGCGTACGCAAGTCCTTTCCACTATTTGATAGTTACACTTCTTCAACAAGGTAAATCATCTATTTTTATACTCTATAAAAGAGGCCCCTACTTACATGTTGGTGGTGGGGGCTAACCAAAATGGAGCCCAATGGCATAGGAACAAAGGAAAATCATGGAGAGAAGAGAGAAAGAAGCTTCTTGTATTTTCTCAATTATCTCCTATATGATGGATACAATGAGGATCAGATCCCCTCCCTAAACGTACATTCATACTAATTGCAATAAGATTACCAATCCTCTATTTTAATGTGGATGCTAACTTATTTTTATTTTTCTTAACTTTGTTACATTTGTCATGTTTTACAAATTCTTTGATGACCATAGGTGACCTCAACCGTGACCTCCGAGACCGATCACTAACAATGCTTCAGCAATCGAAATTAATACTTCAACCATGCCCCACTTGAAACAACCACCACGTCCATGGACATCCAACCCTACAAATTCCCTTCCACCCCAATCATAAGCCCAAAGAAATCCTTTTTTATCAAACGACCAAGAAAGTTATATGGAAGAAAAAAAATTTGAGAGAGAAGGCTGAAAAGGACACTCTCAAAAGGCCTTTCTATATGCGTGGACAGCAAGTGGCATGCAGATTGAGAATAAGAAAAAATTGAATATGGATGTTGATCCAAAATTGGAAATGGGCATGGCAGCTGGCCTTAATTTCTTAGCTGCCACTTTCACCGTGAATTGCCTTGTTTAGGGGTCTGGGGAGCCCTCCCTGCAATTTGACACCTGCATAGTCTCCTCAATGCTACCTGTCCCTCAATTTACTTCATATCAGAGACACATATATATCAAGAAGAAAAGGATGGGTAGAATTATGAGAAGATTTAAGATTTACGATTCTTTCAATGTAGAGGCAGTTTGGTGGCCTTTATCTTCTTACTGGAAGTTTTTTATGCATTTTGAGCAACATTGCCTCTTCTCAAAGGTCAATAAGGAAGATGATGATTCCTTGTACCTATCATACACATATGGCATCCTAAGCAAGAGCAAAAGGAAAGGCTTCTGGAGAAGAACGTGAAGACTGGTAGAAGAGTATTCTGAAAAATTAGTTTGTTTTGGGGACTTCAACACCAACATTGAAGCAAAAGACAAATGTTTTGGCTCTAGAGTTCCTAGCCGGGAATTTGTGCATCTTCAATCTTTCATGAGTAAATTGGGTCATATGGACCTTGGTTTCTCTGGGCTATGAAAACCAAAAATTCACAATAAGGAACGGTTGGGTAGGGCTATGGCGTCTATGCATTGGAGCTTAATGTATCCCTTAGCTACAGTGTTACACCTCCTAGCAATTGGAAGTGACCACCCACCCATCCTTTAGAAATTTACCAATCATCACAACAAGCACTGAAGATTGCAGAGATTTGAAGTTTCCTGGAGCGATCAGGCAGGTTTTAGAGATGCCGTTAAAGCTATTTACAAGAAGGATGATAGTGCCAACCATGAGCAACATGCACATTTCCTTTTAAAAGAACTCAAGGGTTGGAGTAAACAAACACATTGTTGTTGAAGAGAGAAGAAGCAAAACTAGAGGTTGACATTAGTGACATCCAAAATCACAAACAAAAAAAAAAGGAACAAAGTTTGTTGAAGGTAAATTATTAAGAAGGGAGTATAATGCAATACTAAAGACAGAAACGTACCGATATCAACGGAGGAGTGCATGGATTTTGGAGGGAGATACGAACACCAAGTTCTATAATCTTTTTGCCATCAACAGGAAGTGGAAAAATGAAATCAAGCTCCTCACAATGTCAGATAGTCACATTATTAACACATAGGCCAGAATTGAAAGAACTTTTGTGCAGCATTTTAAATCCACTTTCACTACAGAAAAAGCATCTTCTACAATGCCATATCTTTTGAAGAAGACTCCTTTGACAGAGATGAAGAATATAAATGGGCTGCCTCTATTCCTCAAGAAGAGATAAAAAATATTCTTTTTAAGATATCACCATGTAAATGCCCCGGGCTTGATGGGCTACCTGCACTTTTTTTAGCAATGTTGCTGGGAGGATATGAAATTAGATATCATTAGATTCATACAAAATTGCATTGCAACATCTTTGATGCCAACTTGGGTGAGCAAGACCTTCACTGCTCTTGTTCCCAAAAAAGCTGATCCTTTGCAGCCAAAAGACTAACAACCAATTAGCTTTACAAATTGGTGACAAAGTTGGTGGCTGGAAGAATCATCCCCTCCCTACACAGAGTCATTTCTCAGAATCAATCTAGTTTTCTACGGGGACAACAGATTGTTGACAATATCATCAATGCAAAAGAGATTTTAAATGCCATGAAATAAAATTAAAGAAAGGTTCTATGGGACTTCATTATCTCCTACCTCCATCAACTTTGATTCCCTCCCAATCTAATTGCCCTTATCCAATCCTACTTAAACTCATCCACTTTCAAGGTGTTAGTCGATGGAGTTCCTATTAGCTTTATTTCCCCATCGCGTGGAGTAAGACAAGGTTGTCCCCCTTTCCCCTGCTCTTCTTTCTCTCCACAGAGGTACTCACCTTCTTTTTGAAAAAAGCATTGGCTGTTAATGCTTTTATAGGTTATAGGCTTACAAGAGCTGCTCAGCCAATTACGCATTTTTGTATGTTGATGATATTACTCTTTTTGGAGAAGCTACTCCAAAAGAAGCAAGTGCCTGGTTTTCCCTTCTAAAGGAATATGAGGTTCGTTTTGGCCAAAGAGTTGATAAGCAAAAAATCTCACTTATATTTCTCACCTCAAACTACTAAAGGTGTTAGGCAAACTATTCTTGTAGCATTTGAACCCTAGATAATGTTAGAGGATGAAATTTATTTGGGATGCCCGAACATAAGATGGAAGAAGTGGTAAGTAGCTGCAAAAGCTCCACTAAACAAGATACTATTCCAAGTTGACAGGATGGAAGAGCAGGTCTTTATGACAGGTAGATACTCATTCGTTCTTCATTATTGGTCACTCCTACCTACACATTTGAAGCTAATACGATACTCCTATCACATACATCAAAGGGATATCATTTTTTACAGTGTAAGTATCACGAAATTCGACCATATTTGATGTATGTGTTTGGAGTGTTGAATTGACTTCAAATTGATGCATAATATATTTATATGAAGTGACCTCAATCCTCAAATTTTAAATTCAAAACATTATTTTTTGTGGAAAATATTACCACATGTGCATAACTTACATGCAGGTCACCTGCATGCTCCCTTCTCTCTCTCTCTCTCTCTCTCTCTCTCTCTCTATATATATATATATATATATATATTACCCAAGGAAAGAATGGATACCCAAATGGAGAGGACTCCTCTCCAAAGCCCACATGCAGTTTCCTTTCCCCATTCCCGACCCTTTCTTCTTCCCACACTATCATGCAAAAAATTGTACGTAACAAAGCGACGATCCCGATGTATGTGATCTTACGCCCCACCCAGTGGGTGAATCTAATCAGACAACGAATCGAAAGGCTGCAGATAGCAATGGAGGAGGTGGATCCCGACGTAAGGTAGGAGGTGGCACGAGGGTGGACCAGAGAGAGAGAGAGAGAGAGAGAGAGAGAGAGATATATATATATATATATATATATATATATATATATATATATATATATATATATATATATATGACCCCAAGCAAACCAACAAGAAATTAGGATCCCCCCATGCACTAATTCTTCAAATAAATGTACAAATGGCAATTTAAATTTGGATCTTTCCCGTCAAAATTAGAAATTGCCACTAATCATTCATACCCCAGCTTTACACCTTGCCATAAGTTGAGTAAGGTGGGTGACCGATCAGGTCAAATTTTTAAAAATCTTGATCTAAATCCTAATTGGATCAACCCATAGGTCCAAAGCTTTGGCTCAAGTCATATTTCCAAGGGTAAAGCTAAGTCTAAGTTGATCCATTAGTCAAATATAAAATATTTTAAACATAAATATCGATAAAGATACAAATAACATAGGATATTTGTCTGGATATACAAATATGATAAGTTCCATAGTACATCTAATTAAAGTAAAATATCACATATTTAAAATATATAGATTCCATGGCATAAGTTATCCAACATTTAATATGTAACGGTTGCTATATTTAACCTATAATGACATGACATAGCCACGTAAAAAAAGAAATGTATACAAGATGGATAATTTGAAATAGAAATTAATTAGTTACGCAATAGAATTAGCGTATATATATTATATATTTTCTAAAGTTTAATTTGAGATTAATAAAATACTGAAACTCAAACCCACCAATTTTGTAGGTCAAGTGGGTTGGATCGATAGGACTCCTAACTCATAATCTATACCTACATGCTCGATCGCCTTTGAGCAATCACCCAATGTTCTCGAAGACAAGTTCGTTAAAACGTGGGTTGCTGTAATTCATACAAATTAACCACGCTGTTTATCCACAGTTGATACATGAAAAATTTGCATTTGCTACATATGAGTTTCCATGACCTTGAGGATGGGATGACTACTTATGCGCATTCCTGATATTTTCATCGTGTGAATTTCAACTTGGTGTATGGTCAACTTTATCGAGACGTTGGCCTTTCCAAAAATAAGAACATGACTGGAGGATTTGGACGCTCTCCCCTTTTTTTTTCTGTCAAGCATCGAAGTAACTTTGCAAATTTAAAATACAGATTACTTTGACATTTGGTAGGGCTATCTCTGGCCTTGTGACATAATATTTTTTGTTTATTACAATAACCAGGGATAATCCTGTAAGCATTTTAACGGAAGCACTAACCAGTCAAGATTTATCTCTATCAATCAAGTAAAATCACATTGAAATTAAACCTGATCTGAAAACTCTGATAACGTGATTTTTAACCGCGAAAAAAACACGTATGACAGATTATTATCACATCATGGAAATCCTTTTATGCTATAGGTTTAAGCTAATTGTAAACCATCATATAGAAATAGGGTTTACACCATGCGAGATAAGGAAGCAAGAGCAATTCGGAGCACACCTCTAACCAAGCAACAAGGTTCTCTATCCCTTCTCCCCTTGACATGATGGGTCTCCTTAACGGTAAGAGACTCCAATTCTGTTGAAGTTTTCTATGTAATAATAGATCACCGCTTCCATTGGCTTTCCATCCTTTTATAAGGGCAAGATTGGAGGGAGTACTAATCCCAATCTTAACCAATTCTATCTAACCCACTAACCATCAAGGCATGTCTTTTAATTCAATGCAACTAACCCATTCACTAAATTAGACTCAATTATATTATTTAATCATGTTGTATGAGCTATATTAAAGGATAATTCCAATATGTTTCATGATAATTCCAATATTTGGTTAACTATTTCACTTAGGCTCCATTTGCCAAGAGGTTCTACCATAGGATAAAGGTCTGATCAAAGGATTATAAGAGAAAGTCAACGGAATTAATTCGAAAGTTAAAGAATATAACTTATTCTACTCCACCAATCAACATCAACATCAAACTATTCAACTACATCACATCAACATCACTATATAATAAAATATATCCACTTCAACATAACATACCCATTAAAATATACTTATTATATCTCATCAACCCACTCATACCTATATCAAAATATTAAAAAAGCATCCACCAACATCACATCATACTCCCAATCATATTATCCCACTACTTATTCTTATACCACCAACCAAACACCCATCAACTTATCCCTACAGTACTTTGTCCCAGTATAAACCTTATCCTCCTGCCAAACGCAGCCTTAGCCTTTAGCCAGCATCGTAAGAAATGTCGTTCACGAGTTGGCCTTCATGGGCCCACACAGATAGATCTGAAGGTTCCCAGTAAGCAATATCTAGCAACTCTACCTATCTGGGATGCATGGAAATACAATCCTAGTATTTGACGATTTGAGGGTTTCCTTTATCATCCTTTGTCGACCAGTGCTATACCCCTTCTTTCTACTCGCGTATTGTATAAATATTTTAGGCAACATTTGATTGTCGACGTCGATACAAACCTAAGACAGAGGCAACATTTTTAACATCTACAAAAACTTAGAACGACATTTATTTCACTTATGGTGTTATTAAATAAACGTTGTCGAAGTCCTTTTTTCATATAGTGTATACGAAGCTCCTCTGGTCTAACGTACTAAGAAAACCTATTTCCATTGTAGGAGCAATTTGAAGCCCTACTCTTATTGTCACCTACTTGCTTCAAATCTCGAAAGTCAGATTCTAAGTCGGTGTGAAGAGAGATCCATGGCAACCCTAAATGCTCTTTAGAAATGCCCTTAGCTAAAGGCTAAGTGAGTCTGGTTCAGTTGAATTGAACAAATCAGACTGCTTCAAACCCCAATGAGTAGGTAGCCTCCCTGTACTCTATGATGTTAGCAAGTTGGTCTTCATAGGTGCAGACAAGCTGATGATCAGGTGCTGGATCATTGCTGCATGTTATCGATTGCACATCCCCTCCCTCTTACATGCTCAATTGCTGAACTACAATAGCGAGTTGGCTCACTTCCTCTTGTGAGCACTCGATGGCAACCAATGATCAACTCTACCCATCAACATAAAATGCACTCTGCAGAGGACATGCGGGGTCCTCTGATCGTGCTACAGCTGTGCACCAAGGCACCCTCAAAGCCCACACATCCCGAGCAATGCGAACTTTTGCTTGAAAATCCTCTCCCTTGTGCAATTTCCTCTCTCTTGCCCCATATTCTTTTCTGTTTCTTTCTATACTTCTCTCTCCCTTTCTCTCCACAAAACTCAAGCCTCCATGAATTAAATGACAACCCTACTTCCCTCTTTATAGGTTTTCAAGACTGGTTTAGAGTTAGAGAAACCTAATTTTTGGTAAAAATGCCCAGGATTTGGTTGTGTTGTTTACGTTCCTATTTTGGATGTTTCTCGCATAACTTGAGTTATAGACTTAAGATTTTCACAAAATAAGATCCATTGAAAAGCTTACAGCTAGATGAATATAACAATGTGATGTATGGCCTAATCAAATAGGTTTAGCTCAAGGTTGTCCAAAGGTTGACCAAAACATGAGTTTTCATGTTTTACAATGTACACTGACTCAAGTTGCACCTGGTTGATACCGATAGGTCCAATTTGCTGCACTCAACTTGAAATAACTCGGGAATTCAAATTTCGAGTCTTTACATTAGGACACTTTTCCTAGTCGATTAGCGCATTGACAAGGTTGTTTATTCACGATTTTGATAAGAGAACTTGATCAAAACCATTCCATATCAAACCTTAATCTAAAGCACACCTTTGATCATGTAACCAAGGTTTCCATCCCTTCTCTTCCTAACGTAATGGGTCTCCATGATGGTGTGGAGAGCCTCCAACTCTATTAGAGTTTTCTCTCTAATGATAAAACATCAATTTAATTGACTCTCATTCATTTTATAAGGGCAAGGTCAAACCAAGTCCAAATCCTAGCTTTAACGGATTCTATCCAACTCATAACGATCAACATTTTATGCACTTCAACTAGCCTATTGACTAAATTAGACTCAATTATATTATTTCATCAAGTCGTATGAACCACATTAAAGGATAAATCCAAGAAGTCAGCCATGCATATTACTTGGGGCATCTTTAGATTATCTCCCCAACCTTTGTTCCTTTTTTGCGGCGAGAAGATATCTCACTTGATGTCATGCTCAATCACCTTACATTTGTCTTTTCACAAAATAGACCTCCTTAACAATAATCACCCTAGCTCACATCCACTTCAACCAACAATAGTGTGCACCTTTATAAACCTTGTCTACATTATTAATATAGCAAGTAGAGGCATGCTACTTTTGCTTCGTAATTGTCACTTTATTCTTAAAGCACACATATGACACCCTACCCTCGCTAGTTCAGCTAAAAACACATTTTTGGAGCATCTGTATATCCTTCCATGGACCCTTTGGCACATCCATTGCCACACTAAAACCAACCGTCAACACAGTGACACTACAAGATAAAAGATCTTTCAAGATGTTTATTTTCTAAATATCTAAATAAACATAATATTATATGGACCTCGAGTTAGATCTATTGTGATATCTTTTCAAGATGTTTGGTTCAAATGTCTTAAAAGGATTTTGCCACAATAAATTAAAACTAAACATCTTAAAAGGATATATCACTGTAATTATTTTTTAACGTTAATTTTAGATAAACATCTAATTAATAAGATTAACGTTATCTGAACATTATAAAAAATAAACATTTAGAAAGATTTTTTCCAGTGTATCAGTATCTACTTATTGTTGACATTTGTTTTAAGTGATAAAGCCAAATCTCTCTCTAGGATATTACTACCATCATTAAAGTTCCTTCCACTTAGCATTGATTCCTTAGCAGCATTTTTTTAGGCGGTTCAAAATTCTACAATTAGGTCATAAACAATTATACTTACGATGTATTTAAATTTGTATACAAGCATATGCTCTCCTTTACTTGAGATTAATTTTTCAAAGGAAACTATCAAAATATAGGCAATGTAGATAACATTAGCTTAATTTAAATGTTAATACTAACATACGAATTCTTGGTAATCCTTGAGCTTTGAAAATTTCTAGTTGTTAAATGATAAAAGCAAACTATCACTCATCCATCTAAGCCTTTGTATAATATATCTTTCGTTACTCCATTCAAGAATTCCAAAGTAAAATACAGTACATAATTGTCTTGATTTTATGTATAAATTAAAAGAATCGGCAAACCATTTCGAGCTACGATGAAATTTACCTAAAATTTTTAATTTTTACTCCGATACAACTTAGAATTCTAATTATATTTAATCTAATTCTCACATTCAAAGAAAATAAAAGTCCGATTCTAGCTTGCACCCTTTTATAACATTGTCTGCAGTTTTCTGCAAATTTGTTGCTAGTTTCTTTACTTATTTGTTTGGGCTTTCATGGATTTTTCCCTGGGTGTCTCCTCTCTACACGATGAGCATACCACTCAATAATATTCATTCACTATGCACTATGCGAGCCATCTGGCCCATGTGACTTCCGCATCCTAATATTGGCCACCATGGCACCATATCCCTAAAGCTACCGGTGCCACGTCATGTTTTCTGTCAGCTAGTCATGCATTTGCGAGTCCCATCGTCCCCTCCAGGTTGCATGGGTGAAAGATCACCCAATGCATGCCACATTCAAAGCAACTCTTCACTATTACAAAGATCCCCACCTCTCGCTGGCACCAACGTGCAAGTAACACGCCAGTGTCTGCCCAGGTGTCGATCGTTGTCTCATTGTGACCATGCCAACAAGTTTCCATGGCCCATAACGCAAGATGACAAATGACCCTCCCATTTCTACCAAGAGGAATTAGTATAACATAATCCTTGGGGATGGCTCCCCAAACATGTACCATATTGCAGGGCCTAACTCATATCTCAAGCAAGCAGGTCATTTGCCTTCATTATTTCAAGGAAACCAAATATATTTCTTTGCTTGCTAAGGTCATTTAGACACCTAATATTTAAGGAAATTATCATCATTGGGATTAAGAGAGCCTATTGATGCCAATGTACCACACTAAGGAGAGGTGTCACTCTCCTTTAAGCTCCTCTTCACTTGACCACTCTCCCAATTAACGGCCTCCACACTTACTATAAGCATTTCTTTGCACACTTCAATATGTCAGGTGCATGATGAGGCTGGGATCCGTGAGGGAAGAATTTTCAATAGCCACCTCCACCAATACCCTCTTCCAGCATGGAAAACTCTTCATAAAGGCACCCCATACAAAGTAGAGCCACAATCAGAAAGCCTAGTATTTAATATCACACATCTTCTACATATTTGTTCCTGTAAAGCACACCCACACATCCTTGAATACTGCACCGCTTTTTGTGTGCTCAACTGCATGGATACTCTTAGATATGGATAATTTTGCAATATTTTCTGCATTCCGCTTTGGTGGGTTAAGATGCATAATATACTACGTTTCAGCATGCCACAGAGTGAATCATCTAGGTCGTGTGTGTTAGGGGAAGGGAATTGTAGGGGTGTTCACGAAGATAACGGACTAGAAACAAAAGTTGTGGCACATTACCAAAGAAAATAAAAGGTTGTGGGGAGGGAGAAGAGCAACTGCCCCTTCCTGGCTCCATCCCTGCCCACAAACCACAACTCGATACAGCAAGAGCACTCTTCTTCAAGTTTGAGTTCCATTAATATCACTAACAGTCAGAATCCACAGGAACTTCACATTTTCCACATTAACTCCAGGTTACAATAACCCAATGCTATCTGAGGGTCCCTATCACCCGAGACACCAAGTGCATGCTCCAGGCGAGTAAGGTGCTTAAAGATTCATGCATAGATATACATACATGCATACATTTACAGTAACACAAAATATGATGCATTATGCATACATGTGTTATATACATACTCAAACAACAATATATGCAATGCACATGCTATATGTGTGTATGTGTATAAATAAAATTGTGTATGCATACATATATAGACATACATATGTCTAGCTATGCATTTATGTTTCTAAGCTACCACATGAATGTACATGTATGTATGCATAATGCATATGCAGATGTGCTTATTTAACCAAGAGAGAGCACTCAATGGCTAGCAAAAGGAACTTAATGCACTAAAAGCATTTTGAAAAACAAAAAACCACAAATATGGTTTAGGTGCTCCCTAAGGAATGTGGTGCCTTGGTCCAGGTGCTCACCTAGACAGCACCTCAAACAAATTGTCTGTACCAAGGCTTAGTCAGGCACTCACCTTGGCACCTATAGGTGAGCACCCTCCAAAGCACTGCAGTAGACAAGTTGGATGGCTCCAAATCACTCAATCAAAGCCCTTCTTCAGAATGCTTGATAGCAGAAAAAATAACATTCTATTTCAGCAGAAAAGTCCAAGCAAATGCATATTGATAGCTAAGTGAATTTTTATTATAAAAACATTGATTAAACAAACAAACACCTTTTAAGAAACAAACAAACAAATCCAATCTATAACGGCCACTAATCAGAGACTTTGTGATAAATTAATATAATTGAAGACAATAAATATATCAACGCAGATAATTTTGCAAAAAGAAGAAAATTGCATGCTTCATCTATTTAAGTGGTCAGTGAATGTATACCTCACTACATAAGGTTATTCCTTATCCTTTCTGTTCTTTCTTTGCAGTTTGTGAACAACCTTGGATTGTTTCAACTGCTCTGACTTCACAAACTCTTCAAGCTTCTCCAATGCTAAAGGTTTCCAAACAACAAGAGATTAATTTTAATTGCAAATAAGATATCTTAACAATTAATTCAGAAACTCCCCGGTACTCAACACCTGGAAAGAAAACCAAAAAAAGAAAGAAAGAAAGAAAAATCCGGTAGTCAAATTCTAATAAAGAAAAATGTAAAAATGTTTAATACCATTTGAGTACATTGGTTGAAGGCGTTCAACTGATTCAGGGACCAAGGGATGAACACCACAGGTTTCAACACCAGCCTTATGCAGCAACTTCTTGAAAGGTTTCACCTGACAGAATGCCAAAGCTTAGATAAAGAAAACTGCATCTAGATGTTCTACATAATGTTCCTACACATTTGTATAACTGCTCCTTGTATTTTATTATTTCTTTCACAGTTGAAGTTATTCCAATTAAAAAGCAACCTACAAAGGTCAAATTAGAGAAAAAATGTGAAAATTCCAAGGGATTTATACATAAACGCCTCTGGATTTTTGATATTACACCATCTCCCTATAAACTTACTTCCCTTTTTCTTCGGAGAAACCTATAAACTTCATTCCAATAACACACCTTTTATGCCTCTTACTAAAAAGTCCAGCAACTTTAATGAATATGGACTTAAAAGCAAGAGAATTTCATTTTACCATAAGGAAAACATCAAACACACATGCTCTCTCTTCCCTTGTGGCCACCTCCTACTCTGCTTCCTCCCCCTACATCTCTCTTCCTCCCCTACCTCTGCCTCTGTGCTCCCTGCCCACCTCTGTCTCTCATTCTTTCCTTTCCACCTCTATCAACCTGCCCCTCTATCTTGAGGGGCTGCATGATGGTGGGGAGTAATAGTTGACTCTCATGCACACAGGCTCATCTCACCCTTATTGACAATGCATGGAAAAGAAAGCTATCAAGGGATTTAACAAAGCTTAAGCTCTAGATCCATCCCTCCAAACCACCATATGCTGCTGGAAGGTCCTTGAGATCCATAATTCAGAACCCATCCCAAAAGGTGGATTCCCCACATTTGCAAGCTACAAGTAGTTGTAAATCTAAATCTACTTGCACCTAACAAGAGCAGACCTCCTTGAGACCATGATTTGAACAAGTAATGGATAGAATGATGGCAATGAATGAGGAGAAAATGATGACACATGCATGCATGTACTGCAAGACCCTCAATGGTACTAATTTGCGACCAAACTAGGTGTGGGAAAGATTTGAGAGGGACATGATGTTGCTGGGAACTCCCTGGGCATGGATTCAAGATAAGGCCCGTGACAGGGTCAGCAGCTGCAGGGGAATTCTAACCCTAAGTCTAAAAGTTCCAAGCCCTTCTCAAAGCAAAGCCCCATGGTAGAGAAGACAGTGAAGTGGCAGGGGGATCCTGACCCTAATTCTAAAAGATCCAAGCCCTTCCCAACAACGGAAAGCAAAGACCCTATGGTACAGAAGGCAGTCGCAGCGGGATTATGATCCTAATTTTGAAAGATCCAAGCCCTTCCCAACAATGAAAAGAAAGGCCCTCTTCCACGTCAAAAGGCCACGGACATCACCTATTAACTCATCTTTCACCATCTTCAACAGCATGAACAGATGCACGATGTCAATATGTAGACCCTGGTGAATAGGAAAGATGAAAATGTGTTTTATGTTTATAAAGGGTTCAAGAAATAAAATTTCACCTACTTTAATGCATAAACATTAAAGCAACAAACATCTTTAACAGTAGAATACATGGTGCAAACATCTTGCAGGTTTCTAGGAAAATGCATGTAATTATGAAGATTCAGATGTACACATAACATCAAATGTTTCAAAGGGCAAGGACATTTACATAAAAATCCATTCCATCAGGACAACCCTGTGCATGAAGCTCCCGCTATGTGCAGGGTCTGGGGAAGCGTCAGACCACTGTGGGTCTATCGTATGCAGCCTTACCCTGCTTTTTTCACAGGAGGCTGTTACCACAACTTGAACCCGTGGCCTCCAGGTCACACAGCAGCAACTTTTACCATTGCAGGAAGGCTCCTCTTCATAAAAATCCCTTCCATGAATAGTACATAAAAGTTGAACAACAAATTTAAAAAAAAAAAAGTAAAAACAAGGACTTTCACATGGGCACTCCTTGAATCTATTGCAATAATACACATAGCACCAACTTCATCAAATTTGATAGAATTGTCCAATTTACACTGTGTATCCATCCATCTAGATATTTCATCAAATTTGATAGAATTAGACCTAAAGATGAGAAATTTTCACATTCAAGCTCTGGTGCTTCTGACTTCCATGCCTTTTTTTGGTGTTTTCAAGATAATAAGAATCTCGATTTACCAGGATGTAGATGAAATTTCATCAAAATCTGGGCTGTGCAGATGCAAGTTTACCTACCTAGGCTGGCAAAATGGATGGATCTCTTTGTAATCCAGCATCTCACCAAGATTAGGCAAACTTAGACAACATGCCACCCTATTTCACCGTCTACTATCCCAATTCACTCCTCTTGAATTCTTAGAGGCTTAGACCTTTTTAGAGGCTTATTAGGACTTCTTGGAGAAAGTATTCTTCTCCATTTTATTTCCCTTACCACGTTTTCCACTTAATCTCGTATTGATTTCTCTTAGTTTGTTAATCAAAGCTTGACGATCTGGCTAGATTACATGCATTTAAGCTTGTTAGGCTAGATTTAGCTGGATCTAAGCTTGTTAGGCAAGATGTAAATGCATTTATGCTTTATCTAAGCTTCCATTAGCTCTATAACCTGAGATCTAAGTTTCTATAAGCTCTATAAGCCTAGATCTAAGCATTCATTAGGTATATAAGAAAAACATAAGCTTTTATTAGCTCTATAAGCCTAAATCAAAGCTTGTGCTAAATTGATTTTTTGCATTTTATGAAAAAATAGCATAAATCACTAAATAACAATTAGGTCTTGCAAATGTAATCTTGTATGAACTATGAATGATGAGTTTATGATGCCTTTCCATAGTCTTATCATGCTTTTATGTGTGTGCTTATGGGTAGGTAATCATGTCTCATTTTAGTGGAAAGGTTGTGCTAGGGAGGTCATCTGGAAAGGATAAAGATAAATTGGCTGGTTAGACTGTAAGCCAATATGTAAGAAACAAAAGGCTTAATGCAATTTTTTGCAGAGAAATAACAATTAGGTCTTGCAAATGTAATCTTGTATGAACTATGAATTACGAGTTTATGATGCCTTTCCATAGTCTTATCATGCTTTTATGTGTGCACTTATGGGTAGGTAATCATGTCTCATTTTAGTGGAAAGGTCGTGCTAGGGAGGTCATCTGGAAAAGATAAAGATAAATTGGCTGGTTAGACTGTAAGCCAATATATAAGAAACAAAAGGCTTAATGCAATTTTTTGCAGAGAAATAACAATTAGGTCTTGCAAATGTAATCTTGTATGAACCATGAATTATGAGTTTATGATGCCTTTCCATAGTCTTATCATGCTTTTATGTGTTTCTTATGGGTAGACAATCATGTCTCATTTTAGTGGAAAGGTTGTGCTAGGGAGGTCATCTGGAAAGGATAAAGATAAATTGACTGGTTAGACTGTAAGCCAATATATACGAAACAAAAGGCTTAATGCAATTTTTTGCAGAGAGGTTGTGAAGGGTGTTGATATCACTAGGTTCAAGCATCACATGCTTGGTGATGACAAAAGTGTTGCCCAATGCAAACAATGTCCCAATGATGTGAGAGAACTTATTGAGTCAACGCAAAAAAAGAAAGACAACTGGGAAAGAAAAGAGCAGTTGCAGTAATAAAGGAGGCAACTTTTTAGGAAGTAACAGTCCATTTGTGACATAGATGATTACAATATTCAGCATCGAAGTGAAGGTGACAGCGATACAAAGGGAAGGTTATGTTACATAGGCAGGCTACAAGGGATGCTATGAAGCAAGTATAAAAGAAAAATGATTGAAAGAATCAAAGAGAATAAAGCACAAGATCTGCACACATCGAAATTAATGGGAGTGGACAATCCGCAGAGAAACAAAAGAATGCCTCTTTAGGCTCTAATTGCGCATTCTTTAGAATAGGTGGCATCCAAAGAAACCCAAAAGAAAAAATATAAGGAAATGTTTGGCAATGCCAGAGAAAGACTTGGAAGAGCCATTAGTAAGCTTTTCTTCACCAGCAAAATTGCAACCAATTTACTTCTAGACTTTGGCTACAATATATGGTGGATGAAAACAGCTAGGCAAGGACCACATGCAACCATGAACAGGTATTCCCATGAAAAAAGAGTTAAACAGTTATATTGATAGATTGAAGCCTTTTCGAGTGTGTGTGTGTGTGTGTGTGTGTAAAGATGTACTCTTGGTATGGCATGACTATCATGGTTGAATGGGTGAACAAGTTCCACAAAGAAGCACATCATCAAATTCCTTGCACATTGTGATGGAAAAACAGTCTTCTTAAAATTCGTTGATGCCTCAAACAAAGTCAAGGATTAAAAGTATATTGCAGCTTGTTAATCGAGGTGATCAATGAAGTTGGGAAGGACAATGTCGTGGAAATTGTCATAGACAATGGCAATAACTTTAAGGAAACTAGAAAGAAAACCATTTCATCCAGTTGGATTCCAAGTGTTGCGCACTTGAGCCTTCCTGGGGTAGAAAGAATGTTGCTTCCTCAGCCTTCCTGGGGTGATGACAAGCCACTTGAGCCTCTGCTTTCAGAACCTAGCCGTTGATTTTGGAAAAGCTTCCTCGACACCTTCCAATTTAATGCACCATTGGGTTGGAAATCGAGAGGAAAAGAAATCCCCTTCTTTGTTTGTCTTAGATTTTTTTTGGTCGAAAGGGGATAATCACACAAGGTTAGTGATCATCCATTGTTTTAAAGGCAATAATACAAATGAATAGTGACAAAGGCCACAACCCCTGAAAGCATGAAACAGCCCTGCGAATGCTTTCAACAAAAGCCCACTCCCCATTGAAGATAACTGAATTCCTCGGAAGCCTACCATAAAATAGAAAACGTTCTGCTCACTCTTTCCCCGTCCTAAATAGTCCTGCCCCTAAATTGTCCAAAAAAGCCTCCAGGGACAAAAAATTTACCCAACAGCCACCCTGCGCCATGCCTCCACCATAAATGGAGAAGAGGAGAGGTGGTCAGCAGCTTCCAAAGTAGCCCAACATAAAACACAAGTCAAATCCTCCCATGGAGCAAGCCTTCATCATTACCCTTCTTTTGCTGAAAATTAACCTTTTGCTTTCTTTTTGGGAATCCTAGCCTCCTTGCTGGAAAACCCCTCTTCAGCTATGCCACTGATCATTGAATTCATGCTCGATTACCCCAATAGCTAGCTTAGATTTGTTCACTCTTGTGGGACTCACTGGTTCACTTGGGATATAAGGACAAGGGCTAGACCAAAGAGCAAGGACTTCTAGCTATGAAGGATTCAACAACTTCAAAATGGCTCTACATTTATAGATGTCCTCACCATTGACATCCCTCTTGTCATTCTAACCCAAACTCGAAGATCTTATCATCATCAAACTATCATCTAATGCTCAAGTCAAGGGAAGATTGGACACCAATTGACTTCTCTCATAAGCCAAGCTAGGTGAAACAAAATGCCAAAGCCACTAATCACGTGGAGAATCACAAAAATCATTTACAATCATGATCATTATTGTCACCAATAAAAAATCATTGCAAGGATGAATTGGTTTAACATGGAATCACAAGATTTGCCACAAACTACATTGCCCCTAAGAGTATATTGGATCAAAAAGTGGGATGGAAGGCAATGTTCAACTATGGGATTGGTTTCAGCTTCCTGAAAGCAGAAGCAATGTTGGGAATCAAGTGGAGAGTTTAATAGAGAACACAAGATTTTGCAATGAGTGCACTGGTGTCATCAAAATTGTAGAGTCCATGGTGATAGTAACAAGCAAGTGAAAGAGAACCCCACATCAGGCATGTTAGATTATGTCCTTATTGAGTGTTTTTTTTTTTGTTATCTGTTATTTCTTGATGGGTCTTCACTGTAATTTACCCTTTGTCTTCTCTCTATGTAAAGTGGCTAGGGTTTCTTGGAACAAGAAAAGTCATTTCTTCTTCTCTTCCAACATGATATCAAAACAAGGTAAGTCCTAGGCTATTCGTGCTCTAATATCTCCCACCGAAACCTTTGAAGAAAGAGAGAAGATCTCTCTTCTTCTTGATTTTTCGTGCATCAATCCCGCTCTCAACCACACACAGAGAGCCCCACTGATCCCAGCCTCGCTGGAGCCATCGCAAAAGGCTTGCAACGTCACCACAGCACCCGCAGTAGCACCGCTTGAGGCTACTACAGTGTTGCCGGTAGCACTGCCCAGGCTGCTGCAGTGCCAGCAATGCCACCCAAGGGCTTGCAATGTCACCAGTACCTGCAGTGGTGCCGCTAGAGGCTGCAACAGTGACGACGGTACCGCCGCCTAGGCTGCTCAGCATTCGTAGCGTCGCCAAGGGCTGCTGTAGCATTACAGCAGTTCTGCCAGGGGCATAGGATCGCCGCCAACACTTCTACTGATCATCTAGAGGAGCAATCTGCACTTCTGATGCCTTTTCTTGCACCTCAGGCTGCGTAAACTGTTTGTCGTGGCTCAAGGCGCTCCTGTTGTTTGTGATCCGCTCTTGATCCGGTGATGTTGGAGTCTCTCTTGATGTTTTGAAATCATATCAGACCATAATTTCTACTACTACTTCTGCCTCTACATGGCAACGTCAAGACCTTCAAAAACTCTTGAAGTCAAGCCTATGAACTCTACCTCAATTGTTATTCAAGGCATCTCAATGAAACTTAATGGTATCCAAAACTACCTTCTATGGTCCCAACCATTCAACATCTTTGTAGGAGGACAGAAGAAGCTCTATATTTTGACAAAGCCTGCCCTGAACCTTAATCATAAGAATTTGAGAGATGAGAGAAAGACAACTACCTGCTCATTAATTAGATGATAAATAGCATTGATCCTCAGATCATTGCCAACCTCTTGTATAAAAAGACTAACAAAGAGATATGAGACAATTTAGCAAAGAAGTTTTCTCAAAAGTTTAATCATACTGGTCTAGGCAATATATATCATTGGATCTGGTCTACTCAGGGAAAGAGCTCATTAGTTGATTACCATACTAAGATGGAAGCACTATATGTTAGCACATATTTTATATTTCTATTTTTATGTTGGGTTGGGTTTGCTCCTCAGGAGATTTTGTGTACTTTCACCCTTTTGATCTCTCTCTATATAAGAGAGCCCTAGGGTTCTAATTCAAGTTAAGTCATTTTATCAAATTTGGTATTAGAGCACTGGTTCTAGGCCGTGGCCCTAAGTATCCCACCCCTCGCAGCCTCCAAAATCCTAACCACCAAACCTTAATCACCTCTCTCCCTTGTAAGCGGCAGCGACTCTCGACGGAGCTTCGACGGTGCGGGTGAGCCTGCTGCACCGTCAGCAGCGCTCAGGCGGCGCTTGAGGCTGCAACGCCTTGGTTGATCGCAGCGGCACCACAGGGCCTTTGGAGCCCTTCCTAGGCTCCGACGGCGACACGGTAGTGCCTTTGGAGGCCTATCTAGCCTCCGATGGCGACGCAACAACTACTTGGTGGACCTACAAAGGCCCTTCAAGCGGTCGGAGGAAGTGCTGCAGCAAGGTTGGAGGTTGATCTGACCTCCAACGACCGCGCAGCAGCTCGTGGTGAGCCTACGGCAGTGCTGTAGGTGCACTGCAGGCAACGATGATGGTGCAGTAGTTCGCGAGCCTGCGGTGGCGCTACATGAGCATGGTGGTCGCACAGCAGCCCACGATTGACCTTGTAAGACAAGTTGCAGGGATAGCCCTCTATTTAAGAATGAAGGCAAGCTTAGGGAAGCGTTGAAGCTTTCAAATGTCTGCGGAATCTTTGATGCACGACAAGAAGCGTTGATGCAATCTGTTTTATTGATTGATAAGGAGTTGTTTAGCTTCCTTTAGACATGTTGAACTCACCAAGAATTGTTGAGTTCATGATGGAGGCCGCTACGGAAGTAGGACTAGTCAGTCTTGACAGAGGCCATTGTGTCAAACAATGTCACCTGAATAGACGAAGAGGCCCTTCTACACGAGGTAAGGGCACCGTCGTCAATAGGATAACAGGCAGTGGGCCACTGGTATGTTCCCTAGCAAGATAGGTTATGTTCAGACTGTGACTAAAGCTGTCAAGCAGGTCGATGAGATTGTTACGAAAGAGGATGAGATGTGGTGTCTACCACTTTAGATACTATAGCTCTTGCTTCTTCTGCAAATGATGGATGGTTAATTGATTCCGGAGCATCCAGGCATCTTAGTGGAGACTGGGAGTGCTTCCGCATGGTGCGTGATGTTCCTCTTGGCAGGACTGTTTAGGTGGCTGATGGACACCTTTCTCAAGTCCAAGGCGAGGGAGAGGTTACTATATCCCCTACCTTAAGACTGTCCAATGTTCTATTTGTTTTCTATTTTCTGATCAGTTTGTTGTCAGTTAGTAGGATTACCAAAGAACTCAACTGCAGAGCAATCTTTAATAATGTGGGGTATGTTTTCCAAGACAAATTCACATGAAAAACTATTAGTGGTGGACACGAGGAAGGAGGCGTATACGGCTTAGCTCAGTCTCCCATTGGCAGTTGTTGGACAGGCAGATGTGGCTTACAAGGCAGGAACAGCACTTCATTAGCACCGTCGGCTGGGACATCCCTCTCTAGATCGATTGAGACAAGTTATTCCTCATTTATCATTTGCTACTGATTTTCTTTGTGACGCTTACCAACTAGGCAAGCATCATCGTTCCAGCTATTCTTCTAGCACTACGGCTGTGTCATCTGCATGTTTTGACTTACTCCACATGGATGTATGGGGCCCAAGTCGTACTCTAGACAGGTAGGGATTTCGCTTCTACATGGTGGTTGTTGATGATTTCTCTATACTATCATGGACCTTTTTGCTTCGTAATAAGTCAGATGCATGAAATACGATTGAGATGTTAATTAATCAGATCAAGACTTAATTTTCTACAGTTGTAAAGATTGTTAGAACCAACAATGCACTTGAGTTTTGCATCGAGAGACTAGCCCAGTTTTACAGCTCCCTAGGCATCATACATCAGACCTCTTGCCCCCATACGTCCCAACAAAATGGTGTGGTAGAAAGGAAACACAGACATCTCTTAGATGTAGCCCAGACATTGTTGATACGTCACAATGTTTCATTTTTCTACTGGGGAAATGTCGTTTTGACTGCTTGCTACCTAATCAACAGGATGCCTAGTTTGGTCCTTCGTGAGCAAATTCCGTATCAGATATTGTATCCAGATAGAGATTTGTTTGTTGTGCCTCCTCAAGTTTTCGGCTGTGTTTCATTTGTTCACATTCTTGGTCTTGGTAGGGACAAGCTTGCTCCTCGTGCGGTTAAGTGTGTATTTTTGGATTATAGTGCCACTCAGAAAGGCTACAAATGTTATGATCCCATTAGTAGGAGACTATGTTAGCATGGATGTCACCTTTCATGAGGAGGTGCCTTATTTTTCTATGAGGGGCCACCAGATGTTTACTTCAGATGCACCTGCCCCGATGCCCTTTCCCCCTGTCCAGCTTGAGGATATTCCTATCTCGACCCCCCTGCCTTCCGCTTCAGACTCCAGGAAATCCGTGGATGATTGTGAGAAGCTACATGGCTCAATGCGCATGTACAGTAGACCTCACTTGACTCTACAGAGGCCATCTCCGCCTAGGCCACAAGATTCTCCTACACAGGTGCATGTTGACTCCACTAAACTGCATGTTGATGATGGTCCCACAAGTTACTCTACGACGCTTGATGATACTAAGGATCTTCCTATTACTATTAGGAAGGCTCCACGCTCTTGTGCTCGCTGCTACGTTGCAAGTGATCTTCCCAGCGCTCATCTTGGGAAGTCGTTTGCCCAGTTTACTTCTGCCTTGTCAGCTGCAGAGATCTTCACTACCTACTAGCAAGCCATGCTTCATCCAAAATGGCGGGCTACCATGGAGGATGAGATGGCTACACTTCGGGGTCACAAGATCTAGGACCTTACTCCACTTCCTGACGGAGCTACTGTTGTTGGCTGTAGATAGGTATTCACAGTGAAATTCAATCCAGATAGGGCCATTGCCAGGTACAAGGCACATCTAGTGGCAAAGGAGTTTACCCAGGCCTATGGGGTGGATTTCTTTGTCACCTTTACACCAGTTGCTAGACTTCCTATTGTACGGGTACTGGTTGCAGTGGTAGTTTAGTTAGATTGGCCTTTACATCAGCTGGATGTGAAGAATGCCTTCCACTATGGGGATCTCCAAGAGGAAGTCTATATGCAACAGCCGCCTGATTTTGAAGCTCAGGGGGAGTGTGTATGCCAACTACAGAAGGCCATCTATGGCCTTAAGCAGAGTCCCAGAGCTTGGTTCCAGAGACTATCACAAGTTGTAGAGGCAGCTGGGTTCGGGAGGTTGACAACCGACTTCTCTTTTTGTCAGGAGGACTGGACGAGGTACAATAGTACTTGTTTATGTTGATGACTTGATTGTCACAGGAGATGATGAGCAGGGTGTTGTTGAGATTAAGCGCATCCTAGCAGAGCAGTTTGTCATGAAGGACTTGGGAGCTCTACGGTACTTTCTCGATATTGAGGTTGCTCGCAGCAAAAAGGACGTAGTCTTATCCCAGAGGAAAGATGCTTTGGACATCTTACAGGAGATTGAAATGCTTAGGGCCAAGGAGGTCAATATTCCTATGGACCCCAACATGCCATTATATGATGAGAATGCACAGTTGGTGGATAGCAAGCAGTACAGGTAGCTTGTGGGCAAGCTGCTATATCTCACTATTACGAGGTCAGACATCTCTTTTGCAGTAGGGAAAGTGAGCCAATTCATGGCCAAGCCAACATGCCAGCACTGGGATGCAGCATTGATGGTGCTCAGATACATCAAGAAGGCTCCTAGGAAGGGTCTTCTCTTTTCTAAGGGCTCTTCCATGACCTTGGTTGGATACTCCGATGCGGACTACGCTGGATGTCATGTGGATCACAAATCCATTACTGGGTTCTGCACCTTTCTAGCAAGAAGTTTGATTACATGGAGGAGTAAGAAGCAGAGCACAGTCACTAGATATAGTGCCGAATCTGAGTACAGAGCTATGGCTTAGACCACTGTAGAGATGATATGGATCACATCCCTGCTTACTAACTTGCAGATACAGTTTTCCAGCCCGATGGAGATGAGATATGATAATAGAGCAGCCACCTTTATTGCCAACAACCCAGCATTTCATGAGAGGATGAAGCACGTTGAGGTTGATTGTCACTACACCAGAGACATCATTCAGAAGGGGTTGCTTTTTACCACGCCAGTCACATCTGCGGAGCAGATTGCTAACATCTTTACCAAGCCCTTAGCTAGATCTCTATTTAATTCATGTGTATCCAAGCTGAGCATGATAAATATCTATGCTCCACCTTGAGGGAGAGTGTTAGCACATTTTATATTTCTATTTTTATGTTGGGTTTGGTTTGCTCCTCAGGAGCTTTTGTGTACTTCCACCCTTTCGGTCTCTCTCTAGATAAGAGAGCCTTTGGGTTTCTAATTCAAGTTAAGTTATTTCATCCAATTCTATATGAGGAACTTATGTGTTTTAGCCCTCTTGTTGTGATACATAGCTAAGACAATGTTAGGTATGGCAAGTTCATAACTTTCTAAATGGTATGAGTTCTAGATACCAGTCTGCTAAAGATCAGGTACTTGCTCTGGATAACATCCCTGAACTAGAGAGTCTATGGGAGACTTCAGAAGGTAGCAACTATTACTGTGAATGCAATGACACAGACTACTATATAGCCTGTTGTACCTCTTACAAAGATGTCTGCATCTAGTGTTCCCAGAGGGCATAGGGGCCCAGCAATAGGCTGAGGACGAGGATGCACTTATGAGCCATGTATTCATTGCAAACAAACAAACCACCCATCTGAGCATTATTTGGCCAAGTTTGACAGACCTGGCCAGGCCAATTCAACTGTGACTCAGGAGTTCCCACCTAGTGGAGTCCCATCTCCTCCACAAATGACTATGGACGTCTACTGCAACTACTTCAGCAAACTGCTCTACCTACAAAACCCCAGGCTACTTCCACTTCTTTTGCTGACTCTGTAGGTACTACAACCAATCTGGCTATGACATCCTCCACCTCCTAGATGGTGGATTCTGGTACATCCAATCACCTCACCAGTAAAATGGATGCTCTTACCTCTTTACGGTGATCCCCTAGTATCACTATTGTTAGATTAGTGAATGGGTCTTATTCTCCTGTTATTATTGTTGGTGGTGTCCATTTACCCCTTCCCTACAACTGTTCGATGCCTATTGCACTTCCGAATTTCCACTGAGTTTACAGATTATGCAAAGATTTCCAATGTCAAGTGATATTTAATGAACATTATGTTTTCTTTCAAGACATCTGGACAAGAAAGATGATTGGTAAGGGGATTCAGAAAGTCTTTACTACCTCAACGTTTCTCAAAATTTTGCTAGTGCCGCTTTTATCTTTGTCGATATTGATCTTTGGCATTACTACCTTGGTCATCCTTCTACTGCAAGACTTCAACAAATGTTTCTAAACTCTGTTCTGCCTTCTCTTGACTACGAAGCCTGTCAGCTTGGGTAACACCACTAGGTTTCTTTTCCGCCAAGAGAATAATTGCATTATGATGTCATGAGTCCTTGTCAAATAAATTATAGTTCTATTTTTTGGTATTTTCACATTTTTGAAGACGATTATAGTCATTTGTTTTGGATGTTTTTTATGAAGGATCGGCCAGAGAGATCAGTTTTGTACTAACTATTTTTTTTTAATGAAGTTCAAAATTTTAATTATAATGCCCTTGAGTTTATGCAATGTGATATCCAAGATTTTCTTGCTAAGAATGACACTATTTGCTAAACATCATGTGCCTATACTTCCCAACAAAATGATGTGGTTGAGCGAAAGCTTCGCCATGTCCTTGATGTGGCATAAACTCTTCTTATTGCCATGAAAGTACCCAAATATTTTTGAGAGGATGCCATCCTTACCGCCACTTATCTCGTAAATAAAGTTCCCTCCTCTATGCTTAACGATGATATTCTTTTTCGCATTTTATAGCCCAATGTAGAACTCTTTAGCTTACCACTATGGATATTTGGTTGTACGTGTTTTATCTACCTGTTTAGGGTTGTTGATAAGCTTTTCCATAGGTCAGTCAAGTGTGTGTTTCTAAGATACTCCCACTCTTAATAGGAGGTATCGTTGGAACAAATACTATGCCTCTACTAAATTGTCCTTTTTTGAGAGAGTGCCTTACTTCTATGATGAGGGCTCACTTGGATGGGTCACCCATGCCTTTGAGCGTCGCCCTAAGGATCATGTGTCTATTTCTTTGCCTTCCATGCAAGTTAAAGTCCCTGAGGAGAACCCAGTTGACTCATCTTCCACATCAGCATTTGATCCAAATGTTCCTCCAACCCAGTAGCCTAAAGATTTGCCTATTGCTTTACGAAAAGCAGTAAGAAGTTGTACTCTTCATCCTGTCACATTATACTACTGTTGACAATCTTAACCCTGCTTTGAAGAATTTTCTATATCTTTGTTTACCATGGTAGTTCCAAAAATTATAATGAAGCTACGCAGAATCCAGGTTGGAGGATGGCTATGGATGAGAAGATGATTGCTCACACTACATGAGGCACTTGAGAGTTGACAAATCTTCCTAATGGTGCAACATTGGTTGACTGCTAACAAGTTTACATAGTAAATTATAAACCAGATGGGACTGTTAAGAGACTACAACCAAAGCTGGTTGCAAATGGCTATACACAAGCCTACAGAGTGGATTATTTTGATGCATTTTCTCCAGTGGCCAAGCTCAACTCACTTCGTTTTACTCTGTCAGTGGCACTAAATAAACAATGGCCTTTACACCAGTTTGATGTCAAGAATGCCTTCCTGTATGGTGACTTGTAAGAGAAGGTTTATATGACCCAACCACCAGGTTATGTGGTTGAGGGGGAGAAGGTATGCCACCTACGAAAGGTGATATATGTACTAAAAAGCAAAGCCCCATAGCATGGTTCCAGAGACTCAATGGTAAAGTCCAAAAGATTGGTTTCCTAAGATCCCCTTCAGCTCATTCTATTTTTTTTTGACATAAGGAGTTAGGTGTTGTCACTCTGGCTATTTATATTTACAACATGATTCTCACCAGTGATGATGTTACAAGAATTCAAGAAACCAAGGATTTCTTGCAGACAACGTTTGCTACGAAGGATTTAGGCAGTCTTAGATACTTTCTAGGTATTGAAGTAGCCAAAAATTCTAGTGGCATGGTTCTCTCATAAAGAAAATGTCATGGAGCTTCTTAAAGAAACAGGTAAGCTTAGATCCAAGCCCTCTTTTATTTCTGTAGAGCCACAAGGGCACATAAAGAAGGAAGATGATCCTTTGTTTAAGGACAAGAAATAAAATAGCATCATTGCGATGCTTCTATGTGTCACTATTACTAGACCATATATTAGCTTTGCAGTCAATAGGGCAACTTAGTTTATGGAGAATCCTCACTACAATCATTAGCATGCAGTTTGCTTTATCCTGAAGTACCTCAAACATAACCCTAAAAAAGGCTTATATATGAAGAATGATGCAGACTACGCAGGCTTTACAGAGGATAGAAAGTCTACTACTAGATATGCCACCTTTCTCAAGGGTAATTTGGTCACCTGGACGAGAAAGAAACAAACAGTGGTTGCTCGTTCCAATGCTAAAGCTGAATACCGTGCCATGGCACATTCTACATGGGAGATTATGTAATGGTAGACTTCCTTGCTAATCTGGGGATCAAAGTACACCTTGAAAATCGATCTACTACCTTCATTGCCTCGAAACCAATTTTCACAAGTGCACCAAGCATATTGAGGTGGATTGTTATTTTGTCAAAAACATGGTTATTGAAGGGAAAATTAGCATTCCTACTACTACATCCGAAGATTAGATATTTTCACAAAGGCATTTCTAAGTCATTTTTTCTTCTCATCCAACAAGGCAATACCTGCAAGGCTCTCTTCAAAAAAAAAAAAAGTTGCATCTACAAGGCTCCACATAATGAAGAAGGTTGAGAAAAATGTTAGAAGATCGAAGGAGGTGTTTTTCAAAATTATCAAGAATCAATGGAAAAATTGTCACTAGTATGACTACGAAGTGTGACATCCCAAGTTCCACATTGAGCATACCACCAAGTTACTACCTAGTTAACGCTATTAAGCCACATGCCCTAATAGGGCTACCACCAACTAACCAAAATGCTTAATCACATGTTAATTATTAGTATACCTTTATACCTATTGTAACCCCCCTAAATTAACAAGGACCTTTGTGGGTTTATGGGGCTTCAGTTGACCCAAATCTCTCTCCCCCAATGATATTGGTGGTTCCACCCAACAGTAGTCTTTCCTCGCTAGCTTTCTTACTAATGGTGGCTCTACCTTTTGGATAATCCTTTCCTCCTACTAGAGAGAAGTTCATACCATTCAGCGACTTCTCAAGTTTCACACTGAACATGACAACAAGATACTACCAACTTCATATTATTGAACCATAAGTCCTAATAAACCTATCACCAATCAGCCCAAAATGCTCTAGTCCATATCTGTAATATGCCTCCCACCTTTTTATACCACTAACAACCGTCCCAAACCAACGAGGTGGCGTTATCTCTATGGGGCAAGGGTGCCATGCTTAGACTTATGGTATAAATTTATCATTTCACATTAAATAAAATTATAAGTTTCTGATATGAATTTGGTTCATTATTTCTAGCCTACTATCTAAATCTAAGGTACCCATTTCCAAAATCCAATTGATATTTCAAAAGTCCTATTTCTTTTTCAAATCACGAAATAAGTCTAACTGCCAAGAATTCAGACATATAGTTTGCTTTTCCAATAGAAAAAAAAAGCTAATTTCCTAGCAATAAACAAATCACCACTGTGTAACTCAATGAGAATATTCAGTAAAACAAAAAAGTTTTTCTTTTAAATGGGGAATTTTCATATTCCTTACCTCATGCTTTCTTAGCAAGGTAAAGCACCGCCCTGCTTGGCCAGCCCTTGCTGTTCGCCCTGCTCTGTGAATGTATGCCTTAATATACGAAGGCATGTCATAGTTGACCACATTTCTTACTCCTTCAACATCCATCCCACGTGTCATTGCATCTGATGAGACAAGAACATCAATCTTTCCCTCTCGGAATGCAGTCAGAGTTTTGCTGCAGTGCCATGTGCCACATGAAAAGAGAATGTAAAAGAACAAAAAAACGAAAATAGAATCCAAACAAAAAGCTAAAATTAGTGCATCAAATGAAAGTAAAAACAGGTAACAGAATTTAACTCATATTCGTCAAGATTCTCAAATATGATTTACCCGATGCTAATCTCCGGGGAACAAGAAAAGCCAAGTAGGAAGCTTTGGACAGGATGCATTTGTATACAGTAACAGAGGCGAGAAAGGACTTCTGATTACCTGAGGAATTTCCTTAGTTTAGTGGATGAGGAAGGACTCTTCATCCTAATCAAAAATCAATTCCAAGAGACATTGGAACGCCGTTTCACGCTTCCCTCTACCCCACATGCCACCCCAGAAAAACCATGGAGGCATGCTTCCATTCCACAATAAACCCCATCCATTGCAACAAGCACCAAGTGTTTTTCATGATCCATCTCTCTTCACCGACCCCTCTTTTTCTCTGCAACTTCTCCCCTCAACCCTTCTCTCTGCACTGCAGTTATCCTCTCTTCCTTTCTCTAAGCTATTCAAATGCCAAAATCTACCAGCAGCAGTAGCACAAACAGGGCTCCATCTTCGCTGTCCCTTGAAATAAGTGCTGGTTAAGGAACAGTATGGGATTGATGCAATTTTAAAGTTATTCTTATCAGCAATTAAATTATAGAGGTCTTCTTAACCCCTGTTATGAGAA
This sequence comes from Thalassia testudinum, assembly GCA_037157565.1. Taxonomy (NCBI): domain Eukaryota; kingdom Viridiplantae; phylum Streptophyta; class Magnoliopsida; order Alismatales; family Hydrocharitaceae; genus Thalassia; species Thalassia testudinum. Next base: position 44,038,255 of record JAZHRO010000059.1, read on the forward strand.
TTTCTGCCAATATGTTCAGGTAACTATACTTTCAAGGTTTAATTAATTTTACAATTCTTTAGGTGTTCAGTTCAGTTCCTGGATGAATTTGACTGATCTACAGGAGGAACTAAGTATGGCATCCAAAGCTGCAGAAAAGAAAAGAAAATTATTACTTTGAGAATTTATAATTATTCAATTTGGTTTTTGACGGATTGAACATATAACAAGAGGAACTTCATACAGTGTGAAGCAGGAGAGAATTCTTGTAAAAGGTGTTGAAGTCTTTTTATTTCTTCCTTTCTATGCTTATTGTATGTATTTTTATTTCCTTGAATGCTATCATGTAATTACGCATTAGCCTCTGAATAAGGGAGCTATGCTTTGGTGCATAAAATAAACCGCCCCCATTTTCTTCTACATGATATCAAAACAATGGTCATACAGCGGTGTTTGATACCCACCTTGAGTCTCATCTTTTTTTTCTCCTCTTCACCAATAAAACACAAAAAAAGGGGAAAAGCCCTAACCTACAAGCCGAAGAAGCCAACCACCACCCTACCCTTCCCCAGTCGGCCAGCAACCAATCTGAAGACTCTGAACCTCTCTCATCAACACCAAGCCCTTGAGGGTCTCACACTGCCACCAAGTGTCGCCGCAGGGCAACTAAAGGCCCCACATGACCACCAGCCGAGTCCACCAACCCCATGAAGGCTCTACGCAATCTCCTACAGCTGCCTCTGATCCTCCATGGGTCTACAGCAAATACCTAGTGCTATCTCCAAGACCTTGTTGGATGTCAGGTACACTCTATTTAGGCCTAAACCTGTTCAAGGTCTGGGCCAAGCCAGGCCATAGGCCGAACTTGAAAAGAAAACCTAGCCCAAGCCCTACCTGGGTCGGCCCATCAACCTACATTTTTGGACCTAATTTATTGAAAAGATTGTAGTTCTCTACCTAAAAGAAACTAAAATCTATATAAAAAAACGTCTTATAAATTAAACAAAACAGAAAAGAAAAAAAAAGCATAGTTAACTAAGAAATAAGAACAGTAATGACATAACTTAGATAAAAACCAAACATCTTAAATTTCCAAAGTACATAATCATATAAAAATATGTACCTGATTGTTATGGGGAGGTGGGGTTTCATTTTAGCCAGAAATGGGAGATGGGTTTAGGAGGAGGGCTTGGATGAGAGATGAATTTTTTTGCTCAGGGGATAAGCCGGTAACCTTATTTGAACCAACGCTAACATTAAATCAGGCTGAGCTGACTTTACAATCTCGAACGCAAGCCCGACCTGCCTTAGACTGGGCCTAAACTTGGGTCAGGCCAAAGCCAAATTTTCCAAGCCCAAATGTGACCCATGAATGGGTTAGGTGGGCGGTGGCCCAACCCATCGGGCAGGTCTATTTAGGCCCTTTCAAACCCGCTTGGCTTATTCTTAGGCCAATGCTACTATTCAACCCCATCCTAGGTTCTCGATCCATAACTTTCTCATCAAATCTTGCTTCAGCCATGAATCTCTACATCCTCGAGATGTGTGCAACATACATTGTCAGTCCACTCATCTTGTGCAACTATGAGCGTCATCTATTTTTTTGAAAGGGTCTGTGCGTCGTCTATTCCTACATATCATGTATGATGTGCTATCTCTACCTCTGAGATGGTAATTCATACTATGTGCCCCTGCCCCCATGGCAACGTGTGGACAATCCTCTTCCTCTGAGACCAAACCATTGCCCTCCACTACTGTTTTCATGGTTTTAAGGGACCTTCATCAAGTGGAAGAGGGTTCAAGATCTTTGTTGGAGGGAAACGAAACTCTACATCCTCACCAAAGATGCCCATGGCTTCAAGGTTGCAAATTAAGACAAGATTACATGGTTATGAACTAGCTAATGAATAACATTGAGCCAGGGATAGCAGCTAATATGCCATTTAATAAGAATGCCAAGGAGATTTAGGAAAGCCTTGCAAGAAAATACTTCTAGAAGTCTAGTGACTCTAGACTAGCAGATATCCACCGGTGCATATGGTCTACTAATTAGGGGGCCATGTCCTTGATAGTCTACCACACCACTATGGAGTCTTTGTATGAGGAGCATCCGAGCATGATATCTTCCAACCTTCATGTTGTACTAAACAAATTACACAAAGGGCAAAGTGACAGGTTTATCAATTTTTATATGGTTTGGGAACATGGTATCCGTCCTGCCAAAGATCAGCTTCTATCATCTAATACCGTTCTAGATCTTGATACTATCTACAGTAGGCTACAAAAGCTTGATGTGGATGTCTCTCAATCTGCTACTTCATCAATCTACCTTATCATACAAGAGTCCATTGCATTGGCTATCTCTGGTGGATATGGTGCTGCTTCATGTGGTCGCAGCTGCAGCTAGGATGGTGGCCAAGGTAGGGGTTATGTTTACTCACCTTGTGTGCACTACAAGTGCACAAATCATCCATTTTAGCTATGCTGGGATAAGTTCAATAAGCCAGCATGGGCATATCTGAATAAAAGGGAAGTTGTCTCATTTGTACAAAATGAGACAGAACAAATGACCAAAAGTTATCTGCTATAAAATGGGATGTTAAATGGAGTTTGGATTTGAATAGAAATGTCTTGATAAATCAGACCGGCAGAGCAAAAAAAAGGTGTGGTAAACACTGTCACTCCATGCAACTCCCCTTAAACGATCATAGATTGCTCCTAACAATCATTTGCTAGTCGATTACTTCAGAAATACAGGAAGAGTAGATGCTGAAGATCTGCCTATTGAAGTATTGATCGAGATCATAAGTGGCATTCACAAGTTGAACTGCCAAGGCTGATCTAGAGCTACAAATTTTGATATTGATGGAACTTCCACCCCAAAGAATACACGTACATGAACATTTGAGACTGCATTGTATATGAATGGATGGTGAGGGCAACCACTTGAACTCTTTTGGTGACGAATAAAAGGAGAGATGTGCATACATAAAGAATTCAGGGCAACCACAGATTGACAAGGCAGCCACCTAAACTCTTTTCGTGATGAATAAAAGGAGAGATGTATATAAGTAAAGAATTCAGGGCAACCACTGGATTGTCAAGGCAGCCACATTAACCCTGTTAGCTATGAATAAAAGGAGAGATGTGTATGTGTAAATAATTCAGGGCAACCACTGGATTGTCAAGGCAGCACTTACTTTGATTTGTTACTAGTACGTTCTTAGAAAAGGGTCCCATTGTGATTTTTCGTTTTTAACAAAATATAATTCTGCTTTCATCCTTGGTTTGGTTCTAGCGCTGGACCCATATTCATTATAATCAAAGACACCCCCATGTAGAGCAACCACCTCCTTCAGTTATGGTTGTGTAAAAATCAGTTTGACCCTTAGCAAGCTCAAAAATGTCAGACGAAACACGATGAAACTTATACTTGAAATAAAAGGAAAAGAAACATGGTAGGGAGAATAAATACTTAATTCAGTTTCAGTAACATGCAAACGCATTCTTCACTTTGTTTGCTGCTCATCATGTACATTTGCTCCAAACTATGTACACTAACATCGCCATCTGTTTAACATGAAGCATTTTCCACATTCACTGACAAACTTCTTTCCAAGTCCTGAAATGGGCATCCTAAGTCCTCTAAGTCCATAAGGGAGAAAAGCAACCAATATGGAATATGAGAACTGTTATTGAATGTATGTAGCTGTTGGCTTGTAATCCCAGCATATCTCTTAGTCATTTCCCTATGCTAGAAGTACTTTTGGCCCATAGGCTTACAAAATATTGTATTGGTGCAGGGTCCTAAGGAGTGTGGCTGTGGCCATATCTCCCTTATATATTGTATTGATGCATGAGCTTCAACCTAGCCACTCGATTTCCCATGAAGAATAGAGTGGATCATCCTAGGCCGAAGTCATACCCTCGGATATGAATCTTAAGGTCATTTGAATTAAATCTTTGATCATAAAAGCTCTACTTATAACTAAAGTAAACAAGGAAAAGCATCGATCTTTAGCATTACAAAAGTGTATAAAAGCTAAACATTTCTCAGCTTTCAAATTCTAACAACTTCAATCCAAAAGTATACACATAAAACCAACTTCTCAACTTTTTGTGCCATAAAGATCATATTCCATCCATTGCTCAACTTTGTTAAAGATTAATGGCACGAATCTTTATATCATGTTCAACAGCAACTCCATCCTTCTGAAACTCATCACTCATGATCTGCCTTCATCCCTTGAATGTAAAACTTGCCCTCTCAATCCCTGCAGTCACCCTGTGAGCTTCTCCCTCACAGAGAAGAGGTCCCTGATGTCCACCTGCACATGAACGAGCTCCTCACATATGCCCTTGAGCGGGTGGACATCATCCTCAACATAGAGGGATCCCACATAGCTTACAGATCTCGATGTCCGCTTGACACTGATCTTAGCAGTGGTAGAGGTGGAGAGGTGAAGCTCATGTTGGGTGGCATTGAGCTCCTACTCGTGGGCAAGGTGGGTGGCAGCGAATCACTGGTAAAAGCACGTCGATCTCGTGTTGTTGTGCGACGAGGGCTGCATGTAGCCATTGATGCGGTGTGACCCATCTAATAGGGATTGTGCCCAACAATCAAAGGCTGCAGATGGGTGGAGAAGGGCCTTGCTAACAGGATGAGTCAGTGAAAAAGATGGCCGAGGAAGAGTGTCATCGAGAAGGATAGACAGAGGTGATAATGTTGAGTGGTTGCAAAGGTGAGAGCATTGGATTAGGAAGAAGTTGGATGGAAGTGGCACTCATTTCTATGCGACAAGCTGGGCACTATAGGCATATATGCTCCACCTTGTTGAAGTCCTTTCTTTCCTTTTACGCTTGTTATATGTATTGTTATTTCCTTGGGTACCATCATGTAATTTACTCATTAAACTTCCTTATATAAGAGAGGCTAAGGTCTCATCAATAGAATAAGCCATCATGTTCTTCTACAAAAGGAATGCATGCTATGTTAAATGATTATTCACAAAAGGAATCCAGTTTTGACGAATCTGTTAGAAGAAACAAGTGTCATGCTCTTCTTTGGAACCCTAATCCTCGTTATATAGAGGAGTAGGTGGGGCAATTACAAGCAGTTCCAACGAAATTACACAAAGATAGAAGCACTTCTTAAGAAAGGTAGAAGCACCAAAGCTAACAAAATCAACAATAAAGAGTGCATGTCAATGCTCTTCCTCAATTACAAGCAGTTCCAACGAAATTACACAAAGATAGAAGCACTTCTTAAGAAAGGTAGAAGCACCAAAGCTAACAAAATCAACAATAAAGAGTGCATGTCAATGCTCTTCCTCAAGTTAGAACGTTGTTGTGGTATATGTATGAGGGGGTATTCACGTCATTTCTTTATTTTTCCCACATCTCCTATCTCTTATAAAGGAACATAAGATTTTGCGTCGTCAATAGATTGAACTATTTCCTTCTACTTGGTATCAAAGCCTTAGCTCTGGTATCCCACCCCCAAAACCCTAGCTGCCATCACACCGCACCTCAACCCTGCCCCCGGCATCTCTGTTCCTGAGGGTCGATCACCGGTCTTCCCGTCGCCACCGCCTCCTGCACGCCTCAGACTCACCGTCGAGGGCTCGTAGCCGCAGCGTCGAGTGGCGCATGCACCGCCATCACCCTCTGCGTGCTCGTAGGGCCCCTGCTGTGGTGCAGCAGAGCATCCTAAGGCAGCGCGCGCTCCTCCGTCAACTTCCTCTTACCCCGTAGCGCGCTGCTGCAGGGCGAAGGCGGTGCACCGGTGACCGACCTCCCTCGCCTCCCTCTCCTGGCGCGGCGGTGCTCATCGTAGGGGCCAGTTGTGGCTTCCTAGCGGCGACACAGCTGCTGTGGGGGTCGTCGACGACAGCAAGGAGATCCACCTACAGCTGCGGTGACAGGAGCTAGGTTCCTATTGCTGCTCCTGCTCTTCTAGCAGCAGAGGTTGCAAGGGAGACTTGGGAGGGCTTACTTGGGAATCATCCATGTGTCTTGCATGATGATTCTTGCGCAAACTCTCTCTCAACAGTGATTAGCGTATGATTTGGTACATTTTATGGGCTTGTGTGGTGTTTGCAAAGGCACGATGAGTTCACCAGGTAGCTCAGAGGTGACATCGGGTACCGCTACAAATGCAGGCAATCACAAAAGTCCATTCTTTACTCCTATAGTGAAGTTGGATGAAGCCAACTAGCGAGATGGTCTCGCACTTTCCTGATGACGATTGAAGGCCATGATAAGGAGCATGTTCTCCTTAAAAAGGAGCTCGAGCAAAAAACTGGCAAGAATGTCAGTTGGAAGAAGGATGATGCCATGGTCCGTGCATGGATCATGAACTCTGTTGCTCCATCAATCGGAGATGGCATCATGTACTTTGCCACTGTCAAGGAGATGTGGGACAATCTCTGCAACACATTCTCCAATGAAAAGAATTATAGTCAAGTTTTCCAGATTCATCATGATCTAGTCAGTTTGAAGCAAGAGAGGAAGACTCTTGCTCAGTACTATACTATATTCAAGGGGATGGTTGCCAACTACGATGCTTGCCGCCCCGTTTGTACATGTGCCACCCAGAGGGAGTACAGGAAAGAGTTTGTTGTACTACAGTTCTTACAAGGGCTAAGTATGAAGTATGAAGGTGCTCGTTCTCAGATGCTGACTCAAGCCTCCCTTCCATCTCTGGAGGAGGCCTATAGCAAGTTGAGTCGTGTCTAAGTGAGACCTACTCCAGAGATTCCAGGATAGAGCACTGCTTTGGCTGCTTTCAGTAATCATGGAGGTCCTTCTACTCGAGGTAGGGGGCGTGATCGTGGACAGAGCAGCCGTCAGCACACCACCTACACCTTTCGTGGAAAGGTGGGTCATGTGGAGGCCTCATGTTGGGCCAAGCATGGCAAGCCCGCAGTGACCGATCAGGGTGTTCCAGGAGCTATTGATCAGATGGAGATGATAACAAAGGCAGAATATGATGCACTTACTCACAGGTTGGCACAGTTGACACAGGAGATGCCTACTTCTTCAGAGAATGCAGCCTTTGCCACGTCCTCAGGTAATGGTTGGTTGGTTGACTCAGGAGCATCTAGGCACTTGACTGGTGACAGGGACAATTTCCAGAATATCTATGATCTTCCTCCAGGGAGGACAGTTCAAGTGGTTGATGGCCACCATTTGTAGGTTAAGGGTGAAGGGGAGGTTACTTTGTCCCCAAGCTTGCAACTTCCTGATGTTCTTTTTGTGCCTGATTTTCCTATTAGTTTATTATATGTTAGTCGTATCACTAGATATCTAAATTGCAGGGCCATATTTGAAGATGTAGGTTGTGTCTTTCAGGACAAACTCATCGGGAGGATGATTGGTGACGGACATGAAGGCGGGGGGGTTTACCAACTGGTTTAGACTCCTTTTGCAGCCAGATGTCAGGCAGGGATAACTCACAGTGCTGGGACAACTTTACAGTGGCATCGTCGGCTCGAACATCCTTCCTTGGATCAGTTGAGACGGATCATCCCCCACTTGTCACCTACTACAAAGATCAGATCCGATGCTTGTCAGCTGGGCAAGCATCATCATTCCTCCTACTCGCCTAGTACCACGACTGCGTCTACTGAATGTTTTGATTTAGCGCACATAGCTGTTTGGGGTACAAGTAGGATTCCGGATAGACAGGGCTACAAATTTTATTTGATTGTCGTTGATGATTTTTCCAAACGGTCATGGATGTTCTTGCTTAGAAATAAATCAGAAGTTGGTGATGTCATTCAAACTTTTATTAATCAAATAAAGACACAATTTTCAAAAATTGTTAAAGTTGTATGATCTGACAATGCATTGGAATTCTGTACTAGACAATTGGCTCTCTTCTGTTGCTTTCTTGGCATTATTCACCAGACTTCCTACCTCCATACGTCTCAGCAGAACGAGGTAGCAGAGAGGAAACACAGACATGTTTTGAATTTTGCTCGGACTTTGCTGATACATCACAATGTCCCGTCTAGTTACTGGGGAGATGCAGTTTTGACTGCATGTTATTTGATTAATTGACTGCCAAGTTCAGTCATACAGGAGCAGATCCCCTTGCACGTGTTGTTTCCTGGTAGAGATTTATTTATGGTGCCACCCAAGATTTTTTGTTGTGTTTCATTTGTTCATATTCTTGGTCCTGGTAGAGACAAGCTCACACCTCATGTTGTGAAGTGAATTTTTCTTGAATATAGCAGTACACAGAAAGAATATAGATGTTATGATTCGATTGCCCAACGACAATACGTAAGCAGTGATGTTACCTTTCACGAGGAGATACCTTATTTCTCTATGAGGGGGCATAACATGACAGGTTCCTTCACTCATGCTTCGATGCCCATTCCTCCACTATAGTTAGAGGATATTCCAGTTACAGAGCCAAAGGTTAGAAATAGGGCAGAAGGGCACGGTACTAGCATCAGTGGATCAGATGCCAGATCACATAGTCATATTCCTTCTCCTCCCTTCTCCTCCACGCCACCAATCCCTCCCACCCAGGTATAATCTGACCCCACTGATGTTGCTTCTAGTGACTCTTCTGTAGGTTAGGATCTCCAATTTGATGATGCTAATTATTATCTTCCGATTGCCATGAGAAAAGCTCCCCGATCATGCGCTCACTACCGAGTCACTGGCACTCTTTGCACAGCCAATCTAGGGAGGAGCTTTGGCCAGTTCACCTCTGCCTTATCTAGTATTGCGATTCCCACTACATATCAGCAAGCCATGCTTCATCCAAAATGGTGACAGGCCATGGACGAGGAGATGGGTGCCTTACAGTCTCGACAGACGTAGGAAGTTGTTCCTTTGCCACAGGGAGCAACATTGGTTGGATGTCGTTAGGTTTTTACCATGAAGTATTATCCTGATGGAAACATTGCAAGATATAATGCTCGGCTTGTTGCAAAGGGGTTCACCCAAACGTATGGGGTGAACTTCTTTGATACCTTCTCTCCTGTCGCTAGACTCCCGACTATCCGAATTCTACTATCTGTTGCCACTCACTATGATTGGTCATTGCATCAAATGAATGTTTTCGAAAGATCGAAGGTAGGACCGTAGCATTACTTGTATATGTTGATCTAATTTTGACCGGAAGTGATGAGGCAGGAATAGCAAAGATAAAACAGACATTGCAGGACAAATTTATTATAAAGGATCTGGGCGAGCTCAAATATTTTCTTGAAATTGAAATAGCTCTAGGCAAAGGTGGCATCGTCATCTCACAGAGAAAGTATGCTCATGATATTCTACGGGAGACTGGGATGCTAGGAGCAAAGCCTGCAAGCATACCCATAGATCCCAAAGTGCACCTATACGATGGGGAGTCTGCCACAGTGGATAGTCGATCCTATAGATAGTTGGTGGGTAAGCTGCTATATCTTACCATCACAAGGCCGGACATTTCCCTGATGGTTGGTAAACTCAATCAGTTTATGGATAGACCTACGAGGCAGCACTGGGATGCTGCCATGCAAGTGCAGAGGTATCTGAAAAAGGCTCCTAGGCGAGGCATATTGCTCACCCGAGGAGCAGCCATGGATGTGGTGGGATATTCTGATGCTGACTATGGAGGGTGTCTTTTGGATAGAAAGTCCACCACTGGTTTTTGCACTTATGTTGCTAGGAATCTGGTTACATGGCGTAGCAAGAAGCAAACTGTGGTATCCAGATCAAGTGCAGAATCTGAATACCGCACCATGGTGCAAACGGCTGCATAGATGATCTAGGTAAAATCTGCACTTCGTGATCTTCAGGTGCAATTGACTGGTCCTATGGAGATGAGATGCGACAATCAGGCAGCTACATTCATTGCAAACAATCCGATGTTTCATGAGCGGACCAAGCATGTGGAGATAGATTGCCACTACATCAGCGATCTCATTCAAAAGGGAATTATCTACACCTCGTCAGTTTCTTCTGAAGACCAAGCGGCTGATGTGTTCACTAAACCCCTTAGCGAGAGTGCTTTGATGCATGTTGTAGCAAGCTGAGTTTGATTGATATTTACACTCCAGCTTGAGGGGGAGTATTGTGGTATATGTATGAGGGGGTATTCTCGTCATTTCTTTATTTTTCCCATGTCTCCTATCTCTTATAAAGGAACATAGCGTTTTACGTGATCAATAGATTAAACTATTTCCTCCAACTAACGTATATATCTAGCATGTTCAACTTGGAGAGAATGACAAAAACTATGGATGCACCAAGGCCTAACTAAATATATCAACCACTTGTCCCAATGTTGTCAAGGGACTTGCCTAGGCATGCCTGCATGCCAAGACAAGGCAAGGTGAGACTCTGGCATCTGGCCAAGCCCCAAAAAGGTGATTTGCCCAAGGCACTATGTATACCTACCTGTATACGTATGTACATACATGAGGCATGCAAACATAAATGTAAGGCATGTGTGTCTATGTTTTTTTCTTAAGTGTGTGCAGATATGTATATATATACAAATAGTATATACAGATACACATTTACACATCTATATAATATGTATGGGTATCATGTAAGCATGTGTATATGTATGTATATCATGTATGTATTTGTCTAAGCATTTAAATATATTTATGCATGTATGTGTGCACAATCAATCACATTTTGTGTTACATTCTATATGGAAATATATATATGTATCTACATATGTACATATATGTATGTATAACTTAAAACCTAGTGCCTTGGGTGATAGAGACCCTTGGAACGTTTTAGTGCCTTGCCTTTGACAACATTGCTTTGAATGATTGATGTCAGGAGTACAATCATGACATTGGCAAGCCTCATCCTACAATGGAAAGCCAAGTGGAACACATACGGTGTTAGAAAGCTTTCCATTTACCAAGGTCTCAATTACTTCAAATAAGTCAACTACTACGATGCAGTTCCCAAATTTCTACAACAATAACATCATATAACTTTGTGTCATCTCGGTTGTTACCAAAACGGGGGGCTACTGAAGTCTAGTGGCCACCCTTTCTAACCTCAAACAATGAAATAAAACAACAGTCGACAGAGACAGGTTGAGGATGCCCAAGAAAAGCCAAGAAAAATACTCCTGACCATATGATCCAGCAACTTCATACTCATAAATATTCAATCCATTTTTTTCACAAATCAACCTTTTCATTACTGAAGCATTTAATACATGATGCATGTTATTTCCCTGCAAGAAAGAAATTTTTATTAAGGCTGAATGTTAGCATACCTTCGTACAGATTGGCATTGCAAACGAGAATATTCATTAATTTTGTAAGGAAGCCCACCAAGAAGATTTAACAAGGTGCTGAGTCTATGAGTTGATTCGATGGAAGAAGCGAAAACAATAGTTTTCTCCCCTCTCAGATCTTGTAAAAGTGCAGCCAGGTACAGGGGCTTCACCTTTGTATCACAAACCTATCGGCATGCCAAAAGAACGAAATAATAATAAAAGTAATAACTGACGTGTAACAAAAACACAAAAAAGAGAAACAGTTTATAAAATTTATTTATAATTATCTAATAATGCTTTGTTGCTTATGAAGTAGGTCGTGAGGTTCCTAGCTGGTGGAGATGGACTCTTGGATAGGCTGCTGAGAGATTCTTATGGATCCCCCATTGATGTGGTGCATAAGAGGTCACATGTGGTGCAGCCTTCAGCCCTCTAGTGCCCCATAGAACCTTATCTTTGCCAAGGTATCTCTTCTGATTTTTTCAGGCCTAAGCTTGGTAGAGGATGTTCTTCTTATTTCTGAAAGGATGACTGGATGAGAGGTGGTACTTTGGAGTTTTGTTCCCACGCTTTTTTTATTTGGCCTAGAATAAGGGTGCTCTAGTTTTTGATGTTTGGGGCAATGTTTCCCATTCTTGGTCTCCTGTTCTACCGCCTATTTTGTCTCATACTTCTATGGAGGAGTTGTAGGGGTTATTGGGACTACATCATGGTATAACTATTGGTGAGGAATCGGTCAATGGGTTTACTTAGAAGGATGATACATTTTCTGTGACTAGAGCATACAGGAAGTTGACGTTGGAGTTGGGACCGACGCCTTTGGTGTGGGAAGATTGCTCTTTGATTTGGAAAATGCCTATCCCTCTGAAAGTTAAAATTTTCTAATGGCTTTTCAGAAGAGAGAAATTGGTGACGAACAAATTCCAAACAAGATGGGCAAATGATCATGATTTAGAATGCATATTTTGTAGAACTGCAAGGGAGAACCTGGATCATCTCTCCTTCAAGTGTCAGCTCTCTTCTAAGGTTTGGAGGTGTGATATACACCTTGTGAATATGTCTTCATGCTCTACTTGGTGGGATTCATTCCGGTCTTTAGTTCACATGGATACAGCTGGCTGGGTGAGAGCTGTAGCGGCTTTGTGGTCCATATGGCTTCAGCAAAACGCTTCTATTTTCAGGAGGGAGTGGACTTGGGTAGAGAATATTGTGAGGGAGTCATGTTATCTCTCTATGTTGTGGCTCAATAATATGTAAGTCCATTCTTTTTTTTTATTGAATGAAATCCTAAATGATTACCAAGTGTTGGTAATCTTCCTTTTTTTTCAAAAGAAAAAATTAATTATATAAAACATGAACAGAAGCCATGAAACTCTAAAACTAAGGTTCGATGAAACTGTATGACACTCTTGAACAGCCACCAGACATTTAATTTGTCATTTATCCGGTAGTTCAATGTTTACAGCAAATCTACCGTACAGCTCAGCTTTTATCCCTCCACAAAAATATAGATTTCCTTTTGTACTGCTTAACTTTATCAAAGGCCTGATATTAAATTAGACAAGATCTGATAAATCTGAAAAGGAAAAAAGAATAATTTTTTCATAGAAGCTTACCAGCTTGTAAGATTCCAGCCTTTCAGGCAACTTATAACGCCTCTTACCAGTTGTCAAGAATACAGGATGATGTAAATCAAGCAGAGAAAGCTTGCTAGGATCTTGGGTGAGTGTTGCAGAGAAAATCATCTTCGCAACTCTAAGGTAGGATTTATCTCTAAATCCACATTCTACACCACTGTAATGAACATGCCAATCACAATCAGGTTTAATGATGTCTCTAAGGGCATATATCATATATCCAATGATCAGTTTGCCAAACAAAAGTTCTAAACAAAAACTTGAAATTTTCTGCAGCCTTGGAAAGCTGCATTCCACCAAGCATCATAGCAAACTTCACATACTCAGAAAAGATTCAATATCTAAAGAAAAACATAACGAGAATTGCATCTTTGATGTTTACATTGCACTACTTAAGGGAAGGAAACCAATTAACAGTGTTCCTTGGAGTGCTTGAGTTTGATCCATGTCCTGGCATAGACTTTGATGCCACAAGATAATTCATGTGGCTCCAGAGACCTATGACCACTACAAAAAATGACTTTTGTTTTTGAAAAGTTGAAGGGTGGTTATCCACGTGATAACCACCCAGATTCATTACTTCAAAAAATCAAAGATTGGTTACATGATAAAATTACAAAGTGGCCTCCCAAAGCACCACCTGGTAAGAAATGGAACAAGCAATATTCTCAACATAGGGCATCTCACCTTTGAACACGACACCATTCCTTCCCAGCCACACGCCCCACAAGACTGCCAACACTCTCGCCTTCTCCTTCTTTGATCTAAAAGTGTTGCCCCCACCTAGGGCGTCACCCCTTCAAAATGAAGCCCAAAAGCCATCCATGCTATCGAAGACAACCCAGTCAATCTCCATCCTTTGCCAGACCTACGCAACGAAGGGACATCCAAAAAAGAGGTGTTGAATATCATCATCCGCCCCTTTGCAAAAGGGGCAGGGAATGTTATTCGTCACAACTCACCTTGATCACCAAGCCTTGGTCACGATTCTACCCCTCCTCACAAGTTAGGCGAAAATTCGGACCTTCAACAGGCAATCCGCCGACCAAAGCAACCTGCAGCCTCTCAAAAGGTCAATATCCAATATCTGTGACGTAACACGGAGCCTACAGAAAGCTTTAGCCACAGCGAACTCCCCCTCGTCCCAACAGTAGGCATCCCTTCCTCCCTCATAAGCCCAACCCTCCAACCCACACAGCATCTGTTGGAACTCAACACACCTTTGGTCCAATAGCACCCCCCAAAAGGCGGGACACAGGTCCCAACCCAATAGCTCCCCTTCGTTGCCTCCTGGTCCACCACCCTCACGAAGAGGTGAGGGTACCTGTTACACAAGCCACTGCCAACACCCTGTCAGTCATCCAACCAAAACCTAAAGGTGTCCCCCTCTCCAACAAGGGAAGAAAAGAAGGTGCGCACCTTCAGGGCCACCGCCGCCAAACTTCTCAAGAAATGCAAGGCTCCAGGTGGCAAAGATTCCAAAGATCCCCAAGATAGGAAGGAGTTGCAGCACTGCTGCCAAACGTCTCCGAAAAGGCTCTACTTCCGGCCGACCAGCCTAGTAATCCACTTCGTCAAAAGGCTCAGGTTGACCCCTTCCACATCTCTGACCCCCAATCCACCCTCCTGCATGAGTTAGCAAACCTCCTCCCAGGTCACTAACCTCGTCCCCTTCCCTGCCATCCCTACATTAGACCAAAAGAAATCACGCATCAAACCTGTAAGCTTCTTCTCCACCTGCTGTTGCACCCTTAAGACAGAGAGGAAATACGCTCGTATGGAAGACAAAACCGCCTTAATCAACGTCAATCTCACCCCCCCCCCCCCGAGAGCAATCTGGACGACCATCCCGCCAACCTCTTTTCCATCCTTTCCAACAGGGGCAACCAGTCCTGTAACCTAAGGCAGTCGTCAGACAGAAGCAACCCCAGATATGACAATGGTAGCAATCCCACATCTATCCCGAGCGCGCCTTCGCAGGCCTCCACCTCTCCATCGGAACAAAGCTCAACTTCCGGTAATTGATTTGCAGCCTAGAAGCCTCACCAAAAAGCTCAAGAAGTATGTGCATCCTCTTTGCCTCCAAAACTATCCCCTCAACAAGGAATAGTGTGTTATCCGCGTACTGCAGCACCGGGACCTCCCTATCGGTACCAATTGCAAAACCTCTAATTAGACCCCTCACACAGGACCTGTGAGTCACCCTCGCAAGGGCATCCACCACCAGAATAAACATCGAGGCAAGAGGGCAGTCCTGCTTGACCCCTCTCCTAGGTTGTACCCAACCTCCCGTAGGATTCCCATTAATCAGCACAGAGAATGACGTCGTCGTGACACCTCTTCATCCAATCAATCCAAATTCGAGGGAAGCCCCTCTTAGCCAAGGAAGCCAACAGAAAGTCCCACTAAATCAAGTCATGCGCCTTGCTAAAATCAACCTTCCAAAGAAAAGTTATCTTCTACTCCCTCCTCCAGGCAGTCAGGGCCTCCACAGCCACCACAAAGACATCCAAGATGCCTCTCCCCGAGACAAAGGCCACCTGCATAGGCAAGACCAAGCCACCTAGAAGCCCCCGGAGCCTGTTGGCCAGGACCTTCTTAACAATGAGATAAATAGCATTAGACAATGTGATCGACCTAAAATCCCCAATGGACTCCGCACCTTTTTCTTAGGCAAAAGGAAGAGGCAAAACTTATTGAGCCTATCAAAACCCCTGTTCCCTGCCACAAACTCCTCCATCACCTGCATCACCTCTTCCTTAACCAAAAACCAAAACTCCCTAAAGAATACAACTAGGAAACCATCTAGACCTAGGCACCCATCCACATTGTGTCCCTACATAGCCTCCCTCACCTCATCCTCTGTGAAGCCGATCGTAAGGGCCATTGCCTGGTCCGCAGAGATGCTCTATATGTCTTCCCCCTTCCACCTCCAATCCCCTCTCCTGCGCCTTCCTATGAACTCTTTAAAGAAATCTACCACCACTCTCCCCACCTCCTCACTGCCCGAGTACGTCGTCCCGCCCACCACCAACTTCTCGATCCAGTTCCTCCTTGTTGCCATCTGATGGAAAAAAATTTTGTTGGAGTTACCCTCCTTCAACCACTTCTGTCTGGACCTCGTCTTCCACACAACCCTACCTTCCTGTCCTCCTGCACCACACGCATCTCTCATTTTGCGCTCTTTGTCCTCTACTGTCAGCGGTCCACAATCCTCCTCTCTGTCAATCCTTATGATCTCAGCCAGTGCCTCAGTCTCTCTCTTATGCCTAGACTCCTTAAGCTCCCTCCTAAAGCCCCGTAGGTGCTCCCGTAAATCGGTCAACTTCCTCGAAAGTCAAGTTGCAGCCAACCCCTCAACTTCCAAGGACCTCCACCTCTCCACCAACCTCCTAAAGCCTGCCTCCATCAACCATAACCTGTCAAACTTGAAGTATGTGCCGAAGAAGGTTCCTTCATTCGATCTCCACATCGGGGGTGTATGGTCCAAGAAAGGCCACTCCAGCAGTGAAACATCTACCAGCAGGTATGCCTCTGCCATCTCAACGTTGGATAGGAATCTATCGATCCTAGACTTCTGGTCATTAGTGTTCCTCCCCGTGTAAGCACATGACCCCAGAACCATATCAAGCAGCCCGTGTAAGGTCACAAACTCTGCAAAATGGTTGGGCCCAAGATCCTGCCTTCCTCGTCCATCTGGCCTGTCATTGATCTACAACGTGATGTTGAAGTCCCTTCCGAGTAACCACGGAATCCCATGGCATTCCATCGCCACTGTTGTGCATTCCTCCTACATCACACCTCTCAATGATGCCTCAGCTAGGTCGTAGACTCTTGTGACAACCATTCTGGCCCTGTCACCTCTCCTCACAAACCTGGTGGAAATGGCATGATTCCCTCTGAGGCAATCCTCCATAGTGAAAACGTCCTCATGCCACCCAAGTAGTTGTCCACCCACGCGACCAACTGCGTGGAGGGCCCGAAAACCCTCCATCCACGAACCCCCAATTTCTTTCCACATCTTTCCTTCGCAAGCAATCAACTTTGTCTCCTAAAGAAGTACAATGTCAGCACTCCACTACCGAATGTATCCCCCTAGCGCTGCCTTCCTTGATGGGTCATTAAGACCCCTAACATTACACGAAAGGACTTCAATCATTGGGCACATGTGGAAACCTCCCTTGCTGTCGAGCGAAAGCCTACCGCCTCCACCATTCAACGTACCTCCACACCCAACCTATCCAATGTCCCGGACGCCCCTGACTCATGTCGCTCAGGCAGATCGGCCCTCCGGCAGCCGTCCACCACCTCCCCAGTCCGGGTTCCACAACGCTCAGCCCCTCGAAACCTCCACCTCCTATTGTACCGAAGCCCTCCACCGCAAACCCTCTGCACAATACACAGACACCACCCCCTACCAAGTGGATCTCTGCTCGCGGTCCGCTATTCGAATCAGCTGTGAAGGTCGGTAATGCTGTCCTCTCAGAAGTGCCCCGATGCCATAGTGACAACGTGCGTATGGCCTCTTCCCCACTCTTCATGTCGTGTCGTGGAGCCTCCACTGCAGCTCTCTGACTGCACCGAAGGGGAGTGTATGCCCCCGCAAACCCCCGGTCGGCCACATTGACCTCCTTCGTCATGCATGGAGACGTGTAGAGGCCTCTACACGAGGGACCTGCAACCGCCTTATTGGTATCAAGGCACTTCTTTGTCACGAGGCCTCCCTCAAAGCCCATAGGCTCAACTTCCACACTAACATCAAAAAGGGGCCCAACGGTTGGGTCCAAGTCCACCCCATCAGTGGTCAGGTGACCCGCCTCACAAGTCAAATCCATGCCTAACTCGCTTGCAGCGTCCAACACCTTCGATGCATTAAAGACCACGTGGTCATCCACTTCCTCAGAGTGCACCAACATCCTCGAGGGCTCCCCTAACTCTTCCACTTCCCCTTACACCCTTGACTCCGCAACCATCGCGCGTCTCCGCAATGAAGGCGCCTCCATCCGCAATCACTACGGGATCATCAAGCGACAGCTCCACATCAACCACCTGACGATCCACCTTCCGCTTCAGGCGCCAAACCCTAGTCGGTCCACGCAACGCCGACAAGCTTTCGCTCCTAGCCGCTGGAGCTCCGCCAGACCCCCTAACAACACCAACATAGCTGCATTCCGCTGTCGCCACGATGGTCTTCGTTGCCAACGACACCACCCACAAAGAGCCCCCATGGCGAAGAAGCACCTTCTCCATCAGACAGATACCAACCCTCGGCTCAACAATGGCCACGAGTGGCTTAACGAAGAACCTAGCACCCCTGCATTCCCTAAGTTAAGCAAAGGGTGCCACCACCACCTCAACCACCTCCACTGCTCTGAGCCACCAAGGGATCCCGGTGATTGCCACCTCGACCCTCGGCTTCTCTAGATGATGCTCGCGTGACGCACCATCATGGAGCAAAGTCTCCGCCACCTCAGGCTCCCAGACACCAATTGGAGTTCCTTGAAGCATAATTGATCCCTTTCCGACGAATGGAGGCCTAGTACTAAGAACTTGCCATCAATAAAGGGGAGCACCTCCACCTTCCTCCCCTTTAAAGGACAATGAAGAGCAGTAGCAATCTCAAGGCACACCCAACCATCCACAACCTCTCCTATAATGCCATCGTCTACAGTTGCTCAAAGTGTGACCACACCCTCAAACCATGGGGCGTCAACCTCAGCCTACGACACGTGCCTCGCTGGTGGCAGTGGCAGGGTGGCTTCCCCAACCTTCCCGCAGGCACACACCAAGCTCTTGTGGCCAAAACCACTGCATCTCCAGCACCTCCAAGGCTCACGACAGTTTCGCACCCAGTGCCTGAGCCCAAGGCAATTGAAGCACCTCTTTCCACCCTAAACGTCGCGTCTCTCTTCGCACCACATAAATTGAACAATATAAGAACGGCATACATTTAAGACTCAGAAACAAGGTGCTTCATGGAAGAAGAGACCCATGACCATCCCAAGGGTCATGCAAGCATGTGTGTAGACCTTCATGATGAATTGCGTCTGCACATACGCATGTACATGCCCTTCTGTGTGCGCATATGCACATGCACATGCAATATCTCTCTGTCTATCTATATGTACATATGTATGTATGTATGTATGTATGTATGTATGTATGTATGAATGCATGCATGTGCTACCTATTACTTATCTATGCATATGGGAAAAAGAGAATCTGCTGCCATGCAGGCAAGTGTCCCACTAGTAGGCTATTAATCGTCTGCTGTATGCTAAGATTCTCACCCACAAAAACTGCACAGTTTCCATCCCCTCCATTTCCTCCCCCCTCATCATCTTTCATCCCTAACCCCCATCGAGCCAATCCATTCTCCCTCATGTTCCGCCATTCTCAGCCCAATCTCTGCTTCTGCCCTATATAAATTTATCCTCACTCTAACATTGCATTTCGATGAAGGTTTGTGCATGATATTAGTCCTACATGGCAGGTTAGGATGAATGGTGACATATGATTGATGATGTTTACAAGAAAAATCATCTCACATCTCTTTACAACACGTTAAGCCACTTGTTACATTCAATCACTACTTAGTCCACTTTCCAACAAAACAATAACAAAAAACAAACTAACATCAAATATAAAACAAATTAATACAATTCTTTCTCAACATCTCTCTTTTCACTAGAAATATATTATAAAAAAATACAACATATCAACTCACCTATAAGGCTGTAACATCTAATCCACCACTTATTCCACCACCCTCCATAACACTTCCTAAAATTTATTTTGGCCTAAACACAAACACCTATTCAAATGCAGCCTAATGGCACTCTCATCCCTCTCTCCTAACATGTGAAAGCCTAAATAAGAAGACCATTCTCGACCCTCCTTTGCCTTCACCCCTCACCATTATCAACACCACTATCTGGTTTCTTCAGCTATATACAACTTTCGTTTTGAAAAGGTTAAGATGTATACTGATACCCTTGCCATACATTTTTTATCTGTACAGTTTGCATTGTCTCTGAAGTGGTGAAGAGATGACAATCTAGCAACTAAGGTATTTTGGAATCTGTTTGGGAAGTGTATTGGGACCTTTCATTTGTCTTAAGTTGTCCTTGAAAAAAAAATAAAAATGAACTAATAATAATTATTGTGAAACCAGCTTTGCGTAGGTAAAATATTGCTGCCTGTGAAGCCTAATACAAATTAAGTTAAGACACGGGTACTCTTATGCATTGTTTAATGCAGATTGTGTATCTAAAGAAAACCACTTGAACAGTGAACTAATTAACGAATCAGGATTCAACTTTTACAAGATTGTCTAGAAAAAATCGAGGTTTCTATTCCTTATCTGTTAAGATTACACAAAGCTGATGGCCCTCACTTAAATGGCAACAGCCAAAGATTAAATTAAGGGTGGGAGGCACCAGTTAGCCTCTTTAAGCAAACAGATGAAAGCAAGCAAAATCAGAGTTGACCATGCTTGTCATGTACAATACGTTCTGTGGGAACCTTTGTTAGTTATTTGCTAGAGACTATTCAGCATTGCTAATGGTTGATGACGGCATGCTATCCTGGACATCCTTGATCAAATTTTAGGAGACATTTAGTTCATGAAATGTCTTAATCATGGCAATCAAAGTATTTTAATCTAGATACATGTTGTCACTAAAATTGCTACGCATGTGTGCCTTTTTTTCTGAAGGGACATGCATGTATGCTTTTTAAGGTCTTGGAGAGAGAAACTATAGATAAGCACTTTCTAGGAATGATTTGAAGAAGTGAGATCCCACCTGCATAAATACATAAGCTGCAACGTGAAAGCTGGAACTGTACTTGAAGTTTTGAACGAAGGTAACCCAAAATCATGATATTTGCATACTCCAAGAAGTTAAAGTTTTAGATGGTAGATTTCAAAAAGGACGGCATATGGATGATATTGCAAATTTCATCGTCCATCCTTTTTTCTTGAAAGGTAAAGGGGGAGATTACTCAAGAGTAGTAATTCCCCTGCTTTATTAATATATATTTCAAAAAAAATGTTATGCTATAAATCAGGCACACAAACTACCCCATTTCTCAATGGAAGCCTTGGCACAAAAAACCATCCACTCAACACAAGGGCTTCCCAAATCAAAAGCCACACCATTTCTCTCCAACTAGATTGCCAAAAGAAAGCAAGTGGTACCACCCTCTCCATCTCAGATCTATATTGCACCAATCCATCCAAAGCACATCCAGTCCTAAAAGATCTCTAGAACTCATCAAACATGCCAGCGGCCACCCAAGAAAAGACTCCCTTGATCCACATCCTGAAGATGAAAGGCCACCTAACGAGGAGCTGATTAGTGTCTTCTTCCCTCTCCTTGCGAAAAGAGCACATGGTGCACAATTGAAGATCCCAGCTTCTCCTCACCTTCATTGTCAATCTTTTCACAACTCCCAAGCAAAAAACTGCACCTTCAAAGGTTCCCTTGCCAGCCAAAGGAGCCTACAGTCCTGCAAGAAGCATTCATCCCTACCTAACAAAACAAGTCTTGGCTCTAGGCACCTTCTTAACTGTAAATGCCCCATCTTTGCACCCCTAACCATCCTCAATCCCAAGTGGTAAAGAGAGGCCACCGTGCAAGCATGCAGCTGCAAAAGGTCCTCCAATTGTACATCTAAAAGGGAAAAAAGAAAAAGTCAAAAGTCCCACAACCACCTTCAGCTCCTGATCAACCCTATCAATCACAAAGCCAACCTCTTCAGAAAAAGCCAATGCAAAAAGGAAGAGAAAAGTTGCACAAAGCAGTCTTAATGTGCTCCAAGAATCCTGCTAAAATATAAATCATATTCCACAATTAGTTTCTGGTACAAAGAACTTCTTTACTCTTAGAAAGATTCTCGGTAGACTTCCAAAAGCTCAATATTTCAATGAAGATACAATGTTCCTCCAAATCAAGGGCCTTGCCATAAACCTCGAATAGAAGCAGACATCCTATCATGCTCGCCCAATTGCAAGATTTGGCTTGCAAAGCCTCATTCATGGTTCTCAAATGACGAACCTGCAAGGGTCCTTCCCCATGGGGACAACGTACCTCTCTCTTGCCACCATGAAACATCCTTGACCCTAGCTATCAGCTCCCTTGTACAAAAATCCTCTACAATGACATTCATATGCACCACAACCTTTGACAGAAAGTAGAAAACAAACATATAAACCATAGGCTGTATAGATGAAATTAAGATTGATAGACAGGCTTTCTTCAAAAAGAAAAAGATTGATAGATAGGCTTTCTTCAAAAAGAAAAAGATTGATTGATAGGCTTTATTTCTAGGTATTCAATGTAACTTTCCCTTAAAGTGTACATTACTAGGAGAATTTTTAATTAGATATTTTTCAGGGGCTGGCAGCAGCCCTATTTTCAATCAAAGAAAAGAAGAATGGATTTTTGTTGTCTCTGGTTGGACAGACTTCCATGTTCATATTTTCTTCTAAAGCTGCTTGAACCAGCAAGGTATTGTTGCTACTCATCCTTGCTTCTGAATTTTTTTGGAACCATGTGGAATGTCCATTCTAAATTTGCATTTTCCAATACGCACAAACGATGATGCTTCTATGAAAGGTTTCAAATGTAAAGACACTTGAATGGACTAGTGATATCAGGTTAAATCAATGGGTATGCCTATCTGTATCCATTCAACTTAAGAAAAGCTATATACCAACCAACAACTTGAATATCACAAAATACTAAGACCGTAATTGTCAAACCAAGGGCATTTAAGGCTATTAAAATAATAATCAAGTACAACTGTGTGCATACCTCCACCTCAATTTATGTAGAGAACTTAATGTAGGCAGACAGTTCCATTCTTGCCCAAGTAATACTTGTTCAGGAGGTCGTGTCAGTTCAAGAACTGTAGGCAACCAAGACTGATACGCCTCCCTAAGTAACCGATCTGCCTCATCCACAACCTGAAAACTTGCAGGTGTAACCTCATTTATCCATAAATGAAACAACAAGCACCATATGTACCCTAGATATTATCAATTTGATTTGTATAATGCACTTATACTTAGAGGGGATTGTAACTAGCCAAAAAGAAATGCTCAAGTGGAAACAGAAAAAAAGAAAAGGTGACGATGCAAAAGAATGATTCATTGCACCACAGCCTTGAGTATCTGCTGTGTAGTTGATTTATTTGTAATTATTCCACTTCCTGCTACTTTCTCAAAGAACTACCAAATAAACCATATGATGCAGTCATTCTGAAGAAGTGATGTGACTGAATTGCCAGTAACAACAAAATGGTATAATGAGACTTGACTTTGGAAACAATAAAGACTGGCATCAGGTCTAATTTTATGGCAATAAAAACAACAAAATCAATTTGTCAAAGACTGTTACAGTAGAAGTGTGGAAGATTGGACAAGCATCTTTAAACTGCCATCTAAATCCCCGAGTAAGAGATATGAATATAAACTCCACACATATACACAAGCCTCTTCACTGATACAGAAGAAATGGAAATGCATAACAAGTTATATGCATATACTATTATGAACATATAGGTCTAACCATAATTTTAAATTGAGAAAACATTTATTCAATTCCCAGAAATAAAATCCTAAGTTAGGGTTAGCATTAGTATCTTTCTTCTTATAGTCCTTAATTTTTTTTGAAAAAGGAAAGGGTAGTTATCCAGAGTGATAACTACCCAAATATATAAATAATAGAATCAACAAACTCTACCAATACAACAGGCAGACCCCAAGGTCCCCCACTCACAAGGAATCACACCAAAGAATAAACAAGGAATTAATAGACTCAACAAAATTCTCCACATAGGATCTCTGGCCCCTGAAAACCACCGCATTCCTACCCAGCCAGATACCCCAAAGCACTGCCAATGGTTTAGCCTTCTCCTTCTTTGTGCGGAAGACGATCTATCCACCATCACCTCCTCCGCTTCTGAAGCTGTACCAAAAGTCTTCGAAAAGTCGACACTCCCACCACCCCCCTCCCATCCTGTCCCAAATCTGCACCACAAACGGGCAACTGAAAAAAAGGTGATCAATCTCCTCCTCACCACCTCCACATAAAGGGCAGACCTTACTTTCTCCAGGAGCCCATTTTGCCCTCCAAACCTTGGTCACAAACCTTCTCCTCCTAAGAAGCCAAACAAAAATCTTGACCTTTAAGGGGCACATGGCCTTTCAGATCTGTTTGCAATCCCTCACCAGATCCAGCTCCACCAAGGGATATCCAGTGGACAATCCCCTGTATGCAGCCGCTACCGAAAACTCACATTCATCCCAACCAAACATATCCGTACCAGATGCCAGTTGCAGCCCCTCCAACTCTTCAAGCAAAACCTGAAAATCATGCGCTCTCGCATCTGACAAGCTGCCTACAAAGTGCGAGCACCACCCATCTTCCCATACCTCAGCCACAGACGCCTCTTTGTTCTGGGAGAGGGCAAATAACCTCTGAAATCTTCTAGCAAGCGCTCCATTTCCCGTCTAATCATCCTGCCAAAATTTGAAAATTTCCCCCGTTCCCATCACAGGAACAAAACAATTCCACACCCTAGGAGCCACCGTCGACAGGCCTTTCAAAAAATGAGAGGCATCCTTCGGCAGAGACATCAGGAGATCCCACCGCACCGGGCCACCATACGCCGTCTCGAACACCTTGCCCACCAAATTCCCCCTACCTTCCAACAGGCTTCCCACCCATTTGGCCAACAGACTGTCATTAGACCTCCCCAAGTCCCTCACACCGAGCCCCCCGTCTTCCAACGGTTTGCAAATCTCCTCCCATGCAACCAACCTGGCACCCGATCCATGTCCCCTGGTTGGACCAAACGAAATTCCTCATAAATCTCTATCTTTCCAACAACCTGTCGAGGCATCTTCAGCACAGAAGTGAAATACGATGGCATTGCTGACAGAACCGCCTTGAGCAAGACCAACCTTCCACCCCTTGACAATAACCTAGACGCCCACCCTTCCAATCTCCCCTCCAGCCTCTCCACCAGGGGAGCCCAATCTCTCACCAGAATCCTGCCATCTGTCAACGGTAACCCCAGATATCTAATCAGGAGCTTTACCTGCTCTGTGTCAAGACCCAAACTACACCCCCTCACCTCCGCCTCAGTCAGGTTGAAAGGGACAAAATCAGATTTAGCTAGGTTGATCTACAGTCCTGACGCCTCACCAAACAAGAAGATAAGGAACTACATTCTTCTGGCTTCCATTTCCCCACCTTCAATGAAGATCGTATCATCCGCATACTGAAGTAACGGGATACTCGTCCCATCTCTCAAGGAGAAACCTCTCATCAAATTCCTCTCACACGACCTCTTAGCTGCCCTTGCAAGAGCATCCACGGCAATCACAAAAAGCATCGGGGCCAACGGACATCCTTGCCTCACCACCCTCCTTGGCTGAATCCAACCCCCTGCTGGATTTCCATTAATAAGAACCGATAACGATGTCGTGGTGACACATCTCTTTATCCAGTCAATCCACACCGACGGGAAACCCCTCTTCACCAAGGGCACCCAAAGAAACGACCACTGGACCAAGTCATAAGCTTTGCTGAAATCGACCTTCCACAAGAAGGCCTTCTTATTTCTCTTCCAGGATGAGAGGATCTCCGAGGCCAACACATAACCTTCCAAAATATTTCTGCCAGGAACAAAGACCGTCTGCACTGAGTCTACAATCCCAGCCAGTGTCCTCAATTTATTCGCCAGGAGCTTCGTCACAACCAGGTAGATAGCATTCGAGAGGGCTATTAGTCTATACTCCTGGATCTCCTCAGCGCCCTCCTTCTTTGGCAGCAGGAACATGTAAAACTTGTTCAACCTATTGAACCCCAAATTTCTAGCCCTAAATTCTTGCACAACTTGCATCACGTCCTCCTTCACCATCGACCAGAACTCTCTGTAGAAGGCAACCAGAAAGCCATCCGGTCCTGGACAACCATCTGCGTTCAACCCCCATACTGCCTCGCGAACCTCATCTTCCCCAAACGAGCCCGTCAAGAAGCTAGCTTCTGCCTCCCCGATCCGCGGCACCTCAGACCCTAACCATCTCCATCTTCCCCCCCCCCCCCCCCCCCCCCCCGGTCTTCTCCCAGTAAACTCTCTAAAGTACCTCGCAGCTGCCCCTCCCACCGCCTCCCTTCCCATAAACTCCTCCCCATCCACCACCAATCTGTCAATCTAGTTCCTCCTCCTCCTACCTGAGGCAGCCATATGAAAAAATCGGGTGTTGGAATCACCTTCCTTCAGCCACTTCTGCCTAGTCACCTTCCACTCCATCTCCACCTTCTGGTTTTCCTCCTGTATCACCTGAATCTGCCTTGCTCTGTAAACCCTGTCAGCGTCAGAAAGGAGACCAACATCCTCCGCCCTGTCCAGACGTGCAATCTCACCAAGAGCCTCCTCTTTCTTCCTCCCACGTTCCTCCCTAATCCACTTCATACGGACCTTCAAGAAGGATCTTAAATCTCGCAGTTTAGCTTCCAACCTGACAGCCGCCGAATCATCCACATGAACCGACCTCCACCGTTCCTCTACCAACCCCCTGAAACCCTCTTCCAGGAGCCACGCCCTGTCGAACTTAAAATACGTACCATGCCTCCACCCCTCGTTCGACACCCACAGCAAGAGGGTGTAATCCGAGAATAGTCGCTCCAGGGGTCCAACCTCCGCCATCGGGAGCAACTCTGCCATCGCCGTTGAGGTAAGAAATCTGTCGATCCGGGATCGCTGTCCTCCAAAACTCCTCCACATAAAGAGACAAGACAAAGGTGGCATGTCAACCAGCCCCTGTTCCGCCACAAAGCCCGCAAACGCCTCAGAGCCTTGGTCCAATCCCCCACGGCCACCTGGTTTGTCTTCTACCAGCAGAGTAACATTAAAGTCGCCACCAACCAACCAAGGTATCCCCTGAAAAGCTGCCGCAACCTGGCTCAAATCTTCCCACAAAGCCTACCTTCTCCGACCCTCCGTCGGGCCGTAGACTGAGGAAAAGAGCATACATGTGTTATCTCGGCGTCTCTAAAGCCTGACAGTGACAACATGGGACCCAACCAACGAGTTCAACAAGGAGAAATCATCATCCTTCCACCCCACAGCAATTCCCCCCGCACTTCCATCCGCATCCAGGGCCAAGAAACCCCCAAAATCTCCTCCCCCCACCTCCCTCCACAACCTTCCATCACAGCTCCCCCACTTCGTCTCCTGGAGAAAGATCACATCAAGCCCCCATCTTTGAATATACCTCCGTAGAGACGCCCGCCTCGATGGGTCATTCAGACCCCTCACATTCCACGACAGGACCTTGGTCATGAAGACCTTCGGGAACCTCCTTGCATCAACCGCCTAAACCCCATCACCATAGGCACTCCATCCTCCTCTTCCATCAACAAACGCTGACCACGCAAGCTCTCCTCACAGCCACCCTCCGACCCTCCTCGCCCCGCATCCTCCACACCGTCTGCAACCAGCACCTGCGTGTCCCCCAGCGTCAGGACCTCCCCAACAGGCAGCCCAGTCACCGTACCAGCCCTCCGCATCTTCGCCACATCCTCCAAACCTCCAGCGTCACCACCAGCTCCCACCGCTCGTCGCCCCTCCACCGCAGGGATCCTCGGAACAGACACCACCCCGTCATCGCCCCTAGCTAGGGCCACCGTAGACGCCGCGTCTCCTCCTCCGGAAAGCAAGGCGACACCCAGCTCCACCTGTGTCCGACGTCGGTTTTCCCCAACAACGCTCCTAGTCGAAACCTTCAGAGCTTGCCCCCTACGGTAGAACCACCGCGGCCTGTAGATGAGCCGCTGCAAGCCAGACAACCTCTTCTCCCATCGCTGCCCGCGTCCCACCTCACCAACCGCACCGCGCCCCACCGCCTGGTTCGGTCTGGCCATGGTGTGTCGCAACCCTCCAGCAACAGCTCCCCGCCCTCCATCTTTAGAAAACTGGGGTCGCAGATCTAAACGCACGAAGAGACCCGAACCGACATCAGCTCCCAAGCCCCCATCTCCTGTAATCGGGTCATGCCCACCCGACCCGGGTCTGCCACGAGCACATCCCACATAACCCAGGGCCACCTCAGCGCCACAGTCGCACCCGCAATCAGTGGGGTCGCCCAGCTTCAACGCCGCAGACTCCTCCTTCGACCCCTCCGCAAGATCCACACCGGCCTCTCGCATCCCCACCCCTTCATCTGCCACTGACTGCGCCACAGGGATCATAACTGCCGCACGATCCTCGCCGCATTCCACGCCGCGGCCCTCGACCTTCCCAAAAGCAGCCTATCCCTCCACCGCCTCCAAGCGCCGCCGCCGCTCCGCCAACCACTGCCTCAGCGAAGGACCTAGGGCTCCCGAGTCCCCACGAGATGCAGATCAGCCAGGAGGAGCTCCCCCACCTGAGCACCAACCTCTCCACAAGCTGCTGTCCCAGCCTCATCTCCACCTAGGCTTCGATGCGCGACAGATCAGCCGACTTCAGGCCCAGGCCTTCGCAGCTCCGCAGCCTCGCAAAAGGGGCAAGCACCACCGCCGCCACCTCCACCGTGCGGAGGAAGAGGGGAACCCCCTCAACCAGCACTTTCCATCTCGCGCCAGTCGGCGGTCTCTCTGCCAGAGCGCCATCCGACCTCACCGACCAGCGACACCGCACCACACCTCGGCCACACTGCAGCACCTTGAAAACCAGCCTCCGTAGCTCCTCCCGACCAAGCCCCAGTAGCACCAATCGCCCGCTTCCGAGGGAGGCCACCCCAAAAGGTCCCCCGCCAGTCCCCAAGAAGGCAATGACCACCCTTCTCAGAGCTCCCACCTCCACCTCCCCCTCCAAAACCACCGCTACCAAAGCTGACGCCAGCCTCCCTTCCAACGATCCAACCTCCTCTGACCACGGCGCCTCAACCTCCATGAGAGGCGCCCCCTCCGGAGGGGGCGGAGGTGTCCCCTCCCGATCCTCGGAGCCCGCAACTCGACCTCTGATGCCCCAGACCGCCACAGCGTAAGCACCGCACCAGGTCCCTGCAATCCGCCGCCACATGCCCCCTCCCGAGGCATTTGAAGCACCTCACCAGCTCCGCTCCCCTCCGCAACCTCCTGCTCACCACCGACCATCCAGGGCCTTCTCTCCCCACCCCATCCACTAGTCTCCCAGCCGCCAGTCTCCCAATCGCCATCTCTTCTTCTGTAGTCCTTAATTTTGAAAATTGTTATCCATTTAAATAGGGAGTATAAGACAAATGCAATGATGCTAACTTGATCATATCTAGATATATGCAAAAATGGGCTATGTTTCCGAATTCCAAACAGTGCATGGTCGTAAAAGCTAAACCAGCCCCATGCACAATCCAGGACAAATACAAATACAGATATATGTATTCTATACTTGTGTACGTATTAAAAATAAACACATATCAATGGACTATAAAAAAAATACAGGTTTATGCATATGTACTATATGAGTATAACCTTACACATATAAATACATATTAAAATTATCAGAAAGATAAATTTAACATATACCTACATTTTCATATAGAAATTATGAAACATAAATTAGAACACTTCACATTCCTTGAATTCTCAACTAAAATAGTCACTATGCAAAGATATTGTTCATAGGAGGTTGATTGCAGTAGGGTAATCCTGCCAATGCAACCTCTGAATATAAAGATATTCTAAATGATGCAGATCCATGTCCTCTGTTATATAGCAAGAAAGTTAGGAATATTTCGTTGAAGAATTATTTCCCATCATTTTTGTGAGAGTTATTAAATAATAGGGTTATTAGGTATTTTTTGAGGGTTATATTATTTCTTAATTAGTCAAGTATCCCATAATAATTTGCTCAACACCTCTACTATAAAAGAGATGTTTTTTGAAAAGGCAACTATAAAAGAGAGGTAAGGGCTCATTAGTTGATCAACAGAGTTCATTTTCTCCAATCTTAACAATTTTCTACATTCTTACTCCAAGAATTGAATTGCATTAGAATTCTCAATTTTCTACAATGTCGAGTACATAGAATATGTTCAAGAACAAGGAAAAAGAAAATCATAATCTAAGGCTTGTCATTATGTTTTATCCCCATTTTATCCCATCTCATAAATGCATGAATTGGTTCAAATGTCAAATGTTTCACATTATCCTTTCAATCAAAGGCTTGTCATTATGTTTGGCATCCCCATCCTCCCTTACCTTGCCAATATAGACTTCTTTTTTTTCTTAGCACAAAGAGAGCAATTCTATTCAACCTTGGATCGTCTAGCTCTAATCTAAGTAGGTCAGTAACAGACATCTGTACTGTACTTCAATATCATGGAACTCATCTTTTTCTTAAAGATCCAATCAAGAATTATTATGAGACAAGGAATAGGGAATTCCAAATTCAAGATGAATAACTCTAGAAGAAAGGGATGGTGGAAAAACTGGTGGCCATTCAAGCATAAGCAAATAGAGAAGTCTAAAATATGGAAAAGCTGGTTAAAGAGCCATTATGAAATATTTGGTCTGAACTATAAAACTGATTCTTTCTGGACTTCTCGATAGGAAGAATGGATGCAGAAATGAAGGAATTAAGGAAACAAGTAACAATTGGATCCCTTAGGCCAAATAACAGTGGAAGATTTCAATTGATGGCAGCCCAACAATTAAAGTACGTCCAACCTAGGAGAAGCTGCCACCTGTAGGTCTTGTTTGTTTAAAGGAATAGCTCTTCTAGACCTCTGCTTGGTAACATTGATTCCAGAGTAACTTAATCCAGGGTCAGCCTCCTCAATCTGAGGGTGGATAACTTTATTCCTTCTACTTATCCCTTGAATTGACCTTAATCAATATTTATCTACTCTATGATGTGATACAAAGTATGCTTTAGAATATAATTCAAATTTCTTATTTCCAAAATCAAAACCTTTTCAACTCTTTTCCTTGATTTGACCCCAAGCCCTACCCAAACGAAAGAGTTAATATGTGATAAATTTTTAATCCATGACTTAGTTACCTCCTTCCCAATTCCCTTCCCCAAACAATGTCATATTCTCTCCTCTTGTTTATTTAGAGGTACCTCGGAATCAACTCAAGCCACCTGTTGATTAGCGCATATTTAATTTTTCCTTCGCCCTTTTTTGTTGAGGGACAGGTTCTCCAATTTGTAGAGAAAATTTGAGAATTGGTATTTCTATGATTGAACCACATCCATTAATGGAAGGTGTAACACGAAAGAGAAAGTGGGGATCACAGGATAATTTAACATGATTCCATGAGTAGGCAAATGTACACAGGCAATTTTTCTGGTCTAATGAATGCAGATGGTGGCATTTCATCGGATCCACATCCAACCTAGGAGAAGCTGCAACCTGTAGATCTTGTTTGTTTAAAGGAATAGCTTCACTGGACCCTTGTTCAGTAACATTTACCGCAGAGTAACTTAATCCTGGGTTAGCGTCCTCATCCTGGGGTGGGATAACTTTATTTCTTCTATTTATCCCTTGAATTGACCTTAATATACATTTATCTACTCTATGATGTGATACAAAGTAGACTTCAGAATATTAGTAAAATTTCTTATTTCCTAAAGCAAAACCTATCCAATTTTATTCCTTGATTATACACCAAGTCCAACCCAAACAAAAAAGTTAATATGTGATAAACTTTCAATCCATGACTTAGTTGCTCCTTCCCAATTCCCTTACCCAAGCACTACCATATTCTCCTCTCTTGTTTATTATAAAGGCACCTCTATGCCAACTAAAGTCACCTGTTAGAATATCGCATATTTAGTTTTTCCCTTTTCTCCATTTCCTGAGAGATGGAATTTTCAATTTGTAGGGCAAATTTTGGAATCAATAATGCAATGATTGAATCACATCATATTATTGGAAAGTGAAATAGGAAAGAGAAAGGAGGGATATGATAGCTTATCATATCACAAGTTAATTTAATAACATTCCATGAGTAGACAAATGTACATGGGCAATTTTTTCTTGTCTAATGAATGCAAATGGTAACACCGACTTATGGTGATTAATATATGGTAAGATGTGGAAATGAAATGAAGTGTGAAGTGTACATGGTAGGGGATAAATAAGTTCTAGCTGTATCTAAAGCAAGGTATCCAACTAATGTGTCTTAAGGAATCTAAAAGTTGAAGATCATGCATAACCATGTAGAATGCTTCTCAATTCCAATTATATGAAAAAAAAAAATGTTTAAGTGATCCAAGGAACTGGCGTTGAACAAGACATAGAGAGTAAGAAATGTGGGGAGAAAAGTAAGCAAGAATATTTGCATTTAAAGAAAACATACTCAGTACCAAAATCAAAGTATTCAAACTTAAAGAACTCTAATATACAGATAGTAGGGCCCAAAAATCCAAAAAAAACACATCAAAATGAGGTTTAAGTCTTTAACAGTTAAGATGCAATATCTTACATCCTTAAGGGATGGTAACCAGATAGAGCATAAGGCATTTTCATTGCATTTGCAACTGGTCAGCAGAAGAACCAATAAGGAAATATAAGGTGGACAGTTTTTTTTTTTTTTTGTGTGGAAAATAACTAAGGTGGACACGTTGATAAAATTCAATAAAAGTTATACAAGAGAATCATTTTATATGCTAATCCAAGTGGACAAGTCAGTCAGATAGATACCAAGTAATGAAGATGCTCTAGTGTGAAGCCATCAGTCATGTTTATGTGATCCATCAGCCTTCCTGGAGTTGCAACCAGTATATCCACCGCACTTTGTGGACCTAATGGAGGATCTTCAGGATCTAAAGACGTACCCATCTCCAATTCAGGTTTCTTCATAATATCAGAGATTTCATCCTGTATTGAGGTCTGGCCAACAGCTAAGCCAACACGTAAGCCCACTGCAGAAGCAATGGGTGTGAAAACTTCCTTAACCTGGAGCAGCCAACAACAAAGAAAATAATCTTTCACCATTAGTAAAGGATGAAGTCACATAAAGCAGGACAAAATGTCAAAGACAGCATGAGTTTCAAACAAGGAACACTTCATCAAAAGACTGACCAAGAACAAACAAGATCAGTACTACTGTCTTCAGCAATCAGCATCATCTTCAACAAAAAAATAAGCACCATCTGTTATGTGATTGACCTAGCAGAGAGAGAGGTCTGGCTTTCCTTCTTTATTTCAGTTTTGTCCAGTTTACTTTTCCCGAGGGCATATATGTAACCCATCCCCAATCCTTTTATATATAAAGAGGGCTAAGTCTTCATCAATGGATAGAATATTCTCTTCTTTTGAATGGTATTAGAACAACAATCTTAAACCGCAGCTCTATACCTTCTTAATCTCTCTATTTTTTCCTTTCACCAAGTAGGAGTTAATACTCTTTCCTTCTCATTGGGATCTATCCTTCTCAGAGGGGGCTGTGCCCTAGGGAACACGTGCCCCACAGTCACTAGAGGCAAAAGAGCACAAATCAGCATTCACCAGAAGGGAGCACCCACCGATGGCACAACACCAGTGCTGCAACCAGTAAGGCGCCCACCACACAATGCTCAACCCACCAGCAGCATGTGAGCCCTCGCCAACACGATCAAGCATTGATATAGGCAGAATTGGCCCCCAACAAAGTCCTAACTTGATATTGTACGCCTTGCTAGTGCCATTGTTCCACCAGTGAGGTCCCCCCCGATCCCTGGCAGCACTGCTACTTCAACTCAACCCTCTGATAGCATTGCAGATTCGATTTCTGGACTAATTTCAGGTCAATTTTTGTTGGCACTTTTAGTTGATCATCCATCAGATCGTATAGAGTCCAGTAGACACCAAATAAATTAGGTCGTCCTTGTTCTACCTCTATCTTTCTCTGCAAGTCTCCATTGGGGCTGAGAGATGACATCCTCAAGGTCCTCAAAAATAGTTGGCTCATCCCATCAAGGAGATGGGAATCAGGGGAAGTTCAAGAATCCCTTTGATTAGACTATGCACTTTGCTCTCAATTGAATTTGAATCTTGTTTGAAGACACAATAAGGAGCAAATTTTTGGTGAGTTAGATCCCACACAAAAGGTTGGGAAATATGCTGCTTGGAAGAAGGATAACACCATGAGTAGGGCACGGATTGTGAATACTACCATTCAGTGTATTACCTTAAAGATCATGTACTGCAAAACTATGAAGGAGATGGGCACAATAGAGGCAAAACTTTGCTCCTCTCCCCTCTTGATGGTTGCAAAGATTGGACATGGGCTTTCCTCTCCACTTCCAACCAACCTACCTCACCTCCTCAAACCATCACTTATCCCATCCAGGCACCCTCCCTATGAGAATACAACAACAACAACAACCAAGCCCTTTCCCACACTAAGTGGGGCTGGCTATATGGATTCTTTGCCTCTACACAGATCGATTTTGAGCCATATGAAAATACCAAGCTATTTTTTATGCCTAATTTCGAAATTTCGTCAAAATAGGCAAAGCAAAGATGACCAATCCATTGGTTATACCTTGCTTTCCCCGTTAACTCTAGCAAAGCGAGGAAGGATATAGACATTGAAATCCTCTTTGATGCTAGCTTTCATTGAAGATCAATTACAATCAAGTTGCAGTCCAACAACCTATGCAGCTGACCAGTCAGATAAACTTTGATGTCAGTTCAATTTGTTCATGTGTAGTTAGCAATGACATTGAGGAGGCATCTCAATGCTAGCTTTCATTGAAGATCAATTCCTACCAAGTTGCAGTTCAACAACCCATGTGGCTGACCAGCCAAATAAACTTTGATGTCCGTTCAATCCATTCATGTTCAATTAGGAATAACAGATTGGCGCATGTATTTCGCTTCTATCATACTATCTTCAATCAGAAATTTGAAAAGACTCTTCACCATCCTTTCTAGCCTATAGCAAGCCTACAATGATATGCATTTTCCAAAAATATGTTGTATCTACGATTTGGAATTAAAGTCTGCATCCAAATCATTTTATCTGACTTTTCAAACTATAAAAGGTGATTTTCCACAATCAAGTTCGGTAGTTGAAAAAGCTCAAAGCCAACGCTGATGCCCCACCATACTAGTCATGTTGAAGGCAACCTCCATTGAAAACCCCAATGTCCTTGTGTCTATCCATCAATTCTTCAAAAATAAACATGCATCCGACGTTGCTTGAAATTAGAGCAAACCCTTTTGGCAGAAGATGTAAAGAAGGAACTTCCACTTTAAAAGTAAATTCAGTAAAATCAAAGATGCAGCTTCCAAAATGCAGATATCCCTCTTTTTACAAAAAAAAGTTGCAGATATCCCTTAATCTTCCAAAAGGATTAACAATTTCCAGAATCACATCCTTGTAAGGTGAAGAGTAACTCTTCCATGAGAAACATCAACCAAAGGTTTGAAAGTGATGGAAATTGAGGGTTTCATCTGTTTCCACCATCTCCAATGAGGGAAAAACCACCATACAGCAAGTGAAAGATGGTGAGGTAATCTTTTTAACCATTCTCAGATAGTTATTTTAATCAGTCTCCATAAAGTCCCATTGTAATGCAGCAAAGCATCATCCAGAAAGGGATATAATCTGAAAAACAATGCCACAGGACACAGTCGAAATTAGAGGTCGGAGTTCCACTCTCCTTTTCAAATTTTCAATATGCAAAAGCTTCTTTCTCTAAGAGCAAGCATGTGCAAATTCTAGCTCTAAGACTAAAGAATAGGAGATATACCCATGACACACCTAGCTCCTACACATCTTCGAAGTACCGAAGACCATGCCACGTAGGGCGGCATGGTGGCAAAGAATAAACCATTCAAAATAGCCTATAGCATACAGCAGAAAACATGTCATTCCTCATCAAAAAAGTGACAAGCCGAATTCCACCAATTGACCAAACTTAATGAAAACCCAAGTTACCATGCACAATTCCATCCAAATCATTACCCAACACATAATCATAGAACATCTTTATAACCAAACAAATGAAACATAAAGTAATTAAAAGTAACAATAAGCACGCTGACCATAAAATAAGTGGAGTTCAGGTCCACAAACCATAAGGCAAAAAAATAAAGATCATCACCTTTTTCAATACTACCAAGCTATAACTAAAAGGAAGCCACTAGTACTCAGTTTGTGAGGCTCAAGTCACAAAGAGCAGAGAAATCCCTCATGAGCATCTCCCATGGAAGAGCATATTCCCTCAACTTGCACACCACACTTTCCACTCTCTTCCCCTCATTTGAATCTCATCAGATTGACCCTTGATTAGTTCCTAGAATATAGGCAATCAGATAAGGGGCTTTTTTACAATTAAAAGGTAGGAGAAAATGGATTAGAACAATGGACTAATCAAGTATTAGCTGAGTGAAAGATGCAGAATATCAGGCATGACAGCTACAGCAGTGTTAATAGATAAACATAGTTGACGAACACAATTGCCCAATTTATGAAAGGACAACTAAGGGGAAAAAGTGAGCAAGTTACAACCATTGTTTTAAAAATCGCGTCCCGAGGCGCGTGAGGTGTACGCCTCGAGGCAAGGCAGGCTGATTTCGCCTTGAGGCTATAGCCTCAGCTATGGTCTGTGAGGCGTGCACCTCAACTTGCCGAGGCGCTGAGGTGCTGGCGAGGCGCCGCCTCAGTTGGTTTAGCTTCTACACAGCCTCCACCGCATCGTGCCAACTCCAGCGCAGCAAGCAGGCTCACTCTAGCACAAGCAGTGCAAGCAGCGCAGGCTCCAGCACAAGCAACGTAGGCTCCAGCGCAAGCAACGCGAGCAGCGCAAGCTCCACTCCAGCGCAAGCAGCGCAGGCCAGGCAGGCTCCAGCAGGTTGCTCCACCTCGCTCCAGTCCAACGCAGGCTCCAGCGCCCTCCAGCAGCCTCTCCACCTCTCCAGCGCCCTCTAGCACCCTCCAGTCGCAGGCTTGCTCCACTGCATCGCGCCAGCTCCAGCACAGCAAGCAGGCTCGCTCCAGCGCAAGCAGCACGAGCAGCGCAGGTTCCAATGCAAGCAGCACGAGCAGCGTAGGCTCCACTCCAGGGCAAGCAGCGCAGGCCAGGCAAGCTCCAGTAGGTTGCTCCACCTCGCTCCAGTCCAGTGCAAGCTCCAGCGCCCTCCAGCAGGTTGCTCCACCTCTCCACCTCTCCACTACCCTCTAGCACAGTAATATATATTGTTATATGTATGTATACGTAGAACTATATATATAATATATACTATTATATATGTATGTATACATAGAAGTTTGTATATAATATATACTATTATATATGTATGTATAGTATACATAGAAGTATGTATATGTGTGTGTATATATATATATACTTAACAAGTATATATCATATCAGTTTTCTATGTTTTTTATCCAAAACCTGAGGCTTACGCCTAGACCGCCTCGCCTCGATGAAGGCAAACCGCCTCACTACCACCTCGCGTTTTTTAAAACCTTGGTTACAACCATAAATAAAAGAAAAAGAGGAAGAAGGGTGATAACCATGTTGGCTTCGACAGTGTGCACCTCCTAAATGAAATTCAAACTGACAAATAATATAGTGAAATCCTTAAAATAATCACTTGAAGTAACAACCATATCATTGTATACACGAGCTAAAAAATAATAGGATTAGATTCTTCCATGCCAATAACAGGAAAGCAAATCAGCATTAAATCATATCTCCAACTCAACATCTCTGATGCGACTTGCAAAGATGTCTTTGGTAGCTCAAAAGACTACTTTGTAATGATGCTAAAATTTCATTCCATCAAGACATCAATATATTTAGTTTCAATACATCGCAAATGGTTGGAAAGACATGGAGATCAAAACATACCTGCACAGCTAAATCTCGTGTGGGCAAGACGATAAGAGCACGCAGGCACCTAATTTTCATAGTTGACAACTTTTGCACTATAGGTAAAGCATAAGCTAGTGTTTTCCCACTTCCTGTTGGTGAATTCACACAAATATCTCGTGCAAAGTCACCAGGGCCAATTGTCTCTATCCAAACAGCTAACTGTACCGGAAGAAGGGACTTAAACCCCCTTTTACTCAAGGCATTCTCCAATCTACAAAAGACGATATAAAAGGCTGATAGTATTAAGCCTAACAAAATATGCATCTGATAAAAGCAAAAGGTGGCACTTAAACCTTGGAAAGGTAGAGGTAGACATTAATGTAAAGTCAGCTTCAAAGAAATTTTATAGTTCTTTTGCTGGCCAATAGTTGGTATGCAGAGACTTCGGCATCAGTTGGTGACAACACTAGGTATTCAACCAAGCTGCAGCCTGTGGTAGTTTGGGCCATGTCCAGAAGATCCACTCACAGTGCTCAATTACAGTTTCACGAAACACTGTTATCAGACACACACACACACACACATATGACTAAACATGGCTACCCCAGGAGCAGAGACAATTGGCTACCCCTGACACTTGTAACTTTGTCTACGAATCACATATCGGACTTTGGGGGTTAAAATCAATTAATTCAAAAAATATGTGTTTCAAATTTCAGTTGAATAGGAGACCCTCAACCCCTTTATTAAGCAGGGCCATTTTTTAGCACTATTTTGGCCATTGAAAATTCGACATTGTTAATAGAGGGGATGAGATTGCCCAATGGGTTGAAATTTTATACAATTCTTAGTTATATTAAGATAACGAGATCACCAAAGTTTCATGACAATATGTGATCTGTAAACGAACTTATAAGTATCAGAGGAACACACATTTTACCCATATAAATAAATATATATAGCAATTATCCATGTTTTGATAAAGAGGAAAGAAAAGTTTTTTAGAGAGAGAGAGAAGTAAAAAGACATCATCCTTCAGGCTGTCTGAGCTGTCTCAGTTATCTTCTTAAGAAGAGCCTCGCTGCTGAGACATAATATAGCATTAAATAGGCAGAACAAGTAGATTCTATCGAACCACGCCTCAGGATTCCATGTGTTCGACAAATCTGATCTAAGTAGCCAAAGACTTAAGGTAAACATAATCTTATTTTACCCTCTAACCAAGTTTTCCTTACTATAACAGTTTGCAAGCACGGTTTCAGGGGTGACCCGTTAAATCTCAATTTTTTTCTTGCTGAGAGGTCTAAGTCTCAAATTACTATACCAACCTTCTAATTCAGTAAAAATCTCTAAAACAGAATAACTATAGTGACAGGTGCACGATCTCTTATGAGCAAATAGAGACTAACACCATAAGCAAGAAAGCAAGTGGATATCGTTTCCAATTACTTTTCCAAAAAGAAAAAAAAACGATCAACCACGAGAGTTCATGGCAAATGGTCAAGCTCGGGAAGATCGAGTGGATATCGATGACATCGGCCGATACAGCGCGATCGAAATTAAGCAATGAAGTGACGTGCAGGCAAAAGTGATTGCTAAGAGGCGGAGAAGGCACCTCGGATCCAAGAAGGGCGCGGCGCCGAGAGGCAACTCCTCGGTCTCGTCGAGGTCAACAGGGTCCCTCATCCAGTGGAGCACCGGCTGCTTCTGCCGCGCCTCCACGTCGGCCATCTCGAACACTCAACTGTCGATCGGGGGTGTAGGGTTTTAGGAGCGCTCCGTCAGATAGAAGGATACGGGGGTAACGAAGACGGAGGGAGGGAAGTGCCTTGGTGCGCAATTAATTTTAGGGGTTTTAACACATATGCCCCTGTAATCCTTAAATATTATGTGTATATTACTATCTTCTTTTATGTTTTTACATAAATATACCTCAGGTTTTCTCTCCCTTAACATATGTGAGAGGGACGCGTGGTGGGGAGGGGGCGGGGGTGCGCGCGGGGTGGTGAAGCACGGTGGTGTGAGGTGGAGGAGGTGAGGAGCTCTCTCGTGAGCTCAACGGAAGCATGAGAGGTGAGCTTGGAACGTTTTGTGGGAAGGGGCTCGATGTAAGCTTGGAAGCTTCCGTGGAAAAGGGCTTGATGTGAGCTTGGAGGTGGAATGCAGACGAGCTTGGTACAAGCTCTCTGGGGCCAGCGATGACGACTACATACAAGTAGCCTGCAGTGATTAGCAGGGGCGAGGGTGGCTCGCATGGAAGGAGATGGCTGAACGGGTGGCGTCTGGTGCGGAAGGTGGCTGGCAGGAGGTGGCCACAATGGATGGTGAGTTCTGTCAATGGGGAGGGAAGGTGGCCGGGTGGGTGGTGGGTCGATGGAGGAGGAGGATATGGTGGTGAAGGGAGGAAGGTGAATTGTGGGGTGAGGGAGTAAAAGTGAAGAATCACAAACTTGTACATTCGAATAGGGGAAAAAAGTCATATTAGAAACCCTAATTTGTGATCAATATCGGTGACAAAAGGGGGAGAAAAGTTTGGTCCAAAATGATCCGACTCAACAAGCCTAACCAACCTAAAGAATGGGTTAAGATTGCATAACTGCTTTAGACAACAAGGCCAACCTTCTAGTTGACTTGACTAAACGAGGTCATAGGCTTGCGTCATAACGTCGTCACCATTCTAATCTGTCTACTTGGTTCACCTGACGCAATCAACTTGACTTATCCACTTGACCTGCTCGGTCCACTGGAACCTCCTACAGCAATGCTCGCCAGAAGCTGCACATTCAAACAGCCCGATGCAAGGGAGCATCTCGCCTCGCCTCCATGATAGCAGAATCTAGATAATGTTGAATAGGAAGGCAAAGTGACACAAAGGCAAGGCAAACCTCGAGAAGCGTGGGAGATGAATGCACTCATCGAAAAGCAAAATAATTATGTGTAATAATTATGACTCGAAGTCTCCTATAAAAAAGAGACCCATACGTACGAAAAAGGGTAATCACCGTAATTATACGCAGTGAAAACAAAAGAACATCATAGTGCACTATAGAGAGTAAGATCCTCTCCCTAGGCGTATATCCTTTAGGTGAAACTGAGTTACCAACTTTGCCTCTTTTACTCTTGATTGTTGATTCCATTGACCAAGTTTTAGCGACTTGATAATTTAGCACCATCTATAGAAAACATCAAATGCTTTGTCAGTTGAGAAGTTAGGCAGTGTTTGGATGAGGGGTTAGCGGAGGTTTTTAGGAAAATGGGTGTTAGTAGCAGTTTTTGTGGAGGTTTTAGGAAAGTGTGTCTCGTCTGTGGCAGTTGATGCGAGAGTTAATGCGGAGCATTTGCGGAAGGAAAAGGAGTGGCTTCGGTGTATCTGCAATGGGATCGTTTTCATCTATTTAGTTTGAAATCGTCGTCATCAACGGAAGGTAAGTTGTCATGGATTTTCAGGCGATGGACACCTCCGGTCTTGTCGCTGAGAAGCAGGTCGTCGCAATCTTGGCCGTAGTTCGACGATTCCAACTGGGGAAGGCATCTGCTCTCCGATCCTACACTCCATCAACGCGTGAAGATGTGAAGCGTCAAGCCCTCGGGAAGCGTGGCAGAAGAGGCCAACAGCAAAGAAGAGAGGAGTGAAGGTTTCTCTAGCTCCCCTTTTCATGGCCATTGTATTCTTTTTAGCTGCGACAGTGTTGTTGACTCTGTCATGGGAGCATCAATTTTTGCCCATCAGATCCATAGCTGCTTCCTCCACCATTTAATCCTCATCCATCTCTTTTTAATCGTGGTAGGTGATGGAGAAGGATTCCTGTGCGTCTCACAACTTTCCCTCTGATCATGAGAGTGAGGCTCCTCCCTTAACTTGCTGTGGGCAACGTCGTCGACATCGACCACGGAAGGGGGCAAACTTCCTCAACTCCATCCTCCTCGTCTGGGTTGCTGTCGTTGAGCTCCTGTACGGGCTTCCTTCTTCATTTCGTTGTCACAGTCGTCATGAACCCAAGGCAGGAAGTAGGTATAACACAATCCCAACCTGTTTCTGATCAATAGTTGGTGTGGTTTGGTTGATGTTCTAGGTTGTTTTCTTGTTGGAATGCATGTCTGGACATTGACAATGTTACTTTGCCATGGATGAATCGGGTTGAATGATTTGTTAATCGATTCATATTTGTGATATTTTTGTTCATATATTTTATCTTTATGTGGGTATGGATTTCAAAAATATGTGGGTATTTTGTCCATCTTTACGTGGGTACTGCTTTGTTATGAGGTTCATGATATATTTGTTACGGCTTTCATCTGAGAGCAATTTGTAATGAAGCCATAGCATAAAGTTTAATGTTCATATATTGTAAATGTGATAGTTTATCAAATTGGTTATCTGATAGAATATATTAGTGATGAGAACCTCATCATGAGCCATAACTAGCTCATTTTGACCTAATACAAAGGATAAAAGCTCCTACATAACTCAAGGAAAGGCTTAACTCAGAGAGATTCTGAGTTCGCAAAGAAAATAAAAACTAAGGGGTAAAAATGCAATTTCACCAATCCAATCTAAAAATAGGGTAACTCAGGGTCCAAACATAGGTCAAAGCAACCTAATAAGAATAAAAGTGGGATGAGATGATTCAATAAGGGCTACAGCAGCTCCAAGGAATTAAATGACATCCTGTAACCCTAAAAACAAATCCACTTAAAAACACGAGGTTCGAGGCAGAGAAAAAAATCAAATAAACCCTCTAAAATTCATAGAAAAATAATCTCTAGGGTTTAGAACCTTCAATTTGGCCTTAGGAACCCATTTTGACCTACATTGAGAACCATGCCCAAATTAACAACTTAATTTGGGTTTTTGCGTAAATTGATCGGTCAAACAAGGCTTAATCTGGAAATAAAATTCACCATCATAATCCTTAGGTCCCAATTAGTCATGTATAAAAACTTGAGCTTAAGAGGAAACCTTCTTGACCAACTTTACACTTTGGTCCTCATTTATTTACTTTTTGGCCCTCAACTTTTGAACCCTCACATTTATGCCCCTAACTCTCCTTCGTTCTTTGCATCCAGGTCCCTCCTGCCAAAACCTGACCAGCACCATGCTCCGGCGACCTTGCGCGGAGCATGGCGCCGCGCAGGGTAAGGGGGAGGGTCTGGCAAGACAACCGGGGGTGCCCTACGTCGTCAGCCGTCGCAGGAACACCCCCCTGGTCGCTGCAACCCACCATATCGGCCGTGCGAACGCACGGACGGTATGGGTCTCCATCTCCGGCGTCCTCCGGCGAGGGAGACACGTCGTCTCCCTCCGCCCTCCTCTCTGATTCCGCCCCTATAAATACCCCCGTCGCTCCGCCGTTCTCAGCAGCTCGGTCCTGACGGAGAAAGACCCCCACTTCCTCTCTTCCCACTCCGACAGGAAGCCCTCCAGCTCCGGCGGCCTCCCCTCTTCCTCCTCGTCACTCTGCCGCACTACCAGCTGCAGGGTTGCTCTCCCTCGCTCTTCCCGCGCCACGCCGCACCCAGCTGGCGCCTCTCCGGCCCTCTCCTCGCCGCCGCCCCTTCCCCTGGGCAGCTTCTTCTCCGGCGACAGTCGATACGACTGTCGCCTGTTCCAGCCCCTCCTCGTCCTGCTAAGTAGGTAGAACTCCTCCTCTTCCTCCCATCTTCCTTTTCCTCACTTTACATCTTTACTGTTGCCCCGATCCGACCAATCGCCCTCACCTTCTCCACCTCCGGCCACACTCCGGCGACCCGCTCCCATCACTCCAGCACCCCACACGGCTCGCCGACCTGCACATAATCTCCGCCTCCTCACCCTGATCCATTTCCGCCCTTCCAATTCCCGCCACCCGACCTCTGCAAATCCACCGAACACACCCACTTCCCGACCCACAGTCCGACCTAGGGCAGCCCTTAGGCTCCGCCCCGCCGCCTGCACACCCCCCGACCACCTTCGCCGTGCCACGGCGAAGGTCCTTCGCGTTTCTGATTGGGCCGAGAGGCCGTTT
Organism: Thalassia testudinum; assembly: GCA_037157565.1. Taxonomy (NCBI): domain Eukaryota; kingdom Viridiplantae; phylum Streptophyta; class Magnoliopsida; order Alismatales; family Hydrocharitaceae; genus Thalassia; species Thalassia testudinum. The sequence goes on from JAZHRO010000059.1 coordinate 44,081,925, forward strand.
CTCTGTGGGCAGGTACCTGCGCTCGCCACCGCCATTGTTGAAGCGAAGCAGCTTCTTCACCTGCTGCCCCAGGTGCGCCACGCCCAGGTCACGCTCCCAGGCAGTGCGAGGCGTCTTCGCGAAGTGCCAGGCTGCAGTTGAGGCGAAGCTCTCGCGCGAAGCCCCCGCGCTTCGCCTTGACTGTCGCTGCTTCCTCCGCGCAGGCATCCAAATTGGGGTGGGACATTTAGTCCCACCTCGGAAAGCCACTAAGGCGAACGGGCGCTTAAAGGCAAAAAGTGCCTTAAGCTGTTCGCCTCAGTTCACGGGGTGAGGTCCCCTTCACCCGGCCGACTACCCGGCCTCGTCTGCACGCACGCCTCGCGGACTTGGCCCGACCCGACTAAGCCCGACCTGCACTCCTCGCCCACCACCGCACGCCGGTGGGCCTGGACCCAGGCGCGACCCACGTACCCGATTGCCCGGTTGCTCTGGGAGAGCTTTCCTTAGAGCGTCTTCTGTGAGAGAGAAACGCGGGTGGGGGAGGGTAGAGTAGGTTTTGCCATCTCTGATTGGAACTTTGAGTGTGCAGCCACAGGTGCAGGGACTGCGGAAGGGCTGAAGAGAAGAAGAAGAAGACTGAAGGAAGGAGCACCGTGCGGCACTGTAGCAGCGGCGACTTAAGTCGTCTGAGTGGAAAATCAGACGACGCTCTGAAGGCAGAAAAGAAAGAAGAAGAACATCACCACTGCTGTAGATAAAGAAGACAGAAAGGAAAAGAAGAAAGGAGAGACGACGTCCTGACAGCAAAAGCAGAAGAAGAGCACGAGAAGAAGATCAGAAGAAAGAAGTAAAAAGAAGATCTGAAGAACAGAAGGCAGAAGAAGAAGACCACAAGGAGATAAACAAAGAAGAAGAAACCAAAAGCCAAAGAGAAGAGAAAACAAAGAGGAAGAAAGAAGAGAAGAAGAAGATTTTCATCTCTCTCCCTCTCTCTCTCTCTTTATCTTTTGTAATAAGAATTTGTACCCCTAGAATACAACTTGCTCCCTGAGTTCGACCTCGGGAACTCTTTATTTTCCGAGTAAAAAATTATATATTAGCAGATGATGGCAATAACTGGCTATACTACAACACTATAACAAAACCTAGTTATCGCCACGTCAATTAGTATACTGTTGATACATATGTACGAGCATAGGAACATGTACACTCATTATTAAAACAAATTTGCACTAAAATATATAATAATAAAATTCATATTTGCAACTATGTCTATGTACCCTGTCTTTGTAAACATGAACTTGCTAACGTGTGTGTAAGTGCATAAATGAGTATTTATTTAAACTTCATATTTGTGGAATTTAAAAAATGAATGGATTCGTATTTACATGGTCTTGTCTTCAATGGGGATTATGGTAATTGTCATGGCTTCCATCTGATATGTGATCATATATTGTGTAGTTGAGTTCGAATATTAATTTATTGAATACAGAGTAAAATATAGGAAATTGATCACTTTTTTTTGTAAGAATTGGATTCGTGCACTAATGAATCTAGAGATATATGGGCTTAACCCATGTTTACGTAGAGTGTAAACTCTCACTCTTTTGTATTTACCAATATGTTAACTAAAATCGCTACAAACATGGTGTTATATTATAATATAATGACAACTGTAGGAAGATAATGACATCGGAAATGTTGAAAGAAAAATTATGAGATATAAGTACGTATGGACATTATACATCTAAGAAGTTAGAATGAGGGGAATATTTTATATTTGAATATTCTAGAAATAATGTAGCGGTCACTAATTTTAGAAGTGATGAGAGAAAAAGAAGAGAAAAGGATGATGAGATCCGGATACCTGACAGCTGTGTCATTAAAGAGGAGTAGGGCATCATTTCTATATCCTTGTACTCGTCCCCCTGATAACATGAGATAATGATTAAGAAAATGACAGCGGAAAAAACAAAGATGTTCACTCGCTCTAGCAACAGTAATACACATACCATTTGGTTTCAGTATCCCACGCATGCAAAAATTGTTTGTAATTATTAATGTTGTACAATGCTATAAAATCACCAAATATATAGAAGATGTCACAACCCGTTCCCAGCTCCCTACAAAACACGAGAATGACTCACCTCGACTAACCCCAAGACCTAGTCGTCCAACGAGAAATAACCAAATGCATACTATTCCACAACCACACGTGCAATGTAACTAAGCAGAAAGTATATAACAGACAGTAAAAGAAATAGAACCGTAAATCACAAGGATATTACATAATACAGCGGAAAGGTATGATTACCGAACATGCCCATCACAATTATAACAGAAACAGTATAGAACAGTTACTATAAGCTACCAGTACTCACGACTAACAAGTGCTCTGTAATAGAAATAAGAGAAAGACTACGGCTGGGCTCAACTGGGCCCAGCGCCCTCAACAGCCGGTTGTGCTAGCTGCTTAGATCCCTGACCTGAACATGATTACAAACTCCGTGGTCAACTAATGCTAAGTAGAGTGTGTTTAAGCCATTTACAAGCAATTAAACAAGCAACTAACTACACATGTATGTATTGGTTGTTATTATCATCATCCATTTCCATTCATCTTATTTACGTGTTTCTGAGTCGAGATCTCTAATCAGGATCCATAACAATGCTTAATCTTCTTGTTCCCTAAGGGAACGATCTTACTTGCAGTTTTCTCACGATCCAGGATGTACACGTGGCACTCTCCTACCCGAGAGAGTCCCCCGTGATAGTCCTACACCTGGTCTACCTCCTTGAGGTCACGATTGCGACATAACAGTGACTACGGCACACGTGATAAGCGCACGGGTAGCTGCCCCACACTGGCACGCGGTCAGTCATTTCCGCTGGCAGGTACGGCCAAATGTACAGCACAGAACAGCACAAGGCCTTGTGATGTGAACACCATCATGAGTTATAACTAGCTTAATTTGATCTGATTAAGTCTCTAAATGCTCCTACATAAACAACTGATGGCTATATTTCATTGCATAAGCATTCTGAGGGAAAGATAAGAAATTTGGGTTAAAATTGTAATTTTACCATCAAATCATGAATGCAATATAATCACGGGTTTTTCCAAGGGTTAATTAAGGGTCAAATAGTCCTAAAAGATCAACAAGTGGGTTAAAACAGTCAGAAATGGGTTTGCGCTTGTTTTGGGAATTGAATGACTTCTAAAACCCTAAAAACAGACCCCCGTAATTAATTGAGGTTCTAGTCAGGATAAAATTTATCTAAACCCTCTAAAATTCATAGAAAAATATTCTCTAGGGTTTGGAAACTTCAATTTGACCATCAGAACCCATTTTGACCCAAAACATAATCATAGACAGACATTTGCCCTAATTTGGGTTTTTGCATAAATTACCCATTCAAACATGGTTAAAGCCAAAATCTAACTTTACCATTGGATTCCTTAGGTCCAAATTTGGTTTGTACCAAAATTTGGACTCAAAATAAGTTTGTCTTGACCAAGTTTGCAAATTGGTCATGTCTAATTTTATTTCTGCACTTAACTTTCAAAATCCTTTCAAACAGGCCCCTAACTTTGTTGTCGTCTTCACAATTAGGCCCTCCACCATTATCTGGGAGAAATCCTTTTTCGACGACCTTTGATTGAAGAGCACTCCTCTGTCCAATCAATCCCTTCCAAAATTGGAAGGGAGATTCTTTGAGGAATCCTCTTCCTTCTGAATATGTCCATGAGTTCCATAACCTCCCCAATCTCTCATGCAAACGCATGAGAGATTCGAGTATCTTTCAAAATCCTCCTCCGACGAGCATTCCTAACTTGGAAGCTTGGCTTCCAAGCTCAAAACTCTCTCTAGAGCCCTTTATAAGGACCCTCAGAGCTCGCCGATCTCCTTAGACTTGATTTCGGGTCATGTAACCCTCCTTTCCTCCCACCTTGACCGACCGAAAAGCTCCTCAAGCTCCGGCGACTTCCTCCGACTCCTCTCGCCTTCTGACCACAAAACCAATGGAAGATTTACCTTCCTCTCTCTCGTCTGCTCTTGGCCGTACTAGTAGGAGTCCTTCTACCTCCGTCATCGTCGCCGTCTCCATCACCAGAGTACCTTCTTCCCCAGCACCGGCCTATCAACGCCGGTGCTGATCTCCCTCCTTTCGTCCACTTAGAATAGCTAGATTAGTTCCGTAGCTCTTTTAGTTTAGTTTTATACTCAAAAACCTCAAAAACAACCCCTCGACACCGACATTCACCTTCGTCTTCTCCACCTCCGTCAACATCTCTGGCGAGGCTCTCTGTCCACTACATCGCCCCACAAACCTCGCCACCTACCTCAAAAGCTCTGCCGTCCTTCCACCAACCAAATCCCTCTCTTATTTCGCTCCATCACTCACCCAAACCATCTCCCAAACAAACCCACCGTCGCACCAATAGTCCGAGGTCGTCAGACCTCCTCACACCACCAATCGCCTCGGCACCATCACGGTTGCATTCATTGTCATCTGGCGATGCCTCCTGAGCATTTTAAAATGGCCGAAAGGCCTTATTTTTGATTCACAGGTGGTAGATTATCATCGCCATTGGTGAATCTTCGACGCAAGCTCGAAGCCTTGCTCCAGGTACTGTGAGCCCCAAGTGAAGTCCCAGGTGCTGCTGACTTGCATCAGGATCAGCCTTGGACTTCCGATTGGAACCATTAATTGCTCCTTGGATGGCAATTGAATGAAGTAGTTGCTGCGACATGCCATGAGAAACGCCAAGGACGAATAGTCCCACATCATGGACTACGAAGCAGCTGTAGTGATATAAGATGCAAAAGTGTTGAGGGCTTATCCCCTCAACACTTAAGGGGTGAGGTCCCTCTCACCTGCTCACCCGACCTCGTCCGTGACACGTACACACGGACCTGGTTCGACCTGATAACCCGCCTAGACCTGCACTCCTCGCTCACTACCGCACGTCGGTGAGCCTGGACTCGAGTGCGTACGATCCGATAACCCCATTATATCCGTGGCTTTGGGAGAGCGGATCCTAAGAGAGAAAGAATGGAAGAGAGCTACGCGGGGGCAGGGGGTTTTGCTCTCAGGAAATCAGGTTGACACTTAGCAGGATTTCGAGGAAGAAAACCAGAGGAGGAAGAAGAGCTAAAGGCATAGAGGAGAAAGGAGGAAAAGAGAAGAAGCTGAAGAGAAAGACAAAGCCAGAGAAGGAAGGAGAAAGAAGAAGAACATCACTTTAAGTCATCTGATTTTCAAATCAGACAACAAATTTGAGCTTTCATTTCATACATATACATTGAGTTCCTTGGTTAATATTGTAGGAGTATATGATAATTTAAATCATCATTTTACTCCCATATTTTTGACACATTGATACTTGGCATTCTTATTGCAATACTTTACAAGTTAAATGTAATTTTGATTTCTAAATTCCATACTGCTCCCTGTGTTTGACCTCGGAACTTTTTTCGAGTAATAAAAATTGTATTTGTTTGAACGCTATTTCCATTATACTACAACGCGACACCTTTTAAAACACCGATTTAACGCGATAAACATTTTGGCGCATTGTCAGGGTGCAACGAGCAATTTAGAACTCTTAATTGCAATTCCTGATTTGGTACTAACTTGCTTTATCTCTTTGTTGTTGTTTCAGGAGGGATTCATTGAAGAAAGTTCAGCTGCACAACAAACACACCAGGGGCAGGTAAATTCTAATCACTCTCTCTTAAGCCCCTCATTCTAAAAAGAATAAAAGAAAAAAAATCAATTAGGGCTACTTGCATTCTTTCCATAGATAATTCATCAAGTTGCCTGATTTGATTTAAATAACAAAATCTGATTTGTGCACCCACTTAAGGTAACTAGGGCTATCACATTCTTGTTTGAGCCCTAGATACCACATTTGACAAACTAAATTGGACCAAAACAAGAGCCAAGTAAGGATTCCAAGTTAGGGTTTTAGAGACACTTACATAATCAAGAACTGATCTTTCCCAAACAATGTGTGCCTAAGCCTTGGTTGAATTAATCTATTCAAGTAAACCCTAAAAATCAAGCTCTTAATCTCACTTGAATCTTAAAAGAGGGACCTAAACTTCTCAAAGGACAAATAGGTGAAGTTGACCCATCTTGTTGGGTCAACCAATCTTCATTAGGTCACTCTTGCACTCAATACATCTTAAAAGTTCAAGTGAAATCCTAAGCACCCTTGCTCTTAATTAAAATTGGTAGACTTAAGAGGTCAAGTCCCCATTCTGGTCTACCTGGACCATTAGTGACAAGAGAGGTCGGGTAGGGGAAACCCTGCAACCTGTGGGGGCGCTCTACTGTGTAGAGGTCTTCGCAGGACTCTCCCTCTCTAGCTGCCCAGGTAATTCTCAGGTGGGCGGCCTTTTGACTAAGGGGTATCATCCACCCCAAACCTCTATAGTCATCCAAAATCTTTGGGTGCCTTGATTGGGTCAATATCACATCTAGTCCCTCATCCCTTCTATTTAGAGCACACACACATATTTTCTTGGGAATCTTCTTCAGATCTAATCAATTTCGATCTAAACTTGAATTTTGATTCTACATCTTGATTCCACCATCTGATTCAAAAATGCAGTCTGGCTACTTAGGGAAACCATTTAAAAAACCTGAATCTCAAAGATCCATGAAAGATAGAATGATTGAGGATGCCCTTAGATTTTATGAGATTGATGACAAAACCTCAAAACCAATTGAAAACATTCAGGTTAATATATCGATAACAACCACCTTCATCATAAACTATGCCCAAGTAATTATAACACAAGTAACAAACGGATCCACTCAGGATGATCTCATGACAGGATACATTGAGATAGAAAAATTACATAACTTTGAATACCTCCAATGCATGAAAAATCTTGTACTTTGGGAAAGACACAAAGATGATCTTGAAAAATAGGAGGAGATGATAAAATTATTAAAGTAGATAATCGATCAAAAATACCTATACATTCCCCAAACATTCATCGAAACATCTTGGAACAATATTAAGGATCTATCTGATTTCCCAAATCCCAGGTTTGAGACACAAGGTTGTTGTGGATTCCCAACCCAGATGGAATATGATATGCCTGATCTTGAGATATGTTGGGAGGATCCAATTGCAGGAGATTACGATTTCAAGTTAGACCTAAAGATATAAAACCCTGGTTCAACAAGCTTAGATTTCCCAGACTCATGTAATAATGAGATTGACTCGGAACCTCTCAAGGGTGTAAATTCCGTCCCTTTTCTCTGATAAGGTGACCCTCGAGAGCAATTTTGACATCCTAATAGAGCCCAGCCTAGATTCCAGTAATCCAACCCACACCCTTAACATAGAATCTGAATTTGAGCCTTATTGGGATGATTACATGGCTACATGTAATACAAATCAGATTTCAAATCTGGATTATGATTCAGGGCCCATATTTGATGAGTACACCTCTCCAACATTCACAAAAACACATATTGATTTTTCGTAAGTCACGCCAATCTATGATACAAAAATCGAGGAGTTGGAAGAGTTGGGTTTTGATTGGGATTTCCCTACAAACCAAGGAACCGAGCCCAAACCTAATAGGGACACCTTTTTAGACTCGAAATCCAAAACTAGGTTAAATCCAAGTCAGGTTGCTGAGTCTACATCTTTTGATTTATTTTATGGTGGAACCTCTGATCCAGAATCAAATCCAGAACTTGATTCTCTCCAGTTCTGCGATGATTTGAATCTTACTATGATTAAAGAGAACCATTGTTTCCTGACAACTACGAGCCAATCTACGACCTCAGCACACATGATCCATTCTTCGACTCTGACTTTGAGGTCCCTAATCCCGAGATCATTGATTTAAATTTAGGTTCCATTGAGATGGAATCATTTCTTATTGATACTAAGGAATCAGAAACGGAAATTGCCAAGAGTGTCTACAATCTAGAGTTTGAATCTTTTCTTGACTCCGATTTCTTTCATCCTATAAACACTCTTTAGGCATTTACCTTTGAGTTTGATGGCTACTATGAGGACTCTCTAAATGAACCCACCTTTAATTCTTTTTTAGATAAGCCCTCACACACAATTCATATTGATGCCACCTCCTCTACATTTACAAAACCTATTCAAACCCGATCTCAGCCCAGACCCGCAATCGGGCTCAATTTCTATTCTGATTCCCCTTTTAATGAACCGGTTACAGATACTTCTCCTCCACATTTTTATCAGGTTTCGGACATCGATCAGACTACAAATCACGCCCCATCCTTCTCTGATCACTCCTGTAGGATTCCTACATCCTCCACTGATTCTTTTTCATTTAAGGATCCCTACTCTGATCAGGCTGATTCGACTCAGCCAAACCCTAGCTATACACTTCCATACCCTTTCAAGTTCCAAAGTATATGGTGGGTTCCATATCTCTTGATCTACATTTATCAACCCACCAGATTGATTGGGTTTGGGCTGCATCATCAACCTGTTGATCTGAACAAGCACCTGGTTGGACCAACCAGACTTTTGATCAAGGTGTTTATTCTGCAAAACTCATCTGATTTGACCACTCCTCCATACCATTTCCCGCTCGGCTGAAAGCGTTGAATTTAGTGCTTAATGGGAGGCAACCCGTCATTCCAAAAAAAAAATCGAGATCCTTCTGATTAGCCTTCTGTACTTCACGTCTATTGCACCTTGAGTTCGATTTTAGAACAGTCGATCCCACCTCTGGTACACGTGACAGAGCTTAAAATCATCCACAACAGTCATTCCCGACCCGTTCGCCCACCCGATAATCCTATTCTAATTCATAAACCCAAAACTGTTTCACACCCTCCGTTTACAATGAGGATATTGCAAAACTTAGCCATGGGGGGTGGTAAAGTGCAAGCATACAAAAAATCAAAGTTTGGAAGGGTTCTCACAAAAAATCACATATTCCAAAAATACCAAAAAAAATGAAAAAATTCTTTAAAAAAATAAATTTAGGGGGAGGGAGGAAATTTTGAATATCATTTTTAAAGAGGAAAGGGGAGGAGATAAAAATGTCAAAAAAGAGAATAATTTGAAAAGAAAAAGAGATAGTCATTAGTAAAGGATTAAGGAATTAACTTAGTTCTAGACCAAGTCAAAAAAAAGAAAATGAAAGATAAAAAGTGCTAAGAGATAAAAGAGATTAGTAAGAATGCTGATCTTAAGCCTCTTGGGTTGTGATCCTAGGCTTAAAAATTTAAGTATCCGCTAAGATCTGGATAGTTCTCAAGAGGTTGGGGAAAATGCGAAGCTTAAGTATTAGGTCTAAGGCTTAGGGACTATTCGGCCTCATTAACTAACCTCTGGTTTGCGGGGCTCGGTAACCTAAACACCCCAATCCACACATAGTCTGGTTCAGTGCTCTTAAATATCAAAATCACGCAAATGCGTTAAATCTGTTCTGAAAAAAAAAGTTACCTAGATTAGGAGTGGCTGATCAACACAAGTTGATTTGGACGAGTTCCTAGCACGGAGATGCGGGAAATTCCCCTCGAAGATGTGCAATAAACATACCATCTCCTCGGTGCTTGTCACCTAGGATATCTAAATATCTTACCGGAGGCATGTAAGCACCTTGTGCTGATTCAGATGCCATGGGCAGCATTATCACAAAATGTCAATTGCCAAGGTCAGGATTTAGCTACAGAACGCCATGAGCGGGATTATCTCGAAATCTCGAAAGCCAGGGTTTTGGGGGTTTCCATGGGCGGTGCTATCTCGAAGCATCGATTACAAGGGACCCTGCGAGGATTGATGGTGGGAGCCAGGAATCCGATACAGACCGTGTTATAAAGCTAATCCAAATATAGAAATAACAAGAAAAGAGAGAGAAAATTCTCCAAAAGTGAAGAAAAATCCCTCTGTCTCTCTCCGACAAAAATGCACTACAAACTGAATCGAGGCTAAAACATGTTACAAGCACAAGTACTTTAACTGCGGAGTTCAACGAACCTTAGGTTAGTTCCTGTGGACCTCAAAAACCTTCGCGACGGACTGAGGCTAGAGCTGGTCAGGTCCGGATCATGGTTGGTACTTGAGTACCTTTAGGCCTATTATCAGCATTATGACCTAATCTACAAGAGAAAGCATGCCTTAGAGTTCTAAGCATAAAAAAAAGTATGGTCTAGAATTAGAGTTAAGTCCTTAAGATTTTACTGAGGGACTAGCAAAAGCTAGGCATGGGGGTATGATGGGAACACCATCATGAGCAATAACTAGCTTAGTTTGATCTAATTAGGTCTCTAAATGCTTCTACATAAATAACTGAAGGTCATGTTTCATTGCATAAGCATTCTGAGGGAAAGATAAGAAATTTGGGTTAAAGCTGTAATTTTACCATTAAATCATGAATGCAGTATAATCACGGGTTTTTCCAAGGGTTAATTAAGGGTCAAATAATCCTAAAAGGTCAACAAGTGGGTTAGAACAGTCAGAAATGGGTTTGCGTATGTTTTGAAAATTAAATGACTTCTGAAACCCTAAAAACAGACCCCCTTAATTAACTGAGGTTCTAGTCAGGATAAAATTCATTTAAACCCTCTAAAATTCATAAAAAAATATTCTGTAGGACTTGGAACCTTCAATTTGACCATCAGAACCCGTTTTGACGCAAAACATAATCATAGACAGACATTTGCCCTAATTTAGGTTTTTACATAAATTACCCAGTCAAACATGATCAAAATCAAAATCTAACTTCACCATTGGATTTCTTAGGTTCAAATTAGGTTTGTACCAAAATTTGGACTCAAAATAAGTGTCTTGACATAGTTTGCAAATTGGTCCTATTTAATTTTATTTATGCCCTTAACTTTCAAAATCCTTTCAAACAGGCTCCTAACTGTGTCATCATCTTTACAATTAGGTCCCTCCACCATTATCACAGAGAAATCCTTCTCCGGCGACCTTTGATTGAAGAGAACTTCTCTATTCAATCAATCCCTTCCAAAATTAGAAGGGAGATTCTCTGGGGAATCCTCTTCCTTCTGAATCCGTCCATGAGTTTCATAACCTTCCAATTATCTCATGCGAATGCATGACAGATTCGGGTATCTTTCAAAATTCTACTCTGGCGAGCATTCCTAGCTTGGAAGCTTGGCTTCCAAGCTCAAAACTCTCTCTAGAGCCCTTTATAGGGACCCTCAGAGCTCGCCGATCTCCTTAGAATTGATTATGGGCCGTGTAACCTTCCTTTCCTCCTGCCTTGACCGACCAAAAAGCCCCTCAAGCTCCGGCGACTTCCTCCGACTCCTCTCATCGTCTAACCACAAAACCAGTGGTAGATTTGCCTTCCTCTCTCTCGTCTGCTTTTGGTCGTACCACCAGGAGCCCTTCTACCTCCATCATCATCGCTGTCTCCATCACCGGAGTACCTTCTTCCCCAGCGCCGGCCTATCAACACCGGTGCTGATCTCCCTCCTTTCGTCCACTTAGAATAGCTAGATTAGTTCCGTAGCTCTTTTAGTTTAGTTTTATACTCAAAAACCTCAAAAACAACCCCTCGACACCAACATTCACCTTCGTCTTCTCCACCTCCGTCAACATCTCTGGCGAGGCTCTCCATCCGCTACACCACACCACAAACCTCGCCACCTACCTCAAAAGCTCCGCCGTCCTTCCACTAACCAAATCCCTCTCTTATTTTGCTCCATCACTCACCCAAACCATGTCCCAAACAAACCCACCGTCGCACCAACAATCCGAGGTCGTCAGACCTCCTCACACCACCAATCGCCTCGGCACCATCACGGTTGCACTCGTTGTCCTCTGGAGACACCTCCTGAGCGTTTTAACACGGCCGAAAGGCCTTATTTCTGATTCACAGATGGCAGGTTATCATCACCATTGGCAAAGCTTCGACGCAAGCTCAAAGCCTTGCTCCAGGTACTATGAGCCCCAAGTGAGGTCCCAGGTGCTGCAGACTTGCATTAAGATCAGCCATGGACTTTCAATTGGAACCATTAACTGCTCCTTGGATGGCAATTGAACGAAGCAGTTGCTGCGACCAGCTGTGCGAAATGCCAGGGATGGACAGTCCCACATCGTGGACTACGGAGCGGCTGCAGTGATATAAGATGCAAAAGTGTTGAGGGCTTATCGCCTCAACACTTAAGGGGTGAGGTCCATCTCACCTGCTTACCTAGCCTCATCCGTGACACGTACACACGGACCTGGTTCGACCCAATAACCCGCCTAGACCTGCACTCCTCACTCACTACCCCACGTCGATGAGCCTAGACCCGGGTGAGTACGATCCGATAACCCCATTATATTCGTGACTTTGGGAGAGCGGATCCTAAGAGAGAAAGAATAGAAGAGAGCTACGTGGGGGCAAGGGGGTTTTGCTCTCAGGAAATCAGGTTGACACTTAGCAGGATTTCGAGGAAGAAAACTAGAGGAAGAAGAAGAGCTAAAGGCATAGAGGAGAAAGGAGAGAAAAGAGAAGAAGCTGAAGAGAAAGACAAAGCCAGAGAAGGAAGGAGAAAGAAGAAGAACATCACTTTAAGCCGTCTGATTTCCAAATCAGACGATAGATTTGAGCTTTCATTTCATACATATACATTGAGTTCCTTAGTTCATATTGTAGGAGTATATGGTGATTTAAATCATCATTTTACTCCCATATTTTTGACACATTAATACTTGGCGTTCTTATTGCAATACTTTACAAGTTAAATTGTAATTTTGATTTCTAAATTCCATATTACTCCCTGTGTTTGACCTCGGAACTTTTTTTCAGTAATAAAAATTTTATTTGTTTGAACTCTATTTTCGGCTATACTGCAATGCGACACCTTTTAAAACACCGATTTAGCGCAATAAACACCTTGCCCTCTCAGAATAGAACGGGGGTCTCGCCCCTCCAAAGTCTGCATACCCTTGTCCGACTATCCCGGTTCGCCTAGTGGGCCTAACAAAGAGTCGATGTGGGGTGGCTAGTCCTAACCTCGGGCCTCATGGGACGGCTAGCTCCTTCCCTACACTAAGTAGCTCACCCCGATACCAAGTACACGAGAGTCAAACAGGAGTCAGTGTAGAGTGACTAGTCCTAACCTTAGGTCTTAACCCAAGGGTGCAGCTAGCTCCCCTCTCCACTAAAGGGACAGTCGCTCTCCTTGGTACAAAGTATATGAGGGCCAGCTCACTTCCCGTTACCAGGTCCAAACAGCCTCTCGTAGGCAACATGTTCCATGACCCATCAGGTTTTCCATATTACTGTATCTTGACTTTCTTTTAAATTTCCCATAGGGTTCGTACATATACTTTCTCATTTCCACATTTGATTCAATAAATGCATAATAGGAAACTCATGATTTCACAATTACGTCCATTGATTATTTAATACATAGCATGTGTTTCTGTCCATGTCATGGTTCATTACAAGCAACTCATGATTCTCTACTTTTAGGAAACAACAATTTAATCATTCATTAAATGTGCATTCATTTCTTTCAGCCCTAGCGTTCATTCCATGTCCTAAGGTTTAATCGAATATTTCTAAAGTAGCATACATTTATCTCTTTCAACCTTAGAGTTCATTTCACAACCTAGGGTTTGACTAATTCTAAAGCATGTAATTTAATTATTAAATCCAGGATTAATGAGAGAACCACTCTACCAGGATAATCGGGAGATGTGGGGGCATAGTTGACGGAGCTTGCAACCCCCGCAAGTCCCGTGCACACCACGAAAGGACGACCTATCACATTGACCCACATGTCAAAAGTAGCGCAAAACAGTGTAGACACTATACCACAACATGGAGAAATTCGAACGGAAACCCATGATAATTCATTTGCGGAAAACTGACTCCGTTTGGGCCCTGAACAGGCCCAAAAACACAACTCTGACCAAAATCAGACATTTGGGAAAAGTCCTAGACGTCTTAAACTAACGCAGTGTCTTACCTTGCTCGGGGCACCTTTTTTAGACATCTGGAACTCTGTGCAGACTTCTGAGGGTGCCTTCAGATGTCTGGCGACACTCCTAGATGTCTGAAACCGCCTCGGTCCTTGCACCGGCGCACTTCCCCAACCTTTGACATACGTACGCACGGTCAGAACTTGGCAGGGGAAAAATAATCGAAAATTATGTGCTATTAGACGTCTGGGATTACCTTTTGATGTCCGGCCAGACGTCTGACGGTTCCTCCAGATGTCTGATTCTGCGGAAAAATGATTCCGCAGAATCGTTTGTGAGCTCCTCCTCACCACAAAAACTGCAACAACTACAGTACTCCTCACCTCTCCTCATAGCGTCCCGCCCTCCGGTCTCCTCTTCCTGAGCCCTGTTGCTCCCCGCTCTCCCTCTCCTCCTTTCGGCTGTGGTGGTGGCAAGCAAATGGAGGAGGGGGATTTTTATGGGTGTGGGAGGCATGGGGAGAGGATGGTGTGGAGTAAGGTGGAGAAGTGGGGGGGGGGGGGGGGTTGGGTGTCGTGGGTATGGTGGAGGTGTATGGGGTATGAGGGGTATGGTGGTGGGGAAATTGCAGGGATGTCCCTGCAATTTTCCTCTCCCCTCACAAACCCCAAAACAAAAACCTAAGGGGTTTAAAACTGCACAAAAACCCCAATGAATTCTGAAAATGCCAAACGACCCTAGGAAAAGGGTCATTTTAGAAGACATGAAATTTTCTTTTGTGAATGGAGTGAAGATGAAGTATATGATTATATCTATCTACGAGAGATACCATATATTAAATTAAATTTTACAATGGATGATGTAGTGATGAGTTTAAGACTTGGAGGGGGGGGGGGGGAATTGAGAATGTTACAAACATAGGATGGAGGACATCGTAGATTATGACCATACTAATGACATATGAAATTACCTCCATGAAGTTATTGGTTTTGGAGAAGGTAGTCAGTCCAATGTAGCGATTGGTCTCAACATTTTTTGTCTATCATTTACTATAATCGATCTAATTGTCCACCTAATTTCACAGTGGGTGGATCAAAATAATGACATATTTCGTTTTGGAGCTCATGGAGAGGAGTACGCAACCTCTCAATATAATGCATACGATTCTCAACAAAATTGTACACCTGGATACAATGACTACATGCATACGCCATTTCTTGGAAGTCAAGGATTTTACCAACAGAGTAGAGAGTTACATGAACACATTGACAATCACGAAATCGTTTCACTTGGGGACATGAATATGTGTTCGGCTTGTTGGAAATCATCAAGGATTTGAAAGGCAACAAGTGAGGCTACTATCTCGGGGGTGCCATCAGCACAAAGGGATGGGCTCGAGTTGTTGATCTGTTCAATTGAAGGTTTGGGACAAACTTGAATCGAGAGCAATTCCAGAACAGGTGGAAGACATTGAAGTCATAGTATTCTATGTTCACTCAACTACTTAAGAAGAGTGGTTGGGGTTGGGATCCGGAAATGAAACAACCTGTCCCCCCTTATGTTGGTGCTTGGGGCGAGTTAAGCAGTTTCGTACTTCTTCATTCTAATACTTTGAAATTTGCATGACATAAGGTACATGTTATGATTGCAGTTGGAGAAGAAGTATAGGAAATTTCGTAATAACCCTTTCATTTTCTACGACGAGATTAATGATATTAAGGGAGATGACATGGTTGTTGGCGAGAATGCTGTGGGCAGCAGGCAGACCATTAATACGGAATGATCGACGGGGCACTCACCAAATTACCCATGTCGTTCAAGTAGAGGAAGTGGTGTTGGCCCTTCATCTAGGCATGAGAAGAGAAAAGATGTGCTTGACATTGATGATGATAACGACGATGACATTCCATGCACACCGGCATCTACCAAGCATCATTTACATTCCTCACGTTCCAGGAGTTCAACAAAGAGGTCGAGAGGGGCGGGGAGTAGCGCAAAGACGTTAGAAATTGGTCGCATGGTTCTAAATGCCACCAATGAGCTTGTAGAGCAAAATCACTCTCAACCGATAGAACCTCTCGGCCGTATAGAGGAGGCAGTTGCCGCTCTACGTTCTGCTTGGCCGAACCTCCCTTCTCGAAAGTTTGCGAAGGTTACTCGCTCGTTCAAAGATCCTTCTACGAGATTCCTATTCTTGGAACTGGTGAAGAACCTTGACGAATCGTTGGATGAGTGGATTGATGAGTTCCTTGGGGAGTGACGTTCTGGTTTATTGGGGAGTTGCTTCCCAGAATTTTGTGTTTCGATTATGATGTCCTTTATGCTTTGTTTCTCGCATGGTAGTTTTCTTCTGTAGACATTACGTTTGTAATGTGGTAGGTATCTATTTCATGTTGTATGATGCTATTTGATCTTTTGAGCCATTGATATTATGTTGCTGTTATAGTTGTCACTCTTTCATTGAAATTTAGTAGCAAGTAATCAGATGAGTACTTCGTCCCTTTGCAATTCCTTTCACATCTTTACTTAGCCATGGATTATCGTCGGGAACAAAGTAATTGGGAGCTACAACAATCTATCGCAGCATTGAATCTTAACTTTGTTTCGCAACTGCCATATGAGGATGGTCAATCCGATGACGAAGGTCCTCCAATCCGTAGGCCAATCCACACTGCACCAATGGGTGGACATATATGGATAGCAGGGATGATGCAGGGAAATGAGATCCACTCCTACAGATGTTTCCGTATGCATCCGGATCCTTTTAAAGCGTTAGTTGAAATGCTTAAGCAGCATGGTGGCCTTGAAGAGATGACCCACATGAGAACAATTGAACAGGTGTGCATATTCTTGTACGTTGTGAGCCACTCTGCATCGAACCGTGATTGTCAGGCGCGATTCTAGCATTCTGGGGAGACGATAAGCAGACATTTCCATAGGGTCCTTGATGCGGTCTTATCAATTGAGCGCATCTTGCTTTAGCCTCCAGATACTCAAACTCCAGACGAGATTGTTCATGATCGTCGATTCTATCCTTACTTCAAGGTACGTGACAATAATGCATTCGTGCTCGCTTTGCATCTTCCTGTTAAGGTTGTTAAAGGTCATGTGCGTACAATTGATGGCAATGTAGGGTGTGATTGGTGCGATTGATGGTTGTCATGTTAAGGCTTGTGTACCTAGGAAAGATGAGGTGAGGTACCGAAACAGACACCTTCAACTATCACAAAATGTTATGGCCATCATTAACTTTGACATGCGATTCATAGCTGTTGTTGCTAGCTATGAGGGATCTGGTAGTGACATGGCTGTACTGCGGTGGGCATTGGACAAGAATATCTTGGAGGTGCCCGAGGGTTGCAGATATCTCGTGGATTGTGGTTATGTAAACACTGATAAAGTCCTTGCACCATATCGAATGACAACATTCCACTTATCTGAATGGCAAGAGTGTAGAGGGTTGGTTGAAAGTTATAAAGAATTGTTTAATCATAGGCATGCACAAGAATATGGAAGAACCGATTTGAATGCTTGAGGAGAGTGCGAGAGTGGTCAATGGATGTGCAAAGGGATGTGTTGCGTGTAACATGCATCATTGACAAGAGGCGATTCTCATGCGTGTTTTGAAAACAGAGATCTCGTCGTAGTATAGTGCATGAAAACGCTCGTCAAAAGTAATTTATAAAGATAATGAGATTTGGAGTCCCGGTCGTTCGCCTTTGGGAGGTGTTTATGGAAATGCAGATTTGAAATCGATCTCGCTCGCTCTACTTATTCAAAATCGCATGTTGATTTATGCTAAGTTCATATTAATGCATGACATGCTGTTGCCAGAATATCAGAAATTGAAAACATGCAACTTTAATCACACCAAAAGAGGATAAGCAAGCACACGGTGATTTTCAACATATATATATATATAAAGATGATGATAACAAAGTTGCAGAACACCGGTAGCGGAATGCTTATACAGGTAATGTAAAAACTAACAGCTAATAGAAAATGACTGCATACATGAATCTACGGGGGATTATGTATACATCATTGGGGGAGAAGTAAGGAGCTACACTACTAAGCAGTAATAAAAGAAGTAAAACTATGAAGAACTATAATCTAATATATCAGAACTAAGGGCATTCAGAGGTAGGCTCCGATGGCCTTTGACTTGGTTGAGAGGAGAAGGAGGGGCGGCCAATGGTGCTTAGGCCGGCCGTTGGAGAGAGGTTGAGGAGGTGATCCAACATCTTAGCGTGGAGATGGTGGTGGCCATGGTGAAACTACTTGTGAAGGTGGAGTGGAGGTGGAATGAAGCTAAGCTAAAATGAAGCCAAGCGTGAATGGGTCCAAAGTGCCACCCCTTAGGTCTATAAAAAGACCTAAGGGAAGCTCTCTAGAGAATTATGGAATTCTCTAGAGAGGCCTATGATGGGAGCTCGTGGGAGAGTGAGAGAGAGAGGATGGATGGTGGTTTTTAGATCCACCAAATGTGGATCTAAAAATTGAATGGCTCTTGGTTGCTAATTTTAGCAACCAAGGCAACAACACATGGTAGAGAGTTCTAGAGAACTCTAGACTGGTTATTTTCTTGTGGATGGTGTGTGTGGGTGTGTGTGGGTCGAAACTTAGGTGGTTAGGTTGATTAGGTTAGGTTCTAGTGGGTTTAGGTCAAGGTAGGTCTTAAATTAGGGTTGTAAACCCTAATTCACTTAGGTAAAGTGCAATTAAACTTAATACAAGTTTAATTGGGTGTGTGGAAACCTAATTGAGAGTAAAATAACTCAATTAAGTCAGGTTTAGGTCAATTGGACTCTCACTGAGTCCAATTGGACAGTGTGTGCTGAGATTAGGGCTCAATTTGACTCAATGAGTCTAATTGAATAGGTTGATGGAATTGACTAAGATCCAAGTCAATTAGGTTTGGTAAGGACCTAATTAGGTCCTTAGGGAGGTCTAGAGGTGATGTACTAGGGTTAGGGCACCTTAATTTAGGTTCCTAGGGGGTTAGAATTGGGTTTAGGGAGGTAGAGATCTAAGATCAAGGCTTGAATCTCAAAACAGGAACTAGAGAGCAGTTCCAGACGTTTAATAATAGTGTCAAAC
This sequence comes from Thalassia testudinum, assembly GCA_037157565.1. Taxonomy (NCBI): domain Eukaryota; kingdom Viridiplantae; phylum Streptophyta; class Magnoliopsida; order Alismatales; family Hydrocharitaceae; genus Thalassia; species Thalassia testudinum. Next base: position 44,100,916 of record JAZHRO010000059.1, read on the forward strand.
ATCTTATAGTGAAAAATTAGAAGTTCAGACTTGTTGTCTGGATGTCCAATCAGAGTCAGGATGGATTTTAGGTTCTGTCTTGGCTATTCTGCAGAAATTGGACGTCTGACCAAGTGTCTGGATGTCCAATAACACTACAGAAGTGGGTTTAAGGTGTGCGGGAGTTGGCTAAGGGTTCTGGACGTCCTATAACTTATCTGGACGTCCAAATAGAGGCTAGATTTAGGGTTTTAAGGTTTCCTAGGGTGTGGTGACCTAATCTAAGGGTGGCTAAGGCTTAGGGAAGCTTCTAGGTTATCCTATGGCTAGGATGGACCTAAGTTCTTCACAATTTATTGCTTTATTCCTACTTAATAGAATAGCATACCTTAACTCCCTTACATTATTATCTACCACATCTAATCTAGGTCTTCCGCTCCAGCTCTGCTGCATCACCAGTTATACTTTATTCTTCAGATCTAGCTTCTGATCAGTTTATTACCTGCAATTAACATAATGCACATAATCAGTACATTATAGCATTATTTTATGCATAGCTAAAAGAATGCAGTAAAGGTGCTAGTAATGCTTATGCATGCATGAATTACCCTAACTTATGCTAAGTCCTAGCCTAATTTAGGTTAATTAAGACCTATGATTGCTGTGCAATCAACCATCCATAATTTCATTAATGAGTGTGGCATAGACAACCTGTTCCCTAATGCACAAGCAATGGCACAAGAGTTGAATGATCTGGATCTCGAAGATCAGCAACCACAAATAACTTTCAATTGAGCAGACATCAACCGTGGTGATACTGTGAGGGATACGATCGCATTGCATATGTGGGAGGATTACACGAGGAGGCGTTGCCATCGAAGAGACTGAATGTTCAATCGATTGATTACATCGCCTTGCGTTTCTAACGACAATGAAGCTTGCATAATGAGTATTTGTGCTTTATGGAATTCGTTACATTACATGTTGACGTTACTTATTACTCAGAAGTGCCGCTAAACGTGATTGTTAGGTTGGTCTTTAATGTTACGTAGCCTTGTATCAACCACGAATGTTAACACATACCAGGTCAAATACAAATGAATCGACTACTTTTGCATGATCTCGCAAGGAATTTGGCAGATATATTTCTTTTCATTGATGTTTTCTTATTTTGCTTGAAGACGAAATGCATATTTAATGTAGCTTATGTACATTAAATTGTTTTCAAAAGATGGAAAACACATGGAATACGAAACTATGTAATGGCGAACCAAGTAACTTCAACTTTGAAATTAAGCATAAATCACACAAAGGAAGTTCAACACATAAACATACATGAATGCAATAAATTTCTCCTTATGTGTGATTATTGATGGGAACTAGGGATAATCTTCTTTACGTGGTCGTATTACTTTCTACTATGTTGCATTCTGGTTATGTCAATGACATTCCACATGGCATGGTTTAATGTATTTGTTATGGTACTGTTTAAGGTGAAGATATGTCAAGGGATCGGACTTGATGCCAATGCCAACATTTAGCTAATTTGTGGTACATGCCAAGGAAATCTAGTCTTCGCCATGAGCAACTTATATACTACAGCGACAACCCTTTCTCGATTAGACTTTGAAGCAATATTCCAACATCTTATAGAATCATATCATCATCATTACTAACCATTTGCCCGTTTAATTGTTAATCATCACAGCACTGTGGAATGCGTGAGAAGGTTGTCAACCTACCGCAGACTGAAGAGAGGCTTGAGAGGATGCTACTTACCTTAAGAGCGGAGATGAATTTAGTGGAACAAAGTCTACATAACGCACAGGAAGAAATAAGGATGAAGGGTAACATGTTGGGTGAAATGAGTTTGGAGATCTCCCGTTTGCAGGCCATTGTTGACGAGTTATCCTCATCTACATATGAAATTGCTGAAATTGTGAAACATCCACTTCCTTAGCATGTGTGTGTGCTTCTGCATGGGTTTGTTGAGAAGGGTAACTGATTATGAAATGAATACGAGTTTTGTGTATGCGATACCCAAATGTCATCGGAAGAGACGAGTGGTACTATGCTAGAATCGAGTGGAGTTTCTCTCAAATGAGTTTAGGTTGTTCGTGCTAGTAGAATTAGAAATTTTATCCTTTTGTATCTTCCAACGTAATGTTGTACTAATTACGCCGTAATGCTAGTCTCTGACATTTTACTAACTGTAGTTGCTTGTAGTTTTCGTAATATACTAAATTACCATGAAGCTTTCCCCTGAATAAATGTTCTCGCTTTTTGCACTTCTACATAGATCCCAATTGATATTTGTTGGTGCATGGGACAATGATGCGTGTATGCTTGTCCCACTGCGGGAAGAACATCAATGGAGGGAGGTTCGATGTTTGATACAGTTAAAATTAATTGCATGCATGATTATATTTTAGCATATCTGTTTACCGAAATAATTTGCATAGGTTGACGAGAGACATGAGTGCTTGGAAGGGCTTTATTTCCCACAATATAATGTCATGAGATGATTGTCAACTAGATGGATTTGCAGCTTGGGAGAAGTTGAGGCGCTTGAAGAGAAACTTCTCTCGCTATTCGTACCTATGTGATACATCTCATTCTCATCTTTTTTATGATCTTCTTACCACCGGTGTGGACCTACTGCTTTATAGTAGGTAGTTATGCATTTCATGGTTGGGTTTGTGTCAAGAATGTAATAGCTAATATCATGGTACTTGTATTATGGTATAAATCCCAGAAATTGCAACTGAAGATATTCCCATCGAAAGAGGACTTTATTTTTATTTTAGAAATTAAATTCTGTTTGCAATCCCTACACCTTCATGATTTACTTTGAAAATATGACTAGTATATTTTGCGGTGGAAATTATGTAGCATGAATTATGTATTATCTTGTCATGAGGACTGCATTGTCCTACTTGCATTATTTAGGACAAAGCAGGAGGGACAGTATTGACGCACCCACTTAAGTCGAATTGTATAAGGAAACTTATACAGACTTCTCTTCACAAACTAAAAACTACCCTCAGGTAGAATGGCATTTTGAATCATTTTCGCAATACATACTGCTATAATCGAATGATAAGCGACATTCGTCAATCCATCATAGTAAACATACGTATAATAAATCAATGTTCTTTTATCCAAAAATGTTTAATTTATTTACAAATCAATGAATGAATTAAACAATACTGAATTGGTCATTTATTTACAAGAAGAATAAATTAATATGTATTACATTGTCTGAAACATATGTACAACAAACATGCATAAAAAATAGACTACTACTAGAGTATGTTAATTATATACAACTAATACAAGTAGTACATAAGTATACGTATAAAAAAATAGCTCTTAATATCTACTATACTAAATTTAATTACCATACTAATAGCTTAGTAACATATATTATATGTATACTAAGAAATATATATATGTCAATGTAGACTTAGTAACATATTTTGGTTATAAGTTGCTACTTATAGTAACGTATATACATATCTCTAGTGACAAATATGTTATTTATATACATACAAGAGCCCAAACCTAGCCTATATTACTGTACTTATAAATATATATAGACAAAATTATATATGTATAAAATATTTATTTTATTTACATGCATATACTTATACATTATACTTATACCATATCTATACATATACACAAGCGCTGCTCACTCTTCCCTCCCTTCTCACGTCATAACAAAAAACTTTTCACACAAACTTGGTTCATATATTGAAAAAATGTGTTTTAATGGGCGAGTTAGTCCACTTTCGGAGGATACACAGCATCCATGTGGGTGGGACCAGACTCCTACTAATGGACCCACTTTAATTTTAGTTACGTTTATTTTAGTACGTTCTACTCCTAGCAAGCGCTCACGCGCCCACGCACACCTGTGTGCACAGGTGCATAGGCACTGACTCCACGTAACCCAAGGATAATAACCTGCACAAACTCTGTTTGGTGCCCAGCACCTGACGACCAAAGAGACTATACCACGAATTCCTAATATACTACTCCATCGGGTCTGTCGTCCATGATGTGGCACCATTCTCAGGCACCAATTACACGTTTCTATGCATCTCGAATCATTCCGATTGAGTACATTTGGCCCTTTATTTGAGGGCCAAAAATTATTTCAAATTATAAATAATTTATATACTTATAAAGCCCTTTTAGAAGATAACGTAGTGGTACAATTAATTTATAGAAATAAATTAATTACATATATAAGAAAATTAGTCAAAGTTTGGTGTTTATCACATTAAATTAAAGGTTAATGCCGTAATAAAATTATAAATTAGATAACTATTCATACAATTGACCTTATACATAGTTAATTTATATAATAAATGACTTATGTCACATTTTCATTGGAATTTACAAACTTTATTTAAATGTCCACATTGGAAATTTATAAGAGAAATTAGATGAAAATCACGTTCAATAGCTAGAACATATTTCTTAGACGTTATAAAATATGTACGAGTCAGTTACTACCTTTCCCAGCCACTCAACTGAGAATTAAGGTCTTTGGTTCTTTTTTGAAAACTCTCTAAAGACCCTATAAAGTGCTTTAATTTGTATATAGGTAAATACCCTAATTCAGTATTACTATAAAAATAAATTGTGTAAAATACTATAAAAATATGTATTAAATAATTTAATATGTATAGTAACTCTGTACAGGGTCAATTAGGTCATTAATTAACTAATTTAACCTGTAATTAAGGAATAAACACACATAACAGTATGTATAAATCACAATCTTTAGCTAATTTAATTATATAGTAAATGACGTATATTTTTGTAAATAAACTTATTAATTATATAGCCCTATATAAGGGCTTTACAAATATATAATTTATTTTAAATTTGGAATTAATTTGGGCCCTCAAATCGAGGGCCAAAATCTTCAAATCAACACAATTCATGCTGAGCTGCAGCGTCTGTGAGGCCCTGGAATAGTGCCACATCGTCGCCTACATAGCTCTTGTAGCGCTTTATATTGTTTTTGTTCCTATGCTTCTTTAGTCGTCAGGCTCTAGGCGCCAAATACAAATGTATCTCCTCCCCTTATGAGCATATTGAGCATGTGGCATTGATTTGTGAGCACATTGGGTGCGGTGCAGGCTGGGAGCCTGGCACTGTACGTGGACCTAATTGGGTCCATTAACGAGCATTAAATCGGATTAAATGGGATTAATTACGATTAGGGTGGCCCTAGTAGAGCTCTGGTCCCACTCCTTCGAGGGTGATGTATATCCCTCGAAAAGGCTGCCTACCAATTAAAAATCCTAATTTTTGATAATCAAAGGATTAAGAGGAGGGAAGGGCGCTCAGCGGAGTGTTGTAAGCCTAATTTTTGAGAAAGGTTAGTGTTGGAAACAAAAGAAGAGAGGAAGAAAGGTACCCAAAAATGACTAAAGTGTTGAAGAGGAAAACCATGTGATTGCCCCTTTGTGCGTGTGTAGTGTTCGATTTATGTGTGTGTATGTATATATGTAACATATATATAGTATATGTATATGTATATAGTGTACTGTAAATAATATGTAAATATAGTATATAAAGTATACGTAGAGTGTTTGAGCTCATATATGTATAAAAATAACATGTGAGCTTTACTGACATACTTATACGTAACTGTAGATATAATAAATGTCACTATAGACCCTATTTTTACCTTAGCTTATTTATATAGTTTTTCTTAGGGTTTAACAACACTTATATATTTCACTATACATATTATATATGTTACTATAGGTGTTAATATATTAAGTTAAGTTAGTATGATATATATTATAACATATTATTGTATAGATATGTAAGTATTAGTAATATAAGTTATAAATAGATAGTATATAGTATTTAATCTTTTATGCTCGTTTGTACATAGTTGTTTTCAAGTATTGTATTGATTTGTAATTCATTCTTTTGTACATAATTTTTTCATTCTTTAATTCATTCATTCATATTTGTACATAAAAATTCAATCTTTTTGGAATTAAAGAATAATATTGGACTTAAAGAGTGATGTATATCAATAACTGCCAACGACGTGGAATAAACAAGTAAAAATTAAGTATATAAATAAATTTGACGCGACAATAATTTTTATTTGTGACATATATTACAACAACGACCTTTTTTCGTACAACCCATAATCGACAATCAGTTACCTACTGTTATTACTTAGTTAAATTAAATTATATATATTATATAGTATATATTACATTGTTAAATATGTATATACAATACTACGTACAATTAAGTTCATATAGATAAGTTAATTCAGTATTACCTTAATTTCCTAATTTAGTTTATTTTAACCTAATAATTAAGCTATTGAACTTAATAACATCAATACATACAGTCACCACTTATACTAAAACGTACATTGCTATATTACACTACATTATAATTACATTAAACTATATGTATAGCACACTATGGTTATGTGTGTACATAATTTATTAGAATTTACATAGATATTTATAGACATGTAGTAATAAGATAAATAGGTAATTATGTTAATACACTACGTGTAGTTTAAGACATGATATGTATGATTTAAATAGATATGAAAAGTATATAAGTTATTTATTAACATGTAATACAAGTTATCTACCATACAAAATTATGTTAACGTACTAATAACATATATTATATATAAAGTAACAAATATTTGTCAGTCTACTGAAAAATTTATTTTGAATGGGCAAACCAGCACACTTATGCATTCCACGGGTACAAGTGCTCACGTGCCCACACACCAATGCACCCACACACACTCACAGGACACACCTCGAGAATAATGACATGTTTATGCTTTGTTTGGTGCCCAGCGCCTGAAGACCAACAAGGCCATTGCACGATTTTCTATTATACAGCTTTAGCCTATCTGCATCCATAATGTGATGCTTTCTCTCAGCCTTCAATAAAATGCTGCTAACCATTCAGATTGAGGATATTTCACCCTCGATTTGAGGGGAAAAAAATATTTAAAATTATAAATAAATTACATAATTATAAAGCCCTTTTATAAGGCTACATAGTGGTACAATTAATTTAGAGCAATCAATTAAGTACATATATAATAAAATTGCTCAAACTTGGTAGTTTATACACTTTAATTTAATGGCTAATCTCTTAATTAAAGTTTAAATTAGATAACTAATTATTTAATTGAATAGATACAGAGTTAATTTACATTAAAAATTCATTATTATACATCTTTAATGTATTTTATAAACTTTATTTGAATAATTTCTATTTGATTACATGTTTTCGATACTTTTACATATAAGTAATGTATATTAACATACTAATTATATATATTATATATATAGTAACAAATATATATACGTCAGTCTAACCTTATAAAGATATTTGCATAACACAAGGCATAAGTTACAACTTATGCCTAACGTATGTGTAAGAATAGAAATTACACTTCGGATGTCGAGCAATGTCGATGGCTTCGAGGGACTCCCATAATTTCAAAATCGTCAAAGTTGTGCTTAAACTGGATATCACGTTCTACATCGTTTAAAATTTCGTAATATCCTTCGCAATCGCATGCCTTGAGTATGGTATAATCATATCTCCTTTAGCTTACTAAAGCCTGCAACTTAAACAAATTGCAAGTAACATTGTTTCCATTACATAGGCGACGTTATGTGCTAACCTTCCTTCAACGCATTGTCAATCACAACGTTCTCACAATATTCGTACTACAATCAAATATTTTTGTATGGATATAAAATTAAATTTGAACAATGAAAATTCTCCCACTCTTTCGTAGGTAAACAAGTCTACTGTATAGTTTACGCAAGCGACGCTCAATTCGAAAACTTGTTATCGGCTGACCTTGCATATTTCTACTGCTAAGCTTTTTGTAGAAGTCACTCTTGCATAACTTGCATGAGTCTTCGGATTGGCAGAAAATGTTGTCCAATGTTTTCTCAAAGCATGGTTTGACCATATGTGTCTTACAATTGAAAGTTATGAGAGAGTGACAAACCATATATCAGAGAAAAAATAATTTTGTGAAAGGAAAAATGTTTACTCCGTAAGTTTAATGATATTTGTGAAAGTTTAACGTAAATTATAAGATCTTCGAACTTTCGATAATGGTAGAAAAGGTAATTTAACTCCTGTCACTTTGAAAAGTGAGATATCAAACAAGAAGAAAACTACATGAGACATATTCACCATAGAAAAACAATAATTTTATTATAAGTGAGATTCCCCCTCCGATGACCACTACAGCAAATTATATAGATAATTGAAATAGTTAGTGTTAATTAGCAAATATAATTACTTACTGTTAATTGATACGTTCAGATATATCTTCGTGGCCCATGTTGTTCATTCAAGAATTTGCGAAGATCGTTCAAGTATCAAGTCTTTTGGTAAATTGCACAAGTCCAAACTATTCAAATGGCACAAAATTCATACATAACCACATAACTGCTCAACATACGAAATTTTCGAGAAAGTGACGAGGGAAAAGATTTTCTAACAAACGGTAGAGGAACAGAAATTTCCCACCAATGCTGAAAAAGGAAGTAGCACGACTTCCTTAGCATGTGTGTAGCTTTACACCAGGCCAAGGAGTAGCATAGTTGGTTCCTCTCCACCCCATAAGTGCCTCCCTCTTGGGTGGTGTGGGTTCAAGTCCTCATCCCCTCCCTTTGTGATAAATTGCTTCATCTCACATCCCCTCGATAAGTGGTTACGATTAGCTCCAAGTTAATTATACCATATACTATTTTAATAAAATCAACTAAAAAAAATATATCCACTTTCTTCTTAAATATATTAACACATCCATCAAATCAACACAACCTTCCACATATTAATAATCAATCATTACCATCATATCCAACAACCTCCACTATACAAAAAAATTAATTAAATAAATATTTACTAACATCACATCAATATACCAATCATTTTAACCTTATACTTAACCATATCCTTATTCCACCACCTAAACGAACACCATTTTCACTTATTCCGTTTTAACCTATCCCTACAGTACTTTATCCCGTGTCCAAACAGGGCCTTACGGCCTACATCCATTGATATGGCCTCGAAAATGAAGTTGAAGACACTTAGCCTTGACAAGTAATTCTGCCATTGATCAAGTAATTCTCCGATGAATTGTCTCGCCGCCTACGGTTAGCTCCAGGTTCGTATCTTCAACCCAATCAAGTGGTTGCTTGATGAGCACCTTTCGGTGCAATAAGCCATGCGGTAATCATGCCCCAAACCTAACAACGGAAAAAAATTAGATAAATAAAGGAAAAAGTCTAAAAAAAGGTTCTTAAAAAAAATTATCTCTAGCATTACATACTTTTTTTTTTCTTCACTATCAAAACCATTGCATTCAACAGCCACGTTACATATAATTATATCCTATACTATTTTAATAAAATCAACTAAAAAAAAAAACATCCACTTTCTTCTTAAATATATTAACATATCGATCAAATCAACACATCCTTCCACATATTAATAATCAATCATTACCATCGTATCTAACAACCTCCAATATACAAAAAAATTAATTAAATAAATATTTACTAACATCACATCAATATACCAATTATTTTAACCTTATACTTAACCATATCCTTATTCCACCACCTAAACAAATACCATTTCCACTTATTCCATTTTAACCTATCCCTACAGTACTTTATCCCGTGTCCAAATGGGACCTTAAGGCCTACATCCATTGATATGGCCTCAAAAATTAAGTTGATGACACTTAACCTTGACAAGTAATTCTACCCTTGATCAAGTAATTCTCCGATGAATTGTCTCGCCGCCTACGGTTAGCTCTAGGTTCGCATCTTCGACCCGATCAAGTGGTTGCTTGATGAGCACCTTTCGGTGCAACAAGCCGTGAGGTAATCATGCCCCAAACCTAACAACGGAAAAAAATTAGATAAATAAAGGAAAAAGTCTAAAAAAAGGTTCTTAAAAAAAATTATCTGTAACATTACATGTATTTTTTTTGTTCACTATCAAAACCATTGCAATCAACGGCCACGTTACATATACTTATATCCTATACTATTTTAATAAAATCAACTAAAAAAAAACCATCCACTTTCTTAAATATATTAGCATATCCATCAAATCAACACAACCTTCCACATATTAATAATCAATCATTACCATCATATCCAACAACCTCCACTATACAAAAAAATTAATTAAATAAATATTTACTAACATCACATCAATACACAAATCATTTTAACCTTATACTTAACCATATCCTTATTCTACCACCTAAACAAACACCATTTTCACTTATTCCATTTTAACATATCCCTACTTTATCCCGTGTCCAAATGGGGCCTTAAGGCCTACATCCATTGATATGGCCTCGAAAATGAAGTTGAAGACACTTAGCCTTGACAAAGGAGTCAAGAATGAGCTAAGTGTCTCCCTTAAGGGCATCAAACATCGCTTTGTAGAGTCCTCGTCCATTGAAGGGGAAGAAAATAAGGTCCCCATGCAGGAAGGGAAGAATGAGATGGAATCCCTCAAGCTCCAGACCCCAAGCCAGGACGACCCTCACAACCCCTCTACTAGGTGGAGCAGGATGAGAAGTTCCAAGAACATTTGGAAGCCATAAGCGAGGAGCAACGAAAGTTGGCGAAGTCACTCCATTACATGCGAGCCCGAAAGGAGGCGGTGCTTAAAGTAAGGGCAAAGCCGAGGACCAAGACCCCAGCTCAAGGGGCAGGACAACGCCCACCTTCGATAAGTTGAGGTGGAAAACTCCCACCTTAAGCAACAATTGGAAGAGTTGCACCAACTCATCCACCGACAAGTTGGGCGAGAGCTCAAGGATCAACCCAGAATTTCCGAGGTAAACTCATGATCCTCCCTAAACCCCCTTCCCTTACACTAGGATGACCAATTACCCAGACATCGTGTGGCAAGTCACACAAGCAATGAGAGGGATTCACAAGAAGTGTATTGATGGTTTCCCCTTCATAGAGGACGTGATGAGCACACCCCTCCCCCAGTGCTTCAAGCACCCAACCCTCCCCTAGTACAACATGACATCGAACCTAACCATATTCGCTGGGAACTACTTGTGAGTGTGTTTGGAGCCTAAAGGATCAAGTATACATTAGAGGGAAAGTGAATAGTGTAATATCTAACTCTATGATCAATTAAAAAAAACATTCACCGCAGAGCAAAAATTTAAATAAGCACAGACAAAAAATGATAACACCTGATTCAGAGTAGAAACCCTTGTGGGTAAAGATCACTACCTAAGCCTCTCAGCTTAGGATTTCTCCGACTAGTTGACGCTAGTCCAATCCACTATCATACCACTTGAACGAGGGTGACATAACCTCTTACAAGACATCTTCTCTTTTTCACCTGACTAAGAGAAGAACAACGGGACTTCCAAGATAACTTGGATCCTAGATCAAAAACAACAGGAATAAAAGGTATACAACAAAAATTCCAATGGAACCTCAATAAGATTGGAACAAACTGAGCTTTTATGATTTGCAAAGAATCGTGCTTTGGATCGCAATAATCGTAGGCACAGAGGCACGAAAGCACTAGAGATATATGAGAGTTTTGCTTGTAAAAAGCTCTTGAGGTGTGTTTTAAGGAAAGGGGTTGAGGGTCCTATTTATAGGTGTTTTTCGACTTGTTTTGAAAATACGGAAAATACGGCTTTGATCCGTCAAAACTGAGGATTGGTCGATCAAATTTAATTTTGGTTGATTAAAATAATGATTTGATCGATTCCATGTTGATCAATTAAATTGGGATTGTGATCGACTTTGTAAATTTAAAGAAAATTTGACTGTTGGAGATCTTTGATCGATTAAACGAAAAAGGTTGATTGATCAAATGGGGAAATATGACTGTTGGAGGTCTTTGATCCATTAAGCAAGTGGGTTGGTCGATCATTTATTAGATTGGTCGATCAACAATACTGAAAACATAAGTTTAAAGAGAAAATACGACTTTTGCGAATTTAAAAACGCATCCTTTGTTATTCTATGAGATTCCTTACACAGTTCTAGACTAAATAAAATAAAAAGAGGTCTTCAATAGCTTCATCTCAAGTTGATTTCACTTGACGAGGACATCATAATTTGATTTGACCTGTAATGGTTAAAAATCAATAAAAATATAATTTTTGTATACCAAAACAAGGGTATTAACACTACGGCAAACACATGCTCATCCACAGATGCTTGGATGCAACATTGTGTCAAGAATTCCTGTTTATACTAACTGGTTGAAGTTCACTTTCGTCGCATACCCCCACACGAACGGTCTGGTGGAGGTGACTAATTGGATGATCATTGTGAGCCTAAAGAGGAAGCTCAACTTCGCCAAAGGCAAGTGGGTAGAAGAGCTACCTTACGTGCTTTGGGGATACAAAATGGAGCTAAAAATTGCTACCAACAGAGCCCCCTTTAGCATGGCATACGGAACGAAAGCTAGGATCCTATTAGAGGTGGACTCGCCATTGTACTGGGTCTAATTCTTCGACCCCACCAAGAATGAGGAACATAGAGGATAGCCCTTGACCTCCTTGAAATACATTAGAGTCCATGAATCCAACAATCCATCTCTCCTCAAGCTCCCTTCAAAAGTGATCATCTCCCTATTAATATCCTCCATATCATTAAATTCTTTGCATTTGATGACTTTGATGTCCTTAGCCCCTTCTATGAAATCCAGGTCCTTTGAGTCATAAAAAATTAGTTTTAACTTGGTTACATCAAATTCAAAATCAAATTCAAGAATAAATGATTCAACTTTGGGCTCTTCCAAGAATTGATGTAAAGGTGAAGCTAGCCATTAAAATATCATCAAATTCAAACTGTAATTCATTTGTTGTAGCTTCAGGAATCTCAAAAAAGGGACTTTTATTAAATTCAAAAATGAAATTCTCATTATTAGATTCAAAGTATAATCGATCCTCAGAGTGAAATGTCTTATATTATGGTTCTTTTTCAGTCTATAAATCTCCCTTAGAGTCCACACTCCTTAATGAGGCATCTTCTTCATTTTTCTTACCCTTATAAAGATGAAACACCTCGAATAAAGCGATATTTTCATCCTTGCAATCTAAGTTCTCAATGTGCTTATCTTCAAAATCTTCCAAATTAAGCTCATGGTCTAAGATATCTTTAATGACACATTGAGGTTTAGTCCAATTATTTCCTCCCAAGTCCACCATGTTAGTCTCAAATTGATTCCTAATGATCGTTATGATATGTTGGAATTGATTTCCTATTTGTTGGATCATTTGCATCATTAGGGTTTGCATATCAACCAACATCTTATGTTGATCTTGGATCTTTTGATCAATATATATGATTACTTTCGGGGCATTGGTTCAAGTGTCATAAATTGACCATGAGATTGATTTTAATTGAACCCATAATTTGAATTTAAATTAAGTCGGTATGAGCCAAATAAAATACTGAGGATCAAAAGATTTTGGGTAAGAAGGTTGGGGATAAGAATGTTCAGGATACCCTTCTTGATTGTAAGTCATATTTGAGTAATCATTTAAGCATAAAGTCATCATTAGTAGGATATGAAATTTGATCATGATATTAAAATTTAGGTTCATATTCAAATTCACTTCCCCAACTTATGGTTGAACTATCCCAATTTGATGACTGAGAATATTGATTTTAATTAGGATTGAAGTTATAATCATTTTGAGGATATATGTGGGTTGGAGGATAAGAGTTGAAGTTCGTTTGTGTGTAGGAAGAATACAAAGATGAGATGAGAGATAGGAGAGAGAAAATATTGCCTAACTACACAACTAAGAAAATAGACTTAGCCTTAAAAGGTTTAATCCTATTGGACCTAATCCTATTACTTGGTTAACCAGGCGAGAGGGACTCACTTGGAGAAGCTGCACAACGGTTAACTGAAGCGGTTAACATAGTTACTGCACCGACCTACCTTGTCATCGAGGGTTCCAAGTAGATAAAGATTTCCGTTGATTCAACTCGGATCCCAAAGTGATGAGAAAATTAATCCAACCTAAAAGCATGTCTACTCAATTTTAGGCTTAGGATTTTTGTGCTTGGGATATGATAAAGATCAATTAATTGTGAAGTGCGATCAACAACCAAGCAAACAAGGCCTTAAATTTTTTTTTTTCAGTTTCTATCTTTTATGGTTTTGCTTTTGATCCAGTTTTAAGGTTGTAGGGGAGATTCTTAGAGGTTTCAACAAAAGTTGTTGTGAGTGATGTCTCTTCCTTTTTAAGTAATTAAAGTCCAACACAAATAAGTGCATGCCCAATTTCATTAATATTGATCATGGAATATATGCTTTGAATCCTTTCAAGGCAAAAAAACCCTAAAATGAATGCCCTAATAATCACAAATATCTTTCAATCACTTTTCAGGAGAGATTTCTTTTTAATTTATATTTTTTATGATATAGGATAATGAATAAATTAACAAATTAATTATCCAAAAGATTTTTTAGAGGACAATAATGAACTAACTAAGCAAGAGAATTTTTTTTTGGGATAATGGAACGAAATCTAACAAACTACTATTTTTTTTGAAAAGATAATGATGCAAAAAATCACTAAATAATTTGGAATATTGAGATAACCAAGATTTTTTTAAAAGATAAAAGATATGAACTAACTAGGCAAATTCAAATACAAATATACAAATCCAAATAAAAGATAAGAGGAGACGAATTATTTGTTGAGCCAGTTTGGATTGGCCTAAGATCTCCTACTACAAAACATGCATAAACGAACCAATGCAAATGAATTAGCAACCTTAAATGAAAATAAATATAACTAAATGTGAATTAACTAAATACATAAAATGCACTAAAAAGCAATTTAAATTCATTGCCTCCCTGACAACGAAGTGAAAAACTACTTGCGAAATTCGCTAGGAGATAAGATCGTCGTTGTGCAAAATCACAACCCCTTAAATTTTTTTTTTGAACCCCTAGAAGTGGTTAAATCGAGAGTCCAAATTGTCTCATGAGGAGGTAAATTATTTAAGTAACTTCCTGCTAACTTAGATTAACGTATCTTTCTTATTTTTTATTTTTTAGAAACTTTTGGTATTTTAAAATAAGGATAAGACAAATGAACTTGAAAATAGGGACTGAATTACAATCTAGAGACCTAAATGAAATATGTGTGAAAAGATTTTTTGTAAAATGTAAAAATTATTATAAAATCTTGGACTCACCTATCTATTTAACTAAAAATCCTACCAAATTTGACACTAATAGGACTTCTAGAACAAATAGAGAAAAATTGGAAATAACTTTTTAGAATTGAATCGTAATAATCTAAGGATTCAAACATAAAAAGATTTTTAATTTTTTATATAAGGAATTTCACACAAAATTTTAGAAGACACTAAACTAATATGAATAAACGAAACATAAAATTATTAAATATTTTTACATACAAAAATTAATATAAAAATTCAAGAAGTAAATGCAATTATTTAACAACTAATGTGAATGCAAACTAGGCACAGAATAAAAATGCGCTAGATATGCTAATAACCAAGGAATAAAAAGCGTAGTTTTATAAAAGAGATTTTTTTATTAATAATCGAGTAAGAGTGACAAGAGTTAATTAATACAACTAGAAAATAGAGCTGTAACAATGGAAATGGAAGACTGATGATGCACTTCTATCGTATTTTAGAAAAGAGATGCGTTATAGTATAGGCGATAAAAGTGTAACAGCTGAATTTGTAAAGCTTAAAAAAGCATGAGTTTCTAAGATCGTTCACAGGGAGTAAGTATTGCAATTCAATCACCAATCAAATACTCAAACAAACTCAATATATATAAAATAAGCTCAAGTATGTTAGTGACAATGAACAAAAATATAGAGAGATTGCAAAAAATAATGGTGGTTGAAGCCACCAATTAAACACTTAGGTTAATTCTCTCAATTTAAGCTCAAGTCAGGCTGTTGTTCTTCAAAGGATCATACGTCTCCTCAAAGCCATAGACGGCTTAACTGTTTAAAGCTAAAACCCTTTAAAATTTTCCTAAGTGCTTAGGCACAGATAACGAGAGCAAAAACCCTCGCTTCTCTCTCAGAATAAACCCCTCTCTCTCCCTATCTCAGAATCAGACCAAATCAGACCGAACCGGCCCAAACTTGCGAGGCGTGAGCACAGGCAAGGGCACGTGCATGGCGGTGTGTGGGGTAGGGACCTAACCCCAGTGGTTTAAAGGTAGAAAGCCAACGAACACTAAAGTTAAGGATCAAAATTTTGTTTAGCTATCCACGATGTGGGACTGAAAGTGGAGCTTTGCTTCACTGATGCATTGTGGAGGAGATGCTCTTGATTGTAGCCGCTGCTGTTAGTGTGCTGCTCAATTGAGGGTCTAGGAAAATAAACTCCTGGAACTATTCCGCATGTGAAGAGGTTGGTGACGCCGCATATGGCTGCCAAATGTCGATGGACGGTGCCTGAGAAGACGTGATCGCCGATGAGAACCTGAAATCCAAAACACGGGCTCTAGGCCCCAATTAAAGCGTTCAAAAGCTTCACTGGAGCTAGTGGAGTGTGGTGGTGGTCTGTATTTGATGAATGAGTGTGTGAGGTGGTCAACTGAGGTCAGTGATGGTGGTGGTGAGGTGCGTTCTTCGGCTGGACGAAATGTGAACCAAAACCCTCAATAAGTTGAGGGCTTTTTGTCGCGGAGGTGTGAGGGTGGTTTTGGTGAAGGTGGTGTGGTGTTTAGTGGCATGTGGCAATAGCGCGAGCTCACCGGAGCCGAGGAAGAAAGGAGATGAACGGGGATAGGAGCGAGTTTAACCTAAGTCTAAAGAGCCTAAGAGAATCTAGGAAGGGAAAGGGAGATATTGGAGGTCATATTGAGGTGAGAGAAGGTGAGACCACGTTCGGCATTGGCCGGCCAGACGTGGGGAAGATGAAGTCGATGGCGAGGGACATAGCGATGAAGGCGAGGTCGACGGCACACTTGCTTTGTCCAACAAGGTGCACGAGGAAGAAGTTGGGCCTCCCAAGTTGGTGATTAGTTGGCCAGAAGAGAGGGCTCGAAGAAGCTCGTGGGAGTCGACGGCGGTGCTTGCCGAAGATGAGGAATTAGAGGAGATTCCAGCCAGAAATCGACTAGGGAGCACGTTGAGAGGTAGCAGAGCTGAAATAGAGCTCAAATTTGAAGAATTTGGGTGTAGGATTCACGGATTTGGAAGCTAAAAATTTGAAAATTATTGAGCTCATCAATGCTTTCCTCTTCGAATTAGGAGGTACGACTAAGTCCAATGGGAAGGGGATCATCAGGTAATCAATCCCTCCAAATTTGGAGGGATTTGATTGAGAAATCAGAGAGAAATCCCAATTCAAAGTTGGTGGGATTTGGGTTTCATTCTGTGCTATGTATAAGGCTATTTTCTGGCTGGAGGGACCTTCTTGTAAAGAAGATGAAGAAGTTAAGGGCATAAATGTCAAAATATGTGAAACATAGTGGTTTAGATGTAAGAAATAGAGATTTTAAGGGTCAAAATGCAAACTAGGTCAAGATAGACTCTGATTGGATCCAAATTTTGATGTTAACGTAATTTGGACCCAAGGAATCTATTAGTGTAACAAATCTATTAGTATATCGGGTTAAAACCTTAAAATTTTGCTAAGGGACTAGCAAAAGCTAGGCATGGGGGTATGATGAGAACCTCATCATGAACCCTAACTAGAAGATTTTGACCTAAATAAGTGTACAAAAGCTCTTACAAAACCTAAGGGAAAGCATATAAATTTAAGTATAAAGCAATTCACAAGGGGTACAACTGCAATTTAACCAATGCAGTACACAAACGGAATTTCTAAGGGTCTAAACATAAATCAAATGGGCTTAATAAGAGAGAAAGTGGGATGATTTGATTTGAAAAGGGTTATAGCGGCCTCTAGGAATTAAATGACATTCTGTAACCCTAAAACAAACATGCTTTAATTCACGAAGTTTCAGGCAATATAAAAATTAATTAAATCCTCTAAAATTCATGAAAAAATATCCCCTAGGGCTTAGAACCTTCAATTTGGCCATTGGAACCTGTCTTGACCTAGATTGAGAAAAATACCCAATTTTTGACATGATCTGGGTTTTTATTCAAATTGACCAGTCAAACATGGTCAAACCTAAAATCAAACTTCACCATTGGATTCCTTAGGTCCAAATTAGGTTTGTAACAAAATTTGGACCTAAGGGAAGGCCATTCTGACCTACTTTACAAATTGGTCCTCAAGAATTACTTTTTGACCCTTAACTTTTTGAACCCTTGCACTTGACCCCTCAACTTTCCTTTCGTTCTTTTCAAACCGGTCCCCCTGCCACCCGCAGCAACAACCCATGCCTCCGGCAACTTTGCGCGGAGGATGGCGCCGCGCAGGGTATGGGGACCGGCTCCAGAAATGAGAGGAGGGTCCCCTGCGTTGTCTTCTTCCGCATTGACCCCCTCCCATGCCCTGCCAACACTCATACCTCTTGTGCGAACATGCGAGAGGCATGGGTCTCTTTTCCGACCATGTCTTCGGCGGCCTGCCCACGCCTCCTCCTCGTGTTTCCCTCCTCGCCAACACCTATTTAAGGAGTGGTAAGGGTTTCCTTTTCCTGCAAGCTTAATTTGGCCAGAGAACTCCCCTAAATTCGTCTCCTCCTCACTCTGGCCAACAGCCCGAATCTTCCAGCGACTCTTCCTCCCTCTTCTCGTTGCTCTGCCACCATAACAGTGGCAGAGCCAGCTCCGCCATTCTCCTCCGCACCACGCCATACTAACTGGCACTCTCCGATCCCTTCTCCTCGTTGCCACCCCCTCCTCTGTCACCTTCGTCTCTGGTGATGGCAAAGACGTGCCGATCACCATCTCCTCCCTTTCGTCTGCTTAGCTAGGTAAAAACTCTTCCTCTTACTCTCCCCTTTATTTCCCCCCTGTTAATTTGTCGTTTCGACCCCTCAGTGCCAGTGTCCACCCTCATCTTCTCTACTTCCGACCACCAACTCCGGTGAGGCCTCCCCACCACAGACCACTCCCCCCCTCGCCAACCGATCCCTGAGCTTCACCACTTCCCACTGACCACCTCTCACCCTTCCACCGACCACGCCACCCACTGAAACTACCTCTCGAACAAACCCATCCTCACGGCCGCAGAGCGACCTAGGCACGCATTCCTAGGCCCCCCCGCGGCCAGCCAACCCCCACCTCACCTTTGCCGTGATACGGCGAAGGTCTTCTGATGTTCTGACGGAGCCGCGAGGCAGTATTCATGCTTTCAGGTTCTGCACGCTAGCCGCCATTGCCGTCGAGCTTGGAGCAAGCTTGCTAGCAGCCCCAGGTGGGAGTCCCAGGCCACGCGGGAGAGACTCACGCACGGTCCCAGGTCCCCAATCGAAGGTGAGAGCTCGCGTATCACTACAATCGTGAGAATTCCTACTGCGGGTGAGGGCACGAAATTTAGGTAGGACTTTTAGTCCCACCTCGTAAATGTCTGAGCGCGGTGCTTCGAATAAATTGAGAAGGTGTATTGGGTTTATCACCTTCGATATACAGGGGTTAGGTCCCTCGCCCACGCATGCAGCGCGCCACGTAGCTCCAGCTTCCCCTAGCTCCAGAATAGTTGATACCAGCTCAACCTAGCTCAACCTACTCAATTTAGTAGCTAGCAAAGAACTAGCTAGCTCAAGTAGAGTAGTTGAGCTCCTACAAGGGGTTCTTCAACAGATGATAGCTCCCACAAGTTTCAGGGTAGCTCAAGGCTACTCCCTCTGCTCCTTCTCCCTAAACCCTAATCCTTGCTACCTCTTCTTCTACTCAATCATTAGTTAAGCTAGCTTAGCTAGCTTAGCTAAGCTCATAACCAGCTCCACCTCCATGGCCATCCATCTAAACCCTAACCTAACTTCACCCTAACCACAACTCCAAGTCCACCACCTAAGCAAGTTAACTAGTCCACTCCCAGCTGGCGCCACCAACCCTCATGACCCTTCACACCACCACCAAAGGCCACCTAATTTTCCCTCCAAAACTACCCATAACCACCACCTTAACCCACTTCAAGTCGGCGCCAAAAGAGCCTCCACATCCCTTCAAGGTGTCGCCAACTTGAAGCCCCATCATCCACCCTATACACCCCCCTTTAACCAATCTCCACCATCCATCTAGTGGCACTACCCTTAACCCTCCTACACTTGGCGCCAACACCACTTAACCTACCATAACTACCCTCCTACACATCCCTACACTTGGTGCCAAATACCGTCAACTATCCACCACATAACCACCACCTTATAAGGCCATCCCTACCCTACACCTACCCATCTTCTAGAACCCTAGGGTTGGCGCCACCTAACTCTACACCTAACACCACCCTAACTCTAAACCATCCCTAGTTGGCGCCAACACACCACCTACATACACCCCTTTGTTGGCGCCAACTCCACCTTTAATCCTCACCATCCATTCACCACCATACCCCATCACCACCATCCACAAGCTGGTGCCACCTAACCAACCCTTAACCACACCTATGCTGGCGCCAACTCAACCTAACCTTGACTTAAACACCTCCTCATATGGTGCCAAACAACACCCACCATAGATCAACCTAACCACCACCTACAACTCCATCTCAACCCTACAAGACACTAACCTAAACCTAACCCAAGTTCTCAACTAGGGTTGGCGCCAACCATCAAGCACCCTTCCATTTTGGCATCACCCCTTTCAACCCTAAGATCCTATAACCACCCTCTACAACCCATCCTAGCCCTCCATCCATTAACTACACCTACCCCCCTACCACTCCTATATATACCTGCACTTACCACCATTAACACTCACCTTTTGGCTACCATTAATACACCATACTTCCACCTTCCATGGACAGCCAAGAGAAGAAGAAGAAGAAGATTTAGGGGACACTGTCCCCTTCGTGCCTTCCCCTCTTCTCTTCTCTCTTGTGCCCACACCAACCAAAGGGAGAAGACCTAGGGTACATGCCTACTCTAGGAGGAGTATTTTGAGGATGGTGCATGCCCACCCTTGGAGGAGACAATTGAGGTGGAGAGAATCCAAATTGGAGGAGCCAAGGCATGCCTCCCCTTAGGGCTTGCCAAAGAGGAAGACACCAACTTGGAGGAGCTTTGTAAGGAAGGAGAAGAAGGAGATGTTTTCAAGCCAAGGAGTAGCTAGGCTTGGAGTAAGAAGGCTCTCTTCTTCACCAATACTATCAAGAGGATTTGTGTTTTTACTATTTTTGAATCTTCAATTTCAAGTAGAAGCTTTCCTCTACCTGTTTTTGTAAAACATAAATTCTATTCAATCAGAATTGCCTTCTTTTCAATTTTGTCGCATTTTTTATAATTGTTGTTCTAGCACTTTTTCACTCCCTCTCCCTTATTGCTCTAGGCCTCCATGTGCCTAGAGTGAGCTTAGAGAGAGGCTACTCTTGTCACCTTAGGGTTAGCTTATAGGTGTTAGTCTCTTTCCCTCTTTAAAGTGCGATTGCCTATTATTTCAAAAATAAAAAAGTTCTTATATTGAAAAACTCAAAAAGAAAGTTGATTTCCTATTTTTCAAGCAAGAGATCTGAATTTGCAAACATTTCCTCTTTGGTCGACCCTACATACTCCACTATCTAGGTTACAAATTTTAAAAGCGAATCAGATTTTGCACGTTACAATGACTTATAAAACCCGCATATTACAAATCACGTACAAACCTGATCACTGTTTGGCACCGTTGCCGAGGAGGCACAGCTTTGCATTTATTATTTCTCTTGCCTAATAATTGGATCTCATCCCCTTGTCTCTTTTTCTCTCGTCTGTGCAGGTGTTGCAGAAAGAAAGCGGGATTTTTGAACTTGAATGCCTTTCTTCCTGCAAAAAATTCAGGTTGATAATCTCAAACTCATCACATTTATCTTAAAAAACTACCAAAAAATATTAAATTTGGCTTTCAGGATCCTAAACATCTTAATTAAGTAGAGTGGTAACATTTAAAATCCATTCATTGATTGTTTGCGTCATTTAACACCACTCCACTTCAAGTGTTGATGTTTCGATTTTCAGGTCTAGACTTCTATCAGGACTTCAAAAATCAATTCCCAACAGCACAGTCCTCCTAAAATCTAGAAATTTCACCTAGTGATTCCAAATCAAGTGAGGAACATATGTTCCAAATTTCAGAGAAATCAGATTTGTATATAATTTTTAAAAATTAGTGGACTACAGAAGGATCATCTCCTCTAATCTTCCTATTTTGCTACTGTCTGTGAATTTTAGGACTTTTTATACTCATTATATCTCAATTATAATTTCCTAAAAATGGTGATTTAGATTACCAAATATATCCCACATTTAAGCACATGAAATCATAATTCTCAAATAACCCAAATATTCCAACAGTATCTTGAATCATTAATCAACGTTAGTCACATGAGCCAAATAATTAAATAGTACCAAAGCCAAGGGCCTCAATGAGACGTCGCCAAGTAAGGCTCAGACGCCTTAAGTGATCACAAGGCACAACAGGAGCAAGCATAGGGATCCACCACATCAACTCAAGCAAAGAATGGCTAAGTGTTGAGCAAGGAGAGGAAAGGCATGAAACCCAAGGTCAATAGTGCAAAACCCTCCCCTCTCCTCCTCACAATTTCTCCTCTTCTCTATTCCAGAACCAGGCATAGGATAGTCGGGTGGTTGCATTATTTTAGTTTTCGAAAATGTAAATCAAGATCGTTGTAGTACAGAAATCGAGTGACGAACAATGCAAATCAAAACAAATTAAATAAACTAGTCACGAAGGAGTGGGTCATATCCATAGGGAGGCAATGGCTATTACAAACTCGGAAGGGTCAAAAGTCAATGTTCATTATTAATTTCGTCAAGAAATTGAGCCAAATCTGCCTTTAAATTAAGATAACAAGGTATGATCATGCTGAAATCATATTTCATTGAAAGGCAAGGGTGTTCTGATAAATTGAATGTAATAAACTAATCTTTAAATGATAAAATGTGAACTTGGCAATGACATGTTTTCTAAAATTTAATTAAACAAAAAACAGGGGATTTCTTTTGCCTTGAGCTTGCACACGAAGGAGGTAGCGGTCGAGGCGTGAAGCTCACCGGAGCTAGGCAGGGTTGGCACGCATCCAGCGGTGGTGGTGGCACTGCAGATGGTGGTTGGAGCTGGCGAGACAGAGGGGAGAGGTGTGGCGGCGGTGGGTCTATTGCTACTGTGAGGAGTTACTCCATGCACGGCCGAATGGAGGCAATCTTGTTGCTGTGAGGAGCTCACACGTGGAGGTCGCGTGCTCGTGGAGGAGAAGGCACGGCTGCAGCTGTGCGCTGGTGTTTCTGCTGGCCTCACGTGGAGTGCGAGAAGGCATGGTGCGCCGTGCTGTTGGCCGCATGTGGCTGGTGGAGAGCGCGCGCACTGGTCGAGCCGCGAGGGTGCGTACAAGGACGCGTGTGAGAAGCTGGTGGTGCGTGAGAGTGTTGGTTGGTGGTCGCTTATGGTGTGGGTGCGAGAGTGGGCGGTGCATGCGGTTGTGGGGTTGGGAATGTTGGGTCCTTCGTGGAGAAGATGGACAGTGGAGAAGGAGAAGAATAATGGAGAAGAAAATGAAGAGGAAGGTGATGAGGTGTGGAGATGGGGAGGGGCTTCAGACGTCTGGGAAACATCCCAGATGGCTTAACCACATGTGGATGGCTGGTGGTGGTGGTTGCACTGTTGGTGATGGTGATGGAGGTGGGGAGTTGGTTCACATAGAGGGTGAAAATAAGGGAGAAGGATGACCAGAAGAAGGAGATGGGTGTTGGGTGGTGTTTGTGGGGAGTGGATGGTGCTGTTGGAGATGAAGAGAAGGGGATGAAGATGAGGACGCACGGTGATAAGTGAGCTGCAAGGAGCTTGTGCATGGTAGTGGTCGAGCTTGCTAGATTGGTGCGGTAGCCTGTCACCCTGCCAGCCCATGGTTGGTGGGGCTTGACCTTGAAGACACACGGTGGTGGAATGGAGGTGATGATGGGAACACCATCCTGAGCCATAACTAGCTCATTTTGACCCAATTAAGCCAGTAAATGCTCCTACATAACCATCAGAGAGTCATAAGTCATTGCAAAATCATTCTGATGGAAAAATAAGAAACTACGGTTAAAATTACAATTCTACTAGCTTATCATGAATGCAATACAACCACGGGTTTTCTCAGCAGTTGAATGAAGGTCAATTGATCTTAAAAAGATAACAAGTGGGTTAGTGCAATCAGAAAAGGGTTTACACGTGTTTTGAGAATTAAATGACTTTTGAAACCCTAAAAATAGATCCGCTTAATTAATTGAGGTTCTGATTAGGATAAAATCTACCTAAACCCTCTAAAATTCATAGAGAAATATTCTTTAGGGTTTAGAACCTTTAATTTGACCATCAGAACCCGTTTTGACCCAAAATAGAATCATAGACAGATATTTGCCCTAATTTAGGTTTTTGCATAAATTACCCAATCAAACATGGTCAAAACCAAAATCCAACTTCACCATTGGATTCCTTAGGTCCAGATTAGGTTTGTACCAAAATTTGGACCTAAGATGAGTTTGTCTTGACCTAGTTTGCAAATTGGTCATGTCTAATTACATTTCTACCCTTAACTTTCAAAAATATTTCAAATAGGTCCCGAACTTTCTCGTCGTTCTTATGAAAAGGTCCCTGCCACACAGAACTCCTACTTCTACAACTCCGGTGACAATCAATCGAGGATTTCTTCTTGATTGATTGATGAAACCTCCTCAAAATTGAATCAAAGATTCCTTTTGAAATCCTCTTTCAATCAGATCAATTCTTGTGCTTCAATTCTTTCCCAATTTCTCATGCGAATGCACGAGAAAGTTGGGTTTCCAACTCTGGCAACCTTCAAAGCTCTAATCGACCCCCTGACACCTATATAAAGACTCCCCAGGCTTGCCCGATCCTCTAAGCTTGAATTCGACTAGAGAATCCCTCAAATTCCTCTCTCCTCCTCCGGCTGATTTGCTCTTCAAGCTTCGGCGACTCTCCCTGCCTTCCCTCGTCGTTTGAACACAATACCAGTGGCAGACTCTTTCTCCTTGCCTTCTGCGTCGCACAGCACCCGCAGGTGCTCCTACCCCCCTTCATCCTCGCCGCCCACCTCTCATCAGAGTAGTTTCGTCTTCGACGCCGGCCACACCTCAACCAGCGCCAACTCCGCTCCCCTTTGTCTGCCTCCTTTCCTAAACAACTCCTCGACTCCTACTCTTCATTTTCAGGCATTTGCAACTTCGTTTCAACCGTCGACACGCCCTCCGTGACTCCGTCTTCCACCTCATCGGCGTACCTCCGGCGAGCTCGCACGGCCACTACGCTACACCAAATCGACCGTCGTTCATCCCTACACCTTCGCCTCTACCCTAGGAGCAAACGCCCTAACTTAGTTAGGTTGATTGCTCCTCCACAACCTCTGTCGAACATTGCACTTTCGCACTTCACCTTCCGTCACCGTCCGACCACCTCATGCACTCTCACACCTCACGAATATTGCCGTTCAATTCCTCGCCTCACAGTGATGCTATTGAACCTTTTAACCGGGGCTTTTAGCCTGTGTTTCATGTTTCAGGTAGCAGGTCTCTCGACCGCCATTGACGAAGCTTTGATCGAAGCTTGAAGCTCTCATCAGGCCTGCAAGTTCCAGGCGTCGACTCCATTTTGTGCGAAATCACTCCAAGAGTCCGAGTGGACCAGCAATTGAAGCCCTTGACTACCATCTTGCTCGAATTGAAAGAGGAAGCTTCTGCAGTTGCGCGCAGAAGAGAGGTGGTGGGATTAGTCCCAACTCGGAAGTTGAGGAGCGCTCGCAGATGAATAAATTGAATTCCTGCCTCGGGTTGTTTGCCTCAGCATGCACAGGGGGTGAGGTCCCCACACGCCCGCCTCACGAGCCTCGTCCGCGACTCTGACCCTGCGGACCTTGTGCACCCGATAACCTACCTAACTCTAAGCACTCCTCGGCTGCGACCCACGCTCGTAGCCCTGGTCTCGGGTGAGCTCTAGGTCCGAACCCGATTACCCGGTACTGTTGGAGGCTCTGGGAGAGCGTGACCCAAAGAGAGAAAGAGAGCTTGCGCAGGGGTAGGGGGGTTTTGCTGCAGAGGAAATTTGCTGACACTTAGCCAATTCAAGAAGTTCCCCTCCCTATGTGAAGAGGCTGAATAGAAGAAGAAGGAGAGGACCTACACTAGAAGAGGAAGAAGAAAAGGAGAGAAGAGGAGCTACAGTAGAAGAAACAAAGAAGAAGAAGAGGCTGAGAAGAAAGAAAAGACTATACACTATAGCTTGAGATGGTTAAGCCGTCTGATACTTGATTGCTAAGCTTTATTTGATTGATACTGTTGAGAAATTTGCTATTACTGTGCGGGGTACTTGGTGATTCAAATCACCATTTTACCTCATTCTTTTTGCAGTATTGACATTTGTTTTCATTTATATATCATTATTGTTTGCAGTTCTATTATAAATTGCTTATGTTGTGCTTAAATTGCAATTCTTAAGATCTAAATTCCATATTGCTTCCTATGTTCGACCTCGGAACTTTTTTGAGTAATAAAATTTATTTGCTTAAGCGTTATTTTGGCTATACCACAACACGGTAATCTTAAACATCGATTTAGTGCGTAAAATATTTTGGTGTTGTTGCCAAGGAGCAACGGGCAATTTAGAACTCTTGATTGCAATTCCTGATTTAGATTCTAACTTGCTATATCTCTTTTGCTATGATTGTTTCAGGAGAGATACATTGAAACAAGATCAACTGCACAGTAAACACGCCAGGGGCAGGAAGTTCTAACTACTCTCTCTTAAGCCCCTCATTCTGAAAAGGATAAAAGGAAAAAAATCAACTAGGGCTACTTGCATTCTATCCGTAGATAATTCATCAAGTTGCCTGAGTTGATACATTTTATTTGAACAACAAATCCTGACTTGTGCACCCACTTAAAACTTAAGGTATTTAGGGCTATCATATTCTTGTTTGAGCCCTAGGTACCACATTTGGACAAATTAAAGTGGACCAAATTTGAGCCAATTAAGGATTCCAGTTTAGGGTTTTTAGAGACATACTTGCTTAATCAAGAAATCATCTTCCCAAACAAAGTGTGCCTAGACCTTGATTGAACTGATCTATTCAAGCAAAACCCTAAAATCAGGCTCTTAAAATCATTTGAACACTAAAAGAGGGACCTAAATTTTCAAGGACCATACAGGTGAAGTTGGCCCACCTTGTTTGGGTCAACCAATCCTCAAATTAGGTCACTTTTGCACCTAATACATCTTAAAGTTCAAGTGAATTTCTAAAGCACCCTTGCTCTTAATTAAAACTGGTAGACTTAAGAGGTCAAGTCCCCATTCTGGTCTACTTGGAACATCAGTGACAAGAGAGCTCGGGTGGGGGAAACCCTGTAACTCGTGGGGGTGCTCTACCGTGTAGGGGTCTTTGCGGGACTCTCCCTCTTTGGCTGCCTAGGTAATTC
This sequence comes from Thalassia testudinum, assembly GCA_037157565.1. Taxonomy (NCBI): domain Eukaryota; kingdom Viridiplantae; phylum Streptophyta; class Magnoliopsida; order Alismatales; family Hydrocharitaceae; genus Thalassia; species Thalassia testudinum. The sequence continues at coordinate 44,128,522 of JAZHRO010000059.1, forward strand.
TCAGGTGGATGGCTTTTTGATTAAAGGGTATCATCCGCCCCGAACCTCTACAGTCATCCAGAATTTTTGGGTGTCTTGATTAGGTCCATCACATTCTACCTCTCATCTACTCCATCAGTGCATGTTCGAGAGGAGGTCTCTAAGACCATCCTTAAGGTCTCCTTTAGTCACTCATTCACGTCGAGGCCAAGTCTCGGCCTCCTTGTTTGTGCAACAACCCAATCCTATTGATATCTCTTCCGATTCATCTGAACCTGATTCTCCTTCATCCATCATCATGGCACAACCCGTAGAAGAAAATAATCTTGAAAATCAACTCCAATGCCTTAATGATTTATTCCAAGCCTTTGTGAACCTACCGCAGCATCCAATGATGCGAGATCACTACAATCCTGCTGCGGTGGCAATCGAACCTCGAGTACAAATCCCCGCTGGAGGTCTTGACACTGAACTTAAGCTCAACATGATTCATGCCATTCCCAAATTCCATGGACGTAATTCTGAAGATCCTTTCCAGCATATCAAACAACGTAAGCATCTGGCCCAGACTTTTGGGTCAGAAGCTCAGAATCGGGATATTCTACTCATGAAAATGTTCTTCTCTCTCATGGATAAAGCTGCTCACTAGTACCAAACCCAAACGCGTCCAATCAACACCTGGGCAGAACTTCAATTCGAGTTTCTGAGAAAGTTCTTCCCTGTTGATTGGACAAATGCTTTGCGGCACCAGATCACACATTTCACACAAGTAGGAGAACCACTTCACGAAGCATAGGATCATTTTCTGGATCTCATGCGAAAGTGCCCCCATCACGGAGTTCCTAAATGGGAACAAGTCTAGTATTTTTACCAGGAACTTCGTGAGGATATTAGATTATTCGTCAATGCAACCTGCGGAGGAAACATCATGGGTGAACACGAAGACATCGTGTGGGAGATTCTCGTGAATATGTGAGAGAACTCCATCAATAACGAATCCATGGGCATGTTCAACCGGACGAGTGCCCGTACATTGACGAATCCAAAGGGAGCACATGAGACGCAAGGCCTGTCCTCTTCCGTCGACTTGGAACTGATGGCCAGTCATCTAGACAAGGTCTCTATTATTGAGAAGAAGGTGGATGAGCTAACTCGACATTTGCAGCAAGCCATCTCTGCGCAAAACCCGTTCACACAACCACCCTCTGGCAGGGAGGCCATGCACAACATTTGTCACTGATCTTCTCAGGGGATGGACCCCTATCCGCCCCAGTCTGATTCTGGCTACGGAGGAAACTCTGAACCCTCTTATTCTGATTTTCCCAAGGTTCCTCAGTCCTGCGAGGACCTCAACGCCATTCAGAATGATCCATTCTCAAACACCTACAACCCTGGATGGCGTAATCATCCCATCTTCACGTGGTTAGCCAATAATCAAAATCAGAGACCTCAATATTCGCCCTGACCATAAGCTCCTTGTCCATGTCAGCCGCCTCAGCCTCGGCCTAACCCAACTTATCAATCTAAGCCAACTCAGACAAAGCAAATGACTCTTATCCTTTAGACTCTGGCTGACATTCAGAAAATGAATGCGGCTATGCAAAAACGGCACAGAGATGAGATCACAGAGGTTCGCAATCAACTTGCCCAGATGGCGAATCCTCGCCAACCTGGTGCACTTCCTTCACAACCTCTACCTAATCCGAATAACGTGTCAAACCAAAGGGGCGTTATGAACCCAAATTCGGGCCAAGCTCACTTTGTTTATCAAGCCCCCTCTACTCCATCATCCGACGGGATGGAGGCTTCGACATCATATACGAGTTACCAGCAGCAAGCACCTCTTCTACCCACTCCAAACCAAAACCAGGAAGGATTAAATTCTGTTACAACCCGCACTGGCAAAACAACACAGGACCCACCTTATCCAAGCCAAACCCAACCTGGTAGTACAAACCCTAACCTAAGGATAATCATCCAAGACACCTCTATTCTAGATCAAGAACCTGGACCCATTCTAGAGGAACCATCTACGGTTTCTTTCCTTGAGACCTTGACCAAGGGAAAAAGGATAACCAAAACCGTGGCACCTGAGGAGGGCCTGGTTAAGCTCTTTGAGCAGGTCCATATAAACATCCCCTTGATGGATGCGATATGCCACATACCGGCTTACGCACGATTTTTGAAAGACGTATGTACACCTAAGCATAAACCGCGAACTAAAGATGGGAATCCGATTGTACTGTCAGAGCAAGCCAGCCCTGTCATTTTGAGCAAACTCCTGCCTAAGACTAAAGACCCAGGCACCCCTTTAATCTCCTGTCAAATTGGTGATATACGATTTGACCGAGCTTTATTAGACTTAGGAGCCTCCATAAATTTGATACCCACATCCCTACTAGACAACTTTGAGGAATCTGAACTTAAACCGACTGAAATGACTTTACAACTAGCAGACCGATCAATTAAGTCACCAAAAGGAATTCTTGAGGATGTCATAGTTAGGGTGCATGATTTCTATTTCCCAATGGATTTCATCGTTTTAAACATGGACGCTCCTGAGAATGTGAAGAATACACCAATCATACTAGGGAGACCCTTTCTGGGCACTCCCAGGGCCAATATCAATTGTGAGGAGAGCCAAATTGAATTGAAATTTGGCAGCAAGACACTAAAGATCGACATCTTTAAGGCCCACCAAGGAATTAATTGCGGCGTCATAGAACAAATTTGCGATATTGTGCAGTGGTTGATGACTTCATCGAGAACCCGACTATTTCTGATCAATCACAAGAGGATCAAAACCCGCAATTAGAGGAGCCCGAACTCAACCTAGACACACCCATCCTGAATTACCCGCTGCTGCTGAAAACCTAATTTTGGAATTAAAGCCTCTTCCCAAACATCTCAAGTACATCTTTTTGGGTTCCAATCAGATGTTTCTTGCGATTATCAACTCCCGACTCACACCTGATCAGGAAACACGCCTGATTTCTGTTCTCCAGCAACATCGAAGATCCATTGGATGGACTCTTGACGATCTCACTGGTATTAGCCTCTCATACTGCACACACCACATCTACACCGAAGAGAGCTTACAACCATCCCGTGAAATGCAGAGACGTCTGAATTCCAATCTGCAGGATGTCGTGAAAAAGGAGATTATCAAGTGGTTAGATGCAGGGATCATCTACCTAATCTCCAACAATCGGTGGGTGAGTCCAATCCAAGTTGTGCCTAAAAAGGCAGGACTCACCGTCATCACGACTGAAACCAGAGAAACCATACCGACCCGTATAGCATACTCGTGGAGAGTCTGCATTTATTACAGAAGACTCAATTCCTCCATGAAGAAGGATCATTTCCCACTACCGTTCATTGATCAGATTCTCGAGAAACTAGTGGGAAATCGATTCTTCTGCTTTCTGGATGGGTACTCCGGTTACAACCAGGTCGCAATCCATCCCGAGGACCAAGAAATGACCACCTTTACCTGTCCCTTCGGAACTTATGCATTCTGAAGGATGTCGTTCAGTCTCTGCAATGCACCCGCTACTTTTCAGCGGTGCATGCTTGCCATATTCTTAGATATGGTAGGTGAATACCTTGAAGTCTTCATGGACGACTTCTCGGTATTTGGTGAATCATTTGACGATTGCCTCCTGCACTTAGTCCAGATCCTCAGGCAGTGCATCGACGTTAACTTGGTTCTGTCCTGGGAAAAGAGCCACTTCATGGTACCTGAGGGAATAGTCCTGGGACATCCTATCTCTAAAAAGGGCATCCAAGTTGATCGAGCCAAGGTGAATTTGATTTCCAAACTCCCTATGCCTAGCTCGGTCAAAGACATCCGATCCTTCTTGGGGCATGTCGATTTTTAACGTCGATTCATTCCGATTTCTCGAAAATCATGTGCCCCCTGACTAATCTTCTATCTAAGGATGTCCCTTTTGAAATCACTAAGGAGTGCACTCAGGCATTTGAAGTCCTGCGTGATCGAGTTACCCAAGCACCTATCCTGTAGCCCCCTGATTGGTCTCAACCCTTTGAGATCATATGCGATGCATTTGATTACGCTGTAGGTGTGGTACTCGGGTAGAAAATAGATGGGAAACCCATGGTCATTTACTACGCAAGTAAGACACTTGACGAGGCTCAGCGTAACTATACAGTTACTGAGAAAGAGCTGCTAGCTGTAGTATTTGTCCTGGAAAAGTTCAGATCGTATCTTTTGGGTTCCCGTATTATCATTTACTCCGATCACACTGCTGTGAGGCATCTCCTTGCGAAGGACACGAAACCTCGACTAATCCGCTGGATCTTGCTGTTGCAAGAATTTGATCTCGAGATTCACGACAAGGCGAGGAAACAGAATGTGGTAGCTGATCACTTATCCCGCCTTCCTTCTGATATTATCAACCCTTCCGGACTTATTACTGAACATTTTTTCGATGAGCACCACTTGACTATTAGTACAAGACTTCCATAGTTTGCTGGTCTAGTAGTAAACTACTTAGCATCACATCAGATACCGTCCGATTGGCCAAAAGCCAAGAAGGACAAATTACTTTCTGATGCCAAGTACTACTTTTGGGAAGACCCGTATCTCTTTCGCATTGGTGCTGATCAATTCATCCGACGATGTGTTTCGAAAGCGGAAATTCAGGACATTTTGTCCTTCTACCATGACCAGGCATGTGGTGGACACTTCTCTGGTCATAAAATCACAACAAAAGTCCTCTAGTGCGGTTTCTATTGGCCCACGATTTTTAAAGACGCATACAATCATTGTAAGGCATGCACTCGTTGCCAGACCTTAGGCAACATCAGCCACCGTGATATGATGTCCTTACAGCCAATTCTCATATGCGAAATCTTCGATATCTGGGGGATTGATTTTATGGGACCCTTCCCTGTTTCGGATGGTTTCGAATACATTCTTCTCGCTATTGACTACATGTCTAAATGGATCGAAGCCATTCCAACCCGAATCAACAATCATAAGGTGGTTATCAGATTCATTCATTAGAACATTTTTTCTCGGTTCGGGATTCCACGCGCCATAAATCTCTTATGGAGGGACCCATTTCACGAATGCTCAGTTCAGATCACTGATGACCAAATATGGTGTATCGCACCGAATCTCTACTCCTTATCTCCCCCAAACCAACAGTCTAGCTGAGCTATCGAATTGGGAGATCAAGAAAATCCTCCTGGTCACTATTCGACCTGACAGGAAAGATTGGTCATCCGGACTTCGGAAGCTTTGTGAGCTTATAAGATCGCCCACAAAACCCAATTAGGCATGTCTCCCTTCAGATTGGTGTACGAGAAGGCATGTCACCTCCCCGTCGAATTGAAGTACAAAACCTATTGGGTAGTACAGAATTGCAATCTTGATCTTTCTAAGACAGGAACCCACAGAAAGCTTCAAATGAGTGAGATCGATGAATTACGCCACGACGCTTATGAGAACTCACGAATTTACAAAGAGCGGGTTAAGGCCTTTCACGACAAGCATATATCTAGAAAGATCTTTTTCCCTGGTCAGAAAGTTCTACTCTTTGACGCCAAACTCAAATTACTCCCAGGAAAACTCAGATCAAAATGGATTGGACCTTACCTTGTCCGACAAATCTTTGGAAATGGAGCTGTCGAAATCAGTCAACTTAGCCACGATTCAGAACCTTTTGTTATGAACGGTCAGAGACTCAAACCGTTCATTGAACTCACCGATACAAATTTGGCTGAGATATCTTTTACCCTCCATTCTCCCTGAGCTCATTGTGCCCGGCTGATGGTGTTAAACTCAGCGCTTAACGGGAGGCAACCCGTCATTTTGAAAAACCCGAAACCCTTCCTGACACATCTTATGCTAAAGTCATATTGCACTTTAGGGTTTATCCATTAGAACAGTCGACTCCACCTCGGGTACCCATACTTAAGCTTGAAATTGCCTGGAACAAGTCACCCCCACCCATTCACCCACCCAACACCTGTTCTAATGAATGATATAAGCTGAACTCAAACCCACCTAATTTACAATGAGGACATTGTAAATCATAGGCATGGGGGGGTATTAAAGTGCAAAACACCGTGAAAATCACTTCACAAGAAAGGGTTTCATAAAAAACAAATCACATATTCCAAAAATACCAAAAAAATAAATTTTTTTTTGAAAAAGAATAAAAATATGAGAGGAGAGGAAATTTTGATGGCATATTAGATTTTTAGAAAAGAAGGGAGATAAAAATGTCAAAAAGGGGCACAATTTAAAAAGAAAAGAAAAAGAGATAGTGATTACTAAAAGATTAAGGAATTAACTTAGTTCTAGACCAAATCAAAAGAAAGAAAAAAATAAAACAAAGAAGGGATTAATAGGAACGCTAATTTTAGGTCTCTTGGGCTGTAATCTTAGGCTTAAAAATTCAAGTACCCTCTAAGATCTGGATAATCCTCAAAAGGTTGGGGAAAATGAGAAACTTAAGTATTAGGTCTAAGTCTTAGGGATTATTCGATGTCGTTAACTGACATCTGGTTTGTGGGACTCGGTAACCTAAGCACCCCAAACCACACACAGTCTGGTTCAGTGCGCCTAAGTATCGAATTCACACAAATGCGTTAAACTTGTTCTGAAAAAGTTACCTAGATTAGGAGAGGCTGGTCAACATAAGTTGATTTGGACGAGTTCCCAACACGGAGAAGCGGGAAATTCCCCTCGAAGATGCGCAATAACATATCATCTCCTCGGTGCTTGTCTCCTAGGATATCTACATATCCTACCAGGGGCATGTAAGCACCCTGTGCTGGTTTAAATGCCATCGATGGTATTATCTTGAAATGTTAATTGCTAGGGTCTGGATTTAGCTACAGAATGCCATGGGTGGGATTATCTCAAAATCTCGAAAGCCAGGGTTCTGGGGCTTTCCATGGGCGGTGCTATCTTGAAGCATTGATTGCCAGGGACCCTGCGAGGATTGATGGTGGGGGCTAGGAATTTGATATAGACCGTGTTGTAAAGCTAATATGAAGCTAGAAATAATAAGAAAAGAGAGAGAAAACTCTCAAAAAATAAATAAAAATTCCTCTATCTCTCTCTGACAAAAACGCACTGCAAAATGAACCTGGGCTAAAACAAGTTACAAGCACGGGCGCTTTAGCCGTGGAGTTCAACAGACCTTAAGTTAGTTCAGGTGGGTCTTAGAAACCTTCGCGGCAGACTGAGGCTAGAGCTGGTCAGGTCCGGATCTTGGTTGGCACTTAAGTACCTCTAGGCCTACTGTTGGCATTTTGACCTAATCTATAAAAGGAAGCACACATCAAAGTTTTTAAGCATCAAAAGGTTTTATGGTCTAGAATCAAAGTTAATACCTTAAAATTTTACTAAGGCACTAGCAAAAGCTAGGTATGGGGGTATGATGGGAACACCATCATGAGCCATAAATAGCTTATTTTGACCCAATTAAGTCAGTAAATGCTCCTACATAACCATTAGAGAGTCCTAAGTCATTGTAAAATCATTCTATGGGAAAAACAAAAAAGTAGGGTTAAAGCTGTAATTTTACGAGCTTATCATGAATGCAGTACAACCACGGGTTTTCTCAGGGGTTGAATGAAAGTCAATTGGTCTTAAAAAGATAACAAGTGGGTTAGAACAATCAGAAAAGGGTTTGCACGTGTTTTGAGAATTAAATGACTTTTGAAACCCTAAAAACAGACCCACTTAATTAACTGAGGTTATGATCAAGATAAAATCCACCTAAACCCTCTAAAATTCATAGAAAAATATTCCGTAGGGTTTAAAACCTTTAATTTGACCATTAGAACCTGTTTTGACCCAAAATAGAATCATAGACAGACATTTGCCCTAATTTAGGTTTTTGCATAAATTACCCAATCAAATATGATCAAAACCAAAATTCAACTACACCATTGGATTCCTTAGGTCTAGATTAGGTTTGTACCAAAATTTGGACCCAAGATGAGCTTATCTTGACTTAGTTTGCAAATTGGTCCTATCTAATTACATTTTTACCTTTAACTTTCAAAACTCTTTCAAATAGGCCCCCAACTTTATTGTCGTTCTCACAAAAAGGTCCCCACCGCACAGAACTCCTACTTCTACAACTCCGGTGACAATCAATTTAGGATTTCTTCTTGATTGATTGATGAAACCTCCTCAAAATTGAATCGGAGATTCCTCTTGAAATCCTCTTTCAATCAGACCAATTCTTGTGCTTCAATTCTTTCCCAATTTCTCATGCGAACGCATGAGAAATTTGGGTTTCCAACTCCGGCGACCTTCCAAGCTCTAATCGACCCCCTGACACCTATATAAAGACTCCCCATGCTTGCCGATCCTCTAAGCTTAAATTCGGCTAGAGAATCCCTCAAATTCCTCTCTCCTCCTCTGGCCGATTTGCTCTTCAAGCTTTGGCGAGTCTCCCTGCCTTCCCTCGTTGTCTGACCACAATACTACTGGAAGACTCTTCCTCCTTGCCTTCTTCCACATCGCGCAGCACCCACCAGCACTCCTACCCCCCTTCATCCTCACCGCCAACCTCTCATAAGAGCAGTTTCGTCTCTGGTGCCAGCCACACCTCAACCGGCACCAACTCCGCTCCCCTTCTTTTGCCTCCTTTCCTAAACAACTCCTTGACTCCTACTCTTCGTTTTTAGACATCTGCAACTTCGTTTCAACCGCCGACATGCCCTCCGCGACTCCGTCTTCCACCTCATTGGCGTACCTCCGGCGAGCTCGCACGGCCACTATGCTACACCAAATCAGCCACCGTTCATCCCTACACCTTCGTCTCTACCTCAGGAGCAAAAACCCTAGCTTAGTTAGGTCGATTGCTCCTCCACAACCTCTATCGAACACTGCACTTTCGCACTTCACCTTCTGTCACCGTCCGGCCACCTCATGCACTCTCACACCTCAGGAACATTACCGTTCAATTCCTCACCTCACGGCAACGCTATTGAACCTTTTAACCAGAGCTTTTAGCCCGTATTTCATGTTTCAGGTAGCAGGTCCCTCGACCGCCATTGACGAAGCTTCGATCGAATCTTGAAGCTCTCATCAGGCTTGCAGGTTCCAAGCGTCGACTCCAGTTTGCGTAGAATCACTCCAGGAGTCCGAGTGGACCAGCAATTGAAGCCCATGACTACCATCTTGCCCGAATTGAATGAGGAAGCATCTGCAGCTACACACAGAAGAGAGGTGGTGGGATTAGTCCCACCTTGGAAGCTGAGGAGCGCCCGTAGATGAATAAATTGAATTCCTGCCATGGGTTGTTTGCCTCAGCACGCACAGGGGGTGAGGTCCCCACACGCCCACCTCACGCACCTCGTCCACGACTCTGATCCCGCGGACCTGGTGCGCCCGATAACCTGCCTAACCCTAAGCACTCCTCGGCTGCAACCCACGCCCGTAGCCCTAGGCTCGGGTGCGCTCTAGGTCCGAACCCGATTACCCGGTACTGTTAGAGGCTGGGAGAGCATGACCCAGAGAGAGAAAGAGAGCTTGTGCGGGGGTAGGGGGGTTTTGCTGCAGAGGAAATTGGCTGACACTTTGCCAATTCAAGAAGTTCCCCTGCTTGTGTGAAGTGGCTGAACAGAAGAAGGAGAGGACCCACAGTAGAAGAGGAAGAAGAAAAGAAGGAGAGAAGAGGAGCTGCAGTAGAAGAAACAAAGAAGAAGAAGAGGCTGAGAAGAAAGAAAAGGCTATACACTGTAGCTTGAGATGGTTAAGTCGTCTGATTAAACATTCAGTCGTCTAATACTTGATTGCTGGACCTTATTTGATTGATACTGTCGAGAAATTTACTGTTATTGTGAGGGGCACTTGGTGATTTAAATCACCATTTTACCTCATTCTTTTTGCATTATTGACATTTATTTTCTTTTATATATCATTATTATTTGGAGTTCTATTATAAGTTGCTTATGTTGTACTTAAATTGTAATTCTTGAGATCTAAATTCCATATTGCTCTTTGTGTTCGACCTCGAAACTTTTTCGAGTAATAAAATTTATTTGTTAAAGTGCTATTTTGGCTATACTACAACACGACAATCTTAAACACCGATTTAGCACGTAAAACAGGTGAGCTAGAATCTCTTCACGGTGGTGGCGTCGGGGCGGAGTCTCCCCGAGCATGGTAGTCTCCCGCTCTCTTTTATAGTTGCAACTGCTTGAATTTGGAGCGTCAAGATCCACATTCTCCGCTCCTCTTCACTGCGACCATCTTTACATGCATTGTGGAAGTTGTAGCAGCCACTGAAGAAGAAGAAAAAAAAAAGATTAATAAAATAAGAAATGCATTGATGGCTTATTTATCTGCAAACCCTCACGTAAAATGTTAATTCTAATACATGCATGTAATGCAACTTAAAGACTAATTATTTCAATGCATGTTATTCTAAATGAATTCCAAATGTATTTAAATATGAATGCAATACATGAAATATTCAGATGAGTGAATAATTAGACTAATCTATTTACATCTTATTGTATGCTATTTTTATGTCAATATTAGTCTAATGTCTAGGCATTTAAGTAACTAATTAGCCCACAAATATGGGCTCATCAAATGCCCTCATGCCTAGTTTTTTCTAGTCCCTAGCAAACTCAAGAAATAGCCCAGCTCTCTAAATAGACTAGCCAACCCAATCAATCTTCCCTTAGAAACATGTTAAGTTACAGATTTTAGACCTAAGGTTCCTAAGTAGTTGCTAAGTTACAGACTAGGTCGGATAAGGACAAGTTGCAGGCACAAGTTTCCCTGGTTTCTAACTCTACCCTAGGGTTTATTGGTCCTAGAGATTAAAGCATCCGTGCATGTGCATTGGTCTAAGTTATTTGAGGTTGGTATGATTGCCAACCTAAAAAGAGAGTAAGAGGATTTTTTTTCTTGTAATATATATATATATTTGTTTGATTTCTCTATGTCTAACCTTGAATCAGCAATCAACACGGCCTGTATGGGATTCATTGTCCCCATCACCGAACCTCGAAGGGTGCTTGGCTTTCGATGCTTCAAGATAGCACAGCCCATAGCAACCCCAAGAACTCCTGGCAATCGACACTTCGAGATAGTTTCGCCCATGGATTTCTTAAGCAAATTCAGGCCTGTGGCAATCGGCACTTCGAGATAGGGCCGCCCATGGTACCTGAACCGCACAATGCGCTTGCATGCCCCCAGTAAGATAGATATCCTAAGAGACAAGTGCCAAGGAGGAAACATGTTATCATTGCGTCATGATGTTAACGTCATCATCAGCCATATCTAGCTTTAATTAGTCATAATCAGCAGTTAAATGCTCCTACATAACCGCTAGAAGACTGTAATTCACTGCACATCCTTTCTAAGAGATTAACAGTAAAACAGGGGTAAAGCTGTATTATTAATAGAATATCCTTAATGCAGAACAATCACGGGGTTTCTCAAGGGTTAATTAAAGGTCAAATGGTCATAAATGTCTAATAAGTAGGTTCATGCAGACAGAAATGGGTTTTCACACGTTTCGAGAATTAAAGGACATTTGAAACCCTAAAAATAGTCCTACTTAATTAACTGAGGTTTTGATCAGGATAAAATTCATCTAAACCTTCTAAAAGTCATAGAAAAATATTCTCTAAGGTTTAATACCTTTAATTTGGCCATTGGAACCCAATTTGACTTAAAACAGTGTATTAGACAGACAGTTGGCCTAATTTAGATTTCTGCACAAATTACCCTGTCAAACTTGGTCAAAACCAAAATCCGACTTCACCATCAGATTACTTGGGTTCAAATTAGATTTGTGCTAAAATTTGGGCCCAATCAGAGATCATCTTTACCTAGTTGGTCCAGTTTGATTCTTCTTCTCTCACTTAAACCTTAGTTTTCAAAATTCTTTGCAAATACCCCCCTAACTTCATCATATTCTTCACAACTAGGTCCCCGCTGCCTTCAGACTCCTAAACCCAACTCCGATGACCTTCAAACAAGGAGTTCTCCCTGATTTCTCGCCCAATCTCTTCCAAACTTAGAAGGGAGACTCCTGAGAGATTTCCCTACAATCTGAACCTCATCTTGGGCTTTAATTCCTATTCAAAACCTAATGCGAATCATTTAAAGGAGTGGGTCTCCTATTTTGCAAAGCTTCGAAGCTTTCGAGCTTGGTCTCCAAGCTTGGAAAGCTCTCTTGAGGACTATTTAAGGACCTAGGTCGCAAGGTCGTGCTCCTTAGCAAGGTTTGGGGCCAAAAACCTCTTCTAAACCCTACCTTTGGCCCCTCTCTGACTAAGCTCCGGCAGTCCTCCATCCCTTTCATCCTACAGGCAGCCAATGGCCAAATTGGCTTGCCCATCCTCTTCCTCGTCTTCCTCCATGCCTCGCCAGTCAAAGAGAGGGCTATTCTCCCCGTTCCTCGCCGCCATCCCTCTCAGGAGCTTCTCATCTTCTCTGTCGCTGGCCTGCCAAAGCCAACGCGGATCCTACCCCCCTTCATCCAATTAGGTTAGGTAGTTAGGTTAGTTAGATCTTTAGGTTAATTTCTTCCACTCAAAATCCAAAAACATCCCTCGACGCCAGCGTTCACCCTTTATCGTTCCCATCTCCGACCGCCCTCCAACGTGGTCTTTCGCATGCTCCACCACTCTAAACACCTCACCACCTACGCCAAAACCTTCTCCTTGACCATCCATATAAAATCCCTCTTCTTATTCACCATTCCATCCTCTCACTACCACCCCTGAACAACCCATCCTACTCTCACCTTTTATGCCACCGACTGACGACCTCAAGCCCTAATTCTCCACGCAAACACCACGATCACCTTCGCCATCACCTAACGATCCTCCTGAAGTGTGTTAACATGGCTGAGAGGCCATTCTTGTGATTTCAGGTGTCTCGCCATTCTCCATCGCCGTTGCCATCAATGCCGACGTGTTCTTCGAGTTAAAGGTCACGCTCGCCCCAGGTCGCATCTCTAGGTGGTGCGGAATCAGTCCAGGAACTCGCCCAAGTGGTCAATTGAAGACCACATCACCTGCTGCTGCTCTAATTGAGGACACATCTTTAGTTGCAGGCGCTCGCGAGAAGTGGCTTGTGGGATAGTCCCACATCGTGAGGACATGAGCGCATGATAGCACATAAGTTGAATTTTCGCTCAAGCCTTACTACCTCAATACACCGAGGGTGAGGTCCCCGCTCACCCACACATTCACTAATCCGACCCGCTTAGCCTTCACTTCTCAGCTGCGACCCCACTCCCGCAGCCCTGGACCCGGTTATGCGACTCGTATACTCGATAACCCGACTATTTGAGAGAACGAGGAGAAGAGAAAGGAAAGAAAGAGCGAGCGGGGGAAAGGGGAGTTTTGCTCTTCAGAGATTACAACACTTAGCGCTTGAGAAGGGTTTTCTCCCCTTATGCGTGAGAAAGACAGAAGAAGAGAGAAGAAGAAGAAGCTAAAGGCAGAAGAAGAAGCTAAGAAGAAAAGAAGAGCCAAGGAAGAAAAGAAGAGAAGAAAGGAAGAAGGGGCCATGCCTAAGAAGAAGAAGAACAACAACAACACTGTAGCAAGGATTGGTTAAGCCATCTGATCCATATGCCAAATGTCTGATCACTGTTTATTTATTTACCATGATTGAGTAATTGATATACATGTGCTTAGGCTAATAATTGGTGATCTAAATCACTATTATTTTGTTCTAGGTATCTCTTTGTCTCTAGATACATTGATTTTCATTGAATATTTATTGTGACAGATTATTATATACTAAAAATCTATATTTTGCTCAATTTCTTGTTCTCATTTATATTTTAGTTGAGATTAGCGTGTGAATTTTTATTTGCTCCCTGTGTTCGATGTTGGACTTCATTTCTAGATATTCGAGTTATAAATTTTATTTGTTGAGAGATTGATTGAGGATTTTACACTACAATGATGGTAACTTAATCTAAATCCTCTCTAGATCCCTGTCAACACATCGTCAAGGTGAGTATATACTCCACCTCTCCTGCAGCAAGAACTCATCCAATCAAATTGTGTTTTCAAGCTTCTCCTAAGTCAGAACTGAGAGAAGTAAATTTTCTTTAAGAAATTAAGGTGATCATTACTTACACAAGACCAAGTTTATGTGAAATGTGGATGCTTAGGTTACAAGGACCCACAAACCAAAAGGTAGAAAAAGACACCAGATACTGCCTAGCCTTTAACTCAATCTCTAGTTTTCCTTCCTCAACCACTTGAGGAATGGTCCGCAACTTAACTCCTACTTAAGTTTTTAAGTCCACAAAAGACCCTAAAAGTCTAAATCTAGTAGCTCAACTTAGCTTCTAAAGTCAGACACCTAGATTCAACTTAGTCTAACCTAAAGTTCTAGTCTTATGCCTAAGAATGTAGGGCCCAGCCAGTTAAGCTCAATTCTACTGTAGGCCTAAATGTTTTTTTTTTAAAGAAAAAATCAATGCAAATGTATACAATGCAAAATGTTTTAACTAAATACATGAATGCACTATGTATAAATGCTATGTATATCCCCTAAGTACATCCCCCCATGCCTAAAATCTACAATGTCCCCATTGCATAGAAGGGCATTACCTGGGTCAGAGTTGGGCTGCCGTTATTTTGTTAGCAGTCGAGTAGCCAAAGAACTTGCAAGTCAGGTTCCAAAACCAAAGTAATAGGTCCTAAAAATGAGCAAAGAAACGCAGGCTTAGAAAATAGATAACCTAAGATGTTGGCGAGCTGATGATGAATCCCAATAGCAAATGCTCACCCAACAAAGATGGCAATGAAGTCTTCCCAGGTCACCAGAAGAGGTTCTAAATGATAGGCTAGAATAGCGACCTCCATAGGGGTAGGGGGATGATGATAAGGACCCTCCAAAAGAGATGAGGAAGGAATGGTGCAGAGATAAATCCCCAGGGTGATGGACTAACCATAGAAAGCATCAATCCATACCCGGTACCCCATTACAAGAGATATTGGTTCTCTAAGCCCCTCGGTCAGAATAGAAGTGAGCAAATCTTTAATCCAGGACTTGTCTAGGGTGTCCAAGTTTCGAGGTTGCGGGATGGCCATAAGATCCAGGTTGGGTCTAATCGGCTTAGTGTCCATTCCTAACAGCCTTCCTAATTCCTCAATCGCATCCTTAGCATTCCTTGTACTATCACAAGTATCTACCTGCACTTCATCAGTGATCATTTCAAGGTATGGAGTCAAAATTTCACCTTCGGACATAGGCAAATCAGAGGGTGGCTCCGAATCAAATGAAGGCAAGTTGGAAGCAATAGATTTAGGGATTACCCTAACAATCTCATTCCCGGGTTCTTGTTCTTTTCTCAAATCCTCCCCGAAGTCTATATGTGAATCCGCATAAATCTCATAAGTTGCTTCCACATTTTCCTTTATTTCATTATGAAGAAGGATATCATCAGTAGGAGCACAGAGGAAACCTAAGTTGATCAAATTTGAGACATTCTCAGGGGCTAATTCTTCAAATAAGACATAATCACCCTTAGTGTCACTCCAAATCTTGAATGTAGGTTCCTCATATAATTCATCCTTCTCCTCATCATACAATTCATCATGTACCTGAGGTCTAGAATCATCTAAAATCTTGACAGCTCCCCTAAGGCACTCTATCTGGGGTAATGATGGGAACACCATCATGAGTCATAACTAGCTCATTTTCATCTAATTAAGTCAGTAAATGCTCCTACATAACTACTGGAGATCCATAATTCACTGCAAATCCATTTTGAGAGAATAACAGTAAAACAGGGGTAAACTTAAAGTTTTAGCAGCATATCTCAATTGCAATACAATCACAGGTTTTCTCAAGGGGTAATTAAGGGTCAATTGGTCTTAAATATCCAACAAGTGGGTTAGAACAGTCAGAAATGGGTTTTCACGTATTTTGAGAATTAAATGACATCTGAAATCCTAAAAATAGACCTACTTAATTAATTGAGGTTCAGGTCAGGGTAAAATTCATCTAAATCCTCTAAAATCCATATAAAAATATTCTCTAGGGTTTAGTACCTTCAATTTGACCATCAGAACTTGTCTTGACCCAAAATAGAGTCTCAGACTGACATTTGCCCTAATTTGAATTTTTGCATAAATTACCTAGTCAAACGAGGTCAAAACATAATCTAACTTCACCATTGGATTCCTTGGGTCCAAATTAGGTTTGTACCAAAATTTAGACCCAATCTGAGCTCATCTTGACCTAGTTTGCAATTTGGTCTAGTCTGAGTCTTTTCTCTCATGCACATGCCCCTAACTTTTGAATTCCTTACAAAAAGACCCCTATCTTTGTTGTCGTCCACCATTACTGCGGAGGAATCCTTCTCTGACGACCTTTGATTAAAGAGAACTTCTCTATTCAATCAATCCCTTCCAAGCTTGGAAGGGAGATTCCTTGAGGAGTCCTCTTCCCTTTGAATCCGTCCATAAGCTCCATAACCTTCCCAATCTCTCATGCGAACACATGAGAGATTTGGGTTTCCTACACTGGTGACAATTCCTAGCTTGGAAGCTTGGCTTCCAAGCTCAAAACCCCCTCCTAAGCCCTATAAAAAGATCCCCAGGGCACGACCATGCTTTTCAACTAGGATTTGGCCACAAAACCCTCTTCCTAACCCTACCTCCGGCCTCCTTCGACCTAGCTCCGGCGAGCATCTTCCCTGTCGTCCTACGAGATCCCAACTGCCAAATTGGGAGCGTCTTCTTCCTCACCTCCTTCGTCTGCCTCTTGATGACCAACTCAGGGGCTCCTAAATCCCCTTCTTCCTCGCCGTCTCTCCCTTCGGAGGTTCATCTTCCCCACGTCCAACCATCACCCCGGTGTGGGAATATCTTCCCCTTTCGTCCCTAATTTTAGGTTCCAGCGTTCCTTCTCCTTCCCTCCTTTTTCCCTATTTCTATCTCTCAAAACAACCGCCGACCACACGTCTCCCCCTCCGTCTTCTTCCGCTCTGGTGAAGCTCCAGTGATGCCCAACCGTCGTTCCACCACACGAATCATGCCGCTATCACCTCCATCAGCTCCGCCGTGCTCCACTCTTCAAAACCCCTCTCTCCATTCGCTTTATCATCCACTCAAACCCGCCGTCGAACAACCCACCTTTCTGTCGTCTTCCCCGTCATCGACCGGCCAGCACACATCCCAATTCGCCACGAAACCACCGCCAACATACTCCATGTCATTCGGCGAAGGTCCTGAGCTAGTTTAACTTGGCCATAAGGCTGTATTATTGTTCTTAGGTCGACGCTGTCCTCCGCTCATCGTTGCCATTGCCAAAAGCTTGCTCGAAGCTTGCTCCAGGTCTCAATAGCTCCAGGTTCTCGCTTCAAGAGGCATGAAACTCTCCCCAGAACATGCGTGGACCAACCAATTAGGCCCTTAGACCAGGCCTTTGACCACAATTGGCGAAGAATCTTTAGTCGCTGTCGTGCAAAGAAGAGGGTAGGATTTAGTCCCACCTCGGTAACACGGGAGCACTTGGAGTGCTATAAGTTTATTTTCTCTCTATGCTTTGTTGCCTCCTAACACGAGGGTGAGATCCTCCTTACTCGCACAGCCCGACCCGCCTAACCCATTTCCACACCTCGGCTACTACCCATGCCGGTAGCCCTGATCCCGGGTATGCGGATCCTTGACACCCGATTACCCGAGCATGTGACTCGACATTAAGAAAGAGAAGGGGAAGAGAGAGAGAGCACGTGGGGTTAAGGGGGTTTTGCTCTTCAGTGTTCTCGGCACTTAGTCGAATTTGAAGAAGCCTTTCCCCCTAGTGCATCAGAAGGGCCAACGAAGAAGAAGAAAGAAGAAGAACAGAAGGTATAAGAGAGGACAAGGCAGTAGAAGCAGAGGACAGAAGAAAGAAAGAAGGAAGAAGGCCTCAAAAGAAAGAAGAAGCAGAGTCCAGTGCCCTCTTAGCACTGTACCAAGGCTGACTTAAGTCGTCTGGTGACATAATTTGTCGTTTGATGGAGTGCACTGTGCACTTGATTTGAATAGTGATTTTATTTGAGTATTTGCTATATATGTTAGACTAATAATTAGTGATCCAAATCACCGTTATTTTGTCTAGATTTCTTTTTGACTCATCATATACTCATGTTTTACATTGCACATTAGATTTTGGGTAATTAATTGTGCTCAATTACATTAATTGTTGAGATTAGCGATTGAATTACATATTTGCTCCTAGCAAACAACCTCGAACTTCATTTATGATATTCGAGTTATAAATTTTATCTGTTGTTCGAGCTATTTTTGAGGAATTATTACTACAACAACGCATCTTTTAAAACCTCAATCTAGCAGTATAACAAGTAAATGGTTCACATTGGTAACATCAGACTCCTCAGATAGGTGAATTTCTTCAGGGTTAGGTTCCCTAAGGGTAGGCTTGAGTTCCATCTCGCGATCAGAAGGGAGGGTGGGATTAACAACTTGACTTCGACCCACTTCATCAAATGTCACAAAAATACTGTCATCTGGATTGAGGTCTTCCAATGGTACCATCATTCCCTTCTTTTGACTCCAATATAATTCAGGTGGATACTCAACTTGATCATCATCGTCCTCGGGTTGCCACCTTTTTTCAACCAATGCATAGCTACTTTCATTCATATCCTCCTCCCACTTAAGGAGTGGACCTCTCAAGGAAGTATCATCTAGGGGGGAGGTTTCGAAATCAATCCTTGAAAAGTAACTATGCTCCCTTACATAATCCCCCTCCCCTCCAACTTAGGGTGTGGCTCTCCCATGGGAGATGCATCTAGCATAGAGGGGTGCACGTCATCCTCAATGGGGTAGATTGGGTGGCTAATTTCTTCTTTTTCTTATTGGCCTGCTCTCAAAGATTCTCCTAATAATTCAATCATTTCATCTTGCATTTTCTGTATTTCCATCCTCAAGGAAGAGAGGTCATCATTACTATCAGGAGAGTAATCAGGCTTAGGCTTATAGTACCTAGGAGTTTCTTTCCAACCGTTAAAATTATTCAAGGAGGGTGGGTTGGGTATGTCTTCAATATGTAGGATAATGGGTAAGGCAAATCCCGCTCCTAGGTTCTGCTCACTGATTTGGGGCTTAATTAAACCAATACTCCTATAGTAGGAGTAAAAAGGATCCCAATGATTGTCATTATGTCCATCAAAGAATGGACCATCTCGGCGTATGGGATCGAAGATTGCAGAGTGGAGGTAAGGGTGTGGGCAATATGTGAAAGGATGAAAGTCAACGTGGTCCATTCCAACTCACACCACAATCAGATTCTTCCCAAGCAAACACAATTCAAAAGAACATTTTAGGTCTTTACAGATTTAGCCACTTGAGTTTAGTTCCATTTTGTAGGTGACAAAACAAGTTATCCAAACAGTTACGTGCCTACTTGTCGACCTATGGTATGCCTAATAAGACCTCGTTGGAACTTAGGTGCTCTTCCCTAAAGTTCAAATGGTAGAGTACTCCAACAATGGAAGATTGAGGGATGCAACTAGGCCTAAACCTTCCTTTGAAGCTGTGCTTTCGCTGTGCTTCTTAACTACCCTCAAAAATTCGTGACAGGGTATCCCCCTCCTTGGAGTTACAAAACCTTTGATCTTAAGTTTCAAGCACTTCGAAACCAATGGTAGGAGGGTTCTTTCCTAGTAGCTCAAAAACCTAGCAATGTCTAAATGCGTGCGTTGGTGCACAATCATACGTGTGTGCATTCGCCGTAAAATTTTGAGTTTGGCTTTTGAAATGCATGACAAGTTCTCAGCACAGGTTCTTAGTTTTTAGTGTTCCTCCTTAGCTTAAAGTCCTTTTTCAAGAAAAATATGTGACCACTTATTAGATCTTATCAATTCAATTAGGTGGTCTTTGAAATTAAAGTCCACTTGTAATGCGTGCACAAATATGGATGCAAAGTCAAGAAAATGTACCTTGCCTCTTGCAATCAGTAATGATATGCATGCAATGCAGAAAATGAAATCTAGAGGCTGCTCATACAATCTTAAATGGTCGTTCTAGGACATGCAGCTTCTAGCAGTCAATTCGTGTCTTAAACTTTTTTTTTTTATATCTACCTACTTATGCACAAATAAAGAAAAAAATAAAATCAATCCGCGAAAGAGAAGAAAAACCTAAGTCTAAAGAAATGGGAACAGACTCCTGAAAAGTTACCCACGTAGGGGTCTAAAACAATGGCGGGGAACAAACCCCAAAAATGTACGTGTGACCCCAGAACAAGGGCCTTCCAATGAATGTACAGAAAAGTGTTCAAAATCTAACTACTGAAGATCAGCGGAGATGAAGGTGATAATCATTCTGGATGTCCTCCTCCGGCAGTGGAAGGAATGTCCACCACAATGCGTTGAGCTCCTACCTTCAGAAATGGAGCTCCCTGTGTCATCCAAGCAATGGAAACAAGGTCCACCTCGATGTAGCTGAGGTTGGTGCGTTAACTTGTTAAGCAGATATGCATACCTCGCACCAAATCAGATAAAACAAATTAAATATTCCTCAATTTAAATTAGCATGAACAAATGAATGAATGCGAGTTTACTAGGCCTATTGCCTGCTTGACAACGGCGCCATTTTTGGCTGTGTTATTTTAGTTTTTGAAAATATAAATCAAGATCGTGGCAGTACAGAAATCGAGTGGCAAACAACGCAAATCAAAACAAATTAAATAAACTACTCACGAAGGAGCGGGTCGTATCCACAGGGAGGCAATGGCTATTACAAACTCGCAAGGGTCAAAAATCGATGTTCACTATTAATTTCGTCAAGAAATCGAGCCAAATCCGCCTTTAAATTAAGATAACAATGTATGATCATGTAGAAATCGTATTTTCATTGGAAGGCAAGGGTGTTCTGATAAATTCAACATAATAAACTAATATTTAAATGATAAAATGTGAACTTGGCAATGGCATGTTTTGTAAAATTTAATTAAACAAGAAATACGGGATTTCTTTTGCCTTGAGCCCGTGCACGGAGGAGGTAGTGGTCGGAGGCATGAAGCTCACTAGAGCTAGGCGGGGCCGGTGCGCATCCGACAGTGGTGGCGGCATGACGGATGGTGGTCGGAGCCGGTGGGACGGAGCAGAGAGGTGTGGTGGTGGTGGGTCTGTTGCTACTGTAAGAAGTTGCTCCACGCACGGTCGAAGGGAGGAGATCTTGCTGCTGTGAGGAGCTCGCTCGTGGAGGTCCCACGCGTGCGGAGGAGAAGGCGCGGCTGCTGCTATGTGCTGGAGTTCTTCTGGCCGCGCATGGAGCACGAGAAGGCATGGTGTGTCGAGCTGTTGGCCACGCATGGCTGGTGGAGAGCGTGCGCATTGGTCATGCCACGAAGGTGCACACGAGGACGCACGTGAGAAGCTGGTGGCGCAAGAGAGTGCTGGTCAGTGGTCGCTTATGGCATGGGCGTGGGAGTGGGCAGTGCGTGCAGCTATGGGGTTGGGAATGTTGGGTCCTTCGTGGACAAGATGAACAGTGGAGAAGGAAAATAATAAAGGAGAAGAAAATGAAGAGGAAGGTGATGAGGCGTGGAGATGGGGAGGGGCTTCAGACGTTCGAGAAACTTCCCGGAATACTTAACCACACGTGGATGGCTGCTTGTGGTGGTTGCTGGTGTTGGTTCACGCAGAGGGTGAAAACAAGGGAGAAGGATGACCAAGAGAAGGAGATGGACGTTGGGTGATGTTTGTGATGGAGAGTGGATGGTGCTGTTGGAGATGAAGCAAAGGGGATGAAGATGAGGACGCATGGTGATAAGTGAGTTGCAAGGAGCTCGTCCACGATAGTGGTCGAGCTTGCCGGGTTGGCGCGGCAGCCTGTCACCCCGCCGACCCATGGTTGGCGGAGCTTGATCTTGGAGACACATGGTGGTGGAATGGAGGTGAGCTTGAAGCTCTTCACGGTGGTGGCATCGAGGTGGAGTCTCCTCAAGCATGGCAGTCGCCCGCTCTCTTTTGTAGTTGCAACTATTTGAATTTAGAGTGTCATGATCCACATCTCTGCTCCTCTTCACTGCGGCCATCATTACATGAGTTGAGAAAGCTGCAGTAGCCGTTAAAGAAGAAAAAAATAGATTAATAAAATAAGAAATTAATTGATGTCTTATTTATCTGCAAACCCTCACGTAAAATGTTAATTTTAATACATGCATGTAATGCAACCTAAAGACTAATTATTTCAGTGCATGTTATTGTAAATGAATTCTAAATGTATTTAGATGTAAATGCAATGCATGAAATATGCAAATAAGTGAATAATTAGGCTAATCTATTTATATCTTATTGTATGCTATTTATATGTCAATATTAATCTAATGTCTAGGCATTTAAGTAATTAATTAGCCCACAAATATGGGCTCATCATCGGGTAATCGGCTATAGGGACCAAACCCGCATGCATGTGGGTCGCGGGTGAGGTGTGAGATGGCATGTGGGATAGCACATGGGAGAGGGGACCTTACCCCCATGTGACTGAGGCGATAAGGCCTCTTCACAAATTCCTTATATGTGTTGCTGTGAGTTTGTCCCACATGATGTGAGACTAAATAGAGGTGTCTTTTCTTCGCATGCAGCCGTGAGGATGTGCTCGTTCAATTGAGCTCCTTGTGTGGTCCTCTCTTCGAATTGGCTCTATAGTTGGGTACTTTAGTTGATTCCGTAGCGCTTGGAAGTGATAACGAGGTCGGAGGTGGATGATTGGCAGTGGTTGTTGACAGAGAAGATGACTGGTGACATCAATACTTGAAATGCTAAATACGGGCTTATCGCCCCAATTTGAGCACTCAGAAGGATCACCTAAGCATACCGGACGTGATGGTGGCGGTCTTGTGGCATGTGGTGGTTGGAAAGGACCAATCAGTGATGAAGAGGATGAATGAAGGATGAGTTGTCCGAAGGGGGTGTAGAGTGGCTGGAAGGCAAAATTTGTAGAGGGCATTGAATGAGGGTAATGTGGTGAAGCTTCTGGACGTGGAAACAGTGATTTGGTATACTGTGGAGTGAGTGCGGCTTCACTAGAGGTGTCGCCGACCGTGAAGATGAATTGTAGGCAGGTGTAAGATGGTTGAATTAAAGTGGGAAAGCGTTGGTTCTAACCTAAAGGAGAGAAGGGGATAGGACTAATTTACTAGGTGAAATGGGGAAGGATCGCATTGGCTTTGATTGGCCGGTGTCGGGGAAGGTGAAGTCCTTCGGTGGTGAGAATAGCGAGGAAGACGAGGTCTGGGAGCCTTCGCTTGGTTTGGCGAGAAGTGGAAGAAAGAGAGGAAGAAGATCCCTATGCCTATCGTATGTGGCAGAGAGCGAAGACAGAGGGTTGAGAAGCTTGCCAAAGCTACGGTCGGAGGCGGCTGAGGAAGAAGTTGAAGATTTTTGGCCCTGAACCGAGCTAAAGAGGACGATTTGTGCATCAGGAACTTATATAAAGCTTCAGAACAAGCTCTAAACAAAGGAAGAGGCTTGATTGAGCCTCTTTTAGGAATCAAGAATTCCCACAGTTTTCGTGCATTTGCACGATCTCCTTGCTATGAATCAGGGTCCAAGATCCTGATCAAATTGATCTCCAACGTCTAAACACCAATCCCACCAAATTTGGTGGGATTTGGTGATGATTTGATTGGGTTTTAGCTGGGTCAAAGGTCGGTACTTGCCTTGTTGACCACCAATGGCGGTAAGGACCAAAGTGTGAAGAAGATGAAGAAGTTAGGGGCCCAAATGCAAGATTTTTGAAAGTTAAGGCTCTAATTATAAGAAATAGAGATTTTGGGGATTGAAATGCAAACTAGGTCAAGATAAGCTCTGATTGGGCCCAAATTTTGGTAATAACCTAGTTTTAATGCAAATAATTTAATGATGAACTTGGATTTCAGTTTTGACTACGTTTGACTGGGCAATTTGCACAGAAGCCTAAATTAGGGTAAAATCTCGTCTAAGACTATTTAAGGTCAAAATAGGTCCAGATCATTAAAACAAGGGTACCAAAACTCTTAGAATATTTTTATATGAATTTTAGGAGCTTTATATGAATTTTATCATAACCAGAACCTCTTCAATTTAAGCAGGTTCGAAATAAAAGTTTTGTGTTATGATTTGGGCCCAAAACGTGTAAAACCCTATTTCTGTCTGTGCAGACCCACTTATTGGACTTTAATGCTCATTTTACCTTTAATTAACCCCTGACAAACCCCGTGGTTACTCTTCACTTATAACGTGATGTTAAAACTATAGAATTAACTCTATTTTAATGTTCTCTTCTTAAAATGGATTTGCGTGGAATCATAGCTCTCTGATGATTATCCAGGAGCATTTATCTTTGGATTTCCACTAATTCAAGTTAGTTATGGCTAATGATGGTGTTTCCATTAGCAAGAATATATCTCAAAAGTTAGGGACAAAAATATAAAAATAAGGCACTAAAAATGGTGGTTGAAACCATCAATTAAGCCCAACAATTAAGCACAAATCCCAACAGTACTCAAGAGCCAAATAACTCAATAGTGGCCTTCAACCACATAGCCACTGAATATCCACATCAGAGCACAATGCTCAATAAATCCACAGTAATCCTCAATCAATATTAGACATCGGTCAGGTACATTAGACGACTTAATTATCAAGTGTAACAGCTCCTTAGGATCACCTCAGAACTCAGTAAGTGTTGGCATGCACCCCGTTGTGCTACAGTGCAAACCGCCCCCCTCCCACCTCAGGTTTCCTTCTTTTTCTTTCTCATATCCGAGTATAGGTTAATCGGGTAACAGTAATCGAGTAATCAGGTCAAAGCCTAGACCCACGTGCGTGGGATCGCGGGCGAAGTTATGCATGGGCAAGTGCGATGAAGGACCTTACCCCGTGCTTACTGAGGCAACCGGGTGTAACGACCCGATTCCCGAGTCCCTACGAGACACGAGAACCGGACCGACTCGACTAATCCCAAGGCCCAGTCGTCCAACGAGGAAGTAACCAAAAGACAGTAAAATAAACCACATTCAGCATGAATATAACTAACAGTAAGAAAGTACAGCAGTAAGGAAAGAAACTACTACAGTAGGCACCACCACAACAGTAAAACAACATTTATCATATAACAAAAACTGCAGGTAAAGAAGGAACAGCGGAAACAGAAACTACTCACTAGAACAGAAACAAAAAGGGGGTACAAAGCTGTGGTAACTCTACTGGACCCTACTCGGCCCAGCGTCCTCTGCAGCCGCCGACCCTGGCTGCTCAACACCTGGTCCTGAAAAAGGTAACGAGTGTAACACGTCAGCAAAACGCTGAGTAGAGTGGCAAACTAACTAAAGGCAACAGTAGAGTGTACAGTAGCTGTTATGTTCTATTACTTCCTTTATTTACATCTTTCAATTTTTCTCACTATTTCATTTACTTCTCAGATCCTTTACTTGATCTCGGATGTCCTCGTGGGACGATCTTGATTGCAGTCTTTTCCAAAAGTAGAAGTAGCACGTGGTGCTCTCCTGGCCGGGTGAGTCCCCCGTGGTGATCCTACCCTCAGTCAACCACCCCAAGGTCACTGACAGACGTAACGGTGACTACGGCACGCGCGATAAACGCACAGGTAGCTAGCCCGCACTGGCACGCGGTCAGTCGTTTCCGTTAACGGGTGCGCCCAAAGCACAGCACGGAACCAGGGCAGAGCCCTCTCAGTAACAGGGGTCCAACCCCTCCACAGTAACCAAACCGGGGCCTTGCCCCTCCACAGTCCGCGCACCCTCGCCTGACTACCCTGGTTTGCCCTAGTGGGCCTAACAAGTCGGTGAAGGAGGCTAGCAGAACCCCGGGGCCCGTGGGGTAGCTAGTACTCTCCTAACACTACTAGCTCTCCTCGGTACTACGTACACGAGGGCCAACAAGTCGGTACAGAGCGGCCAATCCTAACCCCGGGTCCCTGGGGCGGCTGGCCCCACTCTGCACTAAACAGGTATAGGTACTTCCCTTGGTACTGCGTACCCAAGAGACAGTACAAACTACATCTCAGTTCCATTCCTTTTTCTTTCCAGGAGTTCCACTCCTAATTCCCCGTAGGGTTCCAGCTCTTTATCTCAGAACATCATATGTTTCACTTTCCAGATTCACATTCTCCAAATCCATGATCTCAAACATGTTTCTTTATTCGTAACAGGCAGCTTTATATATTCCTTTCCAATTTTCCAAGACTGCAGTAATATACATTCCACTAGTTTTTCCACCCTAGGATTCATGCCATATCCTAGGATCTATCATACAATCTAGTTTTCCGGCCCTAGGATTCATGCAACACCTAGGAGCTATCATTCCATATATTTCTCATTCCTAGGATTCATGCAATGCCCTAGGTTCTAGTTATGGTTCCATACTTTAACAGATTTTATTAATACTTAAAACCACTCTACCAGGTACAACGGGAGTAATGGGGGCGTGATCGGGAATCCCGCGCGCCTCCGCGACTCTCAAGACTGCAACTGAATGAGGTCCTATCACAAGGATCAAACACAAGGAGAGTCTCAAAACAGGGTATAGCTACTGTAGGCGGGTAGAGGAATTAATTCTGAAACGAACGCAACTCGAATCGCGGAAAACGGAGCCCAAACGGGCCCTAAACGGGTCGAGAAAGACAATACTGTGCAAAATCAGACGTCTGGAACTCCTTCCAGACGTCTTAAACGGTGGATCAGAGAATTACCTGTTCGGCTTGGTTCCCCGGACGTCCAGAAGTCTGTGGGGACGTCTTTCCTAGATCCCAGACGTCCGATGGTCACTCCGGACGTCTGGAGGTCACTCCCGCCGTCTGGTACAAATTCCAGACGTCTGATTCGCAAAGATGACGAATCAGAGAACCTGCGCACAGCCAACCCCCCTCCCTCAGTACGGTCAGTCGACAAAAACGAAGAAGAAAGCGGAAACTCACCTTTCAGACGTCTGTATGATCTCACAGACGTCGACCTTGCCGTCTGGATATCAATCCAGACGTCTGATTCTGGAAATTTTTCCAGAATCAGAGCCCTGCTCGGCCTCCGCTCGCGACGCCGCCCGCGTCGCACCTCGCGCGTACGCTGCTCCGCCCGCAGCAGGTCCCTCTCTGCGACGCTCTGCGTCCCCTGCGCCCTCCCCCGGCCGGCCAAGCCGCTCCTGGCGAGCTCGCCCTCACGGCAGAGCCCCGCCCTCGCACGCCGCAGCTCCTCTGCGCTCACTGCGGCTGCCGCTGCCGCTGCGCCCTCGCGTCCGCTCGCTCTCGCGCACAGGCAGGAGAAGAAGGAGGAAGATGGTGGAGACGGGAGGGGAGGCGCGCCCCCCCCTTTTAACGCCGCGCGGAGAGGAGAGAGAAGGCGGTCGCAGCCGCCTGCAGCCGCAGAGAAAAAGGGCAGAATCGCAGGTCTGCGCGCACAGGCGCGCAGACGAATATCCCGTGCGAGCATAACTGTTCGCCAGACGTCTGTAAACTATCCCGGACGTCTGGTCAGACGTCTGGATGTGATCCCAGACGTCTTTACAGACGTCTGGGCCACCTCCCAGACGTCTTAAAAGACGTCTGGGGCACGCGCTCGTTACAATATAACAAACTCAAAGGAAGTTTCGTCCCCGAAACTTGCGCCAACTAGGGTGCGGGAAAAGGATGTCCAAATAACCATACAAATTAAATAAACCACTCACAAAGGGAGCGGGTCATGTCCACAAGGAGGCAATGGCCTATTAAAACTCGCACTAGTCAAAAATCGATGTTTGTAATTAATTTCACAAAGTAACTGAATCAAAATTGCCTTTCAATTAAGATAATAAGACATGAATCACCTGATATTGTATTTTTGTGAAAGATGGAGGGAGTTCTCACAAAATCTCCATATTAGAATATTATTAACTAAAAAATCCCACATCTCATCAATGGCATGCAAATGTAAATAAAAATCAAACCCAAAATAAAGCATTGCTTCCCTCTATGTGTGTGTGGAGGAGAGGCGATGGTAGACCGCGGAAAGCTCGGAGAAGGTTGGCTGTGTCGAGGGCTACGCGTGGGTAGTGACGGCGCGTCGAACGGTGGCTGACGGCGGTCGTCGGAGAGAAGGATGCCGCCGGCGGTGGGAGAGGGTCCGTGCTTGCGTGGGGTTGTAGATGGCGCGATCAAGGGTATAGCTGGTGTCGTTGAGTCAAGGCAAGCTCAACGGAGGCGATGGCGTGGGGAATGGAGGTCCGTGGTGGTGGCTGCTTGTAGAGGAACGGCGATGTTTGTTGGGTTCCTCCTCCTTGTTGACGAAGAAGAGGATGGGGGAGGTCGACTGCTGTTGTAGCTGTGGGCAACACGCGTTTATGCACACACATGGAGAGTGTGCGCAAGGGTGCATTGGACGTGCGAGGAGGAGGTGCGCTCGATGGTGACGTCGGTAATGGCTAGGCGCACAGAGGAGGTGGGTGCTGTGCATGGCTGTAGGAGGGTACTGGAGAGTGCGCGCAAAGGTGGTGGTGTGCGTGCATGGCTGCTGGATGTGCTGTTCTGTTGAGGAGGCATTGGTTGAGGCTACTCAGTTGTCTGAAGGAAGGAGAGGTGTAGGGGCTTTGGACATCTGGGAAGGTTCCCAGACATCTTAAATGAGCTAGATGGCACACAGTGGCAATGTTGAATCACGGTGGTGGAGTTGAGAGGTCTCCCCCTTGTGGAGGAAGATGATGGAGAGGAAGAACCTCTCGTGGAGGGATGATCGTGGACAGGGGGATGTGGTGTTGGTGGTTAGGCGGTGGCACAGTGAGGTTGTGATGCGGATCTTTGCGAGGGCGGTGCGGGCTGTCACTCCGCACACCCACGGTGGCGAGGCTCTGCTGCGGTTGAGGCTGGTGGTGGTGGAGAGGACGAGAAGTTGAGTTCTCTGCACAGTAGGGAAAGGGATGAAGGCCTACTGAGCATGGTTGCCTCCTCCTTTCTCTTGTAATTACGGCTGCCTCGACCAGATCCTTATTTCACGGCCATCAAAGCAGCGAGTAAAGGGCATCGTCACTGCAACCGTTGAGGAGAGGAAATAAAAATGGATTAATAAAATAAGAAAAGAAATGATGGCTTATTTATCTACAAACCCTCACATAAAATATTAATTCTAATACATGTATGTAATGCAACCTAAAAACTAATTATTTCAATGCATGTTGTTCTAAATGAATTCTAAATGTATTTAGATATTTGTGAAATGCATGAAATATGCAAATAAGTGAATAATTAGACTAATCTATTTACATCTTATTATATGCTATTTATATGTCACTATTAATCTAATGTCTAGACATTTAAGTAACTAATTAGTCCACAAATATGGGCTCATCACCCGCTACACCTCTCAAGCCGATCCATTCTTCCCTCTCCAGTGTTCTCTTCCCATTCACTATGTGACAGGGGCGTAGCTTCTTCCCTCTTAATCAACCACGTCGCTAGGGATGACGTAAGCCTGACGACATCCCTAGAGCTCCTCTTGTGGGCTCTTCACTTGCTGGAGACCTCCCTCCCTTCTTCCTCCTAAGCCATCGGCTGTAGATCCAGGCAATCCATTCTTCTGATTAGATTAGGATTTTAATTGCTTTTTAGATTAGTTTTAGTGTTAGTTAGTGTAATTTAGATTAGTTAGGTGTAGTTTAGATGTCAAATTCAGTGATGGATTAATGTGAATTAGAGGTAGGTTAGCCTAGACTCGATTTGGCCCTCTCTGATCAATTCAAATTAAAGAGGTGTTTTTCCGCCTCCATTGTGATCTATTTTTCTTCCTCTTCACCTCACTAATCATGTACACCCACTTGATGCACAATTTTGTCACCAATCACCCATTCACAAGAGCATTCAATGGATCCAAAGCTCATTAGCTTTCAGATTTGTTGAATTGCTCAAACATCAACTTGAGGGCATTCCATTCTACCCATACAATCATTAATGCCCTCATCATGGATTTAATGAAGCTGGATTCACTTGAGTTATATGAATGTGTTTTTCATGCTTGATCAAGAGATTAAGATTCTATTTGGTTTCAATGCGTTTCAATCAAGTGAATCGAGTTTATTTTTGAGTAATTGGATTGATTGTAATGGGTTTGAACTTTAATGCTTTGCTTTTTAGTATTTATCAAGCTTTTACCTAATTTTTCAGAGTTGGCTATGTTTTTGAGGTAGTTTAGGCCTAGGAATCTCAAATTCACTGAGATGAGGCCTAAACCATGACCCATTAGCTTCTACAGGATTGCCCAAAGTCCTAAACACTTATCTCTAGTGTTTAGGAACTTCTGGTGATCAGATCACCTATGCAAATCCTAAAACAAAAGCCCACATCATGGGCAACATGATTTATTATCCAAGGGACCTTTATTCTGATTTCCAAGGTTGAAATGAAGGTTTTAGAGTTTATAGTTGTATAATTGGATTTTGAATGGATTTCAGAATCTATTTGTAGGTTTATAGTGTTTGAAACTTGACTTTTCAAAGTTGAATCAAGTCTGCTAAGATTTGAGCAGCAGATGTTTAGTTGCTCTGTTATCCTAATTTCATGAGTTTTTTGATGGCTGAGTTTTTAGAGTTAAGAATGGTTTGATGGAGCTTTAAGTAGACCTTGATGGTTTGATGTCGCAGCAACACAAGTTGCTGTAATAGCTGCTAAAAATGGTAGCTGCTGACTACTGAAATGAGATATCAGATGGTCTAAATAGGAAGAATTTTGAGGAGATTTGAGATGGGATTTTAATATATACAATAAGCTGATTTGTGTATAATTGTAGAATAGTAATGAACCAGCATTCATGTACCTGAAATGCATTTTAATTTAGTTTGAAATGCTTATTTATACTCATTGGAATTGCCAACTAGTTTTCGTGATGTATATCTGTGCAAACAATGTTTTAATGCAAATTTTTGTGAAGCATTTAGTTTTAATGCTCCATCATGTTTAATAGTGTTTTCTGGATTTGTTTACAGCTCAACATCCTCTTTCCAGCCCCTTAGCATCCATTTGGGGTCTTAGGTTTCACTTAAAACATCCTTTCAAGGCCTAAACTTGGGTTAACTTATAAATAAATAAAAATGGTAAAAAAAATAAAAAAATAAACTAACCCTGTCTTGAGTAAGATCAGGTAATTTTCAAGTGTTGGACAAGTTTCAAAGTAATCTGAACCCTCCAACTTGGTAGAATATACCAGCCGACAGTTCAGTATACTTTGGAACTTAATAAAGAAAATCAAATTCAAAACACCAAAAAAAATTTCTCTCTCTCATCTCATTCTTTCTCTCTCATCCCCTACTTTTATTATTCATATAAAAACTATAAAAATAAGAAAATGTCCAAAAATACCTAAAAGTACCTTGTACATTGTATTTATACTTGTAAATATAATTTAAAACTAAGAAATATGTATTGATGATAACGTCATCATTAGCCATATCTAGCTTTAATTAGTCATAATCAATTGATAAATGCTCCTACATAATCAGCAAAGAGCCATAATTCATTGCATATCCTTTTTGAGAGAAATGCATTAAAACAGGGGTAAAACTGCAGTTTTAACAGTATATCCTAATTGCAGAATAATCACAGGGATTCCCAAGGGTTAAATGAAGGTCAAATGTTCATAAATGTCTAATAAGAGGGTCCATGCAAAACAAAATGGGTTTTTCGCATGTTTCGAGAATTAATGGACATTTGAAACCTTAAAAATAGGTCTGCTTAATTCACTGAGGTTTTGGTCAGGATAAAATTCACCTAAATCTTCTAAAAGTTATAGAAAAATATTTCCTAAGATTTTGTACTTTTGATTTGACCATTGGAACCCATTTTGACCTAAAACGTAGTCTTAATTGGATACTTGCCCTAATTTGGGTTTCTACGCAAATTACCCAGTCAAACTTGGTCAAAATCAAAATCTGACTTCACCATCAGATTCCTTAGGTCTATAGGTTTGTATCAAAATTTGGACCTAATTAGAAATCATCTTGGCCTAATTTGCATTCCAGTCCTGTTCTAACTCTTTTCCTTACACATATGACACTAACTTTTGAAATCC
Organism: Thalassia testudinum; assembly: GCA_037157565.1. Classification (NCBI taxonomy): domain Eukaryota; kingdom Viridiplantae; phylum Streptophyta; class Magnoliopsida; order Alismatales; family Hydrocharitaceae; genus Thalassia; species Thalassia testudinum. Next base: position 44,160,533 of record JAZHRO010000059.1, read on the forward strand.
TTGCAAATACCCCCCTAACTTCATCATCTTCTTCACCAACACGTCCCCACCACCTTCAAACTCCTTAACCCATCATTGGCGACCTTCAATCAAGGATTACTTCTTGATTTCACAGCCAAATTCTTCCAACTTTGGAAGAAAGATTCATGAAGAGTTTCCCTACTTTCTAAGTCGCACATTGGGCTCTAATTCTTTCTCAAAAGCTCGTGCAAACCTTTCAAGGTTTGGGTTTCCTATTCTTGTGAAAGCTTCAAGCTTTCAAGCTCGGATTCCAAGCTTGAAACGACCCCCTGAGCCCTATAAAAGGACCCATATTGCAAGGCCATGCTCCCTTGCTTGGTTTGGAGGTTGGTTCCCCCTTCTTCCCTTCTCCTTGACCTTATCTCAACCAACTCCGACAACCTCCTCCGACCACCTTCTTCGTCCACCCTCATAGACCATAGCGAGTGGATTCCTCTTTCTCAAGTTCCTCCACGCGTTGCAATACTAGCGGCCGTCGTCTCTGCCTCTTCGTCGTCGCCGCTTCTATCACCAGAGTTTTCATCTTCACCACGTCCGACGTACAATCGGCGTGGGAAATCCTCCCTTTCGTCCAATTATAGTAAGTTAGTTAGGTTCCCTTAGGTTATTAAGTTAATTCCCTTTATCCAAAACCCAAAAATTAGCCCTCGACACCACCGCACGCCACCTTTGTCTTTCACTTTGGCTGCACCTGCGGCAAGGTCATCCGCACGCTACACACCTCCCAAAGCCTAGCCGACAAGTCCACAAGCTCCGCCTTATCCACCCGCACAAATCCCCTCTCCAATTTCATCCTTTTGTCCACCCAAACACGTCGTCGACCAACCCATCATCGGCGCGCCGTCTCCATCACCGACCGACCTCCACACACTCTCTCGCACCACACAACCACCACTCACACACTCGTCGTAGTCCGGTGATGCTTATGAACTCTTTTAATGTGGCCAAGAGGCCATGTTGATGATTCTCAGGTTTCGCCGGAGCTTTGCCACCATCGGCATCGTCGCCACCCTGTTCTTCGTGTTCCAGGCATGCAAGCCCTAACTGCTGCTCCAGGACATGTGGAGTAATCCCAGGCACATTCCCAGGTGGTTAATCGAAGACCACGCCATCTGCAGCTCATCCAATTGGCATTTTTAGCAACTGCGTGAGGAGAAAGAGTGGGATTTAGTCCCACATCCTTCGTGGATAAGCGTTTGGCAGCGAATAAATTGATTTTCTTGTATTGCCTTATCGCCTCGACACTTAGGGGTGAGGTCCCCGCCTACACCTGCACACGACTCGACCCGCCTATACACTCCTCGCTCATCACCACCCCCGGTGAGCCTGGACCCGGTTACTGTGCTCAACCCGAAATCTCGATTAAGTTCAGGTTTGAGAGAAGAGGAAAGGAAAGGAAGGAAGGAAAGAGAGAGTGAGCGAGGGAGGGTGGGTTTTGCTCCTCTATGTAGATGTGCGACACTTAGTTGCTGAGTAGGAGAAGACCCTTCATGAAGAGGAAAGGAAAGGTAGAAGAAGAAGAGAAGGACTGTAGAAGAAGGAAGAGGCTGAAGAAGAGAAGAAGAACATAAGAAAAGCTCTCTTAAAGGGACTGTAGCAGGTGACATTTCAGTCGTCTGATTATCAAAACATACGTCTGATCACTGTTTATTTATTTGATATTAATGAGGATTTGATTTGTATATGTTTAAGACTAATAATTGGTGATTCTAATCATCATAATTTTGTCTTAGACATCTTTTTGCTTCATTAAACTCCTGATATGCTTATGCTTGTCATTCAATATCATATTTAAGTAATTATTATTCATTGAATATTATTCTTGGCTTGTTTCTTGTGCTCATTTATATTTTGTTTGAGATTAATGCGTGAATTCCACATTTGCTTCCAGTGTTCGACCTCGAATTTCTTTTAGATATTCGAGTTATAAATTGTATTTGTTGAGAGATCTATTTAGGTGACTTTATTACAACGAGACACACTTAAAACTCCTATTTAGATCCCTCCAACATGTATATAATGTTAAATATGTAAATAATGTACATAAATAACTTATAAATGTATTATATAGATTAAATTAAGTATTTAGAATGGTTTAATATATATATAACTTTATTGTATAAATACATATTAATTTATATTAACTTAAATTTACATAATACTAAGTAATTATAAATACCTATCTGTATACTTATAATTGGTGGGTTCCTTACCTCAACTTAGTTAATTAAGTTAATTTTACTTAATTAAGAGTAGAAGAAAGTAACTTAGGTTAACTCGAATTTGTGTCAGTTAAGTAGTATAGGGTCGAATTAACCTAACATTTTAGATTTTTTTTTTAACTGGTTGAGTCCAAGTCATTCGCTAGGAGGTATACATTACTTAACATTCACCAAGCTATTTAAAACAATTCTTAGGAGGTATAATTAAGTTAATTTTAAGAACATGAATTTTGCGAAATGATTTAAACTTAAGGAATATGCAAAATCCCATATGAAAACACATTTAATGAAATGATCTACTTTATTAGCAAGTAAACATGTTACTTTTCTATTTTATTTCAAAAGAAGTAAGGCAAATAAGAGTTTTTCTAATTACAACATGCCTTATTACAACAATTGAAAGCAAAAGGAAATTTAACATATAGCAAGGAAAATGAATTCTTTTCTTTTTATTCTTCAGCCTCTCTCTCTCTTTTCTTCTTCTTTCTTTCTTTCTTTTCCTTTTATTTATTCTCTTTTTCTTTTATTGCTCTCTTATTCTCTTGAGCTTCCTTTCTTTTTCTTCTCTTCTGTTCTGCCTCTCTTCTTCCCTTAGCCTTCTCATAAGCTTATTGCCTGTTCCTTCTCTTTCTTCCTTAGTGATTTTCCTTTAGCACTTAGCCTTCAGTACTTAACCTTTCCTCTGAACCATCAGCTGAACCGAGTTTTTTTCTTCTCAACCAAAAATTGGTTTTTGATTTGCGGCTCAAACCTTTCGGGGATACGCAGCACCCTTTACAGGGTAGGACCAGACCCTACTAGGTCCTCACCTGATTTGATTTAATTTTAGTTTATTTCCGATTTATTTTCTCGAACCAACCGGTTCAACGCCTCCCAGGCCTCGCCCTCCCAGGGCCACACATCCGCACGCCCACACAGGCGCACACTCGCAGGCACACATGCCCGCACACACACACGCATATGCTCATTCATTCGGTAACCGTGCGCCAAGCGCTGACGACTGAGAAGCATAGTTAACAAAAACCTTTTATACTAAGGCACCTGCTCGTGGTTTACCGATGTGGGACTATAGTTCCCCCTTCCAGAACGAACTTTGAATGATGATAACTCCTAGCTCAGAGCTCCAAATCAAGCGAAATAAAGCTTGATGGAGAGCTCTTGAGTTGCTCTACAGGATTGAAGTATCAATTTAATTCAAAGGGAAAGGTAAGCTCTTTGATTTGAAGGGCAAAGATTCTGGTTTTCTACGGTTAAAATGGCCTGGAAAATGAAGTATTGGTTCTAAAGTCCACAGACTGGACTTAAACTTCCAGTTGAAGTTCTAAATGGATCCTAAAGTTAATTCCGCAGCTGCTGGTGGATGTTTTGAGCTCTCAGAAGTGGTGCAGAAGCTCAAAGCTTCTCTGGAAGCTTCAGAACCTTAATTCAAGCTCTGAAAAGTCCTAACAGACAACTAAAGACGTGTTTCATTGATTAAAACAACTTCTAGAGGTTGTTACCAATCTATCTGGGCAGAATTTGCATTCAAATCTCATCAAAAAGCCTCTGTCGTCAATATGGGTTGAAAAACAACCCAAACTGGCAGTAATCAAATTCTACAATAAAGTCCATCAAAGCTCATCCAAAATTCATCTAAATCTTTCACAATCATCTCAGAAGCAATTTGAATCCATTAATTCATCTAATTGAATCCAGAACTCAAGAATCAGGCTTAGGTTTGACTAATAAGCCTCAAGTTTTGACTTTCTGAGTTTGGCTATTTCACAAGGAATTAAACCCTAAAACATCATCTCCTCAATCTCAGGAATAGATTCAAACCCTTAAATAGGTGTTTTAACTAAGGTTCCTAGGGCTCTAAGCTCGTCGCTTGAGATTGAAAAGGTGTTTGTTCGTCAGAGTGAATCAAAGTTGTTACATTGGTTGGATCATAGAAATGAACTTAGGATATAGCAATGGTGCTTCCAGACCTATTAATTGCAACTTAACCCTAATTGTCAGACTTCTCCAACTCTGCCGGAGTTGGAGAAGATAAAGACCTAACAACAACTCCAGACACTTAAATCTCAAATAAACAACCTTAGCATAATTAGTAATCCTCATTTCATTGATCTGGAGCTACTCACTCAGTTCTATAGGCTGAAGAACTAGTTTTGACTCGTCGGAGATTGCCGGAGCTCCGGTGAGTCCAGAAAAAGATGAAATTGTGTACAGAATGAGAAATTGCGCCATTTTTTATTTGAAAAGGTTCCTGAGGTTGTAAGGAACCTCAAGAACTCATTAAATTCCTTAATTGATCATTAGAATTAAGAATTAACAATGAATTCGGTTTAAATGGAATTTTAAAGGTTGAAGCACAGGACTTGCTCTCCCACTTAGAAGAGTGATTGAGACAAGTCTAAAGGGAATTGTGATCATAATTATATAATTAATTAATAGTTTTAACTACTCCTGAGCCACCATTGACAACGACCTCAGGAGCTTAACTAAAAATTGGGCGTTTTGATTATAGGTGGTAATTATACAAATTAAAGTCTAAAACAGGGTCCTTAGGTTGTGAATAGGTGGTGAAGAACCCTATGAAGGTGGATCTAAGCTTAGATACTGTCGCCATGGACAGCGACAGTAGCTATGGAGGTGAAGGTGAATTAGACGAAACAGTGATCAATTAAGTGTTTTAATGGATTAGAAATGGTCGTGAAGGTTAAAGGAAGGTGGACAACGAGTTAAAAAGACAAAATCAAAGCTCTGGCGAGCTGAAGGAGCTCGCCGAAGTCGAAGAAGATGAACACTAAACTCTAAAATTATGACTAAGCTATCTAATTAACTACCTACCTAAACTTCCCTACTCCTACTCCTACTCCTAATCTACTATTACCTAGACGAAGGGGTCAATAGGATTCCGTCGAAGGCTCATGGCGGAAGGCGAAATTAGAGGGTTTAAGAAGAATCTCCGACGGGTGGATGCGAGGTGAAGCAGAGGATCTCCTTGGTCGTTGCCTTTGTCCAGAGACGCGGCTGACCTCGGCGGATCTCCTCTGCTAATCAAGATGAACAGAGGAAGTCAGAGAATGGTGTGGAATGTCGCCGGAGTTGCAGACGAATAGCCTATTGGGTCGGCTCAGTGTTAGAAGAGGGAAGGGAGACAACTTCAGAGAAATCGGAGGGGTGAGGGGGTATTTATAGTTGATGGCGACGAAGAAAGTGACGAGGTCTGGACGAAGAAGAAGCTTGGGGAGCTTAACCTCCGACATCGTCTCCGATGACGGTGAGGTTTACTCCCACCATAAATTAGGATTTTTGAGTAATCCAGACCGATGGATGAAGATGGAGTGGTGAGTGCAAGCTCCAAGAGCTTGGAGAAGGAAGGATGATGTCGGCAGGGCAGTGATCGCGCGGTGGAGTCACTCTCTGTCGCCAGCCGTTTAATCGGCTGAAGGAGAAGAAGAAGATGAAAGGGACCTAAATGTGGTGAAAATCAAGGACCTATATGAAAATTAAGGACCCGATTGCAATGAATAGTAAGGACCTAAATGTAAACCCAGGTTTTAAAGGTTTATTTTACTTAGATCTTTTTCAACTTTTTATATATGTTAGTAAATAAGGTAATTATTATGTTTTCACCTTGAATTTACATTTTTTACCTTTTTAGGTTAATTTATTAAATTAGGTAAAATTACTTAAGTTAATATATACTTAGGTATATATTATGTTTAAGTTGCGTAACTTATTAATTAAGAAAATGATTAATAAGATCTCGAGTCCAATTATTAATTAGATTGTTAATAATGTTAATTGAATGATAAAATATCATTTTTAACATATTTTAAAGTCCTTTACTAAATATCCCTTATTTTATAACTAACCCTTATATATTCATAACCTTAGCTAATAAACTGGGAAGACTAGTTAATTAGGGGTAATTAGAGATCATGATGAGTCTCTCATCAATAACCATAGTTAATACTATACATACGTATTTAACTAATTATTATATATTGTACTATACCTGTAAATTAATTTAATTATGTATTTATAATAGGTAATTAAGTTATTAAGTTAATTAGGTAAATTATTAACTTAAAATAAAATAAATTAGTAAGTTAATACATAAGTAATTTATCATGTATACTTGTATAGTGTTATTTTAAGTAGTTTCAACCTATTTATACTGTATTTATAGTGCACTACAGTATATATAACTTAAATATGTATATAACTAACTTAAACGTGTATTTAAATGTAAATAAATTAAAATAAAGTCTCTAAAATAAATTAAAAATGTATACTAAATATTTTAATATATAAATTACCTCTGTGTAATGCCAATTTCATGATTAACTAACTAATCTGTACTTTAATTAATAAATTAAACTCTAATTTAATGTGTACAAATCCCTAACTTTAACTAATTTTAATATATATGTAAATAACTTAATTTTGTAAATAAATTATATAATCATGTAGCCTTATATTAGGGCTTTCCAAAAATATTATTTATTTTAAAATCAGACCTAATTTGGGCCCTTAAATCAAGAATCAAAATCTCGAAATTCGCATATGAGCGTGTACCATTCCGGTGCCTATTAGCCTAGCAATTAATGCCACATCGGTGGGCACGAACTACTTGAGGCCATATAAATTGAATCCGCACTCTTGGCTTCCCAGTCATCACGATGCAAGGCGCCCACTACCCATTACCCATTCCTCTCCGATTTGAGCACATACTGAGCATTTGTGTATAGTGCTGGGTTGGGGGTCATGCACTATAATAGACCTATATTGGGCTTGTCATGAGCCTAAAATCAGATGAAAATATACGCTTAATGAACTAGGGTGGTCGCTGGTAGTGGTTTGGTCCCACACCTATGGGGTGCTGTGTATCCCACGGAAAGGATCCGCCTGCCCATAAAAAAAAACCCAATTTTGGGATTAATGAGCAGTGAATCGGCTACGTAAGAGAGAGAGAGAGATCCTAAAAGGAGCTAAGTGTCGGAAAGAAAAGAAGAGAAGGAAAGAGGAGTTCGAAAGCGACTAAGTACTAAGTTGTGTGTGTGTGTGTTGAGTGTGCATCTGTGTGTATATATGCATATATAGATGTATATGTATAATATATATTAGTAGTTGTATATATGTAGTAAATAAATATAATAAATAGTGTATGCGTATATAAGTAGTATATATGTATATGTAAAGTAGAGCTGCTGTTTGAGTGTCATATATATATAAATAACCTTAGGGCTTTAGTGACAATTACATCTGTCACTATAGATATGTATATACGTTAGTATAAATAGTTATTTTTGCCATTCGTTGTATATATATTTTACTAAGGCTACAGCAACACATATATATGTTACTGTATATAGACTATACGTTACCAACGATATTGGTATGTTAATATAACTTAGTATAATATATATTAATAGCTATTTTTGTACCTATATTTAGATAATACTTAGAGTAGTTGTACATAACTAATTTAGTGCAGTTTTAACTGTTTTTTTTATGCCTGTTATTTGTAAATAAGTTTAAGGCATTGTAGGTAGAATTAATTGACTATTTTATATATAATTAACCAATTCATTCATTAATTGATTCATTGATTCATTTTGTAAATAAAATTAATATTTTTAGAATAAAAGAACATTTTTTTCCATAAAGAGTGATGTATATCAATAATTGTCTCCTAGTGAACGACCTGACAACAACCACTAAAAATTGCAATTAAATAAAATGACGCAACATCTGTTTGCGTTGTGACAGATATACTACAACAACGACACTTAAGACCATTTTTATTACAATGCTAATGTCTGCGATCATTATTTTTAGCACCGTTGCCGGAGATGCAACTCTCTATATGCCAAAATTTTTCTTTTATTCTTTATTTGTATATATTTTTTATTTCTTTGTATATAATCATTCTTTTATTCATATTCTTTGTTGTATATAGATTATTTTATTCATTTTATTCTTTGATGGATTGATATATATAATTGTCTTACTAATCCCAATTTTGGATGGATTTCGAGCTGATTTAAAAGAGATTTTCTCTCTCGAATCTAGGCCTGGAGGTGTGCTCCCACTCCAATGGCAGCAGATATCTATTTGCAAAGAGACGAAAAAGTTGGGGGGCTATTTGTAATTAACTTAAAACTTAGGGATGCAAATGTAAGAGATAAAGCTTTTAGGTCCTAAAATGCAAACTAGGTCAAGATGGACTCTAATTGCACCCAAATTTTGGTGTTAAGCTAACTTAGCCCCAAAGAATCTAATGGTGAACTTGGATTTAAGTTTTGACCACGTTTGACTTGCACAGAAGCCTAAATCAAGGCAATTCCCATTTGAAATTCTATTCTAGGTCAAATTGATTCAGATGGTCAAACCGAAGATACTAAACCTCTTAGAATACTTTTACATAAATTTTAGGAGGTTTGGACTGATTTTATCTTGACCAAAACCTTTTCAATTTAAGTAGGGTTGATAATTACGATTTTCAATACTATTTTCGCCCTCAAAATGCATGAAACCCTGATTAAGTCAGTGTGAACTCACTTTTTAGTCTTTTATGCTCAATTAATTTTTAATTAACCCCTAAGTAACCCCATAGTTAATCTGCATTTGTGATGTGCTGTTAAAGCAGCAGAATTAACCATGTTTTCTTATTTTCTTCTCAAATCAGATCAGTGCGGAATGGTGACCCTCAGATGATCAAATAGGAGCATTTACCAATTGAATTTGACTAATTGTGGCTAGTTAGGATCCTTGATGGTGTTACCATCACTTTGTGTGGAGGATCCTCCCATGCAAGCGATTTTGCTCGAAAACTCGTGCCCACCCATTTCTTGGTCAGGCATTCGTGGTTGCCAAAAGAGGAGCCATGTCCCCTTTTATTCTTTTATTGCTCGTTGGGCTTCACAATTTTGAAAGCAAGGAAAATTGCAAAGTAGAAACAAGATTAGATTAGCATAACAAAATGATTATGACCTAAGCCTTCACCCTAGTACAAGTAAATTTGCTCAATACCCAAGATTTGACATCCATCGCATAAGCATAGAATAACAAAAGAATTTAAAGCACATCACATCACATATAAATATAAAGTAACATGAATAAAATAAAACAAAAAGATAAGACTTTCATAGCCATCCAATGTACGGGTACATGTTAGTCACTCTGAAACAGGTTTTAAAATCGTCGCGTTGCAGTATAGATTGAATCAGCATGAAAAACAAATAATATTTATACTCGAAAGAAATCCAAGGTCGTTCGCTGGGAGCGAGTGGCAAATTTGAATCTCAAGATCACAATTTCAATCAAATATATGAGCAATTACATCCCAAAACTTAATTAAAAATGATATAGAAATGAAGCTTAGAAATAAAGTGTAAAAAAAAGGGGTGAAAATGGTGATTTAAATCACCAAATTAACCCTACAATTTAATCCCAATATTTGAACAGTGAATATCAATTAGTTTCCACAGCAGCCTAGAACTAGCAGCTTATCAGACGAAGGCACAAGGCGTTGGACGCCTTAACTCGTAGCTCTGAATACCAACAGAGATAAAAGGCCTCTTCTCCAAACCTCAGTGAGAGATCCAGGCACAGCATAGAGGCACGAAAACCTCTCTGAGACCAAGTGTTGAGAGGTGCAAAGGGCAAAACCCCCCTCCACCTCCTCTCTTTCTTTTCCTTTCTCTGTATGGCTAGGCGGACCTGGGTATCCGAGTAATTGGATCAGAACCTAGACCCATGCGGCGTGACCGCGGGGGAGGGTGTGTGAGCACACGTGGAGAGGGACCTCACCTCGTGCTTACTGAGGCAATGGGAGTGAGGCACAAAAATATTTTACGGCATGCGCGGGCTTCAGCAACTGACGATGAGGGACTAAGGATGCCCACTTCTTCCGCATACACTCTTTAGCAGCTGGGGCTTGCGATTGGCATCGAAGGGATGGCTAATGGCTCCAATTGGATTCCTGGAGATGGACTTAGGAGTCTTCTACATCACCTGGGCGTGGAAATGAGGAGGAACTTGGCTGGAGGGCAGCAATCGAAGGCGGAGAAGATGGTGCGGCAGCGGAGCTCCGATGAAGGTACCTGAGACAGAAATACGGTCTATAAGCCCTAGTTAAAGCGCTCAGGAGGATGTCGAGGACCGGCGAGTGCAACGGTGGTGTCGATTTGGCGTGTGAGTGTGTGAGGAAGTCTGGTGAAGTCGGAACAGAGGTGTGGTGAGGGTGGTGTTTGGGGGACTCGTGGAGTGGCGAATCAGTGAAATAGACAAAGGGCTTTTGCCCTCCGTGTGATGGCAGAGCTCATGGCGGTGAGAGAGGCAAGAGTCGAGCGGTGTAGTAGAGTGTAGGCATCGCCGGAGCATCGCCGAAGCAGATGAAGATGAAGGCGTCGAGGGAGAGTCGGTGGTTGGAGGTGAGATGTGAGTGTGGGAAAAAGATGTAAGGAGATAGAGATACTTAGCGATGAGGTAGAGAGGTGGAGATGGTCGGTTGTGGTAGACCAACGCTGGAGAAGGAGGAGAGATAGTCGAAGCAGCGACGGTGAGGTAGGCAGAGGCATGTCCTCCCTTTGGTCAGGGAGGATCGCGACAAAGAGGAGAGTCGAGAGGATTCACCAATTTGGTCATTGGACAGTCGGAGGAAGGGGATTGAAGAAGTTGCCAGAGCAGCGGTCGTTGGTGGCCAGAGAAAGGGATTCAAGGGCTTTTGGCTTGCTAAGACTTGCTGAAGATGTGCGGTATGCAATAGGGCTTCTTTTATAGGCCATAGGAGGCCTTTCTAAGCTTGGAAAGAAGCTTCCAAGCATGGAAAGGCTTCACAAAATAATATCCTGAACCTTTGAAAGGTTCACATGACCTTTTGGGAAAGAATTGGAGCCCAAGATCGATCTCATGTGGAAGGGAATTTCACAAAGAATCTCTGGTTCAATTTTGGGAAAGTTTGATTGAGAATCAAGCGAGAAATCTCTGCTCGAATCTCGTCGGAAAAAGATGCGTTCACACCAATGGCGGTAGGGACCAGCTTGTAAAGAAGATGACAAAAGTTAGGGACCAAAATGCAGATTCTTTAAAACTTAGGGGCATGGGTGTGAGAAAAAATAGCTTGACAGGACCAAAATGCAAACTTGGTCAATATGACCTCAGATTGAGCCCAAATTTTGGTACAAACCTAATTTGGACCCAAGCAATCTAATGGCGAAGTTAGATTTAGGTTTTTACCATGTTTGACTCAAGAAATTACACAATTACCCAAATTAAGGCAAAAGTCTATCTGTGGCTCTATTTTAGGTCAAGACAGGTTCTGATGGTCAAATTGAAGGTACTAAACCATAGAGAATATTTTTATATAAATTTTAGAGGGTTTAGGTGAATTTTATCCTGACCAGAACCTCAGTAGATTAAGCAGGTCTGTTTTTAGGGTTTCAGATTCCATTAATTCCCGTAACGCATGAAAACCCGTTTCATTCTGTATTAACCCTCTTGTTAGACTCTAAAGCATAATCTGACCTTTATTTAACCCCTGAGAAAACCTGTGGTTATTATGTTTTTGTGATAGAATGGTAAATTTGCAGAAATAACCCTGTAATCTTGTCTTCTCAAATCAATGTTTTGTGCCCTTAAGACCTTCTGATGGATATGTAGGAGCTTTTATTCACTTAATCAGATCAAATTGAGTTAGTTATGACTTATGATGGTGTTCCCATCAATACAACTGAAAGAAACTAACAGAGTACTGTAGAAACCAAAATGAGAAAGAAAACACCAAAACTAGAGTTGAGACCGCAACTACCATACTATGGTATTACGCATGGATCAGCACCGTCAACTCCTATAGTGGCAGGGTCCGGCTCTATCTCTCCAGGACTTGAGTACAAACTCCATACAATATGTCAGCGAATCCTGAGTAGAGTAGCAAAACAATGGAAAAGAGGGCAAAGCTAAACAAGTATGAAAAATATGAAGGGCGAGTACTATTTTTAATTGTTTTAATTTACCTTTTATAATTTCCATTATCTGTGTCTTGCCACAATTCTAGTCATTTATCTATTCAAATTAGTTTCCTTGGAAGACGCGAGGAGATCTTTTTGCGATATCTTAAATGGTAGATTGCATATGTCTCACCCTCTTGGCTAAGGGGATGATCCGCATTCGTTCTATTGCTTGGTTAATCACCTTGGGGTCTTAGTTAATGAGTTGAGTTGGTGACCACGGTCTATGCGTTAAGCATGCGGGGAGCTACCCCACACTAGCACACGGTTAGTCTTTTTCACTATAGGGTACGAGAATAAAACAACTCTAACATCTTGTAACAGCAAAGCGTACCCAAAACCCCGCTACCCAATTGGCCAAAACAGCTTGATAAAGGGAGTTGTAGGGAGGCTAGCTCACTCTCTAATCTAGTCTATACCCCTAACAGGTATAGCTAGCCTTGTCATTGATATTGGGCATGAGTACCGACTTTCAATAAAACTCTTAATTTTCCCAAGTTCAACCGGACATTCCATTCTATTTCAATCATTTACCATGAAAAGCATTATCATTTTCACATTCATTTAATCAATTCTTATTTCCTTAGATTCCCACATTATTTTCACATGTGAATATCAATCACTAGTCCTTTATTCATATTCTAATTAGTAGTTGAGATCATGATTCTCAAATGGTAACATAGGAGGATTCATGCACTTAATTCTTTAGCAATCATGAGACTAAGCAAGAATAATTAAGCATTTAATTCCATTTAATAAATACGTAATTCAAGTACCCAAAAATCCCTAAAATCTAATAATAGGACTTAATACACAGTAAAGAGATGATGTATTCTAACATAGGCAATAAATCGACATGGAGGTACTAGAACATATGGATTTTACAAGTGGAAATCGAGGGCTACTTTACTTAGGGTCAGCAGGGAATCACGATGACTCCAAGAAACGTGCTGGATATTCCTCAAGCTCTACGCACGCTCCAGATGTCCGTCTCTAATCAAAACAAGAGAGAACACATCGAAACGTAAATATTTAGAAACCTAGGGGTGAAATTATAATTTACCACATCATATGGGAAGTTAGACCTCACTACGTTAGAGTATGTTTCGATGTAATTCCAACAGCAGGTGGCTCGCCAGAATCAAATTTTGGATGATTTGTGAATCAACTAATTAAAGGGGGCATTGTTAGGGACTTTAAAATCTTGAATTTTTGTTTTACAATTTTTCCAGCACATCAATCAATCTTCCTCTTCTCTTCTTCTTCCCTACTACATGCATGCTATTGTTCACACGCACCTTCCCTTGCATGCACCCATGCATGGGTGCACACAGACCCCTCCACCATCTCTATCTCCAACTATGGCCGGCCACTACCACTCCTCTGATGGCCACCACGTGGTGCCCTTCTCCTTCCTCTTCTATCTCTAATTAGTGACAATGGGTGCAAGAGAAACCCATCAGTTGTGGTCTTGGCGATGCACTACTTGCCGTCGAAGCCATCAATTCACATGCAAGTTTCGTCATATCTTTAATTGGACTCCTGATGCATTGTCGTCAACTCCATCTGCCCGATTAGGCATCCAAGACATCTCTCTCTCCTCTCATTCTTCTTGAACCTTAATACGTAAACCAAGCATTAATGGAAGAAGGAGAAGAATCTCACCTTTGATCACATGCACAGCGGTTGACATTGCCAATGTGGCCTCCCTTTGCATGACGCGAAAGAGAAGAATAGAGGAAGGAGGAGGTTGCCCTCCTCTCCATTCTCTCTCTCTCTCCCACTCCCTCCCTCTCTGGACTTTCTCTTTCTCTTTGCGAGTTCTCTCTAATGAGGGCAATGGAGGTTGGGCTTAGGGTTTGTGAAGTTTAAATAGGCTATAAGAAGCCCCACTAGGGTTTAGAATTCGCGAAAAAGATGGGTATGCCCTTGGGTTGGGTCCACGTAACCCACATTCCTGCTAAATCCATTTTTCGTGTAGATTTTGCTATGCAACTCAAATTTCCACAAATTTAATCTCATTTGAAAGCTTGAGACGAGGGAAACCCAACGGTACCAATTATGGCCCCATCCACGTAAATTTTTTTGAAGGTTAACCAAAGTTGACCAAAACCTACAATTCTTCATTTTTGCGGTATGCGAACCTTATTCACGCATGACAAGCTTCGACGGGTTTGTCTCGACATGCTTAATCTAAATTTGGGCTTGGATTTAAATTTTAGGACATAACAAATTTAAAAGTGAGGAAAGTTGAAAAGCAAAAACAACGTTAGATTAGCATGACAAAACCAAGTGGTTAATAGGTGTTCCCATGCTAAGATACTATCTTCCAGACATCCTCTCATGTGAGCTCCTACTGAATTAAGGTCCCAAAACCCTCCAAAGTATCTAACTCATCCTTTAGTTGAAGGATGAGAGTTAGACAGGCATCCCACTTTGGTGACCCTTGCCAACTATTGGGAACACGAATGGGTTCCATATGATTTACAATGAAAAAGTGACGGTCCTGTCCCTTCATGCTATCTGACAGGTCCACAATCTACTAGTCTTGTTTCCTCTCCAAGAAGGTATACATCTTAGTTGTCGTATGTCCCTTCACCTTCTAGGTGAAGAGGCCGAAAAGATGCCAAAAATGGTCCACCCTAGTCTCTATCCCAAGATTGAAACAAACAACAACAAAGGCATTGAGAATTGGCCAATAATTTAAGTCTAGTTGGGACATGGTGAGTTGGTAGTAAGAGAGGAAGGCAACAATGAAGGGATTAAGCCGTATGCGAAGATCATTTTCTATGGTGTATTTACAAATGATGAAGCTATTGGACAAGCCAAGCAAACACGACCTTAGTCATTCCCTTGCTACAGTGTATCCAACCCTGCTTAGATTGTACCTCCTGAGGAATTTACCTATTTCTTCCTCACTATGAATTGAAGAGGGAAATTGTATAGAGCTATAGTCTCGTCACTCACCCAACTAAAGGAAGAGGGGTTCTCATCTCAGTTGATCAACAACATCTTAAGCTCGGGTCGAAGAAAGCCCACTTTGATCTCACTTCAATTACAACAGATGGTGTAGCAACAGTGCCACAACTACCCGATCCTGAGAGTAAAAGCGAGTTTTACTGCCCTCATCTACCTCCTATTTATACAGAGAGGTAAAAGGTGAAGAGGTGCAAGTTTTATCACCCCAACATGTCCCATTCACATTTGATACGACAGGACAATATTAAAACTAGGGCAAAAGGGTCACGACGAATGTCCTACACTGGGCCTCAGAAACACCAATCGATGTAACAATGTCACCTACCTTACTACCATAGGCGGATGGTGTAACGTGATCTTGGCCACCATTCACCCTAGTAATTGGACGAACAGACCACCTAGCCCAAGGATAGTTCCCTGGTTGAAATAAAGAACAAACCACCAAGTCCAGACAAGGGACCAAACCCAAAAGGCACCATAACAATGCCTTAGTGGATAGATCGCCAAGCTAACAACACACCCAAGAGGAGGAATGGAATGTCGCCTTGTCGAAGCACTGACCCTTTGGCACATTGGGCAGTAATTGTTGAGGACATGCCAAAACAAAAAGAAATTTACTCACAACTTTTATAGTAGGACTATGAGAGTAGGGGCAACTGATGATGAGAGAAAAGTTATGCCCAAAACAACTGGGCCCAACAAGCCCAACAGGCCTAAACAATGGGTCAAGGCTACAAAACTGCTCTAGATAGCACGACTAGTCTTCTGGTTGACTCGACTGAATGAGGCCACAAGCACGTGCCTTAGCACTATTGCCACTTCGTGCAACCTACTATGTTTGCTCGAAGTAACCGACCCACCTTCTTTGCTTGACCCGCCTAGTTCATTAGGACCTAGGGTGACAATGCTCACCAAAAGCCATGCATTCAATCGACCCGGTACAAGGGAGCACCATGCCTCACCTTCATGATAGTGGAATCCAGACGACACTGAACAGGAAAGCGGAGTGACGAGTTAGAAGGTGAAGTGACACAAAGGCAAGGTGAACCTTGGGAACCATGGGAGACGATTGCACTCACCAAAAAGAAAATTATTATATGTAATAATTATGATCCGAATCTCCGACAAAAAGGAGCGTTATA
Source organism: Thalassia testudinum (assembly GCA_037157565.1). Lineage (NCBI taxonomy): Eukaryota > Viridiplantae > Streptophyta > Magnoliopsida > Alismatales > Hydrocharitaceae > Thalassia > Thalassia testudinum. Next base: position 44,176,901 of record JAZHRO010000059.1, read on the forward strand.
TGTACGAAAAAAGGGTAATCACCCTGATTGTACACAATGAAAACAAAAGAATAATACAGTGCATTGTTAAGGGTTAGATCTCTTCTCCAGATGTATACCCTTTAGGTGAAATTAGTTTACCATCTTTGCCTCTTTCACTTTTGATTGTTGATTTCACTGGCAAGGTTTTAGCAACTCAATTACCTAATTTGGTCACGATAACCTCGAATATTAACTTGAATGAAAATGTCGTAAACAATACATTCAAAATATGATAGAAGTGAAAGGAACGTTAACGCTACACTAATAAGTGTTTGCTTTATGCTTTGATGACAGGAGAGAAGTAGAGGAGTTGGTGCTATCTTGATGGCTAGTGGAAGGATCAAATTGGAGCAAAAGCCAATATGACATAACCAGAAGCTCGAATCACCAAGGCAATTGACCGAAGCTGAAGAATAATCCATACGAAGCTTAACACAAGCTTTCGGACTTTATGAGACGAAGTTAGCACGTAAAATGGAGCCTTGAAGGAAAATCAAGTCACTATGGGCTGGCTAGCAACTCCAAAAGTTGAGACTGACTTGAAATATTTCAAAACTAAATTAAAAGTGTTAAGGAGTCAATGTGAAAATAACAGAACATGTGCTAGGTGCCCTGGTAGTCTAAATAACCATCCAAGTCCTTAAATGCCTCTAAATATGCTAGAAAATACTTAAAATATTTTAGAAGGGGTTAAATGTAAAATCACCATTTAGATGCGCCTATGAACACTTGGGCACAATCAGAAAGGTTTTACAAAATATTCAGGCTCAAAATGTAAAAAAATCGGAAGGAAATTGTGAGATATATAATGAATGACACAAAATCCAATATAAATGTTGTTAAATACAGGGAAATAGCCCACGTGCGTCATTAATCTTTGCTGAAAATGTGGAGCCAATTAGAGCACACAAGGTGGCACATGTAGTGCCCTAGCACAAGCTAAACAGCACCTCCAGTGACGCTTTTTTGTTTTAGTGACACTTTTGCGATGCGTTTGGAACTTTTTAATTCTTTTTTATTCAAATGGCATTCAGTGACTCAATTACCTTACTTATACCTTATTCGACCCATTAATGATTTTTTTTATTTTTAATTATTTTAAACGTATATTAAGGATATGTAAATTCATAATTTTCTATTTTAACCCATTCTACGTTAATCTTCCATCCTAAGCCTGTAAATATCCCCTCCTCCTCATTTCATTGTCATAACTAACCATTACTCAATAACTATCTCCTCCACTCCTCCCTGAGGTTCTCCATCTTGGTTGCCCCCTCTAGCCTTCCTCTTTAAAGCAAAATGTTTCCTTAGCTTTTAGGTTCTTTAACGCTTACGTTTCCTTTTTTTGGTAGTTAGTTAGGTTAGCCTTAGCTCTAGTTTCACTCATCTACCTTCACCACTACCTTGACTCTTATCTCTCTACAACTTCACCATGCTCTCTTGCTATCGATCCACACATTCAAGTAGGCGAAACCCATTGGTAGTTGGTAGGCATCGCATCGTACTTTAACTTTTTTGAGTTATTCTTCTTTTATTTTTATCTTACAATTATGTTCTTTTGTTTACAACATCGTAATTCAATTTTAAATATTACAATGAAGTTTATGTTCTTGTTCAATTACTCTTCTTTACTTGTCTTGATTTATTTTCACATAGTCTAATTTACACGTTAAGTTCTAATTGCATGTTTAGACCAATTCTAGATAATTTATTGGTAGCATCGTAACTTCCTACATAATTGCGACATAATCATTGCATTTTGTACTAAACCTAGGATAATTTACACTAATTGTTATAGTATCCCTTGAAAATTGTCATATTTTACTAGTCTTTTATTTCTCTAATCCTCCTCTATATTTTACCCATACTTTCCTCTATGTAAAAAGGTATAGGGTTTCCTTAGAATAACTTACTCATCTCCACCGACTTGGTATTAGAGCAACGGTTCTGGATCGGAGCTCTCGATATCCCACCCGAAAAAGCTTCTAAAACCCTAAACCACCAAAACCCCTCCTCTCTCTCTCTCGGGTGCATAGGTGACGTTCTCAGCGATGCTTAAAGGCGACGCAGCAGTAGTGCTACAGCGTTCGGAGCAGCTCAACGACGCTGCTGAAGGTGATCTGGGGCTTGCGGCGGCACTGTAGGCTGATCACAACAGTGCTTGCGATGGTGCTGTAGACTGATTGCAGGGGTATTTGCGACCATGTTCTAGGGTTGCACCTCCTGTGGTTGCAACAAGAGAGACCTAGGTCCCCTTGGGGCCATCTTAAGTGCCTTCCCCTGCACCCTTGCTAGGAATGTGTCTATCCAAGGGAGCCTTCCATTCATCATGCAGATTTGAAAACCTCTGATTCAGGTCTAGCTTGTCTATGAAGTGATATGTTCATGGCGAGTTCTCTTCTTGATTTCCTGATTTGGCATCATGGCTTCCTCTCCAAAGTCTGAAGGCCCGTCTAAGAGTGTGACGGATCATGGGAACATAAAAAATCTGTTCATTGTTCACATCACGAAGCTTGATGAGACCAATTGTAGGTTCTAACAGAGGAGGGTTGAGATGTGTGTGATACGAAATAACGTGGAAATAATGTAACAATCACACAAATATGCAATCTCACAAATGACAATGATTTTTAGGTGGAAATCCAAACCCAAGTAAAAACTACCATCTAAACTTCTCAATTTAGGATTTTCCGATCAACCTAGTTGATCAAATTCACTAACCGTGTCACTTAAGCGAGGGTGACACAACCTCTTACAACCACGCTACTTTGAATCGAAGATAGCATAACCTCAAACCCCTCCTCTTCATGAGGAGAATTTTGTCTCACGATGGAGACAGGAATTTGCAAAGTGAATACCCAACTAAAAATAAGTTACAATAATCCTGTAGAGCCCCAAAGTAAATATATGAGATTTAGTTCCTATAGGAAAAAGGTACTTCCCCGTGATGAAATTGTGTCAGCTAACAATGCAGTGTGCATAAACCATGCAAGGCACAAGAATGCTCTCGAATATGCAAAGGCGGAAGAGCGGGTATGCAGCTAAGACGATGCTCTCGGATTTGTAGACTAAGGCTTGGAGAGCAAGATCACTTCTAGATGATTTCTTTCTTCTCTTGAACACAATATGAGTGGAAGTAGTTTATCTAGGTGTGTGTTGCTTAGGAAAAATCCTCTCTTATTTATAGAGGTCTTAAGAATCATCAAGAAGCCCTTGGAGAGGGCTTATAGCCGTTGGAATCAAATCCAAGGCAAATCAGGCCAAAATCAAGGTCATAATGACTCTGATAGAGTTAGCAGACATCTAATGTTCTGGTCAGACATCTGATGCATATTTTGGACGTTTGCTCTAAAGGATCAGAGTTCCTGATTCTATTGGATCTAAACAGGGATCTAAGCAGACATCTGAAATGCCATTATAAGATGTCTGGCACTAAAATTGGATGTCTAATACAAGGTGGGTTCATTCCTGTTTTGACCATATCCAAATAGGGTTTTAGATCTTACTGGACATCTATCATAAGGTCAAGATGTTTGGAAAGAGGTTTCTCTGGGAAAATTGATTTCTCAAGGTTCAAACGATCATAAACATCTGAAAAATAAGGATTTGAGTCAAATTAGGTCTAACGGTTCTTTATCAGACATTCGGGAGGCTCTACAGACATCTAAAAGTGTTACAAATATGATTAAAAGGTAATCCTCGAATATTATGCTCTTATTGTTGGACGTCTGTCAAGGTCATCAGATGTCTTCTAAGACGTCTAGACTAAGGGCTAGACGTCTGGAAGTAAAGTGACAGAGAGGCGGTTTCCAACTTAGGTCATTGGACATCTGGACAAACTATTAGATGGCTTAAATGTCAATGTCAGACATCTAATAATAATGTTATGCGTCTGATAAGACTGTTTGATTCTTGTTTTGGTTTTCTAAGATATCTCTGAGTTTGTCTGAGTGTCCTAGGGATGGATAGGTGTTCCTAGGACTAAAGTAATACTCTTTGGGGCTCTTTAACAATAATCTAAGAAATGTAAAGAGTAAAACAAATAAAGAGTACAAATACAAAGATAAACAAAACATCTATCATATTTTTCTTGCCCTCAAGCTCTCGCTCCAAGCGAAGCTTCCATCTCTTCTCCTCGATTAAGCTTCTCCAATTTGCCATGGATGCAAGCTTGAGCTCCTTCCCACTTGAATCCATTTGCATTATTCCTGAAAACTCAAACTCAATTGTAAATGTCAAATAACAAGTGTTTTGTTCTCAACAAGATTAACGATCGTGGTGCCCTTGCACCAACACCAACTTGACGTTCGCTGGATGAGTTTGTGTAAAATCATTCGTTGTAGCACATTTTACGACATCAATTTTAAATAAGAATAAAAGGATGTGAGTCTGAGTGTCGAACACAGCAAGGCATGAAATCAGATCAAATACTTGCTTTGTGTCACAAAAATTCATCGTTTGTTCGCTTGCAAACTAATTTGAAAGAGAGAGAGAGGGAGAGAGAGATAGAGAGAGAGCGAGAGAGTAGGGTTCGAGAATCTAAACATATGAGAATAATATATCAGAAGATGTATTATCTTGACTATCAAATGTTATGACCAACAAAAATATAGATGAATGCTTGAAAAATAGATGAACTACAACTATCAACAATAAAAACTGAATGTAAGGTGGCTTGGTGTCGAGATAGTCACGGCAGTAGAGGGGCTTCCGTCGGTGACTCGGCATCTTCACAACCCCACTTAGAAGCTCTATGAAGTGGTGGAAATTAGTGGAGGCAAGCTTGGTGCAAATAGGTGGGGTAGGACCCTTTTTATAAGTGAGGAGAGGGCCCAAATACAAATCTAGGTCTTTAATGACAGCTGCAAGTGTCACTAAAGGCCCCTATAGCTGTCGCTAAAGACGCACTTGCTAGTTTGCACGCATACGCCCACACGTGCTGCTTCGCATGCATGCGCATGCTACCACCTGTGTTGTTGCGCTGCCTTACTCCTGCGCGCGCACTGCTGAACTGTTGCTTCACACGTGCTGCTCGCCATATGTTGCTGGGGGTGTAAGGGGTGGCCTAGATGGTGCCACGTGGTGCCATCTGGGCCGTCCATCTTCTTTCTAGTGTAAAGGGTGCCACGGTGCTCAGATCGAGATGATTTCCACGCTTCTAAACTGCGATTGTCACTTCGGATCCATCCGTACGGTCGAATTTTTCATTCGAGTCCCATAAGGATGTCGCATTGCCCCCTAGCCATTGATCTTTCTCAATCTTGTTGTGGGAGCTACAGAGGTCAGATAGAAGTGATTTCGAGTCCGTTGGACTCCGTTCGTTGATCCAGATCCATCCGTACGGTTGGATTGCTCATCTAAGACTTGTTTCAAAATGGTCTTGTGCACATGGTCATTAAACATTGATTCTAAGTGATTAAAATGTAAAGATTATGCAATATGCATGCAATGCTCTCAAGCCCATTATAATCTGTTATTATCGCACAAGTACCCTTGAAATTGACTCTAATTGATGTTATTAACACTTGTAACTATAGAGTCATCATAACCCTATGCCCACCCCTTGTTAGTCCCCAGCAAGGTTTGATCTAAATGTTATTTACAACTAAAATTAGAAATTGATCGCTTAGGTAGAAGTTGCTTGTCAACTAGTGGAAATTTCTACGAAGAACCTAACTCGCAGAGACTCAAAAGTGCCTAGGTTGTCTGCCAAAATGCCAACCGCCCGAGTCCTCTCCTTATTCTATATGGAAGCAAATACATTTTTTTTTCTTTTTCATCTTTTCTATTTTTTTTTGGGATTTTTGGTGTTGAGGATTTCAGGGTAACTTTTTACGGCTACACAATCCACCCAAGACTTGAAAAGGACTCTAAGTACTAAGCATCTTATTGTGAAAGTGATAGACTCACTCAACGACAATTAAAATGGACTTCGGGTTTCTACGCCCCTAGGTGACCCGAAAGAGAAAATGTTGCCTAAAGGTGTATCTATCTGACCGGTAGTTTTCTCCCTACTTTTTATTTTTGTGGGGTCAACACAAGGGCGAACCTAGTGTATATCTCCCCGGATTGTGCTACTTCCCCGCTTCTTCTTTAAGTGTTTTGGAATTCTTGTGCATTTTATAAGCTGGGATCTGGACAACCGGCCAATGGGCTGTTACTCACAACAACCTGCCAGCCATACTCGTGAGGTGAAGTGTGGTTTATTTCTTTTTTTTTCTTTTCTCCTTTTTTTTTTCAAGTAGGTGACTTTCCTGATCTAAGATTTACCTAAATGCAATAGTGAAAGAGAATGGTCCTGTGGTTGGGCTCTGGACAACCTGCTAATGGGTTATTACCCATGATAACTTGTCAGCCATACCACCCTAGAAGGTTTATTAGCTACCCAATTTTCGTTAGAACCGCCGCTGAGTAAGTCAGTGCAAAACGTGTGTAGATGCTTAGACTAAAAATCCCCCCCAATCAGAGGGCGGGTTGATAAGTTGTATATTTATCACTCTACTTTATTGACCAGATTAATATATATTAAGGTGGCGAGGACTCAAGACCAAGTCCACATTTTAGTGGACACCTAGACTGATTAAGTCCGAAGACCTGAAGGGTCTTAGCAATTAGGTCCCTAACATATCATTTTCTTAAGTTGACAAGCTTCTAATACCTAAGTTTTCTTTTCATAATTTTAATTTTTTTTTGATAAAAAGAAATAAAATTAGGTCAAGCTGACAGTTTTGTACTCAGATCCTATGAATTACCACCCCCCATGCCTAACTTGGACAATATCCCCATTAGAAAAATAAATGTATGCAAGGGAGTAAGGAAAGAAATCACTTGAGTTGTAATCATGAATCCGATTAGCTTGAATCCTCTGGGTTGCCTCCTAGGAAGCTCTGAGTTTAGTGTCTTCAGCTGGGCTTGATGCGCAAACAAGACTGGTCTGGGTCAAGGAGGTGAAAACAAAATCATTCAGACCCAGAGTCTGAAGTCCGCAGATGTGAACTAGGTTATGGTGCAGTCCCGTCCCGAAAGGACAAGAACCCTGAAAATGGTGTACCATGCATTCTCATGTCTGTTCCTCTCTTAGTCTGCGAGCATGCAGAGAAGTTGATTTGGACGAGCGCAACCCGAATCTAAAATGTTGGACACTAAAGATGTAGGTTTTGTAATCAGCTTGTGTCCCTTTAAAATTGTAATCCCTCAAAGGTATATCAATTCCAGTGCCTTCGGGTTGCAGGATTTCAATTCTGATAGGGCATGTAACCAAATCAAGAGTTTCACAATGAGCCCTAAAATCAAGCGTGAGGTCTCTCCCCAAAAAACCCATCCCTTCTTCAACTAGAGTTTCATTGCTTATTCCTACCCATTCCATGACCCCAAGAATATTTTTTTCAACCTCTTTCATATCAGATTCAATTTTCGAGGTTGCATTAGTGGTAGGGCTAATCTCATCCTCTAGCTCAGATTCATTCCCTTGGCCCTCCTCTAAACTTGTGATGGGGGTTTCAAATGATTTGAAATCAGTTATTTCGGAATTGCAATTCCACTCCCCATATTCAATTTTGGATCTCTTTCACCAAATCACTTTCCTTGGGAAGATTAGATTTGGATTCAAAGACATCATCCCCCAAATTCTTAGTTTCCTCTTGATTTTTGCCCTCAACCTTCCCCAAGGAATCCTTAATGACATTTTCTAATGAGTTGTCCAACAATGGAGGCGTATCAATGGTGGACTGAACCAATTTTGGGCAACTAGGTGTAGTCTAATTGATCATTACGGGGCCTTGCTTCGTGGATTCAGTATGAGGGGTTGTTTTCAACAGTTTTCTTTGGCCCTCTTCCTCCAGTTGTTGGAACATATCCATCATGACTTGTTGCCCTTTAATCAATTCTTGATTCTGTCTTTGTAACTCCAACTGAAGGCTATCAATAACTGATCGGGTGTCATTAGGTTTCCCTTGGATTTGATCCTTAGTATTTAAATCAGAGTTGGAAGGGTATGGTTGAAGATGTGTGTTAGAGTTCGTACTGGGGTTTAAGTTCTTGGGTGGGTCCTCTATTCTATCATTTTCGGGGTCCAATTCTTCAAGAGGAACCATTTTCTGTTTTGTCTTACTCTAGAATAATTGAAGTTCTAAGTCCTCCTCCCAGTCGGATTCTTCATCAAGGGTCCAAATCAGGGTTTGATCATTCCTGATTTTTCTAGGTTTATGATCATCATTTGATTTCCATTTTCTAAAATCCCTTCTAATCCATAGGTCAGGTAGGAGAGATCCTTGAATTCAAATGACCTATCTTGGTTAGGTTCCTAGGCAGGGTAGGGGTCTTGGTGTTCTCCTAAAGTGTAAGTCTTATAAATTGGTCAGTGAGTGGGTGGAACCCAAAAGAAGAGCCATCAAAAGGAGAGTCAAGGTAAGGATCCTCAAGGTTTGGATCATACCCCTGATTGGGTGGGTTGGAAGTATCCAAATAGAAAGTTGATGCATGTTGAGTAAAATTGGGATAGTTGGGATAAGGGAGGTATTTTGGGTACTCATGTCCTGGATTAAGTCCCAGACTAGGTGGTTAGTTATCGCAAGTAAATTGTGGATACAACCCACTTGGGTTAGCATACAAATCATGTTGGGTATAGTTTGGAAATGAAGGAAAGGCATTGAAATCCATGGTTTGGAAGAAGTAGAGGGATGAGCGAATTAAGTGCACACAATTGGGTGCAAGGACCCAATGTCAAAACATGTGTTCCTTCACAGGCAAGTGGTAGAACTCGAATAGGTTGTGTTAATATGGTGAAATTATTGTTGAAGTTAGTATAGTGGGTTAACCTAAATCGAGTCTAACCATCTTTCACAAAATTTTTTTTAACTTGGCCTACTTAATTTTATCTTGGTCACTTTTAGGCCCAGGGTCGATCTCAGGGAGGCAGGAATTAAAGGTGAAGAAGTTTCTACGCCTTTCCCAAAACGTATTTCTTCCGTGCGTTTATTATGTTTTTTTGGTTTTTCTATTTAAGATTTTTTTGGTGATAATATTATCCTTGAGGCACACCCTCAAAATTAAGTTCTTGGCTTTGAGCCAACTTAGGGTTTCCAAAAAAAACTGGTCCTACTAGTCACAAGATCAAGTACCTGTAAGATAAGAATTATCTTTTCTCTTTTACTCTTTTTTTTTATCTTTTTAATAGCAAGAAACAAAAGATAAATGAACACAAGGTAGGTTACTGGCAAAGAAAAGGAATACTTATCTTAGTATACGTTTAGATATATAATAGATACAATATATATATATGTATAATATATAGGGGTGGAGGTGGAAGTGAAAATGGAGTGTAGCACGATGTCAAGTTGGTCCACGTCTAGTAAGACGCAACCAATAAGACGAAGTGCCACGTAGAGTGTGGGACGGATGTGTGGGAGTGTGTGCGGAGGCGCTTGCTTTGCACGGGTACCGGGGAATATCAGCAACAGGTGCAGATATTCCCGTGATATGATGTGCGGTGGGGTGACTAGTGCACGGGTGTATAGATACGGGTAGGTGACGTGTATGTAAATATATATATATATATATATATATATATATATATATATATATATATATATATATATATATATATATATATAGGGTTATAACTATATAGGTATATATGTAGTTGTGTATATATTTATATATTTATGAATATATATATATATGTATATATATATTTATAACTATATATATATATATAGTAATATATGTATATGTATATGTATATATATATACGTATATATATATATAGATATATATGTATATATGTATGTATATATGTATATATGTATAAATAAATAAATAAATAAATAAATATATATATATATATGTATGTATGTGTAGGTGTGTACAAGTGAGTGTGTGTGTGCACGAGTGTGTGTGTGTATATGAGTGTGGGTGTGTACGTTGGAGGAGTGTGGGAGAGTGGAAGAAGTTAAGTCGTCTGGGGGCTGCGTCCGCCGTCTGATCTTGCAAGAGCACGGGCGCGCAACGCAATGTGCAGGAACGCACACGCGTGACTGGCTGGAGGTGGTCGCGAGGAGGAGAGAGAAGGCGCGGTGACCGGATAAGTGAGAAACAAACAGGTCACCGCACTGTAGTCACGAGGGCAAAAAGGTGACCGGCTGATTCGCGAGGAAACCAGCTGGGCCGCGCGCAGGGGTTTGCGACAGGGCGCACAGAGAGGGGCGAGGGTGACCGGCTGGCGTGCGCAGAGCAGGCGGAATGGGCGTCGAAGGCATGCGAAGTTGGCGGAGTGCGCACTGTAGCTATGCGGGAGCTTCAGAGCTTGAAGCTCTGCTGCTCTAATGGCGACGGAGGGTAACCTTTAAACGAAAACCAAACAGAGAACTGAAAGCCAAATATGAAAAATAAAAAGAGAAATAAAATAAGAACCCACCACGCCCACCTGCTCACGATGGAGCTTGGCGGTGGTGGAGCTCACAGTGGGGTCTTGAACCACTGTGAGCTTCTCCTGCACTCAGCGTTCCTCTTCTCAACTGGTGAGAAGAGGAGCTGTGTATGGAGAGGGAGAGGGGAAGCAAGTGGCCGGCAGGGAGTGGTGTGTGTGGTGCATAGGGGAGGGTGGAAGTGTGGTATCTGCGGGTCTTCCCGCACGAGGGAGAGGGCCAAGGGTTTTAAAGAGGAAGAGGAACGCCAACCCATGCTGCTGGCAGAGGACCTCTTGCCATGCTGCTGGCAGAGGAGTGGCGCGAAGAGGTGCATGCCCCATGCCCTGAGCCGCGCGAGGGAGAAGAATTCAAAGTCAAAATAAAAAATGAGAATGGTGAATTTGCAATGCAGCCCTTGATGAAGATGTTAATTAGATGGCCAATTATTCGCATTATCCTCCCCTCTCAATACATGCATGCATGTGTTTATTTACAAATGCAACTATAGCTACATAAGATGCAATGGCAGTGCTAGGAAATAACACAAGATGGCATAATTACTGGTGTATTTTTGCTGTGCAATCATACCCCCATGCCTATCTTTTGCTAGTCCCTAGCAAAACATTTTGTATTGTATTTAGAAATGATCTTAAGCTGAAGATTTTCTTCTGAGGCGACATGGGTGTGTTTATTTGTTGGATATTGTGAGAACCAATTGCAGAGAAGACTACTAGTACTTTAAGTCTTATATGACATAGACCATCTCTCGACTAACCTGAACTCTTGGTATTTAAACCTTAAGTACGATTTTCAGGACTCAGAAGGTTTTTGCCGTACTCGAGAGCTCAAGAGATTATGGTTTGTGCATAGTGAAGGATCAAAACTGACAAGATGAACATTAAGACTCAAGCCTAGGGTTTCACGAATCTTTAAGTGTAGGTTGGTCCTAGTTTCAGCTCGTGTCTTCGGATTGAGCCTTAAAATGATGACAAAAAACTCAACTCCCATTTTATTACATTTATGGCTTAAAGAATATATGGTAGAAATAAGGTATTTGTAACTTGCCCTGAAAAACTTTTTAGGGAGAAGAATTTACAGACATTTGTGAGATATAATGACTTATTTGCACAGATTTTTTTTTTTTTGAAACAAGTGTCAGTATATCTCTTACAACTTTATTTGGAAGAGCACACTTTTTTGGGTAGGAGAGTTCCTTTTTGGTGGAAAGAGTTTCTCCTAGACACAAGACTAAAGCCTGGGATAAAAAGTCTACCTGCGCGTACAGGTAAGGACTCCACCTTCCCTAATGAACACTAGGGTTGGATCTTATGTTCACCTGGTCTTTCTTGATATGTGTAGTGTGAACCAAGATTACTTAGGCTCTCAAGTAGAAGCAAACCAACGGATCCTGTACTGATGTCTCAGGTACAAGAATATGTCCTTAGTTAGGAGAGATTCCGATCTATCTTATCGATGCTCAAGTGAATTAAGCCGAGCTTGAGCGAATCAAGCTTCTGTGGCCTGGAAAGTCTTCAAAACAGTGATTGAATATCCATAAACACTTATTGCATTTTTGTTTCAGCCTTCAGATCATTACTAAACACCTTTTGTTTTTTTTTGCTATGTACATTTTTATAGATGGATGGAAGCTGCATGATACCATATAATACCCAGATCTTATGGATGCCTATCCACCCCCCCATGTCAAACGATGCTATGTTATGCATGCAGGGTAGAGGAAGGTCCAAAGATCGGGGAGCGAGAGCTGAGGTGCAAGGTAAATAGCAGGGTGGTAGGGTGGGTGGATGGTGGGTGGTGAAGTTAAAAGGTGCGAAGTGAAGTGTACGTGACAGTGGAGGAGTGTTGCTGAATTTAACGTCCGCAGCTGGACTCAGAATGAGGCATGAAATTAGTTACCCTCTAGCAGGGCAACAGTTTCTCCAACGGGGGTAGGTTCATGAGTAAGATAAGGTTTTAAACACTGCCCATAGACCGTAAATTTATGCTTAGATTTGGGATCTTCAATTTCAACGGCCCCGTTGGGAAATGGTCTCGAGACCAAGAAGGGACCAGTTCATTTGGACTTCAATTTCCCTAGAAAGAATTTGAGTCGGGCATTGTAAAGCCAAACTTGCTGAGATGGCTTAAATTCCTTCCGTCGAATTCGGCTGTCGTGAAAAGCTTTAGTGTGTTGCTTGAAAGTTAAGGCAGAATCATAGGCTTCACGACGGAGCTCTTCTAGCTCTTGGAGTTGGAGTTTCCTTTCTCGGCCACACAAGTCTGGGTCGAGGTTACATTGGCGAACTGCCCAATAAGCGTGGTGCTCCAACTCCATGGGCAAATGACAAGGCTTCCCGTAAATGATTATATATGGAGACATACCTAGGGGAGCCTTGAAGGTGGTTCAGTATGCCCAAAGTGCATCAATCAGCTTGTCGGACCAATCCTTACGGTCAGGCTGAACCATTTTTTGGAGAATTTGCTTGATTTGCTGGTTCGACACCTCAGCCTGGTCGTTCGTCTGAGGATGATACGGAGATGCAATATGATGGTGGACTCCATATTTCCTCAGAAGTGCTTGAAAAGAAGCATGGGTAAAATGGCTTCCTCCATCTGAGATAATGGCTCGAGGGATCCCAAAGCGTGCAAAAATTTGGTCTTTGACAAATCGAGTGGATATGACATGGTCAGCATGGCGCGTGGGAATAGCCTCGATCCATTTCGAAACGTAATCAATAGCAACGAGGATGTATTCGAAGCCGTTGGAAGGAGGAAAAGGACCCATGAAATCGATTCCCCAAATGTCGAAGATTTCAGCAGCTAGGATGGGTTGCAAGGGCATCATGTCATGACGTGACATTGACCCTAACGACTGGCACCTAGTGCAATGTTTGGCATAATTGTGTGCATCCTGGTGAAGGGAGGGCCAAAAGAAACTACACTGCAACACCTTGGCTGCAGTTTTTCTCCCAGAGAAATGGCCTCCGCAGGCCTGATCGTGGCAGAAGGATAGCACACTGGGGAATTCGCTGTCAGGAATACAGCGACAGATGATCTGGTCAGCACCTATTCGAAAAAGTAGTGGATTATCCAAGAAATAATACTTTGCTTCTGTAATGAGACGCTCACGTTGGTTTTTAGGCCAGCCACGTGGAAGGGAACCAGAAGCAAGGTAATTGGCAATGTCGGCATACCAAGGTCCACTTGCCACATTAATTGCCAATAGGTGCTCATCGGGAAAAACCTCATTGATCGGCAGGGTAAGTCTAATGTGGTCAGGGTCCAGTCTTGAGAGATGATCAGCCACAACATTCTGGGCTCCGGCCTTATTGCGGATCTCAATGTCAAATTCTTGGAGCAAAAGGATCCAACGAATAAGTCTAGGCTTGGCATCCTTCTTGTGCATGAGATGGCGAATGGCCGCGTGATCAGTGAATATAATAACATGCAAGCCCAGAAGGTAAGAGCGGAATTTCTCCAGCCCAAAGACGACCACCAGTAGTTCTTTCTCAGTGGTTGTATAATTACGCTGGGCCTCGTCCAACGTCTTACTGGCATAGTATATCACGAAGGGGTGTCTATCGCGTCTTTGTCCCAGATGGCTCCGACTGCAAGGTCGGAAGCATCACAATGAGTTCAAAGTCGAGGGACCAATCAGGTGGCTGGAGAACAGGGGCCTTGGTGACAGCATCACGCAGCTGAGTGAATGCTCGTATGCAGTTGGGGCCCATATCAAAGGGTACATCGGTCGATACGAGATGAGTTAAAGGTCTAGAAATCTTGGAGAACTCTTTGATGAATCTCCTATAGAAACCGACGTGTCCCAAGAAGGAGCGGATTTGTTTGACAGAGCCAGGCACAGGTAAATCAGCAATTACATCAAGCTTAGCTCTGTCAACCTCGATACCCCTATCGGAGATGATATGCCCGAGAACAATTCCCACGTGTACCATAAAATGACTTTTTTCCTAGGAAAGCACGAGGTTCACATTAATACATCTTCGAAGGATACAGGTCAGGTTGGCAAGACAGTCATCGAAAGAGGGTCCAAAGACCGAAAAGTCACCCATGAAAACCTCAAGAAAGTCACCCACCATGTCATGGAATATCGCCAGCATACATCTCTGGAAAGTTGCTAGCGCGTTACAAAGTCCTAACGGCATCCTTCTAAATGCAAAGGTGCTGAAGGGGTAGGTAAATGTGATTTTCTCTTGATCCCTGGGGTCAATTGCAACCTGGTTATATCCAGAGAATTCATCCAGGAAACAGAAAAATTTATTTCCTGCTAACCGCTCCAGGATTTGGTCAATAAAAGGTAGTGGAAAGTGATCTTTCTTCGTTGCAGCATTCAGTTTCCTATAATCTACACACACTCTCCAAGATGTAGGAGTGCGTGTAGGGATGGATTCGCCCCTGTATTGACACGGATGGTGAGTCCCGCCTTTTTGGGAACGACATGAATCGGGCTCACCTAGGGGCTATCGCTAATTGGGTAGATTATACCTGCATCCAGCCACTTAATAATTTCCTTTTTAACGACCTCCTGCATGTTAGGTTGAGACGTCACTGGATCTCACGGGAAGGTCGAACCTCCTCCTCCATATATATACGGTGAGTGCAGTAGGAGGGGTTAATGCCAGTTAAGTCTGATAAGGACCATCCAATGGCTGCCTTGTGTTCCATAAGGACCTTTGTTAGTTTGCACTCTTGCTCCCTGTTTAATTTTGAACTAATGATTACGGGGAGCGTTTCATTTGGTCCCAAGAAAACATACTTAAGCATATTAGGTAGCTCTTTCAACTCGGGAGAAGATGGTGAAAGATCTGGCATTTCTTGGGACGAGAGTGTCCTAAGCGGATCAGAAGGAAACAAGGCAGGAGGAAGAAGTTGGCCCTCAGTTTGGCCAAGAAGAGGGGCATCTTGGATAGATAGATCCAAAAAGGGACAGCCCCAGTGAGTAGTATGTGGGCTCAAGGTCCCAGTGTGGAGTTGCAATTCCGCCTGATTTGGTAGGAAAGAAAGGGCAATCCGGTCTTCAAGAGTGTGGACCAGCGGTGAGTAGCCTGAATATGACTCAGACCATGAGGTATGAGAAGTGGAGAAAACCTCGTCAGAAGTCTGGTCAGGAGAAGGTACGGGAAAAGGGAGGGATGGGGGAACGTCACAATATGTGTCGGTCAGGCAATCGTCTGTGTTTAAAGGCAATCCACAGCAGTCAGAATAGGTCCCTATTAGTCCCATACACGCGCTGACGGCCATGTCCTCGTCAAACGTGTCATCCTCGATGCAATCGCAATCAAAGTTCTTGGCTGCCTTGAAGATGTTAAGCTTGAGCTTCTCAGATCCAACGGTAATCTCAATACAGCCTGACTCGCAGTCGATATGGGCATGGGCTGTGGCCAAGAAAGGTCGACCAAGGATGATCAGACAAACAGAAAGTGAGCTAGGAACTTCCATATCCAAAACAAGAAAGTCAACAAGAAAACAGAGACTGTTGACCCTAACTACCACGTCTTCCACCACACCCTTTGGTATTTTGACAGAACGATCTGCCAACTGTAACGTCACAAGGGTGGGTTTCAAATTTCCTAAGGCAAATTTCTCGAGGATGATGGTTGGCATAAGATTGATGGAAGATCCTAGATCAAGTAGAGCATGGTTAAAATTGCTGCCTTGGATGCTACAAGAAATAAGCAGTGTGCCCGGATCTTTCTGCTTCGGTGGTAGATTTGACAGTATAGCACAACTCGCATGAGGCGAGAGAACCACCGGATTCTTTGTTTTCTTTGACTGTCGCCTGGGTGTAGTGTAGTCTTTGAAAAATCGGGCAACAGTAGGTATGTGATCAATATCCTCTAACAGGGGTACCTTGATTTCAACATCCCTGAATAAATTACGCAGGTTATCAAAGGCCTGCGTATCCTTTTTCTTGCCTTTTGTCTCCCTCAGTAGGGCCTCAGGGAATGGGACTGATTCTGGCACTAGTTTAGGTGTATCATCCTCACGAGAATGCTGTGCACATCCCAAATAAGAGGGTGATGAAGAAGATGGGCCAGGATCAGGTCAAGGTGGATCGACAGTTTGCTTACCGCTCCTCGTAGTAATCGCATTGGACGTTGTGGGTCCAGTGGGATCATAAGGCGAAGGAGGGTTTGCAATAGGGACATAAGGGTGAGGTGCTGTAGCGGGATTAGCTTGGAATCCCGGAGGAATGCTCGGTGCTTGCAGAATCTGATGAACCTGCCCCTGAGAAGGTTGTACCTATGGTTGAGGACCACGGGGTACGAATTTCGCGGGTTGGGAATAGGTTGGGCTGGAAGAGTGCCCTGAGATTGAGTCGCCATGCGTAGTTGACTGATCTCAGCATTCTACTGCGCCAATTGGTGCTGAAGAGAGGTCATGTTTTCTTCATGGCGCTTAGACATTTTCGTCATCGTTCGCATCAGTTTATCAAGAGGACTTGATGCGTGTTCTGTTTGCGGTATGCAAGGACCTGATGGTGGATTCGCCACAGGATTAGACTATCCCCTTGGGATGACGGTGTGGACGGTCGCATTGGCCCACCCGCGGGGTTTTGGCGCTGCGAGTTATTGGACCATGCGAAGTTAGGATGATTTCGCCACCCTGGGTTATAAGTAGCAGAGAATGGGTTGTTCCCCAGGGCGCAAGCGTCTTCTAAGCCAGAAGACAAGTCTGCATGTAAATATGCATCCGAGCACACAGAGGCTTGGTCCTTCGTGTCAAAATACTGGCTTGCAGAAGCCAGATCCACATGACTTACCAAATCGCTCGACGCGATGCTCGGTAAGGAAGATCTCACGGGGTTTTTGGGGATAAGCCTGGTGTTGGAAGGATTAGGGTTGTGATGGAGCGGTGAGGTAGAGGTGTTTGCCATAGAACGGGCAGGATTGGCCAGAAGCTTGTCCAGCTTCTTGTGCACGACGAAGACTTCATCCAATTTTTGTGCGATAAGGCTAAGATCTGTGGATGAATGGGAGGGTCCCGTGTCAACTTCGTGAACATTACAGGGTAGGCTGGTATGATTAAAGGCGACAATGGAGGTATTGTTCATTGAGCTCATGTTTTCAAATAACTCGAATGCTCCATTCTCGTCTTTATTTATGAAATTCCTTCCGCAGGAAGCGTCTGCAATCTGCTTCAAAGTCTCATTTAGCCCATAATAGAAAATTTGGGCTATATGCCACTTAGGCAGATTGTGGTATGGACACTTCCGGAGGAAGTCATTATACCTCTCCCAAGCCTCATGAAACTGCTCGCCGTTTTGTTGCGTGAAGGAAGTTATAGCATGGCGAAGCGCATTGGTTCGCCGGATTGGGAAGAATTTCTTAAGAAATGCTGTTCGCATCTCTTCCCAAGAATGGATGATTTTGCCAAGGGTGTATAACCATTGCGACTCTTTATCCCGCAAAGAAAATGGGAACATTTTCATAAGGACAATTGATAACCCGATGTTTCTTGATTTAACCGTTTCAGCCAATCGGGTTAGGTCTTCCAAATGGAGAAAAGGATCTTCACTTGCAAGACCATGGAAGTGAAAGTTAATCAGGCCAATTATATTGGGTTTCAATTCAAAATCGTCCCTGCCCATGGGGACCCGAATTTGTCCTATGGTCTCTGTAGCAGCGGGATTTTGATAAGAGCTAAGAGACCTAGGCTCCTCCCGTTCGGGAGGGTTCTGCATTTCCTCCAAGGTTTCCCTAATGGCTTCAATCTGCCCATTATACATTTTCATTTGGGCTTGGAGGCGGGTTATGGGGTCCATGGCTCCACCACCTGGTGGGATTTGAGGGGGGCGATTTCCTCCCTCAGGATTTGGGGGTGGGCATGCAGCCATGTTTGTGGAGGAGGATGACGATTTGGTTTCTATCCTTCTATAATTATCAGACAATTCAAACAATTCAGGGTTTTGTGACCTCCTCCCAAACATGCACTACCGCAGGAAGAATTGGGGAGATAAGAAGGGAAAAGGGGATGAGAGAAATGACGTTGCAAAGGTACACTTGATGACAAATCAAGGCAATCAAAGTCCTAACCTCTACAATATGCCCTTAGACCTAAAGATCTAAGTTACCTACTATCACAACCTACGAAACCAAATGCGAGCACCGCGGAACCACCGGGCCAGCTTAAAAGGCCGTTTGCCCCACTCTTAGACACCCGATATCACGCGGGAACCCGCACCAGCACGTAGGTGCTACACGCAGGTAGTTAGACCTCCAATCCTTAATAAGGGTCAAGTTTCTACCAGTTTTAATTAGAGGCTTAGGATCAAGTGCTTCAGGAATGTGAAGGGCGTTGTATATGGGTAATGCTCAAGTGTGTTGATTTTAACAAGTGTGTAAACCAAGCATGCAACGGGGAAATTTCCCCGAATTGAAGTTTTAGATGGTGAATGATTTTTAGAATTTCAGCCTTAAGTAGTATGGATTTTAAGATTTCGCTGAGTTACCAATTCAACCAATCTCCGGATTTTGAGAAAACACAAGTTCTTCTATGCTCAACAAACACTTCTTCAATGTGAGTTGGTTAATGCATGCTAAAAATGCAATTGGCTTCCCTAGGTGGAAATTTCTATGTGTGGATGCACGAGTCAATTTTAAGTTAGTGTGAAAGGGAGTCAAGGCACTTCAATTCAAGTGCTCCCAATCACCAAAAATGACGTTCCACACACAAGGCTCAACCACTAGATAATGTAGAGAAAATCAAAGTGTTGGGGTTGAAATATTCGGGATCAAATCTAAGGCACGTGAAAGGTCGTGGTGGGGTTGGAATCAACTCAATTCCAAGTCTCCCCACCAAAATGTGATCCCGAATTGTGGATAAATGAGGCAAGGAGGGATGGCAATCAATCTATTTAATCTTGCCTCAAAGAACACTTCACACGACGAAAGATTCAAGAATCAAGATTCTTGGATCTTCGCTATGCGAAGTTTGGCGGGAAATCCAAGGGCGGTGGGGGTGATAGCAAACAATCAAGCAAGTTATTTTTAATCAACTTTCCCTAAGAAATTCCCAAGAAGTGTTTTTAGGTTTTTTTTTATTTAGGTAACAAGTTAACTTAAGTTGTTAAGAGAGAGAGAGACCTACTTATTCGGAAACGTGGGCTAAGCTCCAGTGTGGCGCCGGCGACTTGATGCTCTCACTCCCACCTTGGATCTGCCCACGTCTCCGACTTCCTCTGCTTGCCTCTTCCTTGCAACCGGTTTACCTGCACACGAGCAAACAAAACACCCGTGAAGAGAAGGGTGTGAGAAGAGAAAATTAAGGGAATGAAGTAGAAACTTACCTCAATGCGCACCTCCCCGTCAACGGCGTCAGAAAAAGAGTGGTAAAACTCGAATAGGTTGTGTTAATATGGTGAAATTATCGTTGAAGTTAGTATAGTGGGTTAACCTAAATTGAGTCTAACCATCTTTCACAAATTTTTTTTAACCTGGACTACTTAATTTTATCTTGGTCACTTTTAGGCCCAGGGTCGATCTCAGGGAGGCAGGAATTAAAGGTGAAGAAGTTTCTACGCCTTTCCTAAAATGTATTTCTTCCGTGCGTTTATTATGCTTTTTTGGTTTTTCTATTTAAGATTTTTTTGGTGATAATATTGTCCTTGAGGCACACCCTCAAAATCAAGTTCTTGGCTTTGAGCCAACTTAGGGTTTCCAAAAAAAACTGGTTCTGCCAGTCACAGGACCGAGTACCTGTAAGACAAGAATTATCTTTTCTCTTTTACTCTTTTTTTTTATCTTTTTAATAGCAAGAAACAAAAGATAAATGAACACAAGGCAGGTTATACTGGCAAAGAAAAGGAATACTTATCTTAGTATATGTTTAGATATATAGTAGATACAATATATATATATATATATATGTATAATATATAGGGGTGGAGGTGGAAGTGAAAATGGAGTGTAACACGGTGTCAAGTTGGTCCACATCTAGTAAGACGCAACCAATAAGACGAAGTGCCGCGTAGAGTGTGGGACGGATGTGTGGGAGTGTGTGCGGAGGCGCTTGCTTTGCACGGGTACCGGGGAATATCAGCAACGGGTGCAGATATTCCTGCGATATGATGTGCGGTGGGGTGACTAGTGCGCGGGCGTATGGATACGAGTAGGTGATGTGTATGTAAATATATATATATATATAGGGTTATAACTATATAGGTATATATGTAGTTGTGTATATATATATATAGATATATATATTTATGAATATATATATATATGTATATATATGTTTATAACTATATAGATATATATATATATAGTAATATATGTATATGTATATGTGTATATATATATATATATATATATGTATGTATGTATGTATGTATATATGTATATATGTATAAATATATATTTATATATAAGTGAGTGGATATATATATATATAGGTGTGTACAAGTGAGTGTGTGTGTATATAAGTGTGGGTGTGTACGCTGGAGGAGTGTAAGAGAGCAGAAGAAGTTAAGTCGTCCGGGGGCTGCGTTCGCCGTTTGATCTCGCAGGAGCGCAGGCGCGCAACGCAATGCGCAAGAACGCACGCGCGTGACTGGCTGGAGGCGGTCGCGAGGAGGAGAGAGAAGGCACGGTGACCGGATAAGTGAGAAACAAATCGGTCACCGCATGTAGCCGCGTGAGGTCGCGGCTACAGTGCAAGGGCAAAAAGGTGACCGGCTGATTAGCGAGGAAATCGGCTGGGCCGTGAGCAGGGGCTTGCGACAGGGCACGCGGAGAGGGGCGAGGGAGACCGGCTGGCATGCGCAGAGCACACGGAACGGGCGGAGTGCGCACTGTAGCTGTGTGTGAGCTTCAGAGCTTGAAGCTCTGCTGCTCTAATGGCGACAGAGGGTAACCTGCAAACGAAAACCAAACTGAGAATAGAAAGCCAAATATGAAAAATAAAAAGAGATAAAATAAGAACCCACCACGCCCACCTGCTCACAATGGAGCTGGGCGGTGGTGGAGCTCACAGTGGGGTCCTGAACCACTGCGAGCTTCTCTTGCTCTCAGCGTTCCTCTTCTCAACTGGTGAGAAGAGGTGCTGTGTATGGAGAGGGAGAGGGGAAGCGAGTGGCCGGCAGGGAGTGGTGTGTGTGGTGCGCAGGGGAGGGTGGATGTAACGACCCGGTTCCCGAGTCCCTACGAGACACGAGAACCGGACCGACTCGACTAATCCCAAGACCTAGTCGTCCAACGAGGAAGTAACCAAAAGACAGTAAAATAAACCACATTCAGCATGAATATAACTAACAGTAAGAAAGTACAGCAGTAAGGAAAGAAACTACTACAGTAGGTACCTCGTCCTAGGTCAAACTGTGAGCGAGGGAGTGGGTGTGTTCGGTGGGTCTGCAGAGGGTGTTTGGTGGGAAGTGGAGGGGCGGAAGAGGATCAGGGTGAGGAGGCGGAGGTTCTGCGGTAGTCGGCGAGCCGTGTGGGTCGCTGAGGTGATGGGAGCGGCTCGCCGGAGGGTGGTCGGAGGCGGAGAGGATGAGGGTGAACAGGGTCGGTAGAGGGCTTAATTGACTAAATCGAAAGCGGGGAAAGAAAGAGGAGAAGAAGGGGAGTAAGTCTAACTTAACTGCAGGGACGAAGGGGGAGGAACAGGGCGACAGTCGTATCGACTGTCGCCGGAGAAGACGATGCTCAGGGAGAGGGGCGGCGGCGAGCAGAAGGCTGGAGAGGCGCCAGCTGGGTGCGGCGTGGCGCGGGAAGAGCAGGGGAGGAGGTCTCTGCTGCTGGTAGTGCGGCAGAGCGAAGAGGTGGAGGGGGAGGAAGTCGCCGGAGCTGGTGAGCGTCTGCCGGAGAAAGAAGAGAAGAAAGCTGGGGGTTTTCTCCGTCAGGTCCAGGCTGCCTTCGTCGGTGGAGCGGCGGGGGGTATTTATAAGGTTGAAGCAGGGAGGAAGGCGGAGGGAGACGACGTGTCTCCCTCGCCGGAGAATGGTCGGAATACGAACCCATACCGTCCGTGCGTTCGCACGGCCGGTATGGGGGGCTACAGTGACCATGGGGGTGCTCCTGCGACGGCTGACGACGCAGGGCACCCCCGGTACACTTGCCAGGTCCCCCACCTCACCCTGCGCGGCGCCATGCTCCGCGCAAGGTCGCCGGAGCATGGTGCTGGCAGGTTTTTGCAGGAGGGACCTGATTGCAAAGAACGAAGGAGAGTTAGGGGCCAAAATGCGAGGGTTCAAAAGTTGAGGGCCAAAGAGTAAATATATGAGGACCAAAGTGTAAAGTCGGTCAAGGAGGTTTCTTCTTAGGCTCAAGTTTTTATACATGACTAATTAGGACCCAAGGAATCTGATGGTGAATTTCATTTTCATATTAAACCTTGTTTGACCGGTCAATTTGCGCAAAAACCCAAATTAAGTTATTAATTGGGCATGGTTCTCAATGTAGGTCAAAATGGGTTCTAAAGGCCAAATTGAAGGTTCTAAACCCTAGAGATTATTTTTCTATGAATTTTAGAGGGTTTATTCTATTTTTACTTTGCCTCGAACCTTGTGAATTGAAGTGGGTTGTTTTAGGGTACAGACTTATCATTTAGTTTCTTGGAATTGTTGTAGCCCTTGCTAGATCATTTCATCCCACTTTTATTCTTATTAAGCTGCTTTGACCTATGTTTGGGCCCTGAATTACCCTGTATGCAGATTATACTGGTGAAATTGCATTTTTACCCCTTATGACTTGTTTTCTCCTTAAACTCAGAATTCTCTGAGTTAAGCCTTTCCTTGAGTTATGTAGGAGCTTTTATCCTTTGTATTGGGTCAAAATGAGCTAGTTATGGCTCATGATGAGGTTCTCATCATACCCCCATGCCTAGCTTTTGCTAGTCCCTTAGCAAAAACTTAAGGTTTCAACCCTTGTTCTAGACCATGAAGTTTTTAATGGTTTTAGATAAGTGCCTTTTTTTATTTGAGCATAGATTAGGTTAGAATGCTGACCATAGGCCTAAAAGGTACTCTAGTACCAATCAAGATCCAAATCTGTCTAGCCTTAGCCTCAGTCTTTTAGCAAAGGTTTTTAAGGCCCACAAGAACTAACCTAAGGTTTATTGGACTTCGTGGTTAAAGCACCCGTGCTTGAAATGATTTTAGCCCTGGCTCAGTTCGCAGTGCGTTTTGTAAGAGAGAGATAGAAAGTTTTTCTGTTTGGAGAGTTTTCTCTCTCTTTTTCTTTTTAGTTCTAGCCTAGGATTGGCTTTTCAACACGGTCTGTATCAGATTCCTTGCTCCCATCATCAATCCCCAAGGGTTCCTGGCGATCGATGCTTCGAGATAGCACCGCCCATGGCAACCCCCGGAACCCTGGCTATTGAGATTTCGAGATAATCCCATCCATGGTATTCCGTGGCTGAATCCAGACCCTGGCAATTGACACTTCGAGATAATGCCATCCATGGAATCTGAACCAGCAGAGTGCTTACATGCCCCTAGTAGGATATGTAAATATCCTAAGAGACAAGCACCGAGGAGATGATATTTTGTTACGCATCTTCGAGGGGATTTCCCGCCTCTCTGCGCTGGGAACTCGTCCAAATCAACTTGTGTTGATCGGCCGCTCCTATTCTAGGTGTTCTTTTCAGATTTTTGCGACGCTTCTGCGTGATTCTGATTTTTACGCTTACTGAACCAGGCTGTGTGTGAGGTTAGGGTGCTTAGGTTACTGAGTCCCGTAAACCAAAAATTAGTTAACGAGGCCGAATACTCCCTAAGACTTAGACCTAATACTTCAGCTTTTCATTTTCCTCAACCTCTTGAGGAGTGTCCAGATCTTAATGGGTACTAAGAGTCTATTCAAGAATGCCTAAGGTTTGCATTCTTACTAATCTCATTGTGCGCTTTTCAGTTATTTTCTTGAATGAGGTCTAGAACTTAGGTTAATTCCTTAGTTCCTTACTAATGACTATCACTTTTTCTCATATTTTTGTGCTCCTTTTTCATTTTGTTTCTTTTCTCCTTCACAAAATTTCCTTCTCCTCTTTTCCTCTTATTCTTTTTCGAAAATTTTTTAATTTTTATGGTGTTTTTGGCATATGTGAATTTTTTTGTTTGAAACCTTTTCTTACAAGTTTTTGTACTTTCCTACCCCCCCATGCCTAAGATTTGCAATGTCCTCATTGCAACCTAGGGGTTTTTATTCAACTAAGTTCATACATTAGGATAGCTGTTTTGATGAATCTCAGATGCAAGCACCTGAGGTGGAGTTGGCTGCCCTAAAGTGTGAACTTCAAGTGCAAAAAGCTGTCAGAACAAGTTTCAGGTTTTCAAAGAGAATGACGGGCTGCCTCCCGTTGAGCGCTAAATTTGATGCCTTCAGCCAAGCGGGAAATGCGATGGAGAGGGGATGGTCAAATCAGCAGAGTTTTGTAAGACAAGCACCTTGATTAAGAGCCTGGTTGGTCCAACCAGGTGCTTGTTCAGATCAACAGGCTGATGATGCAGCCCAAACCCAATCAATCTGGTGGGTTGATAGATGTGGATAAAAAGGTGTGGAACCCACCATAAACTGTGAAGCTCAGATAGATGTGGAAGTGTAAACGCAGGGTTTGGCTGAGTCGAATCAGCCTGGTCAGAGTAGGGACCTGTAGAATAGTCAATGAATGACGCGGAAACCCTACGGGGGTGATCAGAGAATGATAGAGCATGGTATGTAGTCTGATCAATGTTCGAAACCCGATGTGGAAATGCAATCGGCTCGGTGAGAGGTGAATCTGAATAGAAATTGAGTCTGGTTGCGGGTCGGGGTTTGGGAGAGGTTTTGATCCGTTCTGTGTGTGCGGACAAGGTGGCCATTGTATACAAGGGCTCTTCTAGAAACAGATGATAGGTGGTTTTCTGTAGAGAGTCCTCTGGGTAACTATCAAATGCCGGAAGAGTGTCTGTAGGATGAAAGGAATCGGATTCGAGAAAAAATTTGGATTCTTGGTTGTAATCACTCTTGGCATTTTCTATTTTTGGTTCCTGAGGATCGAAAAGGAGTGATTCTGTGTTATTAGTGATCTCGGGAATCAGGACCTCAGAGTCAGAGTCAGAGTCATGTGAACTGAGGTCGTAGATAGGCCTGGCGTGTTCAGGAAGGGGAATCTCTCCGCAATTATAGTCAGATCTGAAATTGTCGGAGAGTTGGCGAAAATGATCATGAATTCCACCACAGCACAAATCATCAGATGTGGAATCAGCAGCCTGACTGGGTTCTAGCCTATATGTCACTTCTGGGCTCAAAAAGATGTTATGTTCAAGCTCTAAGCTGGTAGGATAGACCCCATTAAAACCTTGCTCATCCAACTCCTTAGTTTCTGTATCATAAATTGGCATGTTTTCTGAAAAATCAATCAGATTTCCTGAGGATGTTGGAAAAGGACATTCATCAAATAAAGGCCCGGAATCATATTCTGTAAAAATTTGATCTTTCTCATAAGGGGCCTCATAATCTTCCCAATAAGTTTCAGATCTAGGTTCTAGGCTTAGGATGTGGGTAGAATTATTAGAACCTAAGTCCGAATAACCTTCGAGGGTTACCTTATCAAAACAAGGGGCGGAATTTATACCCTCCAGAGGTTCAATTCTAATCTTGTTATTGCAGGAGTCTTGGAGTTCTAAGCTTGGTGATTTATGGCCTAGGGTTGGCTCAGCATTGTGTTCTCCTGCATCTTCCCAACCTATTTTAATGCTATCTTCTATTTGGGTTGGGAGTCGACAACCACCTTGTGCCTCAATCCCGAGGTCTGGGAAACTGGATTGATTCTTAGTACTGTTCCAAGATGACTCATCCTTTGTTTCTGGTATATACGGGTATTTCTGGTTGATAATTTGTTCTACTGATTTCATCATTTCTACCCGTTTCATAAGGGCATCTTGGTGTTGTTCCCAAAGTACAGGATTTGTCAAGCATTGAAGGTATTCAGATTGGTGTAATTTTTCCATCTCAATGTATCCTGTCATGAGCATATCTCGGGTTGATCCTTTTGAAATTTCAGTCAATAGAATTTGGGCACAGTTTATGATGAAGGCTGTGGTTGTTGGGACATCAACCTGAATATCTCCTATTGGTGTTGAGGTTTTTTCTTCTTTTTCATAGAATTTTATGGCATCCTCGATCATTTTATCTTTCATAGATCTCCGATATTCAGGTTTCTTGAATGGTAGTCTTAGGTGGTTTGGCTGCATATTTGGATTAGGTGGTGGAATCAAGATGTGGAATCAAAGGCTTCGATGTAGACTCATGTTGTGCCAAGATGGAAGAAGGGAGTATCAGAGGAAAGATTAATGTGGTGGTGCTGCATAAACAAGGGAACTGAGGCCTAACCTCAGGGCAAGTGAATTCCTAAAGGAGGTTTCAAGGACCTCCTTCCAAGCATATACTGAAGGATGTGATGAGATTAAAAGGTGCTGGACCCAATCAAGACACCCAAAAATGTGTTGGGTGACTATAGAGGTACGGGGCAGATGGACCCCTTGATCAGAAAGATCGTCCACCTGAGAATTACCTGGGCAGCCAGAGAGGGAGAGTCCCGCGAAGACCCCTACACGGTAGAGCGTTCCCACGGGTTACAGGGTTTCCCCCACCCGACCTCTCTTGTCACTGCGGTTCCAGGTAGACCAGAATGGGGATCTTGACCTCTTAAGTCTACCAATTTTAAGATCAGGGTGCTTAAGGTTTCACTTGAACTTTAGTCTTTTTGAGTGCAAAGAGTGACCTAATTTAAGGTTGGTTGACCCAAAGGGGTCAACTTTACCTCTTGTTTTCTTTGAGAGCTTTTTGGGTCCTTTCTTTTAGGGTCCAAGTGTTTAAAGAGAGAGCCAATTGTTTAGGATTTTTCTTGTTAATTATTTTCAATCAATGGCTTGGGCACACCTCTTTTGGCTTTCCTCAATTCTTGATTAAGGGGTGTGTCTCTACTGAAATCCTAATGTTTGACCTTATGTTGGCTCTACTTGGTCCATTTAATTCTTTGTTGGGCAATTAGGGCTCAAGCAAGAATGTGTTAGCCCTTAAATACCCTTAATAGTGTGCAGGAGTGATGAGTTGAAAACATGCAACTTTTTATGGTTACTAAGTATGGAAGACAGGTTAGCCCTATATTGTTTATTCTTTTCTTTTCTTCCTCTTTAGAGTTAGGGGTTAATAGTGAGAGGAAAAATTTACCTGTCTTCGGAGTGGTTGTCGTGTGGTTGCTTGTCTTCTTGAGTTCCTGCAGCTGCACAAAAGAGAGGAGATTATCAGAAATTTAAAGAAACAGGAATGTTTACCTCTAGAATAGCCGTTGCTCCCCGGCAACGGCGCCAAAATGATAAGCGTCTGGTTTGTCGACCGGTTTCGGTTATATCGTTGTAGTAAAGCCGGTTGTTACCAACGTTTTCATATAAAATTTTTTACTCGGAAAAATAAAAGAGTTCCCGAGGTCGAACTCAGGGAGCAAGTTGTATTCTAGAGATATACAAGTTCTATTACAAAAATAAAGAGAGAGAGAGATGAAAATTTGGCTTCTTCTTCTTTTCTTCTTTCTTCCTCTTTGTCTTTGGTTCTTCCTGTTCTTCTTCTTCTTCTTTTCTTTTTCTTCTGCTTTCTTCAGATTTTCCCCTCGTGCTCTTCTTCTGTTCTTCCTTGTTTCCTTTCTTTCTTTTTCGTCAGATCGTCTTCTTCTTTTCTTGCTTCTTGCTTCTCTTCATTCCTTCTTCTTCTTTGTCTTCACCTGCCTTGACCTCTCTTTTTCTTCTTTCGCGATGGCCGTTGCTCTTCCTTTTTCTTCAGCGGGTCTTCTTCTTCTTTGGCTGCTGACCTTCCGTCGTCTGCGCCAGTGCTGAGACGACTTAACAATGCCTTCGCTACAGTGCAGCAGCTCCTTCTTCTTCAGCGGGTCTGCTTCTTCTTCTTTGGCCTGCACACTTCAGAGTCTATTCGTCAAGGCAAAAACCTACTCTACCCCCCTCCCCCGCGTATCTCTCTCTCTGAAATCACTCTTCGGAAGCTCTCCCAGAGCGCTACCGGGTAATCGGGTTCGGGTCAGGCCCGGGTCCAGGCCCACCGGCGTGCGTGGTGGGCGAGGAGTGCAGGTCAGTCTAATCGGGTCGGGCCAGGTCCGCGGAGCGTGGTCACGGACGAGGCCGAGTCGGGTCGGGTCGGGTGAGAGGGACCTCACCCCGTGGTAACTGAGGCAAACAGCATAAGGCAGTTTTTGCCTTTATGCATCCGCGCGCCTATGAGAGATTCCGAGGTGGGACTAAATGTCCCACCCCAATTCTCTTACGCCTGCAGCAGGGATGGTGCTCCCAATTGCATCGGCTGTTGAGGCGTACAGCTCCAATCGAGGGCCAGGGTGTGTGCGTGAGACTCTTCCGCGCTGGCCGTGGCTATTCAACCTGGGATATCTCGGCTTGGAGCAACCTCGAGCAGGCTTCGAGCTTCCTCGCCAATGGCGGTCAAGGCCTGGAACCTGAAACCAATGGCACGGCCTCTCGGCCAGATCACACACGCGGGGGACCTTCGCCGTGGCACGGCGAAGGTGGTCAGGGGGTCTGCAGGGGGCGAGATGGAGCTGTTAGGTCGTCCTAGGTCAAACTGTGAGCGAGGGAGTGGGTGTGTTCGGTGGGTCTGCAGAGGGTGTTTGGTGGGAAGTGGAGGGGCGGAAGAGGATCAGGGTGAGGAGGCGGAGGTTCTGCGGTAGTCGGCGAGCCGTGTGGGTCGCTGAGGTGATGGGAGCGGCTCGCCGGAGGGTGGTCGGAGGCGGAGAGGATGAGGGTGAACAGGGTCGGTAGAGGGCTTAATTGACTAAATCGAAAGCGGGGAAAGAAAGAGGAGAAGAAGGGGAGTAAGTCTAACTTAACTGCAGGGACGAAGGGGGAGGAACAGGGCGACAGTCGTATCGACTGTCGCCGGAGAAGACGATGCTCAGGGAGAGGGGCGGCGGCGAGCAGAAGGCTGGAGAGGCGCCAGCTGGGTGCGGCGTGGCGCGGGAAGAGCAGGGGAGGAGGTCTCTGCTGCTGGTAGTGCGGCAGAGCGAAGAGGTGGAGGGGGAGGAAGTCGCCGGAGCTGGTGAGCGTCTGCCGGAGAAAGAAGAGAAGAAAGCTGGGGGTTTTCTCCGTCAGGTCCAGGCTGCCTTCGTCGGTGGAGCGGCGGGGGGTATTTATAGGGTTGAAGCAGGGAGGAAGGCGGAGGGAGACGACGTGTCTCCCTCGCCGGAGAATGGTCGGAATACGAACCCATACCGTCCGTGCGTTCGCACGGCCGGTATGGGGGGCTACAGTGACCATGGGGGTGCTCCTGCGACGGCTGACGACGCAGGGCACCCCCGGTACACTTGCCAGGTCCCCCACCTCACCCTGCGCGGCGCCATGCTCCGCGCAAGGTCGCCGGAGCATGGTGCTGGCAGGTTTTTGCAGGAGGGACCTGATTGCAAAGAACGAAGGAGAGTTAGGGGCCAAAATGCGAGGGTTCAAAAGTTGAGGGCCAAAGAGTAAATATATGAGGACCAAAGTGTAAAGTCGGTCAAGGAGGTTTCTTCTTAGGCTCAAGTTTTTATACATGACTAATTAGGACCCAAGGAATCTGATGGTGAATTTCATTTTCATATTAAACCTTGTTTGACCGGTCAATTTGCGCAAAAACCCAAATTAAGTTATTAATTGGGCATGGTTCTCAATGTAGGTCAAAATGGGTTCTAAAGGCCAAATTGAAGGTTCTAAACCCTAGAGATTATTTTTCTATGAATTTTAGAGGGTTTATTCTATTTTTACTTTGCCTCGAACCTTGTGAATTGAAGTGGGTTGTTTTAGGGTTACAGACTTATCATTTAGTTTCTTGGAATTGTTGTAGCCCTTGCTAGATCATTTCATCCCACTTTTATTCTTATTAAGCTGCTTTGACCTATGTTTGGGCCCTGAATTACCCTGTATGCAGATTATACTGGTGAAATTGCATTTTTACCCCTTATGACTTGTTTTCTCCTTAAACTCAGAATTCTCTGAGTTAAGCCTTTCCTTGAGTTATGTAGGAGCTTTTATCCTTTGTATTGGGTCAAAATGAGCTAGTTATGGCTCATGATGAGGTTCTCATCAGTACCACCACAACAGTAAAACAGCATTTATCATATAACAAGAACTGCAGGTAAAGAAGGTACAGCGGAAACAAAAACTACACACTAGAACAGAAACAAAAGGGGTACAAAAGCTGTGGTAACTCTACTGGACCCTACTCGGCCCAGCGTCCTCTGTAGCCGCCGACCCTGGCTGCTCAACACCTGGTCCTGAAAAAGGTAACGAGTGTAACACGTCAGCAAAACGCTGAGTAGAGTGGCAAACTAACTAAAGGCAACAGTAGAGTGTACAGTAGCTGTTATGTTCTATTACTTCCTTTATTCACATCTTTCAATTTTTCTCACTATTTCATTTATTTCTCAGATCCTTTACTTGATCTCGAATGTTCTCGTGGGAACGATCTTGATTGCAGTCTTTTCCAAAAGTAGAAGTAGCACGTGGTGCTCTCCTGGCCGGGAGAGTCCCCCGTGGTGATCCTACCCTCAGTCAACCACCCCAAGGTCACTGACAGACGTAACGGTGACTACGGCACGCGCGATAAACGCACAGGTAGCTAGCCCGCACTGGCACGCGGTCAGTCGTTTCCGTTAACGGGTGCGCCCAAAGCACAGCACGGAACCAGGGCAGAGCCCTCTCAGTAACAGGGGTCCAACCCCTCCACAGTAACCAAACCGGGGCCTTGCCCCTCCACAGTCCGCGCACCCTCGCCTGACTACCCTGGTTTGCCCTAGTGGGCCTAACAAGTCGGTGAAGGAGGCTAGCAGAACCCCGGGGCCCGTGGGGTAGCTAGTACTCTCCTAACACTACTAGCTCTCCTCGGTACTACGTACACGAGGGCCAACAAGTCGGTACAGAGCGGCCAATCCTAACCCCGGGTCCCTGGGGCGGCTGGCCCCACTCTGCACTAAACAGGTACAGGTACTTCCCTTGGTACTGCGTACCCAAGGGACAGTACAAACTACATCTCAGTTCCATTCCTTTTTCTTTCCAGGAGTTCCACTCCTAATTCCCCGTAGGGTTCTAGCCCTTTATCTCAGAACATCTTATGTTTCACTTTCCAGTTTCACGTTCTTACAAACCATGATTTCAGTCATGTTCCTTATTCATAACAGGTAGCTGTTAAATCAATTTACAGGAAGCTTTATATATTCCTTTCCATTTTTCCAAGACTGCAGTAATATACATTCCACTAGTTTTTCCATCCTAGGATTCATGCCATATCCTACGATCTATCATACAATCTAGTTTTCCGGCCCTAGGATTCATGCAACACCTAGGAGCTATCATTCCATATATTTCTCATTCCTAGGATTCATGCAATGCCCTAGGTTCTAGTTATGGTTCCATACTTTAACAGATTTTATTAATACTTAAAGCCACTCTACCAGGTACAACGGGAGTAATGGGGGCGTGATCGGGAATCCCGCGTGCCTCCGCGACTCTCAAGACTGCAACCGAACGAGGTCCTATCACAAGGATCAAACACAAGGAGTGTCTCAGAACAGTGTATAGCTACTGTAGGCGGGTAGAGGAATTAATTCTGAAACGAACGCAACTCGAATCGCGGAAAACGGAGCCCAAACGGGCCCTAAACGGGTCGAGAAAGACGATACTGTGCAAAATCAGACGTCTGGAACTCCTTCCAGACGTCTTAAACGGTGGATCAGAGAATTACCTGTTCAGCTTGGTTCCCCGGACGTCCAGAAGTCTGCGGGGACGTCTGTCCTATACCCCAGACGTCCGATGGTCCACACGGACGTCTGTAGGTCACTCCCGCCGTCTGGTACAACTTACAGACGTCTGATTCGCAAAGGATGGCGAATCAGCGAACCTACGCACGGCCAACCCCCCTCCCTCAGTACGGTCAGTCGACAAGAAGGAAGGAGAAAGCGGAAACTCACCTTTCAGACGTCTGTATGATCTTACAGACGTCGACCTTGCCGTCTGGCTATCAACCCAGACGTCTGATTCTGGAAATATTTCCAGAATCAGAACCCTGCTCGGCCTCCGCTCGCGACGCCGCCCGCGTCGCACCTCGCGCGTCTGCTGCTCCGACCGCAGTAGGTCCCTCTCCGCGTCGCTCCGCGCCCCCTGCGCCCTCCGCCGGCCGGCCAAGCCGCTCCGGCGAGCTCGCCCTCACGGCAGAGCCCCGCCCTCGCACGCCGCACCTCCTCCGCGCTCACTGCGGCTGCCGCTGCCGCCCTCGTGTCCGCTCGCTCTCGCGCACAGGAAGGAGAAGAAGGAGGAGACGGTGGAGACGGGAGGGGAGGCGCACCCCCTTTTAACGCCGCGCGGAGAGGAGAGAGAGAGAAGGCGGCAGGCCGCCTGCAGCCGCAGAGAAAAGAGGGAATCGCAGGTCTGCGCGCACAGGCGCGCAGACGAATCTCCCGTGCGAACGTAACTGTTCTCCAGACGTCTGTAAACGATCCCGGACGTCTGGTCAGACGTCTGGATGTTATCCCAGACGTCTGTTCAGACGTCTGGGCCACCTCCCAGACGTCTTAAAAGGCATCTGGGGCACGCGTTCGTTACAGTGGAAGTGTGGTGTCTCTGGGTCTGCCCGCACGAGGGAGAGGGCCAAGGGTTTTAAAGAGGAAGAGGAATGCCAACCCATGCTGCTGGCAGAGGAGTGGCACGAAGAGGTGCTTGCCCCATGCCCTGAGCCGTGCGAGGGAGAAGAATTCAAAGTCAAAATAAAAAATGAGAATGGTGAATTTGCAATGCAGCCCTTGATGAAGATGTTAATTAGATGGCCAATTATTCGCATTATCCTCCCCTCTCAATAAGTGCATGCATGTGTTTATTTACAAATGCACTATAGCTACATAAGATGCAATGGCAGTGCTAGGAAATAACACAAGATGGCATAATTACTGGTGTATTTTTGCTGTGCAATCAGCAAGATTAAGATGTGTGATTTTTAGGATTTAAATCTTGCTTAATGGCTTTTAAAGTTCTCACTTGTTTACACCTTCAAACACGACACAAATGTATAAGCACACGGTTGGTGAAAATTGATTTTCTTTAAGGACTTTCGTGTGACTATATAAAATCAAAACTCCCTATTGTAGAAGATCCTAGGGTGTGCAACTTCTATTCAATGAATCGTTTTTAAGATTTTGTCAAGAAGGGTCTAATCAAAACAAAAAAATGACCCTATCTTGACCAAAATCGAATAAACTTTTCAAAAAAATCAATTTTAGAATTTTTTGAGGATAGTAGAACACCGAAATTCACATTTTTTCAAGAGGGGTCAATCTGTCCAGAACCTCTAGATCAGTGCGCAAGTTTAATATCTTGATTAGAACAAGCACTAATCAATTTTAAATACAAAAGTGTTTTTCATATGAAGTGTAGAGAATTTCAAGATCTTTCTAGAAATATAAATTTCTCAAAAATCCTAGTTTCATGGAGTTCGCAACAGTAAGAACACCCTACAGATCTCCAGAACTTTGGACAACCTTGTGCACTTTCAGTAGCGAATTTCTTATAGCCAAACCACAAGGATTTTGGATCTAAAATTTGAAGGGGAGTTTGCCTACTATAAGGGGCACCTCTGAGATTTTTTCAAAATTTTTAGAGGTGTAGAGGGTCCTTTAATCGTGTCCTTAAACCAAGTCTAGAAAATGATTTTTTTCGAAGTTAATGGGTTGAAGACTTGTGGTGGCATTTTTCTTCGTCAAACAAAAGAGAGTTTTTTTTATAACACCACCATTTCTTGGTCCAAGGTTGGAAAGTTACCTTTGGATCGTGGGAAGACAAGATCAGGCCTTCGGGTCGATGGCGGCCTTCTTCTTGTGCTTCCTTTCGATCCAACCCGAACCGTTCTCCCGTTGCCGATGCACAAGGTTCCTGCAACCACAAGAAGAGAGAAAAGAGCAAGTTAGATAACACAAGTAAAAATAATGACCAAGAAAGTGAAAGCGAAAAAGAAATCCGTTGCCTCCCGGCAACGACGCTAAAAATGATGTTCGCTGGATGCATTTGTGTAAAATCGTTAGTTGTAGCACATTTTACGACATCAATTTTAAATAAGAATAAACGGATGTGAGTTTGAGTGTCGAACATAGGTAGGCGTGAAATCGGATCAAATACTCGCTTTGTGTCACAAAAATTCGTCATTTGTTCACTTTCAAACCGATTTGAGAAAGAGAGAGAGAGGGAGAGAGCGAGAGAGAGTAGGGTTCGAGAATCTAAACATATGAGAATAATGTATCAAAAGATGTATTATCTTGATTATCAAATGTTATGACCAACAAAAATATAGATGAATGCTTGAAAAATAGATGAACTACAACTATTAACAATAAAAACTGAATGTAAGGTAGTGAATGGCGTCGAGACAGCCACGACGGTAGTGGGGCTTCCGTCGGTGACTTGACGTCTTCACAACCTTACTTATGAGCTCAATGAAGTGGTGGAAATTCATGGAGGCAAGCTTGGTGCAAATGGGTGGGGTAGGACCCTTTTTATAAGTAAGGAGAGGGCTCAAATTCAAATCTGGGTTTTTAGTGACTGCAAGCGTCACTAAAGGTCCGTGTAGCTATCGTTGAAGATGTACTCACCTCTCACGCCCCGCTGGCATGCGCCCTGCTCTCCTTGTCGTGCCCGCATGTGCTGGTGCATGCTGGTCCGCACGCATACGCCCACGTGTGCTGCTTTGCGCGCATGCACACGCTACCACCCGACCTGCTGCACTGTTGCGTTGCCTTACTCCCACGCGCACGTTGCTGCACTGTCGCTTCACACGCGTCGCGTGCCTTGTGCTGTTGGGGGTGTGAGGGGTAGCCTGGATGGGTGCTACAGTGCTTAGATCGAGATGATTCCTGCGCTTTCGAATTGCGATCGTCACTTCGGATCCATCTGTACGGTCGGATTTTTCATTCAAGTCCCATAAGGATGTCACATTGCCCCCTAGTCATTGATCTTTCTCGATCTTGTTGTGGGAGCTACAGAGGTCAGATAGAAGTGATTTCGAGTCCGTTGGACTCCGTTCGTCGATCCAGATCCATCCGTACAGTCTGATCGCTCATCTAAGACTTGTTTCAAAATGGTCATGTGCACATGATCATTAAACATTGATTCTAAGAGATTAAAATGTAAAGATCATGCAATATGCATGCAATGCTCCCAAGCCCATTATAATATGTTATTATCGCATAAGTACCCTTGAAATTGACTCTAATTGATGTTATTAACACTTGTAACTGTAGAGTCATGGCAACTACACCTGTTGGGTGCAGATGTTCCTCATGACAATTGAAGGCCATTATAAGGAACATATTCTTTTGGAGTTAGAGCCAACAGACGAAACTAGGAAATATGCTACATGGAAGCATGACAATGTTATGGTGAGAGCATGGATTATGAATGCTGTGACTGCTCTCATTGGAGATGGGATAATGTTTTACAAGACTACCAGGGAGATGTGGAACTCTCTTCATGATACATATTCCCATGAGAAGAACTCGAGCAAGGTGTTCCAGATCACTCATGACACCTTCTTGCTGAGGAAGGATGGACTGACACTGGCACAGTATTATGCTCGATTGAAGGGGTTGTTGGAGAACTACAACTCATGTAGGCCAGTGCGCACATGTGCGACGCAGAGAGAGAATCGCAAGGAGTTTACGGTGCTCAAGTTCTTGTCTGGATTGAGCTTTAAGGATGAGTTTGCATGGGATTAGATGCTTACTCTCATGGAGCTTCCTACTCTGGAGGAGGCTTATAGTAGGGTTAGTAGATTGTCCATTAAATCTACTAATCCTAAGGTGATGGGCCAAACTTCGGCCTTTGCTATTGGTGGTGGATGTGGAGTTCCATCCACTCATGGACATGGGCATGGCCAGGGACAACCTAGCAAACCATGACCCACTTGCACATACTGTGAACGTATTGGTCATGTGGATTCTAGTTGCTAAACCAAGCATGGTCATCCTCCTGTGGCAAATCAGGCTGCCTTAATCCCAGAGGTGGAGACTGATATGGTGCCCAGGTCAAAGTATGAGGCTGTTGCCCAGAGATTGGCTTAGTTCCCTCCTCAATTATGAAATATGCTTCTAGTATTTCCGTTCTTCCCCATGACAATAGTATTACTTGGCTCATTGATTCTAGAGCCTTTTAACTCTTGAGTGGAGATCAGAGTGGTTTTAGACATATACAAGCAGTTTCTTCTAGTAGAACTATGCAGGTGGCGGATGGTCATCACTCTAGAGTAGATGGATAGGGGGAGGTGTCTCTCTCGTCAACTCTATAGTTCCTTGAGTTTTGTTTATACCAGAATTCCCTATTAGTCTTTTATTTATGAGCAGAATTACTAAAGACCTCAATTGCCGTGTTATATTTAATAATGTGGGCTATGTGTTACAGGACAGGTTCACGCGGAGGATGATTGGTGGCGGACATGAAGAGGGGGTTTATCGCCTAGTCCAGACCGATACTGCTACTTCGTGTCAGAGCGAGTTCAGTTTTGTTGCAGGGACTGCACTGTAGTGGCACTACTTGATAACACCACGCAAGGGGGTAGTAATTAGGTTGAATATGGCCCATCTTTAGAATAAAAGGCACAACATAAAGTAGAATAGGAGCATTGCATGCATCAAGTACCAAGATTGCTTATAAACTGCATTAATGGCCATTTGTGTAAAGCATGTGTCAAAGCAGGCCTCAGATGAGCAATCGGACCACATGGATGGATTCAGAACGATGAACAGAGTCCAACGGACTCAAGATCGGCCAAATCCGACATCCGGAGCTCCCACAATGGGCCCAAGAAATTCTGACCGTTGATCTAGAGATCAACGGCCCAGAAAGCTCCATGTCGCCTCGCCCCCACCGCTCGCACGCCCTCAAGCCAGCCAAGGACGAATCTCGGCCGTTGATCTTCGATCGAACGACTGAGATTCCCGTGCTCGCCCGCGGTCGCCGCAACAAAGCGCGGGCGTGGCGCAACGGCTAGCGTGCACGCCCGCATTGCAGCGACGCGCGTTCGAATCGCGCGGAGCGGAAATCAAGCAAGAGCGAAGGGTGCGGCAAAATTGGACGGCCCGATCAGCAGCGGGAGGCCAGGATCGCGCCACGCGGCGCAATGACAGCTCCCGAGCGCCCACGC
Organism: Thalassia testudinum; assembly: GCA_037157565.1. Taxonomy (NCBI): domain Eukaryota; kingdom Viridiplantae; phylum Streptophyta; class Magnoliopsida; order Alismatales; family Hydrocharitaceae; genus Thalassia; species Thalassia testudinum. The sequence goes on from JAZHRO010000059.1 coordinate 44,214,495, forward strand.
GCGCGCGCGCGCCAGGCGGAAACCTGCACGCGCACACGCGTCCGAGGCGCGCCCACGCGCGCGCGCGCGCCAGGTGGAAACCTGCGCGCGCACACGCGCCCGAGGCGCGATCTCAGCGTGGGCGCAGGAGGATCTCAGCCGTCCGATCTTCGATCGGACGGCTCTCGTTCAACGTCCACAGATCGCGCATGGAGAGAGAGCGGGGCGGGCAGCTGACCGGCGGCAGGAGGGCTTCACCGACGTATCTGGAAGCGGTTTTAGCGACGTTCTGGATGTCGCTAATGCACATTCTTCTTTTAGGAAGCCCTTAACTCTATTTAAACCCCCTTCTACCACCATTCAAGGCATCCTCTCCCACTTGCAACTACTCCACTCCTCTCCTAGCTAGTTTTAGGCACTCTTGTAATCGCCGGAGACGACGAGCCGCCGACGGAGCCTCCTCCACCGTCGTGGCTGCCTCGTCGCTCTCCACTCTCTCTCTCTACCTCTCTCTCTCTCTTTTAAGCTTTCATTTACTTTTGTTGAAGCATGTATTTAATGTTGTAAACCATGAACTATGAATGCATGTTTAATGAAATTATTTTCCATTTAGTTTCCATTTTAATTTCTGCTTAAAGTGCATGATCAAAACCAAGAGCTTTCTAACCCTAAACTCTCTCTATCTCTCGCTTTTCAAAATAGTCTCTTTTGCAAGCACAACTCCACCTTTTTCGTGACAACAAGTGGTAAACAAAATCCGATTTCCACGCCTCCCTGAGATCGACACTCGGACTCACCTCCGTTTACTTCTTTTAAAATCGACGTATCAAGTGCAACTATAACGACACCTCTTAACACACATGCACGAGACCACGTCACTACTGTCTTGGACACATTCCTCTAGATAGCCTTTGCCGGATTTTCCCCCATCTCTCTTCGACCACTAAGATTACTTGTGATGCATGTCAGCTTGGGAAGCATCACCAGGCTTCATTTCCTGCTAGTTCTTCTACTACTGATCAATTGAGTCACTTGGATGTCTGGGGTCTAAGTCGTATTTCAGATAGATAAGGTCAAAGATATTACCTAGTCATTGTGGATGATTTTTCACGTATGTCATGATTATTTTTATTAAATAATAAGTCTGATGTTGGTAATGTTATTCAAAATTTTATTCTTGAAATAAAGATGCAATTTTCTACCATTGTGAAATGTGTGCGCTTAGATAGTGCATTGGAGTTCTGTACCGCTAGATTGCGTGATTTTGACAGATTGAATGGTATCATACATTAGACCTCTTGTCCTTATACATCCCAATAGAATGGGATAGCGAGGAGGAAACATAGACACCTTTTGGATGTTGCTAGAACATTGATGATACATCATAATGTTCCACAAATTTATTGGGGTGATGCCTATCTTATTGCCTATTATTTGATCAACAGAATGCCCAACTCTATATTGTCTGAACAAATCCCTTGGCAGATTTTGTATCTAGATAGAGAGTTGTTTCATATGCCACCTCTCATTTTTGGTTGTGTTCCACATTAATGGACCTAGCTGGGACAAGTTAGCACCACAAGTAATGAAATGTGTGTTTCTAGGTTATAGCTCTACCTAGAAAGGGTATAGGTGCTACGATCCATTGGCCAGACAGCATCATGTCAGTGCAGATGTCACCTTTCATGAGGCTGTACCTTATTTTCCTTCACTACTTAGCGAATGCCCACTGTTCTTGAGATGACACCAATGTTGGTTCCTGCTATACAGTTTGGAGATTTCTCTCCATGTCAGCTACCTGCGAGTATAGATAGCAGATTCACAAGGCAACCATTTGTGTACTAGTTTTCGATAACTTATAGGCCACGAATCATAGTACCCCCCTTCCCCCACCTCAGCACCATCATCCTCCCCTTCACTAGTATGTATTGATGATATTGATATGCCTGTGCTTGATGCTTCTCACAAGGATAGTCAGCAGGAGCCTACTGGTGTTCCAGAGGAGTAGGAAGCTACTTATGTTCCTGATGAGGCTATTGAGGACATTGATTTGCCTATTTCTAGTCATAAGGTGCCCCAAAGTTGTGCTCAATACAAGATCACAAGTGCTTCTGTTAATGATGGGCTAGGTTCCCAATTTGCTGCATTTACTTCTATTGTATTTGCATCCAAGTTGCCCACATCTTATCAGGAGGCCATGCTTTATCCTAAGTGGCCTCAAGCCTTGAAGGAGAAGATGACAACTTTATGTTCGCAAGGCACGTGGGAGCTTACGCCGAGACCACCTACTGCACGGGTAGTAAGATGTAGATGGGTCTTTGCCTTGAAATATAACCGTGACAAGTCTATTTCTAAGCATAAGGCTTGGTTGGTGGCCAAAGAGTTTACCCAAACTTATGAGGTAGACTTCTTTGACACATTCTCACCAGTGGCACGACTTTCAACAGTTTGGATTCTCTTGTTTGTTGTAGCAAACAGAGACTAGGAGTTACAACAATTAAATGTAAAGAATCCATTTTTATATGGCGATCTTCAAGAAGAAGTATATATTCAGCAGCCGCTTGATGAGAGACTCATCATGGCTTTTAATTACCCCTAATTAATTAGATTCCCTAGTTAATTAGCTAAGAATATACTTAATACAGGGTTAATTATACTATAAGGGATTAATTAAGAAGAACATTCAAAATAAGTAAAAAACACTAAATTAAATATCAATTAATATTATTAATAATTTAATTAATAAGTTGGACTCAAATATTAAATATTTAGCTACCTATTTAATATTTAATCTTAGTTAATTTTATGACCTAAGTTTTTAACTAACTTAAGTAAATTAATCACTTTAGTAAATATAGCTAAAAAGGGAAAAAATGTAAATTCAAGGCATAAACATAATATTTACCTAATTTATAATCATATATAAAATGTTGAAAAAGAAATAAATTAAATTAAGCTTAAAAATCAACTATTTATGTTTAGGTCCTTAGTTTTTAGGTCAATTGAGTCCTTTTCCTACAATTAGGTCCTTAGCTTTCATCACATATAGGTCCCTGTGTTAACACCTTCGTCGTCGTCTTCTTCTTCTTCTTCCTCTTCCTCAGGTCTGAACGATTGAGGACGACCGGTGTCCACATCACCCGATCACTCTCCATCTTGCGTCTGAACTCCTCCAGCATTAGCCCCAACCTTCCGCTCACCACCACTAATTCATCCAATGGTGATCCTCCTAAACATAACAAACTCCGACATGGTGACTGCATCGTCGCCGGAGATGAAAGACCTTAAACCCTTGCACCTGGATGCGATTACGTCCCGATGCCAGCCCCCTATCTTCTCCGCCACCTATAAATAGCCATGGCCACCTCTAATTTCTCTAGTCAGCCCCCTATCCCTCTTCCCCAAACTGCGACTGACGAATAGGCTATTCCCCTCCCCTCCGACGACCTCTCACCCCTCTTTCGGAGCGCTTCCGGTGGAGGCGTTCGTCTCCCTCACCTCCTCTTCCTCTCCCGCGGCTGTGACTAAGCTTGAGAGCGTGCCACCTCCCTCTCAACTCCGTTTCCTTTCTTGCCAGAGCTTGATCTGACAACCTCAAATTTCATCCTCCATCACCACACTTCAATAGAGATCCTCTATCCCCTTCGTCCAGGTAATCATAGAGTAGAGTAGTTCTTAGTTTAGAGTAGAATTAGATAGATAGATTAGTTAAATTTTAGATGTTAACTTCTTCTTTCCTGACTCCGACGAGGTCAAGTCCGACCTCGTTGGACTTCGATCCATGTCCCTGATCATCTAAGCACCTATCTTAACTTTCAGTGACCTCATTTCACTTTCCTCCCTCACAACTTATATCAGCTTATGTGCCTAAAACATTACACCTTCATCGAAGACCTCCGCTGTCCACAATGGAGGCACTCTGGCATAGAACACACTCACTAGGGGCCCTTCACCACCTCTACACCACTTCAGGGCCTCGATCTGCCTCTTAATTAGCCTTATTACTCAACACATATGAAACGCCTAATTATCACCTCAACCTCTTGAGCTTGCTCTCAATGGTGGCTTAGGAGGAGTTTTTATCACCTAATCACTCACTCCTCACCATCGCAAGGCTCATCTGAGTCTTTTTCCTCAATTGAGTGAGAGCATGAATGTTGAGTTCAGGCGAACTCAACATCTTTTCTACCTAAATTCATGATAAATTCTTAAGTTTGATCACTAATTGGAATAATTGATTTGTTCTTGTGGTTCCATGTGACCTCAGGAAGCTTTTTAGATTACTTCTGATGTGTTTCATGGAGAATCCACATTCAGTGAATTCACTTGGCGTTCACTGAAGCTCCGGCGAGCTCCGACAAGCCAATCTTACACCTCAGCCTGTAGAACTCCTTGAGAAGCTCCAGAATGCTTCTCTATGACCTCAGGAACAAGAATCAATAATTTAATTTTTGTTTTAATGAGAAATGTTCTCTGTTGGATTTCATCTTCTCTAACTCCGGAGGGTTAAGGTCCTGAGAATCACCTCTGAAGATGAAGGAGATCACTAGGAATCTAGACAAGCTTTCAGTTAGGATTGAAACTTTCTCGTTCCTTCTGACAAACATACCCACTTTTGAGTTCAGGCGACTGTGTCTAAGGGCACTGCTGGAGTGCTAAAAATCCTAATATAAGATTCTGAATCAATTCCTCGACTAAAATTGGATCTATTGACATCTTTAATTTGATCTTAAATGTTTTAATACTTAAAGTCAACTCTGAGCCTCAGTAGGTCAACTCTATGTTGGAAGTAGAGATTTGGAAGTATAAATTGTGATTCAATGGGTTATTTGAGTTCCTGGTTTTATTTCGAGTCAATTCAAATTGACTTGATGTTTGGATGAGATTTGAGAGGAATTCTATGATCTGTAGGGTTTGGGTTCCAGAATGAACCCAATACTGTCTTTGAACATCTGCTGAGATTCAAACTTAAATATAACCCAAATTTATCATGTTATTGCTTCTGGATTGATTTAGAACTCTTCTATATACTTTAATATCTCATCTGGGTAGATTTAACTTTGAAATTAGAGTTGTACACATCAATTTCGGAGTTTTCATGTTCTGGAGCTTCCCTGAAGCTCTACTTATCCTATTTTCTTCTCTAACATGCACGGAATGATCTACTGAATCACCCCAGACCCTCAAATGAGGGATATTAATTGCACTGCAGGTCGATAGACCTGAGTTTACACTCTTTGTAGCACACTTTTGACCTGACGAACATCCAAAAGTCTCTCCCAAATTCGTGGATCAAATCTGATCCAAAGCTTAAATTGATTCTAAAATCAAGTAGAGGAACCTTAGAGCTTTCGATTGAGCTCTTATACGCTCGATTTCAACTAGCTAATCACCTGGACTCTTCATTTGAAGATGGAGCCTGAAGTAGCTTTGCGTTGAGGAGGAACGTCGATCTTAGTCCCACATCAGGGAAATATGAAGCAGCACCTTAGTATAATACGATTTCGTGCACCCAGCGCTTCAGTCAACAACGCTGGGCACACAAAACCATACCTTACCTCTTGAGCATATCTGAGCACGTGCGTGCACGTGCATGCGTGTGTGTGCGTAGGTGTGTGCCTGCATGTGTGCTCGGGTGGGTGAGAGAGCTTGTTGGGTCTATGATGGGTCTGAGTTTATGCATGATTGGGCTTAAAACGATGAAAATATACCTAATAACGAACTAGGCCTGGGCTGAGTAGGGTCTAGTCCCGCCCCGTTAGGGGTGTTGTGTATCACCGAAAGGCTTGGGCCACCCATTAACAAATTTTTGTTAAATGGTTAAGTGGGTTGTGCACAGTTAAAAGGGCTAAATGAAGAACAAAAGAGAAGGAATAAAGGCACATGTGAGCCTAAGTGAAAGGAAGAATTGAAGTATTAAATAGGCTAAGTGCACGAAGGAAAAGAAGAGACAGAAGGGCGATGATAAAAGACAATAAAAGAGAAGGAATGAAGTTAAAGAAAGAGAGAGAGCTTAAGAGAATAAAGAGGGGTTAAATTTGAAACAAAGAATAAAGGTTTAGTTGATTTTTTTTAAGTCATCTAATTCTTTGAGCAGATGTCTGATGATGAAGAAGGCTGAGTGAAATGTGTCTTTTGCTTTTAATTACTCAAAGGCTTTTGCTATTCATGTAAACATTATCTTTCTTTGCCTTTGTAATTTTGTAACAAATTGTAATAACATTTTTACATTTTATTGCAAATCAATCATGTATACTTTTCTTTTATAAATGGAATAATTGCATGCTTAAATTGTATACCCTTTGTGCAAATATTCATGTGCTTAACATATTATAATTATTATAGTAATTAGTTAGCCATTAATTTAACTAATAAAAATTGGTGAATTGAAATTACAAATATACCTCCCAGTGAGCAACCTAGACTCCACCAATTAAAAAGAACTTAAACTTCAATGTTAGGTTAACTTGACCCTATACTACCTAATTGACATCAATTCAAGTTAACCTAAGTCATTTCTTACATGATTAATCAAGTCTTTTAACCTTAATTAATTGTGTTGAGAAATTACACATCACCGCTTAGGTTTGAGGCTGAGGGGGAGTGTGTGTGCAGGCTAAGGAAGGTGATCTATGGACTCAAGCAGAGTCCTCGTGCATGGCTCCACAGATTGTCAAAGGTTGTGGAATAATTGGGCATGGTGAGGTCTACTTCAGATCATTCGTTGTTTGCTAGGAAGATTGATAAGGGAGTTGTGATGCTCCTTATATATGTTGGTGATTTTATCATTACAGGAGGTGATATAGAAGGGATTGGGCAGGTCCAATAGGAATTGGCGTCACAGTTTGTTACCAAGGACTTAGGTTCTCTACGATATTTTTAGGCATTGAGGTGGCTAGAGGAAAAGAAGGAATTGTAGCTAGTCAGAGAAAGTATGCTCTTGATATTCTCCAAGAGACTGAGATGCTTGGGGCAAAGAAAGCAAATGTACCCATGGATCCCAAGGTCCATTTGTATGATACTAAGGCACAACAGGTGGAGAGCAGGAGCTACAGATAGTTGGTTGGTTGCTTACTTTACCTAACCATTACCAGACTAGACATCTCCTTTGCTGTGGGGAGGTTGAGCCAGTTTATGAATAAGCTCACGAAACAACATTGAGATGCTGCTATGCATGTGTTTAGATACTTGAAGAAAGCACCTGGTGTTAATACTCTTGTTTTGATATAACAAAATTATGTTTTTATTGTGGACTAACCATTACTGGTTAAGTCAAATTTGTTGTATGGAAGCATTATCATTACCATAGTCATCATGGAAGCAAAGGACTTGACTTGAAGATTATCTTGAAGACCTTTTTAAATATTATTGAGTTTAGAAATATGTATGAAACCTCAAAAAGGAAAAAATGTAAGCTTTTCGTTTTCGCAAAAATCGTTTTCCCTATTGTTGATTGACCAACGTATCCATTTGATCGAGCAAACATTAATTGACCAATTAGTGTTCTAATTGATTAAATATCTCTAACGGTCATATTTCATTTTGATCGATCAACCTATTTTATTTAATCGATCAAATTTACTTCAACGGTCAAATTTCTTTTGAAATCTTTGAGTCGATTAATTTTTTAATTTAATCGATCAACATTGAATTGATCAATATAATTTTCTAACCGACCAAATGCCTTTTTGATCGACCAAACTTTATTTTGATCAACTAAGCCCGTATTTCTAAAAATGTCAAAAAGTACCTATAAATAGGTCCGACGACACCCCTCTCTAAAACACACCTCAAGAGCTTTCTAAGAGAAAAATGCCTACTCTCTCTCTTTCTCTCGTGCTTTCGTACCTCTGTACCTACAATTACTGTAATCTAAAGCACGCTCACTTTCTTGTGATTCATGAAAGCTCGATTTGTTCTTTAATATTTCTGAGGTTCCATAGGAATATTGCTATATTATTTTATTTCCATTGTTCTTGATCTGAGATTTCAAGTTGTATTAGAAGTCTAGTTGTTCTTCTCTTTGTCAGGTGAAAGAGAAAATGCTCTATAAGAAGTTGTACCACCCTCGTTCAAGTGGTACGTGTTAATAGATTGATTAGCGTCAACTAGTTGGAAAAATCCTAAGTTGGGAGGCTAAGGTAGTGGTTTTTACCTGGAAAGATTTCTACTATAAAATTAGGTGTCATTTCTCTGGTTTTTACATATATCTTTTTGATTTGTGGTGGATGTTTTAAAGTTAAATTTTTTAAATATATACTACACTAGTCAATCCCCTCTAGTGTATACTTGATCCTTTAGTCTCTGCTCGCACTCACATCTGGACGTGGGTTGTTGTTCGGAAAGGGGTATCTTATGATAGTTATAGGATATTCAGATGTTGACTATGTAGGCTGTCTTACAGACAGGAAGTCCACTACTGGTTTCTGCACCTTTGTTATTGGGAATTTAGTCACTTGGAGGAATAAGAAGCAAACAATTGTGTCCAGATTGAGTGCAAAGTCAGAGTATCATGCTATGGCACAAACTGTGGCAGAGATGGTGTGGATTCGATCTATCTTGAGAGATTTGAAAACCCAGTCGTTGCAGGCGTGTAAAAATATGTCAAATAGATAATTTTAACTGAAACTCTGGTGAGTCTTGGGTCGAACATGGGGAGGCGAACGTTTGATCAAAAATCACATTGGAATTATTGTCACGAAAGCAGATTAGTCGGTTGAAATTAATCTACTAGCTATTCTACTTAAAGAATAATTAATAGAAGAGAGAGAAAGAAAATACAAATAAAGAGAAAATATGGAGAGAATAAACAAATGCTTCGTAACCATAACATTATGTTTATTACATCTAATTACTACAACTAGAAAGCAAGAAATCTACACTAGAAAGCGGTAAAAAGAGAAGGGGATGAAAAATTATCCTCCTCGACGGCTGCTTGGAGGACGAGCTGCATTAATGAGGTGCCCGGACGAGGGTGATGAGATGCTAGACGAAAGAGGATGAAGACGAAGGACGAAAGACAGAACAAGGCGACGTCACAGCGGGATCCGCTTCCTGAATGGCAGCGAGAGGATAATCGCGGTATGCTCCATGAAGGGGATGAGAAGATAGAAAAATTATCTTTATAACTCTAATAAAGTATCCCGGGTATGGGACCAATTCGTAGAGCTTTGGAGGGGGTGAGAGAAGAAAGAAAGGGATGATGAAAATGAGTGGTAGGGGTGTCCTTTTATAGTGGTAGGAATGGCAGGCAAATAGGTCATTTTAAGGCTTACAAAATAAATGCGGGATGCCCCACGATTTTTTCTTGTTAGCAATTAATGGAGCAAGTTAAAGAGGAATTTGCGATCCCTTACGATCTACGATGTCAACATCTGGAAAAATCTGAGTCCGTATGCCATAGATCTAATGAGAAGTTTATAGAGGCAATTATTAATGCACAACAGTTACATACTATACATAATTCAGAAAAATTTCTAATTAATAAGTATTACTTAATAACACAAGAAAATTCCTTCAATTCTATGCAGAAATTTCGAGGCGCAAAACACAATCTTTCAAAATTTTAAATTCACGCAGATGGAACGATCTTGAACTCTGAACCAGAAAACATAAAGTACTACAGACAGCAGAAATCTCAAGTTCCAAGCTCTTTCGAAGGCAACACTAAGTGTTTTTTTTCTAAAGTAATTAATAAAAACATTTATAATTGGTGAGTAAGATGTAAGCTCTATACTCTAAGCAATGTATGTTTCAATTATTTAGAAAATAATAGGCATATAATTTTCTAACCTGCTTAGAGCCCCATTCGATTGTTCTATTCAATTATTACTTCCATCATATCCACATATTCACTTACCATAGGTTAACTGTCAGTTGATAATTTCCTATATAACCTAATTTCACAATTTATCCTTTGTTGTGATTAATAACAGGAGTGATGGTAGCATTTCTTTAATCCAATGAAAGAAGTAACATATATATCTTTTCAACTTATCAAATTTATACATGTACTTTTTTTATAACATTACAAAACTAGTTTTCCAATTTTATAAATTAATATCAACGTCATAATGAGATATGAATTATTGGTTCATCAATATCTTGGATGTACAAAATGACTAAACATAACGATATTTTCCTCATTTATCATAGCGAGCCTATCATAAATAATATGGTAGGAACACATTAAGATCAAGGGTTAGAGTAATATAAGTAGTGAAGATACATTTATCCTATCTTTATAACTATGCATACAATTATGCGTGACAGTATAACAATTTCTCTCTTTATTATAACATACAGGAGAGACAAATGTTTTATTTATAACAAGTACAATTAATTGTGACTGAAATCAAAATAGTTGTATTCAATCAATTGTCATTCAATTAATGATAAAATTGCAGTGTAGGAACAATCCTTAATTAACTCCAAGCTAATCCAAGTAGTAATTAACTAATTTCATTCTAGTCCAGATAGTTAATAACGTCAGTTCAATTGCAATCTAATTAAGATACGTCACAAATTTAGTCTTTACAAGATTTTAACACATCTTGCTACAATAGTAGTCTTACGGCTGATGTCAGTTACCAACTGCATCAGAAATCAAGACAACCATTTTCCTTCAATAGTTATAATAATCGACCATTTAAGAAAATCCTTTACTCGTGTGGTGAATAGCGAATTCCTATTTAAACCCCTCACATGCTTCCAATTTGCAACAATATTGTCCAATTATCGTCAAATACTCATCAACGCTGCAAAAGGGGTGTAGAGAGTGACTAAATCGTGTTCAGTGAATAATAATCTATCATTTTCACACAATCGATGTTAATTATATATTACTCATTATTAATAGAAGTGCATTGCTATAGATCATCCTAAAAACATTTATATATGATCTACTCGTATATTTATAAAATAGGGGTTGGGTGATTCTATCGAGGGGTACATAATTTAAGCATTACAAATATGCACCACCAAGTAGTGCTACCAATTAACTTGTCCGTCGGGTAATTAAGTTTATTATCAAAAAAAACACAAGCAAAGCCCTAGAAAATCCTACAATCCTCTTAACGGTGGACGAACCAAGAAATCTCTCCATTGGTTCATTGGATCACACCAGATCGAGCAATGCCCTAATGAGACCCTTAATCTGCTCAAACCAAAGGTTGAAGGAACGACCTTAACGACAGAAAAGTAAGAAGACTAAATGGGATGGAGATAGAATCCGAAATCAAGAAGAGAATCAAGTCAGAATACTGTGGAAGACCATAGCTAGGGATACTACGTTACTATGCAGCTAAGTATCCCATCTACGATACAATATGAACGTTTGTATGGCCCTTCCAGGTTATTTTATGATTAGTGGGGTGACCTTGCTTTGATATCATCTGTGACAACCCATGTCTCGCCGGTTGGTGCTAGAGCACCACGATCATTTGTTTTGATGATAACAAAACACGTGTTATTTAACATTTGCAATTTGAGTCCTAGATTTCAGGTCAATTGCAAATGTGGACGTGTTTAGACGGAACTCGAACTCGCATCCAGGATGGATTGGAGGAGCTTAATGAAGAACAGAGGAGGTTCGCGTGGAGCGACAGATTGAAGATAGAAGACAAGAAGAATAGGATAGATTCTTTTTAATCCTTTCTTGTATCTCTTGTCTTTATTTTCTTGCTCTTATTTTCCTTAGAATATTATGTTAAAGAGCCTCAAAGAACCCTAACAGTAGTCCTAGGAACACCGGCACAACCCTAGGATACTTAGGTTTTCTGTAGAATACTTAGAAAACCAATATAGGGTTCAAACAGCACTTCCAGACGTCTAATTCCAAAATCAGACGTCTGATAAAGTACTTTAAGACGTCTGACTGTTGTTTCAGACGTCTGATAACTGTTAGGCTGGACATAGTTGGTTCTGTTTGATGAAATCAGACATCCAGACCTTATACCAGACGTCTTAGGAGACGTCTGATGGACTTGCCAGACGTCCAGATAGTGGACCGTTGGCTAGCTTAGCAGGCGCTCAAGATTATGACCGTTAGAGCCTTATCAGACGTCCTTAGGCCTTTCCAGACGTCTGATAAATGACCGTTTTGCCTCAGCTAACCCAAAATCTCTTCTCAGAGATTTTCTAGCCGTTGCAACGTTTGGAAATCAATTCCCACAGTAGAAGTAGGTTTCCAGACGTCCAGACATAGTTCCCGACGTCCTGTATGTCGTCTGATGGACTTGCGCAAAAACCCTGTTTAGATCTGATCCAAGTCAGGGAGAGACCCGCCCAAAATCAGACGTCTGACCTTGGAATCAGACGTCTTAAAGTGGCCTTCCAGACGTCTGATGAAAGAGTTAGACGTCTGATTACCCTGTCAAATGTAATCATTGTCCTGATTTCGGCCTGATTCTCTTGGGCTTTGTTCCCAACGGCTATAGAACCTTTCCTAAGCCTTCCAAAGCCTTCCTAAGGCCTCTATAAATAGAGGGGAGCCTTTACACACCTAGACACACTTAGAGACACTAAGAGAAACACAAGATACACTTGGATACACTTAGCTACACACTTTCACACTCTTTTGTGTTCAGAAAAGATCTTGCTCTCTAAGCTCAAGTTCTACATCTTGAGAGCATCAAGCCTTCGCGCATCCACTCTCCCGCCGTTGTCTACGAGAGTGACATTGCGCCGTTGCGTGGCTCACGCACCCGCGTCATCGTCGACGCACCCACTCTCCCGCTGTTGTCTACGAGAGTGACATTGCGCCGTTGCGTGGCTCACGCACCCGCGTCATCGTCGACGCACTCCTTTCAAAGGGAAGCATCCTATTTCCTGTAGAAGCTTAGGTTAAATATTACTTTGTTGGATCTATAGGATTTTCTATTTTATCTTTGTCTTTTGGTTGGGTATTCGCTTTGCGAATTCCCGTCTCCTTCGTGGGACAAAATCCTTCTCGTGGAGAGAGGGGGTTGAGGAACGCTACCCTCGTACTTGTAGCGTGGTTGTACTGAGGTTGAATCACCCTCGTTTTAAAGTGATTCGGTTAGTGGATTTGATCAACTAGGTTGATCGAAAAATCCTAACTCGAGAGGGTTAGGTGGTGGTTTTCACCCGATTTGGGTTTCCACCTAAAAATCTTTGTGTACTTGTGCGATTGATTTTTTGTGAGATTGCTTTATATTTTATTTCCGCATTTATTACGTCACCCCTCTTCGAAGGGAAAACCTACATTGCCAACCGATGAAACTCGAGTTGTCGTGTGCTAACAACCAGCACAACTCGCCCACATGATCCAATTACCCAACACATAATCATAAAATATAAACATAGCCAACAAATAGTTCATATTGCAAAATGTAAATAAACATAAATTGAATACTAAACAGAAGATTTACCATAGAACAAAAGTGTATAATCCCAAGGAGATGTACAATGGAAATCCTCTTGCGAATTGCCAAATATACCTGAGTACGGGACCCAAAAATACGTTAGTAAAAACTGAGTAGAAACAATAATAGAATGTAATAGTAAACAAGCACAAGAGAAAGTAAGTACTATAGCGTTAATTAATTCATTTATTAGATATCTCATTATCCGATTTTGTTTCTTATATTGGAAGCCCAATTTATTATAGTTCACAAATTATTAATCGACATCTCAGGGCACGAGACGATTTCGTGTAACTTCCTACTGTGCAAAATCGATATAAGCCACCCCCTTGGCTGAGAGGGTTGCTTATATCCATTGAGTTGTCACGCTCCGTCACCCTGGGGTCATCGTGGAAACAGGTGGCGATTACATCGTATGGTGTGCACACGTACACACTCTATGTACGCTGAGCCATAGACAACCAATGACCTACCAACCAGCCGAAAGAACTGCTCCAAACCTCGAGCTCTGCGAATCCGCTATCCCAGTTGATTGCTAAGCCTAAACAAAGAGTCGTAGGGAAGCCAGCAACTCCCTAAACTAGCCCCTAAACCCAGTCTGAAGAGACCTAAAGCTATGGTCGAAATCCCGGCAAGTAGTGGGGTCGCAAATCAGTTATCTATTCCTTTCATTTTTCCCCGACATATCCGTCGTATTATATACCTCATTTCCAGATAACTGTATCTTTCATTTTCAAACCATCTTTAGTAATTTCACATTATCAATTCTAGAATTAACCAATATTCACATTATCCTCCAACTTATCAATTTTCAGGAAACTTCCATTTTCTGATCATTTTTCAAATCAAATTATGAATTAAACATCATGATGATGTCAGTTTTATTAAAAGTAGAGGTCCTTTCGTACATGAGATGATAAAGCAATATCCAACAAACTTAAATGCTTTATAATTCATTTACTTCTTGAATTTATCAAATAAATTATCCTTAACTCCTTTTAATAAGCAATTAACTATATTACTTTGATTATTCACATTCTAAGTCAACTACTTAATTTTTATCATTTATATATAAGATTCCCGTACCTAGAGCAACAAGAATGCGTAAACAGGTCCAATCTCAGCAAGAGATAAAAATGCACACTAAACAGTGTAATACATGAAGGAAATTACTATGTAGATGAACTATATGGTAGAGAGAGACTACTCTACCTAACGTTGTCGGAAGGTCACGACAACTTCGGAATGCGCATCCATTGTTTTTCTTTCGCTATTTTAGGGCCCTTCTATTTGTACGTGCTACGAGGCTAGATCGACGTTAGGATTTTTCGTGGGGAATAAAATGTCATAAGTTACATTGAAAAAATTTATGAAAGAAACGATTCCTGAAATCAAATTTAAAAGCTTACCTTCGTGTAGTTCATGAAGAGACAATTCCAACGAGTCTTGGAATGAGAGAAACAGACGCCGTTTGATCGCCTAACAGATCAAAACACGAACCTACATTAAAACAGGAATCTCGCATGCATCTTGAGAATTAGAGCAGAAACCACCCAATCCGATCATACGGATGCATTCGGTATCCTCGAGCACCCCAAAATTGGATCTTGGATCACTTGATTCCGATCTCAAAAACTCTTGATCTAAGTAAAATAACAGCGTCAGATGTTTATTAACAATCTCTTCACATGGACAAAAACGAAATATTAGGAAATTTTTATTTTAAAACACAATGTCCTCACCCCTTCAACCTTTTCTTCTTCTTCCTACGTCCTGCGTACTTGTCTTCTTTAATGAACCCATGCACGACGTCGACGTCGGCATGCCACCGCGCCGCCGCCGACCGTCTGGGCGACATCGCCAGACACCCACCGGTCACCGGCAACCTCCCTCCCCGGTCCTGCACCTTTGGCCCTCTCCCATCTTCTTCCTCCCACGCCTTCTTCTTCCTCGCGATTCTTCTTCGCCGCTCGCCTGCATGCACCCATGCATGCACGAGCACCCCGGCCTCCTCTCGCCAACCCCGCCCTCGACGTCGCTCGCCGGACCACGGGAGACCCTCCTCCGGCCTCCTCCTCTCTCTCAGCCGCTCTCCCTCGCTCTCTTCTTCCACGCGCGCAGACATGCATGACGACCTCCTCGCCGGTGCTCGACTTCCCGCCGGCCACGGCAACCAACCCCTCGTCCTCGCCGTGCCCCATCTCTCCCCTTGCGGCCACCATCGCCGGTCGACCACGTCCCGAATCTCCTCCACATGCATCCCACCATGGGTGCAACAACCCATCACGTCCTCCTCTCCCCGTGCATGGCATTGTTCACGTGCCATGCACTGTCGTGCTCCTCTCACCAATCGTCCGCCCCGACCACGGTCGGGCATCATCGTCTTCGCCGGTCGCCGGGGTCCCTCCGCCGGCCCTCTCCTTCTTTCTCTCCGTCCCTCTCTCCTTCGCTCTCTCTTTCTCTCCTTCTCTCTTTATTTCTCCCCCGTTTCCTCTCTCTTTCTCTCAATCTTTCTTTCTGTCTTCTCTCTCTCGTTCTCCCTTTTTCTCGATTTCTTTATTTCATCTCTCTCTCCTTCCTTTTCTCCCTTTTTAGTATTTCACTCTCCTAGATCCTCTCAATCTCTTATCTTATTTCTACGTAATCAATTTGTTACAAACAATAACTAAATTATCTCTAAAAATAATAATAATAATTTATTTGTCAAACTCTAGATTTATTTATAAATATATAAACCCCCGTTACATAGATTAATTTTTTTACATAACGCGCTCTCATAACAAGGTCGAATGAGCTTTGATCCAGTGAAATATGCATCACCTGAATCATCACAAAACAAGGAATTCGATGAAATTTTCGTATTTTAATTAAAATGGATGTCGTTTGCAACATACGATCTTTAAGGTAGATCTCACGCAGGTTTATTCGCAGTTTACACACATTTTGTACATCTAAGGTCCGATCGCCACACGGAACATACCATAAAAATCCTTGTGACACTAGAAAGTTAATAATACTTTCAGATCGTCGATCCAAGATCTAGATTGCAAAAACAATAAAACGCATGGGTTTCCATTCTAATACGCATTTTAAATTTGTACAAGCTCTGATTTGCATACGAAAAGTATCGATGGGTTTGTCTTAACACGCTTAGTTTGAATTGACTCGGAAATCCAGGTTCGAGACATTACAGGTTTTATGGCCATCGCAAGCGATGACGAAAGTGAAGATGATAACAAAGAGGTAAACTCTTTTAATGAATACAAGATACTTTTGATGAATTGTATGAGCTTCGAAGTCACTAAAAATAGAAAACAAGGGCATTAAAAAGAATTTTAGCTTTCTAAAATTTGAAAATGAAAGATTAGAAATTCAACTTAAGGATCTAGAAACTAGTTTTAGTCTTAACATTTCTAAAAATGATAATTTATTGCTAGAAAATCATTACCTAATCAAAGAAAACAGTAAATTGATTAAGGAAAATGCTAGCTTGAAAATTGAACTTTCTTGTTTAAAGACCGAGATGCATGTTATAGAAGAAGAACTTGCATGTCTTAAGGACAATTCCAAGAATTTAATGAGTAGACTAGAAAATTTCTCTAATGAAAGAGTTAGTACTAGTCATAAGGTTGAGAAATGATCTTCATCAAGGAGACCAACTAACAAATTTGGATCCAAGTTAACTTGGATACCGAAATATCAATTAGAATCTTGTTTTGTAGGATTCAAGGAAGATGTCAATGTGAAAGATTGGACCTACAAGATCAAGAATGGACTACTAGAATTGGGGGGACCAAAGAATAGACCAAAGAGGAAGACAAGGAGATCGACGAAGAGATTGGCGGGTGATCGAACCATCATGTGTTGACCGCTCGATTGGAGACCAGCATCGTTGCCTGGGCCTCCAAGCTTCGGATGGGAGCCCCATCCATTTTAGCATCAACCTCCATTTAGGCCATACTATTGGCCTTAGTAAGTGAGGTAAAATCCTTACCCTATCTTTTCATTTATAGCATTTAGATCAGGGGAGTTAAAAAATTGATAAAGCTTTTTGTCCATCATTAAGGGGGAGGATTTAGAAGATAACATAGCTATATTTCATTTAGAAAGGTGGAGATAATTACATAGCTATCTTGTTATGTGAAAAGGATGGAATTATAAGAGCATGTTTTAAGGGGGAGTATAGGATAAATGATTAAAAGTTATTAAACCTTTTTGATAATGTCAAAACGAGGGAGAATTTTTTGGATTTATATTTATGGTTTTGTCATCATAAAAAAGGGGGAGATTGTTGGTGCAAGGGTACCATGATCGTTAATTTTGATGATAACAAAACACTTGTCATTTAACATTTGCATTGAGTTTAAGGTTTCAGAAAATCGCAAATGGATACAAGTGTGAAGGAACTCAAGCTCGCGTCCATAGTGGATTGAAGGAGTTAGATGGAGGAGAAGGAGCTTTGCGTGAAGCGAGAGCTTGAAGACAAGAAGAATATAATAGATTTCTTTTTGTTTTGTAGTCTGTACCTTGTTTTCGTATCTTTATTCTTTGCTCTTTATTTTATCTAGATTATATATTAAAGAGCCTCAAAGTAATAAAGCTATAGTCATAGGAACACCTACACAAACCTAGGATACTTAGGCTTTTCGTAGATAACTTAGAAAGCCAAAATAGGTATCAGACAACCTGATCAAATTTCCAATATGAAAATCAGACGTCCGATCTTAGACTTTAAGATGTCTGACTATTTGATTAGACGTCCAAAACACTTAGCTGACAACCTACTCTTTGTCTGCCAGTTTCAAACGTCCAGCCCTTAGTCCAGACATCTTAGAAGACATCTGATGACCTTGCCAGATGTCCAACTAAAGAATTGTTGGCTTTGTCAGACTTAATCGTTGAAGATTAACCTTTAATCTAACCTACTTTCATTTTTAGACCTCCGTAGAGATCCCTAGACATCTGATAAATAGACATTAGGCTCAATCCATCCCCAAATTACTTTTGTTAGTAATTATAGCTGTTTGAGCCTTAGGAAATCAATTCCCACAGTAAATTCTATTTCCAGACGTCCATACTTTATGCTAGACGACCGACCTGTCGTCTGACCAACAAGACTTAGAACCCTGTTTAGGTATGAACAAAATAGGAAGGAAACCTATTTAGAATTAGACATCTGATTAGTTTCCCAGACGTCTTAAAACACTTCTTTAGATATTCATCTTAATCTAACTCAATCAAGATCTTACACCTTTCTAGATCAGATGACTAATTCCTAGATCAGACAATGTCTCAGACGTTTGATAATATATTTAGATGTCTGATAACCTTTTCAGAATCATAAATGACCCTGATTTCGACCTAATTTGCCTTAGGATAATTCCCAACGGCTAGAGAAGCCTTCCAACGGCTAGAAGAGGCTTTTAAACCCTTCTATAAATAGAGGAGGACCTTTTCTTTGCAATATACACCAAGCAATACTACTTTCTATCACTTTTGTGTCCAATTGTTCTTGAGAAGTGATCTTGCTCTCCAAGCTTTTGTCCACACTCCTAAGAGCATTTTCCCAACTGTGCACCCACTCTCCCGCCTACAAATATGAGAGCATTGTCGTGCCATCACGTGGATCACGCACCCGCGTCACTAGCCAATGCACTTCCACCAAAGGGAAGTTTCATTTTCCTATAGTAGCTAGATTTACACTTCACTTTGTAGCTCTATAGGACTATTGTTTTATTTATCTTTGGTTGGGTATTCACTTTGCAAATTCCTGTCTCCCTCGCGAGACAAAATACTCCTTTTGAAGAGGAAGCGTTTGAGGTATGCTACCCTCGTCTAAGTAGCGTGGTTGTAAGAGGTTAAGTCACCCTCATTTAAGTGACTTGTTAGTGGATTTGATCGACTCGGTCGATCGAAAAATCCTAAACCTAGAGGTTTAGGTGGTGGTTTTTACTCGAGTTTGGGTTTTCACCTAAAAACTCTTGTGTACTTGTGATTGCATTCTTTTGTGAGATTATTTATTATATTTTTGCATATTATTTATTTATCACGCAAATCTCACCTCCTATGTTAGAACCATCATGATTGACATCTATGCTCCAGCTTGAGGGAGAGTGTTATAGTATCCCGTGATATTTATGCTATTTTACTATTCTTTTATTTCTCTGGTCCTCCTCTATATTTTACCCATACCTCTTCCTCTATATAAAGAGGTGTGGGGTTTCCCTAGAATAACAACTTGCTCATTTCCATCGGCTCTAATATTATTCTATTATTTTGCTCCCCTTTAATTGCAGTTAATCAATTTAAATTATCTCTAAATAAACATGTCAAACAACTTTGTTGCATTTTTTTAGCTTCAATTGAAACCAACACCTCTCTATGGATTTACCCTTACTTTCAGTATACAATTAACTTAATTATTCGATTTTTGAAGGGATTAAGGTTTAAATGACATGGGCTTAGCATCTGTTTATAACAACAATATTCATTCGTGAGTGTTAGTTTTTTCCACATGCCATAAGGGTGAGGAGTAAGGGAGCTATATTGGGACTGAGGAGGAGTTGGGGGGATTCAAGGTTAGGTGCTTAGGATTGAGATGTGTGTCTCTTTCCCTCTTTCTTTTTAAGGAAAACCCACACAATATTTGTTGCGCAAAGTTGAGACTTACGATTGAGTGTGATGAGATCCTTTGGACTTGTCTTTCCAAGGAACAATGTGGCATTCTTGAATGCTCAAATGGAGGCTCAATTTGTGCCTTGATCGTGCCAAGGCTAAAAACAGTAATCTAAAAAAAGAAAAAGGCCAAACATGCATGAACTTTAAAAAACATGCTACCAATCTTTGTTTTGCATGAAACAAGTGTCATTGGTTTTCAAATGTCATGAACAGTTTAGAAAGATCTTTCAATGGAGATTAAGTGCAGATTCCAAGATGTTAGTGTATTTTTGAAATTACGACTTAGAGAAGGGTTTATTCACAAAATTACTGTAAAGTAAGCTATGAAACTCCAATTTTCACAAAACAAAAGGTGTTGGGCTCCTTATGGGGAGTGGTAGCCTGGGTCAATTGAGAGAATTCAAGTTTGAGACCTTACCCTTCTCTTCAAGGCAAACAATTTACTTCTTGAAGACTCTACTCCCTTTCAACTAAGTGTTATTTTGGAGTCTTTGCGGTGCTTTCTAATCTCGTGGGCAAACATGCATCTTGCTTCCTAGTAATGGATGTTATGGTTGGTGTTCATGTGAGGGGAGAGCTAGTCATGTTTGTTGTTGCTATTGGTTGCTATTTTGCATGTTTTCCTTCTACTTGTTGTTTTGTTGATTCTTTGTTGCTGTGGTAGTTTGTTGGACATATTTTGCTTTTATTGCTTGTAAGCCTATTTCTACTAGCCCTTGTTTTGATTAGAAGCTCTTTGGCCTTTGGGTGTGGCCTTTTTTTGTGAACACTTTTACTAGATGAATGGCATCTTCTTTTGGCTTGTTCCAAAGAAAATTTATTTAGACTTGAGGATGTCTCTTGTTATTTTAAAAAAATCATGACAACTGACTTGGGATAGAGTTCATGTTTTTACATTATAGATTTTGGCTTGTTAGCTTTATAGTCCACTAGTTGATTAAACTCGCACGATGTTGTAGGATGTATCATATTTTTTTAATAAAATTCAAATATAATTGGCACTAATTTATTTACATTAAAAAAGACACTCCAAGTAATTTTATGTTTTAATGAAATTTGAAATGTATAGCTTTTAAATTACATGTAGAAATTTATTTACATTCTAAATAAACTTTTCCTTTGATAAAAAAGTTTCCTTTCAAGTTTTATGGATTAACCTTTTCTTTGATATTTAAAAAGTAGCTTAATAATGTGAAAAAAAGGCACTTTCTACGTATAAGTTTGTGTACATAGATGCATGAATAACGTAAAAACAAGCAACAAAATCGCATGGCCATTATTTGATAATGTTGAAATTAATAAATATAAAATTTCTAAAAGTTTAAAACTTCTGCCAGTGGTCACGTTTTTGAATTTTAAAGACAAACATGTGTAATGTTAACCACAATGAATTAACTAAATCAAATTAAAATAACTAAATATCACACGTCCGAGAATAGAGTAATTAAAAAGTAATTCTTGTATAAAAGATATAATTAAGGTTGCATTGAACCTGAACAAATTATGATATAAAATTTTTAGTATACTAAAATGATCACCTTTTATCTATTCTTATATGCTGAAAGGGAGTTTCTCCCCTCTAGCTGTATCAAATAAATTCGCTTTCTATGATTGTTTTCTTTGGTCACAACAAAGTCTCAACCAAAAACTTAGAGGAACAATTTACGAAGCTAGAAAAGTACATTCAAGTGTCAATAAAATCAAATTTTGAAAAGAGATCGTGTGTGTGTGTATATATATATATAGCTGCCAAATAAAAGCAATAATAAGTTTTTGTGTAATTTTGTAAAAGAAAGAAGAAATAAGTAGAAAATCAAAAATCACAGCATAACTTTTGGATTTGATAGAAACTCATGTTCTTCGATAATTCCATTTATAATCATACAACATGACAATCATAGGAGAATAGGCGGAAGAGCTGATTTATTCCTCTAGATCTGCATAGTTACTAACACAAATATCATTCTTGTCGGTAGAAGGATGCTTTTATATTAATCCTCTGGATCAAGAATTCGTCTTGCCTATTAGATTTTTTGAGTTCCCATCAAACATATTAATACTCCCTAGACATATTAAAGGTCATCTGCAATCAAGTTGCCACCAATGCTAGTTGTTCACCATCAAACTCGAATAAATTCTTGGAGGAATCGATGTGAGAATAATACCCTGCACTACGTCCACCCCCTTCACAACTCTTTCAAAGACAATATGCTTGTTGTCAACCAAGGTGTGGCAACCATGGTTATGAAAAATTGGAAATCATTGGCATTTGGCCCAACATTGGCCATGGACACTATGAAAGGCTAGTCATGGCTCAAGCTGTAACACAAAAATATGAGAAAATAAATCAATGAAAGGGTATAATTGAAACACTTTGAGCTAATCATTCAGACATAATTTCTTAGCAAATACAATTGAACAAATATGAAATTATTTCTCCCTCCAATTTTTCAACAAATTTCTTCTCATCTTTCACCAAAGGCATCCATCTCCCCTACCTACCCATCCTCCTGCTCAGCTTTTCTTTTTTTTGCTCCAAGTTTAATAATGAATTTTGGTTTCAGGAGAAAGAAAGAGCAGAGGTGGTGGAGGAAGAGGGGTAGAGAGAGAGAGATAAGATGACACACGGGTAGGGTCGACTTAGTCGATGTGGAAGTTCCATGAATTCAATGAGAGGAAGTTGAGGGAGGGCTAGTGGGATCGAGCCACCACTGAAGATGAATCGCCATCTCGGGGGAATCATCAATTTTGAGTTCTGAAATGGCTTACACATAGTTAAAAGTCTCAAAAAGGAATCTAAATCAATTCAGCAGATCAAAAACCATTGATCTGGGAAGAATTCAAGTTCTAATCATGTCAGAACCCTAAAGAACAGTATTTAGGTTCCAAAATAACCCAAAATGCTCAGCAGGAGAAAGCTCAATTAATCCTAAGTATAACTGATCCAAATCACTCAATTCAAACTTGAAGTCATTCCAGGAGCTTAATTAACCCTAAAAATCATAGAATCAACCCTAAATTCTTCCAGTTCATACAGAATTGTCCAATCTCAGGCTTGAAGTTGACTTTTACATTTTAAGTTCCACTGATTGAATTAAGGGTCAAGATAGGTTCAGTTATGCTCTAGGAATTGATTCATCATCTCAAACTTAGATTTTGAGCACTCCAACAGTGCTCTCAAGCACTTTCGCCTGGAATAAAAATGAGGTATGTTCGTCAGAAGTCTCAGGAGGTTCTCAGTCCAATTTGAGGATCTAAGTAGGTTCTACAAGGTCCACTGAAGCTTCTAGATCTATTTTTCAGCTTAGATTAGCTCTAACTGGGCTTCTCCAACTCTGCCAAAGTTGGAGAAGACAGAGATCAAGAGAGAAAGATTCTCATCAAAACTCAAGTCTAGCCACAAGGATCTAATCCTTAGACCTTCCTCAAGTGATCTGGAGCTTCATGTGAAGTTCTGAAGGCTGAAGTGTAGATTTAGTTCACCGGAGCTCGCTGGAGCTCCGGTGAACACCATAAGAGTTCGTTAAATGTGGATTCCTGATGAAACTCCGCAAGGATGTTCTTAAAAGCTCCCTGAGGTCACAAGGAACCTCAAGATCTAATTAATTACTCAAATTAGTGATCAAACTTTAGGAATTGCCTTGAATTCAGTTAAGATAGATTCTGAGTTCACTTAAATTCCAAATTCATCCTCTCACTCAATTGAGTGAGGGAAAAAACTCAGATGAGTCTTGCGATGGTTTCTGGATATGTGATTAGGTGATAAGACTCCTCCTGAGCCGCCATTGACAGCGAGCTCAGGAGGTTGAGATGAGATTAGGCATTTTAAATATATATGTTAATTAAGCTAATAGAGATGTGGATCGGGGCTCTGAAGTGGTGTAGAAGTGATGAAGGGCCCCTGGTGGATGTGTTCTATGCCAGAGTGCCTCCGCCGTGGACAACGGATGTCTCCGGTGAAGGTGTAGTGGTTTAGGCGCATAAGTAGATAAAAGTGTATAGTTAATGAAGTAGAAGTGATCATGAAGAGGTGTGGAGTGTGATCAGTGATACAAAAAGACAAGATAATGCTCCAAACGAGCTCAAAGAGCTCGCCGGAGCTAGAGAAGATGACAGAAAACTAAACATTTAAGCTATCCTAACTAACTAACTATCTAAACTATGCTAAGCTACACTAAGATAAAACCTAATTCTACTGTTACCTGGATAAAGGAGGTAGGAGATCTTCGTCGAAGGATTGTGACAGAGGAGGAAATCAGAGGGAAGGGGAAGAAGTTTGACGGGCGAATTCGCAGAGTGGAAGCGAAGTTCGGAGTCGTCACCTTGATCAAAGACGCAGCGGAGGATGACGGAGCTCGGTGGATGGTGGAAATGATCGGAGGAAGTGCGTGGAAGTGGAGGTAGGCCGTCCGAGTAGGATGGAATAGCCTATCAGTTAGCTACAGTTGGGTGAAGAGGGTAAGGAGCTAACCACTCAACTCGAAGGTATGGCGGGCTATTAATAGGTGATGGTAGAGGTAGAGGGGAATGTATCTGGACGGGTAAGAGTCTAGGTTCACTGAAACCACCGGCGTCTCCTCCGACGTCGGTGAGCTCAACTCCTAGACCTAAATAGGATTAGAGAATCATCCAGTCCATCAGATGGAAAGGGGAGAGTGAGCGGAAGCTCTGGAATAGCGGTGGAGGAGTTCAGGCGAAGGATGGGCGGTGATCAAACGATGTGGTGACCGGACGCTCTCGGTCGTCTAGTGCGAGGAAGAAGAAGAAGAGGAAAAAGAAGACAATGCTCACAGGGGATGTAAATGAAATAAAAACTAGGGACTTTATTGAAAGAAAAGGACTCGATTGACATGAATCCTAAGGACCAAAATGCAAAAAAAGGCATTTTAAGTTAAATTTAATTTAATTCTTTTCCAACTTTTTATATAATTATAAATTAGATAAATATTATACAAATGCCTTGAATTTACATTTTTGAACTTTTTAGCTTTATTTATTTTAATTGATTAAATTACTTAAGTTATTACATACTTAGTGTTAAATATTTATAATGTTAAATTAAATATTAATTAGGTAGCTAAATATTTATAATTTGAGTTAAAATTATTATTTAAATTATTAATAACATTAATTGACATTTAATTTAGTATTATTAAATTATTTATGGTCCTTTAATATATTATCCCTTATATTATAATTAAACCCTAAATAGACATATTCCTAGCTAATTAACTAGGGAAATTAGTTAATTAGGGATATTTAAGAGCCATGATGAGTCTCTCATCAAACCCCCAAGCCAAAGTTTTGCTAGTCCCTAGCAAAATTAACAAAGAAATATGATGATTTAAATATCAGGGTGTTTAAATTATTATAAGTAAATCTAAATAGAGGAATGCTTAGGTCAAAATTTTTCAATATTCAAAGTTTTATACTTTTATATTTTAAATAAATATCCATAAATATGCAAAGCATTTGCGGGAATATCTTTACTTTAGACTCAAAAACTTAAACACTTTTCAAAATACGTATTTGTTAAAAATAGAATCTTTGACGAAAATTTCCTTAAGATTAGAATTTAGAAAACCCGCTTGTTCTTTGTATTTGTTCTCAATCCTAGAAACTGTTTGCCACTCTGAATCGGAGTTTAAAAATTGATACGTTGTAGTATAGCCGATAAAGCGCGAAAACAAATAAAATTTATGCTTGAATGGAAATCTGAGGTCGAACGCACGGAGCAATCAGCTAATCAATCTCAATATCACAATTCTAAGTAAGAGATATAAAAAATTGGAATCAAAAGTTGATTTAGAACTATTCAAGAATGATATATCAATATTTCAAATATCAATGTATAAAAAATGATGGGTTAAAATGGTGATTTGAATCACCAATTAACCCTTTTAATTAAACTTAAGTATCTCAATAAATCAACAGTGAATCCAACCAAATATTCCACGTCAACCAAGTTAAATAATCCAACAGTAGAACCAACACCAACAAAACACAGCTTCACAGAAGAGGCAAAGGCCTCTCTTCTCCTTCAAGCCTTATTGGGAGGCCCAAGCACAACACAGAGGCATGAAAGCCTCTCAAAGAGCAGAGGCTTAAAGGGCAAACCCCCCCTCTCTCTCTTTTCTCCTCAAACCTGACCTACTCGGGTAACTGGATCCAAACCTGGGTCAAACCCGCCTGCGTGAATGGCGAGCGAGGCATGCATGCGCTGAGCACGTGGCTGAGGGACCCGACCCCTCATGACTGGGCGAGGGGCTCTCTTCACAAAAGCAATATAACCCACATGGAGACTTTTGAAGTTAACAATGTGGGACTATGTGATGAGTTGCGACTCATCATAGCTAAATTGCCTAAGTTAAGCTAAAAACTAAGTTAAACACTATGGAATTAACACATAAAAGGGTTAAGTGTGGGAATAACAGAGAAGACCTAAAACATCAATTTTGTGCGAAAAATGCATAATTAGGTCAATTATTAATAAATACAAAATGGTGATCCAATTGCAAATTGAACACACAAATAAGCTCAAACTCCAAATCAAAAGTAAAATTAACTTCTAATATGTTCAATTAAGCTTCATTAAAAACCTTGTTGCATTTGGACATCATTATGGCCTTGCATTTAGAGATTCTCATTTAGGTCCTTAGTACATCACATTTCATGCTTAGACATTCTTCCAAGGACTTATTTGTAACCTGCAGGGACCCTTTTGTAAGGCCATAAGGTCTCTTCTGAAATGAATTCCTACCACTTATGGGCCTCCATGCAGTTTTTCTACCCCTTCGCGCAAGGGTGTCTTATGCAATTGCATCATTAGACCCAGTGTCGCCTGCAGTGCTTCGCGGACCACTGTTCACCGCAAAGAACTGAGAGCATCATGGTCGTTCACACATTAATCCTCCTGATCCATGGTTCGCATTCAATCGAACCTTCGCACGACTTGGCACGTGCGATCACCACTTCACCCAGATCCCATCCTACTACCACAATTTGATTTGAATCCCTGCACGCGCCTCTCCTCTCATCCTCACCACCCACACCCTAATTTCTTAATCCCATTGCGCTGTGAGGAGATTCACTCATCACTGTACTTAAGCTCCTCCACTAATCGCGTGCGCATCGACCGCTCCCTCCTCCTTGAGTGATCATTTTCATCCACTCTCCAGTTCTCTCCCCCATTTCTTGGTCGTTGGTGACAGTAGCAGCCTTCCCTCCACAATTCATCGCCACAGCAACCCCTGTGGATCCAGGGGTACCATCCGTTGGAGTCCTCCTCATCCCCATTCGTTGCTGTAGCGACTAACTGCAGCCCAGGCATCCCATTCTTCCTTTAGATTAGATTTTTATTGCTTTCTAGGAGTAGGAGTAATTAGAGTTAATTTGATGATTGTTTAGTTTAGGTTAGGAGTAGATTTAGAGTAGAATTCGCACTCCACTTCCTCTGATCATTTCAGATCAGATGGGATGATTTCAACCCCCCCCACTGATCATTAATTCCCCCTTCATGTTTTCACTTCTCATTCTATTTTCCCTCAATTTTAGTTTTGCTAATCATCCCTTCATCGGGTCTAATTTCATATCTGAGGACCTTGTGTCTCAGATCTGAAATTAGCGCCACAAATCACCTTGGGGGGTCTCCCACTCATTTTGCAAAGCCACAAAGACCCCCCCAATCTTGTTTTATAAACTCGAATCGCTCGATCATGTTTGAAATGGTTTTTAATGTCCAATTCAGTGTGTTGGAATGTATTTTGAGCTTCATGGATTTGATTGAGCTTTTTGAGATTTTAAGTGCTTGATTAGGTATATGCAAGGATTCCAATGGTTTTGAGTTTTGCTTTGATTATATGGATGAGCATGTATCTAATTTAAGCCTTATAATGGAGAGTTCTATCAAGGAGAATCAGTCTCCCTGATTTGAGGTAGAACAATGACTCAACAGATGCTGATCATATCACAAAATCATCTTGATCATCCATCAATGGTGTTCAAGAAGATCGAGTGATTAGATCAGTAAAAGATCCCAAGAAAAAGCCCAATTTGGGGCGACATTCTTCTCTCCATTTACCCAATTTCATGATCTCTTATTGGATGTTTTGATTGAATCTAAAAAGGATTTTTCAATTGAGAATGAAGGAGATCTGAAATGGATTTTAAAGGGGATTGCAATCTTTTTTTTTTTATGAATGTTGAATTCAGATCTCCTTATTTGGTTTAAAAGAGATTTTTAAACAAGAATGAATTTCTGATTTTGGATCTTACATTTACCAAATTCCAATCAGATTTGATGGATTTGAGTTTTGGCTGCAACAATATCCTTGAAATTGCATTCTAGACATCTAATGTATTTTGGAGCAGCTAATTTTGTTGATGATTTTTAGTAGCTATGGTTGCTAGTTCTGCTGCAGCTGATGCTGCAATTGTTGCTGCTACAATTGCAGTTGTCCTCTGTTGGATTGAAAATCGGTAGGGCAGTAGGCTGGACTTTGAAGTTGATTAAAGAGCTGACATGTTTATTTGTTATATTCAATGTTGTACAAGCTTTCTTGTAACTGAAATGAACTTTAATTACATTTGAATTGCTTGTAACCTTGTTTAAATTCTTCTTTGTCAGCTATGTTAAGTACCTAACTGTCCAATATGAGATTTTAATGTTAAATTAACTGAAAATCTTGTTTAATTGCTTGAACACCTTATATCATGCTTGTTGAATGTTTCTAACTATTTAAACCATTTGTTCAGCCATTCATTAGAATTTAGGATCTTAGGATTCACTTTAAAACTCTTTGAAGATCCTAAAATGGGCTAAAATTGTAAATAAATAAAAATAATTTAAAAATTCAAAAAAATAAAATAAAGGTTTAGTGAGTAGGATTAAATAATTATCTACACATGTACAAAATTTTTAGGTTATCTGAACCCTCGCACTGGTAGAACATACCACTTGACGATCCAGTATACCTCTTAACTTAATAAAAAATCCCTAAACTAAAAATGACAAAAAGATACTCTTTCTCGCATCTCTTTCTTTCTCTCTCATTCCCTACCTCTACAAAATATATAAAACCCATAAAAATCAGAAAAACCCCAAAAATACTTGAAAATACCATGTATACTATGTATATACTTGTATATATAAGGTATATATTAAGCTATATATGTAAATAGTGTAAAATATGTTTATAAACTATATAAATAACTTATGTATATATTCTATAATGTAAATTAAGTATTTAAGGTAAATTATTATTTATATAACTTATCTGTATAATTATTTATTAATTATATTAACTTATATGTACTATAAGCTACATAATTATAGAAACCCTAATAAATTAACTTATTTATAAATAATATTGTACATACATAATTATATATGTATTATGTACATAATGAACCCTGTAACATAATTTAATTATATATATATAATAAATACCTAATTTGTTAATTTACTAGCTAAGTTATTAGATTAAATTAAAATAAATTAGTAATTTAAGTTATAACTGAACTAACTCATATTGTACATTTATATTATTATATTTTAAGTAAATTAAGCTAATTTAACTATATTTATAACATATTATGCTATTTATAACTTAAATTATATTTATACACCCTGAAATCACCTATTTAAATGTAAATAAACCAAAGTAAATCATGTGAAATATAATAAAAATATGTATTAAATACTTTATTATATTTATTAACTCTGTATATGGTTAATTAGACCATTAATTAACTAATTGATACGTTAATTAAGAAATAAATCTAAAAATCAATATGTATAAAGTGTAAACTTTAGGTAATTTATTTATAAAGTAAACATAATTAATTATGTAAATAAATTATATAATTAAGTAGACCTATGTAATTACTTTAAAACCCTATATTTTATTTTTAATTTATAAAAATTAATGGCCCTCAAATTGAGGGCCAAACATACCAAATCAGATGCAGATGAACGCTGGTGCAACGCCTATGAGGCATGAGATAGTGCCATATCCGGTGTTGAAGAGCCCCTGAGCACCTTAAGTTGTTTTTGCACTATCAACTTCCCAATCGTCAAGCGCTGGGCACGAAACCAACACCCCTCTCCCTTCGAGCATATATTCTGACTTTGATAATGGCTTGTAATGAGATTAATGTGTGCGGTGTGAGCTGGGAGCCTAGCACTGTGCATGGGCCTGTGTAAGCCTAATATTGAGCATAAAATGAGATTAATGGGTTAATTAATGAATCAGGGTGGCTCTAGTAGACATTTGGTCCTACCCTTAGAGGGTACTATGTATTCCTCGAAAAAGTCGCCTACCAATTAAAAACCATAATTTTTTTATTAGTGAACAGTAATGAGTGCCTAATTAACAAGTAAAGAAGGGGTGAAGAGAAGAAGTGATAGCCTGCGAGATGCTAAGTGTTGAGGAGTCGTAGAGCAACTGAGTATGAGAACTGAAAGAACACACAGAGAAAAAGACATGTGCATGTGTAGTATGTATACAAGTATATAGTATAAATACAATATATATATGTACACTGTAAATAAATATATATGTATACGTAGTATAGAATGTTTGAGCTATATATGTACATAAATAACATAATAGCTTTAGTGACAGATAAGTGTGTCACTGTAGATAGAATAAGTGTCATCGTAGACCTTCTTTTTGACCTTAGTTTATGTACATACTTTTCCTAAGGTTTAGTGACGTTTATATATGTCGCTATACATATTATATATGTTACTATAGATGTTATCATATTAAGTTAGTATGCTATATGTTATAACATATTATTGTATAGATATGTAAGTATTGTTATTATAAGTTATTAATAGATAGAATATAGTATTTAATTATAGTGTTTGATGCTTATTTGTAAATAGATGTTTGCAAGCATTTTAGTTCATTCTTTTGTACATAAATTATTTCATTCTTTCTTTCATTAATTCATATTTGTACATAAAATTAATCTTTTTGGAATTAAAGAATAATATTGGATTTAGAGAGTGATGTATATCAATAACTGTCTCCCAGTGAACGACCTGGAATAAATCAGTAAAATTTGTGACATATACTACGATAATGATGTTTTTTTTATATGAACCCGTAGTTGATCTCTTCATATTTTTGATCTTCTTGAACACTATGTCCCACACCCTTCTTCGCACAATTGCGGACAAGGAAGCTCCTGAATTGAGGATGAAGGGGTGGCTGGCTTCTCCAATTGATGACTTGAGCGTGCACTTGGAGCGGAGCTGCTTCACCTGGGCATGGAAGTAAGGAAGAACATGGAGTGAAGAAGATGGTCGTGGTCGGAGGAGGGCACAACGGCAGAGCTCTAGTGGCGACTTGAAAATCACAACACGGCCTCGCGGCCTCGTCAAAATAGCTCAAAAGGTATGCCAGAGCACGGTGAACGTGGTGGTGGTGATTTCATGATGTTTAGGTGTGTGTGTGTGTGGTACGAGGTCGGGGTGGAGCTGCGAAGGTGATGGTGTTCGAGGTGATGGGAGAGTCGCTAATTGGTGGAATTAACTTAGAGCTTTAGTCGGTGGGGTCGCAACGAAGCTTATGAGGGTGGTAGCAGCGAGATTCGTGCAGTGGAGAGGCGGATAGGCGTCACCGGGGCTTCGCTAGAGCGGAGGAAGGCGAGGGCGTCGGGGTGTGTTGAGTGGTAGATTGGGAGTGTACGTGAGGGGGAAGTGATGTAGAGGGAGAGAGGAAGAAATAAGGGATCTTAGAGGTTTAAGGAGGCTGGAGAGCTCCGATTGTGGCTGACTGGAGTCGGAGAAGGAGATAGAGATGGCGAGGCGGCAACGGTGAATGAGGCAAAGGAACGCCCTCCCTTTGACCAGAGAGGTGCATGAGGAAGAGAGGGAAACGATGGCACCTCCAATTTGATGGTTGGAGGTGCAGAGGAGCAGGACGGAGAGAGGTCACTAGAGGATGAGAAATAGAGGTATTTGGCTCGCCAAAACTTGCTAAAGAGATAAGGTAGGGGTTCTAGGGCTTAAATAGAGCTCCAAAGAAGACTCTAGATCAGGAAAGAGCTCGGATGTGCTCTTTAGGAAATCAAGAAACACCCATTGATTCAATGCATTCTCACGCACAAATGAAAGGGTTTTAGGAGTTAGGATCTATCCCAATAAGTTTGTTTAGATGTGAACATCAATCCCACCAAATTTGGTAGGATTTAATTGCCATTAGAGTAGGATTTGGTCCGGTCAAAGCTCGCCTGGAGGTCGGTTGACCTCCAATGGCGACAAGGACCATTCTGCAAAGAAGATGAAGAATTTAGGGGAAATTTGTAAGCATTTCAAAAGCTGAGGGGCAATTTGAGATAATAAGAGTCAGACTTTGACCAAAATGCAAACTAAGTCGAAATGATCTTTGATTGGGCCTAAATTTTGGTACAAACCTAATTTTGACCCAAGGAATCTGATAGTGAAGTCATATTTAGGTTTTGAAAAAGTTTGACTGGGTAAATTACGTAGAAACCCAAATTAGGGCAACTATCTTTCTGAGATTCTGTTTTAGGTCAAAATGGGTTCTAATTGTCAAATTAAAGATACCAAACCTTATAGAATATTTTTATATAATTTATAGAAGGTTTAGGTGAATTTTATCCTGACCAAAACCTTAATGAATTAAGCAAGTCTGTTTTTAGGGTTTCAGATGTCATTTAATTCTTGAAATGTATGAAAACCCGATACTATCTGCA
Source organism: Thalassia testudinum (assembly GCA_037157565.1). Classification (NCBI taxonomy): domain Eukaryota; kingdom Viridiplantae; phylum Streptophyta; class Magnoliopsida; order Alismatales; family Hydrocharitaceae; genus Thalassia; species Thalassia testudinum. The sequence continues at coordinate 44,247,266 of JAZHRO010000059.1, forward strand.
TAGACCTACTTATTAGACATTAATGACCATATGACCTTTAATGAACCCCTAAAATACCCCGTGGTTATTCTGTATTTGTAATAAGATGGTAAAATTGCAGAAATAACCCTATTTTCATCTTTTCTTCTCAAAATAGAATATTAAGCACTTAGGACCCCCTGATGGTTATGCAGGAGCTTTTATCAACTTTATTAGACCAAATTGAGCTAGTTATAGCTCATGATGGTGTTCCCATCAGAAACTAAGAGGTCAAGATGTTTTAAGAAAACCAAACTCCAAGATTGGAATTTAAATTTTAACTAAAAAATTCAACAGACTTAAGTTAATCCTCAGGTTTGTGAAATCTGATTTTTATCAACCTGAGTTTTTGCAATTAACTAGATACCCTTTATTAACCAAACTCAGAGTTGGTAAAATCCCTAATCGGTCAGCCCACAGTACCAAGGACAGACTTCTTGACCTAGGGTTTTGTCCATCTGTCTCCTTTAGGTCTCAACTGCCAGTCTTCAAAACCTGATTTCTTAGGCTTCACTACCCAATGCAAAGGTTCAGTAGATATGATTTTAAAGCATTCGTGCTCGTGAGAAGAATTGTCCTAAAGGCATCTAAAGTTGCAAAAATCCAGATCCTAAGATATCAATTTCCAATCCAGGTTATTCCAATTCAAGCCTTTGGCTTGGCCATACTTAGATTTGGTTACTTTCTCCTCACCAGTTTTCTATCCTGAGGTCAACACTTTTTTGTGTATATCTCCTTGGTGGACCACTAGGTCTCTTATTCCTAAAATTTATCTCGATATTTTTTTTAACTCTTTTCTATAGGATAAAACACCCATATGTAGCGAGGTGTTTCTTTATTTGATGGAGGAAAGGGTAGCATCCATTTGTACCGAGATGCTTTATTTAGTGGAAAAATTAAGCTTTTAATTACTAATATAAACAAGTATATATATGTTTTTGTCTTCTTTTTCTTAAGAAAAATTATACCCCCTATTATTATTTTTTATGGTTTTATGTATTTTTAATTTTTGTATTTGTATATTTTTACTTTTATCTACCAATACACTTAGTGTAAAATTTTCACTTCACACCCCCCCAAGCCAAAATATTACAATGTCCTCATTGTAAAAAGGGTGCAAAAAGATTTACACTTCACTTAGTGTAGGGTGATGGAAGGAGTCGGATAGAGCAGATCAAAGATCTCTGTGTGAACGATTTCTATTCTGACAATAGTCAGAGTAGTCAATCGAACTTAGTGAAGGATAAGATAGATAAAGAAGTGACAACTAGGTACAGACTCAATGTATAGGTAGAGAAAAGTGTGGAAAGTAGGAAACAGCATATGCAAAGTGTGTGGATGGATGCTAAGTTTTACACTTTTAGCTAAGCGTAAACCCTAGTAGATTACTGGAGCATGTAGCAGTCTCCAGCAAGCATGAGTTTCTAAGAAAGGTTTAAGGCATTGACCATTAACTTTGAAGGATTGATCCTTGTTGGGTTCAGTGATTTCGACAACTCCGTTGTAGAAGACTCTAACAACTATAAATGGGCCTATCCATTTAGATCTAAGTTTACCAGGGAAAAGCTTAAAACGGGCATCAAAGAGCAACACCTTCTGACCAGGTGCAAAAGACTTGCGGGAAATGTGTCTATCATGGAAGGCTTTTAGCTTTTCCTTATACAACTTTGAACTCTCATAGGAATCATGTCGGAGTTCCTCAAGTTCGCTAAGCTGCAACCTACGGTGACCACCAGCCTTCACGAGGTCAATATTACAGGCTTTATTTGCCCAATAGGCCTTGTGTTCAATTTCTACGGGAAGATGGCAGGGTTTCCCGTAAACAAGTCTATATGGTGACATGCCTATTGGTGTTTTGTGGGCAATCCTATAAGTTCACAAAGCCTCGTCTAAACGGGAAGACCAATCCTTCCTATCGGATTGGATTGTCATTTGAAGGATCTTTTTGACCTCCCGATTAGAGACCTCGGTTTGCCCATTGGTTTGGGGACGATAAGGTGTAGTAAAATGATGTGTAACCCATATTTTCTAAGTTCCTAAACTGGGCGTTGTTAAAATGGGATCCTTCGTCAGAAATGATGGCACATGGTACCCCAAAATGAGCGATAATATGACTCTATATGAAAGGAATGACAACTCTGTGATCGTTTGTGTGTGTGGGTATGGCTTCTATCCAACGAGATACATAATCAACTACAAGTAAAATATACTCGAAGCCAGAGGAGGACGGGAATTGTAACGAGCGCGTACCCCAGACGTCTTTTAAGACGTCTGGGAGGTGGCCCAGACGTCTGTCAAGACGTCTGGGATCACATCCAGACGTCTGACCAGACGTCCGGGATAGTTTACAGACGTCTGACGAACAGTTATGCTCGCACGGGATATTCGTCTGCGCGCCTGTGCGCGCAGACCTGCGATCCGCATCTTCTCTGCGGCTGCAGGCGACTGCGACCGTCTCTCCCTCCTCTCCGCGCGGCGTTAAAAGGGGGAGGGGGCGCGCCTCCCCTCCCGTCTCCACCATCTTCCTCCTTCTCTCCTGCCTGTGCGCGAGAGCGAACGGACGCGAGGGCGCAGCGGCAGCGGCGGCCGCAGCAGGCGCGGAGGAGCTGCGGCGTGCGAGGGCGGGGCTCTGCCGTGAGGGCGAGCTCGCCGGGAGCGGCTTGGCCGGCCGGCGGAGGGCGCAGGGGGCGCAGAGCGTCGCGAAGAGGGACCTGCTGCGGGCGGAGCAGCGGACGCGCGAGGTGCGACGCGGGCGGCGTCGCGAGCGGAGGCCGAGCGAGGTTCTGATTCTGGAAAAATCTCCAGAATCAGACGTCTGGACTGATATCCAGACGGCAAGGTCGACGTCTGTGTGATCATACAGACGTCTGAAAGGTGAGTTCCGCTTTCTCCTTCTTTTTGTCGACTGACCGTACTGAGGGAGGAGGGTTGGCTGTGCGCAGGTGTTCGGATTCGTCATCCTTTGCGAATCCGACGTCTGGAAGTTGCACCAGACGGCGGGAGTGACCTCCAGACGTCCGGAGAGACCATCGGACGTCTGGGATCTAGGAGAGACGTCGCCACAGACTTCTGGACGTCCGGGGAACCAAGCCGAACAGGTAATTCTCTGATCCACCGTTTAAGACGTCTGGAAGGAGTTCCAGACGTCTTATTTTGCACAGTATTGTCTTTCTCGACCCGTTAGGGCCCGTTTGGGCTCCGTTTTCCGCGATTCGAGTTGCGTTCGTTTCAGAATTTATTCCTCTACCCGCCTACAGTAGCTATACACTGTTTTGAGACACTCCTTGTGTTTGATCCTTGTGATAGGACCTTGTTCGGTTGCAGTCTTGAGAGTCGCGGAGGCGCGCGGGATTCCCGACCACGCCCCCATTACTTCCGTTGTACCTGGTAGAGTGGTTTTATGTATTAATAAAATCTGTTAAAGTATGGAACCATAACTAGAACCTAGGGCATTGCATGAATCCTAGGGCCGGAAAACTAGATTGTATGATAGATTCTAGGATATGGCATGAATCCTAGGATGGAAAAACTAGTGGAATGTACATTACTGCAGTCTTGGAAAAATGGAAAGGAATATATAAAGCTGCCTGTAAATTTAATTAACAGCTGCCTGTTATGCATAGAGAATCATGTTGAGATCATGGAATGTGAGAACGTGAATCTGGAAAGTGAAACATATGATGTTCTGAGATAAAGAGCTGGAACCCTACGGGGAATTAGGAGTGGAACTCCTGGAAAGAAAAGGAATGGAACTGAGATGTAGTTTGTACTGTCTCTTGGGTACGCAGTACCAAGGGAAGTACCTGTACCTGTTTTAGTGCAGAGTGGGGCCAGCCGCCCCAGGGACCCGGGGTTAGGCTTGGCCGCTCTGTACCGACTTGTTGGCCCTCGTGTACGTAGTACCGAGGAGAGCTAGTAGTGTTAGGAGAGTACTAGCTACCCCACGGGCCCCGGGGTTCTGCTAGCCTCCTTCACCGACTTGTTAGGCCCACTAGGGCAAACCAGGGTAGTCAGGCGAGGGTGCGCGGACTGTGGAGGGGCAAGGCCCCGGTTTGGTTACTGTGGAGGGGCTCTGCCCTGGTTCCGTGCTGTGCTTTGGGCGCACCCGTTAACGGAAACGACTGACCGCGTGCCAGTACGGGCTAGCTACCTGTGCGTTTATCGCGCGTGCCGTAGTCACCGTTACGTCTGTCAGTGACCTTGGGGTGGTTGACTGAGGGTAGGATCACCACGGGGGACTCTCCCGGCCAGGAGAGCACCACGTGCTACTTCTACTGTTGGAAAAGACTGCAATCAAGATCGTCCCACGAGGACATTCGAGATCAAGTAAAGGATCTGAGAAGTAAATGAAATAGTGAGAAAAATTGAAAGATGTAAATAAAGGAAGTAATAGAACATAACAGCTACTGTACACTCTACTGTTGCCTTTAGTTAGTTTGCCACTCTACTCAGCGTTTTGCTGACGTGTTACACTCGTTACCTTTTTCAGGACCAGGTGTTGAGCAGCCAGGGTCGGCGGCTGCAGAGGACGCTGGGCCGAGTAGGGTCCAGTAGAGTTGCCACAGCTTTGCACCTTCTTTTGTTTCTGTTCTAGTGAGTAGTTTTGTTTCCGCTGTACCTTCTTTACCTGCAGTTTTTGTTATCTGATAAATGTTGTTTTACTGTTGTGGTGGTGCCTACTGTAGTAGTTCTTTCCTTACTGCTGTACTTTCTTACTGTTAGTTATATTCATGCTGAATGTGGTTTATTTTACTGTCTTTTGGTTACTTCCTCGTTGGACGACTGGGTCTTGGGATTAGTCAAGTCGGTCCGGTTCTCGTGTCTCGTAGGGACTCGGGAACCGGGTCATTACAAGATGGTATCAGAGCAAGGTCGTCCCGAGAAGTGAATCAACTGACTGGAAAATAACCAATTCACATGTTTATAGCTAGAGTAGCCACCACAACATATCTCTTGACTTGAGCTCTTAGAAGTGTTGTTAGGTGCCGTCTGTTTTGACGTTTCCGTTTTGTTTCGCGTCTCCTTGCAGGAGATGCCTCGTCGTGGGACTGGCGAGACTGGCCGCGGGCGCGGCCGTGGGCGAGGACGGCGAGGTGGACGTGCTGTCGTTGACGTCTCGGTGGACCAGCCACCACTCCCTGGCATCCAGGCCCAGGACCTCGCCAGACTGATACGGGATATTGTACGAGAGGAGCTCCACCCACCGCCCCGAGCACCTCCTCCTGGGGTTGCAGAGGGGGAGTCCTCTGTGGGACCACGCGACGGACGCGGCGCCGGACACGAGGGAGGGGATGGGCCCCTGCCGCCCCCACCTTCCTCCGACACTTCTGTACACGAGGCACCTTCGCCTGGAGGTGCACCAGCACCTCCCCTACAGCACCACTTCGAGCTTTTCGGACAGTTCCGGAAGCTGAAGCCCCCCTCCTTCAAGGGGGATGAGGACCCGACCGAGGCAGAGGACTGGCTTGAGCAGCTGGAGAAGATCTTCGACACCCTTCGCCCCCCGGTGGAGTGCCGCGTGGCCTTTGCCACGTACCAGCTGGAGAGTGCGGCACACCGATGGTGGAGGGCGGTCCGGGGACAGGAGAGGGACGAGCCGACGTGGGACCAGTTCGTCACCCTCTTCTGCGAGCAGTACTTTCCCCAGACGTGGCAGGACCAGAGGAGGCGGGAGTTCCACACTCTCCGCCAAGGGACGATGACCGTGAGCGCGTACCGCACGCGTTTCTTGGAGCTGTCCCGCTTTGCAGCGACAGCGGTAGCCACTGAGGAGGAGCGCCTTTGGAGGTTCACCGAGGGGCTCCGGCCTGCGATCCGGGGGTATGTCAAACCCCTGAAGCTGCCGACGTTTTCGAGGGTGGTAGAGGCAGCCATGACTTACGAGGAGACCAACCCGTCCGCGCGAGAGACCGACGGCGGGCGGAAGAGGCCCTTTCAGCCAGACTTCTCACAGGGCCGGCGAGAACGGAGACACGTGGCGTCCGCAGGAGAGCCGTCACGTTGTGCAGGGCCATCAGTGGCCTTTGGGGGCCCTCGACAGGGGCCAGTCGCCAGCACCGGACCCCCGCCTAGCCGACAGCAGGGACTCACTGAGGGCGGGAGTCGGGTTCCCCTCTGCTACCAGTGTGGCCAGCCGGGCCACGTCAGGAGGGACTGCCCATCTAGGGCAGGAGGTCAGCAGATACTTTCCGCGCAGAGCACTGGAGGGCGCGCAGGAGGCCGCGGTTTCCAGGCGCGAGGAGGAGGACCGCAGTCGCGAGGAGGGTACCGGCCGACACCTACCCGTCCGACGCAGAGTGTGGCTGCTTCGTCCGCACCTAGAGCTGAGGGGCGTATCAACGCCCTAACACACAGGGACGCCAGAGCTTCGGGATCCGTGGTAGCAGGTATGGTTTCAGTTTCTGGCAGACTCGTTTACACGCTTTTCGATTCCGGCGCTACGCACTCGTTTGTCGCAGACAGTTTCGCAGTTAGTTTGGACCAGGATTATACATTGTTAGAGAACCCGTTCGTAATCAGAGGTCCGAGTGGTCAGCTGTTTGTAGCTGAGGAGGTGTACACGGGTTGCGGGGTCAGCATCGGGGGACACAGCCTGCCAGCTGACCTGATTATGATACAGATGGAGGACTTTGGGGTGATCCTAGGGATGGATTGGCTGTCCGCTTACCACGCCTTGGTAGACTGCTTTGAGAGGAAGATTGTCTTCTCCATTCCGGAGTTGCCTTCCTTCGAGTTTCACGGGAAGCCAGTGGACGGAGGTTTCAGGTGCATTTCGGCACTTCGGGCGGCGAGACTTTTGAGCCAGGGGTGTGAGGGCTTCTTAGCTTGTGTGGTGGCAGAGCACAGCCCCGTGGCAGACTTCCAGAGCATCCCGGTGGTCAGAGAGTACCCCGACGTGTTTGCAGACGAGTTACCAGGACTACCGCCCGAGCGTGAGATCGAGTTTGAGATCTCACTAGTACCAGGGACCAACCCCATCTCCACCGCGCCATACAGGATGGCACCGCTTGAGCTGCGAGAGCTCAAGTCTCAGTTGCAGGACCTTTTGGAGAAGGGTTTCGTGAGGCCCAGTGCGTCTCCCTGGGGAGCCCCGGTACTGTTTGTGAAGAAGAAGGATGGGACCCTGCGCCTTTGTGTGGACTACAGACAGCTGAATAGGGTCACCATCAAGAACAGATATCCGCTGCCGAGGATTGACGATTTGTTTGACCAGTTGCGGGGTGCCACGGTGTTCTCCAAGATCGACTTGAGGTCTGGATACCACCAGTTGAGGATCAAGGAGACCAACGTCTCCAAGACAGCTTTCCGCACCCGGTACGGACACTACGAGTTTTTGGTCATGCCGTTTGGGCTGACCAATGCCCCCGCTGCTTTCATGGACCTGATGAACCGGGTGTTCAGACCGTACTTGGACCAGTTTGTGGTGGTTTTCATAGATGATGTACTCATCTATTCTAGAGATCGGACGCAGCACGGACAGCACTTGCGGATGGTTCTGGACACTCTGAGACGACGCAGGCTGTACGCCAAATACAGCAAGTGCGAGTTCTGGTTGAGGGAGGTGACCTTTTTGGGTCATGTGATCTCTGGAGACGGCCTGGCGGTGGATCCCGCCAAGGTCGAGGCAGTGCTCAGGTGGGAGAGACCGCGTTCAGTCACTGAGATTCGCAGTTTCCTGGGACTGGCAGGTTACTACAGACGGTTCATCAGAGGGTTTTCGCAGATTGCACGTCCTATGACACAGTTGACTCGGAAGGATGTGCTTTTCACTTGGACAGACGCCTGTGAGGCGTGTTTTCTGGAGCTGAAGGAGAGGTTGACCTCGGCTCCCGTGCTCACCATTCCTGACAGTAGTGGCGGGTTCGTTGTGTACACGGACGCTTCCTTGCAGGGGTTAGGAGGTGTGCTCATGCAGAGGGGTCACGTGGTCGCTTACGCTTCGCGGCAACTGAAGCCCCATGAGCATACCTACCCTACCCACGACCTAGAGTTGGCAGCTGTTGTCTTCGCGCTGAAGACATGGAGGCATTACTTGTACGGTGAGACCTTCGAGATTTTTACAGATCACAAGAGCCTCAGATATCTTTTTGACCAGAAGGAGCTCAACATGAGACAGAGACGTTGGTTGGAGCTCCTGAAGGACTACGACTGCAGCATCTCCTACCACCCGGGAAAGGCCAATGTGGTGGCTGACGCCTTGAGCCGTAAGGCGCCCGCACGCTTGGCCAGTCTACAGTTACAGAGTTGGAGCCTTTTGGAGGAGGTGGGCAGTTGGCGACCTCTAGAGTTACGAGGGTACTGTGGGGCAGTGACGGTGACACGGCAGACCAGACCAGAGTTGATAGACCGCATCATCACGGGACAGATGGCCGATCCGTACTTGCAGTCTTTGCGCGACAGAGTACTGTCAGGGGACCCAGGGGACTTCTCTTTCACAGACCAGGTGTTACGCTTGGGGGGACGGCTGTGCGTCCCCAGAGACGAGGAGCTGTTGAGAGAGCTCCTGACTGAGGCACACGGTTCCAGATTCACCATACATCCCGGAAACACGAAAATGTACCATGATTTGAGACGCGAGTTCTGGTGGAGAGGGATGAAGCGGGATGTGGGTGAGTTCGTGCAGCAGTGCTTAGTGTGCCAGCAGGTGAAAGCCGAGCATCAGAGGCCTGCAGGGCCGCTTCAGCCGCTTCCAGTGCCAGAGTGGAAGTGGGAGAGCATCACCATGGACTTGGTGGTGGGTTTACCTGTTACCCAGCGAGGACACGACGCGGTCTGGGTAATAGTGGATAGGTTGACGAAGACGGCACGATTCTTGCCGATCCGAGTCACTTTGGGACCAGCACAGTTGGCAGAGAGGTATATCCGTGATGTGGTGCGACTACACGGAGTTCCGTGGGAGATCGTATCCGACCGGGATACCCGCTTTACGTCCCAGTTTTGGGCTGAGTTTCAGCAGGCTTTGGGGACGAGGTTGAGGTTTAGCACGGCTTACCACCCCCAGACGGACGGACAGTCGGAACGCACGATACAGACACTTGAGGATCTTTTGCGTGCCTGTGTACTAGACTGGAGGGGCTCTTGGGAGGAGCACCTGCCCCTGGCAGAGTTTGCATACAACAACAGTTATCACTCGAGCATCGGCATGGCTCCCTACGAGGCTCTGTACGGACGGAAATGCACGGCACCCTTGAGTTGGGTTGAGGTGGGGACCAAGTGGGAGGTTGGCCCCAGGTTGATCCGGCAGAGTCAGGAGGTAGTTGAGCAGATCCACAGACGACTCCGCACTGTCAGGAGCAGACAGAAGAGCTACGCAGATCGCAGACGCAGAGAGGTGCAGTTCGAGGTCGGGGACCACGTCTTTCTTCGTGTTTCGCCCATGAAGGGCTTACAGCGGTTTGGGGTGAGAGGGAAGCTCGCGCCGAGGTTCGTGGGGCCCTTCGAGGTCCTGGAGCGGGTTGGACCCGTTGCTTACAGACTTGCCCTTCCCCCGCAGCTTTCTGGTGTACACGACGTGTTCCACGTGTCCAACCTCAGGAAGTACGTAGCCGATCCCAGCCACGTACTGAGTCACGAGAGCGTCGAGGTGAGCGACGACCTGACCTACCCCGAGCGGCCAGTGCAGATCCTAGACCGAGCCGTCCGCAGGTTGAGACGAAAGCAAGTACCCCTGGTAAAGGTTTTGTGGAGGAGCCAGCGGTACGAGGAGGCTACCTGGGAGCCTGAGGCGGCAATGCGGAAGCGGTACCCAGAGCTTTTCGCGGGTACGTCTTTTCGGACCGGCTTCGGTCCTCTTTGAGTTTGTTATGGTTATTTGGACATCCTTTTTCCGCACCCTAGTTGGCGCAAGTTTCGGGGACGAAACTTCCTTTGAGTTTGTTATATTGTAACGAGCGCGTACCCCAGACGTCTTTTAAGACGTCTGGGAGGTGGCCCAGACGTCTGTCAAGACGTCTGGGATCACATCCAGACGTCTGACCAGACGTCCGGGATAGTTTACAGACGTCTGACGAACAGTTATGCTCGCACGGGATATTCGTCTGCGCGCCTGTGCGCGCAGACCTGCGATCCGCATCTTCTCTGCGGCTGCAGGCGACTGCGACCGTCTCTCCCTCCTCTCCGCGCGGCGTTAAAAGGGGGAGGGGGCGCGCCTCCCCTCCCGTCTCCACCATCTTCCTCCTTCTCTCCTGCCTGTGCGCGAGAGCGAACGGACGCGAGGGCGCAGCGGCAGCGGCGGCCGCAGCAGGCGCGGAGGAGCTGCGGCGTGCGAGGGCGGGGCTCTGCCGTGAGGGCGAGCTCGCCGGGAGCGGCTTGGCCGGCCGGCGGAGGGCGCAGGGGGCGCAGAGCGTCGCGAAGAGGGACCTGCTGCGGGCGGAGCAGCGGACGCGCGAGGTGCGACGCGGGCGGCGTCGCGAGCGGAGGCCGAGCGAGGTTCTGATTCTGGAAAAATCTCCAGAATCAGACGTCTGGACTGATATCCAGACGGCAAGGTCGACGTCTGTGTGATCATACAGACGTCTGAAAGGTGAGTTCCGCTTTCTCCTTCTTTTTGTCGACTGACCGTACTGAGGGAGGAGGGTTGGCTGTGCGCAGGTGTTCGGATTCGTCATCCTTTGCGAATCCGACGTCTGGAAGTTGCACCAGACGGCGGGAGTGACCTCCAGACGTCCGGAGAGACCATCGGACGTCTGGGATCTAGGAGAGACGTCGCCACAGACTTCTGGACGTCCGGGGAACCAAGCCGAACAGGTAATTCTCTGATCCACCGTTTAAGACGTCTGGAAGGAGTTCCAGACGTCTTATTTTGCACAGTATTGTCTTTCTCGACCCGTTAGGGCCCGTTTGGGCTCCGTTTTCCGCGATTCGAGTTGCGTTCGTTTCAGAATTTATTCCTCTACCCGCCTACAGTAGCTATACACTGTTTTGAGACACTCCTTGTGTTTGATCCTTGTGATAGGACCTTGTTCGGTTGCAGTCTTGAGAGTCGCGGAGGCGCGCGGGATTCCCGACCACGCCCCCATTACTTCCGTTGTACCTGGTAGAGTGGTTTTATGTATTAATAAAATCTGTTAAAGTATGGAACCATAACTAGAACCTAGGGCATTGCATGAATCCTAGGGCCGGAAAACTAGATTGTATGATAGATTCTAGGATATGGCATGAATCCTAGGATGGAAAAACTAGTGGAATGTACATTACTGCAGTCTTGGAAAAATGGAAAGGAATATATAAAGCTGCCTGTAAATTTAATTAACAGCTGCCTGTTATGCATAGAGAATCATGTTGAGATCATGGAATGTGAGAACGTGAATCTGGAAAGTGAAACATATGATGTTCTGAGATAAAGAGCTGGAACCCTACGGGGAATTAGGAGTGGAACTCCTGGAAAGAAAAGGAATGGAACTGAGATGTAGTTTGTACTGTCTCTTGGGTACGCAGTACCAAGGGAAGTACCTGTACCTGTTTTAGTGCAGAGTGGGGCCAGCCGCCCCAGGGACCCGGGGTTAGGCTTGGCCGCTCTGTACCGACTTGTTGGCCCTCGTGTACGTAGTACCGAGGAGAGCTAGTAGTGTTAGGAGAGTACTAGCTACCCCACGGGCCCCGGGGTTCTGCTAGCCTCCTTCACCGACTTGTTAGGCCCACTAGGGCAAACCAGGGTAGTCAGGCGAGGGTGCGCGGACTGTGGAGGGGCAAGGCCCCGGTTTGGTTACTGTGGAGGGGCTCTGCCCTGGTTCCGTGCTGTGCTTTGGGCGCACCCGTTAACGGAAACGACTGACCGCGTGCCAGTACGGGCTAGCTACCTGTGCGTTTATCGCGCGTGCCGTAGTCACCGTTACGTCTGTCAGTGACCTTGGGGTGGTTGACTGAGGGTAGGATCACCACGGGGGACTCTCCCGGCCAGGAGAGCACCACGTGCTACTTCTACTGTTGGAAAAGACTGCAATCAAGATCGTCCCACGAGGACATTCGAGATCAAGTAAAGGATCTGAGAAGTAAATGAAATAGTGAGAAAAATTGAAAGATGTAAATAAAGGAAGTAATAGAACATAACAGCTACTGTACACTCTACTGTTGCCTTTAGTTAGTTTGCCACTCTACTCAGCGTTTTGCTGACGTGTTACACTCGTTACCTTTTTCAGGACCAGGTGTTGAGCAGCCAGGGTCGGCGGCTGCAGAGGACGCTGGGCCGAGTAGGGTCCAGTAGAGTTGCCACAGCTTTGCACCTTCTTTTGTTTCTGTTCTAGTGAGTAGTTTTGTTTCCGCTGTACCTTCTTTACCTGCATTTTTTGTTATCTGATAAATGTTGTTTTACTGTTGTGGTGGTGCCTACTGTAGTAGTTCTTTCCTTACTGCTGTACTTTCTTACTGTTAGTTATATTCATGCTGAATGTGGTTTATTTTACTGTCTTTTGGTTACTTCCTCGTTGGACGACTGGGTCTTGGGATTAGTCAAGTCGGTCCGGTTCTCGTGTCTCGTAGGGACTCGGGAACCGGGTCGTTACAGGAATGGACCCATGAAATCTATGCCTCAAATATCAAAGATTTCATAGACAACAATCGAGTTTAGAGTCACCATGTCTTTGCATGACATGCTACCAAGAGTTTGGCAGTGACTACATGCCTTACAATACGTCTGTGAATCAGCAAATAAAGTGGGCTAATAAAACCCGCACTGCAAAATTTTTACAGCGGTCTTACGACTAGAGAAATGACCTCCACAAGCCTGATCATGACAGAAAGATAGAATAGAATCAATCTCAGAAGAGGAAACACAACGCCTGATGGTTTGATCGTTGCAGAGTCGGAAAAGATACAGATCTTCCCAAAAATAGTATTTGGCTTCTGATCTGAGTAGTGATTTGCGATTCCCATCCCAATCAGGCGGGAATTGATGTGTAACCAAATAATTGACAATATTGGCATACCAAGGAAGATCAGATGATAAAGTCAAGAGATGTTCATAAGGGAAGTGTTCTGTGATTGGAGGAGATGATTTGATATTCTCAGAAGGAAGGCAAGAAAGATGGTCGGTAATGAAATTCTGTCGACCCGCCTTATCACGAATTTCTAGGTCAAATTCTTGGAAAAGCATGATCCATTTGATCAACTTAGGTTTTGTGTCCTTCTTAGAAAGATGTTTGATTGCTGAGTGATCATAGTACACGATAATTCGAGATCCAAGGATGTAAGATCTAAACTTTTCTAATCCAAATACTATCGTTAGCAATTCCTTCTCAGTAACAGTATAATTCCTTTGTGCTTCATTCAAGGTCTTACTAGCGTAGTAAATCACTACAGGATTTTTCTCAATTTTTGGTCCCAAAACAACTCCAACTGCATAATCAAATGCGTCGCACATGATTTCGACTAGTAAATTCCAATTGGGAGGTTGCAGGATAGGAGACTGTATAACTCTATCTCTTAATGTCTCAAATGCAGATATACACTCCTCACTCATCCCAAAAGTCGTATCCTTTGTGAGGAGGTTTGTGAGTGGTCAGGAAATCTTTGAAAAGTTGAGAATGAATCTACTATAAAAGCCAACATGCTCGAGAAAAGATCAGATGCCCTTGATCGAGTCAGGAATTGGAAGATTTGAGATTTGATTGATCTTGGCTCGGTCTACTTGGATACCTCGCTCAGATATGAGATGACCAAGTACAATGCCCTCTGGAACCATAAAATGGCTCTTCTCCTAGCCGAGGACAAGATTCACTTCAATACATATTTTGAAAATCTTTAACTATCTAGACAAATATCAAATGCTTCCCCAAACATTGAAAAATCATCCATAAAAACCTCCATATATTCACCTACCATCTCAGTAAAAATGGCTAACATGCAACGTTGAAAAGTCATGGGTGCGTTGCAAAAATGGCATTCTTCGAAATGCAAAGGTTCCAAAGGGACAGGTGAAAGTCATTTTCTCTTGATCTTCGAGATGGATTGCGACCTGATTGTATCCAAAGTAACCATCCAAAAAATAAAAGAACCTGTTACCAGCTAGTCTCTCAAGGATCTGATCAATGAATGGCAAAGAAAATGATCCTCCTTTGTAACCGTGTTGAGTTTGCGATAGTTGATGCAAACCCGCCACGAATTCGCAATTCATGTGGGAATGGTTTCTCCAGATTTGGTCTTGATTATGGTGAGTCCTGCCTTTTTAGGTACCACTTGAATTGGACTCACCCAAGGGCTATTGGACATAGGATATTCAATGTCAACATCTAGCCACTTAATAATTTCTTTCTTTACAACCTCCTTTAGATTCGGATTTAGACGTCTTTGAGCTTCTTTTGAAGGTTGTGCCTGATGAGAGACTCATCATGGCTCTTAAATATCCCTAATTAACCAGTTCCCCTAGTTAATTAGCTAAGAATATGTTTATTTAGGGTGATGTGCATACATCTAAATAGCCAAAAATGTCTACTAATGCATGTTCTTAGTGTCATATTAGCATCATGCATTGTAAATATTGCATAACATGCATAATCATGCATTTAGGTTAAATTGTATAGAAATTGTCTCATTTTATGGCTAGGGACAAAGAGACTTTTAATCAAAGCCTCGAACCGAAGATCCAACTGTACAGATCTGATCAGGGCGACGATTGAAGTTCAACGACTCCAAGATCGCTTGATCAAACATTCATAGCACCAAATATAGTCTGAGGAAGCTGAGAGATCAAGGGCCAAGATGGTGTCAATCCGCACTTCAGATGACAAATCTGACCACACGAATGGGTTCAGATCGACGATCGCAGCTTAACGGCATGAAAATCGGTCCAATCTAACATCCGTGGCACCATCTACAACACACAGAAGATGGACAGCCAAGATGGCGCCACGTGGTGCCATCTCAGCCACCCAAACAGCCCTAAGACCCGTCGCTGCATCTCCAAGAGCTCTTCATCACGCGATCCTAGCCATTGGATCTTGATCCAATGACCAGGAATTACTCAGATGTGCCTGCTCTCATCTTCATAAGGCATAAGGCGTGGACAATCTGGGCTGTTTGATCGTGATCCAATGGCCACAGGCGCTCATGCCTAATTCCTAAATGTGACATAAAGACGGTCGTAGCGCAGCGGTCGACCGCCCTTGCGTGAGCGCGAGGCGTGGGTTCGACTCGCAATCAAAGGCGGGCGCGCATTTTATCTCGACCACGCGATCAGCTGCGGACGGCCCAGATCACCCAATCGGTCGCCCAATTGCACGCGTAAGTGCGCGCAGCTGAAGCAGGCGAGGAGCGATCTAAGCCATCCGATCGCACGATTGGACGGCTGAGATTTCTTGGACGTGTGCTTGGCGTTAAGGCGCAGGAGAGGAGGAGGTGTGCGCAGCGTGCGCACGTGACCCACGATCAGGCCTTTAGTGATAGAAGAATCCGTCACTAAAGACCTGATTTTTAATGTTTTTGAATATGGAATGACCAAATTGCCCCCAATCCTTGTAACTATAAGAGGAGACCCCTACCCTACGAAATTTTCATCCCTTCTTCTCTTCTCTCAACCCCTCCAAAGCTCTAAGAGCTTGTCCCAAACCCAGGATGCTCTTCTAGAGTAAAAATTAGAATTTTTCCACCTTCTCCCCGCTTCATGGAGCATCCTGCGGTTGTCCTCTCACTCCATTCAGGAAGTGGATCCTGCGACGACGACGACGTCCTACCTCACCCTCGGTTCCTCCCTCTTCGTCCTCCTTCCCGCTTCGTCCTCCGTCTTCCAAGCGTTGCCCCGTCCAACTTGTTCTTCAAGCAGTCGTCAAGGAGGATAACTTCTCTCTACCTTCTCTTTTACTGCTTTCTAGTGTAAATTTCCCACTTTCTAGTGTAGATTTCCTACTTTCTAGTGTAGTGGGAAGTTGTAATTGTAATAAACATCAGCTTGTGATAATGATATCCATGTTTATTCTATCTCTCTTTTGCCTTTATTTGTAATATTCTCTCTCTGTCTTCTATTCTTTAAGTAGACAGCTAGTTTAGATTCAATTCGATTGGCTAATCTGCTTCGTGACAATTAAACAAACGCGATTTTGAATCAGACATTTTCCTCCTTGTGTTCGACTCGGAATTTCTTTACAAATTTTGGTTAAATTTATCTGTTGACGGATTGCTTCGCAAATTGAACTACAACGACGGGTTTTCAAAATCCAATTTTGATCGCGAAGTTTTTCGCTTTCAAGATAGGGTTTAATTATAATATAAGGGACAATATATTAAAGGACCTAGACACTTTTCCTTCCAGGTACACCCCCTTACCCTCCACCGTCATTTATAAATAGATCCCCTTCCCTCCAATTTTGGTGGTTAGTTGCCTACCCTCTCCTCCCAACTGAGCTTTCCAATAGGCTATTCCCTCCTACTCCGACGACCGTCCTTCATTTTCATCGTCCTCCTCCAATCACTTCCATCATCTGCTGAGCTTCGCCGTTCTCCGCCATGTCTCTGGACAAAGCGATGACTCCGGACCTCGCTTCCACTCCGCGTACTCACTCACTGGACTTCTACTTTCTTCCCTCTGATTTCTTCCTCCATTACGACCTTCGACGAAGTTCCTTCTACCCCCTTCGTCTACGTAACAGTAGGGTTAGGTAGGTAAGTGTAGCATAGTTTTAATTCAGTAGGTTAAATAGCTTAGTTAGGCTTTTATGCTCAGTTTGTTTGCCACCTTCTCCAGCTCCGGCGAGCTCTTTGAGCTTGACCATAGCACTCTTTTGCTATTTTTATGCATTGATCACCTTCCTTTTCTCATCACGAATTCATAGCACTACTTCTCCCTTGTTTTTATCAGTTGTTACGCCTAAGTCATCGCTACATTCACCGGTGACCTCCGCTGTCCACGGTAGAGGCCACTGAGGGTAGACCACACCCAATTGGGGCCCTCCATCACATATACACCACTTAAGGGCCCCGTTCGACGTGTTAATTAAAGAATTAATCGCCTATTCATAAAACACCTAAATTCATCTCAACTCTTGAGTTCACTGTCCATGGCGAGCTCAAGAGAGTTAAAACATCTAATTAATCACATCTAGATCATTGCCATACGCATATAACCCTTTCCCCTCACTCAATTGAGTGAGAGGAGCACCCTGGAGTTCTAACGAACTTAAAGTCTTCGTTTTCTGAATTCACTGAATATATCTGATTTAATTCACTAATTGCTTCAATTGAAATTCTCTTAAGGTTTAGAAGGACCTCAAGAAGCTCCTGAACCCATTTATGAACTCTTTTGTTCAGTTTTGCATCTCTGACAACTAAAATCGGACTCACCAGAGCTTCGGCGAGCTCCAACGAGCAAATTTTAATTCACGGCCCTTTAGAGACCTTAAGGAGCTCTAGAATGGTAGTTCGAAGATTGAGGATCACATTTTGGCCATTTATTATGTGTTTTAATGCGTATATATCCTCTTTGACTGTCGTCTTCTCTAACTCTGATGGAGTTAGAGAGGCAAATTCAATTAGAATCCTAACCTCTGAATAGGTCAAAAAGCTTCACTAGAGTCCTAGAAAACTGTTACAAGGTTTGTTGAAGCTTGCAAACCCCTAGGTTCTTCTGCTAAACAAACACTCATAGGTCCTCAGGTGACACATCTGGGAACCCTAGGAAAATAGATCAAAACATGGTTTTGGTGCCATGAACACATTATTGACATTGTTTAGAGCTAACCCAGAGCTTTAATTTGATTAAAGATTGCTTAATTCAAAAAGTCAACTCAGGGAGCTTTCTAGTCAATCTCAAGTCTGATTTAGAGGATTTCTGGTTAAAATTGAGGTTTAATGAGTTAAATTGATTACTGAGATGACTTTGAGGTTGTTAGAATCAATTAGAAGTCGTTTTGACAAGAATTTAGGTTAATTCTTGTTTCTGTCCAGTTTGGGTCAGTTGGGAACTCATACCGAGTTCAGTAGGTTCATGCCAAATTTTAAAAGTAAATTCAATCCAGATGAGATCGTAACAACCCTTAGAGGTTGTTCGATCAATTACAGTCTACTATTATCTCTCCTTTAGTTAAACCAGACTTCGAATCTAAGCTCCAGAGCTTCAGTACGAAGCTCTAAGGCTTAGTCCTCTTCCTGAAGCAATTCAAAGCCCCCTTCTCCATTAATTCAATGCAGAATCACCTACTGAAGGTGATCCGGACCTCATTTGGAGGTCAAAGACCCTTCTACAAGCCATCTAACTTGAATTCCCCCTTTTGAAGGCCTTAATGGCCGCATGACAACAATACATTCGTCCATCAAATTGAAGGACAAATCATTGTCCGAGCACCAATTGATGTGTGTTTATTGCAGAGCAATCCAAGGGCTTTCGATCGAGATTTTTCTCAATTGAAACCATCAACCATAGCGGTCGCTATCCTTTGAAGTAGTTGGCTGAAACCTGGAGAAGAAAGTGCCACATCAGAAAACCTAGAGCGTCGGCCTTAGAATAAAGTAATTTTCTACATATGACATTTTGGTCGTCGGCGCAGGATGCAACTCTTGAGCATATGGGTGCGGCTGCATGCTTGTGCACGTGCCTGCACATGGTTGTGTGTGTGCACCTGTGGGGGTAAGCGTGGGCCCGTGAGTGGGCGTGGGCCTGGGAGGCCAGTACTGTGCATTGATATAAATATACGGAAATCCACCTAACTAAAACTAGGTCGAACCTCTAGAAGGGTCTCGTCCCACCCTACGGGGTGCTGTATCTCCCCGAAAGAGGTTTGACTGCCTATTAATAATATAATTTTTATAAGTAAAGGAAAATTAATGGGTTAAGTGTTGCGTGAATGGCTAAGTACGATGGAAATAAGGGCATAGTAAAGAGAGAACTTAAGAAAGAGACTAAGTATCGAAAGGACCCTAAGGCTTAAGAGAGAAGAAAGAGAGGAAAAGAGGTTAAGGGAAGAAGAGAATAATGACAAAAGACTGAGAGAGAGAATAAAGAGACAAGGGTCAAAGAAGAAGCTGAAGGTAATTAAGGAATAATATGAAGGAATGAAAGAGAGAGAATCAGACGTCCTTACATGTAATCAATCTTCTAATTTCTATTTTTAAGACGTCCAATTCTATTTTTAGACATCTAATTTGTAATTCCATTGGTATATCTTGTTCTCTTTCATTATTTTGAACTTTAAATGAAATAAAGCATTTGTACTCATTTGTTTAGCATTTTCTTACCTTAATCTTTTGTAATTAGAAGTACTTGATGTAATAAACATGTTTACTTGGTTTCTAATGACAAATCATATGTATAAATATGTTTTCTATTCATGGAATATTGCTTGTGGTTATTTGACTCATTTTTGTGCAATACTCATGTGCTTAAAATATGCTAATCTAATAATTGATTGATTAATTAGTTCCTAATTACTCTTAGAAACTAAATGGTGAATTAGGATAAAGTTATGTCCCCCAGTGAATGACCTGGACTCAACCAGTTAAAAAAGAACTTTAAAATCTAAAATGTTAGGTTAACTTGACCCTATACTACATTCACGACTTTGATTCGAGTTAACCTAAGTTACATTCTTGTGCATTTAACTAAGCCTAAATAATTCAATTAACTATGTTGAGAAGTAAACCATCAGTGCCCCATCTTCTATATAGATGCGATGAGTACAATAATTGGGGCTAATCTCAGTAAGGTTGTGTAGAGTCCACCCAATTGCCTTCTTATGATCTCGTAAAACCTCAATCAATTTTGTTTCTTGTGATTCAGATAGATGGGAATTGATGATTACAAGATATGTTTGATAGGGTTCGAGATAGACTTATTTGAGTGCATCAGGCAATGGCTTCAATTTGATAACAGGAGTTGGATCAGCAGAATTTGGGGTAGGATTTTTGATTGCAAAAAGTGATTGAAATGAGTCATGTGATTCAGATTCAGGATCAAGCAGAGATTCTGATAGCGGGTTTTTATCTTAAGGGTACAGGATATCAAAAGACGTGTTTTCTAGTTCTAAAGAACTAGGGTCATCCTCAACAACAAAAATAGATCTAATCTCCTCAATCCATTTTCAATCTAATCCTTGAGAAGCTCTAAATATGTCCAATTTAATTATCTTCTCCCCAAATTTTAACTCAATCTTTCCAGATTTACAATCTATGTTGGCCTTTGCAGTGGCCGAAATGGGTCTCCCTAGAATAATCGGGGTATCTCTAATGCGTTCGGGTACTTCCATATCAAGTACAATAAAATCCACAGGAAAATAAAAGTCCCGAACTCTTACAATTATGTCCTCCAACATTCCTTTAGGTGACTTAATAGATCTATCAGCTAATTATAAAGTCACATTGGTAGACTTAAGATTTTCTATTTGGAAATGTTCTACCAAAGAAAAAGGAATGAGATTGATGGATACTCCTAAATCTAGGAGGGCTCTATCAAAGCACTGGTCCCCAATTATATAGGAAATAAATGGAGAACTCGGGTCTTTCTTTTTTAAAGGAAGCGTACTCGAAATAATAAAACCCACTTGCTCAGAGAGTACTATAGTGCTTCCTTTCCTCGGCTTATACTTAGGAGTACACAACTCCTTGAGAAATCTCGTGTAAGTCGGAATGTGTTTGATAGCATTTAGAAGTGGGATAGTAATATGTACTTGTTCAAAAAGTTTAATCATGTCTTCATCTAATGTAATAGGTTGTTTTTGTTTCCTAGATTTCTTTAAGACTTCTGCAAATGGGGCTTGGATTTCCTGCTCTACTGAAGCATTCCCTGATCTCACGAATTGGTAGGATTCACAGGATTAGGTGTGTCATCTCTTACAGGTATAGAAACGGGCAGTCCTAGATGTACTAGGGTCTTGGGATAGGTTTTGTGGATCTACTGGATCCCTAGTGGAAGTCCCACGGTGGGTTGTAACAAAGTTAATACCCGCATGTGAAGAAGAAGCTGGTGAAGATGCAAATGCTTGATTCTGGAAAGACGGATTGGAGAGTAAAGGCTGGTTGCCTTGAGTCGAAAAAGATTGCTGCTGATTTGGATACTCATAGTCGGGAGATACTGTTACGAACGCTTTCCAAGATGATTTTTTTTAAGACGTCTGGCACCTCCCAGACGTCTGACCAGATGTCTGGAACCCATTCCAGACGTCTGGGATCTATTTTTCTGTGGCGTGCAGGGCTGCGTTTACGCACGGGCGCGTGCAGACCTGCAATTGCCGCACCTTCCCCCTTTTTCCCTCTCTCCTCCTGCAGGCGCAGGCTGCTCCCTCTCTCTCTCTCTCCCCGCGCGGCCTTATAAGGCCCTCTCCCTCTCCCTCACTCTCATCCCCTCCGCTTCCTTCTTCTTCTTCTTCCAGCCGGTGCGAGAGTGCGAGCGCGAGCGAGTGGCGGCAGCGGCAGCCGCGGCGAGTTGCGGGAGGAGGTGTTGCGCGAGGGAGGAGACGCTCGACCGTGAGGGCTCGAGCTTGCCCGGGCAGCTAGAGAAGGCCGGCGGGGGAGCAGCGGGCATGGAGTGATGCGAGAGGCTTGCTGCAGCTCGACCAGCAGGCGGACGAGGCGCGACGCGGCCGTGCGTCGTGGGCGGAGAGCGAGTCGAGCTCTGATTCTGGAAGTTTTTCCAGAATCAGACGTCTGGGCTTCCAACCAGACGACGGTGAAGACGTCTGGAGGACTGTCCAGACGTCTGGCAAGTAAGTTATTTTCGTCCTTCTTCCTTTTCTGCGACCCGTCATACTGAGAGCGAGGAGTGGGTACGTGCAGGTTCTGAGATTCGCCATCCAAAGCGAATCAGACGTCTGGCCGCAGTGCCAGACGACGAGAAGGACTTCCAGACGTCCGGGGTGACCATCGGACGTCTGGGAACTAGGTCAGATGCCCCTGCAGGCTTTTGGACGTCTGAGAGACTACGCAGAACAAAGGTACCATCTGACCCACATTTTAAGACGTCTGGAAGAGGTTCTAGACATCTGATTTTGGACTGTTTCGTCGTTTTCGACCCGTTTAGGGCCCGTTCGGAGTCCGTTTTTCGCGTTTCGAGTTGCGTTCTTTTCGGAATAAAATCCTCTACCCGTTTACAGTAATTATATACTATTCTGAGAAACTCCTTGTGTTTGATTCTTGTGTTAGGACCTCGTTCCATTGCAGTCTCGGGGGTTGCGAAGGCACGCGGGATTTCCGACCAAGCCCCCAGTACTTCCATTGTAGCTAGTAGAGTGGCTTTAAGAATTATTAACATAATTTGTTACAATTATGGAACAATTAATAGAACCTAGGGCATTGCATGAATCCTAGGAATGAGAAACCAGATTGAATGATAGATACTAGGGTATTGCATGAATCCTAGGGCTGGAAAACTAGATTGAATGATAGATCCTAGGGTACGGCATGAATCCTAGGACTGGAAAACTAGTGATATGAACATAGATTTTGCAGTCTTGGAAAATGTGGAAAGGAAATAATAGCTGCCTGTAAATTGATTTAACAGCTGCCTGTTATGAATAAATGAACATGATTGAGAATATGGGTTGTAAGAACGTGAAACTGGAATGGTGAAACCTGAATGTGCTGAGTTAAAAGAGCTGAAACCCTACGGGGAATTAGGAGTAGAACTCCTGGAAAGAGAATGAAATGGAACTGAGAAGGAAATATATGGAAGTGTGTTGTCTCTTGGGTACGTAGTACCAGGGGAAGCACCTGTTACCTGCTTAGTGCAGAGCGAAGCCAGCAGCCCCAGGGACCCGGGGTTAGGTCTGGCCACTTTGTACCGACTTTTTGGCCCTCGTGTACACAGTACCGAGGAGAGCTACTAGTGTAGAGCGAGTACTAGCTACCCCACGGGCCCTGGGGTTCTGCTAGCTCACCTACACCGACTTGTTCGGCCCACTGGGCGAACCAGGGTAGTCAGGCGAGGGTGCGCGGACTGTGGAGGGGTAAGGCCCCTGTTTGGTTATTGTGGAGGGGTTGGACCCTTGTTACTGAGAGGGTTCTGCCCTATACTGGTTCCGTGCTGTGCTTTGGGGCGCACCCGTTAACGGAAACGACTGACCGCGTGCCAGTGCAGGGTAGCTACCCGTGCGTTTACCGCGCGTGCCGTAGTCACCGTTACGTCTGTCAGTGACCTTGGGGTGGTAGACTGAGAGTAGGATCACCACGGGGGACTCTCCCGGCCAGGAGAGCACCATGTGTTACTTCTACTTTTCGAAAAAGACTGCAATCAAGATCGTTCCCACGAGGAACATTCGAGATCAAGTGAAGGATCTGAGAAATAGATAAATTGTGAAACAATATAAAGACGTAAATAAAGGAAGAAAGAAAATAAAACAGCTACTATACACTTTACTGCTTCTTTAGTTTTAGTTGCCACTCTACTCAGCGTTTCGCTGACGTGTTACACTCGTTACTTTTTAGGACCAGGTGTTGAGCCGCCAGGGTCAGCGGCTGCAGAGGACGCTGGGTCGAGTAGGGTCCAGTAGACTTACCACAGTTCTTTTGTACCCCTTTTGTTCCACTGTAGTGAGTAATTCTTGTTACCCTCCCGTACTTTTCTTTACTTGTAGTTCATGTTATGTTATAAATGTTGTTCTACTGTTGTGGTGGTACATGCTGAGTAGTTCTTTTTCTTACTGCTGTATTTTGTTACTGCTAGTTATATTTCATGTTGAATGTGGTTTATTTTACTGCTCTTTTGGTTACTTCCTCGTTGGATGACTAGGTATTGGGATTAGTCGAGTCGGTCCGGTTCTCGTGTCTCGGACTCGGGAATCGGGTCGTTACAGATACAGTATATGGATTCTGATTCAGGGGTATTTGGTTAAGGAAGTGCACTTGTCCTTGATTCAGATTTTGACTTCTTGGGTGAAATCTATGCTGGATATCCTGGGGTTTGGAATTGGCTGGTATGGAAGGGCCCCTAGCTAACAAGACTCAGCTAACTGCGTGATTTGGCCCCTAAGGTCAGCCAGTTATGCCGAACATTGCCATTGGACCTCAGCAAGAGCTTCAGTATTTTATCGCTGGTTCTCAGTCACAGCTCGCAAAATCTGATCGAGTTGTGAGTCTCTATTTGGCCCCGTGTAGTTTTGCGAACTTGAGTGAAATGGCCTCGTGTTTGATTGCTGAAATGGCAACGTCTGCGGGTTTTGCCTAGTCAGAGTCAGATATGATGGTCTTTATAAATGGTTAGACCAAGAGAAATTAGGGTGATTACGCCATCCAGGATTATAGGTATTCGAATATGGGTTCGATCTTGGTGTAAATCCCTGGATGGCGTTCAAATCATAAGGATATGGCGTGTTTTCTTCAAAAACAGGAAGTGGGGAAAGAGATGGGAAAGATTATGGAACAAAGGTCCCTCCTTGGGTTAGTACAGGAGTAGATAGAAAATCCAAGGAAGATGGATCTTTAGAATCTAGATTATTCACAAATTCCCTCCCCACGGGAATTTGTGAAATAAGTAAACGTGCGAGATTTTGCATAGCGAGTAGAGGTGTAAGAGTCTTCATAGTGTTTCAGACCTCATCGAGATGCTTCACTACAATGTCTACTTTGTCCAGTTTCTTTGCAATAATCTCAAAATCCTTAGAATTGGATGGATTCTTGATCTCGTGAATGCCCTTCTGATGCAAGTTTGGATGTGTATTTTGATGCGGGTTTCCTCGCGTGAATTGCAACATTGATGCATTGTTGATTGAGTTTTCCGCCATCCCTTTGAATAATTCTGAGGCGGATTCTACGTTGCGATTCAGAAAATTCCCTCCACAAGAGGCATCGACCAGATTGTGAATGCCCTCTTGTAATCCATAATAAAAGATATGCATGAGTTGCCAGCAAGGGATGCTGTGATGTGGGTATTTCCTTTGCAATTCATGAAAGCGTTCCCACACTTCATGAATTGGTTCTCCTTAATTCTGAGTAAAAGTAGTGATAACTCGCCATAATGCGTTGGTGCAACCTATAGGGAAGAATTTTTTCAAGAATGTAGATTCGAGTTCATCCCAAGTAGATATAGGTCGTGCGATCGTTCTGTACCAGTAGGTAGCCTTATCCTTAAGGCTAAAGGAGAACATCTTCATGAGTAGGATTTCCCGACTTTGATTTCGAGGACTAAGAGTTTGTGATAGATTTTTTAGATCTTCAATGTGTTGGAATGGATCCTTGGGTGCAAACCCATGAAATTATGGGATTAGACCTATAATGTTCGGCTTTAATTCTGGGTCGTTTTCCCCAACAGGAATCCTAACATTAGGCTCTACTTGTGCATTGGAAGGATTATAGTAGTCTCGGAGTATAGGCCTAGGACGAGGTGGATTCGGGAAATCAGGGTTTCCAAAACCCACCTCAGGTCAAGGAGGAGGATGGGCTTGTAGGTTTTGCAAATTATGAAGAGAAGCCGTCAACAGATTAATTTGACGATTCTACTCGAGCATCTGTAAATTTTGGTTCAAGACGGCTCATGGATATCAAAAGTTGGCATCTCCCCTTGACCAGAAGAAGAAGGGATCTTAGGATTCGGATTCTGCGTTTGGTCCATAGGATCAAATGCAGAAAAAGCAGATGTATTAGACGGAAAAATTATTGATTGCTTCAGTGAAACCGATCTAGGTAGACCTGTTAAAGGAGATACGAGAGGCAGTTTCAGGGATCGCCTCTCCTGCATAAACCAAAAAAATGTGCAAAGGTACACTCACCCCATTGCGGTAAAACAGCAGCAAGCAAAACCCGAAAACAATGCAAAAGTGGGTTTTTCTTCTTTTCAAAGGAAAAGAAGAATCCTAGAATCCGAAGAAAATAGATTTGACGTAAAAAAATACGGTATCAATCCAAAATATGAGTCCTAGAATGTATCTACACAGGTGCGTATCCTTAAGGCTCAAAGGTCTAAGATCTAGGAACGAGACTGCTCACTACTGGCTCCTCGAGGCTCTAGTAGTGAAACAAACTTGTTGATCTTCGACCAAAGTCCTAAGAGGTGCAAAGAGGAGAGGTAGAAAATATAAACACTGTGACTCTAGTGACCGCACTGTGTATGCGATAGCATGCAATAGATGTGTACGATAAAAACCCACATGCAATCTGAAAACAAATTATATGTCATGTGTTTTAAAAATCCTCTTTTGAGCTAATTTTTTACAAAAAATGATAAAAAGAAGTAAATGTGACCGCATTTGTATGTTTTCAATCAAAATATGTGGTCTTACTTAAATTCCAAAGACAGGGATCTACACGGGTTTTTGCGTGTGGTTTCCCGCTGATGCGAGATAACAAAGTAGAAAATCCCGAGTCAAATCACGTATATACTAGCAGGAACATGCACTCCTAGGAGTGTATGCCTAACATGCTACTGGTAATCAAATAGAATGAGTATTTTTGTATTTTTTTAATTTCTCTAACTAAATGCGATAATACAAACTACACTAAAGGCTAAGAAAGAAATACTCACAATGGATATGTATAATGGATCGACAAAAACAGAAACAGAAAAAGAAAATCCCACCTCCTTTCCTAAGAATACCCGTAAAGATATCCCTAAAAAGAAGATAGAAACAAAACAAAATAAAGCTAATTAGTAAAAAGAATTTATTTACAAATAATGGCAAATATAAATTACAGTTACCTCCCCGGCAATGGTCATGTTAATTCTTAACATAGATAATTAAGTTTATCAGACTTAATTAAGTGTATTAAAAAGTAACTTAGGTTAACTTGAATTAATGCCGTGAATGTAGTATAGGGTCAAGTTAACCTAACATTTTAGATTTTTATTCTTTTTTAACTGGTTGAGTCCAGGTCATTCACTGGGAGGCATAATTAAATCCTAATTCACAATTAACTTCTAATGAATAATTAACAATTAATTAATTAATCAGATTATAATTACAATACTTTAAGCACATGAATATAACATACAAGATTAATCAATTAAAAATATGTAATATTCCTTTGAAAAGAAATAATTTTGCAAGAAATATTTCTCATTAAAAACCAAATAGAACAATGCTTATTACAAAATACAAGACATTAAAATGAAATTACAAAAATTATTATGCCTATTACAATAATTAAAATATGTAGCCTTTAATCTCCTCAAATTTCTTCTTTTATTTTTCTCTTATCTCTCTGCCTTTTCTCTTCTCTCTTTTTCTCATTACTTGTGCTCTCCCTCTTGTAATCTCTCTCTCTCAAGCTCTCCTTGCTATTTTATCTTTCCCTACACTTCTTTCTTTCTTCTCTTCTTAAGTTCTTCTTTAACTCTTCTTCCCTTATTCTTTCTCTCTTTACTGTGCACTCTCTAGTCCGACACTTAGCCAAATTTGCACCCAACTAAGCCCATTAACCTCTCAATTATAAAAATTATGATTTTTAATGGACAGCACAGGCTTTTCGAGGATACACAGTGCCCACTAGGGGCGGGACTAGACCCTACTAGGCTCGTGCCTAGTTCATTAATTATGAATTTCAATTTATTTTTAGCAATGCATAGTATTGGGCCCAAACAGGCCCGCTCACATCCACGCCCACACTAGGGTCCACATGCACACACGCCCACAGGCACACACACACCCACAGGCGCACACACACGCTCGCACAGGCACACATACACACCCACACAGGCACGTGCACACGCACGCACCCGCACCCATAAGCTCATAAGCTGCACCCTGTGTTGATGGTCAAAGAGGCATCAGTGCAAATTCGTATTACACCACAGCGAGCGTCCACAAACTACCGATGTGGGACTAAGTTACGCAATTCCAGGCCAAACTTCGCCTAACGATTCCTAGTGACTTGATGTGCATACATCTGATTAACCTAAAATGTCTATTAATGCATGTTCTTAGTGTCATATTAGCATTATACATTGTAAATAGTGCATAACATGCATAATCATGCATTTAGATCAAGTTGTATAAATTGTATAGTAATTGTCTCCTTTTTATGGTCAGGGAAAGGGAGACCTTTTATCAGGGCCTCATATCGAAGATCCAATCATACAAATCTAATCAGGGCAATGATTAGAGTTCAACGACTTCAAGATTGCCCTAATCGGATATCCGTAGCACCAGATAGAGACCGAGGAACCCTAAAGATCAAGGCCCAAGATGGTGTTAATTTACACCTTGAACGACAAATCTGACCACACGGATGGGTTCGGATCGATGATTGCAGCCTAACGGCGTGAAAATCGGTCCAATCCGACACCCATGGCACCATCTACAACACTTAGAAGATGGACGACCTAGATGGCTCCACGTGGCACCATCATAGCTACCCAGCACCGGTCACAGCTCTTCTTCACCTGCTTAACAAATCTCTGTCGTTGGATGCTCATCCAATGGCTGAGAATGTGCCATGTCGCCCTTCATCCAGCGCCTCTCCTCATCTGAAAGCACAAGCAACGTTTGATCTCGATCGTCGGATGAAGATCCAACGACTAAGATCGGTCGTGCGTAAAATCCTCAATGCGCCTCAACCGCACGCTTAGCGCAGCAGTTAAGGCGCTGCGTAGGTGGATGTGTGAGTTCGAGTCATAGGCGCAACGCTTCTCCTCGCGCGTGGGAACGCAATTGGAGCTGCACGATTCGCATCGAGCGACCTAGATCAACCTATAGTGCCCACATGCGATCAGATGCGCAGCATAAACGCCTGATCGCACGTGGGCGCGTGGCGCCGGCCAGGGCGATTTAAGCTGTCCGATCTCTTGATAAGACGGCTGAGCGCGCGTAGACATGTGAAGGCATAGAGAGTGCGAAGGCGAAGGGGCGCGTGCACGTCGGCCATGTTCAGGCCTTTAGTGACGGATTCCTAAATTAATGTTTTTCATGTTGTAATGTCCAAAATGACCCCACTCCTTGCAATTATAAAAGGAGACCCCTACCATACGGATTTCTCATCCCTTCCTTCTCCTCTCTCCCTCTCCAAAGCTTAAGAGAAGCTTGTCCCACACTCGAGATGCTCCTCAAGAGCTAAAAACCAAGTTTTCGCCCCTATTCCGGAAGCGGATCCCGTGACGACGACGTGCTACCTCGTTCCCATTCCTCCTACTTCGTCCTCCTTCTCGCTCCGTTCCTCGTCTTCTAGGCGTTGTCCTGTTTGGCTCGTCCTCCAAGCGATCGTCGAGGATGATAACTTCTCTCTCCCATTCTTTTTACTGCTTTCTAGAGTAGAATTTTCTTACTTTCTAGTTGTAATAATTTTTCGCTTTCTAATGTAATAATTTCTCACTTTTTTAGTTGAAAAAACATTATGCAATATCAAGTGATTATTCTTTCTCTCTCTCTCTCTTATTGTCTATATTGATTCCTGTTGAACGTACGAATTGCTACACTAACATGTTAGATTTTGAAAAACCTATCGTTGTAGTTTGAAAGTAAAGAACTCATGTTCAACAAATAAAATTTATACCGAAATGAAAATTCCGGGTCGAACACAGGGAGGTGGACGTTTGATTTAAAAACTACGCGTTTGTTTTTATTTGTCACAAAGTAAGTCAATTTAAAACTATCTAACTATTTATAATAAATAGAAGAGAGAGAGAGAATATTACAAACAGAAATCAAAATGAGATGTAGAATAAACATAGAATTTCATCATTAGAACGATTGTTCATTACATTAGAAAGCAGGAAAATGATTACACTAGAAAGCAATAAATCTACTCTAGAAAGCATTAAAAGAATAGAGGGAGAAATATCCTCCTCGACGGTCGCTTGGCGGACGAACCGGACGGAACGACGCCTGGACGAAGGAGGACGAAGCACGATGAAGGAGGATGAAGCAGAAGAACGGGAACGGGGCAACATGTCGTCGTCGTCGCGGGATCCACTCTTGAAGGGGGACAAAAATTTGGACTTTATCTCGCGAGAAGCATCCCAGGTGTGGGACAAGCTTCTCTTGAGCTTTGGAGAGGGAGAGAAGAGAAGGAAGGGATGAGAATTTCGTGTGGAGGGGGTCTCTTTTATAGTTGCAAGGAGTGGGGGCAAATTGGTCATTACATCTTTAAAACATTAAATAAGTGGTCTTTAGTGACGGATAAAATCGTCGCTAAAGCCCCATCATGGTCATTACATCTTTCTACTGCACATGTCCTTTGAATCTCAGCCGTCCGATCTCGTCCGATCACGAGATCGGACGGCTTAAGATGTGCCTTCCCCGCTCCTCAATGCGTGCCCGCCCGCGTGCGATGCCGCGTGAGGCACGGACGTGTGATAGCACGTCGACGCTATTGAGCACGGGCGGCCGTTGGATCGTGATCTGACGGTCGATTGAAGGCGCGCTCCCACTCCAAATCCCGCTCTACGCGACTCGAACTCGCGTCCGTGCCTCGCATTAAGGCGCTAGACCGCTGTGCTGCCTCAGCCAAAAGGTCGCGCGGACAAAATCAAGGCGCCGCATCCACAGCCGTTGGATCTTGGTCCAACGGCGGAGAAGCGGCGCTCTGATTGAAGAAGAGAAGGTGCGGCGGTGCTGGGGGTCGGTTTGACGACTGAGATGGTGCCACGTGGCTCCATCTTGGCCGTCCATCTTCTGGATGTTCTAGATGGTGCCGAGGGTGTCGGATTGACTCGATTTTTGTGTCGTTAGGCGGCAATCGTCGATCCGAATCCATCCGTGCGGTTGGATTTGTCGTTTGAAGTGCGGATTTACACCATCTTGGCCCTTGATCTTCTAGGGTTCTCCGGTCACTATCAGATGCTATAGATGCCTGATTAGGGCGATCTTGGAGTCGTTGAACTCCAATCGTCGCTCCGATCACATCTATACAGTTGGATCTTCGATCCGAGGCCCCGATAAAAAGTTTGCCCTGTCCAAGCACATAAAAGGAGATAATTAACCTCCATTTTATTCAAACTACTCTAAATGCAAGATGATGCATGTTATGCAATATTTATAGCATGCAATGCAATTCTATGCTTAAGAACATGCATAAATAGACATCTTAAGTATTGTAAATGTGTTTACATCAATTCCATTGTGATTATTTTACCCTTTTAAACCAAAAAAAAACACAAAAATATAATTGCGAATTTTGATCGACATAGCCTCCCTGTGTTCGACCCGAAATTTCTTTACAGGTTTTTCGGTATAAATTTTATTTGTTGAATGGATTTCTTCGCGACTCGAACTGCAACGACGGATTTTCAAATCCAATTGCGAATGCGTAGTCATCCGCCATTCAACATTTTGGCACCGTTGCCGAGGAGGCAACGAATTTTCTATCTTCTTTTTCGCATTTCACGCACTTTACTGTCTTCTAACTTGCTTTATCTCGTGTCCATTATTTTGTAGATACCTCTATCAGGGAATCGTCAAGCGGTAGATCGGAGTAAAGTGTAGTTGAAGACAATTGTAAGTGCTCCCCATTCTTCCCCCTTCATAGATTTCAGTTCATCACATTAAATTTAAATTCCAATTAACCTAAGTGTTTGCAAAAATCCTAAGATTAGTTTGGTTGTTTGGATTTCCACCCACATTCATTTCATCCTCACATATAAAAAATAAAAAAATAAAAAGATATTTTTGTGGGGTAATTCAACATACACACAAAAACACCCACATTCAAGGCACTTAACCTAATTGATTTTCTTCTACTTAATCGGATTCTGATTTGTGGAATCGATACACACAAATCAACACATAAAAAAGTAGAAATCATTCTAGGTTAATCATTTTTTTGTGCTTAATGCAGTGGTGCAATTATGGCCAATTGTTTAAGTTGTTTGGGCCGCACCACTCAACCTAAAATCAACTCACCAAGTAACTTCCTCTTAGGGTTTTCAATCTAGGTTCATACCAGGCACTCCAGTTTATTTCTGATTTCAAAAGGAAAGCAATCTTCACCTGTGCTTGAAAACCTGGTTTGCCTTAAACTTGATTGAATTAAACCTAATTCTAAACCCTAAAGGCTACTTAAGTAAGATTTGAACATTAAAATCTACTCATCACAAATAATCTCGCTTGAAAACCCTGGTTGTGCACACACTTATACATACTCAATTGATCATTAAGGGCACAACCCATTTTAAGAGCCCACTACATTCCATAAGCATTACAATCCCAGGCCACAATAAAATTGAGTAGACGTTGGTCTTAAGGACTGATTCGCTCTTCGGAGTCCAGTCTAAGATTGTTTACGATTAACCTGCTTATACTGATCAATCTGATGTCTAGTTAGGGGAGTAGCGTCAAACGACCATAGCTGGGGGGTACACTAGGAACCGCAGGTGCAAGTTGAAGGAAGAATCTTCTCCCCAGTTCCTCCTTCTAACTGGCTGTATTGAGCAGACACAAGTAGAGTAATTCGTTTATAATCTTAAGGTGGGTTCTGAGAGTCTGTAGATCCTTAGACTACTCCACTTAAGGACAGGCTTGTTTTGTTGTGCTGTAGGGTTCTTATCCCCAGTCCTTCCGACCTTTTCCTGATTTATGCTAGGAAGAAGGTCATTGAATCCCTGATTGGAAGGACCACTATAGTATTCTAGGAGGCGTAGATTGGATTTTGGCCAAATTGATCCCATGGCCGATCAACAGCCTCCTCTGCCGCAGGATCCACAAGAGGTATTTCGAAGGTAGTTGAAACAAATGCAGAGAATGCAAGAATGGTTCCAAAGAATGTAGGGTGCTCAGCCCTTGAAGGATTTTTATGATCCTGCAAATTACGGGGAACGTCCCGGCACCCAGATTCCTGCCGGAGACATAGAAATCAAGCCCCAGGTGTTAAGCCTGATCAAACATTTCCATGGGCTTAGCTCTGAAGACTCGTTTCAGCACTTGGAGGACTTGACCACTTTGGTCTAGACCACCAAGGCGCGAAACGTGAATGAAGAGCAAATGATCATGAGGCTCTTCCCCCACTCTCTTAGGGATAAAGCCACTCATTGGTACAGAACTATAGGAAGACAAATTGCATCCTAGAATGAGTTGAAATCGGCCTTTCTAAAGAAATTCTTCCCTGTCGGATGTACCAATGCTTTGAGACGGGCAATTACTACCTTTACCCAGCAGCTGGGGGAGCAGTTTCATGTTGCCTGGGAGTGATTCCAGGACCTATTGCGGAGGTGTCCACACCTCGAGGTTCTGAATGGCAACTTGTGCAGATTTTCTACCACGAATTGACTGAGCAACTCAGAAATCACGTTGATGCTTCTTGCGGAGGCAATTTCCTCAACAAAGACGCAGATAGCGCGCACAATTTGTTTGAGGAGATGAGCGAGAATTCGATCAATCATGCCTCCATGAATACTTTTAACCGGTCCCAGCAGCCCAAATCGAATGTTAATGAAGTCCACAACTCTCATTCATTCGATATGGAATTGATTTGTAATAAACTTGATAAGGTGGACTTGGTTGCTAAGAGAATGGAGGAGTAGATGGCTGGAAACTCAATGAACAACTCTCGATCCACTCAATCTTAGAATTCAGGATACCATTCATTGAGAGCTCGTTCTGGACGGGAGTTCGTTAATCAACTTGATGTGGCTCAACCTGTTAGTCAGCATTATTTGGAACCCCACGGGTTTCAAACTGGGGCCTTTGATCCCAGTTTCTCTTATCCTTCCCTTTCTTTCTCTCCATCCTCACCCTATGAGGATGTTTGTGCTGTACAAGAGAATGTTAGATCCAACCCTTACTCCAATGCTTATAATCCAAGTTGGTGAAACCACCCTAACTTCTCCTGCAAAAACCCGGGGCAGCAGACCCAATTCCGACCCAGCAACTATGCTCCGCAATGACCCATGGGTCAGGGTCATGTTTATACTCAGTTGCCCCTGAATCAGGTCAATCAGCCAACTTGGAATGCCCGTCAACCCGTAGGGCAGGCTAATTTGAACCGACAAATGGTAAAGATGCAAGGATCTATGCTCCAACTCATGCAACAAATGAAAACCTCGCTGGACAACTTGCAAATCGGGCTGATAGCTAATTCTCGTCAACCCGGATCTCTACCATCTCAACCCGTACCCAACCCGCGTAATATCCTGAATTCGGGCAATCAAGCCCATGGGTACGAAAATCAGAGGGACCCACACGCACATGCTCAAGTGGTTGAGTAGGGTCCTTCCTCTTCTTCTTCTTCCGCAAATCAACGGTTCTTGGCTAATGAAGCCCCTCCAATCTTTCCTAACCCTCCCCAAGACCCAAACCCGTATGCATTTGCTAATTCTGTTACTTTGAGGAGTGGTAAACAAACTCAGGATCCACAACCACACTGTTTTAATTTACCGAATCCTGTAGAACCTGAGGAGAGAAAGGAGAACTCTGGAGAAGAAATTAAGGCTTAGGAACCTAATTCCGAAGATCCAACTCATGTTCCTTTTCCTGAGGCCTTGATTAGATCAAGGAAGAAGAAGTCTATTGATAATAATGAGGAGCATCTGAATATTTTCAAGAATATTGAGATCAATATCCCGCTCCTCGACGCAATCAAGCATATACCGGCTTACGCAAAATTTTTAAAGGATTTATGTACACAGAAGTGTAAGTCGAGAGAATCTATTCCGAGGAAGGTAATACTCTCCGAGCAAGCTAGCTCTGTTATTTTGTACCACCTCCCTCAAAAAAAGAGAGATCCAGGTGCTCCTTTGATTTCTTGTGTCATCAGAGATTACACTTTTGATAGAGCACTGCTGGATCTGGGTGCATCCATCAACCTAATTCCGACTTCGATTTACAAGAAGTTTGGATTAGGTGAACTTTGGCCGACTTCAGTAACACTGCAGTTAGCGGACCGTTCGGTCACAAATTCGTGAGGCGTTATTGAAGATGTTATTGTTAAGGTTAAGGATTTCTATTTTCCTATAAATTTCCTTATCCTTGACATGGATGTATCTGAAAATTTAAGGAACACGCCCATCATTCTGGGGCGTCCGTTCCTGGCTATCTCCAAGGCCAACATTACCTGTGAAAGCGGTAGCATAGAAATCGCCTTTGAGGATCAAAGAATGAAATTGGATATTTTTAAGGCGATTAATAAATTTGAGGATTGTGGATTTATTAAGAAACTTGAGGATGATACTGTGAATATTGAGACTTATATGATGGTTTCTGCATTTGAAAGTTTCTCCTCTGATGATGAATTGGACCCGCAACCCTCTATAGCAGACCTGCCATCTTCTGAAGAGGTTATTGATTTTGTTCACTCTCAACCTCTTCCTCTTGATGAGTCTTCATCAGCATCTTCCTTACATTCAATCATCAACCCACCCCAATTTGAACTGAAACAATTGCCTGAGAATCTGAAATATCAGTTTTTAGGACCACATAAGACGCTCCCTGTGATTATCAGTGCTAAATTAACAAAGGAGCAGGAGATTAAACTGATTAAGGTCCTAAAGGAAGAGAAGGAGGCAATTGGTTGGACCATTCATGATTTTAGGGGGATCAAGCCATTTTATTGCAATCACAGAATATTTTTGGAAGATGGATCCCGCCCTTCTTGCCAAATGTAGAGGAGATTAAATCCAAATATGCGAGAAGTGGTCAAGAAGGAGATTATTAAGTGGCTCGATGCAGGAATCATTTATCCGATCTCTAATAGTCCTTGGGTAAGTCCTGTGCAGATTATTCTCAAGAAAGTAGGGATTACCATTGTGACTAACGAGAAAGGAGAATTTGTCACAACTCGTTCAGCTTCCTTTTGGAGAGTCTGTATTGATTACAGGAAGCTGAACATAGCCACGAAAAAGGATCATTTCCCTTTGCCCTTTATCGATCAAATCCTTGAAAGACTAGCCAGGCAGAAGTACTTATGTTTCCTTGATGGTTACTCGGGATACAACCAAGTTCTTATCCATCCCGAGGATCAGGAAAAAACTACTTTCACCTGTCCCTACGGAACCTTTGCTTTCTGTAGGATGCCATTCGGTTTATGCAATGCACCTACGACTTTTCTAAGGTGTATGCTGGCCATATTCTCTGACATGGTGGGAGAGTTTATGGAAGTCTTCATGGACGATTTCTCTATTTTTGGAGAATCGTTTGACTCTTGTCTATCTAATCTTGAAATGATTCTTAAACGATGCATCAAAACAAGACTGGTCCTTAGCTGGGAAAAGAGTCATTGCATGACACAAGAAGGCATCGTCTTAGGTCACGTAATCTCTGAACGGGGAATCAAAGTGGATAAAGCTAAGGTTGATGCTATCGATAAACTTCCTCCTCCCACATCTGTCGAACAAATTCGATCATTTCTTGGTCATGTGGGATTCTACAGGAGATTCATCAAGGACTTTTCGAAGGTTGCTCATCTTCTGAGCAATCTTCTCGCCAAAGAAACGCCGTTTGATTTTGACATATCATGCCATAAGGCATTTGATTTTTTTAAAACGGCAGTCACTTGTGCTCCGGTGTTGCAATCACCGGTTTGGACAACCCCTCCTAAGATCATGACCGACGCTTCTGATTACACGGTCGGAGCTGTTTTGGGTCAGAAAGTTGATAGGAAGCCCTCTGTCATCTACTACGCTAGTAAAACTATGGATGAGGCCCAGAGGAATTACACTGTTACTGAGAAGGAATTACTAGCCGTAGTATTTGCTTTGGAGAAATTCAGGGCTTATCTCTTAGGGTCTCACGTCATTATATATACCGACCACTCGATCTTGAGACATCTCTTGGCCAAAAAGGATGCCAAATCCTGACTTATTCGTTGGATTCTTCTGCTTTAAGAATTTGATCTTGAAATCAAGGATAAATCCGGGGTACAGAATGTGATGGCGGATCATCTGTCGAGACTTCTAAGTGATTCTTCTCGTCTGAACATTCTGATTGCTAATACTTTTCCAGACGAGACCATCCTTACAGTTTCAAGTGTTCAAACCCCATTGTTGAATGCACGAATCGCTACGCTAACGTGTTCGATTTTGGAAAACCAGTCGTTGTAGTTTGAAAGCGAAGAATTCGTGTTCAACAAATAAAATTTATACTGAAATGAAAATTCCGGGTCGAACACAGGGAGGCGGACGTTTGATTTAAAAACTACGCATTTCTTTTTATTTGTCACGAAGTAATTCAATTTAAAACTATCTAATTATTTACAATAAATGAAAGAGAGAGAGGGTAAGAGAGAGAGTATTACACATGAAAATCAAAATGAGATGTAGAATAAACAAAGAATTTATCATTGAGGAGATTATTCATTACAACTAGAAAGCATAAAATAATTACACTAGAAAGCGATAAATTTATTCTAGAAAGCATTAAAAGAATGGAGGGAGAAATGTCCTCCTCGATGATTGCTTGGAGGACGAGCAAAACTACACTAGAAAGCAGTAAATCTATATTAGAAAGCAGTAAAAAGAATAGGGAGAGAGAAATCCTCCTCGACGGTCGCTTGGAGGACGAGCCGGACGGAACGACGCCTAGACGAAGGAGGACGAAGCAGGACGAAGCAGAAGAACGGGAACGGAGCAGCACACCGTCGTCGTCGAGGGATCCACTTCCGAAGGGGGACGAAAATTTGGACTTTATCTCGCGAGAAGCATCCCGGGTGTGGGACAAGCTTCTCTTGAGCTTTGGAGGGGTAGAGAGGAGAAGGAAGGGATGAGAATTTCGTATGGAAGGGGTCTCCTTTTATAGTTGCAAGGAGTGGGGGCAAAATGGACATTACAACTTCAAAATAATAAATGAGGGGTCTTTAGTGACGGATAAATCCGTCACTAAAGCCTCCTTCATGGGTGGCTCAGCTTGCGCCTCCGGTTCCTAGTGTACCCCCCAGCCGTGATCGTTTGACTCTGCTCCCCTAGCTAAACATCAGATTGAATAGTAGAAACAGACTAATCGAAAATAATCTCGTTCTGAGTTCTGAAGAGCGATTTCAATCCTTAAGGCCAACGTCTACTCTGTTTTATTTAGGGCTAGTTTGAATGTGCTTTGGAATGTGATGGGCCCTTTAAATGGGTTGTGCCCTTAATGATTGATTGATTTGTGTGTGCATGCACAACTAGTGGTTTTCAAGCAAGATTATTTTTGATGTGGTGAATTTTAAGGTTCAAATCTTGCTTAGTAGCTTTTAGGATTCAACTTTAGGTGTTTTCAAACAAGTTTCATTGGCACACCAGGTTTT
The DNA here is from genome assembly GCA_037157565.1 of Thalassia testudinum. NCBI lineage: Eukaryota > Viridiplantae > Streptophyta > Magnoliopsida > Alismatales > Hydrocharitaceae > Thalassia > Thalassia testudinum. The sequence goes on from JAZHRO010000059.1 coordinate 44,285,273, forward strand.
GCAACCACAGGTGAAGATGTTTTCCTTTAAAATTTAGAAAAAGAATGTGGAGTGCCTGGTAAATCCCTAAAAATTGAACCTAATTGGCAGCTACTTGATGAGTTGATTTTATTTGAAGTGGTGCGGCCCAATCAATTCGAACAATTGGCCTGATGCACTACTTAATTAGGCACACAAAGATGGTTAACCTAGAATGATTTCTACTCTTTTATGTGTTGCTTTATGTGTACCGGTTCCACAGATCAGAACCCGGTTGAGTAGAAACAAATCAATTCCGTTAAGTGCCTTTGAATGTGGGTGTACGTTGTGTGTTTGTTGAAAATTGCCCCACAAAATTATCTTTTTTCTTTTTATATATAAATGAAGGTGGAATGAATGTGAGTAAGAATCCAAACAACCAAACTATTCCTAGGATTTATGCAAACACCTAGGTTAATTGGAATTTGGATTCAATGTGGCGAATGAAATCTATGGAGGGGGAAAGAATGGGGGATAACTTACAAAACCTTCCACAGCACTTTACTCCAATCTACCGCTTTTGCTCGTCTCAAAAGAGTACCTGCAATTACAATAAGAAAGGAGAAAAGTGAGGTAAATGATTTGTAAGTTACAAAACGCGAAGAGAAATCAAAGATCATTGCTTCCCCGGCAACGGCGCCAAAATGTTGAGCGCATACGAAATGGTCCCCGGCAACGATGCCAAAATGTTGAACGCACGAATCGCTACGCTAACGTGTTCGGTTTTGGAAAACCTGTCGTTGTAGTTTGAAAGCGAAGAATTCGTATTCAACAAATAAAATTTATACTGAAATGAAATTCCAGGTCGAACACAGGGAGGCAGACGTTTGATTTAAAAACTACACATTTCTTTTTATTTGTCACGAAGTAATTCAATTTAAAACTATCTAATTATTTACAATAAATAAAAGAGAGAGAGAGGGTAAGAGAGAGAGAGTATTACACATGAAAATCAAAATGAGATGTAGAATAAACAAAGAATTTATCATTGAGGAGATTGTTCATTACAACTAGAAAGCATAAAATAATTACACTAGAAAGCAATAAATTTACTCTAGAAAGCATTAAAAGAATGGAGAGAGAAATGTCCTCCTCGACGATTGCTTGGAGGACGAGCAAAACTACACTAGAAAGCAGTAAATCTATATTAGAAAGCAGTAAAAAAAATAGGGAGAGAGAAATCCTCCTCGACGGTGCTTGGAGGACGAGCCGGACGGGACGATGCCTGGACGAGGGAGAACGAAGCAGGACGAAGGAGGACGAAGCAGAAGAACGGGAACGGAGCAGCACGCCGTCGTCGTCGCGGGATCCACTTCCGAAGGGGGACGAAAATTTGGACTTTATCTCGCGAGAAGCATCTCGGGTGTGGGACAAGCTTCTCTTGAGCTTTGGATGGGTAGAGAGGAGAAGGAAGGGATGAGAATTTCGTATGGAGGGGGTCTCCTTTTATAGTTGCAAGGAGTGGGGGAAAAATGGACATTACAACTTTAAAATAATAAATGAGGAGTCTTTAGTGACGGATAAATCCGTCACTAAAGCCTCCTTCGTGGGCGTCGTGGGCGGCTCGCGCGCGCCTGCTCGCGCGCGCAACGCCTGCGCACGTCCGCTAAGCCTCAGCCATCCGATCGCGAGATCGGACGGCTTAAGTCACGCCTTCACCTGCTGCGCTGCGCGCCCTCCCGCGCGTACGATGCTGCGTGACGCCGCGCGTTCAATCGAGCGTGAACGCTATCGGGCACGCGCGGTCGTCCGATCAAGATCCAACGCCCGCCCGCACTCAATCGCCTGCGCCTTCCAGCCCTCTGCTGCGGCTCGAACCTGCGCCCACCGCTCGCGTAAGCGCACTCGACCATTGCGCTACGGGGGGCAGATGGTCAAGCGGATGCTTTTAGGCGCGGCAGACCACAGCCGTTGGATTAAGATCCAACGGTGGAGAGCGAGCGGGTGCGGGGCTTCATAGAATGTAAGCGGCCATTTGGGCGGCCGAGATGGCACCATGTGGCGCCATCTTGGTCGTCCATCTTCTGAAAGTTATAGATGGTGCTACGGATGCCGGATTGACTCGATTTTTGTGTCGTTGGGCTGCGATCGTCGATCCGAATTCATTCGTACAGTCGGATTTGTCATCTGAAGTGCGGATTTACACCATCCTGGCCCTTGATCTTCTAGGGTTCCCCGATCACTATCTGATGCTACAGATGCCTGATTAGGGCGATCTTGGAGTCGTTGAACTCCAATCGTCGCCCTGATCACATCCATACGGTTGGATCTTTGATCTGAGGCCCCGATAAAATATTTGCCCTGTCCAAGCACATAAAAGGAGACAATTAACCTCTATTTTATTCAAACTACTCTAAATGCAAGATGATGCATGTTATGCAATATTTATATCATGAAATGCAATCCTATGCTTAAGAACATGCATAAATAGACATCTTAAGTAGTGTAAATGTGTTTACATCATACAGTTTCAAGTGTTCAAACCCCATGGTTTACTGATATCGTTAATTATTTGGCCGTTGGTCAAATCCCCCAAGATTGGATTTGACCAAGCAACAATGGGATAGACTCAAATCTGAGGCCAAATATTACTTCTGGGAGGACCCTGAACTGTACCACATCGACTCTAATCATATTTTTCGCCGATGTGTTCCGGAGAACGAATTCAAGAATATACTCGAGTTCTGCCATGCATCTATGTGTGGTGGACACTTCTCCGGTAAAAAGACGACTGCCAAAATTTTGTAATCTGGATTCCATTGGCCGTCTTTATTCAAGGATGCCCAGGAATTCTCGAGGTCATGTTCCTGATGCCAGGCACTTGGGAGCATGACTAAAAGAGAAATGATCCCTCTAAACTCAATTCTTTCCGTTGAAATCTTCGACGTTTGGGGCATCGATTTCATGGGACCCTCCCTCCCTTCATTTGGACATCAATACATTCTCATCGCTGTTGATTACGTGTTCAAATGGATCGAGGCGATTCCCACCCGAACCAATGACCACAAGGTGGTCATAGATTTCATCAAGAAGAACATTTTCAGTCGGTTCGGGATTCCGAGGGCCATCATCAATAATGGTGGCACTCATTTCACTAATGCCTAGTTCCTAATTTACTGGCAAAATACGGAGTTAATCACAGAATCTCCAGACCTTACCATCCCCAGACGAATGGACAGGCTGAGATCTCCAATCGGGAGATCAAGAATATTCTGTAGAAAACGGTTAGGCTTGATCGCAAAGACTGGACTCAAAAGCTTGAGGACGCTCTTTGGGCCTACCGTACAGCATATAAAATGCCCATTGGCATGTCTTCGTTTCATCTGGAGTATGGAAAGGCATGTCATTTACCCGTAGAAATTGAACATAGGACATTCTGGGAAATCAAGCAGTGCAATCTAGATCTGAGTTTAGCCAGGAAGACCAGGAAAGTCAAACTATCTGAGTTGGAGGAGCTTAGAAATGATGCATATGAGAATGCCAAGATCTACAAGGCTCGGAGCAAAGCTCTTCATGACCAATTGATTTCCCGCAAGAGCTTTGAACCGAACTAGAAGGTCTAGCTATTCAATTCTCGACTTAAGCTCTTTCCCAACAAACTTAGGTCGAAATGGAACGACCCATTCATTATCAATCAGATATTTCCAAACAGAGCTGTTCAGATCTCTGACCCGAAGACAGGCAATTCATTCAAAGTCAATGGTCAACGTCTAAAACCCGTTATTGACCGTACTATTCCAGAACCCATCTCAGACACGGTTACTCTAGCCATGTTGTGACTTCTTTGGCTAGACTTCGCCTAGCTAACGGCATTAAACTCAGTAGTTGTACGGTCTGACTTAGAGCTGACCCGAGCTTCATATTCAAGTGATATCTTCTGCATTCTACTCTTCCTTTCAGGTCTTTTATTCTCAATGTGAACATTGCATCAGCTAGGCATGGGGGGTGGATTCATTTCTGAATTATTTTGTCAACCTTGTGGAATTTTTGTAAATTCTACCTATTTTCTTATATATACATTAAAAAAAAATTGAATTAGGAAGGAATACTTGGACATTAGGACCTTTCAATCTTAGGAAATGTTACAGTAGGATCTAAACACTAAGACCCTTCAGGTCTTTAGGCTTAATCAGCCCAGGTATCCACTAAAATGTGAATTTGTTTTTCGAGTCCTCACCATCTTGAATTCTATTTTAATTTGATTAAATAAGTTTTGGTGATAAGTACACGACTTATCAACCCGCCCTCTGATTTGAGGAAACTTTAAGTCTAAGCATCTACACACTATTCGTCACTGACTCGTTGTTCGGCGGTTTTAAAGGAAATTGGGTAGCTAATGAACCTTCTAGGGTGATATAGCTGGCAAGTTATCGTAGGTAACAGCCCATAGGTAGGTTGTCCAGAGCCCAGTAGCTGGACCACTCTCTTCTTGCTGCTTTTAGGTAAATCTTAAACCAGGGAAGCCACCTACTTAAAAAGAAAAAGAAAGTCAAAAAGAAAAAGGAGAAAAGAAAGAAAAAGAAACAAAAGAAATAAGTCACACTTCACCGCACGAGTATGGCTGGCAAGTTGTCGGTGATAACAGCTCATTGACCGGTTGTCCAGAACCCAGCTCAAGAAATGCACATAAAAATTCCTAAAACACTTAGGAAGAAGCAGAGAAGTAGAATAAGCCGGGGAGATATACACTGGACTCACCCTTGTGTTGACCTCATAAAAAATAAAAGTAGGGAGAAAGCTACCGGTCGTAAAGATACGCCTTTAGGTAGAACTCTCTTTTTAAGGTCACCTAGGGGCGTAAAAACCCGTAGTCCATTCTGATTACCGATCAACTAGTCTATCACATTCACAAAAAGATGCTTAGAACTTAGGGTTCTCATCAAATCTTAGGTAGGTTGAGTAGCCGTAGAAAGCCACTTTATAACCCTAAACTCAAAAATCAAAAAAAAGAAAAAAGAAAAAGAGAAAAAGGGATTTTTCTTTGAATTAGGCGAGGGCTTGAGGCAGTCTGCATTTTGGCAGATACCCGGGCACTGTTGTGTCTTTGAAAGTTCAGGCCCTCAGTAAAAATTTCTTAATGTTAAAAATGATTTGTGCTCGAGTAATCCAACCCAATTATTTTATAAATAGCATGTAGTTTTTGCTAGGGACCAGCAAAAGATAGGCATGGGGACGTGATGTGCATATATCTGATTAACCTAAAATGTCTATTAATGCATGTTCTTAGTGTCACATTAGCATTATACATTGTAAATAGTGCATAACATGCAAAATCATGCATTTAGATCAAGTTGTATAAATTGTATAGTAATTTCTCCTTTTTATGGTCAGGGATAGGGTGATCCGACCTCGTCTAAAGGTGACATGCACGTCAGCACGCTTTCATGTGACATCTAAATTGTATAGTAAGGGACATGCAAAATCATGCATGTCGGCCACATTTAAGCCTTTAGTGACGGATTTATCCGTTACTAAAGGTTCTAAATTAATGTTTTTCATGTTGTAATATCCAAAATGCCCCTACTCCTTACAACTATAAAAGGAGACCCCTACCATACGAATTTCTCATCCCTTCCTTCTCCTCTCTCCCTCTCCAAAGCTTAAGAGAAGCTTGTCCCACATGTAAGATGCTCCTCAAGAGTAAAAAATCAAGTTTTCGCCCCCATTCCAGAAGCGGATCTCGCGACGACAAAGACGTGCTGCCTTGTTCCCGTTCCTCCTGCTTCATCCTCCTTCTTCCCGCTCCGTTCCTCGTCTTTCAGGCGTTGTCCCATCCGACTCGTCCTCCAAGCGATCGTCGAGGAGGATAATTTCTCTCTCCCATTCTTTTTATTGCTTTCTAGAGTAGAATTTTCCTACTTTCTAGTTGTAAGAATTTCTCGCTTTCTAGTGTAATCATTTCTCACCTTCTTAGTTGAAAAAACATTATGCAATATCAAGTGATTGTTCTCTCTCTCTCTTATCGTCTATATTGAATCCATTGTTATTATTTCGCCTTTTTAAACAAAAAAAAAAAGCACAAAAATATAATTGCGAATTTTGATCAACATAGCCTCCCTGTGTTTGATCCGGAATTTCTTTACAAATTTTTCGGTATAAATTTTATTTGTTGAACGGATTTCTTTGCGACTCTAACTACAACGATAGGTTTTCAAATCCAATTGCGAACACATAGTCATCCACCATTCAACATGGCTCAGTCCACTAAATCGATTGAGCAAGGGCTCGACCGAGATTTCTTCAGGTGCTCTACCTAATTGGAACACCAATTTGGTGATTGGATCATCATTGATCCAACAATTTCAGGGCCAAACATGGCTATTCGACATGCCTAGAATAGCCTGTAGTGTAGAAGAAACAGGTCTCTTGACCTACAGAGGAGAGCAATGCTCTCAATTGAGAGCCTGGATGCTTTCTATGAAGCATTCTGCAGCATTTAGAGAAGAAAGAAGGTATCAAGGAAGCTTCAGTAAGCTCCAGAAAAAAGGGAGGTTCGTACTGAAAGCTCATAGCTTAATTTTGAGTTCTAAAATGGCTTACAGATGGTTAAAAGCCTAAAAAAGGAATCTAAATCAATTCAGCAAATCAAAAACCATTGATCTCGGCAGAATTTAAGTACTAATCTCGTTAGAACCCTGAAGAACAATACTCAGGTTCCAAAATAACCCAAAATGCTCAGTAGGAGAAATCTCAATTAATCCTAAGTATAACTCATCCAAATCACTTAATTCAAACTTTAAATCATCCCAGGAGCTTAATTAACCCTAAAAATCATAGAATCAACCCTAAATTCTTCCTGTTCATATAGAATTGACCAATCTCAGGCTTGGAGTTGACTTTCACATTTTAAGTTCCACTGATTGAATTAAGGGTCAAGATAGGTTCAGTTATGTTCCAGGAATTGATTCATCATCTCAAACCTAGATTTTGAGAACTCCAACAGTGCTCTCAAGCACTTCCGCCTGGAATAAAAATGAGGTTTGTTCGTCAGAAGTCTCAGGAGGTTCTCAGTCCAATTTGAGGATCTAAGTAGGTTCTACAAGGTCCACTAAAGCTTCTGGATCTATTTTTCAGCTCAGATTAGCTCTAACTGAGTTTCTCCAACTTTGCTGAAGTTGGAGAAGACAGAGATCAAGAGAGAAAGATTCTCATCAAAACTCAAGTCTAGCCACAAGGATCTAATCCTTAGACCTTCCTCAAGTGATCTGGAGCTTCGTGTGAAGTTCTGAAGGCTAAAGTGTAGATTTAGTTCACCGGAGCTCACTGGAGCTCCGGTGAACACCATAAGAGTTCGTAAGATGTGGATTCCTAATTAAACACCACAAAGATGTTCTTAAAAGCTCCCTGAGGTCACAAGGAACCTCAAGATCTAATCAATTGCTCCAATCAATGATCAAACTTTAGGAATTGCCTTGAATTCAGTTAAGATAGATTCTGAGTTCACCTGAACTCCAAATTCATCCTCTCACTCAATTGAGTGAGGGAAAAAACTCAGATGAGTCTTGCGATGGTTTGTAGATATGTGATTAGGTGATAAGACTCCTCCTGAGCCGCCATTGACAGCGAGCTCAGGAGGTTGAGATGAGATTAGGCATTTTAAATATATATGTTAATTAAGCTAATTGAGATGTGGATCGGGGCCCTGAAGTGGTGTAGAAGTGATGAAGGGCCCATGGTTGATGTGTTCTATGCCAGAGTGCCTCCGTTGTGGACAGCGGAGGTCTCCGATGAAGGTGTAGTGGTTTAGGCGCATAAGTAGATAAAAGTGTATAGTTAATAAAGTAGAAGTGATCATGAAGAGGTGTGGAGTGTGATCAGCGATACAAAAAGACAAGATGATGCTCCAGACGAGCTTAAAGAGCTCGCCAGAGCTAAAGAAGACGATGGAAAACTAAACATTTAAGCTACACTAACTAACTATCTAAACTATGCTAAGCTACACTAAGATAAAACCTAATTCTACTGTTACCTGGACGAAGGAGGTAGGAGATCTCTGTTGAAGGATCATGACGGAGGAGGAAATCAGAGGGAAGGAGAAGAAGTCCGGCGGACAAATTTGCGGAGTGAAAGCAAAGTCCGGAGTCATCTCCTTGATCAAAGACCCGGCGGAGGACTGTGGAGCTCAGTGGATGGTGGAAATGATTGGAAGAAGTGCATGGAAGTGGAGGTAGGTCGCCGGAATAGGTGGGAATAGCTTATTAGTTAGCTACAGTTGGAGGAAGAGGGTAGGGACCTAACCACTCAAATCGAAGGTATAGCGAGCTATTTATAGATGATGGTGGAGGTAGAGGTGGATGTATCTGGACGGGTATGAGTCTAGGTTCACTGAAGCCATCGGCGTCATCTCCGACGCTAATAAGCTTAACTCCTAGACCAAAATAGGATTAGAGAAACATTCGGTCCGTCGGATGGAAAGGGGAGAGTGAGCGAAAGCTCTAGAATATAGCGACGGAGGAGTTCAGGTGAGGAATGGGCAGTGATCGAATGGTGTGGTGACCGTACGCTCTCAGCAGTCCAGTGCAAGGAAGAAGACAACGCTCACAGGGATGTAAATGCAATAAAAACTAGGGACTTTTTTGAAAGAAAAGGACTCGATTGACATGAATCCTAAGGAACAAAATGCAAGCAGAGGTATTTTAAGTTAAATTTAATTTAATTCTTTTCCAACTTTTTATATATAATTATAAATTAGATAAATATTATACAAATGCCTTGAATTTATATTTTTGACCTTTTTAACTTTATTTATTTCAATTGATTAAATTACTTAAGTTATTACATACTTAGGGTTAAATATTTATAACGCTAAATTAAATATTAATTAGGTAGCTAAATATTTATAATTTGAGTCCAAATTATTATTTAAATTATTAATAACATTAATTGATATTTAATTTACTATTATTAACTTATTTTATGGTCCTTTAATATATTATCCCTTATATTATAGTTAAACCCTAAATAGACATATTCCTAGCTAATTAACTAAGGAAACTAGTTAATTACGGGTATTTAAGAGCTATGATGAGTCTCTCATCAATAGCCCCCGTGCATTTATCACGTATGCCGTAGCCACCGTTACATCGTGACTATTATGGTTTCCTCACTACTATGAAGGGGTGACGTAATAAAATGCGGAATAGAATATAAACAATCTCACAAAAAATTCAATCCCACAATGTACACAATTATTTTTAGGTGGAAACCCAAATCGGGTGAAAACCACTACCTAACCCTCTCGAGTTAGGATTTTCCGATCAACCAAGTTGATCAAATCCACTAAGCGAATCACTTAAACGAGGGTGATTCAACCTCAATTACAACCACGCTACAAGTGCGAGGGTAGCGTTCCTCAACCCCTTCTCTTCACGAGAAGGATTTTGTCCCACGAAGGAGACGGAAATTCGCAAAGCGAATACCCAACCAAATAACAAAGATAAAATAACAAATATAGTCATATACAGCCAACAAAGATTTAAACCTAGCTTCTATAGGAATTAGGAAACTCCCCTTTACAAGGAGTGCGTCGAAACGATGACGCAGGTGCGTGAGCCACGCGACGGCGCAACGTCGCTCTCGCGAACTACAACAGGAGAGCGGGTGCGAAAAAGCTTCATGCTCTCAAGATGTAGAACTTGAGCTTGGAGAGCAAGGGCTTCTCTTGGACACAAAAGAGTGTGAAAGTGTATCTAGGTGTCTTTTGGTGTCTTTGGGTGTGTCTTGATGTGCAAGAGGTTCCTCTCTATTTATAAAGGCCTTAGGAAGGCTTTGGAAGGCTTTGGAAAGCTTCCATAGCCGTTGGGAGCAAAGCCCAAGAGAATCAGGCCGAAATCAGGAACAATGATTGCACTGACAGGGTTATCAGACGTCTGATCCTGGCATCAGATGTCTGGAAGATCACTTTAAGATGTCTGAAAATAAGGTCAGACGTCTGATTTTAGGCAGGTTTCTTCCTGACATGAATCAGATCTAAACAGGGTTCTAGTGCAAGTCTATGAGATGACATACAGGACGTCTGGCACTATGTATGGACATCTGGAAACCTACTTTTTCGTGGGAATGGATTTCCAAGAGAGTGCAACGGCTAGAAAATCTCTAAGAAGAGATTTTGGGTTAGCCGAGGCAAAACGGTCATTTATCAGACGTCTGGAAAGGCTTAAGGACGTCTGCTAAAGCTCTAACAGTCATATCCTCCAGTGTTTGCCAAGCGAGCCAACGGTCCACTAATTTGACGTCTGGCAAATCCATCAGACGTCTGGACTATGGTCTGGACGTCTGATTTCATCAAACAAAACTAGCTAAGTCCAGCATAATTGTTATTAGACGTCTGAATCAACAGTCAGACGTCTTAAAACACATTATCAGACGTCTAATCTTGGAATTAGACGTCTGAAGAAGATTTTTAACCTTATATTGGTTTTCTAAATTTTCTACAGAAAACCTAAGTATTCTAGGGTTGTGCCGATGTTCTTAGGACTACTGTTAGGATACTTTGAGGCTCTTTAACATGAATCTAAGTAACAAAAATAAATAGCAACAAAAGAAACGAAAAATACAAGGAGTACAAGAGAAGGAAATCTATCATATTCTTCATCTCCTTCCTTCTTCAATCTATCGCTCCTCGCGAATCTCCTCTGTTCTCCATCAAGCTCTTCCAATCCGTCCTGGATGCAAGCTCGAACTCTATCTAATCACGTCTCCATTTGCAATTGTCCTGAAATCTAAGACTCCAAGTGCAAATGTTAAATGACACGTATTTTGTTATCATCAAAACAAATGATCGTAGTGCTCTGGCACCAACAACTATGACCCCATGGTGGTGGATCGAGTGTGGGACAAATGTGGGGGCATTCTTTAGCTAGGAGAGCACGCATCGCATGCACATTCCACATCGCGAGAATGCTGCAACAAAATCGTTCCGTTAAGGAACATGTGAATCAAGAGAAAGTGGGACCCTATCCCAGAATACCTGAAATCTAGAAACTTGTAGCTAATAGAAGAAAATAAAACATAGAAATTGCCTGAAACTTTATTGCTTTTCTTATTAGTTTAAATTTGTTGCTCGCGTAATGTACACTTCCCACTCTACTTAGCTTTTGCTGATGCCTACTATTTGTGTTCAGGTCAGAGAGGTGAATAGCCCGTTCCACTGGCTGCAGAGGGAGCTAGGCCTAACGAAGCCCAACCTTAGTCTAGTGGTTACTTTCCTTCTATTGTGATAGCATTCCTTGTTTATGGTAGTGAGTTTCTAGTCTCAGAATAGCTAGTTCCATTCTTCTGTTGTTTTGCTCTTTTACTTGAAATGAGTGGCAGTATACGGACTTTTTCCTTACTTTTTCGTTTAACTTTTTGATAGCTATAATGCATGCGTGATAATATTTGATTTTTATTATTTCTTATTGGACGACTGAATTTTGTGATAGATGACGCAATCTGACTCAGATTTCTGTATGAAGTCGGATCGGGTCATAATACATATTACATAACAACTCTTTAAATCTTAAGTATTGACTACTTTTACATCCCTTAGATAATCACTAACATTTCTGTTGTCGGCGATGCATCAATTTGATTTGAAATATTGCTTTGAAATAATATATGGTAACATGGCCACAATCGAGAAGGGGAGTGGTCCCAAATCCTTTCTAAAGCTTATCCCTATTCATCACAACCGAATTGAGTCTAGCCTTCAACTCACTTTAGCTTGTCCACTTTTGTGGATAAGGAAAGGCCTACAAGATTTTGGATCAACTTTTTAAAGATCATATCACGTGGTGATATGCCAACTTTTTAATTCAGTTTTTAAAGATTTTGGATAAGGAATATAACTTTAGTATCAAATGCCTTAGCTGTTTCGGGTCTGGTACCCTTAGCGTCCATGTCAAGATTCTCCTAAAAGGGTTTGCAGCCTCTTAAGGCTAGACGTATATAGTTGACCTGGCCGCCTTTACACTTCACTAATACTGGGTTTTGGCTTTGTAGAGTTTTGATTATCACACTTCTTTTTTGGATCAATGTCACAAGCTGGAGCTTTTTGTCCTCTTACTGTTGACAGTTATAACCTTCCCTCAGGGAAAGAGGGATCAATAATGTTAATCCCTATTTTGTTAAAAAAAAGATACCATATTCAAATGGTGATTTTCTTGCCAATTAATGATGAGTTCCATACTACTTCCCATGAACAAAATGTCTATAACCCCAATTGTCATGCTGGTATTGTCTACACTGCCTGTTTGATTGGCTTCATGAGAACTATCTCTTTCATAAGAACTAATACGATCAACCCTCGGAGGATTTCTCCTCGACTTGATATACTCGAAATACACCTTTTATATAATATTGATGACCATACAAAGATGAACAATTGGTAGTTCTATTTACTCAACCGATGCCATCCTTTACAAAACTGATTATCCTTTTCACTATACAATAATATGTAGCGTTCGACATGTCTGGAAGCACGGTGACAAGGGAAGAAATTATCTTAGTAAAATAAACTCAAGCAGCTTGTGATCATACACCGCTTGAACTTGATTTGCATGAGAATGCATGAGATGTGGACCACGATCAAGGTCCATTAATGCCCATAATTCTCCACCACTCTAAAAATGTAACTACCACCAATTATACTTTATAAAAGGACTCTTGCCCCCCCCGCCCCCACATGGAGGGGACACATCCAATGGAGCCAATCAAAAGGACTTTCAGCCCACTATTTCTTGTATTACACCATTTATAATATACATTAAGAATTAGATCCCCTTTCAAGTTATACACCCATATCAAGTGCAACTGGATTAATAATTTCTTATATTTTATTATTACTTACGTATATTTTTAATTTCATAACTATATTTTATTTCCTGCAATTCAACAAATTTTTCCATAGCCATGGAGAACCTGGATGGCACTCTCCAAGACCCATCACATGGGAAATGTTCTTTCCACGCATTAAATATCCATGCATCAAGATTAATACATTTTATCAACCCTCACAACTCAGTGAATCACACAACAGTACACGTTTTACACCTTCTACGTTACATCAAAAACACTCGTCTTACACAAAATATTTTAACTTAGCTGCACTTTTGCGTACATTACGCATACTCAATTAATTACTATATATCGATCATCTCCACTGCATGCATGCATATATGCGCCATGATCCTCAAACCCCGTACACCTCCGCCGGCAGCCGCGGCTCCGCCACGGCCTCCAGCGGGACCTTCCTCGTGGTGGCGAGCCCGAACACCTCCTCCATGTCCATGTCCTCCGCCTTGGACCCCTCCGGCAGCGTCCACCGGAAGCCCTGCAGCAGGGTCGCCAGTACCAGCTGCACCATCCTGAGCCCCAGGACGTGGCCGGGGCACATCCTCGACCCGGTGCCGAACGGGAGGAGCCCGTGATCCTCCCCGGTCACGTCGGTCCGCCTCTCGAGGAACCTCTCCGGCCGGAACTCCAGCGGGTCCTCCCACACGGAGGGCTCCCTCATGATGGCGTAGACGTTGACGAGGACCTTGGTGCCCGCGGGGATGTCGTAGCCCGCGACGTTGCGGTGCTCCCGCGAGAGGTGGGGGATGAGGAGCGGAGCGATAGGGTGGAGCCTCATGGCCTCCTTGACGACGGAGGACACGTAGGGGAGGTGGGGGATGTCCCCTTCCTCCACCCACCGCGTCGTTCCGACCACGCTGTCGAGCTCCTCCGCGGCCTTGTCGAGCATGTGTGGGTGACGGAGGAGCTCCGACAGTGCCCACTCCACCGTCCCCGCGCAGCTGTCCACGCCGGCGGCGATGATGTCCTGAATGGTAGTAAGGTCACCGGTGTAAGCCCAAGTGGGCATCACGTAATTAATTGCACGTCAGGAAGGTCGAGGAAGAAGAGTTATTTTGACAAAAAATATCATAGAAATAAGATAATTGTGAGTGACTTGATGAAATATTTTAAATATATTTTAATACTATGTTACATTAGATTAGATGTTTTTTGAATGCATACTGATATTGACGTAAAATAATAAAAATGACATATAAAGATGTCGATGGAGACGACTTATTTCTCGTATGGATGAGATTTAAAAATTAAGACACATGAAGTTACGATGGGAGACCTGCATTGAGACCCTCTGACAGAGAATTGGTGAATTAACGCTTCCTCATGCCGTAATCTTTGAGTTTAAGTTCAAGCAATTGCTGCAAAGCCATGCATGCATACTTGGCGATGAGAACTTAGAGCATCCTTAATTATGAATTAGAGATGCTCATAATTAAGGATCATGTTTCTGCGCAAACGTGGGAGGATGCTGACTTTCACGAGGGCTTGTGCTTGCGCAGAAAGTACGGAAAATTACTTAGTTGTAATTTCCTCATTTATTGTGTTCAAACCTTATTTGTTAAGCGGACAGGAGGACATGTAAAGGACCGAGGAGAAGTGGGTGGTCATGATATTAGTTTCGACGGTGCACATGCCCACTGTTCATCAGAGATTCTTGGATTGAAAAATCTACTTTTTATGTAATTATATAGATTTTCAGTGCATCGCTCATTCCCCGGATTCTTTGTTTCTTTCTTTTATTTTGAGAATAATTCCCTACATTTTTAGGGGAACATCAAACTTGACAAGGACACCCTCCGAAGAACAAAGAAAAAAAAATCAAGCTTGACAAGGGCATATCCGGGAAAAAGAAAAAAACAGAGAGAGAGTGTGTGTTACTCTGTTAACTCTGTTTCACATGCTTATGAGCCACCACCGGACAAATATACACAGTCCGATGGTGAGATCCTCTTTTTAATTTTCTTACAAGGGATATATTTCTTTCTGAACGGCGTTTGTACCCGGAATCGTCTTTTTTTTATTGAAAAATGTTTGAACAGATCTCGCTAACACTTGGGATAGTGGGATTCGAGGTGCACCAACTGTTTGTCCTTCTTTTTATTTTGACCTTGTCAACAAGTAAAAAGTGAAAGGTATTCATAGATGAATAGCTAGAGGCGTAAATAGTGACGTACACGAATTTATTTTTATTATTTTTATATTTTATATAATAGTGTAAATATGAATTCGCTTGATAATTGATATCTGAGATAAAAACATAAAAATATAAGATTTGTTATTTGATAGATTCTATTTTATTTAGAAAAATCATCATATTATTTTAATTTAAAATATAAAAGTGATAAATAATTTTATATCGACGATAAATTATTCAACTAATTTTGTATCAGTGTAAATGTAAAATTATTTTACATCAGTGATAAATTATTCTAAGTTATCTTTACATCGATGAAATCGTATTTTGCATCGATATAAAATTATTTCAGAGGTGGTTTCACCTATGTAGAGTGATTTTATACTCATGCAAAGTGATTTTGACCTATAGATTTAGAGTTTAGGTTTATGAAAAATGATTTCACATATAAAAAATGATTTTACACTTGAAAGGTGATTTTTCCACCTTACGATTTAAAGTTTAGTCTTTAGCGAAGTGCAATCTTACTTTACACGGGTGCAAAGTAGTTCAAAGTAAGATTTCACCAGTGTAAAATAAAATTGCACCAGTGCAAAGCAGTTCAAAGTAAGATTACATCAGTGTAATTTTACTTTTCAATGCAAAATTATTTTGAAAGTAAAAAGTGATTTTGTACCAATACAAAGTAATTTTGCATTGGTACAAGATGATTTTGAAGGTGATTTGAGTGATTTGCCCATGTAAAAAAAATAATTTATTGTTAATTTCAATAATAATAGACCCAACTTTTTTTTTTTGAAATATATTTTATTGATAAAAAAATAGAAGTACCCATTACAAAGGATGCACCCCAAAGGGAAGGGAGAAGAGAAAATCCTGAACGTCCTCAAGAGGGAAAGGTTACTCTCCGTAGAAGCGAAGGGAAGCCAAAACACAGAAAATCAAATAGAAAAGAAATAAATGACAAAGAAAACCAAGCGTCCCCGAACGTGAACCGGACGACCTTCTGTGGGAGGGCAACCCCACACTTGTAGGTATGGCAAGTGTCAACGAGATAAACTCGAAGAATGTACTGTTGGTGCTAGAGCACCACGATCATTTGTTTTGATGATAACAAAACACGTGTTATTTAACATTTGCAATTTGAGTCCTAGATTTCAGGTCAATTGCAAATGTGGACGTGTTTAGACGGAGTTCGAGCTCGCATCCAGGACGGATTGGAGGAGCTTGACAGAAAACAGAGGAGGTTCGCGTGGAGCGACAGATTGAAGATAGAAGACAAGAAAAATAGGATAGATTCTTTTTAATCCTTTCTTGTATCTCTTGTCTTTATTTTCTTGCTCTTATTTTCCTTAGAATATTATGTTAAAGAGCCTCAAAGTACCCTAACAGTAGTCCTAGGAACACCGGCACAACCCTAGGATACTTAGGTTTTCTGTAGAATACTTAGAAAACCAATATAGGGTTCAAACAGCACTTCCAAACGTCTAATTCCCAAATCAGACGTCTGATAAAGTATTTTAAGACGTCTGACTGTTGTTTCAGACGTCTGATAACTGTTAGGCTGGGCATACTTAGTTCTGTCTGATGAAATCAGATGTCCAGACCTTAGACCAGACGTCTTAGGAGACGTCTGATGACTTTGCCAGACGTCCAATTAGTGGACCGTTGGCTGGCTTAGCAAACACTCAAGAATATGACCGTTAGAGCCTTATCAGACGTCCATAGGACTGTCCAGATGTCTGATAAATGACCGTTTTGCCTCGGCTGACCCAAAATCTCTTCTCAGAGATTTTCTAGCCGTTGCAACGTTTGGAAATCAATTCCCACAGTAAAAGTAGGTTTCCAGACGTCCAGACATAGTGCCAGACGTCCTGTATGTCGTCTGATGGACTTGCGCAAAAACCCTGTTTAGATCTGATTCAAGTCAGGAGGAAACCCGCATAGAATCAGACGTCTGACCTTTAAATCAGACGTCTTAAAGTGGCCTTCCAGACGTCTGATGCCAGAGTTAGACGTCTGATCACCCTGTCAAATGTAATCATTATCCTGATTTCGGCCTGATTCTCTTGGGCTTTGCACCCAACGGCTATGGAAGCATTTCCAAGCCTTCCAAAGCCTTCCTAAGGCCTCTATAAATAGAGGGGAGCCTTTGACACACCCATATACACATATACACAGAGAAACATAACACACACTTGGATACACTTAGCTACACACTTTCACACTCTTTTGTGTCCAGAAAAGATCTTGCTCTCCAAGCTTAAGCTCCATTCCCTTGAGAGCATCAAACCTTCGCGCACCCGCTCTCCCGCCGTTGTTCACGAGAGCGACATTGCGCCATCGCGTGGCACACGCACCGCGTCATCAACTCGACGCACTCCTTGCAAAGGGGAGTTTCCTATTTCCTATAGAAGCTAGGTTTAAATTCCTTTGTTGGCTCTATAGGATTACTTGTTTTATTTTATCTTTGTTATTTAGTTGGGTATTCGCTTTGCGAATTCCCGTCTCCTTCGTGGGACAAAATCCTTCTCGTGGAGAGAAGGGGTTGAGGAACGCTACCCTCATACTTGTAGCGTGGCTGTATTGAGGTTGAATCACCCTCGTTTTAAGTGATTTGGTTTAGTGGATTTTGATCAAATTGGTTGATCGGAAAATCCTAACTCGAGAGGGTTAGGTGGTGGTTTTCACCCGATTTTGGTTTCCACCTAAAAATTCTTGTGTACTTGTGTGATTGCTTATTTGTGTGATTGTTTATTTTATTTCCGCAATTATTACGTCACCCCCTCGTCGAAGGGAAAACCTTCATGTACTTAACGAGAGGCCAAATTACACTGACCCGAAGGTTGAAAACGACCACTGAAAAATGTCAGTAAACTTGACCGTAAAAAGCACGAGTTCACACGTGATTTCCAGCAAAATAGAACTAAATTAAAAAATAAAGAAAAATAACAAGACCAAACACAGCCACACCAACAGAGACTGTCAAAACAATCGTCGATCAACGACCAGACTCGCAGCCATACCCACCATTCGCAGCAACATGCCGTCGGGGAGCCGCCGCACGCTGTTGACCAAGCAGCATCGCATGTTGTGGTCGAAAAGATGCCAGGTGCACATCCACCACACAGCTCTGCATGGCGTCAAGGAAGACTCCGAGGATCGAGGTCGATCACAGAGCGCCACATGTCGAGCGGCGAGGCCAAACTCCACCATCAACAAATGATGCCCCACCCACACTGGATGACCCCTGTACGGCGCAGCACACTGCCAACCAAGATGACACACCATGGCTGAGATATCGAGCCTGACTATGGCACCGCACGACACGACATGTCGACCCCCTCTCGTCGACCTTACGATGATCACTCGACGAGCATAGCACCTCATCGCAAGCCCCCTCGACCACGCCATAATACCACTAACACAACGAATACCATGAGCGACCGATCACCATATACGTCAAGTTTGAGACTCTACCGGTGAAGGGGAGCAATCCGACGGGGGGAGAGAGGGAGATCCGGTGATTTGGGGGCCCCAACGAAGTAGATGAGGTTATGCTCTTTTCGTTCTGGGGGTAGGGACTGAATTGTCTACTCAAGAAGCAATGTTGATGGGCGGCCTTGGTAGATCCAACATATATCAATATTTCTTTTATTTAAAAAAATATATTAAATAATAAACTACGTTCAGATATATTAACTTTTACGTTAATTTTTACATTTTTCGACACGCGCCCTTTTAACCTACGTAAAATATACGGTCAGCAGTTAGCACGATCTGACCAGTTCACATGCAAAGGACAAGAGGACGTCATTTTTTTTTTCCGACGTAATTGCCTCTCTCTTATCTTATCAAAAAGTTCGTGCTAATAAAATTATTGAATGCATTAGGCATACGAAGCCAAGATAGGAAACGTAAGTGAGGAATCAGTGATTCTCTATGGAAATGGGTCAATTGGTGGCAAACGACTTCAAAATGTGACATGCAAATACTGAAGTTAACCGGAAAAAAAGAAAGTTGGATATAGAAACAGAAATGAGAGAGTTACAAAGTGAAAATTCAAAGAAAGTGAAATGGTAGCACAGAAAATTTTTTTATCGTAAGATGAGGAAGTTTTATTATAAGAAGAAATATATTAGTGCAGTGATCTAGATATGATTGGGTATGGAGTGGTGATTGTAACACATGATTTTATTATTTGTACGCTCAAAATAAAAAGAGGAAGATTTCGATTGAGGAGCTAATTTTGTCAAATGAAGAGATGGGAGATAAGGAGAAAATCAAAAATTATTTTTTTGAATTCTATGTTAATCTTTTTTTCCTCACAAGGTTGTATGAGGGCTCCGAAGAAATTATTTGATGAAAGGGACTGGATATCTAATGCTGAGAGTAGATGGTGTGCATTTCGACTGGTGAAGAAATTCAAAACATAGCTTTTGCTATGGATCATGGAAAGAGTCTGGGTTCGGATGAATTTTCAACTCTTTTTTACCATTATAGTTGGGGGCTATTAAGTAAGGAAGTAATATCTTTTGTCCAAGGATGTTTCAAGAAACAAAGGATGTTAAAGCCCATGAGTGAAACATATCTTATACTGGCCCCAAAAATCATGTCTCCTAAAGAACCTAAGGATTATAGGCCAATCAATTTAACTAATACTCTTTATAAGGTGGTGGCAAAGTTGGCTGCAAAAAGGCTCAAGTCTAGTTTAAGCAGAGTTATTTCAAAAACCAGGCTAGGTTTCTATCAGGTAGGCAAATTGCAGATAATCTGACTATGGCCAAGGAAGTTGTTAATAGATGTAAAAAGTCTAAAAGGAAAGGGGGTGCGATGATTATCAAGTTGGATATGGAAAAGGCATTCGATAGGTTGGAATGGCCTTTTATTTCTTATTGTCTCTCTCAGATAAATATTCCTCAGTCGTTGATTAATCTTATAATGCCTTGCATCTCCTCAGCTACATTTCGAGTCTTAGTTAATGGTGCCCTTACCAAGGTGATTACTCCCACAAGGGGGATAAGATAAGGATGTCCTCTATCTCCCTATATCTTTATTTTATGTTCAGAATATTTATTTAGACTATTGGATATGGCCTTACATGATGGAAGTATATCGAGCCTTTCTATTAGTGGTAATAATACACCAATTACACACTTGATGTATGCTGATGGTACTGTGATTTTTGGGAAGGCGTTGTTGGATGAAGCTATACTGATTAAAGCATTGCTTTAAGATTATGAGCAAAATTCAGGGCAGAAAGTGAATTATGCTAAATCTAAGATATATTTTAGCAGGGAGGTTCCCTTAGATGAAAGAACGAAAATCTTTGATACGTTGTTGGTTGAAAGTATGGCTAAAGATGAACTTTATCAAGGAACTTCCTTATTGGATGGTGGGAACCAAGTGAAACTGAAGGAATTGGTGGTTACCAAATATTTAAGGAAGTTGGCAGGTTGGAAAATGAATGCATTGTCGCAGGCAGGGAGAGGAGTACTAATTCAGAGTTCATTGTCCTCCATTCCTAACTATTTCATGGTTGACACCTTGTTCTCGAAGAAGTTATGTAAGGAATTAGATAAGATTGTCAATAATTTTTTGTGGGGTTTCAAGGATGAGAAAAGACATCTTTTCTTGAGATCTTGGAAGGAGATTTGTCTACCTAAGCATATGGGGGGACTTGGTTTCAGAATGACAAGATTGGTGAATCTGGCTTCGATTATGAAGAAGGGTTGGGAGTTATACTCAAATCCTAAGGGATTTTGACAAATGCAATTGAGAGGAAAATATTTTCCAGAGGGATTTTTGAAGGCATATATGTCAAAGGCTATAAATTCTGATTTCGCGAAGGCCATTGTGCAGATATTAGATTGTTTGTTTAGAAATTCCACATGGCTGGTAGGGAATGGTAAGGATATCAATGTTTGGTATGATAGTTGGGTGATGAGGGGAAATCGAATGATGTGGTTGAAGGATATATCGTTTATCAACCTATTCAAAGTATCTGAATTATTCATGCCGGGTCACAAAATTTGGAACATGCAGTTGGTACATGGTATTTTTCAAGAGGATATAGTCCAGGATATTTTGGTGACGCATATACATGAAGGTAATGATATGTTGGTATGGAAGCCTCACCCTAAGGGAGTTTTTTCTGTCAAGTCATCCTATCTTACATTAATGAAGGAGGAAGGGGGTATAGAGAACCAAAATGAAGCTATCGTTCAGATATGTAAGGAAATATGGAAGATTGAATATGTTCATCCTCGCATCAAGTTATTATTATGGAGAGCTATTGTGGGTGCTCTCCCCTTAAAAAGTATTACTGCAAAAAGAATCAAAATAGAGGACAGACTTTGCTCTTTTTGTTGGAAAGTGGAGGAGAGCTAGGGGCATCTAATTGGTGAATGTGATCTGATGAGAGCGGTGTGGTTCTTCTGGGGGATTGTTAGTCCCCCTTCAGCTAGAAATTGGTGGGAGGATTTATGTGGATGCATAGATGTGAAGTGGTTATGAAGGGGGTTTTACCTTCAATGCATGTGATCATCCAGATGACAAAGTAGTATGATAGATTCTACAACAAGCTGAGTTCAAATCTAGCTGTAGGGAACTCTTCTTAGATCTGTCTGGATGGGGCAGTGCGGACTGTAGGGGATTACTCCTTGTTTTGTCCTGAAAGGGTTGTGCAGGCAGCAAAAGCTTTTGTTCAAAGTAGTCGTGGTAGGTCTGAGATATGCAATGTGGACTCTTTGAATTTTATAAAGCTTAAAGAATATTGCAAGGTAGGTGGAAGGCATTGTAGTATATTGCTGGTAGATGCGGTAGTGGGAAGCGATTCTTCTGTAGCTGCGGTTCTCCTACTAGATGATGATGGACTCCCTAAATTAGTTGCAGTAGATTTTACGGATTCGATTAATTCTGTTGTGGCAGAGACAGGGGCAATTCTCAAAGGTCTAGAATTGGCCTTAATGCTTGGTATATAGGAGGTGGTGATTGCTTCTGATGTCATCAATCTAGTAAGTCAAATCCGTGCCCTTCAGCAGCCTGATTGGGAAGCGCGTGGGAGAATTCAGAAATGCTCAGCTATCCTTCAGAGTAATCGTGGTTTCTCTATTTATAAAGTGGATAGAAATTCTGTTATGCCTGCGCATATTCTTGCTAGATACTGTTTGTGTACAATCTCCAGGGAATTTGGAAAGCTCCAAATTTCCCTTGTGATCTGAAGGCTGCTTAATACATGGTTCTTTACCAGCAAAAAAAAGCACAGTTGACAAAAAACAAAGTAATGAAGTGAAGGCATCTATTTTTGGTGAAGGAATAAATAGTTTGCAAAATTTATTGTTTTTAGACTAGTTGAGACTTAAAATAAAGATCTATTATTCTCACTTAAATGGTATGAATTGAATTACCAACTAAATTATCTAATGAACTCAAGAAGTAATGAAGTGGAGTATAACGAGAGAAGGAAAAAAAGTGTATCAAAGAAATCTTTTGGGACACTACCAAGAAGTACAGTAAAGACACCTTATTGGTATGTCATAAGATCAAATCTCATATCTATCATATTTATCTTTGTAAAAAGATGTAAGAATTGAGTTAGGTCAGAGTTGGATTCAACATTGCGATAGCATTCATATGTAGCATTTAAACTATGGTTGGTGGATCGTATAACTTTTTACTAAGTTGGTTGTAAGTTTGGAGCCTAATCTAATGGTAACTCTAATGGTAGCACTAAGGTCTGGAGGTAGCTTAGTCGAGGTTATCACCTTACGGTTAGAGTGAATTAAAATATAAACGACGATAAGCACTAACGGTATTATTAAAGAAATTGAATGGGGACAAATGCGAATAGATCTCCACGTCTTAAAATAACAAAGGCAATGATCAATTATCAGCAGATCTCAAGGGATCGTATAATGCAGCTCGCATACTTGTTATTGGATATCGTGAACATTCCAATATTTATTACCATAGACACAATACCTACCGGTCCTTGTATAATGTTTCTTTGGATCTAATTCCTTTAAAGGGTTAATCTTAGCTAGCAGGAGTTAACCTTTATTTATTTAATGAGTTAACATCACCTTTTAAAATCTGTATTTTAGAGAAAAAGCATGGATTTTATAAAACTCGAGTTTACATTGTCATGCTAAGATGAAATTGATGTTAATTTTCTTTTTTACCTTTCTCATCTTTGATATCATAAGTGAACACTTATTTCAAATAAACAAAATTAGATGTTAATCTTTTGTATGAAGTAAACAAAAAAAAATTTAACACCTCTAATACATTTATAAATCTAGATTTTATAACACTTCAGTAAACATGCCTTGGAGGTCTACATGAATAACAAGATAACGGAAAATTGATTTATGTGCGTTCTGCACATCCTTGATTATTGTGTAATCTATAACTTACTAAATTAGTTAATAAGATTGGATTTTAGAAAAAAAAAAAGCTAATTTTAATTTTGAGAAAAAGGAAACAAACGTATCTTACATACATTTTGAAATACACGGATGAGAGTGATAATTTTCATTGATGTATTTTAAATTTTCAATGATAAAAAATACTTTTCATCGATAAAATTTATTTTTCATAAATAAAAAATCATATTTTAAATGAAAAATTATTTTTGATCGACGAAAAGATAAAACACACCTATATAATTTTATTTTCAATTGATATATTTTAATTTTTAACTAATTTATTTAAATTTTTAATCAATTAAAATTTATTTTCAATCGATATTTAATTTTTAATTACTTAATTTTAATTTTCTACCAATTAATTCTTGATCGTACATTTTATAAAGCACATCCTTTACCTTCGTACTTTAGTGCAACGAGTTAAGCTTCAAAAACCACCACAATCCGCCTGATGTTAGTGTGGCTTGCACCAATCCTTAATGTTTAATAACTGAAGTTGCATGCCATTTCAGTCATGGATTTAAGTTCAATTTTTTTTTTCTTTTTTTTACTTTTACTACAGTAAACATCTTCTCACTTTTTTT
Organism: Thalassia testudinum; assembly: GCA_037157565.1. NCBI lineage: Eukaryota > Viridiplantae > Streptophyta > Magnoliopsida > Alismatales > Hydrocharitaceae > Thalassia > Thalassia testudinum. Next base: position 44,309,272 of record JAZHRO010000059.1, read on the forward strand.
TCTTTCCTTCTAACGCAGACTCTATCTGCCCCCCCCCCCCCCCTCCTTCCCCTCTTAACTTTTTTATTTTTTAATTTTTATTTTATTTTTCTTACATATTTTTTCATTTCAAATTCTACCTTTACTAGTAACATCCTTGTCTTATATTTTTTTGTTAGAAATTGATGTTGAATATATTTTTACGAGAATACGAAAAATACATATATAAAATCAGGTAATATAAATTAAATCTAAGATACTGATTGTAGATAAAATTACATTGAGTAATGCAATTTGTTGCATACGATGTGTTTTGATTTTCAATTGGTATTTATTTTCTGTCATTGGTTGAAAATCAAGATACATCAGATAATATATTTTGTAACACGCAGTGTGTTAATTTTTCACTGATCGAAAGTAAGATGCATCGATTGGAAATCATGTTTGACTTCCATAGAATTAACTTTTGCACTCCCGCAGTGATTACTTTACACCCCTGTAGCAACACGTGGGTTAAAACTAGTGTAAGTGAAGTGCCATGGACACACACTATTCACTTATTTTATTTCTCTTTTCAATTGATTTGATAGTAGCGGAATTTGTGGTTTCAATCAATGTATTTTGATTTTTCACCGGTGGAAACTACTTTTCACCATTTAAAAATCACTTTCCAAGTGAAACCACTTTTCATGGGTGAAAAATCACATTCTAAGTTGAAAAATCATTTTCCAATGGTGAAAAGGAAAACACACTGGTATATTTTTATTTTCAATCGGTGTATTTTGATTTTCAACTGATGTATTTTATTTTTAATAGACAAAAAATATACCATTTCCAAATGATGTATTTTTTGTCTGCTTAATTTTTAATCAGTTGAAAATTATTTCCAACCGATGTGTTTTTGATCTACTTGATTTTTAACTGATTAATGTTACCTTTCAACCAGTGGAAAATGGGTTTCCAATTGGTGTGTTTTGGTTTGCTTGATTTTCTTTTTTTGAAAAAGTTTACTTGATTTTCAACTGATTGATTTTCCTTTTCAACCCGATTTTCAACTGGTGGAAAATAATCTTTCACTTAAAAGTGATTCTTCACCTATGGCCTTAGGTTTATGATTTAGGAATTAGAGTTTAGATTTATGGAAAGTGGTTCTTCACCAATGCATGATGATTTATCACTTGGAAAGTGATTTTTCACCTTAGGATTTAGAGTTTAGTCTTTAATGTTTAGGATTTAGGTTCTATAAATCCTAAACCCTAAATCCTCAATCCTATACTCTAAAGGTGAATAATCACTTTCCAAGTGAAAAGCACCTTGCATGGGTGAAGAATCACTTAGAGTTGGTGAAAACTGGTTGAAACACATCGGTTGAAACGCACCAGCTGAATAGCTCTTGGTTGGGTAGGAACACAAGTTGCAAAATACGTTGCAGCGCACCGCATCCTTAAATTTATTACTCTCTCTCTCTCTCAGCTCTTCCTCTTTTATTTTCTTCTCATTTGGTTTTTCTTACATACTATTTAGCACGTATGTCCATTTTGAATTCCATCTTCGCCAACGATCTTCTCATTTTATACTCTTTTATTAGAAATCAATATTGAGTATGTTTCTACAATAATATGAAATAATATATATATAAAATGAGTCAGTTTAACACAATCTAAGATACTAATTAAAAATTAAAATATACTAAGTAATATATTTTACAATGCATAACTTATTTTAATATTTTTAATTTTTTATCGATCAAAAATTAAGATATATTAGATAATATATTTTTTAACATGTAATATATTAATTTTTTATCAATTAAAAATTAAGATAGAAATCATTTATGACTTTTGCAATAATAAGGTGAAAACTAATTAAAAATCAATGCACGCCGAACATTCTTGTATACGTCATTGGCCATAAACCACAACATATGTTATATATTTATTGATTTAACTTTTGATGTTCAAAAAAAATTATAAATTATTTTATGAAGGTTGTTCAGAAAATGTAAGACATGATACTTTTGTAAATTAATATTTTTAATGCTTTTTTGAAATTAATTAAATGTTGTTATACTCCCAATAATTTTGAATGTCATAAAAAAATGGTGTCGTTACTTTTATAATTATTACTCTATTAATTAACAATGTTAAATTTTAAAATAAAAAATTATATTTTTTACCTTTGATTCTTATTTTTCCCTTTTCCCCCACCATTTCTCCCTCCCCTTCCTCCCTCTACACCTACTCCCATCTTCACCTACCCTCACCAAACCTTCCCTCAACAAACCTCTTGCAACTTCTTGGCTTTATTTGGACCAATCTACACCTTATTGGAAGTTTGCTACACCTCTTTGTACCTTGCCGGATCTTATTCTTTCATGAAGTGGCCCACCACCTTGTCATGGAGCTCCTACCATGAGGTGTCATCGGTGACCACACATTAGGTAATTCTAATCCCCGCGCACGCATTGGTGTGTGCGAGAGATTGGTATGTATAGTTCACATGTGCATCTAAGAGAGAGAGAGAGAGAGAGAGAGAGAGTAGGGGTGCGGGTGAGTGGTAGATGTGTATGTGTGATTGGTGTGTGTTTGTGTTGCAACAAAAGAGAGGGAGATCAAGAGAGAGGTAGAGTGAAAGAAAGAGTACAATGAGGGAGTATGTGTGAGAAAGAGAGAGAAAGTGATCGACAAGGTATGGGAGATTCGATGGTAAGATTCGTCGACAAAGTGCATCAATAGCGAGAGATGTAAGGAGACGTGGCAAGGTTTGTCGATGAGGTGCAGCGAGCTTCGATGAGGTTTAGGAAGGTGTGGGAGGTCTCTCAAGTGGAGATAAATGGATGGGGAAGGGACAAGGTGGATGGGTAGTGGAGGAGAAGGGGGGGTGGGGGATAAGAATCGAGGGTAAAAAAGGTAAATTTTTTTTACTTTTAAGTACACCACTGATAAGTTTAACGATGTTAATTAACAGAGTGATAATTATTAAACTAACATCACTTTTGGTGACATTTAAAATAATATTAGAAATGTGATGACATTTAATTAATTTTGAAGATTTAAAATGATGTTATGTAAAAATTTCATATTTTTATAACTTTTTATCTCGATGACAATAAACAACATCTCCACTCTTATGAAACTTCATACGTATAGTTATCAATAATCTTTTAATTTATATAGTTGGATTTGTGGCTGTGAGGTTCAAAATAAATTTAGTTCATTTAATTTATTTATATATATTTGTATCTACATGTACGTGCACACGAAAATATATATATTGATTCGGATCTTTTGTTGAAATTTTCCTTCATTTGTGTCCATACGACCAAAGAGACTAAGTGGCTTACAAACAGATTCACTGATTAATTGGTGAAAGCATCCACATTGACGGCTAGTGATTTAATTGAAGTTATAATTAAGTATAACACCCCTTATCCCTGTTAAGTCCCTTATCGTTGTTCAAGTCATTGGTTACCTTTGACAATCAATAAGACACATGGATAGGGAAAGATCGAAAGGGATTCTTCTCGTCACCATGTAGGTCACGGGGATAAAGGCAAGGACTTGGAAAGTGTTTGGAAAAAGTTGAGTCTTCAGTTTTGCTAAATTATAGATTGAGACAAAAAGGGTTGTTTTGTAGGTGGGTTAAGTCCACTTAACCTCTGTATGCTTGTACTTAACTTATCTATCGTTTGCATTGGGTTAAGGGAGGCTTAACTTAGAGTAAACTTATTTTACCCCCTCAGTGCAATTAGTTTAACTTGCTTATCTCCTAGATGGGTTAACCTACTTATTTCATCATTATATTTTATTTATTTTTTATTCATCTACTTATTCCATAAACGTATTTCTCTTACCAACCATCACCTAAGTTATGGTGACTTGTTAAGTCCATTTGACCCTTGTTTGAACAAGTTTACGTACATTTGCACAAATTTGACCTAAGTTATGGTGACTTAATTTGACACAAATTTATTCCACTCTATTTGTGAGATAAACTTTAGCCCGTATATCATCTCAAATGTCAAAATACATTTATTACTCCATTTTATTCCAATTCGCCAGTTTGTTCCACAAATTTATTTTTCATACCAACATCACATGAGGTAATATTTATTAGCCTCTCAAATCTTGAGATAACTCTCCACTTATCCACTAAAAAAGTTCTTTCAAACACGTATTTACTCCAAACACTCCTAATCTTGAGATTTTTTTACCCTTATTTTCCAAACACTAATTCATGTAAAATAGATAACTACTTATCCCACTATTTTATTCTATTCCATCTTTCTCTACATCAAATCAAAATAAATATAATTCCATATATGTTATTCGTACCTTCAAACTTATCCCTTGTCACCTGGGCGGAGAAGAGGCTAATTTCCAAGCAAAGCATGGATTTTGTAACCCTCTGACATGTTTTAAACACTAGGTTTAACCTATGTCTGCAAGGTAAATGGAAATCAAGGTTGACCCAAATTTTCCTTTACAAAATTCAAATTCCATAACCCAAAATTACATCGGATGGTGGACTAGGTAAGCGGCAGTGGATTTGTAGTTGCAATGTGTATGCGTTAAAATTGAGTTGTTGAGTGTCTAGAGAAGTTTTCTAATGCATTACAATTCTAAATTGAAATCGACAATTAGAAAAATAGAAGGCAAAATAAATGCATCTCCCACTTCCATACTTAACAAAGATTACTATCGAGAGAGAGAGAAAAAAGACGAAGTAAATACCAATATCAAATATAAAGCAAAAGAAATTCTACGCTTTGGGGTTTCTTACCTAAAATACATTAATTAACTTATCGGGCAGATGCCTGTTTCTGTTCCTCCATCAAATCAGGATCATTGTTTCGGCTTATGGTTCCGTAAATGTCCCGCAACCTTAGTGCGAGCTTACGTGGCATCTATACATATATGTAGACCACATTTGAATTCATCAAATTCTCCGATACAACGCACCTAACACCATTTCCACATGGGAGAAAAAGGACCAAGGATCCACTACAGCCACTTGAGTGGAGCATGGACTATTTGTATTGTTGTTTGCGAAGAAGTAAGAAAATTATTTTTTATAAATAAAAAATTATTTTAAATAAAAATTATTTTTTATATATAAAAATTTACCTTTCGAATGAGAAGTTATCTATCATCGATATATATATATATATATATATATATATATATATATATATATATATATATATATATATATATATATATTCAACTGAAATATTTTAATTTTCAATTAATTAATTGATATATTTTAATATAATTAATTCATTCTGATAAGACATTATAAAATATATTATAACATATGTTCTCATGCTCGTATTCTATTTATTTGACGTAAGAATGGATTTTACTTACTCGAAACCACGGTATTCAAACACTCGCACCGACTATACTTCCGAAGATACTTGCCTCTTATGCAGTGAAAACGGAAGCTCACTCGATTCTCGACTTTTCCAGCAACAAATTCTGGGGCACCAAAGGTAAAATCAAAGATTTTTATTTATAATTTTTAAATATATATCTAACTTTACTCACGTTTGAGGATAGAACAAGAGACAAATAAATTAAGGTAGATGTTAATTTAAAAAATTAGGATAAATAATAAGATAAAAGTAATTGGTACAGAGATGTTATCGATACAATATTAAAAATATATTTTAATAAATATATTACGTTGAATTATATATATTTTAATATACAGTGATATAAATTTAATATAATAAGATAATTAAAAGTGATATATTTTATTGGAAGTTGGCTGGGTTGAAAATAACTTGAATCCCTTGAAATTTATTCCTTCGCCTTCTGACTTTGGAATAACCATTGAATTATTTCACTGTTAATTAGATGGTGTTTAGTAAATGAAATGAGCAGAAAAATAGAAAATAAGTAAAATAAATAGATTTTAATATTTAAGAGTTTAGCTATGCTGAACTTATTCCATGGATGAGGTGAAATAAACTTACTCGATATGCAGATGGGTGACGAGTTGGGTTAGGTGGTAGACGGGGCCTTAGAGGAGAAGTTGGTTACCTGAGCAAACGCCTTGACGCCGTTCCTCTCGATCTTGACCTCCAGGGTGGTGGAATCCTCCGACAGCCGCAGCAGCACGTCGACGAGGTCCCCGGCGACGAACCCGTCCCGGGCGGCCTTCCGACGCTCCTCGTGCTCCTTCAGGACCTCCTCCCAGAACGCGTCGCACCTCCTGCTCACCCTCTTCATCCTCCTCACGTTCCCCTGGAGGTCCAGGAAGCCGAGCCAAGGGATGACCTCCCCTATATCGTTCACCCCATTGAGGTGGCAGAACTCCGCCACCATCTCCTTGAACTCCTCGTCCTCCCTCGTCCTCCCGAACACCATCCTGCACTGCATGTTGAGCGCCGCCCCCCACACGTGCGACCGCACGTTGCTCGCAGCAGGTGCTGCCGCGAGCAGGCCCCGCGCGAGCGCCTGCGCCTCCTCGGCGCGGGCGCGCGCGAAGGAGGCGAGGCGGTCACCGGAGAGTAGGTGGTGGGCGCAGATATTGCGGGCCTGGAGCCAGTAGGGTCCGTAGGGGGCCCACCCGATGTCGGCGCGGTCGTAGTTGAGGAGCCTGCCGGAGGTGGTGGAGGGGCGGGAGGCGAAGGAGTGGTCGTGGAGGGTGAGGAAGAGGCGGGCGAGCTCCGGGGAGGAGCCGACGACCACCGGGGAGGAGCCGAGGCGGAGGTGCATGAGGGGTCCGTGCTCGAGGGAGAGGGAGTGGAGGGAGCGGTGGGGCTTGGAGGTGTCCAGGAGGTGGAGGCTGCCGAGGATGGGGAGGGGGCGGGGGCCCGGCGGGAGGTTCGGCTTGGCGCCGAGGATCCTCGCCTTGAGCTTGAGGAGGCGCTGCTTCCAGCGTGATTGCGCCATTGGTGGACGGTGGAGGAGCTTCGGAGGTTGGAGGTGGTGTGGTGTGGTGTGGTGTGGTGTGTTGTGTTGCGGTGAGGGGTCGTGGTTCTATTTATATTATTTGTTTAATTTTTTTGAATGAGAATGAGCGAGGGCATTATGGGGAATTCGATTTTCATGCTTAAATTTGAGTTGACCTCACGTTAATTTTTTCATGCGAGCCGACATGGTGTTGTGTGGAAACCATATCCTTACTGGAAAGGGTTATACCCACAGCCTCCCACAGAGAGAACCATACCAGTTTGTGGGTCAAAATCCAGACAGGGAAAATCTACCCCCGTCCATTTTAATTTTAACAGCAGTAGTTGCTGGTAGGTCCATTTACCTATCTATGGTAATCTATTTTGTCGACGTATATCGAGGTCCAAGTCTAGCGTATTTATTATCAGGTTGGACCTGATCCAATTGTTAAACTTTCGAAGCTCAATCTCGGCTAAGAAGCTCATCGGTTGTCAACAATTTGCCCATAGATCTCTAACACAGCTCATTGGTTAGTTAACTCATTTGTCTCAACTTATATTTAAACCACTGTTTTTTCTATTTGTATTCAAAGAAGAGGAATTATTTATTAGATAAAAGATAACTACGTAAAATTTGTAATTGTCAATACATATATATATATATATATATATATATATATATATATATATATATATATATATATAGTTCTAATTGGACCATGCAAGGCTTAATCCGTCTTAAACCTAAAAACTTGACATCCAAGTTCAAGATCTAGTATAGTCTGATTATAATCGTGCTGAAATCCTAAATTGCAACTCAAATCCAACCCAAATGGTTGGGTACCCACGAGTCCATGAGTACCTAGAGCAATGCACACACAGGCTTAGTTGTTGGGTAGGCTGTGTGGTAGGGTTGGCTGATGGGTGCATATCGTATTTAGAATGCGTTGACTTAGCTGACCTATAGGATGATGGATATGTATGGTGCGAAATGTTGCTAAGTAAAGCCATCGTCGACAGCAAAACCAAGTGAGTTATCTCGTAAATTTTGCGACGGATGGTCGACAACGTTGTAAGTGGTTGACTGGCAATATTTATTCCTCAATAGCAAGACCGTTGGCAGGTGACAATGACCAGTATTTCTTGTTATTGCCGTCTATGGTTTTCTTAATGGATAATAACTGTTGTTATAGCTTTAATAATGGTTCATGTCACCCTGTTGCATAAAATAGTGTTTCGTTGTGGCTACTTTGTTGTGGTGATGGCAGCTTCATGTGCAGGTGGTCTTTGGCGACTTGTCAGGATACGATTTGGCTGGTTCTAATCACTGATTATGATAGAGGGGATCTGAATTTTAATTCTAATACTGCATTACCTTACTGGTGGTGTTGCCGAACTATCAATTCTCTTTCAATTTACTCGTAAGGGGTTTTAAATCATAAAAAATAAAAAAAAAAATGATAACCTTTGGCGATATTATTCCCACGTCAAGATTGTTAAAACTTGGTTGTACGCGGCTTAATTTTCTAAGGTAATTTATCAAAGTATTAAAATTTAAGCTAGAAGGACAATCCATTTCTTAGGATAGGTTTGGAAATAATAAACTAAAAGATGTCAAAATTGATATATTTGGATGTGACGTAGATCGGGTTTATGGAAGGAACCCGATATAATAGGATGCACCGCATTGGGAAAGGAGATAAGAAAAATCCTTACACCTTTAATAGGGGGAAGTTTTGCCCTGTAGAAATGGGGAGAGATCAAAACTCAGAAAAATAAAAGAGAATAAAAAAAGGAAAAGAAAAATCCTCTGAGACTGAAAATCAGATGACCTCCGAAAAAAGAGCGATCTTAATAGACACGACATTGTTGACCAAAATATCGATATGTATACACACGAATACAGATATATATCTATCTATCCATGCACTAACACATAAATCTATAGATATAGCACGCCCAACAATGATGAAGTAGTCAAAAGGTTCGAAATTCTTTTCATCTTGGATTGGAATTCATTCCTTTATCTTTTTGTGTCTTCAGCAGCATCTAACTCCAACTTAGAATATATTAGAGGCGGGAATTAATATTATGAGTGAAACTTGGGTGAAGGGAAGTGAAACTAATATTATGAATGCATGGAGAGCTACCAGTTGGAGGGATGAAACATAAGACAAATGAGTAAAGTTACACATCGCAATATATGATTCCATCTCTAGCCATGTCCCATAAATATGAAATTACAAGGTAAAGAACTGATGCAATGGGATAGGTATGTAACAAATCAGCTGTCGAAGACCTCTCTCAATAAAATCAAATCAAATCAAATTTGCTGTTAAAGATGGCTAGTTGAAATTCTAAGATGAAATTAACCACTGTGGGAAGAAACGGTCAGAACAATCTCTATACATTTCCAACATTTTTGTATAAATAAAAAATATTAAATCAAGTAAGTCAAATATGATTTGAAAAGATTCAAAATAAAATAAAGAACAAATCACATGTAATAGCACATAAAAATAAACACTACAAGAATTTTCACCGGCAATGTAAAAAAAACGATCGAGAAAAAAGGTTGAAGAATGTACTGTCGCTATTGTGTTTTCTTGATCGTTCTAGAACGTTACTATCGGAAAAAAGGTAGACCCTTATTCGACGTGTGATTATTTCTGCCATCTGTTTTCAACAGTCGAGAAAAGTTTTTCTTACCCATTCTAAATGCACCATCGACATAACATCTACGTCGACCACTATTTAGACGGTCAAGCAAGATGATATTCTCAACCGTTAGAAACAAACGGTCGAGACTAATACTATTCTCAACCATTTTTTTAGAACAATTGAGAATACTTATATTCTCGTCCATTGTTAAACAGTCGATAATGCGGTGCAATTTCAGTCGCAGACTATTCTCAACTATTATAAAACGATCGAAAATAGTAGCAATTTAGAGAACTAAAAATCTAATAAAAATATAATCACACAACTTAAAATATTTGCATTCATTTAAAACACTAGAAATGAGAATAAAAATTTCATATATATAATAATGTATACAAAGTACATGTATAAACAGTAGTACATATAAAAATACAACAATCAGCCTGCGGCACCAACACCTCTAGCACCACCACTTAAATCGTCATTGTCACAACGATCTTTATACCGATGAAAGGATGCATGATCGATACCTAATCGACATGATCGACGACCGATTTGCACAAAAAAATGTTTAAATGTAGTTGCTGTAGTATATGTGTTACAAATGCAAACCGATGTTACGTCAATTTTATTTATTTACAATTTTTGTTGGTTTGTTTCTAGGTCGTTCAGTGGAAGGCAGTTATTAATGTACATCACTCTCTAAGTGAAAAAATACTCTTTTATTTCAAAAATATTAATTTTATTTACAAAACAAATCAATAAATCCTTAAATGAAAGAATTGATTAATTATTTACAAAAGAATCAACTAATATGCATTACAATGAATGAAACAAATGTAAAACAAACAGGCATAAAAAATTAACTACTACTATACTATGTTATATACAATTATTATAAGTAATACCTATGTATAGGTACATAAATAGCTATTAATGTCTATTATACTAAATCATATTAACATATTAATATCTATAGTAACATATATTACATATACAGTAACAAAAATATGCATCGCTGTAGCCTTAGTAAAATATTTACATAACATAAAGCAAACAAGACTACTTTTACTAACGTATATACCTATGTACAATGACAAATACAACTATCACTAAAGCCTTAAACAACAAAACTATATATACAACATAAGGCTCAAACAATACTTGTACATATACTATACTTATAAATGTATGTATTAATTGTATACACATACATATTTATAATTTTTTACTTACATTATTTATATACATATACTATGTACTTTATATACATACATACATACATACATACATACATATATATATATATATATATAACACTATACTATACATATATACTATACTCATATGTACACATGCACACAGCACAGAACACAACTTCACACTTAGCCGCAGGAGCTCACAACTCTCTCTTCTCTTCTAACACTTGGTCGATTTTAGGATCTCTCTCTGACTCACAGTGGCCGGTTCACATTTCACTAACACAAAAATTAGGTTTTTGATAGGTGGGTTGGTTCATTTCGAGGGATACATGGCGCACTATTGGGCGAGACTAAAGCTTTGGTGCCCGACACCTGACAACCGAGCAACATGGAGAACGAATTACTTTTATATGGCATTGCACGCTTGCACACCACCAATGTGGTGCTAAACCTGAGTGCCAAATTTGAGCTATGTCGTGCGTGCAATTGTGTAGAAATCAAGGTTTTTGCCCTCGATTTGATGGCCCAAATTAGATCTAATTTTAAAATAAATTATACCATAAGAAATCTCTTATATAAAGCTACATAATTATGTAATTTATTTAGTAAAATAACTTAATTAGTTATATTTTAAAATTTGTTAAAGTTAGTGATTTATACATGTTATATTAAGAGTTAATCTGTTAATTAAAGTACAATTTGGTTAATTAATCATACAATTGACCTTATACAGAGTTAATTTACATAATAAATTATTTATTATACATTTTTAATGTATTTTATAGATTTTATTTTAATTTATTTACAATTAAATACACGTCTAAGTTAGTTATATACATAGATAATTTATGAATACTATAATACACTATAAATACAATATAAATAAGTTGAAAATACGTAATATAATATTATACAAGTGTACATTATAACTTACTTCAGTATTAAATTAAATTACTAATTTATTTTATTTTAAGTTAATAAATTACTTAATTAATCAAATAACTTAATTACCTACTGTAATTACTTAATTAAATTAAATAACAGGTACTGTACAGTATATATTACATAGTTAAATATGCATATACAATATTAGGTACAATTATGTACATATAAATATGTTTATAGAATTACTTAGTTTATTATGCATTTAAGTTAATATAAATTAAAAGATAATTATACAATAAAGTTATATATACAATATTTAATTTAGTAGATAGAATGTAGATATAAGTTAATTATGTACATTATGTACATATTATACAATATATACATATAGCTTAGATTTAACTTATATATACAAGTATATACATAGTGTACAAAGTATTTTTAGGTATTTTTGTGTATTTTCTGATTTTATGATTTTTATATATAGAATAGAGGTAGGAGATGAGAGAGAAAGGGTAAGATGAGAGAGAGAGAGAGAGTTCTTTTTTATATTTTTCTTCCTGGGTTCTTTATTAAATTTTCAAGTAAACTGAACCGTCAGTTGGTATATTTTACCAAGCCGAGGGTTCAAAATACTTTGAAGCTTGGCACACACATAGAAAAATACTTAATTCTACTCAAGACACCTTTATTTTATTTTTTTATTATTTTTATATGATTTTTATTTATTTATAAGTTAAACACACAAGAGGCCTAAAATGAGATATAATAATGTAACCTAAGGCCTTAAATTTACTGTTAACATCTAAAATAGCAGTTCAAGCACTCCAATGCATTCAACACACTATCTGAAGCAAGTTTGACCAATTAAACGTGATTTCTAGCTCAATTTCACTTAATTCTAATTTATGACAGTTCCATTAAAATTTAGCTAACAATGAATTCTAAAACCATTAACAAGAATTAAAAGTGATTCTTAATTCATTTCAAGTACAAAAATGCTTGTTCACATAAGCTTCAACACTAGACATAACAAGTCAGCTCATTTCAATCCAAAATCCACTTCAAATTTCTCACAGACCAACCAAATCAGTGGTTGCTTCTAGAAAGAGGACAGCAGCAATGACAGTTGCTAAAGCTCCACTTAAGATCATATGCTGCTCCTATTCCAGATCAAAACTTCCTCAACTATCAGACGACTTAATCTCCTAATGCAGCTAATGCTGCTATTATTGCAGCTACTTAGAACATGAAACCAACAATTGGAATTTGCTATAGCTACAATTTCTGAGATTCCCAGCAACCACTGCTGTTGTGTTACTCCAAAACCCGTGTATGTCTTCACATTAAAATCATCATAAAAACAAATTAAGAGGTTCAAAACTCATCTCCAACCTAGATTTTGCATCAAAATCCAATGATAACTTAATTTATCTCTTCTATCAAGCCATAGACAGCTTAATAGAAAGAGATCCATAGGACACTGAAAATCCACTCAAAATAGCTTCCAATCCTTCATTAAAGTCTATCAAATTCGCTAACACAACCTCAATTTCATATTGAAAGCCCTCTGACAGTAAGGACTTATGTTGCCCCTGATTTGGGTTTTTTAATGGGGATCACAAGTGATTTGATCACTTGATCTTCTTGAACAGCACTGACTGATGTTCAAGAAGATCTAGTGATCCAATAAAAACTAATGGGTCATTGTTTTGACCTCCAATCAGAAATTCTGATTTTCCTTGGTTCAACTACCCAAAACAAAGCTCAAATTGGGTATAAGCTCATCTACAATTCAAATCCATATTAAAACGCATAAGATTCATTGCAATACACCCAATTAAGCATTTAAAAAACCTCAAATAGCTCAATTAAATCTGTTTAAACCAGAATTGAATCCAAACCACGGGACCGGCATGAAACACAGACCTGAAAGAAATCAAGAAATTCGAGATAATCAAACTAGATCTGGAGGTCTTTGTGGATAGATGGAGTGAATGGGAGATCCCCCAAGTGGATTTTAGAAGCAAATTTAGATCTAGAAGCCAAAACCTCCATATTTGAATTAGACCTTGATGAATGGGTGTATGATGAATAAAAATGCAAGGGAAAATCCAAGATGAATTGTTGAGTGTAGAGGAGTGTTGAGTCGAAATGGAGGTGAAAAAACACCTCTCTGATCTGGATTGATCAGAGAGGGTAAAAGCGATTTAAACTAATCTAATCTACTCGAAACCAATCCATCACTGATTCTGATTTCTAATCAACTCTTAGCTAATCTAATTACACTAATCATTACCCTAAACTACTCTAGAAAGCTGGAAATCCTAATCTAAAGGGAAGAATGGGACCTGAGGAAAATTGCAGCTAGTGGCTGTAACGAGGAAGAATGAGAGAAGCTCCGACAGAGGGAAAATCCACTAGTGGGACTCAGGGTCGCCCTTAGTTGCTACGATGTCCTTCGCAGCGAGGAAGATCGGAGAAGATGGAATTCACACTACTGCAGCAGTGGAACAGAAGCTATGAGGAGAGAAGACTAGAGGGACGAAGAGATCGCCTCGAGAAATGTTGGAGGGAGGTCGATAGCGTGCACAAGGAGTTGAGGTGATACTTAGGTTGGCTTTGGAGTGATTCCAATCACCGTGGGGTGTGTTTAGCTGAAATTAGGGTGGACGATGAATGAGAGGTCGAACGGAGCGCAGGAAGCATTAATCCAAATTACAACCATAGGATCAGATCTAGCTTGGGTGGTGATGCTATGTGCGGATGCGTGCGAAGGTTGGATCGAGATTGATCGTTGGATCAAGAGTGTACAGGAACAATGGCTATGATTCACTGAGTTCATGCAAGCTACAGTGGACCACCACTCCCAGGTCTAATGGGAAATTTGCCCTAATGCCCACTAAGGGTGAAATGGTAGAATATTTTCAAGAAAGCCCATAACTGGCAAAGAGTCTTGTAGCGCGGTCCTTAACAATATTTAGAGCGACCCCTGACAGTTTGCAATTAGGTCCTTGGAGGTTTTTTTGTGAAGAAAATGTTATGACCTAAGGACCTAGATGTAATGTAATGATTGCAAGGTCCTAATATTGTCCAAATGCCATGAAGCTTTTATTGAAGCTCAATTGAACATTTAAAAAGTCAATTCCACCTTTGATTTGAACTTTTGAATCCAAATGTGTGTTTAATTTTCAATTGAATCATCAATTTATATTAATGAATATAATATCTCATTTTATGATTTAATTTTACGTTTTTAGCACAAATTTGCTGTTTGAGGCTATTTCTATTATTTCCCACACTTAACTCATTTCATGTGTTAATTATGTAATGTTTAACCTAATTTCTAGCTTAACTTGGGCATCTTAGCTATGATGAGCCACACCTCATCAATACCTTCCTGCTAAAGTACCTTCACGAGCTCCTTGATGGTATAAGTCGACTGTTGCAACTGCTATGTCGACTCGTTGAACTGCATCGCGGTGTCCCTCACCTACGTGGTTAGCTCATCAATCCGCTACTCCTCATTTCGGTGGCGTAATGCCGCAATCTCCTTCCTCATCTCCTGTACCTCAGCTGAAGAGGATGATTGACGGTCGCCTTTCGTGGTGTTTCAAAGATATGTTCGTTGTAGTATGTTGCGAAAAACGATGATCAGTTTATTTTAATTTATTACTCAAAATTTAGAATATTTCGAGGTCGAACTCAGGAAGCAAACTTAATTCTAGAAGCATACAAATTCACAATTAACGATAATACACTACTTTACAAAAATTAAAGAGAGAGAGTGAACAAAAAAAAATCCTTTTCTCTTTTTCTTTCTTTCTTCTCCTCCTCTTCTCTCTTCCTTCTCTTCTCTTTTTGCCTCGCCTTCCTTGCTACAGTGCCCTTGCAGGTTCTTCTCTTGGTTTCTTCTTCTTCTCTTCTCTGCTTAGCTTTCTTCTTCTTCTTCTTCTTGCACTGTGCCTTCTCCTTCTGCAGTTGGCTTCTCTCCTTCTTGTCTTCTTCCTCTTCTTCAGATCCTTCTTCTGTTGCAGCTCTTGGCTGCTTCTTCTCTTTCTTTTCTCTACTACGCTCCCTCCTCTTCCTTCCAACTTCTGCTGCGCTATGCGACTAACTGTCCTCAGCCGCTCCTCCTCCTTTCTTCTTCTCCTACTTCCTTGCACGTTACAAGGTTAGGCAAAACCTAACCCCTACCCACCCCACGTCTCTCTCTCTCTATTTCTCTCTCAAGGGTTTGCTCCTAGAGCATTCGTGGGTATACGGGTCAGGTAACGTGCCCGAGACCAGACCCACTGGCGTGTGGTGGTGGGCAAGGAGTGCTTGGTCAGGTAATCGGGTTCAGCCCAGACCTGCGGGGCGTGAGTGCGGGCGAGGGTGGGTGCGAGTGTGTGGCGCGCTGCATGTGTAGGCGAGGGACCTGACCCCTATGTATCGAAGGCGATAAGCCCAATACACTTTTTCAACTTATTTGGCTGTGGCGCTTCAAGGACTTCCGAGGTGGGACTAAATGTCTCACCTCTATTTCACGAACGCTCGCAGCAGGAGCTGCTTTCAATTGCCAACGCTACAGGGGTCCTTGCAGCCAAACACTTGGCTGGGGTTGTGTGCGAGGGCTTTCGCATGTCCTAGGGGACTTCACCTGGAGCGGAGAGGCCTGCAGCTGCAGCAAGCTCTCTTCAAGCTTCTTCGTCAATGGCGGAGGGACGTCGAAACCTGAAATGCTTGAACACGGCCTTGCAACCCTGTCAAATCAGACGAAAACCTTCGCTGTATCACGGCGAAGGTGAGGCGGGGATTGGCTGGCCGCGGGGCGGCCTGGGCGTGCGTGCCTAGGTCATTCTGCGACTGTGAGGATGGATTTGTTCCGGAGGTAGTTTCAGTGGGTGGCGTGGTCGGTGGAAGGGCGAGAGGTGGTCAGTGGGAAGTGGTGAAGCTTCTGAGGTGTTTGGCGAGGTGGATGGGTGGGTGGAATGACAGAAACACCTCGCCGGAGGTCTAGCCGGAGGTGGAGAAGGTGGCGATGGACAGTGGATGTCGAGGGGTAGAAACAACAAATTAACAGGGGGAAAATAAAGAAGAGAGTAAGAGGGAGAGTTCTTACCTAGCTAAGCGGACGAAAGGGAGGAGATGGCGATTGGCGCGTCTTTGCCATCACCGGAGACGAAGGTGCCAGAGGAGGGGACGGCGACGAGGAGAAGGGGTCGAAGAGTGCCAGCTGGTACGGCCTGGCGCGGAGGAGAATGGCGGAGTTGGCTCTGCCACTGATATGGTGGCAGAGCGATGAGAAGAGGGAGGAAGAGTCGTCGGAAGCTTCGGGTTGTTGGCCAAAGTGAGGAGGGGACGAATTTGGGGGAGTTCTCTAGCCAAATCGAGCTTGCTTGAAACGGCAGCCCCTGCCGCTCCTTAAATAGGTGTTAGCGAGGAGGGAAACTCGAGGAGGAGGCGTGGGTAGGCCGCCGGAGACATGGCCGGAAAAGAGACCCATGCCTCTCGTGCGTTTGCACAAGAGGTATGGGTGTCGGTAGGGCATAGGAGGGGTCCATGTGGAAGAGGACAACGCAAGGGACCCTCCTCTCGTTTCTGGGGCCGATCCCCATACCCCGCGCAACGCCATCCTCCGCGCAAAGTCGTCGGAGGCATGGGTTGCTGCTGCGGGTGGCAGAGGGACCGGTTTGAAAAGAACGAAGGGAAAGTTGAGGGGTTAAGTGCAAGGGTTCAAAAAGTTAAGGGTCAAAAAGTAATTCTTGAGGACCAATTTGTAAAGTAGGTCAAGAAAAACTTTCCTTAGGTCCAAATTTTGATATAACCCTAATTTGGACCTAAGGAATCTAATGGTGAAGTTGGATTTTAGGTTTTACCATGTTTGACCAGTCAATTTGCACAAAAACCCAAATTAGGTCAAAAATTGGGTATGGTTCTCAATCTAGGCAAGATAGGTTCCAATGGCCAAATTGAAGGTTCTAAACCCTAGGGGATATTTTTCATGAATTTTAGAGGGTTTAATTGATTTTTATCTTACTTGAAACTTCGTAAATTAAAGCAGATTTGTTTTAGGGTTACAAAATGTCTTTTAATTCCTAGAAGCTGCTATAACCCTTTTCAGATCAAATCATCCCACTTTCTCTCTTATTAAGCCCATTTGACCTGTGTTTAGACCCTTAGAAATCCCATTTGTGTATTACATTGGTAAAATTATAGTTTTACCCCTTGTAAATTGCTTTATACTCAAATTTATAGGTCTCTGATTTAGGCTTTCCCTTAGGTTTTGTAGGAGCTCTTGTATACTTATTTAGGTCAAAATGTGCTAGTTAGGGTTCATGATAAGGTTCTCATCATACTCCCATGCCTAGCTTTTGCTAGCCCCTTAGCAAAAATTTAAGGTTTTAACCTTTGTTCTAGACCATGAATTTCTTCCATCAAATTTTGATAAGTGCTTTTCCTTTTGTATCCTTGATTAGGTTAGAATGCCAATCATAGGCCTAAAAGGTACTCTAGTACCAACCAAGATCCAGATCTGTCTAGCTTTAGCCTCAGTCTTTAGCAAAGGCTTTTAAGGCCTACAGGAACTAACCTAAAGTTTATTGGACTTCGTGGTTAAAGCACCCGTGCTTGAGATATTTTTAGCCTTGGTTCAGTTTGCAGTGCGTTTTGCAAGAGAGAGACAGAAGATCTATTTGTTTGGAGAGTTTTCTCTCTCTTTTCTTTTTAATTCTAGCTTAGGATTGGCTTCACAACACGATCTGTATCGGATTCCTTGTCCCCATCATCAATCCTCAAGGGTCCCTGGTAGTCGATGCTTCGAGATAGCATCGCCCATGCTAACCCCTAGAACCTTGGCTTTCGAGATTTCGAGATAATCCCGTCCATGGTGTTCCGTGGCCGAATTCAGACCCTGGCAATTGACACTTCGTGATAATGCCATCCATGAAATCTGAACCAGCAGAGTGCTTACATACCCCCGGTAGGATATGTAAATATCCTAGGAGACAAGCACCAAGGAGATGATATGTTGTTACTCATCTTCGAGGGGAATTTCCCACCTCTCCGCGCCAGGAACTCGTCCAAATTAACTTGTGTTGATCGACCGCTCCTAATCTAGGTGACATTTTCAGAATATTTGAAACGTTTCTGCATGATTTTGATATTTATGCTCACTAAACCAAACTGTGTGTGTGAATTTGGGTGCTTAGGTTACTGAGTCCCGTAAATCGAAAGTTAGTTAACGAGGTCGAATACTCCTTAAGCCTTGGACCTAATACTTAAGCTTTTCATTTTCCTCAACCTCTTGAGGAATATCTAGATCTTAACGGGTACTAAGAGTCTAGCCAAGAATACCTAAGGTTCGCGTTCTTACTAATCTTGTTATGCACTTTTGTTTTTCTTTTCCTTAATGTGGTTTAGAACTTTGGTTAATTCCTTAATTTCTTACTAATGACTATCCTTTTTTCTTTCATTTTGTGCTCCTTTTTATCATTCTGCTCTTTTTTTCCTCCTCTTTCTGTAAAGTTTTCCAGCAATTTCTTCCTCCTTCAAAGTTTTTTTTTTTGTATATGCAGATTTTTTTGTTGAAATGTTTTCTTGTTATGTCATTTCATTGCACTTTCATACCTCCCATGCCTAAGATTTGCAATGTCCTCATTGTACATTAGGTGGGTTTTTATTTAGCTTAGTTCACGCATTAGGATAGGTATTTGGTGAGTGAATTGGTCGAGGTGACTGTTACGGACGATTTCTAATCTCAGGTACTAATACCTGAGGTGAAGTTGGCTGTCCTAAAGGATGAACCTAAAGTGCAAAGAAATGTCAAAAAAGGTTTCGGATTTTTCAAAAAGAATGACGGGCTGCCTCCCGTTAAGCGCTGAGTTTTACGCCATCGGCTGGGCGCAATAAGCTCAGGGAGAATGGAGGATAAATGATAACTTAGCCAAATATGTACTGGTTACGTCAATGAACGGTTTGAGTCTCTGACCTTTCACGACGAAAGGTTCGAAATCGTGGCTAAGTGGACTGATCTCGACGGCTCCATTTCCAAAAATCTGTCGGACAAGATACAGTCCGACCCACTTGAATCGCAGTTTCCCAAGGAAGAGTTTGAGTCGGGCATCTAAAAGTAGGACCTTTTGACCAGGGTGGAAGATCTTTCTAGATATGTGCTTGTCATGAAAGGCTCTAACCCGCTCTTTGTAGATTCGCGAGTTCTCATACGCATCAAGGCACAATTCATCAATCTCGCTTATCTGAAGCTTCCTGTGGGTTCCAGCCTTAGAAAGATCTAAGTTGCAGCTCCGTACTACCCAATAGGCTTTGTGCTCCAGCTTGACAGGAAGGTGGCATACCTTCCCGTACACCAATCTAAAAGGAGACATGCCTAATTGGGTCTTGTGGGCAGTCCTATAAGCCCACAAAGCTTCCAAAAGTCGGGACGACCAGTCCTTCCTGTTAGATCGAACAGTAACCTGTAGGATTTTCTTGATCTCCCGATTTGATAGCTCAGTAAGACCATTAGTCTTGGGGTGGTAAGGAGTAGAGATTTGGTGAGACACCCCGTATTTGGTCATCAGTGACCTAAACTGAGCATTGGTAAAATGGGTCCCTCCATCAGAGATGATTGCACGAGGAATCCCGAACCGTGAGAAGATATTCTGATGAATGAATTTGATGACGATCTTGTGATCACAGGTTCGGGTTGGAATGGCTTCGATCCATTTGGACACGTAGTCCACAGCAAGTAAAATGTACTCGAAGCCGTCCGAAATAGGAAAGGGGCCCATAAAATCAATCCCTCAAATATCGAAAATCTCGCATACGAGAATCGGTTGTAAAGGCATCATGTCGCGGTGGCTCATGTTGCCCAAAGTTTGGCAACGACTGCATGCCTTACAGTGACTGTATGCATCCTTGAAAATAGTGGGCCAGTAAAAGCCACACTGGAGGATTTTTTATGCAGTTTTGTGCCCAGAGAAGTGGCCACCGCATGCCTGGTCATGGCAGAAGGAGAGAATGTTATTGATTTCACCCTCCGGGACACATCGCCGGATGATTAGGCCAGCACCTATGCGGAATAGGTATGGGTCTTCCCAGATGTAGTACTTGGCATCGGAGCTCAATTTATCTTTCTTGGCCTTCGGCCAATTAGATGGGATCTAGTGTGATGCCAAGTAGTTTACTATATCAGCAAACCAAGGAAGCCTAGTACCAATAGTCAAGAGGTGCTCATCAGGAAAATGCTCCGTGATGGGCCCAGAAGGGTCAATGATCTCAGAAGGAAGGCGAGACAAGTGGTTAGCTACCACATTCTGTCTTCCCGCCTTGTCGCTAATCTCGAGGTCGAACTCTTGCAACAGCAAGATCCATCAGATTAATCGAGGCTTCGCGTCCTTCTTTACAAGGAGATTCCTCACAGCTGTGTGATCCAAGTAGATTATGACGTGGGAACCCAGGAGATAAGATCTGAATTTTCCAAGGGCAAATATTACTGCTAGCAGCTCTTTCTCCGTAACCTTGTAGTTACGCTGAGCCCCGTCAAGTGTTTTGCTAGCGTAGTAGATGACCATGGGTTTCCCGTCAATTTTCTACCCCAGAACCGCTCCTACAGCGAAGTCAGATGCATCGCACATGATCTCAAAGGGTTGAGACCAATCAGGAGTCTGTAGGATCGGGGCCTGGGTGACTTGGTCACGAAGGTTCTCAAAAGCTTGAGTGCATTCCTTAGAAATCTCAAAGGGTACATCCTTGGAGAGAAGAGTAGTCAGGGGGCGCACGATTTTCAAGAAATCAGGGATGAAACAACGGTAAAAATCGGCGTGCCCCAGAAAAGATCGGATGTCCTTGATCGAGCTAGGCATAGGAAGTCTAGAAATCAGATTAACCTTAGCTCGATCCACCTGGATGCCTCTCTCAGAAATTAAGTGTCCCAGGACGATCCTCTCAGGCACCATAAAGTGGCTCTTTTCCCAGGAAAGAATCAGATTTACGTCAATGCAACGCCTGAGTATGTGAACCAAGTGCTGGAGGCAATCATCAAATGATGCCCCGAAAATTGAGAAGTCATCCATGAAGACTTCCAAATCATCACCTACCATATCAGAGAATATGGTAAGCATGCACCCCTGAAAAGTTGCGAGTGCATTGCAGAGACCGAAAGGCATCCTTCGGAATGCGTACGTTCCGAAGGGGCAGGTGAATGTGGTCTTTTCTTGGTCCTCTGGATGAATCGCCACTTGGTTGTAACCGGAGTACCCGTCAAGAAAGCAGAAGAATCTATTTCCCGTTAACTTCTCGAGAATTTGATCAATAAATGGTAGTGGGAAATGATCATTCTTTGTGGAGGAATTGAGCCTTCGGTAATCTATGCAGACTCTCCACGAGTTGGCTTTACGGGTAGGTATGACCTCTCCGATTTCAGTAGTGATGGTGGTGAGCCCTGCCTTCTTAGGCACAACCTGGATGAGGCTCACCCAACGACTGTCGGAAATCGGGCAGATGATCCCTGCATCTAACCACTTAATGATCTCCTTCTTCACGACCTCCTGCATATTGGGATTCAAATGTCTCTGCATCTCACGTGAAGGTTGTGCGCCCTCTTCAGAATAGATACGGTGTGTGCAATAAGAGGGACTTATTCCAGTCAAATCATCGAGAGTCCAACCAATGGCTCTGCGACGTTGCTGGAGAACAGTAATCAGACGGGATTCTTGATCAGGTGTGAGTTTGTAGTTTGTAATCAAAGGAAATGTCTGATTAGAACCCAAAAAGACGTATTTTAAATGATCGGGAAGGGGTTTGAGTTCAAGGATGGGGTTATCAGCAGCAGCGGGTGGTTTAGAGTGAGTGTGGGGCACAAGGGTAAGAGTTATAGGTTTGTCGAGATCAAGGTCTGACTCCTCTAATTGAGGTTCAAGATCTTCTTATGGTTGATGAGAAATAATTATGTTGTCCTCAAGTTGTGATTCATCAACCACAGCCCTAATATCACAAATTTGTTCAATGACACCGCAATTGATCCCTTGTTGGGCCTTAAAGATATCAATTTTGAGAGTCTGATTCCCAAATTTCAGTTCTATTTGGCCCTCTTCACAACTTATATTAGCCCTTGCAGTGGCCAGAAAAGGTCTCCCTAGTATGATTGGTGTATCCCTTGGGTTTTCAGGTGCGTCCATATCTAAAACTATGAAATCTACAGGGAAGAAGAAATCCCGCACCCTCACAATAACATCCTCAAGAATTCCCTTAGGTGACTTGATAGATCGATCTGCTAACTGCAATGTCACCTCAGTCGGTTTTAGCTCAGATTCTTCTAGATGGTCAAGCAGGGATGTGGGTATCAAGTTTATGGAGACACCTAGGTCCAGTAATGCTCTATCAAACTGAGTTTCACCGATCTTACATGAAATCAGGGGAGTGCCTAGGCCTTTTGCCTTGGGTGGGAGTCTACTCAGGATTACAGAGCTAGCTTGCTCTGACAGTACAATTGGACTCCCACTCTTGGTTCTCGGCTTACGCTGAGGTGTACACACGTTCTTCAAGAATCGTGCGTAAGCCTGTATGTAGCGGATCACATCCATCAAGGGGATGTTTATTTAGACTTGCTCAAAGAGCTTGATCAGGTCCTCCTCAGGAGCCACGGGTTTGGTTATCCTTTTTCCCTTAGTCAAGGCCTCGGGAAATGGAACCTTGGTTGGTTCCTCTAAGATAGGTCCAGGTTTTTGATCTGGGATAGGGATAAGAACATCCTGGATGATTGTCTTAGGGTTTGGGTCACTACCAGGCTTGGAGTGGTCTGGATAAGGTGGATCTTGTGTTGCCTTACCACTATGGGTTGTTACAGAATTTACTCCTTCCTGGTTCTGGTTAGGGGTTGGTAGGATGGGCTGCTGCTGTTGGTAACCTGCATAGGAGGTTGAAGTTTCCATCCCGTCAGGTGCAAGAATAGAAGGGGCTTGATAGACCAAGTGTGCTTGGCCCGGGTTTGGGTTCATAACACGCCGCTGGGTCGGCACGCTATTCGGGTTAGGAAGAGGCTGAGAAGGAAGTGTGCCTGGTTGGCGAGAATTTGCCAACTGGGCAAGTTGGTTGCGGACCTCTGTGATTTCGTCCTTATGTTGCTTCTGGATAGCCGCATTCATTCTCTGAATGTCAGCCAGAGTCTGGAGGATGAGGGACATTTGATCTTGGTTGGGCTCGGATGGATAGGTGATGTAAACACATTTACACTACTTAAAATGTCTATTTATGCATGTTCTTAAGCATAGGATTGCATTTCATGATATAAATATTGCATAACATGCATCATCTTGCATTTAGAGTAATTTGAATAAAATGGAGGTTAATTGTCTCCTTTTATGTGCTTGGACAGGGCAAACATTTTATCGGGGCATCGGATCAAAGATCCAACCGTATGGATGTGATCAGGGCGACGATTAGAGTTCAAAGACTCTAAGATCGCCCTAATTAGGCATCCGTAGCATCAGATAGTGACCGGGGAATCCTAGAAGATCAAGGGCCAGGATGGTAAAAATCCGCACTTCAGATGACAAATCCGACCGCACGGATGAATTCGGATCGACGATCGCAGCTCAACGACACAAAAATCGAGTCAATCCGACATCCGTGGCACCATCTACAACTTCCAGAAGATGGATGGCCAAGATGGCGCCACGTGGTTCCATCTCGGCCGCCCAAACGGCCGCACACATTCTACGAGGGCCCCGTACCCGCTCGTTCTCCACCGTTGGATCAAGATCCAACGGCTGTCGATGCGGCTGGCTGATTCGTCCGCGCGACCATTTCATCCGCATAGCGCAGCGGAGACGAAGCGGCGGGCGAAGCAGAGGTGGCGGGATCGAGTCCCGCGAGCCTCAAATCAGGCGCAAGAGAGCGGCGCGTGGAGCGTCAGATTGCGATCCAACGGCTGTGCGCGCCCAATAGCGCCGACGCGCGATTGAACGTGCAGCGTGGACGCGCGATCACACACGGGCGGGCGCGCAGCGTAGCAGACGAAGATGCGTTTTAAACCGTCCGATCTCGTGATCGGACGGCTGAGACTCAGCGTACGTGCAATGGCGTTGAGCGCGTGGGCGCAGAAGCTACACCCACGTCGGGGCTTTAGTGACGAATTTATCCGTCACTAAAGACCCTTCATTGTTTTGAAGTTGTAATGTCCATTTTGCCCCCACTCCTTGCAACTATAAAAGGAGACCCCCTCCATACGAAATTTTCATCCTTCCTTCTCCTCTTTACCCCTCCAAAGCTCAAGAGAAGCTTGTCCCACACCCGGGATGCTTCTCGCGAGATAAAGTCCAATTTTCGTTCCCCTTCGGAAGTGGATCCCGCGACGACGACGACGTGCTGCTTCGTTCCCGTTCTTCTGCTTCGTCCTCCTTCGTTCTCCTTCGTCCAGACGTCGTCCCATCCGGCTCGTCCTCCAAGCAATCGTCGAGGAGGATAACTTCTCTCTCCAATTCTTATTTACAGCTTTTCTAGTGTAGAATTTCCTGCTTTATAGTGTAATTGATTTTCCGCTTTCTAGTGTAACTTTTATTTAGTTTGATTATATAAATAGTTGAAATATTGAATGCACGTTCTCTTTCTCTCTCTCTCTCTCTCTCTTTTAGTCTGATAGCTCAATTGTAATTATATCGCCTTGCTTATCAAAAATCCTAAAAAAATATAATTGCGAATATAGATCAACGTAGCCTCCCTATGTTCGACCCGGAATTCATTTCGGTATAAATTTTATTTGTTAAACACGAATTCTTCACTTTCGAACTACAACGACAGGTTTTCCAAAATCGGACACGTTAGCGTAGCGTTCGTAACGTTCAACATTTTATCGTCGTTGCCGGGGAGGCGACGATTTTTTATTTCTCTTCGCGTTTTGTAACTTACAAATCATTTACTTCACTTTTTCTCCTTTCTTATTGTAATTGCAGGTACTCTTTTGAGACGAGCAAAAGCGGTAGATTGGAGTAAAGTGCTGGGGAAGGTTTTGTAAGTTATCCCCCATTCTTTCCCCCTCCATAGATTTCATTCGCCACATTGAATCCAAATTCCAATTAACCTTGGTGTTTGCATAAATCCTAGGAATAATTTGGTTGTTTGGATTCTCACTCACATTCATTCCACCTTCATTTATATAAAAACAAAAAAGAAAACAAAAAGATAATTCCGTGGGGCAATTTTCAACAAACACATAACGTACACTCACATTCAAAGGCACTTAACCGAATTTATTTGTTTCTACTCAACCGGGTTCTGATCAATGGGACCGGTACACACAAAGCAACACATAAAAGAGTAAAAATCATTCTAGGTTAACCATATTTGTGTGCCTAATTAAGTGGTGCATCAGGTCAATTGTTTGAGTTGTTTGGGCCACACCACTTCAAATAAAATAAACTCATCAAGTAGCTGCCAATTGGGTTCAACTCTTAGGGATTTACCAGGCACTCCACATTCTTTTTAAGCTTTAAAGGAAAATATCTTCACCCGTGCTTGCAAAACTTAGTGTGCCAATGAAACTTGTTTGAAAATACCTAAAGTTGAATCCTAAAAGCTACTAAGCAAGATTTGAACCTTAAAATTCACCACATCAAAAATAATCTTGCTTGAAAACCACTGGTTGTGCATGCACACACAAATCAATCAATCATTAAGGGCACAACCCATTTAAAGGGCCCATCACATTCCAAAGCACATTCAAACCTAGCCCTAAATAAAACAGAGTAGACGTTGGCCTTAAGTATTAAACTCGCTCTTCAGAACCCAGAACGAGATTATTTTTTATTAGTCTGTTTCTACTGTTCAATCTGATGTCTAGCTAGGGGAGCAGAGTCAAACGATCGCGGCTGGGGGGTACATTAGGAACCGGAGGCGCAAGCCAAAGGAAGAACCTTCTCCCCAGTTCCTCCTTCTAACTGGTTGGATTGAACAGACGGAAGTAGATCAAATCGTTCCTTTATCTCAAGACGGGTTTTGGGAGTCTGTAGGTCTGTAGGCTAACCCATTTAAGGATAGGTTTGATTGTTTGTATTGCAGGGCACCTTTCTTCCTCCCGTGTCTTATGAATCCTTCCACATATTTCACGCATTCCCGCTCTTTCCCTCCTGTTGTGAATTATCCTCAACATGACGATTATCCCAACTCGTACTATAATCAACCATCAGTTAGTTGGGATAATTCGGATTGGGGATACAGTTCCGGACCTCCGTGTTTAGGGTCTAACCCTGAACACTTTGATTCTGATTTCTATCCTTCTCAGAGCTACATCGATTATAGATCATCTTCCTTTCATGAACAACCTAATACGATCTACAATCAAGAAGGATACACCGATCCTTACCCATCCTATGATTTCACTGCCTTTAGGTCATCACCATCTTTTCAACAATCTGAAATGACCTATTATCAGGAAGGGTATAACGAATCTCAATTCGTTAATTCCCCTGCATTGAGCCCAAACCCGCCCAACCCTGAACCAACTCATTTGGTTCAGGTTAACCAGGTTCAAGATAAGGTTCTGGCTAACTTGAGGAATATCATTCAATCTTTAGAAGTTCAGCCAATACCTTGCATCGAGAGATTGGAGCCCCTTATTGAAATGATTGATGATTTGAATAAGTCTTTGTTGGATTGGCTCCAGGATGTTAAGGATAAGAACCCGGGTGAGTTTCTACTTGGGAAATTAGCGAAATTGAGGATGAGATTCGTGGTTGCTTTGATTCAATCTTGGAATAAATCCCAGGATGTACCCTCTTCAGGAAAGCCAATGACAGAACCCGCTCAGGCACCTGTTGGGGGGGCACATGTTACGAGATTGACCAGATTGAATTAAAGCAATCAATTAAGGATGATCTAATTTCTTCACCTGAGATCCCTGAGCCGGGTTACGAGGAAACGTATGTCTCTGGGGAACACAAAGTGACAACTGATTTTGGGACATACATTGATACGGATCCTGATGGTGAAGATTCAAGTTGCGAAGTCTCACGCTAGTTTTCTGAATATGATTTCAGTGAGACAATTGGGCCCGAGGAATCTGATAGATCATTTAATAGCCCAATAACTGAGGAAACTAATCTTATTAGGGCACACATTACGGATCCAGAATCGCATTTTCTGGAGGAATCAATTCAATGCCCTGATTATCAGTTACACCCTATTAAGCTTATTGATGATTCTAATTCTGAGATAATTAGACCCAAGTCAATTTTGATTCTACCACATCATTTAGACTTAGAGATTTCAGACGGGGTGATGAA
Organism: Thalassia testudinum; assembly: GCA_037157565.1. Taxonomy (NCBI): domain Eukaryota; kingdom Viridiplantae; phylum Streptophyta; class Magnoliopsida; order Alismatales; family Hydrocharitaceae; genus Thalassia; species Thalassia testudinum. Next base: position 44,337,162 of record JAZHRO010000059.1, read on the forward strand.
TATACAAGAGGTCCTGGAATTTGATATGCTGAATGAGGAGGATAGGAGCTGGGAAGTTCTAATTTGGGAAGTTAATTTTGGAGGAAATAGAAGATTGAGTCGAAGGGTTCCTTTTAAGATGAAACCATCAAATCAGAACCCTTACGACATTTGTTTCGAGGATGTCAAACTCAAGCACACATTCAATAATTATCCTTTTGAGCTTCAATTCTCTGTAACCCAACTTTTTGGTCTTGGGTTGCATCCTCATAAATCGCAGGCCCGACCTCGCTTGCATTCTGATTTTAGGTTTTGGGTAATTTTTATCCAGAACCTAAGATATTCTCGATTATGGGGTGTGGGTCTGCACCACAATCTGGTCCACATCTGTGGACCTCTGTTGACAGGTCGGAGGATTCTTCTGTTTATTTTAATTCTGACCTGCACTTGTGAATTCTTCATTTCTTTTCTTTGTATAGTGTGCCTAGTTGAAGGCACTAAATTCAGCATATATACAGTTTTTTTTAATTTTCATCTCGAAGCAGACCTGACATTCACGCAATTCAGGTGCTTTCTTCGCTTTTCCACTCTGTTTTATGTCTTTTTAATACAATGAGGACATTGCATTAGATAGGCATGGGGGGGTGGATATTCATCTCTGAATTCATTCGTCAACTCCGTAGATTTGTTTTATTTAAAAAAAAAAATTGGAATTAGGAAAGAGAATTTGGGTTTAAGAAAATTTTCAATCTTAGGAAATACTACATTAAGATCTAAACACAAAGACCCTTCAGGTCTTTGGACTTAATTATCCTGTGTATCCACTAAAATGTGGATTTGTCTTTGAGTCCTCGCCATCTTAATTCTATTATGATTGAAATAAATAAGTTTGGGTGATAAGTACACGACTTATCAACCCGCCCTCTGATTTGAGGGAATTTTGAGTTTTAAGCATCTACACACTTTCTTTGCACTAACTCGTTGTTCGGCCATTCTAACAGAAATTGAGTAGCTAATGAACCTTCTAGGGTGATATGGCTGGCAAGTTATCGTGGGTAACAGCCCAAAGGTAAGTTGTCCAGAGCCCAGTCACTGGACCTTTCTCTTTTTCCTGCCCTTAGGTAAATCTTGGACCAGGGAAGCCACCTACTTAAAAAAAAAAAAATTAAAAAGAAAAGGAGAAAAGAAAAGAAAAAAAAAAGAAATAAGCCACACTTCGCCACACGAGTATGGCTGGCAAGTTGTCGGTGGTAACAGCTCATCGACCGGTTGTCCAGAACCCAGCTCAGTAAATGCACTAAAATTTCCCTAAACACTTAGGAAGAAGCGGAGAAGTAGAATAAACTGGGGAGATATACACTGGATTCACCCTTGTGTTGACCCCGTAAAAAAAAAATAAAATAAAAGTAGGGAAAAAGCTACCGGTTGTAAAGATACACCTTTAGACAGAAGTTTTTTTTTTTTGAGGTCACCTAGAGGCGTAGAAATCCGAAATCTGTTTTAATTTTCGGTCAACGAGTCTATCACAATCACAATAAGATGCTTAAAACTTAGGGTTCTCATCAAATCTTGGGTGAGTTGAATGGCCGTAGAAAGCCATTCTTAAACCCTAAAATTTGAAAATCCAAAAAAAATTAGAAAAAAGAAAAATAGAAAAAGAAAATTTTCTTTTAATAAGGCGAGGGCCTGAGGCGGTCTGCATTTTGGCTGATACTCGGGCGCTGTTGTGTCTTTGAAAGTTCAGTTCCTAAGTAGACAATTTCTTAATGATTGAAAATAACTTAGGTCCAAATAATCCAACTTAATTCTTTTATAAATAGCATATAGTTTTTGCTAGGGACTAGCAAAAGGTAGGCATGGGGGTATGATCTAAACACACTTACACTACTTAAAATGTCTATTTATGCATGCTCTTAAGCATAGGATTGCATTTCATGATATAAATATTGCATAACATGCATCATCTTGCATTTAGAGTAGTTTGAATAAAATGGAGGTTAATTGTCTCCTTTTATGTGCTTGGACAAGGCAAACATTTTATCGGGGCCTCGGATCAAAGATCCAACCGTATGGATGTGATCAGGGCGACGATTGGAGTTCAACGACTCCAAGATTGCCCTCATCAGGCATCTGTAGCATCAGATAGTGACCAGGGAACCCTAGAAGATCAAGAGCCAGGATGGTGCAAATCCGCACTTCAGATGACAAATCCGACTGCACGGATGAATTCGGATCGACGATCGCAGCTCAACGACACAAAAATCGAGTCAATCCGACATCCGTGGCACCATCTACAACTTCCAGAAGATGGACGGCCAAGATGGCCCCACGTGGCGCCATCTCGGCAGCCCAAACGGCTGCACACATTCTACGAAGGGCCCGCACCTGCTCGTTCTCCGCCGTTGGATCAAGATCCAACGGCTGTGGATGCGGCTGGCTGATTCGTCCGCGCGACCATTTCATCCGTGTAGCGCAGCGGAGACGAAGCGGCGAGCGAAGCAGAGGTGGCGGGATCGAGTCCCGCGAGCCTCAAATCAGGCGCAAGCGAGTGGCGCGTGGAGCGTCAGATTGCGATCCAACGGCTGCATGCGCCCAATAGCGCCGACGCGCGATTGGACGCGCAGCGTGGACGCTCGATCACACGCGGGCGGGCGCGCAGTGTAGCGGGCGAAGATGCGTTTTAAGCCGTCCGATCTCGCGATCGGACGGCTGAGACTCAGCGTGCGTGCGATGGCGTTGAGCGCGCGGGCAGCTGAAGCGGCGCGCGTGGGCGCGGAAGCTACACCCACGTCGGGACTTTAGTGACGGATTTATCCGTCACTAAAGACCCCTCATTTATTGTTTTGAAGTTGTAATGTCCATTTTGCCCCCATTCCTTGCAACTATAAAAGGAGACCCCCTCCAAACGAAATTTTCATCCCTTCCTTCTACTCTTTGCCCCTCCAAAGCTCAAGAGAAGCTTGTCCCACACCCAGGATGCTTCTCGCGAGATAAAGTCCAATTTTCGTTCCCCTTCGGAAGTGGATCTCGCGACGATGACGGCGTGTTGCTTCATTCCCGTTCTTCTGCTTCGTCCTCCTTCGTCCTGCTTCGTTCTCCTTCGTCCAGATGTCATCCCGTCTGGCTCGTCCTCCAAGCAATCGTCGAGGAGGATAACTTCTCTCTCCAATTCTTATTTACAGCTTTTTTAGTGTAGAATTTTCCTACTTTATAGTGTAATTAATTTTCCGCTTTCTAGTGTAACTTTTATTTAGTTTGATTATATAAACAGTTAAAATATTGAATGCATGTTCTCTTTCTCTCTCTCTCTCTTTCTCTCTCTCTCTTTCTTTTAGTCTGATAGCTCTATTGTAATTATATCGCCTTGCTTATCAAAAATCCTAAAAAAATATAATTGCGAATATAGATTAACGTAGCCTCCCTGTGTTCGACCCAAAATTCATTTCGGTATAAATTTTATTTGTTGAACACGAATTCTTCGCTTTCGAACTACAACGACAGGTTTTCCAAAACCGGACACGTTAGCGTAGCGTTCGTAACGTTCAACAATAAGTGGGGTTGGGCCGAGGCTGAGGCGGCTGATAAGGACGAGGGGCTTGTGGACGAGGCTGAAAAGGTGGTCTCGGATTCTGAGAATTTCCCGCCCACTGGAAATTGGGATGGTTTCACCATCCAGGATTGTAGGTGTTGGAAAATGGGTCATTCTGGATGGCGTTGAGGTCCTCGCAGGTCTGAGGAGCCTCAGAAAAGTCAGAGAATGGGGGAGTAGGGCTCCCCCAGCAAGAATAGAAAGGATCGGAGGTCCCTCTGGTCCTGGAGTCAGATGGGGGTGGATACGAGTCCATCCCATGAGAAGGTCGGTGGAAAATATGCTAGATAGTTTCCCGTGCTGGAGGGGGCTGTGCAAAGGAGTTCTGCGTAGAGGTGGCTCGCTGTAAATGCTGAGTCAGCTCATCCACCTTCTTCTCAATAATAGAGACCTTATCCAATCAACTAGCCATTAATTCCAAGTCGACTGATGCGGATAGGCCCTGCGTCTCGTGTGCTCCCCTAAGGTTCGTCGCTGCGCGGGTATTCGTTCGGTCGAATAGTCCCATGGAGTCATTGTTGATTGAGCTCTAGCACATATTCTCGAGAATCTCCCACACGGTGTCTTCATGTTGACCCATGATATTCCCTCCGCCAGTTGCATTGACAAACAGTCTAATATCTTCACGGAGTCCCTGGTAAAAAGACTGGACTTGTTCCCATTTAGGAACTCCGTGATGGGGGCACTTTCTCATGAGATCCTGAAAACGATCCCATGCCTCATGAAGAGGTTCTCCCGTCTGTTTCGTGAAGTGAGTAATGTGATGGCGCAAGGAATTGGTCCGACCAACGGGGAAGAACTTCTTCAAGAACTCGGACTGAAGTTCCTCCCAAGTGTTGATCGAGCGGGTTTGTGTTTGATACCAATGGGCCGCCTTGTCCATAAGGGAGAAAGAGAACATCTTCATAAGTAGGATATCCCGATTCTGTGCATCTGACCCGAAGTTCTGGGCCAAATGCTTAAGCTGTTTGATGTGCTGGAAGGGGTCCTCAGAATTAAGCCCATAGAATTTAGGTATGGCATGGATCATGTTGGGCTTCAATTTGGAATCAGGTCCTCCAGTCGGGATTTTAACTTGAGGCTCAATTGCCACTGCAGCGGGATTATAGTGATCTCGCATCATGGGGCGCTGCGGTGGATTCATGAAGTTTTGGAAGAGATCATTGAGTCGCTGGAGCTGGTGCTCAAGATTATTCTCTTCTTCAACGGGCTGAACCATTGTGGAAGAAGAGGGGGAATTAGGTTCAGAATCAGAAGAGAGGTCTATGTGAAGAGGTTGTTGCACAAACAAGGGTATCGAGGCTTGGCCTTGGGGAGAGTGAATTTCTAGAGGAGGTTTCAAGGACCTCCTACCAAACATGCACTGATGGATTGGACGAGGTTAGCAGGTGATGGACCCAATCAAGACACCCAAAATGTTGGGTGACTATAGAGGTTCGGGGCGGATGATACCCCTTAATCAGAAGGTCGTCCACCTGAGAATTACCTGGGCAGCCAGAGAGGGTGAGTCCCACGAAGACCCCTACATGGTAGAGCACCCCCACGGGTTACAGGGTTTCCCCCACCCGACCTCTCTTGTCACTGAGATTCCAGGTAGACCAGAATGGGGACCTTGACCTCTTAAGTCTACCACTTTTAATTAGGATCAAGGTGCTTAGGGTTTCACTTAAACTTTATCCTTTTGTGTGCAAAAAGTGACCTAATTTAGAGGTTGGTTGATCCAAGGGATAAACTTCACCTATTAGTTCCTGTGAGAGCTTATTAGGTCCTGTCTTTTAAGGTTCAAGTGACTTAAGAGCCGGATTGCTTAGGATTTCTCTTAATAGATCTTTTCAAGCAATGGCTTAGGCACACTTCTTTTGAGGTTTTCAATTCTTGATTAGAAGGTGTGTCTCTAAAACCCTAGCCTTGAGTCTTAGGTCGGCTCTAATTGGTCCAGTTAGTTGCCTCAGGATTAGGTAACTAGGGCTCAAGCAAGAAGGTTTTAGCCCTAATTACCTTTAGTGGATATACAGATAGAATGTGTTGAAATTGAAAAACAGGCAACTCTTGTGATTTACCATGTATGAAAGACAGGTAACCCCTAGATTGTTGTTTCTTTTTCTTTCTCTTTAGAATTTTAAGGGCTTAAAGAGAGGATAGAAAACTACCTGTCCCTTCGTGTGGTTGTTATGCGGCTGCTTGTTCCTTCTTGTTTTCCTATGTCTGCACAACAAAAGAGAAGAGATTAAATCAGCAGTAAATCAAAAATTCTAAATTAATAGCTTCTAGAATGGCCGTTGCTCCCCTGCAACGACGCCAAAAACTGACGGTCGCCTTTTACGGTGTTTTAAAGATATGTTCGTTGTAGTATGTTGCGAAAAACGATGATCAGTTTATTTTAATTTATTACTTGAAATTTAGAATATTCTGAGATTGAACTCAGGGAGCAAACTTAATTCTAGAAGCATACAAATTCACAATTAACTATAATATACTGCTTTACAAAAATTAAAGAGAGAGAGTGAACAAAAAAAAAATCCTTTTTCTCTTTTTATTTCTTTCTTCTCCTCCTCCTCTCTCTTCCTTCTCTTCTCTTTCTGCCTCACCTTCCTTGCTACAGTGCCCTTGCAGGTTCTTCTCTTGATTTCTTCTTCTTCTCTTCTCTGCTTGGCTTTCTTCTTCTTCTTGCACTGTGCTTTCTCCTTCTGCAGTTGGCTTCTCCCCTTCCTGTCTTCTTCCTCTTTCTTCTTCAGATCCTTTTTCTGTTGCAGCTCTTGGCTGCTTCTTCTCTTTCTTTTCTCTGCTGCGCTCCCTCCTCTTCCTTCTTCTTCAACTTCTACTGCACTATGCGGCTAAGTGTCCTCAGCCGCTCCTCCTCCTTTCTTCTTCTCCTTCTTCCCTGCACGTTACAAGGTTAGGCAAAACCTAACCCCTACCCGCCCCACGTCTCTCTCTCTCTCTATTTCTCTCTCAAGGGTTCGCTCCCAGAGCATTCGCGGGTATACGGGTCAGGTAACACGCCCGGGACCAGGCCCACCGACGTGCGGTGGTGGGCGAGGAGTGGTTGGTCGGGTAATTGGGTTCGGCCCAGACCCGAGGGGCGTGAGCACGTGGCACTCTACATGCGTAGGCGAGGGACCTGACCCCTGTGTCTCGAAGGCGATAAGCCCAATACACTTTTTCAATTTATTCGACTATGGCGCTTCAAGGACTTCCGAGGTGGGACTAAATGCCTCACCTCTATTTCACAAACGCTCGCAGCAGGAGTTGCGTTCCATTGCCGACGCTGCAGGGGTCCTTGCAGCCAAACACTTGGCTGGGGTTGTGTTCGAGGGCTTCCGCACGTCCTGGGGAACTTCACCTGGAGCGGAGAGGCCTGCAGCTGCAGCAAGCTCTCTTCAAGCTTCTTCGTCAATGGCAGAGGGACGTCGGAACCTGAAATGCATGAACACGGCCTTGCGGCCCTGTCAAATCAGAGGAAAACTTTCGCTGTATCACAGCGAATGTGAGGCGGGGGTTGGCTGGCCGCGGGGCGGCCTAGGCGTGCGTGCCTAGGTCGCTCTGCGACCATGAGGATGGGTTTGTTCTGGAGGTAGTTTCAGTGGGTGGCATGGTCGGTGGAAGGGCGAGAGGTGGTCAGTGGGAAGTGGTGAAGCTTCTGAGGTGTTTGGAGAGGTGGATGGGTGGGTGGAATGACGGAAGCACCTCGCCGGAGGTCTGGCCGGAGGTGGAGAAGGTGGCGATAGACAGTGGATGTCGCGGGGTAGAAACAACAAATTAACAGGGGGAAAATAAAGGAGAGAGTAAGAGGAAGAGTTCTTACCTAGCTAAGCGGACGAAAGGAAGGAGATGGTAATCGAAACGTCTTTGCTGTCGCCAGAGATGAAGGTGCCAGAGGAGGGGGCGGCGACGAGGAGAAGGGGTCAGAGAGTGCCAGCTGGTACAGCCTGGCGCGGAGGAGAATGGCAGAGCTGGCTCTACCACTGGTATGGTGGCAGAGCGACGAGAAGAAGGAGGAAGAGTCGCCGGAAGCTTCGGGCTGTTCGCCGGAGTGAGGAGGGGACAAATTTGGGGGAGTTCTCTGGCTAAATCGAGCTTGCTTGAAATGGCAGCCCTTGCCGCTCCTTAAATAGGTGTTGGCGAGGAGGGAAACTCGAGGAGGAGGCATGGTAGGCCATCGGAGACATCGCCAGAAAAGAGGCCCATGCCTCTCACGCGTTCGCATGAGAGTTATGGGTGTTGGCAGGGCATGGGAGGGGGTCCATGCGGAAGAGGACAATGCAGGGGACCCTCCTCTCGTTTCTAGGGCCGGTCCCCATACCTTGCGCGGCGCCATCCTCTGCGCAAAGTTGCTGGAGGCATGGGTTGCTGTTGCGGGTGGCAGAGGGACTGGTTTGAAAAGAACGAAGGGAAAGTTGAGGGGTTAAGTGCAAGGGTTCAAAAAGTTAAGGGTCAAAAAGTAATTCTTGAGGACCAATTTGTAAGTAGGTCAAGGCAAACTTTCCTTAGGTCCAAATTTTGATATAACACTAATTTGGACCTAAGGAATCCAATGGTGAAGTTGGATTTTAGGTTTGACCATGTTTGACCGGTCAATTTACACAAAACTCAAATTAGGTCAAAAATTGGATATGGTTCTCAATCTAGGTCATGATAGGTTTCAATGGCCAAATTGAAGGTTCTAAACCCTTGGGGATATTTTTTCATGAATTTTAGAGTGATTAATTGATTTTTATCTTAACTGGAACTTCGTAAATTAAAGCGGATTTGTTTTAAGGTTACAGAATATCTTTCAATTCCTGGAAGCCGATATAACCCTTTTCAGATCAAATCATCCCACTTTCTCTCTTATTAAGCCCATTTGACCTGTGTTTAGTCCCTTAGAAATCCCATTTGTGTATTGCATTAGTAAAATTACAGTTTTACCCCTTGTGAATTGCTTTATACTCAAATTTATAGTTCTTTGATTTAGGCTTTCCCTTAGGTTTTATAGGAGCTTTTGTATACTTATTTAGGTCAAAATGTACTAGTTAAGGTTCATGATGAGGTTCTCATCAATGATGTCCCCTTTTTCCAATACTAGGTGGAGACGGTCTTACTCCTCCCTGCGATATGAATGTACCCGCCATGCTCAGGTGGCATGATGATCCGGTATGCCTCCTCTATTGTCAGTGGCTGTTGAACTATATCAGAGTTGGCATCTTCAGGAGGTGCATTAAGTTGACCATATTATCCTGAAAAAGATTAAATTACGTTAAGTAATTTCATTTAATTATAATTATGAAATGAAATAAAAGTATTGTGTATTTTAACTTACGTGTCTCTGCTGGCATGTATCATGAAGCTACTCTCTGTTTTCCTCATTACTCAACTTGCTATGAGTGGCCTCATATACTCCCTCTCGATCAAGCTGGGTACCTTCATACATGGCGGATTGCAATATTTTGAAAAAGTTAATTAAAACAAATTAAAAATATTGTAAGGTTTAAAAGAAAATAAGAATTGAAAAGACTTACATATAGGAATTTCATCCTGCCTATGCTCCTCCTACCCAAGACACACGTCTTTGGTGGAGCTTTAGTCCTATTATCCTTTTTCTTCTTAGCCTGTTGATGAGTGGCTACTCATCATGGCTAAAAGGCCGAAATTAAGCTAGACACTAAGCAAAATAATATCAAATTAACATATAAAAAGGGTTAAGTGTGGGAATTAAAGAAAAGACCTAAAACTTTTAATGTCGGTTAAAACCTCCTAATTAGGTCACAAAAATGAGATATTCTGAAAACTAAAGAAAAAATGATAATCCATGCATCAATTGAACACATAAACAAATTTGAAAAGACAAATCAGAAGTAAAATCAATGTCTTAAATGTTCAATTAAGCACATGTAAAAATTTGAAAGCAATTGGACATCATTTAGGCTTAGAAATAAATAGATTACAATTAGGTCCTTCATGCATTACATTTCTACCCTTCAAAACTCCTTCTTGGACCTTTTTGCAAGCCGCAGGGACCCTTCTGTATGACTGCAAGGCCCTTCCAGTTATAGTTCTTTTCACTTTTGGACCTGCACGCTATTCTTCTACCCCTTCGTTCAAGGGTCTTCCTGCAAGTTTTCCCTCATTTCAGAGAGAAGCCTGTGTTCTTCACGCGCACTGTAGCACACGAAGAACACAGCCATTCTCGACCGTCCATCGCACTTTTGATCTCAATCTGCGGCTGGAATCAAATGGAACCTTCACCTGATTCGGTGCGTGCGTTCACCTCACTTCCCAGATCTCATCTGACGGTCAGATATCTCTCTTGACTCGCCGCGCGCTCTACCCATCTCATCCTCACCGCCGGCTTGAATTTGATTATCCTCACCCTTGCGGTGATTCCAATCACTGAGCTGCTATTTAAGCACCTCAGTGGTGTCGTGCGCAAGGGATCGCTCCCTCCTACATCTCTTAGCGATCAGTTCGTCCACTCTAGTCTCTCCTCCTCATCTAGCCCCTGATTTCACAGCCACCGGCTGTGGAATCATCGCCTGCTCTCGACCCTCCTCGTCGCTAAGGACCTCGTAGCACCTGAGGACGACCCTGGAGTCTCACTAGCAGACTCTTCCCTCCGCTGGAGTCACCTTCCTCCTTTCTTCCTCCTTAGCCGCCGGCTAAGGACCCATAGGTCTCATTCTTCCTTTTAGTTTAGGTTTTTAATTCTGCACAATTAGTGTTAGTTGTAGTCTACAGTAGTTTAGAATAGATTTAGCTTTAATTGTTAGTGTTTAATGTTAGCTGTAGTTTAGATTAGTCTTAGGAGTAGAATTAGCATTAGATCCCCTCCCTCACCTCCTCTGATCAGTCCAGATTAGAGGGGAAGAATCATCTGTTCATTGTTCAATTTATCTCCCTCTTCATGTTTTGTTTTTCCACCATCCAATTCTGATTTATGTTTCTTTTAACGACGAATTTTTCATCATTCAGCCACACATCCGGATCCAATTTCAGATCTGGTGGTTTACAACCTCAGATCTGAAATTGGCGTCACAAGCACCATTTGGGGCTTCTCACTCACCCCATTTGTGTTCACAAAAGACCCTTTTATTTTAGATTGATTGCCTCAGTTTGTCAGATTCACTTTAACATGGATCTTAAAGAATTTTGCTCTCTGGATTGCCTTGACAGATCTGACAAATTGAAGGGATTTTGGTTTTTCCTTGTGGGCAAGGACTCTGAGAAGTTCTCTGGTGACAGAGAACAACTCAGAAGAGCCTTTCATGAATCTGTTTCTACCTTGATCTGAATGCATTCGCAAGCTTTTATAAATTCCTTTAATGCATTCTTAGTCTGTTTTGCCATTTCAGAACTGCCATACACCACTTGTTTTGATGATTATTTTTGTATGGTGATTTCCTAACCTAAGGAGTTCTCCATACTCCTTAAGGTTGCAAGAAACTGGGATTGTATGTTTTTTGGTTTTAATTGATTGAGTTAAGTTCTCCTTCATGCTGTCTATAGCATTAGGAAGAGCTAACTCAATGCCATTTGTTGTTTTGATCAGAAATGATGCTTTTGATAAGGGCTTTTTTCTTGTTGGGTATTTGAACTGAATTCTTATGTGATTTTCGTGAGATTTAAACCCTTATCAGATTTGGATTTCAACTCTCAAAATTTTTAGTTTGTTTTGAATTTTCTCTTATTCCCAATTATACAGTAACGTGCTGCAACTTGCAGCTACATTCCCCTCCATCTCTAAATTCTCCTCTTCTCTACAATTCCCCTCTCATCTGTGAATACATCCCCCTCTTCAAATGGACTAACTGCAGCAGCAGTTAACCCATTTGACAGTAGCTTAGGCCACTGCTATTGCTAAACAAAACACCCTGAACAGCACATTCTCTTCTCTTCCCATCTTCTCTGACAGTAGATTAGCTGCTGTTTAAAATGAAATAAAAACTTAATTAACCCTTCTTCCTAACTTCCTACTAAAGCCTACTTATATATACTTAATTCTCACACTGTAAATATACATATCCATACTATTATAACTATAATATACAGCCTGATTATGTAAGTATACATACATAGATATACTGTCAATACTGCATGAACTTGTATATAAATCTATATACATATGTAATCTATGTAAATATATGTATAAGTACTGAATTATTATGTATATATTTACTTAATTATGTTTATATATGTACAATTTATATTTACTTAGTAGCTATACTATAGAATAAATTGGCTAAATTAATAATTTAGAGCTATAATTAAGTAAATAAATCTATAGACTTAGGTTAATGTTTATATAGTAAGTAATTTAAGTTAGTTAAAGTATATTTATATCTATTGTAGTTACTGTTAGCTTAGTTTTAATTTAAACAGCCCAAAATAGCTAGCTTAACTTAAATAAAATAGAAATAAATTTGTAAAAATACAATAAAAATATGTATAAAATACTTAAGTATGTAAATTAAATTTGTATAAGGTCAATTAGACCATTTAATAATTATTTTATAAGTAATTAACTATTTAATCACCTAAATCAACCTGTACAAACAGCCCACTTTAATGAATTTATTTGTATAGTAAACCTAATTAAAATTCAAAATTAATTAACCAATTATGTAGTATTATGTAAATACTTTATTTTCCATATTTTATTTTATTATTATTATTTTTTAATAATTTATGGCCCCCAAATCGAGGGCCAAAAGGTCGAACAGACGCAGCTGCGCCTGATTTCCAGCGCACGATGTGGCGCTGGAATAACGCCACATCGTGTGCTGCAAACCAAACGCAGCGCTTTATATGGAATTTATGTTTTATGGAAAGCAGTCGTCACGGGCGGCCGGCGCCCGAAACGTAACGCCATGCCATTCGACCCGATTACCCGATACGCTCTGAACTGTCTGATATGCGACGATATTGTGAACATGTGATGTGTGTGGGGCCGGGGGCCCGAGCGTGGGGACTTGTGGCGAATGGCTGAGGCCCAGCGCTTAGTATGAAAACGTAATTAAGCCACCTAATCAAAGATTAGGGCGTGCCTAGTAGAGGTCAGGTCCCGCCATTTGGGTGCAGCGTATCCCTCGAAAAGCGCGCCCACAAATTAAACAAATTTTAAACTAAATAATAAAAAGCTAATGACGGTTGCTTAACCCCCTTCGCCGCAGCACTTGAAAACTCTGTTAAGGCCGAAACATAACGCAAAACAAAAGAGAAGAAGAAACGTCGCTATAGCCCATTACATTTGTATAAATAAACCCATATAATTACTAACAGAATAAAATGACACTATAAACGTCGCTAAAGACCTCAGTTTGCTTCTTTAGGTTGTATATAGTGTTTTCTAAGATTTAGCAACGCTTATATCTGTCACTGAAACTGCTGTATATGTTACTATAAATAACAAACTGATAAGTTAAGTCTCTACACCATTGCATTCTAAGGTATTATATACTATCATGTTAGTACTAATAGGATAACTTGTAAATACATAGTTTAGAGTATAATAATAGATTGTTTGATGCTTGTTCATAGTTAGTATTTTTGCAAGCATTTCTTAGTAAATAGGTAAATAAAACACACATTCATTCGTTCTTTAATAAGATGTAAAGTTTCTTTTTGGAATTAGAGGATAATTTTGAGATCAAAGAGTGACCGATGTAATTCAATAAATTGCCTCCCAGTGAACGACCTGGAACAAAACCAGTAAAAATTAGATAAATAAGCAAATGATAATAATGGTTGTAATGACTGGTACTCACCCATACTCACCATTATACGACATTCTTAATGTTATATTATACACCCTATACTACAACGACATGATCATAACAATAATCATTCATCATCATACAACCATTGTTCATATCATTTTTTTGGCGCCGTTGCCGGGGAGGCAACGCTCTTTACGCCAAAATTACCCTTTAATTCATTTGTATATAGAAATTCTTCATTTCATTTCATTCATTGATTGTAATTGCTTTCTTCCATTGATTTATTTGTGTATACATTCCTTTATTCTTTTACTAATCATTTATTTTTCCACAGCACTTGAGGAGGAGGAGAAGCAGTATCATCATCCAGGTAGAGGTCGTCTTCCTGGTGGAGTTGCTGCGCTCCTGACCTGTCTTCCTGGTGGAGTTTTGCCTCGGGGTAGCTGTAGGATTAGCGATAAAAGTAGTTTAGTTTAGATAGTTTTAGGTATATTAATTAGGATAAAGTGTTAGTCATAAGTTGTGGGAGCCTGTTCTCACACATTCATTGTAATAATTTTGGACTATCTGGACTTTATCTTCTTTTCTCGGTTTTTCGATTTCGATTTTCCGAGTTAATTTCTTTTCTTGTTTTTGTTTATTGCATATAAAAGAAAAAAAAATCAAAAAAATCAAAAAATCAAAAAGATCTCATACTTATCTAGCAGCAGCATAACCTTAGGCATCCATTTTTAGGATTGCATATCTTTCCTGCTAGATTTTAATTCAAGTCAAATCTGCATTAGAAGATTGCTGGAGTCAGGTACGCATTTCTTACCTAACTCTAACTCCTGCCATATTTGCATTTGACTTAAAGTTAAGAAAGCCACTACTTGTTCTGAATTTATTAAAAAGTGAAACGAGCAGCATAGAAAACACATTTTAATCACTTCAATCAAATCAAAAGGAGATATTCAAAATTGGGTGAAACCATGTTTGAGATTTTAATCGCCTTGTGTTGAATGTTATCGTGCACACAGCATGATCACTTAAGGCCACAATACACGGGTTTCTACCTCATCTTTCTGCAACCATAGGATCTGGATTCGTACACTCAGTCTTATCCAGATTCCCAGTGGATTTTAGAGGTCTGCACATCGCTAAGTTTATCTTAGGATGCGTACAATTGTTTGAAACAATTGCTTGCGTACAACATAATTTTGCGTAGCAGCCTCTAGGAAAAATTTCTCCGATTTGTTTTGATTGATTGGTCTTCTTGAATTGAGATTTAATTGGGATTTTTCCGCTTTCTGTGAACGTGGTTAAAATTTTCCCATTGAGTTGGAACGAATTGTAGTAAACGTGATTTCAAAAACCAACTTAATGGAAGGTAGGAGATCCCAAAACCTAGAACTTGTACTCCCCTTGGGTACTGCTACCCAAGCTACTACATCTTTCTCTTTGCCCTCCACTTCTAATCCTTTACCTCCCGAGTCTCAAAATCGTATTCACAATCCCATTCACTAAGAGGATGATCTTGAGTCGTCACAATTTGAGGACTTTGAAGAACTTCCTCCAGACTTAGTTGCACATCCTCTACCACAGCAACCACCTATCCCTAGGTTCCAACCTCCACCTTATCCTAATTATCCTAATCCACCCCCGGAGAGAGGACCTATGCCTCATCTTCAGCACCTTTTCGATACACAACTACAAATGAATACCTTAACCCAACAGGTGCAACAGCTTGCTCAAGCTGTAAATCTTTTAGCTAACCCCCAACCACAACCACTTCAACCGAGAAATCCTCAGGCACCACCCCAACCCCGTAGACCTCAACTACGAGATTATTATAATCCCGCAGTTGCCCAACCAATGCCTGTGGTACGTTATCCCAATGGGGGTCGTGCTGCTGAACTGAAGCTGAACATTATAGCACTCATTCCTCACTTCCATGGACTTGCTTCTGAGGACCCTTTTCAGCATTTAGAGGAGCTGAAGAATCTTGCCCAAACTTTGGGTCCGCAAGGACATGATCAGCACATGCTTTTGATGAAAATGTTCTCCTTTTCATTAAAAGATAAGGTAGCCTTTTGGTTTAGAACATTTGCACGGACTACACCTATAGATTCCTGGGCTTCTTTAGAACATGAGTTCTTAAAGAAGTACTTTCCTGTAGGCCGCACTAATGCCTTAAGGCGTGCCATCACCACCTTCACCCAGAATTCAGGAGAACCTATGCACGAGGCTTGGGAGAGATTCCACGAGCTTCTGAGAAAATGTCCCCACCATGGTGTCCCACGCTGGAAACAGGTCCAGATCTTCTACCATGGGCTCCATGATGACACACGGAATTTTGTAGATGCCGCTTATGGAGGCAATTTCCTGTGTCGGGACGAGGACTCAGCTTTTGAGCTCTTTGAAGGCATGGCCGAAAACTCTATTAATAATGCTTCAATGAGCGTGTTTAATAGAAAGTCCTCACATTCCCACTCACACACGGGGGTACACGAAGCCCAATCCAGTAGCAAAGACTTAGAGATAGTGGCTAGTCAATTGGATAAAGTGGGCTTAATCGAGAAGAAAGTAGATGAAGTATGGAAATTTCTCTCAAAACACCCTTCTTCTTCTTCTCAGTCACCAGCACAAAACACTTCTTCTCAGTTTCCCACAGGGAGGGAAACTGTGAATAACCTTTCTGTGACACAAACTGCATTACCAGATTTTCCATTTCTATATCCTTCACCGGTTGAAGGAACCTTTGTTCCTCCCTTCACTGACTTCCCTGCACCTTCTGGAGCTTCGGAGGAGCTCCATGCCATTCACAATGACCCTTTCGGACAAACCTATAACCCTGGATGGCGCAATCATCCAAATTTCTCGTGGTCGGGAAATTCACAGAGACCTCCTTTTCAACAACCTTCTGCACCACCACTGCACAACCCGATCCAAACACCACCTCCACAATCATACGATTATCCACCGCGTGCCTACCAGCAACCCCAACCCAGGCCCACCCAATACTCTCAATCTAGGCCTACACGAGATGACCAGTTGGGGTCTATCATGAAAACTCTTGCTGATATGCAACAACAGAATATTGCTATGCAGCAGAAACAAGACGCGGCCTTAGCTGAGATGAGAGCCCAGCTATCACACTTGACGGAGTCCCGTCAACCACATTCACTCCCATCCCAAGCACAACCCAACCCTAAGAACATACCTGCTCAAAGGTATGTCCAACCTAGACCTGCACTGCAAGATCAAACACATGACATTTCCGAAAGCTGAAGCCCCCTTCCTTCAAGGGGGATGAAGACCCATCTGAGGCAGAGGACTGGCTGGAGCAGATAGAGAAGTTGTTCGACACCCTTCGCCCTCCCGCGGAGTGCCGCGTGGCCTTTGCCATGTACTAGCTAGAGAGCGCAGCACACAGGTGGTGGAGGGCAGTCAGAGTCCAGGAGGGGAGAGAGCTGACGTGGGACCAGTTCGTGGCTCTCTTCTACGAGCAGTACTTTCCGCAGACCTGGCAGAACCAGAGGATGCGGAAGTTTCACACTCTCCGCCAGGGGACATTGACGGTTAGCGCATATCGCACGCGTTTCCTGGAGCTGTCACATTTCCCCCCGACAGCTGTGTCTACTGAGGAGGAGCGCCTGTGGAGGTTTACTGAGGGGCTCCGACCTGCTATTCGGGGGTATGTCAAACCCCTAAAGTTGCCCACTTTCTCTCGTGTGGTTGAGGCAGCTATGACGTACGAGGAGACCAACCCGGCCGTGCGAGACAATGACTGCGAACGGAAGAGGCCCTACCAGCCAGAGTACTCTCAGGGCCGTTAAGAGAGGAGGCACACGGCACCCGCGGGAGAGCCATCTCATTCTACGGGGCCATCAGTGGCCTTTGGGGGCCCTAGATAGGGGCTAGTTGCCAGCACCGGTCCCCTGCCCAACTGCCAGCAAGGACCTACAGAGGGGGGAGGACGTGTCTCTGCTACCAGTGTGGACAGCCGGGCCACATCAGGAGGGACTACCCATCTAGGGCCGGAGCATAGAGATGCTCCCCGCATCGAGCACTGGAGGCCGAGCTAGTGGTCGCGGTCACCAGGCGCATTGGGGAGGACAGCAGTCATGAGGAGGGTACCGGCCAACTGCTGCTCGCCTGACCCAGAGAGTAGCTGCTTCATCTGCACCGAGAGCTGAGGGCGTATCAACTCCCTGACACACAGAGACGCCAGGTCTTCGGGTTCTGTGGTGGCAGGTATGGTTACTGTCTCTGGCAGATTAGTGTACATACTTTTTGATTCCAGCGCCACACACTCCTTCGTCGCTACGAGTTTTGCCGTCAGTTTGAGGTAGGACAGTGTATGGTTAGAAGATCCGTTTGTGATCAGAGGCCCAAGTGGCCAGTTTTTGTAGCCGAGGAGGTCTACACAGACTGCAAGGTTAGTATAGGGGGACACAGCCTCCCCGCTGACCTGATAATGATTCAGATGGAGGACTTTGGCATGATCCTAGGGATGGACTAGTTGTTCGCCTATCACGCCCTGGTGAACTGTTTCGGGAGGAAGATCGTCTTCTCCATACCGGAGTTGCCTCCCTTTGAGCTTCACGGCTAGTCGGTGGACGGAGGTTTCAGGTGCATCTCTGCGCTTCGGGCAGCGCGGCTTTTGAGCCAGGAGTGTGAGGGCTTCTTGGCCTATGTAGTGACAGAGCCTAACCCTGTGGCTGACTTTCAGAGTATCCCAGTGGTTTGCGAGTACCCTGACGTTTTTCCAGAGGAGGTGCCAGGACTACCGCCTAAGCGTGAGATCAAGTTCGAAATTTCACTAGTATTGGGGACCAGCCCCATTTCTACTGCACCGTACCCAATGGCACCGCTTGAGCTGCGAGAGCTCAAGTCACAGCTACAAAACCTCTTGGAGAAGGGTTTTGTGATGCCCAGTGTGTCCCCGTAGAGAGCCCTTGTGCTGTTTGTGAAGAAGGACGGTACCCTGCAACTTTGTGTCGACTACCGACAGCTGAATAGAGTCACCATCAAGAACAAATATCCATTGCCGAGAATTGACGAGCTCTTTAATCAGTTGCGAGACGCCACAGTGTTCTCCAACATAGATCTGAGGTCGGGTTACCACCAGTTAAGGATCAGGGAGACCGACGTCTCCAAGACAGCTTTCCGTATTCGGTACGGGCACTACGAGTTCTTGGTCATGCCGTTTGGGCTGACCAATGCCCTCGCTGCCTTCATGGACTTGACGAACCGTGTTTTCAGGCCGTACTTAGACCAGTTTGTGGTGGTGTTCATCGATGACATACTCGTTTACTCGCGGGATCAGGCGCAGCATGGATAGCATTTGCGCATGATCCTGGATACCTTAAGGCGACGCAAGCTGTATGCCAAGTACAGCAAGTGAGAGTTTTGGTTGAGGCAGGTGACTTTCTTGGGCCACGTGATTCAAGGGATAGATTGGCTGTGGATCCAGCCAAGGTTGAGGTCGTACTCAGGTGGGAGAGGCCACTCACAGTGACAGAGATACGCAGCTTTTTGGGACTAGCAGGTTACTACCAGCAGTTTATCAGAGGATTCTCTTAGATTGCGCATCCTATGACCCAGCTAACCCGGAAGGATGTGCCCTTTGCTTAGACAGATGAGTGCGAGGCATGCTTTTCAGGAGTTGGAGAGACTAACTTCAGCTCCTGTACTTACCATCCCGGACAACAATGGCAGTTTCGAGGTTTACACCAACGCTTCGTTGCAGGGGTTAGGGGGTGTGCCCATGCAGCGGGGTCACGTTGTCCCTTACGCTTCGCAGCAACTGAAGCCCTATGAGCATAGCTACCCTACCCATGACTTAGAGCTGGTAGCAGTGTCTTCGCGCTGAAGACATGGAGGCACTACCTTTACGGTAGACTTTTGAGATTTTCACAGATCATAAGAGCCTCAGATACTTGTTTGACCAGAGGAGCTTAACATGAGACAGAGATGTTGGTTAGAGCTTCTGAAGACTACGACTGCAGCATCTCCTACCATCCAGGGAAGGCCAATGTGGTGGCCGACGTTTTGAGCCAGAAGGCGCCTGCCTACTTGGCCAGTCTACAAGCACAAAGTTGGAGACTCATGGAGGAGTTGGGCAGTTGGCGACCCCGGGAGTCACAGGGGTATTGTAGGACAGTAACAGTGACGCGGCAGACACGACCAGAGTTGATAGACCGCATCATCGCAGGGCAGATGGCCGATCCGTGCTTACAGACACTGTGGGACAGGGTGTTGACAGGGGACCCAGGAGACTTTTCTTTCTCAGATGAGATACTGTGCATGAGGGGACGCTTTTGCGTTCTTAGGGACGAGGAGTTGTTGAGAGAGCTCTCGGCTGAGGCGCACGGGTCCAGGTTCACCATACATCCCGGGAGCACAAAGATGTACCATGATTTACGACGTGACTTTTGGTGGAAAGGGATGAAGCGGGATGTTGGTGAGTTTGTGCAGCAGTGTTTGGTATGCTAGCAAGTGAAGGCTGAGCACCAGAGGCCTGCAGGGCCATTGAAGCCACTTCCTGTGCCAGAGTGGAAGTGGGAGAGCATTACCATGGACTTAGTGGTGGGTCTACCAGTTACCCAGTGGGGACAAGACACAATCTGGGTGATAGTAGACAGGTTGACGAAGATGGCACGTTTCCTGCAGATCTGAGTCACCTTTGGACCAGTACAGTTAGCAAAGAGATACATCCGAGATGTGGTGTGCCTGCATAGAGTCCCACATGAGATTGTATCCGACAGGGATACTCATTTTACTTCCCAGTTCTGGGCTGAGTTTCAGCAGGCCTTGGGGACACGTTTGAGATTCAGTACCGCCTACCACCCTCAAACGAACGAGCAGTTAGAGCGCACCATACAGACACTTGAGGACCTTCTGCGCGCCTGTGTGCTAGACTGGAGAGGCTCCTGGGAGGAGCATTTACCCCTGGCAGAGTTTGCATACAATAACAGTTACCACTCGAGTATCGGTATGGCACCTTATGAGGCTCTGTACGGACGGAGGTGTACTACATCCTTGAGTTGGGTCGAGGTGGGGACCAAGTGGGAGGTTGGTCCCAGGCTGATCCGACAGAGTCAGGAGGTGATAGAGCAGATTCACAGACGACTCCGCATTGTCAGTAGACAGAAGAGGTACGCTGACCGAAAGTGCAGAGAGGTGCAGTTCGAGGTTGGGGATCACGTCTTTCTCCGTGTTTCACCCATGAAGGGCCTGCAACATTTTGGGGCGAAATGGAAGCTTGCACCAAGGTTTGTGGGGCCTTTTGAGGTCCTAGAGCGGATAGGACCCGTTGCTTACTGGCTTGCCCTTCCTCCCTAGCTTTCTGAAGTGCACGACATATTCCACGAGTCCAACCTCAGGAAGTACATCGCCAATCCCAGTCACGTTCTAAGCCACGAGAGCATCGAGGGGGGTGACGACCTGACCTACCCTGAGAGACCAGTACAGATACTAGACAGAGCCGTCCAGAGTCTGAGATGGAAGCAGGTACCACTAGTGAAGGTCCTATGGAGAAGCCAACGGTACGAAGAGGTGACTTGGGAGCCTGAGGCGACGATGCGAGAGCGGTGCCCAGAGCTTTTTGGGGTACGTCTTTTCGGACCTACTTCGGTCCTCTTTAAGTTTGTTATGCTCTTCTACGTTCCTTTTCTCTCACCCTAGCTAGCTCAAGTTTCGGGGACGAAACTTCCTTTAAGTTTGTTATGATGAAACGACCCGTTGCCTTTTTAGTCGGATAAGATGTCTAGGGTTTCAGTCAAACGTCTGGACACGTGCCCAGATGTCTGAAAGTGAGATTTTCGTACTACGCTTTGCGCTCTGCATGCAGGCGGCGTGCAGAGGCCTTTCTCTCTCCCCGCACCCTCACCCCTTAAACCCTAACACCCCTGTATATAAACCCCCCTTCTCTTCTTCTCTCCTCCTCACACCACTCAAGCCACCGCCACCTCCACCTTCTCTTGCGACGGCCATGCCCCCCCTTCCGTCTCTGCTGCGGCTGCGGCGAGGAAGGAGAGCATTGGCGAGGGGAAAGCAGGGAGGAGCGAGAGCGAGAGAGTGCGAGGGAGTGAGAGTGGGGGAGGAGGGAGACGACCATGGGAGCTCAGTGGAGCTCAAGGAGGAGCTCGTAGGAGAGAGCAGGACAACGGCGAGGAGCTTCTCAAGCTCCTGTAGCTGCTAGAGTTGCCGTTACGGGCACAAGTGCAAGCGGGGTGAGCTGCGAGGAGGTTCTGGTACTGCAAGTTTTCAAGTATCAAATGTCTGGCGTGGCATCCAGACGGCTTGCGAGGCATTAGGACATCCGAAGCTGAGGCCGGACGTCTGAAAGTGCAATATCGTGAGGTACGTACCTTCCTGCGTTGCTTTCCACCATGTAGAAGATTTTAGTGTAGGAGGTGTTGGGCTAAAACTGTGCTAACATTTTCGTACGAAGGTGAAGGCTTTGGGAAGGCGCGCGGTGCTCTTTCCCAAGTACTTTTGGACGTCTGATCACGTCGCCAGACGTTCGGAGGTACTTCCAGAGGACTAGAGACCTTGTCCGACGTCTGGAACTGCCCCCAGACGGTCGTAGAGGGAGTCTGGACGTCTAAATCAGCCGCAGGAAGGGTAAGGTGAGTTCTGACGTCTGATTTTGGTCAGTAACCACGTTTTTTGCCTGTTTAAGGCCCAAACAGAATCAAATTTCAGCAAACGAAGTACCGCTGTTTTCCACTCGAGTTCCTCTACGTGTTCGTGTTGAGTATCTACTGTTTTGAGCTCGTTTAATGTACATTGGTTGCTGGTACAGGTTACCAGTCCGTGGCATGTTCGAGGCCCGCGGAGACGACGAGATCTACGGTATAGGCCCCCATTCCTCCCATGATATTTGGTAGAGTGGTTTAATGCATTTATTAAGACATGAATAAAGAATATGCCTGCTTGGATTAAATTGATTGGAACTCTAGGATGTGGAATGAATCCTAAGGTAGAAATGTATGAGCATGATGATGAACTACTCTAGTTTACTTGAGATGCATGTTAAAACATGAGCTACCTATATGTAATTGAGAAATTGAACTGTGAAACCACAAGCTGCATGTTATGATTGAGAATTTAATTGTGAAAACATGAGCTGCCTATATCTGGACGAGGAACGAGTTTTGGAAACATGAGGTCTGAATATGGATAAATGAGATGAATATAAGCATGAACCCTATGGGGAATTAGGAGTAGAATTCCTGTGGATGAAAGGAATCTGGAATGTAGACGGGAATTGTGATGGCCCTTGTGTACGCGGTACCAAGGAGAGCAATTGTCCCTTTTTAATGTAGAGCGGAGCTAGCCTCCCTTGGGTTGAGACCCGAGGTTAGGATTGGCCACTCTACACCGACTCTTGTTGGCCCTCGCGTAT
Source organism: Thalassia testudinum (assembly GCA_037157565.1). Lineage (NCBI taxonomy): Eukaryota > Viridiplantae > Streptophyta > Magnoliopsida > Alismatales > Hydrocharitaceae > Thalassia > Thalassia testudinum. The sequence continues at coordinate 44,359,819 of JAZHRO010000059.1, forward strand.
GTGATACCGAGGTGTGCTACTAGTGTAGGGAGGGAGCTAGCCACCCCACGGGGCCTAGGGTTCAGCTTGCCACCCCACGGGGCCTAGGGTTCAGCTAGCCACCCTACACCGACTTTGTTAGGCCCTTTGGGCAAACCGAGGTAGTCAGACGAGGGTATGCGGACTATGGAGGGGCAAGACCCTTGTTCTGAGAGGGCAAGGCCCTATACTATTCTGTGCTGTACTTTGGACGTACCCGCTAGTGGAAACGACTGACCGCTTGTCAGTGCAGGGTAGCTACCCGTGCACTTATCACACGTGCCGTAGTCACTGCTACGTCTCGACAGTGACCTCGAGGTGGTTGACTGGGTGTAGGACTACCACGGGGGACTCTCCCGGCCAGGAGAGTACCACGTGTACCTTCTACTCTACGGAAAAGACTGCAATCAAGATCGTTCCCACGAGGAACATGTAAGATCAAGAAATACCTGGATACTTTGAGAAATAGATGAACCAGAAACACATAAATGAGATAAATAAAAATGAGAAATAAACCTTCTTGTTGCTTTTACTTTACCTGTACATAGATAATATAAACACCACTCTACTCAGCGTTTGCTGACTCTATCTTTTCGTAACCCTGTTCAAGACCCGGAGTTGAGCAGCCCGAGTTTCTGGCTGCAAAGGATGCTGGGCCCAACCGAGCCCAACCATAGTCGTTCTTTCAGCTCTTTCGTTTTTCTACTGTTGTAGTGAGTAATTGACATATATTTTACTGTTCCTGTTACTTTTTATTTCCTTTCCATATTCTTTTGTTGTTGTGGTGGCATGTACTATGTTTTGAGACAATTGTTCTACTTTCTTTACTGCTTCGTTCTTTTCTTCTACTTAGTTATATTGCATGTGTGAATGTGGTTTATTTTCCTACTTTTGGTTATTTCTTATTGGACGACTAGGTCTTGGAATTAGTCGAGGTGAGACAGTCTCGGATCCTGTAGGGATCCGGGAACCAGGTCGTAACAAAGATAGAATTATAACATAAAATAAAATGACAAAGAAATAAATAAATCGTAAGGTGAGGGGGTGGTGTAGAACTTCCCAGCTGGGGAGGATCTGGGTCAGTCGACTGCTCTGACTGATCATCCAACCCAACGTCCTCCTCATCAAATGAAGCACTATCCTCCTCCTCCTACTCAATGGCAGGTGCGTCCTCCCCATTGTAGTCAGGATCCTTTGCCTCGAAAACCGTTGGAGGAGGCATCAGACTCTTTCCCTGCCCCCTACCCCCTCTCCTAACTGGAGATATCGAGCCACATCTCTAGGCCTCAAAAACTGCAGGTGGGGCTCCTCACGGGGGGGCTGAGCTGAGTGCTACCGGTGGGGGGCCCCAGGCTGCTGGGAGGTGGCATCATTCCTGCCACTCCTGTTAGCCTTCTTCTTGACTTGAACCTGTATAGAAACAAAACAAATAATCAGATATTTTAAAAAAAAAATTGACAGCATTTCCTCTATATATTGTAATTTTTTAAAAATCCTATATGAAATAAATATAAAAATAAATCAAAATAACAGAAGTGTAGAAAAAAAAACACCTTTTCCCCTTCCCCACCCTCTTCTCCACATTCCCCTTCACCCATCCATTCCCTTTCCCCTTTTCCCTTTCCCTTCCTCTTTCCTTCTCTTTTCCCCCTTCCCTCTTCTGCACATTCCCTTTCCCCTCCCTCTTCTTCACATTCCCCTTCCCCCATCCATTCCCCTTTCCCTCCCTCTACTTCACATTCCCCTTCCCCCCTTCATTTTCTTTTCCCTTTCCCCTATTCATTCCCTTAAGCCCTAAACTCTAACCCATAAATAAACCCATCGCATAACCCATGACATTAAACTTCCTTCCACTCCCTTTCACTCGATTCTCTCCTCCTCCTCCCTCTCCCTCGGGCCCTCCTCTAGACCCTCCTCCTATCACCTCCCCTTGCCTCCTCCTTCCTCCTTCAATTCTCTCCTCTAGTTCCTCCTCCTTAAGATCCTCCTCCTTCCACATCCTCCTTCCTCCTCGCACCTCCCCCTACCTCCTCTATGACGCATGCCTCTTCCCACCTCCCCCCTCACCACCATTGCCCACCTTTATTACCCTCCTCCATCTTCTCTCCCTTCCTCCAGCACCACCCACAACCCCTAATCCTCGTTCTCCTCCTCAAATTCACATTCGTTAACACATTCAAAACAAACTAATTAAAACATATAATTCGAAAACATTCATTGACACACACACTACTAGAAAAATGGGATATGTTGTCCGTTCCTTGTCGTCAGTTTGTAAAACCAACGGCAAATATATTTCTATCGTCGCTTAATCAAATAAGCAACAGGGATGGCATGTACTCGATCTACCCTCAATTGAAAAAAAGCGATGGGCAGGCTTAGGTCATTACTGACGTTAGTTAGTGGAATAAACGACAGTAAAAATATATGTACCGTCGCTTAGTGAATAAGCGACAGTGGAAAGAAGGTTAAAGTTAGCGCTTAAATTTGGGCGAGTTTTCTTTTTGACTTCTATCATCGATTTAGAGAATAAGCAACTGTGAAAAGACTGGTTAAAATTTCCAGCCAAAATTTGGGCGTGATGGAGGAGGGATTTAATTTATCCTTTACCGTCGGTTTTTGAGATAACCGACGGTAAATATCTGTTTATCATACTCACTCGTAGAGTCCTCTCCACGCACAACTCACAAAATATCAATGTGTGCGTGAGGGTAGTTGTGATTTTTGTCGTCGATTTCAATAACGATGACAAATATATTTTTGCCGTCGCCTTTTTAAATAAGCGACGACGAATGAGGGTTTTAAATTTCGAAGAAGCATCTGGGCGCATGGCTGAAATTTTCATTGAGATTTGCCGTCGCTTGTTAATTAAACCAACGGCATATGTTCCTAATTCTATTAACGCGTAGTGGCCCCCATCAATACTATTCATCTTCCTCCACGCCGCAACCCTCGCCCTCCTCAGCGTCCTGATCATCCTCCGCGCTGCCCATTGCGTGGTCCACCTCCTTGCGTCGCCCCTCTCCTCCTCAGGTGAATCCCCTTCCACCTGCTCAGCCTCCTCCTCCTCCCTCCTCCTATGATCCGCGCCGTCACCCTCCTCCTCCTCCGTAGCTCCTCGCCCCCCTCCCCCAACTCCTCCTCGGTTGCTCCCCCTCCTCCTCCTCCTCTGCTAGCGCCCCCTCCTCCTCGGTTCCTCCCCCTCCTCCTCCACAGCTCCTCGCCCTTATCCTCCTCCGCTAGCATCCTTCTCCTCCTCCTCCCCACCCCATTGGTCGGGTTAATTATCAATACAGTTAATTAAGTTAATTAGACTTAATTAATTGCACAAGAATGTAACTTAGGTTAATTCGAATTAATGTCGTGAATGTAGTATAGGGTTAAGTTAACCTAACATTTTAGATTTTTAAGTTCTTTTTAATTGGTGAAGTCCAAGTCATTTACTAGGAGGCATCATTGAAACCTAATTCACCATTAACTTCTAATGAATAATTAACAATCACTTAATCAATCAGATTATAATTAATAATACTTTAAGCACATGAATATTTGCACAAAAGATTAATCAATTAAAAGCATACAATATTCCATTAAGAAGAAACAAGTTTACAAGAGAAATCTATTATTTAAAATCAAGTATACAAGTTTATTACAATTTTTATTACAAAAGTATAAGGCATAGAATTGAAATTACAAGAGTTATCATGCCCATTACAACATTAAATGCTCAGAAACATGTAATATATCAACTTCAGCCCAGAATCAGACATCTGAAGAAAATATTAGATGACTTAAAAATATAAATTGGACTTCTGATGATAAGTATGGATGTCTAATTTCTCTTCATTTCATTTCTCTTATTCTTAAGTTTATCTTTTCTTAAATCCCTTTCTTCTTCTTCTCTTCTGCTCTCGTGCTCTCTCTCTCTTTCTCTCAAGCTCACTTTTCCTCTCTTTCTTTTTGATTTATACTGTGCATTCCTTATCCACACTTAGTTGAGTTTTAGCTCACCTTAAGCCCATTTTTTCTCTTTACTTAACAAAAATTAAGAATGGGCAGTTAGACCTCTTTCAAGGATACACAGCACCCCATAGGGTGGGACTAGATCCTACTTGAGGTCCAACCTAATTTTTATTAGGTGGATTTTAGTTAATTTTCACAATGCACAGTTCCAGGCCATTCCAGGCCCACACAAAACCACGCCCACAATCGGGCCCATGCACGCACACAGGTGCACACTCCCACACACAGGCACATGCCCACGCATGCACCCGCACACATGCTTAATTTATTTTACGCCCTATGCTGACAATCGAGGGGGTCATAGCGCGTTTGAGTATTATGCCAAGTAGTGCACTCCAGAACTCTCGATGTGAGACTAAGTTTAGCGCTTTCAGGCCGATCTTTAATCGCGAATTCCGGCCAACTCAGGTCATCAATCCAATCAAGGGCTCGATCGAACGCTGCTGATGTGATCTATCTAATTTCAGCATCAATTTGATGCTTGGATCTCAATTGATCCGTCTATTTCAAGGGAGAAACATGCTGTCCGCCATAGCCGGAAATGACTGCAATGATAAAGGATCAGGTCATTCGACCTGCTGAGGAATTGATGCCTTCAGCTGAAGATCTGAATGACTTCAGTGATGCATTCCGCATCAAATGGAGAAGGAAAGGAGGGTCTGAGAGCTTCAAGGAGTGACAGAAGCTCAAAAGCTTCATGAAAGAGATTCAGAGCTCCAAATTGGGTTCCAAATCACCTAACAAAAAGGTTAAGACCTTAGCAGCAGATCTGAATAAATTTAAGAAGGTAAACGCAACCGATCTGGGCAGGAATTGAAGTCTAATTTCATCGAAAACACTGAAGAATAGTGTTGGGTTCGAAAACAATCCAAACTGTACAAAAGATATAAACTTGTCTATACCTCAATAAAACTCATTAAATTCACCCTAATTGATCTCTAAATAGTTTCAGGAAGTAAATCAACCCATCAATTCAGAGTTTCGATCAATTAATCCTCGATTATGGCTTAGGTTTGACCTAATAGGCTCAGAAGTTGACTTTCATGTTTTCAGCTTCTCAAATCAAATTAAAGCCTAAAATAAGCTTAATTCATCATCAGGAATTGATCCAACACCTCAAAACTAAGTTTTGAGCACTTCTGATGAGTTCCCAGACGTCGTCGCCTGAGATCAAGATGAGGAGTGTTCGTCAGGAGACCCCAGAGGTTCTTAGATCATTTAAGATTCATGAACTGCTTCTCTAAGTTTTGTACATGCTCCTGGACCTAGTCACAATGCCTAAGCCCTAACAGACTCACCTCTCCAAGTCCGCCGGAGTTGGAGGAGATAGAGCTCAATGAAAGGCTTTGGTCAATAAAACACAAATTTAAACACTACATCATAATCCCTAGGTCAAAGAAAGGTAGTATGGAGCTTCTCAAAGACTTTCAAGGGTTGAAGCTCAAGAACATTTCGTTGGAGCTCGCTGGAGCTCCGGTGAGTTCAGACATGAAGTTTTGGAGTTCAAAACTGCAGAAACAGACTGAAATTAGTCTTAAAAAGGTTCTTGAGGTCGCAATGGACCTCAAAAACATTACAATTACTCCAGTCAAAACCTATTTAAAGGATTGATCAGTGAATTCAAGAAATTTGAATTCTAAGTTCGTATGAACTCAGAATAGATCTCTTACTCAATTGAGTGAGGGTTAAGGCTCAAGAGAGCCTAGCGATGCTCTGCAAGTAGGTGATTAGGTGATTTAACTCCTAAGCTACCACTGATAGCGAGTTCAGGAGGTTGAATGAAATTGGGCATGTTAAGTGTAGTAGATTATTTATCTAATTGATAAGTCAAACAGGACCCTTAAGTGATGAAAAGGCGATGGAGAGCCCCAATGAGTGTGTTCTAAGCTCGGAGGCCTTCGTCGTGGACAACGGAGGTCATCGGTGAAGGTGATGATGGACTAGGTGTATCAGCTGATAAAAATCGCGAGAAATAAGTGATAAGAAATCACAAGAAGTAAACGAAGATGAACAATGAGTTAAAAAGATCAAATCATGCTTCTGACGAGCTCAACGAGCTCGCCGTAGCTGAAGACGATGGAAGAAAAACTAACACTACAACTAACTACCTACCTAATTAACTACACCAACCTACTCTAACTTACCTAACCTACTGTTACCTGGACGAAGGGAGGGGGAGGGATCTCCGTCGACAGTTGCGTAACGGAGGACGAAATCATAGGGTTCGGGGAAGATCTCAGACGAGAAAGGAAGTGGAGAAAGAGAGTGGCGACGCGCTCCCAAGCCTTATCACGGCCGCGGGAGAGGAAAAGGGGGTGAGGGAGGCAAACGCCTCTGGGGGAGACGCTCTAATAGAGAGGTGAAAGGTCGCTGGAGTTGGTTGGACGAATAGCCTATCGTCGACTCAGTGGGGGAAGAGAGAAGGGAACCAACCCTTGAAATCGAAGGGGTACAGGGGTTTAAATAGGTTGCGGTGGTGGTAGAGGGGTTGTACCTGGATGGTTGGAGGTCTAGGTGCAAGGTAACCACCGGCGTCAAAGTTAACCTCGAACCCAAATTAGGATTAGAGCTTCATTCACACCATCGGATGGAAAGGGGAGAGTGAGCCGAAGCTTTGGAAGCTTGGCGAAGAAGTTATGATGGTGGATGGGCGGTGATCAAGCGGTGCGGTGATCGGCTGTCGTCAGCCGTCCAGTGCGAGGAAGAAGAAGAGAGGAAGAAGACGCTGTGCTCACAGGGATGAAAATGCAATAAAAACTAGGGACCTTTTGAAAGAAAAGAACTCGATTGAAATGGTTTCTAAGGACCAAAATGTAATCTGAGGCATTTTAAGTTAAATTTAATTCTTTTCTTTTCCAACTTTTTATATGTAATTATAAATTAGATAAATATTATAAAAATGCCTTGAATTTACATTTTTGACCCATTTAGCTTTATTTATTTTAATTAATTAAGTTACTTAAGTTATTACATACTTAAGGTTAAATATTTATAATGTTAAATTAAATATTAATTACGTAGCTAAATATTTATAATTCGAGTCCAAATTATTATTTAAATTATTAATAATAATTTATATTTAATTTAGTATTATTAACTTATTTTATGGTTTTTTAATATATTATCCCTTATATTATAATTAAACCCTAATAAAGCATATTCCTAGCTAATTAACTAGGGAAACTAGTTAATTAGGGGCATTTAAGAGCCATGATAAGTCTCTCATCACCCGCAGGCACCCTCCTTCTCCTCTTCCCCAGCTCTTCCTCCTAACCGTCCCCTCCTCCTCAGCTCCCCCATCCTACTCCACTTCTTAACCACCCTCCTCCTCCCTCACTCCTCCTTGTCTCCTCCTTGCCACCCTCCTCCTCCTCCTCGACGGCCCCTGCCCTCCCTCCTCCTCCGCCTACTGTCCCCCTCCTCCTACTATGCCTTCCCTTCCTCCTCCTCTCAACTCTCATTCCCCTCCTCCTCCTCCACTACCTGTTCCCTTCCTCCTCCACCCTGCCCTTCCTCCACCTCCAGCCCCTCCTCCTTCTCCTCCCAATTGCCATCCCCCATCCTCCTCTCCTCCCTACTGCCACCCTCCTTATCCTCCTCTACCTGCCCCTTCTTCCTTATCTCCTTCTCCTACTTCCACCCTCCTCCTCATCCCCTTCTCATCTTTCTTTCCTTATATCAAATTAATTACTTAAGTTATTAATAACATAATGGTTTATTATTTAATTTATTGTGCACTATTGAATTTACAGATTGTTGGTGACGGTCACCCTCAGAGGTTGTAGTACATCGAAGGTATAATTTCATTTTTTATAATCTATTTTTATGATATTTTAGGACTATATTAGATGTGAGATGTGCCCACATATTGTCATTTTTTTGAATGTATGGTGGGGTGTGCCCACTTTTATTATGTGTGTTATTTTGATATGTAGGTTTATGAAAAAAATAAAATTTAAAGGGAAACTCTATCAAATTTTTTAAAATTCTTTAATGTTCAATGTATTGGTTGGTTGGGCATTTAGGGTTAGGTTGGGCTTTGGTTAGGTTATGTTAGGAGTTTGGTAGGATGATGGGTAGGTTTGGGATGGAGATAGGATGGTTTAAGATCGTTAGGTTATGGTTGGGATGGTTAAGACTTATGGTTGGGGTTTGGGTTGGATGATGATTGATTTGTGTTGAGAATTGGGTTTAATATATGTTGTTTAGGTTTGGTAATAGGTTGGCTATAGGATTAGGGTGGTTGGGTTGGTCTAGGGTTTAGGGATTGAGTTGGGCTTTATGCTAATCTAGTGCTCTTACTCGAGATTGTTGAAGGAAATATATGATGTTGGGTTATTGGATTTAGTCTAATATAATGTGAGAACTTGACGATATATTAGGAGCTTGTATGTTCTAATTAGGAATCTAGGATGCACAATTTCTTGTTGATTTGAATACCCTGATTTATATGCTAGTGCATTTAGATGTTGCGTTCGTAGTTGATTGCATTTGTAGGCATTTAATTTGTAGAACATCATCTCCATTAAATTGTGATTCGAACATATCTTTCTCAGTGAGATCGAATTGGTTCATTTGTTATCTGCCGATTTTTTTGCAGTTAAAACTAAATTGTGCACATTACAACAATGTGAGTATTCAGTAAAAGAGGAGATCTTAACAAAGAGTAAATAACATTTTTGTACATTTCTTTTTAGCATTCAATAAAAATAATTTTATTTCTTATCAGGTGATTGCTTATGTTTATGTCAATTTCTTTGTAATTATGAGTATTATTTTAAATACACACACTTGCTAATGAAGATATATGCACGTGAGGCCAAACATTAAGTATTCTAACCCCTAGGGTAAAAGTCTTCCAAGTCAAATTGTATCCAAATTATTCGCCCGTTGAGACTTATGATCACGTTATATGGACAATGTAGAAAATGTATGTATACCTCACTTACATATATGATATGTTATCTTTGTAGCATGCCATAAGACTCAATCGACTATAGTTCGGTGCAGTACCGAACTAAAGAAGGTCCTTAAATATTTGATCACAACTTACTTTTGCTCGTTACATATAACCTTGTGCGGTGAAATTTCGGTTGCTTCTTCCTACTCTTCTCTGATATACCAACTAATCTTATCTAGTTTCCTGCGGTGCCCTTAATTAGGTGTTTAAGCAAATCTAGCTAAAGTTAGTATTGGGGGGTATACTGGAGAAGTGTGGGGAGATGCCGTTGAAATTTCACCGCACTAAGGTTACATGTAATGAGCAAACCTAAGTTGTGATCAAATCTTTGAGGATGGACTATAAAGTGAAAATCTTAATCAAGATATATATCATTCAGTCGTTTCCCTTCCTAATAAGTGATTTGTTTACATTAAATCTTAGGTTATAATGAATAAATCTTGGATTGGATTGAGGGGTTTAGATTACACCAGATATAAGGATGGAGTAATTTCATTCCTGGATTGGGCCTTTGATGACGATAGGAAGATATTTAGGTGAGGAGGTCAATTTGATAATATCTTCTACCCATGCAGAAGATGTTTGAATAGTTCCTTACATGATCGTAATACTATGCTCGAGCACTTGATTTGTAATGGGTGATGGCAGTATTACACTACTTGGGTAGCTCATGGAGAGGAGTTGACTAAGAAAGTCATAAATAATGAGAACATTGTTGACGAAGAGATCGACAAGGAAATTGTTGATAGCAGAGGTGAAGAAATACAAGAAATGTTGAACGAGATGAGAGCAGGAGAGGATATAAATACAGATGAGGAAGATCCGTTCATTTATGATCCATTCTGTGATGCTGTTAAGGCGACTAAGGATCCTATTACTCCCCGTGTTACGAAAATGTCAAAGTTGTCGTTTTTGTTGAAGTTGTTTCAACTGAAGGTTATGAATAGAGCTAGTGCTAAATTCATGTCAGAAATATTTCAGTTTATTATTGAGCTGTTGAATAACCCTAATGATTTTTTGGCTTTATGGTATGAGGCAAGGAAACATATTCGTAAGCTTGGTTTAGACTATCAGAAGATCGATGCATGTCTAAATGACTGCATTCTTTTCAGAAATGAATTCGTAAACTTAAGTAACTGTTCCGAATGTGGACTTGAGAGATATAAGGAAGGTAAAAATGAAAGTAAGAGGAAACAACCTCAGAAGGTTCTTCATTACTTCCTACTGACACCTAGGCTTCAATGCCTTTTTATATCAACTAAAACTGTTCGATAGATGACATGACACCAGGATTGTAAATCTCAAGATGTTTGAATACGTCATCCTACTGATTTAGAGAAGTAGAAGAGATTTGACGAAAGAAATAATTCATTCACTTTATAAGCAAGGAACGTGCGGTTGGGTCTTGCAAGCGATGGATTCAATCCATTTAAGAGATGTACCCGTCGTACTCTATATAGCCAGTGATAATTGTCACTTATAACTTACCTCCCTGGTTATGTATGAAATCGTCATTCATGATGCTGACCCTATCAATCCCTAGTCCAAAATAGCCAGGAAATGCCATAGATGTTTATCTCTAGCCATTAATTGATGAACTAAAACAGTTGTGATACATCGGCGTGAAGACGTATGATGCAGAAAAGAAAGAATTTTACAATATACATGCAGCATTGTGGTGGACCATAAACGACTTCCCAGTGTACGCAAATATGTCAGGTTGGAGCACTAAAGGAAAGTTTGCTTGCCCAATCTGCATGGAAAACACTCATCACCTACGACTGCTGGAAAGTAAGAAATTCTGTTACCTAGGACATCGCAGATTTCTATATATTAAGCATAGATGGCGAACGTCACAATTCAAGAGTAAATTTGATGGCAGGATGCGTCTGTATTCAAAGAAAAATCCAAAAAATAAACTTAGTACAGTTTCTATCAGGTTGTTGGGTTAGGTTATAATGGAGAGATTACAAGAAATGTGTGAGATACGATTGGGTTGACCATTCAAACAAGACCAGACGACCTTGAGGATTCTGGATTTCGAAAGAAAAGCATTTTCTTTATGGAGCTGTCATATTGAAAAGATCTTATAATACATCATAATTTAGATATTATGCACATTGAAAAAAATGTGATGGATAACATCTTAGATGTATTAAATCTGATCGATGATTCAAAGGACACAGTGAAAACAGGAAAAAACATGAAGAGTTTGGGGATATGTCTGGAGCTGCATATTCATGAGGATGATGGGTACTTCCCACATGCTATTTATAGCTTGAATCAAGACTAGAAAAATAGACTACTCTCCTTCTTAAAGGAAATTCGGGTGTTAGATGGGTTTTCCTCACAGCATTCCTATTGTGTGAATGAAGCACGGAAAAAGATATCTTGCTTGAAAAGTCATGACTCATACGTTTATATGCAAGTATTGTTTCCACTAGCGATACGAGGGATACTGCCAGAGCCAGTTGTTAGATCATTCATAGAGATGAGCAGGTTTTCCAAAGCTATTTGTTCGAAGATATTACAGAATGATACGCTGGATCAATGGGATAAACAAATAGTCATTACTCTATATAATTATGGAACAACTTCTTCCCCCAACCTTCTTCGATGTAATGGTTCATCTCACGCTGCATTTTGCAAATGAAGCGAGAATTGGTGGACCTATACAATTCAGATGGATGTATCCTATGGAGGGATTTTTGAAAAAGCTTAAAGATTATATTTTGAACAAGGCAAAGCCAGAAGGATCAATTGTAGAAGGCTATCTCATGGAGTGTATAAATTTTACCTCCATGTCCATAAATGAAATAGACAACCGCTTTAATAAACTTTAAAGGAATTATTAGGGGGAATACAATGACAGTGATTAAGAATGTTTGCTAATTGTTGATATCAGAGGAAGGTCAATCATTCATACAGAGTACAAGACTATTTCAGAAAATGACAGATGTTGCACATATTTATATATTTTAAAATAAATTTCAGAAATTGATCTATTTTACGAGGAATTCAAACGATTATCTTTCTAAGGGCAACCGAATTTGGCTTCTTAGATTGGTTTAAAGATCGAGTTGATCAATTAAAAGAGGATAAGGACCCACGATGGGTACCAGATTTTGATGTAATTGTCGATTCACCGTTACATTATGCACATTACCACTCTGGGTATATAATAAATGGGTTCAGATTCAGAATAAAAGAAATTTATTATAGAAAGGTTACACAACAGGCTGAAGTTGTTGATTCAGATCTTTCCACTGATCTAGATGGATACTATGGTAAAATCAAAGAAATTGTGGAGATCTGCTTCAGATATGATCGCAGAGTTGTCATATTTAAATGTCATTGGTTTGATTTTTTTTAAAGAGGGCACTGGTTTCAAAATTGACAAGAAACACAAATTCTTGAGTTTAAATCCTAATCGTCAAATTCTTCAGTCTAATGAACCATTCACATTAGCATGTCAAGTGGCATAAGTTTTCTTCGTCCCCGATAATTGCCAAAGGGGATGAGTTATACTAATAAGAACAGTACCGCACAATCATTTTGACGCACAGTCTGAAACCTACCAAGAATTATTGGAGGAAGGTCATATAGATTCAAATGCAGTAGATGTGGACATCTAAGGTTAGTAACAATTTCTTTACTTTGTTTCATTTATGTTTATATCAAATGCAATAGATGAAATTATAGGTTTTTGCTACATGTGGGGTGTGCCAACATATTATTTTTTATTTCATTAAATAGATGTGGGGTGTACCTACTTGTGTTGCATGTTTTATTTGAATAGATGTGGGGTATACCCACTTGTGGTTTGTCTTTGCACTTTTTTTTATGTGGGGTGTGCTCACTTTAATTTTAATATACAGGCTTACAGAGAAACCTCTAAATTTAAAGGGAAACTCTGCCGAAATTTTTAAATATTTCTTTTTTGTTTTGAAAACTTGTTTCATTAATAATTTATATATTAATGATTTTCAACTGTATTAATTATTGCATTTTATACTTGTTATAGATGAAGTTGTTTAAGAAAAATCCCTAAAGAAAGGGTCCCCCTAAGACGCAGCCATTGACGTAACCCGATTCGTCTCCTCAGGCTCAGCCACCCCCTCGAGGTAGGTTTAGCCACCCCCCCGGCAGCAGGCTCCCCCCGAGTCACAGTTCGTACGTCCGAGGGAAATGGCACGATTACTACATGCGGGGGGAAGGGAAAGGGGAAGGTGATTGCTCAGACCTTACCAAAGCAAGTAGAGGATGATCCAGATTATGGAGAATCAAATGAGGAGGGAGAGGAGGCGGGAGAGGAGGAGGGGGAGGAGGCGAGAGAGGAGGAGGGGTAGGCGGTGAAGGATGAGATGGTAGGAAGTACGTCCCCAGTTCATGTGGATCACCTACCAGTGGGCACGAGTTGGGATAAGAACTCATATACCTTTAAGTTTAAAATTACTTATATATTTTAAAGTTTATTATAACTTCAGAAATATATAATGAACATGGTTAATATTTACACAGATAAAGTAAGAAGAAGACGGGGAAAAATAAAGAATCTTGACCTCCATCGTGTCCCCGAGGGTTTGAGAATAATGATCGGGCCGAGAATCATAGGGGAGGCGGAGAATTACCCAGGTTTCATCAGTCGAGTGGGTGCAATTGTTAAGTCCATTGTGCTCATTTGCTACTTCAACTGGAGGAAGGTGCCTGCAGAGCTTAAGAGGCAGTTCCTCCGTCAATCAGAGGTAATTTCATTTATCAAAGTTATTTCTTTTATAACTTTATATTAAAATTATTATAAATTAAGATTGACATATTTTTAAAAAAAATTAACGTAGGCAAATTACGATTGGGGTACGGACCCCAATGCCTCATAATATATTCTTAAACACGTCACCAAAATCCACAGAGATTGGAGGACAGAGACTAAGAGAAATGTAATATTTTTTAAACATTTACATTTTTATTGTATCTATAATTTCATATATTATTTTAACAACTTATATTTGGTATTTAGCTTTTTTCTAGCTGCAGTTCGCCTGATGAGGCAATGGAAAATTATCCTTCTGATGTTATGCCTAACGATTGGAAGAAGGCACGTAAGCATTGGTTGGATCTGAAGACAAAGGTTAGTAAATGATTAAAAATTATTTTATTAATTTCATATATCTTAAATTCATAAAAAAAAATTATTGTATATATCTATAGGAGCAAACAATAAAAAAAAAGGCCAATAAGGCTAAAGCTTCACAATATATCCATTGTTTGGGTTGAAGGAGCATCATGATGGTCAGGAGCCGTTATGTAAGCATTAAAATTACTTTTTAGTTAAATATTACTTAATTTTTAATTTATTTTAATATAATTATCTCGTTTTTATATTTTCAGTCCACTGCACATTATGGGATGAAAATGACTAAAATAGATATTTACGAGGTCACCCACCGTAAGGCTGCAGCTGAGGATGCTCGTAAGTGAATTCATGACTAGTTATAGCAGGAGAAACACGTAAGTTTCTTAAACTCAAAAAATTTATAACTTTGTATATATATATTATAATAATATTTTTTAATACATTTAGGAGCAAATGATACAATTAGTACATCCCCTACTGATGAGACCTTCGACAGCATCCAATAGCCTTTGGATGCAGAGGAGGTATTTAGGAGAGTGATGCCACCAGAACACGGTGGTTTCATTCGTAGTGAAGGGAGGGCAACACGTTATCCACCTAGTATGGGAGTAAAGGTGTCGTCTCATCTAGTGTCGTCGATTAGCTGCATCAAAAGATTGACACACTACAGAGACGAGAGGAGGAGAGGGAGAAAAGAGAGGTAGAGATGAAGAATAAGATAAATGCCATGGATGATAAACTGTAGACGCTTATGACCCTTCTTTAGAAGAAGGGTCAGTCAGAGCATCCATCTTCAACAGATTCTAGTATCTATAGATGAGACGACGACGACTACATGGGTGGTGCAGGTGGAGCTGGTGGCATCGGAACAGCTGCATTTTGATTTCTATCCATTTTCTTTTGTTATATTTTTAATGTTACATTTTTTATGTAAATATTTCATTTTCAAACTTTTAATTTACTAGATTTTATATTTATTGAATATAAATTTTTTTTCATTTTCATTACTTGTTTTTCTATAAAAGCAAGTCTTTTAAGTAGGTTTAGTAGGTAGTTTCCATCATTTATTAATTTAAAAAAAAAACTATACATTTGCTGTCGCTTATTAAACTAAGCGACAACATATATGTAACAGTAAAAATATTTTTGTCGTCACTTATCCTAATAACCGATGGCGTCAAAGGTTCGAAAAAATCACAATTCTCATTTTATACCGTCCCTTCTTAGGAGAAGCAACGGCTAAAATATTTTTACCTTCACATATATATCGTCGCTTATTTGAGTAAGCGACGACAAAAATCTTTTTGCAGTCACATCTATGTCGTCAATTTTAATACAAATGATGGTAAAAAAATTTTGCTATCGCTTATAGAAGTGACGGTGAAGTTACTTAAACGACGGCGAAAATAAAAAAAAGGTGCGTAAAGGTGGGAAAAAGTGACTTACATATATCGTCGCTTTTGAGAAAATCGATGACAAATACAATTACTGTCAGTTTTAAAATGACGTTGAAATATCCAATCCGTCATATGGTCAAACATTATTTTAACGTCGGATGTACCCTCTAACCGACGAAAAAATGAAATAGCGACGATAATAATGGCATCATTGAGTTCTATCAATGATTTCAGCTTTGCCGTCAGTTTTTAACCGACGATAAAAGTAAAGCATGTTGTAGTGCATCTAAACTTCATTTGCACCTCTATATATGACGACCCAGATTCCACTAGTCAATATAATCCGATGGTATCCGAGTCATAAAATGCAAATATTGAGCACATATAGGATTAAACTCACTAGACTTGTTACCATAAAATATAAACATAGTCAAACCAATCCTTCATAAAGCGGAAATCAAAGTTAAACAATTAACAAGAAACGGAAAGAAAGTTAAACAATCAAAATAGTAGACTCTCAAAGTCATGGACCATCTAGTCGTATCGAGTTAGGTCGTGCACTAGTCACTTCGCATGCAACTGCTCCCAACTGCTCAACTATACTAGAGTACGTAGTTTATTGACACATCCGTAAACAATGAGTAGAATAGTATAAATAGAAATCAAAAGTAAAATGCATAAACACTCTGTATAGATTAATTTATTTGGTTATTAATCTCAAATTTATTATTCTTTATTTCTAAAATGTTAAGTGTGCTGCCCTCGATATCATAGTCATATCTATCAGATCAAGTTCCTAAAAAGACACTAGGAGATTTCATCGTAATATCCTAAGAAATACATGGAACAAGTTCAGGACATCTCCACTTACCTGCTTTACAAGTTTGAGAATGAGTCTCGAAATCGCCTCTTCTTCAGTCGCCACTTCCCTTTATATCTCTAAGAAATGTGTCATTTGAAGTTAGGATTGGAGCCTAATGAGGGTGGCTCGCTAGAGAGTGTTGCAAAGGAGGTTTAATTTAATTTGTCCTTTCCAAGGAAGTCGCTTATTGGCACCATCGCAAGGCAAGCCTTGGCGACAATCATACGGCGGACTCAGAACTTAAGGAACAAAGTTCGGATAGAGGAACACAAGCCCTTTCTTAACCTCCATTTTTGCAAGTCTGGAGAGTGAGGCTGCAGTTTGCCTCTCGCGTGGGTGTTGCTTCTTAATTGAGGCATTTTTTTATTTGTGTTAATCACGTGGATTTTTGTCTGAAGGTGCGTGGGGGTATATAGTAAGTTCTCTCTTCTTTGTGGGTTAAGCTGCTGCCCTTGGGGATACCCCCATTACCTCCCCTTTTGTTAGGATTTGCCCCTGTAATACAGACAACACCACTTACTTACGTCTCAAGAAAAAAAAAAAAAAACACAGACAGAAAGTTATTTCAAATTGAAATCGTGGAGCTAAAAGCATGGATTGCATGGGGGAAGTTGGTGGGAAGTGGCTTCAATGGTATCATCTGACATTCAATAAAAAATAGGTCATCTAGATGCTGTCCCCGTAAGGGTCTGGTGGCATCTTCCCAGGAGTAGGCAAAACAGGAATAGACACGTGGTTTTCTTGTATGATGTATAACTAAGACTTCTAGGTGGTTCAGGGCTCTTTCGGTGTACAGTTTTCTCATGGTTGGTTTGCAGGGTTCTTTGAACCTGTAAAGTTGCAAAAATGGGACCCTTTTTTCCTGGCAAATGAGAAAGTTGTAAAAGCTGCACGAATAATTTAATTTAATTAGAAATGGCAGGCAATAGTTAGCATACATACTCTGGAAATTACCCCGGAGCATATATGACTGTATGACCCCTTTCATCTTCTTGGCATTTTTATCGGTTAAACCGGAGAAAATTTACTTGAGTCCTAAGGATTAGTTTATTTAGGATGTTAACCTTTTAAAAGGGAGGTTAACTCCCATTTACTTAACTACTTAACTCTTCATTTATTATATATATGTGGTAGGATAATTGGATAAGGATCACGACAATCGAACCTTTATGCATATGCCCGGGTAAATTAACACCTGAAACGCCTATATATATATCTTCGTGAGCCAACTTCTAAAAGATACTGGAGAATGGGATGAAGCTATAATTAGATTTGAATAATTTTGAGCGAAGACCTAGCATCCAAAATTGTAGCACTGCCAGTTAAGATGAACATATTGGAATGACCTTTTTGATATGGAAGACGCACCCCAAAGGGATCTATACCGGGAAGTCACCTTCTAAAGAAATCTATTGGCCCAAATGTTCCCTATTAGGGGACAGGAGATATTACATAATGCCATCAGCCAGAGAAAAAAAGACAACTCGGTTCCAGATTAAAAATTTTTCCATGGAAGGTCGTCAGTGGAGCTCTTATCTTGGGAAGTTTATTGGCAGGAAGAATTCCAGCAGCCTATGCTGAACGTGTGCTCCATTTGTTCATCTCTTGCCCGTTTGCAAGAGCCCTTGTGACGTGCTTTCAGTGTTAAATAAGAGGATGCAGTTACAAGGACGTGGGTTACGAACGTAAAAGTTGTCGTAAAAAGTGACGCAGAAGGTTGTAAATATGGTCTCCACTTGATGTATCTCCCTTTCATGTAAATAAAGGTACTCACATGTGATGGGATCCATCACTATTGAAATCAACAACAAACAACTTTTATACAGGTGTAAAGCATTCAAATCACCTTCAAAATTACTTTGCACCAGTGCAAAATCACTTTGCACCTTCGAAGTAATTTTGCATCGACACTTGAAATTTAATTTTGCAAGTATTTCTTCACCTATGACAAGTGATTTTGCACTTAAAAAGTGATTTTTCACCTTAGAGTTTAGGATTTAGTCTTTGGTGTCCAGGGTTTACCTTAAATCCTAAGGTGAAAAATCACTTCTCATATGTAAAATCACTTTTCATAGATCTAAACCGTAAACACTAAATCCTAAATCATAATCCTATAGGTCAAAATCATTTTACACAGGTGCAAAACAACTTTACACCGGTATAAAATTACCAAATTATCTTTGAAAAATTTTTGCACTAGTGCAAAATGAGATTGCACCAGTGCAAAGACATCTTAGATTTGCACTGATGCAAAATCACCTAGGACACTTTATTACCGATGTAAAGTGATTTATTACTAATGTAAAATTATTTATCACCTGTGTAAAGTTATTTATCACTTGTACGCTTTAATTCAAAGTGATGTGTGCTAATTTTTTTTAAATAAGGTGAGACTTATCATATAACAAACCTTACATTCTTTTATTTCTTTACATTAAATATCAATTATCAAGTGAAGTCTATGTTCATATCACCCTACGTTATTTTTGTGTCAACTTTTACGTTTCTCTATATTTTTAATTTTTTTTTAATTTTAGATTTGAATGCCATATCGGATCAGGAAGAGTAAAAAGGCTGCTTTCTAGAGATGCCTCATGGATGTAGCTCAAGTTGAGGTGAACCAAGGATAAGATTGCAAGGATCTTGAAGTTTTTGCAAAGGAAGTCCATGGAAGCATTGGTGAGGCAGTTTATTCTTTTCTTTGTTTGCTCAATGTTTTTGCAATCAATAAGTGCTTATGCAGTGGGTTGATAAGGTAGTGTCGAGAAGAATTTCAATCTTAGTGTTTCAATTAACGTGATTCCCTAAGGTAGGCATCGTTTGCAATTTCGCCTTTAATAAAAAGGGGCAGCTTGAGCCCTTAAGGTTTTTTATTTGTTAAAAAAAAGCCATCAACACCTTAAACTTTTGCCAGTGCAAAATTTTTAATATGTTTCCTCGTATTCCTTCCTTAACTACATGGCTAGGTGCTCTTATTGCTGCCATGTTGTTACATATGGTCATATTCTTTGATTTAAGCGGTCACTGATATTGCAATTATATGTAATTTATTTATAACTTTCGAAGATGACTTTGATCGTTTATAGCTCTGTAAAATAATTCTGTTGTTGATTTAGAAATTAATGAGATAAGAAATTGATCTCATGAAATAAGTTCAATCAACTCATTATTAGATTAGCGGAATTTGCTTGGATTCGATCCATGCTTGAATATAAGGAGGCACAATCTATCAAGTGATTACATGTTCAACATAATAAGCCCACCATTATTCTTCACTATTCATCAATAACTCTCCTTTATTTCGATGGCTAACCTCTCATATTTTGCAATCTATAAATTAGGTCATATACCCACATGGAAGGAGGGACATAGCCAATGAGGGCAACCTAAAGGCTCTTCAACCTACCACCTAAGGTATTATTCCCACCTATAATGGATATTGAGAATTAGATCTCTTCCTCAAATGTACACCCATACCAGGTGGAATCGGGTCAACAATCTCTTTTGTTCATGTAATTGCTTGCTTATTTTTATTTTTTGTAGGTATGTTACATTTCATGCTTTATATAAATGTTTTGATGGCTATTGACAACCTCGACGATAGCCTATGAGACTCGTAAGAAATGATGATAGTTTCTTTAGTGATAATGGTGCATTCCACGTGACAGTACTTTACATTGCTTTTTTACGTTGAAGTAAGACACATGACATGATCCTTACTTCTAAATTTACTTTTTTTATTATCCTCACCTCCTTCATTGCAAAACATGATAACTTTTACATACTTATAATTGACCAAAATGCAGAGAAACGCAAAAGTTGATGTAAAAAATGTCGCAAGTTGGTGTAAATGTGGGTTCTAGTTAATTAATATTTAATGTAAATAAATAAAACAACGTAAGGTTTGTTACGTGGTGGGTCCTACCTCATTAAAAAAACTACTATACCACTTTAAACTAAAACACATAGGTGATAAATAAATTGCACCAGTGATAAATTATTCTAAGGTGTCTTTACATCAGTCTAATCTCATTTTGCACCCGTGTAAAATTATTCCAAAATTGATCTGGTGGTTTTGTACCAGTGCAGAGTATGATTTTGCACCCGTGCAAAGTGATTTTAACCTATGGGTTTAGGATTTATGATTTAATTAGATTTAAGGTTTAGGTTTATGGAAAGTAGTTCACGTATGATAAGTAATTTTTCACCTTAAGGTCTAGGATTTGGTGTTTAAGGCCTTAAACACCGAAAATTAAATTCTAAACTTTAAGGTGAAAAATTACTTTTCAAATGTGAAATCACTTGTTATATGTGAAGAAACACTTGGAATTTAATTTTGCATTGATGCAAAATTATTTTGAAGGTGCAAAGTGGTCTTACACCGGTGTAAAGTGGTTTCGGATGTAATTTGAGTGGTTGCACCTATACAAAGGTAGTTTTTTGCTAGTTTCAACAGTGATGAACCCTACCACGTGTGAGTACTTTTTTACATAAAAAAGTGATACATCAAGTAGAGACCACGTTCACAACCCTATGCGTCACTTTTTATGCCAACCGTTACATTTCTCAACCCGCATCCTTAAAAAAAAGGCAACACCAAACTAGCCAAAGATCGATAAAAGGTTGTGCAAAAGAATGAAGACATGGAACTTTATTGCTACATGCACACACAAGAATGCTAAAATCACATTAAATATCGATTCCTATTCTAATGTGCACACACCAAGTTTGTAAGTATGTACACATTTTTTAAATCACACACCAAGTTGAAGATCATGCTGAAGTCCCTGAGAGCGGGAGTTTTCCCTTTCCCTCTCTCCCGAGAGAGCGTTTGAGAGCCTACCGTCTTGGGGGCCTCGATTGGTCATCTTCGACTAATCGGGGCCCCCTTCGCTCTTTCGGACCTTCCTTCCCTCCTTCGGACTTCTCTCCCTTGATGATCGAGAGTCATGTGTCAACATGCAGCAACTCAGAGTCGTTTGCCGGGTTGATTGTGGCGGCGATACTGCGGTCAATGGTCGCGCTCCGAGCGTGGGTGAACGCTGTGGTCGTGCGTCACTACGATCATCGAAGTGGCCAACCATTGGTTGATCGTTGCAGTGGTTTGTGTTGTGGCGGTTGTTGGCGATGGTCGTGGTATTGTCGGTCGTGGAGGTGCATCGTGTTAGGGGTGGTGATCATGGTCGTGGTTGCTCGGGCGGTTGCGGTTGGAGCAACGGGAGGCATTCCGGTCGTGCGTTCGGAGGTGGCTATGGGTGGGTCATTGCATGTTGATGTAGTTCTTGATTATTGGTTATATAGTTTCCTTCTTGTCTGGTGTTGTCCTGGTCGTGCCTCGTTTTGTGGTTATTTAGCTACCGTATAAGTTCAACCATTTTGGTGTTGACTTTAGTTTTATGTTGTTGTTGCTGCTTTCCCTTAGGGGAGGTGGATGTTCCCCTTTGGGGTTTTGTTTGGGGGGTCATGCGAGACTCGTGCTTCTTACAACCAAGAAATGTCTCGATTATTTTTCGATGCCCGACTTTTTGTCGGATTTTTCGTTAGCGCTAATGACTAAGAATTTTTCTTAATAGTGTTGTTGTATCTATAAGCATGATGCGGTGGTCTTCTGATCATTGCTTGATTTTCCTTTTTGTGATGCTTCTTTTTTTTTTTTTACGCTTAAGTTGAAGTTTTGTGTTGTCTCCCCTCGAAGATGTCATTATTTCCTTTTTCATGTATCTCACATCACTTGCATGGTTTCCAATTTCAAATCCTATGAATGAAAGTTTTCTTTACAAAAAAAAAAAGTTTGTATGTACACATTCTTTAAATCATGGTAAGGAATAGTAGCATACCTGCCCAATTATATCTTCCATATCCACATACAGAAATTGATCTAAAGAGATATTACCCTACCGTGTGCCTATCCAAATAGATATGCATACTTCCCAACCTTTTTTCTCCTCATTCTTTATCTCTTAGAGCAACAAAAAAAAATTAAAAATTAAGATTCGTCCTTAACCAGCTACCATCTTAGCTTATTTTGATTATTTGCTTGATGCTTCAAAAATACTCAATCTATGGCTACATAAAAAATACCAGCAGTAGATGGCATCTTCTTTTGCCAAATTCTCCGACTTGACACATATTCGTGAAGCATTTTTACCTTCGTTTCCTTCTTTGATCAATCACATGTGGCTTTTAAATCTGAAATTTACAAATAACAACAATCCAGCTAAAATGACAAATATTAAAAATGTCATGATATAGCACCAAACTGCGGTGCGCATGTCAAAAATTAACGTGTACTTCCCGATTTATTCATCAAATTGATATTAGCTTCCATTCAAGTTAAACTCTCCTTAAGTTATCAAACATTCATTAAGTCATTTAAAAAGTAAGAATTGGGTAACCAAATAACAATAGGTCAAAAAGTAGGGAACATAGATAATGACATAAAAAGTATTGTAGGAAAATTTGTGGGTCATGTTCTCGTAATTTACACAGCATTGTAAACATGAGTCCACTTGATAATTGATATTTAATGTAAAGAAACAAAAGAACGTAAAATTTGTTACGTGGTGGGTCCTACCCATTAAAAAAAATCACTACACCACTAACTTAAAATATACATGTGATAAATAATTTTACACCAGTGAAAAATCATTTTTCACCGATGATAAATTATTCTAAGGTATCTTTGCATCAATGCAATCTCATTTTGCATTGGTACAAAATTATTCCAAAAGTAATTTTACCTATGCAAAGTGATTTTGACTTGTGGGTTTAGGATTTAGAATTTAGGATTTAGGATTTAGGGTTTAGGTTTATGAAAAGTGATTTCACGTATGAGAAATGATTTTTCACTTAAAAGGTGATTTGTTACCTTAGAATTAAGGGTTTAGGTTTTAATGTTTAAGGTTTAGCTTAAAATGAAAAATCACCTTTCAAGTGTAAAATCATTTGTTATAGGTGAAAAAACATTTGGAATTTAATTTTACACTCTGCAATCTTACTTTACCGGCGCAAAATTATTTCGAAGGTGAAAAATGATTTTACACCGGTGTAAAGTGATTCTGAAGGTGATTTGAGTGGTTTGTATACGTACAAAAGTGATTTATTGTTGGTTTCAACAATGGTGAACCTTACCATATGTGAGTACTTTTTTTAATAAAAAGAAGATATATTAAGTGAGGGTCATATTTGAAATGTTATGTGTTAACTTTTGCATTAGCTTTTGCATTTTCCAATTCATATCCTAACAACAAAAAATAACTAGCAAAAGAACAAATTAGAAGGTCTATGAAGGCATATTTTATCTTTCCACTTAAGCCTATTACATTTCTCAAAACATTATTCATCTAAAATTATCGTTCCTACGTATATAAATTAACTTACATTTTACTTTTTAACCATATTCACTTTCAAATTAACAACCTATTACAAAAAGATATTACCAACTACATCAAACAAGTCATATATAAGTATTTCATTATCATCCATGGAAAAATTATTACCTAATGACTCTAAACTCCGTGACTCTAAATTAGGTTTTACATGGATATTCAAATAATCAAAGATAAATGACTTCCATAACTAAATTATTCTCAAATTTAGTGCAAGAATAAAAGATGAATTATGAAGTGTCATCAACCATCTTACTTGGTAGATTTTCTCTTTAATTTGCAAACTTTTTAAATAATTAAAAATATAAAATAGAGTGTTGAGAACTTAGCGACGGCATAAGGGAACTAACCACCAATAATTATAATTACAACACTAATAAAATCTCTAATTTATAACTCAAGAACTTTATGTTAAGGATTATATCTTATGAGTATATCTTAGATATATTGCAACAAAAGTCCTCACTTTCTCCAACTATCTTCAAGAAGGATGACATAAAATATGAAAAAAAATTATACCAAATTAGGTCAATTATGTTAACATAAAGTTATCGCAGTGAATTCATGAAATAACTGTATTCCACTCTCTTCTTCCTTTAAACATGAAAATTAACCCTTTATTTATCTTCAAGGCCAAAGTTGAAACAAACAAAAAAAAAACTTATTCATCTACTTATTAAAAAAATATCAATTTCATATATAATTCCTTGAAATCTTATTTCTCAAACTCCTCCACTGTTCCCTCCTAAACCACCAACTTTTCACTCAGCAATTCAACTCTTCGTCCTTGTAGATAAGATAACTTGTGAGATGAAAGAAATTTACACCACACGCATATCCCCATATAATTTAATTTAATCATTTATATTGACAACATGCACTGTACTACCTCTATATATTTATTACTTATGTTATCTTTATATATATTATAATCCACTAAAAATATAATCTCATCAGTATTTATTATACTATTCTTCTCATGTCAACTATCCCACACTTATTTACCGAACATCCAAGGGAACCCTACAGCGCTGGTTCCATTCCGCCTCTTCCCCGACGCCCTCACCATCATGGACGGCAACCCACCTCGCCCGAAGCGCCGCCGCCACCGCCGCCGCCGCCGCTCCTTCCTCCCCTTCCTGCGGCGATTCCTCAGCCTCCATTACCTCCGCCACAAATGCGCTCGCCGAGACCCCCTCGCCACGCCTCCCGCCAAGGAGAAGCCGCCGAGGAAGAGCGATTCGGAGTCGGAGTGGGAGGAGCGCGAGTTCGACGAGGTGTACGAAGAGAGGGGCGGGAGGATCACGGCGGCGAGCTTGAGGAACGGGATTAGGCTGAGGTACGTGCAGGGCCTGCAGCTGATGATTCAGCTGCAGTGCGAGGCGCTCGTGCGGGACTTCGCCGTCAGCCCCCTCATCTGTGGGGTCGTCGGGGGCGTCTGGATGAGGTTCCTCGTGGCCTCCCGCGTCTTCGACGACCGGTGGGCGAAGAAGGTCTCCAGGCGGGAGAGGAAGCGCCGATCGATTGCCGCCACAAGGAAGAGGACGTCGGAAGGTATGCGGATGATGGTACTATTATTGATGCAATAATTGCGACGAGAGGGTTTCGTTTTGAAAGTTGAAAAGGGAAGCATTGTAAAGTTGTTGGAAGACTTGTGATATCGAATGGTTTCGAGTGTTGTTGGCCTGTCGGTTGAAGGCATGCGGAGGAGAAGATGTTTTCAGCAGAAATGAAGATGTTGAGGTGGATGGGTGGCTATGTAAGGAAGGATGGGAGCCGTGATAAGGGTGTTAGGGAAAAGGGTTGGGGAGGCACCGATAGAGGATAAATTGAGAGAGATGTGTTTAAGGTAGTTTGAACATTTGTAGAGAAGGTTGATTGATTGGTGACAAGTTGGATGCCGAGGCCTCACCAGGAGGCGGTAGGGAAGGCTATAGAAGTGTTAGGAGTGATCTCCCTTATTTTAATTTAAGCCTTGAAATGGTTCAAATTGGATCTGAGAGGAGGTACAAATTACAAAATCGATGTAGCCGACTTCACTTAGACGTGGGAAAGGAGGATGACTACTTGAGATTACTAATCATCCAAATTTCATTAATAAAACATCAAGGTTTACAGCAAAACATTATAAGGAATCCTAGTCTGCTATCAAACATAGACACGTAAGTCACATTCTCCAAATATGTTTTTGTTACTTGCTATCTGTTGCCTATGACACTCTCAAGGAAAAAAAGGAAACTGTGATTGGTGCTTTTGCCTTCCACAATAAATGACAACCCTGAAGAGGTCCACATGCCATCTTCTACTTAATATCGCAATGCATGAAAAACCTGACTTACTGTGAATTTTTTATTTTCCTATCAGCAGCCATCTTCTGCTCCTTTAACAGGATGAATATCTGTGATAGTAGCATGCCTCTCCAAAAGTTCCTCCGTCTTGGCTTTTGAAAGTCCTGAGATAAAAGACAGCTCCAGTTTCCCCTGTCTGCCTCGAGTTGTCCACTCCAACAGTTGGACAAAGTGGCCTCCTTAAAATGTGCCAAAGCATAAGGTCTAGGGTATGCCATCGTCTGTGGCCCTAAGCTGCACTAATCATCAGTCCAAAATTTAAAAATCAGCCCATTTCCAATCTCCGGTGTAAAACACTGCAGAAGCGAGGACAAACCTTCATCAATCCTCTTCAAAAAATTAGATTCTCCTCCCCATGTCAAATATCTCTTTACCTGGTTAAGAACCTGACCATATAAGTCATGTAAGAGACCAATAGAAATAGTAAAATTTCTGGTTATCACCTTGGCACACCACTTGGAGAGTAAGGCAGTGTTCATGTCCTGCAATCTCTTGCTCCCTAGGTCCTCTTCTTCTATGGGTTGGCTAACTTCCACGCCACCAAGTAGCTATCTTTCCTTTCCTGTCTATCCCATCTCCACGAGAATTGTTTGCAAGTAGCTTCAACTCAACTAACAATTTCCTGAGGAAGCCAACGCATCAACATATAAAAAACAGGTATAGGTGCAAGAATTGCCTCAGTAATGTTAGGCAGCCTCATTTAGAAAGCAATCTGGCCCTCCATCCTTCTAATTTCCTTTACAATCTCTGTAGAAGTGGTGATGTTCAAATTGGTTTTTAATGGGTTGTACATTCCAAGAGTCCTTTATTTTATTTTATTTTATTTTGAAAGGTCTTTATTTTTGTTGAGCCTAGGGATGTATTTGCCATTTTATGTTATTTTTTAGATGACTTTGTAATTTTTCCAAACCTCTCTAGTATAAAAGGGAGGCTAGGATTTTCTTTGTGATCAAGACATCATGTTACTCTTAACATGATATCGGAGTAGCGGTCTTAGGTCGATGTTTCGATATCCCACGAAATATCCTCTCCCAAAGATGATTATATCATCAACATAGTGGTGATCTGATGGAAGAGAAGTAGATGACAAGCAGAAGAAGCGGTGGCAACATTGGAAGTGGGCCTACCACCGCCATTGCCATCTCCAGCGCCGCCAGCACTACCCCCCTGTGGTCCAGTGCCCCTACTGGCGCTGCCCAGGGGGGTGGCGACCCCACTGCTGCGGTCTGTCAGGTCTGTTGGTGGCCCAACAGGCGAACACATGGCTTTGGTTTGTGATTCTTGGTGTTGTCTCTTACGTGACGAAGTATATTTCACAGGTTATATATGTGGTGATGAACCTTCTCCCTTCCTTGATAGTGAAGAGATCCCCCTCAAGCATGATGAGCCTTCTCTCATGCAAAGAAGACGTGGTTGGTCTACAAGAAAGATCAAGTTCAGATCTGAAAGGGCTTGCGTTTGCAGTCCAAGTAGACGTAAAGAGGAAGAAGAGGATCAGAGGAGCATGGATGGTTGACCCCGGTGCCTCTATTTATGTTACAGGAGATGTGGAGCGTCTTGTAAATCTCAAGGTTCCATGTGGAATCAAGGATGTCAGGGTGGCTAATGGAGTCATGTCACCTATCACAACAGTTGGACGTGTATATGCTTCTCCAAAGATGTTGATTGAAGAGGTTCATCGTGCTCTAGAGTTCCCAATGAACATGTTCTCGGTGAGTCGCATTTGCAAGGATCTTGGGTGTCGAATAGTGTTTAACGAAGGTTATTGTTACTTCCAGGATCGACAAACAAGAGATATTATAGGTGAGGATATAGAGCGAGATGGTCTCTATTACTTAGACACACTTACGTTGTTTGCTGGAGTAGTATCCATAGCTATTGATCCCTCGCTATGGCATAGAAGACTTGGGCATCCATCTCTCAAGAAGATACGATAGATGTATCCTGGATTGCCAGATTCCTTGACCCTGCAATGCGAGGATTGTCAGCTTGGGAAGCATCACAGGAGCACTTATCCACAGAGAGCTATTGGGGTGAGTACCGTTCCATTTTCCTTAGTGCATTGTGATGTGTGGAGGCCATTTAGAGTTTCTACTCTAGGAGGACACCGATATTATTTATCATTGTGGATGATCACAACCGCCTGACTTTGGTCTTCTTGATGAAGACACGCTCTAAGATTCCTTAGGTTATTCAATAGTTTTCGGTAGAGGTTCAGACTCAGCATGTTGGTACATTTCGAGTCTTCTGCAGTGATAATGCCTTTGAGTTTATGCAGCAAGATGTTCAGAGCCTTTTCTTCTCTACAGGCATTATTCACTAGACATCTTGTGCTCACACATCCAAATAGAATGGTGTAGCTGAGCGCAAGCTTCAATATCTCCTGGATATTGCTAGGATTCTGATGATCCACATGAAGGTTCCTAAGCAATTCTGGGGGATGCTATACTTACTTCGTCTACCTGATTAGTCGGGTACATTCGTCTGTGCTTGAGACATGTTCCCTTTCAGGTGATTCATCCAGACTGTGGTAGGCCCTGTGCTCTACCACTAAGGATTTTTGGATGCACCTGCTTTGTTCAGGCATATGGCAATTGGGATAAGGTCTCTCATAAGGTAGTCAAATGTGTCTTTCTTGGGTATTCCAAGACACAGAAGGAATATAGGTGCTATGATCTAAGTTGCAGGAGGTACATTGTTATAACAAATGTTACTTTTTTTGAGAAGATTCCACACTTATCAGAGGAAGGAACTTCTATGCAGGTTGCCTTGGAGGAGACCCAAGTTTACCATCGGAGACCACATACTTCACTAGATACAGAGCCTTGTTCCATCTTGACAGGTGAGAGTGGTTTAGATATAGAGGAGCAGTAAGTTTCGAGGAGATCCAGTAGAGTATGCACTCTTCATTCTCTTTTATAGTACACAGGAGTTGCCTATCTTAAGGATGGGTTCTGTCCGTTCACTTCTGCCATTACTGTTACTATTATTTTTTTCAAAAAGGGAAAGGGTGGTTATCGTCGTGATTACTGCTACTATTATCCCCAAGGATTTTGTTCAGGCTTCCCATGACTCTAGGTAGCGTGCAACAATAGATGAAGAGATGCAGGCATTATAGTCACGGAAGACATGAGATCTTGTTCCATGCCCTTCGGGTGCTATAGTGGTTGATTGTAGATCGGTCTATACCATTAAGTATAGAGCTGATGGGATAGTGGATAGATATAAGGTTAGGTTTGTTGTCAAAGGCTTTACCCAGACTTATGGGATAGACTATTTTGAGTTGTTTTCTCCTGTAGCTTGTATTACTTCTATAAAGTTTATCATCTTAGTTGTCAGGAGATGGCCTTTATGTCAGCTTGACATTAAAAATGCATTCTTATATGGTGATTTATCTGAGGAGGTATACATGAGACAACTATCAAGTTACAGTAGTAAGGGGGAGCTTTCTTGTTGTCTGAGGAAGGCGATATATGGGTTGAAGCAAAGCCCTCGTGCCTAGTTTGAGATGCTTAGCTTGGAGATTGAGAAGATTGGGTTCCAGCGCTCTACTTCTGATCACTTCGTCTTCATCAAGAAGAGTGGGTGTGGTGATCATACTTGAGTTATTTTTGCTGTTTATGTAGATGACATGATCCTCACTGGTGATGATGAGGATGTGATCGCCCAGACGAAGTTCTTCTTACAGTCCACACAACAGGGTTCGTGTTTGTTCTTGTCACAGAGGCAGTGTATACTATAGATCCTTGAGGAGGTAGGTTTGCTTGGGATCAAGCCCTATGGTATACTCGTTGAGCCTCTACCTACACATTCTTTTGATGAGGATGATCCATTGTATGAAGATGTCACTCAATATCATAGTATAGTAGGTCGTTTACTCTATCTTACTATCACGAGGCCTGATATCAGTTTTGCAGCGAACAGAGCCAGCCAACATATGTAGACTCCACGTTACAATCATTAGCATGAGGTTGCCTTATTCTTAGGTACCTCAAGGGGACACCAGGTAGAGGACTGTACTGCAGAGATTGTGGTAGTTTGGACATTCTAGTCTATTCTGATGCAGACTATGCTATGGATAATCGACATTATACTTCAGGCTTTGCAGTTTATCTTGGTGGGAACCTAGTCTCTTGGAGAAGTAAAAAGCAAAGTATTGTTGCTCGCTTGAGTGCAGAGGCTGAATATAGAGTGATGGCACTAGTTGCTTGTGAAATTATGTGGGTTATTACCTTTATACATGACCTAAGCATCCAGGCTACTGTGGCAGTCTCACTTCTTTGTGATAACAAGTCTGCCACATACATTCCCTCGAATCCGATCATTCATGAGAGGACAAAGCATATTGAGATAGATTGCCACTTTATTCGTGATGTAGTCCTCATAAGGAAGATTAGTACTCCGTATGTCTCCTCAGAGCTCTAGCTAGCAGATATATTTATCAAGGCTTTATAGAAGAAACGTCTTGATTTTCTGTAGGATAAGTTGGGTCTAATGAATATCTATATCCCAACTTGAGGGGGAGTGTTGAATGTAGGGACTTATTTGCTGTTTTATGTTATTTTTTGGATGACTTTGTAATTTTCCAAAACCTTTCTAGTATAAAAGAGAGGTTAGGGTTGTCTTTGTGATCAAGACATCATTTACTCTCAACAATTTTTGCTTGGGATTTTTTAGAACAACAATTTTACTTGTACATCAATTATTTAGCATTGACATCATTAGGGAGCTGATATCATGCGAGAAGGCAGAGGGAGCATTGTGAGAGTGGATGCCCTTAAGATGATGGGATATCTCACGAAATTTGAAAATGCAGGGTCTAAGATTTTTTTTGCTGTCCCTAATCTCTTTCAAAGAAAGGTGGTTGGCTCCTTATAATATTAGCATCGTCCTTGCATCCTTGATTCTGTCCTAAGGACCATTCTTTGTATTGTACGATCTGAAAAAAGGTAGAGTAGATGATGTCCAAGATTTTATTGATGGTGCATGTAGTCTTTAAGTTTTGCTCTTGGTCTTCATGTTTTGCTCATGTTGATATTTCCGTATGGATCAATAACCATAACCTCCTTTGGTTTCTCCTTTGGTTTTACCTGAAATTTTGCTAGTGTTTAGCTAGATGCTTGTGCACAATTCATGCCTTGGAAACGAGGCCATTGTTTTTGATCCTTGACACACTTCCCTTTTGAAGGTGTTGGATGCTGTTCTAGAGTTTGGTATGTGGCCCTTAATTGTAATGAACTTTCATTATAAGTTTGCAGTCATTTGTGAAATTTGCTTAACTCATTCTATGAATATAAGTTTATGTTCTCGACAACTAATAAGTAGCATGCTTATAGCAATGGCGCTTCTATAATAATCATGACCCTATGAGCCTATGTCATATAGCTTGCAACTATTGGGAAACCGGGCATGCCATGGGAAAGTGTAGGAAATTTTAAGAAAATAATGGAAAAGTAGAGGCAAGGGGGAATGCATAAAAATGTCCAAACATGACCCAGAATGTAATAAGCATGACTAAATATTTATAACTTACCACGCGAGAATTAGTATATAATTTCATGAAGTTTTCGTCATATGCTGCACAGAATTCCCAATTGGACTGTAATCATTTTTAGCCATTTATCAGTTAAGTACTAAAAAGGGTGGGAAATCTTTTTCATTCAATATGCAACATTTCAATGAGGGAGTTTCATACCTAATATTGTCGTTTGCATTGTGCTGTGGAGATGAAATCACAGAAAAAATTCCAGTTCATGTGATGCATTTGTGGAAATGGCCATGCTGTGGGGTATGCCAGCATTTTAATGACAACCTTGCATTATGACTGCGATTAAGTTTTTTTAATGTATGAAGGAGGAATATGTATTTTCCAGAGTCTGCCCCAAGTGTGTTGCTTGGCAATTATCAATATATCAAATTTATTTTTTATGATCTGAATCAATGGGTTTCAAGACCTTTTATGTGGCGAAATTGAAGAATACCAAATGTTCACTTATTGGCTGCCTCTATATTTGTTTCTCTTCTAGTTGATCAATTTTTGCTAATTCACACAATGAAAGTGACAAAATTTGGTTTTATTTTGTTATTGCAGGGAATTCTAGTCATACAGAAATTCAAGGTAGAAGTGGCCACAGATATCGCAATAGAAAACCTTTAACACAATATTGGCTAAGATTTTTGAGAAAGGAGTTGCCACTTCATTCTTCCCTAAGTATCACATTTTTGGGTTGTCATATAGCTAGGCAGTCAGTATTACCGAATGACTTAGTAAAGTGGGCCTTAGAGTCGAAACTGCCATACATATCTGCATTTCTTGAGGTGGAGAAGTTGCTTGGAGAGGCATCTCGGACGTGTCCTCTGACTTCAAAAGCATTGTTTAGACCTATTGATGTCATTGGAGCTTGGGAGTTGGAAAAAGTGGCAGCATTTATTGTTGGGAAAATTGGCTTACGCCTCCCTCCTGTAAATTTCTATGCAATTGCTTACAGATATATCGAGCAATTGAATCTCCCTCTTAAAAAAATTCTCCCTTCTGCTTGTCGTGTCTATGAATGGTCCTTGCCTGTTGAATTATGTTTAACAGCAAACTATGAAAGCCTTCCATCCAGAGTCTATGTGATGGCTGTGTTGGTAATAACTATCCGTCTTCTGTATGATATTAATGGCCAGGGTGTATGGGAGTCAAGGTTATCATCTAATCACAAGTCTTCTGTAAGGAGGAAGTGCTCTCTTGCTTGTCAAGTTGGTAATGAAAGTGGGAGTCATAAGGAATGCTGCAATACAATGGATTTGGATGATACATGCTACCTTGATGATGAACCTGGAGACAAAGATGGGGGTGTTGTTATGGAGAATACACATATACAATTAGCTCTCAGTGATTCATCTTCTATTGAGGATTTGGGACTCAGCACGTGGGAACTTTTATGCAGTCTGAAAGTCGTATATGACAGAATCAATGGTGAATATGGTATACATTTTTCCAACCATTGATGTCAAATTTTTGTTGTACTTTTGTTTGGATTTAATTAGCGTAAATAATTGCAATGGATTGAAGCAACCTAGTAGGTTTCTATATTTTTTGAAGAGTAACGTAGTAGTTTTCTATTATATACTTATATTCTTTTTCATGGGTTTGTAGTTATTTGCAATCTTTGCAGTTATATAGTGAAATTTGGTTTATTTTCCTGTTGTCTTTAGTTTCCTGTAGTTTCATTTCATATAAATGACACAATAAACACAATTTCGGTTTCATTGATGAATCAGTGATGAACTTTACATGTTACACTTTAACTACTATAGACTTCAGTTTTACGTAAAAGCATATCAGATCTTTCTATTTTTCATAATTTTGGCAGTGTTCTTTGTACTTTCTTATTGACAGACTATTCAAAAGATTTCTTGACCTATCTCAAGTATTGTAAGGATGCAATTTTGGCTGGAAGGAGACGACCTTCTATGGAGGAAGATTTAATGGAACATTTTTGGAATGTGTATGGGCACCAAGCAGTAAGTTTTAGTAACCTAAAGATTCTTTTTTTAGCAAGTTGATTGATTTTTTCCAAGTAATTTTGCAATTTGGTGCAATAAGTTGCATTCATAATGAATTGGGAAACATGAAAAGTGCACATCTTCCGCAAAAGTTTCTTTTTCCTGATAAGGAATCTGATGTTTGGCACATGAATAAGTTCTTTCGAGTATGTACAAAGTAACCATGTTATCAATAAATTTCTACAATCATTTCAGCTATTACGATTGAGCTGGAGTTATCTATTTTGTGTGTGTTATTTTATTTTGCTATTTTTGTTTTTCTTTCAGAACGTTGTAATTTTCTCATCCACCTTCTTTACATAAGAGAGGCTAGAGTTTCTAATGAGAGTAAGCTGCTATTTTCTTCTACATTGTATCAGATCAGCAGTTTTAGACCAGTGGTCTATGCCATCCTTGTTTCTCATATCTTCTTTTTCCTCCATAAAAAAAACAAAACAAAACAACAAAAAAAAATCGTCAATCTAGGGTTCCAGCAATCGGATGCCTAGGAACCAGCTTCACCATTGCCACCATCCAGCCACCAGTTGGCCATCAGTTACAAGGCCACTGGTGATTTTCTCGTTGGTCAGAAGATCACTGGCGATTGGCTGCCAGCATTGGAACCGACGAAAAATCGATTTGGATGGTGCTGCCTAGGTTTGTGTATGGTTTTCTGCGCACTTTCTTGTTGCTCTTACCCTTCCTTTGGGTTCGTGATGCCTCTACAACTACTCTTGTGGCTTGGGGACTGATGTGCAGGAACGAGTCGAATCTTATGCAGTTGACCGAGTTCCAACAATGGGGGAAGGACCATTGAACCATTTTTAGATCTAATATGGTTCTGTTGTTGTGACCAAGCATCAGTGGTCATCCTGTGATATTGCTTTAGATTACCGAAGGCTTATTGATGCATGATAGACTTGTTGACACATCTCAATCAAGGATTTAAGTATCCCATGATTCAAGGTTTTGGTGGATTAACACATGCTTTGTGTGATTTCACACTAGGACTTGATTGGGCCATGTTATATTATCCGTTGGAATGCGTGTGATGAGTCACTGGTCTGCTCGTTTGGTGCGACAATGAACACAACGAATTTTTGCGCATCTCATGGGATGTGTTATTTTGATTATTGAGACCTGATTTGCTGTGAGGGCTATACTTTGGGATTGTTTTCCATATATTGCTTGAAATTATCTCTTGCCTCCGGCTTGGGATAGTCTCTTACAATGCTTGTATTCACTTGTTATTGTTGCTTTGAATTGTCTCTTGCGGACTACTTGCATTGTATATTGTGGAACTACTGAGAACTTCGCTTGCACCTCTGCTGCTTGTTCTACTGGAATCTTTGCTTAGGTTGCCTTCGTCGAGGTTGCAGGTTGTCAGGTAGATCTAATGTCTACTACTGTTGGGAACTAGGGGATACTTGATAGATTTAGGTGCATCTACTCATTTCACTGGTAGGAGTGGCATGCCCTTTGAAACTAGGCCAGCTCGAGGAATTACCTTAGTTAGATTGGCAAATGGCACTCATTCTACTGCTGTTGCAGTTGGTGATATTAAGTTTTCTCCTTGACTAGTTATCTGATGTTTATCATGCATTGGAGTTCCTAATGAGCTTGTTATCCGTTAGTAAGTTATGCAAAGATCTTCAGTGTTGCATCATCTTTGATGAGCATCTCTGTTACTTTCAAGAGATCCAGACTACTTAGATAATTGGTGTAGGGGTATGATGGATTCTATTATCTGGAAGTCCCTACTATCTTTGCTGAAGTAGCTTCTATCTTGCTTGATCCTGTTATGTGGTATCATCATCTTGGCCACTTATTTCTTAGTAAGTTGCAACAGATGTTTCTTAATCTTCCACAATCTAATAGTTTTGAGTGCAAAGCATATTAGTTGGGTAAGCATTATGGGCTGCTTTCCCTCTTTGTACGGAGAAGTAGAGTTCCTCTCCTCTGTTTTTGGTACATTGTGATGTTCGGGGACACACTTGTGTGAGCAGGGTGGCAGGTTATAGATATTTTGTTGTCTTTGTTGATGATTATAGCTAACTATCTTGTGTGTTTCGTAAAGGATTGGTTAGAGAATTTGCATGTGGTAAAACATTTCTGAGGTTCAAAATTTCTATTCTTCTATAAATTTTTTTCGTAATGATAATGCACTGGAGTTTATGCATAAGGAATTACGGCCTTTATTTCTTATGGCACCATCCATCAGACTTCATGTGCATATATCTCTCAACAAAAGGGAGTTGTTGAGAGGAAACTTTGGCATATCTTGGACATTACTTGGACTCTCCTTACCTTTATGAATGTGTACCCAAGCATTTTTGGGGAGATGCTATCCTTATTGTGACATACTTGATTAATCGAGTTCATTTGTATTGTATGGAAAGATCCCTTTTAGCCATTATTTCCCGGTGTAGATCTTTTTGCCTCGCCTCTTTGTGTTTTTTGCTGTACTTGCTTTGTACATGTTTTTGGTCAACAAGATAAATTGTCTCCATGAGCTGCTGAATGAGTCTTCTTGGGACATTCTTGTACAAGAAAGGATATTGATGTTACGATCTCTATAGTCATTGGTATCTTGTCACTGCCAATGCTACATTCTTTTAGCGTATTTTGTTTTTTTTAAGTAAGGAGACAATATTGAGTTGGTACCACGTACACTTTAGGTCTATCAAAGACGACATCAGATGTCTGCTGATGTTCCATTGCCTACTATGCCATCTTTTATACATGATTAAAGCTCTTTTGGTATACCTTCTACATCCGCATTTGCACCTGATGTGCCAACTTAAATGGACTTGGACATATGCATTGCTTTATGGTAATTTGTAAGATCATGTACCTTACACCCATGTATCTCTTTATACCTTGACCGACAAGTTGAGCTCTTCTTTGAGACGACTCTCACTTGCCTTGATGAGTATTACCATACCAAGAAATTATATGGAGGTTATGCAAGATAAAGGATGGAAAAGGCGATTAATGAGCAGATGGATGCTTTCTTGTCATGAGGAACTTGGGAGTTGATTTATTGTCCACTAGACTTAGGTATAGTAGATTGTAAATGAGTGTATACAATAAAGTATCTTTTTGATGGTATGATAGATTAAAAGCATGTCTAGTTGCTAAGGCTTTACATAGATACCAAGGTGGACTAGTTTTAGACCTTTTCTCCTTTTGCTTGTCTTAGTTCTATTGGGATTATCCTATTTGGTTCCTTCAACAAATATTGGCCATTATATTAGATGGATGTAAAAATACTTTTCTTTATGGAGATCTTGTTCAGGAAGTGTATATGTTCCAATCTCCAGGTTATGAGGTTAAGGGGGATTATGTGTGCATACTGAGAAAGGTTATCTATGGTCTAAGTAAAACCTCAGAGCATGGTTTGAAAAATTGAGCAATGAAATTATGAAAATTGGATTCATTAGATCCACATCTTATCTTTCCATTTTCATTCGAGGATGTGATACTAGAACTATTGCTTTGGCAGTTTATGTTAATGACGTGACTTTAACTGGTGATGACCATATCGGTATTGTTGGGAATAAAAGATGTCACGTGACACTGCCACGTGGCAGCAGGTTAGGAGCCCACTCCTGTTTTGGTGTCCTAGAAGTTCTATTTTAGTCATTGCTTAGGTTCTAAGTTTTGCTTATTTGTTAAGTTGTTAGGAAAGTTGTTTAGAAGAATTGTTTTGGGATTTGTTCTTTCTTATTTTAGAGGGTTTGTTTCTAAGTTAGAGGATATGTTCTCTCTATAGAAGGGAGCCTACCTCTTGTAATTTTCTCTTGAGTTGAATAGAATAATTTTTCCACGTCTTTCAACTCCTTTCCTTCTCTCTCTAAGGCCGTTGGTCCCTCTTCCATAATAGCCAACCACCACCAAGTCACCAGCCACAATCAATAGCAGCCGGTGGCTACTGCTCTTCCCCTCCCTATTCCAATGTGGAACAATCCTTGTTGGATTATTTTTCCACATGCCAAGGAGCCTCCACGCTCCAAACGTGAGTAAATCTTGACAGGTATATTAGGAGTTTTTTTTTTTTTTTTTTTTTTACGAAAACATTTGTAACAAAAGATCTTTGAAAACCTAGATACTTTTTGAGCATTGAAGTTGGCATGCAATCCCAAAGGATTGGTTTTATCTCAGAAGATGCTCGAGGAGATAGGCTTGCTTGATGGCAAGCCCTCATCAGTTCTTGTGGAGCCAAGGAGAGATGTAGAGGTGATGATGATCCTCCTTTTGAAGATCTAAAAAGGTATTGAAATATTATTGCTAAACTTTTGTATTTGATCGTTACACGACTAGATATTAGTTTTCAGTGAGCAGATGAGCCAACATACGAATAACCCTTGTTATGGTGATTGGCATGATGTAGCACTTATTCTTAAATATTTGAGGGTCCCCAGGTAGAGGAGTTTTCTTATGAAAGAATGGAAATCTTGACTTTTGTGCTTATTTTGATGCAGACTATGCCAAATTGCCTGATGATAGAAGATCTATTACTGTGTATGTCACATTTCTAGTCACATGGCACAACAAGAAGTAATCATTTGTTTCATGGTCCGGTATTCAGGTAGAGTATAGGATTGTGGTCCAAACTTCATGTGAGTTGGTGTGGATTGCACTTTCATATTAGATCTTGGACTTTATGTTGTGTATCCTGTTCCCATGTATCGTAATAATAAGTCAAGTACTTATTGCCTCCAGCCCAAACACATTGAGGTGGATTGTTATTTCATCCACAATGTTGCAAGTGATGGGAGGATTGTCACGGAACTTGTCTCTTCTAAGCTATGAGTTGTAGATATTCTTACAAAAGTACTACCCAAGAAGAGATATTGCTTCATACGTGACAAGTTAGGCATTATTAACATTTATGCTTTAGCTTGAGGGGGAGCGTTGGAGTTCTTTATTTTGCATGTGTTATTGGATTTTTCTATTTTTCTTTTTCTTTTAGAATTACTTTGTAATTTACCCATCTACCTTCTTCTATGAGAGAGGCTAGAGTTTCTAATAAGATTAAACTTTTTTTTGCAAGTGCTAATAAGATTAAGCTGCAATTCTCTTCTAATGATCGTTAATCTTGTGTAAGAGGGTTTTGTGTAAAAAGGTTGTTGCTTGAGTGGCATTGCCTAACTCCTAGCGTTAAGGTTGGAAGGATTGGCTTTCATGCAACACAACTCGGAAAACAAAAGCATTACCCTTCCAGCACCTTGTATCCCGACCTTCCCATTTGTGTAACCTCCTTGTAATGTTTTATAAGGTTCTATATTATCAACACTGATGCCGTATTGACAAGGGACATATAAGGGATATATCATTGATATCTTAGCATCAATCATTATATCTAAAGATTGCTTTAATAGTCTCAAATTTTACAAAATTATAATGTTAATGATGGTTACGCGTATAGACAAAAGTCTACGAGGAATCACAAATTTTGAATAGCATACAAGAGAACTATTCTAACAAAATAAACAAAATACAAGAGAGATGCTAATAAGAACTTGTTAGAAGTCAAGCGACACAAGCACACATATATACATATATTTTTTTGGAAGAAACAATCACATATATATTAACATTCTTACTTGCATAGTAGCTTAAATTGAATGGTATTACAATATAATGCTTATAAGCCAAGCTAGTTAGGTACCATTGGATTTCATTTCAGTGGCATGCCTTCGATACATAGGGTTCATATCGAAATTATAGGATATCAACTACATACTAGCAAAGGGGAGAATGAGAGTTAAGGGGAGAGTAGAGGCGTGTGGGTGAGAGGGGGTTCGACTTATGTCGGGTGGTGGTGTGCTGTAAGTGTTGTGAGCATAGGCAAATTGCTGTGGAGTGCCGTGATCCTATTATTTATGTCATCTACAGGGGTATTGGTCACCAGAGGTGGGTTTGCCCGACGGTGAGGTCTCTTTCTCCTTGTTTAGCCCTCCCCCCACCTCCTGCACCCCCAACCTTGGAGGTGGAGATTAGTTTTGCTGGTGGGGATGTGTAGTTCGAGGAGATTTTGCAGGGATCTCTCGTTGGTGTCTTGGTGAATGGGAATGCTTCTTTAGTGGAGGTTAGGGAGCGTCTAGGGAGCCTTCTCTACTGCATGGAAGCTATCCTTCTCGCCTACTTGTTTTCTTCTTTTTGGTTTGGAAGAAGTGGATGTTGATCTTTTGTGTTTCTTAGGGATGAAGATTGGTATTGGTGTCATTCGCTAGAGACCTGTCTTTTATGATGGTGCAATTGAGGAGCGCCCCTTGAAGAGGCCACCTATTGAGTTTGCAATTGTTGGGATTCCTTTGCGGCTACGATGTCGAGAGGTGGTGGTGGTTATTTGTGTGAGTTTTGCGATGGTGAAGTTGTGTGTGGGGATTGGGATATCTGGAGGTGATATATCTTGAGTTTGTGTTCAAGGGGAGATTCTTAAGGAGCGTTTGTTGCTGCGAGAAGTTGTGGCATGATTTGGTGGTTGTTTGTGGATTGTTCATTTTGAGAAGATCTCTACAATGGGTTCTTTGTATGTTGAGGTACTCCGTTCTGATCACCATAAGCAGGCCGAGGATGCTCCTGCTGTTGTTGTAGCTTCAGTGAGGAAGTTATGCCAAGTTTGGAAATAGAAGCAACAACTTTAGTTTCGAGTTTCAAATTTTTGAAATCTGGTTGAGATGGCATTTCCAATTTTGGCACCTTGAATGTAGGAAGCGATTTTGGTAGACAACTTGTCTCTAGAATTGGTGAGGAGTTGGTGAGGAATGTTGCGCATGATGGTGTTGCACCTTCACCTTCTCAATTTGTGATGAATGTTGCTAACATGGATTATGTGGGCTCGTTGGGTGTTTGTTTTGGCACAAATAGGGTGCCTTCGGATCCAGATACAAATCCAGAGTTGGTGAGTACCCATCTAAACCTCTATTTGACTAGACCTTATTTGGGTCCAATAACCTGAGTCTCTTTTCTCCTTCACCTGTCGCTGGTTCTAGCCATTTGTTTTCTGGGTGTAGGGATGAGTTTTATTAGGCTATGCGCCTGGTGTAGACTGTGTGCCTTAATGTTGATTCTATCGTGCTTGATGTGAAAACGTCTTTCAATATGACGATCTTTAGGAGGTCTACTTGCAGTAGCCTCTCGATTTTGAGACTCAAGGAGTGTGTGTGTGTGTATAGACTTTATAAGGCTATTTATGGCCTTAAGCAGTGCACACATGCATGGTTTCAGAAGCTAGCGGAGGTGGTATAGGTGATAGGCCTTCAAAGGTCACCTGCAGATCACTTTTATTTGTTTAGAGGAGTGATAGGCGTGTTGTACTCCTTATAAATGTTGATGACCTCATATCATTGGTGATGATGAGGCCGAGATAATTGAGGTGAAGAAGACCTTGGTGATAAGTTTGTGATGGACTTGGGCCAATTAATATATTTTCTAGGCATTCAAATGGTAAGAAATAAAGAGTGCATTGTACTTTCTCAACGTAAGTATGCACTTGATGTACTATATGAGATAGAGATGTTGGGGCCTAAACTTGCCAACATACCCATGGATTTCAAGGGGCATTTGTATGATGTCGAGTCAGCACCTGTGTGGACAGCAGATCTTATAGATAGCTAGTGGGCAAGCTATTATATCTTATTATCACTAGGGTGGATATTTCTTTAGTAGTGGAAAGTTGAGTCAATTTATGGATAGGCCTACCAAACAACATTGGGAGACAGCGATGCAGGTGCTTAGATATCTGAAGAAAGCACTTGGACTATGGACAATAGATCTTATAAATAGCTAGTGGATTAGTTATATCTTACCATCAGTAGACTGGATATTTCTCTAGCAGTGGGAAAGTTGAGACAAGTCATGAATAGGCCTACCAAACAACATTGGGAGGCAACGATGCAGGTGCTTATATATCTGAAGAAAGCACTTGGACATGGCATACTATTTACCAAAGGCACATCAATGATAGTGGTTGGTTCTGATGCGGATTATGCAAATTGCTTCACTGACAGGAAGTCAATTACTGGTTTCTGTACGAATCTTACCGTGAATTTAGTCATATGGCGAAGTAAAAAGCAGGGAGTGGTGGCTAGATCTCGTGTCGAGTTTGAGTATCGAGTCATGACTCAGATTGCTACAGAGATAGTTTGGATGAGATCTGTGTTACTGGATTTACATGTTCAGGTGGAGTCTATGAAGATGCAGTGTGATAACTGATGTTTCATGAGCGGATCAAACATGTTGAGGTTGATTGTCACTACACCTAGGATTTGATCT
Source organism: Thalassia testudinum (assembly GCA_037157565.1). Taxonomy (NCBI): domain Eukaryota; kingdom Viridiplantae; phylum Streptophyta; class Magnoliopsida; order Alismatales; family Hydrocharitaceae; genus Thalassia; species Thalassia testudinum. The sequence goes on from JAZHRO010000059.1 coordinate 44,401,762, forward strand.
AGCTTGGAGTTATCTACACCACTCTTGTTACTTTTGAGCACTAGATAGCAGACATCTTCATCAAGTCTCTTCCTCTCTCTACATGTGATGTCTGTTATTTCAAGTTGAGCATTATTGACATCTATTATTCAACTTAAGGGAGAGTGTTTAGTACCCCTTCGGTGTATTTTATGTTTTATGTTTATAAGGGTTCCCTTGTAATTTTTTATTTTTTGTTAGGTTTGTATCACAATTGTTCTCACACCTTTTTCTATATAAATAGGTGGACTTTTCCTTTGAATAAGAATGCTCATTTTCTCCTATGGTCTATGCACATTTGTATTCATGTGTAACGTCTGTCTGCCTTAGAAGTAGGAAAGCATGTACAAAATGGGTAATTTATTTGCTTGGCTATTTATTATACAGTGGTGATTCTAATTGTGCAGCTCATCTAAAGGGTATCGCAAATGTTCTGTTCCAAAACGAGATCAATAAAATTGGTTGAAATTTAGTCTTATCTTTTAAGAGTTTATTCTGATTGTTTATTTGTCTTTTCATTTGAAATTGCTCGCTAAAAGATCAAGTCTTTTTTATTAAATTTGAGAGTCTAATTGCATCAATTGCGATGTAACTGTTATATGATGATGTGGAAATTTATGTTGAAATCAGTGAAATTTGAGAAAATTTTTTAGTCTAATACTGGAAGTGGATACTTCTTGGTGGATGTAAAAGGCTTCTACCTCCAATTACTTATATAATAGAGAGTGAGAGGTGGGGTTGGGGATCACATGTACACGCCCCGTTCCGACTCAGGTTCGGGTGAGAATCAATTTGAAATTTCGAACTTGGACTCTTTTTGGTATGGATTTTTAATCTCACGATTTTGACCTGGATTGGTCGATCAAATAGTGAAATTGATCGATCAATTATTTTGGTCGATCAATGAATTTAGTTTAGTCGATCAATTGATTTGGTTAACCAAATAGTGAAGTTTGATCGATCAATTGTTTTGATCAATCAATGAATTTAATTGGTCAATCAATTGCTGTATTTCGATAAAATGGGAATTTCCATAAACTCTGGTCGTGGGTTCTATATAAGGGTCATGAGTGGGTTCTCATTTGACACACACCAAGAGTAGAAAGCTCTCTTCACCCTCTCCGTCTCCCTCTTGTTCTTGTCTCTCTTTTTTGGTGTATTCGTTCGACGTGAGATTGGTAGAAAAGTTTCCAATCATTTTTGTCAATTTTGCACAAGGAGATTAAGAGATCCACGATAAGTTTTTGGTTGATCAAACCATTAAATTGGTAGATCAATCGGGAATTTTGTTGGAAATCAAATTGTCTCGGTTTCATTCTCTTGAGGTGGTTTTAGAGAATGTTTAAAATCGGAGTGTGTCGAATCTTGGAGGTGGATCATCGTATCCTGGAAAGAGTTTGTCAGACCTCAATGCATCAGTATTGTGAAGAACGATACCTTCTCTAAGAGAAGTTTTTAATAGACACTTCGATCGGAGTAAAATCCAATCCATTCTCGTTTTATTTATTTATACTATTACATGTTATTTGTTCTTTATTTTATTCTTGATCTTGTTAAATTATATTTGATTTTTTTATTAAATATTTTGATCTATATATATATATATATATATATATATATATATATTTATTTATTTATTTATTTTCTATATATGTTCATTTCAACATCTTTTAACTCTCAGGATAATACCCTACCTGAAAAGAAGCCTGGATCTCATCAAAGGTGTAGAAAGAGGTCGAGAGAGGCATCCAATGAAGCGTGTGGCGATGATCATGCCAATCTCGAAGAGAGCGTGCCGTTCAAATTTGGCGAAGGCAAGGTTGATTGCGATGCTTCCATGAGAATGCTTAAATCAGACATGGAGAAGAATAGCTTTACTTACGTTCCACCAAGGATTCGTCCGGCAGGTGAAAACGGTTATGTTCAATACTCTACACAGAGACATTGGGGGAAGCGCTTTTACGTAGCTCATGCCGATTATTACATTTTGCTCCGTGTCTGTGCCAAACTTGCTGAAGTTGATTGCCGTATTTTGCATCTTGGGATATTATCTTTAGAAAAGAGGATCAACTGGATTGAGGAACGTGTATGTAAGAGCCTTGTTTCTTTGAGAGACAATACTTTGGAAGACATGATCAATGCAAATTGCGAAGGATTGCAAGGCATGGAGTTGTAGATATTGTATTATTAATGGTAGGCCGCCATCTGAAGTAGAATTAGCTGGTGCTTTCTGTAGAGGGAATTCGTTGGATGAAACAATCGCTTGCGATTCGCAAATGCATCTACTCGGGTTTGGTTGCTAACTACCTCTTTTCAGTAAGTAACATTCATGATATGTTGTTCATTGTTAACCATACTTCGTCTACCGTGAATCCTGCGTTCCTTCCGAGTACCTTCTGTATGATAATTTGGAAGAAACTCGAAAGTAATTGTCTGACTCAAATTGGATCTTCTGTCTTTTTCTTTTCAGCAAACAAATGGAGCGTTTGAGTTATCTGCTGTATTAACAGGAACCAATTACGAGTTGCTCTATTGCTCACCTATCTTTCTCCTATCGTAAAATCATCAGTTCACCGATATTCTAAGGTAGTAGACACCTATTGGAATGTTTGCAGGTCAATCAAAACAATGCTTGATTTATGATTTGACTGTCATACGGTATTACATTAAATGCCCTTGATGGTAATTAGATATCCCTTGTTCATTCAAAAGAACCCAAAGTACACGGGGGACCAAGAGGAGAGAGAGAGAGAGAGAGAGATATACCAATGCAGTTGGGAAAAAAAGCACCTGGTTGGGTGTGCGAGTCCAGGAGAAAATCAATTAGTACTGTTGGGAAAATAAAGCTGTGGTCTACCACTTGGAAATGCTTGGCTTTGCATTTAGGAAAATAGGGATTCCCTTTGATAGGTTCCCTTGTTTATGGATATCTCTTTCATGTGGGAACATGGAGGTACAAACGAGCAGGAAAGAGGGGTGGGATTTCTCTCACTTTTGATATTTGGGACTCCTGGTGGGATGCCTAGACAAAAGGCTACTTTTTTTGTTTGAGCGAGAAATGGTCAAGAGCCAAGCTAATTTTCTTCCCAATAAGTAACCAAGAGGCTCTGACGGTTTACATGTTTTGCCAACACATCGGAACACAAACTAGAGATGGCATTGGCATTGATAGCCGTACATAAATAGTCTAAAAGAAACCAAAATAAGGAGAGATTATATTGAGAAATGGAAAGGAGATAGGCGTTCAGTGCTCAAGGTTAATTGCTTGATGGCGTGATCGAGAGCCCACCAATCTTCTTTTAGATACCTGCAAGGTTAAATTATATAGCGAAGTAATGTCCTATTTGTGTTCAGAAATTTTTTAAGGTGCTTTATCTATAACAATCTAAAAGGAAGTCCCTAACTGATTTAATTAATCGGAGTTGGTTCTCCTTCCAATTTGAGAAAGCTTTATGGCATCTTTCTTTTCAAATAAATCAATATAAAGTGTTGCAAAACAAGGTCAGCGTGTCGTGCGAAGAGTTTGCATGGTTGATGCCTAGCCAATTTAAGGAAGGATTGATACTCTCGGGAGCATTAAACTGTTGCAGGACCTGCAAGGTAAAGGGACACGACGAAAACAACTGTAAAGCGGATTCTTTGCTGGCTTCACAAAGTACACAACCATTGACCAAGTGAGTACCTCTTTCTTTAGTGAACCCAAGATGAGTAATTTATTTTCCAAGAGCAACCATGTGAAAAAAAGATACCCTTGGTTGGAGAAATTTGCTCCATATAATAGGGAAATGAGGGGAACTATCTCCCCAAAAGCTAGAAGTTTGTAAGCCTTGCTAGTAGATCAGTGACCGACGCAGATTTAATTCATCGGGGCCTTGTGACAACTGTAAGTCATTTAGATAATAATGGAGATAGTGGATTTCACCAATAAAGTTGTTATCAGCACGTCTAATTAGCTACTTCAACCAATTGTTCTTGACATTGAGAGTTTTAAGGGCTTGCTCCACTGATAATTTTTTATTCTTTGAAAGGTTGTAAAGATTTGCCTACGTTTAACTAAAAGATTGATTGAATGCCGCTTTTCAGTGCTACAAGGGAAGGGATTTTTCATTACCAATTCTATAAAAGTGGGAGGCAATATAAAAATCTCCTTTCTCTTAAAATATGTCTCCAAAAAGGAGAGAGGGCAATCGTGGAAGGTTAAGGTTAAGGTTATGATGGTAACTTGCTCGAATAAGTTTACACGAGATAGCTTGGTCATTATCTTGAACCCTCAAAATATTTTTGGAGAGTAAAGTGATATTGGAAAGTTTTAGGTTTAGGATATGCCATCCATTATTTTTCTTGGGTCTATAAATTTGATCCCAATTAACTAAATGATATTTAGGGGTTTTTTTCGATCCTAGCCCAAAGGAGGTTTCTCCTTATTTTGTCTATTCTATTTTGAATATTTGTTGGCATGGCAGAATTAGCCAAGTAGTAAATAGGAAGGGAAGATATGTATTTGAGCTGGGAAGGAGACTATAGTTGTGTTATGCTTTTGTAGTTCCCTCTCTAATTTGTCAAGGATCAAAAACCATGTTTGGTTAGAGAATGTTTATTGGGATAATGAAAAACCAAGGTAAGGGGTGGGAAAATTTCTCCAAGCTACAACCAATAATGTGCATAAGGGTAAGAGTTGTTGGATTTTGTATGCCGTGAATGAGTTATCCGAGTTATGTGATATGATTATATTTGCATATGAATAAATGAATTTGATTATTTTCTAGTAAATGAATTAAGTCCCTTAGTGTGAATAGAGTAATGTACTTAGTTAGACCGAATAAACCTAATGTGTATTGATTCGAAGACCTAAACGATATAGAGGATACGATAGCACATCAAGGAACTATCTGATTCGATCAATTACTTCTGGTCTAAGGTAGGATGGCAACTTTCTCTAGATACCGTCACCTAATTGATGTTCTTGTATGGAGATTCGAGAACTATCACGCAGGTTGGGTTAAGGAGTTAACTTAATAAAATAGGAGATAACAGAAATCCTTCTTCAATGCTGTTATAAAGGTATATTGTTTGACCTGAGATAGATATGTGTCTCTGTTCACAAACACATGCATTTGGCAGACCAATAGTAGATGCATCCACCTTAGTGCTGATACTGAAAAGCTGGTGTATGTGAGAGGAGACAGGAGGTGCATGATCTCTCGAAAGGATTACATGAATCTGCTACATAGGTGTATGTAATAAATTGGAGGCATGAGCTCACTCCATGTATATTGGGAATAACAATTTCACGTGTGGGCGCAAAGTTTTGATAAGACTCAATGCAAAGAAGATAGACCTTTGGAAAGGGTTTTAATCTCCGTTCTCATCTCAATGATATAAAGAGATATCAAGAATAATATTATCCAAAAAGAAATGATGGCACTCTAATGGGATTAGATCTTAGGATAATATTTTCTTTTATGTGTAAAGGATTTACAAATATTCGAAATACTTGACGGGGTGTAGTATCAAAGTTCCACCAATCCTATAGCTTCAATGTTAGAGTGATGAAACTAATGATAATTTTGATGCATTCTTAGTTGAAGAATAAATCAATTGTAATTTAGAGAGTTAAATTACATTTAATTTGGTGATTAATTGCATGTAATTTAATTATGTAGAAAATCCAATTGTTGGATTACAATTAATTTAAGTTTGGATACTACATCCAAACCTCTCATAATAAGGATTTAATTCTTACCATTGGATGGAGATCCAATGAATCCCATAAAATTAGGATTAGGATTTGGAATCCTTATAAATATCTCCCAATGGTGAAACCCTAATTCCATTCAATCAGTTATTCCATTATTATGCTCTCATGGCCTCCTTGGCATCATTGATGGCTTCGAGCCATGTCCACATGTTTTAACCTCCTCTATGTTAGTCTCTACTAGACTGAGCTTGCCTCTACGGTCGCGACAACTAGCTAGAATTTGCAAGATTGGGTGAAGCGGGATCAAGCAGTACTAAGTTGGCTATTGTCCTCTCTATCTGAAGAGTTGCTTCCTTCTATTGTTGGCCTTGAGCATGCTCATGATGTTAGGGCCACACTCCAACCAACCTATGGAGCCCCATCTCACACATGACTTCTACAACTTTGAATGTTATTACACAATCTTCGAAAAGGCATCAAATCTATCACTAAGTTCCTCCAAAAGGCAAAATATATATCAGATGAACTTGCCGCATCTGGTCAAATAGTTTTTTCGACTGACTTGAATGTAATCATCTTCTCCAACCTTGGACCTAATTACAATGACATCAACTTTATTCATTCCGAGTTGCCTACGAAAAACTTCAAACTCTAATGTGCCAAGTCCTTTGGTTAATATATCTGAAGCTTGCTCTTTTGTCATTATCGACTTCATCTCTATCTCTTCTAAAAATACCTTCTCTCTTAGGAAGTGATAGTGAACCTCCATATGCTTTGTTCTCGCATAGGAGACTAGATTTTCTTATAGATGGATTGTAGATAGATTATCACAATAAAGCATCATTGGATAGTCAATAGGTTGATGTAGATCTTTCAAGAGCCACTATAACCATGTACCCTCATGAGCTGCCATAAAGCTGTTGCTTGATACTTGGCTTCTGTTGTCGAGAATGATATTGTTGGCTGTCTTTTATTACACCAAGATACTAATCTTGATCCAAGACTGAACACTTAATATATGTGGAAGTCATATACTAATCTTGAAGCAAGAGAAAGTAGGAAATGGAGGGAGATGTATAGGTCAAACCAACACCTTTCAAAGTAGAGGAGGGGAAGAGGAGAATGAGGCATTGGAGGTTTGTGGGAGAATTGGACAACTGCAGCAATGAGAGGAGAAGAGCCTTGTTATAAAGTTTTAATATATGTAATAGAAGATGTGATTATTAAAGGATTGTATTGTTTGTTTTTAAAATGGTTCACTTCATCCAATCGTGCACGAGCAAGATTCCACCCAAAACTTTTCCTTTTTTTTTGCCAGATAAAATCATCTTCATTGATCAACCATACAACTTATAAGGAAGATTAGAAGACCCCCAGCTACCCCATATATTGTGTTTCAAACAGAACCTCGCAAGATTATGAGCCATCGCTATCTTCTTTCTACTGACCTTGTGCATGGAAAAACCTAGAATTTTTTCAAGCAAACTTGCACAACTTTGCACCACATACCTGATCTTCCAATCGGGCTGATCGTGAGCCAAGATTTGATCAATCAAAACAGTAGCATCAGAGCAAACTGCTACATCCGCTAATCCATGATGGATGGCTAATTCAAAGCCATAGAGAATAGCCCAGGTTTTAGCAGCCACACTGACATATTCATTCACCATATGGGATACAATTGCAACAACATTCCCCCCACCATCCACAACAGCAGCAGCAGCAAAGGCCTTGGAATCACCCACTGCCGCATCCACCAAGATTTTATCATTCCCTTCTCCCGCCAGATCAAAGGCATCTGATCTTTGCTATACATCCAAACATCTAGTTCTTTCAGGATCACCATCCCAATGATAGAACTTTTCCATGCTCATTGCTCCCTTAACCACATCTAATGGCACAACAGATTTTCCAGCCATCACCAATCTGCATCTCACCAACCATAACATATGAATTAAGTAATAGATCAGATTTGCCCTATTCCCTACCTGTTTAAACAAATTCTCCAACCACAACAGCAATTCAATCCAGTCCTCCATATCTGGCAAGGTTGTGATTCCCCAAAAGAACCATACTACTCTCATAAAAGGATAATATCTCAGCATATGCATCCAACTTTCAGAGGTTGAGTTGCAAAAGGGACAAGAAATATCCTCCATCAAACCTTTTTTCCTTAGATTCACCTTAAGGGGCGAATCATCAACAACCGCTCGCCACATGAATATTTTAGTCCTTGGCACCAATCCCTTATCAACCCAGATGTTTTTACAGACCTTTATCTTATTGGGTGAAAGACCTCCATCAATACCTTCCTCCTCCATGAGCGAAACATAAGCAGACTTAACTGAGAAATTTCCTTTTGGATGAGGCTTCCATATCAACAAATCATTGCCTTCATGCAAAGGAGTACTTACAATCTTTTCCGCTACCTCTTCAGGGAAATTTTTAAAGATCATCTCTTCCTTCCACTTCTTCCTAGATTGATCTAAAAGTTCATCAACACACTTGTAACGACCCGGTTCCCGAGTCCCTACGAGACACGAGAACCGGACCGACTCGACTAATCCCAAGACCCAGTCGTCCAACGAGGAAGTAACCAAAAGACAGTAAAATAAACCACATTCAGCATGAATATAACTAACAGTAAGAAAGTACAGCAGTAAGGAAAGAAACTACTACAGTAGGTACCACCACAACAGTAAAACAACATTTATCATATAACAAAAACTGCAGGTAAAGAAGGTACAGCGGAAACAAAAACTACTCACTAGAACAGAAACAAAAGGGGTACAAAGCTGTGGTAACTCTACTGGACCCTACTCGGCCCAGCGTCCTCTGCAGCCGCCGACCCTGGCAGCTCAACACCTGGTCCTGAAAAAGGTAACGAGTGTAACACGTCAGCAAAACGCTGAGTAGAGTGGCAAACTAACTAAAGGCAACAGTAGAGTGTACAGTAGCTGTTATGTTCTATTACTTCCTTTATTCACATCTTTCAATTTTTCTTACTATTTCATTTATTTCTCAGATCCTTTACTTGATCTCGAATGTCCTCGTGGGAACGATCTTGATTGCAGTCTTTTCCAAAAGTAGAAGTAGCACGTGGTGCTCTCCTGGCCGGGAGAGTCCCCCGTGGTGATCCTACCCTCAGTCAACCACCCCAAGGTCACTGACAGACGTAACGGTGACTACGGCACGCGCGATAAGCGCACAGGTAGCTAGCCCGCACTGGCACGCGGTCAGTCGTTTCCGTTAACGGGTGCGCCCAAAGCACAGCACGGAACCAGGGCAGAGCCCTCTCAGTAACAGGGGTCCAACCCCTCCACAGTAACCAAACCGGGGCCTTGCCCCTCCACAGTCCGCGCACCCTCGCCTGACTACCCTGGTTTGCCCTAATGGGCCTAACAAGTCGGTGAAGGAGGCTAGCAGAACCCCGGGGCCCGTGGGGTAGCTAGTACTCTCCTAACACTACTAGCTCTCCTCGGTACTACGTACACGAGGGCCAACAAGTCGGTACAGAGCGGCCAATCCTAACCCCGGGTCCCTGGGGCGGCTGGCCCCACTCTGCACTAAACAGGTACAGGTACTTCCCTTGGTACTGCGTACCCAAGAGACAGTACAAACTACATCTCAGTTCCATTCCTTTTTCTTTCCAGGAGTTCCACTCCTAATTCCCGTAGGGTTCCAGCTCTTTATCTCAGAACATCATATGTTTCACTTTCCAGATTCACATTCTCGAAATCCATGATTTCAACATGTTTTTTTATTCATAACAGGCAGTTGTTAATTAAATTTACAGGCAGCTTTATATATTCCTTTCCAATTTTTCCAAGACTGCAGTAATATACATTCCACTAGTTTTTCCACCCTAGGATTCATGCCATATCCTAGGATCTATCATACAATCTAGTTTTCCAGCCCTAGGATTCATGCAACACCTAGGAGCTATCATTCCATATATTTCTCATTCCTAGGATTCATGCAATGCCCTAGGTTCTAGTTATGGTTCCATACTTTAACAGATTTTATTAATACTTAAAGCCACTCTACCAGGTACGACGGGAGTAATGGGGGCGTGATCGGGAATCCCGCGTGCCTCCGCGACTCTCAAGACTGCAACCGAACGAGGTCCTATCACAAGGATCAAACACAAGGAGTGTCTCGGAACAGTGTATAGCTACTGTAGGCGGGTAGAGGAATTAATTCTGAAACGAACGCAACTCGAATCGCAGAAAACGGAGCCCAAACGGGCCCTAAACGGGTCGAGAAAGACAATACTGTGCAAAATCAGATGTCTGGAACTCTTTCCAGACGTCTTAAACGGTGGATCAGAGAATTACCTGTTCGGCTTGGTTCCCCGGACGTCCAGAAGTCTGCGGGGACGTCTGCCTAGATCCCAGACGTCCGATGGTCCCTCCGGACGTCTGGAGGTCACTCCCGCCGTCTGGTACAACTTCCAGACGTCTGATTCGCAAGGGATGGCGAATCAGCGAACCTGCGCACAGCCAACCCCCCCTCCCTCAGTACGGTCAGTCGACAAGAAGGAAGAAGAAAGCGGAAACTCACCTTTCAGACGTCTGTATGATCTTACAGACGTCGACCTTGCCGTCTGGCTGTCAATCCAGACGTCTGATTCTGGAAATTTTTCCAGAATCAGAACCCTGCTCGGCCTCCGCTCGCGACGCCGCCCGCGTCGCACCTCGCGCGTCTGCTGCTCAGCCCGCAGCAGGTCCCTCTCCGCGTCGCTCCGCGCCCCCTGCGCCCTCCGCCGGCCGGCCAAGCCGCTCCGGCGAGCTCGCCCTCACGGCAGAGCCCCGCCCTCGCATGCCGCACCTCCTCCGCGCTCACTGCGGCTGCCGCTGCCGCTGCGCCCTCGCGTCCGCTCGCTCTCGCGCACAGGCAGGAGAAGAAGGAAGAAGATGGTGGAGACGGGAGGGGAGGCGCGCCCTTTTAAGGCCGCGCGAGGAGGAGAGAGAAGGCGGTCGCAGCCGCCTGCAGCCGCAGAGAAAGAGGGCAGAATCGCAGGTCTGCGCGCACAGGCGCGCAGACGAATCTCCCGTGCGAACATAACTGTTCTCCAGACGTCTGTAAACTATCCCGGACGTCTGGTCAGACGTCTGGATGTGATCCCAGACGTCTGGTCCGACGTCTGGGCCACCTCCCAGACGTCTTAAAAGGCGTCTGGGGCACGCGCTCGTTACAACACTCCAATTTTAAAGCATCATAACCCTTGGGGATAATCAGATGTCCATCCAACTGCAGCCACGGATCTGCCCAAATGTTCACATCTTTCCCACTGCCAATCAGCCATAGAGCATTTTTATATAAGATATGCTTGACTTTTTCCAAGGCCTTCATAAAGGGAGAATCCTTAGGCTTAGGAATATATTCCCAGAAAGATCCCGTAGGAAAATATTTCTCTCTAATTTGTGCCTGCCATAACCCATCCTTGTTTGTGCACAATATCCGTGCCATCTTTAACAAACATGTCAGGTTAACCAACCCTAGCCTCCTGAATCCCAATCCGCCTTTGTACTTTGGCTTACAAATATTCTTCCATGCTTTATAGTAGACATTCTTCTTATTTTCATCAGGCCCCCACCAGAAATCCCCTGATAATAGCATCTAATTTTGAACAAAGTTTTTTAGAGAACAAGTTAGTTGCCATTAGATGACCTGGCAAAGCAACTAAAATCGCCTATATTAGGATACTTCTACCATCTTGTGACAATAATTTCCCCTTCCAATTAGCTAACTTTCCATACATTCTAGAAATAACCATTTCCTTTAAAGTAGTCTGATCTGCACCATCTAGAATAGGACTACCCAGATATATTTCCTTCCTGCTCATACTACCCATATTAAGGATATTCAGTATATTTTCTTGTTTACTGACCAGAGTGCCCTTACTAAAATAGATCTTTAATTTCTGAAAATTAACTTTCTGGCCTGAACAAACTTCATAGTCCTTCAGTATACCTTTTACATTTAGAGCCTCATGTTCCTGCACTTCCGCAAATAACATTGTATCATCCGCAAACATGAGATGTGTTAGGGGCCTCGAATCCTTATGCATTTTGTATCTTGATAGCTGATTTGCATACAGAGCTCGAGCTAAAACCCTTGATAGATACTCTGAACATAAAATGAATATATACGGTGACAAAGGACATCCCTGTCTAATTCCTCTAGTCGGAATAATAGAATCCGCAGGCTCCCCATTCACCAGCACATGAAATGTCGCTGATCTAATACATGACATAATTAAATTTATCGGTGGCTCTAGAATGTGGATCTGTTCTAAACAATATCTGACAAAATTCCACTCAATTCTATCAAAGGCTTTCTCCATGTCCATCTTTAGCACCATCAAACATTCCTTCCTCCTATTCATCTTCATAGAATGTATTACTTCTTTCACCAATGCAATGTTGTTTGTTATTTGTCAACCTGACAAGAATCCAGCCTGATTTTCATATACCACTGTTTTCAAGATAGGTTTGAGTCTCTTTGCTGCAAGTTTTGCCACCAACTTGTATAACGTATTTGTTAGACTTATCGGTCTAAAGTCCTTAGCAAGAGCAGGGGACTGGAATTTTGGAACAAGTGTCAAATAAGTTGTACTCATAGGGCTCGGCATGTATTGATTGGTAAAATAGCTTTTCACAAAAGCAATAACTTCTAGTTTCATCACACTCCAACTTTTCTGATAAAAAAACCCAAGAATCCCATCAGGCCTTGGGCTTTTAAATGATTGCATACTAAATAAAACATCTTTAATTTCATCTTCATTAGGTATCTGCTTTCACCATCTCTCTTCTACTCCAAAAGGTCTGTCATGATCCGAGAATACAAACATTAGCTTGAACTCCACTAGCTGAGATTTGTATAAATTTTGATAATAATTGAAAAAAACTTTCTTGATTTCATTCTGATCTCCTGTTTCCTCACCATTCGCCATCTCAATCCAATCAATTGCATTTCTTCTTCTTCTACATTGAGCATACATGTGATAGTATTTTGTATTCTGATCACCACTTTGCACCCAACACTTCCTCGATCTTTGATACCAGTATATTTCCTCCTGCAATTGTATCTCCTCATATTGCTTAACTAAGTACTTCTCTCTCTCCAACTCCTCCTTACTAGACATCGTCAATTGTATTTGCATTAATTGATTTTCAATATCTGATTTCCTCTTCTTCCAATTCACATCAGATCGGGAATTCCACTTCTTCAGCTCAACGACCGTTCTTTCACCTTTATACCAAATAGGCAGACCTTTCCCCCAGCTTCCCATCCCTTCTCCACTATTAATAAATATTCTTGTCTTATACTCCATTTAGCCCCAAGCTTCCACACCTTATTTCTTGCAACCTGCTTTCTTACCAGTCGAAGGAGTATAGGGCTATGATCACTATTAATAGCCGGGAGATTTAAAACCCCAGCACTTGAGAATAGTTCTAGCCAATCAGGTGTAACAAAGACTCTATCAAGCCTTTGTCTAATTAAGTACGAGAGCCTTCTTTTATTTGACCAAGTGTATGCTTGCCCCCACAAACCCCAAATCTATCAGGCCAAGCACATTATTAAAAGATCTCAAAAATTGGAATTGTCTTGAAGGTATCTTTGCCCCTCCTTTATCTTCTGCCTGCAAAATAATATTAAAATCCCTAATATATACCAAATTTCTTTGATGCGGAAGTAACAACCTTTCCATTATGGACCAGAATTTTTTCCTATTCTTTAGTTTAGGAGTTCCATAAATACACACCAAGTACAAAGAACATTCTGATTCATAACATGCCAAGTACCAAAACTTTTCTTTTTTTTCTTAAGCATACACAAAAGTTTCTTGATTTGCCATCTCCAAAACTGAGATATTTTCTCTGTGGCGTCTTCGTTTGGCTTACATATTTTTCATCGTAATCAAACTTGCCGTTGGCATTTTTTGCAAATGTCTTTTCGATGTAGCTTGGAGTCAATTTCTTCTTCTATCAATAAATGAAGAAGTGAAAATTAATTGGAGAAATGGTGGAAGATATTTATTTGGAGATAAACAAACATGAAGACAGAAAGGTTAAGACGACAGGTTTGTAACCTATCATGATGTAGACATGCACGGGAGATCTTTAATCCTCCTTTTGGATGCTTCTAGGTTTTCCTTTTCTTCCTTTTTATTTTTCCAAAGAAGTAAAAATTGAGAATTGACATCTTATTCATCGATGCGAGGTCACAACCATGCAACGTAGGCACCATTTAGTTGAGGGATAACTTAACTGATATTTTAAAATTAAAAAGGTGTTTAAGGTATAAATCTTAAAATTAAAAGGATCCAATTTATATATTTTGTAAAATCAATATCAATATTTATTAAAATATGTCAACTCTCATCTTATTTTATTATATCATATCAATATTAATATAAATTAAAATATAATATTTTAACATAATATATCTATTAATATATATTCACCTTGGTATGTCAACACATCTAACATATATTATAATGTTAAAATATTATTTACACCCCAACAAGATATTAATTATTTTATTCCTCCCACAAAATATCTTTTCCCATTTATTACTCTCTTAGCTAGGGCTACTTTGAAGGTGAGATAAGTTAAAATGGAATAAATAAAGATGGATGTTTGTTTGAGTAATAGAATAAGAAGAAAATTAAGTGGAACGATAAAATAATTGATATAATGATATGATGTTAGTAGATATTTGTTAAATAATATAAATAGAATGGAAAATATTAGTAAGTATTTATTTAATATTAAAAATAGAAGTAAGATGAAGTAAATATTTATTTAATAATAAAAGTGAAAGTAAAAATTATTATGATTTGATTAAAATTATCGAAAGTAATTATATAAAAATTTATATTAAAATAATTAAAAAATTTTCAACAAAAATCTTACGATTGAAAAAATCTTTCAAAATTACACCACCAAATAAATCCTTACTCTATTTTAAAATAAGGGGTTATGACCTATCCAACCTCTAGGCTAAATAGGGGGTTTAGCGAAGGAATCACAATCAAATCAATCACATCTCAAGGTCCGTAAGTAAGTATCACCGTTACGTCATCGCCACGCTATTAGAATGTCAAGGATGACTTCTTTAAATCTAAACTTATCTTGAACTTCGTTCCATTCACACGGAAAGATTGTTATCTCATCTCCACGAAGGAAAACCATGCCATCACTTTGTGTGGTAAATGCACATACCACGCCATACATTTATCTCCACCTCCAGCCAAATAAAAGGGTTATCATCGGCATCCTCTTAGCTAATATTACGATCATGACAACTGGAGTAGTTTTGAGAGTTCCGCATTGACTAATAAGGAGATGACATTGGATTGGGGCAAAATATATAGAAATTTCCTTTAAATGTATTGCCTGCTCACCACTTTAGAATTAAATCTCAATGATTTTTATATAGATCTGAGTATGAAAACAGATTTTACATCACAGAGCTCCCACTCATGTTTCCAATCGAAGAATGAATCAGTTAAAAATAAAAATCAATCGATTAAAAATTAAAATACATTGGTTGAAAGTTAAAATCACCAAAATACATCAGTTAAAAATGATTTTCAATCGATTAAAAATGAAAAACACACCAGCATATTTTACCTCTCAACTGATATTGTTCAAAATGATTTTCCATTTAAAATGCATCAATTGAAAATGAAGAACATACTTATGGAAAAGTAGTTTTTCAATTGGAAATTGGTTTTTTACCTATGAAAAGTAATTTTCACCATTGGAAAATCAAAACACACCGATTAAAACCACGTTCTCTTACTCTGTGCGTTGCAAAATGCATTACAAGTGTGTGTTTCTTTATTTTTTCACTTTTTATATTTGAGCCAAATATCACTTATGATTTTCGCATCTGCATCAAATATAATCGATGATTTTTTGCATTTGAATTAAATATAACTGGCAATCTTTGAAATATCATTAGTAATTTTTGCATATGAACGAAATATCATCGATATTTTTTAGTTTCGAATTAAACATCATCGGTGATATTTCATCATAGATGATTTTTAGTTATAGGTGAGAATCAATGAGGCTATGTTTGGTAATGGGAATAAGTTTATGGAATACTTAGAAGAATATCGAATGAGTGGAATAAATAATAGAATAAGTGAGTTTAATCCATTTGGATGTTTTAGCAGGTTAAAATTATTCCATGGAGAAAGTGGAATAATTTTATCCTAGGTTAAGTCCATGTGCAAATGGGAGGCAAGTTAAGTGGCGAGTTAAATACTTAACCCAGTGTAGACCACTTAACCCATCAACCAAATGCTCCCCGGTAATTTTTTGATCTTTGATAGGTGGTGGGCCCTATCATGTGCATGGTAAAGGATACGTGACAATAATAAATATCACATGTGATATTTGAATACACCTGTGTATGCAAGTGTACTAGAGAGAGGTGAATAGTATAGAAAATAAAAAGAAGTGCAAATAAAAGCAATCCCACAATTCAATCACCATAAATGCACAAGTATTTTTAGGTGAAAATCGCAAGGGTAAAAATCATCACCTAAGTCTTCCCGACGTAGGATTTTCCGATCTATCTAGTAGATCAAATGTAGTGACGTATCACTTAAACAAAGGTGATACAACCTCAACTTATAATTCACACTACTTTAATCGAGGGTAGTGTACCCCAAACTCTCTTCTTCTCGAAGAGTATTTTGTCTCACGAAGGTGATGGGAATTCACCACGCAATACCCAACCAAAAACAAATTGGAAAATATAACCTATGGAGCCACAAAATATTATGTTGATCTAAGCTACTATAATCAAAGAGACTTCCCTATTTGTGGAAGTGAGTAGGCATCAAGGCATAACGGGTTGTTCTCGCAAGTGTAGTATGAAGCTTGGAGAGTTTGGACACTTTCTTGTTTTGATCTTTTCACAAAATGAGCCTAAAATGGAGGAAAGGATTATCTCTAGGTTGCATGGAACAAATGAGAGGTCTTTCTCTATTTATAGAGGCCTTAAGAACCTTCAAGAAGGCTTGGGAGAAGGCTCCTAGCTGTTGGGATCAATTCCAAGAAGAATTAGGCTGAAATTAGGGTCATAATTAAATTTGAGAGCATAATTAGATGTCTAAAAAATAGGTCAGACGTCTGGTCAAACGACTAATGTAAAGTTTGAATGTTTAATTCTGTAGAGCCTGTTTCCTAGAATTTATTGGATTCAAATAGAGATTTTGAAAACATGGATCAGACGTCTAGAGATGATTTTTAAGTCATTTGAGAAAAATATTGAATGTCTAATAAGTGCAGGTTTGCTTCCTGGAAATGACAAGATCCAAACAGGGTTCTAGTGTATATATGTTAGACGTTTGATTGGACGTCTGACCAAGGGTCTGGACGTCTAATGATAAAGGTAGTTTCCCTAGAATGGATTCTCGAGAAGCTAACGGCTATATTTGGTCTGACAAGGTCCAACGTCATTTTTTTAGATGTTTGGAAGGCTTTATAGATGTTTGAAAATAATATTAAAATACTCAAAGTTGGTTTTTGAGATTATTGTTCTGACAAAGGCTAACGGTCCTATTATTGGTTATCGGTCAAGGTCGTCAAATGTTTGACTAAATGTCTGGAAATAGGTTAGGACATTTGAAAGAAAGATCACAGACTTTGATTTTCTAGCCTAGGTTACTGGACGTCTGGTCAAATAATCAAATAACTTAAAAGATATTATCAGACGTCTGGTAAACATATTGATTGTCTGATAAGGCTGTCTAAGTTTGGTTTTGACTTTTTATCTTAACTCATGTTTCTGCATAAGTGTCCTAATGATGGATAAGTGTTCCTAGGGCTAAGAGTGCTATATTTTGGACTCTTTACAAAGAATCTAAAGAAATGAAAAGAACGAAAAAATCACAACAAATACAACAATAATTTGTAAGTCCTATTCTTCTTTTTCTTCAAGCTTTAGGATCAAAGCTCTGTCTTCACTCTCCTTGATGCTTTTGCTCATAAGTTAAGCTCCTTCATTCCTCCATGGACTTAGGCTTGACACTTGTTTCCATTTGCATATTATCTTGAAGTTTTAGACTCAAATACAAATGTTACATTTTAAGTATTTCGTTATTATCAGAATCGACGATCATGGTGCATTTGTACTAACAGTGTATTCCATTGATAGATCTTACCTAAGTGCATTCCTAGATACACAAGAGGAATACATGATGTGATTTTCGCTTCTGCATCTTGTAAAGTACATTACATTTTACATTTTTATATGCTTAACAATAGATTGAGTAGGTACCAAGAAAGAGAAAGATGTTATAAAACAACGACCTCAATTAAATTTCTTTATCTTGTCTCTAATGATGAAAGTGCTGACCAACGTGTATGTTGTCCCTCAAAGTAAAAACGTTGGAAGTATAATATACTATAAATTTTTTCGCAGCTATTTCGAAAGTTTACTCTCCAAGAAAACAAGCATGCGGAGTCTCTAAAATATGGTGCTCAATTGTAGCATCGAATTAGTTCATTTTTTATTAATTTTTTTCATTCATAACCCTATAAATATTTCTAATTATAATCATAACTCTCTAAATCTCTTTATTACACCATGCCACTACAAATTCACACCATTTATCAAAAATATCCTTTCGTTAGTGTGTGACGGATTGATATCTAAATCATGAAGCATAATTATTTTCCTCGAACAAAGAAAATAAGAGGAGAGTGAGATATATATAGAGAGAGAGAGAGGGGTTGGGAAAAGAAGAGGTGGGGATGATGGCTAAGGAATGCTGGTGGCTGGGGGGAGGGGAGGAGGAGGTGAGGACGACCGATTGGAAATAGGAGAGATGAAGAGGGCAAAAGTTAAGAAAGTTATATAAATATTAAAATTTATTATTATTTTTATATATAATTTAAAAATATTATTTAATAATTACAATTCATTACATCAAAATCCACGTTTTTTTTTTTTTTTCTCGTACAAAATTAATCTACCAATTATTAATAGAATCAAATACCCTTTTATATTTATTTCACTTTAACTCTATCTCAAATAACACTATCCTTGCTAAACACAACCTAAAAGTAAAATTTCCGTAGCCGAAGTCGTAAGTTCCAACCATTCAAGGGTACCTCCATGTACAACAGCTCGTTGTGGCGGCCATCTAACTTATCCCTCGGGGAAAGCTGCAGCTTCGGCAGCCTCCAACGTGCACTTCCTAAAATGCCCTTTTTGAGTCCATACGAAGGCCCACGTTCCTTTCTGAATCTGCAGCACACTTATTAAAGAAAAAAAAAAAAATAAATAAATAACAACAAAAAGAAGCACCCGAGACCGCGAGAGGGTCATTTCCGTCATTCCCCAACTACCCCAATCATATGGTAACTCCACGTCAGCCTTCCCGTCACCTCCGCCTGGACGACTCCCCTCTATATATACAACCGCCACCAACCAGCAGTGGATACGACTCCATTGGAGGCTTCTCTCCGTTGACCCTCTCCTCCGATCACCGCCGGCCACATGGCCTCCTCGGCGCTCATCCTCCTCGTCGTCGCGGCCTCGTCGGCCGCCGCCGCCACATCGGCGTTCGACCTGGGCAACCCGATCCTCACGGTGACGGACGACGCCTCCCTCTTCCGGCTCCTCGGGCAGACCCGCGACGCCCTCTCCTTCGCCCGCTTCGCCAGCAGGCACCGCAAGTCATACGCGTCCGTCGACGAGGCCGTTCACCGCTTCGGTATCTTCACCTCCAACCTCCGGCTCATCGAGTCCGCCAACCGCCGGGGCCTCCCCTACTCCCTTGGCATCAACGGTGAGTGGAAGTGGAACCAACTCAAACATTCGTTCTCAGGATCAATACGTGTGGTTTTTTGTTGACGGAGGAAGGGGGGGGGGGGGGGGGGGGGGGGGTGTGATTGGATGCTATATGCAGAGTTCGCGGACATGACGTGGGAGGAATTCAGCGCGAGGCGGTTGGGGGCGTGGCAGAACTGCTCGGCGACGGAGAAGGGGAACCACGGGATGACGTCGGAGGCGCTGCCGGAGGAGGTAAGAAGCCGTTGGATCGGTGTTGTCGGTTCGTCGTGGTGGGTGAATTGACGGTTTTGACCTTTGCAGAAAGACTGGAGGGTGGAGGGGATCGTGAGCCCCGTGAAGAACCAGGGGGATTGCGGCTCCTGCTGGACCTTCAGGTGATGACGATGACCCTCTCCTTTTTCTTTTTCGTTTTTTTTTTTTTGGCTTTTTTCCTTTTCTTTCTTTCTTTCTTTTTTTTTTTTGTGTTTGCGTATTTGCCTGTGGGATATGACGAAATATTGCGGTAGTATTGGTTTTTTAGCTCCGCTTAGTGGATGTCGCGTCAGATTGTTTCTTTTTTTTTTAATAATCCATAAGCCCATTTGGGCAGATAAAGAGAAATTGAAAATTCCCACGCACCCAATCCTCCATGTAAATGCAAGGATAGCGGTTATACTGTGGACATCGCATCAAGTTAATATTGAGTTGGGAGATGGATGGGGTCGGAATCAATACACCTTCTTGGGGGAGGATGAGGTAACGATGCAGGGGGTGGGTCGTCTCCCCTAATTGGAGGGATCTGGTTTGATCAAAAACGGCCTGGACGGTTTCAGTTATTTGCGGGGAGTGGATCCGTTGGATACCATTGCATTCCTCCAGTTTCTGGGGGAGGATCTGTTGGAAACAGTTTCTAGGAGGTTTAAAAGTTTTGATTATCTATATTGGTTTTTGGAAGTGATTTGTTTTCTGAGAAATTTACTCAATTGAGAATTTAAGGGCCTCGAGAGTCTTCTCGGCTCAATATGTGAATCTTCAAAGGAAACCGTCATGAGAGAGTTGAGGGTACAGATTAATTTATTTTGAAAAAAAATTGGGCTTAGAGAAGAAAATCAAATTTGAGTGTATTTTTGGAATTAGGCTTACTGAAAGATTAGGTGGCGTATTGAATAAAACCTTTTCCGGTTCTATTTTATAGCATATTAAGTGACCATTACTGGAAGCCATCTTGCCATCATGATGAGATAAGAGTACACCGTTTCCCCCTCTAAATTCCGAATATGACAAGTGCCCCTATATCTTGTGTCTCGGGAAGTGTCTTTCATGTCCGCGGAAATGATAGAACATGCCAATAAAGAAGTTAAATATTTTTGCCCTTTTTCATGCGTACTTTTAGATGGATTGTAGTTGCATAAGTTTCTGTTAACAGCTGAGTAGTTTTGGTCGTTTTGTTGGCTGGTGCTAGTTTTGAACATTTTTGTTTGAGGATGTGGTCATATGGTCTGGGCGGTATGATGCAGAACCATTTCGTCTGGTACTTCTATTTTTTCACTTATTCGCTCATTCTTCTGCCACATTCTTATCTTAGATCCCTGATAGAAAAAAAAGTACTGCACCACTGACTATTTTAAAGCCAAATATTCTGAATTAGTATTTTAATGCTCATATTTCCTAGATAACTTTGCTGCAGGATCATGCTTATTAAAAGTAGGTACAGAAAGTACCCTACAAAAGAAATTTTGGTGGTAGGGTGTCGGGTTAAGTTGCATAACATGAGCAGCTATTTTGCGTTACTGATAGTTAATCTCGATATCTTTTGTTGGAAGCAAGCGCCTAGCTATGTTAAGCATCTTACCAATGCTAATATCAAATGCCTAAAGATGCAACTGGGAAATATGGGGAGTAAAAATTTGTGAAAATGTATAAGAACTCAAAAGATGACATATTTTTTAATGCACGGATGTAACAATGATTTTCACTAGCATTTAATGTATGAATTTGTTAAGTAGGCTCCACATACGAAAAATAACATAAATACTGTCATGTGGTGAGACCTACTGCCACTCAAATAGCTATCACCACTTGTGAGTGAACAAATCACATGTGATTTTCTTGTTCCGAATGGAAACACAGTTGATTTTTTGTTAGATGATTTTTGATTTTTTACTGGTGCAATTTGAATTCCGAACTAAATGCACTAATGAGTTTTGATTTTGTACCAATGCAATTTAGTTCTGAATTAAAATATATGCATCAATGCAATTCGATTCTGAACTAAAATACACTAATGATTTTTGATTTTACATCGATGTATTTTGATTTAGAAGTGATAGAAACTGTTTTGAGTGGTAGTGTTTTGCACATTACTTAGTTGCTTTTTGTGTATGCATTGCATTGGTGGGCCCCACTTGAGCAGAGGGAGTGCCCACATGAGTGGGCTACATGATGTGGTCCCCACTTTTGTATTGCAAATTGCATTTCTATACTCATATTCTAAACATTTCTAAGTTTGTTCATCCATAACCATTATCAGAAATCTCTTATTACATTAAAGAGTAAGCACTTCATTCCGGCATACATGGTGTTGTTAATTTGATGATTGCATTGGAACTTGGTTCCAGATCTGCAGGAGCATGCAAACAATCCGAGGGCTCTTGGTCAAGGGTAACCATATAGGATAGGATCAATATGGAAGACAGTTGCCCAGATTTACATAGGTGTTAAACGAAAAACAAAAGCATATTGAAAAGTTGCTTTTACTAAATGGGGATCCTTTGCATCAATACTGGAACTTGCAGGGTCCGGACTTCCTAATTAAATTATCTAATATTGGATGATATTGTCCTAATGGATATCTAGTTTATTCATGAAATTGCCACACCAAGTTATGAGTTTTTTGGGGTCTTCAAATGCTTGAGTTAGCTACATATTTGACTATTTAATACAAGCTTTATGACTAATAACGAAATGCAATCTGTTTTCGACAGTACAACAGGGGCTCTGGAAGCAGCATACACACAACGAACGGGAAAGGGTATTTCCCTTTCTGAGCAACAACTGGTGGACTGTGCAGGT
Source organism: Thalassia testudinum (assembly GCA_037157565.1). Taxonomy (NCBI): domain Eukaryota; kingdom Viridiplantae; phylum Streptophyta; class Magnoliopsida; order Alismatales; family Hydrocharitaceae; genus Thalassia; species Thalassia testudinum. The sequence continues at coordinate 44,424,359 of JAZHRO010000059.1, forward strand.
GACTTCAACAACTTTGGATGCAATGGAGGTTTACCTTCCCAGGCCTATGAGTATATCAAGTATAATGGCGGTCTTGACACGGAGGAGTCTTACCCTTACCTTGGAGAGAATGGAGCCTGCCATTTTACTCCGGCAAATGTCGGTGTCAAGGTTGTTGACTCGGTCAACATCACCCAGGTGAGAATCCAACAGCCTTTGTTATTGCATACCTTGCATTTGCTTTTGGATTCACTAAGCTGGTTCGAATTTTCAAAAATAGGGTGCAGAGGATGAACTTAAGCATGCGGTTGCTTTCGTCCGTCCTGTGAGCGTAGCATTTGAGGTGGTTGATGACTTCAGGTTCTACAAAAATGGAGTCTATACTAGCACCACTTGTGGAAATACATCAATGGTTGGTTTCTTGAAACGAACTTGTTCCTTTGATTTTCAGACCTCTATCTAATTACATAGTTCTTAGTTTACTGCAAAGTTACTGAAGTCAACGCTTTCACGGATATACTTCAACAGGATGTGAACCATGCAGTATTGGCTGTTGGATATGGTGTTGAGAATGGTGTCCCCTATTGGCTCATCAAGAATTCATGGGGTGAGGATTGGGGTGTTGAAGGATATTTCAAGATGGAGATGGGCAAGAACATGTGTGGTAAGTATCACGATTGATGTTTTCTGAATCATAGTTCTGCCTTTCATTATTTCTTTTATGTAGATTTAATGGTATAGAGACTACCAAGGAAGTAAACCCTTTAATACTAAATGGAAGTTCTATTCTATGAAATACATTTAAATTGAAATCCCTTGTAATCTCATTAAATGCAAGTAAAAGGCTTGTTGAATCAAAGGACATTAGACTTTGCTACAAGTTGTGGTGGTTGGAAAAGAAGGGAAGGGTATATTCTTATATGACGAATGTTTTCAGCTCTCTCTTTTAAGAGGGAGGAAATGACAATTGGGACTTGGCTATATAAATTGCGTAGAGTTCAAGAAACTTGCTTAGTTTTTGTCACAACATTAGACTTTAGCTACCATGTACCGTAAAGGCTGTAACCTTAGGACACAAGACTTTAACTGCCATGTATTAAAACCTTTTTTCATTACAAATGTGCATTCTATAAAAGAAAGTCTGAATTTGATATCACAACTTGCAATAGGTTGTGATTGTCAATCTCGTGTAATTTCCAACTTAGGACCTATGAGACAACTTCAAATAACTATTTATATGAAGCGTGGAGACCATGAAGATAAAATTTATAAGAAGCACAATAGAACACGATTTTGGGTCAAATATTTGGTTAGCTTAGGATCTGCATCCTATCATTTAGGCAAGTCCACTTGTTTGTAATTCCATCTGTTTTCTGACTAGAATGATCAGTTGATGATGGCAGATACATTTGTTAAATACAAAAGTGAAACTAATTATTAAAACATTATTTATCTAAATTTCCAATTGCTATTTTTCTGTGTTCCAGGTGTGGCTACTTGCGCATCATATCCGATTGTAGCTGCTTAATCTCAATTCAAGATAACCATTGGGGGTCCTCTGTCAAGTATACATGACAGAAGCTATTGGTTTTCTGCAGGTCCAGGAATAGGATTATTTGCATCATGGGTTATAGGATTATTAGCATCATAGGTTATGCCTAATCCATGTCTTTGAGATGTCTCTATGTGTTAGGTTGTTTGTACCAGCAGCTTGTCATGTCAATCTCGCATGTTAAAATTATGCAGAGGTGGTGATTGGAAGATAATTGAAGTGAATGCAAGAAGTACCATATTCTGGTTACTTATATATCTAATACACCAATAGTTTTTCATCTTGGATCTTATTTTAGACTTAATACTCTGCTTTTGCGTAGGCTTCAGTGAAGTGTATGCTGATATTACGACTGGTGCAAAAAAATGGAATGCAGATATGACATGGTTTGCTCTTTGTCATTGGCTTGTCACGTAAAAATCATCACTTCACTTGCAAGCATGTCAGCATCTTGGTCCCTGTGATTTCCTAAATTAACAGGCATCTCATGAACTTTAGAACTAATGCTATTATGTGGAGTGAATATTTTTGAGCAATGGGTGGATGATAATGAAGGGGTTTCTTATATAATGGGTGATGGTCCTGGAAATTGTTTCTTGCAAAAATGCAGCTTAAGGCTGCATGTGGACTCAAAAGTGGTTTATCCCTTCCCCGAAATCTGCACAATGGGATTTTCATGCCTCTTTACATAATTGGAGCAAGCTGAGTAAGCCCCATATAATTGTGATTGTTTAGTGGCTTGCAAAGGATCTCACACCATGTGCAAAAAACTCTTCTTCAAAAATGTCTTACCTCTTGTCTCCCTCAGAAAGCTACTGTTGAGCATATCTCAAACTTGGTAACAAAGAAATACATTCGCGTTTCATGAGAAAATGGATTGACCTCCTGATAGGTTTCGGAAGGCCACTAAAAGATTTATACGAGTAGGAAGCACTACATAGTCATTAACATCCATCGCTTAAGAGGAAAATATCGCGCCTCCCCCACGATGGGGAGGCTCGGCTCGACAGCCACGAAGCAAACACAAAGGAAACTAGAGATTTGACGATCCAGTTCCACCGCAAGGGGTATATGTCTGGAGGGAGGATGGTGCTCCCAACTATGCACTAGTATTTCTGAGATTACAAGATTTTTTCTCCCTCTCCGGGGTTCCCCTCCATTGGGGGCCCTTTCCTCTATTTGTAACATAGGGAGACCTCTAGCTTGATGGCCTCTAGTATTCCTTTTGTCAGATTACTTATCTGTTGTCAGCGTATAGGTGATCAGGTCTATCTTATCATATCTTCGGCCCTGGCTGCGCTGAATCTTTTGGCAGGCTGGGTAGATTTCAGTTGGAGTTCAGTTAGCCTTAAGTGGGACGAGCGGTATCGGTCCCACTTGTTTACCCTATAGTTGGGTAGCCTAATCCTCAATTGGGTCATATGTAGAGTTTTGGATTTGAGGGAGTTTTTGCCTCTCATCATATGTCCCCACACTCTAGCTAGTGTGAACTGTTGAGAGAATAGTAAGAGTGTCCAAACTCCACGGTGGATGATGACTCCAGATGTTCTTCTGGCTGTGCTGAAGGGGGGAGGACATTTATGGAGGAGTTGGGTGGCTTTTCCCTGCTTCCAGGTGCTTGGAAGAGGTCTCTTGTTAGGAGGGTATGAGCCTGAGGTTGCGCCGGCCTTAGGAGGCGACGTCCGCTGGTCGTGGGGTGTGGGAACCCTGGCTTGTGTCAGCCTTGGGAGGCGGCATGACTTTGGGCGTGGGGAATATGAGTCCGAGCCCGTGCCAACCTTAGAAGGCAGTACGACTTTGGATGTGGGGCATGTGAGTCCGAGCCTGTTGCGACCTTAGGAGGCGATGTTGCTTAGGCGTAGGGCATATGAGCTCGAGCCTGTGCCGTCCTTAGGAGGTAACATTACTTGGGCATGCGATATATGAGCTTGAGCCCGTGCCAGCCTTAGGAGGCGGTGTTGCTTTGGCGTGGGGCATATGAGCCCGAGCCGGTACTAGCCTTTAAGGGCATTAGTGCTTGGGTGTGGGGCATATGAGCCCGAGCTCAAGCCCGTATCGATCTTGTGAGGCGGCATTGCTTTGGCGTTGGGCATATGAGCCTGAGCCTGTGTTGGCCTTAGGTGGCAGCACTGCTTGGGCGTAGGGCATATGAGTTCGAGTCAGTGTCGACCTTGGGAGGCGGCATTGCTTGGGCGTGGGGCATATGAGCCCGAGCCGGCCTTGGGAGGCAGTGTTGCTTTGGCGTGGGGCATATGAGCCCGAGCCAGCCTTGGGAGGCGACGTTGTTTGGGCGTAGGGCATATAAGCTCGAGCCCGTGCCGGCCTTAGGAGGCGGTGTTGCTTGGGCGTGGGGTATATGAGCTCGAGCCCGTGTCAGCCTTAGGAGGCGACATTGTTTAGGCATGGGGCATATAAGCATGAGCCTGTGTCGACCTTAGGAGGTGGCACTGTTTGAGCGTGGGGCGTATGAGCCCGGGCCTATGCTGGGCGGCACTGTTTGGGCGTGGGGCGTATGAGCCCGAGCCCGTGTCAACCTTAGGAGGCAGCACCTCGTCCAATGGAAATGCTGAGGTGGGCATTAACTTCAGTTGCTGTGAGAGGTCGTGGCCCGAAGCGTTGTGCTTGCTTGGAAATGCGTAAGAGGCTTTTTGTAACGTCGGTCTGAATGTCTGTGTGATAGCGCGTGGAGTCTTTGACTGACAGTTTCATTTGTGTTGTTATGCTGCCATGGAATCAGTGTCGTATCTTAGGGGATTTTGTTTCCCAGGAACTCGCGAACTGCAATGGAGGGGTGGAAAGATGTCACTGCCCTCAGGAGCCCATGTGGTGGGACTATAAATAAAGGTCCGTGGTGGGTCTCATTTCATGGCCTTTCATTTTCTTTCGTCGTGCTTGAGGGACTTAATAGTCGCGGAGAGAAACGTTTGTGTTTCATTCGCTCCCTTGATAAAGCTTCGTTGCTGGACTTTTGCGTGTTCGGTCGAAGTAGTCGAAGGGCGATCATGTGTGGCTTTTTGGATGGGGGTGAGTCCCTCTTGGTGCCCCGCACAACACACGGGTTGAGGTAAAAGCCTCTAGTCCTTTTGTAGCTTGATATGCCTATTGCGGCATTAGTGGGTCGGAGGTATTATTCTCCTTTCTGTGCGCATATTTTGTTTTGTTTTCTGGTGCAGGCTTTTGGGGGTTTTCTTTGCCGGGTGATTTGGGATGCCGCAGCGGCCTCTCCTGATATAGGGCCCATCTTATTTGGGGAGGTCTATGTGGTGAGGTGCAAAGAAGCGGTCCTCTTGTTATCGAGGAGCTCAATAGGGAGCAGGTGAGAAGCTGAGAAGGGGCGAAGTAGGCTTTCTCAAGGTGACTGCGGGGCGAATCCGGTGGGGCGTTCGTTGAGAGAGAGTTAGTTGTGTCCGTCCTTGTGGACCCAGGTGGGGATGAAGCGGAGGGTGTTCTGTCGGGGTTACTGCCCCCTCTGGTCCCGTGTGGAGAACTCGCCAGACATTGGGTCGCGAAGGCACCACCTGGGGCCTGGGTGAAGGTCGCTCCTTTGCGGAGGGTCGACGCTTCTACCACTTCGCTTGACTCCCTTGGTGATTCTAGGAGGGTGGAGCAGGGGCTGCTGCTGTTGGTAGCTCCTCTCGTGGGGGTGTATTTGCCTGGTCAGATGTGGGGCAAAGCTGAATGGGGCCACTGGCAGGAGCGGGTGCTTTTAGTCAGAAGGAACCCGCAGCGCCCGCCTAGGTAGTTGAGCTCTACTGGTTATCCCCTGTGGAATAGTCTGATGGAGGCCTTATGGCATCGACTAGGTGAGGTACCTCACTGATATATTGGAGGGTACTTCTCACGTCTGAGCCTCTCCACCTGCCTCGGGCAACCATCGTGGCTCGTCAAGACTTGTCAGTCTACCAGCGGGTTCCTCATTCAGCCATTCTTCCTTTGCAGAGGGAGCTGGGGAGGCCATCCCGCCGATACCCGAGGGTTCACTGGGGATGTGGGCAAGAGGCACTAGATGAGAAGAGACTAGTCTTCACCGAGAAGATGTCTCAGGCGGGTTCACCAGAGGCTGTAGGGTTTGCCGGTCTAGGTGTTGCACTATTTCCCGTGTAGCTTAAGGTGGGCAGGCTCGGAGACTTGGGGCGAGACCGCTGAGTCCTGATGAACGGTGCCATCGTTATCCTCGTAGAGGCTTGACTCTTTTTAGCTGTAATTTAGCCGGAGACAATGATCCGGGGAATGTAACAATTGATGTTTATTATAAGGGCAAAAACTTTTTTGTTCGTTGTATCAAAATTGCTCATATGCCAAGTGTGAGGAACTATTTTATCGCCTGGGATTTTTTTACTCGCATGGGTCATGTGAACCGCGTTTTACGAATCTTAGCTTGACTTCTATCGTTTGCTCGAATCAACCTGGAATAGAGGCTTGTCCTATTACTCCTTCCCAGTTGGTTATTGGCGGGGCTGAATAGGATGCCCGTAGAGAGGGCTATCCTTAGTAGTGGCCGGGTGCTCATGGCTTGCACCTGTGTAGGTGCAAGCGTGTGACCCTTAGGGATCTTCTTACACTCTCTAGTCCGACTACTCGCCTGGTGCCTCGTCCACCCGTCTGTGCTCGGCACATGGGGTAACTGTGGTGGCTGTGGGTGGAATCGGTGCCTTGGCCGCACCCCACTTGTATGATGGGGTAGGCAGACGTAGTTCCCTTAGTAGGCGGGAGCGACACGCACTCTTCAGGCGAGAGGTTGTGTCAGGGCTACTTGGTATATAGCCTTTATTTACCGTAGAATGGTTGGGCTAGGAAGGTTGCCGCGAATGTCTTCCCTTTGAACAGCTTTCCTTGCGAGGTAGCAGAAGGAGGGGGCAGAAAATCCATGCTTACCTCGTCGACTTTTAAGCGGGATACCCCGGTCCGTTGTGTGTTCTCCAAAGCCGATTACCGACATGGATTTGCCAAGGTGAAGTCTGGTGGGTATTCGAGCTTCACCTGTGCTGCAAGGACCCTTTTTCTTGGTGCCCGAGAGCGAAGAGGCTAAGGCCACCTTGGCTATTTTATCCCCTCGTCCTTCTGTTGAGGATCAGGGGGACTTGGGGCTCCTCGTATTGGGACATGCCCCTCTTTTTGTAGGTTGTCCGGTTGGGTTCCTTGGGAAACCTCTTGGCTGGGATAGGGTAGATTTTGGTGGTACCCGTTGCTTGTCCCGCATGGGGGTTGGGTAGAAGTGCCCGTTGCAGGAGCGCTTGAGCGCCTATCCTTGACGAGGGAGCTTGAGGCAGGCTTTGCTGGTGAAGCTTGTGTGCGTGCCTTACTTAGGGCCATCGCTTCCCTCGAGAGTAATACCTGCTACGAGGGTTCAATTTAATCGAGTTGGGGGAGCTCTCCGTAGCCTCGACCTTGGCCTTTTATTGCGATGTGGCTGGGTTATCGTCGCCTAATTGGGTGGATCCTTTGCCTGAATGAGCTAGGTGACATCGTCAGGGTAGGATCAAGTAGCCGAGGCTGAAGAGCCTGGTCGGATTTCGATCCGATTGTTGAACCGCAATCCATCACCTCAGCCTTTTTGTAGGCGAGGTCCTGGAAGTTGGCCGCTAAGTGGTTAACTATGTTCGCAAAGGCGGTTGGTGGCTTGGTCATATTTTAGACGCGACTATCCTACTGCTGGGCCTGTCCTTATCATACGTGGATAAGGGGCGATTCCGTCACCGTGGTCGCAGGGTGTAATGCTGCCACGTATTTCTCTACTTGGCTGTACCCCTGAACGGGGAAAGCGCAGGAGGGCTCTAGCGCGGGTCAATCCTTGAAGGTGACTCTTGAGGGTGTCAATGAAGAGAAGCCGGCCTCAGAAGGTGGCAATGAAAGCCAAAAGCCAGCTCTCATATTTTCTTTGCCAGAAGTCCGAGTGCGCGATAGACGAGGCTTAGGGTGCAGGAGCCCAAGCTCGTGTTTATGCGACGTTGTGTCGTTTGGAATGCGGGGCGCTAGGGTCCCAGTTCCTACTGGAATTGGTGGCCGATACGGTGGTCATTGGTTGAGGTGGCCCGAACCCCCATCGTTCGCTCTGGTGGGTAGATGTCATTGTGGGTGAAACGACTAAAACTTTGCCAGTGGGCGATGTGTAGAACTTCGGGGCGTACAGGCTCGAGTCCTTACTGGCCCGGGGAGTTGGCATTATAGTTGCTGGAACGTGGGGCATGGGAGCCCTTGTTCCATTGTTCTTTAGGGATGGCATTCTACTAGCTGATAAGCGGGGCATGAGCACCTCTGTTTGAATTCATGCTAACCTTCGGAAGTGGCTTTGCCGATCTTAAGAGGCGGCAATTTTTAGGATTGTCGGGCGAGTCCGCCCGAGCCCTGGCTAACCTGGAGAGGTGACTTGTCAGCTTGAAGAGGTGGCAATGTAGGGGAACGTTAGGTGAGTTCGTCCGAGTTTAAGTCGACTTTAAGAGGTGGCTTGCCGATCTTAAGAGGCGGCAATGTAAGGAACGTCAGGCACGTTCGTTCGAGTTCGAGTTGACCTTAAGAGGTGGCTTGCTGGCCTTAAGAGGTAGCAATCTAAGGATTGTTGGGCAGGTCCGTTCGAGTTCGAGCCGACCTTAAGAAGCAGCAATGCAAGGAACGTCGAGCGCGTCCGTTAGAGTTCGAGTCGACTTTAAGAAGTAGCTTACTGGCCTTAAGAGGTGGCAATGTAAAGAACGTCAGGTGTGCCCGACCGAGTTTGAGCCGACATTAAGAGGTGGCTTAAAGAAGGGACAATCAGCAGGTCACTGCCCGACTCCTGCTATCCCCTCGAGGCAAGTTGCCGGGTGAGGGCGTAGAGCGAGCGCTACTTTTGTGAGCGACGTCCAGCCATCGTGAGAAATAAGTCCCTGCCCCTGGTAGGACAGGTTTGGCCTTTTACTACCGTTGTGGTAAGGTGGAGGCCCCACACGTTAAGACTGGCGGTTACAAGATTGCTCCATGCGTAGCAGGGACTACTCGTGTGGGGGGTATTCAGCGCTGGCCACCCTTAAGGGGTGGGTTTGCCATTGCAAGAATGCAGGGAGCAATCGCCCCGGGACCTTTGAGGGGGAATTAGATTCCCTCTGACTTCGACGAGCTTGACAGCGTCGCGAGGACAAAAGAGAAGGTGGGGAATGTCGTGACTAAAGAGTCTGGCTATGATCCCAATGTCGCTTGGCAAATTAGTTGGGTTAGCCCTTTGCTGGATTGTGCGGACTTGGTTCCCCTCGCCTTTCTTTGTATGGGCTTCTCGAGTTGCTTTAATTCAGTCCTAGAGGGTTTGCGCCAGATCGCTGTGCCTTCGTGTGCTGTGCTCACCCTCTAGGGAGGCTAAGCATGTATCAGGAGGATCTAGCGGTGGGTGTATACTGGTGGTCAACCGGCTAGGCCGCTTAATGCTACAGTCAAGTTGGCTGCCTTAAGTGCAACCACTTGGTTGAGGTGCCCGTCCTCTTCTGAGTTGGTCGGAGGAGGGTTGCTCCCTTCCTTTGACCTCTTTTCCCGATTGCCAAAGGTTCATGACTAGAATGGTTGATGGGAGGAGAGGAAGGTGTTGTTGTCAGAATGGTGAAGGCGCTATGGGTGCATCGACTCGAAAGGGGTGGCTTGAAAGGTAGCTCAGCCTGAGCATCTTTGAGCATTGCAGGCGCTGCCGCTAGAGGTTAGTTCTGCAGGTTGTTGACTCGTATTGGACGACGTCGCTTCCGAAGGTTGCCTAGGCCTTCATGCTGATGCTCCTGGGCAACCAGAGGCGAGGACCTCGGGTAACATGAGTATAATGGCCGAGGCTTCTGCCTGGTCCAGAGCCAGGGGAGTGCACTCTCCGAAGGGTTCGGGGCAACCCTGACGAGCGAAGCTTTTGCTGAAGCAAGCCTAGGCGCTTCGTCGGATCATGCGGGGAGGCCCGATCGTGCCCTCCTCGCCTTACTAAAGATTAGGGGGAGGTACCTGGGGGAAAGTCAACTCAGAAGAAGGGGCCCGCTTGCTTGGGGTGACGTCGATCCTAAGGTTACCTTAACCTCTGCGCTGATGCGCTTAGGCGACAGGAGGAGAGGACCTCGAGTAATTGCGAGCGTCACGGCTAGGATCTGGTGGCAATGTCTGCCAAACAAAGAGCCAGGGTGACATCGCCTGCTTGCTCGAGCGGGGTGTTGACCAGCCTGGCTCTCAGTTCGCAAGGGAGATCGCATTGGCTACCTGTAAATGCCGGGGCTCCTTCTCAAGGTGGTCCCTCAGGAGCTCTATAGGCCTTCTATCCTTTTGCTCGATGGGACGTGGGGGCGACAGGTCCTTGCTCGTGGACTGACCCCCCTTCAAGTACGCTCACCTAGTTCATGGCCAAGGGAGTGCATTCTCCAAGGGACTCCTGCCTTGCGTGGCAGGGTCCACAACGGAGGCTAGCTGCTATCTTGGGGAAGGTGGCTCTTCACCTGTGGAAGGAGCCTCTTCTGCAGGCAGGCATTGGGACATGCCTAGCTGGGAGTATTCTTTCCTTTAGCGGGGCTGTCGCTGCCGCCGCACCCTTCGGCTGATCTATGAGAGGAGTTACCTCGCTTTGTGGTTTCTGCGGCTTCGCTTAAGGCCTCGCCGGGTGCTTTGACTCGTGATCAATGGCGTTGCACCCGTGATTACGAGCCGAACGGTCTGACTCGAGGTGCCGAGGAGTCTTCGCCTCATGGAGCCTCCTTTGTTTGGAGTGCTGAGCCCCGAATTATTCCGGGTAGGATCGGATGGGCTTAGTTTTCCGCTGCTTAACTTCTGATAACCTCTCAGGGTTGTCTCCGGTCCTTAGGCACTTGATGAAGTGCTCCTGGGACCTGCCTACCAGGCCTTGGGGAGCCGACAGCCTATCTGGTTGGCTGGTCAGCAGAAGCGCCTGGAGAGATCTCCTCTTAGGGCGGCTGAGTGTCGGCTTCGCCTGAGGGTGGCTCCCAAGGGCGTGGTGCATGAGCTAGGGTCCACCGCTCCTCTGCGCTGGGTCTTGACTGGCTTCTCAAGCACTTCCAACAGGGGACCATCGTTTCCTCCTTTCAAGGTGGGCAGGCGGTACGCACAAGAGCGTACACCTGAGACCACCGACCTCAACTCCATATTTCCCTTCCTTGGCTTGTGCTCCGAGGAAGGGAGTTCACTTGGGGACCTTGAGCGATTAGCTGAGGTCGTTGGGGCGTAAGGACGTCGAAGCCTGATCGGGCCCCTCTAAGGGGCCCACGAGTGGGGTTGTGAGTGGTTAGGACCACTGCGGAAGTTCTCGTTCAGGGAGGTTGAGGTAGGGCACCAGAAGAGCTTCTCCTCCTAGCGATCAGATGCTTGGAAGAGCGATGGCGTTTTCGTTGACGCTTCCCACATATGGCGCCATTTGATGGGCCTCGAAGGCCACCAAAAGATTTATACAAGTAGGGAGCGTTACGTAGCTATTAACATCTGTCACTTAAGAGGAAAAGATCGGGCCTCTCCCGCTATGGGAAGGCTTAGCTCAACAGCCACCAAGCAAACATAAAGCAAATCAAAGATTTAGTGACCTAGTTCCACCGTAAGGGGTGTACATCTGGGGGGATGATGACGTTCCCAACTATGCATTAGTATTTATGAGATTCCAAGATTTTTTCTCCCTCTCCGGGGGGCCCTCCATTGGGGCCCTTCCCTTTATTTATAATATGGGGAGACCTCTAACTTGATGGCCTCTCGTATCCCTTTTGTTAGACTACTTGTTTGCTGTCAGGATATAGGTGGTCAGGTTCATCTTATCATATCTTCGGCCTTGGCTACACAGAATCTTTGGTAGGTTGGGCGGGTTCCGGTTGGAGTCCGACTAGCTTTAAGCTGGACTAGCAGTACCGGTCCTGCTTGTTTACCCTAGACTCGGATCCTCATTTGGGTGATATGCAGAGTTTCGGATCTGAGGGCAGTTTCTGCCCTTCATCACCCCCCCCCCCCCCCCCCCCATTGACAACTTCTGTTGCTGAAGCAATCTGCATAGCTAGTATACTTCTGCTGCTATAAACTGTTTCTTTCTGAAGGAATTCATTCATCCATTGATTTCATTTTACATACTATCTACCATACCCAATTTGGCTTTTCAGATGTGACTTTTTGTTCAATGAAGTTTCACCTAATCCTCTCGACAGCTGGAAAATAGCAAGAGATATGTAGCTATTTCACAGCAAAGTTCCCAAACTCTTCCTTCCAATGCCAATGTCTAACAGCCTCCCTCTTCCAGTTCTTGTGACACCCAGACAACTTGAATACCACATTAATGTTGATGCTGCCGTCAGTCAAGACTGCTCCTTTTGCTACCACCATGGCCCTTGATTCTATTAGCAATGTCTCTCGGGCTATGGCAACAAAACACTTCTTTAGCCGTGTACAAGAAGTGGAAGCGTTAACCATCAAGCAAGGCAACTCCTTTCCCTTGGAACTGCCTGCTTCATCAGTGTGGACACTCAGTGATGCTCGTACCTCCATAAATTGTGTTGTGGGCATTCAACAACCTCACTGGCTTGCTACAAAAACGATTTCTGGTCCCAAGAATCTACAGGAAAATCATCTTCACATCTATGCGTCTCATGTTCCACACACTATGGATTCCTTAGCACAATGCTTTAGCACGTTATTGTCTTGATGCAGGATACCGAGGTAGTTGAAAATTGCCTTATGCAATGCTTAACCCCATTCTCTGGGTCTTTTTGGGAATAAAAAAGGTTGGACATGCCAAGTAGAATGATTGGGCATCCTTCTCTTGTAGACACATCACTAGAGGTCTGACAAGTCTTGACTAATTCTATCAGCTGGTTGCATTATCCTAGCCAGGAATTCCTTGTATCGTTGTAAAATACGGGCACCTGTGTGCATTATTGGTTCAATTTTAATGACAGACCCACAAGGGCAGGATGACTCACACGGTAATGCATTCATTGCATCATACTGTTGGCAGCTTTTTAAAATTAGCCAAAGTTCCTCTCTCTCCCTCCATATCAAAAAATAACATCTACCCTGGTGGTCGATGATGCTATGGGGAAATAAAGCACTGACCATAGCTGTTAATGCTATAGCTAGCTTAATCTTGGGTGGTGATCTATACAGATGCTTGGCTAGAACGAAGTCTGTCACTGCAGTCTCAGCCAGGGGGATGCCAACATACTAAAGGAATGATTATAGGGTGGTTATGTAACACAAGTAAGACTGAACTTCCTAATTTAAGTTGAATGTAATGAAGGGAAGACAAAACAATACAAGAGGATCTGTAAATGTGTTTTGCATATTGAAGCTTTAATTCTTCAGTTTTCTTCTAAAAAAAACAATCTTTGTACTGGCATGCTAGTATATCTTTCATAGATTTCTACAGTTTGTGGCTCATAGTCAAATACAATATCATCATCTAGTTGCATCCCCAAGGAAGGATATCACTTCTAGACAACCTCAACTTTTCATTTACATGACTCTTGCTCCAAAGAAAGCAACAATACTAACTAAGTCTTTTCCTGCATTAAGTTCCAACTTTTCACACCTATGAGCAAGGGCGGAGACAAAGGGGGTTTGGGTAAAGGCCATGGCTCCCACTTCCTCCATTGCTAAATATAAAGAGTAGTGGTGAAAATTTGTTACGGCCCCTCCAAATGAGATATCTCTAGTGTCCACAACAAATAGAGTTTTAAAAGGTTTAAGAAATGTTGAAAAAAAATATAGCAGAGGAATCTTTAAATCAATGTTACATATATCTCTTCTATTGCCAAATATTATTTTAGTGTACTTGGATATTTATTCAACTTATAATTATTAGTTTGTGTTTTTGATAGATTTCTTTTATGATTTGAAATTATACTTTTATCATTAACTAACCAATTTGAGTTGTAACTCTATTTGGTAAAGGTAAAGATCTTTATTAAAAGCAAATAAAACTTAAGTAAGTTCGGATTGTTAATATAAAAAATTTATTTCAAAATAGGGAATATAACTAACTCATTTTTTAATTATGAATTCCTATGCGAGTTATGACTTTCATTATTTTCATTTTCATTATGGGTAAATTTTCACACCATCGCTTTTGGGTGGAATATTCACACGTAGCTTCGATGAAAAATTGATGCTCTTTAATTTAAAGATTACCTGTTGGTTTTTCTGACGTGTCAACTGTTCTTTTTCATTTAACATATACGGCTTCATAATTTGCCCCCTCATATGAATCTCTGGCTCTGCCTGATCACGCACATAACAATGGTGCAACGACACAAGTAACAAAGATCTTACAGCTGGCACCAATGGCGGAGCTAGCAAATTCTGTTAATGTGGGCACACGTAATGTAGTCAATTCTGTTCACTTGGGTTTTCAAAAATTAGAAAAAATAGAATTAGTCTTTTTTTTTTTTATAATAAATCACTCCATTTAAAAGAAAAACTAGATGCAGTATGATGCGACCCAGATAAGAGCTGTGGAAAAAGAAAGAAGCCTGAATGCTATGCAAGGGAGGGAGAAGTTGCTACAAGGAATACAAAAAACTATCATAGAAAGAAAAGGAAAATAGTAAAATAGAAAAAGCAACAAAATATAAAGAAGTCATTCTAACTCTAGTTGCTCTCTAATGGTAAATTATACTCCCGTTAATAACGACTGCATCGCCAAGAGGGAGATCTAGCAATCAGATTGATCCACGCAAGCAAAGATCCAAGGGAAATTGTACCTGAAACAAATTAAGTAAATCTCGATCGAATAAAGTCCGTTGATACACGTGGTCCTCAACACATCAAAATATAAGTTGAGCATCAAATAACATCGAAGCATTGTAACGATGAAAAGATGACAAGGGGGGATGTAAACTGCAGCCAGAGATGATGATAATATGCGACACACTCCCTCAACCAAGGAGGCTTGAAGGGAAGGATCCTCAAGTTCTAAGGTCGTCGGCCCTGTTGGTATCCCCACCACAGAGAATAACACTTGCATCTCGACCGCCGCTAGCATCGCGAGAAGCAACAATGAGACCAAACCAATAGTGGGGCCACAATCGCAGGCATCATCACCACCATCTCGAGTAAGCTGCGGCACTACCGCAATCGCCACGCCAACTAGAATCTCACCACCCGTACGGTAGTGTCACCACAATAGCGAACGTCGACATGCGACCACCACATCGATATGAGAAGTTTGAGAAGCCACAAGAAAGGTGGGGGGGTCCTTGATCGGTGAAATGCGGCCAATTAGGGGCCCAGTAGAAGAGGTTAGGGCTTTTCTCAAGTAGAGTGGAAAGGGTGAGAGTATTCCACTGTAAAGTCTGTTTGACCCTTACACCGTAAAAATGAACTAGTCTTAAAATGTAGGATTTATCATGGATTGATGTTTAAGTTCGCATTCTGACTATTAATTTTGTGCACAATCATTTAGGATGTTAATTGTTGCTTATGCAATCGCATATATAACATTGAAGCAAGATTTTTTTTTATCATTAATCACCAAGGGGAATATTATAGGGGTGTACACGGGTCAAATGTAACCCACAACCCAACTTGACTCAACCCTATTGGATTTGGTTGAGTTATAATAAGTTGGAATTTTCCAATCCAATAAAAAATGTATTGGGTAAGGTTTTTGGTTCAATCAACCTAACCCAACTTATACATATATAATAATTGACTATTTCAAAAAGTATCGTAGTTAAGGTGAAAAATAAGAGAAGGTTGAACCAAATATTTTTCTTTCACACTCTCACACCAATTTTTTCCCACAAGATAAAAAATTCACTTTCCCTTGATCCTCTCCTTTCTCACCCTACCTTCTCCTTCAACCAAACAACACAAAAACCTACCTTTTACCTAAGCTCCCATCACCTTCACCGTCGTCATCTTGCCAGCTCCCATTACCATCTCGTCTACTTCTTGCCAACATTGATTATCAACTTTGGTTGCCTCCCTTTCTGCAAGGTACTTATCAACACCTCACCAACCCCTCCTCCCCAACCTCAAATCCCCACTATCCCTTCTCTGACCCCCTACCACCCCGATATACCCTACACCAGTGCTTTGCCACCCTTTCCTCAACTACTCCGTCTCCATCGTCTTTATCATTTCTCGTTACTTTTAAATCATGTATTTCATTTCTTATTACTTTTAGATCATATCTTTTTTTTCTTCGAAGTTCTTTTTAACTTTTACTTATTTTATTTGCTTTATTATAAGATATAAGTTGTTTATAAAATTAATTTTTTTGTCATTAAATAGGGAAGATATATAGAAAATATGTAGAAAATAATTATAAATTTTAACTAGTTAACAACTCACTCAACTTGACCCAACTCTACTTGATTTTATAGGTTGAATTAGGTTATATTCGGTGATGTAATAGGTTGAGTTAGATTAGGAAAAATCTCAACTCGAAAACTGTGAATTAAATTTGAGTTCAACCCTAATCTGACCCAACTTACCCGTATGCACCCATACTATATATTCTAAAAAGCAAAGAAATACGAACTTAGTGTTGCTTTATTAAAAGTCTAATTAAATAAGATTCAACTTAAAGCTTTTATGTTGAATTATTAATTGTGCAATAGAAATCGCTGGTTGTTTACAACGATGATCGATGAATTAATTGCCCAAAACAAGATTAGATACTAAAAAGTTTTTATATATAATAAGAATTGCAATTTCTCTTTCAATTGAAATGAATATCTTTGCCTTGTTTAAAGTCGCGCATGAAATTTTACTTCGCATATTAGCAGTTTTGAGACTACGAGCAGCAAACATATGTCTTGGATTCTTTTAGTAAGATAGATGATGGTTTGTAATTACCATGCAATTTGTGAGAAGAGCACAGTAAAGACGATTTAATTTTCGAATCAAAGAAACAATTTCTCTTTAGTGACGCTTTTGAGTTGGTTACAGGAGTTTTTTGATTGTTTTAATTATACGTACGGGCACTAAATTTGATTATTTATATATCATTCGGTCGACACCGCTTCTTATTTGTGCCCCTTTATCTTAAGACAAATGGTAAATATTGGAGTTTAATTCACATATGCTAGACTTCCAATGTGGCCACGTGTCCACTCTGGGAATAAGTTGTCTCCGCCAGTGGCTAAGCAGCGGTGCCATTCAGGTGTGTTATGTAAATATAAAGAGAAATTATCTGTTGCCATTCACGTGTGTTATATTATATAAAGAAAAATTATTTAAAAATTCTTAAATTCTAAACCTAATTGTATACGCATCATTGGATAGGAAAACAAAAAAAAAACAAAAGTAATTTTGAGATAAAAGTTCTTTTTAACTGTTTTTTATCTTTTTAAAGAGTGGATTTTCATTTGAAAATTAAATTGGATAAGATACAACTATATCTACGTGATGTCAATGACATCTCTTTCTTTATATTATCAGTGAATGTCGGAGGAGGTGGTAGCATCAGGGATGGAGCCGATGGGGATGTGGCGATGGCGAAATTAATGACAAGGCAGTTGCTGCATCGGTGATGGGATGCGGTGATGGCACTAGAGACAACGGTGGTGGCACCTATGTGAAGGTACGCCTGTGATGGAGGTGCCACTTGGTATGATAAAGGTGACACTTGGGTGGCAATTGAGGCAACAAATGTGTCACTTACAATAGAGGTGGTACCTGGGATGATGACAATGACATCTATGATGATGGAAATAAAACTTGAGACGATGGTGATACCTACGATACGGTTGGGACAATGGAAGCAAACGGGTGATGAATGTGACACCTACAATAGAGATGGCACATGCAACAATGATGGCACATGCGACAATGATAGTGACACCTGGGATGATGAAGGTGGCACGTGGGATGAAGGAGGTGGCTTCGGTGGACTGGTGGGGAGGCAACGATGTGGCGATGGCGATGTCAATGATGAGGTGGTTGCGGCATTGGTGATGGGATGGGTGGTGATGTCGACATAATGGATTAGAGATGGGTGGTGGCGATAGGGACATGACGAGGATGGCGTTGACAATGGGGCGGCTGCGACATCTGGGATAAGGCAATGGCATTGTTGGTGTTAGTGGTGCGGCTCACGGTGGTTATGCAATGGCAGGCGACGACGACAATGGTGGTGAGGTGGCAGTGATTGGTGGCAACAGGGAGGTGAGGGTTTAGGGTGGTTGGGTTTTTATCCGGTGGTTTACCGGTATAATAGAGAGTATGTATATTATTACCTAATATAAATTACACAAATGCAATAGTACCACTGTTGGTCAGGTAATTTAGCACTAGTGCTATATATATATTCATGAGTGGCAAACAAAAGGTGTTTAGTATTTTGTGCTGACAGTACATACCGGATGTTGGGACCTGAGAAGGAATGCATGAGCAGATGACATTGTTAAGGTGGTTGTTTGTATTTTGACAATACTTTGTTCGTCAAGTTAAAGTGGAAACCATTCGATTGACTTGGTCACTTTGCAAATTAAATGGAACTGCAACGTGCATGATTGTTAGATTTTAGGTACCAAAATTTTGTTTTGAAGACTTCGGAGAGAAGCCAGATTGGGAAGGAAGCAACGATAATACAACTTTGTATATAAACCAGTCGACCAAAATAATGAAAGCGTCGCTTTGGCCGAGTGGTTAAGGCGTGTGCCTGCTAAGTACATGGGGTTTCCCCGCGAGAGTTCGAATCTCTCAGGCGACGTTTGAAAATTTTATTAATCGTATCCATCTGCAGTGGGGAGTGTTTTGTTTTTTATTAATCTCTCAGGCGACGTTGTCTTCCTCCATTTTGGTTGGAGCCACACCACCGACCCTGCCTCCATCAAGCACCTCTACCACCTTTGGTAAACAATGTGAGTGGCTTGAGACAAGCAACTCCGCTAACCATCTGGTTGGTCCTCGCTTCCAACTCTCCAGTCTCCCCCCATACCTGACTGCAGCCACACCACACTCCTCTTGGAAGGTAGCACACAATGAATCCCCAACCCCTCCTCCTATCTGCAAAGAAGAGAACCCCAAATCCTCTCGCTTAAAACCCCAACACCAATAAAAAACAACCCCACTCCCACCTCTCTTCCCCCCTCCCAAGTGTCAATCCGCACCAACTTTCTGTGGTAGCAAGACCACTTCTAAATGTGTTCTTCCCCCTATATCATGTTCCTAAAGGACTCCAAAGTCTCATTCCCATATGGCCAACTCCAAATTGATGCACCCTTCTTGTCCCAAACAAAGAAGAGTTCCACCAACATTTGTTACCTTCAACATCTTACCTTCAAGTGTGATTGATCCATCACTACTCATCTGAACACTATTAGAAGTAATAACACGTCATGGAGAGAGTAAAGCACGTTGTGGTTGCCGCATTCCCAACTCCTAGACACATCAACCCGCTACTTAAGCTCTCTCAACCCCTCCATCACCATGAATTTCACATCATCATTACCCATGCAATCCACAGTCGACTCGTGTAGTCATTCAAGCCAAGTGGGTGCTTCCAACTCTAAGTCTTATTTGATGGGATGCACCTTCGTGGATGTCAATTTGAGGGCACAACAACATTATTAAAATGATCGTCGTTGTAGATCCAAAGAGTTATTCCGACGATAATTTAAGTTGTTTTCTTAGGAGGCGTCGTTGTAGGATATACAATGGTAAAAGCCGTCGATGTTGTGCCTAGAGCCACAACGACGACGGTCATGTTTTTGTAAGGCTTTGATTTTATGATTATGCCAATAGCGATGCTTATGACCATCAGTAAAGACCTATAGTGCTAACAAAAGCTTTTGTCAATGTAGTGTAGAAGTTTTTTCCAACGGAAAAATCGTTAGTAAAACTGTCACTGTAAATAAACAAGTTATTATCTTACATGAAACATACATTAACGCCCATTTCCGTTGATGTTACCATCAATGGAAGTCCTTAATGAATATAAAAAAGTATATTCCTAGTGTATCATCATTGAGACATCCCTATATTTAATATTTATTTTTTTATTTTATATCATGCATAAATGGAACTTTCTCCTCTTATAAGATCAACTAAGTATACAAATAAATAATTAAAGTAACAAATCATTTAATCCAAATAAGACCTTTTAGAAACATCAAGCACTAATAATAAAGAAAAAGAATTTTAATTATCAACAAATGTTTCCTTTAACTTGAAAAACATAAGTTTCATGAGTACTATTTATGCAAATTTTTTTCAAATACAAACTATTGTCTGAAATGATATACACAAAAAAATATGAAAAACTAATTCTTCACTTGAAGCAATCTTCAGATCCCCAAACTCCATGAATGCTACTAATCCTTGCATCTCCTAAGAAAAAAATCAAAATTAAATATCATTATTGAAAGTACTCAGAAAGAGGATAAAAAAAAACTAAAGAAAATCGAAGCCAAGTAAGAAACAAGCACCTGATCAGCATGAAACTAAATTGGTATATACATAGACCAAAATCATAGACATCTAGATTGATATTCACAAACCAACTTTATACTAAAAGAGAGTTCTTTCTACCATATATCATTTTCGAATTGTTTACATGCTCAATAATCATTTAGAAAATCATAAATTTATGTAGGATGAAAGAAAATGACTTCATGTCATTGCAATGGAAGCTAATGCTAACTTCATGACAAAAATTCATATTAGAAAATTATATGGCCAACTACCTGTTGTAGTTCATTAAAAGGAAGTGTAGCTAACAAAATGTGTTATCCTATTTTAAACTTGGAGTAAGATCAAAGTGAAGTATAAAAGTACAAACCTTCGTTGAGATTCTTGACTCCAAGAAAGTTTCAACTAGTATAAAAGTTGGTCACTATCTTTATACAATGATGCCATTAGCAAAGATTTAGACTCAACAAACTTGAATATAGTTGAGACAACCCGACATAAAAACTTGAGAAAAGGAAAGAAACTGAAAAATAAGGGGAAAATTACTTCTATGAAATAAAATAAGCCATTTCATTGGTAAAGTAGGTCCTCTTTGGGAGTGCAACAATGGATCCCAATAATTGAAGAAAAATATGGATGGAGTGCAAGAGGGATCTTACAATTATGAGGATGACTCTCATGAGAATCCTCAGAGAGCATGTAGTGCCCTCCTCACCCTCCTTGGTGACTATGAGGTCATAAACCTCTCCCTCATCTTTCACAAATGAGAAAATAACCCAGTACCTACTACCTTCACTTATATCTCCACTTACATATTTAAACTACTTTACTCCTTACCAAGTCATTGGATTCATTCCCTACTTGTGACATCTCTTTAGGATGATGTGCTAATCATTCTTGCTTATTGCTTTTAGACGGCTCGTTTTTGTAGCTAAATAAAAGGTTGAGAATAAATCCTCATGCCATTCATCATCTCATGCATTGATTACATGGATTTCATGCCATTTGAATTTCATAACATAAGCAACCTAATTCTACCCTAGGAAGAACGCATTAATGTTGTTTATTGTAAATGGATATGCAACGAATATATGTGTTATTTGCATATTCAAACTCTTATTCGCATTCGAAAGATATTAATTAAGGAAATTAATGCAACACGAGGAATCTACTACGACCTTTGGATTTTCATGTTGGAACATTACATCCACCGTAACAATAGGCACGTTTCACAATGATTCAAAATGGTCACCAAAAAGTGTCACAAAAAGTAATGCAAGAAAAGCTTTTTTGCGACGATTTTTAGTCCTCTCCTCCACCAACTTGCAATTGATCTTTCAGCAATGTTTAACGATCATTGCAAAACATTTTTGGTGACAATTCTATTAAAATCATCGCCAAAAGTTTTCGCAACGGTCAAAGAACCGTTGCAAAAGGTTTGTTTAAAATAAGAATTAGGAACTATGTGTTGTCGCCAAAAGTTTTTTGTGACAGTTGTTCAGAACTATCACCAAAGACAAATAATTTGGATATAGTTAAAAGAATATTTACTTACCTTAGGCGATGATTTCTAAATCGTCATAATTTACGGTTGCTATATATATATATATATATATATATATATATATATATATATATATATATATGATTCTTCACAATCCTGTATAAATATGATTACAGTGACACAGATTATATATAATCATCAATTAACAAAAGAATAAATATTAAATAATCATCATTTAAACTACTACACAAGTACTATATAAATTGAAAATGTATATACAAAGTACACTACACAGCCACACTTATGCGATTGGTCCTAGACCCATCCGACGTCTCGACGATCAAGTGTGAAGTGGAAGAAAGGATGGTTTTAACCTACCTTGTCACATCAGATCCATGAGTTGTCAAAACTAGAGATTTTGCTACTCCATCTAGTGATTGTACTGCTCCATTTGGTAACTCTACAGCATGTCCAAATTAGTAGCTTGTTTCAACTGGGAGGTCACATCATTGAGTTGCTTTTGCCCCTCCTTATCTCAATCAGTCAACATTTCTACCTATGTCTTCAGCTGGTCAACAATAGTTGGAGACGCTGACGACCCCTTCCTCCCATTACAACTACTAACTAACTCGACCCTATCCACGCTATGAAGAAAACCTCTATAATTAGATGACATAACGGTTGTGAATGCCTCCTACAGTGTCATAGGTAGTTATTGATCAGTCTCAAAGTTCTCATCCATAATATTAGGAGGATGAATCAAGTTCATCGCATAACCTTACATATATTTCAAATTATACTAAGTTCCCCTAAAGCATTATCAAATATTATAAGTTATCCTAAAGTTATAATTAAATAATTTTCATCTAACTTACATGTTTTTCCTAATATAATTGATAAATCCATTGTCAGGTGCCCTCGAATGTGACCCTAGTGTGTATGCTGTCAAAGTATGTAGATGATAATGTGCATACACTTACATATCTAATTTTCATTGGATTTGTGGTGGAGCTTGAGCTTTATTTGCTCCTACAAGAAAGAAATGTTTTAATTAGTAACCAATTACATATGTTATTATAAAATATAAAGAAACACAAACATGTTTATTTACATGCATCCATGATTTTTCCCCATGCTCATAGGCTTGCCTCTAAGTGGTCGACTGTATCTCAAGAGTCACATTCCTTAATGACTACTTACGTGCTTTGTTATTATAATATTAATTTATATACAAAAAATGTTAGCAATACTATAATAATTTAATTGTGCTTAATCTACGTGTATAGAAATTTTCTTAGTGCACTCTTTATATCATCTCTTCAACTATGATGGATCCTTCCCATGTGCTTGAGAATATTTTTAGGTACTGTCGAATTGATTCCTAATCAAACTTCCCATATGTTTGAGAATATTTTTAGGCATTATTGAATTAATTCCCAATCAAACACGGATTGTATTTGACATTAGTAAATGGCTATAAAAATCAACCCATATTAAAACAAAAATAAAATATAGTAGGGAATTATTGCTAATTCTTGAATCAATTGCTGCTTATATTCTTTCGGAACCTTTCTTAGTAGCAAAGCGACATCATTGATTTCATAAGCATAGCAAGCTTGTTGTCGAATATTGTATAACATGCATTTCTCCTCGCAGGATTTATTTCAACCATGATTCTAGTTCCCTCTGGTAGTTTATCTAAGTCCGCATTTTGTGTCGATCCCTTCTTTTTGATTTTTACCTTAAAAAAAAAAGACAACATAATCAGAACCTAATAAAGAATAAATATAAGAAATTTAAATTTAAGAAAGAATGTAAGTTTTTTACTACTGCTCCTTGCCTCAGTCGTGTGTTGCTAAGACAACTGAGGGTTTCGTTGTGTGTTAGACTCTGCTCTTGCATGTGTTTGATGTTGAGGCTTGTGTTGTGTCTCAACTTGTGATGGGATATGAGGTAGGGGCTCAGAATGAGTTTGCTCAGGAAAGTAGGTGTCAAACTTGTGCTCCTGAGTAGCCTTAGCTTCCCTATTGGGAGGCCCTTCGGCCACCTTCCTGCTCTTCTCACAAATGTACTAAGAATGTGCAAGAGTACCAAGAAGTATATATGTGTTGGACTGAAGTGGCCTAGAGCTAGAGGATAGACATGGACGATAGGAAGGTGGCCTAGCATTGGTGAAAGACATAGGTGAAATGACCCGCCACTCTTGGATTGGATAAGATGTCTGGAGTATGCATCAGACGTCTGAAAGTGGGGAAAACCGTACGTGCTTTTGCTTTTCGCGTGCATGCAACATGCATGCATTTTTTCTCTCCTCCGACCTCCTCACCCGAAACCCTAAACACCTTCTATTTAAACCCAACCCCCTCCTCCCTCTCAATCACCACAGCCTCCACATTCACCCCTTAGCATCCGCCCCTCCCCGTCCCTTGCAGCCACAAGGGGAGAAGAGATGCTTGCGAGTGGAGGAGAGGGACAGAGGGAGAGAGTGTGAGCGAAGAAGGAGAGAGATCGGGGAAGCTCGAGCGTGCACGGCCAAGAGCTCATGCAAGGAGAGGAGTCGTGCGAGGAGGAGGAGCGCACGTAGGGGAGCTTCGCGACCTTCTGAGGCTGCTGGCACAGCAGCTGCAGGCGATGCGAAGGAGTCATCATGGAGAAGAAGCTCGTGGGAGAGTTTTGCGTACTGGATATTTTTCAGTATCAGACGTTTAGAGCATCTCCCAGACGTCTGGAGTAGCAGAGGGATGTCCGGAGCTGAAGTCGGACATCTGAAAGCACGCTTAGTGCTAAGGTATGTGTTTCTGCACGATTTTCAACCATGCAGGCCTTACCACAGGAGACTTTTAGCCATTTTTGGCTCTGCGCATGCGTATGCAGGTGCAGAGCGTTGGAAAGACGCATGGTACACCTTTTGAGGTACTTTTGGACGTCTGGACACATTGCTAAATGTCTGATTGTACCCCCAGATTTCTGGAAGGAGAGTCCGAAGTCTGGGACTTCCCTCAGATGATTGCAGAGGGGTTCGGACGTCTGAGGAAGCCACAGGAAAGAAAGAGTGAGTTCTGACGTCTTTTACGACATCTGGTCCTAGTCTCAGATGTCTGATTTTGGACAGTATGTGTGTTTTTGGCCTATTTAGGGCCCAAACAGAAATGGATTTCTGCAAACGAAGTACTGTCGTCTTCCGCTTGAGTTTCTCTATGAATTAGTGTCAATTATATACAGTTTTGGACTCATTTGACGTGGTTGGTCAATTATATAAGTCTCCAATCAGTTGAGTATGCGGGGCTCGTGGAGGCGACAGGACCTGCGGTTCTAGCCCCCATTTCTCCCATGTTTCCCAGTAGAGTGGTTTGCTTTAATATCAAGTTTTAATCAAACAAAGTGCATGTTTAGAATAACTTAATTGAACCCTAGGATGTGAAATGAACCTTAGGGCAGAAGCGAACGAATGTTGCTTGAGCTACACTGTTTCCTTGAGAATCATGTTAAACCAACTTGCTAGTAATTGTATTAGTTTATTAATGTGATACTTTTCTCAGTTAACAAAACACGAGCTGCCTGTTATAAGAATGAAACCTGAAATGTGAATAGTAAGATCAGAATGTTGGAAAATGGAATGAAAGGAATACAAGCATGAACCCTACGGGGAATTAGGAGAAGAACTCCTGCATATGGAAAGAACTTAGTAAGTAGACGGGAAGTGAGCTGGCCCTTGTGTATGCGGTACCAAGGAGAGCAACTGTCCCTTTAGTCTAGAGGGGAGCTAGCCGCCCCTTTTGGGTTGAGACCCAGGGTTAGGCCTAGTCACTCTACACCGACTTCTGTTTGGCTCTCGTGTACGTGGTACTGAGGTGAGCTACTTAGTGTAGGGAGGGAGCTAGCTGCCCCACGGGGCTCGGGGTCAGGACTAGCCATCCTACACCGACTCTTGTTAGGCCCACCGGGCAAACCGAGATAGTTGGACGAGGGTACACGGACTGTGGAGGGGCGAGACCCCTGTTCTATTCTGAAGGGCGAGACCCTTGTTCTGAGAGGGCAAGGTCCTGTACTGTTCCATACTATACCTTTAGATGTACGAAACAACTGACCGCATGCTGGTACGGGATAGCTACCTGTGTGCTTATCGCGTGTGCCGTAGTCGCTACGTCACGACCGTGACCTCGGAATGGTTTACTGGGTGTAAGATTATCACGGGGGACTCTCCCGACCGGGAGAGCACCACGTGTACATGCTACATCACGAAAAAGACTGCAATCAAGATTGTTCCCGTTAGGAACTGACCAGATCAAGAAATGACCAATTTCTAAGAGAATAAACGAATTAGAACCACTTAATTGAGCTAAATGGAATTGAATAATAAATTAGTTACCTATCTTAAATTAAATTGCATATAAATGGTTTACCTACGACTCTACTTAGCGTTAGCTGACTACGAAGTTCTATAACCTTGTTTAGGTCAGGGAGTTGAGCAGCCAACATCACCGGCTGAAGAGGGAGTTGGGCCCAGTCGAGCCTAGCCTTAGCTGCTGACGTTTTCTGTTCCAGTACGCTTCTTTTTGTAGTAGTGAGCATTTTTGTTATATGTAATACTATTTCAGTTACTTTTTCGCTGTACTTTTCACTGACGTTGTTGTGATGGCCTATAATATTATGAGACAGCTCATTCGGTTTCCTTATTGTCTCTTATTATTCTTCTGCTTAGTTACATTGCATGTGTGATTGTGGAATATTATCTGCTTTTGGTTATTTCTCGTTGGACGACTAGGTCTAGGGATTCGTCGAGGTGGGTTAATCTCGGGTCTTGTAGGGATCTGGGATCAGGTCATAACAAGATGGTATCAGAGTAAGGTCGTCCCGAGAAATGAACCAATGGTCTGAAAAACAGCCACTCACATGCATGTAACTAGGATAACCATCACGACGTATCACTTTGATCTTCGCTTCGAGTCTTATCTCTTGATGTAATCTGTTATCATTGACCACTCTTGCTCTTTTCTTGCATCACCTTGTAGGAGATGCCTCATCGAGGAGTTCTCGAGGTAGGCCGCGGACGTGGCTGTGGGCGGGGTCGGAGGGGCGGACGTGCCAGACTTGAGGCACCAGTCAACCCACCTCTCCTTCTGGGTATCCAGGCCCAAGATCTTGCTCAGCTGATCCAAGATATCATACGGGAGGAGCTCCAGCAGCCTCCTCAACTACCCCTCCCTGAGGACGTGGAGGGAGAGTCCTCCATAGGAAAGGTGAACCGCCGCAACGCCGTACGAGCTGGAGGGAGATGGGGTGATCCTCCACCACCCCCACCACCCTCAGACATTTATGAGCACGAGCCCTCCTTGCTTGGAGGTGTACCTTTTCCCCTGTTGCAGCTCCACCACGAGCTTTTTGTCTAGTTCCGGAAGCTGAAGCCCCCCTCCTTCAATGGGGATGAGAGCTCGTCTGAGGTAGAGGACTGGCTGGAGCAGATAGAGAAGGTGTTCGACACCCTTCTCCCTCCTGCAGAGTGTCGCATGGCCTTTGCCACTTACCAGCTAGAGAGCGCAGGCCACAGGTGGTGTAGGCCAGTCAGAGGTCAGGAGGGGAGAGAGCTGACGTGGGACCAGTTCGTAGCTCTCTTCTGCGAGCAGTACTTTCCGCAAACCTGACAGGACCAGAGGAGGCGAGAGTTCCACACTTTTTGTCAGGGGGCGATGACAGTTAGCACACACTGCAGGCGTTTCTTGGAGCTATCACGCTTCGCCCCGGCAGCTTCATCTACTGAGGAGGAGTGCCTGTGGAGGCTTATTGAGGGGCTCCGACTTGCGATTCGGGGGTATGTGAAACCCCTGAAGTTGCCCACTTTCTCTCGTGTGGTTGAGGCAGCCACGACTTATGAGGAGACCAACCCGACCACGCAAGACACTAACGGTGGACGGAAGAGGCCCTACCAGCTAGAATACTCATAGGGCCGTTGGTAGAGGAGGCACAGGGCGACCGTAGGAGAATTGTTTCGTTCTGCGGGGCTACCAGTGGCCTTTAGGGGCCCCAGACAGGGACTCGCTGCCAACACCGGACCCCTACCTGGCCACCAGCCGAGATCGACTAAGGGAGGAGGTCGAGCTCCTCTCTGCTACCAGTGTGGCCAACCGGGCTACATCAGGAGGGATTGCCCATCTAGGACCAAAGCGCAACAGATGCTCCCTGCACTGAGCGCTGGAGGTCGAGCTGGCAGCCGCCGTCACTAGGCAAGTGGAGGAGGACAGCAGTCATGAGGAGGGTACAGGCCAGCTGCTGCTCACCTGACCCAGAGCGTGGCCGCTTCGTCTGCACCTAGGGCTGAGGGGCGTATCAATGCCCTAACTCACAGAGATGCTAGGGCTTTGGGTTCTGTGGTGGTAGGTCTGGTTACCGTTTCTGGCAGATTAGTCTACGTTATTTTAGATTCTGGTGCCACACATTCTTTTGTCTCCTCAAGTTTTGCCGTAAGTTTGTGGCCGGGCAGCGTACTGTTAGAGGTTCTATTCCTGATTAGAGGGCTAGATGGATAGTTTTTCGTAGCTGAGGAGGTCTTTACAGACTGCGAGGTCGCTATAGGGGGACACAGTCTTCCCTCTAACTTGATAGTGATCCCGATGGAGGACTTTGGCGTGATCTTAGGGTGGACTAGTTGTCTGCCTATCATGCCTTGGTGGACTATTTTGGGAAGAAGATTGTTTTCTCCATACCGGAGTTGCCTCCCTTTGAATTTCACGGCTAGCCGGTGGATGGAGGTTTTAGGTGCTTCTCCACACTTTGAGCAGCGAAGCTTTTGGGCCAGTGGTATGAGGGCTTCTTGGCTTGTGTTGTAGCAGAGCCTAGTCCCGTGGCCAACTTTCAGAGTATTCTTGTGGTTTGCGAGTACCCCAACATTTTCCCAGAGGAGTTGCCAGGACTACCACCTGAGCGTGAGATCAAATTTGAGATCTCACTAATACCAGGGACCAGCCCCATTTCTTCTGCACCACACAGGATGGTGCCACTTGAGTTGCAAGAGCTCAAGTCACAGTTACATGACCTGTTGGAGAAGGGCTTTGTGAGGCCTAGTGCGTCCTCATGGGGAGCCCCTATGTTGTTTGTGAAGAAGAAGGCCGGTACCCTACGACTTTGTCGACTACTGGCGTGCGCTCGTGCGTGTGTATTAAGTGTCGTTATAGTCGTACTTGCAATGCCGGTTTTAAAGTAAGGAAACAGAGGTGAGTCCGAGTGTCGATCTCAGGGAGGCGTGAAAATCGGATTTTGCTTATCACTTGTTGTTACGGAAATCGTGGAGTTTTGCTTGCGAAAGGTGCGGTTGAAAAGCGAGAGAGAGATAGAGAGAGATTAGGGTTAGAGTCGTTTCTTGCTTGATCATGCAACTTAAATAGGAAATAAAGTAAACAACTGAGCGAAAAGTAACATCATTAATCATGTAGCTTTAGTTCACAGATTACAACATTAGATACATGCCTAAACATAAGTAAAGGAAAGCTTAAAAGAGAGGAAGAGAGAGAGAGATAGGGGGAGAGCGGCGAGGCAGCCACGACGGTGGAGAAGGCTTCGTCGGCGGCTCATCGTCTCCAGCGATTACAAGAGGGCCTAAAGCTAGCTAAGAGGGGGGTAGAGTAGTTACAAGAGAAGTGAATGCCTTAAATGAGTGGTTGGAGGGGGTTTAAATAGGGAGAAGGGCTTTCTAAAAGAAGAAGGGGTTTTAGCGACGTCCCGGACGTCGTTAAAACCCCTTCTTCTTTTAGAAAGCCCTTCTCCCTATTTAAACCCCCCTTCCAAAAGCGTCGGTGAAGCCCCCCAACCCACCAATCACACGCCTGCGCCGTTCTTCTTCGCGTCCTATCCGTGGCCGCTGCGTGAGAGCCGTTCGATCGAAGATCGGACGATTGAGATCCTCCCTTGGGCGTGCTTGGATCATGCCTCGGGCCACGTGCGTGCGAGCGTCGTCGCCCGGCGTGTGTGCACGCGTGGGCGCTCGCTGTCTGAGGGCACGCCGCGTGGCACTATCTCGGCTGCCTGCTGCTGATCGGGCGGCCCAATTTTGCCGCACGCCTCTTCTTCTTCAATTTCTCGCACCGCGCAGCTCGAACCCGCGTCGTGTGCGTGCGGGCGTGCGTGCAAACTGCTGCGCCACACCTGCTACTTTGTCGCAGCAATAGCGGCAGGTGCGCGGTTCTCGATCGTCCGATCGAAGATCGACGGCCGAGATTTGATCCCAGCTGAGGGAGGAAGCGGCGCACGGTGAGCGGGGGGTAACGTGGCGCAACGAGGGCCGTTAATCATCAGATCAACGGTCAAAACTTCTTGGACCCATTGTAGGAGCTCCGGATGTCGGATTTGGCCGATCTTGAGTCCGTTGGACTCCGTTCGTCGTTCTGAATCCATACGTGTGGTCCGATTACTCATCTAAGGCCTACTTTGATAAGTGCTTACACAAATGGCCATTAATACAGTTTTATAAGCAATCTTGGTATATGATGCATGCAATGCTCCTATTCTATTTATGTTGTGCCTTTTATTCTTAAGATGGGCCATATTTAACGGAATTATCACCCCCATATGCAGTGTCATCATACCCCCATGCTTACTCCTTGGTAGTCCCTAGTAAGGTTTATTCTAGCCTTTATTTTCTTTCAGAATTTAAGAAGTATTGCTTAGACACTTCGTCACTTGTCAATAGAAGGAAATATTCTAAGATCTTAATCTACAAAGACTAAGCAGCGCCCGGGTGTCTGCCAAAATACGGATCGCCCGAATCCTTGCTTTAATGTATATAACTATACATATGTATATATATATATATATATATATATATATATATATTAGAATTTTTTCGGAATTCAGCGTGGGTTGGTAACTTTTTACAGCTACCCAACCCACCCAAAAATCGGTCAAAATCCTAAGTGTTAAGCATCTTGGTGTGAAGATTTTGATAGACTCAACGGTAATTTAGACAGACTTTGGGTTTCTACACCCCTAGGTGACCGGAAGAGGAAATATATTTACCTGAAGGTGTATTTGTTCGATTGGTAGCTTTCTCCATATGTTTGTTTTAATTGGGGTCAACACAAGGATTTCTCGAGTGTATATCTCTCCGGCTTGTACTACTTCCCCGCTTCTTCCTTAAGTGTTTTGATTCTTTTTGTGCAGTTATTGAGCTGGGCTCTGGACAACCAACCAATGGGTTGTTACCCACGATCACTTACCAGTCATACTCGTGCGGCGAAGTGTGGTTTATTTTCTTTTCTTCTTTTTTTTTTCTTTCGTAGGTGGCTTCCCTGATCTCAAATGTACCTAGTGGCAATGAAGAAGAAATGGTCCCATTGCTAGGTTCTGGACAACTTGCCAATGGGCTGTTATCCACGACAACTTGCCAACCATACCACCCTAGAGAGTTCATTAGCTACCCAATTTCTGTCAAAATCTCCGAGGAGTGAGTCTGTGCAAAAATGTGTGCAGATGCTTAGACTCAAAGTTTTCTGAGTTAGAGGGTGAGTTGATAAGTCGTATACTTATCACCTTTTTTAGTAGGTGGATTAGAATAGTTTAATGTTGCAAGGATTCGAAGCTAAATCCATATTTTAACGGACGCTGGCTGCTACTCTCGTCTATAGTTCTAATATTTCTAATATTTCATCGTAGTATAGTATAGAGGAGCGGTTACCAGTTTAATACAATTTGTTACTCGGAAAATAAAAGTTTTCCCGAGGTCGAACTCAGGGAGCAAACTGTATTCTAGAAATACAAAGTTTCTATTACAAAAATGAAAGAGAGAGAGAGAGAGGAATTTGTCTTGTTGGTTTTTTCTTCTTCTCTTCTTTCTCTTGTCTTTGTCTTCTTCTCTTCTCCTTATTTCTTCTTTCTTTTTCTTCAGGGCGTCGTCTGATTTTTCAATCAGACGACTTAAGTAGCCTCTGCTACAGTGCGTCCTTCTTCCTTCTTTCTTCTTCTTTTCCTTTCTTCTGCTTTGCTTCAAGCAGCCACGGCTCTGGCTGCTCCTTCCTTCTTTCCTTCTTCCTCTGGGGTCTTCCTTCTCTTCTTCTTCTTCTTCTGTGCCTGCACACTCACAGTTTGGTCAGGGAAAAAACCTACTCTACCCTACCCCGCGTCTCTCTCTCAGAATTCACTCGTAGGATAGCTCTCCCAGAGCTGCCGGGTATTCGGGTACGGGTCACACCCGGGTCCAGGCCCACCGGCGTGCGGTAGTGGGCGAGGAGTGCAGGTCGGGTAAACGGGTCGGGCCAGGTCCGCGGGGGGTGGTCGCAGACGAGGCCGGGTGAGCGGGACCTCACCCGGTGTGCTGAGGCGATAAGCCTATAGCACTTTTTGCCTTTATGTGGGTGCGCGGCCTTTAGAGCTACCGAGGTGGGACTAAATGTCCCACCCCACTTTGGCTCCTGCAGCTGAGAAAGCTGCAGGCAGTCGCAGCTGCTGTGAAGCCTTCACCCCAGTTGCAGGCCTGGGCAGCTGTGTGGGAGTGAAGTGCGTGTCCTGGAGAGTCAAGCCTGGGCAGAGCGAAGCTGCAGCTGCAGGCGGAAGAAGCTCCACTTGCTCAGCAATGGCGGCGGAGGGCAGGTAACCTGTTCACATCAATACGGCCCTTCGGCCTAATTAGACAAGTGGGGGACCTTCGCCGTGGCACGGCGAAGGTGGTGCGGGGTCTGGCAGGTCGTAGGGCGACGTGCAGGGGCAGCCCTAGGTCGGACTGTGGTTGGGGGAATGGGTGTGTTCGGGGGGTCTTCAGGTGGCGAATGACAGGGAATGAAGAGGCGGAAGTGGCTCAGCGTGATGAGGCGGAGGTTTTGGGTCGGTCGGCGAGTCGTGTGGGGTGGTGGAATGATGGGAGCGAGTCGCCGGAGGTTGGCTGGAGATGGAGAAGGTGAGAGCAATAAGGTGCGGTCAAAGGGTGGTCGAGCAAATTGAAGTATGGAAAAGAAAGAGGGGAGGAAAGGAAAGAACTGTACCTACTTGGAGGGACGAGAGGGGGACGGAGCAGGGCGGCAGTTGTTTCGACTGTCACCGGAGAAGAAGGTGCCCAGAGCGAGGGGCGGCGGCGAGGAGGGGGCGGGAGAGTGCACGCTGGGTACGGCGCGACGCGGGAAGAGCGGGCGAAGGCAGCTCTGCTGCTGGTAGTGCGGTAGAGCGACGAGGAGGAGGAGGAAGAACCTCCGGAGCTGGAGGGCTTCTGCCGGAGTGGGAAGAGAGGAAGGAGGGGGGTGTTTCTCCGTCAGAACCGAGCTACCCCCGTTGCAGTAGACGGAGGCAGCTTTTATAGAGGTGAGATCAGAGAGGAGGGCGAAAGGAGGCGACGTGCCTCCCTCATCGAAGGACGTCGGAGATGGAGACCCATACCTGCCATGCGTTCGCACGGGAGGTATGGGCAGCTGCAGAGATCATGGAGGTGTCCCTGCGACAGCAGACGTCGCAGGGAACCCCCGGTTGTCTTGGCAGAGGGTCTCCCTCACACTGCGCAGCGCCATGCTCCGCGCAAAGTCGCCGGAGCATGGCGCTGCTCAGGGTTTTGCAGGGAGGACCCAAATGCAAAGAACGGAGAAGACTTAGGGGCCAAAATGCGAGGGTTTCAAAAGTTGAGGGTCAAAAAGTAATGGATGAGGACCAAAATATAAAGTTGGTCAAGAAGATCTCTTCTTAGGCTCAAGTTTTTATACATGACTAACTATGACCTAAGGATTTTAATGGTGAATTTTATTTCTATATTAGACCTTGTTTGACTGGTCAATTTATGTAAAAACCCAAATTAAGTCATTAATTGGGCCTGATTCTCAATGTAGGTCAAAATGGGTTCCTAAGGCCAAATTGAAGGTTCTAAACCCTAGATATTATTTTTCTAGGAATTTTAGAGGGTTTATTCTATTTTTTATTTACCTCAAACCTCGTGAATTGAAGTGGGTTTGTTCTTGGGATTACAGGATGCCATTTAATTCCTTGGAGTTGTTGTAGCCCTTATTAGATCAATTCATCCCACTTTTCTTCTTATAGGTTGGTTTGCCCTAAGTTTTGACCCTGAGTTACCCTGTTTTTAGATTGAGTTGGTGAAATTGCATTTTTACCCCTTAGTTCTTGTTTTATTCACAAACTCAGAATCTCTCTAAGTTAAGCCTTTCTATAGTTATGTAGGAGCTTTTTCTTGCAAATCTGGGTTAGATGGTGCTAGTTTAGGGTTTATGACGAGGTTCTCATCATACCCCCATGCTTAGCTCTTGCTAGTCCCTTAGCAAAAACCTAAGGTTTTAACCTTTAGTCTAGACCATGGTGTTTTTAACAACTTCAGATAAGTGCTTTTTCATTTGAACTTAGATTAGGTTAGAATGCTGACCATAGGCTTAAAAGGTACTCTAGTACCAACCAAGATCCAGATCTGTCTAGCCTTAGCCTCAGTCTTTGGCAAAGGTTTTTAAGGCCCACAAGAAGTAACCTAAGGTCTATTGAACTTTGTGGTTAAAGCACCCGTGCTTGAAATGATTGTAGCCCTGGTTCAGTTCGCAGTGCGTTTTTGTAAGAGAGAGGGATAGAAAGTTTTTCTGTTTGGAGAGTTTCTCTCTCTCTTTTTCTTTTATTTCTAGCCTAGGATTGGCTTTTCAACACGGTCTGTATCAGATTCCTTGCTCCCATCATCAATCCTCAAAGGTTCCTGGTAATCGATGCTTCAAGATAGCACCGCCCATGGCAACCCCCGGAACCCTCGCTATTGAGATTTCGAGATAATCCCATCCATGGTGTTCCGTGGCCGAATCCAGACCCTGGCAATTGACACTTCGTAATAATGCCATCCATGGAATCTGAACCAGCAGAGTGCTTACATGCCCCCAGTAGGATATGTAAATATCCTAAGAAACAAGCACAGAGGAGATGATATTTTGTTACGCATCTTCGAGGGGATTTCCCGCCCCTCTGCGCTGGGAACTCGTCCAAATCAACTTGTGTTAATCGTCCGCTCCTATTCTAGGTGTATTTTTCAGAATTTTGTGACGCTTCTGCATGATTTTGATTTTTACGCTTACTGAACCAGGCTGTGTGTGAGATTGGGGTGCTTAGGTTACTGAGTCCCGTAAACCATAAGTTAGTTAATGAGGTCAAATACTCCCTAAACTTTGGACCTAATACTTAAGCTTTTCATTTTCCTCAACCTCTTGAGGAATGTCTAGATCTTAATGGGTACTAAGAGTCTATCCAAGAATGCTTAAGGTTTGCGTTCTTACTAATCTCATCATGCACTTTCATTTCCTTTCTTGAATAAGGTCTAGAACTTAGGTCAATTCCTTAGTTTCTTACTAAGGGCTATCACTCTTTTCTTTCATTTTTTTTTTGTGCTCCTTTTCATTTTGTTTCTTTTCCCCTCTCCCACAAAATTTCCTTTCTCTTCTTATTCTTTTTTGAAATTATTTTTTTAATTTTTTTTAATTTTTATG
Organism: Thalassia testudinum; assembly: GCA_037157565.1. Lineage (NCBI taxonomy): Eukaryota > Viridiplantae > Streptophyta > Magnoliopsida > Alismatales > Hydrocharitaceae > Thalassia > Thalassia testudinum. Next base: position 44,459,154 of record JAZHRO010000059.1, read on the forward strand.
GTGTTGTTGGCATATGTGAATTTTTTTATTTTAAAACCCCTTTTTTTTTACAAGTTTTGCACTTTTATACTCCCCCATGCCTAAGGTTTGCAATGTCCTCATTGTGACTTAGGGATTTTTATTTACTTAGTTCATTCCTTAAGACAGATGTTTTAATGAGTGAATGGGTCGGGATGACTTCTGTGGACGATTTCTAATCCCAGATGCAAGCATCTGAGGTGGAGTCGGCTGTCTAAAAGGGTGAACTTTAAGTGCACAAAAGTGTGAAAAGGGTTTTAGATTTTCAGAAAATGACGGGCTGCCTCCCGTTAAGCGCTGAGTTTTACTCCATCGGCTGGACGCAATGAGCTCAAGGGGAATGGAGGATAAGAGATGATTCAGCCAAATCAGTAGAAGTCACATCAATGAACGACTTGAGTCTCTGACCGTTCACGATGAAAGGTTCGGAATCGTGGCTGAGCAGACTGATTTCGATAACTCCATTACCAAAAACCTGTCAGACTAGATATGGTCCGACCCACTTGGATCGCAGTTTTCCCGGGAAAAATTTGAGTCGGGCATCAAAGAGTAGGACCTTTTGACCAGGATGAAAGATATGCTTGTCATGGAAGGCTTTAACCCGCTCCTTGTAGATTCGCGAGTTCTCATACGCGTCTAGGCGTAATTCATCGATCTCGCTGATTTGGAGTTTTCTGTGGGTCCCAGCCTTCGAAAGATCTAGATTACAGTTCCGTACTGCCCAATAGGCTTTATGTTCCAGTTCTACGGGAAGGTGACACGCCTTTCCGTACACCAGTCTAAAGGGAGACATGCCTAATTGGGCCTTGTGGGCGGTCCTATAGGCCCACAATGCTTTTGAAAGTCGGGACGACCAGTCCTTCCTGTCAGGCCGAACAGTGACCTGCAGGATCTTCTTGATCTCCCAATTTGACAGCTCAGCTAGACCATTAGTTTGGGGCTGGTAAGGAGTAGAGATTCGGTGAGACACCCCGTATTTGGTCATTAGTGACCTAAACTGAGCGTTTGTAAGGTGGGTCCCTCCATCAGAGATTATAGCACGGGGAATTCCAAACCTTGAGAAAATGTTTTGATGAATGAATTTGAGAACGATTTTGTGATCACAGGTTCGGGTCGGTATGGCTTCAATCCATTTGGACACGTAGTCCACAGCAAGCAGAATGTATTCGAAATCATTCGAAACAGGAAAGGGGCCCGTAAAATCAATCCCCCAAACATCAAAGATTTCGCATACGAGAATCGGCTGCAAAGGTATCATGTCGCGACGGCTCATGTTGCCCAAGGTCTGGCAACGACTGCATGCCTTGCAGTGACTGTATGCGTCTTTGAATAGTGTAGGCCAGTAAAAACTACACTGGAGGACCTTTGATGCGGTTTTATGCCCAGAGAAATGGCCACCGCATGCCTGGTCATGGCAGAAAGAGAGGATATTGTTGAATTCCTCTTCCGGGACACATCTCCGAATGATTTAATCAGCACCTATGTGGAAAAGGTACAGGTCTTCCCAGATGTAATACTTGGCATCAGAACACAACTTGTCTTTCTTGGCTTTCGGCCAATCAGACAGGGTCTGATGAGATGCCAAGTAGTTTACTATATCAGCAAACCATGGAAGTCTAGTACCGACAGTAAGCAGGTGCTCATCAGGAAAATGTTCTGTGATGGGTCCGGAAGGGTTGATAATCTCAGAAGGAAGACGGGACAGATGGTCGGCTACCACATTCTGCCTTCCCGCCTTGTCGTGAATCTCAAGATCGAATTCTTGCAACAGCAAGATCCAACGAATTAGTCGGGGCTTCGCGTCCTTCTTGGCAAGGAGATGCCTTACAGCAGTGTGATCCGAGTAAATGATGACATGGGAACCCAGAAGATATGATCGGAACTTTTCAAGGGCAAATACTACGGCTAGCAGCTCTTTCTCCGTAACTGTATAGTTACGCTGAGCCTCGTCAAGTGTCTTGCTAGCATAGTAGATGACCACGGGTTTCCCGTCAGCTTTCTGACCCAGGACCGCTCCTACAGTGAAATTAGATGCATCGCACATGATCTTAAAGGGTTGAGACCAATCAGGGGATTGTAGGATCGGTGCCTGGGTGACTCGGTCACGCAGGTTTTCAAAGGCTAGTGTGCATTCCTTGGAGATTTCAAAGGGTACATCCTTAGAGAGAAGAGAAGTCAAGGGGCGCGTGATTTTTGAGAAATCTGGAATGAAACGACGGTAAAAACCGACGTGACCCAAAAAAGAACGGATGTCCCTGACCGAGCTAGGCATAGGAAGGTGAGAGATCAGATCAACCTTAGCTTGATCCACTTGGATGCCTTTTTCTGAAATTAAGTGTCCCAGGACAATTCCCTCAGGCACCATGAAATGGCTCTTTTCCCAGGAAAGAACCAAATTCACCTCGATGCACCGCCTGAGTATTTGGACCAAGTGTTGGAGGCAATCGTCAAATGATTCTCCAAAAACTGAAAAGTCATCCATGAAGACTTCCAGAAAATCACCTACCATATCTGAGAATATGGCAAGCATGCACCGCTGAAAGGTAGCGGGTGCATTGCAAAGACCGAAGGGCATCCTTCGGAAAGCGTAAGTTCCGAAGGGGCAGGTGAACATGGTCTTTTCTTGGTCCTCAGGATGGATTGCCACCTGGTTGTAACCGGAGTACCCGTCAAGAAAGCAGAAGAACCTATTTCCCGCTAGTTTCTCGAGAATTTGATCAATGAAAGGTAGTGGGAAATGATCCTTCTTCGTGGAGGAATTGAGTCGGCGGTAATCTATACAGACTCTCCACGCGTTGGCTAATCGGGTAGGAATGATTTCTCCGGTCTCAGTCGTTATGGTGGTGAGTCCTGACTTCTTAGGCACAACCTGAATTGGGCTCACCCAACGACTATCGGAGATTGGGTAAATGATTCCGGCATCTAACCACTTTATGATCTCCTTCTTCACGACCTCCTGCAGATTAGGGTTCAAACGTCTTTGCATTTCACGAGAAGGTCGTGCGCCCTCTTCTGAATAGATATGATGAGTACAATAAGAGGGACATATTCCAGTCAAATCATCGAGAGTCCACCCGATGGCTCTGCGATGTTGCTGGAGGACAGTAATCAGACGGGATTCCTGTTCGGGATTGAGGTTGGAATTGATAATCACAGGGAGGGTCTGATTAGAACCCAGAAAGATGTATTTTAAGTGAGCAGGAAGGGGCTTCAACTCAAGGATAGGGTTATCAGCAGCGGCAGGTGGTTCAGTATAGACGTGAGGTTCAAGGGTAGGAGTTACTGGGTTGTTTACATCTGGATTCGACTCTTCTGTTTGCGGGTCAAGATCTTTCTGTGGTTGATGAGGTATAATCAGGTCATTCTGGAAGCGTGTTCCATCAACCAAAGCCCTAATGTCACAAATTTGTTCGATGACACCGCAATTAATTCCTTGTTGGGCCTTAAATATATCAATTTTCAAGGTTTAATTCCCAAATTTGAGCTCTATTTGGCCCTCCTCACAGCTAATGTTGGCTTGAGCAGTAGCCAAGAAAGGTCTCCCTAAAATGATTGGTGTATCCCTAGGGTTTTCAAGTACGTCCATGTCTGAGACTATGAAGTCTACAGGAAAGTAGAAATCCCGTATCCTTACAATAACATCCTCAAGAATCCCTTTTGGTGACTTTATAGATTGATCTGCTAATTGTAATGTCACCTCGGTTGGTTTTAGCTCAGATTCTTTAAGATGGTCGAGTAAAGATGTGGGTATCAGATTTATGGATGCACCCAAGTCTAGCAAAGCTCTATCAAATTGGGTATCACCTATCTTGCATGAAATCAGGGGAGTACCAGGATCTTTTACCTTGGGTGGGAGTCTACTTAGGATTACAGAGCTGGCTTGTTCTGACAGAACAATTGGACTCCCACCCTTGGTTCGCGGCTTACGCTGGGGTGTACACACATTCTTTAAGAATCGTGCGTAAGCCGGTACGTGGCGGATTGCATCCATCAAGGGGATGTTTATGTGGACTTGCTCAAAGAGCTTGACCAGGTCCTCCTCAGGTGCCATGGGCTTGGTAGTCTTCTTGCCCTTCGTCAAAGCCTCGGGAAACGGAATCTTGGTTGGTTCTTCTAGGATAGGTCCAGGTCTTGGATCTGGGATAGGGGTAGGGATGTCCTGGATTACTGTCCTAGGCTTGGGATCACTACCAGGCTTGGAGTGGTTTGGATGAGGTGGGTCTTGGGTTTCCTTACCACTACGGGTTGTTACAGAATTAAGTCCTGCCTGGTTTTGGTTGGGATTGGGTAGGATAGGTTGCTGCTGGTAACCTGTAAAAGAAGTGGAGGCCTCTATCCCGTCGGGTGAAGGAACAGAGGGGGCCTGATAAATCATATGGGCATGGCCCGGGTTTGGGTTCATAACGCGCCGCTGGGTTGGCACGTTATTTGCATTAGGAAGAGGTTGGGAAGGAAGAGTTCCTGGCTGGCGAGAGTTTGCCAACTGGGCCAATTGGTTTCTGACCTCTGTAAGTTCGTCCTTGTGTTGCTTTTGAATAGTCGCATTAGTTCTTTGAATGTCAGCCAGAGTCTGAAGGATAAGGGACATTTGATCCTGATTTGGCCCTGTTGGATAAGTAGGGCTGGGCCGAGGCTGAGGCGGCTGGTAAGGACGAGGGAGTTGTGGGCGGGGTTGAAAGGGTGGTCTTTGGGTTTGGGAATTTCTTGCCCACTGAAAGTTGGGATGGTTTCGCCATCCAGGGTTATAGGTGTTGGAGAACGGATCGTTCTGGATGGCGTTGAGGTCCTCACAGGTTTGAGGAACCTCCAGAGAGTCAGAGAAAGAGGGGATGATATTCCCCGGGCTGGTGTAGAAAGAATCGGAAGGACCTTCGGTCAACAATTCGGATGATGGGTCCATCCTAGGAGAAGATCGATGGAGAATGTTTTGCACAGTTTCCCGTGTGGAAGGAGGTTGTGCGAAAGGGTTATGCGCAGAGGTCGCTCGCTGCAGCTGCTGAGTCAGCTCATCCACCTTCTTTTCGATAATCGAGACCTTTTCCAATCGACTGGCCATTAACTCCAAGTCGATTGATGCGGACAGGCCCTGCGTCTCGTGTGCTCCCCTGAGATTCGTCGCTGCGCGGGTATTCGTCCTGTCGAATAATCCCATGGAGTCATTGTTGATGGAGTTCTCGCACATGTTTTCGAGAATCTCCCACACGGTGTCTTCATGTTGACCCATGATATTTCCTCCGCAGGTTGCATTGACGAAAAGACGGATGTCCTCACGGAGTCCCTGGTAAAAAGATTGGACCTGTTCCCATTTATGAACTCCGTGATGGGGGCACTTTCTCATGAGATCCTGAAAACGATCCCATGCCTCATGGAGAGGTTCCCCTGTTTGTTGAGTGAAGTGCGTAATTTGATGGCGCAAGGCGTTAGTCCGACCAACGGGGAAGAACTTTTTCAAAAACTCGGACTGAAGTTCTTCCCAAGTGTTGATCGGCCAGGTCTGAGTTTGATACCAATGAGCGGCCTTGTCCATAAGGGAAAAGTAGAACATCTTCATGAGAAGAATATCCCGATTTTGCACATCTGACCCAAAAGTTTGGGCCAGATGCTTTAGCTACTTGATGTGTTGGAAGGGATCTTCGGAATTAAGCCCATAGAATTTAGGTATGGCATGAATCATGTTGGGCTTTAATTCGGAATCAGGTCCTCCAGTCGGGATTCTGACTCGAGGCTCGATGGCCACCGCAGCAGGATTATAATGGTCCCGCATCATAGGACGCTGCGGTGGGTGCACAAAGTTTTGGAAGAGGTCGTTGAGTCACTGGAGCTGGTGCTCCAGATTGTTTTCTTCCTCAACAGGCTGAGCCATGATGGGGGAAGAAGAAGAGTTTGATTCAGAATCAGATGAGAGAATGATGGGGTAGGGTTGCTGTTCAAATACGGGCGTCGAGGCTTGGCCTTGACGAGAGCGAATTCCTAAAGGAGATCTTAAGGGTGGTCTTAAGGATCTCCTACCGTTCATGCACTATTGGAGTAGAAGAGTTTAGAAGGTGTTGGACCCAATCAAGACACCCAAAAATGTGTTGGGTGACTATAGAGGTGTGTAGCAGATGGACCCCTTGGGTGAGTCCCGCGAAGACCCCTACACGGTAGAGCGTCCCCACGGGTTACAGGGTTTCCCATACCTGACCTCTCTTGTCACTGCGGTTCCAGGTAGACCAGAATGGGGATCTTGACCTCTTAAGTCTACCGTTTTTATTTTAAGATCAAGGTGCTTAAGGTTTCACTTGAACTCTTAGGTGTTTTTGCGAACAAGGTGGCCTTATTTGAAGGTTGGTTGACCCTAGGGGTCAACTTCACCCAGTTGTTCCTTTGAGAATTTAGGCCTTGTTTTTAGGATTCAAGTGTTTAGAGAGAGCCAATTATTTAGGATTTTTCTTATTAATTATTTTCAGTCAATGGCTTAGGTACACCTCTTTTGGATTTTCTCAATTCTTGATTAAGGGTGTGTCTCTGAAATCCTAATGTTTAACCTTATGTTGGCTCTACTTGGTCCATTTAACTCCTTGTTTGGGCAATTAGGGCTCAGGCAAGGATGTGTTAGCCCTTAATTACCTTTTAAAATTGTGTGCAGGAATAATGGTTTGAGAACATGCAGCTATTACTATATATGAAAAGAAAGGTTACTCCTAGCTTTTCTTTATTTTTTTTTTTCTCTTTCAATTTTAGGGTTTAACGGGAAGTTACCTGTCCTTGGCGTGGCTGTGGTGCGGCTGTGTCTTTCTTTCTTCCTGTACCTGCACCAAAGAGAGAGTTTATTAGGAACTTATGAATAGAACTTTTATAACTTCTAGAATAGCCATTGCTCCCCAGCAACGGTGCCAAAAACTGGCTGCTACTCTCGTCTATAGTTCTAATATTTCTAATATTTCGTCGTAGTATAGTATAGAGGAGCGGTTACCAGTTTAATACAATTTGTTACTCGGAAAATAAAAGTTTTCCCGAGGTCGAACTTAGGGAGCAAACTGTATTCTTGAAGTACAAAGTTTCTATTACAAAAATGAAAGAGAGAGAGAGAGAGAGGGATTTGTCTTGTTGTCTTTTTCTTCTTCTCTTCTTTCTCTTGTCTTTGTCTTCTTCTCTTCTCCTTATTTCTTCTTTCTTTTTCTTCAGGGCGTCGTCTGATTTTTTAATCAGACGACTTAAGTAGCCTCTGCTACAGTGCGTCCTCCTTCTTTCTTTCTTCTTCTTTGCCTTTCTTCTGCTTTGCTTCAAGCAGCCACGACTCTGGCTGCTCCTTCCTTCTTTCCTTCTTCCTCTGCGGTCTGCCTTCTCTTCTTCTTCTTCTGTGCATGCACACTCACAGTTTGGTCAGGGCAAAAACCTACTCTACCCTCCCCTGCGTCTCTCTCTCAGAATTCACTCATAGGATAGCTCTCCCAGAGTTGCCGGGTATTCGGGTACGGGTCACACCCGGGTCCAGGCCCACCGATGTGCGGTGGTGGGCGAGGAGTGCAGGTCGGGTAAACGGGTCAGGGCAGGTCCGCGGGGGGTGGTCGCGGACGAGGCCGGGTAAGCGGGTGAGGGGGACCTCACCCCGTGTGCTGAGGCGATAAGCCTATAGCACTTTTTGCCTTTATGTGGGTGCGCGGCCTTCAGAGCTACCGAGGTGGGACTAAATGTCCCACCCCACTTTGGCGCCTGCAGCTGAGAAAGCTGCAGGCAGTCGCGGCTGCTGTGAAGCCTTCACCCCAGCTGCAGGCCTGAGCAGCTGTGTGGGAGCGAAGTGCGCATCCTGGAGAGTCAAGCCTGGGCAGAGCGAAGCTGCAGCTGCAGGCGGAAGAAGCTCCACCTGCTCAGCATTGGCGACGGAGGGCGGGTAACCTGTTCACATCAATACGGCCCTTCGGCCCAATCAGACAAGCGGGGGACCTTCGCCGTGGCACGGCGAAGGTGGTGCGGGGTCTGGCAGGTCGTAGGGCAGCGTGCAGGGGCTGCCCTAGGTCGGACTGTGGCTGGGGGAATGGGTGTGTTCGGGGGGTCTTCAGGTGGCGAATGACAGGGAATGAAGGGGCGGAAGTGGCTCAGCGTGATGAGGCGGAGGTTTTGGGTCGGTCGACGAGTCGTGTGGGGTGGTGGAATGATGGGAGCGAGTCGCCGGAGGTTGGCCAGAGATGGAGAAGGTGAGGGCGATAAGGCGCGGTCAAAGGGTGGTTGAGCAAATTGAAGTAGGGAAAAGAAAGAGGGGAGGAAAGGAGAGAACTGTACCTACTTGGAGGGACGAGAGGGGGATGGAGCAGGGCGGTAGTCGTGTCGACTGTCGCCGGAGAAGAAGGTGCCCAGAGCGAGGGGGCGGCGGCGAGGAGAGGGCGGGAGAGCGCACGCTGGGTACGGCGCGACGCGGGAAGAGCGGGCGAAGGCAGCTCTGCTGCTGGTAGTGCGGCAGAGCGACAAGGAGGAGGAGGAAGAACCACCGGAGCTGGAGGGATTCTGCCGGAGTGGGAAGAGAGGAAGGAGGGGGGAGTTTCTCCGTCAGAACCGAGCTGCCCCCGTTGCAGCAGACGGAGGCGGCTTTTATAGAGGTGAGATCAGAGAGGAGGGCGGAGGGAGGCGACGTGCCTCCCTCGCCGGAGGACGTTGGAGATGGAGACGCATACCTTCCATGCGTTCGCACGGGAGGTATGGGCAGTGAAACGGTCGACGACAACTATGACTAGGTTTTGCTATAGCGTTGTAGTATAGCTAGTTATTGCCATCATTTCAAATATATATTTTTTTACTCGGAAAATAAAAGAGTTCCCGAGGTCGAACTCAGGGAGCAAGTCGTATTCTAGAGATATACATGTTCTATTACAAAAATAGAGAGAGAGAGAGAGATGAAAGTTTGGCTTCTCCTTCTTCTCTTCTTTCTCCCTCTTTGGCTTTTGTTCTTCCTGTTCTTCTTCTTCTTCTTTGTCTTCTCTCCTCTTTGGCTTTTGTTCTTCTTGTTCTTCTTCTTCTTCTTTTCTTGCTTCTTGCTTCTCTTCTTCTTCTGCTTTCTGTTTCTTCACTTGGCTGCTCCTTCTCTCTTCTTTTCTTCTTTATCTTCACCTGTCTTCAGGATGTCGTCTGATTTTCCAATCAGACGACTTAACCTGCGGATGCTACAGTGTCGCTTCAGTTCTTACCTGTGCCTGCACGCTCAAGAGTTCAGCATCAGAGGGCAAAACCTACTCTACCCTCCCCCCCCCCCCCCCCCCGCGCGTCTCTCTCTTTCTGAATTCGCTCTTAGGATAGCTCTCGTAGAGCAACCAGGTAATCGGGTACGCGGGTCGTGCCTGGGTCCAGGCCCACCGGCGTGCGGTGGTGGGCGAGGAGTGCAGTCAAGTCGGGTCGGGTCGGCCGGATCCGCGTGATGAGCTCACGGACGGGCCGGGTGAAGCGGTGTGAGAGGGACCTCACCCCGTGTGCTGAGGCGAACAGCTTAAGGCACTTTTTGCCTTTAAGCGCCCGTTCGCCTCAGCGGGTTTCCGAGGTGGGACTAAATGTCCCACCCCCAATTTGGGCGCCCGCGCAGAGGAAGCAGCGGCAGCCGAACTTCGCGCGAGGGTTCGGGCGAGGGCTTCGCCTCAACTGCAGCCTGACACTTCGCGAAGCTACCCCGCGCAACTTGGGAGTCTGATCTGGACGTGGTGTGCCTGGAGCAGCAGGTCGAAGGAGCTTCGTCACTCGTCAATGGCGGCGGCGAGCACAGACCCTGTTTACAACAACACGGCCTCTCGGCCTAATCAGATATGCGGAGGACCTTCGCCGTGGCACGACGAAGGTGGTTGGAGGGTCTGCAGGGGGTGTGGTGGAGCAAAAGGGTCGCCCTAGGTCAAACAGCGGGCGGAGAAGTGGGTGTGTTCGGTGGATCTGCAGAGGGCGTTTGGTGGGAAGTGGAGGGGCGGAAGAGGATCAGGGTGAGGAGGCGGAGGTTATGCACAGGTTGGCGAGCCGTGTGGGGTGCTGGAGCGATGGGAGCAGTTCGCCGGAGTTTGGCCGGAGGTGGAGAAGGTGAGGGTGATTGGTGGGAAATCGGTGGCCACAGTAAGGGCTTTTAGTATGGAAAAGAAAGAGGAGAGGAAGAGGAGAAGTTTTACCTACTAAGCTGGACGAGGAGGGGTTGGCGCAGGCGACAGTCGTATCGACTGTCGCCGGAGAAGAAATTGCCCAGAGGAAGGGGCGACGGCGAGGAGAGGGCCAGAGAGGCGCCAGCTGGGTGCGGCGTGACGCGGAAAGAGCGAGGGAAGGTAACCCTGCTGCTGGTAGTGCGGCAGGGCGACGAGGAGGAGGAGAGGCCGCCGGAGCAAGGGGGCGTCTGTCGGAGTGAGAAGGGAGGAATTGAGGGGGGTGTCTCCGTCAGATCCGAGCTAGGAAGAACGGCGGAGCGACGGGGTATTTATAGGGGCAGAACCAGAGAGGAGGGCGGAGGGAGACGACGTGTCTCCCTCGCCCGAGGACGCCGGAAGTGGAGACCCATACCGTCCGTGCGTTTGCACGGCCGGTATGGGTGGGTGCAGCGCTCAGGGGGGTGTCCCTGCGGTAGCTGACGACGCAGGGTACCCCCCATTGACTTGCCAGGGCCCCTCCCTCACCCTGCACGGCGCCATGCTCCGCGCAAGGTCGCCGGAGCATGGCGCCGCTCAGGTTTTGCAGGAGGGACCCGAACGCAAAGAACGAAGGAGAGTTAGGGGCCGGAATGTGAGGGTTGAAAAGTTGAGGGCCAAAAAGTAAATATATAAGGACCAAAGTGTAAAGTTGGTCAAGAAGGTTTCTTCTTAGGCCCAAGTTTTTATACATGACTAATTAGGACCTAAGGATTATGATGGTGAATTTTATTTCTATATTAACCCTTGTTTGACCGGTCAATTTACGTAAAAATCCAAATTAAGTTGTTAATTGGGCATGGTTCTCAATGTAGGTCAAAATGGGTTCCTAAGGCCAAATTGAAAGTCATAAACCCTAGAGATTATTTTTCTATGAATTTTAGAGGGTTTAGTTGATTTTTACCTTACCTCGAACCACGTGAATTGAAGTGGGTTTGTTTTTAGGGTTACAAGATGTCATTTAATTCCTTGGAGTTGCTGTAGCCCTTATTGAGTCATTTCATCCCACTTTTCTTCTTATTAGGTTATTTTGACCTATGTTTGGACCCTTAGTTACCCTATTTTCAGATCGGATTGGTGAAATTACATTTTTACCCCTTAGTTTCTATTTTCTTTGCAAACTCAGAATCTCTCTGAGCCAAGCCTTTCTAGAGTTATGTAGGAGCTTTTTCTCGCATATCAGGGTTAAATGGTGCCAGTTTAGGGTTTGTGACGAGGTTCTCATCAGGCAGCCGCAGAGATCATGGAGGTGTCCCTGCGACAGCAGACGTCGCAGGGAACCCCCGGTTGTCTTGGCAGAGGGTCTCCCTCACCCTGAGCGGCGCCATGCTCCGCGCAAAGTCGCCGGAGCATGGCACTGCTCAGGGTTTTGCAGGGAGGACCCAAATGCAAAGAACGAAGAAGACTTAGGGGCCAAAATGCGAGGGTTTCAAAAGTTGAGGGTCAAAAAGTAATGGATGAGGACCAAAAGGTAAAGTTGGTCAAAAAGGTCTCTTCTTAGGCTCAAGTTTTTATACATGACTAACTATGACTTAAGGATTCTAATGGTGAATTTTATTTCTAGATTAGACCTTGTTTGACTGGCCAATTTACGTAAAAACCCAAATTAAGTCATTAATTGGGCCTGGTTCTCAATGTAGGTCAAAATGGGTTCGTAAGGCCAAATTAAAGGTTCTAAACCCTAGATATTATTTTTCTAGGAATTTTAGAGGGTTTATTTGATTTTTTATTTTCCTCAAACCTCGTGAATTGAAGTGGATTTGTTCTTAGGGTTACAGGATGTCATTTAATTCCTTAGAGTTGCTGTAGCCCTTATTGGATAAATTCATCCCACTTTTCTTCTTATTAGGTTGGTTTGACCTAAGTTTGGACCCTGAGTTACCCTGTTTTTAGATTGAGTTGGTGAAATTGCATTTTTACCCTTAGTTCTTATTTTCTTCACAAACTCAGAATCTCTCTGAGTCAAGCCTTTCTATAGTTATGTAGGACCTTTTTCTTGCAAATCTGGGTTAGATGGTGCTAGTTTAGGGTTTATGACGAGGTTCTCATCAGACGCCAGGGCTGATTAAGCCTGAAGGCCTGAAAAGTCTAAGTGTTTAAGTTCCTTTTGTATTATTTCCTACTATTGACAAGTTTCTAATGCCTAAGTTCCTTCCTAAATTTTTTTTTAATTTTATTTTATTTAGACTGATTAAATGAGCTCAGGATTGTGCAATTTACCACCCCCTCATGCTTAAGTTGGACAATATCCTCATTGGCAAATACATGGATGCATAGGGGTTCAAAAAGATAGTACCTGAGTGACGTAAAATACCGGATCAGTCCGAATCCCCTGGGTTGCCTCCCAGGAAGCGTTGAGTTTAATGCCTCCAGTTGGGCGGTGCTTCATGTCATCCCTCAACGAGGGTGACACTCTCCTTTGGGGGAACCTGGGCCAAGAACTGTTTCAATCTTTGACCATTAACTGTAAAAGTGTGCCCGATGTTAGGATCAGTGATTTCAACTGCCCCATTAGAGTAAGGCTTAACCACCCGAAATGGTCATGTCCATTTGGACTTGAGTTTTCCCGGGAAGAGTTTTAGGCGGGCATCAAACAGCCAGACTTGCTGGTTAGGCTCAAGGTTTTTCTATGAATGAGTCGGTCGTGGACGGCTTTCATTTTCTCCTTATACAGTCGACTATTTTCAAAAGCGTCCCGACGAAGTTCTTCGAGCTCAGATAATTGGAGCATCCTCTGCGCACCGGCTAACTGGGAATCCATGTTACATTGCTTGACAGCCTAGTAAGCCTGGTGGTCCAATTCGATAGGAAGATGGCAGGCTTTGCCAAAGACCAGAGGATAAGGTGACATGCCTATCGGGGTCTTGAAAGCGATCCTGTATGCCCATAGGGCATCATCTAGTCGTGTGGACCAGTCTTTCCTGTTAGGTCCCAAAGTCTTCTGTAAAATGTTCTTGGTTTGTCTATTTGAAACCTCGGTCTGCCCATTTGTTTGTGGATGATACGGGGTAGCAATGCGGTGGTTCACCCCGTATTTTCTAAGTAAGGCACGGAATTGGGAATGGATAAAATGGCTTCCACCATCACTGATCATGGCCCTGGGTATTCCAAATCGGGAAAAGATGTTCTACTTAACAAAGTCCATGACAGTCCTGTGATCGCATCGATGGGTGGCGACGACTTCAATCCATTTGGAAACATAGTCTACTGAGACTAGGATGTACTCGAAGCCGTTGGATGGTGGAATGGGGACCATAAAATCGATATCCCAAACGTCGAAGATTTCAACAATCAAAATGAGCTGGAGGGGCACTATATCTTTCTTGGTCATGGTCCCTAGCGTTTGGCAGCGTGAGCAAGTCTTGGCAAAGTTGTGTGCATCCTTAAATAAGGACGGTCAGTAAAATCCAGACTGCAGAACCTTTGCAGCTGTTTTCTTTCCAGAGAAGTGGTCTCCACAAGCCTGGTCATGACAGAAGGAAAGCACACTCTGGACTTCGTTCTCGGGGATACACCTCCTGATGATCTGGTCGGCGCAGAGGCAAAACAGCATGGGATCATTCCAGAAATAGTGCTTGGCCTCAGCCAAGAACCTGTCCTGTTGCTGTCTGGACCAGCTGTGCAGGGTTTGTCCTACAACTAGGTAGTTGACGTAGTCAGCATACCATGGCAGTCTCTTGACTTGCACAGCCAGAATGTGTTCATCGGGGAAGGCGTCAGATAGAGGTAGGGAGGGTCCAATGTGGTCTGGATGAAGTCTAGACAAGTGGTCAGCCACCACATTCTTCAATCCGGCCTTGTCACGGATTTCCAAGTCAAATTCCTGCAAAAGCAGGATCCATCTGATGAGCCTGGGTTTTGCGTCCTTCTTGGCCAACAGGTGCCGGGTGGCTGAATGGTCAGTGTAAAAAGTCACGTGGGATCCCAGCAAGTATGATTGGAACTTTTCAAGTCCAAAGACTACAGCGAGCAACTCTTTCTCTATAACCGTATAATTTCGTTGGGCTTCGTCCAACGTTTTGCTCGCGTAGTAGATCACCACGGTCTTCTTGTCTTGCCTTTGTCCCAGGGTAGTGCCTATGACAAAATCTGATGCATCACACATAATCTCAAAGTCCTGGGACTAGTCCGGGGGCTGAAGTACAGGTGCTGTGAAGACTAAGTCCTGGAGGGTGTGATAAGCCTAGATGCAATTAGAAGACATGTGGAATATGGCGTCGTTGGCTAGAAGGTCGGTCAAGGGTTTGGAAATCTTGGAAAAGTCTTTAATGAACCTTCGGTAGAAGCCAACATGTCCTAGAAATGAGCGAATCTGTCGGACCTAGCCAGGTGGAGGGAGTTTGGAAATCAAATCAACCTTAGCCCGATCTACCATGATGCCCCTATGGGATATGATGTGATCGAGGATAATTCCTTGTTGAACCATAAAATGACTTTTTTCCCAACTTAACACCAGATTAACCTCGATACATCGTTTCATGATTTTCTCCAAGTTGCTCAGACAATGGTTGAATGAATTCCCGAATACAGAGAAATCATCCATAATGACCTCTAAGTATTCACCCACCATTTCTGAAAAATGCCTAGCATGCACGCTAGAAGGTCGCAGGTGCGTTGCATAACCCGAATGGCATTCGACGGAATGCAAACGTGCCGTAAGGGCAAGTGAATGTGGTCTTTTCTTGATCCTCCGGAGCAATTGCGACTTGGTTATATCCTGAATATCCATCCAAGAAGCAAAAATACTTCTGCCCTGCCAATCTTTCAAGGATTTGGTCAATGAATGGCAAGGGGAAATGATCCTTCTTAGTGGCTTCATTGAGCTTCCTATAATCAATACACACCTGCCATGCGGTGGTGGTGAGGGTGGGGATGGATTCGCCATGATCATTGGTGATAACGGTGAGCTCAGCTTTCTTTGGAACCACTTGAGTGGGGCTCACCCAGGGGCTATCGAAGATAGGATAGATGATGTTTACATCAAGCCATTTGATAATTTCTTTCTTAACGACCTCCTGCATGTTTGGGTTTAAACATCTCTGCATCTGGAGGGAGGGTCATGCCCCGTCTTCCAGGTAAATCTTATGGGTGCAATAGGTGAGACTAATTCATCTTAAGTTAGAAATGGTCCAACCAATGGCAGCCCGATGTTATGAAAGGGTCGCGATCAACCTAAGTTCCTGATCCTTGGTTAGATGAGAATTAATAATCACCGGGAAGGTCTGGTCAGGTCCTAGGAAGACATATTTGAGATTCTCGGGTAATGGCTTAAGTTCAGGTGCAGGTGGAACCACAGTTGATGGAAAGGGAAAGGGCGGGAGTTGATCAACATCGATCTCCTCAAATGGTGTTGTGTGATCGTACTCAGCCTTATAGAGGTCCACGGGTAGTGATGGTGACGAGTCAGAACAGTCATTACGGGTTTGGTGGTTTGATACAGAACTAAGGGTGAGGCATTCCTCGATCAGAGTTTCTACGGGATCATGTTTCTCAACGCAATTGCAATCAAAAGACTTTGTCGCCCAGAAGATATCCAATTGCATTTTCCTGTCTCCGAAGGCGATTTCCATATATCCCGTGTCACAATCAATGTTTGCCTTAGCTGTAGCTAAGAAAGGTTTGCCTAAGATTATGGGTGTGTTCTGTAATTTTTCAGGGACTTCCATGTCGAGCACCAAAAAGTCGACCGGGAAATAGAAGTCCTTGACCCGTACAATCATGTCCTCGACAACCCCCTTAGGGGTTTTCACCGATCTATCAGCCAGCTGGATGGTGACAGGGGTTGGTGTCAACTCTCCGAAACCAAATTGGTGGTACAGGGTTGTTGGAATCAGATTGATAGAAGCACCTAAGTCCAGGAGCGCTCTATCAAATGTCATGTCCCCGATATTGCAGGAAATCAGGGGCGCTCCTAGGTTAATTCGCTTGAGCGGAAGGTTGCTTGATATTACGGAGCTTGCTTGTTCGGAGAGCACAGCCTTCCTAGGTGCTTCAGGTCTCGGCTTACGTTTGGGTGTATAGGCATCCTTTAAAAACTTGGCGTAAGCTGGGATGTGCTTGACAGCTTCGAGGAGCGGAATATTAATCTATACTTGCTTAAAGATCTCCAAAAGCTCCTTAGTTTCCACAACATTCTTCTTTTTCTTGATTGTTTCCATGGCCTCAAGGTAGGGTGTCTGAATGTGGATCGGGTCTATTTCTGGGCCCTTGGTTGGTGCCTCTTCCAAGTCGGGTATTTCAGCAGGTGAAGTCTCGGGGAGAGTCAGCCATTTGGGATCCTGGGTTTTGGTGCCACTTCTCAAGGTCACCGCATTTGCAGAGGCATTGGGGCCATAGGTTGATCCTTGAGAAGACGAGGACGAAGAAGCACCAAACCTAGGGGGTGTTTGCCGGGCTGGCTAAACCATGTGAGCCTGCCCAAGATTGCCTTGGAACCCTTGCGAATTGGGGCCCCTGTTAATTATGTTTCACAGGTTCGGTTGTGGTTGGGAAGGTAGGGATCCTTGTTATTTACAGTCCAAGAGTTGGCTTAACTATCCCTTTACCGAGGCCATTTTCTCCTGATGTTTCTGGTTCATGTTAGCCATCATCTTTATTAGGGTGTCCATTTGGTTTTGTGGGGGAGGAGCCGCCCTATTCTGATTATATTGGGGTCTAACTGGTGGTCCTTGCTGATAGGGGGCAAGTGTGGCTGCTGGTTTGGCCTGGGCTGGTTTTGGAATTGCGGTGGTTTCTGGTTTGTCCAACTAAAGTTGGGGTGGTTACGCCAGCCAGTGTTGTAAGTGTTGGAGAAAGGGTCAGGTTTCTCATAACCTTGGACAGCTTGTACATCTTCAAGGATAGCCGATGTTGATGGAGAGGGAAGAGAGTAATCAAGGGTTGAGGAAGCAAAGGTCCCTCCCTGGAAAGTGGTCAGGGGTTGTTCCAGGTTCAGTTGGGTTAAGGGCTGGACCAGGTCAACATTATGTGCTCCCTTTGCTAGGGAGAAGGTCTGTAAGGGGTTCCTAGTCTGGTTCAGTAGCTCATCAATCTTTTTGTCCACCAATTCCACCCGTTCTAGTTTCTTGGCAATGATGTCCATGTCAACCATTCCAGAATTTGCTTGTACCTCATAAATCCCACCACGGGGTTGACTGGATCTGTTGAACTGGGCCATGAAGGCATTGTTGAGCAAATTCTCGCTCATAGACTCAAAGAGCTCAAACGCGCTCTCCTCGTCCTTGTTCAGGAAGTTCCCTCCGCATGAGGCATCGACGAAGTTCCGTAGGTTGCTGTCCAGACCATGGTAGAAAATCTGGGCCAATTGTCACCTTGGTACTTCGTGGTGTGGGCATTTCCTTAAGAGTTCATTGAATCTTTCCCACGCCTCATGGAACTGTTCCCCACCCTGGAGTGTAAAGGTAGTAATAGCTCTTCTGAGGGCATTGGTCTTTCCTATGGGGAAGAATTTCTTTGAAAATGAACGCCTCAGTTCTTCCTAGGTGGTGATGGGTCTACCTAGGGTTCTAAGCCAATGAGAAGCCTTGTCTCTTAACGAGAAGGGAAACATCTTGATTAGAATAATGTCGAGGCTAATGTTCCTAGGTTCACAGTTCGTGCTATGCGGTCAAGATCCTCTAGATGTTGGAAGGGGTCCTCATTTGAGCTTCCATGAAAGTGGCTCTGGATCAGACTTAAGACATTCGGTTTCAGCTCAAAATCATCTTCCCCTTCGGGGATCCTAAGGTGTGGCTCGACTCTAATAGCGGAGGGGTTATAAAAATTGCAGAGGGGCCTCGGTTGATCTTGAAATGGTGGTACATCGAGTGGTGGTTGCCCTTGTGTGCCTTGGAAAGGTGGTGGTGGTTGTTCTTGTGGGTTCTGTAACCGGTGTATGGCTTGCATGAAGGTGTGGATTTGTTGTTGCTGAAGCCGGTGGTTTGCATTAATTTGGGCTTAGATGATGGCCATTGTGTCTGGTGGAGGTTGATCCTCAGCCTCATCTACCCTAGGTTCAGCCATGTTCCTAACTGAATCACGTCGCCTAGATTCCTGCCCCAAAACAAACAACTCGGGATGCAGTGAGCGTCTCCCGTGCATACACTAGAGAAGAACAAGAGGGGATGCGGAGAGCGACAGATGCGAGAAATGTGTTCAATCAAGCAAACAAGCCTAGTCCTTATGGGATATTCCTTAGGAGACCTAGAAATCTCACAAAGGGTGATTAAGTCTGTAAGCACTAGACTCCCCTTTCCAAGGCTAATCTGGCCAAGTTGATTACGAGGGGATTGCAGGGAAGGTTCTTCCTTTGGCTTGCGCCTCCGGTTCCGTAGACCCCACAACCGCAATCGTTTGAGACTGCCCCGCATCCTAGTCACCAGATTCTACCAAGGGAATGAAAGCCAAGTGCTCAGCGAACAAAACCTCACCTTTCGAGACTTAACTCAGTCCTGCCTAGGGCACGTCTACTCAGTTTTAAAAGGGCTAGGATAGTGCTTGTGCTAAGGTTATGTGATGAGGCGTTGATTGGGGTGGTACCTCTTAATTTTCCACTTTCAATGTGTGTGCTTCTATCAAAACATGGTTTTCAAGCAAGGATTAAGATGTGGTGTCTTTTAGTGTTTCATCCTTACTTTACTGTCTTTTAGGGTTGACGTGTCTTAATGTTTTCAGACAAGTTTCAGTGGGCACGTCAAGTTTTGCACACAATTTGGTGAAAGTAGATTTCCTTTTATTGTGTAAAGGCTCTAAAACCCTAATGTACTCATCCTAATGATCATGCAGCTTCTATTGGATGAGTCAGTTTTAGGGTTGAGTGGTGCGGCCCAAGTCAATTCACGGTGGCTTCGCAAATGCCACTCAAAAAGAGAAAAGAACACTCTAAGAATTTATTCAGAATGTTACAGTGTACATTTTTTTTTATGGGGTGATGTGTTAAGGATGTGGGTCAAGCAATCATACACCACGCCAATTTTTTTTTTAATTTTTACAAATTTTTTTTAGTTTTTCACGCAAGCAAACAATCATAAGCGAAGAATTACTCACTATCGGTCATTGTTGCACCTACTCCCTTGTTACCGTCATGGGATGCGTCACTTCGCCGTCCAAGCACCGAATTCTTGCAACCATCAAGTAAAAAGGAAAACAGGGCATTAGACGATGTGAGAATGGATGTGGAATGGAAGTGACAAAACAAATCCATTGCCTCCCCGGCAACAGCGCCAAAAGCTGGCGTGCGTTCGTGCGTGTGTATTAAAAAGTGTCGTTATAGTCACACTTGCAACATCGGTTTTAAAGTAGGAAACGGAGGTGACTCCAAGTGTCGGTCTCAGGGAGGCGTGAAAATCTGATTTTGCTTATCACTTGTCATGGAAATCGTGGAGTTTTGCTTGCAAAAGGTGCGATTGAAAAGCAAGAGAGAGATAGAGAGAGAGATTAGGGTTAGAGTCGTTTCTTGCTTGATCATGCAACTTAAACAGGAAATAAAGTAAACAACTGAGCGGAAAGTAACTTCATTAATCATGCAGCTTTAGTTCACAGATTACAACATTAGATACATGCTTAAACATAAGTAAAGAAAAACTTAAAAGAGAGGAAGAGAGAGAGGGGGGGAGAGCGGCGAGGTAGCCATGGCGGTGGAGAAGGCTTCGTCGGCGGCTCGTCATCTCCGACTATTACAAGAGGGCCTAAAGCTAGCTAAGAGGGGGGGTAGAGAAGTTGCAAGGGAAGTGAAAGCCTTGAATGAGTGGTTGGAGGGGGTTTAAATAGGGAGAAGGGCTTTCTAAAAGAAGAAAGGGTTTTAGCAACGTCCGGGACGTCGCTAAAACCCTTCCAAAAGCGTCAGTGAAGCCCCTCAGCCCGTCGGTCACACGCCCGCGTCGTTCTTCTTCGCGCCCGATCCGTGGCCGCTGTGTGAGAGCCGTCCGATCATCCTCCCTTGGGCGCGCTTGGATCGCACCTCGGGTGCACGGGCGTCGTCGCCCGACGTGCGCGCGTGCATGGGCGCTCGCTGTCTGAGAGCACGCCACGTGGCGCTATCTCGACCGCCCGCTGCTGATCGGGCGGCCCAATTTTGCTGCATGCCTCTTCTTCTTCAATTTCTCGCACCGCACGGCTCGAACCCGCGTCACGTGCGTGCAGGCGTGCGTGCAAACTGTTGCGCCACGCCCGCTACTTTGTCGCGGCGATAGCGGCGGGCGCGCAGTTCTCGGCAGTCCGATCGAAGATCGACTGCCGAGATTTGATCCCAGGTGAAGGAGGAAGCGGCGCGCAGTGAGCGGCGGGCAACATGGCGCAACGAGGGTCGTTGATCATCAGATCAACGGTCAGAAATTCTTGGCTCCATTGTAAGAGCTCCGGATGTCGGATTTGGCCGATCTTGAGTCCGTTGGACTCCATTCGTCGTTCTGAATCCATACGTGTGGTCCGATTGCTCATCTAAGGGCTGCTTTGATAAGTGCTTACACAAATGGCCATTAATACAGTTTTATAAGCAATCTTGGTATATGATGCATGCAATGCTCCTATTCTACTTATGTTGTGCCTTTTATTCTTAAGATGGGCCCTATTTAACAGAATTATCACCCGCATATGCAGTGTTATCAACTACCGATAGCTGAATCGGGTTACCATCAAGAACAAGTACCCGCTGCCTCATATCGACGACCTCTTTGACCAGTTGAGAGACGCTACAATGTTCTCTAGGATAGTTTGAGGTCAAGCTACCACCAATTAAGGATCAAGGAGACTGACGTCTCCAAGACAGCTTTTTGTACTCAGTACGAGCATTACGAGTTCTTGGTCATGCCGTTTGGGCTGACCAACGCCTCCACTGCTTTCATGGACATGATGAACCATGTTTTCAGACCGTACTTAGACCAGTTTGTGGTGGTGTTCATCGATGACGTCCTAGTCTACTCACAGGATCAGGCGCAGCATGGACAGCATTTATGTATAGTCCTGGATACCTTGAGATGACGCAAGTTGTATACCAAGTACAGCAAGTGCAAGTTTTGGCTGAGACAGGTGACTTTCTTGGGCCACGTGATTTCAGGAGACGGATTGGCCGTGGATCCAACCAAGGTTGAGGCTATGCTCAGGTGGGAGAGACCATGAGTAATGATAGAGATACGCAGTTTTCTGGGACTGGAAGGCTACTATCAGCGGTTTATCAGAGGGTTCTCTCAGATCGCGCATCCTATGACTCAGCTGACCCCGAAGGACGTGCCCTTTTCCTGGACCGACGAGTGTGAGGCGTGCTTTCAGGAGTTGAAGAAGAGACTGACTTCAGCTCCTGTACTTACCATCCCAGACGGTAGTGGTGGGTTCGTGGTTTACACCGACGCATTGTTGCAGGGGTTGGGTGGTGTGCTCATGCAACAGGGTCACGTTATCGCTTACGCTTCGCGGCAACTAAAGCCCCATGAGCTTAACTACCCTACCCATGACTTAGAGCTGGCAGCAGTTGTCTTCACGCTAAAGACATGGAGGCACTACCTGTATGGTGAGACATTTGAGATCTTCACAGACCACAAGAGCCTCAGGTACCTATTTGACCAGAAGGAGCTCAACCTGAGATAGAGACGTTGGTTAAAGCTCCTGAAGGACTACGACTGCAACATCTCCTACCACCTAAGGAAGGCTAATGTGGTGGTCGACACCTTGAGCTGGAAGGCGCCCGCCCACTTGGCCAACTTACAGGCACAAAGTTGGAGACTCATGGAGGAAGTGGGTAGTTGGCGACCCCGGGAGTCACGGGGGTACTGTGGGGCAGTGACAGTGACGCGATAGGCGCGGCCAAAGCTGATAGACCGCATCCTTTCTGGATAGATGACCGATCCGTACTTACAGACACTGCAAGACAGGGTGTTGACAGGGGACCCAGGAGACTTTTCCTTCTCAGACGAGATACTACACATGAGGGGATGTTTATGCATTCCTAGAGATGAGGAGCTATTGAGAGAGCTCCTGACCGAGGCACATGAGTCCCGATTCACCATACATCCCGAAAATACAAAGATGTATCATGATCTGCGATGCGACTTCTGGTGGAGAGAGATGAAGCCGGATGATGGTGAGTTTGTCCAACAGTGCTTGGTATGCCAGCAGGTGAAGGTCGATCACCAGAGGCCTGTAGGGCTGTTACAACCACTTCCTGTGTCAAAGTGGAAGTAGGAGAGCATCACCATGGATTTGGTGGTCGGTCTACCAATTACCCGGCGGGGACACAACTCAGTTTGGGTGATAGTAGACCGGTTGACGAAGACGGCACAGTTCCTGCAGTTACAAGTCACCTTTGGGCCAGCCCAACTAGCAGAGAAATAAACCAGAGATGTGGTGCATCTGCACGGAGTCCCTCACGAGATCGTATCTAACAGGGATGCTTGTTTCACTTCCCAGTTCTGGGCAGAGTTTCAGCAGGCATTGGGGACCCGTCTGAGGTTTAGTACCGCCTACCACTCCCAGACCCCAGACCAACAGGCAGTTAGAGCGCACCATACAGACACTCGAGGACTTCCTACGCGTTTGTGTCCTAGACTGGAGAGGCTCCTGGGAGAAGCATTTGCCCTTGGCAGAGTTTGCATACAATAACAACTATCATTTGAGCATCGGCGTGGAGCCTTACGAGGCTCTGTACGGGAGGAGGTGTACCGCACCCTTGAATTGGGTCGAGGTGAGGACCAAGTGGGAGGTTGGCCCCAGGTTGATCAGGCAAAGTCAGGAGGTGATAGAGCGGATTCACAGATGACTCCGCGTTGTCAGGAGCAGGCAAAAGAGCTATACCGATAGGAAGCGCAGAGAGTTGCAGTTCGAGGTTGGGAATCACGTCTTCCTCTGTGTTTCGCCCATGAAGGGCTTGGAGCATTTTGGGGTGAAAGGGAAGCTTGTGCCGAGGTTTGTGAAACCCTTTAAGGTCTCGGAGCAGGTAGGACCCGCTGCTTACCGGCTTGCCCTTCCCCCCAACTTTTTGGAGTGCACGACGTGTTCCACGTATCCAACCTCAGGAACTACGTCGCCGATCTCAGCCACGTTCTGTGCCACAAGAGCGTCAAGGTAGGAGATGACCTGACCTATCACGAGAGGCCAGTATAGATACTAGACAGAGCCATTCGGAGTCTGAGACAGAAGCTGGTATCACTGGTGAAGGTCTTATGGAGAAGACAGCGATACAAGGAGGTAACTTGGGAGCCTGAGGCGAAAATGTGAGAGCAGTACCCGGAGCTTCTTACGGGTATGTCTTTTCAGACCAACTTTGGTTCTCTTTAAGTTTGTTATGTGCTTTTACGCTTCTTTTTCTGTGCCCTACTTGACTCAAGTTTCGGGGACAAAACTTCCTTTAAGTTTGTTATGTTGAAATGACCCGCCACTCTTGGATTGGATAAGACGTCTGGAGTATGCATCAAAGGTCTATCTAGACGTCTAGATTGATGGTCGGACGTCTGAAAGTGGGGAAAACTGCATGTGCTTTTTCTTTTCGCGTGCATGTGACATGCATGCATTTTCTCTTTCCTCCGACCTCCTCACTCGAAACCCTTAACACCTTCTATTTAAACCCAATCCCCTCCTCCCTCTCAATCACCACAGCCTCCACCTTCACCCCTTAGCATCTGCCCCTCCCCGTCCTTTGTAGCCACGAGGGGAGAAGAGAAGCTCGTGGGCGGAGGAGAGGGAGAGAGGGAGAGAGTGTGAGCGAAGAAGGAGAGAGCTCGGGGAAGCTCGAGTGCGCACGGCCGAGAGCTTGTGCAAGGAGAAGAGTCGTGTGAGGAGGAGGAGCTCGCGAAGGGGAGCTTCGCGACCTTCTGAGGCTATTGGCGCAGCAGCTACAGGCGACGCAGAGGAGTCTGCACGGAGAAGAAGCTTGTGGGAGAGTTCTTCATACTGGATATTTTCCAGTATCAGACGTCTGGAGCATCTCCTAGGCATCTAGAGTAGCAGAGGGATGTCCGGAGCTGAAGCCGGATGTCTAAAAGCATGCTTGGTGCCAAGGTACGTGTTTCTTCATGGTTTCCGGCCATGCAGGCCTTACTGCAAGAGACTTTTAGTCATTTTTGGCTCTGCGTGTGCGTACGCAGGTGCAGAGCGTTGGAAAGGTGCACAGTATGCCCTTCGAGATACTTTTGGACGTCTAGACACATTGCCAAACATCTGATTGTACCCCCAGATGACTGGAAGGAGAGTCCGACTTCTG
The DNA here is from genome assembly GCA_037157565.1 of Thalassia testudinum. Lineage (NCBI taxonomy): Eukaryota > Viridiplantae > Streptophyta > Magnoliopsida > Alismatales > Hydrocharitaceae > Thalassia > Thalassia testudinum. The sequence goes on from JAZHRO010000059.1 coordinate 44,483,460, forward strand.
GGACTTCCCTCAGACGATTGCAGAGGGGTTCGGACATCTGAGGAAGCCGTAGGAAAGAAAGGGTGAGTTCTTACATCTTTTAAGACGTCTGGGCCTAGTCTTAGACATCTGATTTTGGACAGTATGCGTGTTTTTGGCCTGTTTAGGGCTCAAACGGTATCAGATTTCCGCAAACGAAGTACCATTGTTTGACGTTGTTGGTCAATTGTATAGGTCTCTAGCCAGTTGAATACATGGGGCTTGTGGAGGCAACAGGTCCTGCGGTTCTAGCCCCCATTTCTCTCGTGTTTCTCGGTAGAGTAGTTTGCTTTAATATCAAGTTTTAATCAAACAAAGTGCATGTTTAGAATAGCTTAGTTGAACCCTCGGACGTGAAATGAATCCTAGAGCAGAAGCGAACGAATGTTGCTTGAGCTACACTATTTCCTTGAGAATCATGTTAAACCAACTTGCTAGCAATTGTATTAGTTTATTGATGTGATGCTTTTCTCAGCTAGCAAAACACGAGCTGCCTGTTATAAGAATGAAACCTAAAATTTGAATAGTGAGATTGGAATGTTGGAAAATGGAACAAAAGGAATACAAGCATGAACCCTACAGGGAATTCGGAGAACTTCTACATATGGAAAGAACTTAGTAAGTAGACGGGAAGTGAGATGGCCCTTGTGTACACGGTACCAAGGAGAGCAACTGTCCCTTTAGTGTAGAGGGGAGCTTGTCGCCCCTTTTGGGTTGAGACCCAAGGTTAGGCCTAGTCACTCTACATCGACTTATGTTTGGCCCTCGTGTACGTGGTACTGAGGTGAGCTACTTAGTGTAGGGAGGGTGCTAGCCGCCCCACGGGGCCCAGGGTCAGGACTAGCCACCCTACACCGACTCTTGTTAGGCCCACGGGGCAAACCAAGATAGTTGGACGAGGGTATGCAGATTGTGGAGGGGCGAGACTCCTGTTCTGAGAGGGCAAGGCCTTGTGTTGTTCCGTACTATACCTTTAGGTGTACCCGCTAGCGGAAATGACTGATCGCGTGCCAATGCGGGATAGCTACCCATGCGCTTATCGCGCATGCCGTAGTCACCACTACATCGCGAACGTGACCTCGAAGTGGTTGACTGGGTGTAGGATTACCATGGGGGACTCTCCCGGCCAGAAGAGCACCACATGTACATCCTACATCATGGAAAAGACTAGAGTCAAAATCATTCCCATGAGGAACAGACCAGATCAAGAAATGACCAGTTTCTAAGAGAATAAACGAATAAGAACCACTTAGTTGAGCTAAATGGAATTGAATAATAAATTAGTTGCCTGTCATAAATTAAATTACATATAAATGATTTACCTATCACTCTACTCAGTGTTAGCTGACTACGAAGTTCTATAACCTTGTTTAGGTCAGGAAGTTAAGCAGCCAGCACCACCGGCTGCAGAGGGAGTTGGGCTCAGTCGAGCTCAGCCTTAGCTGTTGATGTTTTTTGTTCCAGTACACTTCTTTTTGTAGTAGTGAGTATTTTTGTTATATGTAATACTATTTCAGTTACTTTTCCGCTGTACTTTCCGCTGACGTTGTTGTGATGGCATGTAATATTATGAGACAGTTCGTTCTGTTTCCTTACTGTCCCTTATTATTATTCTTCTTAGTTACATTGTATGTGTGATTGTGGAATATCATCTGCTTTTGGTTATTTCTCGTTGGACGTCTAGGTCTTGGGATTGTCGAAGCAGACCGGTCTCGGGTCCTGTAGGGATTTGGAATTTGGTCGTAACAATAGGTGACATAAAGGTGGTGGAAGCAAGCATCTTAAATATGAGGGATAGGTAAAAGTCATGGCAGGTAGATGAGGCTGGGACAGGGTGGGGACAAACTCAAGCTGGGATTGGGTGGGGAGAAACTCAAGTTAAGTCTCCTCATGTCCCTAGGTGTCCTCCCTCAACTCGAAGGTAATCTCACCATGCTCTCTAAAGGCTTTCTTCTTGACTTTCATCTGCACATAAAAAAGCAATTATTTAGTTATAAAGATATAAAAAAATGAACATAAAAAATTTAGGTAGATTAATGAAAGTATAAAACATTTAATGAATGATTTATACAAAAAAAATATATAAGAAGATGAACTATAAAGTACATAAAATAACTGAAAGTACATTTAAGTGAATGAATGAATTATAAAGTACATACGAAATATTTAATGAATGAACGTATCAAACATTTAAGTAAAAATGCACATGATCTATACACATGAACTAAATGAATGATATATGAACAATATATAGAAGAGATGAATGAATTATACATGTTCATGTAGAATGAAGTATACCTTGTATATCAATGTCCCACTTATCCTACTTGTGGAAGCTCTTAGTAGGCTTCAAGTTTTAAGTTATGGTCGTTATCATTTTGTACATCATAGTAATGTCACGGCATTATTCTAATGGATATAATTCATCCATTTCTGCTATTATCGTGCTTATAGAAGACCTGTGCTACTTGGCATGCTAATGTGAATGGTTTAGATGTATGAAGAATTCAACGGTTCTTATTTAAACTTGCAAGATCGTGCTTATTGTTTAACTTGAAACACATATTTTTAAAAAATATTAAACCAATTGCACTTAAATAGGACTACCCTGCAGTCGTGTCTGAAACTTATCTTCACAATCTCTACAATTTACCTGTAGTAACTATCATAGCCAGCACTTAAGTCACAATTGATAACACTAGCTTGTTGCGTAGCCTTTGTATTATCTACTGATTTACTTTCAATATGAATCTATATATTATGTACCCAAAATGATAATGTCTATAGCTTATAATGTTGCTTGAGCTATTATATCAAAATCTTCTACCAATCATGGATCATTGTTTTTTCTTCATTTCATTTACACGTTGTCTAAACCATTCAAGGAAGTGTAGTTCATGTGTAGATAGATGTGAGAATTGTTTGCATTTATTGTTGAGAAGATCGATCTTTGAAATCTACTTCGGTATGTACAATTGTATTAATTGTTAATCATTTTCATATATTTGTTTTTATTCTATGTAGAAGATTTACCTTCCTCTAATATCAAACATATACAGACCATCTTATATATTCTCATTATATCCTCCATCATAATTTCTTTTAAGTCAATTAAATTAGTTATTTGGATCATCCATTTACATAGTGCAAAAGTTTATGCATTATTCCACAAGATATCTTTTGGCAATTAACTTTTCTAGCTTAGCCTTGTTCAACATGTAACCTTTCAACTTCTTTAAGATGCGTTCTACTTGACACCTTTATTTGAATTGTATAGGTCCAATAATTCTCGTTTCATTTACAAGATGAAGCTTGAGATGTATCATAACGTTAAAAAAGGTTGGAGGAAAATTTTGATTTATCTTGCACAGTTTGATGACAATCTATTTATTCAGTAGTCTAACATTTCACAATCCAATGCCTTTGAACATATGGCTTTGAAAAATCGACTCATTTTGGTAAATGAATTGACTACTGGATCAGGAAGCACTCTAAGAATTGCTAGTGGAACAATATTTGCATGTAGACATAAGAACGGATGAGTTTTTCTCACAGCTTTCATGGTGTGTAAGTGAAGTTTAGAAGAAGATATATGGGTTATCACAAACCATTACAAATTACATGCTCGAATATAGTATTTTGGTCATGGATAAATCCATTTATATACCTTTTGCATGTACATAAAATCTTCTCATTCAAATCTCCTCGTTTGGGTTACTTTTTATTATCATAAAAGGCTCAATCAAGGAATAAAAACGCTCCATTCTTATCTTGGTAGTAATCTGAATAGTTCAAACCAATTAAAGACTTGTCTATGGTAACCTAAAGTTCAAAGTAAATCACCCACAAATTAGAAAGAGGCAAGAACAATATATGTATTTTGATTATTATTTTTACTTACTAACCTATCCTCGAAGATTTGATCCCAACGTTACTTGTTATATGTAATTCACGTCTGGAGAAATTTCGATAGCATCTCCCATCACTTCTCCAGCATACCCTAAGACTAACCTTAACTTGATTAATTTAATGACCACTTAAGAGTGCTTTAGGAACCTAGCTAAGATTAGTTAGTATATTAGAGAAGAGTGGGAAGATGTCAATGAAATCTCTCCAAATATAGGTTACATGTAACAAGTAATATATAAGTTGTAATCAAATCTTCAAGGACTCGTTATTTAGATCTCTTCCGAACTAGGGACAATCAATTCTTATAGTATATTATAAAAACAACACATTATATATACATGTGAGGTATACATATATTAACATATTATCCATATAACATAAATACAAATCTTGAATGTGTAGATATATTGACACAATTTCACCCGTTACCCCAATTTTTATCCTATGAGTTAAAATATTTATTGTTTGTTTTAAGGTACATTGACATTTATTTAAGTGAATATATTTTTAAAGTAACAATAAAAGAAATCCAACATAAATAACTTTAAACATGCATCAAACGGAAGTCCCGTACGAAAACATCTAACATATTGAAAATCCAATTAACATCAAATATATGTTAATTATCACATGATGTGTCTAAGTTCAAAAAAAGTTTGGTAGAATTTTTCCTATATTATAAAATTTTTCTAAATTCTAGATAAGTAAATTGATGTCATAAGAAATATATAGTTAGTACACTCCACATGATCAAAGTATGCATACCTTACGTAACACACATTTACAAATAATACATGGATACATGTCACACTTCAATTACGTAAACATAAATATTTTATTCATAAAATTATATTTCATATCACATAAACAAATTTCATTTATTCACATTTCATTAAACAAAATTAAAGATTTTCCACATTTTTTTTCTCCTTTCCTCTCTTCTCTCGTTGCCTTAACAGAAATGATCTTACTTCTTGTTTAGTGGCAAAATAAATGGAGCAAACATTTTTCTTTTAATCTCCAAATAAAATTAACGATCGAAATCTATTGTTGGCGGTGTAAGCTCTCATTAAAATTAAGTACTGGTTCTTCATCTATGCTATATGTTTGATGTGTTCCTGGGCAGTTGCCAAACCACCATTTTGCTCCAGTAATGATCAATCCTAACCAATGTTTTAGAAATGGAGTTGCCAATCGAATTAGCCCCGTGTGATAGTTGTGGTTTCGGATAGCAGTTTAGAATAATAGGACGGACGATCACGTCAGCATGAAATTATCATTTGCATAAGCCTGAAAAATGTAATAATACAAGACTATTGGTTCACTTTATATTGAGCCAAACGGTATGAAACACGTTTGACTTGCATTCCGCTAAAAAATTAAGATAAAAGATGTGCGCGAAAATGTCACATTTAACGTTTTATTATCATTATGGCCTACCATGGCACCTAACGAGTACCAAAGTAAAAGAAAAAGTTACGAAATCAAATGGTAACATTCTTCGAAATGACTATATATCGAACATCTTATAACAACATGATGCACAAACATCTCAACAATCATGTATACCACGTATATACCATACTCCATTAAACTCAATATATTCTTGTAAATTAAGTAACATGGCCATTCAAGTTCGAACAACTTAGAGATCGGAAGGTTGGGAGGTAGAGAAGCAGAAATGGCAGCAGGAGGGGGGATGAGGTTGAAGGGATAGGAGGTCGCGTAAGAGAGTTATTTTAAATTATGACATTTTCATGATTGAAGATTTTGTGATTTTTTTGAACTCTTGAATCCTATTTAGTTATTAACAAATGTTTTTGAGATATTAGGTGGAATAAAAGAAATATCCTTTGTAAGGACTTTCTTTGTATATGTATTTTAGGTGGATGGTCGCTCGTAAAAGTTTTTTTCCATTTCTTATCCACACCTTGTTCCCCCTCCATTACATGGATGCACAAGGCGCCATCTCCTTTTCCTTGGCTTGCACAGGAAGCCTCTCCCCTCCACGCACACAACACACCACCCCCACACCACCACCCCCCACCCAACCAACCATCTCTTCAACGAAGGGCACCTCCCTCTCCCTGTCCTCTTCAACCCAAGGCACCTCCCTTCTCCTACTTCCCCTTGACACCCTCCCCTCTTCTCCTCCTGCGGGCCTCCTGGAGGGTGACCCTGAAGGCATTGGCGAGCTTGTCAATGCCGGCCTCCATGGTGCTCCTCGACCTCTCGTCGACGGTGATGCCCTTGGCGGACGCCTGCACCATGAGGTGGCTGGTGGCCCTACTCGCCCCTTGGCCAGCGCAGCTCCTCCTCTGCGCCTCCTCTCATTGTCGTCAATAGCCTCTTCGCCTCCTCTCTCCTTCCGACTGCCACCACCTGTACACTTCCGCTGCCGCCCGCCCGCCCGCCTGCATTCTCACTAGTGTTGCTGCTATCGCTCGCACGAAGCGTAGCTATGACTGCAGTGGCTTGGCCAGGCAGTGGTGCGGAAACAACAAGTGTAGTGCGTCCGTTCTTGCTGCTATGGCTCGTTCCTCGTCCACCAGAGATGGGGTACCGTCTCGTCGAGGCCACAAGTGGCCTTGGAGTGTCCCCTCTCTCTATCTCTCCCTCTCTTTTATCTAAAGCCGTAGCCCTAGGTATTTTAATCTGTGGGATTTAGGGATTTTTAGATATGAATTGGGGACGGTTTGGTGAGTATATGATATTAATGTGCCGTTATTTGTTGTTGATGCAAAGGAGTTTGGAAGGGACAATCACCGCATGGAAGAACGAATTCAAGGTAAGGTAGGGATTTCTAGGTTTCCTCTTTCGAGTCCATCTCTTGAATGCCTAGGAGATTTAGAATTATGGTAATTTAGATCGAAAGCTTTGGATTTTTGTGTGTTTAGTTTGGGTCTCTTGTGAATGGTGAATATGAAGGATTCCAGGCATGCTATGGTTAGGCCATGCATGCATGGTTGCAGGATTCATGGGTGGTGAATGCCCATTTAAGGGGTTGCATATATGTGACTTTGCAATCCCGTGTGGAGATTTGAGATGACTATGAGATTCCCTTTGTTTACGATAACTCATAGATATATCTAGATGGTGATTTATGGTTAAATTTGGATCCAATAGATTCAATGAGGTTTGAGGACCTCTATAGAGATAGTAAGTGGTTATAACAGTTTATGAACACCTAGGGAAGCTTGCCAAAAAAAAGAAAAGAAAAGCACAAGTTAGATTATTGTCGTGCTCACTTGTTATTAGGATTTTTAATGATTGAGAATGTCATCTTGTGCCTTGGAATGTAAGAAATATGAATCCAAGCCCTACAAGTTGAGGGAAGGGTTATGCCTAATATGTGACCCCGTCGTCATTCAGAATTTGGTGCTGGGAACATCCAGTACTAGCACTAAACTTTAGTACTGGTATTGGATGGCCATTCCATACCAAAATGACTTGAAATTGGGATATGGGGAAATGACTAGTATCGATGCTAGACATTTGAGACCGATACTGGTTGCCAACCTAGATTAGAATGGATGTTACGACTCAATCTCAGATCCCTACAGGATCCAAGATCGGCTCGCCTCGACTAATCCTAAGACCTAGTCGTCCAACGAGAAATAATCGAAAGCGGAAAATAATTCACACCCACACATGTAATGTAACTAAGTAGAAAGAAAATAAGCGACAGTAAAAGAAACAAAGTAAAAAAGTCTACCAATATTACAGGCCATCACAACTACGACAGAGAAAAGTACAATGGAAAGTAACTGAAACAGTATTAAATAGAACAAAATAATCACTACTCCAACAAAAGCTAGGGAAACAGTAAAAAAACGTAGCTAAGGCTAGGCTCGACTGGGTCCAACTTCCTCTGCAGTCGGTGGTGTTGGCTACTCAACTCCCTGACCTGGACAATGTTATAAAATTTTCGGAGTCAGTGAATGTTGAGTAAAGTAGTAATTTAGCCATTTATATGTAATTGAGATAAGCTATTCATTAATGCAATTAAGTAACTATCCACTTTCATTTAGTTCAACAAAGTACTTCTAATTTGTTGTTCCTTTATTCACTTAAATCATTTCTTGATCTGGCATGTTCCTCACGGGAACGATCTTGATTGCAGTCTTTTCCATGATGTAGGAAGTACACGTGGTGCTCTCCTGGCCGGGAGAGTCTCTCGTGGTAATCCTACACCCAATCAACCACCCCGAGGTCACGATCGCGACGTAGCGGTGACTACGGCACGCGTGATAAACGCGCGGGTAGCTATTCCGTACTGGCACGCGGTCAGTCGTTTCCACTAGCGGGTACGCCTAAAGGTACACCATGAAACAGTACAGGACCTTGCCTTCTCATAACAGAACAGAACAAGGGTCTTGCCCCTCCACAGTCCGAGAGGCAATTATTGATATATATCACTTTCTAAATCCAAAAATATTCTTTTATTCCAAAAATATTGATTTTATTTACAAAAATGAATGAAAGAATCAATGAATAAAAGAATTTGGTTAATTAAATACAAAAGAATGAATGAAAACTCGTTACATGCTTGGAAACAAATGTACATTCACAAGCATTAAAAATTATGTACAACTAATCTATGTTAGTTATTTACAACTAATATAGTTAGGTATAAAAATAGTTAATAATATTTATTATATTAACTCATTATAACATACTAACATCTATAGTAACATATATAATATATATAGTAACATAAATAAGTGTTGCTACGACCTTAGTAAACTATACTCACAACCTAAGGTAAAAAGTATTATCTATACTAACATATAATCCTATATACAGTAACATATATAAATGTCAGTGTAGCCTTAGTAACATATTTACACTACCTAAGGTAAAAACTACTTATATTAACATACATATATATATACAGTGACCAATGTGGTCATCACTACAGCCCTTAGTGTTATATATATACATATAAGAGCTCAAATACATATTAATTTATATAGACTATCAGTATACATTATTTATTTATAGTATATACTATTTATAGTTATACTTATTATCTATTATATATAGGTATACACACACATACAGATGCACACACACATATATACACACTACTTATGCACGTAACACACAATTCACTAACACACACACCACACTAAGGCACATGTACAAGGAGGCTAACACTTAGCCAAATTCAGCCTTCGCTTCTCTTTTCTCACAAGCACAACACATAGGGGGACTTTTTAACACTTAGTTGATTTTTAGCCATCTTGTCCTCTCTTTAGACAGGTTCATAAGCCGGTTCAGATCGATTTTTAACCCAAAAATTGATTTAATTGGTAGGTGACCTTTTTGAGGGATACACAGCACCCATTATTGGGTGGGACTAAACCTCTACTAAGGTCACTCTAGTTCATTATTAGGTGCGTTACATCCTATTTACAACTTGTTATTGGGCCCACACAAGTCCACACACAGTGCACAGCACCCGACCTAGTGCATCGCACCCAAAGTCTCATGCCAAAGCTCGTATCAGTATCAGTATCAAAAAAAGTAATGGGTATGATGTATTGCAGTCGGCGCATATGACGACTAGGCAATCAGAAACACAAAACATTAATAATTTGCACTATCTGCTCTCAAGGCCACGATGTGGCGCTAACGAATGCGCCATAGACGCTGTTGGCTACGCATAGAGCTATTTTGATTTAGTGATTTTGGCCCTCGAATTGAGGGTCATAATTTATTATAAATTAAAAATAAATTATGAAATTTAAAGCCCTTACATAAGGCTACATAATTATGCAATTACTTTACATAAGTAAGTTAGTTTATTATTTAATTAAATTAGCTAAAGTCTACCGTTTTTACAAGTTAAACTAAGTTTAATTTGCCAATTACAGTATAAATAAATTAATTAATTGTCAAATTAACTTAGTACAGTATTAAGATACATAATAAATTATTTATTACATATTTTACTTATATTTTATAAGCTTTGTTTTAATTTATATATATTTAAATACATGTTTTAATTAGTTATACATATAAATGAACTACAGATACTAAAATACAGTATAAATATGATATAAATAACTTGAAAATACTTATTATAATATAGTACAAGTATACATTATAAGTTATTTTAGTATTAACTTAATTTACTAATTTATTCTATTTTAACTTAATAAATTACCTAGTTAACTTAATAAATTAATTATTTACTTTATATATAAAATTAAATTATATTGCAGGTATAATATGATACATAATACATATTTAAATACATATGTACAATATTAGGTATAAATATGTACATTTAACTATGTTTATATAATTACTTAGTTATTATACAATTAAGTTATATAAATTAATATATAATAATAAAATAAAGTTATATATAGATTATATTACTCTAAATACTTATTTTACTATATAGAATACATACATAAGTTATTTATAGATATTTTACATAAATTATATAATATTTACGTATATTTTAGGTTTAATTCGTATATACAAGTATATACATAGTATTTTTAGGGTTTTTTAGGGTTTTTATGTTTTGTTATAGGTTTTATATATTTAGAAGAGATAAGGGAAGAGAGAGAAAGAAAGATATGAGGGAGAAGAAGATGTTTTCGTTGTTTTTGAAGTTGATGTCTTTTATTAAATTTCAAGGTATACTGAACCGTCGACTAGTATGTTCTACCAAGATGGGGGTTCAGAATACCTTGAAACATGGCATGCACTTAAAAATATACCTAATCTTGACCAAGACAAGTTTATTTCATTTTTTTGAAATTTTTTTACAATTTTTATTTATTTACAAAGTTCATCATTTTAGGCCTTTAAGAGAGTTTTAAAATGAACCTAGGGCCTTGAATTGGGTTCTAGTGGTTGGGAAAGTGGTTAAAGCTTCTCAAAACAGTTAGCACACTAGTTGAGACATACAAGAGCAATTAAACTTGACTCCTGCTATGATTTCATTAAATCTCAAATTTTGGATAGATTTTCACATATAGATAGCTGACAAAGAAATGTAAGGGGGATAACAAGCAATCCAAGTCAAATTAAAATCCATCTCAAATACATGAATGCTTGTATGTGAAAAACAAAACTGTACAAATCATGTCAACTCTTCAAAATTTCCAATTCACAGCTGAAAACACCTCTGATCAGACCAGTCAGATCAGCCAAACAATGGTTGATCTGTTGCACATGACAGCAGCTGAAACTTAGCAGCAACACCTGCTGAATTACATCCAAAATCAGGTGCCTCCTGCTATCAAGACGTCTTACACTTCAGGTTTGCAACCACTGCTGCCATCTCAGCAGCAACAACTGCTTCTGTTGTTAACTCTGAGATCTAGCTTAGATCAGATCTAAGAAGATTTGATCTGAGGCACATAAAATTCCACAAAACTTCTAGCAGATCAAATAGGCCAAAATCCTTTTAAATTCATGATTGGAAATATGAAAATCCATTGATGAACATAGTTCCAGACTGACTTTTGTAAATGTCAAAAAGACCATGTTGCCTTGGTTTATGCTATTTAATGTTATTTGATACCTGATTAATCATATGCTCTACTTAAACACCATTGATTGGTGTTCAAGATGATCTAGTGATTAACTCAGAATTAATTGGGTCCTCGTTTGACTTCTAATTAGTTTTACTGATTTTCCTTGAGCAAACTCTCCAAATAATACTTAAATTAAGTGCATGCTCATCCACATATTAAAAACCAAATCCAAAGCCTTGGATTCATTGCATAACACTTAATTAAGCAATTAAAACCTCAAGAAGCTCAATTGAATCCAATGAAAACCAAATGAGCTCCAAATCATGAGATTGGGCATTAAAATCAAATCTGAAAGAAATCTAGCAATTTGAGACAATCCAATCAGATTGGGAGGTCTTTGTGAACTTATGAAGTGAGTGGGAGACCCCCCAAGTGGGTTTTTAGGTGCAAATTCAGATCTAGAAGCCAAGGCTTTAGATCTGAATTTGACCTTGATGTAGGGGTGGATTGTGACTAAAACTACGAGGAAAAATCATACGTGATTCGTGAAGCAAAAATAGAGTTGTATGCGTCAAAATGGCGATAGAAAAACACCTTTCTGATTTGAATTGATCAGAGAGGGCAGAGTGGAACTACACTAATCTACTCCCAACTAAGCTAATCCATCACTGAATATTGATCTCTAACATATGATCTACTCCTAAATTACTCTAACTATTACTACAATTAATCTAGAAAGCAGGAAAAACTACACTAGGAAAGCAATAAATCTAGCTAACGCACGAAGGTGGTGTCCAAGGTCCACCAGCCGGAGGTCGATGGCGATGAAATGGAGGAAACCCTCAACTGACGTAGGTGGTGTCCAAGAGCCAACAACCAGTGGCTAGAGGCAATTAAAGGAGGGAGAAGAGTGATTTCTATCACCGACCACTGAAGAAAGGAGGTGGCAGGCTGAGGGTCTGGATGAAAGGAACCACTAAAGAGGAGGGAGCTAGTTAGGCGTGCACGCAGGTAAGGGAAGCCCCTTAAGTAGGTGATGAGAACCTCATCATAAACCCTAACTAGCACAATCTAACCCTGTTATGTGAGAAAAAGCTCCTACATGACCCAAAGAAAGGCTTAATTCAGAGAATTCTGAGTTTAAAAATAAAACAAATCATAAGGGGTAAAACTGCAATTTCACCAATGCAGTTTGCAAATAGGGTAATTAAGGGTCCAAACACAGGTCAAACAAGCTTAACAAGAAGGAAGGTGGGATGATCTGATCTAAAAAGGGTTGTAGCAACTTCCAGGAATTAAATGACATTCCATAATCCTAAAACAAACCCACTTCAATTCATGAGGTTTGAGGTAGGATAAAAATCAACTAAATCATCTAAAATTCATAGAAAAATAATCTCTAGGGTTTAGAACCTTCAATTTAGCCTTAGAAATCTATTTTGACCTAAAAAGATAACAATGCCCAATTAATAACTTAATTTGGATTTTTACGCAAATTGGTCGGTCAAACATGGTCCAACCCAGAATTAAAATTCACCATCAAAATCCTTAGGTTCAAATTGGTCTTTTATAGAAACTTGAGCCTAAGAAGAGACCTCCTTGACCGACTTTACAATTTGGTCCTCTTCATTTACTTTTTGACCCTTATCTTTTGAAACCCTTGCATTTAGGCCCCCAACTTTTCATCATTCTTTGTAGAACGGTCCTTCCTGCAACTTCTGCGTAGTGCCATACTCTGGTGACCTTGCGCGGAGGATGGCGCCGCGTAGGGCAGGGTTGCCTTCCTGCAAAGCAGAAGCGGGGTTCCCTGCAACGTCCTCTGTCGCAGGGACCCGCCCACGCCCTCTACCAACCACCATGCCTTCCGTGCGAATGCGCGGAAGGCATGGGTGTCTTCTCCGGCCTTACTCCGGCGAGGCTGGCACGACGCCAGCACACCCCTCCCTCTACGCCAACCCCTTTATAAGGAGCGGCACACCCTGCCGACTCCGATAAGCTTTTCTTTGATGGAGAAACCCCCCCTTCATCCCTTCCTCCTCTGTCAGAAGGCCCGAAGCTTCTGGCGACTTCCCCCTCTTCCTCCTCATTGCTCTGCTGCCCTACCTGCAGCAGGGTTTGCCTTGCTCCATCGTTCGCGCCGGGCTGTACCCGCCAGCACCCTCTGCCTGCTTCCTCGTCGCCGCACTCCTCCTTCAGGGCTTCTTCGTCTCTAGCTCCGGCAGATACAAGCCGGCTACTCCGCCCTCCCCCTTCGTCTAATACTTAGGTAAATAGCTTCCTCTCTATTTCCCTTGCATTTCCCCTCTTTTAAACTGCCCTGTCGACCACCCGACCGCCACTGTCCAGACCATCCTCTCCACCTCCGATCACCCCCTCCGGCGAGACCATCTCATGTCCACAGACACCCCCGCACCTCACTGACCACCGCACAAGCTCCCTCACACTCCACTCTATCGATTCCCCATCTCCATTTACTACCAAACGCCACCCGACCAACCCCCGAACAAACCCACCTCTCTGGCCACAGTTTGACCTAGGGCTACCTCCACACACGCCCTCGCACCTCGCCGACCCCCGCACTGTCTTCGCCGCACTCCGGCGAAGCCTCCCCCATTTTCTGATGTGGCCGAGAGGCCATCTTTCTGCTTTCAGGTCAGCAGCCCTTCACCGCCATTATTGAGCTGCTGCAGCCCCTTCACCTGCAGCTGCAGGCGCTTTCCAGCCCAGACGCATCCCAGGTCGTGCGATTTACCTCTGCGAAGGCACCCAGGCCTGCAGCTGGGGCAAAGGAGTCGCGGGCTGTTGCAATTGGCCGTAGGTAGCTCGCCTGCGGGCGCCAATTTAGGAGGTGGGACTTTAGTCCCACCTCGGAAGTGTGTGGCCAAGCACCCGCACTTAAATTGAAAAAGTGCCTAAGGCTATTCGCCTTCGAACACAGGGGTCAGGTCCCTCCCCCACACGCTGTGCGCCACGCGCTCGCTCGCCCTCACCCGCGCTCACGCCCCGCGGGTCTGGGCAGGATCCGATTACCCAAACCGCGCACTCCTCGCCACCACCGCATGCCGGTGGGCTTGGTCCCGGGCGCGATACCCGCACCCAATTACAAGGCTCTGGGAGAGCAGTCCTAAGAGAGAAATCTAAGAAGGAGAGACGCAGGGAAGGGTAGGGGTAGGTTTTGCTCTAACCCTTGTGTAAGCATGCAGGAACAGAAGGAGAAGAAGGAAGGAAGGAAAAGAAGTGAAGGAGAGAAACAGAAGAAGAGAAGGAAGGCACTGTAGCAAACCCACAGTTAAGTCGTCTGACCACTACATCAGACGACGGAAGGGCAGCGGCCAGAACAGAAAGAAGAGAAAAGAAGAGGAGCTGTAAGGGAAGAAAAGAAAGAAGGAAGCAGAGAAGAAAAAGAAGAAAAGAGAAAGAAGAAAGAAGACACAGCCGCAAGCAAGGAAAGAAAGAAAGAGAAGAATAGAAGAAAAGAAGTCAGAGAAGAGGAAAAAGATTACCACAGCCGCAGAAGAAGAAAAGAAAAGAAAGAAGAAAGGAAGACTCTGCAGGAAAAAGAAGAGAAGGAGATTAGCTGGAAGAAAAAGAAAGATAGAAAGAAAAGGAAGAGAGAAGAAGAAGAAGCCAAGAGAACTCTAGCTCCCTCTCTCTTTCTCTTATTTTTGTAACCTAATTGAGAACTTTTATATTTTTAGAATTCTAGTTGCTCCCTGAGTTCGACCCCGGGAAAACTTTTTCCGAGGAAAAATTTGTAGTAATCTGGTAGCTGTTTTGTACTGCAACGATTGTAAACCATAATAACATAAACCCAACCGTTACCAGCATTACTAGTAGGCAAGAGAGTGATTGTGCTAACCGTAGAGGTGCGATTAAGCACCTAGGGTATGGGCGGCTACAATGGGATATAGGAGTGAACGAGCATTCAAATCAAAATGCGGCCGTTTGATGGGATCTGGGTGAGGTGGTGACCTCGTGCGCTGAATCGTGCGAAGCTTCAAATCAATATGGGCCACAAGATCGAGAGATCAAGGAGCGAATGGCTGGGATTTCTTGTGCTCTTCACTCCGGTGGACTCGCGCAGCTGTAGGTCTGTTGACAGAATTGCAGAGAAGCCCAAAGTGGCGAAGGGGTAGAGTTTTTGCATTAAAGCACATAAGTGGTGAGAAAGCACTTCAAAACAGTCCTCAAGTGTTGCAAATAGGCCCCTGCAGCTTTCAAAGTGGTCCCTGGGAGGTTTTTAAGTGAATGTTATGTATATGACTTAAGAACCTAAATGTAAAACTACTAATGCAAGGTCCTGATAATATTCAAATGCATCTAGGTTTTTATTTAAACTTAATTGAACATTTAGGAAGTTAATTATGATTTTAATTTGAACTTTTGAACTTAAATGTTTGTTCAATTTACAAATGAATCATCAATTTACATTAATGAATAGAGTGTCTCATTTTAATGACCTAATTTCGTATTTTTAACACAGATTTGATGTTTTAGGTCTTTTTCACTATTTACCACACTTAACCCATTTCATGTGTTAATTTAATAGTGTTTAACCTAGTTTCTAGCTTAACTTGGCATTTTAGCTATGACGAGCCACACTCATCACACCCCCCTCTAGTGCAATTTCATTTGGTATCAGAGCCTTATTCTTGCATACATGGAGTCACACTTGTCGAGGATCCGATCGAGGGAGGTTTTTAGTGATGAGACATGCAGAGGGACAATCCACTAACCAACTGCCATTTTTTGATGGGAGCAACTGTTGAATGGCGAAATAGGAGTTTCAAAGAAGCGTTTGTTGTAGTACACTCTTAATTCACACAACAAACATTTAAATTTATAAATTCCGATTCTAATTGGAGTCCGAGGTCGTTCGCAGGGAGTAAATGTGAAATTCACACATTAATCTTTATTCGAAATCAATGAGCACAATAAATTTATCACAATAACGGATATTCAATAAATCAAATTGACCAAATTGATTTTCAATGTAATTTAATATCTCAAAGATCATGGAATCAAAAAGGAAAGAGAATAAAACCAATGGTGATTTGAATTATCACTTATTCTCTATAATTAAACATGCATTCAATTGCTCAAATTATTCAACAGTAATCCTCAATCAGAATTCAATGTTAACTTAGGTTATTAAATCATTCAACAGTAACTACAACCAAATCAGTTCAGAAGATAGGAGTACTGCATTAGATGCCTTAACAGAGCACAAGCACAAGGCTCTTTAGAGAGCCTCCTCCTTTTCTTCTTCTTCTTCTTAAGGCTTCCCTCTCAAGCCTTTCCTTCCTCAAGCACATAGAGCTAACTTCTTAGACAGAGGCTAAGTGTCGAGAGCCTCTCCTTCTCTTCAACACAGGGGCACAAGGATGGCGTAGCAAAACCCTCCCCCCTCCTCTTACAGAAGTCTCTCCTCTCTTCTCTCTCAAACCCCTCCTCTTACAGAAGTCTCCCCTCTCTTCTCTCTCAAACCCGAGTACTCGATCGGGTATACGGGCATACATAGTAATCAAGTAATCAGGCGTGTACATGGACCAAGCCTGCGGGCGTGTGTCGCAGGCGAGGAGTGCATAGGTGGGTAAGCGGGTGAGTAGGTGAGTGCGTGGAGGGACCCAACTCCTCGTGTACTAGGTGAGGGGCTTAATGCATGAATTCGACTTATACCAAGCGGTTCTTCCACTTCCAAGGTAGGACTATGTCCCACCCTCTTTACTTTGCACGCAGCAGCAGGTACTGCTGAAGGAATTGAGGGTGTTGCGGCTGCTATTGCCTTCAATTAAAGCTACAGATACCTTCCTTGGTTAAGTCCGCAGCACCTGGGCGTGACAATAGGGTCGGAACAGGGTGGACTCGATCGGGGAAGACATTGGTGAGGGCGGTGAACGACAATGACCTGAAACACACATACGAGCTTATAGCTCCAATCAAACAAGCTTACAAGTATCACAGGGAAATGAGGAGTGTGTTGGTGGTGTTTGCACGGCGTAGGAGTGAATATGGAGGCCTAATGACCTCGGGGAAGTGGTGCGGTGGAGCTTGAGTTTGATGGGTGGTTTGTGAAGCCAATCCCCTCAATATCTTGAGGGGTTTTGGTGGGTAAAGGATGGCGAAGCTTGTGGGATTGTTGGCGGGTTGTTTGGTGGCTTGTGGTGGTGTGGAGGCCTCACAAGAGCTCGGCCAGTCGTGGAGAAGACGGAGGGCGAGCAGCGGCGTCGGTAGTCAAAATAAGAAAAGAAAGGGATAGGGAGATTTATGGAGGGAAGAGGAAGATGCTAGACCTAACTATAGGATGAAGGGGAAGGAGATTTCCACACCGGTGTGATGGCTGGACATGGAGAAGATGAATTCTCCGGTGGAAGGAGCACCGACGACGAGGGGATCTAGGAGCTCCTGAGTTGGCTGTTGAGCGGACGAAGTCGGGGATGAAGGAGAACCAGCTAATTTGGCTGTTGGCCGGTCATAAGAAGAGATTGAGGTGTCATCGGAGCTTGGTCGGAGATGGCTGAGGAAGGAGTTGAAGAGGATTTGGGGCCTAAACCTTGCTAAGGAACACGGTTAGAAGCTTCAAGAGCTTTTATAGAGCTCGGGTAGGCTCTCAAGCTTGGAAACAAGCTTGAAGAGCTCGAAAATTTAGGGAAGAAGATCCCTGAAATCCTAAGGGTTTGCACGAGCTTCTTGGTCCAAATCTGAATCCAAGATGCGATTCAGGTGATTGGAGACTTCCTCAAGATCATCCCTTCTAATTTTAGAAGGGATTAGTCGAGCAATCAGGGAGGTATCCCTGATTGAAGGTCGCCTCTTTTGGGTTCACACCTGCCATGGCAGTAGGGACCCTTTTGTGAAGAAGATGACAAAAGTTTGGGGGTGATTTGTAAATAATTCGAAAGCTAAGGACCTGGATGTGAGGAATAGTGTTTTAAATGACTAGAATGCAAACTAGGTCAAGATGAACTCTAATTGGGCCCAAATTTTGTTACAAACCTAATTTGGACCCAAGGAATCTGATTGTAAAATTGGATTTTAGTTTTAACTAAGTTTGATTGGGTAATTTACGTAAAAACCTAAATTAGGGCAGAACTATGTCTGTGACTCTATTTAAGGTCAAAATAGGTTCCAAAGGTCAAATCAAGGGTACCAATCCTCAAGGAATATTTTTGCATGAATTTTAGAAGGTTTAGATGCATGTTGTCCTAACCAGAACCTCTGTAATTCAAGCAGATCTGAAATTAGGTTTCTAGGAGCTGAATCAGTTTTTGTAGTGCGTGCAATCCTGTTTCTGTCTATGTGGACCCTCTTATTAGACTTTAATGCTCATTAGACTCTAGATTAACCCCTAACAAACCCCGTGATTATTCTGTAGTCATGATATGATGTTAAAACTGCATAATTAACCTTGATTTGGTGTATTCCTCTCAGAATGGATGTGCAGGGAATTACGACTCTCAGACGATTATATAGGAGCTTTTGTCACTTGATTCTAATTAATTAAAGCTAGTTATGGATTATGATGATGTTGTCATCAGCACCTACGTGTATTGGAAACTCCGCATGAAGATGTGTCTTTAAGCCAACGACTACACCATTTGGGAGCGATGCGAAGTTCCATATGAAATCCTCAAGAGACCCACGGGAGGATACTCTCGACAACAAATCTGAGAGTTATCTTTCAACACAAAGACCATGACCGCATTGTATTTCACCTTGATTTTGGAAGAGTTCGACCAAATTTCACAATGTGCCACCGCATACGAAATATGGCACACCATCTAGGTAACCCATGAAGGTATATCTAAGGTAAAATCTCTAAAATCAATTTACTTTCACAAAAATTTGAATCTTTTTCTATGAGGAGTAATGAAAGTTTGAATGAGATGTATACTAGGTTCACGCTAATAGTGAACAATCTCAAGTCACCAGGGAAGACTTTCATTGAAGGAGAGCTTCAATCAATGTTACTTCGTTCCCTCGAACTTGATTGGGAACAAAAAGTAATCACGATCGAGGAAGCTCACAAAATTGAAGAGCTCAAGATGGGGGATCTACGTGGCAATCTCATGGTATATGAGAACAAAACGAAGCAAAGGAAGAAGGAGACTCTGAAGCCAAAGATGAAGGACCTCGCTTTCAAAGCATTCTCCAACGACGAGGTAAGCTCCGATGACAAGGAACTTGAATTTTTAGCCAACAAGTTACCAAGTTTCGCAAGTATAGGGAATGCAAGGAGAAGGAGAAGAAGGAAAAATGCACCTGTTGCTATCATTGCAACAAGAAGGGGCACATTAGACCGAAGTGCCCTCTCCTAAAGATGGAAAAGAAGAACAAGATGAAGGTGTTTCAAGCAACTTGGGTCAACTCGAGCTCAGAAGATGAAGAGAAAAGTTCCAAAGAGGAGATCGCTTGAATGTCATGGCAATCACAAGTGATCGCGAAGAGGAAGGCAACAACGAAGAAGAGGTAAACTCTTGTACTTTAGATGAAATGTAAGAAGCACTAGAAGAGTTGTATATTCTTAGCAAATCATTAAAGTTAGATAATAAAAATTTGAATGAGAGCTCTATTGTTTAAGCGAATACGTTGTTGTTTAATAAATGCGTCATAGTATAGAACAGACGTGCTCAAATCATTTAAATTTATAACTCAAATTCTAAAGAAGAGTCTTAGGTAGAATACAGGGAGCAAATAATAGCAATTTAATCTCACCAATCACAAGAAATATAAGCAATTATAGTCAAAACTTTATTCAAAACAACACAAAATGATATATAGATGAAATTAAGTATCTCAGTGCAAAAAGAATGGGTTAAAATGGTGATTTGAATCACCAATTAAACCTTTGAAGTTAAGCTCAAATATCTCAAATATATCAACAGTAATTGTCAATCAAATAACCCACGTCAACCAGATGAATATCCCAATAGAACTAAGGCACTAGCAGACGTCTTAATTTGCTCAAGGTTCAGCTCAACTTCAGTAGAATAGAGGCAAAGGGCTCTTCTCTTTCCTTCTTCCTTCATGCCTTAAGAGAGAGAGGCAACCACAGCACAGCACAGCACAGCTCAGAGGCAAAGGCCTCTCAGAATCTGCTAAGTACAGAGAGAGCAGTAGGGCAAACCCACCCCCCCTCTCTCTCTCTTTTTCCTCTTCTTTCTCTCAGAAACCCAGTTTTAGCCGGGTAATCGGGAGGGTAACCAGGCATGAGTAAGAGGTGAAGGTGCTCGAGTAAGCGGGTGAAGGTGTTGGCAACTTGACCCTCGTGTCTTGGGCGAGGGGTTAGGGTGAGAAATCCAACTTATGCCGCATGAACAGCTTTAGTCTCCACGATATGGGACTATCCGTCCCATAACTCTCCTCGCATGTAGCTGGAGGATGAAGGCTCTTGATTGAAGTCGAAGACGAAGCTGCAGTTGTCAATTGGGAGTCTGGAGATGCACTTGGAGCGGAGTCGCTTCACCTAGGCATGATGTCTGGAGGAATCGTGGCCAAAGGATTGAAGACGAGGTCGGAGGAGTCGCAACAGTGATGGAGGTCCATCGGGTACCTGAAAAGCAAGCACATGGCCTGGTGGCCTAATTAAATTGGCTCAGAAGGATCACCGTAGGGTGGCGAGTACGTTGGTAGTAGTTTTGTTGAGGTTGGAAGCCGGTGGACCTCTGTCAAGGTCGGAGATGTAGTGCAGCGAGGGGTGAGTTCGACAGTGGGAACGAGAGACCAATAGGCCCAAATACGTTACGACCCAATCCCGGCTCCTTACAGAACTCGAGATCGACTCGCCTCGACTAAATCCCAAAACTCAGTCGTCCAACGAGAAATAACCAAATGCATAAATCATTCCACAATCACACATGCAATGTAACTAAGAAGAAATAAATAATAGACAGCAATGGAAAATAGAATAGAAAATCCCAAAAGTATCACATGCCACAAGCGGAAGAGTACTATTACAGACATAGCCATCACAACTAGAACAGAGAGAAATATAACAGAAACAGTTATTACATACTAAAGGTGCTCAATACTAACAAAAACATCTGCAATGGAAAAAGAGAAAGGACTTCGATTGGGCTCGACTGGGCCCAGCACCCTCTGCAGACGATGGCGTTGGCTGCTCAACTCCCTGACCTGAACATGGTTATATAAATCTGTGGTTAGCTAACGCTGAGTAGAGTGGTGGTTAAGTTATTTACATGCAATTAACATAAAGAAAGCAAGCAGCTAACTAACAATCCAATTTCCAGTTACGTATTATTATTTATTTTCGTTTAAACATCCATGTGTTTCTGATTCAGTTTCTAGGAAAGGTCCACAACATTTCTTAATCCACTTGTTCCCTAAGGGAACGATCTTGATGCAGTTTTCTTGCGATGCAGGATGTACACGTGGCACTCTCCTGGCTGAGAGAGCACCTTGTGGTGGTCCCGCACCCAGTCTACCACCCCATGGTCATGGCCGTGATGTAGTGGTGACTACGGTACGCGCAATAAGCACACAAGTAGCTACCACACACTGGCACGTGGTCAGTCCTTTCCACTAGCAAGTACGCCCAAACGTATAACATAGAACAGAATAGGGGCCACACCCCTCAACAGTTTGCGTACCCTTGCCCAACTATCTCGGTTTACCCAGTGGACCTAATTGGAGTTGGTGTAGGGAGGCCACTGTAATCCCCAGGTCCCAACCCAAGGGTGGTTAGCACTCTCCTACACAAAAGTAACCATAGCTCTCCTCGATACCACGTACACGAGGGCCGGTCTATTCTCTCTACACAAGGGGTGAATAGCTCTCCTCGATACGTGCATAAACGAGGGCCAGCGTATCTTATGAGGAAGGGTATTTAGCTCTCCTTTGTACGTGCGTACACGAGGGCCAACGTATCCTCTGAAGAAGGGTAATTAGCTCTCCTCGGTACGGGCGTACACGAGGGCCAGTTCACGCCCAAGTTAGAGCTCAACTAACCGTCATATCTCACAGTAAGCAAATTATTCCGTGACTATGAAAGTTTCCAAGTCGCAGTAGTTAAGCTATCTTTCTAGTTCCCTATAGGGTTCGTTCATAATACTCATCTCATTTCATTACACGACGTGTATTTCTATTCACATTCTGGTTCTTATTTGTATAACAAGCAGCTCGTGATTTAATAAATTAAGCAACCACCACATCACTTAACTATTCAATTGCTAGTAGTAAAGACTTTAACATGTATTTTAGAGTATAATAGTGTGGCTCAAGTAATATACATTCATTCTTTTCTACCCTACGGTTCATTCCATATCCTAGGGTTCAATCAGATCAATCTAATATAGCATGCACTTTAATAATTTAAATCACAATATTAAAGAAGACCACTCTACCAGGGTATTCGGGTGGAATGTGGGCTTGAATGGTAGATCCCGTTGTCTCCGTGGGTCCCGTATACACTATGGGCTAGAGACCTATACCATTGACCAATCATGTCAAACGAGTTCAAAATAGCATAGGTGTGACACTAACACGTAGAGAATTCCGAATGGAAACTAACAGTACTTCGTTTGCGTAAAACCGACTCCGTTTGGGCCCTAAACCGGCCAAAAACACGCACTCTGACAAAAATCACACATTTGGGCCGAGTCCTAGACGTCTTAAACAATCAAAGAAGCTCACCTTGCTTTCCTACATCTTTTTTAGATGTCTGAACCCGTTTGTAGCTGCCTGAGAGAGCTTCCAGACGTCTGACACCGCTCCCGGTCATCTGGAAGAGTGGTCGGTCGTCTGGAAGAGTGGTAAGACGTCTGACATGGTCTCTAGACATCCTAAAGTGCCTCGAAGGGTGCGCCACATGCCTTTCCAATGCCTCGTACTTGCACATGCTCGTGCCGCTTAAATAATCGATAGCTTAATGCAACCGTATGAGCATGCACGTCGAGCAGGGAACGTACCTTAGTACTTTGCACGCTATCAAACATCCAGTGTCACCTCCGGACGTCTTGCTACTCCTTCAGACATCTGGAGGGTGTCACAAATGTCTGATACTATGGAACTCCTCATGAGCTCCAACTGCTGCAACCGCAGCAGCTCTGCCCTCCTCGCGCAGGTCTCCCTCCTGCATGACTTCTCCTCCCTCTCAAGCTGCTCTCCTCACGTGCACCGTCCCTCTCCCGAGCTCCTCCGAGCTCCTCTCCTCTCCTCGCACCTCCTGCTCCGCTCGCCCACTCTCTCTCTATCTCCCTCTCCTCCATGCTCCTCCCCTCTCCTCCCCTACTCACAGCTGTAAGGGGACTACAGAGAAGGTGCTCGTCAGTAACAAGGTGGTGGAGAAGTGGAGGTGGAGGTGGTGGTGGTAGCATTGGAGGTGTGGAGAGGGTGGAGAGGTGAGGGGGTTGTTAAAGCGAAAAGCGACAGAAAGCGACAACGAGATCGAGATCGTCCCCGGCGACGACGCAAAAAATGTTTAGAGGAGCGCGGAGTCGGGTTTAAAATAAATGCATCGTAGTATAGTCGAAATCGCTTTGACAACATATAAATTTTATTACTCGAATGTTAAGTCCGAGGTCAAACACAGGGAGCAAATGGAATTTATTCACTAATCTCAATAATAGATGCAATTTGAACACTTTAAATTACTCAAAATCTAGTTCAAAATATAAAGCATGAGTTTTTGAAAATGTAGCAAAAGAGAAACTAGATGTCTGATTATAAAATTAGACGTCTTAAAAAGGTTTGACACTTCTTCTCTTTCTCTTCTTTTCTTCTTTGTTCTTCTTTCTTTCTCTGGCTCTCTTTCTTTTCTTTCTGCCTTCTTTTGCCTCTTTCCTATTTCTTCTTCTCTAACTTCCCTCTTTCTCTTTCAGCCGTGCATTCTTTCCTTGGTTCTCTCTTTGCTTTGGCTTCTTCCTTAGCCGTGCCTTCTTCTTCCTTCAGCTTCTGATCTTCTTCTTTCTCTTTCTGCTATAGTGCCTTTAGTGTCTTCTCCTTCCTTCCTTAGCTTCTGATGCTTTCCTTCTTCTTCCTTCTGCTTCCTCAGCTTCAGCCTTCTCTTCCATGCTTTTACTTCTTCTCTACGGCTGCTTCCTCCTTCCTTTAGCTTCCCTTTCTTCTTTCTCTTCCTGCACAGAAGTGCAAAACCTACCCCTACCCTCCCCCATGTACACTCTCTCTCGTTTCTCTCTTAGGTCCACTCTCCCAGAGCCAATCGGGTATTCGGGTCAGGTCAAGCGCACCTGGGTCCAGGTGCACCGGTGTGGGTGGTGCGTGAGGAGTGCAGAGTTATCGGGTTAAGTAGCTAGGTCCGCGGAGGAATGAGCGCGGACGAGGCGGGTAAGTGGGCGAGGGGACCTCACCCCGTGATCTGAGGTGATAAGGTAGAAACACAAAAACAATATATGTCATGCTACCTACTTGAAAACGCCTGAGGTGGGAATTTTCTTCTTCTCGTGCGCCCGCAGGGGTCTTCTCATGATTGCTGCAGCTGTAATGCCTCACAAAGCCAATTACTTGGTGAAATACGTTTGTGAGGTGAATCCGCGTTGCCTGGACCTGGGACCTGGAGCGAAGGATGCAAGCTCCTTCAAGCCGGTGCTAATGACGGCGGAGGTCCGTTCCTGCTATCAATCAATACGGCCTTGCGGCCTCATTAAACCACACAGGAAGCTTCACCGTGGCACGGCGAAGGTGCTGCGGTAGGTGGCTGGCCGTAGGGCAACCTAGGCGTGCGTGCCTAGGTCGATCTGTGGCCATGATGATGGGTGTGGTCGGGGGGCGCTTGTGGAAGGTATGGTGGTCGATGGAGATGGGGAAAGTGGTCAGTGGATGATGGCAGAGGTTATGAGGGGTCTGGCGAGGCGTCGATGCGTGGAGCGGTGGATGCGCCTCGCCGATGGTTTGCCGGAGATGAGGACGATGGTGGTGGTCTATGATGTCGAGGGGTTGAAAATAGAAATAAAGAAGGGGGAAATAAAGAG
This sequence comes from Thalassia testudinum, assembly GCA_037157565.1. Taxonomy (NCBI): domain Eukaryota; kingdom Viridiplantae; phylum Streptophyta; class Magnoliopsida; order Alismatales; family Hydrocharitaceae; genus Thalassia; species Thalassia testudinum. The sequence goes on from JAZHRO010000059.1 coordinate 44,508,838, forward strand.
AGGAGAGAGGGGAAGAGATTTAACCTAGTTTAAGGATGAAAGGAGGGAGGAGGTGGACGACTCATACCTATCGTCGCTGGAGAAGAAAGTTCCAGTGGAGGGAGAACGGCGACGATGAAGGGGTATTGGCGCGTGCGCAGGTATGGCGCGACGCGAACGACAGAGGCGGAGAAGACTGCCACTGGTATTGTAGCAGAGCGACGAGAAGAGGGAGGAGATGTCGTCGGAGCCTGCTGGATGTCTGGCCGGAGGAGAAGAGACGAAATTGGAGGTTGTTCTCCGGTTAAACCATGCTAAATCTGAGCGGCAAGGACAGGGGGTCCTTTTATAGGCATCGACAGAGATCCTTGTGCTTGGAAGGCAAGCTTCCAAGTGCAAGAATCCTTGCCAGAGTAGGAAATCCATGAGGTACCCAAATCTCTCGAGTGTTCACACGAGAGATTGGGTGCAAATCAAGGCATGTGATTGAGTTCACATGATCGGGAATTCCTCAAAGAATCTCCCTTTCAAATCTGAGAGGGATCCTTTGAGGAAACAAGGAGAAATCCTCCTTGAATCCTCGTCGAAGTAGAACTCCTCCGCTATAATGGAGAAGGAACCTAATTGCAAAGAGTGGCGAGGAAGATAGGGGGGTCTGCGCATTGGTTTTCAAAAGCTAGGGGGCAAATTGTAATTGGCTGAACTATTTTGCAAAGTAGGTCAAGGTGACCTCCCATTAGGTCCAAATTTTGGTACAAACCTAATTTGGACCTAAAGAATCCAATGATGAAGTTGGATTTTAGGTTTGACCACGTTTGATTGGACATTTTACACAAAAATTCAAATTAGGGCAAATAATTAGCTAGGACCCCCTACTTAGGTCAAAATAGGTTCCAAAGGCCAATTTGAAGGTTCTAAACCCTAGAGGATATTTTTCCATGAATTTTAGAGGGTTTAGTTGATTTTAATCCTAACCCAAACCTTGTTAAATTAAGTGGGTTTGTTTTAGGGTTACAGGATGTCATTTAATTCTCAGATCTCACAATAACCCATTTCTGATTGAACCATCCTGCTTTTCATCTTGTTAAGACCAATTGACCTATGTTTAGCCCTTGAGAAATCCCGTTGATGTACTGCAATGGTAAAATTGTAGTTTTACCCTTTGTTTCTTATTTTCTTCTCAGAACAGTTATTCTCTAAGTTAGGCCCTTTACTTGGTTATGTATGAGCTTTTATTCTCTTTTCTAGGACAAAATGAGCTAGTTAGAGCTCATGATGGTGTTCCCATCAGGGGTCTTTTTAAAGAGGGTGTTGAGTTGGGTTGTGTGTGTGCGTAGGCTGAGGGGGGGGGGGGGAAATGAGTGGGACAGTTGTGGGGTTGCCCTCGCAAGATTTCCTGTTTCCCCGCAGAGCCCACAACTTAAGCCCAGGGGGTTTAATATTTTGTCAACACCGCTAGGATTCCAGAAAATTCCCGAACAACCCTTGGGAAGGGTCATTTCAACATAACAAACTTAAAGGAAGTTTTGTCCCCAAAACTTGAGCTAACTAGGGTGCGGAAATAAACATATATGTTCATAACAAACTTAAAGAGGATCAAACTAAGTTAGAAGCGACGTACCCACAAAAAGCTTCGGGTATTATTCTCGCACCGTTGCCTCTGGCCCCCAAGTCGCCTCCTCATACTGCTGGCTTCTACGTAGGACCTTCACTAGTGGCACCTTCTTCCGTTTCAAACTCCTGACAACTCGGTCTAGTATCTACACTAGCCTCTCAGGATAGGTCAAGTCATCTCTCACCTCGACGCTCTCGTGGCTTAGAACGTGGCTGGCTAGGATTGGCGATGTACTTCCTAAGATTGGACGCATGGAACACGTCGTGCACTCCAGAGAGCTAGGGAGGAAGGGTAAGCCGGTAAGCAACGAGTCCTACCCACTCCGAGACCTCAAAGGGCCCACAAACCTCGGTGCGAGCTTCATTTTCACCCTAAAACGCTGCAAGCCTATCATGGGCGAAACAATGAGGAAGACGTGATCCCCAATCTCGAATTGCGCCTCTCTACACTTCCTATCAGCATAACTCTTATGCCTACTCCTGACAGTATGGAGTCGTCTGTGGATCTGCTCTATCACCTCCTGACTCTGACGGATCAGCCTGGGATGAACCTCCTACTTGGTCCCGACCTTGACTCAAATCAAGGTTGTTGTACACTTCATCCCATATAGAGCCTCATAAGGTGCCATGCCAATGCTCGAGTGGTAGCTGTTATTGTATGCAAACTCTGCTAAGGGCAAATGCTCCTCCTAGGCGCCTCTCCAGTCTAGCACACAAGCACGTAGAGGTCCTCAAGTGTCTAGATGGTGCGCTCTGACTGTCCGTCGGTCTGGGGGTGGTAGATGGTACTGAACCTCAGACGAGTCCCTAAGGCCTGCTGGAACTCTGCCTAGAACTGGGAAGTGAAACAAGTATCTCTATCGGATACGATCTCATGAGGGACTTTGTGAAGGCGCACCACATCTCTGATGTATCACTCTACTAACTGTGCTGCCCCAAAGGTGACTCGGGTAGGCAAAAATCGCACTGTCTTCGTCAACCTGTCCATCATCACCCAATTTGTGTCGTGTCCCCAATGTGTAACCGGTAGCCCCACTATCAGGTCTATAGTGATACCCTCCCACTTCCACTCTGGCATAGGAAGTGGTTGTAGCGGCCCTGCAGGCCTTTGGTGCTCGGCCTTCACCTGCTGACATATCAAACACTACTGAACAAACTCACCAACATCCTACTTCATCCCCCTCCACCAAAAGTCGCGTAGCAGATTGTGGTACATTTTGTGTTCTCAGGACGCGTGGTGAACCTGGACCTGTGTGCCTCAATCAGGAGCTCTCGCAATAGCTCCTTGTCTTTAGGAACGCACAAGCATCCCCTCATGCGCAAAATCTCGTCAATAAAAGTAAAGTCTTCTAGGTCCCCTGTTAACACCCTATCTCACAGTGTCTGCAGATACGGATCAGCCATCTACCCCGTAATGACACGGACTATCATCTCTGGTCATGCCTGCCTCATTACTATCACTGCCGCTGCCCCGCAGTATACCCCCGTGGCTCCTGGGGTTGCTAACTGCCCACCTCCTCCATGAGTCTCCAACTTTGTACCTGTAAGCTGGCCAAATCGACCACCACATTGGCCTTCCCTGGGTGGTAGGAGATGCTGCAATTGTAGTCCTTCAGGAGCTCTAACTAACGTCTCTGTCTCATGTTGAGCTCCTTCTGATTAAACAGATACCTAAGACTCTTATGATCCGTGAAGATCTCGAAAGTCTCACCGTACAAGCAGTGCGTCAATGTCTTCAACGCGAAGACAACTGCTGCCAGCACCAAGTCATGGGTGGGGTAGACGCGAAGACAACTGCGTCTACTACTGTTTGGGATGGTGAGAACAGGAGCTGAGGCTAGTCTCTCCTTCAACTCCTGAAAGCATGACTCACACTCGTCTGTCCAAGTGAAGGGCATGTCCTTTTGGGTCAGCTGGGTCATAGGACGTCTGATCTGAGAGAATTCCCTAATAAAGCATCAGTAGTAGCCTGCCAGTCCCAAGAAGCTGCATATCTCTGTTACTGTACGTGGCCTCTTCCACCTGAGTATGGCCTCAACCTTTGCTGGATCCATAGCCAATCCCTCTCCTGAAATCATGTGGCCCAAGAAAGTGACCTATGATAAGACTAATTTATTGGACTAATTTTTAGCCTAAGTTGATTAGTTCCTACATTTTAGAGTATATTAATATTTACATTTGATTATAAAATAAATGCATGCATTATAATTTATATTTGTAAAGTTTATTTGATATTATAAATAATTATATGCATTGCAGGAATCATGTGCAGCCAAATGTCATAAATAATTATATGCATGTCAGAGCTTACTCTAGACGTCTGATGATGTTGAAAATATGCACCGCATCTTTCTCACAAAGATTCCTCTCTGCGCGCAACACCGCCTCCGAAGCCACCGCCTCACTGCTGCCGTTGGAGAAGGGCAGAGATCTCGAGAGAGAACATGATGCGAAAGGGAGAATCACAACAGAGAAACCACCTATAGAAGATATATCCTTCCCCCTGCGAGGAACCTCTTCCATCACCTCCACCGACACCGTGGCCGGAGTAGACACCGTGGCTGAAGAGTACACTGTGGAATTTGCTTACACCGTGACCCAAGAGCACACCTTAATCACCTCCGTGACTGGCCATGCAGTAACAGTGCAGGGCCCCTCCACCATCACCACCATCATTGCCACCATCTCCCATAGCCATCACTACCTTCACCTCATCCACCAAAAACCTTCCCCCCACACCCACACCAACCCTTTTCCACTATTCATCTTATTTTCCTTTTCATCTTCAACCTCCTATCACCGCCCACCTCCCTCCACCATTACCACTATCTGCTACACCCAGAACCCATCACCATCATCTCCATCGATAACCAACAGCAGACCTCCTCCAGCTGTAACATCACTGCCAACACCCCTCATGGCCATCTTCTTCCTCCTTGTCCTCTGTCTTCTCCTTCTTCTTCAACCTCCTGTCTGCCACGCATGAAAGAACCTAAAGCTTCAACGTTGCGGCCACCTTGACCAACCTCTTCCAACCTTCAACCCCAACTTGACAGCACACCACAACATCCTCGTCGAGCACCAAAGCCACGCACGGCCTGCGCAAGTAGCCATAACAGCTCGCGTGGGCTTCAACGTCATCGGCCTCTCCTTCTTCATCTGGCCACTGGCGGCCACCTCCAGCGGTGCCTCCTACCTCAAGGCAAAGCCCTGGTCGAGAAGCACCTCCACTCGAACCCGCTCCTCCGACGAACCTCTCTCTCATCCGCGAGGAGGAGAGAGGAAGAATCCCCTATTTCGATTTGAATTAGAATTTACGATAAATGTCATGCGGATCACTATTCAATGATTTAATGTATTATTTTATTAACATGATTTTGCATATGAGCTCCGTATAGTTTTAAGTAATTACATGGAATGCTTGTTGATGATGAAAATGAAATGCAAAGATTCATATCTTTATCGATTGTGATTCCCGATTGGTCTAGGTACCGTTACATGATTTGATAGGCTTATTCCTCCCTGTGAAAATGACCTAACTTTTCATGGTTAGATTTTGAGTAATAAATACTTTTGAAAAGTGATTTTCTGCCACTCAACGAAATACAATGATGCAACATTTATGTTAAAGTTTTTATTGGAAACAAAGATCGCTCTTTCAACTTGTCTCAACCAGAACTTGCACTTGCTATACTTGGCATATAGCCTGCATCGTCTCAAAGTATCTAGGAACATACCGCGTATGGAAAGCTGTCTTGGAGACATCGGTCTCCCTGAACCTCAGCTAATGGTAACTTGACCTCAAGTCTATCTTGGAGAACACCGTGGCGTCTCTCAGCTAGTCGAAGAGGTTGTCAACATGAGGTAGCGGATACTTGTTCTTGATGGTGACCTGGTTCAGCCGTCAGTAGTCGATACAAAGCCGAAGGGTACCGTCCTTCTTTACGAACAGAACAGGGGCTCCTCATGGGGATGCACTAGGCCTCACAAAGTCCTTCTGCAACAAATCCTGTAACCGAGACTTGAGCTCTCACAGCTCAAGCGAGGCCATCCTGTATGGTGTAGTAGAGATGAGACTAGTCCCCGGTACCAATGAGATGTCAAACTCGAACCCATGCTTAGGCGGTAGTCCTGGCTGCTCCTCTAGAAAGATGTCGGGGTACTTGCAAACCACCAAGATACTCTGTAAGTCAGCCATGGGGCTAAGCTTTGATACAACACAAGCTAGAAAGCCCTCACACCCCTGTCTCAGTAGCTTTGCTACCCGGAGAGTGGAGATGCACCTAAAACCTCCAACTATCGGCTGGTCATGAAACTCAAAGGGAGGCAACTTTGGTATGGAGAAGGCAATCTTCTTCTCAAAATAGTCCACCAATAGTAGAGAATGCACATGCACGCGTCGCTTAAATAATCGACAGCTCAATGCAACCGTATGAGAATGCACGTCGAGCAGGGAACGTACCTTATTACTTTGCACGTTATTAGACGTTCAATGTCACCTCCGGACGTCCTGCTACTCCTTCAAATGTCTGGAGGGTGTCACAGATGTCTGATTCTGCGAAAAATGACTCCGCAGAATGCCTTGCGAAGCTCCTCCTCGTGAGCTCCAATTGCTACAACCGCAGCAGATCCACCCTCCTCGCGTAGGTCTCCCTCCTACGTGGCTTTTCCTCCCTCTCGAGCTCCTCTCCTCGTGCGCACCATCCCTCTCTCGAGCTCCTCTCCTCTCCTCGCACCTCCTAGTCCCATCGCTCACTTTCTCTCTATCTCCCTCTCCTCCATGCTCCTCCCCTCTCCTTCTCTCCCACTCACGGCTGCAAGGGGATAGGGGAGAAGGTGTTCGTCGGCGGCAAGGTGGTGAAGTGGAGGTGGAGGTGGTGGTGGTGGCGTTGGAGGTGTGGAGAGGGTGGAGAGGTGAGGGGGTCTTTTTAAAGAGGAGGGCGTAGGGTTGGGTTGTGTGTGTGTGTGGGTTGAGGGGGGGAAAAATGAAAGGGAAAGTTGCGGGGTTGCCCCCACAAGATTTCCTGTTTCCCCACAGAGCCCACAACTTAAACTCAGGGGGTTTAAAATTGCCTCAACACCCCAAAGATTCCAGAAAATTCTCGAACAACCCTTGGGAAGGGTCATTTCAAAATAAGTTGGGGCTTTTGATGAGGGTGGTGCGGCAAAGCTTGTGGAGGTGGCGGCAAGGTGTTTGGTGAAGTGTAGCGAGCTGGAGGCTACGTCGGAGCATCGTTGGAGGCGAAGAAGATGAGGATCGTGTGGCTGATACAGTGGTCGTGCATGTGTTGTGGGTGTGGGGAAAGAGAATAGAGTGAAAGAGGAAGGTATAGAGGAACTTAGGAGTTAAGGAGGTGGACGGAGAACGCCGGCATTTGCGAGTAGGAGCCGAAGAAGATGAGGTGGTCCGTTGAGGTGGAGCAGCAATGATGATGAGGGAGGAAGCCCCTATTGTGGCTGGCGAGGAGCGGACTTGAGAGGGGAAGGCAGAGGGTTGTCCAATTTGATGGTTGGATGGCCGAAAGAGGAGGATGGAGAGGAGTTGCCAGATCAAGGTACGAAGGTTGCTGGAGTGGGAAGGAAGAGGGGTTTCGCTGACTAAAACTTGCTAAGGAGCATGATTATGTGATGTAGAGGCTTTTATAGAGCTTCAAGCAACTTCCAAGCTTGGAAACAAGCTTGAAAGGCTTGGATTTTCAAGAAGAAGATCCTTGAAAATCAAGGATTCGCATGGGTTTGTTGAGAGGATTTGGAGTCTAGAATTAGGTTTAGATGAATTAAGACTTCCTTAGGATCTTCCCTTCCAATTTTGGAAGGGATTGACCAAACAATCAAGGAGGAATCCTTGATTGGAAGCTCAGATTCATGAGTTCACACCTGCCATGGTGGTAGGGACCCATTTGAAGAAAATGAAGAGAAGTTAGGGAGCTTTTTGTAAAGATTTTGAAAGTTCGGGGCATGAATGAGAGAAAAAGAGTCAGACTGGACCAAAATGCAAACTAGGTCAAGATGGACTATAAGTGGGCCTAAATTTTGGTACAAACCTAATTTAGACCCAAGGAATTTAATGGTGAAATTGGATTTTATTTTTTACCAAACCTTGAATGAGCAATTTGCGCAAAAACCCAAATTAGGGTAACTTTCTGTCTGACTTTGTTCTTGGTAAAATCAAGGGTACTAAACCTTATGAAATATTTTTATATGAATTTTAGAAGGTTTAGATGGAATTTATCCTAACCAGAACCTTTGTTATTTAAGCGGGTCTGAAATTAGGATTTTGGGTTACTGTTAATTCTTAAAATACACGAAAACCCGTTTCTGTCTGCATGAACCTACTAATTTGACTTTAATGATCTTTTGACCTTTAATTCACTGGTAGTCAACCCCTAGGTTATTCTGTGTTCGTGATATACTATTAAAATTACATAATTAACCATGGTTTCTTGTTCTCTTCTCAAAACATAATATGGTGCAGTTATAACCCTCAGATGAATATGTACGAGCTTTTGTCTTTTATTCCAGACTAAAATGGGCTAGTTAAGGCCTATGATGATGTTCCCATCATATCCCCATGCCTAGCTTTTGCTAGTCCCTTAGCAAAACATTCTATGGATCAAGCTAGGTCTTTAGGTCGGATGTAACCGTCAGGGTACCTTACTAAGCTGCATCTCTAAAAATCATATCAAAATACCAACAATAGGCCTAGAAGTATTCAAGTACTAGCCAAGATCCAGACCTGACTAGCTTCAGCCTGAGTCTGCCGCGAAGGTTTCTAAGGCCCGCAAAAACTGCCCAGAGGTTCATTGACTCTAGCAGTTAAAGCACCCATGCATAGACGTAACATGTCCAGGTTCAGTTTGCTAATGTATTTTTGTAAGAAAGATATAGAGAAGGATCTTTATTTGGAGAGTTTTCTCTATTTTCTTCTTAAATTTCCCTAGATCCAGCCTCAAATTGGCCCTAAACACAATCTATATCGGATTCCTTATCCCCACCATCAATCCTCGAAGGGTCCCTGGTAATCGATGCTTCGGGATAGCATTGCTCATGGCAACCCCCAGAGCCTTGGCTTTTGACACTTCAAGATAGTGCTGCCCATGGTGCTCTGTAGCCAAATTCTGACCTTAACAATCGACATTTCAGGATAATCCCGCCCATGGCACTTGAACTAGCACAGGGTGTTTACATGCCCCCGGTAGGATATTTAGATATCCTAGGAGATAAGCACCAAGGAGACGATATGTTATTACGCATCTTCGAGGGGAATTTCCTATCTCTTCGCGTCGAGAACTCCTCCAATCAACTTATGTTGTCGAGCCACTCCTAAGCTAGATCTTCGAGATGGCTTTTCATAACAGAACACTTTTGGCTTGATTTTCATAATTAAGCATATTGGATCAGACTTAGCGTGTGATTTTTGGGTGGTTTGGTTACCAAGTCCCACAAACCAATGGACAGGCAACGGGGTCGAATAATCCCTAAACCTTAGACCTAATACATCAACTTCGCACTTTCCTCAACCTCTTGAGGATTAATCCAGATCTTAATGGATACGTGAATGTTTAAGCCCTAAAATAAGCCGAAGAGGCCTAAGGTCGGTATCCACCACTAATTTCCTAAGTTTTAGCCTTCCAGGTCATAATTCATCATCCGATCCAACCTAGAAGTTAGATAGGTTCCATATTCAGTTTCAAGGGACCCTCTTTTTTGTTTTTATTTGCTCCTTTTTCTTCTTTCTTTTCTTTTCCTTCCCTCTCTTTTTTCATTTAGCTCAAAATGACCTCTCCTTTGCTCTTTTCTCCTTTTTTTTTTATGAAACCCTTCCATATTTCACAATGTTTTGCACTTTAATACCCTTCCATGCCTACGATTTGCAACGTACTCATTGTAAATTAGGTGGGTTTGAGTTCAATTTAGATTGTACATTAGAACAGATGGGCGGTAAACGGGTCAGAATGACTGTTGCGGATGATTTCTAGCTTCAATACAAGTATCAAAGGTGGAGTCAGCTATTCTAATGGAGGAACCCTAAAGTGCAATATGAATTCAGTAAAGAGGTATGTTAGGAAGGTTTCGGGTTTTTTTTCAAAGATGATGGGTTGCCTCCCATTAAGCGCTAAGTTTAATGCCATCAGCTGGGCGCAATGAAGCTCAGGGAGAATGGAGATCAAAAGATACTGCAGCCAAGTTTGAGTCGATAAGTTTGACGAGCGATTTGAGTCTTTGACCATTCACGACAAAAGGTTCAGAATCAAGGCTGAGTTCACCGATTTCGGTAGCTCCATTTCTGAATACTTGTCTCACCAGAAATGGTCCAATCCATTTAAATATTAGTTTGCCTGGGAAGAGCTTGAGTTTAGCATCAAAGAGTAGTACTTTTTGACCATGATGGAAGGTTTTTCTTGAAATGTGCTTGTCATGGAAGACTTTCACGTACTCTTTGTAGATTTGCAAGTTCTCATACGCGTCATTGCGTAACTCATCGACCTCGCTCAATTACAATTGGCGGTAGATTCCAGCCTTCACAAGATCTAGATTGCACTTACGTACTGCCCACACAAATGGATTTCATACACAAAGGACTTAGGCTTGGAATCCAAATGGACCCCAACCTTGGTTGAGAAGAACTAACTATAGAGGACCCAATAAAATGTGGGTACCTTGACATTTGGTCAATTCTTGTTTTGTAGGTTAGGAAGACACTCCATTTGATCCAAGATACCATCTCTATGGAGTTCATGAAGGAAGAATGAAGATACTTGGACAACCAATCGTGTATGGAGGCCGGAACTCATACCAATGGAGGTAAAAGTTTTCCTTTGATTTTGAAGATCTAATTAGCATCAAGATAGGGGGATTAATTAAGTTTTTTTATATATGTTATAATTCCAAAAAAGTGGGGGGGGGGGGGGGTGTGGGGGGGGGGGGCGGGGGGGGGTGTGATAACCTTACGTGAGTGAAATGGATATAGAAATGCATGTATGTAGGGGAGGATTTCTTTGTTAACTAAGTCAAGCTATGTCTCAATTAAAAAGGGGGAGAGATCACCTTAGTTAATGATATAGAAATGCAAAAGGGGAAAACATTTTTTACTCTTATCATTTTTGAATTTGACAAGAAAAGTGCATGTCATTAGCTTATTATGTCAAGAGGGGGAGAATACAATTCTTGTTTTATTATGTCAAAAGGGAGAGTTAACCTAATATTAGAATATCATGTTTTAAGGGGGAGCATAGGATAAGATGATTAAAATTGAATAAACCTTTTTGATAATGTCAAAAAGGGGGAGAAATTTTTGCAAGATTATTAATGGTTTTGTTATCATCAAAAAGAGAAAGATTGTTGGTGCAAGGGCACCGTGATCATTGGTTTTTATAATAACAAAACACTCGTTATTGATATTTGCATTTGAGTTTAAATTTCAGGATGAAATGCAAATAGAAGCAATGTAAGACTTTAAGCTCAAGCCCGTGACAGAATGGAGGAGCTTGATGGATATGGATAAAAGCGTCGAGGAGCATGGAACTTGGAGGAGATGGAGCTTTGCGTTGGGTCAAAGCTTGAAGAAGAAGAAGAGTAGGATAAAGTTTTTCTATGTTATATATTTGTTTGTTTTTGCTCTTTATTTCCTTAGAAATATGTTAAAGTGCCCAAAATACATCACTCAGTCCTAGGAATCCTTACACTACCTTAAGATACTTAGGTAAAATCAAGAGTTAAAACAGAAAGCCAAAATAGGAATCAGGCAGCCTAATCAGACATCTAACTTGATCATCAGACGTTTGATCCTAAATTTTAAGGCATCTAATTTTTTGCTCAAATGCCCAATTACATAGGCTAGAAATTAATAGTCTGTGCCTTTTCTTTTAGACATCCTAACTCGATTCTAGATGTTTGATGACCTTAACAGATGTCCAATAGTAGGACCATTGGACTGTTAGACCAATATTTTCAAGATCCAATGTATAAATAATTTAATATTTATCACAGACGTCCGTAGAGCTTTCCAGACATCTGATAAAGAGACGTTGGACCAATATCCTAAGTTGTCAGACCAAATCTGACCGTTAGTTTGTCGGAATCAATTCCTGCATTTAGTCTCAGACATCCAATAACATGTCTAAACGTCCAATACTTCATCTGTTCACTGTACACAAGAACCCTATTTATATCTGATCCAATGTATGAACAAACCCGCACAAAATTAAAAGTCCAATTTTTCACCCAGATGTCTTAAAATAACATCCCAGATGTTTGACCTAGAACCTTGTTTCCGTCCAACGAAATCAGGAACTCTGACTCTTGCATCAGACAAACAACTCTTTCATCAGTCGTCTGACCCAAAAATCAGATGTCTAATTCTGCTGCCAGAGTCATTATGTCCTGATTTCGGCCTGATTTATCTTGGAATCTTTCCCAACGTCTATGAAACCTCTCCAAGGCCTTCTTGAAGGTTCCTAGCTCATCTATAAATAGATAGGAGCCTCTCCTTTGTGAAGTTACACCTTTGATATAATTATTTCCACTAGAAAGGTCACTTTGTGAAGAAGATCAAGTAGATTGTGTCCTTGCTCTCTAAGCTTTACACTTCACATCCGAGAGCACCGAATCGCAGTGCAATCATGCCTATTCACTTCTATCTTAGGGAAGTCACTTCACCTATAGCAGTTGTTCATCACGTCTGAGCCATCTCTTAAGAAATGTATTTGCATGGTAGTACGGTTGAAAAAATGTGACAAACACTTAATTTATAAAGCTCGAAATCAATTTGGAGCCCGAGGTCGTTCGTAGGGAGTAAATATAAAATTCACGCACTAATCACATTCAAAAATAATGAGTGCAATCAATTAAGTACAATAAAGATTTGCAATGGATAATATACATAGAAATATATTCAATAATATCTCAAGAAACCACTATGATAAAAAAATAAAGAGAGAATCAAAACAATGGTGATTTAAATCACCACTTAATTCTTTGATTAAGCATGCATCTCATGTATTCAATTTAACTCAAATATGGCTATAGTGGTATCAACCACTTAACCCTCAATACCAAATATGTCCATAGTATCAGAGTTTCAAGCCAAAGCAAAGCACAGAGCCAATTATCCTCATAGCACAAGTCATAGAGCCTCAGCAAGATGCACAAGGGTGCCTATGCACAATACAAAGCCATCTCAGAAGCTAAGTGTTAACTTTTCTTTAGCACACACCTCGAGGCAGCATAGCCTGAGGCAAAACCCTCCCCCTTCCTCCTCACAAGTTCCTCCTCTCTCATATCAGGTCAAACCCAGGTATTCGGGTAAACGGATCCACTACCCAAACTCGTGTGGTGTGAATCGCGGGCAAGGGCACGTAGACAAGTGCATGAGTGAGCACGTGTGTTTGGGCATGTGGGGACCTCACCCCCATGCTCTAGGAGGCAATGAGCTGATTTCACAAAATTCTTTTATCTGCCTTCGTGAGCTACTGAGTCCCTAAGGCAGGACTAAGTTGAGCAGCTCCTTTCGTGTGTAGAGCAGCTGCTCTCCTCGTTGCATTGGAGCTGCTCCTCACTGTCATTGCTCGATTGGAGGTGCAAGTAGCTTTGTGAAGTCAGGACGCATTTAGTGGACGCAATCTCAAGTCCAGTGGTGGTCGGAACTATTGGTACATGGGCACCACGATTGTCAACTTTGATGATAACAAAACACTTGTGTTTTAACATTTGCATTTGAGTTTTAGATTTCAGGTAGATTGCAAATGTTACAAGTGTGAAGGACCTCAGAGCTCGTGTCCATGGTGGATTGGGGGAGCTTGTTGGAGGAGGAGCTTCGTGAGAAGCGAAAGCTTGAAGAAGGAAGAAGACAGGAGAATAAGATAGATATTCTTTTGTCTTGTAGTTTGTAAGTTGTTTTCGTTTGTTCTTTTCTTTCATTTTCTTAGATATTTGTTAAAGAGCCTCAAAATTACCTAACTGTAGTCCTAGGAACACTTGCACAACCCTAGGACACTTAAACAAGTCTTAGAGAACTTAGAAAATCAAGATAAGCTTCAGACAACCTTTTCGGACGTCTAGCACAAATATCAGACGTTTGATAGTGATATTTAAGACGTCTGAATGTTGAATCGGACATCCAAACTTTTAGGACCGGCCTTAGTAGCTTCTATCTGTTGATTTCAGACGATCGACTCTTAGTCTAGACATTTTAGCAGACGTCTCATGACTTAGCCAGACATCCAACTAGTAGAACGTTGGCTTAGAAAATAATCATTGAGATTTTGACCTTTGATTTTCTATCAGACATCCTTAGAGGACTCCAGGCGTCTAATAAGTAGCCGTTTTACCTTGATTGACCCAAAATTGCTTTCCTAGACAAATATAGCCGTTTGGACCTCGGGAAATCCATTCTTGCAATAAATTAGGTTTCCATACTTCCAAACCTAGTGCTAGACATCCGATATGTCGTCTGACTGAATTACACTAGAACCATGTTTAGGTCTGACTCAAGTTATTAAGGAAACCTATCTAGTATTAGACGTCTGATTTAGTTTCCAGACGTCTGACACTTTTCCCAGACGTCTGATGACCCTGTCAGAATCATTAATGATTCTGATTGCGGCCTGATTTGGCTTAGGATAATTCCCAACGGCTACCTAAGGCATCCAAAGCCTTCCTAGGCCTGCCTAATCCATCTATAAATAGGAGAGGCCCCTTGACTTGTACACACACACACACACCAAGCAACACATTTCCACATCATATTGTGTCATTTAATCTTGAGAAGAAGCTCTAACTCTCTAAACATTCGTTCCACACCTGGGAGCTTTGTCCAGTTGTGCACCCGCTCTCACTCCGCGATTACGAGAGCGACGCAGTACCTACGCGTGGTTCATGCACTCGCGTCGTCACACTGACGCACTTCCACCTAAGGGAAAATCATTCACCTATAGTAGCTAGATTCAATCTTTTACTTTGTATCTCTATAGGTTTGTGTTGTACCTTTATCTTTGTTATTATGTTGGGTTTTTGCTTTGTGAATTCCCATCTCTTTCGTGAGACAAAAACCTTCTCACGAAGTGAAGGGGTTTTGAGGTTACACTACCCTTGTATTTGTAGCGTGGTTGTAAGATGTTTAGTCACCCTCATTTTAAGTGACTGGGAGAGTGGATTTGATCGACTTAGTCGATCGGAAAATCCTAACTCGAGAAAGTTAAGTGGTGGTTTTTACACGGGTTTGAATTTCCACCTAAAAATTGTTGTGTATCTATGCGATTGTATCTTTTGTGAGATTGTTTACATTATTTCCGCTTATTTTTCGCATCACATAAATCTCACCCCCTCCCGTAGGAACCTTTAGGAACATGGCAGACTGAGGTGAGGTTGACGGTGGCGACGGCAAATGTAATTACCCGCTACGTTTTAGCCATTTAAGATGTTTGGAGTTTCAGTCAGACGTCTGGACCCGTTCCCGGACATCTGAAAGTGATTTTTTTCGTATTGCGCTTTGCGCGCAGGCGGCGTGCAGAGGCTGTTCCCTCTCTCACCCACACCCCATAAACCCTACTTTCCCTCCTATTTATACCCTTTCCTTCTCCTCTCCTCTCCTCCTCACACCACAAGCACCACCACCTCTAGCACCTCCTGTGCAGCAGTGGCGAGGCCTGAGAGAGAGGTGAGAGGGGGGCGAGTGAGGGAGAACGAGAGAGAGGAAGGAGGAGAGCATAGAAGGTCGAAGGACCTTTGAGAGCTTGGCAGAGCTTGCACTGCCGACGGCGGGTGCGTGTGCACGTGGAGGATGCTGGTGGGGAGGTGCTCAAGCTCCTACAGTTGCTGGAGTCGCCTCTGCGGCGGAGGACCAGCGCGGCGAGCGACGTGAAGAGGTTCTGGTACTAGAGGTTTTTCAGTATCAGACGTCTGGCGTGACGTCCAGACGACTAGCGAGAGACCTGGACGTCCGGAGCTAAGGCTGGACGTTTGAGAGCACGTATCGCGCGAGGTACATACGTTCCTGCGCTGATTTCCACCATGCAGAAGATCTCAGCACAAGGGTTGTCGGTTGACCGTGCCTGCGCTCTCGTACGCAGGTGCAGCTTTGGAAAGGCGTGCAGTATGCTTTCCTCGTCGCCATTCTCTCCCCTGGCACCTTCGTCTCCGGCGATGGCAGCACCGACTGCTCGCCACTTCCACACCTCCCCCATCGTTCTGGACTTGTAGATAAGTTTCTCTTACTCTCCCCTTTATATCCCCCCTGTTAATTTGTTGTCTCAAACCCTCGACTCTACTGTCCACCCTCACCATCTCCACCTCCGACCACCAACTCCGGCGAGGCCATTTCACCACCATAGACAGCTCCACCCCTCGCCAACCAGTCCCTGAGCTTCGCCACAACCCACTAATCACCTCTCGCCCTTTCACTCACCGCGCCACCCACTGAAACCTCCCCCCGAACAAACCCACTCACACAGACTCAGACCGACCTGGGCACGCACACCTAGGCCGTTCTGAGCCACGCCAACCCCCACAGTAGCTTCATCGTGCTCTGGCGAAGCCTGCCCAGCATTCTGACAAGGCCGTAAGGCCGTTTGCATGCTTTCAGGTTTTGAGCCTTCGCCACCATTGACACCGAGCTTGGAGCAAGCTCGCAAGCCGCTCCAGGTCTCTGCTCCAGGTTGTGCGGAATACCTCTACGCACAACTCCAGGTCTTCGATTAGCAACGAAGACCTCAGCGGGCGCTGCAGTTGCTCTCGCCTTCAGTTGCGGGCGCACAGGCAGGAGGGTGGGGCATTTAGTCCCACCTCGTAAGTATTCAAGCGCCCCGCGGCACATAAATTGAAAAAGTGACTGAGGCTTATCGCCTCAGTCATGCGGGTGAGGTCCCTCTCACCCGCTCACCCGGCTTCGTTCGCGACCACCCCCCACGGACCTGGTTTGACTCGATAACCCGACCTGCACTCCTCGCTCACCACCATACATCGGTGAGCCTGGACCCGAGTACGCGCCTGAATCCGATAACCCGATTACCAGTAGGCTCTAGGAGAGCGGTGACCTACGAGAGAAACAGAGAAAGAGAGAGATGCGGGGAGGGTAGGGTTTGGTTTTGCCTAACCTTACACTGTGCAGGGAAATAGGAGAAGAAGAAAGGAGGAGCGGCTGAGGACTTAGCCTCACAGCAGAGCAAAAGCTGAAGAAGAAGGAGGAGGAAGGAGCGCAGCAGAAAGAAGAAGAAGAGATGCAACTGAAGAAAAGAAAGAAGAAGAAGCCAAGGAGGAGTTGCAGCAGAAGAGGAAGTCGGAGCAGAGAGAGGCCAAGGAAGAAGAAGTTGAAGACGCAGCTAAATCCTAAGGCAAAGAAGAAGACAGAGAAGGCCTTGCACAGAAGAAGAGAAAGAGAAGCCGTAGAAAAGAAAAAAAAAGAAGCCATAGAGAAGAAGAAAAGAAGGAGAAGCCAAGAGAAGACGACGAGCACTGTAGCAAATGCTACTTAAGACGCCTGATTCATGGAATCGGACGTTTGAAGAAAGAAGAGAGAAGCAAAGAAGAGAAGAAAAATTTTTATTCCCTTTCTCTTTAATTTTTGTAAAGCAGTATATTATAGTGAATTTTGAATTTTTATGCTTCTAGAACTAAGTTTGCTCCCAGAGTTCGACCTCGGAACATTCTAAATTTCGAGTAATAAATAAATTAAATTAATCATTGTTTTTCGCAACATACCACAACAAACATATCTTTAAAACACTGCGAAAGCGACCGATCACCAGCAGTGGTATAGTTTAAATTGTGCTTTGTGGCTCTATAGGTCTCTTTGTGTTTCGTTCTTTTGGTTGGGTATTCGCATGGCGAATTTCCATTTCCTTTGAGAGATAAAATACTCCTTGTGAAGAGATGAGTTTGAGGTACACTACCCTTGGGTTAAAGTAGCGTGGCTGTATTGAGGTTGAACTACCTTCGTTTAGGTAGTTCGGTTAGTGGATTTGGTCGACTTAGTTGATCGAGAAATCCTAAGTCGTGAGGCTTAGGTGGTGGTTTTTATCCTAGCTATGTTTCCACCTAAAAATACTTTTCTCTTGTGATAAATAATTTTGTGTAATTGAATTTTTATTCTGTATATTTTTATACTGCACTATTCACCCCCCTTTAGTATAATTTTAACTTGGAATATTAAATCTTGGCAACTGTGTTATGAGTTTAGAAAAGGAAGCTTGGATTCTAAGGTCTATAGGTAGACCCCAGGTGATCCAATAGGTCCCTAGGTTTTTGTTCTTAGTACAGAATTCCTAATGGATTAAAAGACGAGTAAGTCCACTAGGTGAGCTCGTAGGCTTCACCCATTGACTTTGTGAACCACAGGTTCACTGTTCGGGTTAGGGGCCAAAGGATGTGTGGTGGCTAAGGGCTACCTAAGATCTACCTTGGAACATAGATGGTTCCCGGGTATGGCGACAAGCTACGTGCTGTCGTCGAGTTAAGGTACTTGAAAGTACCCGAATCCGACTCGATGTAGAGGTACTTATAGCTTTATGCTTGAGTAGGCGCTCGCATGCACATCGGAAGCTGTCGAGGTAGTTGGTACTCGCAGGCAGAGGTTCGTTAGGCGCCTGCGTAACCGAAAGACACTGGAGTACCGTGAGAGGTTTGGTTGAGATCTCATCCAACAGCAGATTGAGAGGGAACACCCGGAGACCATGATCTTAGCAGGAGCATTAGTGTGACCCAACAATTCTGAGCAACCTTGTGATTTTGGATTTGTAATGATCTATGACTGGACGTTGCAGGACATGAATTGAGCTTGCTCTTTTCTGTCGCAAGGCATTGGCCTGGGTAGCTCCGTGGAGGCTCGACTCTTCTGACTAAGTTTAGCAACGTTCTCGATACGTTGAGAATGGGTACGCCTTTCATGAGGGTTTTCAGCTCTGGTAGTCCCTCCCCTTGTCAGGGAGAGACTACCAGGTTGGGGTCTAAGGGAAGGATACGTTTGAATCTCCTCTAGTAGAGAGAGTTGATTTTTAAGAATCTGACTTCTGAGGCGAGTGAGAGAATAATCATGTGGATAAATCCTGGTAAATAAGAAAAAAGGTTCTTTGCTAGCCTGTAATATTAAAGAAACTTGGGCTAATTATAAGAAATAAGAAAAGACGTGTGGTTAGATTGGTACGTTACCAAGGCTTAAGTATTAGGGGAAATGTCTTGTGATTGGCCTATATGACAGAAATCCACACACTACTTTTCTCTACTTGATTGTTACATGTATTCTATCTCTACTGAGTTGCTTAGCTCTATAAAGTCTCGAACCCACTTTTCTAGGTTATTTTAGGATTAAGCGCGTTGAGACAAACTTGATCTGTGCTTGACAACCCGTCAACGCTTGTTGGGTGCAGATCTAGTTTATGTACTCCAAAAATGGAAAAATTACATTTTTTTGTCACTTGGTCAACTTTAGAAAAATGTGCCTAGATTACGTGAAACTTAATACCGTTCTCTCTCATTGCAAGTTTTCCAACTACGTCCGTTTCATGAAAATTCAAATTTTATAGCGAAAGTTGCATCGAAAATACTAAAATATGACACTACATAAAAGATGTTTGTATATACACACACGTGCACACACATAAAAGAATAATGATTGTTTAATCTCTACGTGGGGTCATTATAAATGGAGGGGGGTTGGTGTAAGAGAAAGATTGAAATTAGGGGTGTACGTGGGTTATGTTAGGTCGGGTTGGGATTCAACTCAAATCCAACCCACGATTATTGAGTTAGGATTTTTTCAACTCAACCCAACCCATAAAAATCAGGTTGGGTTAAACCAGTTGTTGGCTAGTCAAAAATATCAAAACTAATTTTATTTCCTATATATTTTCGATATCTTTCATACTTAATAACAAAATATTTTAAACTCATACATAACTTCCATCTTTTAAAAAAGAGAATAAAATAGGTAAAAAGAAAAAAAACCTTGAGAGTTACATAACAGTAACAAGAAAAAATAAAGGGTGTTGGTGAAGGGAGGTGGTGGTTGTCGTTGATGTAGAGGAGGAAAAGAGAAAGGAGGAAGATGCTGACCTCGAGCAGTAACAATGAGAACGATGGCTACGAGAAGGGAGCTGCGAGTCTACGAGTTTGCGATGAAGAGGCTAGTGGCGACGATAAGAGAGAGAGCTCGGTTTAAGGCTTGTGAGTGGGAGAGAAACTGAAAAGAGAGAGTAGTGCATGATGGAGAGTGCACTTAAAGAAGGTAAACTAAGGGAGGAGCGTGTGTTACCTTGCGTGGTTTTTTTTTTTTCCTTTCATGTTTGAACAAGGTGCTTTTTTTTCTATGAGGTTTGGAATGGGATGGGTTTTTTTTCCCTTTAAAGTGGGTTTTTTTTCCTTTGAAATTTGTATGGATAATCTCATATATATATATATAAAACTAAGAATCAAGTTGAAGCGGGTTGCGGGTTGGGTTGGGTTTATTAAACCTCAAACCTAGTCCAATCCATTTTTTATCAAATTGGGTAAATCTTAGCTTAATTCAACCTAATCTAACTTACAACCCAACCCAAACTAACTGAATCAGGTTAGGTTCAGCTTGACTTTGAGTTGAATTTTACCTGTATACACCCTTAGCTGAAATCGGGAGGGAGAGAGAGAGAGAAAGAGAGATCGGGAAGAGAAGAGGGAACGTGCCTCACGTTAGGAGGGAATAAATTCGGAGTAGGATCTCGTGAGCTGGGATGCGCACGAGGAGGAGAGAGACTATCGGAAATTGGAGGCTTGAGGAGATTGGGAGATCGGTGGGAGATTTATCGAAAGATGAGAAAGGGATGACCGTTTAGGTCAATGAGTGAAAGAGAGAGATAGAGCACCAATTGGGTGCGCGTCAGCGGAAAGAAAGAGAAAAAACAGAAAATAGAGAGAGGAGGACTCACTTTGCAAGGCACAATGTTGGTGTCAACGGTGCGGAATTTGAGGTCAGTGGGAGTCCGTGCACAAATGGGATCTTCGAATCAAGTTTAGATTCATTCAGAAGTGAAATGATGTTCATTTTTTACGTTTCAAGAGTTGTCATAATTATCTCTCTACAAACTACACATTGGTAAATCTTAAATTTGATTTTAAAAATTATTTATTACATGAAAATTTAAGTAAAGTCGTATGATATTTTTAATTTATTCCCTCCGTGCTGTGATGTTGATTTGGTCTTGGAGCACGTACAAAATACGCAACCCCTAGAATAGTAACGGGGAAATAACTGATGCATATTACGAAATCACCGTGACGCTCTGATGACATTAGGTAGAGCAGTCTGTCATGTTTTGTTAAGAGTTATTATTCTGCTCCTCTTTGTTATATTTATTATTTTATGTGCATCTCTCCCTTTTACCTTGGAGTCCATGAAATATTATGAAATTTGATTATCCTCTTGTTTGTACTATAAATGTTAGGACGATATGTTTAAATAAGATAATGACTTATACATTGAAAATATTAATAATCTAATCATTCATGTTGTGTTTGTAGAATTGGGATTGATTTATAAAAATTGGGTAATTAAATTGAAAATGTGATGAGAGAAATAAATATATGAATCGAAAAAAAAAGAAAATATTGCTTCTTTTGTTGGAATAAAGAAATAATACGATTACACGAATTAAAAGATAAATTGTGAAATTGGTCTATACATGAAAATGTTAATTGACAGTTATCTTGGTGATAAATGGACGTGTGAATATGACAGAATTAATAATTGAGCATGGATAATTGAATGAGATGGTTTGCCTAAGTTGGTTAGGGGATTAGGGAGTGAGCTAGCCTTTTTGCAACTCTGTGATAGGTCCATTGGCCAATCAAATAGTGAGGTAGGGGTACGCAGGTATATGCATATATGATAATTGGTTGGATACATACCCAGGTCGTGGAGAGACTATCTACGAGCCAGCGTGAGTCGTGTCTATGTGTATATCTCATGGTATGCATCCGCCACACTGCCAATGCTAGGACCTTGGGATGATGGAACGGGATGTAGGGCAAGTGCGGAGTTTCCTCCCAACCAAGTGGACACTACGTACACGTCATACCTCTTGGGAAATCATAGCGAGAACTCCTTGTGCCTTCCAAGGAATTGATATGGAACAATTATGATTGTAATATCGGAGGCCACACACTGTTAAATTAATTAAATGCGAAATAACTGAGAAGTAAATGGATAAGGCATAAAAAAAGTAACAAATTAGTAGTCCTCTTTTCAGCACCTTTATTTATTTATTTGTTTTGGCACTTTCCCTTTTACTTATAATACTTTACTCAGCGTTTGTTGACGATTACTTTTGGGCTCCGTACTCAGGTACAATTGAGCAGTTGGGAGTCACTGTGTAC
The DNA here is from genome assembly GCA_037157565.1 of Thalassia testudinum. Taxonomy (NCBI): domain Eukaryota; kingdom Viridiplantae; phylum Streptophyta; class Magnoliopsida; order Alismatales; family Hydrocharitaceae; genus Thalassia; species Thalassia testudinum. Next base: position 44,530,771 of record JAZHRO010000059.1, read on the forward strand.
AAAGCAACTAGTACAGGACCTAGTCCAGTACTCATAGACAACCTATGACTTTGGTAGTTTCTTTAGTTGTCTAGTTCCTTTTCGATTTTAGTGAGATGTTTCAGACAATTTTCAGTACTTTCTTTTGGGCCTTTAGATTACTATGGATAGCATTTCATGCTTTAGTTTATTTACCATAATGCAATATGATTAATTTGTTTGGCTATTTTTATATTTTATGATTATGTGTTGGGTGATTGCGATCCTATTTTTGTTTGACTTGGTGACCTGCATTTCACCATTCTAAAATGCATTGTGGGGTTCGGGTCCTCACAGGCTCATTCCTATTTTGTAACTCATTTCAGGTTCTGTTGCCGCGAAGTAGATGGTGCATCATGTTGGATTTTTGTCCAGGAGGACTTGGGAGATCATCAGAGCGTGAGTTTGTGCTTCCCTTCGGTATACGCCTTTAGCACTTGAAATAAATATTTTAACTAAGCTCTTTTGTGTAGCCTGGTAGTTAGAAAATTTCTGCTATGGTAAGACATGCACACTTCCAATTGTGGGGCTTTGTATATGTTATGATGTCAGATTGTAAATGGTTGGCTATGATGAAAAGGCTCGTGGAGTGGTAATGTATTAGTGGTATTTTAGTTTTAATCTGGTTGTTTTCCGTGTTTTTGTTACTTTTACCTGCGGGATATGTTCGTTGGCTTTTTATTACTTTTCATTGCTTCGTAGTGTTGTTGTGAGGTATGTTCACCTGCACTTTTGTAGTATGCTTGCACATGTACTTTTTGTAGATACATTTTTTAGGAAAAATATCCAATAAATAGAGGAAATTCTACCGGATTTTTGACGAGTTTCGAAACTGCGATTTATTTAAAAATTAATTTTCCTAAGATGTGTCTAATGGGTAGGACTACAATTTATAATCCGAGTCACTCGGTAATTGAGACCTTTGGCGCATGTCTCCTGATGATCCGTTCTTGATTTGTCAGGAGGATTATCGGGGTGTGATAGAGGTGGTAGGAATGGTGGATGTCAGAGGGTTGGGATGTGGGGGAGAAGAGGTGGAACTGTTGAAGGGATTGAGAGGTTAGAGTGGAGAGTATTATTGCTAATAGTCAAGGCGAAGGAGGGGGCGATGAGGTGGGATGGAGGGAGGAGGAGGGGAGGCGGTGGGGGTGGTAGTGGAGGAGTAGGGGGTTGGAAGGCGGAGGAGGGGAGGCAGTCAAGGCAGTGGGGGAGGCGAAGGAGTGGCAAGAGGGGGCAGCAATGGAGGATTTACTTGAAGGAGGATGAACGGGGATGCAGCTGGAGGTTGGAGGAGCGACAGGTGTAGGTATGGGGTCAACGGGTGGGAGATAGTTGGTGCAGATGGTTGGTGGGGGAGGGGGGAAAGGGGAAAGAAGGGTTTTGGCTTGGGAAGATGGAGGAAGGGCGCAACGGTAAATCGTGGGTTTCATACTTGATGTTGGCGATGATTCTAAATACAAAAGTTGTCAAAATTATTTAAAATATATATGTCTATATTTGTTTTTGGAAAAAAGTAATTGCAAATATGCTCTTGGCGATGATTTTAATATTTACGACGATTTAAGAAGTGTTGCCAACAAATCATTACTAATCATACATTTTTTTAGTAGTGACCGTGAAAAGGCTTAAAAAATAACAGTGTTATCCAATGCGGTGGTGAAGGGTGTGTCTTAAATTAAATAAGAACCCAATGAGGGAAGGGGGTTGCTCGTAGGTGAAAGCATAAGGCATAATTTGATCTTGCGGTCAATCTATGAAGGGTAAATAATTTTTTACACTTTAAACAAAAGTACCAAACAAAGATAACTAAAATGCTATGGCTTGCACACATCTGGATCTGTTTCTTTAGGACCTATTTGGATGGATGTACAAATAGCTTCTTTGTTTCCTTAAAATGAAATATTGCAGGAATAACAAATTTCATTCGATGGCTTTTTTTTTTTTTTAAATTATATATTTTATTAATGGAGAAAGGTAGAGTACAAACTTCGCAGAGGAAGATTACATCGACAGATAAACATACAAATGATACAATTTTTTTTTATAAGAAAGACTATTCATTAGTAGTCATTAAGAGAAAGACTATTAATTAGCCGTCATTAAGGTTTAGTTTACCTATAAGTTAATCCTCTAAATGGAAAGTTAATCTTCGTTTGCTACTTAACCTTATATTTTTTAACCTAAATTTATTCAATTTAATATAAATTTATCTAATAACAGTTTTAGTTGATGTTAACTAATTTCATGTTAAAATTATATATCACACATCTCTTATATTTTTTATGTTTAACGCTATCATCAAATAAATATCATAACTTAATATTAATTTTAAATAAAATACAAGTCAACGTTAACAATATTATACAAATAAATATAATTATAAATTAACATTAATTTTACATTTGTTAACGTAACTTTCCTAATGGAGGTAGGATATGGGATTCGGGGTGGGATTGGGAGGGATGGGAGAGGGTTGACATGGGTTACCAAGTAGGAATGAGAGGGAGGCTATCGAGAAGAGGGAGGAAATCGAGTTAGAGAGTGAAAAAAATGTTTTCTAATTTTTTAAATTAAAAAATATTTAACAATTATCTTATTAAAATTTATTAATTTTCTTTTACCTCTAACAAAATTAATATACCAATTATTAATAATTTTAACGATTATTACAATTCTACTGATCATTATAAATCCATCGATCAAATATCTTGTACTTATTCTGCGTCGATTCTATTTCAATATACTACCATCCCTATCAAACGTAACCCAATGGAATTCGTAACTTCCTCCAAGTTTCAACGTATAAATAAGGACATAATCAACCCCATACCTGCTGCCAGAACTCACGAGTGCTAGACCGAAAGTCCTGTACGGCAATGTCTAATCAAAATTGCTCAGAAGGAGATCGCAAGAAAACAAATCCACTCGGAGATGTTGACCTGAGTCAGATGCCATCTGAGAGCTCAGGTATTCACACATCTCTCCAAGTTGATATGATTTGCCTTAGCTGTCCAAACACAGGCTTTGGTCAGCCAGGCTGGGCTGCATGCATGTCACGTCAGTATGGCCCTATAACAGAGCAGACTACTTCGTGCCTCACCAGCCAACCCATATTTGTCCCGATCGGGCCCGCCGTCCACGCAACCCACTTCGAGTTGGAGCCACACGGTGCGCCCGCGAGCAAGCAAGCCCCGCCGAGTCATCGTTAACCTCCCCCTGCGCTTGCATCCGCCTTCGCGAGACCCCGTCATCCCCACTCCCGTCCCCGCTCGAACACGTGCTCCATGAGATCGCATCGTATCGCCGACCACAAACCCCCACCAACCCCCGGGAGGAGAGACGTCGTCGCCAGCGGGGTTCCGACCATCCACAACAAACCCAGCCCCCAAGAAACTCTCCACCGTACGATTCAACTCCAAGGGCCCCGCGATCTTCCCACGTCGCCACCCACGTCTCCTCCTATTCCCCCGCGTGGGCAAAACGGGGATAGCGACACGAGCGTTGAAAGAGCAGCGACCGGCGGCCTCCTACGCTCTTTCGTCGACAGTGTGCCGACTGTGTGTGTGTGTGTCTATATATATATATATATAAAGACACACGCACACACAAACGAACGCCGCCATCCCGACAGAAACGAATTCCTGTTCGGCACCGCGGGGCTCCATAACCGCCGAGGCGAATCGCTCCCAACGCAACACCCTTACCTTGCTCTCGGCTTCTCCCCGTCGCGTCGCCCCTCCCTATATCCAGGAACAGGTAAATGGTTCGTCGCTGCCGATTCCGAGGTGGATCTCGTGGATGCGCCGTTGCATTTTGCGTGTGGTGTGTTGCATCAGACTTGTTGTTGCGGATGGGGAGGGTTTCTGATGTGATCGCGGCGGGCAGGGGAAGGGGGGGGGGGGGGGGGGGGGGTGTTGTGTGGATTGCGTCGGGGCTTTGGGGACGATCGCGTTCGGTTGTGAGATTGCGTGTGGAATCGCGTTTTGCCGGGTGGATCTTGCGTGCGGGGTGGTGTTTTTGGTGGGAATTGTGGAGAGGCGGACGTGGGGGAGAAGCTAAGGTAGGTATTAGGGATTGGCGTGTGAGAGATGGTGATATGGCCGTGTGGGACGCGAGGATTTGTGGGGATCCGGGGTGGTGGCGGCGTTGGGGACTGGAGTTTGGGCTGCTTAGCGTTCTTTCAGGTTGATTCGCTCCGAGCAAGATGCCGTTAACGAGGGACCGACGCAGCGTTGCTTGGTTCGTCCCATCGAAATTACTAAGGTGAAAACTGATGTAAGTTTGTTTTTTGTCTAGAGACAAGGGTGTGGATTGAGGGATGGATGGGCATTCCCTACATGGATTGCCTTTGACGACCATTGTGAGAGGGCCACACGGTTGGATGCCTTGTGATATGGTCAAGTAACTCCTTGATTGCTCATAGAGCTGTGTATGTATGGGACCTCTGTTGTATCAGGAAACTTTAGCGTGTATTAGAGATGCAGGTAGGCATTATTGTGAACTTGTGAACGCTATGTTATGATCAATGGATGAGGTTTTAGAGATTCCTTTTTTCTTTTACATGGGCGCTGCACTCCATGGGACTAGTTTCTGAATGGCATGCTGTTGCATGTTTTCTCTCTTGATTTATGGCCTTGAGATCTTGATCATATGGTAGTCTTCTTGTTCTTCCTTCTCAATTCTTCTAGGTTGTGTTTTTGGTGCACTAACATTTACTCTTTAGGGTTAGTTTACTTGAGGGGTTAATCTCTATTTACTCGGGGGGTTAACCCGCATGATCATGACGAAGGTTTTGGGACACCAATTTTGCTAACACCAGATTGAGAGGTGTTAGCAAAACTAGTGTTAACTTTATACCTTTCTCACATCGGAACCTCACTCAGAAACTGGTGTTAACACTAGTTCAAGTAAATATCATATGAGTTAACATTACAACTTAACACTAGTTCAAGTAAATAGAAACTAGTGCTACTTTACAAGTAAACAAAAATGAGGGTTAATACTAGTTTTACATTTCTAACACCAGTTTCGTAATCCCTTAAGTAAACCAGCCCTTGATGAAGAGGATGATGATCCTTTTTGGAATGTACATAGCTACTGAAAGTTTGATATGTTTGTGAAAAGTGCAGAAATATATTCTTTTTGCCGGTTATTGAATGAATAATCTTGGATTGAGATGGATTCTGGGATCACTGCTTTCTGCTTGAAGCTTAAGGAGCTTTAGAACTTCTCTTTGAGTGGTCTCTTATGCATGTCCTGAAGGTGATTGTGTGGTGGTGAGAAGCAAACTGGTCTTAAACCAACTAGTCAGGACGAGCATGTGGTCAGGAATGGAAGACTGTCGGCTTGCCCTGCATTTAGGGTTGATGTTTACATGGAACCTTCGGTCTAACCGGACACCAAACATAGTGGCTTCTTTTAAGCACTCAAAACTAGCAGTTATTGCATGAACAATTGCAGTGACAGCGACTAGACCGTGTCTACAATCCATAAGATGCAGAGAGGCGATCTAATTTTCTTGGATGAATGACTTGAGTGAAGAAAGATGTGTGAAAATTATGAAGAAACATCTTTTAGATTCATGTCAAGAAGAAATGGATCAAAAAGGACCATGAGAGTGCTACTGGTAGGCTTAAATGGTGACACTGTAAATGGAGATAAAGGGAAAGGAGTAAGATTGAGCTTATATGTGGCTGGAAATGGATAAAAGCCTTCAAAGGCAAAAGCTTTAAGCTTTTGATTGAAGTTTCGGTCCCTGACGGGGCCATAATACTGATGATAAGTTCTGTAGGTAGCCAAACTTATAATGATGAGGCTTTTTCATTGTTTTTGTTATAGGATGACACTCAGGCTGCATTTGGCAGCGGGCTTGCGGGTAGAATAAGGGCTTAGAGGTGAAATTAGGATGGGATAAAGGCTTCTACAAAGGGTTTCACAATTTCTCATTTTACATCAATCATTACTATTTTCTATATCACATCAACACTAATATATATTCAAATATATCAATTCCAACATAATATATCCGCTCACACCATATCATAATATTAAAATATCACCTGCTAACATCATATCACCAAATCAATCATTACAAGCCTCCTATCATTACAAGTCCACCAACCAAGCACCTTCCTCAACTTATTCCACTCCAATTCTATCCTAGGATAGTATAAACCCCAAACCAAACACAACCTTATGTGTTGTCAATAAGCATTTGAAGATTGATTGATACTCTAGGCTTCTACTTGAGTTACAGAAGCAAATGCCAAATGCTTTTCTTTGTTGGATACCATGTGGTTAGTTTAGTGGTGGAGAAGGCATGCTACTTTTATTACTTTTTTATGGAATTATTTTTCCCTTTTACTTATTTTTTCTTCTTGTTGTGTGCTTCTTGTTGCGTGTCTGTGAATCTTTGTGTTCATGTGCAAAAGGTATAGATCTTTCTTGTTTGTGCTTTTGTATTTTGAGGATGACTTTATATTTGAGGCCTTTATTAAAAATAAGTGCTTCCTTGTAGGTGAAAGATTTCTTCATCTTCCCATGGATAAATAAATTATTTTTAGTGCTTTTTTCATTGTGGCCAGCAAGTCAGCACTAGTGTCATCTTTAGATGAGAAGGGGAGCATGGCAAAGTTTTGGTGGTCTTATAAGCACCTTGGTTTGAAAGAAAAGATGTGCTATTTAGGGGGTTCAAGCCTTACGTGGAGAATGTCTTACTAAGCCATGTCTTGTTATCAATCTTATTCTAATAAAATCTATTTGCAAATTTTTTGACATGGTATCAGAGTGGGAAGTCCTAAGGAATTTTGGACCATTGATCCTCTCTCTCTTGCATGCAATCTCCTCCACGTGTTCTTTGTGCACGTGCCATCGTTGCACTTTAACTCCATGTCTGCAGCATACACGTGTAGGACTATTTGCTCACCACACCTCTGCGTGTGGGTCTTCTTCCTTCATGTGCAAGCCATGCACGCATTATCCTCTCTTTGCATGCAAGCCATGTGCATTGTTGCCTTGTCTCCGCATGCACTTGCACGCGATCTGCACAAGCCCCTCATGTGCCCATGCATGGTCTACGTCGGCCACACACACACTCATGCGTGATCTGTGCTTTCTCCACTCGCAACTTCACTGGTTACAATGTTGACTTCAAGATTGACTTCTGCTATTACTGAGGTCAAGACTTTGGCCTCCCCTACCACTTCTCCAAACCAAGGTGCTAGGATTTCTAATCTAGCATCTGGCTTCACGATAGAAGTTGACGACTGATGGGGACCTTGAACAAGGCTCCCCCACCTCTACTACTATGTGTTTGGAAACGTTTCTCGGTGTATGGCCGTTGCTATTTCTATGACTATTGTATATGTAGTTACAACTATCGCTACGACTGTTGTGTGTGATGCTACTACTTCTTGCTATAGCCCTACTTCTATTGTCTCTAGCCGTTACTATTACGACGGTCGTTGTATGTTGCTGCCACTTTGCTACTGCAACTAGTACTCTACTATGATTGCTACTTCTGCTATAGTCTATACTGCTTCGACTGCCTTCATTACGGGAAGTTCTCATTTTACGTGCCTCCATCAAGTTTGATGCTGTATGTTCCAACTTGTGGGTAGGAAAGAGATGTTTTAGGATTAGTCAAACTAGGAAAAGTTGTTTTGTTTTATCTCTTTCTATTTTAATTAGGATTTGATTTAATTGAGTTTGTTTCCAAAATTAATGAGTTGGATTAGGATTGCCTTTGTAATTTCCTAGTCTATATAAAGACGGATTAGGAATTATTCTTGTTATTCAATCTCATTTTAATAAAATCTATTTTTAAATTCTTCAACAAACCCAAAAGAAGAATCTAATTTTCAATTAATCCAACATTGGAACTATTGGACAATGCTTTGCAATGCTAAAAAAAATTTCAAAACACCTTTGATTAAATCCCAAGTGAAATTTAATCAAATCAAATAAAATGCTCAAAAAAGATACTTAATACCTAATTAAATCGAATATAAAAGATCCAAAATCCTAGTGGATCCCTGAGATCTGCCTAAACAACTATCCAAATAGAAGCGATAGGAGCAACTAAGCCCTTTAGGTTGGTCTATAAATCATAAGCCATTTTTAAATAGAAGCGATAGGAGCAACTAAGCCCTTTAGGTTGGTCTATAAATCATAAGCCATTTGAATTGCATTAGCATTGGGGGAGGCAATTTGTCAAAGTTGATAGCCTCTTCTATAATAGCTTAAATTCCATGTTTACCTTGCACTTTCCTTAAGTAGGGGGACCAATGAAGAAAGATGTTGGCATTTTCTAATGGTAGGAGGAGACGACTTACTTTATTATGAAACCCCATCCTCTCTTATATAGAGAAGGTTGATGAGAAAAGTACAAACTAATACTCAAGAAAAGAGAAATGACAAACATAAAAATGACACAAGAGAATAAAGAGCCTTGATACTTTTTCTTAAGTTGGAGTATAGATGACAATCAATGCCTAACTATGTTTCTTCTTGAGAAGTGCCTTTAAATGCTGGCAGTTCGAAGAAGGTCAAGAAAGAAGAGCCTCCTTTGGAAAGTGAATTTCTCAAAGGTATATAATATAGTCAACTGGTCGTATTTTGTGGCCACTTTTGAGAAGATACTTTCCTGAGCTATGGATCTCCTGGGTGAAGTGCTGTGTTACAATGATGCCATTCTTTGTTTTGGTAAATGATAGGTTAGTTGGAGGGTGGACACAACCATAGGGAGGGGTCAGATAGGGATGTCCATAGGGCACCTTTCCTTTTTATTTTAGTGGTGAATATGTTGGCGACTGTGGAAATAAGGCATGTGAAGGCGGTCTCTTTTCTCGGTTCTCCTCGAAGGGAGTTGGTGCCACTATGTCGCCCATACTCCGATACACTGACAGCACCCTGTTTTTTTACTGAAGGGGGCACTCCGGCGGTGGGGAACTTGGCTGACTTGGTTAGGATCTTTGGTGCTTTCTTTGGACTATCAGTAAATGATGCAATGTCAGTGTTTGTCCCTTTTCACTTGGATGAAGATGAGGTGGATGGATGCTCCTAGATGTTGCACACTTCTCAAGCAAATTTGGCTTTTGTTTACCTTGGTTTTCCTTTAAAAGGAAGACAATTGGCCATTAGTTACTGCCTTTTGTTACGTTGAAATGTCCATGTTCTATTAGGAAAACCCTAAGTGCCTTTATATAGAGAGGCAACCAAAGGGTAGAGTTACAAGTATATCATTTACTTAACATAACACTAAAAATGCATACAAAAATATCTCAACACTCTCCTTCAAGCTAGAGTATAGATATCAAGCATGCTCAGCTTGGTACATAATAACTCAAGATGTTTCGGATTTTTCTTACATCATAAAGACCCAATAGATACGGGTACAATCATCTACAAGAATGAGAAAATACCGAAAACATCTAAGACTTCTGACTCGACATGGGCCCCACAAATCAGCATGAACAAGAGAGATAGCAGACGTAGTTCTTTTATTACTATTAGGAAAAGAAACTCTATAATGCTTGCCAAGTTGACAAACATTGCAAGCAAAAGAATATGGAGATTGCATAGCAGGAAATTGATGGCGAAGGACAGACATACTAGGATGTCCCAATCTCAGATGCCATTGTAAAGTAAAAGTGGTGGAGGCAGTAGCTATGGAATGATGCTCTGGTGGAAGGTCAAGATAGTAGAGGTCGTCCTGCTTAAGTCCACCAATTTGCCAGGAGGTCCTGCAAAAAGAAAAAATAATCATGAAAATTTCCTTTGCAATTTAATGTCTTAGTTATATGACTAATAGATATTAAATTCAAGGCAAATTTAGTCTTAGTGGACAAAGAAATGTCACCCAAGCCTATTATGGGAGACAAGGCACCATCAGCTACTTTGACAGGTACTGGAGTAGTCAATGGTCTAAGAGAAGTAAAAAGGGTAACATCTCCTGTTCTGTGGGAAGATGCATCTAAGTCAGCACATGAACCTCTGGCGCTAGCAGCAATACCTATCCTCTAAGTCATAGAAGCGCCTACAGTGGAAGTAGTCTGAATAGAGACAAGTCTGTCATATTCCTCCTTAGAGATAGTGACCTGAGAACTACCTTGCTCTTCCTCTTGATACTGCAGACTCTCATCTCCATCATAAGTAACCTGATTGGCCTGATGGCCCTGAGGAAAATCATACTTTATCCAGCACCTGTCAACAGTGTAATTTGTCTTGTAACAATGATCACAGAACAAATCACGTCCTCTGCCATGACCTCTTGCTCTTGCTCCACGTCCTCTCCCCCTGCCTCCTGAGGTTCCCTTGTCACGGCTAGTAGTTGCCATGGTCGAGGAATCAGTGACTGAGATATGGTCAGAAATCTCAAGTCTGGACAAATGAGCATAGATCTGCGCAGATGTAGGGATCTCTTCAAGTGTCATAAGCTGATCCTTAAAAGACTTGAACTCATGACCAAGACCTATAAGCAACTGAATAGAGTGGAAGGCCTCACGTTGCTTTGCAATAACAGTGACATCCATAGAGATCGGCTGATAAGTGTCCTACTCATCCCAGAGGTTCTTCATAGAGTCATAATATTCGGCAAGGGACATAGTTCCCTTCTGAAGGGTATGTGACTCCGTAATTACCCTGTAGAGGCAGCTAATGTTGCTTATTTGAGAGTGTATCTCATAAAAAATCTCCCACATCTTCTTTGCAGACATATATGACATAACCTATTTGGCAATAGGCTCCTTCATACAATTCAACATGCAAGTCACCACCCAATCATTGTTTGTTTCCTAGTCATTAGACTTGGCAGCTGGTTCATCTTTCGTTAGAATATATTTCTTTCGGTGTGACCCCACAAATCTGGAAAATGAGATAGACCAGAGGAGAAAGTTGGTTCCATCCAACTTGATAGAAGTTCCCTGCATGAAAGAGGATGCGCTTGGAGTAGAAATCTTCCCTCCCAAGTCGCTTGGGGAACTCTTCTTGTCTTCTATATTATCCAATATGTGGGAAACACCAAAGAGAAGATACTATAGCAGGAAATCAGACCATATAGCGATTTGAAATTGTCAACAAGATTGAGAATAGAGACGTTTTTCATATCATAACCACCTTTGGGGCTAGATCAGACCCCAAAGGGGTTGTTTCTATGTCTAGACCTCTGTGTGGTTGCAGAAGAGAGTGGAGGAGATGCCTCCTAGCAACTGCTCCTTACGAGGGGCGTGAGGCAAATACCAGCAAATTAGAGGGAAGCAGCGGCAGCATTACTGTGGTAGTAGGTAGAAGTGTCGTCGTCATTGTTGACAGCGGTGAACTAGAGGGGGGGAGATCAGAGAGGGTGGCTCATATCACCACTGTCGGCGGCGGCGAACCAGAGGGGGGGGCAGCGATCAGAGAGGGTGGCTTAAATCGCCAATGCCAGTGCTGTTGTGGTTGGCAATAGACTAGAGGGGGGCGGTGTTGCACCTCTCAGGTGGTCAAATTGCCACCACGAAGGGGAGTGATGCAGCCAAAGGGGCCAATGACCCTTCTGACTGGCAACGGTAAGCCTTACTGCTGGTCAGATTGACTGGCGGCAGCAAGAAGGAGACTGGTGGCAACAAGGAGAGGCTGTCGACTCCTTAGGGTTTGGGTGGAGGGGAGAGGAGGCTAATTTTCTGGTGGGATACTAGAACCCTGGTCTAGGACTTGCTACTTTGATATCATGTTAGGTTGGAGTGTCCATTTTCTATTAGAAAAACCCTAGGTGCCTTTATAGAGAGGCAACCAAAGGATAGTGTTACAAGTATACCCCACTTAACATAACACTAAAAAGGCATACAAAAATAACTCAACACCTTTGATTGTAAAGATGGAGAAGAAACTAGCTAGGTGGAGAAGAAAATTGCTTTCTTGTGGCGGTTGATTGATTCATTTGATCCTTTCTTCCATACCAGCTTTTCATCTTTCAATTTTTAGACCACCAAAGGTGGTAATCGACAAAATTATAAAGATAAGGAAGTTCTTTGGAAGTGGATTGAACAGGTCGATCATTTCCTTTATTTGATTGCTTGGGTTGAGGTATGTAAGCCAATAAGGTTGAGAGGCCTTGGTGGTCTCAAGCTGTCTGACTTCAATGATACGTTGTTGTGCAAGTGGGTGGTTAAGCTCATGGAGAATGGAGAATGGTGACATTTTGTGTCAACATATGGTGAATGTGGCTAATGGCTCTTCCTTGATGTTGGAGGATAAGGCAGTGATCCCAGTTGGATGCTTTACCTTTCTGGACGGGTTTGGTGGAAGTTATTGATAGAGTGTGTTAATTCTTGCTTCCAGTTTTGGGAGATGGAAGGTTTTTCAGATTTTGGGAAGATGACTGGACTGGATCTGGTTTATTGGCAAACATGGTCCCTAGATTATATTCTCTAGCAGGGGACAAATCAAACCAGTGATAGATTTTTTGAAACCTTTAGATCAGATTGGAGGTGGTGCTTGATCGTTGAGGGTTGGGGAGAGGCTTTCTGAGGCAAGGATTGAAGATTTACAGAATTTGCTTGCCGCTAGAGAGGACTTTAGGTTGGGGATTGGTCGCCTGGATGCTTTGGAGTGGGCAAGGGGATTCAGTTAAGAAAGTGAATCACCTTCTCATGGGTATGGATGAAGTGGTGGTATCTGATTTGGCACTAGATTGCTCCTTGATTTGGAAGATGATCACCCTAAAAGTTAAAACTTTTCCTGTGGGCTTTCAAGAAGGGATAGGTTGGTGATAGAGGGTAGACAAAGATGATGGGTGGAAGGTGTGGTGATGGCATGCAGCTTTTGTGGTGAAGTCGAGGAAGATTGCTTGCACTTGTGCCCTTTGTGTGACTTTTCAAGGGTGGTCTGACAACAGGCGGGGATGCTGGGCCACTTAATGGATAAAATGGCTGACTTCTGGGTTACTTTCAGAGTGGGTATTAAGGCTGACGTCTTATCTTGGATCAAACTACTGCAGTTTGTGGTATATCTAGCTTCAAACCAATCAGGTGGTGTCTCGGGAAGAATGGAGGTGGGTCGAAAATGTTGTACGGGAAGTTCTGGCTTTGTTTGCCTTTTTTTTTTTCTCTCAAAACCTGTAATTTCTTTGTTTTGGTGGAATGAAGTGGATGGCTATTGACTCCAGTAGCCATTCTTTACCTTTTCACAAAAAAAAAAAAAAGGATGTCATGGTCTAAAAACTTGCTGCTCAAAAACTTGAATGAAACAAGTTACCCAAAAACATGTAGAGGCAAGGTAAAAAGATCTAAGTCAGGATGCAACAAATGAAAGGGGATCCTTTCATGCAAGATAGATGAAGGAACATTTACAAGAGAAATGCCTAACACTAATGTATCTCCACTCATAGAACTTTTTAAATGAAGATGGGACATCTTGATAAAATGCCTAACTTCATCTTTGGAGGAGCAATATCTTATCTGAGAGAACCCAAAACTTCCGAGGGTTTTCCTCATAAGAAGGCAGCATCTTTGGTATCAAGGTTGTGGGTGGTGGCTTTGATGGTGACTTTTGGGGATTATCAAAGTGATCAAGAAGAGCCGAAGAGGTGGCAGTGCATGCAAAAGTGCTGATGTATGGTGGCTGTCATAGCAAAATGCAACATTGACATTGGCCAATAAGAGAGGTTGGGCTGTCAGAGGCTTGGTGGTGGGTTTGTCAGGGATGTAGGGTGGAGGCCTCTTTGCTGAGTTCCAATGCTGCTGAGTATTGGTTGGTGGATGATTCGACAGTGGCTTTGGAGGAGGTGATGGTGACTAAGGTGGCAAAGAAGGCAACCTCATCGTGGTTGGCGATGAGAATAAGGCATTCCTATAGCGACAACACATCTAGGAGATGCCTATGGTGACATAGATGATGACTTGTGTGACATAGACTATGGTGAAAGGATGGCTGGAATGGTGGCGGCAGATGCAGGGAGAGCCAATGGTGATAACAGTAAGCTGGGTGGCTGTTGAAGATGTGTTTCTGCTGGTGGTCTTGGCTTGGTGAGTTTCAGGTGATGAAGGTATTATCTCAGGTATTGGTGGTGGTGGAGGTGTAGATGGACTCAGGAATGGATTCAAGAGGTTGTTGTAGGGACCTGACTCTTCGTTGAGGACATGATTTTTTCTTTTCCCCACGCAGCTTGAAGTTAGCAGTTGAAGTTTCTTTACACTAATTCAAGGACTCGTCATATCCCCAAAAGATCTTCCATTTGAAGTCATTGGAGCCTCTCATCCTCTGATCCATTTTCTTCCTCTTTTGGTTGATCATCTAATTGTGAGAACAGTCTGATTTCATGCTTTGCAACCAATTGATGTATATGAGAACTAAGGATAAGGAGAGGGATGGGGATGGAAAAAAGGGGATAATCATGCTTGGATGTGCAGGTTAAGGAGAAATGGACTGACAAATTGGAAGCATGTGGTAGGAAGAGCGGGATCTTTAGGGAGAAGGCATGACAACCAAAGGGGGAAGCCAATTTTCCATCAGTTCAACGCTGATCTCTTCAACTAGTCCCCAAAGTGGATTTCGTAGGGAAAAAATACAAATTCCAAAAAAAGAAAATCCAAAAATATCTCTGATCAAATCTTAATCAAACCCCAATAAATCAAATAAAAGAAAATCCATATAATCTTGACAAATCCTTAAAAAGAACCTAATCAAGTATCCTAATTAATCTAACTAAACCAAATTAATACACCAAAATCTAGGATCCTATTGCATCCCCTGAAATTTTATTATACTATCAAAATATAAGAAAAGAAAATTGCAATCAGGCCCTTGAGGCTGCATTACAGGCCCATTAGATTGCAACTGAAGCACAGTTTGGTACTTTCTTGTTTTTGAATAATACACTTAGAAGCCCAAAAGGACCTATATTTACCAGTTGCATTGGAATCCAATTACTGTGAGTGAGAATGCCAATGTTATGGGAATTTGAGAATCTCAAGTCTTTGTACCATAACGTGTTGTTCTGTGATACCTCTTTATAGATCATTTGGCTATTCATCACAGTGCCTCATGCTGACAGGCCATGTATTTGCTTGTAGAGAACATAAACCCTTTACATTTCTTTTCACCGTTTCACTTCTTGCTATCTTTCTCTTTCCTGTTGTCTATTTATTTCTTTTAGTTACTAGATTTACTAACTGACAATTTTCTTTGCAGTATGTGTGAATATATTTTCGTCTTCTGTTGACAGAGCTATTTGATTTAACAAAGTGCAAAGCTGGTTGTGGCTTGGGCCTTCTTTGTGGGCATTGGCTTTGCTCTACTCGATTTACCTTTATTACATTGGCCACTTTAAACATGAATACCAATGATGGGTTTCAGTACGCTACAGGCTTTCCTACTTCTGTAGACTTTGGATTGCATTCAATATTGAGAATCAGTTCACTTGTTGATGGTTCCCTTTTCTATGGCCATCATTTTTGTGTTCCGGGAAATATGGCCATCGATGCCTTTAGTTGCATTTCCAAGTTTGCCAGTGCTCTAGTCCTTTGGTTATCTACTGGTGCTGGTTCCAATTATAAACAATCTGGCAATTTTAAGCATAGGAGTGGACATTCTTGTAAAAGAGTCAAGGATGTTACCTCTTGTACACAGGATCCTGCCAAGTTGAACATCAGAGTTATTAAAAACTTTAGATCATCTAGATCAGTGCCCTCAATGGCTTTGTCTATAAGAGACTTATTTAAGGGATTTGGACCGCTTCATTCCCATCCCATTCTTCAATTGGCTGCTGCCTTTGTGCCGCCCATTGACAATTTGTAAGTTTTTTTTTACTTTGGAAAGTTTATTTTGCATTTTGGAAATTTACAAGGTCCCATTTTATAGCACCTGCCTGCATTTCCTCTTGATGTTGTGCATGAATGTAACTATTCAGCTATCCTCCAGTCCTTGATTTTTACTTTTTTAAGTAACCATGCGTATACTTGTTTTCTGGTCTTCTTTTTTCATAAGTATAACTATATTTCTTTGTTTTCGATGTTTGAAGATCATCAAAAGTACTACTTGAGAACTCCCATGAATCAATTAACAGATTGATTAACCAAGCACCAAGTGTTGATGATTGTCAAGGGTGCCGTAGCTTTTCCCTCTCTCCCATATGCTGGACGAGGGATAGGGTGGAGCCCATGACGGGCATTGTTTTTCCTACATTTTTGGGAAATGGTGTTGCTGGTGATCATTTCCACCAGAGCACTGAGGTAAATTTTTATTTCTTTATTGGTTGCTAACTTGTCACTAGGAGAGGAAAGATTTAATTTTCCACTAATACACATGATGCTTTTTCCCTCGAAGGTTTTGAATAGAACATACAGGCCTGTTGCGATTACACATTTCTGCTTGTGGTTGTGCTAGATTTTTCTTGACACTGCTGAAATATTATCTAGTGCTTTTGTTAAACCTTTTTTAGAACCTGTTCGGTAATGTTTGTTTGTTACTTCAATTTCATCAAGATCTCCATGTAAATCTCATTGCTTTGTTGTTTTTCAACTCAACCTGGTGTTTTTCCTCTTCCTCAATGCATCAATGGCTTACAATTGATCTTTCCTTCAGGTCCTTGTTGGTACTGGTGCAAGAAGCATGAAAATAGTAAAATTCAAATCTCTGAAGTTGTATGCATTTGGCTTTTGTAAGTAGTGTGTTTTCCATTATACAATGTGCACATTCTCAAGGAATCCTTTTACCTTGTTGGTTTGGTAATATGGCTCTACAATCATAATATTTGGGGAACTTGTTAGCTTTATGATCATTAGTTTCTGAGTTGTCTTCCAGCTAGCATCAGTTCATATTTAGATGAAAGCATAAAGTTAAGTTACCCTTTAATACCACCAAGTTACATGTGTTTTTGTTATCATCTGACAAATGGTAGTTTATCTGTTGACATATTGCTACGTGTGGTGAAATAACTCATACCTATATGTACATGTCTGAACCTAGTTGGTAGGATTATTTTTAATGGTTTTCCTCTGGGCTAAAAGAAAGAAGTTATGCTTTATTTTGAGTCTTTCATGTATGCTGCTATGTCTTTTGATTTTATTTCCATGTGTGATTTCAAACATATATAATCTAATTTATGTTATCTCTTTTTCCTTGTCTTATTAAAAAATCATGTAGAGCTTTTCCTTGATTAGCATTAATGCCTTAATACTGCACTTTTTATTACTCACATTAATAATCTTTGTGCCCCATACTGAAAGAACAAAGGAATGCTTACTTATGATGACAATAGTGGGAGGAATATCATTCTATAAGAAGTTTTTCGAGTTCACTGTGGATTTACTAAGAATTCTTATTGCCTTCTTTCCTGGGTTTTCCATATTGGGACATTGAGTACTATTTCATCATTTTTTTGTTTGTGTTGTTTATTACTTAAGGCTTGACCATATAATTTCCCAAAATTTCTCTTCAAAAAAAAAATCCAAAATTTCACTGATTTTGATTTCTTATTTGATACAAGATTAAATTCTTTTCACTGTACCTTCTCATGATGTAGCCTGTTTGTTTTAGAAATTTGATTGTCTATTGTTTGTCTGAGACAGTAATCGATTTAATTTTCCTTTAAATAATTCTTGTAGCTTGCATAAGCTCGTTGTCTATGGTCCTCATTATGATGATGCTATCATCTTTTATATTAGATGTGCAACCTGATTCTATTTGCGAACAACTTGGTTCCAAGTATGCTTCAGTTCCCACAGGTGATTTGAAGGATCGGTCTGAATTTTTTGAAGATCTTCTCAGGTATCAAATGGACGAGTTATCTTTCACTCTCAATATTTTCTTTTTTTATCTCAGTGTGAGGTTTTCATAACTTTCTTTTAATGTTTTGCATGGCATCATTACCCTTGTAAATTTTCATTTGCATAATGACAGCTTAATTTGTTGTGATCTCTATCTGAAGCTCGGGTGCAATTGTTGTGTTAAAAATCTATCCTACCTTGCATTAGCTGGACCAGATGTGCTTGGCTCTTACCCTTACAAAAAGAAAACTTAGTTCTTGGTAAGAAATCAGAGAAGTAAAAATCAGGAAAGTCGTAAAAATGTAAAATAAATGTGTATCATTTTCCAAGTCAAGGGAGTGAGATGAAGGGAGACCCTCCTAGCAAAAGTCTTAAATTAAGGAAAGAATAATTGACCTAGCAATACAACTATAGAATCAATGAATAACAAAAGAAAAAGATACCTGTCTTTAACTTTTTCTTAAAAGGTACTTGTCTCCAGCTTCCTTGCTTGAGTTAAGTGACTCTTTCAAGATCAACAGATTTTGTTTCTTTTTTTTTTTTATTTCATGTAATGCTTTTCTTTTTTGTTTGTTTCTTTTTTGGGAGTGAGGAGTGGGGCTTGGACGACATACAATGCTCTAGTTAATTTGCATATAATTGTGGCCATTGGGGTTGATTGACCCTCTCCTTGAAACCAGACTGGCTGAGCAGGTTGCTGACCGAAATGGAGTTTCACCAATGTTTAAGAAACTCAACGACAGTGACAAGATATCCCATTGTATGCCTGGATATTAATGGACAAGACCATCTATGTGTTCTAAATATAAAACTTAGGAGAAGCCACATGGCAGTTCCTTTCTTGTCTAAAGTTTTTTCGTTAAAGGCTTTAAAGTCTATGAGGATTTTCAATATCATCCATGTTGAGAAAATGATATTCGTTGTTTTTTACATAAGCAAGCCCTTAGCCCCTTTTATCTAGAGAGAGGGCTCCGGTATAAAAGTGAAAACGATAAAACACATTAGGACACTTATCATAATAAGAGAGAGCTAAAAATAGCATAACAACCAAACCTAACTAATTTGACCCTAAAAGATTTAATCTAATTTATTCTCTAGTACTCCTCTCCAAGTTGGAGTATGCAACACCCAACTTGTTATACAAAATAAAAATGAACTCTTTCTTAATGTAGACATCTGGAGGAGCAGGCAGTAGATTAGACGAGCACGTGGTGATTGTAGCAGAGGTAGCAACCGTAGAAGTAGGTAGGTAGTGGGAGATGATCCCAAGTAGGTGAGAGTCGATATCAAGTAGGCGGTTGTAGCATAGCAGTCGTAGTAGAATGGGAGGCAATCCCAAGCAGTAGACTATTGTAGCAAGAGTAGCAATAGTAAGAAATGCATGCTTTCATGCACAGAAGTGCGCACTACGCATGCAAAAATATGCGTTACACTTGTATCATGTGCACACACAAAGTTGATGCCAATTAGACAAGAGAGGGCCTAATCATGGCAGAGGGAGAGCCATAGCAGCAATAATAGCAGCCACATTGGGCGGCAATAGCAGTAGATGTAATAGCAGCAAAGGTGACAACAACATTAAGAGTTGTCGGAGGCACGAATCATCTCTAACGGAGCAAACAGAGTGCACAACTCCCTAGTAGGAGAGCATCATACTAGTTTCTTGGGTCATCGGGGCTTTGCGGGCGTCAGAATCAAAACCAAGGGTGCCACCCAAGTTGGTTTCGTGCTAGATCTGGTGGTGTGGTGGCTAGATCCAATCACTGGAAGGGAAGAGGGGTCGCTGGACTTTTTGATTAGGATCGTTTGACCCTTGGTTGCCTTCCATTGGCAGCAACAATAGTAATAACTGCGACAAAGGTGGCAACAACAATAAATATTGGCTGCAACAGTAGCAGCAAGGGGGATAACAACATTAATAGTGTTACGTAGGACCGCTGGAGGGGTTGCCTGTGGTGGCTGCTGCCCCCTCCACACATGTGTGAAGAGTATATGCATGCATGAAGAGGGGTAGCAGTAGTTGTCGTGGTCTCTTTCTCTCATGGGATTTAAGGTTTCTTTTCCAACAAGAACAAATATGCTTTGATACCATGTTGAGAGCTTGATATTCGCTGATTTTTTTCACAAGCATGCCCTTAGCCCTCTTTACATAGAGAGAGGGCTTAGGTATAAAAGTAAAAACAATAAAATACAACAAGACACTTATCAAAATAAGAGCTAAAAATAACACAACCAAATCTAATTAATTTGACCCTAAAATATCTAATCAAATTTATTCTAGGTTTTTAGTAAAACAAATATATCTACTCGAGGATGGTTGGGTTCCAAAAAGAACTGCTTGACTAGAAAACCAAATTTTGGTTCAGCTGATTGTTGGCTGTAATAATGAAGTTGGGTAAATCCAATCATGTGTACACAGTAAACAATGAATATTTGCTTCCTAACTGCAATCACTTTGATCTGCTTTCTTGGATATTTCACAGTGAATATGTCAGTATCAGTTGTGTCTTGTTATTGGTACTCTGCACCTATAAATTTCTTCCTATACTTGGATCTTTACACTTCTATTGTGCAATTGGGAGATAGCTTCTCTTCAATGGGATTTATGTTCTAACAAGTATGATGCTTTTCTTGACATATAAAGTTGTTCTTGGTTTCTCATTAGTTTGAAAAATGTTTGCTTTGCTTCTATTTGATGTAATGGTTAAGTTGATAAATCTTTTTCTGGCTGGTCAAGGGCGGACATCCATATGACAGTAAGACTGGTGGTTAACTGCAAGGGCATCAAGATTGCTGCAGTAAAAGAGTAAGTTCCAACTTGTTTATTTTCTTGTTTAAAAGATTAAGTGATACTGTATTGTATTTCTCATATATATTTTAGGATTTTATATAAATGCCATTAAAATGTTTCTATACTGCATAATTTACCTGTGAGTTTATACCAATGCTACTGCAAAGTTGACTACATCTACACAAATGCCACTCAGACTAAGCTCCAATCAAGATGAGCCATTATTTTGAACAGAAGACATTAGAACTGATCTTTGCTCTCCATTCTTGATTAATGGGATAGCCTTCTTTCCTCCCCTTTTCCACATCCTTTCTTTCTTTGCCACCTCCATCAGCGTTCTCTCTGACTTGGCACCCCACAACTGACCCACAGTGGTGATCGTTTGGCAGCCTGACAGGAGGCACTCCACCATCTTTCCCCCCATTCAAGTGTGGCAATATCTGACCTCACACTTTTTCCAAAAAAAAAAAAAAATCTGACCTCACAACAAGAGAATGACATATATGCCATGGCTACAATGTCATTTTTGTAAATACCAAATTCACACCGACATTTCTGCAATATCAAAAAGTGCATGTCACATTTATACATTAACCCCTAAATTTTGTCATATGGTGTTTCGTGATAATAACATTGCTCAACATGGAGATTTAGCACTTGGAAGTATCTTATATGACTATGCAAAAATATAGTTTCCTTACCTTTTTGCTACATCAACAAAGTTTTGGTGCCACTAGGTGGGATCCCTGCATCAGCATTTTGACTTCTTCTGTGGCTTCTTGTTAATAGAACTAGTGAATAACAATCCGTGCAACACTGTGGAAAAAATAAAAAGACAAATGTAGATCACTATAGCAAATTTGAAAGGTGAAACAAATATAGATCAATATATGGAATTTTGGAGTCAAAAGTCAATGAAGTCAATTTCTAAGTAATTGTTACCTCTGAATTTTATAAAAATCTTGTTTGGTATTATCTACATGTAGAAAAAACTTTTAAAAAGATTTTGTAAATCCAATTATAGATATAACTACCTTAAATATAGGAAAATTTCAACTACACAAAATCAAATGGAAATATTTTTTTTCTTGCATATTTTTCCTAAAAATAGTTAAAATAAGCACCGATAGCAATCACTCAATTTCACTTACTAGTATCTGTTATTCACATATGATATTGAGCTTCCCATGATGAAGAGGGAGTTTAGATGCCCAAATCACATGAACCAAAAGCATTACAATGCAGAAGCTATAATGCCAATATGATTGAATGTTGTTTTAATCATTATGAAGCTTCAAACATGAATATGGTTATCTGCCTTTTTAAGGTTTGCAAATTACCCCTTAATTTTTATGTCACGTACAGAAAAGAATATCTTAATAATTTCCCATTCATATTTTTTCCATGTGCACATTGGTTAAAAATTATATATGTGGCTATTATAAAAATGTAGCTAAATTTAACTAACATAATTAATTGTTGTTCAACTTATAAACATTGAGAATAATGAATGTATGGCAGGGATTATTTTGGACATATAACTATTTTTTCTATTTTCTTTTAGTAGATCATCAAGAATTGTACCCATTATTCATTGCATTGAATATCTTGTAGTACATGAAATCTGAATATATATATTGTGTGTGCGCATTGAATATCTTGTAGTACATGAAATCTGAATATATATATTGTGTGTGCGCACGCGCACGCGTGTGTGTGTGGAAAAGCTAAGAAAGAAAAAATTGAGGCCTTTTTTATTAAGATTTATGTGAATTATGATGATGTTATAAACTCAACCTACCTTGTTTTTGGGATATATTTTCATTAAAGAATTTTAAAATATTACTACTTTATGGTATTAGACAAAATTGCTTTCATAATGCGCTTTCCCTTTGGAAAACTAACTTAAAATCACTTTATTCAATATTACATTATTTAAAGATAAAAATTGCTTTGATAATGCACTTTTTGTTTGGAAGACTACCTTAAAATCACTTTAGTCAATATCACATTATTTAGAGATAAATATCTACGTGGAAAATAAACTTACAAAAATCATTTAGATTTTATGAAATAAAAAAATAGTTTTGTAATGGAATGGATGCAATAACTTTGGGTAGAGAAATATATAAAGTTAGTATTGAGAATATAAGTGCTTGGTGTAATTTTAAAAAAGTATAGGTCCTTTATATAAAAATCTCAAGATACATGACACACTTCTCAAGGGCCCACTGCGTAGATAACCATGCCTAGAGGGGTACTCATGCAAAACTTTTCCCATCTTCGATTTGTTCAATAGATTAGAGAAGGGGGAGGGGGGTGTTGTGGGTGCGTGGGGTGAGGGAGATGGAGGGAGAGAGGAGTGTACCACGTGGGTGGGGGTGACCCAACTTTTTATATATATATATATATAGATATATATATATATATATATATATATATATATAAAATCCTCTTTGGATTCATATTTCCTTTACCTTTTTTTTTTATTTCTCATGTAGCAATTCCTATCTCACATTTATCTTAGGCCTTTATAATCAAAGCAAGGTTCTAAATTTTGATCAAGTTTGCTTGCGTTGGTTGCCTTAGATTGGCTCTGGTGTTATATACACCCCACTCTGGGTTGGGATGGTGAAGTGGGTTGGCCTACCCAATGTGAATGGCTTCTTTTAGAACCACAAGAAGAAACTTCACTGAAGATCTCTCTGGTGAAAGCTTTCTCTTGTCTGCCGGAGAGAGGTTAAAGATCTTACATTGCAAGTATTATGCAAAAAAAATAGAAGGAAATTCACAACATCCAAGGTAGTGGATCAAGATGTTTCATTTGCTTGGTGCCACAGATATCTTTTTAGGTTCATAAGTTTTTACCACTACCCCATCTTCTAATAAAGTTCCATATTGCCACTCTGACAAACTTAACTCATACTTTGCCTAATATTTGGTGAAAATGGAACCAACTTCAAAATTTAACTGCACAACCTTTTTCCTTTTTTGGTGGGGGAGGGGTGAGGATGTTATGTTACTCTGTCTGTGTCTTGAATGTTAGGGTTAGCTTGGAATCTAAGTCACTTTTGGGGGTATGTGTGCGATTATTCTAGTAAAGATGGTATTCAAGATTGCTAATTGCAATAAAAAGTACAGAACTAGCTTTTCTAGTCCAGTTCCAATTTTGGAATCAATTCCTCTATGATGGAAAGTAAAACTTTTATGATGCTGAATTCATTTCCATATCTCACCTTTGAGTTTCTAATATTTAACCTTGTGAACTTAGAGAGTTCTGGAATATGACATTTGAAGTATTGGCACACTTCTTTGCGTTAAAAATCATGCGTATTAGCAGCAAATGGGCTTTATTTTCCATTTGCTGCTGGAGGATTCTAATTCTCCCATTTGTTTATATGTACTCTTTACTGTTTACATGATCAATGCAATGTTACTGGTGTATCACAACCTGCTTAGGAGATTCTACAACCACATACTCTTATTAGTGCATGCACCGGATGATTTATTACTATGCAGCCTACTAGTTGGATTTCTTTTTGCTTTGTGAGACTGATCATCCCCAAAGATTTTAGATGGGGCTCCTTAAAAATATCCAGAAATGTGATTAAATAGCTTCCTATCAGAGGAGGCAGTTGCCTCTACAATATTGATTTATGATATCAAACATGCATGTCCACACGTGGTCACAGAAAAGATTGTTAGGCTATGTTTATCAGTTTGATGCTAGGCCACTACTAGTTTAATTATTGGTCACCATATTTCTTGAATTTTGCAGTGCTTTTGAGAAATCACTTCGTGCCAGATTGGACAAGGTGTGGTTCAATATTACCAGTATTCTACTCATTGCAATACCTTTTGCATTTATTATGGAACAAAGCTTGAGAAATTACTGGTTTTCCATTGATTAGATGAACCCTGATGCTGATCACCACTGCTTAAGCACATTTGGTTCTTACTTTACTCAAGATATTCCTTTACCTCTGGTAATGTTGAAGTACTTTTTTCCTGGATTTTCCATTCTTGGAACTAGATCAAGACAGCTGATTTCCACCATTAATGATCTGCAGGGGACAGCCATTGTTTTTCGTAAAACAGCTGGTGGGAAGTTAGTTACAGAAAGTGAGTAACAGAACATTAATATTGGTTATTTCTTACTCCGCTTGTTCAATTTTTTCTAGTGTTTCAGTAGTAACTAAACGTCATTTGTTCATATGTAGTTGGTGGGAAACATATTGGAGCTGTGCAGAGCAAAGATCTATGTAGTAAGTCTATCTCCTTTCTAAATCTAATATAATATTATTTTGGATTTTGATATTTTATGTCTCAGTTGTACATTTGAAACCAACAAGTAGACTAGTCAGCCTCGCTGTATGGTTGCTATTTATCTAGCCTTCCTTGTGTTGTTGCCCAATTACCATTAGTTGGAAGTAGGCTAGATTGCAGATATCTTTCCTCATTCATTAGTTGGTTGGAAGAAGTGTCGTCCTCTATGGAATAATCCGGGCAAAACAGATCTAAAGACACAAAACCAGCATCCTAACTAAGAACCTGATAGCTCTCCAGGCACCACTAATATGCTGCAGACAAAGGTCGGATACACTTCAACTACCATCATAGTTGTTGAGTACTAAATGTAGAGGTTTTGCGGACAAGTAGATTGTTGGAGGATCTTGATAACTTTGTTTGTTATCATACAAGGTGAAAATATTCTGGCCATTTTCTGTAGGATTATTACACCAACAATCTCTAATCCCCTTGCCTTACTAAGTGGAATTCATTGCATGGATTGTTTTTTTTCTGCCTCCATCAATTTGAAATTTAAATCTAAACAAGTTAGCATGATAAACACTTCAATAAGTAAGAATTATTGCTAGAATTTGCGGTAAAAAGCCCAACCCATTATTATTTCTGATGTCGATGTTAACAAAACAATTCCCAGGACTGGAAAGACTGGTGGAAATTTGTAATTGAAAATAATGCTTCTGTTGAAATGTGGTGAAATTGGATAGTTGTTGAATTTCCAGCCGGAAAAAAAAGAAGATAAAGTATGCCTTGGCGTGCCGGCAAAATTTCCAGTGCTCACATGGTTTGTCACCTAAAAAAGAATCCTGTTTTTTTTGTTGAACTTCCTAAAAATAAAACGAATCATGTGGTGCCCATATATATTACTGAAGATAAAGAATGTCAATTTTGAGGGTGCTACATGTTTACCCGAGAGATGTCTTTAAAGGACCAAATGCTCCATAAACTTCTGATCCTCCTTGAGGGAGGAGTAATCTATAGAGGACTTGACTAGCTATTTTAGGTTAGTCATTGCTATTGGATAGTTACTTTCCCGTTAAAAGTTTGAGAGAAAACTTGGATAATCGAAACATACAATGAGTCC
Organism: Thalassia testudinum; assembly: GCA_037157565.1. Classification (NCBI taxonomy): domain Eukaryota; kingdom Viridiplantae; phylum Streptophyta; class Magnoliopsida; order Alismatales; family Hydrocharitaceae; genus Thalassia; species Thalassia testudinum. The sequence goes on from JAZHRO010000059.1 coordinate 44,556,713, forward strand.
ATGTCATTTAGAAGATGAATGAAGAGATGCGTCACTACGACGTCTTTCTCGATTCTTATCAATGGAAACCCGACTGGAGGTTGGGTCCAACCTAGGAGGGGGTGAGGCAGGGTTGTCCGCTGGCCCCGATGCTCTTTGTGATTGCTGTGGATGCTCTTGCTAGGGCGGCGAGGAGGTCCTGTGAGAGAAGCCTGTTGTGTGGTTTCTCCCTGAGAGATGGGACGGGTATCCCTTTGCTTTAGTATGCGGATGATACGATCTTCTTTATTGAAGGTGGTGAAGTGGAGGCCAAAAGGTTGATGTTCCTGGTTTTCTTGCTGGGTGAGGCATCCGGATTGCAGATTAACCTGGCTAAGTCGGATTTTATCCCTTTCAACATGAATGAGGCGGAGGCAAGGGGATGCAGTTTGGGTCTTGGCACGGAACAAGGTAAACTTCCGGTTAAGTATTTGGGCCTGCCATTGTCAGATGGGAGGATTCTAGTGAGAGACTGGACCTCCCTGGTGGAGAGGTTGGTTGGGAGGCTGGAGGGGTGGGCGTCCAAGCTTCTGTCTAGAGGTGGGAGGCTGATTCTGCTCAAGGCGATTCTGTCGGCGATGCCGTCTTATTTCATTTCTGTACTGAAGATGCCTCAACAAATGATTGCAAGGATTGAACGAACTATGAGGGGTTTCTTCTGGTCCAATCAGGGGACGAATGGATAGGGTGCCAGGTTGGTTGCTTGGAAGGAGGTCTGCAGACCGCTGAAAGACGGGGGGCTAGGCGTGAGGGATGTGGAGAGATCTAATGACAGTCTGTTGGCAAAATGGGTGGGGCGCCTGTTGGAAGGAAGGGGGGATATGTTGGGCAAGGTGTTTGAGACAGCATATGGTTGTCCGGTGCGATGGGATCTTCTGGTATCTCCACCTAGGGATGCTTCTCACTTCCTGAAAGGCTTGTCGTAGGTGGCCCCGAGGGTGAGGAACTGTTTCGTCCCTGTGTTAGGAACAGGGGAGATTTTCATATTCTGGCAGGATGACTGGACAGGCGATGGAGCGCTTTGCAGAAGATTTCAGAGACTGTTTGCCTTATCCCAGAACAAGATGGCGTCTGTGGCTGAGGTGTGGGATGGTGGGTGGTACCCACGTTTCGTTGGTAGTCTGTCCGATGCAAGAACGCATGATTTCCAGACCTTACTGGTTGAGTTGGAGGGACTGCAGCCGGCGGCTGGTACGGACATGTTTGGTTGGGATGAAGGTGAGTTTTCAGTTACGGCCGCGTACAGGAGGTTGTCTGCTGGTGGTCCTGGGGTGGACCTGGATTTGGTAAGGGACTGCAGACAGATTTGGAAAGCCGCGTGTCCGCTAAAAGTCAAGATTTTCGCCTGGCTGCTTAGGAGGAGAAGGCTGGTGACTAAGGTGTGGAGGGCAAGGTGGGCTCCTGGAGAGTGTACGGTATGCTCCTTATGTGGGGGTGGTGAGGAGGACGTTGACCACCTTTTTTTCGCTTGCCCTTTTGTGGTGCAGATTTGGGATAGAATGGGCGAGAGATGGTGGGAGTGTAGGCTGTTTGAGGAATTCTGGCACAGCTTCAGAAGTGGAGGTGGTGGTGGCGGACGGTTTGTTTTCCGTTCGAAGGAGATGGCCAAGTCGTTGGCAGTCCTTTGGGGGATTTGGCTGGGCAGGAATGCGGTGGTTTTCCGGGGCCAGAGACCTTACGTAGAGAGTTTTGTCGAGTCTATCGACTCCTTGTTTTCCCACTGGGTTGTATCGGTGTGAGTGGGGGCCTTGGTGTGCGTCTGTTGTGATGGTTGTTTTTATTGATTCTATTATATAAGTTTTTGAGTAGTTATCTCTCTGGATAACTACCCTTTCCTTTTTCAAAAAAAAAAAGAAACCAAACATCCAGAACAGGAAATCCAATCTGTCTCATGCTGCATGTGGGAACTGTGCTACAGCTCTGGACTTGAAAAATGATGGTGATACGGTCCCACAGAGCACAGCCACGTGTACCTACAAAAGGCGGGAAGGCAATATTGTGGATTTGTGAGGATCCTCCACTAGAAGGGGCGCAGCAATGTGAAGAAGGTCAATGGAAGAGCCACAGCTTTCTGACTTGGAGCCCGAGCTCTAACTAGAGCTCATTTTGGCAAGAACAGCAGCAACACATGTTGCCTTTTAGGCCTTTAGAAGTTTCCTTCACTAAGAAGGAAAGATCACGTAGATTAGCATGCGATTGTCTGTAGTAGGTAGATTTGGGTGAATCTAGCTGGGAGATTGTATTGTCTTTTTTGTGTTGTAATGGCTACTCATGCCCACTGATTGGTATGGAATAGAAGGCAAGCTGAACTGTCAATCTTGAACTCTCGTTACGCCTGTGGTAGTTGGTTTCTTCCACCCACAACAGCTCCCTGAAGAACCCTGTGACCTCTATTACACCCTCGCAGATCCCCCTACCTTAACCCCTTTTCTCAGGACCCCCTCAACGTGGTATCAGAGCCAAGCAATTCTACCTCCATGGAATATTCAGCATCAAGTGACGCCGACGACAAGTTGGAGTCCATGGTGAGCTCTCAACAAGAAATGATTGGCCTCATGCAGCAGCAATCAAATTCTCTGAATGAGATCATCCACTTGTTGAAGGAAACCAAGGGGTTGGAGGAGGCATCGGCCAACAAGGGTGGCTCTTCCATCCAAGCTGGAGCTAGGGCGAGCGCCATTACTAAGGCCGTCGAGTTGAGTTTCTTGCAGTACGACAGGAATGAGGATTCGCTAGGGTGGCTCCGCTTGGTGGAGTGCTACTTGACGTTCCACGGCGTAGCGGAAGACGAGCGTGTGTCGCTTGCATCCTTGCACCTAGTGGGCGAAGCTAATTAATGGCTTCATTGGGGAGGTAAGCGGTCACATCACCACCTGGGACGAGTTCCTAGAAGAGCTCCTCGCGCGTTTTGACAAGTGCGCGTATGAGCAACCTTTGGGGGAGTTGTGTTGCCTCTGTCAGTCCTTGACGGTCGCAAACTATTATAGCAAATTCGAAGCCGTCCAAGACCTCGTACCGCCGATGTGTGAGGAAAGTTTTGTTGAAATCTTTATTTTCAAGGCTAAAGGATGATGTTTGCATTGAAGTCTTGGTTCTCGAACCCAAGACGATGGCCCAAGCGGTTCGCTATACGCGAGCCTTCGAGGAACACATCTCTTGCCAGACTAAGTTCATGGGAGCTTGAAGCTCTGCTTGCTCCACTCCGATGTTGACCACGTTCTTGATTCAACTGTTGGTCCTGCCCACAAGGACGAATGCAGCTATCAAAAAGTTAAGTCCGACAAAGATGGCAGAGCATCAGCGACAAAAGTTTTGCTACCATTGTGATAAAAAATATGTTCCCGGCCACCATTGCAAGGTGAAGGTGTTTTATCTGGTAGAGGACAATGGTGAACCATGGGAAGAGGCGTCGGACCACCTCGTCGAGGGCATGGACACAGACGAGTAGCTATCCTCTTACGCCTTGACGAGGCGGACAAATGCAGACCTCAGCAAGCTCAAGCTTGCTACGGAGGTGGGTAGTGGCCTCACCCTCATGGATTCTGGGAGCTCAAGCAACTTCATCGACCCTTAGCTCGCTCCTGAGACTCGCCCCAGGATCCTTCTATGTTACGACCCGATCCTAACTCCCTACAGGATATGAGATCGGCTCGCCTCAACTAATCCCAAGACTCAGTCGTCCAACGAGAAATAACCAAAAAGTAGAAAATATACTACTACTACACATGTAATGTAACTAAGTAGAAATAATAAAAAGGTAGTAATGGCAAATATAATAAGTCTTAAAAATATTACATGTCACAAGAGGAAGAGTATTACAACATACATAGCCATCACAATTACAACAGAAGGAAATATAATATGAACAGAAATAGCTAATACATACTAAAGTACTCGCTACTACAAAAGGGCTCTGGACAGAAAAGAGGAAAAATATTACGATTGGGCCCAGCACCCTCGGTAGTCGGTTGTGCTGGCTGCTCAACTCCCTGACCTGAACATGGATATACAATCTGTAGTCAGCTAATGCTGAGTAGAGTGGTGGTTAATCCATTCATATGCAATTTAACTTAAAGAAATAAGCAAGTAACTAATCATTCATTTCCATTTATTTCAACTAAGTGTTTCTGTTTCGGTAATTCTAATAAGGATCCACAACATTTCTTAGTCTTCTTGTTCCCTAAGGGAATGATATTGATTGCAGTTTATTTCGAGATGTAGGATGTACACGTGGCACTCTCCTGGCCGGGAGAGCCCCAGTGGTAATCCTACACTCGATCTACCACCCCGAGGTCACGGTCGCGGCGTAGCGGTGACTACGGCACGTTCGATAAGCGCATGGATAATTACCTCACATTGGCACGCGATTAGTCGTTTCTGTTAGCGGGTATGTCCAAACGTATCGCACAGAATACAACAGGAGTCTTGCCTCTCAAAACAGGGGTCTCTCCCCTCAACAGTCTGCACACCCTTACCCGATTATTCCAGTTTGCCCAGAGGGCCTAACAAGAGTTGGTGTAGGGTGGTTAGTCCTAACTCCGGGTCCCATGGGGCGGTTGGCTCCCTCCTGCACTAAAGTAACCAGAGTCGGTGTAGGGGGCCATTTCTAACCCCGGGTCTCAATCCAAGGGTGACTAGCTCTCCCCTACACTAAAGTGACGGTAGCTTTCCTCGGTATCGCGTATATGAGGGCCAACTCACTTTTCATACAAAAGGGACAGTTGCTCTTCTCGGTACCGTGTACTCTAGGGTCAATTCACTTCCCTTTTACATATGATATTTGTTCCATACACGCGAGTTCCTTTCTAGTTCCCCCTCGGGTTCGTACATAGACTTTCTCATTTCCACATCCGATTCATTAAATGCATACAAGAAGCTCAAGATTTCATAATCGATTATGCAGTACACGGCAGATATTTTCATTCATGTCATGGTTCATTAAAATGTGGTACAGGCAGCTCATGGTTTACTACTTTCCGTAAGCATCACAGCAATTTATTTAATACATGCGCATTCATCTCTTTCATCTCTAGTGTTTATTTCACAACCTAAGGTTCATGCAAATATTTCTAAAGAAGGCATTCATCTTTTTCAGCCCTAGGGTTCATCTCACAATCTAGGGTTCAATCAAATATTTCTAAAGCATGCAATTTAATTATTAATTCTGGGATTAGAGAGAGAACCACTCTACCAGGATACACGGGTGGAAGGAGGGCTCAAATCGTAAATCCCGTCGTCTTCGTGGGCCCCGTATACTTAATTAGCTGGAGACCTATATAATTGATCAACCACATCAAACGAGTTTAAAATGGTATATGAGTGGCACTAATACGTAAAGAAACTCGAACGGAAACTAACAGTACTTTGTTCGCGCAAAATTGACTCTGTTTGAGTCCTAAATGGGCTAAAAACATGCATACTGACTAAAATTAGACGTCTGGGATTAGACCCAGACATCTTAAACGACCTCATAATCTCACCTTGCTTTCCTGAGGCTTCCTCAGACGTCCAAATCCCTTTGTAGTCATCTGAGGGAGTTCCCAGACGTCGGCACTCCTTTCGGTCGTCTGGGAGTGCAGTCAGACGTCTGGAACCGTCTCCAAACGTCCTAAAGTACCTCGAAGGGCGCGCCACACACCTTTCCCACATCCTGTACCTGTGCATGCACGCAGGCTTAAAAATCACATGTAAAAGCACAAGTACGTGCATGCTGGCGCGTACGCAGGACATCTCGACACTCTGCGTGCTATCAGACGTCCAACGCTAGCCTCGGACATCCTGAGGATCCTCCAGACGTCTAGATATCCTCCTGCGAGCTTTCTCCTCGCTCTCTCCACCCGCAGAGGTCGCAGCAGCACCTCCCGCAGCTGCAGGAGGTCGCGCCTCCTCTTCCGAGCTCCTCCAAGCTCATCGCTCTCCCTTTCCCTCGCCCATGCTTCTCCCTCTCTACTCCGTCTCGAACTTCCCTCCCCCTACGCATGGTTGCACGGGGATGGGGAAGAGGAGTGGTCGTCGGCAAGGTGGTGGACAAGGGTGGAGGTGGTGGTGATGGTGAGGGTGGTGGGGGTTAAATAAGGAGTGTGTTAGGGTTTGTGAGGGAAAGTGTGTGCGTGGGAGTGTGTTGGGTGGGAAGAGAGTGAAAATTACGAAATCTCCCCTGCAAAAACCTTATCTTCCCACAAGGTCTATACACCTAAACCTAAGGGGTTTAAAATTGCACTTACACCCCTACCTTTCTGGAAAACTACGAATGACCCTTGGGAAGGGTCATTTCAACATAACAAACTTAAAGGAAGTTTCGTCCCCGAACTTGAGCCAACTAAGGTACGAAAATAATGTAAAAGCGCATAACAAACTTAAAGAGGATCAAAGTAGATCAAAAGCGACGTACCCTCAAAAAGCTCTGGGCACTGTTCTCGCATCGTCGCCTCGGGCTCCCAAGTCACCTCCTCGTACCGCAGGCTTCTCCATAGGACCTTCATTAGTGGCATCTCTTTTCGTCTCAGACTTCGGACGGCTCTATCTAGTATCTGCAGTGGCCTCTCAGGGTAGGTCAAGTCATTTCCCACCTCAATGCTCTCGTGCCTCAGAACGTGGCTGGGATCGACGATATACTTCCTGAGGTTGGACACATGGAACACGTCGTGTACTTCAGAAAGATGGAGAGGAAGGGCAAGCCGGTGAGCAACGGGTCCTACCTGCTACATGACCTCAAAGGATCCCATAAACCTCAGTGTAAGCTTCCCTTCCACCCAAAAATGCTGTAAGCCCTTCATAGGCGAAACACAGAGGAAGACGTAATCCCCAATTTCAAACTATACCTCTCTGCGCTTCTTATCAGCATAGCTCTTCTGCCTGCTCTTGACAGTATGGAGTCGTTTGTGAATCTGCTCTATCACCTCCTGACTCTGACAGATTAGCCTGGGACCAACCTCCCACTTGGTCCCCACCTCGACCCAACTCAAGGGTGTAGTACACTTCCTCCTGTACAGAACCTCGTAAGGTGACATGTCGATGCTCGAATGGTAGCTGTTATTGTATCAAACTCTACCAGGGGCAAATGCTCCTCATAGGAGCCTCTCCAGTCTAGTACACAAGCGCGTAGGAAGTACCTGCCACGTCACTGTCATTGCCTTGCAGTACCCTCGTGACACCTAGGGTCGCCAACTGCCCACCTCCTCCATGAATCTCCAACTCTTTGCCTGTAAGCTGTCCAAGTGGGTGGGCGTCTTTCGGCTTAAGGCATCGGCCACCACATTGACTTTCTCTAGGTGGTAGGAGATGTTGCAGTCGTAGTCCTTCAGGTGCTCTAACTAACGTCTCTATCTCATGTTGAGCTCCTTCTGATCAAACAGGTACCTGAGGCTCTTATGATCCGTGAAGATCTTGAATGTCTTACCATACAAGTAATGCCTCCATATCTTCAGTGCGAAGACAACTGCTGCCAGCTCTAAGTTATGGATGGGGTAGTTATGCTCAGGGGACTTTAATTGCCACGAAGCGTAGGCGATAACGTGGCCCCGCTACATGAGCACACCACCCAACCCCTACAACGAGGTGTCAGTGTAAACCACAAATCTACCATTGCTGTCTGGGATGGTGAGTACAGGAGCTAAAGTTAGTCTCTCCAACTCCTAAAAGCACGACTCACAATCGTCTGTCTAAGTGAATGGCACGTCCTTCCGGGTTAGCTGAGTCATAGGACCGCAATCTAAGAGAATCCACTGATAAACCATTGGTAGTAGCCTGCCAGTCCTAGAAAGCTACGTATCTCTGTCACTGTGCATGGCCTCTCCCACCTGAGTACGGCTTCAACCTTGGCTGGATCCACAACCAATCCGTCTCCTGAAATCACGTGGCCCAAGAAGGTCACTTGTCTCAACCAGAACTCGCACTTGCTGTATTTGGCATACAACCTGTGTCGTCTTAATGTATCTAGGATTATACGTAGATGTCCATGCTGTGCCTAATCCCGAGAGTAGACCAGTACGTCGTCGATGAATACCACCACAAACTGATCCAGGTATGGCCTGAAAACATGGTTCATCAGATCCTTGAAAGCAGCGGGGATGTTGGTCAACCCAAACGACATGACCAAGAACTCGTAATGTCCATACTGAGTACGGAAAGTTGTCTTGGAGACGTCGGTCTTCCTGACCCTCAGTTGATGGTAGCCTGACCTCAAGTTTATCTTGGAGAACACCGTGGGGTCTTTCAACTGGTCGAAGAGGTTATCGATACGAGGTAGCGGATACTTGTTCTTGATGGTGACCCGATTCAGCTGTCTGTAGCCGACACAAAGTCGAAGGGTACTGTCCTTTTTCTTCACAAACACAAGGGCTCCCCATGGGGATGCACTGAGCCTCACAAAGTCCTCTAACAGATCTTGTAATTGAGACTTGAGCTCTCGCAGCTCAAGCGGGGCCATCCTGTACAGTGCAGTAGAGATGGGGCTGGTCCTTGGTACTAGTGAGATCTCAAAGTTGATCTCATACTCAGGCAATAGTCCTGACAACTTCTCTGGGAAGATGTTGGGGTACTTGCAGGCCACTAGAATACTCTGTAAGTCGGCCACAAGGTTAGGCTTTGCTACAACATAAGCTAAGAAGCCGTCACACCCCTGGCTCAGAAACTTCGCTGCTTGAAGTGCGGAGATGCACTTGAAACCTCCGTCTACCGGCTAGTCGTGAAACTCAAAGGGAGGCAACTCCGGAATGGAGAAGGTGATCTTCCTCCCAAAATAGTCCACTAGGACGTGATAGGCAAACAACCAGTCCATCCCTAGGATCATACCAAAGTCTTCCATTGGGATTACGATTAGGTCAGCGGGAAGACTGTCCCCTTATAGCGACCTCGCAGTCTGTGAAGACCTTTGTGATAAACAACTGTCCACCTGGGCCTTTAATTAGGAACGAAATCTCTAACAGTACACTGCTCAGGCCCAAACTGACGGCAAAACTCGTGGCGACGAAAGAATGTGTGGCACCAGAATAAAAAAGTACGTAAACAAGTCTACCGAAAACTGGAACCATATCTGCCAGCATGGAGCCTGAATTTCTGGCATCTCTGTGAGTCAGGACATTGACATGGCCCTCAGTCTTGGATGCAGAAGAAGTAGCCACACTTTGGGTTGGGCGAGCAGCAGCTGGCTGGTACCCTCCTCGTGACTGCTGTCCTCATACCTGGTAACCATGGTCGCCAGATCAGCCTTCAGTGCTCAGTGCTGGGAGCATCTGCTGTGCTCCGGCCCTAGATGGGCAGTTCTTCCTTTTGTGGCCCGGTTGGCCACACTGGTAACAGAGAGGGGCACGACCTCTTCCCTTGGTCGATCCCTGCTGGTGATTGGGCAGGGGTCCAATGCTGTCAGCTGACCCCTGTCTAGGGCCTTCAAAGCCCACTAGTGGCCCCACAAAGTGAGACGACTCCCAACAGTCCTGTGAGTACTTCGGCTGGTAGGGCATCTTCCATCCTCCGTCAGTGTCTCGCACGGCCGGGTTGGTCTCCTCATAGGTCATGGCCGCCTCGACCACGTGAGAGAAAGTGGGTAGCTTCAGGGGCTTCACATACCCCTGAATATCAAGTTAGAGGCCCTTAGTAAACCTCCATAGGCGCTCCTCTGTAGACGCAGCCGTCGGGGCAAAGCGTGATAGTTCCAGGAAACGCGTACCATGCGCGTTAACTGTCATCGCCCCCTGGTAGAGAGTGGAACTCTTACCTCCTTTGATCCTGCCAAGTCCATGGGAAGTATTTCTCGTAGAAGAATGTCACGAATCGGTCCCACGACGGTCTCTCCTCCTTTCCCCTAACTGCACTCCACCACCAGTGGGCTGCACTCTCCAACTGGTACGTAGTAAAGGCCACGCAGCACTCTGCAGGAGGGCAGAGTGTCAAAAACCTTCTCTATATGCTACAGCCAGTCCTCTGCCTCAGATGGGCTCTCATCCCCTTTAAAGGAGGGCTTGAACTTCCAGAACTGGCCAAATAGCTCGTGTGGAGCTGCAACAGGGGAACAGGCGTGCCTCCAGGTAAGGAGGGCTCGTGCTCAAAGGTGTCTGAGAATAGTAGGCATGGTGCAGGATCACCCCCTCCTCCTCTAGCTCGTCTAGCGTTGTGGTGGCTCCCCTGTCTCACAGAGGACTCTCCCTCCACGTCCTCAGGGAGGGGTGGACGAGGGGGAGGCTGCTGGAGCTCCTCTCGCATTATGTCCCGAATCAGCTGAGTGAGGTTCTGGGTCTGGATGCCCGGAAGGAGGGGTGGGTTGACTGGTGCCTCAAGTCTGGCACGTCCGCCCCTACGACCACGTCCACGGTCACGTCCGTGACTTGCCTTGAGAACTCTACGGCGAGGTATCTCCTACAAGGAGATACAAGAGAAAGAACATGGACTGTCAATGATACCAGGTTACATAAGGAATTTAGACTCGAAAGTGAAGATTAAGACAATAAGTTGTGATGACTATCTTAGCTACATGTACATGAGTGGTTACTTTCAAATCATTTAGTTCATTTCTCGGGACAACTTTGCTCTGATACCATCTTTTTTACGACCTGATTTCAGCTCCCTACAGGATCTGAGATTGGCTCGCCTCGACTAATCCCAAGATCCAGTCGTCCAACGAGAAATAATCCGAAAGCAGAAAATATACTACCACACATGCAATGTAACTAAGCGGAAATAATAAAAAGGAAGTAATGGCAAACAGAAAAGAAGTCTCAAAAATATTACATGCCACAAGCGGAAGAGCATTACAACATACATAGCCATCACAATTACAAAAGAGGAAAATATAACATGAATAGAAATTGCTAGTACATACTAAAGTACTCACTACTACAAAAGGGCTCTAGAACAAAAAAGAGGAAAAACACTATGGTTGGGCCCAGCACCCTCAGCAGTCAGTGGCGCTAGCTGCTCAACTCCCTGACCTGAACATAGATATACAATCCGTAGTCAACTAACGCTGAGTAGAGTGATGGTTAATCAATTTATATGCAATTTAACTTAAAGAAACAAGCAAGTAACTGATCATTCACTTCCATTTATCTCAATTAGGTGTTTCTGTTTCGATAATTCTAATAAAGGTCCACAACATTTCTTAATTCTCTTATTCCCTAAGGGAATGATCTTGATTGCAGTTTATTCTGCGATGTATGATGTACACGTGGCACTCTTGGTCAGGAGAGCCCCCGTGGTAGTCCTACACTCGGTCTACCACCTCGTGGTCACGGTCACGACGTAGCGGTGACTACGACACGTGCGATAAGTGTACCGCTAGCTACCCCGCACTGGCACGCAGTCAGTCGTTTCCGCTAGCGAATACGTCCAAACGTACAGCACAAAACAGAACAGGGGTCTCGCCCCTCAACAGTCTACACACCCTCGCCCGACTATCCCGACTTAAGTAGATGGCCTAACAAGAGTCGGTATATGGTGGTTAGTCCTAACCCCAGGCTCCATAGGTTGGCTGGCTCTCCCCCTACACTAAAGTAACCAGAGTCAATGTAGGGGGTCATTTCTAACCCTGGGTCTTAACTCAAGGGCGGTTAGCTCCCCCTACACTAAAGTGACGGTAGCTCTCCTCGATACCACGTACCCGAGGGCCAGCTCACTTTCCATGCAAAAGGGACAGTTGCTCTCTTTGATACCGTGTACTCGAGGGTCAACCACTTCCCTTCTACATATGATATTCGTTCCATACACGCGAGTTCCTTTCTAGTTTCCCCTAAGGTTCGTACATAGACTTTCTCATTTCCACATCGATTCATTAAATGCATACAAGAAGCTCAAGATTTCATAATCAATTATGCAGTACACGGCAGATATTTTCATTCATGTCATGGTTCATTAAAATGTGGTACAAGTAGCTCATGGTTTACTACTTTCCGTAAGCATCACAGCAATTTATTTAATAATGCGCATTCATCTCTTTCATCCTTAGTGTTCATTTCACAACCTAGGGTTCAAGCGAATATTTCTAAAGTAGTAGGCATTCATATTTTTCAGCCCTAGGGTTATCTCACAACCTAGGGTTTAATAAATATTTCTAAAGCATGCAATTTAATTATTAATTCTGGGATTAGAGAGAGAACCACTCTACCGAGATATACAGGTGGAATGAGGGCTCGAATCGCAAATCTCGTCGTCTCTGCGGGCTCCGTATACTCAATTGGCTTAAGACCTATACAATTGACCAATCACATTAAACGAGTTCAAAATGGTATACGAGTGACACTAATACATAGAGAAACTCAAATAGAAACTAACGGTACTTCGTTTGCGCAAAATCGACTCCGTTTGAGCCCTAAACGAGCCAAAATCGTGCATACTGACTAAAATCAGACGTTTAGGATTAGACCTAGACATCTTAAACGACCTCAGAATCTCACCTTGCTTTCCTACGGCTTCCTCAGACGTCTGAATCCCTTCACAGCCATCTGAGGGAGTTTCCGAACGTCTGGCACTCCCTCCGGTCGTCTGGGAGTGCACTTAAACGTCTAGAACTGTCTCTAGACGTCCTAAAGTACATCGAAAGGCATGTCACGCACCTTTCCCATGTCCTGTACCTGCGCATGTTCACGAGCTTAAAAATCATGACACGTAAAAGCACAAGTACTTGCATGCAAGCACGTACGTAGGACATACCTTGGCACTCTTCGTACTATTAGATGTCCGACGCCAACCCCAGACGGCCTGAGGATCCTCCAGACGTCTGGATATGGTCCTAAACATCTGATACTGCGGAAAATGGTTTCGCAGTACCCTCTTGCGAGCTTTTTCCTCCTGCGTGCTGGCATCAGACGTCTGACAACACGCTTCTCTCCCGTGGGAAGGTGTGCGTGCATGGGGGTGTGTCGGGTGGGAAGAGAGTGAAAATTACGAAATCTCCCCCACAGAACCTTTCTCTTCCCGCAAGGCTCACACACCTAAACCCAGGGGATTTAAAATTGTACTTACACCCCTACCTTTCTGGAAAACTATGAACGACCCTTAGGAAGGGTCATTTCATTCTACCATGACCAATGCGTGTGGGCATAGCTGGCGGGTCTGTTCTCATCATGAAGGAGGTTGCTACTCTACCTTTCAAGATGCAAGGCCAAATCTATGCTTTCAACGGCTATGTGCTGCACCTAGGCACATTCGATGCCATATCGGCCGTCCCATGGATTAAATCCTTGGGGGCCACCTCTTGGGACGTGGACTGTCTCGTGCTGACATATTGCACTCTGGAGGGGCCGATCGTGCTCCAAGCGGCCTTGCCCGATGGAGGAGCCCTCCTACCTGACGTGTTGAGGCAGGCCATAGCTGACACTACCAACCTCTACCTTGTTCGCACCCGTCTGTCAGACACTGAGGCAACGACCGACGTGGAGGCAATTGCCCTTCACCCAGACATGCATGCCCTCCTCCATGAATTCTTTGGGTTTTTCTTGGAACCGCGAGGGTTGTCGCCATGAAGGGATGAGGAGCACGCCATTACGCACCTACCAGATGCACAATCTGTGGCCATTACTCCATATCGTCACAGCTGGGCTCAAAAAAATGAAAGAGCGCCAAATCCATCTCCTACTAGATGTTGGTCTTATCTGTCCTAGTCGCAACCCATCCACATCTCTAGTCCTTGTTCGTAAAAAAAGATGAGACATGGTGTTTTTGCATTGACTATTGTGCGCTCAATGAACGCACGGTCAAGGGCTGCTACCCCATTCGATCATCGACAACCCTCTGGGTGATTTGCGGAGGGTAGTGTACTTCACTAAGATGGATCTCAGGTCTGGTTACCATTAGATCTGCATGAAGGATAGTGACGTCTACAAAACCGCATTTCACACAGATGACAGTTATTATGAATTTCTCGTCACACCGTTCGGATTGTGCAACACGCCCTCCACCTTTCAAAGAGTTATAAACAATATCTTCCATCTCTGCGCTTGCAACTCCCTCCTTTTCTTCAATATTATCTTTTACAGCCAGACATGGGAGCGGCACCTCCACCATGTTCGCAAAATATTGGAGCTTCTACATCAATCTTGAATTTTTGTTACTCTCGTGGTAGTTGGTTTCTTCCACCCACAACGGCTCCCCGAAGAACCCTGCGACCTCCATTACACCCTCACAGGCCCCCACCTTAACCCCTTTTCTCAGGACCCCATCAGATGGATGGTGGACTTCGGAGGGATGAATTTAACCGGTGGGAACTTGACAGTGAACAAGAAGGCATCTCCTAGAATTCTCTCCTTGTTGAGGGGTGATGTGTGCACTTTAGTATTTAGCGCACAACCGATCATTTACTTGAAACATTTTTGTTTTTAGGCAGTTAATAATAGTATCGTATTGCAGCATGTTGATAGTTAGACCCCGTGTGAGATATTTTCATTTCCCTTCACCCACGTTATCTGAAATGCAAAGGATGATACTTGGTGTTGAGCCATGATTGTACTAGTGCTATTAACCTATCTGCTGCTGGTGTCTGCTTCGATTCTATTCCCACTTCTCTAACACTTTTCCTGTTCTCCCTTTGATGTTTAAAATCCTGGAGCAGGGGCGTTTTTCGACATGTATATAGGCGAATCTCCAGTATCAGCTAAGGCAAAGCAGGAGGTTGCGGAAAACGTTGCTGATCTTATCAGAAGATGTCAATAGGCCAACCATCTCTCTGGCTTGATAAGTTGCAGAATACGATTAAGGTTGTCCATGGGAGTATACGGATGATAAAGGAGTGATTAGGTGATGGAACGAATTGAGGTCCCCTAATCACTCCGATGTAACATTTCCTGCGAAGGGTTAATTGGCGTTAGTATAGAAGTGTATTTTCTTTGTTTAATAATTGTATGTTATAGTGATTATTAATATTCAATTTGTACGCTTTGTCTTCGATATTCCTGATCCGGATATGTGGCGCGCTGGTTATAGAACAGAGCAGGATGCTCATGAATTTGCGCAATGTGGAACCTCTTTTCACGTGCTGTGTGCAGTGCCCAACTTGGGCTTCCTCACCTGCAGAAGAACTAATAGAGATTGGATGTAGAATGATACGTGCTTTCTCGTATCAATTTTTATTTAAGGGTACGGATCGGACACTTTTTGTGTGGGATGCTCATGCGTGCATATTTCTACCTAATCGAGAGCGAATGTTAGATCACTTGTGGCTTCGTTGTTGTGCACTAATTGTATCACTAACAAGGCTATTGAACAAGCAATGATTCTCAGGAGAACCTTACCGTTTCTTTCAAGGATACCACCGGAGAACATGGTGCAAAACAGGGCTTGTTTCTAAACTCATCTCTGCACATGGTGTCAGAAGTAATGCTGCGTAAAAGAAAGCAACTAAAACAAGCAGGGTAATTTTAATAAAACTTTGATTATTCATATATTTTCATCCATTTTCACTGCAAGGTTATGTATTCATTCACACGTCGAAATGGGATATATACTCAGGATTTTTATTCGTATAAAGTAAGGAATTTCTCTAGCTCTTAAACTTAAAATGGAGCGCGATCAATGATTTTTGCTTTAACCTTTTTGTCTCCTGCTTTTGCTAGTTTCCAACTACTAAGAAGGTAACTTCAAAACCTTGGGGTTGTAGATAGAAGTTCTTTCACTTGTCTTATGAAGGCTTGTAAGTTTGTCAAATGGTTGTTCGGTGAAGATATCACCTTGTAAATGGAAAATAAAGAGATTGTTGAAATCAATGTTTTGACTTACATCAAAGAAAGGATCACCTCACATAAATACAAATGTCACATGCATGGAAAAGTAAGTCTGTGAATTGACAATGTGTATAAAAAGTATTCTAGCATGTTTGATAGTTATTGTCGTAATGAAAATATTCTATGGTTAATGTGAAAAATTACTTGGGAAAGTTAACTTCATGGTCTCCATGTGCTTGTCCTTCACTTTATCTTGGCTGCAACTGCACCTATCCATAAAAATAGACCTATCTTTCAAATATAAACTTAAAAATAACGAAAACAAACATTTGAAATCTTCACCATTTGAAACCTTTAACAAAATAAAGCAAAGCTTAACATGAGAAGATATCATTCCCCAAAACACACATAAGGTTTACATCCTTAATTCAAACATCCATTGTTAAATGTTTCACATTACAACCAAACTACTGACAACATCACTAACCAAGAAGGTATCCATAACTAGTGCCCAAAAAAAGATCACTATCAAAAATGAAAAAAAAAAAAAAACATTTAAGTTTTCCTATCTTCTTTTTCCTACGAAATTATGCAATATGAAATTAGATCCCACCTTGTATAAAGTATGCAAAAAAATATTATAAGATCATGTTCTGACAAAAAAATCACATAGAGTGGCATTTACTTTCTAAACTTGTGTAGTTGTATACATCCATGTATACTTCACATCTACCTGCATTGTGGTAATTGTCAGCTAAGGCATGAAATGAAATGAATCATAACATATGCAACATATGAAAAGATACACAAAAAAGCAACAGTGGATTAACAAATCACTATCCATATGATATCAAAGAAAAATAAGACAATTGAGAGATCCTATAAAGTAAATTAAATGTTAATGCATGATTGTAAATTTGTAATGAAAAATAAATAAGTTACAAAGGTAGCAAGTTACCTTAACCTAATTAGACTGTTGGACCATCAGGGAGAATGTCAAAAGGTGCTCCTTTCTTAGGCCTACCTATTTTTCTTGAAGGGCCAATCCTAGGTTCTTTTTTCTTCTTCTCAAAAGTGTTGGTGCTTGGTGGCTTGAAGGACACATCACTTGAAAGTGAAATAGATAAGTAGCTTATGTAAGGAACATAGGTTTCATTAGTACGAAATGAAATGAGATAAGGGTTAATATTAGTTACCTTCTACCTGCAAGGGATATGTCCATTTGATCTGTATTGCCTCCTTCAATTGATTGCTGTGTAGATGGTACTCCCTTTGTAGCTTGGTGCTATGGTGGTTGCTGTGGGTTAATGGGTGCCTTGTAATTATTTCGATGATGACCAAAACCACCACACCTTCTGCATTTATGTGTTCTTTGATGAATATCCTCATCTTTGCCCTTTATCTTATTTTTCTTGAGTTGGCTTAAAGGCATCTTGTGATATGGGGCACCTATAACATAAGGTAGACTAATTACCTCCCATGCATCTTTGTTTGGTAATAGTGCAATTGTTCCTACATAGGTAGCCAAATAACTCCTAATGGTATAATAGTTAATCACATAAAGCTCCCACTTTTCACCCCTCTTATGCTACTTGGTGTTGTAGTAGGATGTGAACAAACCATTCCAGGCCACTTTTTACAATTGCGCTCTTTTGCCACCAAGTCTAATACAAACTTGTTTGAAACTATCTCAACTTTCACATTACCATCATCTGCTCTCCTCTTGACAATGAAGCCTCACAATTCTCTAGCTAATTGTTGAATGTATTTTATGATAGGTGGCAGCAATAGCCCTTGCCAATTCTCAGCTACTTGTCTTCTTATATCAAATTAAACGATGAACTTGCATTTGTTATCCATGAATTGAATGATTTAGCCAAGAGTTTTATCATGATAGGGTAACCCGACGTGCACAGTGAAAATATATATTTTTAAATTACTGGAAATAGAAAAAGGTTTGGACAAGATGAAAGATTTAAGGGCTTTCATCGGATTAGCATTAGTCCTTTTCAGTAGAATGTATGTTACTGGCAGGCCAATGCAAATGGATGGAATCAAGATAAAATGATTTATCAGTCACCATCCGAAGAGAACAGACGCATCTTTTAGGACACGAATAAGGAAATATGTATTTTAATATATTTTGTAACATGTGACTTTCTTTTAATAAAAAAATTAAATATATTAAGAAAAATTAAAATATATCGGCATATTTTTATTTTTAATCGATATATTTTAATTTTTAAATGATGAAAAATTAAAATATACTAATTAAAAATCAAAATATATTATTATTTTTCATTTTTAACTAATGTATTTGAATTTTTAATTAATTTTTTATCCATGCAAAGTGATTTTTTACTTACGTAAAGTGATTTTTCACTTAGGAAATTAATTTTCACATTTGGATTTAGTGTTTAGGATTTAAGGTTTAGGTTTCATAAACCTTTAACTTTAAATCATAAACCTAAATCTAAAAGTGAAAAATCACTTTGCAAGTGAAAAATCACTTTCATAAACTCTAAATTCTAAAGTCAAACCCATAAGTAAAAAATCACTTTTTACTTTCCAAGTAAAAATTCATTTTTCATTTGTGAAAAGCTACAATACACCGATATATTTTCATTTTCAATCATAGTATTTTGATTTTCAATTGATAAAAAATCAAAACACATCGATTAAAACCACCATGTACAATGATTCATCACGTTCCACGTTCCCTCAGTCTAAATGTCACAAAATACGTTGCAACGTACATTTCTTTACTTTTTCACTATCCTTTAATGATAATAAAATTCCAATTATATTTTTAATCAAATCCAAGATTTTATTAATCAAATCTCTTAGGGTACGTTTGACATCGATATTGCAGGTGGGATAAGGGATACGAGGTGGCATTGGGGAGGGTGAACGTTGGTTCCAAAGTGGGGATGGGAGGGAGGCTATCGAGGAGAGAGAGGAAACCAAGATAGAGAGAGAGAGAAATGTTTTCTAATCTTTTAAATTAAAAAAAAATTTAAAATTATCCCATCAAAATCTACTAATTTTTTCTCCTCTTTCACAAAATGAACATACTAATTATTAATAATCACATCAACTAAACATCTTCTTGTACTTATTACACTTTAATTCTATTTCGAAATAGTACTATCCCCTTACCAAACGTAACCTTAATGGATCGATTGTCAAAGACTAGAGTAGGCTGCAAGGTAAAACCAAATCTAGTAAGGTGGTGCTAAGGATGTAGAAAAGAAAATACGCTTAACTTTTTCTCACGTCTACATGTGAGTATTCCTCTCTAGCCGATGCAAAGTTGCCTCCTTGGGGGCCTCGATCGGCCACTATCGGTCGATCGGGGCTGCCTCCCCACGATCGGATCTCCCTCCCCTCCTTCGGTTTGCATATCCTCGTTGATTGGGAGGCATTTGTCGACATGCAGACACTAGACGTCGCACGTTGGCCATTCGTGGTAGAGTCGACGGGGCTTGGGGTCGAGCTCGTGTTTGGTCGAGACGTTTTGCTGTGGCTAATCATGGAGGTGTCACGGCTTTGGTAGTGGCGACTTCATCGGATGCAACATTTCGTCATGGGCAGACCGTGGTTCGACTTCAACCAGTGCAATCGTGGCTCTGTTTGGCGTTGCGAGCGGCGCTCTGACCACGGCAACATGGGTTGTTGGTGGTCGGAGCTACGGTTGGCTTGGCAATCTTCGAGTTGGAGGATGCGGCAATCGTGGCTTGCTGCAGTTGTGCGGCAGTGCTTTGATGTCGAGGTGCGACCGACAGCGATTGTGGGTGATGTTGCTTGTGGCAGCGATTCTTTGGTTATCAAGATTGTAGATCTTCTTTTTCTTTTGTTTTTAATGTAGTTTTGTTTTGTTTGGGGATCACGTGTGATCCCGTACTTCTTCCGGTAGAGTTCCTTGACGTTGTTCTAAGGGGTTACTTGTTGGCACTCTGCTGGTTATATGAGCATGGGATCGATCTCCTTCGGAAGATCGTCCAGTTCCCGATCTTAGGATGTTTCTTTTCTTTTTCCTTTGTTTCTTATCTTGCTATTTTGAGTTTTGAAATTTCCCCATTCCACATGACATTTTTTCTTCCCCTTTAAGGGTTAGGTATTTCTATCTTTCTCTTGTGTCTTCTACATCGGGAGCTTTCTTTTTTTTTTTTTTTTAATGAAAGTTAATCTTTACAAAATCTAAAAAAAAAAAAAACCCAAATCCAGTAAGATATGATTGCACGGTAGCAAGTGACTAGATAAGGCGAGACTGGGTAGAGCCCTACGGAGTTGAGTTCCTTTTGCCATCGCAAGTGCGGGACCCGACCTCCTTTAAATGTTTGCTTTTCGAAAAAATATACCAAACAATTGCACATCATAATTAGGCCCACAACCTCAACGCCAACGGATAACGTGGTCCATTTTCCCATGTTTTTCAACAATGTCTCACAAGTCCCCCTACCCCCACCCTCTTTTTTTTTCTTTTCCTCAATCATAATTACATCTTGCAGCTTTATTAAATAAAGGTATTTTTACATATATGTCTATTAAAATTCTCCATGTCATCAAATGTCTCTGAGTTTTCTTTTTATATTTGCATGTATCTCTACAAACTTCATATCTTTCACATATATGCCCCTATCACCTTTAACTAAGAACTTGCTTTTCTTACATGCGGAAAAAGGTCACGAAACAAATACTTCTCTTCCCTATTATCCTTGCACTCAAACTAAAAATTGTCTCAAGCTTCCCATAAATTCAAAATTACTTCGAAGTTGTTGTCTCGGGACATCTTAATCCCAATAGTGAGATTCTCCTTATTCATTAGTGTTTTTTTTTGTAGAATTATTTGTCTTTTGGTCATTATGTGCTATTGTCCTCACTGATAGAGTATGTACCTGCAAAGGAAGGTGATGCTACAACCACATGGAAGGGATTCGAAATGACAAATCTAAGTGAAGAGGTTAGAGGTAAAGAAGGAGATCACTACTTTGGTATCGCTTACGACCTAAATGATTACTGCTCCATCCCTTCCCAAATAAATTATCTTTCACCACATACAACATGACAAATTCTACTACATCGTCAAGCCTACTACGTAATTACATTGACTCAAACAACGACTACATGCTCTAGCATCTCCTCCTCAAGATTCCTCCGACGGACACTTACATTGTAGAAGCACCATGACCTAGATGATACATTTCAAATCGTAAATCAGCACAAGTGGCATCCAACCTTCTCACCCTCCGGTCAATGAGTTGGAAACCGTATAAATTTGATATGGATGACCGATGCTAAGATCTTAACTAAGCTATCAAGAACTTGTAAAGGGCATAAATGAAAGTAAACCTATGGACGTATATACAATACAAGAAGTTTACAAGGTTGTCTCCACAAGAGCTCCTTGGAATGAATATCATACCACATCGCTTGCATAGATAAAAGGCAAAAAAAGAAAAGAAAAGAAAACACACAAAAAACGCAGCACCCTATCACGCCATCACTCTCCTCTCCTCTGCTCTCTCCCTCTCTCTCTCTTACTTCTCTCCGATTTCCCCGAGAGAGAACCTCGAATTCTCCCCACAGGGAACTTGGGTCGTCGCGCCACGACCGGCGGTCTCTTGCTTTGATGCCAGTGGACCGGAATCATCAATGCCGATCGAGCGGGGGAGGGGCCGCAGAGGAGGAGGAGGAGGGCCGGTGGTACAGCTGAGGGAGAGGGACCGATCGAGCTCCTGCAGCTCCTCGATCGGGAGGAACAGCGACTCCCTCTCGCATGGCTCCGTTGGGTCCGACGACGACGAGTCGGAGGTGCAGAGCGAGCTCAAGGGCCCACTCGACACCATGGATGCGCTCGAGGACTGCCTCCCGATCAAGTATGGGATCCGTGGGCTTTTGGGTACCTCTCAGTTTCGTCGATTTCTCGGGGATTTTCGAGAAAGCCGCGATCTTGGTTGGTTTTGGGGTCTCGGGTTTTCCGTGGTTTTGGTAATGCTGTTGGTTTCCGGGGGGGTGGGGGGGTGTTTGAGCGGAAAGGTGCGATCTTGATTTGGTTATTGCGCCTTTGCGTTGGTGGGGCCGCTGATTTGTTTGGATTTTGTGGAAGGGGGGCGATCTTGCTTTGGTTCTCTTCGGTTTTGGGTGGTGCTGGTTGTTGTTGTGTTGTTGCCTTTGAGAAGGTGGTGATGGGTTTGGTGTCGGATTTATGCAGCTATGGTGTTGAGGATTTGTGTTTTCCTTCTTGGGTTTGTGGGGGTATTTCTCAGTTCTTTGATTTGGGGGAGTGGTTGGTGGATTAGAAGGAGATTCATGGTTTAATTAGGATGCTTTCATATAGGAACAAGCAGCGTTGTTTTGTTTCTTTATTGCCCTTGTGCTTTGGCGCATGTGTCTATACTGTTTGTTAGAATTTAGAATTTGCTTAGAAGCTGTTAGGGAAGAAGTGAGGTTCCTTTCTTTGCTTGCTGGTGCTTTCTTTAAACAAATGCTCAATTTGGTAGAAAGGCATGTGTCAATGATCTAGAGATAGGGTGGAATAGATGAATGGATACCGGCATGTGCTATTAGTTGCAATTTGGATGCAATTCTTATGAGGTTAGTGATGCTTGATAGTCATGAAGCTTTTGGAGAGATTACAGCGGTCCTTTGGAGGTTGTTGGTTGGAAAGCTGTGTGAGTGCTCTCCATCATTTGCATTTTGTTCTTGGGAAAGTGGAAATAATGAGGAAACTTTTTCTATGAGTGCCATGCACCCTGACCATTGGCTTAACTCTGCTTTTTTAACCTGAACCTACCCTCACCTAGATCATTTACCTGAGCGCCTCTTCCCTGGTTGGTGACAGCAATCCATCCCATCTCAACTTTGGCCTTTAAATCTGAGCCGAGGACTTTAGTATGTAATGCCCTCTTCTCATGACTTTAGCTTTTCGTCCAGATGGCTATGATACTTTATGACATTTACGATATGATTAGCTCTTTTGTATTGGGAGTGTGTGGAGCTAGGTCAAAGATTGTCAAATTAATCCATGAGTTTCAGTTGATTTGCTGCAGTATTTTTTCCAGATAATTTCAAAAGGAAATTTCAAGGGTCGACCAGCTTTAGATGTCCTTAATGCAGGAGTTTTCTGAGCTTTGGAAGCTCAAAAGTCATGTTTTCCATATGAAGAGGGTGGGTGCCGTGTGTATAATGTAAGCTCAAATGAGAAAGTGTGGTGCTCTTAATATGATTGTGCACATAGTGCCATAGGCAAATACCAATATAAATTCATGTTTTGTCTATACACTAGCAACCACATTTTTTGTTCCCTTTCCTTCACTTTGGATGGGTGAGAGCATCTAATTTGAAACCAATTGGCTTGAGTGAAGAAAACTAACCCATTGGGATTTAACTATTTAATTCCCACATCTTTAGATGTGGCTTAATTATCTTAGCATGCCCCCTTGTGTGTCTTCTTTGAGTCTCCTACACATGAACAGATTGATGGGTGGTGTAGAGTTCAGTCATGGCCGTTAGATTGGTGTGGTGTTGATTACATGGATGAGCATTCAACAGAGAACCAATTGGCTTGAGTGGAGAGGTCAACCCATTAACCACTTATTAATTTCCACATCTCTAGATGTGGCACTACTATCTCATTAGGAGGCATGACTTGAAATAAAATAGCGCCATTTATTAGAGCATCTTAAATAATGGTTAAGAGATTTTGAACCAAGTAATGCTTATATACTTGACTTCTATTAATAAATTTCTCAAATTTTAATATTGAGTTCCCTTTGAAAAAAAAATCTTGAGTGTAATATATTTTTTTTCTTTTTTTTGTAAATTTGTGTATCCAGTGATTATCTTTTACTGTTGCTTCTATATTCTTAATATTCATTGTTTGATTACATTAACCTCTTTCTTTCCACCTTCTGTTTCCAATCACCTTGGTTTCTGCTCCTTATCATCCCTTCCTATTGCAATATCAACTCTCCATCCTCCATTGCTCCCTCATTTTAAGTATCGTGTAATAACATATTTAATCTTTTATGGTCCTTTACTGAAATAATGTTGTGGGAAAATATTTTATGGTCAATTTTGTGGACAAAAGAATGTTGTGTAATAACATATTTAATCTTTTCTGAAGGTATAAGTCATTTTTTTAATATATGTAATTGTCTATCATATTGACTCCGATAGCATTAGTTAACCTTTCTTATTGTACTTATAGATTTTAGTCACATCATGTGCTTTTTGTTAATAACTTTGACTAAAGGTCATCTTTGTTTCTCCTTTTATTAACCATTTCACATACTAAGCCCATTCTTATATTATGCGAGGTCAGCTACATGGATTCTTTGCCCATTTCACATATAATAGAGAAGAAAAATTTGTATCCATTTTTATATATTTTAGTCCATGTGAACTTTCAAGTTATTTGGTAATTTATTATTGATTTTCTCATGCTTGGCAATGATGTGCTGAGAATTCATTACCAGTAGGAAGTAGCAGGGAAAAAAGTAGCATGAATGGTGGTGTATTGATTAATTAACTATGAGTCCAACGTCATTTGGATGCAAATGATGGAGGATGCTTCGGAAAATTGTTTCTTATAATTCACAGATGTGCATATTCGATTATTTTGGAACTTGCCAACAGTCAAGATCAAATGATCTTATCGAAAGTTCGTCCATTGTTGTAGGTCCTACAATGCATTATAGGTAATTTTTTGATTTAAGGTGTTAAAGGAATAGTTGTACCTCTTTTGTGATACCCATGTCTGGAGACCATTTTCAAATAAGGTGTAGTAGAATATTAGAGTCTTTACGTTAGAATACTAGAGTCTATTTATGTTATGTTTGAGAGTATTAGTCAATTATATATTTCGTATTAGCCTTTTCATGTAAGTTTTTTATTCTTACCCTCCATGTAAGAGAGGTCAAGTTCTTCTTTTCAATAAGGCTCTTTATTTTTTCCAACATAATATTAGAGTAGTGGTCATATGCCGGTGTTCGATATCCCCTTGACGCCTATTCTTTTTCTTTCTTCCATAAGTAAGAAAAAAAAAACAAGTGGAAGCAACCCTAACACTTGCCATTGTTGGCCAACCACTAGTTGGCAATCGGTTAGGGGGGCCTCCGGTGACCCTTCTGTCTTTCGGGGAACCCACCATTGATTAGCCGTCGGTCGCTAATCATCGAATTCAGCACTTGGGTGGCATTGCCATTTCTTGTAGGCTACTTTTGGTGCCCTCTTTCATCGCTGCAAGGGCTCCTTAAGGTTTAAGACGACCTTAGGAGTACTTCGTTTGCTCTAATGATTAAAATGCCGTCGGCATGCCCCTGGCATGTCGACGAAACAGGGGTTTTGGACAAGATGTCATATCGACATGACATATCGAAATGCAGGGATGTCTCTGGCATGCCGATGGCATGTCACCAAAATTGTCGGCATGCTGATGGTATGTCGGTTTACGTTGTTACCTATTGCTAGGTTGCACGCGCGTACGCATGCCGCACGCCATTACTACTGTTGGTTGTTGGTTGGTTGCTACTGTGCTGCACTGTTGCTACTGTTGCACAAGTTATGTATCGTATATCACTAACTTGAAAGATATTGATGATCTGTACCGTGCAAGGTTTAAAATATCGATATTGATGTTGTATCGACAAATCCAAAAAGTGATATATCGGAGATATATCGCTGATATCATTGAATTTTTGGGAAATCGGTCAAAAAGGCCCAAAATGCCTCAAAATATTACAAATTTGATTAAATTAATATTTTAATAACTAATACATTATGATGAAATGCCTAAAAGATGAAAATCATAAATTTTGAATGAAAACATAATAGAAATGCACTAGTCATATATTGACAAAGTCATATATTAAAAAAAAGTGTATATAACATGATAATAATTGAAAAATATTCATAGTAATGTTACTCACCAGAAGAAATGAAATATCAATAGTGCTAGAGTATCAGTAGACCACATCAAGCACGGAAGCATCAACCAATGACAAAATCAATACCAGGTTGAGCTTCGACCTAGCTTTATACCTCTCCTCCAATTATCTTCATCTATTTGTAACACTCTAACGTATTCACAATATGACTTCTACGCCATGTAGCTATATCGAGTATTGTATTCATTGATGTATCATTGAGGTCTTCATCACTGCAATATAGAAGTATTCCAAGATGTGGATATCGACTGTGATTATCGAACAAGCTACTCCTGCTAGATCTATCGTAAGTAGACTCATCTCGATGTCCTTTTGAATCTGTGGACCCGATAGAATCACCTCATTTTAATGTAGAACCTGACGATTCACAAGGTTCATGCTGTCTCATCGATAAATTTCATGATGGTCGAGGAAGTGGTGTAACAGAGTGGGAATGTTGATAAGAAAATTGTTGAGGACCTTGAAATGAAAAATACTTAGGGAATATCCCATAGCCGTAACTTGCAGATGCAAGTTCACTTTGGATACTCACTTTCGTGGTGACCATCATACCCATAGGAGAAACCATAATAAGATGGAGGGCTAGTGTAGCTAGGGAAGTAATTAAATGAACTTTGTACCTCATCTTGGGGTTGGTATTGAGGGCTGGTGTAATCAGATCTGTAGCCACTATAGTAACTTGATGATGATGATCCTCGGCCACCTCCAAAGATTGATTCCGCCGCCAGATTAAGGGATCCAATCGATGAACTTAAATCAGTGATGGACATTATAGAATGGCCTGAGGCATACCCAGACCCTGTTCCTACGTCATAGTCACGAGGTAGACTTGGCATGGAGTTTCCATGTATATTTGCATATCTTTACATGTATTTATGTTGGGCATCCTCTCTAGTCTCTACTGGGACCTTGATGATGATATCCCTCATCTCTTCCACCATTATTTTCTACCTGTGGCTCGTCAAGTATCATTATATCATCATTATCATTTTTTGTTCCTCTTAAAGGTGACGAATCATCGATTAATATTTTATGATTTTTATAATTTAGTTCGTCAATAAATCATGTGTCCATGTGAGTCGCACATGGCAGGGGAGAAGAAAAGAAATGGAAAGAATGCATGTCTATGTGAATTGCATAAGTAGACAGAGATATGTGACCAACATATCTCCCATATCGATCACATATCACCAATTTAACGGAAAAACTCAACTGCAATCCTTCGATATCGGTGATATATCACCGCTATATCAGTGATATCAATGATATCATGAAAAAAAGAGATGGCATGTGATATCGATATGGAGATACCGTCGATATCGATATATCGGTAATATATCATCTATATGTCAGACCTTAGTACCGTGGGAGGGCTCCTCAAAACATGATTTTGATCTTCTAGAACCTATACACTTTTTCATATTGTAACATTTTTATTCATTTTAAGTCATTTTAGTAATTTCCCAAAATTCCTTAATATCAACAATATATCACTAATATATTTCCTTTTGAATTATCATTAACACTTCTTGTAGTTTTTAATTTTAAAAATAGTTATCTATTTAAATAGAAAGTATAAGACAGTGTTCAGAGTTTAAATGAAAATATTTATCTATTTAAATAGTTCTTAAAATTTCAATCATTTTAATCAGTTCTATCATTTTTGTCGACATGCTTCGGCGTGTCTCCAGCATGCCCTAGGCATGCCTCCAAAATGGATTATTTTTATGGAATTGAAATCGTCGAAATCTGACGTCGAAACACAAGCATTTCCACGATATGTCCTTCGTGTGCTGGTGAAATGCATACTTAAAAATTTATCAAAATAGCATCGAAATTAACATTTCGAACCTTGGTTTGCACCTAAGGCCCAACCGTATGAGTAGGAGCTTGATCTTGTTTGTTTGAGCATGATTTGAACACTAATGGAGGATTGTTGTATTGGTTTTAAACCATATTTTGAGATTTGAGTGCCACTTAGACCATTAAGGGTCGCACTCTCTCCCTACGCTCGTGGTTGTGATCTGTGCACATCCCTGACCTTGTGATATGATTGTGGATCTTGGTCTTCTTTTGCGTAGATCTTACGCACGCATATGAACTAAGTGTTGCGAGATTTCCTAGGTGCATCATGTACGCTTATTGTGTGTGTTGATTGCTCACCTTAGTGATCTTCGACTGCCCTACATATGATCTGAGTTTGCTTCTTTGTCCTTTGTGTGCATAGTGCACGCTCTTGTGTGTGAGGTTGCCTATTCCTACTTGACTTCTTGATTACACTATTGGCCCTATGGCTGGCAAGGGTCTCATGACTATTTCATCAAAGGCTAAGATGTCTGCCTCTGTCCAAGTGGGGGATTTAAGCAAGGTCTTCGTCTCTTGCTTTTGCCTGTTTGGGATCGTCTCTTGACTACTTGAGATCGTCTTTCACTTTTGCCTACCACTGTTGTTACTACTTGGGATTATTACTTGTCTTAGCCTCCTTTCAACTAATGCTTGGGCTTGTTCCTGTTCTACCACTATTGTTTCTGCTTGGGATCGTCTTCTATTATGTGTCTGGTCCTCCAACTAGAAGATGTACTGCATGAGGGAGAATATTGTTTTATCTTTTGTAGTAAGTTGGTCTTTATGGAGATTTTTGTAAGTAGAATTTATTCATCTCAAATCTTAAAGAAAATAAATAGACTTCATACATTTATGCAGAGAGGGATCAATCATAATCTTAAACATGGAAACAAATCAAATATCAAACAAAGTAAATCATATCCTATAATTTGGAAAGAAACAAAACATAGAAAGAGATAATTTTAGTTTCTTAATCTTAATTCATGAATTATCTTTAACATTGTCTCCCAAGTTGGAGTGTGCAACGCATAACTTGTAGGAGTAGTACACTAGCAGGAGAGCTCCTCCCATATGATGTAGTTCGAAGTTGGAGCAGGCAAGGGTGCAAAAATCAGTCTATGCGCTCAATTAATCAGCCGCATAATCATATGCGGTCCAAAAACAAACTGAGTTTCTATATTTGGCCTTATAGTTGGTCTACCCAATTAATCGGCCGATTATCTGATTAATCAA
This sequence comes from Thalassia testudinum, assembly GCA_037157565.1. Classification (NCBI taxonomy): domain Eukaryota; kingdom Viridiplantae; phylum Streptophyta; class Magnoliopsida; order Alismatales; family Hydrocharitaceae; genus Thalassia; species Thalassia testudinum. The sequence continues at coordinate 44,585,406 of JAZHRO010000059.1, forward strand.
CTGATTAATTGGGCAAGTAAGTTTTAAGGTTTCAATTTTCTTAGCTTTGATGCACGTGCAATGCATCCCCAAACCAAAACTTGACTAAACCCGACGCCTAAATGCACTCAATTAAACCCGACTTCTCCCATTATCCTAAGTTCCCAACTTACAAAAGCCTCAGCCCTAAGCAAAACCCTCGGTCCCAAGTTCCTCTTCTTGTCTCCTTTACCCCAACTTGTCTCCTTTAAATTTATGATGCACCAATCTTAATTTATTTGTCTTATTTTATGTATGGTGATATTAATAGCTATTTGTTAGAAGTTATATTGAGAGAATATGTATATCAAAAAAATAATATTAATATATATATATATATATGTTATATTTCAATTCATATATATGTATACTGAATATGTATAATGGTATATATAATTATATTTAAATTTTAAATATTAAAAAATACTACATGGATTAATCTCCGATTAATCAATACTCAGTCGGTGACCTCATCGATTAAATACCGACTGCAAATTTCTACAATTATGGGAGCACGCAGATAGGCGTGTAAGTAGAGAGATGCAAGTGCTTTGGCATGTAGATGGACAGTTCTTCAGGCATGCAACCTTGGGAGTTGGAACAAAAAATTGACTTAAGGGACTTTTAAGTAGGAGATGATCCCAAGTACTAATACGATGTAGATTTGCCAATTGAAATTGATGCAGGAGATGATCCTAAGCACTAATAGTCGCCTTATACCAGCAAAAATTCTAAATGGTAGGAAAAGACAACAAATTGACATAGGGCTTTTATAGATGGGGCTGAGCACATTGCTTAATTATCGCACCACTCATTGACATCTTTAGCGTCGATCATGTGACTCAAGGCTTCAATAGTCCTTTCAGCTAGTTGCAAGTTGGGTAGAGAGTACTTTTACGACATCTGTAACTGTCGCAACTGCAACAGTTGTAGAAGAGGGTTCTTCACCCTTTAGAAGACTCCTGAGGCACTCTAATTATGCTTGTGTGATCTACACTAGCATTTAATTTACAAATATTCAAGTGTTTGATTGCAAATTTTACATTTTAATTTTTGGAAGGTGTCTTTGTAGTTTCGTCTTAGGGCATCTTCACCGAGGGATGTCTTGGTTCAAATTGTTGTCATGAAGAGGTGTCTTTTTAAGCTTTTTAGTTAATTTTTTTAACAGATTTTTGTCATCATTTAAAAAAGGGCACCCATACGATGTCGAGGAAGTTGAATTGAAATCAATTGAGATATTGTTTTTCTATCAATTGTCTCATCTTCCTTCTCACCTTCTCACCTTTATATCTCTCTTTAGTTCTCTTTCATTACCCTTCTTTCCTTGACAACCCACTCTCTCTTTATCCCCCCTTCCCAACAAGACTCATCTCATTTCTCTCTATCTCATCACTCATTTTCCCTTCTCACCCCATCGTACTCCTCACCCCCTTACTTTTCCCCTTCTCTTTCTTAGCTTTGCCCCTCCCAACGAGAACCCCATCTCCTTCCCCACCGTAAGCCACCATCGAACTCTACGAACAAGCCCACCACCTTCTTCCCTCTCTTCCATGTGACCCAACAGACCCACCACCTCTCCTCCCTCCTCCTTGCAAGCCACACCACCATCGAAACCACAACCATCTCCACTGCTCACCTTGGACCCACCTGTACCACTTAGCACGTCATTCCTCTGACCTCCTCACCTCTGCTTGCACTTCCTCGCCACGATGCCCGAATCTACCTTCTCCTTCACCTCTCGCCTAGTAGCTTCACCAACATTGCCTTGACCACTCGCGTGGTCTCATTCACCTCAGCGGGACCACAACTCGATTTCGTTTATCTGCATCCATCGCTCCACCTCTCTATCGCCTTTGCCTAAGTTCGCCGTCCTCACTTCGATTGATGCTTGTCCTCATCGACTAGCCACCATTGCCACCAACCTTTGCATCCATGCCACTCCGACCATAGTCCTTACCTTCACCGTTGACGCACCCTTCTCCCGACCCTACTATCCATCATCGACCTTGTTCCTGCACCCCTTTCAACACTCATGGAAGAATTTTATTTATTTATAGTCGTGGATTGCGTCAATTGGTATCAAAGCATGAAATCAAGGTCCTATTAATGGGCTAGAAGAAGTGCTCCATATCAAATGATAAAAGATTTTGGATGGTTATCAACTGGATAACCACCCTTTCCCTTTTAAAAAAAAAAAATCAAATGATAAAAGATGCACAAAAGATTCAACAAGACTTTTTAAAAATATAACATACCTTAAAGTTCGTACATGAAGAGCTTAAAGCTTGCAAGGGGAAAATAACATCTCACAAGGCTTTACCTTCTTAGTCATCTCCACCTAATCAACTAGAAGGTGGAAATCAAGATGAGTTGATAGCATCAAAGAATGCCAAAGATCCTCAGAATGGGCATGAAGTTGTTGAAGAATGTGTTTTTGACGCATCCTTGCCCCCATCTATTAAGTTCGACAAGAGCCTAGATCAAGATGGGAAGAGCCCAAGTGATGAGTGCTTGATGACATCTGAGTCTACTCTGGAGATGGACAACCTTTCAAGCCCTCTATTGTGCAAGGCCATCATGAATTCAAACCAACAAGTTGACTCATAAGTTTTTTGGGGTCTAGCAATTCCTTTGATGTAGTCGAATTCCGCTCTTGATATAGCAATTGTTCTTGAAATTGTATGGATACTTGATATACCTTTGTGACTTGTGGTGTTGTTTTAAATAAAGGTCTAGGGTTTCATACTTGAATGAATTACTTCATGTTCTCAACATGGTATCAAAGTTGCAGCTCTATACCTTCTTGATTCCTATCATTTTTCTTTCTTCACCAATAAACAATAAGATTTGATTTGCCTTGAGATTCGTGCCCTAAGGGTGTTCATTAGCCCCTTCTTCTGCTGAAACACCATCGGTAGGAGCTTCTCACCGAAACCCACTCACTGATGCCACCTTCGATCTTTGACCGCTACAGGGGGTCGTTGACCCCTTGCCTGTCAATTGGAACCCCACTGGTGGCTCCTCTCCATCAAGGGTGTTGTTGGTGATGTGCCCTGTCTTAGTACTGCTGTTTGGTAGGGTTTGAAGAAGGGCCTCATTGAGGCTCCTTGTAATTGTTGCCAAGGTTTGGGGGGTTGCCCAGATCCTTGTGGGGCTTCACTATCAACTGGCGATCAACTAAAGCATTGTATCGGTTGCCAGAGAGGCTTGTTGGAGCAGCATTTCAAGGCTGTCGGTGGTTGTTTTGGGGAGAAAAAGGTCCTTAGGGCTCTCTTTATCCATGAGCTAATAGGAACCTCATTTTTGGAAGGTTTATTTTCCGGACTTAGAATTGATAGTGGAGGATGTCCCACTGAGGCATATTTGGATGAGTTTTATCCATGTATAATAATGTTTTTTGGTTTACTGAGTAGTTATTATGGACTTCGAATTGGAAGGATGGGAATAGAAGGGAATGCCAAAAATTTCTATTTGACCTGAGTGTGGAGCTCAAGGGCTCCAGCTATTTGTCACAGTCGCAATCATTCCCTTACGGAGTTGAGGGATGTGAAAAGGAGTGCATCCACATCGAATTGGAGTCAAAGAGATGTGTAATGGCTATGAAGAGCTTAGCACCTAGATTGGCACAATGTACCGTAACCATTCCTAGGAGTGAGTATGAAGTACTAATACGAAGACTTCATCACATCTTAGACAAAAGCAGAGTGGCTAGTTGATTCAGGTGCATCTCGACATATATGTGGTGATGCAAAGACAATCTCTACTCGGGCTGGTCCCATCAGGCAGAATTATACTTGTAGCTGATGGACAACATTCCCTTATTGCTGGTTAGGGGGAGGTTCATGTGGCTCTTCACATGAAATTAGAGAATATTCTTTTAGCCTCGAAATTTTCCTTGAGTCTACTCTGTGTTAATCGAATCACGAAGGAGTTGAACTGTAGAGTGGTATTTGATGTTGTATACTTGACATTCTAGGACATTGTAATCGAGTGTACTATGGTTGTGGTCGTGAAGGAGGGTGTCTATCATCTTCTATAGTCACCCTATGTTGGACATGTTTCACTCCCATTAGGAGGAGCTTCTAGCTACTTGTGGCACCTTCGATTTGGTCATCTCCCTTTGCCAAAGCTTTGAAGGATGCTACTGCAAATTCCACTCACAGCCACTTTCCAATGTGAAGTATGTCAACTTGGAAAGCATCATAGGTTCTCAAGGAGTCAACATTAGTGCTCAGACATTGTTCCAGTTACTCCACCTCGATATTTGGGGACTTAGTAGGGTCTTAGATTGCATGGGGCATAGATTTTAATTGGTGGTAGTGGATAATTTTTCTCGGCTCACATGGACATTTCTCTTAAAATCCACGTTTGAAGCTGATGACTTGATCAAGGTCTTACTGTGGAGATCAAAAATCAATTTGGAGCTAATGTGAAAATCACTCCGACAATGCCTTGGAGTTTTGTACTACCTTTCTTCGTGCCTTCTATCAAGAGCATGGAATCATCCACCAAATGAGTTGTCCTTACTGTTACAACAAAATCATATAGCTAAGAGGAAACATCTGCATATTTTGGATGTTGCGAGGACTCTCTTAATATAGAACAACATGTTGGCTTCTTACTAGGGAGATGCAATGTTAACTGATTGTTATCTCATTAATCAAATGCCATCTATAGTTCTTGATGGATAAATTCTATACTCTATGCTTTTTCTTGATTGTGACTTATTTGGGGTGTCACCCAAGGTCTTTGGCTGTGTAGCTTTTGTGCATCTCCATGGCCTTGGTAGGGATAAGCTTGCCCCCTATGTAGTCAAGTGCATTTTTGTAGGATACTTCAAGACCCAAAAGGGGTATCAGTGTTATGAACCTGTTGGCAAACGATACTATGTTAGTGTGGATGTTACGTTTCATGAGTCGATTTCTTACTATACATCGGATTCTCAGATTAACACGCCTACACATGAAGAGGTGGTTATTATTCCTCTTCCTGCATCATTAAATGTGTTATAGAGACGGTCACTTGAGGGCCTACATCCTTCAAGTTGTCCTTCTGACAGCTTGTTCAAGTGGATATGTATTCGTTGTTAGAGACCTTTGAACCAATTTCATCTACTCTTGAAGGGAGTTCGTTAGCTGCTGTTATAGAGACCCTACGTTCCTGTTGCTTAGGGGTGTTTTGATATCCCTCAGAGACTTGAGGGTGTAGCTACTAAGGACTCTAAGCCCGAGGTTGGTGAGATTTAGGTGATCTAAAGGTAGCCAATATTGATTTGCTGATCGCCTTGCGGAAGGGCACAAGGTCTTGTACTCTACGTTTGATGTCCAAGTACATATTTATGGCCAATCTTGCTCCTCAGTGTCGACAGTTTGTTGTTGCTCTCTCTACAGTTTGGATGCCTACCACACATCAGGAGGTACTTTGTGATTCAAAGTGCTGATGGGCCATGGAGGAAGAGATGGCTGCGTTAGATTCCCGTGGAATTTGGAGTCTTGTTTAGCCTCCCAATGATACTGTGGTGGTCGGATGTAAATGGGTGTTCACTATTAAATATCGTCCAAATGGGTCTGTTTAGAGATATAAAGCCCTTCTGGTAGCGAAGGAATACTCAGACGTATGGTATAGATTACTTTGACACTTTATCCTTTGTCATGGATGCCTATGATTCATATCCTCATCTTTGTAGTTGTTCACAAGGACCAACCACTCTATCAGCGAGATGTAAAAAATGTATTCCTCTACAGCAACCTTCAAGAGTTGGTGTATATGCAGCAACTTCCCGGATTTGAGTCTAAAGGGGAGTGTACCAAAGTCTACAAACTACACAAGGCAATCTATGGACGCAGGCAAAGTCTAAGTGCTTGGTTTTCGAAGCTATCTGAGGTCATTGAGAAGATTGGGTTTAGAAGATCTATTGCAGACCAATGCAGAAAACTGAAAAAGGTATTGTTGGGAATAAAAGAGGCCACGTGGCACTGCTATGTGGCAACAGGATAGAGGCCCTCAGGGTCGGCGGCTAGGTGGACTAAGGGTCCTAGTTTTTGTTTGCTTAAGTCTCAAGTTTTGTTATTTTGTTAAGTTGGCTTTAGGAAAGTTGTTTTTAGTGATTTGTTTGGGATTTGTTCTTTCTTAATTAGGAGATAGGATTTGTTTCTTATTATAGAGGATATATTCTCTCTTCTATAAAGGAGAGCCTTCCTATTGTATTTGATCGAGTCAAGCAATAATATTTCCAATATTTCCAACTCTTCTCTTTCTCTCTTTCAACATCATCGTTGGCCACCATCATCACTAGCCTCACCACCGATCGGCCACTAGCCACAGCAGTCGGTGGCTGCTGCCCTCTCTCTCTGCTCCAACGTGGAACAGTGCCTGTTGGGCTATTTTTCCACTCGCCAAGGGAGCCTCCATGCTCCACGTGCGCCAAACTTGACATGGTATCAGAGCGTTTGGTCTAGGCTCTTTTGGCGTGTGCATGTTCTTGATTGCATGTGTAGTTTCTGTCTTCAACAAAAATCTTCTTCGACAAAATCCAGTGCCTTATGTGGAGAAGCAAGATCATAGAAGATGACGGATGCCACCGCTACGATTACCGAAGCCATGTTGTCAACGTAGAGGGCAGAGTTCGAGGCCCAGAAAGGAGCAAAGGAGATTTATCAAGTTATTCGATTTGTAATCCTCATGTCTTTGTAATTGACACTTTATATCTGATTTTTTACTCTTTCAAAAGAGGAGATTTTACCAGAGAAAATATGTTAAATATTATTTATAGGGTTGCACATCAGTTGATCACTCCAAGAAGAGGACACTACAGTCCACGTAGTGACTTGCTAGGTTGCCAAAAGAAGCAACGACTTTCCAGTTTGCAAAAAACTATTGGTTGATTCAAGTTCATTTTCTAAAGATTCAGGTAAGGTGCAGAGACCACCATGTGGGGTTACTAGCACCACACGCTTGGTTTCTCTCACGTCTGTCGATCTTGAGAAGATGACCATGGCAGCCGTCGTGACAACTATTGAGGTTTCCACGAACGCAATGACTTCGGAGGTTGCAAAAGACTATATCGTGGCTTCTTCCAAAATAAAGTTACGAGCACAGAGCTCGAAGAAGAGTGGTTGGGCATCTAGCCTCATAAGTTTGAAGACCAAGTCACCATCCTCCCAGCCTTGACTTGAGGGGGAGTGTTGGGAATAAAAGATGCCATGTAGCACTGCCACATGGAAGTAGGATAAAGGCCCTCAGGGTCGGCGGCTAGGTGGACCAAGGGTCCTAGTTTTGGTTTGCTTAAGTTCCAAGTTTTGTTATTTTGTTAATTTGGTTTTAGGAAAGTTGTATTTAGTGATTTGTTTGGGATATATTCTTTCTTAATTAGGAGATAGGATTTGTTTCTTGTTATAGATGATATGTTCTCTCTTCTATAAAATAGTCTTTCTATTGTATTTCATCTTGAGTCAAGCAATAATGTTTCCAATATTTCCAACTCCTCTCTCTCTCTCTTTCTCTCTCTCTCTCAACATCATTTCTGGTCACCATCATCACTGGCCTCACCACCGATCGGCCACCAACCATAGTAGCGGGTGGTTGTTACCCTCTCTCTCTGTCCCAACGTGGAATGGCCCCTGCTGAGCTATTTTTCCACAGCCATAGTAGAGGGTGGCCCCTCCATGCTTCACGTGCGCTAGACTTGATAGGTATCATTGTGATGTTGGTGTATGTAGATGATATCATATTGGCAGGTGACAATGCTCTGGGAATCAAGGATACAAAGGAATTTTTGGCCAAGTATTTTGTAACGAAGGACTTGGGTTGTCTTTGATATTTCCTTGGAATTAACGTATACAGGAATGTCCATGGAGTAGTTCTTTCCCAAAGGAAATATGTAGATCTTCTTCTTCAAGAGATTGGCATGTCAAGTGTCAGGCCTGACTGGCTCTATCCTCATGGACTCGAGTATACACCTCTACGAAGATGACTCGGGACTAATTGATGTTAGGTAGTTGAGGAGCCTAGTAGGAAAGTATGCCACAGTCATGTGCCTAGATATCTTTCTTGCTATAAGTAAGGTGAGTCAATTTATGGATAAGCCCAGATGGGTACACTAGGTTGCTGTGATGATGATTCTTAGGTACTTGAAGTCTGCGTTGGGAAAAGGGTTGTTGTTTACTAGAAGTAGAGTTTTAGATGCAGTGGCATATATAGATGCTAACTATGCAGGGTGCCCAACGAATAGAAAGTCCACCGTAGGATTCTATACCTTTTTTGGAGGAAATCTAGTTACATGGCGAAGTAAAAAGCAAACTGTAGTAGCCTTATCAAGTATTGAGTCAGAATATAGGATGATGGGCCAAACCATTTCTGAGCTCATGTAGATTTGCTTTGTCCTTGAGGACTTTGGTATTTCGATGCTTGCCCCCATGGAGATACAATGTCATAACATGGCAACCCTCTTCATTGTCAACAATCTAGTATTCCACGAAAGGATGACACACATGGAAGTGGATTGTCATTACACTAGAGATATGATTCAAAAGGGGTAGATTTGCACTCTTCATGTGTTGTCTGAAGATCAGGTCACGGACATTTTACCAAGGCTCTTCCTCAATCCTCTTTCGAACGATGTTGTTCAAAGCTGAGTATGATAGATATTTATAATTCAACTTAAGGGAGAGTGTTAAGAGTCTTATTTGTCGTGTTCTTTTTTTTGTTTTTGTTTCTCTTGTGACTTGTTTCTTTATTTCCTATTGTTGAGGGGTTTGCTTATAGTTTTCTGTTGGCCTCTCATCTATAAATGGAGGTATAGGTTATCATAGTTGAATGAATTGCTCTATTTTCTCAACAAATTTCAATATGCACCTTGAATCCTCATCGACATCCTGAGACACCCTTTTGACAGGTGATGAACCAAAAAAAAGTGAAGACCAATGCAGGACTAAGTCCAGCATTGATTGTTACAGAGAAAAATAGAAGCATGGTAACAAGAATTCGTGTTTTGTTCATTGAGAGTTTCCCAAGCCTTTTTTTTCGTAGTGCAGTTAGGTTTAGCTGGAAATTTTTTGGGTGCTCACACAAGCGTGGTGATGGGTATATGATGCAGACCACATATCATGGCTTTTATTTGTCCACTAATGGAGGTCAAACATTTCCTGAAAAAGAATAATGCCAAATATATGAGTATAAGAACGATAAAGCCTCCAATTCTGGAAGCCTTTACCTAAAGTCTTGCCTCTGGAATCCTTCATGCCATTCCAAATTCCCCTGCCACCCAATTAGGACCAACAGGAACAGGTGTAGCATTCTTAAAGAACTGCTTTTCTTGGTGGACTTTCAGATCTATTTATTAGTAGCATCTGCACTTAAATCATCACTTCGGCCATGCCATTATTTTTTGTAACATTAGGAAATATTGATAGCTGTCACTAATTTCAGTTTTCCTCATTGGCCCTGAATGGTGGGGAGTTTGATGTATTTTATGATTTTGAGTTAACTGTAGCTCACATAGAAACAGGTTCTTATTTTGAAAGTACTTGATGGGGTTTGTAGTTTACATGAAATCCTTTTTCCTGAATCACTGAGGGATGCCTTTTTTTGTTGTTTAACTTTTTTATCAATGTATTGGGAATATTGTGCTGATCATTTTGCTTTGATTTCAGACAACAGTATCCTGATTGTGGCCATATTTAGGATTTCATAAACAGTTAGACCGTTTCTTGCTATATGTCATTTGTGTGCTAATTTTTCCTGTTTAGTTTCATTTTCTGTTTCTGTTGCATACTTGAAACGAAGTGCTCTTTAGCTTTCTTTCTCAAAGAGAATTGTTATCTTATGCGTTCCTTAATTATATCAGTCGGATACTGGGGTTAAGCTGACGCTACTTTCGTGTGTTTTTTCCGGGCCCTAAATTGTCTAATGAAACCTGAGTTAATTGTTTAGAAGATAATTGATGACTTCTATTACTTGTCAAGATGGTTGCTCCCTTTTAGAAGGGTAAAACTCAAACTCTAGTGTATTGATAAAAGGCCAACTGCTGAACCAGCACAAGTGGTGATGGTGAGTTTTAGTGGAGATTCAACTGTCTTTAGGTTCCAGCTAATGCTAATGCATAGGGAGGATCCAATAAGCTTAGGCCTAGTTTGGATGGAGGGATAGATTTTGCGAGATAAATTTTTCGCAGATGAGTTATCCTACATTTCTATTTGGAAGTTATAAGGGCTATCCTAGTTGGTTAACCTGTAGCTATTTGTAATGCAGAGAAATAACCTAAAGGGTTATCCGGTGTGTGGAAGTTTATTTTTTGAGAGTTTGTTGATTGGAGGTGCAAAATAACATTTCTGTCTCTATAGTTGCTAGTTTGAAAGTTAATTGATTGTTAATATTAATTAGCTCTAGGAAGATAATTATAATTTATTATTTTCAATACATATTTTATTTGATGTAAGAAGTTTTATTTGTTTTAATTGTAATTAAAATTATGTTAATTGAAATGAGTTGTCATTATATATAACTTAATAGGTAATATTTTATTAACTACATTTCTAGTTAATACCTGATACATGATTTTCTTATTTTTAGCTGAGTAAGGAGCTTAATTTTCGGTAACCATTTGCACATGATGTTCTTTTGAATTTAATAAATATGTGTTCAATTTGAATTTTGGTTAATAACTTGAGAAAATACATGATTTTCTTATTTTTAGCTGAGTAAGGAGCTTAATTTTCGGTAACCATTTGCACATGATGTTCTTTTGAATTTAATAAATATGTGTTCGATTTGAATTTTGGTTAATAATTTGAGAAAGCATTCTTAGAAGGGATGTAGATTGTCTAGTTCGCTTTCTATTCTTTTTAATTTATGATGATAATTACTAATATATGACTTTTTAATTAAGGTAATAAAGTAAAAATAAAATAGTAAACAACCATAAAACCACTGGAATGAGGAATTCAGATTGTATGAAAAAGGTTAATCCCATATATTTTTCTTTTTTTTTTCTTTCCTTTTTTAGTTTTTGAGTTAAGTTATCAAATGGTTGAGAAGCTGACTTTATTGAAAGGCAACTCCAATCAATGGGATATTAACGATGGTAAAGATGGTATTTATCTTTGACAACCATAGGTAACCCAGGTTAGAATATCCCTTCTACCAAACAGGGGTAACCCACATTTTCATGGGTTAACCTGGTTGCTAAACTAGGCCTTAGAGATTGGGTTGAATCAGATGTTTATCAAATCCACAATCAAATCTGACATGAACTGATGGGTGTTAAGTCTGATTGGTCAAAAGACCTAATTGTTACATCCAATCTGATCCATCAAATTTCAGATTGGAGCAGGATTATTGCGATTGTTCAAGGATGAACTTGTTTCTTGTGTTTTTCATAGATCCTGAAAAAACCTTTTACCATGTTTCTTGGTTTACTTAATAGCATGATGAGTTCTATAGAAGAAGTAAAGCAGATACCTTATCGTTCTGAAGTAACTTATCCAAACAAAGTAAAACAGATACCTTAAAGTTCTGAAGTAGCTTGTCCAACAAAATAAAGCATTTGCTATGGTTTACAGACTACATTTATGGGTTAAATTTCTTATCTAGGTTTCGAATCCCAAGTTCTACTTAAAATTGATCCATTCTGGCTTTAAAACAAAATGATTGAATCTCTTTGGATTCACGGTCAAATTTTGATCCAACAGCCACAGCCAATCAAGGCACACCCTTACTTAGGAATATGGAACTCGTTGAAAAGCAAAGCATTTGCAAAAGTTCAGACTAAGGGTGGGCTCTTCAATGATATTCATTTATTTAATAAGACAGTTTTATTATGATATTCAGCAATCAACATCAACATGTGGCAAACCAGCCAAACAACTATTAAGATTGATTTTTACTTTTTTCAATTAAGATTGAGAATGTTAATATATCTACTTAGTCTGGTTGGGCTTGTTGATCATTCTTCATATAGACAAATTCTATTCTTTTCCTCACTGTACTTCACATTTAAATTGTGCGTATATGTGAATTTATTCCCTGATATTCCTTTTGCTGCTGTGCAAATTCACATTTTCCGTGAATCTTTGAACACAATCTTGTCTTTCTGATTCCAATTATCTCTGTAGGCACAGCATTTCGAAGTTCTATTGCGGGAAATCCAGGTCTTATACAAGCCTCGTAGATGCTTCTTCCACTTCGTCGGCAAAAGACCTGGCAAAGCCTGGGAATTCCTACACCCGCAAGCGCAAGAACTTACCGGCCTTTTCTAAGGAGTGGGACTGCGGATACAATGACCCTTTGCTGACCACTGGAGATAACCTGTGCAAGAGACTCATGACCACGAATCAAAGCATGCCTGCACTCACCCGGACCTTGAGCAGCTCGGACAGCAACAGCAATAGCTCCTCGGAGGAGGAGCAGAAGAATTCTCCTCTCCTCCCGCCCCGCCATCCGTGTGGAAAGGCCTCATTCCAGTTTCCTGTTGCCAGACCGCAGAAGGGTACTCTGTCCATAAGGTCCTTTTCTTTGACCGATCTTCAAGGAGCCCGCTAAATCCGGCCTGATCGCCGCATGGAGGTAAGCTGCATTTCTTCCATTAGCACAGCAGGCAGGTTTTGCTAGGTTGCAGGGTTATGCGATGGCCAAGCTCACATCATGGCAAGCATGTTTCCTCCTCTTCTCCCTGTGTAAATTGGGTCCCTTCCCAGTTCTGTGGCTCATGTTTTCTCCTGCTGACCATGATGGTAAGTAATGTGGCTTTTGTTCTATAGTGTAAGAACTGAACTGGCTGTTGTGTACCATGGCAGAGGTGCAGATTAAGTATCAGATAAAAATGCTTGGGATTCCCTGTAAAGATGCATTATCTTGGCTTTCCTTTCTGTTTGGCAATACTTTTCTTACATTATCTTGGCTTCTTTTGCTAGATGCTTAAGTTGTAATTTTTGTAGGTATGTATGTGGCAGAAGAATTCGTTCAGATGTGATCGACAACTATAATTTCTTAATCAATAAAAAGATGGATAAGTAACTAGTAGTGAGCCCGGCAATTTGGATGGGAGAATTTTGAGAAATAATGTATATATTTTTCTTTTGGTTTTAAACTATTATGCATATGTATGATATTTTGCTTTTATTTTATACCAATCGTCATGAATGTTAAAGAATAAAAAAATGGTTATTTTTTAAATGAATCATAATTTGTGATGCTTCTAGTTTTATTAGAAAGTTGTACATTTCCACAATCGAAAGTTTTTAAGCCTATACCAAAATAATTCATAGATGCTTGTTACATTTTCCACAAGTTGGCAATGGATGGTGCTCCAAAAGAGAGATTTAGCAATAGATTTCATTGGATTGATGTGAGTTTTAATTACTGAAGGGGATATCGTTGGAAAACCAACAACAATGTTTGCGTATATTCAATTTATATGCGTACGAATGGTCATTTTCTAAATGAATTTTAATTTGCAATGCTTGTAGTTTTATTAGCAATTTATGCATTTTCATAACCAAAGGCTTCCAAACTTGTACCAAAATAATCACTAATGTTTGTTGCATTTTCTACAAGTGGGACATAGATGGTGCTACGAAAAGAGATTTGGCAGCTGATTTTGTGGGACTTTGATATGGGTTTTTAATATTCAGGAGGGTATCTTTCCATTACTTACAAAAGAACCAACGAAAATGTTCACTATATACAACTGGTCCCGTATCCACAAGCTTTTAAAATATTTTGGTTTCAATTTATATGCATGGTCTTGAATGTAATATATATATATATATATATATATATGGTTATTTTCTAAATGAATCTTAATTTACATCGCTTGTAATTTTGTTAGAATTTATTGCATTCCTTAATGAAAGGCTTCTAAATTACACCAAAATAGTTCATAGGTATTTGCTGCATTTTTCAAAAGCTAGTGATAGATGGTGAAGTAAATAGTGTTCTTAAACAGAATTCTTATTTTTAGTGATATCGACAATTATACTCTATGGGTAATTATGTCTTTAAAAATTGAGATTAAAAAATAAAGAGTAAATAACAATTATTACAGATTTTATACGTTGATATTTAAATATCATATCTTAGAGGGTCTTCGTGCAGTTTTTGTTAATAGAATATAGATATAAATTTCATGAGAATTTGGTAGAGTCTGTATTGTCTTTGATTGGCTTTTAGAGTTTCTAACCTGTCGCATGGTCTCTTGCCTTTTTTTTATTAATATATTTGGTTGGTGGATGCCCTTTTTCTTTTTTCAAAAAAATAAACTTCATCAGAAAAGATACAAGGGACGAGGCTCAAACATGCATCCAGTCGATAGAAGCCCAACTTGGGAACTAGTTGCACTAACTCTCATTTATAAGTTTTTTCTTTTTTCCTTTATTTATCTTGATGACGGGAAACTCTCTTGCGAGGAAACCCTCGAAGATTGCAAATGCCCCGACTCACAATTATTGCTCTAGGTAAAGTTCACGTTGCATCTGGGTAATTTATGAGGAAAATTGACTATAGAAGTTCAAAGAATAATGCCTGTGGAATAGTTAAGGTATACAATTATTGCTCCATGGGCTTTAATATATGTAATATAAAGCTCCATAGGCTTATATTAATTGATGAGGATGTAGAACGCCTCAAGTTGGTAGAGGAGAACAAGACTCACCTTTTATTGATGATGCCTATTTTGGCAACTCAAATTATCTGATATATCCTTTTTGATAAAGATAAAATAGTGTCCACTGAAATTCTCATGACCTCTAAATGTCATTGAAAAAGATTTACCACTGTATCAATTTCTTAGTGGGTATCTTTCGTCTACTCCAATATCATGTTTGATCATTTTATCACTTGAACTTATCTACTTCACCTCTACATAATAATATAATATTGCTAATTAGTTAATAGAGGCCAGTCTGTGGATGTTTAGCATCCACAAAGCCCACTCCTGTCTAGGGTTATTAAAATAGCTCGAATTCAATAGTTTGCAAAAAAGAAAAGTTTGGGTTAAATAAGCTTGACTTTGGCTTGGCTCCATAATGTCTTGCAAATCCAACTTAATCGCTTAAAGATCTGAGCCCAAGCCCAAAAATCAAGTGGATAGCTTAATGAGCCAAACCCCATCTTAGGTAAGTTGTGCTTGAGAAAAGGTTCAAACTTGGTAAGGATGGTCACGAATCGTAGCAAAAGTGTTCTTGGAGTTTGAGTCTAGCCATGACATATAACTTTTAACAAAAAATTATCTTGTTATTGTGCTTGATATATGTAAATTACTAACGTCATCTCAAGATTTTGACACCCCTAGATAGGTTAATAAGCTCTAAGACCAAGATCCAATCTCGATTGTATAACAAGATGAGCATGAGCCAAGCCAATGTCGGCTCGTTGGTTCAATAGATAATTCTGCTTGTAACTGGTGCCCAATCTGCTCCTCTCTCCCTTCTTGCACAATGTGGATTTAAGATTGGGGGCATCCAATAGCGAGTGGAGAGGGAAGGGTGTTGATTATCCTTTTCCTAAGGCAAGATACACAGATGCCAATGAGGTTTTGATCAAAATACATTTTCCCCATGAAGCTTTCTTCCACGAAGAGCTTTAACTTGGGTTCAACCCATTTAGAAGGATGAATACATTGGCCATACGAAGATCCCTACATAGTACAAGAAATGAGTTCCACCAAGGATGTGGAATAGAAGACACATCATCTCCCTCTTTCATAAGATGATTTTACTTTGTCTCTATTCCACTGAATACATTCCCTACTAAAAACAAATAAGGGGCATGCACATTTATCAGCACCCAAAAACAAAATGGGAGCATGTTATTTCACTGGTCGTCCAAATAACTCTTTGATTGGCACGAATACATGAACCAAGATTTCCTTTCACCTCTAACGAACCCACTGATCCCCCTTACCCTTTTCCATTTATAAACTCTTCCCCCAAACCCCAAGCTCCAAATTTGGCATTAGAAAAGTCAAAAAGCACATGATATTTAGAAGAATGTTTCAAGAACGTTGGGTTTTTCGAGGTCCCACTGCATAGGTGGATTGCACATCCAATCTAGTGGATGGTAGGCCATGAGGAACAAAACTTCTAATTTTTAGCAGAAGGAAGAATGTCAATAGACACCTCCGATGATACCTCGAATCCCTTCCCCTCCCTCGTCAAAGCTTGGGAACAGTGCTCCTGGTGGTATATATGTTTCACAAATCTCATATATAGAACTTCAGCAAGGGGGTTGTTGAGTGTAGAATACATGCCCTAACTTTTTATGCACTCTAGTTGATGCGTAGCATATATAGGTGCTGTGATAACATGATTGAAGCAGCCAAATACTACGTTTCCATGCATCGGCGTTAAGCATCGTAACAAGCTTGTAGTCATGAAGTGGTAAAAATGTACCTAGATGTCTTAATTTTCAAAATCCAAAATCAATCCTGCATGTACCACTAGAATCAACTTTTGCCATTTGTTTTCGAATTTCTGGTAAAAGAATGTGGCGGTGGCACCACTGAAGAGTTACGAGTTATGGAATTTCATCCGCTGCCTTTGCCATATCCAGCCTGCTCATCTGCGACCTCTACCAAAGTTGCCATACTCCTAACCTTATAGCTATCACATTCCATCAGTAAGTCATTCAACTGTCATACAGGTTTGGGAGGTGAGAATTTTTTATATCTATCAAGAAATTTGTTCAATTTAATTATGAGAGTAAATATCTTTGTCAAATTTCACTTATTTTAACTTGAATTCTCTCCGTCACTATATATCAATTACATCTCGATTAATATAATTGGACTCTCAAAACCAATATAATTTCAACAAATTAATTTCTTAGGTTCATTGCCCTGATCACATACGGACTCACCATCGCTAGATATGCACCACTTGCTCCAAAGGTTCTTAATTTGGCTGAATAATTCCAATGGGAATGGCCACACCTCCATGCAAAACTCATGCACTCTCAACGATAAAGTTGGGGTGTGAATCGACGGTGGTGAAGTTGATGGTCGTGATAAGGGAGGCTGTCATCATTGGAGACGAGCTTCAACTTAAAAGGAGTTAACCACTGTTGTCTCATTTGCTACAACAAACGACACGATTCACAAGGGGGGTAAATACATTTTTTATTTCAAAGACAAAAGTAAACTTCATGTGTTATTGAGTAAATACAATATCTACATATAGAACTCCTATTTGACGAGAAACTATGAATCTAATATCTTAAACACTGAACGTGACATGTCATAACAAAGTAACACTCCATGTGACATATTTTAAATGTTATAAGTAAAGTTTCATAAGGTAAGACAATTATAAACACTGAATTTCAATGTACCGTGACATGATATATCATGCAGGTAGACATTACACCTGCGTGGCACTCTTGTTTAAGATAAATAATGGATTCGGTATCTTGATGAAACGTGAGGAGGTGTAAATGCAGTTCTCATTTGATACATTTTTAATTTATATAAAAATGTATTGATAAGTGGTAAAGTCTATTATTATTTAATATTAATAATGGAATTATTTTGTATTGATATAAATATTTAAAATTATTTTCGAAATCACTTTGTATCAGTGTGAAATTATTTTGTACTTGTTCAAAAGTTATTTTATATCCGTGTAAAATTATTATATCACCTTTATAACCACTTTGCATCGATATAAAATTATTTTACACCGATACAAAACCATCGGATCACCTTCGATATCACTTTATACCTTTAGAATAATTTTATATCGATATAAAATCACCTTAAAAATATTTTTATACCGATACAAAACCATCGGATCACCTTCGAGATTACTTTGTACCTTTAGAATAATTTTACACCTACGTAAAATCACCTCAAAAATATTTTTATATCAATATGAAACCATCAGATCACCTTCGAGATCACTTTGTAACTTAAAAATAATTTTATACGAATATAAACTCACCTCAAAAATATATTTATGTCGGTGCTAGAGCACCACGATCGTTTATTTTGATGATAACAAAACAGTGTCATTTAACATTTGCACTTGAAGTTTTAAATTTCATGTTAATTGCAAATGGAGACGTGGTTAGACAAAGTTCGAGCTCGCATCCGGAACAGATTTGAGGAGTTTCGCAAGGAGTGATGGCTTGAAGAAGGAAGGAGATGAATAATATGATAGATTTCCTTTTCTTGTACTCTATGTATTTTTGTTTATTTTGTTGTTCTTTATTTTGTTACTTAGATTCATGTTAAAGAGCCTCAAAGAACCATAATAGTAGTCCTAGAAATACCTGCACAACCCTAGTATACTTAGGTTTTCTGTAGAGAACTTAGAAAACCAAACTAGAGTTCAAACAGCCTTTTCAGACGTCTAATCTGAAAATCAGACATCTGATAAATACTTTTAAGACGTTTGACTGTTAACTCATACGTCCGATAATGTTTAGGTTGGACTTAGTTAGTTCTGTCTGATGAAATTAGACGTCTAGACCTTAGTCCAGACGTCTCAGCAGATGTCTGATAATTTTGCTAAACGTCCAATTAGTGGACCGTTGGCTGGTCTAGCAAACACTGAAGGAAATGATCGTTGGCTTGTATCAGACGTTCGTAGAGGACACTAGACGTCTGATATATGAACGTTTTGCCTCGGCTAACCCAAAATCTCTTCTCAGAGATTTTATAGCCGTTGCACTTTCTTGGAAATCCATTCCCGCAGAAAAGTAGGTTTCCAGACGTCCAGACATTACTTCAGAAGTCCTGTATGTCGTCTGATGACAATTCACTAGAACCCTGTTTAGATCTGATTTAAGTCAGGAAGGGACCCCGCTTAAAATCAGACATCTGACTTTGTTCCCAGATGTCTTAAATTGATTTTCCAGACGTCCGATGCCAGGATCAGACATCTGATAACCCTATCAGTGTAATGATTAATCCTGATTTTGGCCTGATTTTCTTGGAGCTTGCACCCAACGGCTATGGAAGCCTTCCAAAGCCTTTCAAAGCCTTCCTAAAGCCTCTATAAATAGAGGAGAACCTTTACCACTCAAATACACACCAAGTATAAGCATTCCCACATCCTTATGTCAAATTGATCTATAGAAAAAGCTCTTGCTGTCCAAGCTTAAGTTCTACATCTAGAGAGTATCGATCACTTACGCACCTGCTCTCTTGCCGTAGTTCACGAGAGTACCGTTGCACCGTCACGTAGTTCACGCATCTGCGTCATCAACGCACTTCTGCAAAGGGAAGCATTGTAATTCCTATAGAAGCTTAGGTTAAGATTTACTTTGTTGGCTCTATAGGACTATATTTATAATTTACTTTGTTATTTGTATTGGGTATTTGCTTTGCGAATTCCCGTTTCCTTCGTGAAACAAAATCCTTCTCGAGACAAAATCCTTCTCGTGAAGAGAAGGGGCTTGAGGTACGCTACCCTTGTACAAGTAGCATGGTTGTAATTGAGGTTGTACTATCCTCGTTTAAGTAGTACGTTAGTGGATTTGATCAACTTCGTTGATCGGAAAATCCTAACTCGAGAGGGTTAGGTGGTGATTTTCATCCGGTTTGGATTTACAACTAAAAATCATTATGTACATTATGTGATTGTTATTTTGTGAGATTGTTCCACTTATAATTCCGTATTATTTTTACGTTACGCTAATCTCATCTCCAAGTAAAAATTTACGATTTATACCTATACAAAATCAAGTACAATAATTTATTCATAACTTAAATTTTTCTTATTTTTAAATTCTTAAATATTAAGTAAGAATCACCTTATAAAACATGTCACCTGTATTTCTCTTTATTTTCGCTGAATAGTAACATGACATGTGAATATATATTCAAAATGAGATTAAAAAAAAAGCCCATGCTAAGGGGAAAAAAAAAATTAAAAAAAAATGAAATCTTAATCCTCAAGTATGCAATGGAACGGTCAGCAAACTCACCAATCTCAAAGCGTTATCCTCTCTCTCTCTCTCTTCTCAATTCCTCTTCCCCGCTCCCTTCCGCTGCTTCTCCTCCGTCTTCCCCTCATCAAGCACACTCCTCAAAGACTCCAACACAAAAGCGCCAATGGCTCCTCTCCCCACCCAAGCCAACGCGCCGCCGCTGGACAACGCAGCGGTGGTTCCCTCCCCAGCCGCCGCCGTCCCCTGCAGCTGCCTCCTCTCCTCCTCGCCCCGCCTCCGCAACCGCGCCGCCGTCCCGGACGCTGCGGCGATCGCCCGCCAAGTCCTCTCCGCCCCCGAGCGGTGGGTGAGCTTCCTCGCCGCCGCCGCCTCGCGGAACCCCTTCCTGAGGGCGCTGTCCTCTCTCTCGGAGGACCTCCGCCGGTTCCTCTCGGTGAGGTCGCTATCCTCTCTCTTCATCTCTCTCTCTCTCTCTCTCTCTCTCTCTCTCTCTCTCCGTGTTTTTGTTTCCCTTTCCTCGTTTTTCTTTCCGTTCTGTTTATCTGTAGATGTTTTGATTGCAACTGCTGAGGTAATTGGAACGTTTACTGATGTTTTTTTTTTGAAACAACGTTTACTGATGTTTTGATCGCAATGTCTTTGGAGTAGTCTAGTCGTTGCTGTATTCGAGCGATTTTGGGCTTTTCCACGTTTGAAAATGTGGAACTTTAGACAGCAGTGACGAGTTAGAGTAAAGATCGTCGATGGCACGCATTTTCGCCGACGTATTTCCCAGAGGGATCTTCAGTGAAATAAGTGACTTCCATTTCAGTGACAAAGTGTGGTGTATTGATGAATAATGCATTGCCACATGGGGTGACTTGAACTTATAGGAGATTGATCAATGATTACCGGCAACCATGTGTTCTTTCTTGGTCGAATCTATGGAAGCTCGCGGGTGGATGGGTTACCAAAGTAATTGGTGAAAGTAGAGGCGAGCACCTTGTAGCTAGACAACTTGTTTATGGATGATTCCGTCTAGAATCTTCAGTATATGCTTGCCTTGGGACCAAAATTGAATCTTCTGAATTCCCAGCTGCTTCCCACCTGAGAAAAAGTAATGGCTTGTCCATGTCTTTAATCTCAAAAGTTTGCTGGCTTGGTCGCCTTGATCCTTGCAATATCGTCACTGACAAGAATCATGTTGTCAACAGAAATTGTAAGGATAACACGATCAGAGTCTTTGTGTCTGATAAAAATAGGTAGCGAGCTGGAAATATCCAATCTTCATAACTATTACTCTCTGTCAACCACACTCGAGGGCTATTTTTTAGCCCGTAAGCAACTTTCTTCAATTTGCAAACTGTATTCCCCCCTGAGCCATGTCTTTAGGTGGTTGCGGCATGTACTTGTCCTCAAACAAATCATGAAGAGGAGAATCATTTTAATGTCTAACTAGTGTGAAGGCCAATCTTTATTAATTACCATAGAAAGAATAATCCTCATAAAGCTTAGATCTTCTATAGGATAGAACATCTTAAATAGTCAGTGCCACATGTCTGAGTATAAGTCTACTCAAAAGGCGTACCTTCATTGCATTCATGGCATAAATTTAGAAGTTGAGTGGTATAAGCCTTTGTACAATCTACCACTTCAGCATCGATAAGTTGTGGACTGGAGCAAAAGCCAAATTTTCACAAGATAAAACAGCACCCATTCCATTGTCCATTGTTTTTTTTTGGCCCTTACTCTGCAAAGACTCATAGAACTTCCATGGAATAGTAGCATTAAGTAAAGCAAGAGCAAATCTCATTAAAAAATACTTTGAGAGACCCTCGTATCTTTGAATACCGGGTTCGTTGAGTGACAGTAGTCATTCTGAAGGGAATCTGTGGATTCTGAAGATGTGTTGAGCATCCTCTTTTATGCAAATGAGAAAGGTTATATAGTTCTATAGAGCCTAAATAAACAATAAATGTGTGAAGATTTGCAACTCATGGAGAGGGCCCTTCTTCCTCTTGATGTTGGCATGTGGAGAGAGGAGGAGAGAGACAGAAGCTGGTGAGTTATGGAGGAGAGAGGAGGGAGTTGACAAAGGTGGAAAATAGTTTATTACAACTCAAGAATAAACTTAGTGCATTGCCTGTTTTTTATAGAGAGGCAATCACCATAACAAACATTCATAATAAGAAACAAATCAAATCACCAAATCTCAGTCCTAATTTAGACTTTTCTAAAACTCTCTAATTTGACAACTAAGTGACCAAAATATCTCTTAACAAAATTTGCCACATTGGCATTCAACTCAACACAATCCACGCACACACACGTGCTCACATGGGCTCACCGACTCTGCCATGTGGTCACCAACTGCTGCTGCCATGTGGCACTTGCTATGTGGCTTTATTCCACGCTAACAATATGTAATAACGATAAATACTGAATAATTTTTGAGGAATTCTTTTCTCGTATGTTGCATGGAGGTGTCCGTGAATAACCTCTAGATGCCTAAGCATTTTCCGAAAAAAAAAAAGAAATAGATGCCTGAGAATTATTATATATGCATACACCTGAGTATTTGTTGTTATATTTGATCATTGTCATTTTGCGTGGTCATGTATTTGTTGTTAAAAGAAAAATAGTTATTCAATTGTGATAGTTCTTGAAAATAATCAAAGATGATTACTCATGCAAATGTATAAGGTGGTGGTTTGCACACAAGCATCAGAGATCCGTGTTAATTGCAAGTGAAGATTATCTGGCTTCAGCTATTGAGTCAAACTTTGGACCTAAGTCAACAAATAGTTTGATGTTGTTAAAGATAGATTGAGACATATATGCGTCTACACACATTCGAGGAATGACACATTAGCTAGGGTGGTGACTAGAACTAGAATGAGTTGCCTGGATTTGACTTCCCTAGAAATCTATAAATAGGTGTCGCACCCCCATGAGAGCATCTTTTTAGCCATTCTCAAGAATTCCATTGTTCTATACTGCTCTTTCATGGCCAAGAGAGAGAGCAAGAGGGTGAGCCTTTTTATAACAAACTTTATTGAAGAATTGGTGGTTACATCCTATGCCAAGATGTACCCTTGTCTTTTCTTGTAGGTGGAACTCGGTTATGAAATTTTCTTTTATGCTATTTGATTCACTTTTAGGTGAAAAATTTCTATGAAAACCTTCCAGATCGATAGACCTTTTTCACCTCTTTAGCATTATTCTTGACACTCAATAGTAGTTCGAGTACTAGACTCCTTAGCATTATTCTCAAGGAGCTTCCTCTTGCAAGCTACGGGCTTTGATGGATAAGTTTTCTCTTCTCCATTGTTGGTTGGAGTGAAAAAAAGAAGGTAGAGACAAGTTACAAACACTGGTCTAGGATTGCTGCGCTAATATGATGCCAGAGAAAATGAGATAGTTCTATTGAGAAACACTAGTATCCTTTAAATAGAGGTTGAGGGGAAAGTTACAATGCGTACTATCCCAAGAAATAAAAAAATGCACAGGGACTGAAAGTAGCATAATAGGAAGTGCTTATTTCGATAATTGCATTTATACACAACAACAACAAAAAAGCCTTAAATTAACACAATTGAGATCGTGCTTAATAATTTTCTTCCAACATTTCTTTGGCCATCTCACTCCCTCCTAGGAGATTCAACACCTAACTCTTCACATCTCCTAATTGGGACATTAACTAGCCTTCTTTGCAAATGTCTAACTACCTTAAACATCTCTTTTATTTTAGTCTCTATTGGTGCCACCCCAACCTTTTCCAAGATGGTCTCATTAGGAATGCGATCCTTCATTGCATGGCTAACATTTTAACATCTTCATTTTTGCTATAGATACCTTCTGCATATGCCTATAATTGATGGCCTAACACTTAGAACCTTAAGCATGATAGGTGTTATACAATACTTTTCTTTAACTTTCAAGGGAATCCTTTTATCACATATACAACAATCACATTTATAAGCTTGTGAATTTTGATGATCAATTAGCTCTGTATCTAATCAATTAGAGAACTGCAACAGATTGTCCTCCTGAACAAAATTGCACGATAACCTCTAACTGTGTCAGGCATCTAAAAATTGCTTCCAGTCAAGATTTTAACTCTATAAAATTTATTGCACAAAATCTATCAGAGTTATCAAAGTAGGACTTAAGGACACCTTTATTTGGCACTGATTGGGGATGGAAAGGAATAAAAAAATCCCTTCCCGACTCCTTTTCTTTGTTTGGGCATTTCAATGTGGAATCCAGATTTCTATTTTGATTTGTTTCTTTTGTGTTCCATTAACTTTATGTCCACACTTCTGCCTCTAAAGATGAGATCTGGACGTTTGGATTTTTAATCTCTTTTATTCATGTTGCACTAATTCTATGTCTAGATTTAGATTTAGTTTATAATTTTAGAGTTTGGGGTCTGCACACAAGGTTCAGGAAGTCGGTATGTGGTATGTGGTCGGTTGGGTCATTGCATAGAGAGTATGCGGTATTCGAACAAGTATGCGGACGAGTATGCAGGTTTGCATTTTTTTTTTAAATATAAAATAATTAGTTAGCTTATTAAATTTTGTATCATATGTAATGTTATAACTATACAACTACATTAAGTAGTATAAAAAAAATAACATAGTTAATACTCCTACTTTTTAATTACTACACAACTTAGAATATAAAAGATTAGACATCTTAAAAAAAGAAAATATAGATATTAGAATCCAGATGTTCATGTTTATTACAAATGAACATAGACAATAGATCTAAATCAAGAATCTAAAATGAAAATTAAATCAAAAACTTCAAGTCAACCTAAATCAAAATATATTATCAAAAATCTAAAATGAAATCTAGATTAAAAAACTAAAATTAGGACATAATGTGAAATAATACTTAAAAAGATAAAAAGAAGAAATCTCTCAAAAACTCAAATTGGGTGGCTCTATCTCAAAATTTGGTGAGTATGTGGCTGAGTAAATGCCTACTTGAGCTGCCTACTCAGCTAGACTTGACTATAGGACCGCATGGCACTACTCGGTTCGGGAAGGGGTTTGCTGATGCCTATGCGGGCACCTACTTGGCCTAGGCAGTTAGCTTCTTTAACACTGTCCGCATACATGCAGACAAACGTCGCAATGCTCGTTCATCCAGTTATCTTTTATCTCCAATTCATGCATGACATGAGTTCCCTTTTATGTCTAACGTTGAATTTTGTAATTCTCATTTATTTCTTTATTAGTAAGGTTCAAGATGCATTGTCACTTTTCATCGATATGTTGATTATGTACTATCTAGTTTTACCAACCAGCTTTCAATCATGGTTGTTAAGAGAGATGATGTTGTAGTTAGTATTGTTTAGTCCCACATAGTGGAGTGGAAAAAAATGAGGTGTGTGGTGGCTTATGAAAATGTCCTGTGTACCCCCATTTGTTCTTTGAGAAGAATAGTGCAACATCACGTCTATAAGGGTGTTTCTCCTGTGGTTCTCTTTCCGTTCTTAGAGAGTGAGGTTTTCATGTAAACCCAAGTGTTACTCTGTGATGCTTTGATATTCATGTCCGTTTTATTGATTTTATATATTCTATCAATGGTGTTACGTTTTCCCCTCCATTCTTTGTATAAATTTGGTATATACAGGGTCTCTATTCATGTTGTTCGAAAATATAACTATCCTTTCAAGCTTGCAAGAGAATGCACCCATAAGAAAGGATTTGCTATGACAACAGAAAGTACAAATTGAGATCTAGTATTAAATTAAGGTAAATTTGAAGTTTAGATGCAAATAGAAAGGAAAATTGTTATAATTATTAAATATAGGGTTCGGACTTGCACTATTTGATATCCTTCTTATCACTCTTTTGAAACAAGCACTTGGAAGGAATAGTCTCTCTTTATCAATTCAATTATTATGATGAACCAAACAATGGAATGGAAAAAGTCCATTCCTTTCATTCCGTAAATGACTCCATTTAATTGCAATTCCATTGCTTCGAAATAGACACACCCTAATGTTTTAGTGGCAAAAATGTTTACCATTAAAAAAAGATTTACTTGATTATTGTTTCCTTGCATTTTGAAAAGAAAGCCTTATATAGAGAGGGCTTAGGTATAGACGAAAACTCGATAATATACTTACCAAAACTAAGGACTAAAAATAGTAAAACAACTCATCCTACTAACTCTTAACAAATTTGACACTAAAAATTTCATAATTTAATTTATTTCCTAATACTCTCCCTCAAGTTGGAGTGTGCAATGTCTAGCTCGTTACAAGGAAACTCCCCTCCATTGTAGAGATCTAGAGGAGCAAGCAGTAGATTGGAGTAAGAGTAGGTAGTACATCGGAGGAGTAGAAGGCAGTTGTAGTAGAAGTAGCAACTATAGTAGAATGGGAGATCTTGAGAGTGGGCCTCTCTCACACGAAAACTCGAAGTGTGCCTCTTCTTTGGAGACATCGAGACTGGCCTCTCCTATGCAGGAACTCAAAGTGGGCCTCTCCCTCGGAGACCTCAAGACTGGCCTCTCTTATACGAAAATCTCTCTATAGATTTCTCTCATACAGGGACCAAGAAAGTGTCCCTCTCATATAAGGATCAGAAAGTGAGCTTCTATCATGTAGTGACCTCTAAATTGAGTCTCCTCTTCTTTTGTTTATTTTTCTTTTTTCGCTCACAAACATGCACTAAGCATTCAAAGAAGAGAATCAAATTTAACCATAGCCAGAATAGGGCCTTTTTGGCCAAATCTGAGTTGTGGTGGCTTGTAGCGGCATTACTGCTACACTAAAGTCGACCACCGAAGTGTGGTGTGGCCTGGATGAGCGTTGTTGGACCACTAGTGGCATGGGATGATGCTCGTGAGGCCCATAAGGAGACTACACAGTGTTGTTGGACAGTAGTGGCGGCACAGCAGTGAGGATGGAAAAGTTGTGTTCATTGAAGTGAGCCATCATGTCGAGCAACATGTCGAGGAGGGTCGCTTGAGCCAAAGGAGGGGGTGGCAATGCTGGAAAACCCTTTTGGGTGTTGCTAGTAGCACAATTGTGATAGGAAGGGGGGTCCTTTGCAACCTTAGTGTACACTGAAGAAGAAGAGGGGTCATAGAAGGACCCCTCAAAGAGGAGGGGGGCATTGGAAGCACGTCAAAGGCCGCGAGGTTTGGCAGTGCCATCGAAGCCCCCTCCCCTAGGGTTTTTTGACCATCTTCGCTCTTTTTTTCTCCCTTAACAAGATCGTACCCACTCTAATATCATGTTGAAAAAGGATCAACTTGGTTATTGTTTTATTGTATTTTGAAAAGAAAGCTTTATCCCAATTTATATAGAGAAAGGGTTTGGTATACATTGAAACTCAATAATATACTTACAAAAACTAAGAAGGACCAAAAATAGTAAAGGAACTTATCCTACAAACTCTAACAAATTTGACACTAAAAATATCCTAATTTAATTTATTTACTAACAATGAAGCATGCAACATATTTATTTGGAGTTCTCCTTCTGTTTGTTGTTCCCACTCTACAAACATCTTAATTTTTATTTTCCCAAAAAAATAAGAAGATGGCTATTTGGATAAATGGCTCCCTACTTGAATTTGTTATTGTCGTTGTCATTAAGGATTAGAGCCTCATAATTTAGCTTGATGGGAATAAAGAAATTTTATCCTAGGTTGAAATGCTACAAAAACAATGGTAGAGCATGCTACTATACAAAAGTTGTACAGGGTGCAATCCTCCACCAAGCTTTTCTCGTGAGGGAAAATGTGAAATTTTATCTCTTGAGCAAAGGAATATGTAGGTTGGAACATGGTCATGAGCCTGGCTTAACAAATTCTAGGAGTGTTTAAGAAGATGCTCTGCAAGATCCGACATAGACCGCCAGGTTTTTTGTGGCTGATTGTTTTGGCAATTCTATTGAACTGACAAACTGGCTTTCTGAAATTTCTTAATAACTCATTAATGCCATGAAATCACTATTAATTGGTGTTCCACAATCGAGCCAACCACATGGAGCTTGAAATTTGTTAACTTTCTGCAACACAACAATAACTGAAAGTTCTGATCACCTCTATTAGCTCTAAAAGTCAACCTGCTCATTTGTCAAGGCCCCTCTTTTTCTTTTTCCTTTTTTGTTGTAAAATTATCAACAAGAATACTGGGATCCAAGAGAGTTGAAATTACTGAAGATTTATTTCCAGGTTGAAGTTCTCTCAGATAACCATCTAGAAATGAGTCATCTTTGGGTCCATCAAAAAAATCCTTAAATTGCCTCTGTGTTGAAGATGCTCCGGCAGGTTGAGAGAAAGCTCTTAAGCCTGATGAGGAGCTTCTTTTGGACCAACTATAGAGTGGGTGGGAAGGGGGCAAATATGGTTGTGTCGGAGGAGGTGTGCAAGCCTGTAAAGGAAAGGGGTCTCGAAGTCATGGAGGTTGGAAAAATGAATGATAGTTTTTTTATCAAGTGTATTGCGAGACTGCTTGAGAATGGAGAGTATTTGGTGGGGAGGATCATGCGAACATGTTATGGGGGCTCTATGCAGTGGGATTTGATGATGTCTCCTCCTCGGGGTGCCTCGCACTTTCTTAGAGGCCTCTCCCGAGTGGCGCCGAGAGTACAGAATTATTTTATACCAGCACTTGGTTTGAGAAGAATCTTCAGATTTTGGCTTGATGGTTGGATGGGACAAGGGAAGCTGTTTGATCGTTTCAGACTCTCGGCACTGGCGGTTGACACAGGGCTACAGTGGCTGTTGTGTGGGATGGTTGTTGGTGCCGCAATTTTTCGGGGAATCGGAGGATTTGGAGGTCCAGGTGTTGTTGCAGGAGCTGGAGGGTTTTCGACTGGAGGAGGGAGTGAATGTGTACAAATGGGAAGAAGGGAATTTCTCAGTTCGTGATGTATATAAAAGACTGGGAAATCCTGGGGGATATAGATTTTATACGAGATTGTAACCAGGTATGGTCAGTGGTGTGTCCTCTGAAGGTGAAGATATTTATATGGTTGCTTAAGAGAGGCAAAATTATGATGAAGGTGTGGAGGGCTAGGTGTGCTTCAGATGCTGATACGACATGTCTTTGTCTCGGGGTGGATGAGGATGTGGAGCATCTATTCTTCAAATGTCTTGTGGCAGCTCAGGTTTGGAGTCAATTTGATGTTAGTTGGTGGACGCATACTTCTTTTGATAATTTCTGGAGGCCATTCAAAGGTGGGAACAAAAATGGGGGCCATAATGTATTCCGAACAAAGGAGAGGGCGAGGCCTCTCGCGGTTTTATGGGGCATTTGGTTGGGGAGGAGTGCACTAGTGTTTAGGGGTCAGTGGTCGCATGTTGAGAATGTTGTGGAGTCTATATCCTCATTGATTTCCCTCTGGAGCTGTAATCTGTGATGCGGCTTAGTACCACTTTTTTAAATGCAATTTCTAGGTGGTTATCATTTTGATTACTACCCTTGCACCTTCAAAAAAAAAAAAAAAAGAAGAATCCTTAAATCATTAGGGGCTCTTGATTTTTGCTTTTTATGGCAATAACGCATGATCTACGTTTTTGTTTGCAGGTACAATGCAGGATTCCAAAGAGCCAAATCAGCTGTGGGAGTTCATTGTCAACCCTCAAATTTGCTGCCATTTTGCCTGGTGATTCAGTGGCTGGGCTTGTGGTGGCTAATGGCCTTGCCAACTTCTTGAATCTCTACAACACATTGCTGATTGTCCGTCTTGTCTTGACCTGGTTTCCTAGTGCTCCTCCTGCTATTGTTAGTCCTCTCAGGTTTGAAATCTAACCTAAATTGGCATCCATCTTTTCAATGTTCATCTCTTGATAATATAATTATGGTACTTGGAGTTGCAGTGCTGCTTTCTTTCCAATCCATGCATTTTCCCGTGTAGCATCCCCCCTCTACCATAGTCCAAGAATGTGCTCACACACCCATACTCACATGACACAAAAAAAAAAAAAGACAAGGTAAAATCTATCTTTTGCCTATATTCTATCTAGGATGTAGAGTTTTTTTGTTTTTTTGAATTCAAAGAACTAGCTGTTTCTAAACTGGTTCTAATTTGTTTCCTTGCAATTGGATGGAAGTTTTGTAGCTAGAGAGGAGTGTAGAGAGAGATCTCAGATGGAAAGACATAATGGTAAGGAAATAATAATTAAGGTGGTGTTTGGTAATTGGGTTAAGTTAATCGGCATTTGTTTACCACTTGATCAGCCTCCCATTTGCACTAGGTTAAGAGAAGTTTACCCGGTACAAATTTATTCCACCTCCTATGGGGAATAAGTTTAACTTGCTCAAACACCCAAATGCTAAAGTCCATTTATTCTAAGACTCCTTCCCTATTCTTCTACTTATTGTACATTTGTTTACCACTTGATCAGCCTCCCATTTGCACTAGGTTAAGAGAAGTTTACCCGGTACAAATTTATTCCACCTCCTATGGGGAATAAGTTTAACTTGCTCAAACACCCAAATGCTAAAGTCCATTTATTCTAAGACTCCTTCCCTATTCTTCTACTTATTTTACATACATATTTCTTTTACCAAACACCACCTAAATATTAGAGAAGAAATAAAGAGCTCACCTCCCAAGGAAACTAAGGGTCATAAGAGGTGTGCATACGTGGGGAGTGCGTGGGAACCCAAATTTCTGATTGCAATTTCTTTAACACTCAGCATACATGAAAAAGCTGATGCACTGCATAATATTGGCATATAAGAAAATTTCTTATAGCCTACAGAGGAGTAAATTGCTGGATTGACTTTTGTGGAGTCTAGACAAGATGACAAACCCCAAAATGAAGAAGACAGCACAAAATTGGAAGAAGGAAGAAATACAGAACATAGAATAATGGCTCACATGCGATTAGTTTCTAATATCCCTCATGACCAGAGGCCAAAACGAGTGAATTGGCTTTTTTACATGTTAGGAACCCACATTACCCGTCAAAGCAGGACAAATATGATATAATACAGAAGAGAAAGAAAAAAAAGTATGTCCCACTCACATCCGTTCCATAGCACAAGCAATGATAGCATCAAATGAGTTTGAACTAAAAAGATGTGGTATTAGCTCCCTTTATTTTTAGTTCAATGTAAAAACCGCACCTTATCTGGTTTGTTTTTCCCTTCACCTTCTAGACTGACAAAAACTCCTTTTTCCCCCTCTTATTTCATCTGCTAGCACTCTGTGTGATCCGTATCTCAACATCTTTCGTGGACTTATCCCGCCGCTTGGAGGGACCTTGGATCTCTCCCCCATCCTGGCATTCTTGGTTCTAAATGCCTTCACCAGCACCGCGGCCGCACTTCCTGCAGAGCTCCCAGAGTCCATGAGATCGCAACAACACTTGACTTCACCCTGGATGCCTTTGAATCTCACCACTGCCCAGCGAAAGTGGTCCAAGAGGGTGTGCAGCAAGCAGAGGAAACAGGAAGAAGCTTCAGATTAATCCTTGCATGTTTAGAGCAGAAGAGCATCCATGTCAACTGGCAGTTGATCTCACCTGACCAGCTCTTATGAGATTTCTGAGTAGCAATGATGTGCTACAATTCTTGCACCAGAATTGGAAGGGGGAGGGGGGCGGTGTGGGGGAAAGAGCACATTCTGTCATAATGGCTTCTGCAAATGGGGTGTAAATCCTGCTGATAGGACCCTGCAACTACTCCTTGCTTTTGATTGCTAATGTCTTCCTATGAACAATTGCGTTTTTTCCAAAGGGAGACAGCTCGAAAGTGAAAGTTTATATGTCACTGATGCATATGTAGGTAAGGCAAATTCCCATGGTGCACATGCAGGAGACATCACTCGTGCAGATATCAATCAAGTGTTGTGTATTGTTACGTAACCATGGAATTGATTGAAATGGTAGTGATGGTCTGGGTGGGTGACCAATCAACCCCAGAGAAGAGAGGAAGAGGAAGAAGTGGACTTGGATTCTAGCCATTCCATACTGTTCTCGTTGTTACACATAGCCATTCGATGAAAATATCCCCAACAGCTGCTATATGCCTCGCAGGGTATTTTTGGACTTAAACACGTGTGGCCGTAACACCCCCCCGCATAGAATAATCCAGACATCACCCTCCATACACGACGCATGAACTAAGCAAAGCGGCAACGTCACCACCACAAGACGCAGTGTATGGTTCGCTGGTCAAGCGTCGATAACTTTGATATGCTTTGTATGGGTTTTGGCGCACGATTCTACGAGCTCGTGGCCTCCATTTAGGTTCTTCCTGCGTAATCTTTGTGCCTCAATGCCACTGGCTAAGGCGGTGTAGGGGTGTTAGGCTGGTTACCATACGAAAATAATACGATAAGAGTATAGAAATGTACTTGTAACGTAAGATGCAACGTAAATGTAATGTTTACGTCACGTGTTCCTTTCGCATGGGCACTTTGGTTCGGTGGAATCCATCAACGGGTACTCATTTTGCGTGAGTGGGTTAGGAATGCATGCGTGCATTCAAAAAATTATTAAAAAATTAACAACGAAGGGTAATGTAACTATTATTGTGTGATAAAAAAGTTGCCATTATTTTTGAATTACGATGTATAGGTGTAAAATTAAATTACATTAAAAAAGTTATCATCATTTTTAAATTAAAAAAATACATGGGTGTAAAATTAAAATATATTGATATATTTTAATTTAGAATTAAAATGTACATGTGTAAAATAAATAATCACCAATGTATTTTAATTTTGAATAAAAGATTCATATGTATGTTTCCCATTAATGTTTTAAAAATTAAATTGAATTATTGATCGATTTAATCGGAAACAAGTGCCTTACTGGTTGGAACTATTGATTTGGGTGATAAAAGTTAAATCGATCAAAATTGGGTTGATCAATTGGTGTGTTTAAATCGATCATCTGATTTGATTAGATAAAAAATTAAAAAGAAAAAAAGAAAATACATGTGACTTTAGAATTTTAAATAAAAATCTAAAGATATATTTATTCTTTAAGATTAGGTTCTCAATTTTAATTATACCTTTACTTTTTTTTAATCCCGATAAAAGTATGTTAATTTTAGTATAATTAGAGTTTCAAAATAACTTTATATATATATATATATATATATATATATATTTGAAAGGCCCTATTATACATTTTTAATAATTTTTTATTGAATACGAATTAAAATCGATTATATTTAGTTAAATTAATACAAATTAATCTGATTTTTTCAATATTTTCACATGCTGAAAATATGTTGACGTCTTCACCAGTTTTATCAATATAAGTCACCAGTTGAATCACTAAAAAATTAAACTAGTACTTGATGATTTACTTTTTAAAATATTGATTTTCATTCAAAATAAAAAAAATACATATGTATTTTTATTAACAATAAAATATCATCTCCGTACTTTCATTCAAAATAAGAAGTCATCCATAATTTTTTGACTCAGAAATAATAATGACTATTTGAGTGACAGGCAGATCTTACAATGTGACAATATTTATCTTATCTTTCATACGTGGAGGACCACTCAACAAATTCTCGCACCAAAATGTCATTGTGTAAATTGAAGACCATGTACGTTACGTGCTTGCATTGTGAGAGGTTATTTTTTAAAGTATTTTTACGTTTCCACAAAATAATATTAATAAAAATAATAACAACGATGACAGTGATGTTAAATTAGAGATGAAGGAAAAGAGTCCGGGAACATGCGAGGATTGAAAACGGTGAATCGGTGATGGATGTTTGGTGATAACTTCAATGAAATGAAGCACCAAATGCATTTCTCCCATCGATGACGTATACCACAACGGAAAGAACCCCAAATGATGAAGGGGGGGGAACCGACAGTTTAGGTACTTGAAGTTTCACCCAACAAGAACAAGAAAAAGTCCCCCATTTTCCCGGGGGTAAAAACGATAGGACCAACGGAGTCCACGAATCCAGCAACCGCCAGCTAACCCATAGAAGCCGTTCCAACTAACCAACTCCAACCGTCGCGCTTCCAAAGCAACTAAAGCCCAACCTCACCATCTTGAGGCAACCCTCGTATTTGACCCCCACGAAAAGAAGAGGAGGAGAACAAAGAGGAGGAGAGAGAGGAGAGAAGATGCCGAGTAAGCTCCGCAAGGCCATCAGCGCCGTGAAGGACCGTACGAGCATCGGCCTCGCGAAGGTCTCCCGCACGGCGGCCGGCGGGTCCTTGTCTTCGCAGCTCGATCTCCTCGTCCTCAAGGCCACCACCCACGACGACCTCCCCACCGACAACCGCCGCATCGACGACATCCTCGTCCTCGCCTCCTCCACCCGCGCCAACGCAACCACCTGCGCGTCCGCCATCTCCCGCCGCCTCGACCGCACCCACGACTGGGTCGTCGCCCTCAAATGCCTCCACCTCATCCACCGCCTCCTCCGCGACGGCGGGCCCTTCTTCCCCTGCGAGGCCCTCTCCGTCATGCACCGAGGATCCCGCCTCCTCGACCTCCTGGGCTTCCGCGACGAGTCCTCCCACAAGAACCCGTGGGACCACGCCACCTTCGTCCGCGCACTCGCCTCCTACCTCGACGAACGCCTCCGCTGCGCCTTCCTCAACAAGCTGCATGTCCTCCACGTCAAGAAACACGTAAGTAAATGACCTGTACTTGACCTCAAATCTACTCGAGAAAAATTTAAGATGTGGCACTATTTCCAGGATGCTAAGAGGATGGCGGGGCTGCTGGACAGGATCGGGCACTGGCAGAGGCTGCTCGACAGGGCGGTCGCGACGGCGCCCACGGGGCTGGCGAGGAGGAACCAGTTGGTACAGGCGTCGCTGCAGGAGGTCGTGTGCGAGAGCTTTGAGGTGTACGTGGACGCGAGGGAGGGGTTGGGGGTGCTCCTGGACGGGTTCCTACACATGGAGAGGAGGGAGCGCGTGGAGGCATACCACGCGTGTGTGAGGGCGTCGCGGCAGGCGGTGGAGCTCGTGGGGTTCTACGAGTCCTGCGGGAGCGCCGGGGGGGGGAGGGGCGCGGGGGAGTGCCCGCGCGTGGAAGGGGTGCCGGCGGAGGTCCTGAGGAGGCTCGACGGCTTCCTCAGGGCGTCCAAGGGTACGTGCCACGAGCTGAAGGAGTTACGAGTGGTGGTGGAGGAGGAGGAGGAGGAGGAGGAGGAGGAGGAGGAGGGGGAGGACTGGGAGGTGGTGCTGATGGAGACGGCGAGAACCATTGCGAGGGAGAGGGGTCGGGGTGAGGAGGGGCCGACGGTAAAGGAGGACAAGAACCCGTTCCTGGAGGATACGATGTGGATGCCGTCGACGTGCACGGTAGGGAGGACTCTGGTGGTGTGTGAGCCGCCGACGTTCTCCGCGGGGGACGTGGACGGTGGAGGGGCTTTGGGGGAGGAGCACCGCCGGTTTGGGGAGGAGAGGACGATGAGGGAGGAGCAGAGGGTGCGGTTGGATGGGCAGAAGAAGATCATTGCCAGCAGGAGCGTGGGTGTGCAAGGGTCTTGTTGTAAATAGCAGAGTGCACATAGATATCAATAAATGGCTAGATTTGGTTAGTCTTGTGAAATATTTTATTATAAATATATATATTTAATACGAAAAGCTAACGCTCTGCCCGTCTAGCTCAGTCGGTAGAGCGCAAAGCTCTTAACCTTGTGGTCGTGGGTTCGAGCCCCAAGGTGGGCATTGTTTTTCCCTTTTTCTGCCCTTTTCTCTCCGTTTTGTATGAGGATGAGATACGACTCATCTCATCTGACGTTGGGGGGGAAATATTCCCTTTTTGGGTTAACGAAAAACCTCTCGTTTCTGTCCCTCATGTACGAGATGCGACCTTCCTTCTGTTACTTACATAATATAGAGAATATTGTATAATGACAATGATCGTAAATTCAAAGTAGTACACCGCAAATTATATTTTGACTCGAAAATCTACAGTAATTGGCTTCAGATGTTTCATGTGATTACATATATGCCTCCATTTAATTTGTAATTATGTATATATTCTCCAAAAATATCTAACCAGAGTAGCTCATATCCTTTGGTTAACCTCTATTACTGTAGGGGATTAACGGCCATTAGTGTCAAAGCAAAAAGTTAAAAATTCTTGTGAAAAGTAGCGGTTATGCAGACATCAGTCACATTGAATTAAAGGTTTTGACATATATATGTTGTAAATATATAAAAAGATAAAAATATCCTTAGGAAGTAGCTGTTTTGCTAGGATCATACTCTTTTTCCAATCAATTTAAATGTTGCTATTGAACCACAATTCACACATAGAATGAAGAGAAGGAAATATTATCATTTCATTGACCTTTTTGAGTACAAGGATGATTTTAACATCTCAATAGATGTGGAGAAAATGTTACAAGTTTTTTCACTAACACAAACATTTACATTTCTTATAGGAAAATCATTGTTTTCATCAAAGTTTTCTCTCCAATAAAATGGACAATGGTATAGACTTTATGGATTCTTCTTCTCAAACTTCGTCTAAAGATTCACCTGTGATGTACTCTCGACTGTAAGGATGTCGAAGCAGTCATAGAGCAAAGGACAACAATTTTACACTTGCAAAGCTAAGAGTTGCAAGATTTTTGATTGGGTGAGTCATCCCTACAAATATCAAATGAGATGGACAAAATTAAAGACAAACAAGTGAACGACTTATTGAAGGAGATGTCAATATTGAAAGAGAAGGTAAATGAGTGCAATAATGAACTATTAGTAGTGAAAATTCTCATGAAGGAGGTGATATTATACTCTAAAGTAGTGGTTATGTTCTTCGCCTTTCAAATTGCACTAAAGATGTACATGTGAAAGCACGAATGGAAAGTAATTGAGTTACCTCTATAGTTCTAAATGAAATTGATGCATCTTCACTATAACCCTTGTAGTACCTTCCCCACCTTGGATCTCTACATGCATATTTAAACAATCGAATGGAAACACATAAGTAAAATTAAGTGTGAAAGGCATTCAAATTCTAGTAGAAATTAATGCAATTGCTAATATCGTAAAATTTGCAATTCAAACTTCAAGTGCAGTTGCAGCCCCAATAGGCTTAACAAGCTCTGGATCCCTAGGGAAGCAATGCAAATTTAGCATCGTTTACAAAGAGTTAATGCCTATAAGGACAATATTTGTAGTTCGCAGTATCATGATGCTTTGTTCAACTTTGTTATCTTTCTTGTTTACCTGTTAGTAGTAGACAAGATAAATAATTTACAAGTGGATGGTCCAAGAATCTATTAAGAATATAAACTATCCAAATGAAATGTTGTATGAAGAAGTCTTAAGTGGACTATTCAACAACCTATCAAATAGAAATAACATACTATAACTCTAATTGTTAAATAATAACCTGTTCAAACATAGAAACTATCCAAGCAATAAGATTGTTCAATATCACACCAAACTAACTGTCCAAAATGTCACTTCAGAAATGAAACATGACACAAATAAGTCCCATATGAACTACTCAACAACTGCATGCTATAGCCAAATGGCCTGCCCAAAATGTGCCTAAAGTAGCTATAACCAAATGGCCAGACCTATATGATCATAAAAGCATTCCTATTAGAATGATCTAAACCATGGATATGTAAGAAAACATAAGTTAGGAGTTGGTTGCACTTACATAGTCATTAGTCTAGGTTGCAAATAGGTCCATTAGGTATTAAAGTGACCTCATGTTTCTTGGGTCTTCCCATCTTCCTTGATGTTTCACCTTTAGGTGGTTTGCTCTTCTTGTACTTCCTAATAGGTCCTCCAATATATAACATTGTTATAAATAGTGATCCCATTTCAAATGATAACACCATGGCTTGGATGACAAGTCTTGTAAATGATATCGACATGTAGCAATGCCTGGATCCACTTGAGTACCAAACCTTGAGGAGAAGAATTGAGTGTTGGTCTAAGATGGAGGCTTAGATATGGACTGTGATGAGGGTTGTGATGGATTGAGTGGTGCTTTACATGTGTGCTTGTAGTGTCCAAGACCACTACACCTTGTGCACCTAGCTTTTGCCCTCAGACTTTGTGTCTTTTCATCCTTGTTGCGAATTCTTTTCTTCTTTGGTCTTCTAGGAAGTCTCAAAGAATGCAGGGCTTTCACAATGTATGGGAGTTCAACCTTTTTCCGCTGGTTCTTGTCAGCCAAGGGGGCAATTCTTTGAGCATAAGACAACTTGTAGGTGCTGATTTTATAGTAATAGATAACATAACTATCCCATTTCAATCTTTTAATGCTACCAATGGTTGTTGTTGTATGTGTACAAAGAAGACCACTAACTTGACACTTTCTACATGAGTAATGCTGCTCATTCAATTTTACTACATGTCTCCCTGATAAACACTCCACTTCCACACTATTATCATTACACCTTCTCACAATAAAACCTTGCAAATCCGTGGAAACAATTCTAATGTACTCCATAGTTGTTGGAAGCAAAACGCCCTTCCATTATGAGGCTTGTTTCCTTCTGTCATCCATCAAGGTCATCATTTTGTATCTTAATCAATCAATTAACTCACAAATAAGTAGCTACCCCCCTTCAAAAATCCATGAGATAAAAGATTCATTCAAGTTATTGGTAAAATAATTACAATTTGCAGCATAAAGGTGCATCTACTCCACTTCTCCTTAATGCGATCCAAATACTCAAATGCATCTTTGTTGACTTTTTGTATCTCATTCATGTAGTGAATGTAGTGGTTCAAATCAAATGACCTCGCAACACTCCACACCAATTGTTCCAAATCTTCACCTAGTGATGTAGACACATCTATGTTACATAAATTATCTATTTATACATGTTCTTAGGCGTATAATTGCATTCAACATTATAAATATTGCATAGCCGGCATCATTCTGCATTTCGATTAGTTTGTACAAATTTTAGGTTAGTTTACCCTTTTTATGGTTAGGGGGCAGGGGATATTATTTCGGGATCTCGGATTGAAGATCCAATCATACGGATCTAATTAGGGTGACGATCGGAGTCCAATGCCTCCGAGATTGCCCCGATTGAATTTTCATAGCATTAGATACAGTTCGAGAAAGATCATACGACAAATCCAACCACACGGATGGGTTCGGATTAACAATCACAACCCAATGGCACGAAAATCGATTTAATCCGACAACCGTGGCACCATCTATAAGTATTGAACAATGGACGACCCAGATGGTGCCATGTGGCACCATCCAAGCAGCCTACAGCCACTGACCTCCTCATCAAAGGTCGTGAGATCTCGACCGTTGGATCGAGATTCAACGATAGAGTGCCACGACCTTAAAACAAAAACGTGACCAAAGTGGCCCCGTGGCGTAGTGGTCGAGTGCCCTATTCAAAGCATAAGGCGTAGGTTCGAAGCACGCTTCGCAGGCCAAATTCGCAAAGAAGCATGGGCGAAATTGGGCCGCCCAATCAAAGATGAGTGACTGCGGAGGTGATGACGTGGCAGCATGGATGGGTGAGCGCATACATGCACATGATGAGTTGCTGTGGTTGATGGCTTTTAAGTCGTCCGATCCATCAATTGGATGGCTGATCTCGATGCAACACAATCTACGCACGGGAACGACTGAAGGTGAAGAACCGTGAATGTGGCTTTTTGAGGAGCGTCAGATTGAGATCTCACAGCGCCCGTTGAGGTGCAGTTTCAACAATGCCTACCCTCAATGACGCGTGTAAACGTCACTAAAGGCTGCATAATTAATTCTAAGCCCTTAAAATGACATATTTGCACCGATATCTTCACCTATAAAAAGCCTACCCCTCCCACACATTTCATCATCCCTTCTCTTCTCCTCTCACCTCCTCTAAAGTTCTACGAGCTAGTCCCATCCCTGGATGCTCCAATAGAGCTAGAGTAAAATAAATTTTCCATCTTACGTCCTTCGTGGAGCATCTTGTGGTTGTCTTCTTTTCACCATTCGGGAAGCGGATCCACCTGCGATGTTGCTCTATTCCGTCCACCATCCTCCAACTCCATTCTTCATCCAACATCTCATCCCCATCATCTGGGTGCTCCGTCAATGCAACTCGTCCTTTAAGCAGTCGTCGAGAAGGATTTTTTTATCCCTCTTTTTTTATCTCTTTCTAGTGTAGATTTTCAGCTTTCTAGTTGTAGAAATTAGTTGTAATGACAATGTTGTTGTGATTATGATTCTCTCTCTCTCTTTTCTCTATATTATTCTCTCTCTCTTCTATTATTTATTCTTTAAGTAATTTAGCTTGCATAGATTAATTTCAACCAGCTAATTTGCTTTTCCGAAAATAATTCTAAATGCACTTTTTAATCAAACGTTCACCTCCCTGTGTTTGACCCGGGACTCACTAGAGTTTAGGTTATAAATTTTATTTGATAGCAGATTTTTATGCAACTACAACGACGGGTTTTTAACTCAGCCTTTTAGCGTACAAAATCTCTCTCATCACCTAGAAATGTCTTCTTAAAGTTGTACAAGTGTCTTATGCATGACCTATGCTTTACTGTGAGATATGTTATGTGAATTGCTTCTAATAAGCTCTTTTGACCATCAAATGTGACTGTTAAACCATTTCTATCTCTAAAATTAATAACTCCAAGTTGACGTGGACTCATCCTCCACAATGACGAAAGCAATTGGAAACAATCCATCACTAGCATCTATGGTTGTGGTTGCAAACAAAGCTCCTAAATATTTTCCCTTCAAATGGCAACCAACAAGGCCTAAAAAAGGCCTACAGCAATCAAAAACCCACTTATGGATGCCTTAAAGGCCATAAACACCCTCAATAATCTATCATGCATTAGGGTCTATCACGTAGTGTATGACACAACCAGAATTTCTAGTTTTAAATTCATACACCGAGAATAGTAATCTTTCATACGAAAGCTCCACCTTGCTAAATAATTGGTCTAATGCCTCACTTCAACCCCTATATATCGTTCTTAATGGGAGACGGATGCTGAAATCTTCAAAAATTCTCTCTGATATCTCATTCATAGTCATAATTGGTCTCTATTAAGACAACCAATAGCTAAGCCTGCAACCCAATGTTGAGAAGCCATTGTTGATGTTCTCTCTCAACAAAGTTAATTAAGTTAATTTTGCTTAATTAAGTGTAGAAGAAAGTAATTTAGGTTAACTCGAATTTGTGTCAGTTTAGTAATATAGGGTCAAGTTAACCTAACATTTTAGATTTTTTTTACTTTTAACTGGTTGAATCTAGGTCATTCGTTGGGAGGTATATATTACTTAAAATTCACCAAGCTATTTAAAACAATTCTTAGGAGGTATAATTAAGTTAATTTTAAAAACATGAATTATGCCTAATGATTTAAACTTAAGAAATATTGAAAATTCCATATTAAACACATTTACTCAAATAATCTACTTTATTAGAAAGTAAGCATGTTAGTTTCCAATTCATTTTAAAGGAATTAAGGCAAATAACAGTTCTTCTAATCAAAGTATGCTTTATTACAACATTTAAAAATAAAAAGAAATTTGAAATATAGCAAGAAAAGTACAATTTCTTTTCTCTTTATTTCTTCAGCCTCTCTCTCTCTCTTTTCTTCTTCTTTCTTTCTTTCTCTCTTTCTTTTCTTTTGTTTATCTTTATCTTTTCTCTTTCTCTTTTATTTCTCTCTTATTCTCTTGAGCTCTTCTCTTCTTCTTCTCTTCTGTTCTGCCTCTCTTCTTTCCTTAGTCTCTTTCTTTAGCTTCCTTAGTGCCTGTTAGCCTTCTCTTTCTGCCTTTTGCGAGTTCCCCTTTCTTCTTCCTCAGCTTTCTTTCTTTACCCTTCTTCCCTTAGTGTTTTTCCTTCAACACTTAGCCTTCAGCTCCTTCTGAACCTTAACTCTTCCTTTGAACCTTCAGCTGAACCAGGTTTTTCTTCCTCAACCAAAAATTTGTTTTTGATTTGCGACTCAAACTTTTCGGGGATACGCAGCACCCTTTACAGGGTGGGACCAGACCGTACTAGGTCCTCGCCTGGTTTATTTTATTTCGATTTGTTTCTGATTCAAGTTTCTCGAGCCAAATTGGCTCAACGCCTCCCAGGCCTCGCCCTCCTAGGGCCACACATCCGCACACCCACATAGGTGCACCCTCGCAAGCACACACGCCCGCACACACACACGCATATGCTCAAGTAACCGTTCGTATCCGTGCGCCGAGCGCTAATGACTGAGAAGCACAGTTAACAAAATCCTTTTATACCAAGGCGCCCTCTCAAGGTTTCTCGATGTGGGACTAAAGTTTCCCCTTCCAGAGCTAACTTTGAATGGTGATAACTCCTAGCTCAGAGCTTCAATTCAAGCAAACAAATGCTTGTTGGAAAGCTCTTGAGTTGATCTACA
The DNA here is from genome assembly GCA_037157565.1 of Thalassia testudinum. Lineage (NCBI taxonomy): Eukaryota > Viridiplantae > Streptophyta > Magnoliopsida > Alismatales > Hydrocharitaceae > Thalassia > Thalassia testudinum. The sequence goes on from JAZHRO010000059.1 coordinate 44,627,608, forward strand.
AGATTATGCTTTCAATTTAATGTTAAGGGGAAGATTTCCTCTTCGATTTGAAGGGCGAAATTATGGGTTTTCTACGCATATTTCTGCCTAGGAATGGTTCAATGCTTGCAGAGTCCACAATCTGGACTTTCCTCTCTCAGTAAGGGTCTAAATAGGTTCTATAGAGTATTCCGCAGTTGCTTGTGTGGGTTTTAAGCTCTTAAAAGCTTCAGGAGATGCAAAGAAGGTTGAAGCTTCTCTGAAAGCTTCAGAGACTGTAATTAGGCTTAAGAAAGACCTAACAGACAGCTAAAATCAATTTCAATTGATTGGGACAGCTTCTGGAGGTTGTAACAAACTTATCTGGGCAGAAATCACATTCAAATCTCATCCAAAAACCACTGCTAGCAGTTTGGGTTCAAAAACAACCCAAACTGACAGTATTTGAATTCCAATCAAATTACTCCACAGAGCTCATCCAATTCACTTAAAAATCATTCATAAACATTGCAGAGACAATTCAGACTCATCAAATCATCAAATTGAGCTCAGAATCAAGGTATCAAGCTCAGGTTTGACTATAAGGCCTCAAATTTTGACTTTCTGTTCTAAGCCTTTTCTCAAGAAATTAAAGCCTAGAATAGCATCCTTTCATCCTCAGGAACTTGCTCAACCCCTTAGACAGATGTTTGGACTTAGGAATCTAGGGTTTCAGGCTCATCGCCTGAACTAAAAATGGAGTTTGTTCGTCTGAACAAGTAAGGGTTTATTACAAAGATTTGAGGGCAAAATTATCGTCAGTGCATTGCACTGAAGCTTCTAAATCCATCAAATGCGACTTTTAAACTTTCTAATAGACTTCTCCAACTCCGTCGGAGTTGGAGAAGATGAATCAGTAACTACAACTCCAGTTGTTAAATCTTCAAATAAATGACCGCATAATAATCAGTGATCCATATTACATCAATCTGGAGTTTCTCATCAAATTTAATAGGCTGAAGATCACTTTTGACTCACTGGAGCTCGCTAGAGCTCTGGTGAGTCCAGAAAAGTGCAAATTCATGTACAAAAAGAGAAAATGTGCCATTTTCGACTTGAAAAGGTTCCTAAGGTCACAAGGAACCTTAGGATCGCATTAAATTCTCCATTTACTCATTAGATGTAAGATTAAACAGTGAATTCAGTTTGAATAAAATCTGAGTTGGGTAAAGCACAGGACTTGATCTTCCACTCAATTGAGTGGTCAAGATAAGTCAAAAAGAGATTGTGATCAGAATATATAGTTAATTTAAGGTTTTAACTAATCCTGAGCCGCCATTGACAGTGAGCTTAGGAGCTTAAATAGAATTAGGGTTTTAAGTTATAGGTGATAATTAATCAAATTAAAGTGATAATTAGGATCCTTTAGTGATGAATAGATGATGGAGGATCCAATGGTGGTGGAATTAGGTCAACTACTGCTGCCATGGACAGCAGAAGTAGTTGATGAAGGTGGATATGAATTAGGCAAATTAATGATCAAATTAAGAATTAAGTGTGATAGAAATGATCGTGAAAGATAAAGGAAGGTGATAAGTGGTTTCAAAAGACAAAATTAAGGCTCTGGCAAGTTCAAGGAGCTCGCCGGAGTCGAGGAAGATAAAATATGAAATCTGACATTACGACTAATCTACCTAACTAACTAATTAACTAAACTATTCTACTCCTACTCCTATCCTACTGTTACCTGGACGAAGGGGATAGAGGAACTCTGTCAACAGCTCATGACGGAGGAGTGAAATCAGAGGGTAATTGGAAGATCTCTAGCGGTGGTTGTGAGGTGAAGTAGAGGATCTCCTTGGTCAGTACTTGTGTCTAGAGATGTGGCTGACCACGGCAAAGTTCCAGACCTGATTAAGGTGGACAGAGGAAGTCGGAAGATGTGGTGGAAAGTTGCCAGAGTTGCAGAGGGAATAGCCTATTGGGTTAGCTGCAATGAAGAAGAGGGAAGGGAGCCAACTTGAAGAAAATCAAGGGGGTCAGGGGGTATTTATAGTCGACGACGATGAAAAAGTAGGTGGAATCTGGACGCAATTGAGGCTAGGAGGAGATTAACCACCGGCGTCTTCTTCGACGATGGTGAAGTTATCTCCTACCCTAAATTAGGATAAAGGTGTCATCCAGACCGATGGATGAAGATGGGATGGTGAGCACAAGCTCCAGGAGCTTGGAGAAGGAGAGATGATGTCGGATGGGCAGTGATCGTGTGGTGGCTGCACCCTCAGTCTTCAGCCGTTCAATCGGTTGAAGAGAAGAAGAAGAAGTCAGGGACGTAGCTGTGATAAAACTTAAGGACCTAAATGTAAAATAAGGACTTGATTGGAATGAAATGTAAGGACCAAAATGTAAACTTAGGTTTTCAAGGCTTATTTTAATTTAGCTCTTTTTCAACTTTTTATATATGATTGTAAATAAGGTAATTATTATATTTAGACCTTGAATTTACATTTTTGACCTTTTTAGATTAATTTATTTAATTAAGTAATGTTACTTAAGTTATTACATACTTATGTATATATTATGCTTAAGTTAGTTAACTCATTAATTAGATGAATGATTAGTAATATTTCGAGTCCAATTATTAATTAGATTATTAATAATATTAATTGGATGATAAAATAACATTTTTAACTTATTTTAAGGTCCTTTACTATATATCCCTTATTTTATAATTAACCCATATATTCACATATTCTTAGCTTAATTAACTAGGAAGATTAGTTAATTAGGGGTAATTAGAGATCATGATGAGATTCTCATTAGCCATCCCATTGCCAGCCATGCTCACAGAGGGACACATGTGATGGGACTCAAGTGTTTTTACTTGAAATCTATTATCATGCAACTTGTAAGTGTTTATCCTCCATTTACACTAAGTTTGCACATTTAGCAGTAACCCTTTTCTGGTCGCTCTTTATGTACTTTAGTTTACATCCATTCTTAATGCAATGTGTGTAAGATCATGTCTAAAAACCTTAATATCATCAAACACCTTTCAACAAACAAGTCTAAATCATCATTAGAAGCAATACCCCCACCTTCATAATAAAAAACATCCTCCATAGAAAAATCAATGTCGTCAATTGTTAATTCATCAAGCTCAAAATCGTCATTTACCTATTCAAAGTCCTATCAGAATCATCAGTTAGTTCTTGCAAAGTATCCTTAACTATAACAGTCCTCCTACTAGAAGTTCTCCTTAGCTGTCTTTTAATAGTCCTTCTCCTAACCACATTAGAGCTCCCAGTAACATTTGTTTTAGCATTAATAACCTTTGTTTTACCAACATTAACCTCGGTTTCAACACAATTAACCTCTATTTCACATAATTGGACCTCTATTTCAATACCACTAGGGTTTGTTACACCCTCATTGGGATCCATTTCAGTAGCATTATCTCACACTATCTCAGCATCATTAACATCTACTTCATCCGTTAACTACCCACAATCCTTATAACATAATCTTATCACTTCAGCCATTCCCTAAATTTATCCCTACAACTTAGTACATTTATATCACTAAATGAAACAACTAATTCAATAGTACTGCCATCCATGTGATGATTAAACATGTCCATCATTTCTTTCTCATTAGTAACTTCAATGTACTTAGAAATAGGAGACTTTTGATCCTTATACCTCAAAGACATTACCAATGCCTCACCCCAAGGCAATATCTACGCCAAGTCATTGCAGAGGTCAAACCATGACGTCTCATCGAGGTCCATGGGTATTGTCTTCTGCTACCCTAGCATGTACGTAGTTCTCCCCCTTTCCTCCTCGTAGCTCCTTGAAGTAACCTCCATATTTCACACAAATGGAGAGGATACTTTACTTTCCTCTCCACCAAACCATCCTAACATTATTTTTTGAAACAACCATCCTACCATTATAATGAAAACAAGTGAGAATAGCAGCCAACAAGAGGATTTCATGTAATTGAAAAGCATGTCACAGTACCTAGACAAGTCTCCTTGTGTCTCCTTTGGTGTCAATTTAGTCAACCTTGTGACCAACTGTACCCCTTTTCACATTACCTAGACAAGTCCAACTTTTATGTGTTTGGAAAACATCACCAAAAGCACTCATAAGATGAAACCCTAAACCCTAACCTAAACCCTACATCAAAACCTTAAACCCATAATCCAAATATGAAACACATTAGATGAAATCCATATCAAAAAACCAAGTCAAAAACCCATATCAAATGCATTAGATCAAACACATATCAATACTCTAAACTTTAATAGTCAAAAACCTTAAAAATCCCTAAATGAAACCCTCACCGAAACCCCAAATCACAACCCTAAAACCATTATCCAATTCCCAAAACCACGCAACATGTAGCTCCAAAAAACCACCAAACGATCTATAGAAGGAGACCCTAAATCGAACCTAATATCAAACCTAAATTGTCCAAGCAATCACCCAGCACAAAAAGCATGTTGTAAATACATTACTTACAAAGAGTGCATGTTAACAGATGAGAGAGAGGATTTAAAATATGTAATCATCGTAGCAATGCCTCAATCGCTCGAAAACAGATAAAATTTATAAGTCAGAATCTACAATGGAGTCTGAGGTTGAATATAGGGAGCAAATGTGGAATTCACAACATTAATCACATTTATAATCAATTAGCATAATAAATTGAGCATTCAAATAGATGTTCAATGAATAATAACCTGTCACATTAGCTATTCAATGAAATCCAATATATCTAGAAACAAAAAGAATAGAGAGAAGCTAAAAAGTGCTAATTTAGATCACCAACTAGATCCTAAGTAAACATGCATCTCTTATTCAATATTAACTATGGTACTTAAATTATTTAACAGTAACATTCAAATAACGCTCAATTAGACGACAGGTTTGCAGGATCAGACGGCTTAACAGCGCAAGGCTTCTCAAAGCCTTCTCTCTTTATTTCTCTTCTTCCTCAGCTTCTCTTCTCTGCTTCTCTCCTTCTTCAGACCCTCCCTTCTTTTCTTCTTCTCGAGCCTTCTCCTTCACAAGCACAAGGGAGCCAATTTCGTCAGTGTCTAAGTGTCACACAGAGCACAAGAGAGCAAAACCCTCCCCTACTCTCTCACAATTCTTCCTCTTCTTCTTCTCAATCGGGTTATCGGGTTGGGTACAGAGACCAGGGCTACCAGGTGTGTGGGTAGCCGAGGTGTGCAGGTAGGCGTGAGGAGGGACTCGACCCCTCAACAATTTATGCACATGCGTGCTCTCTTCATCCACCGATGTGGCACTAAAGCCACAACTTCTTCGCTTGCGAGCAACTGCTGCGAAGTCTTGTTCAATTGGCACAAGCCCGCAACTGGAGCCTCTGATTGAGGACCTGGGCGTGGACCTGGAGGATTTCCGCGAGGCCTGGAGGTGGAATCCAGGGCTAATGCGGTCAGAGGATTGTGGACATCGTCAGAAATGATGCCGGTAGCAGAGGACAGCGGTTGTACCCTGAAACAATGAATAAGGCCTCACGGCCACATTAGAATACTTCAGGAGCTTCGCCTGGGCTTGGATAATGTGGTGGTGGCGGTTTTGTGGTGTGAAGGTGCGTGTGGAGGGCGGATGGTGACGGAGAAAGTGAGTGGATGTGGGTGTGTTCGGGGGCGTGATTGAAGTGGTAATCCCTTCTATTTCTTGAGGGGTTTAGTGCGGGTGGATGAGGTGATGCTTGTGGAGGTGATGGCGAGTCAAATGGTGGTCTGTGGTGGTGTGGAGGACTCGCCGGAGGTGCAATCGGAAATGGAGAAGATGGAGGGTGAACGACGGCGTCGTGGGTTGAATTGAGGAATAAAGGAGATGAAAAGGAAGTAGAGGGAGAGGGGAACTTAATTAACCTAAGATAATAGATGAAAGGGGAGGAAGGCACGGTTGTGGTATGGCCAACGCCGAAGAAGGAAGGACCTCCGGTGGGGGAAAACGGCGAGGAAGAGGGAGGAAGATGGCGCTTGCTGGTATTGCAAGATGCAGAAGAGATTAAGGAAGAGGAACCAGCCGACTATTTTCTGTGGCGACCGACGAAGAAGGTGGACGGAGAAGCTCGCCGAAGTTTGCGGAGATTTCGATCAGAGAGAGGAGAAGAAGGGTAGAATCCAGTCCAAAACCAAGCTAAGGAAGATGGCCTTGCATCAGGGGTGCTTTTATAGGGCTCAGGGGGGCATTCCAAGCTTGGAAGCTCGAGGCCTTCGTGAAATAGGAAACCCTTGTGTTCAAACCATTCGCATTAGGTTTTGGGCAAGAATCAGAGCCCAAGATGTGGCTAGGATTGAAGAGGATTTTCTCAGGAGTCCTTCCAATTTTGGAAGAGATTAGGCGCGAAATCAGAGAGAACTCCTTGATTGAAGGTCGGCGGTAAGCTGTGTTCACATGGCTATGGCAGCAGGGCCCTGAACGTGAAGATGACAATAAACTTAGGGACCTGTTCACAATAATTTCAAAAGTTAGGGGCTTATGTGAGAGAGAAAGAGTTTGACTGGACTTAAATGCAAAATAGGTCAAGATGAACTTTGATTGGGCCCAAATTTTGGTACAAACATAATTTGGACCTAAGGAATCTGATGGTGAAGATGGATTTCAGTTTTGACTAAGTTTGACTAGATAATTTACGTACAAATCCAAATTAGGGTAACTTTTCGTCTAAGATTCTATTCTAGATCAAAATAGGTTCGAAAGGTTAAATCAAGGGTACCAAACCTTATGGAATATTTTTCTATGAATTTTAGAAGATTTATATGGAATTTATCCTGACCATAACCTCTGTTAATTAAGCGGGTCTAAAATTAGGATTTTAGGTTATGGATCAGTTCTTGAAATGCACGAAAACTCGTTTCTATCTACACGGACCCTCTTATTAGTCATTAATGCTCATTAGACCTTAGATTAGCCCCTGGAAAATCCCGTGGTTACTCTGCATTTATAATATGCTGTTAAAACTGTAGAATTAACCTTGTTTTAATGTATTCTTCTCAGAAAGGATATGTAGTGAATTATGACTCTCTGGAAATTATGTAGGAGCATTTATCTCTTGATTGTGCTAATTAAAGCTAGCTATGGCTCATGATGAAGTTATCATCAGTGCACTAAAGGGGGGAGGGTGATTAGTGCAATTGAGTATAAATAGGAAATTTAAACAAACAAGAAGTGCACAAAAGAATCAAACCACACGAGATAGAAAATTTCAGGTGAAAACCCCTATGGGATAAAAACCACCACTTAAGTTTCACTGACTTAGGATTTTCCGATTGCAAAGGTGATCAACTATCTACTAGCCACAACACTTGAACGAGGGTGGTGCACCTCAATTTACAATTCTCCTTTCTAGTCCCAACTAGAGAATTTTACCCTTCCAAGTGGGATGAGATGGAAATCCTACAAGCCGGATACAGAATTACAATAGTAAATAATGAAAGTGAAAATGAAATACAATAAATAACCTATAGAGCCCAAAGATGGAGAATTAAGTAGGATACAATAGCTCTAAGAATACTCTTTGACGTAATGGCTAGCTTGAGCAATGAGCACAGCGAAATTAGCTCTCAAAGGATGTAAGAGTGGGTGTAGAAAAAGTTGAGAGAGCTTTTGCAAGTGTAGAGAGCAAGAGGGTGTAAGCAAGTGAAATTGAATCTCCAAAAATTGAGTGTTGACTTAGAAGTACCATGAGATATTTATAGATGTCATAGGATGACTTGAGAGGGTTTGGGAGCGGTCTAATAACCGTTGGAAACAAGTTTGGTGAGGTTTGCTTGATTATATAAAAGTCTGCCAAGAGATACACAACTTACAAGCATTAGTAGACGTCTGATTTAGTGGTTAGACATCTGCTTATCAAGCTTAGTCGTATGCTAAGAATATTGGTTGACTGACTTGCATTTGTTAAGAAATGGGCCAAAATGCAGTGGTCATCAGACTTTTGGTACAATTATTAAATGCCTTATTTCGCAATAAGCGTCATTTGATTATAATCCTAGTTGTCTAATGAAAAGGCCAGAGGTCCTTATACTTGGCTAGATGGATCAGATCTTTTGTAGGGTTCATGGTCTAATGTGTCAGACGTCCTAGATGATGTCTAACATGCATACTGAACATATTGTCAAATGTCTGAAAAAGTGGGAAAGGAGCTTTGCAATCCTATCAAGATCAGAATGGTTTTTTTGACCTCTAACGTCTTTCTATGTGTCGACTAGGATGGTTATCAGACATCTAAATAGAAGTATAAACGTCTAGTATATATGGTAGACGCTTAGTAAAGAAAGGTAGACATGATTATTTTTTGTCATTGATTAATCATCGTCTGTTCAATGTGTTAGAGGTCTAGGTGACTTATAAGAAGTATGATGAAGAGAGTAGATGTAATAGGTGTATTTCACTTAAAATTTTTGGTGAGAGGGTTGTTGGTGCAAATGTACTTTGATCTTTGATTTTTATGATGACAAAACAATGGTATTTAACAATTACATTTAAGTACTAAGATTTCAGGTTAAATGTAATTGGAAAGAATTGATTAAAGCTCATGCTCAAGATCCATGGAACAATGGAAGAGCTTAAAGGACAAAAGAATCAATGAGCATTAGAGGAAGAAACATTGAACTTTTGAGAAAGTGTTACAACCCAGTTCCCGAATCCCTACAGGACACGAGACCGGACCGACTCAACTGATCCCAAGACCCAGTCATCCAATGAGAAAGTAACAAAAAAGCAAGAAAGTAAATCACATTCACTATGCTAAGCAACTAACAGTAAAAAGTACAACAGTAAAGATGTAAACTGCTACAGTACATATCACCACCACAACAGTAGAAAGTAACAAATTACAGGAACTTAAAGTACGGAACACAAAAGTACAAAACGTAAAGGTACAAGAGTCTACTCACTACTACAAACGAGTACAACAAAAGAGCTACAACTACTGGGCTCTACTGGGCCCAGCATCCTCTGCAGCCGTAGGCTCTGGCTGCTCAACACCTGGACCTGAAAATGGTTATGAGTACACAAAGTCAGCGAACGCTGAGTAGAGTGGCAACCAACTAACTAAAGCAGTAAAAGTGGATAGGTAACTGTTTTTTTCTAATTTCATTATTTCAAAATTTATTCCTTTTCACCCATTGGTTTATTTGTCAGATCTCTTTCTTGATCTCTAATGTTCCTCGTGGGAACGATCTTGATTGCAATCTTTTCCGAAGAGTAGAAGGCATACGTGGTGCTCTCTTGGCCGGGAGAGTCCCCCGTGGTGATCTTATACCCAGTCAACCACCCCAAGGTCACGGACAGACGTAACAGTGATTACGGCATGCGCGATAAGTGCACTGGTAGCTACCCCACACTGGCATGCGGTCAGTCGTTTCCGCTAACTGGTGCGCCCAAAGTACAGCATGGAATAGTAGAGGGCCTAGCCCTCTCAGTAACAGGGGTCTAGCTCCTCTCAGTAACCAAATAGGTGTTGAACGTGAGAATCGCTACACTAACGTGTTTGGTTTTGGAAAACCTGTCGTTGTAGCTTGAAAGCGAAGAATTCGTGTTCAACAAATAAAATTTATACCGAAATGAAAATTCTGAGTCGAACACAGGGAGGCGGACGTTTGATTTAAAAACTACGCATTTCTTTTTATTTGTCACGAAGTAATTCAATTTAAAACTATCTAATTATTTACAATAAATAGAAGAAAGAGAGAGGGTAAGAGAGAGTGAGAGAGAATATTACACATAGAAATCAAAATGAGATGTAGAATAAACAGAGAATTTATCATTAGGGGGATTTGTTCATTACAACTAGAAAGCATAAAACAATTGCACTGGAAAGCGATAAATTTACTCTAGAAAGTATTAAAAGAATGGAGGGAGAAATGTCCTCCTCGACGGTCACTTGGAGGACGAGTAAAACTACACTAGAAAGCAGTAAATCTATACTAGAAAGCAGTAAAAAGAATAGGGAGAGAGAAATCCTCCTCGACGGTCGCTTGGAGGACAAGCCGGACGGGATGACACCTGAACAAAGGAGAATGAAGCAGGACGAAGGAGGACGAAGCAGAAGAATGGGAACGGAACAGCACGCCGTCGTCGTCGTGGGATCCACTTCCGAAGGGGGACGAAAATTTGGACTTTATCTCGCGAGAAGCATCCCGGGTGTGGGACAAGCTTCTCTTGAGCTTTAGAGGGGTAGAGAAGAGAAGGAAGGGATGAGAATTTCGTATGGAGGGGGTCTCCTTTTATAGTTGCAAGGAGTGGGGGCAAAATGGACATTATAACTTTAAAATAATAAATGAGGGGTCTTTAGTGATGGATAAATCCGTCACTAAAGCCCCCAATGTGGGCGTAGCTCCCGCGCCCATGCGCGCCTCCTCGACTGCCCGCTTCTTCAACACATACGCACGTCCATCAGTTCTCAGCCGTCCAATCGCGAGATCGGACGGCTTAAGACGCATCTCCGCCCGCTCGTTGTGCGCCCGCCTGGCTCGTGCGTTCGCGCGTCCATGCCGCGCGTTCAATCGCGGGTGAACGCTATTGGGCGTGCGCGGCCGTCCGATCGCGATCCAACTCCTGCTCGCACTCAATCGCCCGCACCTTCCAGCCCTTCGTTGCGACTCGAACCCGCGCCCGCCGCTCGCGTAAGCGTGCTCGACCGCTGCGCTACGGGGCGTGGATGGTCGAGCGGACGCTTTTAGGCACGGCTGACCATAGCCGTTGGATCAAGATCCAACGGCAGAGAGCGAGTGGGTGCGGGGCTTCAAAGTTTGCATGCGACCGTTTGGGCGGCCGAGATGGTGCCAAGTCTATCTTCTGGAAGTTGTAGATGGTGCCACGGATGTCGGATTGACTCGATTTTTGCGTCGTTGGGCTGCAATCGTCGATCCGAATTCATCCGTGTGGTCGGATTTGTCATTTGAAGAGCGGATTTACACCATCCTGGCCCTTGATCTTCTAGGGTTTCCCGATCACTATTTGATGCTACGGATGCCTGATTAGGGCGATCTTGGAGTCGTTGAACTCCAATCGTCGCCCTGATCCCACCCATATGGTTGGATCTTCGATCCGAGGCCCCGATAAAATGTTTGCCCTGTCCAAGCACATAAAAGGAGATAATTAACCTCTATTTTATTCAAACTACTTTAAATGCAAGATGATGCATGTTATGCAATATTTATATCATGAAATGCAATCCTATGCTTAAAAACATGCATAAATAGACATCTTAAGTAGTGTAAATGTGTTTACATCATACCCCCATGCCTATCTTTTGCTAGTCCCTAGCAAAGACTATATGCTATTTATAAAAGAATTAGGTTGGATTATTTGGACCTGAGTTATTTTTAATCATTAAGAAATTATCTACTTAGGAACTGAACTTTCAAAGAAACAACAGTGCCCGAGTATCAGCCAAAATGCAGACCGCTTCAAGCCCTCGCCTTATTCAAAGAAAAATTCTTTTTCTCTTTTTACTCTTTTCTATTTTTTTTTTGGATTTTCAAATTTTAGGGTTTAAGAGTAGCTTTCTACGGCCATTCAACTCACCCAAGATTTGATGAGAACCCTAAACTTTAAGCATCTTATTGCGATTGTGATAGACTCGTTGACCGGTAATTAAAACAGACTTCGGATTTCTACGCCTCTAGGTGACCTCAAAAAGACTTCTGCCTAAAGGTGTATCTTTATAACCGGTAGCTTTCTTCCTACTTTTATTTTTTAACGGGGTCAACACAAGGGTGAATCCAGTGTATATCTCCCCAGTTTATTTTACTTCTCCGCTTCTTCTTAAGTGTTTTGGAAATTTTTGGTACATTTACTGAGCTGGGTTCTGGACAACCGGTCGATGAGCTGTTACCATCGACAACTTGCCAGTCATACTCGTGCGGTGAAGTGTGGCTTATTTATTTTTGTTTTTTTCTCTTTTTCTTTTTGATTTTTTTTTCTTTCTTTTTTTTTAAGTAGGTGGCTTCCTTAGTCTAAGATTTACCTAAAGGCAGCAAAAAGAGAGAGGTCCAGTGACTGGGCTCTGGACAACCTACCTATGGGCTGTTACCCACGATAACTTGCTAGCCATATCACCCTAGAAGGTTCATTAGCTATCCAATTTCTGTTAAAATCTCCGAACAACGAGTCAGTGCAAAGAAAGTGTGTAGATGCTTAAAACTCAAAATTCCCTCAAATTAGAGGGCGGGTTGATAAGTTGTGTACTTATCACCCAAACTTATTTACTCCACTTACGATAGAATTAAGATGGCGAAGACTTAAAGACAAATCCACATTTTAGTGGATACACGGGCTGATTAAGTCCAAAGACCTGAAGGGTCTTTGTGTTCTGATCTTAGTGTAGTATTTCCTAAGATTGAAAATTTTCTTAAACCCAAATTCTCTTTCCTAATTCTAAATTTCTTTTTTTCTTATGAAAGAAAATAAAACAAATCTACGGAGCTGACGAATGAATTCAGAGATAAATATCCATCCCCCCATGCCTATCTAATGCAATGTCCTCATTGTATTAAAAAGACATAAAACAGAGTGGAAAAGCGTAGAAAGTGCCTGAATTGCGTGAATGTCAGGTCCGCTCTGAGATGAAAATTAAGAAAAACTGTATATATGCTAAGTTTAGTGCCTTCAGCTAGGCACACAATACAAGGAAAGAAATAAAAAATTCACCAGTGCAGGTCAGAATTAGAATAAACAGAAGAATCTTCCGACCTATCAACAGAGGTCCACAGATGTGGACCAGATTGTGGTGTAGACCCATCACCTATAATCGAGAATATCTTAGGTTCTGGATAAAAATGACCCAAAACCTAAAGTCGGGTTACAGAGAATTGAAGCTCAAAAGGATAATCGTTGAATGTGTGCTTGAGTTGAACATCCTCGAAACAAATGTCGTAAGGGTTCTGATTTGATGGTTTCAGCTTAAAAGGAACCCTTCGACTCAATCTTCCATTTCCTCCAAAGTTAACTTCCCAAATCAGAACTTCCCAGCTCCTATCCTCCTCATTCCGAATGTTAAATTCCGAGACCTCTTGCATCTTAATCACCCCATCTGAAATCTCCAAGTCTAAATGATGTGGCAGAATCAGAATTGACTTGGGTCTAATTATCTCAGAACTAGAATTATTGATAAGCTCAACGGGGTGTAACTGATAATCAGGGCATTGAATTGATTCCTCTAGAAAATGCGATTCTGGATCCGTAATGTGTGCCCTAATAAGATCAGTTTCCTCAGTTATTGGGCTATCAAATGATCTATCAGATTCCTCAGGCCCAATCGTTTTACAGAAATCATGTTCAGAAAACTCGCGTGAGACTTCGCAACTTGAATCTTCACCATCAAAGAAATTAGGATCCATATCAATGTATGTCCCAAAATCAGTTTTCACTTTATGTTCCCAGGAGACATACGTTTCCTCGTAACCCGGCTCAGGGATCTCAGGTGAAGAAATCAGATCTTTCTTAATTGGTCGCTTTAATTCAATTTGGTCATAACACGTGTCCCCCCCAACAGGTGCCTGAGCGGGTTCTGTCATTAGCTTTCCTGAAGAGGGTTCATCCTGGGAATCATCCCAAGATTGAATCAAAGCAACCACGAATCTCATCCTCAATTTTGCTAATTTTCCAAGTGGAAACTCACACGGGTTCTTATCCTTAACGTCCTGGACCCAATCCAATAAAGACTTATTCAAATCATCAATCATTTCAATCAGGGGCTCAAATCTCTCATTGCAAGGTATTGGCTGAACTTCTAAAGATTTTATGATATTCCTCAAGTTAGCCAGAACCTTATCTTGAACCTGGTTAACCTGAACCAAATGAGTTGGTTCAGGGTTGGGCGGGTTTGGGCTCAATGCAGGGGAATTAACGAATTGAGATTCGTTATACCCTTCCTGAAAATAGGTCATTTCAGATTGTTCAAAAGATGGTGATGACCTAAAGGCAGTGAAATCAGAGGATGGGTAAGGATCGGTGTATCCTTCTTGATTGTAGATCGTATTAGGTTGTGTATGAAAGGAAGACTATCTATAATCGATGTAGCTCTGAGAATGATAGAAATCAGAATCAAAGTGTTCAGGGTTAGACTCTAAACATGGGGGTCCGGAATTGTATCCCCAATCCGAATTATCCCAACTAACTGATAGTCGATTACAATATGAATCGGGATAATCATCATGTTGAGGATAATTCACAACAGGAGGGAAAGAGCGGGAATGCGTGACATATGTGGAAGGATTCATGAGATATGAGAGGAAGAAAGGTGCCCTGCAATACAAACAATCAAACCTGTCCTTAAATGGGTTAGCCTACAGACCTACAGACTCCCAAAATCCGTCTTGAGATAAAAGAACGATTTGATCTACTTCCGTGTTACGAACGCATTTTAAGATTTTTTTTAAGACGTCTGGGAGGTGGCCCAGAAGTCTGAACAGACGTCTGGAACCCCTTCCAGATGTTTGGGATTTTATTTGGGTGGCACGCGGGGTTGCGTCTGCGCGCAGGCGCGCGCAGACCCGCAACCGCCTTCCTCTCTCTTTTTCCCTCTCTCCTCCTGCAACCGCAGTCTGCATTCTCTCTCTCTCCCTCTCCCCGCACGGCTTTAAAAAGCCTCGCCCTCTCCCTCACTCTCATCACCTCTGCTCCTCCTTGTTCTTCTTCCAGCGAGTGCGAGCGCGAGCGAGCGAGCGGCGGCGGCGGCAGCCGCAGCGAGTGCGGGAGGAGGTGTTGCGCGAGGGAGAAGGCGCTCGGCCGTGAGGGTTCGAGCTTGCCAGGGCTGCTAGAGCCGGCCGGCGGGGGCGCAGCGGGCGCGGAGTGACGCGGGAGGTCTGCTGCAACTCGAGCAGCAGGCGGACGAGACGCGGCGCGGCCGTGCGTCGCAGGCGGAGGGCTAGTCGCGCTCTGATTCTGGAAGTTTTTCCAGAATCAGACGGCTGGGTTTCCAACCAGACGACGGGGAAGACGTCTGGAGGACTGTCCAGACGTCTGAAAGGTAAGTTATTTTCATACTTCCTCCTCTTCGACCGTCCGTACTGAGAGCGAGGAATGGGTACGCGCAGGGTCTGAGATTCGCCATCCAACGTGAATCAGACGTCTGACTGCAGTGCCAGACGACGGGAAAGACTTCCAGACGTCTGGGGTGACCATCGGACGTCTGGGAACTAGGCCAGACGCCCCCGTAGGCTTCTGGACGTCTGAGAGACTATACAGAGCAAAGGTACAATCTGACCCTCATTTTAAGACGTCTGGAAGATGTTCTAGACGTTTGATTTTGCACTGTTTCGTTGTTTTCAACCCGTTTAGGGCCCGTTCGGAGTCCGTTTTTCACATTTCGAGTTGCATTCTTTTCGGAATTAAATCCTCTACCCGTCTACAGTGATTAGATACTATTTTGAGAAACTCCTTGTATTTGATCCTTGTGATAGGACCCCGTTCCGTTGCAGTCTCGGGGGTTGCAGAGGCACACGGGATTCCCGACCACGCCCCCAGTACTCCTGTTGTAACTGGTAGAGTGGCTTTTAAGTTTATGAGTATAATCTGTTAAATTATGGAACCATAAATAGAACCTAGGACATTGCATGAATCCTAGGAATGAGAAACTAGAATGAATGGTAGATCCTAGGGTGTTGCATGAATCCTAGGGCTGGAAAACTAGATTGTATGATAGATCCTAGGGTATGGCATGAATCCTAGGATGGGAAAACTAGTGGAATATACGAATACTGCAGTCTTGGAAAAATGGAAAGGAACAAATAGCTGCCTGTAAATTGATTTAACAGCTTCCTGTTATGAATAAATACACGTGATTGAGAACATGGATCGTAGGAACGTGAAACTGGAAAGTGAAACCTAGATGTTCTGAGTTAAAAGAGCTGAAACCCTACGGGGAATTAGGAGTGGATCTCCTGGAAAGAGAAAGGAATGAATCTGAGAAAGAAAGACGTGGTAGTGTGCTGTCTCTTGGGTACGTGGTACCAAGGGAAGTACCTGTTACCTGTTTAGTGCAGAGCGGAGCCAGCCGCCCCAGGGACCCGGGGTTAGGTCTGACCACTTTGTACCGACTTGCTGGCCCTCGTGTATGCAGTACCGAGGAGAGCTATTAGTGTAGGGCGAGTACTAGCTACCCCACGGGCCCTGGGGTTTTGCTAGCTCACCTACACCGACTTGTTAGGCCCACTGGGCAAACCAGGGTAGTCAGGCGAGGGTGCGCGGACTGTGGAGGGGCAAGGCCCCTATTTGGTTACTGTGGAGGGGTTGGACCCCTGTTACTAAGAGGGCTCTGCCCTGTACTGGTTCCGTGCTGTGCTTTGGGCACACCCGTTAACGGAAACGACTGACCGCGTGCCAGTGCGGGTTAGCTACCTGTGTGTTTATCGCGCGTGCCGTAGTCACCGTTACGTCTGTCCGTGACCTTGGGGTGGTTGACTGAGAGTAGGATCACCACGGGGGACTCTCCCGGCCAAGAGAGCACCACGTGCTACTTCTACTGTTCGGAAAAGACTGCAATCAAGATCGTTCCCACGAGGACATTCGAGGTCAAGTGAAGGATCTGAGAAATAGATAAATTGTGAAATAATAGAAAGACGTAAATAAAGGAAGAAAGAAAATAAAACAGCTACTGTACACCTTACTGTTTCTTTAGTTTAGTTGCCACTCTACTCAGCGTTTCGCTGACGTGTTACACTCGTTACTTTTCAGGACCAGGTGTTGAGTAGCCAGGGTCAGCGGCTGCAGAGGACGCTGGGCCGAGTAGGGTCCAGTAGAGTTACCACTACTCTTTTGTGCCCTTTTTGTTTCCATTGTAGTGAGTAGTTTTTGTTACTCTCTGTACTTTTCTTTACTCGTAGTTCTTGTTATGTTAAATGTTGTTCTACTGTTGTGGTGGTACATGCTGTAGTAGTTTTTTTTCTTACCGCTGTATTTTGTTACTGCTAGTTATACTTCATGTTGAATGTGGTTTATTTTACTGCTCTTTTGGTTACTTCCTCGTTGGACGACTAGGTCTTGGGATTAGTCGAGTCGGTCCGGTTCTCGTGTCTCGTAGGGACTCGGGAATCGGGTCGTTACATTTCGCCTGTTCAATCCAACCAGTTAGAAGGAGGGACTGGGGAGAAGGTTCTTCCTTCGGCTTGTGCCTCCGGTTCCTAGTGTACCCCCCAGCCGCGATCGTTTGACTCTGCTCCCCTAGCTAGACATCAGATTGAACAATAGAAACAGACTAATCGAAAATAATCTCGTTCTGAGTTCTGAAGAGCGAGTCCAATCCTTAAGGCCAACGTCTAATCTATTTTATTTAGGGTTAGGTTTGAAAGTGCTTTGGAATGTGATGGGTGACGGTCGACTTTTCGCTTAGCGTTATAGTATTTAAGTGGTGAAAAAATCGATTAATCAAAAATAATGAAAATAACCACTCGCAGAAGAGCGGGTCGTGTCCACAGGGAGACAATGATGCAATCAATATTTAATTATTTAATGTTATTTCGGATAGTGCGAAATTCCTTTTCAAATCGGACTTAAAATGTGAAGGAAAGTAGATTTGCAATAACCTAAAAAGTTAAGGGTGTAAGTGCAGTTTTCCCTCACAGAAATCCTCAATAAATTTAGGATGAATTCATGCAGTTTTCATGTGATGTGTATTAAAGACAATTAGTGTTTAAGTTAAGCCCAAAATCAACCTTTAAACTAGTTAATATCAATACCATGCAATTAAAAAGAACTATGAGTGCTTGTATGCAATTCTGCCATAATATAATAATAATAAAAAAAATCAAATTGGTGGCAATGGCATTGAATGTAATTTCTAATTCCAACAAAAATAGAGCTTTCTTCCTCTCTCCTCCTCGCGAGAGAGAGAAAGAACCGCGGGGATCAATGCAGGGCTCAAGAGGACGGCGAGGTCGAGAGCTTTCTGACGGTGTCAGTGGCGGCGGTGGAGGTGGCCGGAGCTCCAGCCTGTGGAGCAAGAGGGCGGCTGCTGCTGCGGCTGTTCGAGCGGCGCACGTGCGCGCTGGTGCGAGGGCCAGCGCTTGCTGTTACGGTCTGCAGGTGGTTGGCAGTGCACTGGGGAGAAGACTTGCGGGCGTGCGGGCGGGGCCTGGCAGGGTGAAGACGCAGCGCCTGCGGGTGCTTGAAGGTGGAGCGGTAGGCGTTGGAAGGAGGAAGCGCAGGCTGATGGTGCAGTGCAGCAGGGGGCGTTGGTGCGTGAGCGCCTGCTGTGGCGTGGGGCTGCAGGGAGGTGATGGGCGCACGGGTGAGATCTGCCTGCAGCAGGAGGCGCTGGTGATGGCGCGGGATATGGCGTGCGGGCGCCTGCTTGAGAGGTTGGGGCACGCTGGAGGAGAGGCGCGCTTGTGTGCGAGCGCCTGCTGTGGCTGGATGAGAGAGCGCGTTGTAGGGCAGGTGCGGTGGAAGCAAGGCCGGCTGGAGATGAGGGGCGCGCTGGTGCGCGCGAGTAGAGAGGGTGCGGCGTCTGATTTGCAGGGGGCTGGAGCGAGCAGTTGGTGAGCGGTGCTTGTGGCAGGAAGAGGCACACGGGCGAAGGCGTGCGCACTGGTGAAGGTTTTTCCCCTCAAGGGGGAAGAGGACACAGTGCATGCTGCTAGATCACAGGGTTCGCCTTTTCCACGGTGAAGCAGTTCCCCGCGAGGGGGAAAGATGGATCCTCCTCTCTCCTCGCCTCCTCTCTTTAACTCCTCCCTTGTGCGTGAGTTCAGGGATTTTCCCAAATCCTCGGTCATAGTTGTTGAGAAAGGCGGTGGAAGAGAAGATTACCCAAATGTCCGGCAGGGGAGGGGGGAAAGAGTTGCGGCTGTTTGGGGAAATTATCCCCCCACCCTTGCTCTTTGTGTATTTTATTACCTGCATATAAAAACAATAAAATCATTAAGTTATAGAATGTTATAACTTAAATCATGAGGTGTACAATTATTATATAACTTAATTGCTATTATTAACATGCCTAAACTATACGATTAAATATTCTTAGGCTTAATATTAGTCCATTTTAATGGACTCATCAATGGGCCCTTTTAAATGGGTTGTGCCCTTAATGATTGATTGATTTGTGTGTGTGTGCACAACCAGTGATTTTCAAGCAAGATTATTTTTGATGTGGTGAATTTTAAGGTTCAAATCTTGCTTAGTAGCTTTTAGGATTCAACTTTAGGTGTTTTCAAACAGGTTTCGTTGGCACACCAGGTTTTGCAAGCACGGGTGAAGATGTTTTCCTTTAAAGTTTAAAAAGAATGTGGAGTACCTGGTGAATCCCTAAGAGTTGAACCTAATTGGTAGCTACTTGATAAGTTAATTTTATTTGAAGTGGTGCGGCCCAATCAACTCAAACATTTGACCTATTGCACCACTTAATTAGGCACACAAATGATTACCTAATCTAATTTCTACTCAATTATGTGTTTGGATGTGTGTACCGGCTCCTAAGATCGGTTTACCGGTTGAGTTTGAAAATCAGATGAGGTTGTGTACCTCTGTGAGATTTTTTTTTTTTTTAATGTCGGGGTTGGGGTGAGTATGTGTGTCAAACAACAAACAATCTAACCTTAGAGTTTATAAAAATACCTAGGTTGATTGATGTTTGAGTTATTATGTGATGAAATGAAAACTAATGGGTGGGAGGTGGGGGATAACTCACAAAACCTTCTACAGCACTTTACTCTGATCTACCGCTTTTGCCTGACTCGAAAGAGTACCTGCAATCACAATAAGAAAGGAGAAAAGTGAGGTAAATAATTTGTAAGTTAGAAAACGTGAAGAGAAACCAAAGAGCGTCGCCTCCCCATCAACGGCGCCAAAATGTTGCACGCACGAATCGCTACGCTTACGTGTTTGGTTTTGGAAAACCTATCGTTGTAGCTTGAAAGCGAAGAATTCGTGTTCAACAAATAAAATTTATACTGAAATTAAAATTCTGGGTCGAACACAGGGAGGCGGACGTTTGATTTAAAAACTACGCGTTTCTTTTTATTTGTCACGAAGTAATTTAATTTAAAACTATTTAATTATTTACAATAAATAGAAGAGAGAGAGAGGGTAGGAGAGAGTGAGAGAGAATATTACACATAGAAATCAAAATGAGATGTAGAATAAACAGAGAATTTATCATTAGGGGGATTTGTTCATTACAACTAGAAAGCATAAAACAATTGCACTGGAAAGCGATAAATTTACTCTAGAAAGTATTAAAAGAATGGAGGGAGAAATGTCCTCCTCGACGGTCGCTTGGAGGACGAGCAGAATTACACTAGAAAGTAGTAAATCTATACTAAAAAGCAGCAAAAAGAATAGGGAGAGAGAAATCCTCCTCGACGGTCGCTTGGAGGACGAGCCGGATGGGATGACACCTGGACGAAGGAGAACGAAGCAGGACGAAGGAGGACGAAGCAGAAGAACGGGAACGGAGCAGTACACTGTCGTCGTCGCGGGATCCAATTCCGAAGGGGGACGAAAATTTGGACTTTATCTCGCGAGAAGCATCCCAGATGTGGGACAAGCTTCTCTTGAGCTTTGGAGGGGTAGAGAAGAGAAGGAAGGGATGAGAATTTCGTATGGAGGGGGTCTCCTTTTATAGTTGCAAGGAATGGGGGCAAAATGGACATTACAACTTTAAAATAATAAATGAGAGGTCTTTAGTGACGGATAAATCCGTCACTAAAGCCCCCAACGTGGGCGTAGCTCCTACGCCCACACGCGCCTCCTCGGCTGCCCACTTCTTCAACACATACGCACGTCCATCAGTTCTCAGCCGTCCGATTGCGAGATCGGACGGCTTAAGACGCATCTCCGCCCGCTCGTTGTGCGCCCGCCTAGCGCGTGCGATCGCGTGTCCATGCCGCGCATTCAATCGCGCGTGAATGCTATCGGGCGTGCGGCCATCCGATCGCAATCCAACGCCCGCTCGCGCTCAATCGCTCGCGCCTTCGAGCCCTTCGCTGCGTTTCGAACCCGCACCCGCTGCTCGCGTAAGCGCGCTCGACCGCTGCGCTACGGGGTGCGGATGGTCGAGCGGACGCTTTTAGGTGCGGCTGACCACAGCCGTTGGATTAAGATCTTACGGCGGAGAGCAAGTGGGTGCGGGGCTTTAGAGTTTGCATGCGGCCGAGATGGCACCGCGTGGCACCATCTTGGCCGTCCATCTTCTGGAAGTTGTAGATGGTGCCACGGATGTCGGATTGACTCGATTTTTGCGTCGTTGGGCTACAATCGTCGATCCAAATTCATCCGTGTGGTCGGATTTGTCATTTGAAGAGTGGATTTACACCATCCTGGCCCTTGATCTTCTAGGGTTCCCCGGTCACTATCTGATGCTACGGATGCCTGATTAGGGCGATCTTGGAGTCGTTGAACTCCAATCGTCGCCCTGATCCCAACCATACGGTTGGATCTTCGATCCGAGGCCCCGATAAAATGTTTGCCCTGTCCAAGCACATAAAAGGGGATAATTAACCTCCATTTTATTTAAACTACTCTAAATGCAAGATGATGCATGTTATGCAATATTTATATCATGAAATGCAATCCTATGCTTAAGAACATGCATAAATAGACATCTTAAGTAGTGTAAATGTGTTTACATCAATAGGGGTCTCTCCCCTCCACAGTCCGTGCACCCTCGCCTGACTACCCTAGTTTTCCCAGTGGGCCTAACAAGTCAGTGTAGAGTAGCTAGCTAAACTCCAGGCCCCGTGGGGTGGCTAGCTCTCTCCCTACACTAGTAGCTCTCCCCGATACTGTGTACGAGAGGGCCAAGAAGTCGGTACAGAGTGGCCAATCCTAACCTCGGGTCCCAACCCAAGGGTGGCTAGCTCCGCTCTGCACGAAACAAGGGGACAGTCGCTCTCCTTGGTACTCCGTACTCAAAGGCTGGCTCACATCCCACTCACATTTCCAGATCCATTCCGTTTATTTCCAGGAGCTCTACTCCTAATTCCTCGTAGGGTTCATGCTCATATTCCTCATGCCATTCCATACCAGGTTTGATCATTTTTATTTCCATTCTCAGGTTATACACATGCAACTTTTATTTCTATCATTCACATTTCCATACTCAGGTTATACACAGGTAGCTCGTATTTCCAATCATTCACATTACCATTCTCAAATTATATACATGCAGCTCGTATTATGTCATTTAATGTATACGACAAGAAAGTTACATGCAACAGGTAACTAGAACAAGTACTTCATATTTCACAGGCAGCTATTATTCATTTACAAGCAGTTGTTATCATTTACAGGTAGTTGTTATCATTTCTATCTACTCATTCAAGACTGCAATTCATTCATCCAATACATACATTTCCAGTATTTCTCGTCCTAGGATTCATGCCATATCCTAGGTTCTAATCATTCATTCCACACATGCACTCATGTTTGTAATTAAATTAGGGGAAGCTACTCTACCAGTAAACCCAGGAGTATTGAGGGCTTGAATGGCAGGCTCACATGCCTCTACCAATAAACTCATGTTTGCTCGCGCCGCGCTCCTCGCCTACAGCTTCGGCTGCAGCAGCGTTGGGAAGGACCTCCCCTACGGACTCCTCCTCGCGCACATGTCGCTCCGGCCGTGCGCTCATCAGTGAGCTCCCACACGAGCTCGCGAGCTTGCTCTCCTCCTCTCCTCACGTCGCTCCTCCTCGACGTCGCCCGCGCACTCTCTCTCTCCTGCTGCCTCTCTCGCTGGAGTGGAGAAGAGGAGGGGAAGGGTTGGTGTGGGGAGAACGAGAGGGGAAGGGGGTCTTATATAAGGTTGGGGTTAGGGTTTGCTTGGAGGCGAGGGAAGAGAGAGAAGGAGGAAAAACGAGGGTGTATTGTCTGCGCGCAGCCCGTACGCAGACGCGAGCTCGTACCCAAAAATTTTGATTTCCAGATGTCTGGGAAGGTGTCCAGACGTTTGACCAGACGTCTGACCCACAGTCCAGACGTCTTAAAAGGCTCAAACAGCACGGGTTTTAACATCATAACAAACTTAAAGGAAGTTTCATCCCCGAAACTTGAGCTAGCTAGGGTGCGGAAAAAGAATAATATACGCATAACAAACTTAAAGAGGACCGAAACCGGTCCGAAAAGACCTACCCTCAAAAAGCTTCCGGTACCGCTCTCGCACCGCCGCCTCAGGCTCCCAGGTAGCCTCGTTGTACCTCTGGCTCCTCCACAAGACCTTCACCAAGGGTATCTGCTTCCGTCTCAAGCTCTAGATGGCTCTGTCTAGTATCTGTACAGGTCGCTCGGGGTAGGTCAGGTCGTCACCCACCTTGACACTCTCGTGGCTTAGTACGTGACTAGGATCGACGACGTACTTCTTGAGGTTGGACACGTGGAACACGTCTTGCACACCAGAAACCTGGGGAGGAAGGGCAAGCCTGTAAGCAACGGGTCCAACCCATTCCAAGACCTCAAGGGCCCCACAAACCTCGGCGCGAGCTTCCCTTTCCTCCCAAAACGCTGCAAGCCCTTCATGGGCGAAACGCGAAGGAAGACGTGATCCCCAACCTCGAACTGCACCTCTCTGCGCTTCTGATCGGCATAACTCTTCTGTTCGCTCTTGACAGTGCAAAGTCGTCTGTGTATCTACTCAACCACCTCCTGACTCTGCTGGATCAGCCTGGGGCCAACCTCCCACTTGGTCCCCACCTAAACCCAACTCAAGGGCGCAGTACACCTCCGTCCGTACAGAGCCTCGTATGGTGCCATGCCGATACTCGAATGATAGATGTTATTATATGAAAACTCTACCAGGGGCAAGTGCTCCTCCCAAGAGCCCCTCCAGTCTTGTACACAGGCACGCAAAAGGTCCTCAAGTGTTTGTATCGTGCGCTCTGACTGTCTGTCCGTCTGGGGGTGGTACGCTGTAGTGAACCTTAACCGTGTCCCCAAAGCCTGCTGAAACTCAGCCCAAAACTGGGACGTAAAACGGGTATCTTGTCGGATACAATCTTGCGTGGAACTCCGTGCAGACGTACCATGTCACGAATATACCTCTCTGCCAACTGTGCTGGTCCCAAGGTGACTCGGATCGGCAAGAAACGTGCCGTCTTCGTCAATCTGTCTACAATCACTCAGACTGCGTCGTGTCCTCACTGGGTAATGGGCAAGCCCACCACCAAGTCCATGGTGATGCTCTCCCACTTCCACTCTGGCACTGGAAGTGGGTGCAACGGCCCTGCAGGCCTCTGATGCTCGGCCTTCACCTGCTGGCACACTAAACACTACTGCATGAACTCACCTACATCCCGCTTCATCTCTCTCCACCAAAAATCACGTCTCAGATCATGATACATCTTCATGTTCCTGGGATGTATGGTGAACCTGGAACCGTGTGCCTCAGTCAAGAGCTCCCTCAACAACTCCTCATCCCTGGGAACGCACAAAGGTCCCCTCATAAGTAGCACATCGTCTGTAAAGGAGAAGTCTCCTGGGTCCCTTGACAGTACCATGTCTCGCAACGACTGCAGGTATGAATCTATCATCTGTCCTGTAATGATGCGGTCTATCAGCTCTGGTCTCGTCAGTCGTGTCACTGTCACTGATTCGCAATGCCCTTGTAACTCTATGGGTCACCAGCTGCCCAACTCCTCCATGAGTCTCCAACTCTATACCTGTAAACTGGCCAAGTGGGCGGACGCCTTCCGGCTCAAGGCGTCAGCCACCACATTGGCCTTCCCTGGATGGTAGGAGATACTACAGTCAAAGTCCTTCAGGAGCTCTAATCAACGTCTTTGTCTCATGTTAAGCTCATTCTGATCAAACAAGTACCTGAGGCTCTTATGATTCGTGAATATCTCAAAAATCTCATCGTATAGGTAGTGCCTCCAAGTCTTTAACGCGAAGACAACAGCTGCCAGCTCTAAGTCATGGGTAGGGTAGCTATGCTCATGGAGCTTCAGTTGCCGCGAAGTGTAAGCGACAACGTGACCCCACTGCATGAGCACACCCCCTAACCCCTGCAACGAAGCGTCTGTGTACACAACGAAACCGCCATTGCTGTTTGGGATGGTAAGCACAGGAGCTGAAGTCAGCCTCTTCTTCAACTCCTAAAAACACACCTCACAAGCGTCTGTCCAAGAAAAGGGCACGTCCTTCCGGGTCAACTATGTCTTAGGACGTGCAATCTGAGAGAAACCCCTGATAAACCGTCGGTAGTAGCTTGCCAGACCCAAGAAACTGCGAATCTCTGTCACTTTACGTGGTCTCTCCCACCTGAGCACTGCCTCAACCTTGGCTGGATCAACAGCTAAGCCATTCCCTGAAATCACATGACCTAAGAAGGTCACCTGCCTCAACCAGAACTCACACTTGCTGTATTTGGTATACAGCCTATGTCATCTCAACGTGTCTAGAACCATCCGCAAGTGCTGTCCGTGCTGCACCTGATCCCGTGAGTAAATGAGCACATCATCGATAAACACCACCACAAACTGATCCAGATACAGTCTGAACATCCGGTTCATCAAATCCATGAAAGTAGCGGGGGCATTGGTCAGTCCAAACGGCATGACCAAAAACTCGTAGTGTCTGTACCGGGTGCGGAAAGCTATCTTGGAGACGTTGGTCTCCCTGATCCTCAACTAGTGGTAGCCAGATCTCAAATCTATCTTGGAGAAAATCGTGGCACCTTGCAACTGATCAAACAAGTCATCAATCATCGGTAGCGGATACCTGTTCTTAATGGTGACCCTATTCAGCTGTCTGTAGTCCACACAAAGGCGTAGGGTACCACCCTTCTTCTTCACAAATAACACCAGGGCTCCCCACGGAGATGCACTGGGCCTTACAAAGCCCTTTTCCAAAAGGTCCTGCAACTGCGACTTGAGTTCTCGCAGTTCAAGCGGTGCCATCCTGTAAGGTGCTGTAGAAATGGGGCCGGTCCCCGGTACCAGTGAGATCTCGAACTTGATCTTACGCTCAGGCGGTAGTTCTGGTAGCTCCTCTAGAAACTCGTTGGGGTACTCTCTGACTACCAGGATGCTCTGAAAGTCAGCCACGGTGCTAGGCTCTGCCACTACACAAGCCAGAAAGCCCTCACACCCCTGGCCCAAAAGTCTCGCCACCCGAAGTGTAGAAATGCACCTGAAGCCTCCGTCCAATGGCTGTCCGTGGAACTCAAAAGAAGGCATCTCCGGTATGGAAAAGACGATCTTCCTCTCGAAACAGTCCACTAAAGCGTGGTAAGCGGACAACCAGTTCATCCCCATAGTTACGCCAAAGTCCTTCATCGGTATTACAATCAGGTCAACGGGGAGGCTGTGTCCCCCAACACTGACCTCACAGTCTGTGTAAACCTCCTCAGCTACAAACAGTTGACCACCCAGACCTCTAATCACAAAATGATCCTCTAACAACACATAGTCCTATCCCAAACTGACAGCAAAAGTAGCAGCAACAAATGAGTGCGTGGCGCCGGAATCAAAAAGTGTGTAAACTAATCTGCCGAAAACTGTAACCATACCTGCCACCACTGAACCTGAAGCTCTGGCATCTCTGTGTGTTAGGGCGTTGATATGCCCCTCAGCTCTCGGTGCGGACGAAGCAGCCACACTCTGCGTCAGACGGGTAGTCGCTAGTCGCTACCCTCCCCGCAACTGCTGACCTCCCCCACGCACCTGGGAACCATGGCCTCCTGCTTGTCCTCCAGCTCTTGGTGCAGGGAGCAACTGCTGACCTCCAGCCCTAGACGGGCAGTCCCTCCTGATGTGGCCCGACTGGCCACACTGGTAGCAAAGTGGAACTTGACTCCTGCCCTCGGTAGGTCCTTGCTGATGGCTGAGCGGGGGTCCAGTGCTGGCAGCTTGCCCCTGTCGGGGGCCCCCAAAGACCACTAATGGCCCCGCAAAGCGTGACGACTCTCCTGCAGGCGTCGCGTGCCTCCTCTCTCTCCGACCCTATGAGTAGTCTGGCTGGTAGGGCCTCTTCCGTCCACTGTCAGTGTCACGTGCGGTCGGATTGGTCTCCTCATATGTCATAGCTGCCTCCACCACTCTCGAGAACGTGGGCAGCTTCAGGGGTTTGACATACCCCCGAATAGCAGGCCGGAGCCCCTTGGTGAACCTCCACAGGAGCTCCTCCTCAGTAGCCACAGCTGTCGCGGTGAAACGAGACAGCTCCAGAAAACGCATACGATACGCGCTGACAGTCATCGTCTCCTGGCGGAGAGTGTGGAACTCCCGCCTCCTCTGATCCTGCCACATCTACAGGAAATACTGCTCGCAGAAGAGGGTTACAAACTGGTCCCACGTCGGCTCTGCCCTCTCCTGACCTCTGACCACCCTCCACCACCTGTGTGCCACGCTCTCCAGCTGGTATGTGGCAAAGGCCACGCGGCACTCCACAGGGGGGTAAAGGGTGTTGAACACTTTCTCGATCTGCTCTAACCAGTCCTTCGTCTCAGTCGGGTCCTCATCCCCCTTGAAGGAGGGGGGCTTCAGCTTCTGGAACTGTTCGAAAAGCTCGTAATGTCGCTGAAGTGGGGAAGCGAGCACGCCTCCAGGCAGGGAAGGCTCATGCTCAGAATTGTTAGAGTGCGGTGGGGGCGGTGGTGGACCACCCCCTCTCCCACGTCCAGCGCTGCGTCTATCTCGTGGTCCCACGGAGGACTCCCCCTCCACGTCCCCAGGGAGAGGTGCTCGTGGAGGCGGGTGGAGCTCCTCTCGTACAATCTCCCGTATCAACTGGGTGAGATCCTGGGCCTAAACGCCTGGAAGAAGTGGCTGGTCCACTGAAACATCTGGCTCAACACGTCCGCCCCTCCGACCCCTTCCACGGCCGCGTCCGCGGCCCGCCTCAATTGCTCCACATCGAAGCATCTCCTGCGAGGAGACGCGAACAACAGAACAAGAAGACGTCAATTCTAACGGACATTCAGCAAAAGAACCTCAGAATAGATGTCAAAAGGTACGTTGTGGTGGTTACTCTAGTTACAAGCATGTGAATTGGTTATTCTCAAGCTAGTTGGTTCACTTCTTGGGACGACTTTGCTTTGATACCATCTTGTTACGACCCAGTTCCCGAATTCCTACAGGACATAAGACCGGACCAACTCAACTAATCCCAAAACCCAGTCATTTAACATGAAAGTAACCAAAAAGCAAGAAAGTAAACCACATTCACTATGCTAAGCAACTAACAGTAAAAAGTACAGCAGTAAAGATGTAAACTGCTACAGTACATATCACCACCACAACAGTAGAAAGTAACAAAGTATAGGAATATAAAGTACGGAACATAAAAGTACAAAACGTAAACGTATAAGAGTTTACTCACGACTACAAATGAGTACAACAAAAGAGCTATAACTACTGGGCTCTACTAGGCCCAGCACCCTCTGCAGCCGTAGGCTCCGGTTGCTCAACACCTGGACCTGAAAATGGTTATGAGTACATAAAGTCAGAGAACGCTGAGTAGAATGGCAACCAACTAACTAAAGCAGTAAAAGTGGACAGGTAGCTGTTGTTTTCTAATTTCATTATTTCACAATTTATTCCTTTTCACCCATTGGTTTATTTGTCAGATCTCTTTCTTGATCTCGAATGTTCTTCGTGGGAACGATCTTGATTGCAATCTTTTCCGAAGAGTAGAACGCATACGTGGTGCTCTCTTGGCCGGGAGAGTCCCCCGTGGTGATCCTATACCCAGTCAACCACCCCAAGGTCACGGACAGACGTAACGGTGACTACGGCACGTGCGATAAGTGCACTGGTAGCTACCCTGCACTGGCATGTGGTCAGTCATTTCCGCTAATGGGTGCGCCCAAAGTACAGTACGGAATAGTATAGGGCCTAGCCCTCTCAGTAATAGGGGTCTAGCCCCTCTCAGTAACCAAATAGGGGTCTCGCCCCTTCACAGTCCGCGCACCATCGCCTGACTACCCTAGTTTGCCCAGTGGGCCTAACAAGTCGGTGTAGGGCAGCTAGCTTAACCCCGGGCCCCGTAGGGTGGCTAGCTCTGTCCCTACACTAGTAGCTCTCCCCGGTACTGTGTACGCGAGGGCCAAGAAGTCGGTACAGAGTGGCTAATCCTAACCTCGGGTCCCAACCCAAGGGTGGCTAGCTCCGCTCTACACGAAACAGGGGGACAGTCGCTCTCCTTGGTACTCCATACTCAAGGGCCAGCTCACTTCCCACTCACATCTCCAGATCCATTCCGTTTATTTCCAGGAGCTCTACTCCTAATTCCTCGTAGGGTTCATGATCATATTCCTCATGCCATTCCATACCAGGTTTCATCATTTTTATTTCCATTCTCAGGTCATACACATGCAACTTTTATTTCTATCGTTCACATTTCCATACTCAGGTTATACACAGGTAGCTCGTATTTCCAATCATTCACATTACCATTCAAAATTATATACATGCAGCTCGTATTATGTCATTTAACGTATACGACAGGAAAGTTACATGAAACAGGTAACTAGCACAAGTACTTCATATTTCACAGGCAGCTGTTATTCATTTACAGGTAGTTGTTATCATTTACAGGCAGTTGTTATCATTTCTATCTACTCATTCAAGACTGCAATTCATTCATTCAATACATACATTTCCAGTATTTCTTGTCCTAGGATTCATGCCATATCCTAAGTTCTAATCATTCATTCCACACATGCACTCATGTTTGTAATTAAATTAGGGGAAGCCACTCTACCAGTAAACCCAGGAGTATTGGGGGCTTGAACAACAGGCTCACATGCCTCAGCAAGTCCCAAACCCGCAACGGAACGAAGTCCTATAACAAGGAACAATCACAAGGAAACTATCAGAATAGTATAGAAAACCTTCTATCAAGTAGAGGAACTCACAAGGAATACATCGGTATCTTATTTGTGGAAAACGAATCTCAAACAGACCCTAAACGGGTCAAAAATAAGGTTTCTTACTCAAATCAGACGTTTGTAACAACTTCTAGACGTCTTAAAAGTGTCCAGTATCATACCTCAGCTCTGCGCCAAACCTCAGACGTCTAAGAACTCTTCTGGACCGTCTAGACC
This sequence comes from Thalassia testudinum, assembly GCA_037157565.1. Lineage (NCBI taxonomy): Eukaryota > Viridiplantae > Streptophyta > Magnoliopsida > Alismatales > Hydrocharitaceae > Thalassia > Thalassia testudinum. Next base: position 44,657,596 of record JAZHRO010000059.1, read on the forward strand.
CTGCTCCAGACGTCCGACCACCTCTCCGGACGTCTGTAAGTGCTTCCAGTCGTCTGGTAAGCTCCCCAGACGTTTGAAATGCGTGGGAGGGCATGTCCCGCACCTTCCCGATGGGAATCTTACACGCAGACACCCAATCTTCTCAAAATGGGCATGCAAAGTGGTAGCAGCGGAGCGGCCTACATGGCCGTATCCGCAAAGAGAACGTACCTTCGCTAAGCCCTCTCCTCAGACGTCTGGAACCGCCTCCAGACGTCCGCACCGTCGTCTGAACGTCGCTACAGACGTTTGATTCTGGGAAAAACCTAGAACTAGAACTCGCTTCCGGTCCCTCATGCCGCGCGTGGCCGCGCCGTGCCCCTCCTCGCCTGTAGCTCCGGCTACAGCAGCGTCAGGAAGGACCTCCTCGACGCACTCCTCCTCCTTGCACACGTGCCACTACGGCCGTGCGCTCACCGGTGAGCTCTCACGCAAGCTTGCTCTCCTCTCCTCACGCTGCTCCTCCTCGACGCCACCCGTGCGCTCTCTCACTCGCGCTACCTCTCTTGTTAGGGTGGAGAAGAAGAGGGGAAGGGCTGGTGTAGGGAGAACGAGGGGGGAAGGGGGTCTTATATAAGGTCGGGGTTAGGGTTTGCTTGGAGGCAAGGGAAGAGAGAGGAGGAAAAATGAAGGGGTACTGTCTGCACGCAGCCCGCACGCAGATGCGAGCTCATACCTAAGAATTTTGATTTCCAGACGTCTGGGAAGGTGTCCAGACGTCTGACCAGATATCTGACCCACAGTTCAGACGTTTTAAAAGGCTCAAACAACACGGGTCTTAATAGAAAGCAATATATTAAATCTTTGAGCACAATCTTTCCTCATGCATTATGACATGATAGTACTTTATATCTACATTTAACAAGTTCGGTAAACATACATGATTTTTCTAATGTTACATATACATATAAGACTTGTTGGAATGGACTGAATTGCACCTTCTTTTAGTGTAGAAAGAAGTTTTCAAGTAAATTTTTGTTAATTTTTAAGCAAAAAAATACATAGAAAGGAAAATTGACAACACTAATATGTAGCTTTTTATTTTACAAATAATAAATATTTAAAAAATATATCAATGACCTAACTTAATAATTAGAAGCCACCACTCATAGTTTTTAAGTTGACTCTAGAAAGAAAAAGTAAAAAATACCAGTATAAAGTTCTAGAAGATAAATAATAATGAAAATAATACATAACCCCACCTCTTATATTTTATAACCAATATCATCGATTTTTGAAACCCCAAGTAATATTTTGCTTTACCTTCCTTTGCATTACAAATCAAAAAGTTAAATTAAATTCTTTTATGAGTAAACAAAAATTAGTTTTCTTGACTTTTTTTGATTTGTCAACATATTCTCTACTGAAAAAAATATGGAAAAAATAAATAAATGCATGTAAATCAATATGGCAAATTTTTCGAAGATGCACTTGCGAAAGGTCTTCTGAAGCATGTGCATTCTCAATATAATAAAAAAGTATGGATGCAAAAATGGAAGAAATGATTTTCCAGGTATTGTGACCTTTAGATTTTATAAAAGATCTTGTTTGATATTTCCCAAATGAAGAATCATAACAATTTTGAAAAAAAAAGCCACTAGGAGGGAGACTTCCTCCCATTAGTTCTGTGCAAAACAAGCATGCACGTGTGCACGCATGAGTGAGAGAGTGACCGATGGGTGTCACTATTGCGAAAGGAGGAAAAGGCACCTTATATTAGCGTATGCAATATAAAGTAGATTTGCCACACAAAAATTACATTGAAAAGGAAATTAGTTTTCTAATACAATGTCCGCCAGTTTCTTTTTGATATTGTCCCAAGCAGATCATGGTTTTAGCCTTTTGTTAGTTGGATTAGATTATGTTTGAGTTAGATTAGATGAATCAGGGAAGTTTCGACTTTGAGAAGGCCAAATTGGGTAATGGATTTAACTAAAAGATCTCACTCAATCCAATTCATATGCTCCTCTCATAAGATAAAGGATAACCATAAAAGAGTTTCTGGAGCAACATCCGCAACATCCAATGATCATGTATATTTATTGAATTTTCTTCTTTCCAATTTATTTATTCATACCTTTTACATTTGATGGTTAGCATGGATTAGAGAGATGGCGCACGTTAGCCCAAGTGATTTGTCAACTTTTTCTTTATGTGTGATAAATTTTAGAAAAAAATCATTTTCGTTTCAGTTTACTTTTTCTCCTAGGTAAGATACGCGTTCTTCGTTCTCAATTAAATTTGCACGGTAGAAAAGAAAAGCCAGGTAATCATAATACTTCCACGGGAGAGCATAGGTAAATGCTTATTATGATAATTAAGTTAAAATGTATAAAAATATATAATATGATGTATTTTGTAATACATAAACGTGGTGAACATCATTTTAATTATATAATTAATATTTAATATAAAAAAATAAAAAATTAATGTAAATCTTACTTCGTAGTTGAATTCACCTCATCTAAAAATAAATTACCATAATTCCGTGAGTTTGTTGACAAAAGGTGATTTTCATATTAGTGTAGAATGTTTCTAAAGTGCATCTTATGATTTACATCGACATAAGATGATTTTAAAGTATATTTTTTGATTTTATATTTATATAAAATATTTTAAAGATAATTTTGATAGTTTTACATCAATGAAAAATGATTGTATTTTTTGTTTAGAAGTGATGATAATATTTTTGAGTGGTGGTAGGTCTCATCACATAATAATATTTATGTTATTTTGTGGACACGAGTATCGAAACATTCGTTGCTTGTAATGTACGGTTAGAATCAACTGATTATAAATCAGAATCAACCGGTTGAAAATTAAGCAGACCAAAATGCATTGGTTGGACATAATTTTTAATTAGTTAAAAATCAAAATACAACAATTCAAAATTAAAACACACTGATTTAAAATAAAAATACATCAATGTGTTTTAACTCTCTATTGATGGTAAAGGATTTTTCACTTGGAATGTAATTTTCACCTATAAGAAATGATTTTTCACTTAAAAAGTAACTTTTCATCTATAAAAATGATTTTCACTAATACAAAATTAAAATACATTATTTGAAATCACCATTTACAATTTGTGTTGCAAGAGATATTACAATATTATATATTTGTTCACTTTTTAACTTACTTTTTTTACGTAAAAAAAATATATATGATGTGATATTTACATCTAAATTTAATATTTTGATATTTACCTTTTTACACTTTTATAATAATGCAAATAAAAAAATAAAAATTGAATAGCACCGAAACTAATGTCTACCGTGCTGCCTCCACGGCTAATAATATATATAAAAATAGGAATTTTATTTACTTAATCAGGCACGTGCATGTTAGGAAGGTAATTAACGTGCTGACCTTTGAACTCTCAAGCATTGTGAAGAGGTTTCTTACGAAGTAGTCATGAATAATATACGCCAGGAGGAAATGACCAAATTTGAGGAAATATTGTTCATCACCATAGTCGATGATTTATTTTTTCTCCATCATCTTAATCGAATTGATCTAAAAGTGACATTGGGCATAAATGGGTTGGGGGGGCGGTGTTTGCAGTTTGAAGAATTTCTTTTATCCATCGTTATTAATAAAATATATACGTACAATTGCTTTTCCACCGACAGTATTGAGGTGCAAATGTTTTTTTTGAATAAAGGAGAGCGCGTGTGATGTCTCAGTGAAAGTGGAAAAAGGAGTTGAGTAATAACGTGTGATGTCCCTTTAGTCCACTTCGGGCATGAGCTTCGGCTAACGTTCACGATGCCGCGTAAAGTACTACTTTTCAATAATCATTGCAATTTACTCCAACTATATTACATCTTCCCTTCATATTCTTTTATAAACACGTCTTTCGTATTCTAAATTTTTTATATGGTTCCCACACGGATTTAACTATTCTCTACCATGAGCTTATTTAAGACGTTTCATAGCTTTTTTTTTTTTTGCAAGATATTCACGATTTTATGTATATAAAGGTGATAGCCGTAGAGAGTACCGTAGAAACTGCATACATGTATGTTGCTAATTTCATAAAAATAAAAAAACAATCGGCACTGAGTAACATGAAGCTAAAGGCATCATCACGTAGAGGCACTTTTTTATTTTTACGTAAAACTTGAAGTTAAAAGGTTGGGTAGCTATTGAGTTGGGCCAACTTGGGATTATTAGCCTAAAGGTCACTTTTAATGGCTAAAACCTGACTTGAGCTTGAAATTTATATTGTATAGGTTAGGGTCTTGAGTCCATGATCTTTTTTCTTTTTTTGGCTAATCAAGTTGGGTCGTGATCCTAAAAGGCTTGAGTTGGACCAATTACAAGTATTTTTATATACATTTATATATATTCTTTCTTGTTCCAGATCACAACGTAAGTGAGACCTAGTGCCAATTAGATAGTCTTTGCCCCACCTCTGCCTCTTTATCTTCCACCTTTCACCTCCCTCCACACTCGATGGCTGCAAGAGTTCCTACTTGAGTGGCTACCCTTGTTCAATGGTGCTCGAGTAGTTACGGTACTTATGTGACTAGGCTCACTAGGTTGCTATGGTGGACCTCGCTCATGTAGATGTTCTACTCTTACTTGAGTGGATACATTCCCTTGAGCTATCGTTTAAGTGGTTTTGCTCCCTTGGGCCTTTGTTCCAATGGTTGCCCTCACTCAATGGCTACCCCTGCTTGGTGGGCTTGGTTCTCAAGTTAGGCACTTTGTTGGAAGCTCTCTTAGGTCTAGTGTGGGCTAGTTCAACGCTTAAGCATTCTTTGATCTTCATTGTGCTCGATGGTGAAGTACCCTTTAATGTATTGCTGCACTTAGAGGTAGGCAACAATGTTGGGCTTGAAGCCCTTCCCCAAGTCCCCACTCTTACACGATTGCAGGCTTTGCTCCATCTATTTACAACCTTTATCTCAACTGCAAGGAGGGATCCACCATTTGCTCATCATTGTCTATGGATTGTACCTTCTCCTCGACATTTCTGGTCGTTGGGCTTCTCTTTTGCCTTTGCCTTAGTAGCACCATTGTTGCCTATACATTCATTCTATCCCTTGGTTGATCCATTCCGCCTCACGTGATTATTTCTTCCATATCAAAGCAAATCCAAACATCTTGAGCAGATCAATATCTATTTCTCTTTGGCTTGACCCAAGTTGTATTGGACCTATTGGTAGAAGATGATCTTTATCCTACATGATTTCAACCCCTATCAACCTAACTTCATGAGTTGAATTACTTTTTATTAGTGATTTGCTACATAAGGTAGAAGCATTGGTGGGGGGAAGTTGGTTTCAATTATATTGGCTATTGGGGGAATTTGGCATGGTATGTGGTGTCACCTATGAAGTTTACCTAGACCATAAGGATTGGACTTGATCTTTGTGATGAAAGGGGCTATGTAAGAGTTTACATATCAAGGTTAGAAAGTTAGATTGGGAGATTGAGTTGAAGGTCTAAGGTCCAAAATATTCAAGTTTTACCTACCACAATTGCAACCACCTCTCCTATTATGCTTTATTATAAAGCCACACTAGAAACCACAGTCATTATGATTAAGACTAGTCCCAACTCCTTATGTTGGTTTTCTCATTCTGCAAAGGTTGCCAACATTTTTTCGTTGGTGCAACAAATCATATCTAAACATGAGACTTCTTTTAGAGTCGAATGTATAATGAGTTTTCTTTTGTCTCTTGTGCACCTTGCATTTCTTTTTTCTTTGTTTTGTCTCTATTTTGTTCCCTCATTTGAGGCATATATAGAGTCCCCTAATAGATGTGTTGTCCGCCTTACTGGAGGACTACAATGTTCATTTTTTTTCTCTCTTGCACCCTAAGGGTTGCATCTTGATATATTTCGATTTTTCCTTGTTCTAAGGAATGGAAACAAACACCTTATCACTTCAGGTCCTTTTTAGATGAGGTTTAGTATTTGCTCTTAAGTAAAAGTTACGAAAGGGTAAGCCATAGAGATAGTGGTATATATAAGCGATGGGTTAGTGGGTGATAGATGTGATAGATTAATTGATATGGTGTAAAGTTATATGTTGACATGATTTAAATATAGAGAGAGAATTGTAATTTAGTTGTTTTATATTTAATATTAGGTTGTTTTTTATTATCACTTTGTTGGAGAGTGAAATAAGTAAGGTTAGATGTGATAGGAGAGTTAATATCTAAGAATTGAATTGATATTTTTGTAAATTCTTTCTACATACACCATGTTATTATTTATGTACTATTTATACGCTATTATTACGTGTACTTAACTTAAGAAGTTAACTCTAAATCAAGTGAAGCTTTAAAAATTTATACATAAAACAATCGATATTATTAATTATCCGTTAAAGTGCAACTCAACTAGTATTCGAATTAGAATCCAACCCTACGTTACTTTAAAGTGTTTGATATTGTGAGACCGTCAAAACTTTTTTTAATTCACTTGGGGAGGATTCTAGGCCATATAAAAAAAGAAAAAAATAAAAAAAAAATCCAAAGTTGGCAAGAGCCGGGAACACGTGGAGATGAACACGCCATGTGGAGATAGAACACATGGTGGTTCTCCACCACACTAAGAATGGTAGCAGCAATATCAGCTTCATCAAACCAACCGATCAGCAGCCCCCGAGACGCGTTAAGAGTCAAAGACGGGGGACACGACGGGAGGTCATCCCGCCCGATGGCGAATGTTGCTGGTCACATGCAAAACAAAAAAGCCCCGTCAAAATCTAAATTAAGGGTCGACCACAAAACCAGTCAAAACCTTCCATTCCCACCACCATCACTGCCCAGCTCCCACACGCACCTCCACCTCCACCTCCACCTCTCCTCTCCCCTGCGCTATGGTCTCTTCCTCCTCCTCCACCTCGAACCATACCTCCGACCCCCAGCAGCACGCGAGCAGCAACAGCCCGAGCCACGTGGGTCTCTCCCTGACTCGGCGGCTCAACTCGTTCAAGAGGGGCCAAGACGTCGAGCTCCAGATCCCAAACTCCCCGCGGACCCCCCGTCGAGACCGCATAGCGGGGAGGAAGTCGACCCCTGTCGCCTCCCCGCGGGACCCACATGGGAGGGGCCCCCGTGTCCTCCTCATGCTCCTCGGTCTCTGCTTCGTGCTCGCCGTCCTTATGATCTACGCCGCCGCCAAGCGGTTGGCCTCTGAGGTATTTCTTTTCACTCTGTTTTTTTATTTATGACGAGCCGGGTGGCAGCAAGCCATTAAAAATTTATATCTTGCGTAATTATATCCCTCGTCCCAAACTAAGCCTTGGCCTTTGGTGTACTCCTTTGATGCTACGGACCATGATAGGGGTATATAGCGTTGTACACAGACTCACGGAAAATATGACATCATTCGACACCATCCGATATGTGCATGAAGCATTTTCCTAATAGTTATCCTTTGAAAAATTTGCCTTTTTGCCCTTTTTTCTTTCTTGGTAGTGAGGGAAAAAGAATGCCAAAATGCAAGATTTGAAAAGTTGGGAGCTCCGGATGCTCTGCGCTTGGTAGTTCCGGGTGATGTAGCTACAGTTTGAGAGTAGCCTTTTTCTACTGTTTTTCACTTGCATTCTTTACTTGTTCTAAGCTGTTAAAGCCTTGCATGGCTAATTATGGTGGCTTTCTTTCATCGTCACTGTTGAGTCCAGTCATCCTTTAATTTTAATTCCTTTGTTTCTCGTGGCTATGGTCCCCTGATGGCTTTGCTAAAAAACTTTCTAGATGAATGAAAACAATATTCTGAGCTTTGCTCTAAAAATGTGGAGACCGGAAGTGATGTATGCGAGATTTATATCCATACCATCGTGAAAATGGTGGTAGATCATCATGAATAATCGTTGTATGGTTACATTGACAGAGTCTTTAGAATAGTTACGTGGTCTTGTTAATCTAAATATATAAAGGAGCCATGTCTTGCTGGTTTAATTGCACTTTTTCTATCCATCTCCTTTAACATTTGAATAGTTTGAACTATGTGATGAAGTTTCTGATGGTTGACTGCCAATACTTAGTGTTGAAATTCGAAAAAGCAAATGTTTATTGTTGCATTATATTCTTATACAACTAGGATGTACATGGCACTTCCCACGTTCTCCAGACAGTGGGGGTTGGATATGATGGTGAACTAACTCTGAAGAGTGAATCTTCCAGCACACCCAGAAAATTGGGGAGTGTGCCTGAGGCAAGTTGCTTCCTGTATCACCCAATTCATATTTTCTTCTTTGGTAGCTGGATTTTAAATCTTGATTCTAACGTGCAAACTTGGTGTTCTCTCAGTACTCCAGTATCTGGAGAAGTCCAGACAGTGGAAATTTCATGCAATGCATTGACCAATCAAAGCATCACAGAAGTAGGTAGAAGCGTGTGTGCAGTTGTCTCTGTTTGCATATTACTTGCGATAGAAGCTAAGAACGGGTTCCTGTTTCCTTTGCAGAACAGAATGAGAAGACGAATGGATATCTGTTGGTTAATGCTAACGGTGGATTGAATCAAATGAGATTTGGGGTCTGATAAAATTCAGCTGACCTTGGTTTATGAAATGTATTTATAAAGCATTCTAATGATCCATCCTCAAAATTTCAGATTTGTGACATGGTGGCTATAGCCAAGATCATGAAGGCAACACTTGTCTTGCCTTCTCTTGATCATACTTCTTACTGGGCAGATGCAAGGTTGCTTTCATATCTGTTTGACTTCAGCTATTGGTCTTTATCCCTTCAGCTTATAAGTTCTCATTGAAACTGATAACTGACTTGCCTTTACCTGAAGTGGCTTCAAGGATCTCTTTGATTGGAAACATTTTATCGATACATTGAAAGACGATGTGCACATCGTTGAGACATTGCCAAGTGAATTTTTAGAAATTGAATCTTTTAAAAAAGCACCCATATCATGGTCAAAGGTTAGGGATATTTCATTAGGCAAACAATCGATTCTTTATCATTATTTAAAAAATTTTACTTGATTTCCGGCTAATGGTTTTGATTGCAGGTCAATTATTACAAAAGAGATGTGCTGCCACTTCTCCAAAAGCACAAAGTTCTCTATTTCACACACAGCGACTCACGTTTAGCCAATAATGGCCTTCCAAGGTCAATTCAGAAGCTGAGATGCTTTGTAAACTACAAAGCATTGAAATATTCCCCTGCAATTGAAGAATATGGTGCTACTCTAATCTCTAGAATGCGCCAGGATGGAAATCCTTATCTTGCTCTTCATCTTAGGTGAGATAGACTATGTTTCTTGAAATTCTGTTCCGATATTAGAATGCTTATGCTTGATTTGAACTTTAATGCCCAAAACTTTTTTATTTTGAGTCTTTTTCAAGGAAAACAAACTTATGATTTTGAGGCTAGTTTTGAATGGTGAACCATCATCTTGGCCAGTAGTCAATACCCTTAGTGATTGTACAATTACCAGGCAAGTAGGAATGCAATTGATAAAATATAGATGCTACCATATTTACATTTGTTTTCTTTTCATGAATCAGATGATTCTTGAAATGAAAATTTCATCGCATCCTGCAAAAAAGTATTATTGTATGTCTATCTATCTGTCTGTCTACCTGTGCATGCGTAATGCACATGTATATATAGACATAAGTATACATAAGCATGTATTGGAGCATGTATAATTTATAATAATGTCAGGAAAGCATGTTAGATTATTAAAGATCATAATATTGTTGTAAACATATCTAATAGTTGTAACTCTGGATGAAACATTTCTAAATGAGGCTTAAAATGTAAATCTTATCGGATCGAGAACATAAATGTTGGTGTGTATATGTATCTTAAACAACTGAGGATATAGATAATTTAAGAATGTTAATAGTCATATCTTTAATTCAATATCTTTTTTGCATACAAAAAATTATCATCTGTGTCTGCTTAAATGCGGAAGCAGATACGATTTGGATGATGGAAATCCTTTTGCAACCTAAATGTCGGGTTAATAGAGGGGAGTTGCATTTCTGTACACATGCACGCAGGTATATTATGCTTTAATTCACAAAAAATTATTCTATCTAGTTTGAGACAGGTACTAATAATGACTTTCACCTTCGACTGGATAATAATTGAAATGCCACCCTCCTCCAATAGCTCCTCCAGCATCTTATCATCACTTGAACCGTCCAAATGCAGAGGTTGTTAGATCCAGTGAGATTGTGTTTCATTGTGCCTTGATACTGAGATCAACCTCAGATCATTTCCAGCAGCAATGAGAAATTAAATGGATGAGCAATTTGGATCCCAAGGATATTTTGCAGGTGCAAGCTATTAGGCTACTTGGCTGTTGGCATGTTGCTGGCTGCAAGTTAAATGTAATCATAGTAGTAAGGAGATATCTGGCTGTGGTCGACTACAAGTTAAATGTAAGCAAAGCAGGGAGGATGTTGTGAATCTATCAGAGCATGCAAGGATGCTGTGCCTACTGAAGTTACATTTTGTTGACTGTCTGTCAATACCGGTGTTCAGTACCGAGCAGGAAAGGCTGGTTCTTCCATTTGAGGGTGCTTTGAATGAAATGATAGAATATGTGGTTGAACCACTTGTCCAACAATTTTCCATGTCTTACTGGTTGGATTGGTACAAGCAGAGACAAAGATTGACCAGACTTTAAACTATTATTTTTTATTTCTCATGCATGACACTGGGACGCTGGAATGTCTCATCCCTTCAACTCTCCCACCCCCTTATAGTGATGCACAAAAATTCTTTTACCCATTCACAAAATAAGTCTCAACCATCCTTCATGAAGATCAAAATCATTCCTCCGCCTCGTACACTTCTGAATGGGGAGTGTTGAGGAAAGGAATTCACTTCAATATTATTATGGTGGGGGTACTATATATAGAGGGGCCTAACTAGGAATAGAATATATAAGGAAAGAAATAAATTTGTAACACCTTCTCTCTAGTTAGAGCTTACATATCATACATGCTCAGTTTGGATACAATAAATTTCAAAGGATGATTATCACGGCCCATTCTCGGCTCCTTATAGAATCTGAGAGTGGATCATCTCGACGAACCCCAAGATCTAGTCGTTCAGTGAGAAATAACCAAATATACATTCATTTCACAGCCACACAAGTAATGTAACTAAGCAGCAAAAATAAAAGCTGACAGTAAAGCAAGAGAACAACGATTACAATAAGTTTACAGGCTATCATAATAGGACTAGTACAGTATGATCGAAATATAATTGAAATAACATGAACTACAGAAACTCACTACAATACCAGCAGAAGGAAACTACGACGGGGCTCAACTAGGTCAAGCGTCCTCAGCAGCCGGTGGCTCTGGTTGCTCAAATCCTTGCCCTGTATAAGGTTATAACATCTAGAGTTAGCTAACGCTGAGTAGAGCGGTGGTTACGCATGTTATGTTACTTAACAAGCATCTTAAAAATATCATCTTCCTGTTCCAGTTATCTTATTATGTGTTGATGATCTGAGTATCCTAATCTGGTTCCATTACATTTCTCAATCTTCCTGTTCCCTAAGGGAACGATTTTGCTTGTAGTTTTCCCGCGATGCAGAATGTATATGTGGCACTCTCCTGGCCGGGAGAGTCCCCCGTGGTAGTCCTACACCCGATCTACTACCCTGAGGTCATGTCGCGACGTAGCGGTGACTACGGCACATGTGATAAGCGCATAAGTAGCTACCCCGTACTGGCACGTGGTCAGTCGTTTCCGCTAGCGGGTATGCCTAAACGTACAACACGAAACAACATAGTGCCTTGCCCTCTCAGAACAGGGGTCTCGTCCTTCACAGTCTGCGTACCCTCGTCCGACTATCCCGGTTTGCCCATTGGGCCTAACAAGAGTCGGTGTAGGGTGATCAGTCCTACCCAGGCCCCCTTGAGCGGCTAGATCCCCCCTACACTAAGTAGGTCTCCTCGGTACTATGTACGCGAGAGCCATGAGTCGACGTAGAGTGGCCAAACCCACCCCGGGTCTTCACCCAAGGGGCGGCAGGCTCTTCTTTACTAAAAAGGGATAGTTGCTCTCTTTAGTACTACGTACACGAATGTCAGCTCACCTCCCTAAAACAAGTCCAAATAGCCGCCCATGGCGACGTGTTCTAGAACCATCCGGTTCTCCGTACTACAGTATTTTTGTCCGTTCTGCATTCCCCGTGGGGTTCGTACATGAATTTTTTTCTTATTCCGTATCTGGTTTGTTATATACAGAACATGCATCTCAGTTTCCACAGTACGAGCCCATTTTTCTATTCATAACGTAGTTCATTTCAGGTAGTACATGCATCTTATAATTTACATGCATCTTCTCTAGCCCTAGTGTTCATGTCACAACCTACGATTTAATCGATTAGATGTATTCTAAAGCATGCGCTTCTTCTTCCTAGGGTTCAGTTTACATCCTAGGTTCAACTAATTTTTATGCATGTACTTTATTAATTAGGGAGAAACCACTCTACCAGGGAAACCGGGTGGAATGGGGGCTCGTACAGTAGCTCCCGATGTTTTCGCAGGTCCCGTATACTCGACGGACGGGCAACCTGTGACAGGGATCGACAAGTCAAAAGTGTCCGAAAAGACACGAACAAAGTACCATTACATAGAGAAACTCTCACGGAAACCAGAGACGTTTCATTTGCGGAAAACTGACATCGTTTGGGCCCTGAACGGCCCCAAAAACACCACCCTGATCAAAATCAAACGTCTGGGAAGAGTCCCAGACGTCTTAAACGTACTTAGGGACTGACCTTGCTCGGGACGCCTTTCTCGGACGTTTAGGACTCGGTGCAGACGCCTGAGAGTGTCTTCAGTCGTCTGGAAACACGTTCGAACGTCTGAAACTACCTCGGTCTTCACGCCAGTGCGCTTCCCAACTTCTGACGCACGCACATGTATGGTCATAACTTTGCAGGAAAAATAAATCGAAAACAATGCACTATCAGACATCTGGAACTTCCTTAGGACGTCTGACAAGACGTTTGGTGTATTTCGTAGACGTTTGATTTTGTGGAAAAATGATTCTGCAGAACTGTTGGCGAGTTCTTTTCCGCGTGCTATTGTAACTGCAGCAGCCCTTGCTACCGCGGCAGCGGCAGCGGCAGCAGCAGCTCTCGCCTCCTGCACACGTCCCTCTGGCTTTCTACTCTCCTCCTCTCGGTTGCGGTGTGCGGAGGATGGAGGAGGGACGAGGGGGTTTAAATGGAGGAGGTATGGGGGAGGGAAAGGTCGAGAGAGGGAGGTGAGGGTGCCGCAGGGGAGGGGGATGGCGCAGCGTGCGGGGTGAGGGGGCGTGTACGGTGAGGAGAGGTGGTGGGAAAATTGTGGGAACGTCCCTGCAATTTTCCTCTCCCCCTCACAAACCCTCAAAACAAAAGATAAGGGGTAAAAACTACAGAAAAACCCCTATGGGTTCTGAAAATTCCAAACGACTTCAGAAAATGGTCATTTCAACATAACAAACTTAAAGGAAGTTTCGTCCCTCAAACTTGAGCTGGTTAGGGTGCGGAAAATAAAATAAAGGTGCATAACTTAAAGATGATAGAAGTAGGTTAGAATGACGTACCCTCAAAAGGCTCGTGGTACTGTGCTCGCATCGCCGCCTCAGGCTCCCAAGTGGCCTCCTCGTACTGCTGGCGTCTCCATAGGACCTTCACTAAGGGTACTTCCTTCTGTCTCAGTCTTTGGACGACTCGGTCTAATATCTGTACAGGCCTCTCAGTATAGGTCAAGTCGTCTCCCACCTCGATGCTCTTGTGACTCAGAACATGGCTAGTGTCGGTGATGTATTTCCGTAGGTTGGACACGTGGAACACGTCGTGTACTCCAGAAAGCTGGGGAGGAAGGACAAGTCGATAAGCAACGGATCCTACCCGCTCCAGGACCTCGAAAGGCCCCATGAATCTCGATGCAAGCTTCGCTCTCACCCTAAATTGTTGCAATCCCTTCATGGGCGAAACATGGAGGAAGACATGATCCCCAACCTCAAATTATACCTCTCTGCGATTCAGATCAGCGTAGCTCTTCTGTCTGCTCCTGACGGTACAGAGTTGTCGATGGATCTGCTCGATCACCTCCTGACTTTGGCATATCATCATGGGACCAACCTCCCACTTGGTCCCCACCTCAACCCAGTTCAAGGGAGCAATACACCTTCTCCCGTATAGGGCCTCATACGGTGCCATGCTAATGCTTGAGTGACAGCTATTATTGTATGCAAATTTTGCCAGGGGCAAATACTCCTCTCAGGAACCTCTCCAGTCCAGTACGCAAGCGCGTAGAAGGTCCTCAAGGGTCTGAATGGTGCACTCTAACTGTCCGTCGGTCTGGGGGTGATATGCTGTACTGAACCTCAGACGAGTCCCCAGAGCCCGTTGAAACTTTGCCCAAGATTGGGAAGTGAAATGAGTGTCTCTGTCTGAAATAATCTCGCGAGGGACGCAGTGAAGGCGCATCACGTCTCGAATGTAGAGCACCACCAGTTGTGCTGGTCTAAATGTGACTCGAATCAGCAAGAAACGTGCCGTCTTTGTCAATTTGTCCACTATCACCCAGATTGCGTCGTGTCCTCGCTGTGTCACGGGTAATCCTATTACCAGGTCCATAGTCACTTTCCCACTTCCAATTTGGCACGGGAAGTAGCTGTAACGGTCCTGCAGGCCTCCGATGCTCAGCCTTTACCCGCTGACATATCAAACATTGTTGAACAAAACGACCAACATCCCGCTTCATGCTCCTCCACCAGAAATCATGTCGTAGGTCGTGGTACATCTTCGTGTTCTCAGGATGTATGGTGAATCTGGATCTGTGTGCCTCAATCAGGAGCTCTCTCAACAGCTCCTTATCTTTAGGAACACACAAGTGTCCCCTCATATGTAAAACTCTGTTCGTAAACGAGAACTCTACTGGGCTCCCTGTCAATACCCGATCTCGTAGTGTCTGTAGGTATGGATCTGTCATCTGCCTAGCCACGATGTGATCTATCAGCTCTGGTCGCGTCTGTCTCGCCACTGTCACCACCCCGTAGTACCCCTGGGACTCCTGGAGTCGCCAATTGCTCACCTCCTCCATGAGTTTCCAACTCTGTGCCTGTAAACAAGTCAAGTGGGTGGGTGCCTTCCAGCTCAAGGCATCAGCCACCACATTGGCCTTCCTGGGATGGCAGGAGATGCTGCAGTCATAGTCCTTCAGGAGCTCCAACCAACGTCTCTGTCTCATGTTGAGTTCCTTCTGATCAAACAGGTATCTGAGGCTCTTATAGTCAGTGAAAATCTCGAATGTCTCTCCGTACAAGTAATGCTTCAATGTATTCAGTACGAAGATCATTGCAGGCAGCTCCAAGTCATCGGTGGGGTAGTTATGCTCATGAGGCTTTAGTTGTTGCGAAGCGTAAGTGACAACGTGACCCTGCTGTATGAGCACACCCCCCAATCCCTGCAACGAGGCGTCTGTGTAGACGATGAATTCACCACTGCTGTGTGGGATGGTGAGTACAGGAGCGGAGGTCAACCTCTCCTTCAACTCCTGGAAACAAGACCCACACTTGTCTGTCCAGGTGAAGGGCACATCCTTCCAGGTCAACTGAGTCATAGGACGTGCGATCTGCGAGAATCCTCGAATAAATCGCCTGTAGTAACCAGCTAGTCTTAGGAAACTGCGAATCTCTGTCACTGTACGTGGCCTCTCCCACCTGAGTACGGCCTCAACCTTGGCTGGATCCACAGCCAGCCCATCTCCCGAGATCACATGGCCCAAGAAGGAAATATGTCCCAACCAGAACTCGCACTTGCTGTATTAGGCGTATATCCTATGCCGTTTCAAAGTGTCCAAGACCATGCGGAGATGCTGTCCATGTTGTGCCTGATTCCGGGAGTAGACGAGTATGTCGTCAATAAAAACCACCATGAACTGATTTAGGTACGGCCGGAAGACGCGGGCATTAGGTCAATGAAAGTGGCGGGGGCATTGGTTAGTCCAAACGGCATCACCAAGAACTCGTAGTGACCATACCGCGTGCGGAAGGCTGTCTTGGAGACGTCGGTCTTCCTGATCCTCAACTGATGATAGCCCGACCTCAGATCTACCTTTGAAAATACTGTGGCGTCTCTCAGCTGATCAAAGAGATCAGCGATGTGAGGCAGTGGATACTTGTTCTTGACGGTGACCTATTTCAGCTGTCTGTAGTCGACGCACAGTCGAAGAGTACCGTCCTTCACAAATAGAATGGGGGCTCCCCATGGGGAGGCATTGGGCCTCACGAAGCCCTTCTCTAACAGGTCCTGTAACTGTGACTTGAGCTCTCGCAGCTCAAGCGAGACCATCCAGTACGGTGCAATAGAAATGGAGTCAGTCCTCGGTGCTAGTGAGATCTCAAACTCGATCTCACGCTCAGGTGGTAGTCCTGGCAGTTCCCCTAGAAAGACGTTGGGGTACTCACGGACTACCGGAATACTCTATAAATTGGCCACGTGGCTAGGCTCTGCATCGACACAAGCGAGGAAGCCTTCGCTCCCCTGGCTCAGTAGCTTCGCAGCTTGAAGCACGGAAATGCACCTGAATCCTCCGTTTACTGGCTGTCCATGGAACTCGAAGCGAGGTAACTTCGGTATGGAGAAAACGATCTTCCTCCCAAAGCAGTCCACTAGGGCATGGTAAGCAGCTAGCCAGTTCATCCCTAGGATTACATCGAAACTCTCCATCTGGATCATGATCAGGTCAATCGGAAGACCATGTCCCTCTATCCTGACCTTGTAGTTAGTGAAAACCTCCTCAGCGATGAACACCTGTTCACCTGGGCCTCTAATCAGGAATGACTCATCTAAAAGGGCACTGCTTGACCCCAAGCTGACAGCAAAATCCGTAGAAACAAACGAGTACGTGGCACTGGAGTCGAAAAGTGTGCAAACGAGTCTGCCCGAAATTGTAACCATACATGCCACTACGGAACCTAAAACTCTAGCATCTCCGTGAGTCAGGGCGTTAATACGCCTCTCAACCCTCGGTGTAGAAGAAGCAGCCATGCTCTGGGTCGGGTGAAAAATAGCTGGTCGGTACCCTCGTGACTGCTGACCTCCTCCTTGGGCCTGGTAACATCGGCCGCCAGATCGGCCTCCAGTGCTCGGTGCTGGGAGCGTCTGCTGTGCTCTGGCCCTGGATGGGCAGTCCCTTCGTATGTGGCCCGGCTGGCCACATTGGTAGCAGAGGGCAACGCGACCTCCTCCCTCAGTCTGTTGCCCCTGTTGGAGGCTAGGCGGTCTGCTGCAGTCGGCGGGTCCCTGTCTAGGACCCCAAAAGGTCCCTGGTGTACCTGCAGAACGGGACGGCTCCCCCGCTGGTGCCATGTGTGTACTCTCGTGGCAACCCTGTGAGTGCTTCTGCTGGTAGGGCCTCTTCCGTCCTCCCCCGTCGACGTCTCGCACAGACGGGTTGGTCTCCTCGTAGGTAATGACAGCCTCGACCACACGAGAGAAGGTAAGCAGCTTCAGGGGCTTTACATATCCCTTAATGGCAGGTCGGAGGCCCTCAGTGAACCTCCACAAGCGCTCCTCGGTAGATGCAGCTGTCGGGGCGAAGCATGACAGCTCCAAGAAACGCGTATGGTATGCACTAACCGTCATCGCCCCCTGATGGAGAGTATGGAACTCCCGCCTCCTCTGATCCTGCCAGGTCTGTGGGAAGTACTGCTCGGAGAAGAGAGCCACAAACCGGTTCCACGTCAGCTCTCCCTCCTCCTGTCCTCTCACTGCCCTCCACCACCTGTGGGCTGCACTCTCCAGCTGATATGTGGCGAAGGCCACGTGGCACTCTGCAGGAGGACGGAGCGTGTCAAAGATTTTCTCCATTTGCTCCAGCCAGTCCTCAGTTTTAAACGAGCTCTCCTCCCCTTTGAAGGAAGGGGGCTTTAGCTTCCTAAATTGGCTGAAAATCTCGTGGTGGAGTCGCAACGGGGGGACATGTGTAGCTCTAGGCAAAGAGGACTTATGCCCCGAAGTGTCTGAAGAAGGTGGGGGTGGTGGAGGATCACCCCCTTCCCCTCTAGCTCGTCCAGCGTCGTGGCGGCTCGCCTGCCGCACGGAGGACTCCCCCTCCGCATCCTTAGGAAAAGGCGGCTGAGTGATGTAAACATGTTTATATCACATAAACTGTTTATTTATGCGTGTTTTTAAGCATAGAATTGCATTACATACTATAAATATTGCATAACATGCATCATCTTACATTTAGGTTAGTCTGAATAAAATGTAGGTTAATTGTCTCCTTTATGGCTAGGGACATGGCAACTTGTTTATTAGGACCTCGGATTTAAGATCCAATCGTACGGATGTGATTAGGGCGTCGATTGGAGTTCAACGACTCTAAGATCGCCCTGATCTGACATCCGTAGCATCAGATAGAGACTGAGGAACTTTAGAGATCAAGGGCCAAGATGGTGTTAATCTGCACCTCAGATGACATTCGACTGCATGGATGGGTTCGGATCGACGATCGCAGCCTAACGGTGCAAAAATCGATCCAATCCGACATCCGTAGCACCATTTGCAACACACAGAAGATGGATGGCCAAGATGGCGTCACGTGGTGCCATCCCAGCCGCCCAACCGGCCCCAAGGACCTGCCTCCACTTCTCTTCTTCATCCGCTCGACGAATCCCCACCGTCGGATGCTCATCCAACGGTCACAAAGTCGTGCGCACAAACTCAGCAGTGCGACAAAGAAGAACGCTCAACGTAGCGGTCGAGCGCCATTTCGCGAGCGAAGGGCGCACGCTCGAGCCGCGCCGAGCACTCCAAATCAGATGGGCGCAGGTGCGATTGGACCGTTATATCGAGATCGGGCGACCGAGGGGAGGAGGCGTGGCGCGCGGAGGTTCATTGATCGCATATGCGCGCGATGACGTGCATTTGCACGGCTCATCGCACGCGGACGCGCTACATTGAAGATTTGAAGGCGCTGGCGAGGAGCGTTTTAAGCCGTCCGATCTTGAGATCGGACGGCTGAGCGTGCGCGATCGTGCGCATGTGTTTGAAGCACGAAGATGAGGGGGCACGCACGTGACGCGTGCATGTTGGCTACGTTCAGGCCTTTAGTGACGGATTTATCCGTTACTAAAGGTCCTGAATTAATGTTTTTAATATTGTAATGACCAAAATGCCCCCACTCTTTGCAACTATAAAAGAAGACCCCTACCCTACGAATTTCTCATCCCTTCTCTTCTCTCACCCTTCCAAAGCTCTAAGAGCTTGCCCTACACTCGGGATGCTCCTTTAGAGTAAAAATATTAATTTTTCCACCTTCGTCTCGCTTCGTGGAGCATCCTGCAGTTGTCCTCTCTCTACATTCGAGAAGCGGATCCCGCGACGATGACGACGTGCTGCTTCATTCTCGTTCCTCCCGCTTTGTCCTCCTTCCCGCTCTGTTCCCCATCTTCCAGGCGTCGTCCCATCCGGCTCGTCCTCTAAGTGATCGTCGAGGAGGATATTTCTCTCTCCATTCTCTTTACTCTTTCTAGAGTAGATTTACTGCTTTCTAGTATAGATTTCCCACTTTTTAGTCATAATGAGTAGTGTAATGAACAACTTCTATTAATGAAATCCATGTTTATTCTACCTCTCTTTTGATTTGATTTGTAATATTCTCTCTTTCCCTCCTATTCATTATTTGTTAAATAGATAGTTAGTTTTCAATCGGCTAATCTGTTTCGTGACAAAGAAATAAAACGCGTATTTTTAATCAAACGTCCGCCTCCCTATGTTCGACTCGGAACTTCTTTACGGATTTTTCGGTATAAATTTTATCCGTTGAACGGATTTCTTCGCAACTTGAACTACGACGGGTTTTCAAATCCAATTGCGAACGCGTAGTCATCCGCCATTCAACATTTTGGCACCGTTGCCGGGGAGGCGACGCTCTTTGATTCTTCGTGTTTTCTGACTTACGAATCGTTTATCTCACTTCTCTTTTTTCTTATTGTGATTGCCCTCTCAGAACAGGGGTCTCGCCCCTTCATAGTTCGTGTACCTTCGTTCGATTACCCCAGTTTGCCCAGAGGGCCTAAAAGTCGGTGTAGGTTGGCTAGTCCTAAGCCCGGGTCCCGTGGGACGGCTAGCTCCCTCCTTACACTAGTAGCACACCTTGGTACTACGTACGCGAGGGCCAAACAGGAGTCGGTGTGGAGTGACCTGTCCTACCCCGGATCTCAACCCAAGGGGTGGCTGGCTCACCCTCTACACTAAAAGGGACGGTCGCTCTCCTTGGTATCGTGTACACAAGGGCCAGCTTACTTTTCGTCTACATACCAGATTCCTTTCATATACAGGAGTTTTACTCTTAATTCCCCATAGGGTTCATGCTCATATTTGTCTCATTACCAATATCCGGGTCACACTATCCAATTCTCAATTTTTCCCATCACATACAGGCAGCTTGTGTTTTCATGTCTAAAGCAGTATCGCATAATTACACTAATACCATTGCTAGCAATTTATTTTAAATATGCACTTAAGTAAATAGTAAAGCTCAAAATAGGCTCATACATTTCTACCCTAGGGTTCATTTCATATCCTAGAGTTTGATCCAATCATTTATTACAAGCACATTCTTATTTAAATATTAACAACTGGATTAAACCACTCTACTAGGTATCACAGGAGGAATGGGGGTCTACACTGCAGATCTCGTCATCTTCGCGGGCCCCGAACATGCCACCGGCTGGTAACCTGTACCAGCTACTAATTTACATCAGACGAGCTTAAAACAGTAGGTACCCAACTTGAATACGTAGATAAACTCGAGTGGAAAATAATGGTATTTTGTTTGCGGAAAATCGATTCCGTTTGGGCCCTGAACGAGACAAAAACACGGTTACTGTCCAAAAGCAGATGTCTGGGACTAGTCGCAGACGTCTTCAATGACGCCAGATCTTACCTTGTGTCTTCTGCGAGTTCCTCAGATGTTCGGATCCCTCCGCGACCATCTGAAGGAAGTTCCAGACGTTGAACTATGCCTCCGATTGTCTGAAAGTGTCGTCGGATGTCTGGCGATGTGGTAAGATATCCAAAAGTGCTTGGAAGGCGCACCGTGTGCCTTTCTAATGCCCTACACCTGCGTACGAAAACACAGACCTATTTTCAGCCAAACCACCCTGCGCTACGGTCTGCATGGCGGAAAGTAGCGCAGGAAGCACGTACCTCCGCACGATAATATGCTTCCAGACGTCCGGCTTCAGCTCCGGATGTCCAGATTCCGCTACAGACGTTTGGTCGACCTTCAAGATGTCTGATACTGGAAATTTTCCAGTACCAAAACCTCCTCCGCAATGCTGCCTTCCTTGCAATGTCGCCTGCAGCACGCCGCAGTAGCCTCAGTAGCTGCAGAGGGCCAGGAGGTCACTTAGGTCACCTCCCCGAACCCTTCCTCGCGCGCGTGCCTGCCGCCGCTCACGCGAGCTCCTTCGAGCTCCCGTACGAGCTTCATCGAGCTCCTTCGGCCTCGACCCTCCCTTCACGTTCTTCCTTCCTCTCTCTCTCCCTCTCGTTCTCCCTTTCTCACCCTCTCTCTCTCTCTCTCGCTCTCCCTCCTAACCCTCGCCGCGGCTGCATAAGGACAACGGCTGGAGGTTGTGGTGGCTGGTGGAGAGTGGCATGGGTGAAGGGAAGGGGGCATTTAAATAGAAGGGGATTAGGGTTTAGGGGTGAGGGGTGTAGAGGAGAGAGAGAAGCTCTGCATACCGCCCGCGCGCAGAGTGAAAAGAACGTACGATATCTTCTCACTTTCAGACGTCTGGCCCTTCATCCAGACGTCCGGATAGACGTCTGACGGTTACTCCAGACGTCTTAAACACCCCAAACAAGCACCAGGTAATTTCAAGTGGCCTCGTCCTCGACCCTCGCTCGCCCTCCCTTGCGACCACGCCTACGGCCACGACCACGTCCGCGGCCAGCCTTAAGAGCTCGCTGACGAGGTATCTCCTGCACGGAGATCGAAGAGGAGAAGGAACTGTCGGTGACTGTTTGATTACAAAGGAGAGGTATGACTTGGAAGTTTCAACCAAAATGAAACGATGTGTTGGCCATTCTAGTTACATGTACGAGCGTGGTTATTTCCAGACCATTCGGTTCATTTCTCGGGACTACCTTGTTCTGATACCATCTTGTCATGACCCATTCCCAGCTCCCTATAGAACCCGAGAATGGGTCGCCTCGACGAACCCCAAGACCCAGTCGTCCAGCGAGAAGTAACTGAATATACATTCATTCCACAACTACACAAGTAATGTAACTAAGCAGCAAAAATAAAAGCTAATAGTAAAGTAAGAGAACATCGATTACAATAAGTTTACATGCCATCATAATAGAACTAGTACAGTATGATCGAAATATAATTGAAATAACATGAACTGCAGAAACTCACTACAATACCAGCAGAAAGAAACTACAACGGGGCTCGACTAGGTCCAGCGCCCTCAGCAGCCAGTGGCTCTGGCTACTCGAATCCCTGACTTATACAAGGTTATAACATCTAGAGTCAGCTAACGCTGAGTAGAGTGGTGGTTATGCATGTTATGTTACTTAACAAGCATCTTAAAGATATCCTCTTCCTGTTCCTGTTATCTTATTACGTGTTGCTGATTTAAGTATTCTAATCTGGTTCCATTACATTTCTCAATTTTCCTGTTCCCTAAAGGAACGATCTTGCTTGTAGTTTTCTCGCGATGCAGAATGTACACGTGGCACTCTCCTGGCCGGGAGAGTCTCCCGTGGTAGTCCTACACCCGGTCTACTACCTCGAGGTCACGGTCGCGATGTAGCGGTGACTACGGCACACATGATAAGTGCACGGGTAGCTACCCCACATTGGCACGTGGTCAGTCGTTTCTGCTAGCGGGTATGCTCAAACGTACAACACGGAACAACACAGGGCCTTGCCCTCTCAGAACAGGGGTCTCGCCCCTCACAGTCCGCGTACCCTCGTTCGACTATCCCAGTTTGCCCATTGGGCCTAACAAGAGTCGGTGTAGGGTGGCCAATCCTAACCCTAGGCCCCTTGTGGCGGTTAGCTCCCCCGTACACTAAGTCGCTCTCCTCGGTACTACGTACGCGAGGACCATGAGTCGACGTAGAGTAGCCAAACCCACCCTGGGTCTCCACCTAAGGGGCGGCAAGTTCTCCTTTACTAAAAAGGGATAGTTGCTCTCTTCGGTACTACGTACACGAAAGCCAGCTCACCTCCTTAAAACAAGTCCGAACAGCCGCCCATGGTGACGTGTTCCAGAACCATCCGGTTCTCCGTACTACAGTATTCTTGTCTGTTCTGCATTCCCCGTGGGGTTCGTACATGAATTTTTTTCTTATTCCGTATCTGGTTTGTTATATACAGAACATGCATCTCAGTTTCCACAGTACGAGCCCATTTTTCTATTCATAACGTAGTTCATTTCAGGTAGTACAGGCAGCTTATCATTTACATGCATCTTCTCTAGCCCTAGTGTTCATGTCACAACCTACGATTTAATCGATTAGATGTATTATAAAGCATGCGCTTCTTCTTCCTAGGGTTCAGTTTACCTCCTAGGTTCAACTAATTTTTATGCATGTACTTTATTAATTAGGGAGAAACCACTCTACCAGGGAAACCGGGTGGAATGGGGGCTCGTACAGTAGCTCCCGATGTCTTCGCAGGTCCCGTATACTCGACGGACGGGCAACCTGTGACAGGGATCGATAGCTCAAAAGTGTTCGAAAAGGCACGAACAAAGTACCATTACATAGAGAAACTCTCACGGAAACCAGAGACGTTTCATTTGCGGAAAACTGACATCGTTTGGGCCCTGAACAGCCCCAAAAACACCACCCTGATCAAAATCAAACGTCTGGGAAGAGTCCCAGACGTCTTAAACGTACTCAGGGACTGACCTTGCTCAGGGCGCCTCTCCCGGACATCTGGGACTCAGTGTAGACGTCTGGGAGTTTCTTCGGTTGTCTGGAAACATGTCCGAACGTCTAAAACTACCTCGATCTTCACATCAGTGCGCTTCCCAACTTCTGACGCACGTGCATGTATGGTCAGAACTTTGTAGGAAAAATAAATCAAAAAAAATGCGCTATGTGGGTAATCCTAATACCTTGCCTGTTGCCTACATGAACAATTTCACCTCCATGGTAAGGTTCAGCTGTGGAGAGATTCTGAGTACTGTTGGTGATATATGCGAGGCTCCACTATCAGCATACCAATCTTCATGGGCTAGAACAAGAGGCGAGGTTTCCATGAAATGAGCTTGTGGAGAGTGACCTCTTCCTCGTGGCTATTTTCAGTAGAAGCACCTGTAGGGACTGTGACCTGAAACTCCACAGATAAGATAGGGAGATAGTCTGGTATTGGGATAGCGTCCATGGCCATGACCTCTCCTTCGAGACTGAGAAGAAGCACGATGATTGTTGTGTAATTGAGCAATGTTGGCAGCTAGTGAAGCTTGAGTGACTGGTGTGGAATTCTGTTGGAGGTGAATTTCATGGGCAGCGAGGATACTTTGTAACTCATTGTAGGTAACAATGGTTGATCGAGAAGTGAGAGTTGCTACTATATCATTGTCGTCGCTACCAAGGTTTTGAAAAATAATGGCATTGAATTAAGCTAAGTCGACTATGTGGCTAGTAGCAGACAACTCATCAGAGAGATACTTGGCTTTACGCAAAAAAGTAGGAATGATGTCTTCCCTTTTCTTGAGTGCCTGAAGCTGCATGCGTAACTAAAAAATCTGTGTATGAGGAGCTCCATAGGCCTCCTTAAGAGCATGCCAGACATTGAAGCTAGTGTTTAATCTGACAACAATAGGAAGGACATCTTCAGAAAGAGATGCAACGGACCAACTTAAGAGCATTTGATCTTGGGCATGCCACACCCGATTTGCTGCATCATCTGTATTGGTAGCACCAGATGAGGTGGTAGAGGAGGAGCACCTGCGACTATGCGAGGTGCTCCTTCGACAATTGGAGGGCAGACATCAGTTCCTTTGACAAGACCAATAAGACTATGCGAGTGAAGTAAAGGCAGGATTTGAGTCTTCCACAGAAGGTAGTTGGTAGGACTTGGCTTTAAGGAAAGAAAATGATGCATGCCTGGAGTCATAGATGGTGTGATTGTAGAGTTCGTCATGGAAAAGGCCATATTAGCAGGAGCCAATGGAATTTGTAGGAAGTTGTTGGAGCGGATGGTAGCGAGAACGAAACTATCTTGCTATTTGAAATCGATGAGACCAGCTGGAGGATGGCAAACGACGTGGCACTTGCGGCATGTAGTGAGGTTGTATGTATGCAGCCGTAGTAGAGGTCACGCAAGTGCAAGGATGAGAACACCCTGGGAAGAGGGGGCACTCAACTGGAAGTATGTGAGCAACAGTGTAGGGACCAATTAGGTGGAGCGCAGAGTCAACGTAGATGGTTTGCAGAGGTGGAGTGCTGTTAAGGACCGGCAAGTCTGGTGGTGGATTGTAGATCTTTGCTAGAATGGCAATTAGATAGAAGAATGGAGCCCGTTCGTAGTTGGAGGGAAGGCAAGGGCAGATGTGAAAACTCAACGGAGATGGTAAGGCCGAAGACAGTGAGGCAGGGAATGGAGTCGAGTAGACGAGACAACCGGAGTTGAAGAATATATCTGACGACTTGTCATGCTCAGCGGGAGGCAGAGGATAGCGGTGACAGCCATGAGAGGAGCTGACCTGGGAAGAGCGTGGTTGGTGGTGTGTAAATGTCTGAGGGAGGGAGGCAAACCGGTGAGGGGTGTCATCGGAAAGGGGAGGAGAGGTGGTTGGTATTGGGTGGGGAAGGGAATTGTTATTGGGTTATTGGGTTGGGTGGAGTTATCGAGTCGGGTGGGATACCGGGTGGGGTTATAAGAAAGGGGTATTTGGTGGTGGGTGTTAGGGTTATAGGGTTGGGTTTGTCAGCGGGGGGAAAGGTTGGACAAGAGGGAATGGGCACACGGTGGAGATTGGATCGGCGAAGGAGATCATGGGGAGGATTGGCTTCGGCGACGCATGAGAAGATTGTTGTCGTTCGTCGGCAACGAGAGGCGATCGTTGGTGCGTTGAGCACCTAATGAAGGATGGGCTGGTTGACGACGCTGCATGCGAGGTCGTTGGGAAGGAGTAGCAAGGCCGATCCTCGAATAAAAGCTTAAGTGAGGTCAGCATTAGGAAGGAGCATGAGCAGCTGTTTGGGATTGGGTAAGGGTAGTGTTGGCTCTAGATACCATGTTAATAGAGGTTTTCGGCTCAAGATCTTGGAGCTGTCTATGCATGGTTATTTATAATTGTTGATACACGATAGGTTACAATGACTTACGAAAGACACGGATTAGCTGCAATTGTTACAACTATTCCTCGATTACAGGCGATGGACTCGATTTTGTTACACTTTAAATGTGAGAAAAATTGAACTTTAAGTTTCGTCTAATAGAGGCAGTTGGGGATCAAGAGAAGTGACAGGTTTGCATTTGATCATTCTTGCCTCATGGAGCATAATTAGGACATTTTCTCTGCAGTGGAAAATGCCAC
Source organism: Thalassia testudinum (assembly GCA_037157565.1). Lineage (NCBI taxonomy): Eukaryota > Viridiplantae > Streptophyta > Magnoliopsida > Alismatales > Hydrocharitaceae > Thalassia > Thalassia testudinum. The sequence continues at coordinate 44,684,165 of JAZHRO010000059.1, forward strand.
TAGAAGACTGAGTGACCTTAATGCTAAGGAGATAAGAAATAAGGTCTAGATCTTTGGTAACAAATTGAAAATGAAGGTTGGTTATTGCTATAAAAATAAACTCATTAATCTGTCTATCAATGATATATCATTTCGATATACATCTAGAGCAACAAAGTCAGTGGAGTGATGCATAGAGAAAATAGAGGGATCTGTAGATGATCAGACAAATCCCAACTTTTATATTATTGTCCTAAATTTGTTAAACCATTCATACCGGCATTTCTTTAGTTCATAAATAGTTTTTTTGAGTTTGTGGATTTTGTGTACCTCCCCTGAATAATAAAGCCTGGAAATTGCTCCATATAAACCTTCTTACAATGATTGCCATGGAAAAATACATTCTTAATATGAAGTTGGCAGACCTGTCACCGGCCTACCAAAGTTAAATGTCATAGATAATTAGATAACCTCCTCTTTTATCGTCCTCTCATGGAGAAACTAGATGTCTTTTAACCCATTACCATAGTGTTCGACAGCACCAACCACAAGACTTGTTTGCACGAAATGAAGTTTTCTAAAAGGAAGAAAACTCATACATAACTGGTGAAATCACACTCTGCTAAATCTCCTAATGAGACAATGGAAAACAATGCTGAGGCCAAAGAGGTTTGAGGTAGCAAATTCACCAAGTATTTGCATGGTTTAACAATACCACCAAGCTTACAATAACAGAGCAATTTTGTTCTTAGGAAAGTTTGAATGAAGTTTGGGATTTCCTCCAACGCAGATATGTTAGCATGAATCTAGCCTAGCAATACCAATTGTTGGAGTGGAGTCTCTGTACACTCTCAAGCAGGAAATATGTCAACCAATCGATGACTAATCTTCAAGAATGCGACTTTTGTGGCACCAACTTATCATTGTTGATTCTTCACAGGGCTACGAGAAGGATGCCACAAAATTTTATGCCCATTATAACCAGTTAAGGCTTATTCAATACCCGGTGGCCCTTAGAGGAGACTTCAAGCTACAGAAGCCTCACTCCTCCATTGTGACCACCTTCCATCTTTTGAAAAAGCTATCCTTGAATTGTTATAAAATTGAACATGACTTGATCTTCTCGAATCCCCTACTCAGAGTCTTGCCTAGTGATTTATTCCTTCTCTAAGTCTTCCCTTGGTGACTTATTCTAATTCCCCATCAAAATTCTTTCATTATTGCTAGAAAAATGCATATTATGTCTTTGAACACCATCTTGTTGAGTGCCATCTTCATTGCAAAAGGGACACCTTTCATTCAATTGCCTAAAAAAGTAATTGATTTGAGTGTGGATACCGTCACCAAAGGGGCTTGAACATTACCCTATGACACCTCATCTTGATTGGTAATAACATTTTTTCCCACTATAGAATCTCCAAACAAATACCTAAACATCAATCTTCTCATCAAGTATTGTCACAAATGAGTAAGCCAATCAATCGACTAATTGACTATTTCCATCACTAACCTCGAAAGGATGCTCAAGCATGTCTTATCCAACTCTTCTAGCACTTGAACTACATTGTCCACAATTGAAAGTATGTCAACTTGAGTGTTTGATTTTGCTTCTTGTAATCACATGATTGGCAATCTTAACATTTTTTAAATTGCTGGAGCTCTGAAAAATAAATCCAATATAAACATCTCCAATGACACTGTTTGAGATTGAAGCAATAGGAAATATTATCATGAATCTCAAAAGATAAATGAGTGGGTCCCTTTATATATATAAGGCCAATCCTAATCATAATCCTACTACAATCAATTTAAATCTAATCATATCTCTAAATATGGAAAGAGATGAAACCAACATATTCTCCTAAAACTAACTTTCTTAATTTTGTAAATAATATCTCTAACACTCCCCTCCAAGTTAAAGCATGCAACGCCCAACTTGTTATAAAAAGGAACTCCGCCCCCCCCCCTAATGTGGACTTTCGAAGTAGGCAATAGATCGGAGGAGTAGGAACAGTCGTAGCAGTAGCAGCCATAGTAGTAGATAGGTAGTGGTGGTTGTAGTAAAAGTAGCAATCACAAAGTAGACAGTAGTAGCAAATGATTCCAAGCATGCATTAGCAATGGTAGGAGGTAGAAGTAGTAGCAATCACTGACAATAGTTAGGTTGTAGCAGTAGTAGTAGCAATAGACAAGAGTAGGGCTGTAGTAATGGTAGCAGCAGTAATCAGTAGTAGGGTTGTAGTAGTAGTAGCAACAGTAGTCAATATTAGGGTTGTAGTAGTAGTAGTAATAATAATTTGTAGTAGGGTTGTAGGAACAATAGTAGTAGTAGTAATAGTCAGGAGGCCTCTCCCACATGGAAGACTCATGTAGGGACCTCAAGAGTAGGCCTCTCCCATACAAAAGACTCATGTAGGGACCTTGAAAGTGGGTCTCCTTCTTCTCCAATGTCATTGATAACACACTTGTTGAGTCGTAAAGGGTGTTTGATATTTTATTTATTTTAAGTGGGAACTTATGTGATTAGCTTAGTTCTCTTTTGTATAAAAGAGGGCTAGGGTTTCATTTGATAGTAATGCATCTTTTGATTCTCCACATGGTATCAGAGCAGTGATCCTAGGTCGGTGCCCCGATATCCGATCGAAAAATCCACCACAACATGTTTAGGTTACCAACTTGAAGGTGATCTGATGGAGGATGACATCTGCATTGATCCCACCACCATTGGCAGCAAGTGCGCCAATCAAGGGAGGAGCAGTGGCAGCATTGCGCGATAGCGATAAGTGACAGCTTGCCGCCATCGACTACACCACCTGGCAATCTATCGGTGTAGGCAGTGCCACCGCTGGGTGTTCTACCATCGGTGGTGGTATCGGCTGGTCCATATGGTTGTTGGCAGCAAGTGTTGCTGCTGTTGGTAATTGCCTTGTTAGCGATCTTTTGTGCGTGATGAGTCTTCTCTTACGCCTCTCATCGATGCCAGTGAGCCTTCTCTCACCCAGGTTGAAGAAAGTTGGTCCAAGTAGATCAACTTCATATTCCATTGGGTTAGCGTATGCAGCCCATGAAGTTGGGATGAGAAAACAGAGGACCAGAAGTGCATGGATAATTAACTCTGGTGCCTCCGTTCATTTTACTAGAGATAGAGATCGCTCGAAGAATCCTGTTCCACCATGTGGGATTCATGATGTACGGGTGGCTAATGGAACTTCCCCCTGTGACTGTCGTTGGATGTGTAGATACTACATCATGGATGAAGATAGAACAGGTATGTTATGCTCCTGAGTTTCCCATGAATCTTCTATCATTCAGTAAAATTTGTAGAGATCTTGGATGTCGTGTTATTTTTTACGAGAAGCATTGTTATTTCCAAGATCGAATCAAGGGGGAGATTATTGGTATTGGAATAGAATGAGGTAGCCTATATTATTTAGACACACCTACCTTGTTTGCTGGGAAAGTGTCTATTTCCCGTGATCCTTTACTCTAGCATCGCAGACTTGGGCATCCTTTCATGAAGAATATGCGTTAGATGTACCTACAGCTACCTGATTCCTTGGCTTTAGACTGTGAAGATTGTCAGTTGGGGAAGCATGACAAGAGCAGTTACCCCGAGACAAATGCTGGTGTTAGTTCTATTTCTTTTTTTTCTGGTTCATTGTGATATCTGGGGGCCTTCTAGAGTGGCCACTACTGGTGGACACAGATACTTTGCAGTTATGATTTATGATTGCAGCAGGTTGACCTGGGTATTTCTGATGAAGACCCGGAGTGAGATTCCTACCATTGTTTAGCAGTTTCTGTTTGAGCTACAGACATAGTTGAAAGTGCACTAGAGAGGGGGTGATTAGTGCTAAAGGAGGTAAATAAATCGCTAATTGAAAATAATGCAGACTTAAGATATGCTCAAACAAACCATAAATGAACACAAGGATTTATAGTGGAAACCCAACCCTTGGAAAAATCACTACCTAGATCTCCAAATCTAGGATTTTGCCTCGAGTCCAACTCGGAATACTAACCGATACTTATGGGGTATCAAACCCTTTTACGAACACTCTTAATATCTCAATCAAGAGCAATGGGTATCAAATCTTTTTTCAATCCCTCTTGATATTCCAATTAAAAGCAAACCCCTCTTTCTCAAGAGCAAGGTTTTAAATATCGATATTGATATCGTATAGGGATATATTGGAAATATATCGCTGATATCGATAAATTTTAGGGAAATCGCTCAGAAAAGCCCAAAATATCCCAAAATGTCACAAATTTTATGAAAATTGACATTTTAATAACTAATACATTATAAAGAAATGCTTAGAAGATGAAAATCATAAATTTTAAATGAAAACATAATAAAAATGCACTAGTCGTATGTCGACAAAGTTATATATTAAAAGGAAAGTGTACATAATATGATAATAATTGAAAAATGTTCATAGTAACTTTCGTTGCATATTGTTGACAATTGAAATCATGTCTTAGTTGCACTGATTTTCTTATCAGTTTTAACATGCTCTCTATTCCAAATCTCTTCCTTTTCTCATTGACCTGCCTCAGATTTCGTGAATCACTCTATTACTCTTCTCATTATGATCTCAAGATATAAAATCACAAATACTATTATCAAAGATGTACTTGGTGATAGAAGATACGAGTTAGATTACATAGGAGTATATAATGAACAAATATAAATGGTCAAATAACTAGAGCCCTGATTTTCTTATCAGTTCCAATACGTTCTCCATTCCAATACTCTTCTCTTTCTCATTGATCTGTCTCACATTTCGTGAACCACCCTATTACTCTTCTCATTATGAACTCAACACATGAATTTACATCTCCTACCAACAAAGATGCACTTGGTGAAACAATACATGGTTTAGATAATATAAGCATATATAATAACTAGAGAGAAATTGTGTCCATCATAGCATAATGCACAATTTGCAAGATTAGTGGAGATCGACAAAGCACTGATATGCAAGTACTTAGATAAACCATGCTGAAACAAGTGAGCCTGTCAACCTTAAGTTGTTGTAGGGGAAAGAAAGAAGAACCATCATGGATGACATCCTTTAATCAAAGGAAGATGACAAGATAGCCCATGCAATACCCTCATGGATTATCAAAGTGCTTGATTTTATGCATCTTTTTATAGTGGTTTGAAAATGCTATTGTATTTCTCACCGACGTTTTAGAATCTTCTTCTTGTTTTTCAATAGGTAAAATCAAGTGCAATGATTGTATTGTCGACAAAGGATATATAGCTCTAAAGTTGACATATTTGATAGACTACAAGGGAGCAAGAACCCTAGCATGTATAGCTCTAAAGTTCAACAAAAGTCCATGATATCGGTGATATGGGTGATATCGACGATATCATGGAAAAAAGATACTAAGGCTGATATCGTTATGTACTGATCCGGTGATATTGATATATCGGCGATATATCGCGATATTTCAAACCTTGCTCAAGAGGAAGGGAACCCACAACCCGGGCTCTCAGATTACAAGCAGATTATGGAATAAAACAAAATTAAAATACAACTTAGCTCCTTTGGATAGCCCAAATAAGATATGCAATTTATTATATGAACCAGCTATTTAGGAGACTAAAAAGAACTCCCTTAGTGATTGTGAGAAGATGATGCTACTGGGATTTGAAGTGATGAAGCTTCAAGTAAGTGAGTTGAAGAATCAAAGCTTCAATCACTTCCTAGAACATCAAATGTATGCTTTAGCTGAATGTAGATTTGAATGCACTTTTGAGTGTGTTTTGGGGTGTCTTATCTCTTCTATATCTTCCTAAAGAGTGGGAAACCATCTCATATATATATAGGGTTGAATGGACTAGTTTAGGTGCGCATAAGGTCCCTCTTCAACGACTAAAATGTTTCTCAATTGGATTTGCCAACGGCTAACTAATATGTTTCAAAAGTTCTTTATTTAACGTTAGGTGAACTATCTAACGTTAGGTACTTAGTTAGGTGCAAAGTTTGCTATCTCCTGGAGGTGTTCAATTTGGTCCAAAATAGCCTACCTAACGTTAGGTACTCTCTATTTAATGTTAAGTCAACTACTTAACGTTAGGTACAAAGTTCAGTGCAAAGTTCGTTATTCCTGGAGCTTCTAAATGACATCAGCCTTACTACCAAACATTAGGTCTCATATACCTAATGTTAGATGGCTTATAAAAGGCCATCTAACTGTCCAAACTAGTCTTGTTAATCCTATGAGGTTCTAAGAAGATCTATTAACACCTAAAAATATGTTTTATCATATTTTGACTTATTTAGGCTGTGTGGTGTTCTTGTGAGAATTGCATATGAACCCCTCATGTTATGCTAATATGACATCTAATCGGAGCTCTCATTATGTTCTACAGAATAAAAGATTACAACTCAATTCTTATAATACAATAAGATCTAAACTTGAAGAGCATGATCTCCTTCTTCTTGGCTTTGAACTTCGTTAAGAGAGCTTCAACCTGAAAATCGATTTTGCAATATCTATGCATAAGATCCAAATTTAATCTCAATTACTTGAGATGTTTGTCATCATCAAAACCATCATTAAAGGCTAATAAGGTGCTTAATTGCTTATGCACCAACAATAGTACGGTACGATTGTTCACATTTTTTGCAGTGATAATGCATTAGAGTTTATGCATAGTGATTTGAAGGAAGTGTTTTGCTTCAAGGGGAGCATTCACTAGACATCTTACGCTCATACTTCCCAGTAAAATGGGGTTGTAGAGCACAAGTTGCATCATTTGCTTGATATTGCTAGGACCTTGATGTCTCCTATGAAGGTCCCCAGACAGTTTTTGGGAGATGTTATATGTCTGCAGCCTAGCCTATTTGATTAACAAATTACCATCTTCAATGCTTCATGGTCAGATTCTCTATCAGGTTATACATCCTGAGTGTGTTAGGATTTTTCCATTGCCTATATGAGTTTTTGGGTGTGTCTGCTTTGTTCAGAATTATGGTATACAGGATAAATTTGCCCCTCGGGCCACGAAGTGTCTTTTGTAAGTATTCTAGGACCCAGAAGGGCTACAAGTCCTATGATCCAGGTCGTAAGAGATATGTTATCACTGCAGATGTGACTTTCTTTGAGAAAGTTCCTTACTTCTCAAAGTAAGGTCCATCTATAGAGGCTGCTATATAGGACACATAGGTATATCGGAGGAAATCACAGCTAGATGACATCACGGATGAGGATCTAGCTTATCTTGTTACCCCTACACATAGGGGTGACTCAGATGGAGAGGAGGCTATGCAGAGGAGACCTGACATCACGCTTCATCTTATTTCTCGTTATAACACTGTATCTCATCTCCAGGAGGAGGACAGGTAGTTTGTGTTTGCCATTACCACAGCAGTTGTTCCCAGAGACTTTGTTCAAGCTCTTCATGATCTATGGTGGAAAGCAGCTATGGACGAGGAGGTGCATGCGCTACATACCAGGAAAACATGTGATCTTGTTCCATGTCCTGAGGGTGCCACAGTTGGTTGCAGATGGGTGTACACCATCAAATATAGATATGATGGAACAATGGAGCGATATAAGGTAAGATTTATTGCCAAGGGATTTATTCAGACATATAGGGTGGATTACCTTGAGACCTTTTCGCTTGTTGCTCATATTACCTTCATCAGGATTATTTTATTTGTTGTTGTGGTTAAGGGGCGTCACTTGCATCAGTTAGATATAAAGAATACATTTTGTATAGTGATTTAGCTAAGGAAGTGTACATGAGATAGCCACTAGGTTATGATAGTAAGGGGAGCTTGTTTGTTGCTTACAAAAGGCCATCTATAGCTTGAAGTAGAGCCCATGAGCCTGGTTTGAGAGGCTTAATTTGGTGATCAAGAAGATTGGGTTTCAGAGATCTACTATTGACAATTTTATATTTATTAGAAGGACTGTACTGTTGGAGAATCAAAACATAACAAATAGAAGGACTGTACTGACAGTGCCTCTTTACTTTATTTATAGTCTCAATTGGTTATAACAGACTCTACGGTAGTATGATAAATACCCTCTTAGTTCTTACAATATTATAGAAATGCCTTAACACCTCCCCTCAAACTTATTGTTTTGGAAAAACATGAAGTTTGTTTTTGAAATTCGAAAGTCTGTCAGCTGATTGAGGTTTTGTGAATAAATCTGCTATTAGTTCTGAACTAGGAAGAAAATGGATAGTGAGTTCTCCTGAAGCAACCTTTTCACGTACGTAGTGAAAATCAACCTCGATGTACTTTGTTCTAGCATGGAAGATTTGGTTTGAGGTCATATATGTAGCTCCAATATTATCACAATAGAGAATTAGTTGTTTGGCAAGTGTTATACTTAGCTCAGAACATAGAGATAACATCCAAGTAAGCTCAACTGTGGCATTTGCAATAGCACGGTACTCGGCTTCAGTACTTAAACGAGCCACTGTCTGTTACTTTTTAGATGCCCAAGAAATGAGAGAATCACCAAGATAAATAGCATAGCCGGATGTGGAACACCTGTCATCTTGTGAACTTACCCAATCAGCATCAGAGAAGGCAATAAGAACATTTGATGGTGATTTATTTAGAATGAGAGCATCTGAAATTTAAGATAGTGTAGCAATCACTTCAGTGCCTTGCAGTGCTTATCAGTAGGAGCACTCATTACTCGAGCTAATTTATTTACTGAGAAGGCCAGATCAGGCCTAGTAAAATTAAGGTATCGAAGGCTTCCAATTATTTGTCGAAAAACTGTGGGATGTTCTAATGGTATTCCATCACCTTTTAGTATTTGCTCATTAGAATTAGTAGACATGGGGGCTTTCAGTGGCTTTAAACCATCAAAGCCATACATGAGAAGTAAATCAGTAATATATTTCTGATGGGACAAAATAATTTGTTCATTGGTATGACTCATTTCAATGCCAAGGAAATATGCAGGAGTACCCAAATCTCTAATAGGGAATTCTGCTGATAGCTTGGACAGAATATTATTTAGAGCAGCTTCATCAGATGCTACTACAATTAAGTCATCAACATATATTAAAAAATATATGGAGATCTCCTTGAGATTGAAAATAAAAAGAGATGTATCTGACTTTGAAGGAACAAAATTGTTAGCCAGAGGGAATGTGGATAGTCGTTTAAACCAGGTTTAAGACCATATAGAGATCGTTTAAGTTAACATACATGATCAGGGAATTCTGAATGTATAAATCCCTGTGGCTGCACCATGTATATTGTTTCATCCAAGAATTCATGTAGAAAAGCATTATATACATCAAGTTGACGAAGGTGCCATCCATGGTTAAGAGCAAGACTTAATAAGAGATGAATTGTGGTGGCTTTTATAACTGGGCCGAAAGTATCAGTAAAATCTTGACCATAAATTTGATGATAGCCTTTTGCTACTAATCGTGCTTTGTAGCGAGCAATAGAACTATCAGGATGTCGCTTTATGCGATAAACTCATTTATTTCCAACAACATTCATGCCTTGTTTGAATGGCACTAAATCCCATGATTTGTTGGCTACAAGAGCTTGAAATTCTTCTGCCATAGCCAATTGCCAATGAGAGTATTTATTGGCAGTAGAGAAACATGTGGGTTCACATTCATTAGGGAGTTCTGTAAGTGGATGGCAGGAGGCAGCCGGAAACACTTTCTTTTTAATAATGCCATCCATTGCTCTAGTGCACATAATATGAGTTTGGCCAGGTGCAGCAACAGGGCCAGATGCTGCAGTGGGAGCAGGTATAGTTGAAGAATTATTGGGTAAACTGACATTGGATGGTGCCTGATCTACAATAGTCATTGGTAAATGAATTGAAGTATCATTTTGTATAGTTGAAAGGAAAAGTCATTTCATCAAAGATGACAAAACGACCGCTAACAATTTTGTTGGTTATCAGATTAAGGCATTTATATGCTTTGTGTATTAAGCTACATCCCAAGAAAATATGAAGACTTGAACGAGGTTGCAATTTATGGGCTGTGTATGGTTTTAGGTAAGGAAAACATGCACAACCAAACACTGTTAAAAATTGAAGATCAGGTTGTGTTTGGAGAAGTTTGTGAGATTGGTTATTGGTAATGGTTGAGGGTAGTAGGTTAATTATGTAAGCAGCTGTTAAAATAGCATGTACCTAGTAGGAAAAAGGAACAGCTGACAAAGAAAGTAATGCACGAGTAATCTTGCCAAGATGACGGTTTTTCCTTTCAGTTACTCCATTTTGTTGTGGAGTATGTGGAGCTGAGATACGATGTGCAACTCCAATTGTTTGAAACCAACAACAGGCTTTACTGAATCCGCCTCCATCACTATGGAAAGCCTTAATTTGAACTCCAAACTGAGTTTTAACATAAGCAAAGAAGTTCTGAATAATACTGAATGCATCGGACTTTTGTCTAAAGGGAAATAGCCAAACATATTTAGACCAATTATCAACAAAAGAAATGACATATTTGAATCCTTCAGTAGATAGTACCGGTGCAGTCCAGGCATCAGAATGTATTAGTTCAAAAGGCTTTTGACTAACAGTATCAGTAACATATAGTGGAAGTCTGTGTGCTTTGGCACTAAAACATGTAGAACACACTTTATTTTTGGAAGGAAAATTACAAGAGATATTATTTTGATGAAGAAGCTAACGAAGAACTTTGTAGTTAGCATGACCTAGATGTTGATGCTACAGATCATATGGCACATTCTTCATAGCAGCAGAATTAACCTTCTTCACAGCAGTAGCTTTTTCCTCAATAGAGGTAGAATTATTCTTGTGACTGATGGAAGAAGAGCTGGCAGCAGTATGTTTGGATGAAAGAAGTAGAGGATAGAGCCCATTTTAGGAAGGCTTTGAAAGAGGATTTCCTTGCTCGCTAGGTCCTTGATAACCAAAGATTGAGGGTAAAACTTGATGGAGCTATGGTTGTCATTTGTAAAACTATAGACAAATAACAGATTATTTGAAATTTCAGGTACCCTGAGAATATTGTTAAGATGCAAACGACGACTACCAGTAGAGAGATATTTATGACCAATATGTGTAATTTTCTCACCTTTGCCATTTACAAGAGAAACTTTGTCAGAAATGAGATATCTAAGTTTTGCATAGAATGTGTGACATGGTGGGAAGGTCCAGAATCAGTGAGCCACGGTTGAAGTTCAGTTGATACATCAACAAAATTAGCTTGAATTGGCATGGCAGGAGCTTGATCATAACGCCTGTAGCAAGTAAGAGCTGAGTGGTTAAGACGACCACAGATCTGGCATTGAATGCTAGCCACAGATCCAGGCTTAAAACGACCACCACGAGAGGATTTATCAAAAAATCCTCTGGTTCCTCCTCTGAATCGTCCACCCTGAGATCGTCCTCCTCTATCAGTTTGATTCTTGTCAGGAGCATGAGTAGCATAATTGACCGTGACATCTAATTGTTCTTGAAGGTGCATCATGCGTTACTCATGACTTAGGAAACTAACTTCATCCCTAGAAATAATCTCTCAAGAATTAATGACAGCGACTACAAGATTGTAATCAGGAGGAAGACCATGAAGAATTGAGACAATTAAGCATCATCATCAATCCTTTTACCAGAGGCAGCAAGATTCATAGCCAATTCTTTTGCTTTGTTAACAAATTCAAGAATAGATGAGTCTTCTTTCCTTAGGGACTGCAAGAGAGATCGATAATGAAAAATTTGAGACCTAGAACGGGTCCCAAAACTTCTTTCAAGGTAAAGCCAAACTTCTCTAGAAGTGCTTAAATCAGAAATCTGTGTGCAGATCTCCTCATTAACAGAACTGATTAGCTAGCTAAGTACCAGCTGATCTTTTTTATAAAATAAGAGATGATCTTCATTTAATACTTGAGAAACTTGATCACCAGAACCTTGTGTAACAAATTTTGATGGGCAAACAGCTATACCATCAATGAAAGAAAAGAGATCATACGCACGCAGGATAGGCATAAACTGAGCCGTCCAGGTGGTGAAATTGAGAGAAGTTTATAAGGCACATTATGCTGAATGTTGACAGGTAAATTGAGAGTTGAAAAATGGATTGCCAGAAGATTGCCCAATATGAGAGGTTGACGATGAAGATGATGCCATCAGAAAAACAAAAGAGGAAGAAGAATAAGAAAAGCCTGATGAAGGATCGGCCAAAAAGAAAACCACTGATCAAACCTTTTCCCTCGCAGCTAGAACAGAAGCTTTGCAGTGATGAACTTTTCACTGCAGGGCATGGCTCTTGATACCGTGTTGGAGAATCAAAATAGAACAAATATCTGGGAAAACTGAGAGGTTTCAACAACCTCTCTCCTTGGCCTCTTTACTTTATATATAGTTTCAATTGGTTATAACAGACTCTACAGGAGTATGACAAAGACCCTCTTAGTTCTTACAATATTACAGAAATGCCTTAACATGAGCATGGTAGAGCTTGGAGAGTTGTTATTTTAGCTGTCTATGTTGATGATATGATCTTGACTTGATGATATTGATGGTATAGCAAAGACGAAAGCCTTTCTCTAGTCTACTTTTGTCACCAAAGACTTGGGTGATCTTCGCTACTTCCTGGGAATAGAGGCTATTCGTTAGGAGGATGGCTTATCCTTATCACAGAAGTAGTATACCTTACAGATTATTGAGGAGGCTAGATTTCTTGGGTCTAAACCATCAGGGATACTAGTTGAGGCACCAGCTGATCATACCTCTGATGTGTCAGATCCTTTGTTTAAGGATGTTACCAGGTATCGCAGTACAGTTGGTTGTTTGTTATATCTGACCATTACTCAACTAGATATTAGCTTTGCAGTCAGCCGTACTAGTAAGTTTATGCAGAGTCCCAAGTATAGCCATTGGCATGATGTGTGTCTCATCTTGAGATACCTAAAGGGAATGCCGAGGTGAGGTCTGTACTACAATGTGAGTGACACTCTTGATCTTGTGGCTTACTCTGATGCAGACTATGCAAGATCAGTAGAGGACAAGCGGTCTACATTAGGTTTTGCTGTCTATTTGGGAAGAAATTTGGTTTCATGGAGGAGTAAGAAACAAAGTGTTGTTGCCCGCTCTGCTGAGGCAGAGTACAAGTCCATGGCACAAGTTGCATGTGAGATTATGTGGATGGTTAGTTTCTGTGAGATCTAAGGGTGCTAGTTGATACCACGGTTCCTCTCTATTGTGATAGTAAGTCGGTGGCATATATTGTCTCTAATCTCATCTTTCACGAGAGGATAAAACATATTGATGTTGATTGCCATTTTATACGGGATGCGGTCTTGGAGGGTAAGATAAATACTCCTTATATATCTTCTGAGTTGCAGGTTATTGGCATTCTCACCAAGCAAATGCCGTGATTTTATGAGCAACAAATTGGGCCTCATTGACATATACGCCCCAACTTGAGGGGGAGTGTTGAGTTGTAAGGGGGTGTTTGATATTTTATTTATGTTAAGGGGATACTTATGTAATTAGCTTAGTTCTCTTTTGTATAAAAGAGGGCTAAGATTTCATTTGAGAGTAATGCTTCTTTTTATTTTCCACAACACTGAACCGTAAAAAAAGTGGTTTACGGTAAGACATACCCTTCCAATCTCAGGGATGCATTGAGGGGTTTTCTCCTTTTAAGTAAAAAGTGTTGAATTAAGTATCTGTATGCAACTAGTTGATTTATGACCATAGCTCAACGCGCTTCAAAAGTAGACATATATTTGCATTTCCAGAGCCATTTGATTTTAGCCTTCTATCTGACTAATTACGTCCTTTTCAGATACGAAAAGGACATGCTGGCATTCACAGGTTGTGGGCACAACTTGACTTCTGAGGAATCAGAAGAACTTCGTCAAATGCGCTATAACGTAGCCCACTGGAAGGAAAAAGAAATCGATGGCAAGGAAAGGAGGAAACAGGGTGGCTGCCCATCGACTCCTAGAGAAACATCCCTTCTGCTAAGAAGTTTAGGTTTTCCATCAACCACAAGAATCTACTTGGTGGCTGGGGAGGCTTTTGGGAGAGGCAGCATGGGTCCTTTGCTTCATGATTTCCCCAATATTTATACTCACTTGAGTCTTTCTGTGCCAGAAGAACTTGCACCCTTTAAATCCCATCAGAACATGCTTGCAGCTCTGGACTATATAGTGGCTCTCAGCAGTGACGTTTTTGTTTATACCTATGATGGGAATATGGCCAAGGCCATCCAAGGACACAGGCGCTTCGAAGGCTTCAAGAAAACCATCAATCCGGACAGGTATCCATTAACTGCCCCTTTACATAAAGGCACTGGTGCTGTTACAAAGTCCAAAAGTTCCATTTTCTGTTAGCAGCAATGATAGCTTTCCAGTGTCTGTCACTGGAAGAAGTGTTCAAATATCAACTAGTCCATAATTCTGGGAATTAGTACTACAAGGCATCTCCCTGGCATCTCTTCCCCTATGTGGTTGTGATGATGTATGTCTGTAGCTTGATTTCAAGTATTTCTGCCTTTTTACTATCTTCGGTATTGCAGGCAAAATTTTGTGCATCTTGTAGATCAGCTCGATGAAGGGAAGATTTCGTGGAAAAATTTCAGTTTGAAAGTGCAGAAGCTGCATGAGGACCGGATTGGGGCACCATATCTTAGAGAGCCTGGAGAATTCCCAAAGTTAGAGGAAAGTTTCTATGCAAACCCTCTACCTGGGTGTATATGTCCCACAGAAGGCATGATCTAACTATTGATTTAGATTCTTAATGCCCAGCTGGTATTCATCTGGTGTAGCCATTTTGGTCAACTAGGAGAGTACTTGTAAACACACATGAGTAATTTCTAGCCATAGATGGGATTTAACAGAAGAAACCAACCAATTTCTGAAAGAATCACGGCTCGCACTAATCGGCATGGCAACGGTGGTTTAATTCCAAGGCAACAATGTTCAAGTTGTAATATAGCATTTGTGTATATTATTAGCAATTGCGATGTAATCGTTCACGTTCGTGAGAATGTAATAATAGGAAGCCCCTGATATTTTCATGCATCTTGTACTTGTTGATCGGCTCGATATCAAGGGATAGCTCGACTATCCAAATGCATGTATTTGTGGCCTTTTTAGCTAATTGCAGCATTTTGAAAATTTTCAGAAGTGGCAAGTGGAATAAGCTGCTTATGCATGTCGTTGTGGCCAAAACCAAGGTTTGGCCAACAGCAGAAATTACTATAGCTCCTTAGAAGCAAACAGGGTTATAGCAGAAGCTATATTCTCATCTCATGGATATGTGTTGGGTATTTTGCATGAATCTCGTGCATATATATTCATAGGTCCACATTCCATACTCTCCTAAAATGTTGAATTTGATGTGTCTATGTGTGATTCTTAATGGAGTGTTCAGTTTGGAAGTTCAATGTCGCAACTTCCATGAGGGTTGTTTTCGCTCCACATGGTGAGATAACAAAAAATTAGAGTAGGACATTAAGACTTGGATATCCAAACCCGTAGGCAATGAGTGAAAGGGAAAGTATATTCAACGTCAGAACGAAGCCCATTATTGAGGAATTAAGTTGATAACCAAAACAAGAACAAACTACAACAGGGATTGCGATGTTGCAAGAACAAGAACAAACTACACCCACCTTCACCTCCCTTGAACAATGGGTGAAAGGGAAATTAAGTTGACAATCAAAATAAGAACAAACTACGATCAATATCGCCTTCAACGTCCAATCACAAAAACTAATTCATTGACGAAACATAGATTATTTTAGAATCATTAGAAAGATCAAATATAAATAATTATTTTTAAAAGAATTATAAGCATGTAGAATCATCAAAGCTCCTTGGCGATATCTACACCAGATTTATGAAAATGATCTTTCTCCACCGGATTTTTGCATAATTGGCAAACTTGTGAAGCGTCGAAACGTTACCATTATTGCATAAAATATCCATTACAACGTAAAAAATAGTAGTAAATAATTTATTATATTTTAAAATTAATTTGAAATGATTCTTTTAAGTGATTTTGTATTAATGTAAAGTGATTTTATAATAATATAAAATAATTTTGAGAGTGATTTTAAGGATTTATATATATGTAAAATGATTTTAAAGATAATTTTAGTAAAATAACAACATATGTAAATATTTTTTTACATAAATAAAAAACATATCGAATAAGGATAATATTCAAATATTCTTACATTACAAAATACATCTCCTAATGTATTTTTACATCCACAGCCATATCGATAATACAGCACCGCCGAATGCTGTCCACCGACAGGAAAGTGGACGAATGTCCATGTGCATGCAAACGTGTGTTTCTTTAGATCGTTCATTATTTTTATCTCTCATTTCTTTTAATGATAACAAAAACAAATCAAATCAACCGAACTTATTCTATGCAAGAATAAAATCATATGTCGACAATCTTGGTCTCAATTGCCAACAATTATATCTTATTCCCATTGGAAGCTGTTGTAGTAAAACGTGTCCTGCGGATAAGTTATGGTTCGGCATCACTTCTAATACCATGGCATAGACGATGAATTAAATATCTTATTCCCATTGGAAGCTGTTGTAGTAAAACGTGTCCTGCGGATAAGTTATGGTTCGGCATCACTTCTAATACCATGGCATAGACGATGAATTAAAAGATTACAATGGGCAAACGTCACTTCTCAGAGTTAATTATAGATTTATTTACAAGAAAGCTTGTTCCGAAGAATAGCCTAATTCTTTAGAAAATGCACTTGGCAGTTCTATTTTCTTATAAACATAACAATTACGTTCTGCCATGAAAGAGTTAAATGTGAAAATGATCATGCAGTGACACGTATAAGTCATGGGTCTTATGCAGGAGATCTCACCAGCAAAGTAGGAGATGCGTAATTCATCATCGGTTACTCCAATGATCTATGATTGCTTTAAATTACTCTTTCAAATGACTGTTTAATTAAACGATAAATCAACTAATTGTTACGTACGTGAACCATAGCTCTAAAGTGCCTTCCTTCCTGCTTTTGTCTCTTATTCTATTTGTTTCTTTATTTCTGGGATGGTGTCAGCTCGACATCGAAAAGTAATTGCTAGCATTGTTCAGTGGTTCCACAAGGTCCCTGTGGAAACCTTAGTCGCATGTGTTGAACCTTGGTTTCTGCAATATTCTAAAAATTTGATAGTGATTTCGGAAAATCTCTTGAGATATCTCTGAAATTTCTCCATTCATTTACTAGTTTAATGCATTTCTTTTGTGTGGTGGTGAACCACAAACAGAGCAGAAAAAGAGGGCAGCGAGGTCGTGGCTCATTTTTCTTCTCCTTTCTCTCTCAACGTGAATTGGGTCCCTATTTTTCCCAATTGTTCTTATATATAGCTGGAGGAACGAGAGAAAGGTTGGGTTATATATGGCTAGAGGAATGAGAGAAAGGTTGGAAGGAACAATTGCACGTTGTTTTTTTTTTTTTTGGCTTCCATCACTTGTTACGGTTTCCAAAAAAAGAGCTGTCAACCTGTGGAAAGATTGAAATTATTTTGTGATATTCTTCCACTCTCACTTATTTTTTTTTTTTTTATAGTTATTGCTAAGTTTTAGTCTTAAGATGAAGGTTGGCTTTGTGTAGGTACTCGAAAGGAAAAATACTATTTTATTGATTATAGTGGATTAATTTTAGGTTATATGAATCCTGTGATTTTTTATTCTCGCATCTTAGGTGGGGCTTTTCTACATTAAAAATATCATATATTTTGTGGTTATGTTTATCGTAGCCTTCTTACTTGTAAAGTTTATAGCATATTACAAGAGCTAACGATAAGTTATTCGATTTTTATGTATGGGATTTTATTTAATTTCAATGGATTTCAATATAAGTTGAATGATTAGTTTAAATGAGATTGATTATAATTTATAAAAAATTAAAATGAAAGATTTTTTATTTTTGAAGGTTGTGCACCTATCGATTTTAGTTACATAGAAGCTTGAAAATAAAGTGGCGAGGAATGAAAATTTGAGCATAAGTTTATAGTTTTATTTAATAGTTTGTTGACGAAAATATTTACAATCACATTTAGAATGAAAATTATGTATGGACTTTGTGAACAAAATTAGAGTATTTGTATGCCTCCAAGATTTTTTTTTTTGAAACATTGAGGATTGCTATCATGAATCGATAGCAATCCGGAGGGTAATATATTCCTTATCAAAAAAGTATTATAAAAGAGATGCCCAACTATGTGTGAGAGACCAACACTCTTTTACAATGTTCTCACATCTCACCGGTCTCTCCTGAAAAAGCTTATCATTACGCGCCCTCCACACACACCACAAAGCGGCTGCCATAGCCCCCAAGGGCCGACCTGGATTGATGAACCTCTGCCATAAAGAATCCCAGGAGGGGAGGGATTCTAAGCAAACCATCCTCTAAATCTTGTTGGTGACCAAGCAAGAGGAGAAGATGTGTGTTGCACTATCAGATTGTAACCCACAAAGAGGGTAGGCATTCAGAGCAGTCCCCATCCTTCTGTGCCTCAGATCACCAGTGATCAAACCTTCTCATTTGCAAAGCCACAGAAATATCTGAACCTTCAAAGGAACTCTCAAGAGCCAAATCTTTCTGTCATAGCAGCAAATTATTTTTACTCAAGAGATTAATGCAGGTGATATTCAAAGAAGGTAGTTCAATGCTGGATTTTTTAAAATGATTTTGAGGGGATCATCAGTTAATTGTTTGGTATGAGCATTAAATTTGAGGATGAGATTTTGGGACTGTTGTTGCTTGCTACTCTACTAAATACATGGGAGACATTTGAAGTCTCACTAATTCTGCACCTAATGGGATTATTTTCATGGAGACTGTCAAGTCTGGTATTGAAATGACCCTTTCCTAGTGTCGTTTGGCATTTCTAGATTTCGTAGGGATTTTTGTGCAATTCTAAGCCCCTTAGGATTTGTTTTGGGGTTTTGAGGGGGGAAGAAAAATTGCAGGGGCATCCCTGCAATTTTTCCCCACCACCACTCCACCGTACGCACACCGCATCTCCCCCCTGCTGAGGCAACCTCACCACCTCACCCCTACGCTGCTCCATCCCCACGACGTCATCTCCCCTCACTCCCCTCCATGCCGCTCCCCATCCTTCCCACCTCCTTATATACTCCCTTCCTCCATTCTACCCACACCACAACCGAGAGGGGGAGGCGAAGGAGAGCGGGAGCAGCAGCAGGAGGATCCAGAGGGGTGGAGCTGCTGTAGAAGCCTGCAGCTGAGCGAGAGGAGAAGGAGAGGGAGAGCTACAGAGAGAAAAAGGGTCAAAAACGGTTCTGTGGAATCATTTTTTCCGCAGAATCAGACGTCTGAAGTAACCTCCAGATGTTGGGTTGGACAATCGAAGGTAAATCCTAGATGTCTGATAGTGCGTATTTTGTTTATTTTTTTTTCTTGCCAAATTCTGACCATGTGCGTATGTCAGAGGGTGAGGAAGCGTGTTGTTGTAAGGACCGAGGCAATTTCAGATGTTCGGAAGTGCCTCTAGACGTCTGAAGCCACCCTCAGACGTTCGCACGAAGTTCCAGACATCCAGAGAAAGGCGCCCTGAGTAAGGTATGCCTATGAGTTCGTTTAAGACATCTGGGACTTTTCCCAGATGTCTGATTTTGGTTAGAATTGGTGTTTTTGGGCCTGTTCAAGGTCCAAACGGTATCGATTTTCCGCAAATGAAACGTCATTGGTTTTCGTTCGAGTTTCTTTACGTAATGATACATTGCCCTTCCCGTTCTGAGCTCATTTTGACATATGGGTCAATGTGATAGGTCATTCGTTCGTGGTGTGCACGGAACTCAAGGGGGTCGCAAGCTCCGTCTACTGTGCCCCCACATCTTCCGGTTATCCGGGTAGAGTGGTTCTCACCCAAATCTTGGAATTAATAAATTGCATGCATAGAATTAAGTTGAACCTAGGATGTGAGATGAATCCTAGGAAGAGATAAATGCACACTGCCATACAATATAGTCGATTGAACCCTAGGTTGTGACATGAACACTAGGGCTGGAAGAAATGCATACGCAATTAATAAATGATTGGATCATCGTGATGAAATCATGAGCTGCCTAAAATGAAATACGTCGTGAATGGAAATACATACTTGTACTAAGTAATTGATGATGGAATTTGAGTTTCCTGTCCTATGTACAACAAACCAGATATGAAAATAAGAAAGTCCATGTAAGAACCCTATGGGGAAGTTAGAAAGGAACCAGGAATACGGTAGTATGGAAAACCTGCGAGTTTTGGAACATGTTGCCTACGGGCGACTGTTCGGACTTAGTTAAGGGAAGTAAGTTGGTCCTCGTGTACGTAGTACTGAAGAGAGCAACTATCCCTTTTGAGTAGAGGGGAGCTTGCTGCCCTTTGGGTTGAGACCCATGGTGGGTTTGGCCACTCTACGTCGATTCCTGTTTGGGTCTCGCGTACATGGTACGAGGTGAGTTACTTAGTGTAGGAGGGAGCTAGCCGCCCAATGGGGCCTGGGGTTAGGCATGGTCACCCTACATCGACTCTTGTTAGCCCGTTGGGCAAACTAGGATAGTCAGACGAGGGTATACAGATTGTGAGGGGTGAGACCCCTGTTCTGAGAGGGCAAGGCCCTGTGTTGTTCCGTACTGTATATTTGGGGCGTACCCATTAGCAGAAACGACTGACCGTGTGCCAGTATGGGGTAGCTACCCGTGCATTTATCACGCGTGCCGTAGTCACTGCTATGTCGCGACTGTGACCTCGGGGTAGTAGGCCGAGTGTAGGATTACCATGGGGGACTCTTTTAGCTAGAAGAGTGTCACGTGTACATCCTACATTGCGGGAAAACTGTAAACAAGATCGTTCCCTTATGGAACAAGAAGATTGATAAATATTATGGAACCTAATTAGAATAATCGGATCAGAAACACGATAATTGGGATCAGATGATAATAAATTGTTAAATGCATGCTAGCTGCTTGTTTAAATTATATGTTTTAACCACCGCTCTACTCAGCATTAGCTGACCACAGAATTTTATAATCTTGTTCAGGTCAGGGATTCGAGCAACCAGAGCCACCGGCTGCTGAGGGCGTTGGGCCCAATCAAGCCCAGAAGTAGTTTTCTTCTGTCTTTCTTACAGAGAGTTTTGTGGTAGTGAGTACCTACTGTTCTTAGTTATATTTCTGATATATCTGTACCAGTTTATGTTGTGATGGCTATGCTTGTAATCGTAATTTTCCGCTGTATGATGTGAGATACTAGTGGATTGCTGTTTTCTTTCCTTTGTTTTCAGTCAAATATTTTCTACTTAGTTACATTACTTGTGTAGTTTTGGAATGATTATGGCATTTTGTTCTTTCTCGTTGGACAATTGGGTCTTAGGGTTCGTCGAGGCGAGACCGTTCTTGGGTCCTGTAGAGAGCCGAGAGTGGGTCACGACAGGTATTCTCAATGAGGAGATGAGGTGAAAATCTCAAGGTTGCTCTTCACAATCAGAGATTCTTGTTATACAAAACAAGAGGAGAAACAAGTTCAAGAAGAGAAGGGTAGAGATAAAAGTAGAAGTAAATCCAAGTCTAGGTATAAGAACATGGAATGCCAGCACTGTGAAAAGAAATGGCACATTAAGAAATATTGCTTTCAACTTAAGAGAGAAAATGAAAATGGGGAAAAGCAAGAAAAGAAAAATGACAGAGTTGATAATGTTGTCGTTGTTGCTTGACATGATCTTATTGTTTGTGATGTCAAGATGGTGAATGTTACAAGTGACGTGATGTCAAGATGGTGAATGTTACAAGTGAAAGAACATAATTTGTTGGTTGATAGTGGTTCTACATTCCATGTTACTTCTAACAGGGATTTTTTCTCTTCTTATACTTCAAGTGATTTTGGCATTTTATTAATGGGCAATGACTATTTGTCTCATGTTGTTGTCATGGGTGATGTTGTTTTGCAAAATGCCATTGGAATTGTATTGAGGCTCAAAGATGATAGATATGGTCCAAATATTTACATGAATCATATCTCTAGAGGAAAGCATGATGATGAAAGATATTACAACACATTCGGTGATGGCAAGTGGAAGCTTACCAAGGGTTCTTTGGTTGTGACTAAAGGCAAAAAATATAGCAATAATCTTTAGATTATGTAGGCTTTAGTTTCTAGAGATGTAATTCACATGGAAAAAACAAAATTCCTCTACCCACAGCTTGCCCTCTAAGAAACCCCCTAAACAATAACCCATAGTTGTTGCTGGGACTTCGACTGGCTACGCACCAATCTGGGTCCCCTCTCCGCACGACCATCTGCATCGCCCCCCTCCCAACTCCTTCCAATGTGAGGCTTTAGGCAGCAGCCTCCTTTCAACTTCTTTCCCTCCGGTCTCGCCTTCTTTCCCTCTGATCGTTGGGAATGATGGCAGGGCATGTGGTGCGGTGTCTTGCTGTCACCTGAGCGCGGACGCTGTCTAGGAGCAACAACGATGATGGTCGGGCATCACCGGGTCATGGATGCCATCCATTCGTCTCCGGTTGCGGCTGCGCTTTGGGAAGGGGTTGTTTTGAGGAGTTGGTGCTGTTGTCGCTTCCTCTAGTTGACGGAGGGCCCCTACTTGATGTTGATCAGTCATATTCACTCCCCTTCCTCATTTGATTGGCGTCGCTTTGAAGTCGGGGTCATGTCTAAAGCTGGGCTCATTACGATTGGGTGGATGGTTGGCTTCGTCTTGACCGTTAGTCACCTGTTAGCGTGGTACGTTGACAACGTTGGCTACCCTTAGTTGTATCTAATGCGTAGTGTAGGATTATCTACATCAGAAATGATATGTAGGGTGCTTCTTTTATATTTTCTTTCCCTTCTTTCCTCCTTTTTGAGGGGTGATAAGGTTGTCCTCCTTCCTTGCCCTTTGGGGCCGCATCCTTGTATCATTTTCTTTCCTTAATGAAATATCTCCCTTTAAAAGATAACAAATCTGTTAAGCTATGGCATATGAGGTTAAGCAACATGAGTGAAATAGGACTGTAGTGCTTGATTAGAAGAATCTTTTGCCAGGTGTAAAGAAAGAAAAATCAGACAGGTGCACTCATTGCTTGGTTGGGAAGCAGACTAGATTGTCTTTCAAAAGTCATCCACTCTCAAGGAAGTTGCATGTGTTGGGGTTAATTTACATTGATATTTGTGATCCTTTGAAGGTTAGCTCTCTCGGAGGTGGTCTCTATTTTGTCACTTTCATTGACAATTATTCTAGGAAGGTATGTGGGTATATGGCTTGAAGAGTAAAGATCAAGTCCTTGATGTGTTATAGGACTTTCATGCACTAGTCAACCAATGGCCGAAAAGAAATTGAAGTGCATTTGTAGTGACAATGGTGGTGAGTATGTGTTACGAACACAGCATCTGACGCAGTTAAGACGTATGGGAAGTGGCCCAGACGTCTGGAACCCTTCCCAGATGTCTGGTATTAAATTTTTTCGACGTACGCCGCCTTCGTTCTGCTCTCTCCCTCCCTCCCTGCAGACGCGCCGCTTCCCTTTTCTCTCTCCCCGCGCTGCCTTTATATAGCACCGCCCTCTCCCTCACCCTCACTCCACCGCCTTCTCCTTCTCCTTCTCTCTGCCAGTGCAAGCGAGCGAGCGAGCGGGTGCGGTAGCAGCGGCTGCAACGAGCGTGTGGGAAGGAGGAGTGTCGCGGGAGGAAGAAGAAGGCTCGACCGCGAGGTGCGAGCTTGCCGGGGCAGCTAGAGCCGGCCGGGAGTAGCGGGAGTGGGGTGTCGCGGAGGAGCTACTGCAGCTCGGGCAGCAAGCAGGCGTGGCGCGGCCGTGCGTCCCGGGCGGAGAGTGACAGTGTCCTGATTCTGGGAAAATTTCCCAGAATCGGACGTCTGGACCTTCGTCCAGATGACGAAGAAGACGTCTGGAGGAAGACCCAGACGTCTGACAGGTATAATATTTTCCTTCCTTCTTTTTACGCGTGTACGGCCATGCAGCCGTACGTCGCGTTCCTCTACGCCTTTTCGTGATGAGAGCGGATGCATGTGTGCGCAGGTGTTGTTCGGGAGGGCGCGAGGGCTCGCCATTCCACACGAATCAGACGTCTGGCCACAGTACCAGACGACGGATAGGACCTCCAGACGTCCGGGGTGACAATCGGACGTCTGGAAACTAAGGCCAGACGATCCAGCGGGCTTCTAGATGTCTGAAGGATTGCGCAAATTGAGGTACGACATGATCAACCTTTTAAGATGTCTGGAAGAGGTTCCAGACGTCTGATTTTGGACAGATTTGTCGTTTTTGACCCGTTTAGGGCCCGTTCGGAGTCCATTTTCCGCGTTTCGAGTTGCGTTCTTTCTAGATTTATTTTCTCTACCTGTTTACAGTAATTGTGTACTGTTCTGAGAAACTACTTGTGTTGATCCTTGTGTTAGGTCCCCGTTCCGTTGCGGCTCTAGGGGTTGCGGAGGCGCGCGGGATTGTCGACCACGCCCCCAGTACTCCCGGTTTCCCAGGTAGAGTGGCCCTTTGATTTATTTAACAAAATTTGTACAATTATGAAACAATTAATAGAGTCTAGGGCATTGCATGAACCCTAGGACTGAGAAATTAGATTGAATGATAGATCCTAGGGTAAGGCATGAATCCTAGGACTGGAAAACTAGTTGAATATACAAACATTGCAGTCTTGGAAAAGTAGAAAGGAAATGATAACTGCCTGTAAATTGGTTAACAGCTGCCTGCTATGAATGAATAAGTATGCTTGAGAACATGGGTTGTATGAACGTAAAGCCGGAACGGTGAAACCTAAATTGGCTGGGTTAAAAGAGCTTGAACCCTACGGGGAATTAGGAGTAGAACTCCTGGAAAGGAAATGGAATAGAATTGGGGAAGTGAGCTGGCCCTTGAGTACGGAGTACCAAGGAGAGCGACTGTCCCCCTGTTTAGTGCATAGCGGAGCTAGCCGCCCCAGGGACCCGGGGTTAGGTCTGGCCACTTTGTACCGACTTTTGGCCCTCGTGTACATAGTAACGAGGAGAGCTACTAGTGTAGGGAGAGAACTCGCTACCCCACGGGCCCCGGGGTTCTGCTAGCTCTCTTACATCGACTTGTTAGGCCCACTGGGCAAACCAGGGTAGTCAGGCGAGGGTGCGCGGACTGTGGAGGGGTAAGACCCCTGTTTGGTTACTGTGGAGGGGCTGGACCCCTGTTACTGAGAGGGCTCTGCCCTATACTGGTTCCGTGCTATGCTTTGGGCGCACCCATTAACGGAAATGACTGACCGCATGCCAGTGCGAGGTAGCTACCCGTGCGTCTATCGTGCGTGCTGTAGTCATCGTTACGTCTGTCAGCGACCTTGGGGTGGTTGAGTGAGGGTAGAACCACCACGGGGGACTCTCCCGGCCAGGAGAGCACCACATGTCACTTCTACTTTTCGGAAAAGACTGCAATCAAGATCGTTCCCACGAGGAACATTTCAAGATCAAGAGAAGGATCTGAGAAATAAATCAACAGTGAATAAATGAAAGGATATAAATAAAGAAAGTAAAAATATAACAGCTACTGTACACTCTACTGCTTCTTTTAGCTTTTGGTTGCCACTCTACTCAGCGTTTCGCGGACGTGTCACCCTTGTTACCTTTTCAGGACCAGGTGTTGAGCAGCCAGAGTCAGCGGCTACAGAGGGCGCTGGGCCTAGTAGAGCCCAGTAGTGTTACCTGTAGTACCTTCTATACTTTCTTTCCGCTGTAGTAAGTAATTTTCTGTTGCTCCCTGTACTCTCTTTATTGTAAGCATTATGTTATGTACATGTTTATTTCTCTACTGTTGTGGTGGTATATACTGTAGTATTTCCTTTCTTTACTGCTGTATTTTGTTACTGCTAGTTATATACATGGTGAATGTTGTTTATTTTACTGCTCTTTTGGTTACTTTCTCGTTGGACTACTGGGTCTTAGGATCAGTCGAGTCGGTTCGATTCTCGTGTCTCCTAGGGATTCGGGAATTGGGTCGTTACAAGATGGTATCAGAGCAAGGTCGTCCCGAGAAGTGAATCAACTGACTGGAAAATAACCAATTCACGTGTATGTAACTAGAGTAGCCACCACAACGTTTCTTTTGACATTAGCTCTTAGACTTCTTCGTTAGATATCGTCCCATACTGACGTGTTTCCGTTCTGTTTCACGTCTCCTTGCAGGAGATGCCTCGACGAGGGATTAGCGAGGCGGGCCACGGGTGCAGCCGAGGACGAGGTCAGCGAGGTGGGCGTGTTGCGGTCGACGTCTCAGTGGACCAACCACTACTCCCAGGCATTCAGGCCCAGGACCTCGCCCAGCTGATACGGGATATAGTGCGAGAGGAGCTCCACCCACCACCCCAAGTGCCTCTCCCTGGGGTTGTGGAGGGGGAGTCCTCTGTGGGACCACGCGACGGGCACGACGCTGGACGCGGGGGAGGGGATGGGCCGCCATCGCCCCCACCTTCCTCCGACACTTCTGTGCACGAGGCTCCTTTACCTGGAGGTGCACCAGCATCTCCACTGTAGCGCCACTTCGAGCTTTTCGGGCAGTTCCGGAAGCTGAAGCCCCCCTCCTTCAGGGGGGATGAGGACTCGACCGAGGCGGAGGACTGGCTCGAGCAGATCGAGAAGGTTTTCGATACCCTTCGTCCCCCGGTGGAGTGCCGCGTGGCCTTTGCCACGTACCAGCTGGAGAGTGCGGCACACAGGTGGTGGAGGGCTGTCAGGGGATAGGAGAGGGATGAGTCGACCTAGGACCGGTTCGTCACCCTCTTCTGCAAGCAGTACTTTCCCCAGACGTGGCAGGACCAGAGGAGGCGGGAGTTCCACACTCTCCGCCAGGGGACGATGACCGTGAGCGCGTACCGCACACATTTTCTGGAGCTGTCCCCCTTCGCAGCGACGGTAGTAGCCATTGAGGAGGAGCGCCTTTGGAGGTTCACCGACGGGCTCCGGCCTGCGATTTGGGGGTATGTCAAACCCCTGAAGCTACCTACGTTCTCGAGGGTGGTGGAGGTAGCTATGACCTACGAGGAGACCAACCCGTCCGCACGAGATACTGACAGTGGGCGGAAGAGGCCCTACCAGCCGGACTTTTCACAGGGCAGGCGAGAGAGGAGACACGTGGTGCCCGCAGGAGAGCCGTCACGTTTTGCAGGGCCATCAGTGGCCTTTGGGGGCCCTCGACAGGGGCCAGTTGCCAGCACCGGACCCCTGCCCAGCCGACAGCAGGGACCCATTGAGGGCGGGAGTCGGGTTCCCCTCTGCTACCGGTGTGGCCAGCCGGGCCACATCAGGAGGGACTGCCCGTCTAGGGCAGGAGGTCAGTAGATACTTCCCGCGCCGAGCACTGGAGGGCGAGCAGGAGGCCGCGGTTTCCAGGCGTGAGGAGGAGGACAGCAGTCACGAGGAGGGTACCGGCCAACAGCTACCTGTCCGATGCAGAGTGTGGCTGCTTCGTCCGCACCTAGGGCTGAGGGGCGTATCAACGCCCTGACACACAAGGATGACAGAGCTTCGGGATTGGTGGTGGCAGGTATGGTTTCAGTTTCCGGCAGACTCGTTTACACACTTTTCGATTCTGACGCTACGCACTCGTTTGTCACAGCCAGTTTCACAGTTAGTTTGGGCCAGGATTACATGCTTTTGGAGGATCCGTTCGTAATAAGTGGTCCGAGTGGTCAGCTGTTTGTAGCTGAGGAGGTGTACACGGGTTGCGAGGTCAGTATTGGGGGACATAGCCTTCCCGTTGACTTGATTATGATACAGATGGAGGACTTTGACGTGATTCTTGGGTTGGACTGGCTGTCCGCTTACCACGCTTTGGTGGACTGTTTTGAGAGGAAGATCGTATTCTCCATACCGGAGTTGCCTTCTTTCGAGTTCCCCGGTCAGCCAGTGGACGGAGGCTTCAGGTGCATTTCTGCACTTTGGGCGGCGAGACTTTTGAGCCAGGGGTGTGAGGGCTTCCTAGCTTGTATGGTGGCAGAGCCCAGCCCTGTGGCAGACTTCCAAAGCATCCCGGTGGTTAGAGAGTACCCCGACGTGTTCCTAGACGAGTTGCCAGGACTACCGCCCGAGCGTGTGATCGAGTTTGAGATCTCACTAGTACCAGGGTCCAGCCCCATCTCCACCGCACCCTACAGGATGGCACCACTTGAGCTACGAGAGCTCAAGTCTCAGTTGCAGGATCTTTTGGAGAAGGGCTTTGTGAGGCCCAGTGCGTCTCCTTGGGGAGCCCCGGTACTGTTTGTGAAGAAGAAGGATGGTACCCTACGCCTGTGTGTGGACTACCGATAGCTGAATAGGGTCACCATCAAGAACAGATATCCGCTGTCGAGGATCGACGACTTGTTTGACCAGTTGCGAGGTGCCACAGTATTCTCCAAGATCGACTTGAGATCTAGATACCACCAATTGAGGATCAAGGAGGCAGACGTCTCCAAGACAGCTTTCTGCACCCGGTACGGACACTACGAGTTTTTGGTCATGCCGTTTGGCCTGACCAATGCCCCCTCTGCTTTCATGGACTTGATGAACCGGGTGTTTAGACCGTACTTGGATCAGTTCATGGTGATATTCATTGATGATGTACTCATCTACTCTCGAGATCAGACGCAGCACGGACAACACTTGCGGATGGTTCTGGACATACTAAGACGACGTAGATTGTACGTCAAATACAGCAAGTGCGAGTTCTGGTTGAGGGAGGTGACCTTCTTAGGTCATGTGATCTCTGGAGATGGCTTGGCGGTGGACCCAGCCAAGGTCGAGGCAGTGCTCAAGTGGGAGAGACTGCGTACGGTTACTGAGATTCATAGTTTCCTGGGATTGGCGGGCTACTACAGACGATTCATCAGGGGTTTTTCACAGATTGCACGTCCTATGACACAGTTGACCTGGAAGGATGTGCCCTTCACTTGGACAAATGCCTGTGAAGCGTGTTTTCAGGAGTTGAAGGAGAGGCTGACTTCGGCTCTCGTGCTCACCATCCCTGACAGTAGTGGCGGGTTCGTTGTGTACACGGACGCCTCCTTGCAGGAGTTAGGGGGTGTGATCATGCAGAGGGGTCACGTTGTTGCTTACGCTTCGCGGCAACTGAAGCCCCATGAGCATAGCTACCCTACCCATGACCTGGAGCTGGCAGCTGTTGTCTTCGTGTTGAAAACCTGGAGGCACTACTTGTACGGTGAGACCTTCGAGATTTTTACAGATCATAAGAGCCTCAGATACCTTTTTGATCAGAAGGAGCTCAACATGAGACAGAGACGTTGGTTGGAGCTCCTGAAGGACTATGACTGTAGCATTTCCTACCACCCGGGAAAGGCCAACGTGGTGGCTGACGCCTTGAGCTGGAAGGTGCCCGCACACTTGGCCAGTTTACAGGTGCAGAGTTGGAGCCTTTTGGAGGAGATGGGCAGTTGGCGACCCCTAGAGTTACGGGGGCACTGTGGGGCAGTGACTATGACACGACAGACGAGGCCAGAGCTGATAGATCGCATCATCACAGGACAGATGGCAGACCCGTAGTTACAGTCCTTGCGCGATAGAGTACTGTCAGGAGACCCGGGAGACTTTTCTTTCACAGACCAGGTGCTGCGCCTGAGGGGACGTTTGTACGTTCCCAGAGACGAGGAACTATTGAGAGAGCTCATGACTGAGGCACACGGTTCCAGATTCACCATACATCCCGGAAACACGATGATGTACCGTGACTTGAGATGTGAGTTCTGGTGGAGGGGGATGAAGCAGGATGTGGGTGAATTCGTGCAGCAGTGTTTAGTGTGCCAGCAGGTGAAAGCTGAGCATCAGAGGCCTGCAGGGCCGCTACAGCCACTTCCAGTGCCAGAGTGGAAGTGGGAGAGCATCACCATGGACTTGGTGGTGGGTTTACCTGTTACCCAGCGAGGACATGACGCAGTCTGGGTAATCGTTGATAGATTGACAAAGACGGCATGATTCTTGCCGATCCGAGTCACTTTGGGACCAGCACAGTTGGCAGAGAGATATATTTGAGATGTGGTACGTCTACACAGAGTTCCGCGGGAGATCGTATCCGACCGGGATACCCACTTTACGTCCCAGTTTTGGGCTGAGTTTCAGTAGGCCCTGGGGACGCGGTTGAGATTCAGTACAGCTTACCACCCCCAGAAGGATGGACAGTCTGAGCGCACGATACAGACGCTTGAGGACCTTTTGCGTGCCCGTGTACTGGACTGGAGGGGCTCTTGGGAGGAGCACTTGCCCCTGGCGGAGTTTGCATACAACAATAGCTATCACTCGAGCATCAGCATGGCTCCCTACGAGGCTCTGTACAGACGGAGATGTACGGCACCCTTGAGTTGGGTTGAGGTGGGGACCAAGTGGGAGGTTGGCCCCAGGCTTATCCGGCAGAGTCAGGAGGTAGTCGAGCATATTCACAGGCAACTCCGCACTGTCAGGAGCAGGTAGAAGAGCTACGCAGATCGGAGACGCAGAGTGGTACAGTTTGAGGTTGGGGATCATGTCTTCCTTCGTGTTTCGTCCATGAAGGGCCTGCAGCGGTTTGGGGTGAGAGGGAAGCTCGCGCCGAGGTTCGTGGGGCCCTTTGAGGTCCTGTAGCGGGTTGGACCAGTTGCTTACAGACTTGCCCTCCCTCCTCAATTTTCTGGTGTGCACGACGTGTTCCACGTGTCCAACCACAGGAAGTACGTCGCCGATCCCAGTCACGTCCTGAGTCACGAGAGCGTTAACCTGACCTACCCTGAGCGGACAGTGAAGATTCTTGACAGAGCCGTCCGCAGTCTGAGACGAAAGCAAGTACCCCTGGTGAAGGTTTTGTGGAGAAGCCAGTGGTACGAGGAGAATACCTGGGAGCCTGAGGCGGCGATGCGGGAGCGGTACCCGGAGCTTTTCGCGGGTACGTCTTTTTGGACCGGCTTTGATCCTCTTTGAGTTTGTTATGTATATAATATTGTTCTTTCCCCCACCCTAGTTAGCGCAAGTTTCGGGGATGAAACTTCCTTTGAGTTTGTTATATTGTTACGAACACAGCATCTGACGCAGTTAAGACGTCTGGGAAGTGGCCCAGACGTCTGGAACCCTTCCTAGATGTCTGCTATTAAATTTTTTCGGCGTACGGGTTCGCGTCTGCGCGCCTGCGTGCGCAAACTGAACCCACCGCCTTCGTTCTGCTCTCTCTCTCCCTCCCTGCAGACGCGCTGTTTCTATTTTCTCTCTCCTCACACTGCCTTTATATAGCACCGCCCTCTCCCTCACCCTCACTCCACCGCCTTCTCCTTCTCCTCTCTGCCAGCTCGAGTGAGTGGGTGCGGCAGCAACGGCTGCAAAGAGCGTGTGGGAAGGAGGAGTGTCGCGGGAGGAAGAAGAAGGCTCGACGGCGAGGTGCGAGCTTGCCGGGGTAGCTAGAGCCGGCCGGCGGAGGAGTAGCGGGCGTGGGGTGTCGCGGAGGAGCTGCAGCAGCTCGGGCAGCAAGCGTGCGTGGTGCGGCCCGGCCGTGCGTCGCGGGCGGAGAGCGACAGGGTCCTGATTCTGGGAAAATTTCCCAGAATCAGACGTCTGGACCTTCGTACAGACGATGAAGAAGACGTCTGGAGGAAGACCCAGACGTCTGACAGGTACAATATTTTCCTTCCTTCTTTTTACGCGTGTACGGCCATGCAGCCGTACGCCGCGTTCCTCTGCGCCTTTTCGTGATGAGAGCGGATGCGTGTGTGCGCAGGTGTTGCTCGGGAGGGCACAAGGACTCGCCATTCCACACGAATCAGACGTCTGGCCACAGTACCAAACGACGGATAGGACCTCCAGACGTCCGGGGTGACAATCGGACGTCTGGAAACTAAGGCCAGACGATCCAGCGGGCTTCTGGACGATTGAAGGACTGCGCAGACTGAGGTACGACATGATCAATCTTTTAAGACGTCTGGAAGAGGTTCCAGATGTCTGATTTTAGATAGATTCGTCGTTTTTGACCCGTTTAGGGCCCGTTCGGAGTCCGTTTTCCACTTTTCGAGTTGCGTTCTTTCCAGATTTATTTTCTCTGCCTGTTTACAGTAATTGTGTACTGTTCTGAGAAACTATTTGTGTTGATCCTTGTGTTAGGTCCCCGTTCCATTGCGGCTCTAGGGGTTGCGGAGGCGCGCGGGATTGCCGACTATGCCTCCAGTACTCCTAGTTTCGCAGGTAGAGTGGCCCTTTGATTTATTTAACAAAATTTGTACAATTATGAAATAATTAATAGAGTCTAGGGCATTGCATGAACCCTAGGACTGAGAAATTAGATTGAATGATAGATCCTAGGGTAAGGCATGAATCCTAGGACTGGAAAACTAGTTGAATATACAAACATTGCAGTCTTGGAAAAGTAGAAAGGAAATGATAATTGCCTGTAAATTGGTTAACAGCTGCCTGTTATGAATGAATAAATATGCTTGAGAACATGGGTTGTATGAACGTAAGGTCGGAACGGTGAAACCTAAATTGGCTGGGTTAAAAGAGCTTGAACCCTACGGGGAATTAGGAGTAGAACTCCTGGAAAGGAAATGGAATAGAATTGGGGAAGTGAACTGGCCCTTGAGTACGGAGTACCAAGGAGAGCGACTGTCCCCCTGTTTAGTGCATAGCGGAGCTAGCCGCCCCAGGGACCCGGGGTTAGGTCTGGCCACTTTGTACCGACTTTTGGCCCTCGTGTACACAGTAATGTGGAGAGCTACTAGTGTAGGGAGAGAACTAACTACCCCACGGGCCCCGGGGTTCTGCTAGCTCTCCTACACCGACTTGTTTGGCCCACTGGGCAAACCAGGGTAGTCAGGCGAGGGTGCGCGGACTGTGGAGGGGCAAGACCCCTGTTACTGAGAGGGCTCTGCCCTATACTGGTTCCGTGCTGTACTTTGGGCGCACCCGTTAACGGAAACGACTGACCGCGTGCTAGTGCGGGGTAGCTACCCATGCGTCTATCGCGCGTGCCGTAGTCATCGTTATGTGTGTCAGCGACCTTGGGGTGGTTGACTGAGGGTAGGACCACCACGGGGGACTCTCCCGGCTAGGAGAGCACCACGTGTCACTTCTACTTTTCGGAAAAGACTGCAATCAAGATTGTTCCCACGAGGAACATTTCAAGATCAAGAGAAGGATCTGAGAAATAAATCAACAGTGAATAAATGAAAGGATATAAATAAGGAAAGTAAAAATATAACAGCTACTGTACACTCTACTGCTTCTTTTTGCTTTTAGTTGCCACTCTACTCAGCGTTTCGCTGACGTGTCACCCTTGTTACCTTTTCAGGACCAGGTGTTGAGCAGCTAGAGTCAGCGGTTGCAGAGGGCGCTGGGCCTAGTAGAGCCCAGTAGTATTACCTGTAGTACCTTCTGTACTTTCTTTCCACTGTTGTAAGTAGTTTTCTGTTGCTCCCTATACTCTTTTTATTGTAAGCATTATGCTATGTACATGTTTATTTCTCTACTGTTGTGGTGGTATATACTGTAGTATTTCCTTTCTTTACTGTTGTATTTTGTTACTGCTAGTTATATACATGGTGAATGTGGTTTATTTTACTGCTCTTTTGGTTACTTTCTCGTTGGATGACTGGGTCTTGGGATTAGTCGAGTCGGTCCGATTCTCGTGTCTCGTAGGGATTCGGGAATCGAGTCGTTACAATATGTGGGTTCTTTTGATGAGTATTTCAAGGCTCATGAGATCAGGCATTAAAAGACTACCAAACACTCCTCAGTTAAATGGTGTGTAGAGAGGATGAATAGGACACTAATTGAGAGAGTTAGGTGTCTCTTATATAAAGCTAAACTACCTAGTTTATTTTAGTGTGAAACTTTATATACTGTTATGCATGTGATCAACTTGTCTTCACATGTATCTTTGGATGGTGATATCCCCTACAGAGTCTGATATAGCATGGATGTATCCTATGATCACGTACGTGTTTTTTGATGTAAGGCCTTTGTGCATGTTCCAAAAGATGAGAGGTCTAAGTTGGAAGCAAAAATCAAACAATGTTTTTGGGATATAGATAGGATCAGTTTGGCTACGAGTTACATGATCTAGTTGAGAAGAAACTTGTCAGAAGTCGAGATGTGGTGTTTGCAGAGGATTAGACGAAAGAGAATATTTAGAAAGCAATTAAGGATTCTTTTTAGAGTAGTTATAAGCTAGTTGATGTAGAATATGTTTCTTTGCAACATGTGCCAAATGTAATGCTAGATGATACTTCTATGCAGATGTTTGATTCAGAAGAATAGTTGGACATGTCAGATGTCCCTAGTTCTGGTGATGATGGATAGCAACTGGATAATTCCCCATCTGATGCAGATCCACACCGTAAATCCATGAGGGAGATGTTGGTGCAAGGGTACGTATCACGATCATTGATTTTGATGATAACAAAATACTTGTGATTTAACATTTGCATTTGAGTTTATAGTTTTAGGTTTATATGCAAATGTAAGCAAGTGTGTAGGGCTTCAAGCTCAAGTCCATGGAGGAATGAAGGAGTTTGATGGATGGACAGAAGCATCAAGGAGCACGGAGTAGGAGCTAAAGATTGACGAAGAAGAATATGACTTAGAAAAGTATTATTGTCATCTTTACGTTGTAGCTCTTTTCATTTCTTTTAGATTCATTGTTAAAGGGCTCAAAATATATCTCCTTAGTCCTAGGAACATTTACTCTACTTAGGACACTTAGACAAAATCAAAAGTTAAATTAGAAAGCCAAAATAGAAATCCGACTGCCTAATCAGACGTCCAATCTACTTTCAAGACGTCTAATCTCTGCTCTTAAGTCGTCTGACATTTTCACCAGACGTCCAATAACCTAGGCCAAAAATCTTTGATCTCTGATCTTCCCTTTAAGATGTCTTGACTAATTTCCAGATGTCCTGTCAGATGTCTGATAACCTTGATAGACGCCTAATAATAGAGCCATTGAATTGTTAGACCAATAGTTTCGAGAACCCATGTAGAAATATTTAAACATTGCTCCCAAACATCTAGAGAGACCCTTAGACGTATGATAAAGAGATGTTAGACCAAAATCCAACGTTGTCGGACCAACTCTAACTGTTGGCTTCTCGGAAATCAATTCCAATAGAGAACATTTACCATCAGACGTCCAATAGGACGCCTGACCACTTTACACTAGAACCCTGTTTGGATCTAGTTCAATCCAGGAACCAACCCCCATATAATTAGACATCTAATAATAGGCCCAGACATCTTAAAAGTTTAACCTAAATGTCCGACTAGATCCCTGTCTAGATCTAAACAAATCCATGGAGACCATCCTTCAGGATCAGACATCCAGAACCTTCATCAGACGAAGTACCTGATGTCTAATACAAAACTTAGCGGTCTGATTCTGCTGTCAGAGTCTTGATGAGCCAGAGTTGATTGGGATTTCAACTTGATCTTATGAGGTTTGTTCTCAACAGCTATGAGGCCTCTCCAATGCCTTCTTAAAAGTTCCTAAGGACTCTATAAATAGAGGAGGACCTCTACCTTGCTAGAACACACATTGGAGATAATACTTCCCACTATTATACCTTATTTGTGAGAAATCAAGAGAAGAAAGCTTGTGCCCTTGCTCTCTGAATTCTACACTTGACATCTGAGAGCCGCGAATACGTTGCGCAATCATGTCTACTCTCTTCCGCATAAGAGAAGTCCTTTCGACTATAGTAGCATAGTTTAATCTATACTTTGTGGCTCTATAGGTTTTCTTATACTAACATTTTCTTGGTTAGATATTCATATGGTGAATTCCCGTCTCTTTCATGAGACAATTCTCTTCGTAAAGAAGAGGGATTGAGGTATACTACCGTTGGTTGTAAAGTAGTGTGGTTTGTATTGAGGTTGTACTACCCTAGTTGTAAATAGTACGGTTAGTGGATTTAATTGAGTCGGACGATTGGAAAATCTTAAGTCAAGAAGCTTAGGTTGTGGTTTTTACCCGGATTTGATTTCCACCTAAAAATACTTGTGTCTTCTGGTGATTGATTTGTGGGATTATTTTTATTTGCATTCCTCACTATTCACCCCCCCTTTAGTGGAATTTCAGGAGAGATCCTTCTACTAGATATCTTGCACATGAATATGTTTTGTTGACAAATAGTGGTGAATATGTTTTGTTGACAAAAGAGGCTATGCAAGATGTACACAAACAAAAATGGATTAAGGCCATGAAAGATGAAATGCAGTCTTTCTATTGCAACCATACCTTTATATTGTGAGGTTGCCCTAAGGGAAGAGGGCATTGAAAAACAAATGGGTTTTTAAACTGAAGTATGATGAGAACTCCTCTAACCTGAGGTACAAAGTTAGGTTGGTTGTGAAAGGATTTAGTCAAAAAAAGAGAGTTTATTTTGAGGAGATATTTTCACCTATGGTCAAGATGTCATTTATCATAGTTGTTCTTAGTTTGGCAACCAACCTTGACTTGGAGATTGAGCAAATGGATGTGAAGACCGGTTTTCTTCATGGTGATCTTTAGGAGGAATTCTATATGATGCAACCTGAAGGTTTTAAGGTTAGAGGCAAGAAAGACTATGTTTACAACTTGAGGAAGAGTTTTTATGGGTTGAAGTAGGCTCCTAGCATTGGTACAAAAAGTTTGAGTCTTTCATGGGGGATCATAGCTATACCAAGACTACTTTAAATCATTACGTCTTCATGAAAAATTCTCAAATGATGACTTTGTCATTTTGTTGATTTATGTTGATGTCATGCTTATTATTGCCAGCAATATCTCAAGGATTTCAAACTTGAAAAAGGAGTTGAGCAAGTCTTTTTCTATGAAGAACCTGGGACTTGTAAGTCTAGTTTTGGGCATGAAGATTACTCATGACAGAAATACATTGAAAAGGTACTTCAAAGATTTAATATGGACATAGTCAAGCCCATGAGTACCTCACTTAGAGCACACTTCAAGTTAAGCACCGAGTAGAGTCCAAGGACAGAAGATGAGAGGAAGGATATGGAAAAGATTCCTTATGCCTAAACTACAGGAAGTGTAACGTATGCCAAGATATGTACAAGGCTTGATATTACACAATCCATTGAAGTTGTTAGCAGGTTTGTCTCAAATCCAGGGGAGAAACATTATGAAGCAGTTAAAGAGATTTTGAAATATCTTTGTGGGACTAGCAGTATGTGTCATTGCTTTGGAGCAAAAAAATCAATTCTTATTAGCTATACAGATTTAGACATGGTAGGTGATAGATATGGGAGAAGATTCATATCTGGTTACTTGATGACATATGCAGGCGGTGTAGTTTCTTGGCAATCAAGACTTCAGAAATGTGTAACCCTATTTACCAGGGAAGTATAATTTATTACAGTTATAGAGGCTAGCAAGGAGCTTTTGTGGATGAAGAAGTTTATGCAAGACATGGATTTACGCAAGACAAGCATGTCCTATATTGTGGCAATCAAAGTACAATTCACCTTGGTAAGAACTCCACATTTCATGCAAGGTTAAAGTGCATAGATGTGAGGTATCATTGGATATGAAATATTCTAGAAGTAAGGCAATTTGAACTTGCAAAGATCCACACAGATGATAATGATGCTAACATGATGACTAAAGCCATGCCACTTGGGAAGTTTGAGGTATGCCGCTTCATTACTAGATTGGACTAGTTACTATATCGTCAATGAGGGGAAGATATATTAGGTGGGTCTCCTTGTAGGAATCTACTATAACGCCCTGAGTTCCATCAATCGAGTAAATCCAATGAGACTTGAGCCATTAAGTTCAGAACATCAATCTAATGTATAAGATCACAATCACTCAATACATAATTATAAAATAAAAATAGCAAAACAAGCAAATTATAAAGCATTAATAAAGTAATGAAATACTGACCAGAATAGTTATTGCATATTGCTGCACGAAATTCGCTAAGGAATAATATTGTCCTTGTAGCATGGAAACCGTGATCATTTTGAATATATTTTATTGAATTTGTAAAGATTTAAATTAAGATGGGAGTCCAAGTCATGAAGTGGATGGCTCAAGTTGCTTTTTGCCCTATACAATGAATGGAGGAATGAGAGAGAGGTTGGAAGGAATAAATGCATGTTGGTTCATGGACTTCTATCACTTGTTCAAGGCATCCAAAAAGGAGGCGATCAATTTGTGAAAAGATTGAAATCATTTGGTGATATTCTTCTACTCTCCCTTATTATTTTATAGTTATTATTGTTGTGATTTATTGTTAAGAAAATGATTAGCTCTGTGTAGTCCCTTATGGTAAAGAATAAATTTTCTACCAAATATTAATGGACTTGTAGTTTTCATGCTCACAACTTTAAGGGAGTTTTTCATGTTAAAAAAATCGTGTATCTTGTGATTGTGATTTTTGTATTTTAATTACTTGTATATTTTGTAATAGAAAGTTTGTACCCGTGGTAGTAATCATGTCATGCTTATCGGGATTGAATAAAATGCTACAAATAAAAATTAAATAATCCATCATCTATTTTGTAATATGTTACAAAATAGATGATGGATTATTTAATTTTTATTTATAGCATTTTATTCAATCCCGATAAGCATGACATGATTACTACCACGGGTACAAACTTTCTAAAGTAAAATAGAAGGGGATTGCAAGGGCAAATTTTTCCAAACACAAAAAAAAAAAAAAAAATGACATTGTAGCTTTCACCCTTGCTTATAAAAGATTAAGTGAGAAAATTTATTAGTTGATTGGGGAACAGGCTAACAGTTGGGGTTTGTTTGTAAATTGCCCTTAATTCTAAACGTGAGTATAATTGAGTCCATTCCTCTGAGTTGCGTGCCCGTTCCTGCATGAGAGAAAGCGAATGTCACTGACAAACATATGGAAAAGGGAGGAGAATTAAACGTCCATTCTTCGACGGAAAAAGTTTTACGCATCTATGAGAACACCCCCATGGAACATCCCCTATCAAACGAGGGGGCACACATCCCCATCGTGACCAATTTCCCTCGGTTTTTGCTCATTCTTCCCACCTAATGGCCCAGATTCCTTTAGTGGGATATTAGATGGAATGCGAGATGTAGACTTTTGTAGTCAACGATCCTTCAATTTTTCATCTTTAGCACCTTCGTCAGATTTATGTGTCTATTTTGACACTTCTATTATTGAAGGCAACGGAGGAACACTGATTGTGCTCACACACCGATGGTTGATCGCTCTATTATTTATAAATATGTTAGTTACAAACGATGAGATCAAATCCCACGGCTCTTACGAGAATCAAGTAGTGAGTCAATTCGTTGGCTACATGGTTTGGATTTACACTAAAATCTCTAGACTTCCCTTGAAGTCTTTAGTTGGTTATATTTTTTACATCATAACACCTCTTTTAATTGGTGGACTAAGTGACGCCCAATCGTTGAAGTTGAAGTTTCCAGTCGAAGTAGTTGAAAGGATTGGTTTGGTAGAGGTTTGGTGAGAATGTCAACAACGTATTTTCAAACAAAATGGTAATCCACTTCAATGTATATATTTTGTATGAGGATGGAAAATTGGATTAGTAGAAAGAAAGGTGACACCGATGTTGTCACATCATAATATTGGTGAGGAAGAAGATGGCAGAAGGAGCTCATTGAAAAGTGATCTAAGCCAAATCAATTCTGTTGTCGTATTAGTAAGAGCTTTGTATTCAGACTCTATTGAGAAGCAAGTGACAGTTTATTGTTTACGTGCTGACCATGAGATTAAATTGTCACCCATAAATATCGGATATTCTCTTGATGATTTGCGATCATTGATTGATCCCACCCAATGAGCATTTGAATAAGCTTGTAGAATAAAAGAGGTTGACGAACGAACATGTAATCCCATTTGAATAGTTTCTTTGAGATATCGGAGTATTCGTCTAACATGTTCCTAATGATCAATAGTTGGATTATTCATAAATTGACGTATTTTATTGGTTACATAAGAAACATCAATAGAAGATATTGTAGTGCTTCGATAATTTGTCAATATAATGTGACATCTATGAAAAATGACCAACACTTATTAATTTTGCGGAAGTGGTCATCGGTGTTTGAAGTGATTTGCATTATGCCATTTTTGCTTTGTAGAGGAGGTTAATAATATATATATTTTTTATGAGAGGATGCCATTTTGCAATTTATGAACTTCAATGCTTAAAAAATAGTGAAGAGTCCCTAAATCATGAACATTGAAAGTCTCATGCAGATTTATAAGTACCCACCAAATTTTGGAAGGTGAACTTCCAGTAATAATAATGTCATCAATAAAGATAGGAATATATATAACTGCATAAGGGGAATGTAGAATAAATAATGATGTGTCAATCTTTGAAGCTTGAAATCCAAGTTAACATAATAAGGAACTTAAATGACTAAACCAAGCATGTGGAGCTTGTAAGGGCTTGGATTTTATTTATGTTTAATTAGCTATTTAAAATATTAATTGATTGCTTAATGGTGGATTAGGGGCTTTGGGAACCTTAATTAGGCAATGGTAACCTTGGGAATTTAGTGATCCCTTGAATTAATTAAGAAATACTTATGTAATAAAAGTTAAGGATTTTTTGGGTAATGCAACTTGTGTATGTAGACTCTTTAAAAGGGTTGGGTTGAGGTAGGACTTTTCTATCATTTTTCTACCTCTTTTTTAAGTTGAAAGGAATTAAAAATAAAAACAAAAATCCACATTAGCTACCCTCCCAAGCTTTCTCCTTCGAGCTCCACTATCACCTCCACCTTGCTACCACTGGACAGCCACCCTCCTTGCTAGCCGTCGCCGCCACCGCCATCCTCGACGTGGCTGCTAAAGCTACTGCTGCTGCTGTTGTTGCTGCACGCGTGGAAGAAGAAAAGGAGAGGAGAAGCTCCTCTCAAAGGTACAGTTTCCCCTTTTTCGTTCCATTCTTTTGTTCCTATGAGTAGATGTTAAAAAGGGGATGTTATGGGAATCAAATCCATGTTTGTATGTGGGATTTGGGTGAATCATGTTGTGGTTTCATGTCTTGGTGGTTCATATATGTGATAATGGAATTTTTCTAGTTAGGGGTTGTCCTAAGGTTGGATGGGAGATTTGATTGATTCAAAATGTTCTTTGTATGTGTGGTAGCTAGTAGTTTATGTTACATGAGGTTTGGTTGAGTTTAGGGTGTGATTTGAGGCTTGAATGGTGGGTTTTGCAAGTCTGCCCTATTGTTGCAACCTTACCTAACATTAGGTAAGGGTTACCTAACGTTAGGTAGCTACTGGAGGGCCTCCTAACATTAGGTAGTAGGCCCCTAACATTAGGCAGCCTGTTTGGGTTGCTTATTGGCCTGAAATTAGGGTTTCTAATGTTAGGAGTCCTAAAGAATGTTTGAGCCTAGGTTATAACTAAATTGAGGGCATAGTTGGTTCCCTAATGGGTAGGGAAATGGTGAAATTTCTATTAAACCCTAGACAGGTGTAGGGTGTCTTTAATTGAGCTTGAAGCTCTCTACAGGGATTAAAAGTGACTTGAATTGACTAAGTAACGATCAAAACCTCACATGATGACATCGATG
This sequence comes from Thalassia testudinum, assembly GCA_037157565.1. Lineage (NCBI taxonomy): Eukaryota > Viridiplantae > Streptophyta > Magnoliopsida > Alismatales > Hydrocharitaceae > Thalassia > Thalassia testudinum. The sequence continues at coordinate 44,725,681 of JAZHRO010000059.1, forward strand.
ACTCTGCTAGAGTCTAATAAAAGAAAATGCTTAGATCCTAAGGTTTTGGGTAAAGCCCCCAGGTGATTCAGTAGGTAATTAGGGTTGTTTGATCTGGTTTGGATGAGGGGAAAAATGATTGAGAAATGATTAGGTCGAATAGGTGAGCTCGTAATGCTACACCCTTGGACTTGGTGAACCATGGGTTCATTGTTTGGATAGGGGGACCCAAGGTGTTGCAGTGGCGAGAGGCTACCGAGGATTTCTACTATGGAACTTGGAGGGTTCCTAGGTGCGGTGACAAATCATGGGCTATCATTGGTGTTTGATAGTTTGATGTACCGGAATTCGAGTTGATACGGAGGTATTCATGGCTCTAGGCTTGGTTGGTGCTCTCGTGCATAGTGGGGGAATGTCGGGGTAAATGTAACTAGAGGCTCACTTGGTGCCCGTGGACATGGAAGTGTCAAGATTCTGTAATGGATTGGTTGAGATCTTGTCTAATGGTAGATTAAGAGCGCACACCCAAGGACTGTGCTCCTATGGGGAGCTGCTCCTAGCGGGAGCATTGGTGTGGCTCGGTAATTTTGGCTAATCCTGCGATGATGATCTGGTTTATTGTGATTGGTCCTTTTTGGACACGAACCAAGCTTACGCTTCGTGGTCACAAGGTGTAGGCCTGGGTAGCTCCCAAGAGGCCTGACTTTTTTGACTGAGGTGAGCAACGTTTTCGATACATCGAGAGCAGAAACGCCTTTCTTGAGGATCAACAGACTTGCTAGCCTCTCTTCTGATCAAGGAGAGACTATTAGGCTGGAATCTAAAGGAAAGGATGTATCTCAATCTTCTCTGGTAGAGGGGGATAATTCCTAGAATCTGATCATTAAGGCGAGTGAGAGAATGAGTTATAAAAATCAAATCATGAGGATTTGGGGCAACTTGATTAATGGGTTTGATAAAGTATTTGTATTGGAGTTGATAGGGATGGGAATAGTTGGGGAAGGTGAGGGAGAACGAGGTGCTTGATGGGAGGGAGACAGACAACCAGGGTGATGGAGGCATATCCTTTGGAGGAGGTGGTCCAAGTATAGACTCATCTTTGAAGGGAAAAAAGTTTTCATCAAATTTGACATGGCAAGCAGTGTAATATTTTTTATTGATGTCAAAACAAAGGTACCGTTGATAATTTGAAGGATAATCCAAAAACACACATTTTGTGGTTCGAAAGGAGAATTTACGATGATTGTAGGGTCATAACAATGGATAACAGTGCAGCCAAAGAATTGAACAAAGTAATAGTCGGGTTGTTTGTCGTATACCATATGGTAGGGACTTTGTTTTTGAAGAATATTTGTGGGTAATCTATTTATTAGATGTGGTTGTAGTGAAAGCAAAGTGCTAGAATGTATGAGGTATAGAGGAATGGGTAAGGGGGGTGAGGTCGGTATCAATAATATGTTTAATTTTCGTTTCGAGACACCATTTTGCTCATATGTGTGTGGACAAGAGACTCGATGAATAATTCCATTTTTTTCAAGAAAGGGTTTGATTCCTTGATATTTAGAAAGACCCATCTTCTAGTTGTACCATTACTAATTGCAAGCAAAATCTAGACTGAATCTTATCCTTGGACATATATGTTAGTAGATAAAGTGTTCTAATTTGCTAATTGTTGATTTTTGACACATCAATTAACATTATAGAGAAAGAGGAAATCAATGCCCACCTCAAAAAAAGAGAAAATGGTATCACAATGAAGTGGAAGGATCTAGAACTTGTCTTCTCATGTAGACATGAGCTAAAAGAATTCATTATTAACTTTATCATTCTTCATAGTTTGTTCAATAATTTGTTGTTATGCAACTACTTGTTTCACTTGTTATGTAAACACATTTATTTCATGGATCGGTGGAGATAGTACACAAACTTTTGATTTTGATTTCTAGTGGGTTTCTTTTCCTTTAAGATACAATGATTTGGTCCCTAGTGGACGATCAACTCCCCATCCATGCAAGATCGACATGTTAATTCCATTGTCAACTTGTTTAAATGGTCAGTCGCAAAATTAGTTCACTATACATATATAACATGGTAAAGATATTTGAATTGCAATTATTCTCACTATTGAAATAAAGTCTCCCTCTTCTAGGTAAAATTGTGAGTTGGGACAAAGAAAGTTGCTAAAAAGTAAAGAAATACATTGTGACACATTTTGCAACGTGCGAAATGAAATAATGTGATTTCAACTGAAACGACCCGTCACCTTTCGGTCCTTTAAGACGTCTGGGATGTTTACCAGACATCTGGAGAGAGAGCCAGACGTCTGAAAATGCTTTTTCTTTTTGGCACGTACCGTGCGCATGCTACTCTCTCGCTCATGCCTCACGCCTTACCCTGCAATAGCCTCACCCACACCTCGCACCACTCCTTGCGACAACCATCCCTCTCCCCTCACCTTTCCTCCCTTTATAATCCCCCTCCTCCTCTCCGTCTCACACCACCGTAGCCGAGCGGGAGAGAGAGAGAGAGAGTAGGGAGCCAAAGCGAGAGCGAGCAGAGAGTGGAGAGCTGATCGCGTCTGAGTGCGAGAGCGGAGGACACTGTGTTGTTTTGCTGCACCGCTTGCGGCGAGGACAGCCAGAGTGGTTCCGCAGAAGTCATTTTTCCACGGAATCAGACGTCCGAGGTGACATCCAGACGTCTTACCAGACGCTCGAAGGTAGAGTGAGACGTCTGGTACAGATCTATTTTCCGTATTTCTCCTTTGCCAAAGTCCTGACAGTGTACATATATGTGTCAGAAGTTGGAAGGCAGACCGAGGTAGTTTCAAACGTCCGGGAGCACCTCCAGATGTCTGACGAAACCCTTGGACGTCGGCACTGCATTCCAGATGTCTGATAGAGCCACCCTGAGAGAGGTATGCCTGAGAGTTGATTTAAGATGTTTGAGATCTCTCGCAGATGTCTGATTTCTGTCAGAACCCTTATTTTTGGGCTCGTTCAAGGCCAAAACGATGTTAGTTTTCTGTAAATGAAACATCGTTGTTTTTCGTACGAATTTCTTCAAGTAATGGTAGCTTGTCCAAATCTTTTGGAATCTTTTTGACCAATCCATCCACATCTTAAGTCTCCAGTCCGTTGAGCGTACGAGACCTACGGAGACGTCGGGAGCTGCTGTACGAGCCCCCATTCCCCCTGGTTATCCTGGTAGAGTGGTTTTAACTAATTCTCCAAGTTAATAAAATGCATGCAATTAGTTAAAACCTAGGATGTGAGATGAATCTTAGGAAGAAATAAACGCATGCTCTAGAATACAGCTATTCAAGTAAACCCTAGGTTATGACATGAACACTAGGGATAGAAAAGACGCATGTGTAGAAAGATGGATGATTAAATAAATCATAAGTTGCCTGTAATGAACTACATTAATGATAGAAAGAAAAAGAACTCGTATTGTGAAAATAGAGATGCTTGTTCTGTATGTAACAAACCAGATATGAAACAAAGAAAAGTTCATGTATGAACCCTAGGGGGAATGTAGAATGAGATAAGAATACTACCGTGCTAGAGAATCGGATGGTTCTGGAATTGCCGCCCACGGGCGGCCGTTAAGGGAAGTGAGCTGACCTTCGTGTACATGGTACCGAAGAGAGCAACTATCCCTTGTAGTGTAGAGGGGAGCTTGCCGCCCTTGGGTTGACACCCAGGGTGGGTTTGGCTATTCTACGTCGACTCTTGCTGGCCCTCGTGTACGTGGTGCCGAGGTGAGCTACTTAGTGTAGGGGGGAGCTAGCTGCCCCAGGGGGCCTGGGGTTAGGTATGGCCACCCTACACCAACTCTTGTTATCCCGTTGGGTAAATCGGGATAGTCGGACGAGGGTACGCAGACTGAGGAGGGGCGAGACCCCTGTTCTGTTCTGTTTTGAGAGGACAAGGCCTTATACTGTTCCGTGCTGTACGTTGAGGTGTACCCACTAGTAGAAACGACTGACTGTGTGCCAGTGTGGGGTAGCTACTCACGCACTTATCACGTGTGCCGTAGTCACCACTACGTCACGACCGTGACTTCGGGGTGATAGACCGGGTGTAGGACTATCACGGAGGGACTCTCCTGGCCAAGAGAGTGGCACATGTGCATCCTACATCACGGGAAACTGCAAGCAAAATTAGTCCTTTAAGGAATAAGAAGATTAATGAGATGAACCATGATTAGAGATCTGTACACAGAAAATCGTTATAAGATAATTTGGATCGGAAAGTAATATGTTAACTACCTGTTAAATGTATTTTTATGTTAGCCACCACTCTACTCAGCGTTAGCTGACTCAAGTTGTATAATTTTATACAGGTCAGGGATTTGAGTAGCCCGAGCTACCGGCTGCTGAAGACACTGGGCCTAGTCAAGCTCAGCTGTAGTTTCTACTGTTTGTTGTAGTGAGTTCCTGTACTTATATTTTTCAGCACTTTTCGTTGTGTTTTCTATCTGTACTAGTTATGTTGTGATGGGAGTATTCAAGTTCTTGAAATCATGTAATATTCTAGAATTACTATTCTTTCGTTGCCCTTTTCTTTCTACTTAGTTACTGTACTTGTATGGTTGTAGATTGATGCATGTTATTTGGTTATTTCTCGTTGGACGACTGGGTCTTGGGATTAGTTGAGGCGAGCCGATCTTGGGTCCTGTAGAGATCTGGGTTCGAGTCGTGACATCAACAAATGTATTTTGACTTGTCATTGGTGAAAATCACTTTTTATAGGTGAGAAATCACTTTCTATAGGTGTGTTCTTTATTTTCAATTGGTGTGTTTTGATTTTCAATCAGTTGAAAATCATTTTGAATTGGTATCGGTTGATAGACAAAACACAATGGTGTGTTTTACATTTCAACCGGTATGTTTTGATTTCCATCTGATTTATTTAGTTTTTAATAGATGGATTTCGACTTTCAATCTGTATGTTTTGATTTTCAACCAGTATATTTTACTTTGTTTCTTGAACAGAGGCATAAGTGTTGGTCGCACGGTATAAAATATGTTATAACATACATTTTCATACTTGTATCCAAAAAAATCCAAATATCAGATATGTAATCATTTCTTGAAATCGAGCCCTTACATATCATTGCATCAGATTGCCTCAAAGGTCATCGTGAATTTGATTAGAACATCCTAATTTGGCTGAGTGCAATTTATATTTCGTTGCAGGCAGATGGATGGTAAAATTATTATCCTGCGTGGTAGGTGGAAGAAGGAGAATGGAACTCCGGTTACTTCCAATCCACTGCCATTTGGACACGTGTGTGCCCCCAGCAAATCGAGAGAGCAGAATGTCAACTTCTCTCGTAATATATATATATATATATATATATATATATATATATATATATATATATATATATATCCATGCAGAGAAGAAGCCAATGGGCAAGGTCCAATTAATCTGAATATCCTCCCAATCTTACTAGATACGTCATGGCATCAATTTAAAAAGGCAAACGTATCATATGTGATGAAATCACTCGGTGGATTTCATCCTTTAATATCTTATATTGACAAGGTCGTTTTCTTCCGAAAAACTATACGGAACCTCATGCGGTAGATGCTCACGCATTACTTGTGGGGTCATTGATGTTACCTGTCAACCGAATCGAATTGAATTGAGGCCCCCCCTTTCTTCGGCCATGGTCCAATGGAAGATTGGGAGGTGAGGAGAGGCATGGCGTGTTGCCAGACATAGGCCACGTATATCAGACTAGATCGCGTGCATGTATCCGACCCGCACCGTAGACCAGGCGAGGTGGCTGCGCCGCCATCACGGCATTTCATTAGAATAGATGGTCAATCAACCTCGATGTGCTGCACCATATTTTGGATGCAGACTCCACGTAGATATCACGTGGTCCTATATGTGTTGCTGTCATTAAATGCAGTTGCAGTGCCCCTTCAGGGATAAGGGAGAGGGAGCATAGCAGTTGAAAAGGGCCTGCAATTTCTAATTTTGTTTTAGTAGAAAAACAAGTATAATGATCACACGATGAATTTTACTTCGTTGGTGGGGCCCCCTTCATTGAGATTATCTGTATAAGGACAGTTTGCAGCAAGTGGAAAATCTCTTCTCTCCGTATCTATCTATTTCTTTTCTTCGAAAGATACGCATCAATTCGGGTGGAGTTTGGCTAAGTGAAAGGGTAATCATGTTTGACCGTATAGGAGGGGAAGGTATTATTCCATGCAAGAATTTGTGGCCCTATTTCGGCATCAAATAAGGTTGGAATTAATTGGGTTAGATAAAGAATAAGGCTCACAATTCTGGCAATCAAATGACTTAATATCTAGATAACAAAACTTTTGCATAAATCTTACCTCCAGCTTATTTGGAAGGTTAACTATTATTTATTTTGAATATTAACACTTATGTTTTGGGAAGAAAAAATAGGTTTTATAAAATCTAAGTTGCTAATGCTATTAAGTTAAGAAATGAGTACCTAAATCTTTCTGACTTAGAATTTTTTGATCACAAAATTATACAAAATTCTTCTCTAATTCCAATTGAAAAGTTTCTCTTCTTCACGTTGAAAGAGACAAAAATTTGATGGGCCAAATGCCTGAATACAACAAGGAAAAATAAAAAATACAAGATACCTTATAGTGCCTAAAGGTAGAGAAGATGTTTTGCTTATGTAGGCTCAAAGTACTTCCCTTTCGAAGAGTGTAGATCGAAGTAGATGGCACGGGGAGGATAAACTCTCATATGGATGACGAAGAGCATTAGAGAGCCTGAAGAGCAAAATTAAGGCTTTGTATTTAGAAGAGTGATTTTAGAGCTCTAATGGTTATTTCTATGGTTATGGGAGCTAAAGGGATATTTATAAAACTTATAGGGTGGTTTAGGAAGGCCTTGAAGTAGTTAATTAGTTGTTGGAAGAGATTTGGCTAAGAGTATCTCAAGTTTAAAAATGATTACAAAAAAGATTTGTAGCAGGAAGGATAGTATTAGGCATTTGGAAGTATCGTTAGACGTCTAATGAAAGGTAAATCAGCCGCATAAAGAGATTTGTGCATTGTCTCATTTGAGCCATGAATAAAATGCCAAAAAGGATGGAATATCGATTGTTTGATTTGATGAACAGACAACTTATTTGGAAATAGAGTTCACCTGATGAGATGATCGATTGTCTAGTTTGCAAGGCAAGTTTTACTGTTTTTACTAGATTTAAGCCGAGTTGGAATTCTGGTTTACACAGTTATTTGGTTAAAATATTAAACATCTCATCGGACATTTGATGAGCTTGTTAGATGTTTGATAAGCTAATCAAATTTGTATCCAAGATTCTAACACAAAATCTCAAGGTTTATGGTCCCAAAGTACAATGATTAGGTTTCAACGTTTACATATAGGTCATCTGATGTATCTATTAATTAGTCGTCTGATGTAATGTTTGGACATCTGAAAGGGTTATTGGACGTCTAATTTGGTTGTGATTTAGGTTCTAATCGTTGGGTATCGATTGAGTTTGTCGAGCTCGACAGGAAGAGGGAGAGAAGGGGATGTTGATAGAGTATAAGTGGGGAGAGGAAGCTTAGGGATTTAGTAACCCAATTCCACTGTATTGGTGTACATTTGGGGTAGCAATCTAACCCTCGATTATCCACTACTAGTTTTTTTGGGTACAATATGGGAGTTCTTTTTTTCCTAGGTGCATGATACCCTTTTTATAGGGGATTACCAATCATAATTAAGGTTGATAATTATCTACTTTTCGTTGAGCGCAATCGACCCAAGAGTCTCTTTGCCTTCTATTCTGTTGCTTCTCACACCACTACCCCTATCCTCGTGATGCCGTTTTGGTCCTCATACCACTGGTGCCTTTTTCGCTAGATGCCATCGAAGTTGGCACGGTAGTAGGCTAAGGGGATTTGGTCTTTTAGGCAATTGGGCTAGCTGGTCATTCTTGGTCACTTTTGGTAGACAAATCAGTCAACTACCTCTAAGTGGTTCACTCGGTAAGGGGGCCCTCCATCTTGGCTGGTAGAGGGCTTCCTACCTTCAAGTTAGGCTTACCCCCTTTTTGGGCCTTATTTGGGCTTGTTCCCTTCATGGTTCGACTTCTAGTGGGCTTGCCTTTTCCTCACCCATCACTTCCCCTCCCCCCGCACTCCAATTTTTCTTTTGGGTAACTCCCCTTGCCCCCAATGGCTACTGCTCGACATTGCCAGGGGGAAGGTCCTCTCTTATCACTTTTGTCCCTTCTGTCTGGGGGGTGTTATGTTGTTTTGGTGGTCAACTTGCTTAGGTAATCAGGCAGTGCATTCTTGCCCCCTCTCTCCCCTAGGGGCAATTTTGTTGCTTTAGCAATCTAACCGCTTGGTTAATCAGGTGGTGCTTTCTTCCCCCCACTCTTCTCTGGGGGTGGGGGGAATCTGTTGTTTTGGCAGTCTACCTACTTGGTTACTCAGGTGGTGTAATGACCTGCTACGTTTTAGCCATTTAAGACGTCTTGAGTTTCAGTAAGATGTCTGGACCCATCCCCGGACGTTTGAAAGTGGATTATTTCGTACTGAGGTGGTGTAATGGCGGGCGACGCGCAGAGGCCATTCTTCTCTCCCTCTCTCTTTCCCTCCCGAACCCTAAACCCTACTTCCCCTCCTATTTATACCCTCCTTTCTCCTCTCCTCTCCTCCACACACCACCAACCACCACCACCTTCAGATCTCCTATGCGGTAGTGGCCAGGGCGGACGAGAGAGGCAAGAGGGGGGCGAGTGAGTGAGAGCGAGAGGGAGGAAGGTGGAGAGAGTGGAAGGTCGGAGGACCTTCGGGAGCTCGGTGGAGCTCGCACGGCCGATAGCGGGAGCGTGCGCGCGTGGAGGTCGTCGGCGAGAAGCTACCCAAGCTCCTGTAGCAGCTTGAGCTGTCGCCGTGGGCGGAGGCGCAAGTGGAGCAAGCTACGAGGAGGTTCTGATACTGGAAGTTTTTTAGTATCAGACGTCTGGTGTGACATCCAGACGACTGGTGAGGGACCTGGATGTTCGGAGCTAAGGCTGGACGTCTGAGAGCACGTATTGCGTGAGGTACGTACGTTCCTGTGTTGATTTCTCCCATGCAGAAGATCTCAGCGCAGGAGACGTTGTCGGCTGATCGCACCTGCGTTTGCGTGCGTAGGTGCAGCTTTGGGAAGGCACACGGTACGCTTTTCCACGCGCTCTTGGACGTCTGATCACATCATCAGATGTCCAGAGGTCTTTCCAGATGACTGGAGACATTGTCCGACGTCTGGAACTATCCTCAGACGGTTGCAGAGGAGGTCTGGACATCTGATTAGCTGTGGGAGACACAAGGTGAGCTTTGACGTCTTTTAAGATGTCTGGGATTAGTCCCAGATGTATGATTTTGATCAGAAATCGCATTTTTGGCCTGTTTGAGGCCCAAATGGAATCGGATTTCCGCAAACGAAGTACTGTTGTTTTCTACTCGAGTTCCTCTATGTATTCATGTTGAGTACCTACTATTTTGAGCTTGTTTAATGTACATTGGTCGCTAGTATAGGTTACCAGCCGGTGGCATGTTCAGGGCCTGCAGAGACGACGAGATCTGCGGCGTAGGCCCCCATTCCTCCCGTGATACCCGGTAGAGTGGTTTAATTCAGTTATTAATATTTAATAAGAATGTCCTTGGTTGAAATAACTGAATGGAACTCTAGGATGTGGAATGAACCCTAGGGTAGAGACATGAATGAGATTATTTGTACCGTACTGTTTACTTGAATGCATGGTTAAGATAAATTACTAGCAAATGCATGTATTATAATTACGAGTCGCCTGCTAGAACATGAGTTGCCTGTATGTGGATGAGAAATGAATTATGAAACATGAGACCTGGATTTGGATAAATGAGGTGAACATGAGCATGAACCCTACAGGGAATTAGGAGTAGAACTCCTGTGGATAAACAGAATCTGGAATGTAGACTAGAAGTGTGCTAACCCTTGAGTACATGGTACCACGGAGAGCAACTGTCCCCTTTTAGTGTAAAGCGGAGCTAGACTCCTGTTTAGAGCGCTTGATCGGGTTTTAAGAATGTCGCGTTGTAGTACAGTCGAAAAAGAGTTTAAAACAAATATAATTTTATTACTCTAATTTTAAAGTCCGAGGTCGAACACAGGGAGCAAATTTGAGTTTAGAAATCAAGATCACAACTTAGAATTTAAAAGAATATGCAATAATATCAATGTTATAGTGTAAAAAGATAGGAGTAAATGTAAGGCACAAAATACTAAAGGAACTAATGTATGTAAATTGAACTCAAAATTGGATGTCTGATTTGTGAATCGGACATCTTAAAATGATGATGCTACAGTGTGGGATCTTTCTTTCTTCTGCTCTTTCTCTACCAGCTGCTTTTGACTTCAGTCTTTCTTCTTCTTTCTTTCTCTTCTTCTTTATCTTCCTCCTTCTCTGTTCTCGGGCTTCTCCTTTCTTTCTTCTGAATTTGCCTTGGCTTCTTTCTTCTTCAGCTTTGCTTGCCTTAGCCCTTAGCTTCCTCTGCCTTCTTCTTCTTCTTTGGCTTTCTTCTTTTGCCTTAGCCTCTTTGCAGCTGTTTCTTTTCTTCCTTCAGCTTCTTCCTTCTCTTCTGACTTCTGCCTTCTCCGCTTCCTTGCCTTCTCCTTCGTCTTCCTTAGCTTCTCTTCTTTTTCTCTTCGACTTGCAGAGCAAAACCTACCCCCTACCTGCATAAATTCTCCTATCTTTTCTCTGTTAGGTTCTGCTCTCCTAGAGCCATGCTTCTCGGGTAATCGGGTTGGGTACGCGCCCGGGACCAGGCCCACTGACGTGCGGTGGTAGGCGAGGTGTGCTAGTCGGGTCAGGTCAACCAAGTTTGTGGGGTGTGGTCGCAGACAAGGCAGTCAGGTCGGGTGACAGAGGGACCTCACCCCGTGAGTTGGAGGCGATAAGCCTCTAACAGGAAATCATCTTATGTAGGTGAAGCGCCTCAAAACTTTCCGAGGTGGGACTATCTTCCCACCCCCTTCACGCGCGCTTGCAATAAAGGAGTTCCTTTGATTGCAGCAGCTGCTATGGCTCTTGGCTTCAATTGGATGCCTGGAGTTGTTCGTGAGAGTGCCCCGCGCAGCTTGGGGCACGACCTGGGGATAACGAAGCCTGGAGCTCACTGCAAGTGAGCTTCAAGCCCGACGTCAATGGTGGAGAATCCTGCACCTGAAATCACCACAACGGCCTTGCGGCCATGTTAAAATGCTCAGGGAGCTTCGCCAAGGCATGACGAATGTGTAGGGGTAGTCGGCATGGCGTGGGAATGCCTGTGGGAGCATACCTAGGGCACTCTGCGGTCGTGTGTGTGGGTGTGTTCGGGGGTGTGTTTGGGTGAGTGGCAGAGTGATATGAGTGGGGGGGTTATGATCAGGGCATCGAGGCGGAGCTTATGGATTGGTCGGTGAGGAGGGAGGTGGTCTGTGGAGGTGGAGCGATCTCGCCAGAGTTGGTGGCTGGAGGTGAAGGGGATGATGGTGGTGGAGTGCAGCAGTAGTCGGTTGAGGGAAATAAGAGGGGGAAAGGGAGTAGAGGGTGAGAGGAACTTATCTAGGAGGTGAAGAGACGAAGGGGAGGTGGAGATGGCATCTGTCTTGTATTTCCGACGTCGGAGACGAAGGTGCTCAGAGAGGGTGGTCGGCAAGGACGAAGGGGAGATAGGGGTGTCGGCTGGTGCTGCGAGACGTGGATGAATGTGAGGGAGAGGAACCTGCCACCGGTATTGTGGCTAGGCGACGAGGGAGAGTAGGAGAGGTCGTTGGAGCTTGATGAGTGAGTCGGCCAGAGGAGGAGAGACGAAATTTAGGGGGTTCTTCGGTTGATTTCAAGCTTAGGAGATGCGATTGTACTAGGGCTCTTTAAATAGCTCTCGGGAAGTTAGTTTTGTGCATGGAAGCTAAGCTTCCAAGCAAGGTCAAATGCAAGGGCTTTTGAAAGATAGGGGTAGAAATGTAATTAGGTTGGACCTATTCGCAAAGTGAGTCAAGATGAGTTCCTCTTAGGTCCAAATTTTGGTACAAACCTAATTTGGACATAAGGAATCCAATGGTGAAGTTGGATTTTGGGTTTGACCACGTTTGACTGGGTAATTTACGTAAAAATATAATTTAGGGCAAATATTTGTCTGTGATCCCATTCTAGGTCAAACTGGGTTCCAATGGCCAATTTGAGAGTTCTAAACCCTAGAGAATATTTTTATATGATTTTTAGAGGACTTAGGTGAATTTTATCCTGATTAGAACCTTGTTTAATCAAGTGGGTCTATTTTAAGGTTGCAAGAAGTCATTTAATTCCCAGAACTCACACGAACCCTTTAATGTCTGATTCAACCCACTTATTATCTTGTTAAGACCATTTGACCAGTGTTTAGCCCTTGAGAAAATCCATTGTTGTACTGCAATGGTAAAATTATAGTTTTATCCCTTGTTTCTTGCTTTTCTCTCAGAAAGATTATTCAGTGAATTAGGACCTCCACTTGGTTATGTAGGAGCTTTTGTTCTCTTTTTTGGGTCAAAATCAGCTAGTTAGGGCTCATGATAGTGTTCCCATCATACCCCCATGCCTAGCTTTTTCTAGTCCCTTAGCAAAATTTTAAGGTTTTTACTTTGATTCTAGACCATAAGTTCCTTGATGTTGAAAAGCTATGATGAGTGCTTTCTTTTGTGGGTTAGGTTAGAATGCCGATAATAGGCCTAGTGGTACTCAAGTACCAACCAAGATCTGGACCTGACCTGCTCTAGCCTCAGTCCACTGCAAAGGTTTTTAAGGCCCACAGGAACTATCTTAAGGTTCGTTGGACTCCGCAGTTAAAGCACCCATGCTTATAACATATTTTAGCCTTGGTTCAGTTTGCAGTGCATTTTTTTGTAAGAGAGAGACAGGGGAATTTTCTTTGTTTGGAGAGTTTTCTCTCTCTTTTCTTTTTATTTCTAACTTCGGATTGGCTTCTCAACACGGTCTGTATTGGATTCCTAGTCTCCATCATCAATCCTCGAAGGGTCCCTAACAATCGATGCTTAGAGATAGCATCACCCATGGCAACCCCCAGAACCCTAGATTTCGAGATTTTGAGATAATCCTACCCATGGTGTTTTGTAGGTAAATCTAGACCCTGACAATCGATATTTCGTAATAATGACGCCATGGGATCTGAACCAGCGTAGGGTGCTTACATGCCCCCAGTAGGATATGTAAATATCCTAGGAGATGAGCACTGAGGGGACAATATACTATTGCGCATCTTCGAGGGGAATTTCCTGCCTCTCTGTGCTGGGAATTCGTCCAAATCAACTTGTGTTGATCAGCCGCTCCCAATCTAGGCGACTTTTTTCATAATAGTTTAAACGCATTTGCATGATTTTGATACTTATGCGCATTGAAGCAGACTGTGTGTGGATTGTGGTGCTTAGGTTACCGAGTCCTACAAACCAGAGGTCAGTTAATGAGGTCAAATACTCCCTAAGCCTTAAACCTAATACTTAAGCTTCGCATTTTCCCCAACCTCTTGAGGATTATCCAAATCTTAGTAGATACTTGAATTTTTAAGCCTAGGAGTCTAACCCAAGAGGCCTAAGATCAACGTTCCTACTAATATCTTCTGTGTTTCCTTAACACTTTTTTCTTTCATTTTCCTTTTCTTGATATGGTCTACAACTCGGTTAATCCCTTCATTTCTTACTAATGACTATCTCTTCTTTTTCTTTTCATTTTGTGCTCCTTTTTTGACATTTTTCACTTTTCCCGCTTTTCTCCTTACGATTTGTATGGCCTCAAAATTTTCTCTCCCCTTAGAATTTTTTTTGTTCTATTTCAAGATTTTTTTCATTTTTTTGGTATTTTTGGGATATGTGATTATTTTGTTGAAACCTTTTCTTGTGAGATGATTTTCATGGCGTTTTGCACTTTCATACCCCCTTGCCTACGATTTGCAATGTCCCCATTGTAAATTAGGTGGGTTCGAGTTCAGCTTAGATCATTCATTAGAACAGGTTCTGGGTGGGCGAACGGGTCGAGGTGATTGTTGAGGACGATTTCAAAACTCGGGTACGGGTACCTAAGGTGGGGTTGACTGCTCTAATGGATGAACCCTAAAGTGTAATATGAATTCAGTATAGGAATGTCAAGAAAGGTTTCAGGTTTTTCAAAAATGACGGGTTGCCTCCTGTTAAGCGCTGAGTTTTACGTCATCGGCTGGGTGCAATGAGCTCAGGGAGAATGGAGGGTAAAGGATATCTCAGCCAAATTTGTATCGATTGGGTCAATGAACGGTTTGAGTCTCTGACCGTTCACGATGAAAGGTTCTGAATCATGGCTGAGTGGACTGATCTTGATGGCTCCATTTTCAAAGATTCGTCAGCTGAGGTAAGGTTCGATTCATTTCAATCTGAGTTTTCCTGGGAATAGTTTAAGCTTGGCATTAAAGAGCAGAACTTTTTGACCAGGGTGAAAGGTCTTTCTAGATATGTGTTTGTCATGAAAGGTTTTAACCCTCTCTCTGTAAAGTCGTGTGTTCTCATACGAATTATGGCGTAATTCATCGATCTTGCTTATTTGAAGCTTTCTGTGGGTTCCTGTCTTAGAAAGATCTAGATTGCAGTTCCGTACTGCCCAATAGGCTTTGTGCTCCAATTTGACAAGGAGGTGACATGCCTTCCTGTACACCAATCTGAAGGGAGACATACCTAATTGGATTTTGTGGGCGGTCCTATAAGCCTGCAAAATTTTTGGAAGTCGCGATGACCAGTCTTTCCTGTCAGGTCAAACAGTAACCTGGAGGATTTTCTTGATCTCCTTATTTGATAGCTTAGCTTGACCATTTGTTTGGGGGTGGTAAGGAGTAGAGATTCGGTGTGACACCCCATATTTGGTCATCAGTGACCTGAATTGAGCATTATTAAAATGGGTCCCTCTATCAGAGATTATAGCACGTGGAATCCTGAACCGCGAAAAGATGTTCTGATGAATGAATTTGATAACCACCTTATAATTATTGGTTCTGGTCGGAATGGCTTCGATCCTTTTGGACACGTAGTCAACAGTGAGTAGAATGTACTCGAAGCCATCCGAAACAGGAAAGGGTCCCATAAAATCAATCCCCCATACGTTGAAGATTTCACATACAAGAATCGGCTGTAAGGGCATCATATCACGATGGTCATGTTGCCTAAGGTCTGGAGACGAGTGCATGCCCTATAGTGATTGTATGCATCTTTGAAAGTCGTGGGCCAATAGAAGCCACACTGGAAGGCTTTCGCTGTGGTTTTATGACCTGAGAAGTGTCCACCGCATGCCTGGTCATGGCAGAAGGACAAGATGTCCTGAATTTTCACTCCCTTGTCACATCGTCGAATGATTTGATCAACACCGTTGTGGAACAGATACAGGTCTTCCCAGAAGTAATACTTGGCATCGGAAAGTAATTTGTCCTTCTTGGCCTTCGGCCAATCAGATGGAATATGATGTGATGCCAGGTAGTTTACTAAATCAGCAAACCATGGAAGCCCTGTACTGATAGTCAGGAGGTGCTCATCAAGAAAATGTTCCTTGATGGGTCCGGAAGGGTTGATAATATCAGAAGGAAGGTGGAACAAGTGATCAGCTACCACGTGTTGTTTTCCCGGTTTGTTGCGAATCTCGAGGTCAAACTCTTGCAACAGCAAGATCCAACAGCTTAATCGAGGTTTCGGGTCCTTCTTCGCAAGGAGATGCCTCATAGCTGTGTGATCCAAGTAAATGATAACAAGGGAGCCTAGAATATATGATCTGAATTTTTCCAAGGCAAATACTACGGTTAGTAGCTCTTTCTCGGTAACTGTATAGTTACGCTGTGCCTCGTCAAGTGTCTTGCTCGCGTAGTAGATGACCATGGGTTTTCCATCAATTTTCTATCCCAGTACTGCTCCTACAGCAAAATCAGATGCATCACACATGATCTCAAAGGGTTGAGACCAATCAGGGGATTGTAGGATCGGAGCTTGGGTAACTCGATCATGGAGGATTTCAAATGCTTGAGTGCATTCCTTGGAGATTTCGAAAGGTACATCCTTAGATAGTAGAGTGCTTAGGGGGCGTGCGATTTTTGAGAAATCAGGAATGAATCAACGGTAAAAATCGACATGCCCCAGAAAAGATCGGATGTTCTTGATTGAGCTTGGCATAGGAGGTTTGGAAATCAGATTCACCTTGGCTTGATTGACCTGGATGCCTTTTTCTAATATGAGATGTCCCAGGACTATTCCTTCAGGCACCATGAAGTGGCTCTTTTCTCAGGAAAGAACCTGATTCATGTCAATGCACCGCCTGAGGATCTGGACCAAGTGCAGGAGGCAATCGTCAAATGATTCTTCGAATACTGAAAAGTCATCCATGAAGACTTCCAGATAATCACCTACCATATCTGAGAATATAGCAAGCATGCACCGCTGAAAAGTAGCGGGTGCATTGCAAAGGTCGAATGGCATCCTTCGGAACACGTACATCTTGAAGGGGTAGGTGAAAGTGGTCTTTTTTTGGTCCTCAGGATGGATTGCAACCTAGTTATAACTGAAGTACCCGTCCAAGAAGCAGAAGAACCTATTTCCCGCTAGTTTCTCGAGGATCTGATCAATAACGGTAGTTGGAAATGATCCTTCTTTGTAAAGGTATTTAGTCTTCTGTAATCAATACAGATTCTCCACGAATTTGCCACACGGGTCGGTATGATTTCTCTAGTTTTAGTTGTGATTACGGTGAGTCCTACCTTCTTAGGCACAACATGGATTGGACTCACCCACTGATTATCGAAGATTGGGTAGATGATCCCTGCATCTAACCACTTGATGATCTCCTTTTTCACGACCTCCTACAGATTAGGATTCAGACGTTTCTGCATTTCACGGGATGGTCATGTGCCCTCTTCAGTATAGATATGGTGTGTGCACTAAGAGGGGCAGATGCCAGTCAAATCATCGAGAGTCCATCCAATGGCTCTTCGATGTTGCTGGAGAACAGTAATCAGACGGGATTCCTGATCCTGTGTGAGTCTAGAGTTGATAATCATAGGAAACGTCTGATTGGAACCCAAAAAGACGTACTTTAGATGATCGGGAAGAGGCTTGAGTTCTAGGACAGGGTTATCAGCAGCAGCGGGTGGTTCAGGGTGTGTATCAGTAGCAAGGGAGGGAGTTATGGGTGTATCTAGGTCAAGTTGGGACTCCCCTGATTGCGGGTTTTGATCCTGTTGTGGTTGATCAGAAGTAATCAGGTTTTCCTCAATATACGGATCGTCAACCACAGCCTTGATGTCACATATCTATTTTATAACACTGCAATTAATCCATTGTTGGGCCTTAAAGATGTCGATTTTTAATGTTTGGTTCTTGAATTTCAGTTCAATTTGGCCCTCCTCACAATTTATGTTGGCCCTAGCAGTGGTCAGAAAGGGTCTCCCTAGTATAATTTGTGTATCCCTTAGGTTTTCTGGAGCATCCATATCCAAGACTACAAAGTCCATCGGGAAATAGAAATCCCGCATCCTAGCAATGACATCCTCAAGAACTCCTTTAGGTGACTTAATAGATCGATCAACCAATTGTAATGTCACCTCTGTCTGTTTAAGTTCAGTTTCCTCAAGGTGGTCAAGTAGGGATGTAGGTATTAGTTTTATGGAGGCTCCTAGATCTAATAAAGCTCTATCAAATTGGGTATCACTAATGGTACAGGAAATCATGGGAGTACCTAGGTCTTTTGCCTTTGGTGGGAGTTTGCTCAAAATTACAGAGCTGGCTTGCTCTGTTAGTACGATTGGACTCCCACTTTTGGTTTGCGGCTTACGCTTAGGTATACTCACATCTTTCAGAAATCGTGCGTAAGCCGGTACGTGGCGGATCACATCCATCAAGGGGATGTTTATATGGACCTGTTCCAAGAGCTTGACCAAATCCTCCTCAAGTGCCACAGGTTGGTTTGTCCTCTTTCCCTTGGTCAAGGCCTTGGGAATTGGAACCTTGGATGGTTCCTCTAGAATAGGTCCAGGTTCTTGATCTAGGGCAGGGGTGTCCTGGATAACTATCCTAGGGCTTGGGTTAGTACTACCAGGCTGAAAGTGGCTTGGGTAAGGTGAGTCTTGTGTTGCTTTGCCACTACGGGTTGTAACAGAATTCAGTCCTACTTGGTTTTGGTTCGGTGTCGGTAAAATAGGTGGCTGCTGCTGAAATCCCGCATATGATGTTGAAGCTTCCATCCCGTCGGGCGATGGAACAGAAATGGCCTGATAAATCATGTGGGCTTGGCCCGGATTTGGGTTCATAACGCACTTCTGGTTTGGCACGTTATTCGGATTCGACAGAGGTTGCGAAGGGAGTGTGCCAAGTTGGTGGGAATTCGCCATCTGGGTGAGTTGATTGTGAATATCTGTGATTTCGTCCTTGTGTTGTTTCTGCATAGCTGCATTCGTCTTCAGAATGTTTGCCAGAGTCTGAAAGATGAGAGTCATCTGATCTATCTAAGTTGGGCCAGATTGATAAGTGGGGTTGGGCCGAGGCTAAGGCGGCTGATATGGATGAGGAGCTTGTGGACTGGGTTGATATGGTGGTCTTTGATTCTGATTATTTCCAGTTGACAGAAGGCAATTCTCACACGTGTTTTGAAAACAGAGATCTCGTCGTAGTATAGTGTGCGAAAACGCTCGTAAAAATAATTTATAAAGATAACAAGACTTGACTCCCCATCGTTCATCTCTGAGAGGCATTTATGGAAATGCAGCTTTGAAATTGATCTCTCTTACTCTACTTGCTTAAAATCACACGTCGATTTATACTAAATTCGTATTTATGCACAACATGCTTAGTTGCCAGAATATAAGAAATTGAAAACATGTAACTTCAATCACACCAAAAGATGATAATCAGGCACTTGGTGATTTTCAATATATATATATATATATAAAGATGATGATAACAGAGTTGCAGAGCACCGGTAGCAGAATGCTTGTACAGAGAATGTAAAAACTAACAGCTATCAGAAAACGACTGCATATATGAATCTACGGGGGATTATGCATGCATCATTCGGGGAGAAGATAGAGCTACACTATTAAGCAGTAAATAAAGCATGTAAACTCCTTAGAACTAAGCTACTAATCTAGCAGAAATAAGGGCATTCAGAGGTGGGCTCCGATGGCCTTTGAGTTGGTTGAGAGGAGAAGGAGGGGCAGCCAATGGTGCTTAAGCTGACCCTTGGAGAGAGGTTGAGGAGGTGATCCAACATCTTGGCATGGAGATGGTGGTGGCCATGGTGATGCTACTCGTGGAGATGGAGTGGAGGTGGATGTAGCTAAACTAAATGGAAGCCAAGAGTGAATGGGTGCAAATGGCCACCCCTTAGGTCTTTTTGTAGACCTAAGGGAAGCTCTCTAGAGAATTATGGAATTCTCTAGAGAGGCCTATGGTGGGAGCTCGTGAGAGAGTGAGAGAGAGAGAGAGGATGGATGGTGGTTTTTAGATCCACCAAATGTGGATCTAAAAATTGAATGGCACTTTGTTGCTAATTTTACCAACCAAGGCAACAACACATGGTAGAGAGTTCTAGAGAACTCTAGGCTAGGTATTTTCATGTGGATGGTGTGTGAGGGTCGAAACTTAGGTGGCTAGGTTGATTAGGTTAGGTTCTAGTGGGTTTAGGTCAAGGTAGGTCTCAAATTAGGGTTGTAAACCCTAATTCACTAAGGTAAAGTGCAATTAAACTTAATACAAATTTAATTGGGTGTGTGAAAACTTAATTGAGAGTAAAATAACTCAATTAAGTTAGGTCTAGGTCAATTGGACTCTCACTGAGTCCAATTGGACTGTGTGTGCTGAGATCAGGGCTCAATTGGACTCAATGTGTCCAATTGAATAGGCTGATGGAATTGCCTAAGATCCAAGTCAACTAGGTTTAGTGAGGACCTGATTAGGTCCTTATGGAGGTCTAGAGGTGATGTACTAGGGTTATGGCACCTTAATTTAGGTTCCTATGGGGTTAGAATTGGGTTTAGGGGGCTAGAGATCCAGGATCAAGGCTTGAATTCCAAAATAGGAACTGGTGGACAGTATTAGACGTCTAATAATAGTGTCAGATGTCTTATAATGAAAAATCAGAAGGGGTTTTAGGTTCTGTCTTGGGTATTCTGCAGAAATTGGATGTCTGACCAAGTGTCTGGACGTCCAATAACACTGTAACGTGGTGAATTAGCTAGAAATAGAAAGCAAGTAGCCCTAATTGATTTTATCTTTTTCATCCTTTTCAGAATGAGGGGCTTAAGAGAAAGAGATTAATAAGAAATTACCTACCCTTGGCATGTTTGATGTGTGGCTGTCTTCCTTTGAATCTTCTCCCCTGAAACAATCACAACAAAAAGAGATATATCAAGTTAGTACCAAATCAGAGTTTGTAATCAAGATTTCTAAATCGCCCGTTGCTCCTTGGCAATGGTGACAAAATGTTTAGAGAGCTTAACCGGGTTTTAAGAATGTCGCATTGTAGTACAGTCGAAAAAGCGTTTAAAACAAATACAATTTTATTACTCGAATTTTAAAGTCCTAGGTCGAACACAGGGAGCAAATTGGAGTTTAGAAATCAAGATCACAACTTAGAATTTAAAAGAACATGCAATAATATCAATGTTATAGTGCAAAAAGATAGGAGTAAATGTAAGGCACAAAATACTAAAGGAACCAATATACGTAAATTGAACTCAAAATTGGACGTCTGATTTGTGAATCAGACGTCTTAAAATGATGATGCTACAGTGTGGGCTCTTTCTTTCTTCTGCTCTTTCTCTGCCGGCTGCTTTTGACTTCAATCTTTCTTCTTCTTTCTTTATCTTCTTCTTTATCTCCTTCTTCTCTGTTCTCAGGCTTCTCCTTTCTTTCTTCTGAATTTGCCTTGGCTTCTTTCTTCTTCAGCTTTGCTTGCCTTAGCCCTTAGCTTCCTCTGCCTTCTTCTTCTTCTTTGGCTTTCTTCTTTTGCCTTAACCTCTCTGTAGCTCTTTCTTTTCTTCCTTCAGCTTCTTCCTTCTCTTCTGACTTCTGCCTTCTCCGTTTCCTTGCCTTCTCCTTCTTCTTCCTTAGCTTCTTTTCTTTTTGTCTTTGACTTGCAGAGAAAAACCTACGCCCTACCTGCACGAATTCTCTTTTCTCTTTTCTCTCTTAGGTTTTGCTCTCCCAGAGCCACGCTTCTTGGGTAATTGGGTCGGGTACGCGCCTGAGACTAGGCCCACTGACGTGCGGTGGTGGGCGAGGTGTGCTAGTTGGGTTAGGTCAACCAGGTTCGTGGGGCGTGGTCTCGGATGAGGCAGTCGGGTCAGGTGAGAGAGGGACCTCACCCCGTGAGTTGGAGGTGATAAGCCTCTGACAGGAAATCAACTTATGCGGGTGAAGCGCCTCAAAACTTTTCGAGGTGGGACTATCTTCCCAACCCCTTCGTCCGCGCTTGCAGTAGAGGCGTTCCTTCGATTGCAGCAGCCGCTACGGCTCTTGGCTTCTATTGGATGCCTAGAGTTGTTCGTGAGAGTGCCCCGCGCAGCCTGGGACACGACTTGGGGCTAACGAAGCCTGGAGCTCACTGCGAGCAAGCTTCATGCCCAGGGTCAATGGCGGAGGGCTCCTGGACTTGAAATTACCACAACGGCCTTGTGCCCACGTTAAAACGCTCAGGGAGCTTCGCCAAGGCATGGCGAATGTGTAGGGGTGGTCGACGTGGCGTGGGAATGCCTGTGGGAGTCTACCTAGGGCACACTGCGGCTGTATGTGTAGGTGTGTTCGGGTGAGTGGCAGAGTGATATGAGTGGGGGGTTATGATCAGGGCATCGAGGCAGAGCTTATGGACCGGTCGGCGAGGAGGGAGGTGGTCTGTGGAGGTGGAGCGATCTTGCCAGAGTTGGTGGTCGGAGGTGAAGGGAATGATGGTGGTGGAGTGCGAGAGTAGTCGGTTGAGGGAAATAAAGAGGGGGAAAGGGAATAGAAGGTGAGAGGAACTTATCTAGGAGATGAAGAGATGAAGGGGAGGTGGAGATGGCATCTGGCTCGTATTGCTGACACCGGAGATGAAGGTGCTCAGAGAGGATGGTCGGCGAGGACGAAGGGGAGATAGGGGCGTCGATGGGTGCCGCGCGACGTGGATGAATGTGAGGGAGAGGAACCTGCCACCAGTATTGTTGCTAGGCGACGAGGGAGAGTAGGAGAGGTCGTCGAAGATTGATGAGCGAGTCGGACGGAGGAGGAAAGATGAAATTTAGGGGGTTCTTCGACTGATTTCAAGCTTAGGAGATGCGATTGTACTAGGGCTCTTTAAATAGCTCTCTGGAAGTCGATTTTGTGCTTGGAAGCCAATCTTCCAAGCAAGGCAGGTCCACTGGAGATGGCAACTTGAAAGAGACCCAAATCTCTCATGTGTTTGCATGAGAGATTGGGTACCAATTAGAGCCCCAAATTAGGTTCACATTGGAGGAGATTTCTCAGAGAATCTCCCTTTCAATTTTGAAGGGGATTCTCTAAGAGATCAGGGAGAAATCACCTTCTCAAGTTTGCCGGAGTAGGATTCCTCCGTTGTAATGGCGGAGGGACCTAATTTCAAAGAACGATGAAGAAGCCAGGGGGTCAAATGCAATGGCTTTTGAAAGATAGGGGTAGAAATGTAATTAGGTTGGACCTATTTGCAAAGTGAGTCAAGATGAGTTCCCCTTAGGTCCAAATTTTGGTACAAACCTAATTTGGACATAAGGAATCTAATGGTGAAGTTGGATTTTGGGTTTGACCATGTTTGACTGGGTAATTTACGTAAAAATATAATTTAGGGCAAATATTTGTCTGTGACCCCATTCTAGGTCAAAATGGGTTCCAATGGCCAATTTGAGAGTTCTAAACCCTAGAGAATATTTTTATATGATTTTTAGAGGGTTTAGGTGAATTTTATCCTGACCAAACCTTGTTTAATCAAGTGGGTCTGTTTTAAGGTTACAAGAAGTCATTTAATTCCTAGAACTCACACGAACCCTTTTCTGTTTGATTCAACCCACTTATTATATTATTAAGACCATTTAACTTGTGTTTAGCCCTTGAGAAAATCCATTTTTGTACTACAATGGTAAAATTACAATTTTACCCCTTTTTTCTTGCTTTTCTCATGGAAAGGTTATTCAGTGAATTAGGACCTCCACTTGGTTATGTAGGAGCTTTTGTTCTCTTTAATGAGTCAAAATGGCTAGTTAGGGCTCATGATGGTGTTCCCATCATACCCCCATGCCTAGCTTTTGCTAGTCCCTTAGCAAAATTTTAAGGTTTTTACTTTGATTCTAGACCATAAGTTCCTTGATGTTCAAAAACTATGATGAGTTCTTTTTTTCTGTGGATTAGGTTAGAATGCCAATAATAGGCCTAGAGGTACTCAAGTACCAACCAAGATCTGGACATGACCGGCTCTAGCCACTGTCCACCGCGAAGGTTTTTAAGCCCCACAAGAACTATTCTAAGGTTCTTTGGACTCCACGGTTAAAGCACCCGTGCTTGTAACATATTTTTTTGTAAGAGAGAGATAGAGGAATTTTCTTTGTTTGGAGAGTTTTCTCTCTCTTTTCTTTTTATTTCTAGCTTCGGATTGTCTTCTCAACACGGTCTGTATCGAACTCCTAGTCCCTATCATCAATCCTTGAAGGGTCTGTGGCAATCGATGCTTCGTGATAGCATCACCCATGGCAACCCTCAGAACCCTGGCTTTCGAGATTTCAAGATAATCCTGCACATGGCATTTTGTAGCTATATCCAGACCCTGGCAATTGACATTACGTGATAATGCCGCCCAAGGCATCTGAACCAGCACAGGGTGCTTACATGCCCCTAGTAGGATATGTAAATATCCTAGGAGATAAGCATCGAGGAAACGATATGTTATTGCGCATCTTCGAGGGAAATTTCCCACCTCTCCGCATCGGGAACTTGTCCAAATCAACTTGTGTTGATCGGCCGCTCCTAATCTAGGCGACTTTTTTCAGAATAGTTTAAATGCATTTACGTGATTTTGACACTTATGAGCACTGAACCAGACTGTGTGTGGATTAGGGTGCTTAGGTTACCGAGTCCCGCAAACCAGAGGTCAGTTAACGTGGCCAAATACTCCCTAAGCCTTAGGCCTAATACTTAAACTTCGCATTTTCCCTAACCTCTTGAGGATTATTTAGATCTTAGCGGATACTTGAATTTTTAAGCTTAGGAGTCTAGCCTAAGAGGCCTAAGTTCAGCGTTCCTACTAATCTCTTCTGTGTTTCCTTAGCACTTTTTTCTTTCATTTTCTTTTTCTTGATATGGTCTGGAACTCAGTTAATCCCTTAATTTCTTACTAATGACTAACTCTTCTTTTTCTTTTCATTTTGTGCTCCTTTTTTGACATTTTTCACTTTTCCCCATTTTCTTCTTACGATTTGTATGGCCTCAAAATTTTCTCTCCCCTTAGAATTTTTTTTTCTTTTTCAAGATTTTTTTCATTTTTTTGGTATTTTTGGGATATGTGATTTTTTTGTTGAAACCTTTTCTTGTGAGATGATTTTCATGGCGTTTTGCACTTTCATACCCCCAAGCCTACAATTTGCAATGTCTCCATTGTAAATTAGGTGGGTTCGAGTTCAGCTTAGATCATTCATTAGAACAGGTTCTGGGTGAGCGAACGGGTCGAGGTGACTGTTGCGGACGATTTCAAAACTCGGGTACAGGTACCTGAGGTGGGGTCGACTGTTCTAATGGATAAACCTTAAAGTGCAATATGAATTCAGTATAGGAATGTCAAGAAAGGTTTCAGGTTTTTAAAAAATGACGGGTTGCCTCCCGTTAAGCGCTGAGTTTTACGTCATCGGCTGGGTGCAATGAGCTTAAGGGGAATGGAGGGTAAGGGATATCTCAGCCAAATTTGTATTGGTAGGGTCAATGAACGGTTTGAGTCTTTGACCATTGACGACGAAAGGTTCTGAATCATGGCTGAGTGGACTGATCTCGATCTCTCCATTTCCAAAGATTCGTCAGATGAGGTAAGGTCCGATCCATTTCGATATGAGTTTTCTTGGGAATAGTTTAAACTTGGCATCAAAGAGTATAACTTTTTGACCAGGGTGAAAGATCTTTCTGGATATGTGCTTATCGTGAAAGGCTTTAACCTGCTCTTTGTAAAGTTGCGAGTTCTCAAACGCGTCGTGGCGTAATTCATCGATCTCGCTTATTTGAAGCTTTTTGTGGGTTCCTGCCTTAGAAAGATCTAGATTGCAGTTCCATACTGCCCAATAGGCTTTGTTCTCCAATTCGATGAGGAAGTGACATTCCTTCCTGTACACCAATATGAAGGGAGTCATACCTAATTGGGTTTTGTGGGTGGTCCTATACGCCCGCGAAGCTTGCGGAAGTCGCGATGGACAGTCTTTCCTACCAGGTCGAACAGTGACCTGGAGGATTTTCTTGATCTCCCTATTTGATAGCTCAGCTTGACCGTTAGTTTGGGGTTGGTATGGAGTAGAGATTCGGTGTGACACCCCGTATTTGGTCATCAGTGACCTGAACTGAGCATTAGTAAAATGGGTCCCTCCATAAGAAATTATAGCACGTGGAATCCCGAACCGCGGAAAGATGTTCTGATGAATTAATTTGATAACCACCTTATGATCATTGGTTCGGGTCGGAATGGCTTCGATCCATTTGGACACATAGTCAACAGCGAGTAGAATGTACTCGAAGCCGTCCGAAACAGGAAAGGGTCCCATAAAATCAATCCCCCTTTCGTCAAAGATTTCGCATACAAGAATCGATTGTAAGGGCATCATATCACGATGGCTCATGTTGCTTAAGGTTTGGCAACTAGTGCATTCCCTACAATGATTGTATGCATCTTTGAAAATCGTGGGCCAATAGAAGCCGCACTGGAGGACTTTCGCTGCGGTTTTATGACTTGAGAAGTGTCCATTGCATGCCTGGTCATGGCAGAAGGACATGTCCTGAATTTCCGCTCCCACGACACATCGTCAAATGATTTGATCAGCATCGATGAGGAACAGATACGGGTCTTCTTAGAGGTAATACTTGGCATCGGAAAGTAATTTGTCCTTCTTGGCCTTCGGCTAATCGGACGGAGTCTGATGTGATACCCGGTAGTTTACTAGATCAGCAAACCATCGAAGCCTTGTACTGATAGTCAGGAGGTGCTCATCAGGAAAATGTTCCATGTTGGGTCCGGAAGGGTCGATAATATCAGAAGGAAGGTGGGACAAGTGATCAGCTACCATGTTTTATTTTCCCACTTTGTCGTGAATCTCGAGGTCAAACTCTTGCAACAGCAAGATCTAGCGGATCAATCAAGGTTTCGCGTCCTTCTTCGCAAGGAGATGCCTTACAGCTGTGTGATCCGAATAAATGATAACACGGGAGCCCAGAAGATATGATCTGAATTTTTCCAGGGTAAATACCACGGCTAAGAGATCTTTCTCAGTAACTGTGTAGTTACGCAGAGCCTCGTCAAGTGTCTTGCTCTCGTAGTGGATGACCACGGGTTTCCCGTCAATTTTCTATCCCAGTACCGCTCCTACAGCGAAATCAGATGCATCACACATGATCTCAAAGGGTTGAGACCAATTAGGGGATTGTAGGATCTGAGCTTGGGTAACTCGATCATGGAGGATTTCAAATGCTTGAGTGCATTCCTTGGAGATTTCGAAAGGTACATCCTTAGATAGTAGAGTGGTCAAGGGGCGCGCGATCTTTGAGAAATCAGGAATGAATTGACGGTTAAAACTGACGTGCCCTAGAAAAGATCGGATGTCCTTGATCGAGCTAGACATAGGAAGTTTGGAAATCAGATTCACCTTGGCTTGATCGACCTGGGTGCCTTTTTCTGATATGAGATGTCCCAGGACTATTCCTTCAGGCACCATGAAGTGGCTCTTTTCCCAGGAAAGAACCAGATTCATGTCAATGCATCGCCTGAAGATTTGGAACAAGTGCAGGAGGCAATCGTCAAATGATTCTCTGAATACTGAAAAGTCATCCATGAAGACTTTCAGATAATCACCTACCATATTTGAGAATATAGCAAGTATGCACCGCTGAAAAGTAGCATTTGCATTGCAGAGACCGAATGACATCCTTCAGAACGCATATGTCTCGAAGGGGTAGGTGAAAGTGGTCTTTTATAGTTCCTCAGGATGGATTGCAACCTGGTTATAACCGGAGTACTCGTCCAAAAAGTGGAAGAACCTATTTCCCGCTGGTTTCTCAAGGATTTGATCAATAAATGGAAGTGGGAAATGATCCTTCTTTGTGGAGGCATTTAGTCTTCTGTAATCAATGCAGACTCTCTATGAATTTGCCACATGGGTCGATATGATTTCTCTAGTTTCAGTCGTGATTACGGTGAGTCCTACCTTCTTAGGCACAACATGGATTGGACTCACCCACTGATTATCGAAGATTGGGTAGATGATCCCTGCATCTAACCACTTGATGATCTCCTTTTTCACGACCTCCTACAGATTAGGATTCAGACGTTTCTGCATTTCACGGGATGGTCATGTGCCCTCTTCAGTATAGATATGGTGTGTGCACTAAGAGGGGCAGATGCCAGTCAAATCATCGAGAGTCCATCCAATGGCTCTTCGATGTTGCTGGAGAACAGTAATCAGACGGGATTCCTGATCCTGTGTGAGTCTAGAGTTGATAATCATAGGAAACGTCTGATTGGAACCCAAAAAGACGTACTTTAGATGATCGGGAAGAGGCTTGAGTTCTAGGACAGGGTTATCAGCAGCAGCGGGTGGTTCAGGGTGTGTATCAGTAGCAAGGGAGGGAGTTATGGGTGTATCTAGGTCAAGTTGGGACTCCCCTGATTGCGGGTTTTAATCATGTTGTGGTTGATTAGAAGTAATCAGGTTTTCCTCAATATACGGATCGTCAACCACAGCCTTGATGTCACATATCTATTTTATAACACTG
Organism: Thalassia testudinum; assembly: GCA_037157565.1. Classification (NCBI taxonomy): domain Eukaryota; kingdom Viridiplantae; phylum Streptophyta; class Magnoliopsida; order Alismatales; family Hydrocharitaceae; genus Thalassia; species Thalassia testudinum. The sequence continues at coordinate 44,753,679 of JAZHRO010000059.1, forward strand.
CAATTAATCCATTGTTGGGCCTTAAAGATGTCGATTTTTAATGTTTGGTTCTTGAATTTCAGTTCAATTTGGCCCTCCTCACAATTTATGTTGGCCTTAGCAGTGGCCAAAAAGGATCTCCCTAGTATAATTGGTGTATCCCTCAGGTTTTCTGGAGCATCCATATCCAAGACTACAAAGTCCACCGGGAAATAGAAATCCCGCACCCTAATAATGACATCCTCAAGAACTCCTTTAGGTGACTTAACAATGACTCTCTTATGTGAGCAGTACTTTCCGCAAACCTGGCAGGACCAGAGGAGGCGGGAGTTCCACACTCTTCGCCAAGGGACATTGACAGTTAGCGCGTACCGCACGTATTTTATGAAGCTGTTACGTTTCACCCCGACAGCTGTGTCTATTGTGGAGGAGCACCTGTGGAGGTTTACTGAGGGGCTCTAACCTATTATTCGGGGGTATGTCAAACCCCTGAAGCTGCCCACTTTCTCTCATGTGGTTGAGGTAGCCATGATTTACGAGGAGGCCAACCCAGCCACGCGAGACACTGACAGCGGATGGAAGAGGCCCTACCATCCATAGTACTCTCAGGGCCATTGGGAGAGGAGGCATACGACGCCCACGGGAGAGCCATCTCATTTTGTGGGACCATCAGTGGCCTTTGGGGGCCCCAGACAGGGGCCAGTTGCCAGCATTGGACCCCCGCCCAACCGCCAGCAGGGACCTACGGAGGGAGGGTGTCGTGTACCCCTCTGCTACCAGTGTGGCCAACCAGGCCACATCAGATGGGACTGCCCATCTAGGGCCAGAGCACATCAGATGCTCCTCGCTTCGAGAGTTGGAGGTCGAGCTGGTGGTCGTGGTCACCAGGCGCGTGGGGAACGACAGCAGTCACGAGGAGTGTATTGGCCAGCTGCTACTCGCTCGACCTAGAGTGTAGCTGCTTCGTCTGCACCGAAGGCTGAGGGGCGTATAAATGCCTTGACACACAGAGACGCTAGGGCTTTGGGTTCAGTGGTGGCAGGTATGGTTACTGTTTCTGGCAGATTAGTGTACGTACTTTTTGATTCCTGCGCCACACACTCCTTCACCGCTACGAGTTTTGCCGTCAGTTTGAGGCAAGGCAGTGTACTGTTAGAGGATCCGTTTGGGATCAGAGGCCCAGGTGGCTAGTTGTTTGTAGCCATGGTGGCCTACATGAACTGTAAGGTCTGTATAGGGGGACATAGCTTCCCCACTGACCTGATTGTGATACAGATGGAGGATTTTGGCGTGATCCTAGGGATGGACTGGTTGTCTGCCTATCACGCCCTGGTGGACTGTTTCGAGAGGAAGATCGTCTTCTCCATACCGGAGTTGCCTCCCTTTGAGTTTCACGGATAGCCGGTGGATGGAGGTTTCAGGTACATCTCCACGCTTCGGGAGACTAGGCTTTTGAGCCAGGGGTGTGAGGGCTTTTTGGCCTGTGTAGTGGCAAAGCCTAGCCCCGCGGCTAACTTTCAGAGTATCCTGGTGATCAGCGAGTACCTCGACATCTTTCTAGAGGAGCTGCCAGGACTACCGCCTGAGCGTGAGATCGAGTTTGAGATCTTATTGGTACCGGGGTCCAGCCCCATTTCTACTGCACTGTACCGGATGGCACCGCTTGAGCTGTGAGAGCTCAAGTCACAGCTACAGGACCTATTGGAGAAGGGCTTTATAAGGCCCAGTGCATCCCCGTGGGGTGCCCCTGTGTTGCTTATGAAGAAGAAGGACGGTACCCTATGACTTTGTGTCAACTACCGACAGCTGAATAGGGTCACCATCAAGAATAAGTATCCGCTGCCGAGGATTGACGACCTCTTCGACTAGTTGTGAGATGCCACAGTGTTCTCCAAGATAGATCTGAGGTCGGGCTACCACCAGTTGAGGATCAAGGAGACTGACGTCTCCAAGATAGCTTTCCGTACCCGGTACAGGCACTACGAGTTCTTGGTCATGTCGTTTGGGTTGACCAATGCCCCCGCTGCTTTTATGGACTTGATGAACTGGGTTTTCAAGCCGTACATGGACCAATTTGTGGTGGTATTCATTAGCGACGTGCTCGTTTACTCACGGGATCAGGCGCAGTATGGACATCATTTACGCATGTTCCTGGACACCTTGAGGTGATGCAGGCTGTATGCCATATACAGCAAGTGTGAGTTTTGGTTGAGGCAGGTGACTTTCTTGGGCCACGTGATTTTAGGGGATGGTTTGGCTGTGAATCCAGCCATGGTAGAGGCCATACTCAAGTGGGAGAGGCCACGCACAGTGACAAAGATACGCAGCTTTTTGGGATTGGCAGGTTGCTATCGGTGGTTTATTAGAGGATTCTCTCAGATTGCGCATCCTATGACCTAGCTGACTCAGAAGGTCGTGGCCTTTGCCTAGACAGATGAGTGCGAGGCATATTTTCAGGAGTTGAAGGAGACACTGACTTCAGCTCCTGTGCTTACCATCCCAGACAGCAGTGGCAGTTTTGTGGTTTACACAAATGCTTCGTTGCAGGGGTTAGGGGGTGTGCTCATGCAGTAGGGTCACGTTGTCGCCTATGCTTCGTGGCAACTGAAGCCCCCATGAGCATAGCTACCCTACCCATGACTTAAAGCTGGCAGCGATTGTCTTCGCGCTGAAGACATGGAGGCACTATCTTTACGGTGAGACTTTCAAGATCTTCACGGATCATATGAGCCTTAGGTACTTGTTTGACCGGAAGGGGCTTAACATGAGACAGAGACGTTGGTTAGAGCTCCTGAAGGACTATGACTGCAGCATCTCCTACCACCCAGGGAAGGCCAATGTGGTTCAGCCGGAAGGCGCCCGCCCACTTGGCCAGTTTACAGGCACAGAGTTGGAGACTTATGGAGGAGTTGGGCAGTTGGCGACCCCAGGAGTCATAGGGGTATTGTGGGATAGTGATAGTGACGCGACAGACACAACCAGAGCTGATAGACTGCATGATTGCAGGCCAGATGGCCGATCCGTACTTACAGATGCTGCGAGACACGGTGTTGACGGGGGACCCAGGAGACTTCTCCTTTTCAGATGAGATACTGCACTTGAGGGGATGCTTATGCGTTCCTAGAGACGAGGAGTTGTTGAGAGAGCTCCTGTTTTAGGCGCACAGGTCCAGTTTCACCATACATCCCGGGAACACAAAGATGTATCATGACTTACGACGCGACTTTTGGTGGAGAGGGATGATGCGGGATGTTGGTGAGTTTGTGCAGCAGTGTTTGGTGTGCCAGTAGGTGAAGGCCGAGCATCAGAGGCCTGGAGGGCCATTGCAGCTACTTCCTGTGCCAGAGTGGAAGTGGGAGAGCATCACCATGGACTTGGTGGTGGGTCTACCAGTTACCCAGCGAGGACACGATGCAGTCTGGGTGATAGTAGACAAGTTGACGAAGACGGCGCGTTTCCTGCCAATCCAAGTCACCTTTGGACTAGCACAGTTAGCAGAGATATACATCCGAGATGTGGTGCGCCTGCACGGAGTTCTACGTGAGATTGTATTCGACAGGGATACCTGTTTTACTTCCCAGTTTTGAGCTGAGTTTCAACAGGCTTTGGGGAAACGTTTGAGGTTCGGTACTGCTTACCACCCCTAGATGGATGGACAGTCAGAGCGCATCATACAGACGCTTGAGGACCTTTTCGTACTTGTGTACTGGATTGGAGACGCTTCTGGGAGGAGCAATTACCCCTGGCAGAGTTTGCATACGATAACAGTTACCACTGAGCATCGGCAAGGCACCTTACGAGGCTCTGTACGGACGGAGGTGTACTGCACCCTTGAGTTGGGTCGAGGTAGGGACCAAGTGGGAGGTTGGTCCCAGGCTGATCCGGCAGAGTCAGAAGGTGATAGAGCAGATTCACAGATGACTCCGCACTGTCAGGAGCAGGCAGAAGAGTTATGCTGATCGGAAATGTAGAGAGGTGTAGTTCAAGGTTGTGGATCACGTCTTTCTACGTGTTTTGCCCATGAAGGGCCTGCAGTGTTTTGGGGTGAAAGGGAAGCTCGCACCGAGGTTTGTGGGGCCCTTTGAGGTTCTGGAGCGGGTAGGATCCATTGCTTATCGACTTGCCCTTCCTCCCTAGCTTTCTGGAGTGCACGACGTGTTCCATGTGTCCAACCTCAGGAAGTATGTCGTCGATCCCAGTCACATTTTGAGCCACGAGAGCGTCGAGGTAGGTGCTAACCTGACCTACCCCGAGAGACCAATATAGATACTAGACAGAGCTGTTCAGAGTCTGAGATAGAAGTAGGTCTTATCAAGAAGCTAGCAGTATGAGGAGGCGACTTGGGAGCCTGAGGCGGCGATGCGAAAGCGGTACCCGGAGCTTTTTGAGGGTAAATCTTTTTGGACCTACTTTGGTCCTCTTTAAGTTTGTTATGCGTTTTTACGTTCCTTTTTTCGCACCCTAGCTAGCTCAAGTTTCGGGGATGAAACTTCCTTTAAGTTTGTTATGATGTAATGATCCTCTGCGTTTTAGCCATTTAAGACGTCTGGAGTTTCAGTCAGACATCTGGACCCGTCCCCGGATGTCTGAAAGTAGATTATTTCATATTGCGCTTTGTACTCTACGCGTGGGCGGTGCGTAGAGGCCATTCTTCTCTCTCTCACTCATTCCCTCCCAAACCCTAAACCCTACTTCACCTCCTATTTATACCCTCCTTTCTCCTCTCCTCTCCTCCACACACCACCAGCCACCACCACCTTCAGATCTCCTGTGCAGCAGTGGTGAGGGCGGACGAGAGAGGAAAGAAAGGGGCAAGTGAGGGACAGCAGAGGGAGGAAGGTGGAGAGAGTGGAAGGTTGGAGGACCTTCGGGAGCTCAGTGGAGCTCGCACGATCGGCAGTGGGAGCGTGCGCCCGTGGAGGTCATTAGCGAGGAGTTGCCCAAGCTCCTGCAGCGGTTGGAGCTGCAGCTGCGGCCGGAGGCGTGAGCGGAACGAGCTGCGAGGAGGTTCTGATATTGGAAGTTTAGTAGTATCAGATGTCCAGCGTGACATCCAGACGACTGGCGAGGGACCTGGACGTTCGGAGCTAATGCCGGACGTCAAAGAGCACGTATCACGTGAGGTACGTACGTTCTTGCACTGATTTCTCTTATGCAGAAGATCTCAATGCAGGAGACGTTGTCGGTTGACCGCAACTGCGTTTGCGTGCGCAGGTGAAACTTTGGGAAGGTGCGCGATACGCTTTTCCACATGCTTTTGGAATCTGATCACATCACCAGACGTCCAGAGGTGTTTCCAGATGACCAAAGACATTGTCCGAAGTCTGGAGCTATCTTTAGACCGTCGCAGAGGAGGTCTGGATGTTTAATCAGCCTCAAGAGATGCAAGATGAGTTTTAACGTCTTTTAAGACGTCTAGGATTAGTCCAAGACATCTGATTTTGATCAGAAACTGCATTTTTGGCCTGTTTGAGGCCTAAATGGAATCGGATTTCCGCAAACGAAGTACCGTTGTTTACTACTTGAGTTTCTCTATGTATTCTTGTTGAGTACCTACTATTTTGAGCTTGTCTAATGTACATCGATCACTGGTACAGGTTATGTTATAACCAGGACATCAAACGTCGTTTAAGACGTCTAGGAAGTGGTCCAGATGTTTGGTCAGACGTTTGGAAGCCTTCCCAGACGTTTGGAATTTAATTTTTTCGGCGTACGGGTTCGCGTCTATGCGCATGCGCGCGCAGATTGCACCGTCGCCCTCCTCCTTCTCTTTCCTCCCTCCCTGCAGACGCAGCCCTTTTCTCTCTCTCTCTCTCCCCGCGGCTACCTTGAAATACACCCCTCTCTCTCCCTCACCCTCACTCCACCGCCTTCTTCTTCTTCCTGTCATCGAGAGAGTGAGCGGGCGAGGGCGGCAGCAGCGGCTACTGCGAGTGTGTGGGGAGGAGGGGCCGCTGCGAGAGGAAGAGAGAGCTTGACCGCGAGGGTGCGAGCTCGCCGGAGCAGCCAGAGCCGACCGGCGGGTGCGCAGCAAGCGTGTGGTGCTGGGGAGGAGCTGCTACAGCTCAGGCAGCAGGCGAGCGCGGCACGGCATGGTCGTGCGCTGCTGGCAGAGGGCGAGGAGGTCTTGATTCTGGGAAAATTTCCCAGAATCAGACGTCTGGACATACGTCCAGACGACGAAGGAGAAGTTTGGAGGAAGGTCCAGACGTCTGAAAGGTACGATATTTTACCTCCCTTCTTCTTTCGCGTGTACGGCCATGCAGTCGCTCCGCCGAAGGTTTCTACATTGCTTCGTGTTGAGGACGGCCGCATATATGTGTAGGACTTGTTCGGGAAGGCGCAAGGGCATGCTATCCCACACAGATCGGACGTCTGGGCACAACACCAGACGATGGGGAGGGTCTCCAGACGTCTGGAAACTAAGTCCAGACGGTTCAGCAGGCTTCTGGACGTCTGAAGGACCTCGCAGATCAAGGTATGACCTGAGCTATCATTTAAGACGTTTGGAAGATGTTCCAGACGTCTGATTTTGGGCAGACTTGTCATTTTTGACCCGTTTAGGGTCTGTTCGGAGTCTGTTTTCCACGTTTCAAGTCTCATTCTTCTCAGATTTAGTTCCTCTACCTGTTTACAGTAATTGTATATTGTTCTGAGTAGCTCCTTGTATTTGATCCTTGTGTTAGGACCCCATTCCGTTGCAACTCTAGGGGTTGCGGAGGCACACGAGCTTGCCGATTACGCCCCCAGTACTCCCGATTTTGCGGGTAGAGTGGCCCTTTCAATTATTTATAAAAAATTATGCACTTGCGAAATAATTAATAGAGTTTAGGGTATTGCATGAACCCTAGGATTGAAAAACTAGAATGAATGATAGATCCTAGGGTATTACATGAATCCTAGGACTGGAAAATTAGATTGAATGATAGATCCTAGGGTATGGCATGAATCCAAGGACTGAAAAACTAGCTTGAATACATATACATTGTAGTCTTGGAAAAGTAGAAAGGAAACGATAACTGCCTGTAATTGGTTAACACCTGCTTGATTATGAATGAATAATCACGGTTGGGAACATGGGCTATATAAATTGGCTGAGTTGAAAGAGCACGAACCCTACGGGGAATTAGGAGTAGAACTCCTGGAAAGTGAATGGAATAGAATTGGGGAAGTGAGCTAGCCCTTGAGTACGGAGTACCAAGGAGAGTGACTGTCTCCCTGTTTAGTGTAGAGCGGAGCTAGCCACCCCAGGGACTCGGGGTTAGGTCTGGCCACTTTGTACTGACTTTTTTCCCTCGTGTACACTGTACCGAGGAGAGCTACTAGTGTAGGGAGAGCACTAGCTACCCCACGCGCCCCGGGGTTCTGGTAGCCCTCCTACACCGACTTGTTAGGTCCATTGTGCAAACCAGGGTAGTTAGGCGAGGGTGCGCGGACTGTGGAGGGGCAAGACCCTGTTTGGTTACTGTGGAAGGGCTGGACCCCTATTACTGAGAGGGCTCTGCCCTATACTGGTTCTGTGCTATGATTTGGGTGCACCCGTTAACGGAAACGACTGACCGCGTGCCAGTGCGGGGTAGCTACCCGTGCATTTATTGCACGTGCCGTAGTTACCATTACGTCTGTTAACGACCTTGGGGTGGTTGACTGAGGGTAGGACCACCACGGGGGACTCTCCCGGCCAGGAGAGCACCACGTGTTACTTCTACTTTTTGGAAAAGACTGCAATCAAGATCGTTCCCACGAGGAACATTCAAGATCAAGAGAAAGATCTGAGAAATAATTCAATAGTGAATAAATGGACAAATTAAAGAAAGAAATTAAAAATATAACAGCTACTATCCACCTTACTGTTTTTCTTAGCTTTTGGTTGCCACTCTACTCAGCGTTTCGTTGATGTGTCACCTTTGTTACCTTTCAGGACCAGGTGTTGAGCAGCCAGAGTCGGCGGTTGCAGAGGGTGCTGGGCCTAGTAGAGCCCAGTAGTGTTACTTGTGTAGTACCTACTGTACTTTTCCTTCTGTTGTAGTGAGTAGTTTCTGTTACCCTGTACTCTTTTTTTTATATGCATCATGTTTATGTACATGTTTATTTCTTTACTGTTGTGGTGCCGTATGCTGTAGTAGTTCTTTCCTTTACTGTTGTATTTTGTTACTGCTAGTTATATGCATGGTGAATGTGGTTTATTTTACTGCTCTTTTGGTTACTTTCTCGTTGGATGACTGGGACTTGGGATCAGTCGAGTAGGTCCGATTCTCGTGTCTCGTAGGGATTCGGGAATCGGGTCGTAACAGGTTACCAGTCAGTGGCATGTTCAGGACCCGCGGAGACGACGAGATCTATGACACAGGCCTCCATTCCTCTCGTGATACCCTGTAGAGTGGTTTAATTTAGTTATTAATATTTAAATAAGAATGTACTTGGTTGAAATAGCCGAATGGAACTTTAGGATGTGGAATGAACCCTAGGGTAGAGAAATGAATGAGCCTGTTTGTACCGTACTGTTTACTTGAATGCGTGGTTAAGATAAATTACTAGCAAATGACTATTTTATAATTACGAGTTGCTTGCTAGAACATGAGCTGCCTGTATATGGATGAGAAATGAATTATGAAACATGAGACCTGGATCTGGATAAATGAAGTGAACATGAGCATGAACCCTACGGGGAATTAGGGGTAGAACTCCTGTGGATAAACGGAATCTGGAATGTAGACGGGAAGTGTGCTGACCCTTGAGTACGTGGTACCAAGGAGAGCAACTGTCCCCTTTTAGTGTAGAGCGGAGCTAGCCTCCCTTGGGTTGAGACTCGTGGTTAGGATTGGCCACTCTACACCGACTCTTGTTAGCCCTCATATACGTGGTACCGAGGCTAGCTACTAGTGTAGGGAGGGAGTTAGCCACCCCACGAGGCCCGGGGTTTAGCTAGCCACCCTACACCGACTTTGTTAGGCCCTGTGTGCAAACCGTGGTAGTCAAACGAGGGTGTGCGAACTATAGAGGGGTGAGACCCCTGTTTGCTTCTGTGGGGCGAGACCCCTGTTCTGAGAGGGCAAGATCCTATACTGTTCTGTTCTGTACTTTGGGCGTACTCGCTAGCGGAAACGACTGACTGCGTGTCAGTGCGGAGTAGCTACCCGTGCGCTTATCACACGTGCCGTAGTCACCGCTGTCTCGACAGTGACCTCGAGGTCGTTGATTGGGTGTAGACTACCACGGGGGGCTCTCCCGACCAGAAGAGCACCACGTGTACCTTCTACTCTATGGAAAAGACTACAATCAAAATCGTTCCCACGAGGAACATGCAAGATCAAGAAATATTTGGATACTTTGAGAAATGGACAAAATAAAAACATATAAATGTGATAAATAGAAATGAGAATTAAATCTATTGTTTTTACTATTTTTGTACTTAGATAATATAAACACTACTCTACTCAGCGTTCGCTGACTCTATCTTTTCATAACACTATTCAGGACCGGGAGTTGAGCAGCCTGAGTTTCCAGCTGCAGAGGGTGTTGAGCCTAGCCGAGCCCATCCGTAGTCATTCTTTCAGTACTTTCTTGTTCTCCACTGTTGTAGTAAGTAATGGACGCTTAGTTTACTGTTCTGCTACTTCTGTTTCCTTTCTGCTTTCCGTTATTGTTGTTGTTGTCGTTGTTGTTGTTGTGGTATATGTACTGAGGTAGTTGTTATACTTTCTTTAATACTTTATACATTTCTTCTACTTAGTTATATTGCATGTGTGAATGTGATTTATTTTCCTACTTTTGGTTATTTCTTGTTGAACGACTAGGTCTTGGGATTAATCGAGGCAAGCCGGTCTCGGGACCTGTAGGGATCCGGGAACCGGGTCATAACAGGTGGTGCCCCCTCGAACCTATCTCTTGTTCGCACTTGGTGTGTTTTTTCCCCTTGTAGTGTTGTCGAGTCATTTTCCCTCTATAAGGTTCTGCTGCCCATATTTCGCAATCTACCAGCTTGATTTCTAGGGCAGATGGTAGCAAGCCATCGCCTCACGCCTTCCGTTTGCAACAATTGGGCTAATGACAAGATGGCTTGGGGCGAGAAAAGTGTCCCTAAGCCTGGGGTGAGACAAGTGTCATATCCTCCTAAACTTGAGGGACTACTGCATCCTGTTGTATTTAATGCTGACGAGATGGCTTGCGGTGATAACGGATTCGTAGCTCTTCACCTTCCTTTCCTCCCTTATATGTACGGGGGTGGGGGTGGGGGCCATTTACTCCCTCCTACTAGTTCTATGAGAGAGTTATTGCAATTACTATTCTTTGACCCATGTGTGTGTTCTTGGTGCGGTTTCGGTGGTTGTCACTGTGAAGCACTTTCTTGCCTAAGAGGGGAAGATGTCGTCCATTAATCGACGTGAAAAGACTTCTTTCTTAAGGTGATTGAGTGAGCCCACCCTTTCTATTTATGGTTCTTATTCCTCTCTCCATGGGATGGAGGAAATAGGTAAGCTACTTAGGTGACACAACTTGGCTAGGTTCAAGTATGCTATAGTGGGTGACTGCCTGAGATTGTGCTTACTTGGGGTGGGGGGACATGGTCGTCATATGCTAGCATTCTATTGAGAATGGCTTTCACCCCCATCTAAACCCTTTCCTTGCCTTTTCCTTTCTCATTACGATCATGCCCCTTCTCAACTGGGCTGGAGTTGTTGGCTTGCGCTAAATGCTTTTGTGGATGTCTGCCTTAAGCTTGGGGACTTGTTCCACCAGCCTTATGGCCTTTTTCCCCTATGAAAAAGGAGCATCCTTTGACTGGGACATGCACTCTCTTGCCCTGTAAGCAGGCCTTTCGTCTTATCAAGCTGTCAGATAGCATGAAGGGTCAAGACCAATACTTTTTTATTGTTAATAATGGGGGAGCCTCTTCGGGTCCCAAACTGTTGGTAGGGCCCCACCAGCAGTTTGGGACCCGAAGAGGCTCCCTATTGTTAACAACAAAAAAGTATCGATCCTAACCCTTCAAGCTGCCCAGTAGCTTGACAAGATGAAAGCCCGAGCTACCGAATAGCCTAAAGGGTCAACACCAGTACTTTTTTGTTGTTAGCAACGGGGAGCCTCTTCATGCCCCAAACTATTGGCAAGTCCTACCTGAGCACGATGTCCACTTGTTACGACCCGGTTCTCGGATCCCTACAAGACCCGAGATCGGCTCGCCTCTATTAATCCTAAGACCTAGTTGTCCAACAAGAAATAACCAAAAGCAGGAAAATAAACCACATTCACACATGCAATATAACTAAGCAGAAGAAAAGTACGAAGCAGTAAAGAAAGTAGAACAACTGTCTCAGTATATGCCACCATAAAAACAACAGGAAACAGAAAGGTAACAAAAAGTAACAGGAACTATGTATCCATTACTCACTACAACAGTAGGGAAAACGAAAGTGCTGAAAGAACAACTACGACTGGGCTCGGCTGGGCCCAGCACCCTCTGCAGCTGGAAACTCAGGCTACTCAACTCCTAGTCCTGAACAAGGTTACGAAAAGACAGAGTCAGCGAACGTTGAGTAGAATGTTGTTTACATTTTTTAAGTACAAGTACAGTAAAAACAACAACAGATTTATTTCTCATTTCTATTTATCTTATTTATGTGTTTCTGTTTCATCTATTTCTCAAAGTATCCAGGAATTTCTTGATCTTGCATGTTCCTCCTGGGAACGATCTTGATTGCAGTCTTTTCCATAGAGTAGAAGGTACAAGTGGTGCTCTCTTAGCCAGGAGAGTCCCTCGTGGTAGTCCTACACCTGGTCAACCACCCTGAGATCATTGTCAAGACGTAGCGGTGACTACGGCACGCGTGATAAATGCATGGGTAGCTACTCCGTACTGACATACGGTCAGTCGATTCCGCTAGCGGGTATGCCCAAAGTACAACACGAAACAGTATAGGGCCTTGCCCTCTCAGAACAGGGGTCTCGCCCCTTAGAACCAAAGAGGGGTCTCGCCTCTCCACAGTCCGCGTACCCTCGTCCGACTACCTCGGTTTGGCCAGAGGGCCTAATAAAGTCGGTGTAGGGTGATGGGAACACCATCATGAGCCCTAACTAGCTCATTTTGACCTAGAAAAGAGGGCAAAAGCTCCTACATAACATAGAGAAGGGCCTAATTCAAGGAATAACTGTTTTGAGAAGAAAATAAGAAACAAAGGGTAAAATTGTAATTTTACCATTGCAGTACATCAATGGGATTTCTTCGGGGCTAAACATAGGTCAATTGATCTTAACAAGATAAAAAGTGAGTTGGTTCAATCAAAGAAGGGTTCATGTGTAATCTAAGAATTCAATGACATCTTGTAACTCTAAAACAGACTCACTTAATTCAATAAGGTTCTGGTCAGGATAAAAATCAACTAAACCCTCTAAAATTCATGGAAAAATATCCTCTAGGGTTTAGAACCTTCAAATTGGCCTTTGGAACCTATTTTGACCTAAATTGAGGTCCTAGTCAGATATTTACCCTAAATTGGGTTTTTGAGTAAAATATCCAGTCAAATGTGGTCAAACCTAAGATACAACTTCACCATTGGATTTCTTAGGTCCAAATTAGGTTTTTACCAAAATTTGGACCTAATAGGAGGTCACCTTGACCTACTTTGCAAAACAGTCCACCCAATTACATTTGGACCCCTAGCTTTTGAAAGCCTTTACGTAGACCCCCCTATCTTCCTTGCCACTCCTTGCAATTAGGTCCCTTCGCCATTACAGCAGAGGAGTCCTACTCCAGCGAGGATTCCAGGGGGGATTTCTCTCTGATTCCTCGGAGACTCCCTCTCAAATTTGAAAGGGAGATTATCTGAGGAATTCCCTATCATCTGAATGCAATCTCCAGCCTTGATTCACACCCAATCTCTCGTGCGAACGCTCGAGAGATTTGGGTCTCTTGCAAAGTCCTACTCCGATGAGGAATCTTGCACTGGGAAGCTTTTCTTCCAAGCACAAGGCCCTCGGCCAGAAGCTATAAAAGACCCCCCTGTCCCTGTCACTCAGATTTAGCTTGGTTTGGCTGGAGAAAACCCTCCAATTTCATCTCTTCTCCTCCGGCCAAGCATCCAGCAGATTGCGATGACATCTCCTCCCTCTTCTCGTCGCTTTGCCACAATACTAGTGGCAGAGTCTTCTTCGCCTCCGTCGTCTGCTTCGCGCCATACCTGCGCAGGCGCCAATACCTCTTCGTCGTTGCCGTTCTCCCTCCACTGGAACTTTCTTCTCTGGCAGTGGCAGGTACGCACCAGCCGCCCTCCTGTCACCTTTCGTCCCTTAACTAGGTTTAAACTATTCCCCTCTCTCCTCTCTTCATTTCCCCCTTCTTTATTTCTATTTTCGACCCCTCGACACTGTAGACCACACCATCTTCCTCATCTCCAGCAGACCACTGGCGAGGTGTCTCCGTCACCTCCACACCTCCATCCACCTCGCCAGACCCCTCAGAACCTTCGCCATCATCCACTGATCATCACTTGCCCCTTCATTGGCCAATACACCCTCCACAAGCTCCCCTCGACCACACCCATCATCACGGCCACAGACCGACCTAGGCACGCACGCTTAGGCTGCCCCGCGGCCAGCTACCCACCTAGACACCTTCGTCGTGCCATGACGAAGCTTCCTGTGTGGTTTAATGGGGCCGCAAGGCCATACTGCTTGAAACGCAGGTCCAACCTCCGCCGCCATTAGAGTAAGCATGAAGGAGCTCGCAAGCTCGCTCCAGAAGACAGGCTCCAGGCAAACAGGTCCAGGTGACGCGAATTGAGTTCGCGCACACATCTAGCGAGAGAGCACTCAGCCATGGCAATTGAGCAAAGCAGCCTCCTGCGAGCGCGAGCGAAGCGGGTGGGACTTTTAGTCCCACCTCGGAAGGTTTGAAGTGCGCTGAGTGGTATATAGTGAATTTGTGTTTTAAGCTCTTCACCTCAGATCACGGGGTGAGGTCACCTCACCTGCTGACCCACCTCGTCCGCGACCCATGCTCCGCGGACTTGGCTTGCCTAACCTGTTTACCCTGCACTCCTCGCACAGCACCCACGTCGGTGCGCCTGAACCCGGGTGCGCGTGACCCGACTTGAATACCCAATTGGCTCTGGGAGAGCGAACCTAAGAGAGGAAAGAGAAAGAGCGTACGCGGGGGAGGGTAGGGGTAGGTTTTGCACTTGTGTGTGAAGGGAAAGGAAGAAAGAAGGAGGAAGCAGTCGCAGAGAAGAAGCAAAAGCTGAGGAGCTAAGGAAGAAAAGCAGAGGATGCTAAGTAGAGAAGGCAGAAGCAAAAGGCACTGTAGTAGAGAGGGCGTAGCTGAAGAAAAGGCAAAGGCAAAGCTAAGGAGAAATCAAGGAAGAAGAAGATACAGAACAAGAAAGAGGAAGCTAAGGAAGAAAGAAGGAGCCAAGGACCAGAGCATGAAGAAGGAAAGAAGAGCCAAAATCAAGGAAGAAGAAGACAAAGAAGGAGAAAGGCACTGTTGCAAGAGACGTCAGAGAAAGAAGAAAGGACTAAGGCTAAAGGCATAAAGGCAAGGAGATCAGAAAGCTAAGGCAAAGAAGATCCAAAGAAGAAGAACAAGGAAGAAGAGAAGAAAAGAGAAAGGAGAGAAGCTATAAAGGCCAAAGTCAGACAAGGAGATCAAAGAAGAAGAAGGCCAATGCCAGAGAAGAAAAGAAAGAGAAACCAAGGCAGAGAAAAAGAAAGGAAAAAAAGAAAAGAAGAGAAAGAGAAGAACAAACCAAAAGAAGAAGAGTCAAATATTTTTTACATTTGATCCAATTTCTCAACAATTGCTACATTTTTATTCATAACTTCATGCTTTATATTTTGAATTAGATTTTGAGTAACTTTAAGTTTTCAATTTTCATTTATCGAGATTAGTGAATAAATTCCATTTTCTCCCTATGTTCGACCTCGAACTTAAACATTCGAGTAATAAAATTCTTATTTGTTTACAAGGCGATTTTGACTATACTGCGATGCATCCTTTATCTTATAAAACCGATCTCGCCTTTGTGTAAACCTAGGGTGGCTAGCTAAACCCCAGGCCCCGTGGGGTGGTTATCTCCCTCCCTACACTAGTAGCACACCTCGGTACTGCGTATGCGAGGACCAACAGGAGTCGGTGTAGAGTTGCTACTCCTAATCCCAGGTCTCAACCCAAAGGAGGCTAGCTCCGCTCTACACTAAAAAGAGACAATTGCTCTCTTTGGTACCGCGTACACATGGGCCAGCTCACTTCCTATCTACATTCCAGATTTCCTTTCATCCACATGAGTTCTACTCCTAATTTCCTGTAGGGTTTATGCTCATATTCATCTCATTTATCTATGTCCAAATCTCATGTCTCATAATTCGTTCCTCATCCATATACAGGCAGCTCGTGTTGTCATAATTCCATTCTCAATAACATGTAACTTGTGGTTTCACAGGCAATTTCTCAATTATATACAAGTAACTCGTATTTTAACATGCATCTTGTAATTATATTAAAGGCATTTGCTAGCAATTTATCTTAACCATGCATTCAAGTAAACAGTACAGCTCAAACAGGCTCATTCATTTCTACCCTAGGGTTCATTCCATAATATAGAGTTCAATCTGACTATTCCAACCAAGTACATTCTTATTTAAATATTAACAACTGAGTTAAACCACTCTACCAGGTATCATGGGAGGAATGGGAGCCTGTGCCACAAATCTCGTCATCTTCGCAGGCCCCGAACACGCCACTGGCTGGTAACCTGTACTAGCGACCAATGTACATTAGACGAGCTCAAAACAGTAGATACTCAACACGAACATGTAGAGGAACCTGAGTAGAAAACAACAGTACTTCGTTTGTAGAAATCCGATTCCGTTTGGGCCTTAAACAGGCCAAAAAATGTGGTTTCTGATCAAAATCAAACGTCTGGGACTAATCCCAGACGTCTTAAAAGACGTCAGAACTCACCTTGTGTTCCCTGCGGCTGATCAGACATCTAGACTCCCTCTGTGACCGTTTGGGGGCAGTTCCAGATGTTGGACAAGGTCTTCGGTCGTTTGGAAGCACCTCCGGATGTCTGGAGATGTGATCAGACGTCCAAAAGTACTTGGGAAAGTGCTCCACATGCCTTCCCAAATCCTACCCTACCTACGGAAACGCAATCATGGTTTCAGCCCAACAACTCCTACGCTGAGATCTTCTGCATGGCGGAAATCAGTTCAGGAACGTACATACCTCGCGTGATACATACTTTCAAATGTCCTACCTTAACCTCGGATGTCTAGGTGCCTCACCAGTCGTCTGGTCTTCACTCCAGACGTCTGATACTGGAAACTTCCAGTATCAGAACCTCTTAACACCGCTCGCTCCACTCGCCCTCCACCTGTAGTGGCAGCTCCAGTAGCTACAGGAGCTTGAGCAGCTCCTCTCTGACATCCTCCTCTCTCCTACATGCTCCTCCTCAAGCTCCACCGAGCTCCTGTGGTCATCTACCTCGTCCCCCGCTTTCACTCCCTCTCACTCTCTCACTCTCGCTCCTCCTCGTTCTCCCTTCGCCGGCTCCTCTCTTCCACGCCCCGACTACAACAGCAGGGATGGGAGGGGAACATGGCTATCGTGGAGAAGGTGGAGGTGGCGGTGGCTGTGGTGTGAGGAGGAGAGGAGAGGAGAACGGAGGGGGTATATATAGGAGAGGGGTTAGGGTTCGGGTGAGGGGCGAAGGAGAGAGAAAGGATCTTTGCTTGCCACCCATGTGCAGAGCGCACCGCGCAGTACGAAAGACTCACTTTCAGACATCTGGGCATGTGTCCTGAGTTTGGATAGACGTCTGACTGAAGCTCCAGATGTCTTAAATGGCTAAAAAGGTAACGGGTCATTACATCATAACAAACTTAAAGGAAGTTTTGTCCCCGAAACTTGAGCTACTAGGGTGCGGGAAAAGGAACGTAAAGATGTACCCTCAAAAAGCTTCGGATACCACTCTCGCATCGCCGCCTCAAGCTCCCAAGTCACCTCCTCGTATCGCTGGCTTCTCCATAGGACCTTCACCAGTGGTACCTGCTTTCGTCTTAGATTTCGGATGGCTCTGTCTAGTATCTATACTGGTCTCTCAGGATAGGTCAGGTCGTCAGCCACCTTGATGCTCTCGTGGCTCAGAACGTGACAGGGATCGGTGACATACTTCTTGAGGTTGGACACGTGGAACACGTTGTGCACTCCAGAAAGCTGGGGAGAAAGGGCAAGATGGTAAGCAACGGGTCTCACCCACTCCGGGACCTCAAAGGGCCCCACAAACCTTGGCGCAAGCTTCCCTTTCACCCCAAAGTGCTACAGGCCCTTCATGGGAGAAACACGGAGAAAGACATGGTCTCCAACCTCAAACTGCACCTCTGCGCATTTTCAGTCAGCGTAGCTGGTCATGAAATCGCGATAATGATAAATTTGTCGTCGTAGGTGCGAAAACATGGCGTTTTAAATTTATGAAATCGTCTCCTAAAAATACGAGAATAATGTTGGGAGTACGGGTCGTCTCACAGGGAGGTAGGGATATTTAGATGATTTCCAACCTGATCAAGTAAATGAATTTATTATTATTTATATATATTTTTTAATTTTTTATAATAAAAGGAAATAAATGAAATAAACACGGAGATAAATATGAAGTGAACACGTAATGCAAATAAGAACTTTATTACTAATAGAAAATCATAATAACAAGAAGAGAAAAATAATCTCAGATAGAAATCCGACGATGTCGTGACAGAGGTGGAGAGTGCCATTGACGGTCGTCGATGGAGAATGTGCATGGAGTCGAGAAGTTGCAGAGTGATGTCATGAAAGTGCGGGAACCCATCGAAGAACTTGCGAAATTTGTCACGCAATGTGGAAAGGGATGAGATATTTGAGAGGTAGGGATGCCAGAGAGAAGGAATTGAGAGGGAGAGGGAGTATGCGAGGGGAGAGATGAGAGTTGTACTTTTCTTTTCAAGGTAGGGGGCCCTTTTATATCTTTGCAAATCCTTCTTCTTTCCTCGATTCTCTCTAATGCTGCCAAATGGTGCGCTATGCGCGCTCTCAAATCCTTCATCTCATGGCCTCCTGCTCGCCCGTGCTTTCGCATTTCACCTTCAAATCCCACCTCATCATCTCAGCCGTTCGATTTCAAATCCCACACATGCTTCTCTCACCTTCCTGATCTCGAAACAACCCATGAGATTGCGCCATGTGGGTGCATCTCGGCCCTCCAATCGCGCATACGCACCCACCTGCAATGCCGCATCAATTTTTGCAGTGTAGGGCTCGAACCCGCATCCCACGCTTACGTACTCGCGTGCGAGCCAACGAGCTATGCAAAGCCTTTGTTATATGTATGTGCTTATTTATATCTATACTAATCTAATTTGGGTGGCGATGTGGCGCGTTCGTGGCCATTAGATGAAGATCCATCGGCCCACACTTCGAGGAGAGGTGCCTTCAGGAGTTGGGGGCACGGTGAGGGGCAGCTGCGATGGTGCCACGTCACGCCATCGTGGCCATCCATTCTTCTTCTCTTTGTATCTGATGACGTAGTCCTCCGATTAAATTGATTTTTGCATCGTTGGACTGCGAATGTCAATCCGGATCCATCCGTACGATTTGATTTGTCATCTGAGGTTTAGATATTCTTCAATTTGCCCCTTGGCTCTTCCTCCTCTACGGACTCCCTAGGGTGCTACGGGAGTTTGATCGATGTGATCTTGGATGCGTTGGACTCCTGTCGTTATTCCGTACAGATCCATAAGGTTTGATCCGTCATCTACAGCCCTAGATTACCTGCAAACATTAATACCTCTCAAATAATTGATGGGAGCACCATCATGAGCCCTAACTAGATCATTTTGACCTAGAAAAGAGAACAAAAGCTCTTACATAACCAACTGGGGGTCCTAACTCAAGGAAAAGCCCTTCTGAAAGAAAAGCAAGAAATAAGGGGTAAAACTGTAATTTTACCATTATAGTGTAACAACGGGATTTCTCAGGGGCTAAACACAGGTCAAATGGTCTTAACAAGATAAAAAGTGGGTTGGTTCAAACAGAAAAGGGTTCATGTAAAATCTGGGAATTAAATGACTTCTTGTAACTCTAAAACAGACTCAATTTAACAAGGTTCTGGTCAGGATAAAATTCACCTAAACCCTCTAAAAATCATGGAAAAATATCCTCTAAGGTTTAGAACCTTCAAATTGGCCCTTAGAACCTATTTTGACCTAAATAGGGTCCCAATCAAATGTTTGCCCTAAATTGGGTTTTTGTGTAAATTGTCCAGTCAAACGTGGTCAAACCTAAAATCCAACTTCACCATTGGATTCACCTTGACCTACTTTGCAAACCAGTCCAGCCCAATTACATTTATAACCCTAACTTTTGAAAACTCTTGCAGACACCCCCTAGCTTCCTCATCGTTCTTTGCAATTAGGTCCCTCCACCATTACAGCGGAGGAAATCCTACTCCAGCGAGGATTCAACGGAAAGAACTCCCTGATTCCTCAGAGAATCCCTCTCAAATTTGAAAGGGAGATTCTATGAGAAATCCCCGTTCATGTGAACCTAATTTGGAGCTCCAATTTCTACCCAATCTCTCATGCGAACGCATGAGAGATTTGGGTCTTTTTGACCTTCTAACTCCAGCGAGGTTGTCGTGCTTGGAAGCCAGCTTCCAAGCACAAGGCCCTCTGCCAAGGGTTATAAAAGGGTCCCTAGATCCTTCCGCAGAACTTAAGCTTGAATTGGCCTGAGATAACCCCCAATTTTCTCTCTTCCCCTCAGGCCATCCTCCTAGCAAGCTCCGGCGACTCCTATCTCCTCCTTTAGTCGCTCTGCCACAATACCAGTGGTAGAGTTGCCTTTGTCCCTTTCATTCGAGTTGTGACGCACCAGTGCACACGCTTTCCCCCTCTCATCGTCGCCGTCCTCTCACTAGGCCTTCGTCTCCAGCAACGGCACATACGAGCCGTCTGCCTCCACCGCTTCCCCCTTTTGTCTATTCCCTCTTAGATGAGTCCTCTCTCTCTGCTCATCCTTTTTCCTTCACTTATTTCTGCTATCACGCCTCAACATTCGCAAATCACCTCCATCCTCTCCACCTCCGGTAGACCACCGGCGAGGTGCTCCCGCCGCTCCACGCATCCACCCACCTTGCCAACCACCTCACAAGCTCCGCCACGACTCATTGATCATAACCCCTCTTCCCATTCACCGCCAAATGCTCCCAACATGCCCCCTGAACACACCCACCTTCACAGCCACAAGGTGACCTAAGCATGCATGCCCAGGCCACCCCACCCCACGCCGACCATTGTGACACCTTCGCCGTGCCAAGGTGAAGCTTCCTGCGTATTTTGATGAGGCTGCGAGGCCGTTTGCTTGTGAATAGGGTACAAGTGCTCCGCCGCCATTGAAGTAGGCTCGAAGAAGCTCGCAAGCTTGCTCCAGGACCCCAGGCTCCAGGCTTCAGGTTCCCAGATGGTGCAGACTTCTTTCGCGCACACTATCAGCCTGGCTATTGGAGTCAAAGCCCCACGCAGCTGTTGCAATTCACGAGAACTTTTGCTGTGGGAGCACCTGCAAAGAAGGTGGGACATTTAGCCCCACCTTGGAAGATTGAGAGAGGGAGCTACGGAATAAATAGAAAAAGTGTTAGGGGCTTATCGCCTCCTGACATGGGGTGAGGTCCCGCTGACCCATCGCCTCGTCCGCGACCTACGCCATGCGGACCTGGCTCTGACTCGACTACCCGTGCACTCCTCGCCCACCACTCACACCAGTAGGCTTGGTCCCGGGTGCGCTAACTCGACCTGATAACCTGAGAAGGCTCTGAGAGAGCGAGCCTAAGAGAGAAGAAAGAAGAGAGGTCACGGGGAGGGTAGGGGTAGATTTTGCTCTCAAGGGAAAAGATGAAGAAAACGCTAAGGTGAAGCCAAAAAAGAGGAAGAAAAAGCTAAGGGTGAAGCCAAGGAAGAGCAAGGAGGAAGTCCAAGGTGAAGCCAAGGAAGGAAGGGCAGAAGCCTGAGCAGCTAAGGAAGAGAAGGCTCGGTTGAAGAGAAGAGCAAGGCTAAAGAAGAGCTAAAGTCAGAGACAGAAGAAGGAAGAAGAAGCTAAGGCCAGAGCAAATTAGAGAAGAGGAAGAAGAAGAAAGAAGCTAAAGAAGAAAGAAGAAGCTGAAAACAGAGAACAGAAGAAAGAAGAAGAGAGAGATCAGACAGCACTGTAGCACTTGACATTTAAGACGTCTGATTTTCACATTAGACGTCCATACTTTATTTTGAGCTTATATATACATTGAGATTATCTTTTTTGCTTTATAACTTTGATTCATCATTGCATATTATAAATTTGAAAGTTGTGTTCTTGGTTTTTGAACCCCAATTTGCTCCCTGTGTTCGACCTCGGATTTATATTTTTCAAGTAATAAAATTCATTTGTTTTCAAAGCAATTTTGGCTATACTACGACGCATTTGAAACCCGATTTCGCTTCGATAAACAATAACATAGTTTAATACATAAAACACATATATCAACTACAATGCAGAATATGATGCATATGCATGCAGAATGTTCGTGCTAAGCTAAGTTCTAACTTAATTCATGTGAGTTAGGGCCTATGATTGCTGTGCAATCATACCCCCATGCCTAAATCTTGCTAGTCCCTAGCAAGTGCAAGACTAAATGCATTTTATCAAGAGTTAAACTAAATATTTATTTCTTTTTGTTTTATCCAAAAATTTAGAATCCAGATAACCATTAATATATAATGTTGTAGCTCTTATAATGGATCCAAGTGAAGAGTTGATATACATTTAAATCTTGTACTTGACCCCAAGTAAAATTATGTCAGGATAGGCAAACCTCTTCTCTTGGGGTTATAAATATTTTCTGATTTTGGCCCCGGTGTTTGGCTTGGGTAGGAGATGTCTGAGTTAACTGGATTTGTATTTGGTGGCTCAATCTCTTCTGGTGCTTCTTAAAGACTAATATTTCAGAATTTAGATTTCCAAATTATTGAATAAATCAACTTAGAGAGGGGCTGGAAAAACTGTGTTCTCTTTAATCTTTTGTACTCTTCTCTCTTTTTTCTTTTTCTTCCTGAGCTCACATCTCACCAGATTTGCAAATGTATTTGGTGGTCTCACATGGCATGACACTTTAATTAGGTTCTGATAACCCTACGACTAAGTCAGAAGCCCTTAGCCTGTATTCAGGCTGTTAGAAATACAGAAAAAGTTGGTTAAGGCTGTATTTATTGGTTCTTAAGGGTGGTAGGTGTTTTTACCTCAAAACATTTCAAAACATTTAACTTGACTTACATTACGCAATAGTTTCACAAAACTTTTTTTTTCTTCTTTCTTTTTTCTTTTTTTTTTCCTTTTTTTTCTTTTTCTTTTTCGAGCAAACAACTCTTCTGTATGCAAATCTATTGGCATAATGCCACAACACAACATACTGCTGCACAACATAACACGACATACATACTTTTATATGTGAGGCATTCTTGAGGAATTTTGGGATGACCAAGAGGATCTCGGGTGGCTTATTTAGTGGTAGTGCCTATTCTCGGCACTAGGTAGGGAACGGATAGGATGATATATTTCTAACCTTGACATCAGTACCCTCCTTTAGCCGAGGTTTCCATAGAGGATGGTCGTGACCATCCACCTCAGTCCTAGTTTTATCAAAACCCGCTCTCTGTGTTTCTGCCTTATTTGGTAGCTCTCGTATAAAATTTCTCACAGATTTAGTACGCAAGAACTGAAAGCGAAAACTATGCCCAACTACAAGTGTCATTATTCAATTATTAAAGATTCCTTATACTAGCCTTAGAGCACCAGTAAACTCTCTGCTCTCACCTCACATATATCTTGGTGGAGCTACTAGAAGATAGTTCACCTCACTCCCTGATTGCTGTCCAAGGGTTTAGGAGAAGATGCTTCTTCTCGACAAACTAGAGATGTCTATCAATTTTCATAATGAATCCATTACAAAGTCTACATGTAAGTGAAATGGATGTACTGGATTCTAAACTAAGAAATAATTCAAGAAGAAAATTCTCAATAAAACCTCCTTGATAAAAATATTTTTGATTTTTTTTTGAATAAATGCTATATATAAGTGGTTTTTTTTTAATGCAAATGCATATATGTAAGACTGATGGAAACTAGATATAGGTGACTCAGCAAAAATTTTACCTACCCCCCTGCCTATTTCATGCAATGTCGTCATTGTATGCTGATGAATAGAAAGTAAGCATGAGAAGGGGAAGATATCACCTAAATAGCTTTGAATTATTCTCGTTAAAGCACTAGCTCCAACCTGAAAAGAAATTAATCTATTACATATAAGCAAAATTGGGTTGGGTTGCCTCCCAACAAGCACTAAGTTTAATGCCTTCAACTGGGCGTGCACCTCTCAGCAGTCTAAAAGTGCTGCCTTCTCTGGGACAGGTCCAGGTTCAATGTTCTCAATGTAAGGTTTCAGTCTCTGACCATTCACAGTGAAAGTTTGACCTATTTTTGGGTCTATGATCTCAACGGCTCCATGTGAAAAGATATGTGTAATAGTATAAGGGCTGTTCCATCTCGACCTGAGCTTTCCTGGGAATAAACGTAACTTGGCATCAAACAACCAAACCCTCTGATTAGGTTCAAAGCTTTTTCTAGATATATGCAATTCATGGAAAGCTTTGGTTTTCTCCTTGTAAATTCGGGCATTCTCATAAGCATCATTACGAATCTCCTCGAGCTCAGTCAACTACAACTTCCTATGCTTTCCTTCTTTATCCAGATGATAGTTGCATACCTTAATTGCCCAATAAGCCCTGTGTTCTTTTTCTACAGGGCGGTGACAAGCCTTACCAAACACTAAACGGTACGGTGACATTCCAATGGGGGTTTTATAGGCTGTACGGTATGCCCAAAGTGCATCATTGAGCTTAGTAGCCCAATCCTTCCTATCGGGCCTAACCGTCTTCTGTAATATATTCTTGATCTCCCCATTTGAAACCTCAGCCTGGCCATTTGCCTGTGGATGGTAGGGTGTAGAAATCTTGTGTGTAACCTCATATTTAGAAAGAAGGTTCCTAAACTGATTATGTGTGAAATGGGTCCCTCCATCACTGATTATAGCCCTTGGCATCCCGAATCGACTAAAGATGTTCTTCTTAATAAACTCCATAATGATCTTGTGATCATTCATTTTAGTTGGGATTGCCTCAATCCATTTGGACACTTAATCTACAGCTACGAGGACATACTGATATCCAAAGGATGGTGTGAAGGGTCCCATAAAGTCAATACCCCAAACATCAAAGATCTCAACCACTAATTTGGGGTTCAAGGGCATCATGTCTCTCCTAGTCATTTTTCCTATAGATTGGCATTGGGGACATGACTTAGAGAATGTGTGGGCATCTTTGTGAATGCTAGGCCAATAAAATCCGCTCTGTAACACTTTGGCGATCGTTTTCTTCCCTGAGAAGTGTCCTCCACAAGCAGAATCATGGCAAGATGTCAAAATACTGTGGATTTCATTCTCAAGGACACATCTACAGATAATCTGATCAGCGCAAAGCCTAAACAATTTAGGATCCTCCCATAAGTAGTACTTGACCTCAGAATAAAATTTATCTTTTCTCTGCTTGGACCAATCCTTAGGTATTCATCCAATAGCCAAGTAATTCACAATATCAGCAAACCAAGGGGTTTGGACCTCTGAAATAGCTAAGATACTCTCATCTAGGAAACAATCAGCAATAGGTATGGTTGGATTTGGATTCTCAACTAGGATTCGGGATAAATGATCAGCCACTACGTTCTGCACTTCTACTTTATCTCTAATTTCTAAGTCAAATTCTTGAAGTAGGAGGATCCACCTAATTAGCCTTGGTTTGGCATCTTTCTTAGCTAATAGGTGTCTCAAAGCAGAGTGGTCGGTATAGATAATCACATGGGATCCTAGAAGGGAAGCCCTGAACATTTCTAAAGCAAAGACAACCACTAGCAACTCCTTTTCAATGATGATGTAATTCTTTTGATTGCCATCAAGAGTCCTGCTAGCATAGTAGATCACAACAGGTTTCTTTTCTATTCTTTGACCTAAGACAGCACCAACAATGTAATCAGAGGCATCGCACATGATCTCAAAAGATGAGTCCCAGTCAGGTGGTTGTAAGATTGGTGCTTGAGTAATAGATTTCTTCAATGAGTCAAAGGCCTTAAGACAAAGATCATTGAAGTTAGCTACTAGATTATGGTTTCTTTAACCAAATGGATCGACATAGACTCTTCAATCACTTTATCTACTTTTTCGAGTTCCTCGATCAAATTGCACTCCTCATCATCGAGAGTTCAGGATGCCTTAAAAATATTGAGTTGCATCTTTTGATCTCCAAAGGCAATCTCCATTCTTCTAGTTTCACAATTAATATTAGCCTTGGTAGTGGCAAGGAATGGTCTTCCTAAGATGATGGGTGTGTTGTGTAGTTTCTTTGGTACTTCCATTTCAAGGATGAGAAAATCAACAAGGAAATAGAAGTCCTTGACCTTAACTATTACATCCTCCACTACCCCCAGAGGAGTTTTAATGGATTGATCGGCTAGTTGCAATGTAACATCAATGGGTTTCAAATCACCAAGTCCAAATTTCTCAAAGAGCACAGTGGGTATCAAATTTATGGATGCCCCTAAGTTGAGTTGAGCCTTCTCAAAAGTCATGTCACCAATGACACAGGAAATCAACAGGGCTCCAGGATCTTTCTCCTTAGGAGGTAGATTCTTTAGAATTATAGAACTCACATGCTTAGAAAGAACCACCTTCCTAGGTGACTTTTTCCTAGCCTGACGCTTTTGAGTACAAAGGTCTTTGAGGATTTTGGTGTAGATAGGGATGTGTTTGATAGCATCGAGGAGTGGGATGTTTATCTGGACCTATTTAAACAACTCAAGAAACTCCTCATTGCTAGATGGGTTCTTCTTTTTTGATTTTGATTTTTCTAAGGCTTCAGGGAATGGGATATGGGTGGGTATTTCAACCTTGGGTTCCTGAGCCTCCAGATTATCACCCTCAATATTAAATTTTCCATCCTTTAATTCTCCATCCTTTTGTTCAGGCTTAGAATCTTTTTGTGTTGGCCGGATAGGATCTTGGGTGGTGGTCCCACTCCTTAAAGTAACAGCATTCACCATTGCATTCGGGTTTTGAGTGGGGTCCGGTAAAATCGGTTGACCCTGTTGTGGGTTTTGGTTGAAGCCTGGTGGTGCCTGGTTCATCATATTAGCTTGGTTCTGTTGGGGCATTCTATTTTGGTTAAACCTTGAGTTTGTATTATTATGGTTTTGGATGTTCCTGGGGTTTGGGATGGGTTGTGAGGGGAGAGTCCCATGCTGTCATGAGTCAACAAGCTGACTAAGTTGCCCCTTAATTTCATTCATTTCCTTCTGAGTCTTTCGATTCTGTTGATTGATTTTCTCTTGTTGGTTAGTTAGTATTTCACCCATCATTTTGATCAACAATTCTATCTGGGTCGGTTGGGTGAGTGGAGGGAGACTTTGGACCCTGATTAAAAGAGTTAGGATAAGGTTGTCTAATCTAGGTTTGGTGGGGCACTTGACCTGTCTTTTGATTCGACCAAGAGAAGTTTGGATGATTACGCCATCCAGGATTGTAATTATTAGAAAATGGATCATTCTTAGAGTATTCTTGGATGGCCTGAACATCCTCAAATCCTGAGGATGGGTTGATCGAATAGGAAGAATCAGTATAAGCAGGAACAAAGGTTCCTTGCTGAGCTTCATAGGAAGGGTATTGATAGCTTGGGCTTGCAAAGTGAGTCAGATGTAGGTTGTGAGGGTGCTCTCTTGTGGGAGTTTGGGCACAATAGAGCGGGGAGGAGTATGTCCCATGATTGGGTATGGGCTGGGTGGTTTTGATTGTATTAAGAAATTCGTCAAACGTCTTAGAGACTGTGGTTCCCAGCTTTTCACATAGCTTTTCTAAGTCAACCTTATTTGGGCTAGTTTGAAGTTCATACATTCCTCTTGTTTGACTAGTCCTTCCAAAGGTGTTCATAGAGGCTTGGTTGAGGGAGTTTTCACTCATGCTTTCAAATAGGTCATTTGCACTATCCTCATCTTTATTTAAAAAGTTACCCCCACAAGCCGCGTCCACATAATTTCTCAACTGCTCATTAAGTCCATGGTAAAAAGTTTGCACTAGGTGCCACTTGGGTGTGCCATGGTTTGGACATTTTCTGGCTAAGTCAGTAAATCTTTCCCAGGCTTCATGGAGTTGTTCCCCAGATTGTTGAGTGAAGGGTGTGATGGCTCTCCTAAGGGCATTTGTTTTTCCAATAGGGAAGAATTTCCTAAGAAAGGCATTCTTTAGCTCATCCCATGTGTTGATGGGTTTCCCTATGGTTCCGTACCAATGGGCAGCTTTGTCTCTTAAGGAGAAGGGGAAAAGTTTCATCATCAAGACATCAAGATTCATGTTCCTAGGTTTTATAGTTTGACCAAGGGTGGTAAGTTCCTCAATGTGTTAGAATGGGTCTTCAGTGTTAAGTCCATGGAAATGGTTTTGAATAAGACCTATCCAATGGGATTTGAGTTCAGAATCATCTTTAGGAACCCTTACATGAGGTATGGCATTGTAAGTCGTGGGATCGTAAAAGTCGCGTAAGGGTCGAGGTTGTGGTTGGTTTTGGTTTCTATTGTTGAGCCATTGCTCAAACTGTTCATGCAATTGCTTCATTAGCTCCTCCTAGTTTGGATTGGGTTGGTCAAGAAGTGGTGGATCCATTGTTGAGGGTTCACTGGAATTAGGTTTCTTCCTAGGTTTGAAGCCTAAAGGTCCCTCTAACCTTGGTTTTCTTGATCTTGTACAACGCATGCACAATAGCAATCAATCAAACGCACACAAGACAAGAACGATTTTTTACTTGCTTTTCTAAAAAATTCAATGTTTGTATGTGATCAAGCAAGTTGCCAACCAGTTACGCACCCTAAATCAACCTACGGAGTGCCTTAAGACCTACACTTTTCTTAAGTGGTACTCTCAAGTGATCTAGTGGGAAGTTACTCCATGGATGGAACTAAGGGATGCAAGTAGGGCGAACCCTTCCTTTGAAGCGATGTGAATGCGGTGCCTCTTAACTACCCTTTTGTTCTTTTAAGGGGTGTTGTTGACGAGGCGAAATCGTGTTTTAAAAGTTGTCACGTTGTAATATAGATGAAATTACCACAAAAACAAATAAGAATTAATAACTCGAAAATCAAAGTATCCAAGGTCGAACACATGGAGCAATTGGGTATTTCAAAACTTAAAAACACAACTCTCAATAAAAAGCAATAACTAAGTCAACCAAAATTGAAGAGTAATGTTATGGAGAAATAATGCTCAAAAGAATTGGACGTCTGATGTTTTATCAGACTTCTTAAAAATCTTGCTACAGTGCTTTTGGCCTTCTGTGTCTTCTTTCTCTCTTCTTTCTTTTTGCTCTGCTGCTATGCTTCTTTTGGCTTCTTCTTCTTTTCTTTTGTCTTTCCTTGTCTTCTTTCTTCTTTTGCTTGGCCGCTCCTGCTTCTCTTCTTCTTCTGCCCTTGCCTTCTTTCTTCTTCTCTTCTTTGTCTTACCTACGGCTAAGTCCTGCTTCTCTCCTTCACCAGTTACCTCTTCTTCTTCTTCTTCTTCTTCTTCTTCTTCTGCTTGGCCGCTCCTCTGCTACAGTGCCTCTCTTTGCTTCTTCCTCTCTTCCGCTCCTTTTTCCTTCCTTGCTGTGGCGAACCTTCTTCCTTGCTAAGTCCTTCAACCGCTACCTTCTTCCTTGTCTTCTCTTTACTGCACCTCTTCCTTCCTTAACTCCTCTCCTTCTTCTTTCCTGCATAGCACACCACACAGCAAAACCTATCCCATACCCTCCTCGCGTCTCTCTCTCTATTTCTCTCTTCAGTACGCTCTCCCAGAGCTGGGTAATCAGGTCGGGTGCTAGGTCTGCGGGGGCAGGTCGCGGACGAGGCGTGAGGGCGAGTGAGGGTGAGGGACCTCACCCTTGTGTTACTTGAGGCAACCAGCACAAAACACAAAAGCAATATAAGCTACATACCTCACTCCTGCTTTTCCGAGGTGGGACTAAATGTCCCACTCGCTTCTGTTGGCGCCTGCAGGAGGATATCTTCACGGAATTAAAGTAGCTGAAGGCCTTGCAGCGACTGCTCTCAGGCTAGATTCACTCGCACACTCAACCTGCGCAGCCTGGGGTCCTGAAACCTGGACCGCGCGGCCTGGAGCTCGGAAGCAAGCAAGCTTGTTTGCTTGTTAATGGCGGACTAAGGCTCAACCATGCACGACACAGGAACAGCCTTGCGGCTTTGTCAAACAATAGGAAAACCTTCTCCGTATCACGGCGAAGGTGAGGCGGGTGTTGGCGTGGCTCAGAACGACTTAGGTGTGCGTGCCTAGGTCGGACTGTGACCGTGTGTGTGGGTTTGTTCGGTGGAAGTGTGGAGCGTGTGTGGCGGTCAACGAAGAAGGGGAAGATGGACAGTGGATGACGTGGAGCTTGTGAGGTGGTTGGCAAGGCGTGTGGATGTGTGGAGTGGTGGATGCACCTCGCCGGAGGTCAGCCGGAGATGAGGGAGATGAGGGTGGACAGTGGCAGTCGAGGGGTGGTTTGTGGAATAAAAGGAGGGAAAAGAAAGAGTAGGAGAGGAGGAACTTATCTGTGGTGATTGGAGCGAAGGGGAGGCAGAAGAGGCGAATGGCGCGTATGTGCTGTCGTCGGAGAAGACGGCCCTGAGGTGGAGATAACGGCGACGAGGAGGAGGTCAGAAGGGCATGCACTGGTACGGTGCAATGCAGAGGAACAAGGCAAAGTGAACCCTGCCACTGGTACGGTGGCAGAGCAACGAGAGGAGGGAGGGAGAGTCGCCAGAGCTTGTGAGCTACTTAGCCGGAGAGGGGAAAGAGGAATTCTGAGGAATTCTTCGGCCAAATCAAGCTTAGCCGATTCGCAGAGGATCGGGGGTCCTTTTATAGTAACTGGCTGAGCTTCTTGTGCTTGGAGGGCAAGCCTTCCAGCGCAAACTCCATGCCAGAGTAGGAAGGTTTGACCACATTTGACTGGACATTTTGCATAAAAACCCAAATTAGGTTAAATACTGTGCTAGGACCACAATCTAGGTCAAAGTAGGTTCCAAAGGACAAATTGACGGTTATAGACCCTAGAGGATATTTTTTCATGAATTTTAGAGGAGTTATTTGATTTTTATCCAAACTAGAACCTTGTTGCATTAAGCGGGTTTGTTTTGGGGTTATAGAATGTCATTTAATTCTTAAATCTCACAATAACCCTTTTCTAACTGAACCATCCCACTTTTCCTCTTATTAAGTCCAATTGATCTATGTTTAACCCTTGAGAAATCCCGTTGATGCATTGCAATGGTAAAATTGCAGTTTTACCCTTTAGTTCATGTTTCCTTCTCAGAATAGTAAACCCTTGACTTAGGTCTTCCTTTAGAATATGCAGGAGCTTTTGTTTACTTTCTCAGGTCAAAATGAGCTAGTTAGGGCTCATGATGAGGCTCTCATCAGGTGTCCCCCTCCTTACGGTATCAAAACACTGGGTCACAAGACAATACCACTACCACAAGGCGAAGTAGGAGGGTCTGCACCGATAAAGAGATCGGTGCTTATAGCCTTAAGGGATCGAGCCTTAGTGCGGTGCCTAATGTGTGTGCTCACTGTCAGAAGTGTGCATCACACCGTAAATCCCTTTGAATTAGATCAAGTGTGATTTGGTTTTAAGGTCGAATCTGATTATCAGTCCCAATTTCAGTTAAGTGACCACTAAATTAAGTTAATTCAATCAGTTTGGTGAACTTGAATTTTAATCCAAATGCAAATGCGTGAACAGGAGCCGGATGCAAAGATAGAAAAGCGTACCTGTCTCCAGCAATCTTCGTGCAAATATGTATGCAATGCAAGGAAATAGATCTAACGTGCTGCTCAATCACCCCTAAATGTGCGCACCTAAGGGCATGCAACTCCTAAATATGCAGCTCGATTTTTTTGGTTTGTTTTAGAGGCAAGCAAGTGGAAATTGAATCACGCACGTAGAAGAATAGCCCCTAATAGCTAAAGAATGTGGGGACAGACCCCTAAAAATCAGCCCCAATTACAAGGGTGAGAAGATAGAAATAAATTTACGATGCAAGAGAATCCCCTGTGAAAGCAGGATCCAGTTCTCCTGCGTATTCTCTGAGTGTGTGGGTGTCACTCAAGGTCGACGTCACTGCTCTACTGCACCTGTCGCATGCCTTGGTCGCATCCCGCCTACACGAACTCCTTTTCTGCTACTTGCTTTCGCAACCCGTCAAGATTTCGTCTCGTGTAGTTGGTACCTGCAAACAGATAGAGAAATATGTGAGGCTCACAAATACTATGTCAGGAAAGAAACTATCTCGAATATATGCCTTTCCGACAACGGTGCCAAAAACTGGACATGAAATCGCGATAATGAGAAATATGTCGTCGTAGGTGCAAAAACACGGTGTTTTAAATTTATAAAATCGTCTCCTAAAAATACAAGAATAATGTCGGGTGTACAGGTCGTCTCACAGGGAGGTAGGGATATCTAGATGATTTCCAACATGATCAAGTAAACAAATTTTTTATTATTATTATTTATATATTTTTTAATTTTTTGTAATAAAAGGAAATAAATGAAACAAACACTGAGATAAATACGAAGTGAACACGTAATGCAAATAAGAACTTTATTACTAATAGAAAATTAGAATAACAAGGAGAAAAAGAGAAAAATAATCTCAGATAGAAATCCGGTGATGTCGTGACGGAGGTGGAGGGTGCCGTTGACGGTCATCGATGGAGAATGTGCACTGAGTCGAGAGGTTGTGGAAGTGCAAGAACCCGTCAAGGAACATGCGAGATTTGTCATGCAACATGGAGAGGGATGAGATTGGAGAGATATTTGAGAGGTAGGGTTGCCAGAGAGAAGGAGGGTCGGCAGGGAGAGGGAGAGGAGTTGAGAGGGAGAGAGAGTACGAGAGGGGAGAGATGAGAGTTGTTTCTTCTTTTTTTTTTTCAAAGGAGGGGGGGCCTTTTATATCTCTGCAAATCCTTCTTCTTTCCTTGGTTCTCTCTAATGCTGCCACGTGGTGCGCTGTGTTCTCAGATCCTTCATCACACGGCTCCCGCTCGCCCGCAATGCCACATCAATTCTTGCGCAGCGTAGGGCTCGAACCCGCATCCCGCGCTTACGTGTGCACGTGCGTGAGCCAACGTGCTGCGCAAAGCCTTTGTTATATATATGTGCTTAATTATATTTATACTAATCCAATCTGGGTGGTGACGTGGCACGTTCGTGGTCATCCGTTCTTCTTCTCTTTATATCTGATGACGTAGGTCTCCAATTAAGTTGATTTCTGCACCGTTGGACTGCGAACGTTGATCAGGATCCATCCATATGGTTAGATTTGTCATCTGAGGTCTGGATAATCTTCAATTTACCCCTTGGCTCTTTCTCTTCTGCGGACTCCCTAGGGTGCTACGGGAGTTTGATCGATGCGATCTTGGATGCGTTGGACTCCCGTTGTTATTCCGAACAGATCCATAAGGTTGGATCCATCATCTGCAGCCCTAGATTACCTGTAATCATTAATACCTCTCAAATAACATAGTTTAATACATAAAACACATATACCAACTACAATGCAGAATACGATGCATATGCATACAGAATGTTCATGTTAAGCTAAGTTCTAACTTAATTCAGACTAGTTAGGGCCTATGATTGTTCTGCAATCAATACTTAATGTGCTCAAAACGCATTCTCACGGAGCTCAGGCAGGAATCATGTCCCCCACTTGGTAGGACTTGGCTTTTTGTTGCATTTCTCATATGCGGTGCCAATTGATTGAGCTTGTGGAGCCTGACAGAAAGAGGGAGGGAAGGGGATGCTGATAGACAATAAGTGGAGAGAGGAAACACATGGATTTGGTGACCTAGGTCAATCGTATTGGTATATGCCTGGGGAGGGAATCTAACCCTCAATTATCCACTACTAGTTCTTTTAGGTGTAGTATGGAGTCCCCTTTTCTTGGGTGCGTGGTGTCCTCTTTATAGGGGCTACTGATCATAATTGAGGTTGATAATTATCTATTTTTCATTGCGCGTAATCGACCCAAGAGTCACTTTGCCTTCCATTCCGTTGCCTCAGTTCTTGTGTTGTTGCCTTGATTCTTGCACAGCTACCCCGATCCTCATGTTGCCGTCTTGGTCCTCATCCTGCTGGTTCCCTTTTTGCTTTGCACTGCCGAAGTTGGTGCGGTGGTAGGCCGAAGGGCTTTGGTCTTTTGAGTGATTTGTCTAGTCAGTTGTTCTTGGGCACTTTTGGCAGGCAAATCAGCTAGTCGGTTCCGAGTGGTCTGCCCAAGATGAGCCCCCCCCATCTAGACTGGCAGAGGGCTTCTTGCCTTCGGGTTGGCCTGACCCCCTTTTTGGGCCTCATTTGGGCTTGTTTTCTTTGTGGGCTAACTTCCAATGAGCTTATCTTTTCTTCCCCCATTAGGTATAGATTCCTAAGTTAATCTAACTTGAGATCCTAGAACCTAAGCATTTTTAGAGATTCTTAGACTCTTTTACAAGCTATCTAGGAAAATGAAAAACAAATTACAGGAGAGAAAAGGCTATGTCATAAGATTACAAAGAGTTTAACCAAAAAGAAACTAAGATCTTCATGCTCCTTCCAATATGCCTTATCCTATTACTCTTAATGTGATGAGTTTGGTACATGCAAATTTAAGCATGGCATATACATGGTTATCCTTTTTGTAAATCTTTAAAACATTTAAAAGGTTGACACCAACACTTACCATAGGTCAATTAGACAGAAACAAGTGTCAACCTGTATAGCAAAGTAAACAAAAAAAAAAGGTTAACACCACTTACTCATTTAGAAACCTAGATTTTGTAACACCTTAAATAAACTAGCTCTTAAAGGGTGAACTATACTTCCAAAAGCTTCCTACAATTTTTTTCCTTAAAAAATTGAGCACGGCTATGAATCATATGGCCCCATTTGGAAGAGGCTTAAAGTTTAAGACTTGAAAAAGTTTACAGAGTTTTAAGGTTTATGAGTGGGTTTTAGATTA
This sequence comes from Thalassia testudinum, assembly GCA_037157565.1. NCBI lineage: Eukaryota > Viridiplantae > Streptophyta > Magnoliopsida > Alismatales > Hydrocharitaceae > Thalassia > Thalassia testudinum. Next base: position 44,787,847 of record JAZHRO010000059.1, read on the forward strand.
GTGAGAGTAGATGTGATATTGATATATTTTTATTAATTTTTGTTATTATTAAATGATGAGTGGATATTTTGTAAGTAGTTTTTGTTTTTATTTGTATCGAGAGTTAAATATAGATGTGTTGGGTGAGTTAATATGTTGTAAGTAACATTATGAGTTGACATAATAGTCATTGGTACCTCGTACCATTCATTTATTGCAGCAGTTACGTATCCATGCCATGTAGGATAATACTCTGATTTAAGACTATATCAAATGAGGTTTACGGTTACAATTTATGTTAACATGGTAGTTTGTCCAATCTAAAAAGGATACAAGTTTGGAAACACATGTTACAACGTATTTTGCTATGTGCGACATTCACCCATGCTCTTGTTCAAAAAAGAGATCAAAATACACCGGTTGAAAACTAAAATATATCAATTGAAAATCCAATAGACTAGCTGGAAACTAAAACACATCTATTAAAAATAGTTTTCTACTAATTGAAAATGAAAATACACCGGTGTGTTTTAACTTTCAATTGGTACCGATTCAAAATGATTATCTACCTATTAAAAATTAAAATACACCAGTTGAAAATAAATAATAAACCTATGGAAAGTAATTTTTCACCAATAAAAAATAATTTTCATCGATGAAAAATAAAAATATACTAATTAAAATTATATTTTTAACCCCATGTGTTGTAAAATGTATTACAATATGTATTTATTTAATCTTTGACATCTAAAACTGCAAAAGCATTCCTAATTATATGAGTTGCATTTTAAGCTAACTAAAAAGTACCGATTGAGGGTTTTTCCTTTTGGTTATATTTTGCTCGAGCTCTTGAACAAAGGATTTTTTATTTAATGATTTTGTTGCATTCATTATTTATTTAATTAAGTTATATTTTTTGTCAATATTTTCAAAGTTGTTAAAAAAGAAGAAAGAAAAACAATCCATCTAACCTGACTTAGCTAGACATAAGCCAATAATCTAACTCGAAACCAAATAAGGCTTGGTTCACTTAAAAGAGTCCAGCCTGAACCAACCCGTAAATTAATGTACATGGATATATAGGTTAAATCAAATCCACAAACCTATCAAACCTAATTGTAGTAACGGTGTTGAACGAAATCAAATAAAAATATAATAGCTCAGGTCTCAAGATACTCAGTTGCCAAACTAGTCCAGCCTAACCTGCTCGATCAGGGACTATGTTAAAGTCCAACTTGACCCAATATATCCAACAGCTCTAATATTTACCCACAACTTTATCAAGTGCTTACGTCTCAAAATGTACACCAAAAGGCTTCCAATCACTTATGTTTTTAAAATGCTAAACTCCATGCGTCAAACTGGAAAAGGTCTTTGTCGACAAGAACAGGAAATCTCTTTTCCAAATAGACAAAAGTATGCATTTTATGACCATCCAAAAGGGTTGTATCAGCTAAGGGTTACATTAGGGCTAGAGCATTCCTGTTGATCATTATCATCCCACTTCAAAAGCATGCATGGTCTCATTAGTCAAGTCAAGAATTAAAATGCTTATGTCTTTTTATGGTCATCCATAATTGGCATCCCTAGCGTAAAAAAATAGCCCGACTTATGATATGAATCCGGGGCAGTGCAAAGGTGGGGAAGATGAAAATTAAAAGGATCAAACTTAAAGGGAGGGTTTATGATATATGGCACGAGAACAGGGGAGGCTACAATCGTGAGTGGCATAGAGGCTACAGTAGTGTAACGTACCCCATCTCATGGATCTGTGCAACATGCATGGTATTGGGCGTGCAACCCTTTTTTAAATATTTTGGTCCTCAGATCTTAATTCAAGGACTAGCTGTAGTGGGATCATAGAGGTCTCACACGAGAACTAATATACTAAAACCTTCGATGAGATCTTCTTGTTGATGATAAAATCTTTTGTCATGATCTATTTTTGATTTTCTATAGAATCTGAAAATAGCTCATTTCGATGAACTTTAAGATGTAGTCGTCCAACAAGAAATAATTAAATACATGCTCATTCTACAACCATACGAGTAATGTAACTAAGCAGAAAATATATAACTAACAATAAAAGAAAGGAAACACCAAACCACATTAATATTATAGGCCATTAGCGGAAAGTACAAGTACAGAACATAGTCATCACAACCGAAACTAGTAGAAATATAACTGAATATAACTATGAGCTACAGGTATTCACTACCACAAAACCCTCCATGAGAGAAACAGAAGAAAACTATAGCTGGGCTCAACGCCTTCAACAGCCAGTGGCTTTGGCTGCTCGAATCCTGACCTGAACAAGGTTATAAAATCTGTGGTTAGCTAATGTTGAGTAGAGTGGAAGCTAAATCGTGTAGTATAATTTAAGCAAGCAGCTAAAAGCATACATTTCTCTATTACTTATTATCATCCGTTTCCAATTATCTTGGTATGTATTTCTAATTCGAGTACTCTAATCAGGTTTCAAAACATGGCTCAATCTTCTTGTTCCCTAAGGAAATGATCTTGTTTGCAGTTTGCCCGCGATGCAGGATGTACACGTGGCACTCTCCTGGTCAGGAGAGTCCCCCATGGTAGACCTATACCCGGTTTACTACCCTGAGGTCATGGTCGCGACGTAGCAGTAACTACAGCATGGGTGATAAGCGCACGGGTAGCTACCCCACACGGGCACGTGATCAGTCATTTCTGCTAATGGGTACGCCCAAACGTATAGCACGGAACAGCATAGGGTCATGCCCTCTCAGAACAGGGGTCTCGCCCCTCACAGTCTGCGTACCCTCGTCGGACTATACCGGTTTGCCCGACGGGCCTAACAAGAGTCGGTGTAGGGTGGCCAGTCCTAACCTTGTGCCCCATAAGGCGGCTAACTCCCCTATACGCTAAGTAGCTCACCTCGGTACCACATACGCAAGGGCTAAACAAGAGTCGTCGTAGAGTGGCCATTCTTAACTTCGGGTCTCAACCCAAGGGGTGGTTAGCTCCCCTTTACCCTAAAGGGATAGTTGCTCTCTTTGATACCACATACACGAGGGCCAGCTCACTTCCCTTAACCAAGTCCAAACAGCCGCCTGTAGGCAACATGTTCCAAAACCATCAGGCTTTCCGTACTACAGTATTCCTGGTTTCTTTCTAAATTTCCTGTACGGTTCGTACATAGACTTTCTTATTTCCATACCTGGTTCGTTATATGTAGAACAGGCAGCTCAAATTCCACCATTTATTATTTAATACAAGCATGCATTTCCATTTATGACGTAGTTCATTACAGGTAATACAGGTAGCTCATGGTTTATTTCTTTTCAGGAGGCATCACGGTAACTTAATCATTCATTAACTATATATGCATTTCTTCCAGCCCTAGTGTTCATTTCTCAATCCTAGGGTTCGATCGAATATATTCTAAAGTAGCATGCATTTATCTCTTATCAGTCCTAGGGTTCATCTCGCAACCTAGGCTCAATTAATTCTATGTACGCAATTTAACTATTAATTCTGAGATTAAGGTGAAAACCACTCTACCAGGTAACCGGGTTGAATGGAGGCTCGTACGGTAACTCCCAATGTCTCCTCAGGTCCCGTATACTCGATGGACTGGAGACCTATGACATAGATTGGTAGGTCAAATGAGCTCAAAACGGCAAAGACAATGTATCATTGCATAGAGAAACTCGAATGGAAACCAATGAAGTTTCGTTTGCGGAAATCTGACTCTTTTTGGGCCCTGAACGGGCCCAAAAATACCAACCCTGATCAAAATCAGACATTTGGGAAGAGTCCTAGAAGCCTTAAACAAACTCAGGGACTCACCTTGCCTTGGGTGCCTTTTCGGATGTCTGGAACTCCGTGCAAACGTCTGAGGGTTTCTTCAGACGTTTGGAGACATTTTCGGATGTCTGAAGCTGTCTTGGTCCTCGCATCAGTGCACTTCCTAACCTCTGACATACACGCGTGCACAGTGAGAACTTTGGCAGGAAAAATAATCAAGAAAATGGGCTATCAGATGTCTGAGATTACCTTCGGACATTCGACTAGTTGTCTGGAGGTCACTCTGGATATCTGATTTTGCGGAAAAAAGATTCCACAGAACTGTTTGTGAGCCTTTTCTCGCCGCAGAAGCTGTAGCAACTGCAACACCGCCTCTCGCCCTCTTGAGTCCTCTCTCAGGCCATCGAACTCCTCCATCTTGGCTGTTGGTGTGGGGACGAATGGAGGGGGTATATATGAGGAGTGGAGGTATGGAGGAGGGGGTGGTGGAGAGTAAGGGAGGTGAGGGTGCCGCAGGGGGATGGTGCAGCGTGCGGGGTGAAGGGGACGAGAGGGTGTGCATGGTAGGGAGATGGTGGTAGGGAAAATTGCAGGGATGCCCCTGCAATTTTCCTTTCCCCCTCACAAACCCCCAAAAAAAATCTAAGGGGTTTAAAACTACACAAAAATTCCTACGAATTTCGAAAATGCCAAATGACCCTAGGAAAGGGTCATTTCAACATAACAAACTTAAAGGAAGTTTCATCCTCGAAACTTGAGCTGACTAGGGTGCAAAAATAAAGTAAAAGTGAATAACAAACTTAAAGAGGATCAAAGTAGGTTAGAAGTGACGTACCCTCAAAAAGATCCAGGTACTGTGCTCGCATCGCCGCCTCAGGCTCTCAAGTGGCCTCCTTGTACCGCTGGCTTCTCCATTGGACTTTCACCAGAGGTACCTCCTTCCGTCTCAACCTCCGAACAGCTCTGTCTAGTGTCTATACTAGCCTCTCAGGATAGGTTAAGTCGTCCCCCACCTCAATGCTATCACGGCTCAGAATATGGCTGGGATCGGTGATGTATTTCCTAAGGTTGGACACGTAGCACACGTTGTGTATTCCAGAGAGCTGGGGAGGAAGGGCAAGCCGGTGAGTAACGGGTCATACCCACTCCAAGACCTCAAAAGGCCCCACGAATCTCGATGCAAACTTCCCTCTCACCCCAAACCACTGCAAGCCCTTCATTGGCGAAACATGGAGGAAGGCATGATCCCCAACCTCGAACTATACCTCTCTACGCTTTAGATCAACGTAGCTCTTCTACCTGCTCCTGACAGTATGAAGTCATCTATGGATTTGCCCAAACACCTGACTCTGGCGTTTCAACTTGGGACCAACCTCCCACTTGGTCCCCACCTCAACCCAACTCAAGGGAGTAATACACCTCCTCCCGTACAGAGCTTCATATGGTGCCATGCCAATGCTCGAGTGGTAGCTGTTGTTGTATGCAAACTCTGCCAAGGGCAAATGCTCCTCCCAAGAGCCTCTCTAGTCTAACACACAAGCGCGTAGGAGATCCTCAAGAGTCTGAATGGTGCGCTCTAACTGTCCATCGGTTTGGGGGTGATAGACTGTACTGAATCTCAGATGAGTCCCCAAAGCTCGCTGAAATTCAGCCCAGAACTTGGAAGTGAAACAAGTGTCTCTGTCTGAAATAATCTCGCGAGGGACTGCGTGAAGGAATACTATGTCTAGGATGTAGCACTCTGCCAACTGTGCTGGTCCAAAAGTGACTCGGATCGGCAGAAATCGTGCCGTCTTCGCTAATTTGTCGACTATCACCCAGACTGCATTGTGTTCTCGCTGTGTCACAGGTAACTGTAATTCCCTACTTAGAGGGGGTGAGATCAGCGTGACGTAAAAAATGCGGAATTGAAAAAAATACCAATCTCACAAAATAGACAAACACACAACCGGGTGAAAACCACCACCTAACCCTCTCGAGTTAGGATTTTTCGATCAACCAAGTTGATCAAATCCACTAACCGAATCACTTAAATGAGGGTGATTCAACCTCAATTACAACCACGCTACTTTATACGAGGGTAGCATACCTCAAACCCCTTCTCTTCACGATAAGGATTTTGTCTCACGAAGGAGACAGGAATTCGCAAAGCGAATACCTAACCAAATAACAAAGTAAAATAACAAATATCCTATAGAGCCAACAAGGTAATTTTTAACCTAAGCTTCTATAGGAATTAGGAAACTCCCCTTTGCAAGGAGTGCGTCGGATCGATGACGCGGGTGCATGAGCCACGCGACGGCGCAACGTCGCTCTCGTGAACTACGACGGGAGAGCGGGTGCGCAAATGCTTGATGCTCTCAAGATGTAGAACTTGAGCTTAGAGAGTAAGAGATTTTTTTTGGACACAAGAGAGTGGAAATGCTTGTTCTTGATGTGTCTAGGTGTGTGTTTGTGTGCAAGAGGTTCCTCTCAATTTATAGAGGCCTTAGGAAGGCTTTGGAAAGCTTCCATAGCCGTTGGGTGCAAAGCCCAAGAGAATCAGGCCGATATCAGGAACAATGATTGCACTGACAGGGTTATCAGACGTCTGATCCTGGCATCAGACGTCTGGAAAAAACATCAGACGTCTGATTTTAGGCAGGTTTCTTCCTGACTTGGATCAGATCTAAACAGGGTTCTAGTGCAAGTCCATCAGACGACATATAGGACGTCTGGCACTATGTATGGATGTCTGGAAACATACTTTATCGTGGGAATGGATTTCCAAGAGAGTGCAATGGCTAGAAAATCTCTGAGAAGAGATTTTGGGTCAGCCGAGGCAAAACGGTCATTTATCAGACGTCTGGAAAGGCCTAAGGACATCTGATAAGGCTCTAACGGTCAGATCTTCAGTGTTTGCTAAGCCAGCCTAACGGTCCACTAATTGGACGTCTGGCAAAATCATCAGACGTCTTCTAAGACGTCTGGACTAAGGTCTGGACGTATGATTTCATCAGACAGAACTAACAAGTCCAGCCTAAATGTTTATCAGACGTCTGAATAAACAGTCAGACGTCTTAAAACACATTATCAGACGTCTGGCCTTAGAATTAGACGTCTGGAAATGCTGTTTGAACCCTATATTGGTTTTCTAAGTTTTCTACAGAAAACCTAAGTATCCTAGGGTTGTGCAGGTGTTCCTAGGACTACTGTTAGGGTACTTTGAGGCTCTTTAACATGAATCTAAGTAACAAAAATAAAGAGCAACAAAAGAAACGAAAAATACAAAGAGTACAAGAGAAGGAAATCTATCATATTCTTCTTCTCCTTCTGTAACGACCTGATTCTCGAGTCCCTACGAGATACGAGAACCGGACCGACTCGACTGAACCCAAGACCTACTCGTCCAACGAGGAAGTAACCAAAAGAGCAGTAAAATAAATCACATTCGACATGAAGTATAACTAGCAGTAACAAAATACAGCAGTAAGAAAAAGAACTACTACAGCATGTTCCACGACAACAGTAGAACAACATTTAACATAACAAGAACTACGAGTAAAGAAAAGTACAGAGAGTAACAAAAGCTACTCACTACAGTGGAAACAAAAAGGGCACAAAAGAGTAATGGTAACTCTATTGGACCCTACTCGGCCCAGCGTCCTCTGCAGCCGCTGACCCTGGCTGCTCAACACCTGGTCGTGAAAAGTAACGAGTGTAACACGTCAGCGAAACGCTGAGGAGAGTGGCAGCTAAACTAAATAAGCAGTAAGGTGTATAGTAGCTGTTTTATTTTCTTTCTTCCTTTATTTACGTCTTTCTATTGTTTCACAATTTATCTATTTCTCAGATCCTTCACTTGATCTTGAATGTTCCTCGTGGGAACGATCTTGATTGCAGTCTTTTCCGAATAGTAGAAGTAGCACGTGGTGCTCTCCTGGTCGGGAGAGTCCCCCGTGGTGATCCTACTCTCAGTCAACCACCCCAAGGTCACGGATAGACGTAACGGTGACTACGGCACGCGCGATAAACGCACAGGTAGCTAACCCGCATTGGCACGCGGTCAGTCATTTCCGTTAACGGGTGAGCCCAAAGCATAGCACGGAACCAGTACAGGGCAGAGCCCTCTCAGTAACAGGGGGTCCAACCCCTCCACAGTAACCAAACAGGGGCCTTACCCCTCCACAGTTCGCGCACCCTCGCCTGACTACCCTGGTTTGCCCCAGTGGGCGTAACAAGTCGGTGTAGGAGGCTAGCAGAGCCCCGGGGCCCGTGGGGTAGCTAGTGCTCTCCCTACACAAGTAGCTCTCCTCGGTACTACGTACACGAGGGCCAGCAAGTCGGTACAAAGTGGCCAGACCTAACCCCGGGTCCCTGGGGCGGCTGGCTCCGCTCTGCACTAAACAGGTAACAGGTACTTCCCTCGATACCACGTACCCAAGAGATAGCACACTACCACGTCTTTCTTTCTCAGATCCATTCCTTTCTCTTTCCAGGAGATCCACTCCTAATTCCCCGTAGGGTTCCAGCTCTTTTAACTCAGAACATCTAGGTTTCACTTTCCAGTTTCACGTTCTTACGATCCATGTTCTCAATCACGTGTATTTATTCATAACAGACAGATGTTAAATCAATTTACAGGCAGCTATTTGTTCCTTTCCATTTTTCCAAGACTGCAGTATTCGTATATTCCACTAGTTTTCCCATCCTAGGATTCATGCCATACCCTAGGATCTATCATACAATCTAGTTTTCCAGCCTTAGGATTCATGCAACACCCTAGGATCTACCATTCATTCTAGTTTCTCATTCCTAGGATTCATGCAATGTCCTAGGTTCTATTTATGGTTCCATAATTTAACAGATTATACTAATAAACTTAACAGCCATTCTACCAGTTACAACAGGAGTACTGGGGGCGTGGTCGGGAATCCCGCGTGCCTCCGCAACCCCCGAGACTACAATGGAACGGGGTCCTATCACAAAGATCAAACACAAGGAGTTTCTCAAAATAGTATCTAATCACTGTAGACGGGTAGAGGATTTTATTCCGAAAAGGATGCAACTCGAAACACGGAAAACGGACTCCGAACGGGCCCTAAACAGGTCGAAAACGACGAAACAGTGCAAAATCAGACGTCTGGAACTTCTTCCAGACGTCTTAAAAATGGGGATCAGATGGTACCTTGTCCTGCGTAGTCTCTCAGACGTCCAGAAGCCTACGGGGGCATCTGGCCTAGATCCTAGACGTCCGATGGTCACCCCAGACGTCTGGAAGTCGTTCCCATCGTCTGGCACTGTAGCTAGACGTCTAAATCGCATTGGATGGCGAATGTCAGAACCTGGGCGTACCCATCCCTCACTCTCAGTATGGACGGTCGAAGGAAAGGAAGAAAGACGAAAATAACTCACCTGCCAGACGTCTGGACAGTCCTCCAGACGTCTTCTCAGTCGTCTGGTTGGATTTCCAGACGTCTGATTCTGGAAAATTTTCCAGAATCAGAGTGCGACTCACCCTCCGTCCGCGACGCACGGCCGCGCCGCGCCTCGTCCGCCTGCTGCTCGAGCTGCAGCAGGCCTCCCGCATCACCCCGCGTCTGCTGCTCCCCCACCGGTCGGCTCTAGCAGCCCCGGCAAGCTCGCCCTCACGACAGAGCACCTCCTCCCTCACTCACCGCGGCTGTCGCTGCCGCCGCTCGCTCGCGCTCGCACTCGCGCACCGGCTGGAAGGAGAAGAGGAAGGGAGCGGAGGTGATGAGAGTGAGGGAGAGGGCGTGGCTTTTTAAAGCCGTGCGGGGAGAGAGAGAGAGCGAGACAGAGGGGCTCAGCCCGCGCCTGCAGGAGCAAGGGGGAAAAAGAGAGGAAGGCGGTTGCGGGTCTGTGCGCGCTTGCACGCAGACGTAGACTCGCGTGCCAGCGAAAATAGATCCCAGACGTTTGGAAGGGGTTCCAGACGTCTGGCTAGATGTCTGGGCCACCTCCCAGACGTCTTAAAAAAAATGTCTTGGAGTGCGTTCGTAACACCTTCCTTCTTCAATATATCACTCCTCGCAAATCTTCTCTGTTCTCCATCAAGCTCCTCCAATCTGTCTTGGATGTGAGCTCGAATTCCGTCTAATCACATCTCCATTTGCAATTTGACCTGAAATCTAAGACTTCAAGTGCAAATGTTAAGTGACACGTGTTTTGTTATCATCAAAACAAACGATCGTGGTGCTCTAGTACCAACAATAACCCCACTACCAAATCCATAGTGACACTCTCCCACTTCCACTCTGGCACGGGAAGTGGCTGTAGCGGCCCTGCAGGCCTTTGGTGTTCGGCCTTCACCTGTTAGCATACTAGGCACTGCTGAACAAAACTACCAACATCCCGCTTCATCCCCCTCCACCAGAAATCACGTCGTAGGTCGTGGTACATCCTCATGTTCCCGGGATGTATGGTGAATCTAGATCCATGTGCCTCAGTCAGGAGTTCTCTCAACAACTCCTCGTCTCTAGGAACGCACAAGCGTCCCCTCATGCACAGGACCCCGTCAGTGAAAGAGAACTCTCCTAGGTTCCCTGTTAATACCCGATTTCGCAATGTCTGCAGGTATGAATCTATCATTTGTCTAGTAACGATACGTTCCATCAGCTCTAGTCATGCCTGCCTCACCACTGTCAATGCCTCGCAGAATCCCCGTGACAACTGGGGTAGTCAACTACCCACCTCCTCCATGAGTCTCCAACTCTGTGCCTGTAGACTAGCCAATTGGGTGGGCGCCTCTCAGCTCAAGGCGTCAGCCACCACATTGGCCTTCCTTTGATGGTAGGAGATGCTGCAGTTGTAGTCCTTCAGGAACTCCAACCAATGTCTCTGTCTCATGTTGAGCTCCTTCTGGTCAAACAGATATCTAGGGCTCTTATGATCAGTGAAGATCTTGAACGTCTCTCCATACAGGTAGTGCCTCCATGTCTTTAGCACGAAGACAACTGCTGCCAATTCCAAGTCATGGGTGGGGTAGTTATGCTCATGGGGCATTAGTTGCAGCGAAGCGTAAGCGACAACATGTTCCCGCTGCATGAGCACACCCCTTAATCCCTACAATGAGGTGTCGGTGTAGACCACGAATCTGCCACTGCTGTATGGGATTGTGAGTACAGGAGCTGAGGTCAGCCTCTCCTTCAGCTCCTGAAAGCATGACTCACACTCGTCTGTCTAGGTGAAGGGCACATCCTTCCAGGTCAATTGGGTCATAGGACGTGCGATCTGCGAGAAACCTCAGATAAACCGCCTGTAGTACCCTGCCAGCCCCAGAAAACTGCGTATCTCTATCACTGTACGCGGCCTCTCCTGCCTGAATATGGCCTCAACCTTGGCTGGATCCACAAACAGCACATCTCTCGAGATCACATGGCACAAGAAGGTGACCTGTCTCAACCAGAACACGCACTTGTACTTGGAGTACAACCTGTACCGTCTCGAAGTCTCCAGGACCATGCGGAGATGCTGTCCATGCTGTGTCTAATCCCGGGAGTAGACAAATACGTCGTCAATGAATACCACCACGAATTGATCTAGGTTCGGCCAGAAGACGCGGTTCATCAAGTCCATGAAGGCGGCAAGGGCGTTGGTCAGCCCAAATAGCCTGACCAAGAACTCGTAGTTACCATACAGCAAGCGGAAAGCTGTCTTGGAGACGTTGGTCTCCCTGATCCTCAACTAATGGTATCCTGACCTCAGATCTATCTTGGAAAAGACTGTGGCATCTCTCAGCTGGTCAAAGAGATCATCAATGCGAGGCAGTGGGTACTTGTTCTTGACGATGACCCGGTTCAATTGTTTGTAGTCGATGCACAGCCGAAGGATACTGAAAGCGTCGGCGGTTTCAGTTATATCGTTGTAGTAAAGCCGGTTGTTACCAACGTTTCATATAAAATTTTTTACTCGGAAAAATAAAAGAGTTCCCGAGGTCGAACTCAGGGAGCAAGTTGTATTCTAGAGATATACAAGTTCTATTACAAAAATAAAGAGAGAGAGAGAGAGAGAGATGAAAATATGGCTTCTTCTTCTTTTCTTCTTTCTTCCTCTTTGTCTTTGGTTCTTCCTGTTCTTCTTCTTCTTCTTCTTCTGCTTTCTTCAGATCTTCCCCTCGTGCTCTTCTTTCTTCTTCAGCCTGTCTTCTTCTTTGTCTTCACCTGCCTTGACCTCTCTTTTTCTTCTTTCGCGATGGCCGTTGCTCTTCCTTCTTCTTCAGCCTGTCTTCTTTCCTGCTCTGGCTGCTGACCTTCCGTCGTCTGCCCCGGTGCTGAGACGACTTAACGATGCCTTCGCTACAGTGCAGCAGCTCCTTCTTCTTCAGCGGGTCTGCTTCTTCTTCTTTGGCCTGCACACTTCAGAGTTTTTTCGTCAAGAGGCAAAAACCTACTCTACCCCCCTCCCCCGCGTATCTCTCTCTCTGAAATCACTCTTCGGAAGCTCTCCCAGAGCGCTACCGGGTAATCGGGTTCGGGTCAGGCCCGGGTCCAGGCCCACCGGCGTGCGTGGTGGGCGAGGAGTGCAGGTCAGTCTAATCGGGTCGGGCCAGGTCTACGGAGCGTGGTCACGGACGAGGCCGAGTCGGGTCGGGTCGGGTGAGAGGGACCTCACCCCGTGGTAACTGAGGCAAACAGATGGTGGCACTTTTGCAATTTATGTGGGTGTGTGGCTTCAGAAATTCTCGAGGTGGGACTATCCGCGCACCCCTTTTCTCTCACGCCTGCAGCAGGGATGGTGCTTCCAATTGCAACAGCTGTTGAGGCGCGCAACTCCAATTGAGGGCCAGGGTGTGTGCGCAAGACTCTTTCGCGCTGGCCGTGGCTCTTCAACCTGGGATATCTAGGCTTGGAGCAACCTCAAGCAAGCTTCGAGCTTCCTCGCCAATGGCGGTCAAGGCCTGGAACCTGAAATCAATAGAACGGCCTCTCGGCCAAATCAGACAGGCGGGGGACCTTCGCCGTGGCACGGCGAAGGTGGTCAGGGGGTCTGCAGGGGGGCGAGGTGGAGCTATCAGGTCGTCCTAGGTCAAACTGTGAGCGAGGGAGTGGGTGTGTTCGGTGGATCTGCAGAGGGTGTTTGGTGGGAAGTGGAGGGGCGGAAGAGGATCAGGGTGAGGAGGCGGAGGTTCTGCGGTGGTCGGCGAGCCGTGTGGGTCGCTGAGGTGATGGGAGCGGCTCGCCGGAGGGTGGTCGGAGGCGGAGAGGATGAGGGTGAACAGGGTCGGTAGAGGGCTTAATTGACTAAATCGAAAGCGGGGAAAGAAAGAGGAGGAGAAGGGGAGTAGGTCTAACTTAACTGCAGGGACGAAGGGGGAGGAACAGGGCGACAGTCGTATCGACTGTCGCCGGAGAAGACGATGCTCAGGGAGAGGGGCGGCGGCGAGCAGAGGGCTGGAGAGGCGCCAGCTGGGTGCGGCGTGGCGCGGGAAGAGCAGGGGAGGAAGTCTCTGCTGCTGGTATTGCGGCAGAGCGAAGAGGTGGAGGGGGAGGAAGCCGCCGGAGCTGGTGAGCGTCTGCCGGAGGAAGAAGAGAAGAAAGCTGGGGGTTTTCTCCGTCAGATCCAGGCTGCTTTGGTCGGTGGAGCGGCGGGGGGTATTTATAGGGTTGAAGTAGGGAGGAAGGCGGAGGGAGACGACGTGTCTCCCTCGCCGGAGAATGGTCGGAATACGAACCCATACCGTCCGTGCGTTCGCACGGCCGGTATGGGGGGCTATAATGACCATGGGGGTGCTCCTGCGACGGCTGACGACGCAGGGCACCCCCGGTATACATGCCAGGTCCTCCACCTCACCCTGCGCGGCGCCATGCTCCGCGCAAGGTCGCCGGAGCATGGTGCTGGCAGGGTTTTGCAGGAGGGACCTGTTTGCAAAGAACGAAGGAGAATTAGGGGCCTAAATGCGAGGGTTCAAAAATTGAGGGCCAAAGAGTAAATATATGAGGACCAAAGTGTAAAGTCGGTCAAGGAGGTTTCTTCTTAGGCTCAAGTTTTTATACATGACTAATTAGAACCTAAGGAATCTGATGGTAAATTTCATTTTCATATTAAACCTTGTTTGACTGGTCAATTTGCGTAAAGACCCAAATTAAGTTATTAATTGGGCATGGTTCTCAATATAGGTCAAAATGGGTTCTAAAGGCCAAATTGAAGGTTCTAAACCCTAGAGATTATTTTTCTATGAATTTTAGAGGGTTTATTCTATTTTTACTTTGCCTCGAACCTTGTGAATTGAAGTGGGTTGTTTTAGGGTTACAGATTATCATTTGGTTCCTTGGAAGTGCTGTAGCCCTTGCTAGATCATCTCATCCCACTTTTATTCTTATTAAGCTGTTTTGACCTGTGTTTGGGCCCTGAATTACCCTGTATGCAGATTATACTGGTAAAATTGCACTTTTACCCCTTATGACTGGTTTTCTTCTCAAACTCAGAATTCTCTGAGTTAAGCCTTTCCTTGAGATATGTAGGAGCTTTTATCCTTTGTATTGGGTCAAAAAGAGCTAGTTATGGCTCATGATGAGGTTCTCATCAGATACCGTCCTTCTTCTTCACAAACAGGGCAGGGCTCCCCACGAGGATGCACTGGGCCTCACAAAGCCCTTCTCTAACAGGTCCTGTAACTGAGACTTGAGCTCCCGTAGCTCAAGTAGGGCCATCTGGTACGGTGCAGTAGAGATGGGGCTGGCCCCTGGTACTAGTGAGATCTCAAACTCGATCTCACGCTTAGTTGGCAGTCCTGGCAGCTCCTCTTGAAAGATGTCGGGGTACTCACGGACCACCGGGATACTCTGCAAGTCAACCACAGGGCTAAGCTCTGCTAGGACACAAGTTAGGAAGCCCTCACACCCCTTGCTCAGTAGCTTCACTACCTGAAGTGTGGAAATGCACCTGAATCCTCCGTCTACTGGCTAGCCATGGAACTCGAAAGGAGGCAACTCTGGTATGGAGAAGACGATCTTCCTCCCAAAGCAGTCCACTAGGGCATGATAAGTAGCCAGCCAGTTCATCCCTAGGATCACGCCGAAATTCTCCATCGGGATCACGATCAGTTCAATCGGAAGACTGTGTCCCCCTATAGCGATCCCACAATTAGGGAAGACCTCTGATGGGAACACCATCATGAGCCCTAACTAGCTCATTTTGACCTAGAAAAAAGAACAAAAGCTCCTACATAACCAAATGAAGGGCCTAACTCAAGGAACAACCAGTTTGAAAGAAAAATAAGAAACAAGGGGTAAAACTGTAATTTTACCATTACAGTGCAACAACAGGATTTCTCAAGGGATAAACATAGGTCAAATGATCTTAAAAAGATAAAAAGTGGGTTGGTTCAAAATGAAAAGGGTTAATATGAAATCTGGGAATTAAATGATTTCTTGTAACCCTAAAACAGATTCGCTTAATTTAACAAGGTTCTGGTAAAGATAAAATTCAACTAAACATTCTAAAATTCATGGAAAATTATCCTTTAGGGTTTATAACCTTTAATTTGGCCTTTAGAACCTATTTTGACCTAAATAAGGATCCTAGTCAAATATTTGCCCTAAATTAGGTTTTTGTGTAAAATGCCCAGTCAAACGTGGTCATACCTAAAATCCAACTTCACCATTGGATTCCTTAGATCCAAATTAGATTTATACCAAAATGTGGACCTAAGGGGAGTTCACCTTAATGTACTTTGCAAAACAATCCAACCAAATTACATTTAGACCCCTAACTTTTAAAAGCTCTTGCAGACACCCCCTATCTTCTTCGTCATTTTTTGCAATTAGGTCCCTCCACCATTATAGTGGAGGAATCCTACTCCGTCGAGGATTCGAGGGGGATATCTCCTTGATTCCTTAGAGAATCCCTCTCAAATTTGAAAGGGAGATTCTCTGAGGAATTCGCGTTCGTGTGAACCCCATCTTGAGCTCTGATTTCCACCCAATCTCTCATGCGAACCCATGAGAGATTTTGGTATCTCTCGACCTTCCAAGTCCGACGAGGTTGCTGTGCTTGGAAGCTTGCCTTCCAAGCACAAGGCCCTTTGCCTGAGACTATAAAAGGGACCCCAGATCCTCCCGTTCATCTCAAGCTTATTTTGGACTGAGAATACCCCCAATCTTCCTCTCTTCCCCTTCGGCCAAAAAGCCCAGCAAGCTCCGGTGACTCCTACCTCTTCCTCTCGTCACTCTACCACCATACTAGTGGCAGAGTTGTCTTCGCCTCCTTCGTCTGCGTCGCGCCACACCTGCGCTAGCGCCTATCTCCCTCTCGTCGTCGCCGTCTCTCTCTCTAGGTCTTCGTGTCCGACGATGGCACATGCGAGCCGTCCGTCTCCACCATTCCCCTTTCGTCTAACCCCTCGCAGATAAGTCCCCTTCCTCTGCTCTTTCTTTTCCCCTCATTTATTTCTATTTTCATGCCCCGACGATTACATATCACTGTCACCTTCTTCACCTCCGGTAGACCACCGGCGAGGTGCTCCAACCATTCCATGCACCCACCCACCTCAAAAGCATCGCCACATCTCGCTGATCATTTTCCCCCTCTCCATTAATCGCCACACCCTCCACACACTTCCCCCGAACACACCCAACTCCACTGCCACAGAACGACCTAGGCACGCAAGCCCAGGCCGGCTCGCGCCATGCCAACCACCAGGCCACCTTCGTCGTGTCACGGCGAAGCTTTCTGAGAGATTTGACATAGCCGTGAGGACATTTTCTTGTCGACAGGTACAGGTGCCTTGGTTGCCATTGGAGCGAGCTTGAAGAAGCTTGCAAGCTTCATCTACTGCCTCAGGCACCAGGTTCTCGGGTCCCAGATGCGTAGAACCTCTTCGCGAACAACTCACACCCATCAATTGGAATCCAAAGCACCTGCAGCTTCAGCAATCGAGTGACCATCTGCTGCGGGCACGCGCGAGAGACAGGTGGGACATTTAGTCCCACCTCGGAAGTCTGTGAGTGGGTGAAGCGGCATACGTTGCAAAAGTGCCAGAGGCTTAGCACCTCCTGACACGGGGTGAGGTCCCACTCATCCCACACCTCGTCCGTGCCCCACGCTCTTTGGACTTAGTACTCGACCCGGCTACCCATGCACTCCTCGCCCAGCACGCACACCGGTGGGCCTGGTCCCAGGCGTGCTGACCCAACCCATTTACCTGTGAAGGCTCTGGGAGTGAGAGCCTAAGAGAGAAAAGAGAGGAGAGTTCGCAGGGAGGGTAAGGGGTAGGTTTTTTCTCTCAAGGACAAGGAAGAAGAGGAGGAAGGAAGCCACAGCAGTAGCTAAGGGTGAAGTCGCAGAGAAGAAGAAGGAAGGAGAAGGAAGCCTTAGCAAAAAGCCAAATGTAGAAGAAGGAAGGTAGAAGTCTGAGAAGGCTCGGCTGAAGTCAGAAAAAAGGAAGGAGAAAGAAGAAAGAAAGAAGAAGCCAAGGCCAGCAATCAGAAGAAGAGAAAGAAGAAGAAAAGGCTAGAGGTGAATCACTGAAGATAAAAGAAGAAAGAGAAAGCTCAAGATAGAAAACAAGAAGAGAGATTGAAGAAGCACTATCTGATTTTTACATCTTTTTTTATATTTTTGAGCTTCTATATACATTGAGATCAATTTTCTTGCTTCATAGCTTTGATTGGTCATTGAATTTTATAAATTTGAAAGTTGTATTCCTAGTTTTTAAATCCCAATTTGCTCCCTGTGTTCGACCTCAGATTTATATTTTTCGAGTAATAAGCTTTCATTTGTTTTCAAAGCGATTTTGGCTATACTACGATGCAATCATTTTAAACCTGATTTCGCTTTCGACAAACATTTTGGCGCCATTGTCGAGGAGAAACGGGTAATTTAGAAACCTTGATCACAACTTCTGATTCACTACTAACTTGATCTATTTCTTCTATTGTGATTGTTTCAGGGGAAGAAAAAGAAGGCAGCCGCACAACAACCACACCAGGGGCAGGTAAATTTCTCATTAGCCCTCTCTATTAATCCCCTCAATTTTGAAAAGGAAAAACAAAGAAACAAATCAATTTAGGGCTACCTGCTTTTCATACCTAGCTAATCCACCAAAGTTCCCTGATTTTGATTTGAACACATTTTGAATTGTGCATCCATTTAAGGTAACTAGGGCTAGCACTTTCTTGATTGAGCCCTACATACCATCTTTCTTGGCAACCAAATTGGACCAATTAGAGCCAACTTAAAGATTCCAATCTAGGATTTTTAGAGACACATCTTCTCTAAAGCAAAGAATCAAATTTTCAAAAAGAGGTGTGCCTAAGCCTTGATTGAAAAGACTTATCTAAGAGAAACCCTAAAAATCAAACTCTTAAGTTCACTTGAACCCTAAAAGAAAGGACCTAAAAGCTCTCAAAGGATAATGAGGTGAAGTTGACCCCTTGGGTCAATCAACCTTAAAATTAGGTCACTTTTTGCACTCAAAATATCCAAAGTTCAAGTGGAACCCTAAGCACCTTTGATCTTAATTAAAAGTGGTAGACTTAAGAGGTCAAGGTCCTCATTTTGGTCTACCTGGAATTTTAGTGACAAGAGAGGTCGGGTGGGGGAAACCCTGTAACTCGTGGGGATACTCTACCGTGTAAGGGTCTTTGCCGGACTCTCCCTCTCTGGCTGCCTAGGTATTTCACAGGTAGACGGCTTTTCTGACTAAGGGGTATCATCTGCTCCAAACCTCTATAGTCATCCAAATTTTTTGGGTGCCTCGATTGGGTCTAGCACATTCTGATCTCATCTAGTGCATGTTTGGTAGGAGGTCCTTGAGACCATCCTTAAGACCTCCTTTAGAAATCCACTCCCACCGAGGCCAAGCCTCAGCGCCCGTGTTTATGCAGCAACCCCACCACATAGACCTCTCCTCTGATTCCTCAGAACCAAGTTCTCCTTCCATCATGGCACAACCAATTGAAGAAGAGAACAAGCTTGAACACCAACTCCAGCTCTTGAATGATCTATTCCAGAACTTTGTAAACCCACCGCCGCGTCCTATGATGCGAGATCACTATAATCCTGCTATGGTGGCGATCGAGCCTCGAGTCTAAATCCCAGCTGGAGATCCTGATTTTGAACTCAAGCCCAACATGATTCATGCCATTCCAAAATTCCATGGACTTAACTCCGAGGATCCCTTCCAGCACATCAAACAACTCAAACATCTGGCCCAGACCTTCGGGTCAGATGTACAAAACCAGGATATTCTGCTTATGAAGATGTTTTCCTTCTTCGTCATGGACAAGGTAGCTCATTGGTATCAGACTCAGACGTGTCCGATCAACACGTTGGTTGAACTCCAGTTCAAGTTTTTGAAAAGGTTCTTCCCCGTTGGTCGGACGAATGCCTTGCACCACCTGATCACTCACTTCACTCAACAATCTAGAGAACCTCTTCATGAGACATGGGATCAATTTTTGGATCTCATGCAAAAGTGCCCCCACCACGGAGTTCCTAAATGGCAACAAGTCCAGTCTTTTTACCAGGGACTTCGTGAAGACATTCAATTGTTCGTTAATGCAACCTGCGGAAGAAACATCATGGGTCAACATGAAGACACGGTGTGGGAGATTCTCAAGAATATGTGAGAGAACTCCATCAATAATGACTCTATGAGCTTATTCGACCAGACGAATGCCCGTGCATCGACGAATTCTAGGGGAGCACATGAGACGCAGGGCCTGTCTGCATTCGTCGACTTGGAACTGATGGCCAGTCGGTTGGAGAAGGTCTCTATCATAGAGAACAAGGTGGACAAGCTGACTTGACATCTGCAGCAAGCCACCTCTCCGCAAAAGCCGTTTGCACAGCCACCTCTTGCATGGGAAACTGTGCAGAACATCTATCACCGATCTTCTCAGGGGATGGACCCATATCCACCCCTGTTTGACTCTAGGACAGGAGGAAGCTCCAATCCAATCTACTCTAGTTGGGGGAACTCTAAACCCTCGTACTCTAATTTTCCTGAGGCTCCTCATACCTGCGAGGACCTCAACGCCATCCAAAATGACCCATTCTCCAATACCAATAACCCTGGGTGGAGGAATCATCCCAACTTCATGTGGGCGAGAAATACTCAAAATCAAAGACCACCTTATCAACCCCGTCCACAAGCACCTCATCCATATCTGCCGCCTCAGCCTCGGCCCAACCCCACCTATCAATCTGGGCCAAACCAAGCAAATCAAATGACTTTTATCCTTCAGACTCTTGCTGACATTCAAAAGACGAATGCAGCAATACAAAAACAGCACAAGGACGAGATCACAGAGGTCCGCAATCAACTCGCCCAGATGGCGAATTCTCACCAACCTAGCACACTCCCTTTGCAACCTCTGCCGAATACAAATAACGCGTCGACCTAGAGGCGCGTTATGAACCCAAATCCGGGTCACGCCCACATGATTTATTAGGCCCCTTCTGTTCCATCACCTGATGGGATGGAAGCTTCAACATCTTACGCGGGATTTCAACAGCAGCCATCTTTTTTACCAACCCTAAGCCAAAACCAGGTAGGCCTAAACTCCGTAACAACCTGTAAAACAACTCAGGACCCACCTTATCCAAACCACTCTAAGCTTGGTAGTAACCCAAGCCCTAGGAGAGTTATCCAGGACAACCTTGTCCCAAATCAAGAACCTGGACCTATTCTAGAGGAACCAACCAAGGTTCCATTTCCTGATGCCTTGACCAAGGGAAAGAAGATAACCAAACCCGTGGCTCCTGAGGAGGACTTGGTCAAGCTCTTTGAATAGGTCCATATAACCATCCCCTTGATGGATGCAATCTGCCACGTACCAGCTTACGCACGATTTCTAAAGGATGTGTGTACACCCAAGCGTAAGCTATGGACCAAAAGGGGGAGTCCAATTGTACTATCAAAGAGCAAGCCAGCTCTGTAATTTTGAGCAAACTCCCACCTAAGGCTAAAGATCCAGGTACTCCCCTGATTTTATGTATTATCGGTGATACCCAATTCGACAAAGCCTTATTAGATCTAGGTGCCTCCATAAACCAATACCTACATCCCTCCTTGACCACCTTGAAGAATCTGAGCTTAAACCGATAGAGGTGACATTGCAGTTAGCTGATCGATCCATTAAGTCACCTAAAGGAGTACTCGAGGATGTCATTGTTAGGGTACGGGATTTCTATTTCCCGATGGATTTTATAGTCTTGGATATAGATGCACCTGAAAACCCAAGGGATACAACAATTATACTAGGGAGGCCTTTTCTGGCCACTACTAGTGCCAATATAAACTGTGAGGAGGACCAAATAGAACTGAAATTCGGGAACAAAACACTGAAGATTGACCTCTTTAAGGCCCAACAAGGGATTAATTGTGGTATTATAGAATAAATATGTGATATCAAGGCAGTGGTTGATGAACCGTTTATCGAGAACCTGATTATTCCCGATCAACCACAAGAAGATCAAAATCCGCATACAGAGGAGTCTGACCCTGATCTAGATACACCCATAACTCCTTCCCTTACTCCTGACACACACCCTGAATCGTCCGCTACTGCTGATAACCCCGTTCTAGAACTCAAGCTTCTTCCCAACTGTCTGAAATACGTCTTTTTGGATTCCAATCAGACGTTTCCTATGATTATAAACTCCAGACTCACACTTGACCAGAAATCACGTCTGATTACTGTTCTTTAGCAACATCGTAGAGCCATTGGATGGACTCTCGATGATTTGACTGGTATCAGCCCCTCTTACTGCACACACCGTATCTACACCGAAGAGGGCACACAACCTTCGCGGGAAATGCGGAGACGTTTGAATCCTAATCTGCAGGAGGTTGTGAAAAAGGAGATCATGAAGTGGTTAGATGCAGGGATCATCTACCCGATCTCTGACAGTCGGTGGGTGAGTCCAATCCAGGTTGTGTTTAAGAAGGCAGGACTCACCGTCATTACGACTGAAATCGGAGAAGTCATACCAACCCGTGTGGCTAACTCATGGAGAGTCTGCATTGATTACAGAAGACTCAATTCCTCCACGAAGAAGGATCACTTCCCACTACCGTTTATTTATCAGATCCTCGAGAAACTAGCGGGAAATAGGTTCTTCTACTTTCTGGACGGGTACGCTGGTTATAACCAGGTGGCAATCCATCCTGAAGACCAAGAAAAGACCACTTTCACCTGCCCTTTCGGGACGTATGTGTTCCGAAGGATGCCGTTTGGTCTCTGCAACGCACCCGCGACTTTTCAGCGGTGCATGCTTGCCATATTCTCAGATATGGTAGGAGATTATTTAGAAGTCTTCATGGATGACTTTTTAGTTTTCAGAGCATCATTTGACGATTGCCTCCTATACTTGGTCCAAATCCTCAGGCGGTGCATTGATGTGAATCTGATTCTTTCCTGGGAAAAAAGCCATTTCATGGTGCCTGAAGGAATTGTCCTGGGACATCTTATTTCAGAGAAAGGCATCTAAGTTGATCGAGCCAAGGTGAACTTGCTTTCCAAACTCCCTATGCTTAGCTCGATCAAGGACATTCGATCTTTCTTAGGGCACGTCAGTTTCTACCGTCAATTTATTCCTGATTTTTCGAAAACGCACGTCCACTGACCACTCTTCTCTCTAAGGATGTACCTTCGAAATCTCCCAGGAATGCACTCAAGCATTCGAAATCCTCCGTGACTGAGTTACCCAAGCCCCAATCCTACAGTCCCCTGATTGATCTCAACCCTTCGAGATCATGTGTGATGCACCTGATTTCGCTGTAGGAGCGGTACTGAGGCAGAAAATTGACGGGAAACCCGTGGTCATTTACTATGCTAGCAAAACACTTGACGAGGCTCAACGTAACTACACAGTTACTGAGAAAGAGTTGCTAGCCGTAGTATTTGCCCTGGAAAAATTTAGATCTTTTCTCTTGGGTTCCCGTGTTATCATCTACTCAGATCATACAGCTGTGAGGCATCTCCTTGCAAAGAAGGACGCGAAACCTCGATTAATCCGCTGGATCTTGCTGTTACAAGAATTTGACCTCGAGATTCGCGACAAAGCGGGAAAACAAAGTGTGGTAGCTGATCACTTATCCCGCCTTCCTTCTGAGATCATCGACCCTTCCGGACCCATCATGGAACATTTTCCTAATGAGCACTTTCTGACTATCAATACAGGGCTTCCATGATTTGCTGATATAGTAAACTACCTGGCATCACATCAGATCCCGTCCAATTGGCCAAAGGCCAAGAAGGACAAATTACTTTTTGATGCCAAGTATTACTTCTGGGAAGACTCGTATCTTTTCCGCATCGGTGCTGATCAGATAATTCGACGATGCGTCATGGAAGCGGAAATTCAAGACATACTATCTTTCTGCCATGACCAAGCATGTGGTGGACATTTTTCAGGTCATAAAACCACAGCAAAAGTCCTCCAGTGCGGCTTCTATTGGCCCACAATTTTCAAAGACGCATACAATCACCGTAAGGCATGTACCCGTTTCCAGACCTTGGGCAACATGAGCCATCGTGATATGATGCCTTTACAGCCGATTCTGGTATGCAAAATTTTTGACATTTGGGGGATTGATTTTATGGGACCCTTCCCTGTCTCAGACAGCTTTGAGTACATTTTACTCGCTGTTGACTATGTGTCCAAATGGATTGAAGCCATTTCGACCTAAACTAATGATCATAAAGTTGTTATCAAATTCATTCATCAGAACATCTTCTCACGGTTCGGGATTCCACATGCTATAATGTCCAACAGAGGGACCCATTTCACCAACGCTCAGTTCAGGTCACTGATGACCAAATATGGGGTGTCACACCGAATCTCTACTCCTTACCACCCCTAAACTAATGGTCTAGCTGAGCTATCAAACTGGGAGATCAAGAAAATCCTCAAGGTTACTGTTCGACCTGACAGGAAGGATTGTTCATCTCGGCTTCCGGAAGCTTTGTGGGCTTATATGATTACCCACAAAACCCAATTAGGTATGTTTCCCTTTAGATTGGTGTACGGGAAGGCATGTCACCTCCCTGTCGAATTGGAGCATAAAGCCTATTGGGCAATACGGCACTGCAACCTAGATCTTTCTAAGGCTGGAACCCATAGAAAGCTTCAAATGAGCGAGATCGATAAATTATGCCACGACGTGTATGAGAACTCGCGAATTTACAAAGAGCGGGCTAAAGTCTTTCACGACAAGCACATTGACGAGTCGATTTTCCGCTTTGCGTTGTAGTATTTAAGTGGTGGAAAAATCTACTAATCAACAATAAAAATAACCACTCACAGAATAGTGGATCGTGTTCACAGGGAGGCAATTATGCAATAAACTCTTGATTATTTTATATTCTTTCTGTTAAGTGCGAAATTCCTATTCAAATCCGACATAAAATGCGATGGAAAGAAGATTCACAATAACTCAAAAAGATAAGGGTATATGTGCAGTTTTCCCTCATTGAAATCTTCAATAAATATATGATGATTTTATGTAATTTTTCAATTGACCTATACTAGAGAAAATTGGTGCACATGTGATGAGAACCTCATCATGAGCCATAACTAGCTCATTTTGACCTAATACAGAGGATAAAAGCTCCTACATAACTCAAGGAAAGGCCCAACTCAGAGAATTCTGAGTCTAAGAAGAAAACAAGTCATATGGGGTAAAAATGCAATTTTACCAGCACAATCTGCAAACAGGGTAACGCAGGGTCCAAACATAGGTCAAACTAAACTAATAAGAAGGAAAGTGGGATGATCTGATCTGATAAGGGCTACGGCAACTCCAAGGAATTAAATGACAATCTGTAACCCTAAAACAAACCCACTTCAATTCATGAGGTTCGAGGCAAAGCAAAAATCTACCAAACCCTCTAAAATTCATATAAAAATAATCTCTAGGGTTTAGAACCTTCAATTTGGCCTTAGGAACCCATTTTGCCCTACATTGAGAACCATGCCCAATTAATGATTTAATTTGGATTTTTACATAAATTGGCCAGTCAAACAAGGTCTGACCTAGAAATAAAATTCACCATTAGAATCCTTATGTCCCATTTAGTCATGCATAAAAACTTGAGCCTAAGAAGAGACCTTCTTGACTGACTTTGCATTTTGGTCCTCATCCATTACTTTTTGACCCTCAACTTTTGAAACCCTCACATTTTGGCCCCTAATTCTTCATCATTTTTTGCATTTGGGTCCTCCCTGCAAAACCCTGAGCAGCTCCATGCTCCGGCGAGGCATGGCGCCGCGCAGGGTGAGGGCGACCCCCTGCCAAGTCAACGGGGTGTTCCCTACGACGTTTGCTGTTGTAGGGACACCTCCATGATCTCTGCCGTCGCCCACACCTTCCGTGCGAACGCTCGGAAGGTATGGGTCGCGATCCGGCCATCCTCCAGCGAGGGAGGCACGTTGTCTCCCTCCGCCCTCCTCTCTGATTTCGCCTCTATAAAAGTCGCCACCGTCTGCCGCATTCAGCAGCTCGATTCTGACGGAGAACCACCCACAACTTTCTTCTCTTCCCACTCCGGCAGACACCCAGCGAGCTTCGGAGAGCTCCCTTTCCATTCCTCTTCGCTCTGCCACAAAACCAATGGCAGAGACTTCTTCCTGATTCTCCTCCGCGTCGCGCAATACCCGCGCGCGCTGCTTCAGCCCCGTCGTCGCCGTCGTCCGCCCCCACTGGGTACCTTCTTCTCCGGCGACAGTCGACACGACTGCCGCCCTGCTCCTCCCCCTTCGTCCCTGCAAGTAGGTAACAGTTACTTCTCTTCCTCCCCTCTTTCTTTTCCCTATTTTAATTTGCTAAATCAAACCCTCGACCGACCCGACCACCATCATCTTCCACGCCTCCGGCCCACCTCCGGCGAGTCACTCCCATCATTCCGCCACTCCACACGACTCGCCGACCGACCCAAAACCTCCGCCTCGTCCCACTGAACCATTTCCGCCCTTTCACTGCCACTCCTCACCTCCACATCACTCCCCCGAACAAACCCATTCCCCCGGCCACAGTCCGACCTAGGGCAGCCCCTACACGCCGCCCCACACCTTGCCACCACCCGCACGAGCTTCGCCGCACTCCGGCGAAGCTCCCTGCACCTTCTGACTAGGCCGAGAGGCCGTATCTTAGTGAACAGGTTACCCGTCCTTCGCCGCCATTGCCGAACAGGTAAAGCTGCTTCAACTTGCAGCTGCAGCTACGCTTCCGCCCAGGCCTGCACTCCAAGATGCGCGGATTGCGACCACGCAGCTGCCCAGGCCTTCAACTGAAGAGAAGTCCTAGCAACAGCCGCGAAGGCCTGCAGCTTTCTCAGCTGTAGGCGCCGAATTGGGGTGGGACATTTAGTCCCACCTCGGAAGATCCTGAAGCCGTGCACCCCTTTAAATTATTTTTGTGAAATTACCTTATCGCCTCTGAACGCACTGGGGTGAGGTCCCATGCCCATTCACCCGCCCGGTCCGCGAGTTCACCACGCGGATTCAGCGGATCCGACCCGAACCTATCCTGAGCACTCCTCGCGCATCACCCACCTGCCGGTGCGCCTGGTCCCGAGTGCGAAGCCTGACTCGATTACCCGACGGCTCTGGGAGAGCTATCCTACGAGCGAAGTCTTGAGAGAGAGAGAGACGTGCGGGTAGAGGGAAAGGGGTAGGTTTTGCTCTATGCAGGCCGAGGCAGAGAAGAAGAAGAGAACAGGGTGCAGTGCAGAGAAGAAGAAGCAGAAGAAGAACAGATAGCAAGATGGAGAAGACCAAAGGAAGAAGAAGGTGGAGCACTGTAGCAGGGGTGATTTAAGTCGTCTGATTGGAAAATCAGACGACGCTCTGCAGAAGAAGGACTGCAGAGAAAGAAGGAGAACGAAGAAGCCGTGCAGCTGAGCAAGGCAGGGGACCGCAAGAAGAAAAGCTCTGCAGCTGAGGCAGAAAGAAGAAAAAAGAAGCTAAAGAAAGACAGAGCTGAAAGAAGAGAAGAAGACGAGAAGCTGTGAAGAAGAGAAGAAATAAGAAGACTGAAGGCAGAAGATCAAGGAAAAAGATCCAAGAAAAGAAGAAGATGAGCTAAGAGAGAGAAGAGAAGCCACGAGACTAAGATTTATTTCTCCCTCTCTCTCTTTTATTTTTGTAACAAAGAAACATTGTACTCCTAGAATACAACTTGCTCCCTGAGTTCGACCTCGGGAACTCTTTTTCCGAGTAACAAATTGTATTAAACTGGTAACCACTTCTCTATACTATACTACGACGAAATAATAAAAACTATAGGGGAGTCGCTTCTAGCCAACATGTTAAGCCCAAAACCAATCTTGAAATAGGTGAATAACAATAACGCACAATTATCAGAAAATATGAGTGTGCATTCGCAATTTTTCCAAAATAAAATAATAATAAGTCAACAATAATTTCTGGTGGCAATGGCAGTGAATGTAATTTTTAATCTCCCTCAAAATAGAGCATTTGCTCTCTCTCCTCCTTGCGAGAGAGAGAGAGCACCGACGGGGCTGATAATCGCAAGGGAGGTTGGCGAAGATGAGGCCGATCCGATGGAGGTTACAGCATCGACGGAGATGCCCGGAGGTGGCTGGCCGACAGAGGAGAAGAATGCTGGAGGAGGCATTGCTGTCTTTGCTATGGAGGCACTGCGGCGTCGTGTGCGCCTGCAGGAGGGGGGGCACAGAGGTGTGCTCGGCCTGGCAGGGGAGCACATGGTGTGATTGCGTGAGCGCCTGCAGGTGCTAGGGTGGTCTGCACTCGTGGTGGGCGGTGTGGGTGGATGTGCCTATGGGCGCTGGTGGTGGTACGGAACAGCGCCTTTAGTGAAGGGCACCGGCAGAGGGCCTGCGGTGCGGTTGGAGGATGATGGCGGGCGGATGCCTGCAGGCGCTGGATGGTGTGCGCCTACAGGAGGGGGGCGCATGGAGGTAATGAAGGTGCGTGGCCTGGTAGGGGTAGGCACAACGCCTGCAGGTGCTTGAAGGCGGGTGCTGGAGAAGGGCGCGCTTGTAGGAGCTGGCAAGGTGGAGCGGGCGCCTGGAGGCGGTGGAGGCTGAGGCGCGTGCATGCGGGGAGCATTAGGCACTGGAAGGAGGAAGCGCCTGCACTGAAGCGGGTGCCTGGTGGCGAGGGCGGTGCAGCGCCTGCGGGTGCCTGCAGGGGCGTGGGTGAGGCGAGGGCGGTGCAGTGCAGTGCCTGCGGGTGCCTGCATGGGCGCGGGTGAGGCAAGGGCGGTGCTTGCAGGCTACGGAGAGGCTTGCTAGGGTGCGGCTGCAGGCGCGCGGTGGGGAGCATGCAGCCTTGGGTGCGCGGGGAAGATGCAGATCCACAGTGCACGCTAGGGTAGCAGTTCCCCGCAGGGGGGAAGATGCTGATGTCCTCTCCTTTCTCCGCCTCCCCTCTTTTAACTCCTCTCTCTTGCGCGTGCGTGAGTTAAGGGATTTTCAAATCCCTTAACTATTTCTGACCGGCAGCTGTTGAGGGTGCCCGGAGGATGGGGAAAAGAACAGCCGCCGGTTGTTTGAAAGGGTAATTTACCCTCCCCTCCTTATTCTTTTGCCAAATATTTTTCCTGCACATAAAAAGAACGTCATTACATATTAAGTTATAGAATAGATGTAAACCTAAATCATGATGCATGCAAACATTTTATAACTTAATGTAGTTATTAACAAACCTAAAAGATACAATTAAAGTTACTTAGGCGTAATATTAGTCCATTAAAATAGACTCATCAAATACCCCCATGCCTAAGATTTGCTAGTCCCTAGCAAAAAGTGAAAAACAATGGAAGTAACTAGAAGGTTTCTTCTTTTCTTATTTCAAAAATTTAGAAATCCAGACAAATGTAAAGTGATAGTAGCCTAGGTAACGGATCCAAGTGAAAAAGGCCAATTCGCATTAGAAGTTCGTACTTCACCCTTGGTAAGTATTGCTGTCGAGATAGCCAACTACTTCCCTCGAGGATAAAGCAGAGGATAATCTGTAATTTGACCCCGGTGTTTGGCTTAGGTAGGAGATATCGAGTTGAATGGATTTGTATTTGGTGGCACACACTCATCGGGTGCTACATGTAGTCTAGTACTACAGACTCTACATCTCTAGACTATTAGACAAGTCAACTCAAAGAGAGGCTAAACTGTGCTCTCTTGATGTTCCTGGGCACTCCCTTTTCTGTCTTTCTGAGATCACAAATCTCGCCAGATTTAGAAATTGTACTCACTATTTGGTGACCTTACATGGCATCCACACTTCAATTAAAGTCTTAATAACTCTACAACTAAGTGTCCTCAACCAGTATTCGGGCGATTAGAAATACTAAAAGGTAGGTATGGGTCGTATTTGGTGGAACGCGATAGGTGTTCTGTTGCCTCAGAAATAATGTTACATTATAACTTGGACCTTTTTTTTTTGTAATATAAATATTTCTTCTTTTTCTGTTTCTTCTTTTTCTTCTTCTTTTCTTTTTTTTTCTCTTTTTTTATAATATAATACGACACAGACTTTTATTTATGAGGCATTATTCGGGATGATGATGATTAAGAGGATATTGTTTGGCTTATTTGGTGGAAGTGCCTATTCTCGGCACCGGGAAGGAATGGATAGGATAGGCGTATTTCTGACATTTGACACTAATACCCTCCTTCAGCCGAGGACTCTCTGAAGGACGGTCGTAACCATCCACTATAGTTATAGCTTTATTAAGACTCAATCTCTGTGTATCTGCCTTATTTGGTGACTCTCAGGAATTCACACAAAGTACGCACACAGGAACAGAGAGTGAAAACTACGCCTAACTCTGAAGTATCATCATCTAATTATCCAAAACTTAAGAGTCCTTACACTAGACTTAGCGCACCAGTAATCTCTCTACTTTCTTCTCACAAATATGAGGTGGATCTACTAGAAGATAGTATACTTAACTCCCTATGAACTGTCCTAGGGTTTAGTGGACTACAAATGCTTATTGGTTTTCCTCAAGGATCCATTATCCAGTCTACGTGCACGTGAAATAAATGTACTGGATTCTAAACTTAAGAAATAATTCCGGAAGAAAAACCTCCAATGACAAAGGTATTTTGCTAGGGCTAACCCAATCAGCTCAAGAAAAGAGGATTTTTTCTTTTATATATGCTCTAACCTAAATGCATGAATACTTCCTAAAATGCAAATGCACCCCCCCATGCCTAAATCCTACACTGTCCCCATTGTAAAATTAAAACAGGAGGAGAAAGGAAAAGCATCACCTGTCATGGTGTTATTCTGACCACTGGGTTGCCTCCCAACAAGCGCTGCATTTTCTGTCAGCAGCTAGACTTAGAAGGAACCTATAGGTATGGTTCCAAATAGACAAAGTTAGGCCCTAAAAATATGCGTAACAGAGCAGGCCTGGAAAACAGGTAGCCATGGATGTTGGCGAGCTGATGATGCAACGTAATACCAAATGCTCGCCAGATGATATGAAAGCAAAGAACCTCATTGGCTACCTTGGGAGGTGTAGGAATAATAAACGGAATATGAAAAGGGACCTCCCGAAATGAAATAAGTGGAGGATAACAAGGATCCTCCATAACAAGACAGGTTTTAAAAGATATATACATTATTAGTTCAAACCCTTGAATGGTGAGAGTAAAAGTACAAGCATCAATCCACACTCGCCATTCTACCCGAGGATGTAGTGGCCTGATATGTTCTCTAGAAACAATGTACATGAGCAGAGATCTGAGGCAAGGATCAGTTAGGGAGTATAAGGGTTGTTTATAGTGTTGGAAGGTAATGGTTAAGTCCAACGAGGGCTTAGTTGGTGTCAGGTCTAATTCCAACAATGATTCAGATTGTGTATACTCCCTAACAGTTGTAGACAACTGCATATTACCCTGCCTAGCATTAATGATTGGAGTCATATTTGAATCAAGGGTGGACTCCAAATTACAACTCTTTGATGGTAGGGTCAAAATGTAAGAATCACTATCATTCAGCTCATCCCCAGATTGTTCTCTCAAATATTTGTCGGGGTGTATATGTGATTCATTAGGAGTTGGATCAGTATTCTCAATTATTTCTAAAGGAGGATCAGTCTTAATATTTTGGAGGAAGCCTATATCATTGAATTCGTTATTGTTCTCGGGGTATAAATCCTCAATTGGCGTGTTTTGTCCCCGAGAGTCTCCCATAGACTTCTCATTATTTTGTTTATCCTCTTCTAATATCAACTCCTGTTTTGATGGAGGATGGCTCTCAAAAGAAAGGAGGAATCTGGATTTAATCATATTATTTCTATCTTCTGGAGGTAAATCCTCCAATGATAAATAATTCCCCTATGGTTCACTCCAAATTTTCAGTCCAGGTTCCTTTATTGGGGCATCCTCATTTTCTGAATTAGACTCTTCATATCCCTGAGACCAAAATTGATCTAATTCATCCTCCATTCCGTTAGGGTCACCTTCATTGGGTGTATTTAAATCCTCAGGATACTGAATGATAGGTGTTGATTCCCTAAGTGGAGGGTCAGGAGTAGGCTCACTAAGGGTAGAATGGGACTCCACCAAATAATCAATAGGGGAAGTGATAGGAACAATATAACCTTGACCTGGTTTGGTAGGGGTAAAGAGAATACTGTCATTGGGGTCAAGGTCCTCAAGAGGTACCATCTTCCCTTGCTTTTGACTCCAATATAGTTCAGGTGGATAATCACTGTGATCGTTGTCCTCTAGTGGCCGTGCCTCATTGGGAGAGTCTAAATGATAGCTACCTAAAATTGGATCCCTATTGTCATTAGGTTCCTTAGGATTATTTTCATGATCATGATTGTATGGGTAGGGATCAGGACTATTGGGAAGCGTGTAGTTAAGTTGTCTTATTTCTTCATTTAACTGTTGACTATTCCTCAACATCTCTCCCATTGATTCCATCATTTCCTTTTGCTGTTTTTACATTTCTATCATAAAAGAGGAGAGGCTACTATTATCAGATTGGGGAGGATAGTCAATTTCAGGCTCTAGTTGCCTAGGGGTATCGGTCCAACCTCGATACGGAAAATCATGAAGGGTGGGAGGGTTGGGTGTTTTCATGGAAGTAGGGATTTCAGGGTTGGGAAATCCCGCTCCTAGGCTTTGCTCAAAAGTAAGAGTTATCAAGCCAGTACTCCCAGGATAAGAATAAGAATGATCCCATGAATTGTCAATGTACCCATCAAAGGATGGATACGCTCGGGGCATGGGATCTTGATTAAAAGATGGGAAGTATTGACTCTAATAATCTAAATGATAGGAGTAAGGGTAATCCATTTCTTTAAGCAAAATAGTTTTAACTCTCTTAGGATTTAGCAGAATTCAGAATACAGGCAGAAACTTCCTAGAGAATTCTACTGTCAAAGCAAATGCAAATTCTGTGGGATCTCATTTTTAGTAGATTGTAGGTCGTAGAATTAAATATTCAATTGGTGGCCAAACAAGTTTTACAAAAAATTACGCTTCCTAGGCCAACCTTCGCTGGTGCCTACAACCTACTCGCAAGGGATGGAAGTCTCGAATCGAGCCCACACACGAGGAACCGAAGTAACTTGGTGGATAGTCTTGTTGATTTCCAACTAACTTCCCTTGTGGTGCAAAAGAGGAGAGGTAGAAATTTATCTAGTGACCTTATGTGTGAGGTGCACAGTGTCTTAAGTGTGCAAGCATACGATCGTGTTTTGATATTTAAAATTCCGCAAACAGGATCCTTTTGCACACAATTTTCAATCATAGATTTTAAAGTCCAACCTCTTAGCAGTCCCAATTTTTAAAGTGACTACTGAATTAATTTGATTCAAGCACTTTAGTGGTCTTAGATTTACGTTCAATGCATATGCATGACAGGTAATTGATGCTCAAGAGAAGACGTACCTTACTCCAGCTTTCTTCGTGCAATGCATGCAATGCAGTAAAAATAAACTAGATGCTGCTCATTCAATCCTATATGATCGTCCTATAAATATGCAGCTTCTAGCATGCAGTTCAATTTTTTTTTTTTAATAATAAACAAACAGGCCTCATCTAACTAACTAACCGAAATTTAGTTCAAACAGTTCAAATAATCTTATAATCTAAATAAATGGGAACATGCTCCCGAAAATATGCTCCCCCATACAAGAGCGATAAGAAATAAAATGGCACTGGGAACACGTTCCCAAAAATACCCAACAAGGGTCCAAAAGACAATAATGAAATTCTAATGTCTATCTAAACTAAATCAGAAATAGGCTTCTTCGTAAGCCTATGTGCGTAGGATCAAGGCCCACGTGTTCCTATTGCCGTCCTCCAAGTGGCATCAAAGTCCACCAAAAAGATCGTCTCCGTCGTGCGTGTTGTTCAGGTTCAATGTCATCGCTTTGCTGCACCTCGTCGCCTCGTCAGATTCCTCACACAATAAAAAAAAAATTGATTAGATAATTTTGCAACTCAGAATATTAAAAAAAAAATAATACTAGCGTGAATCTATTGCGTCTGTTGCCTCCCCGGCAACGGTGCCAATTGTTCCCAGGACTCATCACACATATCTAGAAAGATCTTTCATCCTGGTCAAAAGGTCCTACTCTTCGATGCCAGACTCAAACTATTCCCAGGAAAACTACAATCAAAATGGATCGGACCCTACCTAGTCCGACAAATCTTTGGAAATGGAGCTATTGAAATCAGTCCACTCAGCCACGATTCTGAACCCTTTGTCGTAAACGGTCAGAGACTCAAACAGTTCATTGACATGACCGATACAAATTTGGCTGAGATATCCTTTACCCTCCATTCTCCCTGAGCTCATTGCGCCCAGCCGATGGCGTAAAACTAAACGCTTAACGGGAGGCAACCCTTTATTCTTGAAATACCCGAAACCTTTCTTGACATTCCTATGCTGAATTCATATTGCACTTTAGGGTTCATCCATTAGAACAGCCGACTCCACCTCAGGTACCTATACCCGAGTCTAGAAATCGTTTGTAACAGTCACCTCGACCCATTCGCCCACCCAAAACCTGTCATAATGAATGAACTAAGCTGAATTCGAACCCACCTAATTTACAATGGGGACATTGCAAATCGTAGGCATGGGGGGGCATGAAAGTGCAAAATATCATGAAAACTCATCTCACAGGAAAATGTTTCTACAAAAAAATTCACACATCACAAAAAACACCAAAAAAAATTCTTGAAAAAAGAACAAAAACAAACTGAGGGGGGGAAAGAAATTTTTTGAGGCCATACAAATCATGAGGAAGAAAAGAGCAAAATGTCAAAAAAAAGGAGCAAAAAATGAAAAAGAAAAAGAGATAGTCATTAGTAAGAGATTAAGGGATTAATCGAAGTTCTAGATCATATCAAGGAAAAGAGAATGAATGAAAAAGTGCTAATGAGACACAAAAAGAGATTAGTAGGAACGTTGATCTTAGGCCTTTTGGGTTAGACTCTTAAGCTCAAACATTCAAGTATCCGCTAAGATCTAGATAATCCTCAAGAGGTTGTGGAAAACGCAAAACTTAAGTATTAGGTCTAAGACTTAGGGAGTATTCTGCCTCGTCAACTGACCTTTGGTTTGCGGGATTCGATAAGCTAAGCACCCCAATCCACACACTCTCTGGTTCAGTGCACATAACTATCAAAATCACACAAAAGCGTTTAAATGTTCTGAAAAAAGCTGCCTAGATTAGGAGTGGCCGATCAACACAAGTTGATTTGGACCAGTTCCCAGTGCGGAGATATGGGAAATTTCCCTCGAAGATTAGTAACAACATATCGTCTCCTTGGTGCTTTTCTCCTAGGACATTTACATATCCTACTGGGGGCACGTAAGCACCCTGCTGGTTCAGATGCCATGGGCGACATTATCACAAAATGTCGATTGCTAAGGTCTGGATTTGGCTACAGAATGCCATGGGTGGGTGATGTAAACACATTTGCATTACTTAAGATGTCTATTTATGCATGTTCTTAAGCATAGGATTGCATTGCATGATATAAATATTGCATAACATGCATCACCTTGCATTTAGGGTAGTTTGAATAAAATGGAGGCTAATTGTCTCCTTTTATGTGCTTGGACAGAGCAAACTTTTTATCAGGGCCTCGGATCGAAGATCCAACCATATAGATGTGATCAGGGCGACGATTGGAGTTCAACGACTCCAAGATCGCCCTAATCAAGCATCCGTAGCATCAGATAGTGATCGGGGAACCCGAGAAGATCAAGGGCCAGGATGGTGTAAAACCACACTTCAAATGACAAATCCGACCGCACGGATGGATTCGGATCGACGATCGTAGCCTAATGATGCAAAAATCGAGTCAATCCGACATTCGTGGCACCATCTACAACATCCAGAAAATGGACAGCCAAGAAGGTGCCACGTGGTGCCATCTCAGCCTCCCAATCGCCCGCATGTAACCGCTGAAGCCTCCGCATCCGCCCCTCTCCGCCGTTGGATCTCGATCCAACGGCTGTGAACGCATGCGCCTCAAATCGTCTGCGCGACCATCCGCGCTCCGTAGCGTAGCGGTCACGAGGCATTGCACGTTCACAAGATGCGGGCTCAAGCCGCAGCGAGTAGGCGAAGGGCTCGGGCGAGCGTCAGATCTTGATCGGGCGGCCGTCCACGCTCAATAGCGTTGACGCACTATTGCACGCCCACGCCTCACGCGACATCGCACGCGTTGGGGCGGGCACGCAGCGAGCGAGCGAAGGTGCGATCTGGGCCGTTCGATCGCTGTGGACGGCTAAACGTGAGGCATGCGTTGAGAGCAAGCAAACGAGCGGGCGCACGTGGGCAGCGACCACTACGCCCACGTTGGGGCTTTAGCGACGATTTTATCCGTCACGAAAGACCCCTTATTTAATGTTTTAAAGATGTAATGACCAATTTGCCCCCACTCCTTGCAACTATAAAAGGAGACCCCCTCCACACGAAATTCTCATCCCTTCCTTCTCTTCTCTACCTCTCCAAAGCTCAAGAGAAGCT
Source organism: Thalassia testudinum (assembly GCA_037157565.1). Taxonomy (NCBI): domain Eukaryota; kingdom Viridiplantae; phylum Streptophyta; class Magnoliopsida; order Alismatales; family Hydrocharitaceae; genus Thalassia; species Thalassia testudinum. The sequence goes on from JAZHRO010000059.1 coordinate 44,823,557, forward strand.
TGTCCCACACCTGGGATGCTTCTCGCGAGATGAAGTCCAAATTTTCGTCCCCCTTCAGAAGTGGATCCCGCGACGACGACGACGTGTTGCCCTGTTCCCGTTCTTCTGCTTCGTCCTCCTTCGTCTAGGTGTCATCCCACCCGGCTCGTCCTTTAAGTGACCGTCAAGGAGGATATCTCTCTCCCTATTCTTTTTACTGCTTTCTAGTATAGATTTACTGCTTTCTAATGTAGTTCTGCTCGTCCTCCAAGCGATCGTCGAGGAGGACATTTCTCCCTCCATTCTTTTATTGCTTTCTATAGTAAATTTATTGCTTTCTAGTGTAATTGTTTTATGCTTTCTAGTTATAATAGTGAAACAAACAATCTCCTTAATGATGAATTCCCTGTTTATTCTACATCTCGTTTTGATTTCTATTTGTAATATTCTCTCTCTCTCTTACTCTCTCTCTCTTCTATTTATTGTAAATAGTTAGATAGTTTTAAATTGAATTACTTCGTGACAAATAAAAAGAAACGCGTAGTTTTTAAATCAAACATCCGCCTCCCTGTCTTCGACCTGGAATTTTCATTTCAGTATAAATTTTATTTGTTGAACACGAATTCTTCATTTTCAAGCTATAATGATAAGGTTTTAAAACCAAACAGGTTAGCGTAGCAATTCGTACGTTCAACATTTTGGCGCCGTTGCCGGGGAGGTGGCGATCTTTGATTTCTCTTCACGTTTTGTAACTTACAAATCATTTACCTCACTTTTCTCCTTTCTTATTGTAATTGCAGGTACTCTTTCAAGACAAGCAAAAGCGGAAGATAGGAGAAAAGTGCTGCGGAAGGTTCTGTGAGTTATCCCCCACCTCCCACTCATTAGATTTCATTCCACAACATAATAATTCAACCATCAATCAACCTAGGTATTCTTATAAACTCTAAGGTTAGATTGTTTGTTGTTTGACACCCACACCCGCCCCAACCCCCACATTAAAAAAAAAGAAAATTAAAAAAAAAAACTCACAGAGGTACACAACCTCATCTGATTTTCAAACTCAACTGGTAAACCGATCTTTGGAGTTGGTACACACATCCAAATACATAATTGAGTAGAAATCAGATTAGATAATCATTTGTGTGCCTAATTAAGTGGTGCAACAGGCCAATTGTTTGAGTTGATTGGGCCGCACCACTTCAATTAAACTTAATTCATCAATTAGCTGCCACTTAGGTTGAACTCTTAGGGATCTACTAGGCACTCCACATTCTTTTTAAGTTTTAGAGGAAAACATCTTCACCTGTGCTTGCAAAATCTGGTGTGCCAACGAAATTTGTTTGAATACACCTAAAGTTGAATCCTAAAAGCTACTAAGTAAGATTTGAACTTTAAAATTCACCGCATCAAAAATAATCTTGCTTGAAAATCATTGGTTGTGCACGCACACACAAATCAACCAATCATTAAGGGCACAACTCATTTAAAGGGCCCATCACATTCCAAAGCACATTCAAACCTAACAATAAATAAAACAGAGTAGACGTTGGCCTTAAGGATTGGACTCGCTCTTCAGAGCCCAGAACGAGATTATTTTCAATTAGTCTGTTTCTACTGTTCAATCTGATGTCTAGCTAGGGGAGCAGAATCAAATAATCGTGGCTAGGGGGTACACTAGGAACCGGAGGCGCAAGCCGATGGAAGAACCTTCTCCCCAGTCCCTCCTTCTAACTGGTTGGATTGAATAGACAGAAGTAAATCAAATCGTTCCTTTATCTCAAGAAGGGTTTTGGGAGTTTGTAGGTTTGTAGGCTAACCCACTTAAGGACAGGTTTGATTGTTTGTATTGCAGGGCACCTTTCTTCCTCCCGTGTCTCATGAATCCTTCCACATATTACACGCATTCCTGCTCTTTCCCTCCTGTTTTGAATTATCCTCAACATGACGATTATCCCGACCCGTACTGTCATCAACCATCAGTTAGTTGGAATAACTCGGATTGGGGATACAGTTCCGGACCTCTGTGTTTAGGGTCTAACCCTGAACACTTTGATTGTGATTTCTATCCTTCTCAGAGCCACATCGATTATAGATCGTCAACCTTTCATAAATAACCTAATACAATCTATAATCAAGAAGGATACACTGATTCTTACCCATTCTCTGATTACACTGCCTTTAGGTCATCACCACCTTTTGAACAATCTGAAATGACCTATTATCAGGAAGGGTATAACGAATCTCAATTCGTTAATTCCCTTGCATTAACCCCAAACCCGCCCAACCCTGAACCAACTCATTTGGTTCACGGTAATCAGGTGCAAGATAAGGTTTTGGCTAACTTGAGGAATATCATTCAATCTTTAGAAGTTCAACCGATACCTTGCATTGAGAGATTGGAGCCCCTGATTGAAATGATTGATGATTTGAACAAGTCTTTGTTGGATTGGCTCCAAGATGTTAAGGATAAGAACCCGAGTGAGTTTCTACTTGGGAAATTAGCAAAATTGAGGATGAGATTCGTGGTTGCTTTGATTCAATCTTGGGATGATTCCTAGGATGAACCCTCTTCAGGAAAGCCAATGACAGAACCCGCTTAGGCACCTGTTGGAGGGGACATGTGTTACGAGGCTGACTAGATCGAATTAAAGCAACCAATTAAGGATGATTTGATTTCTTCACCTGAGATCCCTGAGACGGGGTATAAGGAAACGTATGTCTCCATGGATCAGAAAGTGACAGATGATTTTGGGACATACATTGATACGGATCCTGATTTCTTTGATGGTGAAGATTCAAGTTGCAAAGTATCACATGAGTTTTCAGAACACGATTTTTGTGAGACGATTAGGCCTGAGGAATCTAATAGATCATTTGATAGCCCAATAATTAAGGAAACTGATCTTAGGGCACACATTACGGATCCAGAATCGCATTTTCTAGAGAATTCAATTCAATGCCCTAATTGTCAGTTACACCCCATTAAGCTTATTGATGATTCTATTTCTCAGATAATTAGACCCAAGTCAATTTTGATTCTGCCACATCATTTAGACTTAGAGATTTCAGATGGGGTGATTAATATACAAGAGGTCCTGGAATTTGACATGCTGAATGAGGAGGATAGGAGCTGGGAAGTTCTGATTTGGGAAGTTAACTTTGGAGGAAATAGAAGATTGAGTCAAAGGGTGCATATTAAGCTGAAACCATCAAATCAGAACCCTTACGACATCTGTTCTGAGGATATTCAACCCAAGCACACATTCAATGATCATCCTTTTGAGCTTAATTTCTCTGTAACCTGACTTTTTGGTTTTGGGTTGCATCCTCATAAATCACAGGCCTGACCCGGCTTACATTCTGATTTTAGGTTTTGGGTAATTTTTATCCAAAACCTAAGATATTCTCGATTATGGGGGATGGGTCTACACCACAATCTGATCCACATCTATGAACATCTACTGACAGGTTAGAGGATTCTTTTGTTTATTATGATTCTGGCTTGCACTTGTGAATTCTTCATTTCTCTTCTTTGTATAGTGTGCCTAGTTGAAGGCACTAAACTCAGCACATATATAGTTCTTTCTAGTTTTCATCTTGGAGCGGACCTGACATTCACGCAATTCAGGTGCTTTCTACACTTTTTCACTCTATTTTATGTCTTTTTAATACAATGAGGACATTGCGTTAGATAGGCATGGGGGGTGGATATTCATCTCTGAATTCATTCGTCAGCTCCGTAGATTTATTTTATTTTCTTTTATTTTTTTTAAAAAAATTTGAATTAGGAAAGAGAACTTGGGTTTAAGAAAATTTTCAATATTAGGAAATACTACATTATGATTTGAACACAAAGACCCTTCAGGTCTTTGGACTTAATCAGCCTGTGTATGCACTAAAATGCGTATTTGTTTTTTGAGTTCTCGCCAACCTGAATTTTATTTTAATTGGAGTAAATAAGTTTGGGTGATAAGTACATGACTTATCAACCTGCCCTCTGATTTGAGGGAATTTCTGAGTTTTAAGCATCTACACACTTTCTTTGCACTGACTCGTTGTTCGGCGATTCTAACGAAAATTGGGTATCTAATGAACCTTCTAGTGTAATATGGCTGGCAAGTTATCGTGGGTAACAGCCCATAGGTAGGTTGTCCAGAGCCCAATCACTGGACCTTTCTCTTTTTCCTACCCTTAGGTAAATCTTAGACCAGGGAGTCACCTACTTAAAAAAGAAAAAAAAAATCAAAAAGAAAATGAGAAAAGAAAAAAAGAAATAAACCACACTTCCCGCACGAGTATGGTTGGCAAGTTGTTGGTGATAACAGCTCATCGACCGGTTGTCCAGAACCCAGCTCAATAAATGCACTAAAAATTCCCAAAACACTTAGGAAGAAGTAGAGAAGTAGAATAAACCGGGGAGATATACACTGGATTCACCCTTGTGTTGACCCCGTAAAAAAATAAAAGTAGGGAGAAAGCTACCTGTTGTAAAGATACACCTTTAGGCAGAATTCTTTTTTAGGTCACCTAGAGGCGTAGGAATCCGAAGTCCGTTTTAATTGCCGGTCAACGAGTTTATCGCATTCACAATAAGATGCTTAAAACTTAGGGTTCTCATCAAATCTTGGGTGAGTTGAATGGCCGTAGAAAGCCACTCTTCAACCCTAAAATTTGAAAATCCAAAAAAAATTAGAAAAGAGGAAAAAGAGAAAAAGAAATTTTTCTCTGAATAAGGCGAGGGTTTGAGGCGGTCTGCATTTTGGCAGATACTCGGGCACTGTTGTGTCTTTGAAAGTTCAGATCCTAAGTAGAAAATTTCTTAATAATTGAAAATAACTCATACCCAAATAATCTAACCTAATTCTTTTAAAAATAGCACATAGTTTTTGCTAGGGACTAGCAAAAGATAGGCATAGGGGTATGATGTAAACACATTATATTACTTAAGATGTCTATTTATGCATGTTCTTAAGTATAGGATTGCATTGCATGATATAAATATTGCATAACATGCATCATCTTGCAATTCGAGTAGTTTGAATAAAATGGAGGTTAATTGTCTCCTTTTATGTGCTTGGACAGGAAAAAATTTTTATCAAGGCCTCGGATCGAAGATCCAACCATACAGATGTGATCAGAGCGACGATTGGAGTTCAACGACTCCAAGATTGCCCTAATAAGGCATCTGTAGCATCAGATAGTGACCGGGGAACCTTAGAAAATCAAGGGCCAGGATGGTGTAAATCCGCACTTCAAATAACAAATCCGACCACATGGATGGATTCAGATTGACGATCACAGCCTAACGACGCAAAAATCGAGTCAATTCCACACCTGTGGCACCATCTACAACATCTAGAAGATGGACGGCCAAGATGGCGCCATGTGGTGCCATCTCGACTGCCCAATCACCCGCATGCAACCGCTGAAGCCTCCACATCCGCCCCTCTCCGCCATTGGATCTAGATCCAATGGCTGTGAACGCATGCGCCTCAAATCGTTCGCACAACCATCCACGCTCTGTAACGTAGCGGCCGCGAGGCGCTGCGCGTTCATAAGACGCGGGTTCGAGCCGTAGCGAGCAGGCGAAGGGAGCAGGTGAGCGTCGGATCTTGATCGGGTGGCCGTCCACGCTCAATAGCGTTGACGCGCTATTGCACGCCCGCACCTTACGTGGCATCGCACGCGTTAGGGCGGGCGCGCAGCGAGTGGGCGAAGGTGCGATCTGGGTTGTCCGATCTCGCGATCGGAAGGCTGTGGATGGCTGAACGTGCGGCATGCGTTGAGAGCGAGCAGACGAGCGGGCGCGCGTGGGCAGCAGCCGCTACGCCCACGTTGGGGCTTTAGCGACAGTTTTATCTATCACTAAAGACCCCTTATTTAATGTTTTAAAGATGTAATGACCAATTTTCCCCTACTCCTTGCAACTATAAAAGGAGACCCCCTCCACACGAAATTCTCATCCCTTCCTTCTCTTCTCTACCTCTCCAAAGCTTAAGAGAAGCTTGTCCCACACCCGAGATGCTTCTCATGAGATAAAGTCCAAATTTTCATCCCCTTTCGGAAGTAGATCCCGTGACGACAACGAAGTGCTGCCCCGTTCCTGTTCTTCTGCTTCGTCCTCCTTCGTCCAGGCGTCGTCCCATCCGGCTCGTCCTCTAAGCGACCGTCAAGGAGGATATCTCTCTCCCTATTCTTTTTACTGCTTTCTAGTATAGATTTACTGCTTTCTAGAGTAGTTCTGCTCGTCCTCCAAGCGATCGTCGAGGAGGACATTTCTCCCTCCATTCTTTTAATGCTTTCTATAGTAAATTTATTGCTTTCTAGTGTAATTGTTTTATGTTTTCTAGTTGTAATAGTGAAACAAACAATCTCCTTAATGATGAATTCCCTGTTTATTCTACATCTCATTTTGATTTCTGTTTATAATATTCTCTCTCTCTCTTACTCTCTCTCTTCTATTTATTGTAAATATTTAGATAGTTTTAAATTGAATTACTTCATGACAAATAAAAAGAAATGCGTAGTTTTTAAATCAAACGTCTGCCTCCCTGTGTTCGACCCGGAATTTTCATTTTAGTATAAATTTTGTTTGTTGAACACGAATTCTTCGCTTTCAAGCTACAACGACAAGGTTTTAAAACCAAACACGTTAGCGTAGCAATTCGTATGTTCAACAGTGGGATTATCTCAAAATCTCAAAAGTCAAGGTTTTGGCAGTTGCCATGGGCGGTACTATCACAAAGCATCGATTGCCAGGGACCTTTGAGGATTGATGTTGGGGACGAGGAATCCGATACAGACCATGTTAAGAAGCCAATTTGAAGCTAGAAATAAAAAGAAAAGAGAGAGAAAACTCTCCAAACAAATAAACCCTCTGTCTCTCTCTTACAAAAAATGCACTGCAAACTGAACCGAGGCTAGAATATGTCTCAAGCACGGGTGCTTTAACTGCAGATTCCAACGAACCTTAGGATAGTTCCTGCGGGCCTTAAAAACCTTCGCGGAGGACCGAGGCTAGAGCTGATTAGGTCTGGATCTTAGTTGGTACTTGAGTACCTCTAGGCCTACGGTCAGCATTATAATCTAATCAAAAAGAAAAAGAAAAAGCACTCATTATAAATTGTGAAAGGAACTCATGGTTTAGAACAGAAGTTAAAACCTTAAAATTTTGCTAAAGTACTAGCAAAAGCTAGGCATGGGGGTATGATGGGAACACCATCATGAGCCCTAACTAACTCATTTTGACCTAGAAAAGAGAACAAAAGCTCTTACATAACCAAATGAAGGGCCTAACTCAAGGAATAACCAGTTTGAAAGAGAAATAAGAAACAAGGGGTAAAGCTACAATTTTACCATTGCAGTGCAACAACGAGATTTCTCAAGGGCTGAACATAGGTCAAATGATCTTAAAAAGATAAAAAATGGGTTGGTTCGAACAGAAAAGGGTTAATGTGAAATCTGGGAATTAAATGATTTCTTGTAACCCTAAAATCGATCCACTTAATTTAACAAGGTTTTGGTCAGGATAAAATTCAACTAAACCCTCTATAATTCATGAAAAATTATACTCTAGGGTTTATAATTTTCAATTTGACTTGTAGAGCCTATTTTGACTTAAATAGGGATCCTAGTCAAATATTTACCCTAAATTAGGTTTTTATGTAAAATACCTAGTCAAACGTGGTTATACCTAAAATCCAACTTCATCATTGGATTCCTTAGGTCTAAATTAGGTTTATACCAAAATGTGGACCTAAGGGGAGTTCACCTTAATGTACTTTGCAAAACAATCCAACCAAATTACATTTAGACCCCTAACTTTTAAAAGCTCTTGCAGACACCCCCTATCTTCTTCGTCATTTTTTGCAATTAGGTCCCTCCACCATTATAGTGGAGGAATCCTACTCCGTCGAGGATTCGAGGGGGATATCTCCTTGATTCCTTAGAGAATCCCTCTCAAATTTGAAAGGGAGATTCTCTGAGGAATTCGCGTTCGTGTGAACCCCATCTTGAGCTCTGATTTCCACCCAATCTCTCATGCGAACCCATGAGAGATTTGGGTATCTCTCGACCTTCCAAGTCCGACGAGGTTGCTGTGCTTGGAAGCTTGCCTTCCAAGCACAAGGCCCTCTACTTGAGACTATAAAAGGGACCCCAAATCATCGCATTCATCTCAAGCTTATTTTAGCCTGAGAATACCCCCAATCTTCCTCTCTTCCCCTATGGCCAAAAAGCCTAGCAAGCTTCGACGACTCCTACCTCTTCCTCTCATCGCTCTGCCACCATACCAGTGGTAGAGTTGCCTCCGCCTCCTTCATCCACATCGTGCCACACCTGCGCCCGCACATATCTCCTTCTCGTCGTCGCCATCTCTCTCTCTCTGGGTCTTAATCTCCGACGACGGCACATACGAGCCGTAGACCTCCGTTCCCCATTCGTCTAACCCATCATAGATAAGTCCCCTTTCTCTGCTCTTTCTTTTCCCCTCATTTATTTCTATTTTCACACCCCAACGATTACATATCACTGTCACCTTCTCCACCTTCGGCAGACCACTGGCGAGGTGCTCCAGCCATTCCACTCACCCACCCACCTCGCCATCCACCTCAAAAGCATCGCCACATCCCGCTGATCATTTTCCCCCTTTCCATTAACCGCCACACCCTCCACACACTTCCCCCGAACACACCCAACTCCACGGCCACAGAACGACCTAGGCACGCACGCCCAGGCCTCCCCGCGCCACGCCAACCACCGGGCCACCTTCGTCGTGTCACGACGAAGCTTTCTAAGGGATTTAACATAGCTGTGAGGCCGTTTTCTTGTCGACAGGTACCGATGCCTTGGCCGTCATTGGAGCGAGCTTGAAGAAGCTTGCAAGCTTCATCTACTACCCCAGGCACCAGGTTCCTGGGTCCCAGATGTGCGGAACCTCTTCGCAAACAACTCACGCCCATCAATTGGAATCCAAAGCACCTGCAACTTCAGCAATTGAGTGACCATCTGCTGCGGGCGCGCGCGAGAGGCAAGTGGGACATTTAGTCCCACCTCGAAAGTCTGGGAGTGGGTGAAGGGGCATACATTGCAAAAGTTCCAGGGGCTCAGCGCCTCTTGACACTGGGTGAGGTCCCACTCATCCCACGCCTCGTCCGTGCCCCACGCTCTGCGGACCTGGTACTCGACTACCCGCACACTCCTCGCCCACCATGCACACAGGTGGGCCTTGTTCCAGGTGCATTGATCCGACCCGTTTACCCGTGAAGGCTCTGGGAGAGCGAGCCTAAGAGAGAAAAGAGAGGAGAGTTCGCAGGGTGGGTAGGGGGTAGGTTTTGCTCTTAGGGACAAGGAAGAAGAGTAAGAAGAGGAGGAAGGAGGACACAGCAGCAGCTAAGGGTGAAGTCGCAGAGAAGAAGAAGGAAGCCTCTGCAGAAAGCCACAAGAAGAAGAAGGAAGGCAGAAGTCTGAGAAGGCTCGGCTGAGGTCAGAAGCAAAGAAGGAGAAAGAAGAAAGAAAGAAGAAGCCAAGGCCAGCAATCAGAAGAAGAAGAGAAAGAAGAAGAAAAGGCTAGAGACGAATCACAGAAGACAGAAGAAGAAAGAGAAAGCTCAAGACAGAAAACAAGAAGAGAGATTGAAGAAGCACTATCTGATTTTTACATCTATTTTTATATTTTTGTGCTTCTATATACATTGAGATCATTTTTCTTGCTTCATAACTTTGATTGGTCATTGTATTTTATAAATTTGAAAGTTGTATTCCTAGTTTTTAAATCTCAATTTGCTCCCTGTGTTCGACCTCGGATTTATATTTTTCGAGTAATAAACTTTCATTTGTTTTCAAAGCGATTTTGGCTATACTACGACGCAATCATTTTAAACCCGATTTTGCTTTCTACAAACAACCTCCCCGGTGACAAATACCTGTCCACCAAGGCCTCTAATCAGGAAAGGCTCCCCTAATAGTACACTGCCTGATCACAATCTAACGACAAAACTCGTAGAGGCAAACAAATGCGTGGCACTAGAATCAAAAAGCACTTAAATGAGTCTGCTAGAAACTGTAACCATACCTGCCACTACAGAGCCTGAAGCTCTAGCATCTCCATGAGTCAGGGCGTTAACACGCCCCTTAGCCCTCGGTGCAAAAGAAGCAGCCATGCTCTGGGCCGGGGAAGATGTAGCTGGCCGATACCCTCCTCGTGACTACTGCCTTCCTCCTCGGGCCTGGTAACCACAGCTGCCAGATCGGCCTCCAGTGCTCAGTGCTGGGAGTGTCTGCTGCGCTCTGGCCCTAGATGGGTAGTCCCTCCGTATGTGGCCTGGTTGGCCACACTGGTAGCAGAGAGGAATGCGACCTCCTCCCTCTATCTGCTATCCCTGCTAGTAGCTAGGCAGGTGTCTGCTGTAGTCAGTTGGTCCTTGTTTGGGGCCCTAAAAGGTCCCTGGTGGACCCATAGAATGGGACGACTCACCTGCAGGTGCCTAGTGCCTGCTCTCCTGGCGGCCCTGTGAGTGCTCCTCCTGGTAGGGCCTCTTTCGTCCTCCCCCGTCGATGTCTCACATGAATCGGTTGGTCTCCTCATAGGTCATGGCAACCTCGACCATGTAGAAGAAGGTAGGTAGCTTCAAGGGTTTCACATACCCCCGGATAGCACGCCGAAGGCCCTCAGTGAACCTCCACAGGCACTCCTCGGTAGATGTAGTTGTTGGAGCAAAGCGTGACAGCTCCAAAAAATGCGTATGGTACGCACTAACTGTCATCGCCCCCTGGTGGAAAGTGTGGAACTCCCGCCTCCTCTGATCCTGCCAGGTTTGTGGGAAGTACTACTCGCAGAAGAGCGCCACAAACCGGTCTCACATCGGCTCTCCCTCCTCTAGTCCACTAACCGCCCTGCACCACTTGTGGGCTACACTCTCCAGCTGGTACGTGGCGAAGGCCACGCAACACTCTGCAAAAGGATGGAGTGTGTCGAAGATCTTTTCCATCTGCTCCAGCCAATCTTCTGCCTCAGAGGGGCTCTCCTCCCACTTGAAGGAGGGGAGCTTCAGCTTCCTAAACTAACCAAATATCTCGTGGTGGAGCCGTAATGGGAGAACAGGTGCGTCTTTTGGCAAAGAGGGCTCATGCCCCGAAGTGTCTGAAGGAGGTGGGGGTGATGGAGGATCACCCCCTCCCCCTCCAGCTTGTCTAGTGCCGTGGTTGCTCGCCTACCTCACGGAGGACTCCCCCTCCGTATCCCCAGGAAGAGGTGGCTAAGGAGGAGGCTACTGGAGCTCCTCCCGTATGAGATCTCTGATCAGCTGGGCTAGCTTCAGGGCCTGAACACCTGGAAGGATAGGTGGAACTGCCCCGTCCTAGGCCATCGCTCGCCCTCCCCTGTGACCACGCCCACGGCCATGACCACGTTTGCGGCCTTCCTCAAGAGCTCCCTAGCGAGGCATCTCCTACACGGAGATCGAAAGAAAATGACCAAACTGTCAAGGTCACTTGACTACAAAGGGAAATAAGACTTGGAAGCGACAATCAAGATAATATGTTGTGATGGTTATCCTACTTACATGTACAAGCATGGTTATTTCCATACCATTCTATTTATTTCTTGGGATGACCTCATCCTAATACTATCTTGTCATGACCCATTCCCAGCTCCCTACAAAACCTGAGAACAGCCCATCTCGACGAATCCGAACACCCAGTCGTCCAACAAGAAATAACCAAATGCATGCTCATTCCACCACCACACGAGTAATGTAACTAAGTAGAAAATGTATAACTGACAATAAAAGAAAGGAAACAACAAACCACAATAATATTACAGGCCATCAGTGGAAAGTACAAGTACAGAACATAGCTATGACAACCGAAACTGGTAGAAATATAATTGGATATAACTATGAGCTACAGGTACTCACTACCACAAAACTCTCAGTGAGAGAAACAGAAGAAAACTATAGCTAGGCTCGATTGGGCCCAGCGCCCTCAACAGCTGGTGGCTCTGGCTGCTCGAATCCCTGTCTTAAACAAGGTTATAAAATCTATGATCAGCTAACGCTGAGTACAGTGGTGGCTAAATCGTGTAGTACAATTTAAGCAAGCTGCTAAAAACATACATTTCTCCGCTACTTATTATCATCGGTTTCCAATTATCTTGTTACATATTTCTTATCCGAGTACTATAATCAGGTTTCGAAACATGGCTCAATCTTCTTATTCCCTAAGGGAATGATCTTGCTTGCAGTTTTCCCGCGATGCAGGATGCACACGTGGTACTCTCCTGGCCGGGAGAGTCCTCTGTGGTAGTCCTACACTCGGTCTACTACCCCAAGGTCACGGTCGCGATATAGCGGTGACTACGGCACGCGTGAGAAGCACACGAGTAGCTACCCCACACTAGCACACAGTCAGTTGTTTTCTCTAACGGATACGCCAAAACGTACGGCACCTAACAGCATAGGGCCTTGCCCTCTTAGAACAGGGGTCTCGCCCCTCAGAAACAGGGGTTTCGACCCTCACAGTCTATATACCCTCGTCCAACTATCCCGGTTTGCCCAACAGGCCTAACAAGAGTCAATGTGGGGTGGCCAGTCCTAACCCCGGGCCCCATGGGGTGACTAGCTCCTCCTACACTAAGTAGCTCACCTCGATACCACGTACGTGAGGGCTAAACAGGAGTCGCTGTAGAGTGGCCATTCCTAACCTCGGGTCTCAACCCAACGGGTGGTTAGCTCCCCTCTACCCTAAAGGGATAGTTGCTCTCCTCGATAGCACATACACGAGGGCCAACTCACTTCCCTTAACTGTTTGTATGCTTTTGTGGGGTTTTAAAAGATAACATGTTGTAATATAGTCGACAAAACGTTCAAACAAATATAGAGAATTTTATTACTCGAAAAACTAGAGTATCCGAGGTCAAACACAGGGAGCAATCTCAGTACTTTTAAAACCAAAGAATACAACTTTTAAATGAAAACAATTGATTCAAAGAGAGAGAGTTATAAAAAGAATTGCTAAAAGAAAACAGAATTGGACGTCTGATTTCTTTATCAGATGTCTTAAAAGTAAGTCTTCTTTCTCTCTTCTGCCTTCTTCTTCTTCGTCTTCTTTGTTGGCTCTTCTTCTTCTTTTCTTCTGATCCACAGGTCTTTTTCTTCCTTGAACTTCTTTCTCTTCTCTTCTCTTTCCTGCGAAGGCTTCTTCTTCCTGCCTTTGTTTCTCTTCTGTCTTCTTCTTCCTTTTTGTCTGTAGTCCTTCTTTCTTCCTTGTCTTCTCTTCTTTTGCTTCTTCTTCCTTCTTCTCCTTGTGGCTAAGTCTCCTCTCTTCACCGCCCGACCTGCCTGCACACAGGGAAGAAAAACCTAACCCTTCCCCTCTACCCGAACGTCTCTCTCTCTCTCTCTGCAATTCGCTCAAGGATGCTCTCCCAGAGCCACGAGTATTCGGGTTAGATCTCGCACCCGGGACCAGGCGCACCGGCAGGTGGGTGATGCGCGAGGAGTGCTCAGGTTAGGGTCGGGTCGAATCCCGCCAGATCCGCGAGGTTTAACCGCGGACGAGGCGGGCATGGGTCAGGTGAGGGACCTCACCCCTGTGCGTTCGGAGGTGAATAGCAGATAACAAAAATTCAATTTAAGCATACCTGCGCGTTGCGTTTCGCCGATGTGGGACTATCTGGCCTGCCCCAATCTTGCGTGCACCCACAGAGCTTTCTTCGTGCAATTGCCAAAGCTGCGAGTTTCGCACTGCTTGCGCGAATCTGCTGCGCCTGAAGCCTGGAAGACCTGACGCCTGGAGCTGCTGCGAAGCTGCTTCAACCGTTAATGGCGGCAGGATTGAAATTCTGTCAAACACAAGCATGGCCTATTGGCCTAATCAGACCAGCTGGGCACCTTCGCCGTGGCACGGCAAAGGTGGTGAACGGTGCTACAGGTCGTGGGATGGCCTAGGCGTGCGTGCCTAGGTCGACCTATGACCGGAAGTGTGGGGTTGTTCGGGGGGCTGTGGTGGAGTCGTAGAGGGATGATGGATGGGCGGAAAGTGTTCCTTGTGGTGAGGCGGAGCTTATGAGACGGTTGGCGAGCCGTGTGGAGGGGCGGAATGGTGGATGCGGCTCGCCGGAGGTCAGTCGGAGGCGAGGAAGATGGAGGTGGTCAGGCAATGTCGGGGGGCAATTAAATAAAATAACAGGGGGAGAAGAGAGAGGGAAAGATGGAGAAGGTATCTGGAGTGTTCTGGAAGGGAGGGAGGAAGCGGAGTGGACGGCGCGTATCTACCATCGTCGGAGAAGAACCCTGAGGGAGAGAGCGGCGACGAGGACGAGGTCAAGAGAATGTGCGCCTGGTACTGCGCGACGTGGGAGAAAGAGGCGGAGTTGACTTTGCTACTGGTATGGCAGCAGAGCGACGAGGAGGGGAGGAGGTCACCGGAGCTTGCGGGTTTCTTGGACAGAGACGGAAGAGAGGAAAATTTGGGGGAATCACCGCCAAAACAAGTCTGAAGATCTGCGGCCGGGTCTGGGGATCCTTTTATAGGTGTTGGCCGAACTTTCTAGTGCGCGGAGGGCTGCGCAATCACCTCTGCCGGCTCGCCGGAGAAGGAAAGAGGGTGGATACCCAAATCCCTCGTGCGTTCACACGACAGATTGGGTTCACACCAGAGATCGTGATTGGCTTTAGATGGAATGGAATTCCTCAGAGAATCTCCCTTCAATTTCTAGGGGGAAATCTCTGATGAATCAGAGAGTAATCCCTCTCTAAACCTCGTCGGAGGTCGACTCTGCCCTAAAAATGGCGGCAGGACTTGGTTGCAAAGGTGGCAAGGAAATTAGGGGGCTCTCTGCAATGATTTTCAAAAGATAGGGACCAAATTGTGATTTGGGTGTACTAAATTGGAAAGTAGGTCAAGATGACCTCCCCTTAGGTCCAAATTTTGGTAAAAACCTAATTTTGACCTAAGGAATCCAATGGTGAAGTTTTATTTTAGGTTTGACCTCTTTTGACTGGACATTTTGCGTAAAAACCCAAATTAGGTCAATTAATGAGCTCAGACCCTATTCTAGGTCAAACTAGGTTCCAAAGGCCAAATTAAGTGTTCTAAACCCTAGAGGATATTTTTACATGATTTTTAGAGGGTTTACTTGATTTTTATCCTGACCGGAACCTTGTTGATTTAAGCAGGTCTGTTTTAGGGTTAGCAAATGTCATTTAATTCCTAAATTGCACATGAACTCATTTCTGATTGACTCAACCCACTTTTTATCTTATTTAGATCATTTGACCTATGTTTTGGCTCTGAGAAATCCTGTTTATGCACTGCAATGGTAAAATTACAGTTTTAACATTTAATTCATGTTTTCTTCTCAGAGCACTTATTCCTTCATTTAGGCCTTCTTCTAGGTTATGTAGGAGCTTTTATCTTCTTTATTGGGTCAAAATGAGATAGTTATGGCTCATGATGAGGCTCTCATCATTAACCAAATCCAAAAAGCCTCCTGTAGGCGACATGTTCGAAAATCATCAGGTTTTTCGTACTACAGTATTCCTGGTTTCTTTCTAAATTTCCCGTAGGGTTCGTACATGGACTTTCTTATTTCCATACCTGGTTCGTTATATGTAGAACATGAAGCTCAAATTACACTATCTATTATTCAGTAGAAGCATGCATTTTCATTTATGACGTAGTTCATTACAGGTAGTACAGACAGCTCATGGTTTATTTCTTTTCAGGAAGCATCATGGTAACTTGATCATTCATTAATTATACATGCATTTCTTCCAGCCCTAGTGTTCATTTCACAATCTTAGGGTTCGATCGAATATATTCTAAAGTAACATGCATTTGTCTCTTTTCAGTCCTAGGGTTCATCTTGCAACCTAAGCTCAATTAATTCTACGCACGCAATTTAACTATTAATTCCGAGATTAAGGTGAAAACCACTCCACCAGGGTAACAGCGTGGAATGGGGGCTCGTACGGTAGCTTCCAATGTCTCCTTAGGCCTCGTATACTCGATGAACTGGAGACCTATGACATAGATTGATAGGTCAAATGAGCTCAACATGGCAAAGATAATGTATTATTAGGTAGAAAAACTCGAACGGAAACCAACGACATTTCGTTTGCGGAAATCCGACTCCGTTTGTGCCCTGAACGGGTCCAAAAACAACAACCTTGATCAAAATCAGACGTCTGGGAAGAGTCCCAGACGTCTTAAATGAACTCAGGGACTCACCTTGCTCGGGGCACCTTTTCCGGACGTTTGGAACTCTGTACAGACGTCTAAGGGTGTCTTCAAACATTTGGAGATACTTTCAGACGTCTGAAACTGCCTCGATCCTCGCACTAGTGCTTCCCAACCTTTGACATACGCGCGTGCATGGTCAGAACTTTGGCAGGAAAAATAATTAAGAAAATGTGCTATCAGACGTCTGAGATTACCTTTGGACGTCCGACCAGTCGTCTGGAGGTTACTCTAGACGTCTGATTCTGTGGAAAAAAGATTCCGCAGAACTGTTTGCGAGCCTTTTCTCGCCGCAGAAGCTGCAGCATTGCCTCTCTCCCTCTCGAGTCCTCCGCTCTTAGGCCACCGAACTCCTCTGCTCTCCACTCTCCCTCTCCTCTCGCTAGGCTGTTGGTGTGGGGATGAATGGAGGATGAGGGGGTATATATGGGGAGAGGAGGTATGGAGGAGGGGATGGTGGAGAGTGAGGGAGGTGAGGGTGTCATAGGGGGATGGTGTGGTGTGCGGGGTGAGGGGGAGGAGAGGGTATGCGTGGTAGGGAGATGGTGGCGGGAAAAATTGTGGGGATGCCTCTGCAATTTTCCTTTCCCCTAACAAATCCCAAAATAAAATCTAAGGGGTTTAAAACTACACAAAAACTCCTATGAATTCCGAAAACGTCAAACGACCCTAAGAAATGGTCATTTCATCTTTAAATAGGAATGCTAGTGCTGAGTAATCTTTTGAGGAGTCAACGAAAAATGCATTGCTCGTGATAATGTCGACATATTTTGTAATGTATGGGATTAGGGTAATGATTTTAATCGATATATTTTGACTTTTTACCAATGAAAATTATCTTTTACCTATAAAAATTTATTTTTCATTCTTATACATGAAAAAATGACATTTACAAGTAAAAAATTATTTTTTACTAATAAAAAGATAAAATATATCGATATGTTTTTATTAATTAAAAATTATTTTTAATCTATATATTTTAATTTATTTAACTATTAACAAATTAATTTTTGATGACGTATACTTGTTGCAATACTCAAATCCTTATCGGAAGTTGTCGAGGAGGCGGATATGGAAAATTTGAAGAAAAAAACCCTCTTAACTTTTTTCAATGGGAGGGCATGTACGTACGTGCATGATTGCGTCCAATTCCACGCACACATACACACATCGTTCTCGGAAGAAGACGTGTAGGAAATAATTGTTGTCCAATTGTCCTCCATACAAGACCTGCCGTCTGCCTTCTGCGCACAACGTGAAGGAAAAGTTAACCAGAGCACGCGGCAGCAATTTGTGACGTTTAACGTCTCCTCACGAAAGAACAGGTGGTATAACCTGTCTGAAAATTTATTCGAAGGAATCAAATAAGCATTCAAACATAATGATTGACTTTGGGATAATATTTTAATATTATTATACAAAAGTGAGTAGATTGATCCGACGCGGTGAATATATTTAATATAAATATCACGTTAGAATATAAATATTTTAATATATATTAATGTTAATGTATCGCAGTGGATAATCTGATGTGACGAGGTATCAGAAGTATTATTTTCTTTCAATTTTTTGGGTATGTCGTAAAATATTCCTCCCATAATATATCCTATTTAAGTAAAGGGAGCCTGTGTTTGGTTGTGAAATAAAATGTGAGATAAGATTGGAATAGTATGTATTTTAAAAAGTTTATATATATATATATATATATATATATATATATATATATATGTATATATATAATTTAATAAATAATATTTAATAATTAAAATTTATCACATCAAAATTCATTAACTCTCTCTCCTCTCTCATTAAACAAACATATCAATCGTTACAATCCCATCAACCAAACACCTCATATGTTTATTCCACTTTTATTCTATCCTGATATAGTACTATCCCCCTATCGAACGTAGCCTAAGTTTATGTTTGGCAATAGGATAAAAGTTAGTCAAAATACATAAAAACGTATCATATGATGTGTTTTTCAACATGTTGACGTGATACATCGATTTGCATCAAAACAAAGTGATTCTAGGTGATTTTGCATCAATGTAAAATTATCATGAAGTGATTTATACCAATGTAAAATGATTCTTAGTAATTTTACATTGGTATAAAATGATAATGAAGTGATTTTACATTGATATAGAGTAATTTTTAATAATTTTATATCGATGTAAAATAATTGATGATGATTTTATATCCGATATGTCACATTAATGAGTAATAAAATATATCAATTTTTACATTTCTATATCTATCAGTTAAAAATTATCTTCGGATAGAACATTGTAAAGTAATAAGTGAAATGATAAAATAATTGATACGATAGTAGGATGATAATAGATAACTTTTTGATATTATATGTGATATGAATGTAAGTTATTTGCTGTGATACGATGAGTGTATTTTAATAAATATATTATATCAAAGTAAATAAATTTTAATGTACATTAATATCGATGAAGTTTACTTGATATTGGTATTGATTAATATGATAAATTAAATAAAAAATAACCTGTTAAACGAGGCACCGACAAGTGGACACGCGACAACGACATGTCCGACGTCACCTTCGAGCACCCCCAACTCACGCAATTGGCGACGGAAGCACATCGACGGTTCAGTTTCATTGGTCAATAGTTTCATTCTGGCCGATGGTTCTCGTGATGGCCGCAGGGGGGTTGATGGGGATAGGTTGTTGTCTATTGGAATGTAAACGAATTTGTGGTGGTGGAAGGACCTAACCAGGACAAGGGCTTTACATGGAGTAGCACCAAGACCTGGTGTCACAAGAGATCTCAGAGAAGGAGCCAAATCCTGATTAAGCCCAACATATATAGGACTCCATGCAACATCTCCTCTTCTTCTTTCAATCCTCAGCGATCGATCGATGTCGCTGGTAATTGGGGTTTAGGAGGAGTCGAGTCCTCCCATGTTGGTGCCATGCATACATCAAAGGCCGACGATGGATGACATGCATGGGCATGTTCGCATTGTCTATCTATTGAAAAATAGAAGGGCATATGTGAGAATCAAAGCTTGAACTGGCAGCACTTGTCGCAATTAACGTTGAACATTCCATTGATAGATGACAGGGAAGATGATCTTCTCCCAGTAAAAGGACAAGGTATAGCACAACCTTAGCTACATTACCATGACATGGTATCTTGTAAGATTAAATTAGGAGGTAGAGGCTTTACCCATGTCTATGTACGTGATTCCCTCCTATCAAGGATGCATCATGACCATATACGAGTCTTCCAATCAAAAACGCACACTAAATGTTGACTTGCATGGTGAAAAAAGTATGGATGAAATGACTATCTTCTTTGGGAATCTCATCCTTGGTGGGAGAGAAAAATAATCCGTAAACCTATCGCCAGGTTAGTCAGGACTCGAGTTTGGGACCTATCGTTCTCTCTAAAGTAGTATGAACCTGCTAACTAGCTGAGCTATTTGATGAGGAAAGAAATTATCCTCGCAAAATATGCTTAATTGGCTCGTGATCATACTAGTTGAATCCACTTGAACTCACATCGAACCCACATGAACTTGGTCCGCACAGGAATACGAAGAGACACAAGTCACATAATAGTTACGTGGTCAACATAATAACTCATTATTATTCTCCACTATTCATCAATAACTCATTATTTTGGTTGTTTCATCTCTGAATGTGTGCCTCGATCCCATATATATTTTGTAATCTATAAATTGGGTCTCATACCAATATGAAAAAGGAGACCCAATGGGGATGATCCAAAGGCTCTACAGCCTGCTACTCCACATATCATTCCCACATATAGTGGATAACGATGGTTAAATTTCCTCCTCAGATGTACATCAAAAGTGGAATTGGATCAATAATTTCTCATATTCATGTGATTGATTGCTAATTTCTTGTGTTACATCTTATGAGAAATCCCACATTGTCATTAACAGGACTTAAAGATGTTGAGAGAAAAAGATGGAGTAGAAGACCTTAGAGTAATGGAACAAGCAAGAATGATTTTGATGTTTATAAAATATCTGGTATATTGAGGGACGATGTTAAAGTAAATGTTAGAATAGCCAAAAAATGATGCTAATGGTTACAAAATAATTAATGATGAACTTATAATTATAATTATGATTGTATAAGATTACAAGTATAATACATGTAAGAATTATGAAGTTGTAAGAACTTATGATGAAGAAATCAAAAGATACAAACATTTAGACATTGATAATTATAAAGATTATGATGAAGATCAATGAAAATAAAGTTGTACAGGATGAAGAATGAAAAATGAAGTTTACAAGGCATTGATCTCGGCAAGATAAAGAAAATTAAACAAGATTTTGGGAATCAATTGAAGGTTTGTTTCCATAATTTTTGTGAAAATTAATTTGATTTGCATGTTCAGTATTTTAGGTTCAAATCAAGCTACTTAAGCTCAAGCTTGTTGAACCTAAAATCGAACCAAGTTTATTCAACGTTGAAAACCAATTAAAGATCCATCTACCCACATACGAAACCCATGTATGTTCTCATTCAAAAGATTTTCCCATTACTATGACAGCTAGGAAATATAAGTTAGACCAACCAATTCAACAAGTTCATCCAACCTATTTTCACCATTGAAGAATTTAAATGAGAAAAGATTTTGCTCTATGTTTAATGAAATTCAATTGTGATACCCTCCATTTTATAACTGTTGTAGGAAGCTTGTTGAGTCATTTTTGGGGATATTTGCACTAATAAATCAAGGACTTTGCTGGTTTGGAATCACACATAATAAACAATAGTAAAATGCTTTTAACAGAAGACATTGCTTTCTTACAAGATTCTCAAAATTTGTAAATACAATTTTTGAGCAAGGAAAATGATTCACAACTCTAGAGGATTGCACTATTATGCAAAAGCTCAGCAAGAACATCTGCTAAGTAATTCTAACAATTTGTTGATAATATTTGACTACTATGGTTCTACTTGGAGCATTATTCTAAGAAAAACTACAACAACAATAATCTTGTTTCATTAAATGCTAATGATCAAGGCAAATTTGTAATATAGTCAAGTTTGAACTAGGAGATTCAACCCATATCAATCATAAGAGAAAAAATCACACAAAGACACTAGGTTTTTATCGGGTTCCACTCTAAATGAGTGTACACCCTGGGTAAACAATAGTTTCCAATTCACTATTATAGTGCTAGACTTTCAAGATAAGAGTTAGCTATTGCATGCCATAGACAAGTGGGTTGGCCTTCTTATATAAAGTGAATTCTAACCCTTCATTACAAGTCATAGTAGCACGTTTACATTAATTATTCTACATTCATGTGACGGTTACAAGAATCAACAAATACAATTGTGTCATGTTAGCTTCATGATTACGGATTAAGACTTGTACTGGTGATTGTAGGATCATACCAATCATGGCTAACATGGCAGGTGCATCCTTTTGTCATGAACTTCCTTAGGTTGATGATCTCTTCCAACTTAGCTTCCTTCTCAGCTAAGTCCGCCATAAGCTGAGCAGTTGAGAGCTCAGTTAGCATGACTTTAGCAATGCTTCTGTTGTCAGGAGAGTTTCAGGTAGCAACTTGGTTTGGGTAGTCATTGCTAATCATTATCTTTGGCAGCCTTTTGCTAGGAAGTCCGTTGAATCTCGAGTGGTCTCCCACCAAGTAGCCTAAATGACCTGCCTAGGTTATAGCTTTGCGTGGCAAAGCTGATACTTGTAGTAGACTTGCTAGGGCTTAGTGAACCTTGAAGCATTTTAGTTGAATGGAGGGATGTAAGACCCCATATCTTAATAACATTCTTAGTTCAAGTTGAAGAACACACTTAGGAGGAATGAAGCTAACACCAATGATAAGATGGGGGTTAGATGAAGGAATGCAATTCTAATATAGAGGGGAAATCATGAGACAATTGGATGTCTAAACATCAAGCTTATATGTCTGAGGTTAGAAGGGAAAGTTAAGCATGCTCATTTAATAGTTATGGTCACAAGCTCATCCCCTTAAATACTTAGATGACTCTAAGGGAGCTTGAATGCCTAAATGTGATAGATGACCTAGGTGTCCAATGACATCTTTCAACAAA
Source organism: Thalassia testudinum (assembly GCA_037157565.1). Lineage (NCBI taxonomy): Eukaryota > Viridiplantae > Streptophyta > Magnoliopsida > Alismatales > Hydrocharitaceae > Thalassia > Thalassia testudinum. The sequence goes on from JAZHRO010000059.1 coordinate 44,845,875, forward strand.
AATCATGCCCTTGAGCCACCACCTCCATCTAATCAAGGATCGAGATTTTTGGAACTAATACCTGGTTATATAGATGAGAGCCATAATGAATGCAAGAGTATAAAATTCCAAAGGATGGTTGAGAAATAAATGGCATTCTATGGGATTGTCCCTGGTAAGCTGAAGTGGGAACATAGGAGGACGATGGAGATGAGTTACAGTCATGACATACCAGCTTACTGGTAAGGAAAGATGGAGACAAAATTGAGGGAAGAAAGAAGGCTAGCTAATAGCTAGTGGGAGCTAGCATGGAGTTTCTTGAGTTGGCATAGAGATGAGCTGGAGGTGAGTTGCTTGATGACTCTTCAGCTAGCTTAGCTATCTAGTTCTCAACTAGTAGCTAAGCTAGATGGAGTTGAGCTACCAGGAGCTGGGATAGCTGAATGAAGCTTCTTTCTTCTTCTCCTTATCTTTCTGCCTTTCATTATGCCAAGGTTTAGTTGTTCTTCAATGGTTTTCCATTCCCTGGCGCATAAGTGATATATATATATATATATAAGTACAAAATTATATGAAAACCTAATAATGCATGCACTAACTCTAAATGCAAGTGAATAACCTAAATGCAGCCTAATACTACAATGCAAATGCCGAAACCCTAGGAACTAAGTGTATAATTAACCTAAGAATGATGATAAATTAGGGTTTATCAAGGCCTCGATGTGAGAATTAAGAGTAGAAATGAAAGATTAGAGATCCAATCTATTAGTTAGATGATGAAGTGTGATAAGGGATGAAACTAAATGGATAATCTAAAAAGCTAGTTGGTGATGGTGATGCCTACAAAGACACACATACATGTATGTAATTATATGTACGTACAATTTTATAATAATCAATAAGCTACATTAATAGCATGTGATGCTATAAGATAAAATTCGAGGATCTATGATGATTGTTGCATTGGATGTAGGGTTAATCCATGAAAAAGATATGCACTCTTTTCATAAAAGGGTTTGAAGTATTTAGTGAAGGTAGTATTTGGTTAGAATTTGTAAAATGATTTGGGGATACAACCCTACAACTCATGATCTGTCACTTGTAAATGGCAAAAGTAGACATGTTGGAATCGAAGACTATAATTGCTTAGCCAATCCATAATGGGGATGGGCTAGCACCTATTACAATGAAACCAACTAGTGCACCGGTGCTCAGATCTGTGAGTACTTAGATCCTTTTGGTGGTGACTATCTCTTACATAGGCGCTAGACTATAAGGGTGTCATGGTTATGGATTATTGAGGAAGCAGCAAGCTTAGTTGGTCTAGTGTCTCTCTTCCTAATAAATTGTCCAACCTAACACATGTTTACATCTGAGACTAGAAAATGACTTCATGAAATTGGCACTGAGCCATGAACTATCTACATAAGCTTTCTAGTCTGTGTTGTTTAATGGTGTTACGACCCGATCCCAGCTCCCTACAAGACCCGAGATCGGCTCGCCTCTATTAAATCCCAAGACCCAGACGTCCAACGAGAAATAACCAAAAGCAAAAAATATTCTACAACCACACATGCAATGTAACTAAGTAGAAATAAATAAGAGACAGTAATGGAAATAAAAAAGAGAAGTCTCAAAAATATTACATGTCACAAGCGGAAGAGTATTATAACATACATAGCCATCGCAACTACAACAGAGGGAAATAGAAATGAAATATAGAAAAAATAGCTAATACATGCTAAAGGTACTCACTACTACAGAAAGAGCTCTGAAACAGAAAAGTAACAACTATGGTTGGGCTCAGCACCCTCTACAGCCAGTGAGCTGGCTGCTCAACTCCCTGACCTGAATATGGCTATATAATCCGTGGTTAGCTAACACTGAGTAGAGTGGCGGTTAAGCTGTTTACATGCAATTTAATATAAAGAAACAAGCAAATAACTAATCATTCATTTCCATTTATCTCAACTAGGTGTTTCTGATTCGGTTATTCTAATAAGAATTCACAACATTTCTTAATCTTCTTGTTCCCTAAGGGAACGATCTTGATTACAGTTTATTCTGCGATGTAGGAAGTACACTTGGCACTCTCTTGGTCGGGAGAGCTCCCGTGGTAGTCCTACACTCGGTCTACCACCCCGAGGCCACGGTCGCGACGTAGCGGTGACTACGACTCACTCGATAAGCGCACGGGAACTACCCCACACTGGTACACGATCAGTAGTTTTCACTAGCGAGTATGTCCAAATGTACAACACATAACAGAATAGGGCCTCACCCCTCAGAACAGGGGTCTCACCCTCAACAGTCTACGTACCCTCGGCCGACTTTCCTGGTTTGCCCAACGGGCCTAACAAGAGTCGGTGTAGGGTGGCCAGTCCTAACCCTAGGCCCCATGGGGAAGCTGGCTCTCCCCCTACACTAAAGTAACAAGAGTCGGTGTAGGGTGGCCATTCCTAACCCCGGGTCTCAACCCAAAGGTGGTGTTAAGATGCATAGATCTCATTTTTTATAGGAAAACGTCGTAGTATAGTTGTGAAATACGATTAATAAAAATAATTTCTAAAGAGATAACGAGACTTGAGTCTCGGTCGTTCGTCTCTAGGAGGCATTTGTTTTACTTTAGAGTTCGATCTTTTGACACTCTACTTTATTTAAAATTGCATGTCGGTTTCCAATCTCACTATTAAGATTTCATCACTTCTATTATGAACTCTGATTACGTGCGCATGTGTTAAGTAAATCACAAAGGTGAACGTGTGAGTTTCTGTGCGTACGATTCTAGTGAGGTGGTGGCTGTTTACAGAAAATGCGTCAATTGTTAGATTCTCTATATTTTCAGGAAACGACATGCTTGTTGCAGAATAGATAAACAATTGAAAAACAGGCAACTTGAATCACGCAAATATGATAGCAATCAATAAGCTCATGGTGAATTCACAACATGGAGATATATATATATATAAAGGCATTTTTCATTCATTCAATGAGAGAGTTGTTTGCAACAAAAATTGTAGAGGAAAGCTTGTACAGAAATGCTTAGAAAGTAAATCTAGCTACCAGAAAACGATTGCATACAGGAATCTATGGGGGGATTTTGCATGCATCATTGGGGGAGAATAAAGACTATGCTACTAAGCAGTAATAAAAAGTGGTAAAACTATGAAGAGCATAAACTACTAATCTAAATCTAGCAGAATAAAAGGGCATTCAAGGGTGGTCCCCGATGGCCTTGGAGTGGTCGGGAGGAGAACGAGGGGCAGCCAATGGAGCTTAGGCCGGCCCTTGGAGAGAGAGAGGAGTGATCCAGCATCCCGGCATGGTATCCTTCATGGTGGTGATGAACTCGTGGAGGTGAAGTGGCTAGCCTAAGTGGAGGTGGGCGTGAATGGAACCAGTGAAGTGAGTGGGTGCCAAGAATGTGAATGGGTGCAAATGGCCACCCATTGGGTCTTTTTATAGACCCAAGGGCTTCTCTCTAGAGAGGTGTGGAACTCTCTAGAGAGAGTCCAAGAGTGGTCGGCCATATGGTTATGAGATCCAAAAAATGTGGATCTCATTTTGAATGCCTCTTGGTTGCTAAATTTGGCAACCAAGAGGTGGCGCCACTTCAAGAGATTTCTAGAGAACTCTAGAGAAGTGTGTGTACATGAATGGGTGTGTGCGTGTGTGTGGTCATGCTCTATGTGGCTAGGTGGTTTAGGTTAGGTCTTAAGGGGTTTAAGTAGGTGTATGTCTTGAATTAGGGTTACAAACTTTAATTGCTAAGGGGAAAATGCAATTAAACTTAACCTAAGTTTAATTGGATGAGTGTGAACCTAATTGAGAGTGAAATAACTCAATTAGGTTGGGTTTACGTCAATTAGACTCTTACTAAGTACAATTGAAATTGTGTGGGTTGAGATCTAAGCTCAATTGGAATCAATGAGTCCAATTGACTTTGGTGAAGGTAATTGACTTTGATCTAAGTCAATTGGGTTTGGTGAAGACCTAATTAGGTCCTTAGGTAGGTCTAGAGGTGATGTACTAGGGTTAGGACATCTTAATTTAGGTTCCTATGGGGTTGGGATTAGGTCGAGGGAGCTAGAGATCCAAGATCGAGGCTTAAATCTCAAAACAGGGACTGGAGACCAGTACCAGACATCAAAAAATGTGATCAGACGACTTATACTAAAAAATCAGAAGTCCAGACTTCAGTTCTGGACGTCCAATCTGAGTCAGGGGGAAATCAAGGTTATGTTTTGGGTATTCTACAGAAATTGAATTTTTGACAAAGTGTCTGGATGTCCAATAACATTGCAGAAGTGGGTTTGAGGTGTGCGGGAGATGGCTAAGGGTCCTGGACATCCTATAACTTATCTGGACGTCCAGATAAGAGTTGGAACTAGGGTTTTAGGGCTTCCTAGGGTGTTGTGACCTAATCTCAGGGTGGCTAAGGCTTGGGGAAGTCTCTAGGCTATCCTAGGGCTAGGATGGACCTAAGCTCTTCACATTTTACTGTTTTATTCCTACTTAATAGAATAGAAAACCTTTAACTCCCTTACATTATTATTCCTACATCTAATCTAAGCCTTCTGCTCCAGCTCTGCTGCAACTCCCATTATTCTTGATCTAGTTTCAGATCCTGCTCTAGATCTAGCTCCTGATCAGCTTATTGCTTGCAATTGACATAATGCACTTAATCAGCACATTATAACATTATTTCATGCATAGCTAAAGGAAAGAAGTAAAGATGCAGACAATGCTTATGCATGCATGAATTACCCTATCTTATGCTAAGTTCTAGCCTAATCTTGGTCAATTAAGACCTATGATTGCTGTGCAATCAGGCAGCTAGCTCCCCCCTACACTAAAGTAATAGGAGCTCTCCTCGGCACCGCATACACGAGGGCTAGCTCACTTTCCATGCAAAAGGGATAGTTGCTCTCCTTGATACCATGTACTCGAGGGCCAGATTACTTCCCTCCTACATACGATATTCGTTCCATATACGTGAGTTCCTCTTCTAATTCCCCGTAGGGTTCATGCATTATATTCATTTCATTTCGGTTCACGACATGCATATCTTGTTGATCACATCTCGATTCTTAACCATATAACAGTAAGCTCATGATTTAATAACTGAAAGCAGCATCACATCATTTAACTATTCATTTGCTAGCATAAAGGGTTCTAACATGCATTTCAGAATAGACCGTGTGGCTTAAGCAATGTTCATTCACTCAATTCTACCTTAGGGTTCATTTCATATCCTAGGGTTCAATCAATTCATTCTAAGAAAGCATGCACTTTGATTAATTAAGTCATAATATTAAGAAAAGCCACTCTACCAGGATACACGGGTGGAATGGGGGCTCGAATAGCAGATCCCATCGTCTCCGCGGGCCGCGTATACTCTACTGGATGGTGACTTATACAATTGACTAAATCACATTAAACGAGTTCAAAATAGTATACGAGTGACACAAACACATAGAGAACTTCGAACTAAAACTAACGATACTTCGTTTATGCAAAATCAACTTTGTTTGAGCTCTAAACGTGCCAAAAACGTGCACTCTAACTAAAATCAAATGTCTGGGACTAGACCTAGACGTCTTAAATGACCACAGATGCTCACCTTACTTTCCCGCACTGATTTTAGACATCTGGAACCCCTCACGGCTGTCCTGGGGTCGTTCTAGACGTCTGTTAGTGCATCCAAATGTTTGAGATAGTTGTCAGGCGTCTGCAGAGATGTTCAGACGTCCTAAAGTACCTTGAAGGGCATGCCATACCCCTTTCCAACATCTTGTACCTGCACATGCACGTGCAAGTTCAAAAGCATGACACATACACTTAACATACGTGCATGCAAGTGCGTACAGAGTACATACCTTAGCACTCTACGTGTTGTTAGAAGTCCAACTCCAGTTCTGGACATCCTGAGGTTCCTCCAGACGTCTAGATAGCGTCCTAGACGTTTGATACTGTGGAAAAATGGTTTCGCAGTACTCCTTGTGAAGATTCTCCCCATGGTTCGGCTACTGTAACCGCAACAATGACGCCTCCTCGCATAGCTCCTCCCTCTCGAGCTCCTCCCCCTGCTGATAACTCTACATTCATTGATGATAATTCCATCAACTGGGGTTAGTTTTGAGGACATATGCGCACTAATAACATGTCATGATGGGCATAGGAGCACTACATGCATTGCGATTTAAGATTGCTTATAAATCAATGTTTAATGGCCATATGTACAAGGGTATGTTGGAACAGGCCCTCATGTGAGCAATCGGACCACACGGATGGATTCAGATCGATGAATGGAGTCCAATGGCCTTGAAATCACTTAAATCCGACATTAGGAGCTCCCTCGACCAGCCCAAGAAGTACTGGTCGTTGATCTAATGATCAACGACCCATAACGCACCACGTGGCGCCTGCCTGCCCTCATCCGCCACCCTCGCTCTTCATCGTGCGATCTCAGCCGTACATCTCTCATCGGACGGCTGAGGATCCGTGAGCTTAGCACCTCACCCCCAATGCATCCAAAGAGCTTCAAGATCTGACCGTTGGATCTCCATCCAACGGTCCATATCGTGCATGCCTAACTTTGCCGCTGCACCAACTCGAGGAGGCAGCGCAGCGGTCAAACGATCACACTCGCAAGCAGCGGCAAGCGTTCGACTTTTGCTGTGCCTCAAATCACATCCAAGCAGGCACCGTGGGTAATTCATACCATCAGATCAACGCCGAGCGGTGCGGATGGAAGCTACGCAACGTGCCGTCAAGCGCCCGATGGGCACGCACGCGATCACGCGTGAGGCGCGCGCTCCCCGCACGTAAGCGCGATCTGACCAGTACTCAGGGCTCAATCTCAGTCGTTCGTTTTTTAATCGAACGATCCACATGGCGCGCACACGGATTGCGCGTGCGCTTGAATCGGCGGGCAAGGGGCTTCACCGACGTTTCTGGAATGGGTTTAGCGACGTCTGAGATGTTGCTAAAGCCCTTAGTTTGGAAACCCCTCTTCTCTATATAAACCCTCCCAACCACCCCATTCAAAGGCATTCAATACACGCGCACCTTCCATGCTACTCCAGCCTTCTCCTAGCTCCACCAAATACTCCATACCCGACCCGGAGTTGTCAACCCGCCGACGGAGCCTCCCTCCACTGCCGTGGCTGCCTTGCCTCTCCTCGCACTCTCCTTTTATTTTAGTTTATGTTGCAGTTGTTTAAGCTTTCATCCATTGTTATAGTTGTAAACAAACGTTAATTACATGCTATATGTTGATGATGTTTTATATATCATAGCTCACATCTTCTAGAATGATCATCATGTTTTAAACACGATCTCTAACTCTACTCTCTCTTTCTCTCACGTTTTCTCGCATGCAAGCAAACCCACCATTCCTGTGACAACTAAAGTGACAAAATAATCAGATTTTACGCCTCTTTGTGTTCGACACTTGAACTGACCAACTCCACATCTTAAATTAAAATCGACGTCGCAAACGCATACTACAATGGCATAATTAAACAAACGCGTTCCGCGTGCGTCACCCGCACCGCCCCTCTCCTGGGTTCCTCCAAGCTCCTCCAGTCGCGCCTCCTCTCCGACGCTCTCCCTCGCCCACGCTCTTCCTCTCTCCTATGTCTCGAGCTCCCCTCCTTCCCCACTCATGGCTGCAAGGGGAATGGGAAGGAGGTGGTCGCCGGCAGGTGGGTGGTGGAGTGAAGGTGGAGGTGGTGGTGTGGAGATGGAGAGGGTGGAGGGGTGTGGGGTTTTAAAGAGAGGAGGGTGCGTGCATGGGTGTGTTGTGTGGAAGAGAAAGAGGGAAAAATTGTGAGATTTTCCCCATAAGGTTTCCTCTTTCCCGTAAAGCCCACAAACTTAAACCCAATAGGTTTAAAATTATAGTTACACCCCTACCCTTTCGGGAAAACCTATAATGACCCTTGGGAAGGGTCATTTCGGATGGTGATAATCACTTGGGTTGGATATCGTATAAGGTGGCCTGTAGGGTTCACCTAGAGGGAAATATTAGTGTGCTGTAGCCACACTTGGAAATGTTACTTGGGAAAGTCACCATCTAGTAGTTTGAAATACTGATCTTGACATAGAAATGTGTCCTTAAAAAGTAATGAGATGACTTTAGTTGGGTCTCTGGAATATTTAAGAGTAAATGGTTAACAAAGGAAAGTTTGGGGTGAGACACCTTCTAGGGAGATCAAGAATGATGTCCATATGATGGTTCTTAAGAAGCCATTCAATTGAGGTAACAAGTGTATCAAATGGGAATTTAGGAAGTTCAATTCAATGGTTGAATGGTTGACGCATACGAATTGGAGATAAAAGGTGTAATACAAGAGCAATATTAAACTTAGTTTAGAAACCATATGGATAGAGAAGCATGCTAAATAGTATAACTTTCTAGATTCTATTATTACACATTGGCCCTCATGTGTCAACCACTAGGACAGTTAGGTTGTGTCCAAAGAGGAGATATTACCAATTCGTCAAGCTACATCACAAGGTACAATATAGTAATATTTGTGTTAGATAGTTCTCACAACCTAGATAAGGAGGGACCTTGTCTAGGTAATTGGGGGAGAAATGATCATGATCAGCTATAGGGGTCATGACATAAAACCTTTGGCCTCTTGGTCCTTGTGTCCCATGTCACACACAAGACTTCAATGTCAGATTCAACTCCTCCCTCATCGGTTGCCCTACTCTCCCAGTCCAAGTTATTCCTACAAGTAGAATATCTCTTTGTAGGGCATGAGTTTGTTAAGGTTTTTTTCTTAGCAACACCCACCTTGCCCCTAAAAGCTCCCTTGAAGTAATTTAAGCAGGTGGCTCCCTAAGAGGGTGAACTGGGTCGTAAATAGTTCGCTACCTCTCAATTTTGTAACAGTCTAATTAGCCAAATTTGCTATTTAGTCCAATTTATATTTTAAATAGTATAGGGTTCCACTTAGGATATTAACAAAACAATATGCATGTGTTTTAGCAATTCGTCCACTTAGATTAGGTGGGTGATTGGCTAGGCATAGCCTTTCCCATTCCACTTGAAAGCATCCATGCTTTTCGATGTTGACGAGTCTTGTAGGTTTGAACCTCTAACTTGGTTCAACTCATAATTTGTGGCAAAAATGGGAACCTCGACCTAGCTTTTGTTGAGATTCAAAGGGAATGGGGGAATATAAACAATGGATGCAGGAATTGATTATCAAGTTCACACTAAAATGAGCACTACATTTCATGAAAGATGGGTATCTCTCGGTTTCACTAGTCTTACAGGTTTACAAGGGAACTACTAACTCCAAATGATTAATACGAAATGAATGCTTGAAATTGGATGCTATTCAATCCCCCTCCCTTGGGGCTGAGTTAGTCTTATATAACTAGCCACTGGCCACCCACAGTGAGGGTATTAGTTTATGATTACTCTCAAGTCATCATACCGGTTGGCCCTTTGCGATGGTAATGTTGTCAAGACCTTCATTACAGGTGCCATTATGGCCATGTCTTACCAGGGATTACCACTATGTGCGGGTAATTTTCTGGCAGGCCGAGAGGGAACCCCTAATTATGGTGAGGTCTTGTTGTCTACTTTGCTAGGTGTACCATCGATTGGTTGAACCTCCCAAAGTCCATACCCTAGGATGCTCAGCCCCCCATTTTGCCGAACCCAATGTTCTTCCCCAAGTGATGTCTGAATCGACCTTTCCGGCCTAATGGTTAGGCCTTGTGTACTTACCCAATGTTCGTTTAGTTGAAAGGAGTGGGTCAAAGCCCAACCCTTATCAAACATCATTGCACCATAAATTATATCAACCAAGGCATGGCTTTAACAAATCGTGCCATGAAAAGGTAAAAGCGGGTATGTCTAATGTCGGCATTAATTGCTAACATAATGCTTTTGGGCGAGAAAAACCACACCTTTTCACCTATTCCCCCCCTCGCCCCAAGCTATAAATAGGGGTAATGGAAGTAAATGCTTTTTACCAAGCGCTGAAGACGTTGAGTGCCTTCTGAGCTCATGTGTACTATTTATGCTTGTGTTAATCGTTGGATATTCCTGCTGGAGGTCCTCTTCAAGCATTCAACTGGAAGTCACTTTGATACATCAACCAAAAAATGTCGAGCGGTGCAAAGAATGGCAAGGGTTGCTCTACCTCTGGGTATCTCACAAGGAAACACTTACATTATTGTAAGTGGTACAAAAAGGGAGATGAATTGTGTAATAAAATATTTAAATAAGAATAATCATGCAAAGATATTCAAAATTTTATAGAGAAAAATTTTGTAAAAAAAATCTCTACTTAAATCTTTCAATTTAAGATTTTACCTCTAAAATTAATAAGAATCACTAAAATAAACTTGACAAAACCCTTCCCGTAGACAACCTCCAAAGAAAGTTTTGTCCATTTCTAAGAGAATGCGGAAAAACAGTAGCTCAAGTACCTAACAATCTAATTAAAAAATATATATAAAGAAAATATCCTAAGAGCTTCGAAGAAAATAAAATAAAATGTAAGACAAGACTATTCAATTTTCAAACCTATATAGAGCAAAGATTTGAGGGAATGTGTGCCCTTAGTTGTTGCAAAGAGTTATGAGAGCATAAGAGTATAAGAAGCTTAGCACTAGAAAACTTTATTGCTTGGTGTGTAGGCTCAGGAGATTTTAGGTAAGTATTTATAGAGTGTAAAAAGTCAGTTTGAACTCTAAGGAGTCATTAGTATTCAAATTAGAATGTAATTATTTGAGATAAAGCAACTACAATTCATTAATACAAAATTTGACTAAATCAGATTTTTGAAATTTAAGATGAGACATTTGAAATAGAAGAATTAGACATCTAAAAGAGAAATAGAAGATGTTCTAGAATGAAGATAGACATTTGAAAATGATGATATAATGTTTAAAAATTTTAAGTCACAAAAGTTTAACATTTGGATTAGACAAAAACATTTGGACAAAAAAATCAGATGTCTTAAATTGAATATTTAGATGTTTGGGTCAAAACATAGACATCTAATTTGGCAAAAAACCAAACGATGAGCTTCTGAAGTTAAGATTATGTTAAAAAATGAAACTAGGGTCATCTGATCATATCATATAGACATCCTACATAGAAAACTTAGGTGTCTAAAAAAAATTATAGACATTTGGAAGAAAAATCAAAAGTCTGCAAATTTGATGTATTTAATCAAATATGAGTACCTGCTGATTAATCAATTTGTTGAACATTGCATTTAAAAATCATGGACATTGGTGAACTTTTATAGCACATTCAGATATTTGAAGGAAAGCTGTTACGACCCGAATTCGACCCCTCTGGAAATTCGGGAACGGCTCGCTTCAACAAACCCTAAGACCTGGTCATCCAACGAGAGACTATCCCAAACGTATGAAATAAACCACAAACCACGCCTACTAGCTAAGCAATTTAAATAAAGCCAACAACGAAAATTTAATTTAAATTCCAGAAGGATAACATGCCATAGGCAAAAAATATAGTCACTAGCCATCACAACTAAGGTAAAAATGCATAACGATAACAGTTCTCAACATAAGAAAGAAGTGCTCACTAACAATAGAAAGTAGCAGAAATAGAAAATAACAAGTAGAACTATGGCTAAGCTCGACTGGGCCCAGCACTCTCTGCAACTGGAGGTGCTGGCTGCTCGACTCCTTGACCTGAATATGGTTATACAATTTATAGTCAGCTAACGCTGAGTAAAGTGGTGGTAACCCATTTACATCCAATTTAACAAAAAGAAACAAGTAATAACTAATTATTCGTTTCCATTTATCTCAACTAGGTGTTTCTGTTTCCGTTATTCTAATAAGGATCCACTACATTTCTTAATCCTCTTGTTCCCTAAGGGAACGATTTTGATTGCAGTTTATTCCATGATGTAGGATGTAAACGTGGTACTCTCCTGGCCGAAAGATTCCCCGGGGTAGTCCTACACCCGGTCTACCACCCCGAGGTCACAGTTACAATGTAGCGGTGACTATGGCACGTGCGATAAGCGCATAAGTAGCTAACCCGCATTGGCACGCGGTCAGTCGTTTCTGCTAGTGGGTATGCCCAAACGTACAACACAAAATAGAACAGGGCCTTACCCTCTCAGAATAGGGGTCTCGCCCCTCAACAGTCTGCGTACCCTCGCCCGACTATCCTGGTTTGCCTAGCGAGCCTAACAAGAGTCGGTGTAGGGTGGTCAGTCTTAACCTCGGACCCCATAGGGTTGTTGGCTCACCCCCATACAGTAAAGTAATCAGAGTCGGTGTAGGGGGCCATTCATAACCCTGGGTCTCAACCTAAGGAAGGCTAGCTCCCCCCTACACTAAAGTAACCAGAGTCAGTGTAGGGGGTCATTCCTAACCCCGGATCTCAACCCAAGGAAGGCTAGCTCCCCCTACACTAAAGTAACCAGAGTCGGTGTAGGGGGCCATTCCTAACCTCGGGTCTCAACCCAAGGGCGGCTAGCTCCCCCTACACTAAAGTGACGGTAGCTCTCCTCGGTACCACGTACACGAGGGCCAGCTCACTTTCCATGCAAAAGGGACAGTTGCTCTCCTCGATATCGTGTTCTCAAGGGCCAGCTCACTTCCCTCCTACATATGATATTCGTTCCATACACACGAGTTCCTTTCTAGTTCCCTGTAGGGTTCGTACAAAGACTTTCTCATTTTCACATTCGATTCATTAAATGCATAACAGGAAGCTCAAGATTTCATAATTGATTATTCAGTACACCGTGGATATTTTCATTCATGTCATGGTTCATTAAATGTGGAACAGGCAGCTCATGGTTTACTACTTTCAGTAAGCATCACAGCAATTTAATTATTCAATACATGCGCATTCATCTATTTCATCCTTAATGTTCATCTCACAACCTAGGGTTCAACGGAATATTTCTAAAGCATGCAATTTAATCATTAATTCTTGGATTAGAGAAAGAACCACTCTACCGGGATACACGGGTGGAATGGAGGCTCGAATCGTAGATCACGTATCTCTGCGAGCCCTGTATACTATATTGGCTGGATGCCAATACAATTGACCAAACACATCAAACGAGTTCAAAACAGTATACAAGTGACACTAACACGTAGAGAAACTCAAACGGAAACCAACGATACTTCGTTTGAGCAAAATCAACTCTATTTGGACCCTAAACGGGCCAAAAACATGCACACTGATTAAAATCAGACGTCTAGGACTAGACCCAGATGTCTTAAACGACCTCAGAATCTCACCTTGCTTTCCTGTGGCTTCCTCAGATGTTCGAACCCCTCCTCAACCATCTGAAGGAGATCCCAGACGTCCGACACTCCTTTCGATCGTCTGGGAGTGCAGTCAGACGTCTGGCACTATCTCCAAATGTCTAAAGGCACCTCGCAGGCTGCACCACGTGTCTCCAATGACTGTACCTACGCATGCGCCTGGGTTTAAAAACACGACACGTAAAAAAGTTAGTACGTGCATGCAGGCGCGTACAAAGGACATCCCTCAGCACTCTGCGTGCTGTCAGGCATATGGCGCCAACTCCGGACATCCTGAGGCTCCTCCAGACATCTGGATAGCGTCCCAGATGTCTGATACTGTGGAAAAATAATTTCGCAGTATGCCTTGCGAGCGTCTCTCCCCGCGTGACCCGCCACCTGCAGGGTCACAGTGGCTCCTCCAACAGTTGCAAAAGGTCGCACCTACTTTCTGAGCTCCTCCCCTTGCACCTTTGGCTCCTCCCCTCACCCTCTCTCCCTCTCTCTCTCGAGCTCCTCTGAGCTCCTCTCTCTCCCTCTCCCTCACTCACGCTTCTCCCTCTCTCCTTCTCCTCCATCTCGAGCTCCCCTCTTTCCCCACTTGTGGCTGTAAGGGGGTGGGAAGGGAGGTGATCATCGGTAGGTGGTGGAGGAATGAAGGTGGAGGTGGTGGTGGTGTGGAGAGGTGAAGGTGGTGGAGATGGAGAGGGTGGTGGGGGTGTTAAATAGGGAGAGGTGAGGGTTTGTGAGGGTGTGTGTGCGTGGGTGTGTCGTGTGGGTGTGTTGTGTGAGAAGAGAGAGTGTGTGAAAATTGCGAAATCTCCCCTGCAGAACCTTTCTCTTTCCCACAAGGCCCACACACCTAAACCCAGGGAGTTTAAAATTAAGCTCTCACCCCTATCTTTTCGGAAAACTTCGAACGGCCCTTGGGAAGGGTCATTTCAACATAACAAACTTAAAGGATGTTTCATCCCTGAAACTTGGGCTAACTAGGGTGCAGAAATAAACGTAAAATGCATAACAAACTTAAAGAGGATCAAAGTAAGTCAGAAGTGATGTACCCTCAAAAAACTTTAGGTATTATTCTCACATCACCGCCTTGAGCTCCCAAGTCGCTTCCTCGTACCACTGACTTCTCCATAGGACCTTCACTAGTGGCACCTCTTTCCGTCTCAGACTTTAGATGGCTCTGTCCAATATCTGAACTGGCCTCTCAGGGTAGGTCAAGTCATCTCCCACCTCGATGCTCTTGTGGCTTAGAATGTGGCTAGGATCGGCGATGTACTTCCTGAGGATGGACACATGGAACACGTCGTATACTCCAAAAAGCTGGGGAGGAAGGGCAAGCCGGCAAGCAACGGGTCCTACCCGCTCCAAGACCTCAAAGGGTCCCACAAACCTCGATGTAAGCTTCCCTTTCACCCCAAAATGCTACAAGCCCTTCATGGGTGAAACACGGAGGAAAACGAGATCCCCAACCTTGAACTGCTCCTCTCTATGCTTCTTATCAGCATAGCTCTTCTACCTGCTCCTGACAGTACAGAGTCGTCTGTGAATCTGCTCTATCACCTCCTAACTCTGACGGATAAGCCTGGGACCAACTTCCCACTTGGTCCCCACCTTGACCAAACTCAAGGGTGAAGTACACTTCCTCCCGTATAGAGCCTCGTAAGGTGTCATGCCAATGCTCGAATGGTAGCTGTTATTGTATGCAAACTCTACCTGGAGCAAATGCTCCTCCCAAGAGCCTCTCCAGTCTAGTACACAAGCACGTAGGAGGTGTTTGTATGGTGTGCTCCAACTACCCATCGGTCTAGGGGTATTAGGTGATACTGAACCTCAAAGGAGTCCCCAAGGCCTGCTGAAACTCTACCCAAAAGTGAGAAGTGAAGCAAGTATCCCTGTCAGATACGATCTCATGAGGGACTCTATAAAGGTGCACCACATCTCTGATGTATTGCTCTGCTAGCTATGCTGGCCCAAAATGACTCGGAACAGCAAGAACTGTGTCATCTTCGTCAACCTATCTACTATCACCCAAACTGCGTCGTGTCCTCGCTGTGTAACCGGTAGCCCTACTACCTGGTCTATGGAGATACTCTCCCACTTCCACTCTAGCACAGGAAGTGGCTGTAGCGGCCCTGCAGGCCTCTGGTTCTCGGCCTTCACCTGCTGGCATACCAAGCACTGCTGGATGAACTCACCAACATCCCACTTCATTCCCCTCCACTAGAAATCATGTCACAGATCGTGGTACATCTTTGTGTTCCCTGGATCTATGGTGAACTTGGACCCATGTGACTTAGTTAGGAGCTCTCTTAACAGCTCCTCGTCTTTAGGAATGCATAGATGCCTGCTCATACGTAGTATCTCGTCAGAGAAAGTAAAATCTCCTGGGTACCCTGTAAACACCCTGTCCCGCAGTGTCTGCAAATATAGATCGGCTATCTATCCTATAATGATACAGTCTATCAGCTCTGGTCGTGCCTGCCGCATTACTATCACTGCCCCGTAGTACCCTCGTGATACTTAGGGTCGCCAAACTCCTCCATGAGTCTCCAACTCTGTGCTTGTAAGATGGCCAAGTGGGCAGGTGCCTTTTAGCTCAAGGCATCGGCCACCACATTGGCCTTCCCTAGGTGGTAGGCGATGCTACAATCATAGTCCTTCAAGAGCTCTAACCAACGTCTCTATCTCATGTTGAGCTCCTTTTGATCGAACAGGTACCTAAGGCTCTTATGATTTGTAAAGATCTCGAACGTCTCATCGTACAAGTAGTGCCTCCATATCTTCAGCGCAAAGACAACTGCTGCAAGCTCCAAGTCATGGGTGGGGTAGTTATGCTCATGGGGCTTTAGTTTCCATGAAGCGTAAGCGACAACGTGGCTCCGCTGCATGAGCACACCACCCAACCCCAGCAACGAGGCGTAATTATAAACCACTAACCCGCCACTGCTGTCTGGGATGATGAGTACAGGAGCTGAAGTCAGTCTCTCCTTCAACTCCTGAAAACACAAGTAACACTCGTCTCTCCAGGTGAATGGCACGTCCTTCCGGGTCAGCTGGGTCATAGGACGTGCGATTTGAGAGAATCCCCTGATAAATCGCTAGTAGTAGCCTACTAGTCCCAGAAAGCTACGTATCTCTGTCACTGTGCATGGCCTCTCCCACCTACGTACGGCCTCGACCTTGGCTGGATCCACATCCAATCAATCTCTTGAAATCACGTGGCCCAAGAAGGTCACCTGTCTCAACCAAAACTCGAACTTGTTGTACTTAGCATACAGCATGCATCATCTCAATGTATCCAGGATCATACGCAGATGTTGTCCGTGCTGTGCCTGATCCTGAGAGTAGACTAGTACGTCATCGATGAACACCACCACAAACTGATTTAGGTATGGTCTGAAAACACGATTCATCAGATCCATGAAAGCAGCGGAGGCGTTGGTCAGCCCAAACGACATGACCAAGAACTCGTAGTGTCCGTACCGAGTACGAAAGGCTGTCATATAGAAGTCGGTCTCCCTAATCCACAACTGATGGTAACCTAACCTCAAGTCTATCTTGGAGAACATCATGGAGTCTCTCAACTGGTCAAAGAGGTCATCAATACGAGGCAGCGAATACTTGCTCTTGACGGTTACCTGATTCAACTGCCTGTAGTCGACACAAAGCCGAAGGGTACTGTCCTTTTTCTTCACGAATAACAAAGGGGCTCCCCATGGGGACGCATTGGGCCTCACAAAGCCCTTCTCCAACATATCCTGTAACTGAGACTTGAGCTCTCGCAGCTCAAGCGAGGCCATCCTGTATGGTGCAGTAGAGATAAGGTCGGTCCTTGGTACTAGTGAGATCTCAAACTCGATCTCATGCTCAGGTAGTAGCCCTGGCAGCTCCTTTGGGAAGACATTGGGGTACTCATAGACCACCGGGATACTCTGTAAGTCGGCCACGGGGCTAGGCTCTGCTACAACACAAGCTAAGAAGCCCTCACACCCCTAGCTCAGGAGCTTCGCTGCCCGAAGCGCGGAGATTCACCTGGAACCTCCATCTACCGACTAGCCATGAAACTCAAAAAGAAGAAACTTCGGTATAGAGAAGACGATCCTCCTCCCAAAACAGTCCACCATGGCGTGATAGGCAGACAACCAGTCCATTCCTAGGATCACGCCAAAGTCCTCCATTAGGATCACGATTAGGTCAGCGGGAAGATTGTGTCCCCCTATAGCGACCTCGCAGTCTGTGAAGACCTCTAAGATAAACAACTGTCCAACTAGGCCACTAATCAGGAACGAAACCCTTAACAATACATTGCTCAGGCCCAAATTGACGGCAAAACTCGTGGTGACAAAAGAATGTGTGGCACAAGAATAAAAAGGTATGTAAACAAGCCTACTGGAAACTGGAACCATACCTGACACCATGGAGCCTGAAAATCTGGCGTCTTTTTGAGTCAGGGCGTTGACATGCCCCTTAGCCCTGGATATAGAAGAAGCGGCCACACTCTAGGTCGGGCAAGCAGCAGTTAGTCGGTACCATCGTGACTGTTGTCCTCCTCCTTGCGCCTGGTAACGACGGCCTCCAGATCAGCCTCCAGTGCTCGGTGTTGGGAGCATCTGCTATGCTCTGGCCCTAAGTGGCCAGTTCTTCCTTATGTGGCCCGGCTGGCCACATTGGTAACAGAAAGGGGTACGACCTCCTCCCTCAATCGATCCCTGCTAGTGACTGGGCGGGGGTCTAGTACTGTTAGCTGGCCCCTGTCTGGGGCCCCTAAAGGCCACTGGTGGTCCCACAGAGTGAAACAACTCCCCTGCAGGCGCCGTGTGCCTCCTCTCCCGACGACCCTGTAAGTACTCCAACTGGTAAGGCCTCTTCCGTCCTCCGTCAGTGTCTCACACGACTGGGTTGGTCTCCTCGTAGGTCATTGATGGGAACACCATCATGAGCCATAACTAGCTCTATTTGATTGGATTAAATGAATAAAAGCTCCTACATATCCATCAAAATGTCTTTAGGGCACAAAACACTGATTTGAGAAGAAAATAAGAAAACAGGATTATTTTTGCAAATTTACAATTCTATCACAAAAATAGAATAACTGTGGGTTTTCTCAAGGGTTAAATAAATGTCAAAATGTGCTTTAGAGTCTAACATGAGGGTTCATGTAGAACAAAAAGGGTTTTCACGCATTTCAGGAATTAAATGACATTTGAAACCCTAAAGTAGAGACGCTTAATTCACTAAGGTTCTAGTCAGGATAAAATTCACCTAAGCCCTCTAAAATTTATAGAAAAATATTCTCTAGGATTTGGTATGCTTGATTTGACCATCAGAACTTAATTTGACCTAAAATAGAGTCTCAGACAGAAAGTTGTTGTAATTTGGGTAACTGTGTAAATTACCTAGTCAAACTTGGTCACAACCAAAATCCAACTTCACCACTGGATTCCTTGGGCATAAATTAGGTTTTTACCAAAATTTTGACCCAATCTGAGATCATCTTGACCAAGTTTGCATTTTGGTCATGTTTAATTCTTTCTTTCACAATCGTACCACTAACTTTCGAAAAAGTTTGCATTTAGGTCTGTAACTTCTGTCATCTTATTTGCAAATCGGTCCTTCCACCATTAGTGGAACACAACGAGCTCCGACGAGATTTGAGCGGAGATTTCTTGCTCGATTCTCAATCAAACCTTCTCAAAATTGAACTGGAGATTCTTTGTGAAATTCCCTTCCACATGGGATCGGTCTTGGGCTCCAATTCTTTCACAAAAGGTCATGCGAACCTTTCAAAGGTTCAGGTATCCTATTTCGTGAAGACATTCCAAGCTTGGAAGCTTTTTCCAAACTTGGAAGGGCCTCCCATGGCCTATATAAGCATGCCTAATGCCTCACCGTGCTTCTCAGCAAATTTTGGTGAGTCAACCACCTCTAATTCTCCTCCTCTGGCCACCAAAACCCTTGCTCCGAAGACCTCTCTCCATCTTACTCCTTCACACCTCCAACCATCAAATTGGTGGTGCCACTATCTTCCTCTCTTCCTCGCGCACCTCCTTAGCCAAAGGGAGGTCGTTTCGCTGCCTCAATCGCCGTCACTGCTTCGCCGACTCTACCGTCTTCTCCGGCGCCGATCGACCAAAATTGGTTGCCTCTGCCTCTCTCTCACCTAGCTAAGTTCCTCTATCGCTTTCTCTCTCACTCTACTTCTCTTTCCCACATTCACAACACACACGTCCGCCAACCACTTCTCCCGCACTTCATCTTCTTCATCTCCGGCAGAACTCCGGTGAGTTCATCCACACTTCCACAGACCACCTACGCTGCCGCTTCCACTCTCTACATCTTTGCCACACACTCACGATCCAAAGCCCTAAGATAATTAAGGCTGTTGATCACTCGAATCCTCCACCATACACTCACTCAACCATATGCACTCACCCACCTCATCAGAGGTCTTTTCGACCATGAAACACCACCACACCACACACATTCCATTCTTCTCCATCCAACGTCTCTTCTGAAGTGCTTTAACACAGATGAGAGGCCTTATTCTTGGCTTTTAGGTTACAGGTCTTGCTTGCCATTAAAGGCAAGCTTCGAGCAAGCTTGAAGCTTGCTTGATGCTTGATAGCACCAGATGACGCAGAACCACTCTAGGTCCCCTTTTTGACCGTCAATTGGACCCTTTGATCAGTAGAGAACGTGAATTCAACGAAGGGCTACTGCTGCCTGCTGCGCGAAAAACAGGCGACAAGATAGTCCCATATCGGATACGGAAGACTCCCCCGTGAGGTTTAAATCGATTTTGTGCATCTGGCTTATCACCTTAGCATGCACAGGGGGTGAAGTCCCCACACGCATGACCATTGCATGCTCTCACCGCGGCCACGCCACGCTAGTCTGAGCTTTGAACCATTTACCCATATACCTGGATCTGATTAGCGTATATTTGAGAGAGGGCAAGGAAGAAGAAAAGAGAGAAGGGGGAGGGGCGTTTTGCTCTTACAGGCAGTCGTGCGACACTTAGTCACGAGAAGAGGAACAACGCCAAGGCAAGGAAAGCTGAAGAAGAGCAAGGAAGAAGAAGAGACCCTTGAGTCTCTTGGAGGCACTGTAGCAACTAGCTATTTAAGACGTCTGATCCACGCATCCACCGTCTGATTTCACATATCCAAGCCTCTCAAGATCTATTGCTTGCTCATCTTGCGTGAACTAATTGTGGTTGATACTGTGCAAACATTTAAAATAATTGTGGTTAAATTGTAGGGTTAATTTGGTGATTCAAATCACCATTTTAACCCCTTCTTTTTGCACTTCATTACTAAGATTCATTTCTATATCAATTTTTTATTAAGTCTTGATTGCAATTTCTTATATCTTTGACTCAAATTGTGATCTTGAGTTTTAAATTACCATCTTGCTCCTTGCGTTCAACCTCGAATTTCTTTCGAGCATAAATTTTAAGTGTTTTCCCGATTTATCGGCTATACTGCAATGTGTTACTTTTAAACATTGATTCAAAGCGACAAACATTTTGGCACCATTGCCAAGGAGCAACGTGCAATTCAATCTCTTGATTGCAATTCCTGACTTGGTACTAACTTGAGTTATCTCTTTTGATTGTTATTGTGCAGGGAACTGAGCCAAGAGATTCATTAGAGGAAGATCAGCCGCACATCAGAACACGCCAGAGGCAGGTAAACTTCCATCCAATTTTTTGTAAGCCCCTATTTCTAAAAAAGCTAAAAGAAGAAAAAAAATCAATTAGGGTTACTTGCATTCTATTCTTAGAATAAACATAACAAGTTGCCTGATTTGATACTTTCTAGAGAAACATTTCAATCCTAATTTCTTGCACCTACTTAGGGTTCTAAGGTATCTAGGGCAATCACCTTCTTGCTTGAGCCCTAAATACCATATTTGGACAAATTGAATTGGACCAATCAGAGACAATTAGGGTTTCCAGTTTAGGGTTTTAGAGACACACTTGCTTAATAAAAAATTAACCTTCCCAAACAGTGTGTGCCCAAGCCTTGGTTGAATTGATCTATTCAAGCAAACCCTAAAACCAAGGTCTTAATTTCATTTGAACACTAAAAGAGGGACCTAAATTTCTCAAAAGGACAATCAGGTGAAGTTGACCCACCTTGTTGGGTTAACCAATCTTCAAATTAGGTTACCTTGAACTAAAACATCCTAAAGTTCAAGTGAAATCATAAGCACCCTTGCTCTTAATCTAAAACTGGTAGACTTAAGAGGTCAAGTCCGCATTCTGGTCTACCTAGACCCTCAGTGACAAGGAAGGTCGGGTGGGGGAAACCCTATAACCTGTAGGGATGCTCTACCGTGTAGGGGTCATTGCAGGACTCTCCCTTCCTAGCTACCTAGGTAATTCTCAGGTGGACGGCTTTTTGACTTAGGGGTATCATCCACCCTGAACCTCTATAGCCATACAAAATTTTTGGGTGTCTTTATTGGGTTATCACATTCTATCCCTCATCTTATCCATCGGTGTATGTTCGGGAGGAGGTCTCTAAGACCTCCCATGAGGCCTCCATTAGCTATTCACTCTCGTCGAGGCCAAGCCTCGACCTCCCTGTTTGTGCGACAAACCAACTAGATCGATATCTCTTCTGATTCATCTGAGCCTAGCTCTCCTTCATCCATCATCATGTAGCAACCAGTAGAAGAAAATAATCTCAAGAATCAGCTTCAACTCCTCAACGATCTGTTCCAAGCCTTTATGAACCCACCGCAACGTCCTATGATGCAAGATCATTACAATCCCACTGCAGTGGCGATCAAACCTCGAGTCCAAATCCCAGCTGGAGGTTCTAATAATGAACTCAAGCCCAACATGATTCATGCTATTCCTAAATTTCATGGGCTTAATTCCAAGGATCCTTTTCAGCATATCAAGCAACTCAAGCATTTGGCCTAAACCTTCGGGTTAGAAGCTCAAAATTGGGATATCTTGCTAATGAAAATGTTCTCCTTCTCTCTCATGGACAAGGCTACTCACTGATATCAGACCATAACGCGTCCAATCAACACATGGGTGGAACTACAATCCAAGTTTCTGAAAATGTTCTTCCCTGTTGGTTGCACAAATGCTCTATGACACCATATCACGTATTTTACGCAGCAAGCAGGAGAACCACTTCATGAGGCATGGGATCATTTTTTGGATCTCATGCGAAAGTGCCCCCACCATGGAGTTCCTAAATTGGAACAAGTCCAGTCTTTTTACCAGGGACTCCATGAGGATATTCGATTATTTGTCAATGCGACCTGTGGAGGAAACATCACGGGTCAACATGAAGACACCATGTGGGAGATTCTCGAGAACATGTGTGAGAACTACATCAATAATGAATTCATGGGCATGTTCGACCGGGCGAATGCCTGTGCATTGATGAATCCAAGGGGAGCACATGAGACATAGGGTCAGTTGTTACGACCCGATTCCCAGATCCCTACAAGACCCGAGATCGATTCGCCTCGACTAATCCCAAGACCTAGTAATCCAACGAGAAATAACCAAAAGCAGGAGATCCCTACAAGACCCGAGATCGATTCGCCTCGACTAATCCCAAGACCTAGTAATCCAACGAGAAATAACCAAAAGTAGGAAATAATACCACATCCACACATGCATTATAACTAAGCAGAAGGAAAAACGAAATAGTAAAGGAAAGTAGAGCAACTGTCTCAATATAGTACATGCCACCACAACAACAACAGCGGAAAGAAAACAGAAAGTAACAAGAACAGTAAAATAGAAGTCTATTACTCACTATAACAGTAGAAAAATGAAAGAGCTGGAAAGAAACGACTACGGCTGGCTTAGCTAGGCCCAGTACCCACTGAAGTCGGAAACTCGAGCTGCTCAACTACTAGTCCTAGATAGGGTTACGAAAAGATAGAGTCAGCGAATGCTGAGTAGAGTGGTGTTTACATTATTTATGTGCAAGTAAAACAAGCAACCCTTTTTTTTTTATTATTCACATGTCTATTTATCTCATCTTTGTACTTCTGGTTCATTTATTTCACAAGGATCTAAGTATTTCTTGATCTCGCTTGTTCCTCATGGGAATGATCTTGATTACAGTCTTTTCCATGGTGTAGAAGGTACACGTGCTGCTCTCCTGGCCGGGAGAGTCCCCCGCGGTAGTCCTACACCCAGTCAACCACCCCGAAGTCACTGTCATGATGTAGCAGTGACTACGGCACACGTGGTAAGTTCACGGGTAACTATCCTGCACTGACACGTGGTCAGTCGTTTCCACTAGCGGGTATGCCTAAGGTACAACACGGAATAGCATAGAGCCTTGCCCTCTCAGAATAGGGGTCTTGCCCCTCAGAACCAAACAGGGGTCTCACCCCTCCACAGTTCGCGTACCCTTGTCCGATTACCCTGGTTTGCTCAGCGGGCCTAACAAAGTCGATGTAGGGTGGCTAGCTTAACCTCGGGGTGGTTAGCTCCCTCCCTACACTAGTAGCATGCCTCGGTACCACGTACGCGAGGGTCGACAGGAGTCGGTGTAGAGTGGTCAATCCTAACCCTGGGTCTCAACCCAAGGGCAGCTAGCTTCTCTCTACACTAAAAGAATCACTGTTTTCCTTGGTACCACGTACACAAGGGCCAACACACTTTCCGTCTACACACAGAATTCCTTTCCATATCCAGGAGTTTTCGTCCTAATTCCTCGTAGGGTTCACACACCATATTTGCTCCATTTATCAGTATTCAGATCTCATGATTCATAACTCGTTTCTCATCCATATACAGGAAGCTAGTGTTTTCACAATTCAATTCTCAATCATATACATGCAACTTATGGTTTCACAGTTCAATTTCTCATTCACATACAGGCAACTCATATTTTAACATGCATCTCAAGTAAACAGAGTAGCTCAACCATTTTCATTTGTTTCTACCCTAGGGTTAATGTTTCATCCTAAGGTTTATTTCATAGTTCAATTTCTCATTCACATACAGGCAACTCGTATTTTAACATGCATCTCAAGTAAATAGAGTAGCTCAACCATTCTCATTTGTTTCTACCCTAGGGTTTATGTTTCATCCTAAGGTTTATTTCATAGTTCAATTTCTCATTCACATACAGGCAACTCGTATTTTAACATGCATCTCAAGTAAACAGAGTAGCTCAACCATTCTCATTTGTTTCTACCCTAGGGTTCATGTTTCATCCTAAGGTTTATTTCATAGTTCAATTTCTCATTCACATACAGGCAACTCGTATTTTAACATGCATCTCAAGTAAACATAGTAGCTCAACCATTCTCATTTGTTTCTGCCTTAGGGTTCATGTTTCATCCTAAGGTTTATTGAAGTATTCTAAACATGCTATTTCATTGTGTAAATCTTAATGTTATAGTAAACCACTCTACCGAGTATCACGGAAGGAATGGGGGCCTGCACTGCAGATCTCACCGTCTCCGTAGGCCCCGAACATGCTACCAGCTGGTAACCTGTACCAGCGACTATTTTACATTAAACAAGCTCAAAACAGTAGGTACTCAACACGAACACGTAGAGAAACTCGAGTGGAAAATAACGGTACTTCATTTGTGGAAATTCGATTCCATTTGGACCATGAATGGACCAAAAACACGATTACTGTTCAAAATCAAACGTCTGGGACTATTCCCAGACGTCTTAAAAGACATCAGATCTTACCTCTCACTTCTTGCGATTGCCTCAGACGTTTGAACTCCTCTGCAACCTTCTAAGGGAAGTCGCAGACGTCGAACCTTCCTTCTAGTCATCTGGAAGTGCCGTCGGACGTCTGGCGAAGTGGTTAGACGTCCAAAAGTGCCTGGAAAGGCACACCACGTGCCTTTCCAATGCCCTGCAGCTACATATGAAGACACAGACCCATTTTCAACCAACAAGTCCTATGCTACGGTCTGCATGGCGGAAAGTAGCACAGAAACACGTACCTCTGCACGAAAATGTGTTTTCAGACATCCGGCTTCGGCTCCGGACGTTCTGATGCTTCTCCAGACAATTGGTCGCTATCCCAGATGGCTAATACTGAAAAACCAGTATCCAGTATCTGCTCTCATGGTCTGTCTTCCTCACGCCTTTGCCTGCAGGCACCGCAGCAGCGTCTCTCGGGACTGCAAGAGGCTGAGGACCCCTGCTCGCGAGCCCCTTTTCCTCGCACATGCCCTTAGCTCCTTCCACGAGCTCTTGACCGTGCATTCGCGAGCCTCCTCCTGAGTGCCACCGAGCTCGCGCTGTCGCTCCCGCAGTAAGATACTCCTCGCAGACGAGCTCCTGCGAGGCCTCTCCCTCTTTCTCGCACTCGCTCGCTCTCTCCCTCTCACTCTCCACACACTTGTTCGTGCTCTCCCTACCTCTTGCCTTCGCACACTCTCCCCCAGTAGGGGGAAAAGGTAACGGCGATGAAGGTGGTCGCCAGTAGGGGACGGAGAGGAAGGGGGCAGTGGCTAGTGGTGATGGGGAGAAGAAAGGAGGTGTGGGGAGGGGTTTAAAAAGGAGAGGTTTAGGGTTTCGGGTGAGAGGGTCACATGGAGAGAGAATGCTCTACGCGCCGCACGCGTTGAGGAAAAGTAGGTTTCGATTTTTCCCACTTTTGGACGTCCGGACCTATGTCCAGACGTTTGGGCAGACGTTTGACTGAAACTCCAGACGTCTTATCCAACAAAAAGGGTAGCGAGTCATTTCTCTTGTCCTCTTTCATCAACTTGGAGCTGATGGCCAGTCGCTTGGATAAGGTCTCTATTATTGAGAAGAAGGTGGATGAGTTGACTCGACACCTGTAGTGAGCCACCTTTACGCAAAACCCTTTCGCGCAACCGTCCTCTGGCAGGGATGCTGTGCAAAACATCTACCACCAATATTCTCAGGGGATGGACTCATATCCACCCTTGTCTGATTCTAAGTTCAAAGGAAACTCTGGACTCGCCTATTCTAGTTGGGGGAACTTTGAACCCTCGTATTCTGACTTTTCCGAGGCTCCTTAGACCAGTGAGGACCTCAACACCATCCAGAATGATCCATTCTCAAACACCTACAACCCTGGGTGGCGTAATCATCCTAATTTCACATGGTCAGGGAACAATCAAAATCAGATACCTCAATATCAGCTCTGACCATAAGATTCTCGTCCATATCAGCTGTCTCAGCCTCGGCCCAACCCAACTTATCAATCCAGGCCAACTCATGAAGATCAAATGACTCCTATCCTTCAGACTCTGGCTGACATTCAGAAAATGAATGCGGCTATGCAAAAATAGCACAAAGACGATATCACAAAGGTTTGCAATCAACTAGCCTAGATGGAAAATCCCTGCCAACTTAGTGCACTTCCTTCGCAACCTCTGCCTAACCCAAATAACATGTCGAACCAAAGGCGCGTTATGAACCCGACTCAGGGCCAAGCTTACTATGTCTATCAAGCCCCTTCTACTCCAACACATGGCACCTGAGGAGGACCTGGTCAAGCTCTTTGAGCAGGTCCAAATAAGCATCCCCTTGATGGATGCAATATGCCACATACCGACTTACGCATGATTCTTGAAAGACGTGTGTACACCCAAGCATAAGCCGTGAACCAAAGGCGGGAACCTGATCGTACTGTCGGAGCAAGCCAGCTCCATCATCTTAAGCAAGCTCTCGCTAAGGCAAAGGACACTGGTACCCCTCTGATTTCATGCAAGATCGGTGATTTGGAGTTTAATAAAGCCCTTTTGGACTTAGGAGCTTCCATTAATTTAATCCCTACATCCCTGCTGGAGCATTTTGAAGAAACTGAGCTTAAACTGACTGAGGTGACTTTACAGTTAGCAGATTAATCAATCAAGTCACCTAGAGGAGTTCTTGAGGATGTTCTGGTTAGAATTCGCAATTTCTATTTTCCTGTGGACTTCATCGTATTGGATATGGAAACTCCTGAGAATCTCAAAAATATACCGATTATACTAGGTAGACTGTTCTTAGCAATAATCCTGTTATGGAGCTGAAACCTCTTCCCGATCATCTACAATACATCTTCCTGGGTTCCAATCAGACCTTTCCTGCGATTATCAATTCCCGCCTCACCTCTGATCAGGAAGCACGTCTGATTTCTATTCTCCAACAACATCAGAGAGCCATTGGATGGACTCTCGATGATCTGACTGGCATCAGCCCCTCGTACCGCACACATCACACCTATACCAAAGAGGGTGCACAACCTTCACGTGAAATGCAGAGACACCTAAATCCAAATCTGCAAGAGGTCGTGAAAAAGGAGATCATCAAGTGGTTAGATGGAGGGATCATCTACCCGATCCCCGACAATCGATGGGTGAGTCCAATCCAGGTTGTGCCTAAGAAGGCAAAACTCACCGTAATTACGACTGAAATCAGAGAAACCATTTTGATCCTTATAGCAAACTCATGGAGAGTCTGCATTGATTATAGAAGACTTAGTACCTCCACGAAGAAGGATCATTTCCCACTACCATTCACTGATCAGATACTCGAGAAACTAATGGGAAATCGATTATTATGCTTTTTGGATGGGTACGCCAATTACAATCAGTAGTAATCAATCCTAAGGATCAAGAGAAGACCACCTTCACCTACCCCTACAGGGCGTACGCGTTCAGGAGGATGCCCTTCGGTCTCTACAATGCACCCACTACATTTTAGCGGTGCATGCTTGCCATATTCTCAGATATGGTAGGTGAATACCTTAAAGTTTTCATGGATGACTTTTCGGTATTTGGGGAATCATTTGATGATCGCCTCCTGCACTTGGTCCAAATCCTCAGGCGGTGCATCGACGTGAATTTGGTTCTTTCCTGGGAAAAGAGTCACTTCATGGTACCTGAGGGAATTGTCTTGGGACATCTTGTCTCTGAAAAAGGTATATAGGTTGATCGAGCCAAGGTAAATTTGATTTCTAAACTCCTTATGCCTAGCTCGATTAAAGGCATCAGATCCTTTCTGGGGCACGTCGATTTTTATTGTCGTTTAATTCCCGACTTCTCGAAAATTGCATGCCCCTGACTAATCTTCTCTCAAAGGATGCCCCCTTCGAGATCACCGAGGAGTGCACTCAAGCATTTGAGAGCTTACGTGATCGAGTTACTCAAGCACCAATCCTACAATCCCCTGACTGATCTCTACACTTTGAGATCATGTGCGATGCGTCTAACCACGCAGTGTGATGGGAACACCATTATGAGCCCTAACTAGCTCATTTTGACCTAGAAAATAGAACAAAAGCTCCTACATAACCAAATGAAAGGCCTAACTCAAGGAATAACTGGTTTGAAAGAAAAGTAAGAAATAAAGGGTAAAACTGTAATTTTACCATTACAGTGCAACAACGGGATTTCTCAGGAGCTAAACATAGGTCAAATGATCTTAACAAGATAAAAAGTGGGTTGGCTCAATCAGAAAAGGGTTAATGTAAAATCTGGGAATTAAATGACTTCTTGTAACCATAAAACAGACCCACTTAATTTAACAAGGTTCTGGTCAGGATAAAATTCAAATAAACCCTCTAAAATTTGTGGAAAAATATCCTTTAGGATTTAGAACCTTCAATTTGGCCTTTAAAACCTATTTTGACCTAAATAGGGGTCCTAGTCAAATATTTACCCAAAATTAGGTTTTTGTGTAAAATTTCCAATCAAACATGGTCAAAACTAAAATCCAACTCCACCATTGGATTCCTTAGGTCCAAATTAGGTTTATACCAAAATTTGGACCTAAGGGGAGTTCACCTTGACCTACTTTGCAAAACAGTCCAACCCAATTACATTTATGCCCCTAGCCTTTGAAAATCCTTGCAGACACCCCCATAGCTTCCTCGTCGTTCTTTGTAATTAGGTCCCTCCTCCATTACAGTGGAGGAATCCTACTCCGGCGAGGATTTAAGAGGGATATCTCGATTCCTAAGAGAATCCCTCTCAAATTTGAAAGGGAGATTCTCTAAGGAATTCCCGTTCATATGAACCTAATTAGGAGCTCTGATTTCCACCCAATCTCTCATGCGAATGCATGAGAGATTTGGGTATCTCTCGACCTTCCAAGTTTGGCGAGGTTGCCGTGCTTCAAAGCTTGCCTTCCAAGCACAAGGCCCTCTGCCTGCGACCATAAAAGAGGCCCCAAATCCCTCCGGTCATTTCAAGCTTGTTTTGGACTGAGATTACCTCAAATTTCCTCTCTTCCCCTCCAGTCAAAAAGCCCAACATGCTTAGGTGACTCCTCCTCCTTCTTCTCATCGCTCTGCCACCATACCAGTGGCAGAGTTGCCTCCACCTCCTTCGTCTGCATCGCGCCACACTTGCACCCGTGCCTATCTCCCTCTCGTTGTCACTGCCTCTCTCTCTGGGTCTTCGTCTCCGGCAATGGCATATACAAGCCGTCTGCCCCCTTTATTTTCCCTTCGTCCAGCTACTCGCAGATAAGTCCCCTTCCTCTACTCTTTCTTTTCCCCTTATTTATTTCTAATTTCACGCCCCGACAACCACAAACCACCACCATCTTCTCCACCTCTGGCAGACCATCGGCGAGGTGCATCCACCACTCCATGCACCCACACACCTCGCCAACCACCTCGAAAGCATCGCCTCATCCCACTGATCATTTTTCCCCTCTCCATTAACTGCCACACACTTCACTCACTCCCCCTGAACACACCCAACTCCACGGCCACAGAACGACCTAGGCACGCACGCCCAGGCCGTCCCGCACCACACCAACACTTGGGCCACCTTCGCCGTGTTACGGCGAAGCCTTTTGAGTAATTTGACAAGGCCATGAGGCTATATTAGTGTTGACAGGTACAGGTGCCCTACCTGCCATTAAAGCAAGCTTGAAGAAGCTTGCTAGCTTCACAGCAGGCTCCAGGTGCCAGGAGTCCAGGTCCCAGACGTGCAGTTTCTCTTCGCGAATAGCTTCAGCCCATCTATTGAAGGCCAAAGCCCCATGGCCTCAACAATCAAGTGAAGACCTGCTGCGAGCACGCGCGATAAGCGGGTGGGACATTTAGTCCCACCCCGGAAGTTTGTGAGCAAGAAACGTGACATAAATTGAAAAACTGTTAGGGGCTTAGCGCCTCCTGACACGGGGTGAGGTCTGATGAGAACCTCATCATGAGCCATAACTAGCTCATTTTGACCTAATACAAAGGATAAAAGCTCCTACATAACTCAAGGAAAAGGCTTAACTCAGAGAATTCTGAGTTTAAGAAGAAAACAAGTCATAAGGGGTAAAAATGTAATTTTACCAGCACTATCTGCAAGTAGGGTAATCCAGGGTCCAAACACAGGTCAAACAAACCTAATAAGAAGGGAAGTGGGATGATCTGATCTGATAAGGGCTACAGCAACTCCAAGGAATTAAATGACAATCTATAACCCTAAAACAAACCCACTTCAATTCACGAGGTTTGAGGCAAATAAAAAAATTGACTAAACCCTCTACAATTCGTAGAAAAATAATCTCTAGGATTTAGAACCTTCAATTTGGCCTTAGGAACCCATTTTGACCTACATTGAGAACCATGCTCAATTAATGACTTAATTTAGGTTTTTACGTAAATTGACCAGTCAAACAAGGTCTGATCTAGAAATAAAATTCACCATTATAATCCTTAGGCCCCATTTAGTCATGCATAAAAACTTGAGCCTAAGAAGAGACCTTCTTGACCGACTTTGCATTTTGGTCCTCATCCATTATTTTTTGACCCTCAACTTTTGAAACCCTCGCATTTTGGCCCCTAACTCTTCTTCGTTCTTTGCATTTGTGTCCTCCCTGCAAAACCCTGAGCAGCGCCATGCTCCGGCGACTTTGCGCGGAGCATGGCGCCGCGCAGGGTAAGGGGGACCCTCTGCCAAGTCAACCGGAGGTTCCTTGTGACCTCTGCGGTCGCAGGGACACCTCCATGGTCTCTGCAACCACCCATACCTCCCGTGCGAACGCGCGGAAGGTATGGGTCTCCATCTCCGGCGTCCTCCGGCGAGGGAGGCACGTCGTCCCCCTCCGCCCTCCTCTCTGATTTCGACTCTATAAAAGCCCTCGACGCTCTGCCGCACTCTCCAGCTCGGATATGACGGAGAAACCCCCCCTTTTCCTCTCTTCCAACTCCGACAGAAGCCCCCCTGCTCCGGCGGTTCTTCCTCCTCCTCCTCGTCGCTCTGCTGCACTACCAGCAGCAGAGCTGCCTTCACCTGCTCTTCCCGCGTCGCGCCGTACCCAACGCGCGCTCTCCAGCTCTCTCCTCGCCGCCGCCCTCTCTCTCTAGGCACCTTCTTCTCCAGCGACAGTCGATACGACTATCGCCCTGCTCCGGCCCCCCTCATCCCTCCAAGTAGGTATAGTTCTTCCCTTTCCTCCTCTCTTTCTTTTCCCTACTTTAATTTGCTCAACCGCCCTTCGACCGTGCTTAATCACCCTCACCTTCTCCATCTCCGGCCACCCTCCAGCGAGACGTTCCCATCGCTCCGCAGCCCCATACGCCTCGCCGACCCTCACAGAACCTCCGCCTCCTCACCTTAATCAACCTCCGCTCACCCATTACCACTCCACACCCCCACCATACTCCACCGAACAAACCCATTCTCGCGGCCACAGTCCGACCTAGCCCCGCCACCAAACGCCATCCGACGACCTGCCACACCCCGCACCACCTTCGCCTTGCCACAGTGAAGGTCCCCCGCATGTTTGATTAGGCCGAAGGGCCGTATTCCTGTCTAACAGGTTCGCTGCTCCAGCCGCCATTAGCGACGACTGAAGCAGCTTCGAGGCGAGCTCCAGGCCATGCAGCCCCAGATTCCCAGGTGCTGCAGGTTGGGGCGAAGTCCACGAAGGCTTCTACCTCTTCAGTTGGCCCAGACATCGACTACAGCTGATCAGAGGGCGAGGTGGAGTCGTCCTGCGGGCACGCGCAAAGGCAGCAGAAGTTAGTCCCACATCGTGAGATTTCGAAGCCGCGCACCCGCATAAAGGAAAAAAATGCCTTAACCTCTTTGCCTCCTGACCACGGGGTGAGGTCCCTCTCACCCACTCGACTCGGCCTCGTCCGCGACCACCCCACGCGGACCTGGCCCGACCCGTTTACCCAACCTGCACTCCTCGCCCACCACCGCACACCGGTGGGCCTGGACCCGGGCGTCACCCGTACCCGACTACCCGGCAGCTCTGGGAGAGCTATCCTATGAGTGAATTCTGAGAGAGAGAGATGCGGGGGAGGGTAGAGTAGGTTTTTTCCCTCTGACCAAACTGCGAGTGTGCAGGCACAAGAGAAAAGAAGAAGAAGAGAAGGCAGACCGCAGAGGAAGGAGAAGAAAGAAAGAAGGAGGACGCACTGTAGCAGCGGGTTACTTAAGTCGTCTGATTGAAAAATCAGATGACGCTCCGAGGACGAAGAAGAAGGAGAAGAACAGGACCGCAAGGAAGAAGAAAAAGAAGAAGAAGCTCTGAAGAACCCAAGAGAAGAACAGAAGGAAGAAGACAAAAGAAGAGAAGCAGAACACGAGAAGAAAAGAAGAAGAAGCTCTGAAGAAAAAGAAAGAAGAAAGAAAGAAAAAGAAGAATAGAGGAAGAACAAGAAGAAAGAAGAAAACTGAAGAACCAAAGAGAAGAGAAAAGAAGAAGCTAACAAGACAAATTTTTCTCTCTCTCTCTTTATTTTTGTAATAGAAACTTTGTATCTCTAGAATACAGTTTGCTCCCTGAGTTCGACCTTGGGAGATCTTTTATTTCTGAGTAAAAATTGTAATAGTGGCAATGACTATTTGTACTACAACGCCATTTCTATAACAAAACAATAAAACCTAGTCATACCGCCACTATTCTTGGCACCGTTGCCGGGGAGCAATGGCTATTCTAGAAGTAAGAAAATTTCTATTTGTAAGTTTCTAATAATCTCTCCTCTCTTTTGTGCAGGTACAGAAAGAAACAAAAAGATGCAGCCGCACCACAACCACTCCAAGGACAGGTAACTTCCTATTAAACCCTAAAATTTTAAAGAAAAAGAAAAGAAATAGGCATAACCTGTCTTTTATACATAGTAATAGCTGCATATTCTTAGAAAACTATTATTCCTGCACACAGTTTTAAAGGTGATTAGGGGCTAACACATCCTTGCCTGAGCCATAATTACCCAAACAAAGAGTTAAATGGACCAAGTAGAGCCAACATAAGGTCAAACATTAGGATTTCAGAGACACACCCCTTAATCAAGAATTGAGGAAATCCAAAAGAGGTGTGCCCAAGCCATTGATTGAAAATAATTAATCAGGAAAATCCTAAACAATTGGCTCTCTCTAAACACTTGAACCCTAAAAAAAAAAAAAACAAGGCCTAAATTCTCAAGGGAACCACTGGGTGAAGTTGACCCCTAGGGTCAACCAACCTTCAAATTAGGCCACTTTGTTCACAAAAACACCTAAGAGTTCAAGTGAAACCTTAAGTACCCTGATCTTAAACTAAAATTGGTAGACTTAAGAGGTCAAGATCCCCATTCTGGTCTACCTGGAACCGCAGTGACAAGAGAGGTCGGGTAGGGGAAACCCTGTAACCCGTGGGGACGCTCTACCGTGTAGGGGTCTTCGCAGGACTCACCCTCTCTGGCTGCCCAGGTAATTCTCAGGTGAACGATCTTTCTGATCAAGGGGTTCATCTGCCCCGCACCTCTATAGTCACCCAGCACATTTTTGGGTGTCTTGATTGGGTCCAGCACCTTCTAAACTCTTCCACTCCAACAGTGCATGAACGGTAGGAGATCCTTGAAACCACCCTTAAGATCTCCTTTAGAAATTCACTCTCGTAAAGGCCAAGCCTTGACGCTCGTGTTTGTGTAGCAACCCCCTCACATTATTCTCTCTTCTGATTCAGAACCAAGCTCTTCTTCTTCCCCCATCATGGCTCAGCCAGTTGAGAAAGAAAACAATCTGGAGCATCAGCTCCAGCGACTTAATGACCTCTTCCAAAACTTCGTGCACCCACCGCAGCATCCTATGATGCGGGACCACTACAATCCTGCTGCGGTGGCCATTGAGCCTCGAGTCAGAATCCCGAATGGAGGACCTGATTCCGAATTGAAGCCCAACATGATTCATGCTATACCTAAATTCCATGGGCTTAATTCCGAAAATCCCTTCCAGCATATCAAACAACTAAAGCATCTGGCCCAAACTTTTGGGTCAGATGTGCAAAATCGGGATATTCTTCTCATGAAGATGTTCTCCTTTTCTCTTATGGACAAGGCCACCCATTGGTATCAGACTCAGACCCGGCCGATCAACACTTGGGAAGAACTTCAATCTGAGTTTTTGAAAAAGTTCTTTCCCGTTGGTCGGACCAACGCCTTACGCCATCAGATTACTCACTTCACTCAGCAATCAGGGGAACCTCTCCATGAGGCATGGGATCGTTTTTAGGATCTCATGAGAAAGTGCCCCCATCACGGAGTTCCTAAATGGGAACAGGTCCAATCTTTTTACCAGGGACTCCGTGAGGATATCCGTCTTTTCGTCAATGCAACCTGCGGAGGAAATATCATGGGTCAACATGAGGACACCGTGTGGGAGATTCTCGAAAACATGTGCGAGAACTCCATCAACAATGACTCCATGGGATTATTCGACAGGACGAGTACCCGCGCATTGACGAATCTTAGGGGAGCACATGAGACGCAGGGCCTGTCCGCATCAGTCGACCTGGAGTTAATGGCCAGTCGATTGGACAAGGTCTCAATCATTGAGAAGAAGGTGGATGAGCTGACTTAGCACTTGCAGCGAGCCACCTCTGCGCATAACCCCTTTGCACAGCCTCCTTCCACAAGGGAAACTGTGCAAAATATTCTCCATCAATCTTCTCCTAGGATGGATCCATATCCACCATCTGATTCTCTAACCAGAGGTCCATCCGATCCTCTCTATAACAACCCGGGGAATTCCATTCCCTCTTTCTCTGACTCTCTGGAGGTTCCTCAGACCTGCAAGGACTTCAACGCCATCCAGAACAACCTGTTCTCCAACACCTATAACCCTGGATGGCGAAACCATCCCAACTTTCAGTGGGCGGGAAATTCCCAAACCCAAAGACCACCCTTTCAACCCCGCCCACAACCCCCTCGTCCTTACCAGCCGCCTCAGCCTCGGCCCAACCCTACTTATCCACCAGGGCCAAATCAGGATCCAATGTCCCTAATCCTTCAGACTCTGGCTGACATTCAAAGAACGAATGCGGCTATTCAAAAGCAACACAAGGACGAGATTACAGAGGTCCGAAACCAATTGGCCCAGTTGGCAAATTCTCGCCAGCCAGACACACTTCCTTCCCAACCTCTTCCTAATCCAAATAACGTGCCAACCCAGCGGCGCGTTATGAACCCAAACCCGGGCCATGCCCATATGATTTATCAGGCCCCCTCTGTTCCTTCACCAGACGGGATAGAGGCCTCCACTTCTTTTGCAGGTTACCAGCAACAACCCACCTTACCCAATCCCAACCAAAACCAGGGAGGACTTAATTCCGTAACAACCCGTAGTGGTAAGGAAACCCAAGACCCACCTCATCCAAACCACTCCAAGCCTGGTAGTGATCCCAAGCCTAGGACAGTAATCCAGGACATTCCCACCCCTATCCCAGATCCAAAACCTAGACCTATCCTAGAAGAACCAACCAAGATCCCGTTTCCCGAGGCCTTGACCAAGGGAAAGAAGACCACCAAGCCCGTGGCACCTGAGGAGGACCTGGTCAAGCTCTTTGAGCAGTTCCACATAAACATCCCCTTGATGGATGCAATCCGCCACATACCGGCTTACGCACGATTCTTAAAGAATGTGTGTACACCCCAGCGTAAGCCGCGAACCAAGAGTGGGAGTCCAATTGTTCTGTCAGAGCAAGCCAGCTCTGTAATCCTAAGCAGACTCCCACCCAAGGCTAAAGACCCTGGTACTCCCCTGATTTCCTGCAAGATAGGTGATACCCAATTTGATAGAGCTTTGCTAGACTTGGGCGCATCCATAAATCTGATACCCACATCCTTACTTGACCATCTAGAAGAACCTGAGTTAAAACCAACCGAGGTAACATTACAATTAGCAGATCGATCTATAAAGTCACCAAAAGGGATTCTTGAGGATGTTATTGTGAGAGTGCGGGATTTCTATTTTCCTATAGACTTTATAGTCTTAGACATGGATGCACTTGAGAACCCTAGGGATACACCAATCATTTTAGGGAGACCTTTCTTGGCTACTGCTAGAGCCAACATTAGCTGTGAGGAGGGCCAAATAGAGCTCAAATTTGGGAATCAAACTATGAAAATTGATATATTTAAGGCACAACAAGGAATCAATTGCGGTGTCATTGAACAAGTTTGTGACGTTAGGGCTTTGGTTGATGAAACACACTTCCAGAAAGGCCTGATTATACCTCATCAACCGCAGAAAGATCTTGACCTGCAAACTAAGGAGTCGAATCCAGATATAAACAACCCAGTAACTCCCACCCTTGAACCTCACATCTATACTGAACCATCCGCTGCTGCTGATAACCCCATCCTCGAACTGAAGCCACTTCCTGCTCACTTGAAATACATCTTTTTGGGTTCTAATCAGACCCTTCCTGTGATTATCAATTCCAACCTCAATCCTGAACAGGAATCCCGTCTGATTGCTGTCCTCCAGCAACATCGTAGAGCCATCGGGTGGACTCTTGATGATTTGACTGGAATAAGTCCCTCTTATTATACTCATCATATCTATTCAGAAGAGGGCGCACGACCTTCTCGTGAAATGCAGAGACGCTTGAACCCCAATCTGCAAGAGGTCGTGAAAAAGGAGATCATCAAGTGGTTAGATGCCGGGATCATCTACCCGATCTCCGATAGTCGTTGGGTGAGCCCAATTCAGGTCGTGCCCAAGAAGGCATGGCTCACCACTATAACGACTGAGACCGGAGAAATCATTCCTACCCGATTAGCCAACTCGTGGAGAGTCTGTATAGATTACCGCCGACTCAATTCCTCCACGAATAAGGATCATTTCCCACTGCCTTTCATTGATCAGATTCTCGAGAAACTAGCGGGAAATAAGTTCTTCTACCTTCTTGATGGATACTCCGGTTATAACCAGGTGGCAATCCATCCTGAGGACCAAGAAAAGACCACGTTCACCTGCCCCTTCGGAACATACGCTTTCCGAAGGATGCCTTTCAATCTTTGCAATGCACCCACTACCTTTCAGCGGTGCATGCTTGCCATATTCTCAGATATGGTAGGTGATTTTCTGGAAGTCTTCATGGATGACTTTTCAGTTTTTGGAGAATCTTTTGATGATTGCCTCCAACACTTGGTCCAAATACTCAAGCGATGCATTGAGGTGAATTTGGTTCTTTCCTGGGAAAAGAGCCATTTCATGGTGCCTGAGGGAATTATCCTGGGACACTCAATCTCGGAAAAAGGCATCCAAGTGGACCGAGCTAAGGTTGATCTGATCTCTCGCCTTTCTATGCCTAGCTCGATCAAGGACATCCGATCTTTTTTGGGGCACGTCGGTTTTTACCGTCGATTTATCCCTGATTTCTCAAAAATCGCGCGCCCCCTGACCGCTCTTCTCTCCAAGGATGTACCTTTCGAAATTTCCAAGGAATGCACTCAAACATTTGAGGCCCTACGTGACCGAGTCACCCAGGCCCCGATCCTACAGTCCCCTGATTGGTCTCAACCCTTTGAGATCATGTGCGATGCATCCGACTTCGCTATAGGAGCGATTTTGGGGCAGAAAATTGATGGGAAACCTGTGGTCATTTACTACGCCAGAAAAACACTGGATGAGGCTTAGCGTAACTACACGGTTACTGAGAAAGAGCTGCTAGCTTTAGTATTTGCCCTAGAAAAATTTAGATCATACCTTCTGGGTTCCCGTATCATCATATACTCGGATCACACAGCTGTGAGGCATCTCCTTGCAAAGAAGGACGCGAAACCTCGATTAATCCGATGGATCTTGCTGTTGCAAGAATTTGACCTTGAGATTCGCGACAAAGCGGGAAAGCAAAATGTGGTAGCTGATCACTTGTCCCGCCTTCCTTCTGAAATGATTGACCCTTCCGGACCCATCACAGAGCATTTTCCCGATAAGCACCTGCTGACTATTGGTACTAGCCTTCCATGGTTTGCTAATATAGTAAATTACTTGGCATCTCATCAGATCCCGTTTGATTGGCCGAAGGCCAAGAAAGACAAATTGCGCTCTGATGCCAAGTATTACATTTGGGAAGACCCGTACCTCTTCCGCATAGGTGCTGATCAGATCATCCGAAGATGTGTCCCGGAAGAGGAATTCAACAATATCCTCTCTTTCTGCCATGACCAGGCATGCGGTGGCCATTTCTCTGGGCATAAAACCGCATCAAAAGTCCTCCAGTGCGGCTTTTACTGGCCCACACTGTTCAAAGACGCGTACAATCACTGCAAGGCATGCAGTCGTTGCCAGACTTTGGGCAACATGAGCCATCGCGACATGATGCCTATGCAGCCGATTCTCGTATGCGAAATCTTTGATGTTTGGGGGATTGATTTTATGGGCCCCTTTCCTGTTTCGGATGGTTTCGAATACATTTTGCTGGCTGTGGACTACGTGTCCAAATGGATTGAAGCCATACCGACCCGAACCTGTGATCACAAAATCGTTCTCAAATTCATTCATCAAAACATTTTCTCAAGGTTCGGGATTCCTCGTGCTATAATATCTGATGGGGGGACCCATTTCACAAACGCTCAGTTTAGGTCACTGATGACCAAATATGGGGTGTCTCACCGAATCTCTACTCCTTACCACCCCCAAACCAATGGTCTAGCTGAGCTGTCTAATCGGGAGATCAAGAAAATCCTGCAAGTCACTGTTCGGCCTGACAGGAAGGACTAGTCATCCCGACTTCCGGAAGCATTGTGGGCCTATAGGACCGCCCACAAAACCTAGTTAGGCATGTCTCCCTTTAAACTGGTGTACAGGAAGGCGTGTCACCTTCCTATAGAACTGGAGCATAAAGCCTATTGGGCAGTACGGAACTGTAATATAGATTTTTCTAAGGCTGGAACCCACAGAAAACTTCAAATCAGCTAGATCGATGAATTACGCCTAGACGCGTATGAGAGCTCGCGAATCTATAAGGAGAAGGTTAAAGCCTTCCACGACAAGCATATCTCGAGAAAAATCTTTCATCCTGGTCAGAAGGTCCTACTCTTTGATGCCTGACTCAAACTTTTCCCAGGAAAGCTGCGATCCAAGTGGGTCGGACCATATTTAGTCGGACAGGTTTTTAGAAATGGAACTGTCGAAATCAGTCCGCTCAGCCACGATTCCGAACCTTTCATCGTGAACGGTCAGAGACTCAAGCCGTTCATTGATGTGACTTCTATTGATTTGGCTGAAGCATCTTATATCCTCCATTCCCCTTGAGCTTATTGCGCCCAACCGATGGCGTAAAACTCAGCGCTTAACGGGAGGCAACCCGTCATTTTCCTAAAAATCCAAAACCTTTTTCTGACACCTTTTTGCACTTAAGGTTCACCCTTGTAGACAGCCGACCCCACCTCAGATGCTTGCATCTGGGATTAGAAATCGTCCGCATTCTGTCTTAAGGAATGAACTAAGTAAATAAAAAAACCTCCTAAGT
The DNA here is from genome assembly GCA_037157565.1 of Thalassia testudinum. NCBI lineage: Eukaryota > Viridiplantae > Streptophyta > Magnoliopsida > Alismatales > Hydrocharitaceae > Thalassia > Thalassia testudinum. Next base: position 44,885,821 of record JAZHRO010000059.1, read on the forward strand.
CACAATGAGGACATTGCAAACCTTAGGCACGGGGGGGAGTATAAAAGTGCAAAACTTGTAAGAAAAGGTTTTAGAAAAAAAAAAAAATTCACATATGCCAAAAAAACCATAAAAAAAAATCGAAAAAGAATAAAAGGAGAAGGAAATTTTGTGGAGGAAGGAAAGAAAAAAGATGAAAAAGGAGCACAAAAATATGAGAAAAAAGTAGTCATTAGTAAGAAACTAAGGAATTAACCTAAGTTCTAGACCTCATTCAAGAAAAGAACTGAAAAGTACACAAAGGGATTAGTAAGAATGCAAACCTTAGGCATTCTTGGATAGACTTTTAGTACCCATTAAGATTTGGACACTCCTCAAGAGGTTGAGGAAAATGAAAAGCTGAAATATTAGGTCTAAGGCTTAGGAAGTATTTGGCCTCGTTAGCTAACTTTTGGTTTACGGGACTCAGTAACCTAAGCACCCTAACCTCACACACAGCCTGGTTCAATAAGCGTAAAAATCAAAATCACGCAGAAGCGTCGCAAAAAAATTCTGAAAAGTACACCTAGAGTAGGAGCGACCGATCAACACAAGTTGATTTAGATGAGTTCCCAACGCGGAGAGGCGGGAAATCCCCTCGAAGATGCGTAACAAAATATCATCTCCTCGGTGCTTGTCTCTTAGGATATTTACATATCCTACTGGGGGCATGTAAGCACTCTGTTGGTTCAGATTCCATGGATGGCATTATCACAAAGTGTCAATTGCCAGGGTCTGGATTCGGCCATGGAACACCATGGATGGGATTATCTCGAAATCTTAATAGCCAGGGTTTCGGGGGTTGCCATGGGCAGTGCTATCTCGAAGCATCGATTGCCAGGAAGCCTTGAGGATTGATGATGGGGGCAAGGAATCTGATACAGACAGTGTTGAAAAGCCAATCCTAAGCTAGAATTAAAAAGAAAAAGAGAGAGAAAACTCTCCAAAACAGAAAAATTTTCTATCTCTCTCACAAAATGCACTGCGAACTGAGCCAGGGCTAAAATCATTCCAAGCACGGGTGCTTTAACCACAAAGTCCAATAGACCTTAAGTTAGTTCTTGTAGGCCTTAAAAACCTTTGCTAAGGACTGAAGCTGAGGCTAGACAGATCTGGATCTTGATTGGTACTAGAGTACCTTTTAGGCCTATGGTCAGCACTCTAACCTAATCTGAGTTCAAATAAAAAAAGCACTTATCTAAAGCTATTAAGAACTCCATGGTCTAGAACAAAGGTTGAAACCTTAAGTTTTTTGCTAAGGGACTAGCAAAAGCTAGGCATGGGGGTATGATGAGAACCTCATCATGAGCCATAACTAGCTCATTTTGACCTAATACAAAGGATAAAAGCTCCTACATAACTCAAGGAAAGGCCTAACTCAGAGAATTCTGAGTTTAAGAAGAAAATAAGTCATAAGGGGTAAAAATGCAATTTTACCAGCACAATCTGCAAGCAGGGTAATCCAGGGTCCAAACACAGGTCAAACAAACCTAATAAGAAGAGAAGTGGGATGATCTGATCTGATAAGGGCTACAGCAACTTTAAGGAATTAAATGACAATCTGTAACCCTAAAACAAACCCACCTCAATCCACGAGGTTCGAGGCAAAGAAAAAAATTGACTAAACCCTCTACAATTCGTAGAAAAATAATCTCTAGGGTTTAGAACCTTCAATTTGACCTTAGGAACCCATTTTGACCTACATTGAGAACCATGCCCAATTAATGACTTAATTTGGGTTTTTACGTAAATTGACCGATCAAACAAGGTATGATCTAGAAATAAAATTCACCACTAGAATCCTTAGGCCCCATTTAGTCATGCATAAAAACTTGAGCCTAAGAAGAGACCTTCTTGACCAACTTTACATTTTGGTCCTCATCCATTATTTTTTGACCCTCAACTTTTGAAACCCTCGCATTTTGGCCCCTAACTCTTCTTCGTTCTTTGTATTTGTGTCCTCCCTGCAAAACCCTGAGCAATGCCATGCTCCGGCGACTTTGCGCGGAGCATGGCGCCGTGCAGGGTAAGGGGGACCCTCTGCCAAGTCAACCGGAGGTTCCTTGCGACCTCTGCGGTCCCAGGGACACCTCCATGGTCTCTGCAACCACCCATACCTCCCGTGCGAACGCGCGGAAGGTATGGGTCTCCATCTCCGACGTCCTCCGACGAGGGAGGCACGTCGTCTCCCTCCGCCCTCCTCTCTGATTTCGATTCTATAAATGCCCTCAACACTCTGCCGTACTCTCCAGCTCGGATCTGACGGAGAAACCCCCCCCCCCCCGTTTTCCTCTCTTCCCACTCCGACAGAAGCCCCCCTGCTCCGGCGATTCTTCCTCCTCCTCGTCGCTCTGCCGCACTACCAGCAGCAGAGCTGCCTTCACTTGCTCTTCCCGCGTTGCGTCGTACCCAGCGCGCGCTCTCCCGCTCTCTCCTCGCCGCCGCCCTCTCTCTCTAGGCACCTTCTTCTCCGGCGACAGTCGATACGACTGTCGCCCTTCTCCGGCCCCCCTCGTCCCTCCAAGTAGGTACAGTTCTTCCCTTTCCTCCTCTCTTTCTTTTCCCTACTTTAATTTTCTCAACCGCCCTTCGACCGCGCTTAATCACCCTCAACTTCTCCATCTCCGGCCACCCTCCGGCGAGATGTTCCCATCACTCCGCAGCCCCATACGCCTCGCCGACCCTCACAGAAGCTCCGCCTCCTCTCCCGGATCAACCTCCGCTCACCCATTACTACTCCACACCCCCACCATACTCCACCGAACAAACCCATTCTCGCGGCCACAGTCTGACCTAGCCCAGCCACCAGACGCCATCCCGCGACCTGCCACACCCCGCACCACCTTCGCCTTGCCACGGCGAAGGTCCCCCGCGTGTTTGATTAGGCCGAAGGGCCGTATTCCTGTCTAACAGGTTCGCTGCTCCAGTCGCCATTAGCGACGACTGAAGCAGCTTCGAGGTGAGCTCCAGGCCCTACAGCCCCAGATTCCCAGGTGCTGCAGGTTGGGGTGAAGTCCACGAAGGCTTCTGCCTCTTCAGTTGGCCCAGACATCGACTACAGCTGATCAGAGGGCGAGGTGGAGTCATCCTGCGGGCACGCGCAAAGGCAGCAGAAGTTAGTCCCACATAGTGGGATTTCGAAGCCGCGCACCCGCATAAAGGCAAAAAATGCCTTAGCCTCTTTGCCTCCTGACCATGGGGTGAGGTCCCTCTCACCCACTCGACTCGGCCTCGTCCGCGACCACCCTACGCGGACTTGGCCCGACCCGTTTACCCGACCTGCACTCCTCGCCCACCACCGCACACCGGTGGGCCTGGACCCGGGCGTGACCCGTACCCGACTACCCGGCAGCTCTGGGAGAGATATCCTATGAGTGAATTCTGAGAGGGAGAGACGCGGGGGAGGGTAGAGTAGGTTTTTGCCCTCTGACCAAACTGCGAGTGTGCAGGCACAAGAGAAAAGAAGAGAAGGCAGACCACAGAGGAAGGAGAAGAAAGAAGGAAGGAGGACGCACTGTAGCAGCGAGTTACTTAAGTCGTCTGATTGAAAAATCAGGCGACGCTCCGAGGACGAAGAAGAAGGAGAAGAAAAGAAGAACAGGACCGCAAGGAAGAAGAAAAAGAAGAAGAAGCTCTGAAGAACCCAAGAGAAGAACAGAAGGAAGAAGACAAAAGAAGAGAAGCAGAACACGAGAAGAAAAGAAGAAGAAGCTCTGAAGAAAAAGAAAGAAGAAAGCAAGAAAAAGAAGAACAGAGGAAGAACAAGAAGAAAGAAGAAAACTGAAGAACCAAAGAGAAGAGAAAGGAAGAAGAAGCCAACAAGACAAATTTTTCTCTCTCTCTCTCTCTTTATTTTTGTAATAGAAACTTTGTATCTCTAGAATACAGTTTGCTCCCTGAGTTCGACCTCGGGAGATCTTTTATTTCCGAGTAAAAATTGTAATAGTGGCAATGACTATCTGTACTACAACGCCATTTCTATAACAAAACAACAAAACCTAGTCATACCGCCACTAAGGTCCCACTCACCCTTCACGCCTTGTCTGCACCCCACGCTCCGCGGACCTGGTATTTGACCCAACTACCCTCGCACTCCTCGCCCACCACACATGTTGGTGGGCCTAGTCTTAAGCGGGCCGACCCGACCCGTTTACCCGAGAAAGGCTTTGGGAGAGCGAGACTAAGATAGAAGAAAGAGAGAAGAGTTCACGGGGAGGGTAGGGGTTAGGTTTTGCTCTCTAGGGAAGAAGAGGGTGAAGCCAAGGAAGAAGAGGAAGGAGAAGGAAGCCTCAGCAGAAAAGCAAAGGAAGAAGAAGGCTCAGCTGAAGTCAGAAGTAGAGAAAGAGAAAGATGAAAGAAGGAAGGCAGAAGTCTGAAGAAGGCTCGACACAAAAGGAGAGAAAGAGAAAGAAGAAGCCAAGGCTAGCAATCAGAGGAAAGGGAAAAAGAAGAAGCGAGAAAGAAGCCAGAATCAGAAGAATCAGAGAAGGAAGCCAGGGAAGAAGAAGAAGAAGAACAGAGAAAGCTCAAGACAAATTCAAAAAGAATTATCTGATTTTTAACATCCATCTTTATATTTTTGAGCTTCTATATACATTGAAACCATTTTTCTTGCTTCATAATTTTGATTGATCATTACATTTTATTAAGTTGAAAGTTGTGTTCTTAGTTTTTAAATCCCAATTTGCTCCCTGTGTTCGACCTTGGATTCATATTTTTCGAGTAATAAACTTTCATTTGTTTTGAAAGCGATTTTGGCTATACTATAACGCAATTATTATAAACCCGATTTCGCTTTCGATAAACATTTTGGCGCCGTTGCTAGGGAGCAACAGGCAATTTAGAAACTTTGATCATAACTTCTGATCCAATACTAACTTGATCTATTTCTCCTATTGCGACTGTTTCAGGGGAAGAAAAGAAGACAACCGCACAACAACCACACCAGGGGCAAGTAATTTCTCATTAGCCCTCTCTCTTAATCCCCTCAATTCTGAAAAGAAAAAACAAAGAGAAAATCAATTTAGGGCTACCTGCTTTCTATATCTAGTAATTCACCAAAGATGCCAGATTTTAATTTCAACATATTTTGAATTGAGCATCCATTTAAGGTAACTAGGGCTAGCACCTTCTTGATTGAGCCCGAGATACCATCTTTGTGGCAACTAAATTGGACCAATTAGTGTCATCTTAAGGATTCCAATCTAGGGTTTTTCTTCTCTAAGCAAGAAGCAATTTTTTTCAAAAAGAGGTGTGCCTAAGCCTTGATTGAAGAGATTTATCTAAGAGAAACCCTAAAAAACAATCAAGCTCTTAAGGCACTTGAACCCTAAAAGAAAGGACCTAAAGCTCTCAAAGGATAAATAGGTGAAATTAACTCCTTAGGTCAACCAACCTTGAAATTAGGTCACTTTTTGCACTCAAAATATCTAAAGTTCAAGTGGAACCCTAAGCACCTTGATCCTAATTAAAAGTGGTAGACTTAAGAGGTTAAGGTCCCCATTCTAGTTTACCTGGAATCTCAGTGACAAGAGCGGTCAGGTGGGGAAACTCTGTAACTCGTGGGGATGCTCTACCGTGTAGGGGTCTTTGGAGACTCTCCCTCTCTGGTTGCCCAGGTATTTCTTAGGTGGACGGCTTTTCTCACTAAGGGGTATCATCTGCCTCGAACCTCTATAGTCATCCAAATCTTTTGGGTGTCTCGATTGGGTCTAGCACATTCTAATCTCGTCTAATCCTTCAGTGCATGTTTGGTAGGAGGTCCTTAAGACCATCCTTAAGACCTACTTTAGAAATCAACTCCCGCCAAGGCCAAGCCTCGATGCACGTGTTTGTGTAGCAACCCCACTGTTTACGTGGCTTGATCGTGTTTTAACAGTCAGTTGCGTCGTAGTATAGGTGACCAAGCGTTGTCAACAAATAAAAATTTATTACTCGGAAACCTAAGTATCCGAGGTCAAACACAGGGAGCAAATGAAATTTATTCACTAATCTTAATAATGTAATTGAACACTTAGAATTACTCAAAACATAAGTCAGAATATAATGCAAGAGTTTAAGAGTCAAATGTGGCAAAAATAGAGAAATTGGATGTCTGATCATGGGATCAGACGTCTTAAAAAGATATTTTCTCTTTTAACTCTCTGTTATTTCTTCTCCTGTCTGCTTTCTCTTCTTCTTCTTTCTTTCTCTGATTTTCCTCTTTTTCTTCTGTTCTTCTTTGGCCGTGTGCTTCTTCTTCCTTGTTTCTCCTCTGCAACTCCTTTCTCTGCTCTTGCCTTTCTTCTTCCTTCTTCTTCTGCTTATCTTTCCCTTTCTTTCTTTCTTCTTCCTTCTTCAGCCTTGGCTCTCTGACTTCCTCTTCTCATTGGCTTTGCCTCTCCCTTCTGCATTGTATTTCCTTCTCTTTCTCCTCTGCGAGTCTTCTTTCTTTCTTTAGCCTTCCTTCCTTCTCCTTCTTCTTCCCTACACAAACCGAAGAGCAAAACCTACCCCTCTACCCACACCCGCATCTCTCTCTCTCTGTATATTACTCTGCAGTACGCTCTCCCAGAGCCGGGTAATCGGGTTGGGTCGCGTGCTCGCGTCTAGGCGCACCGGTGTGGGTGTAGTGCGCGAGGAGTGCTCGGTAGGATAGTCGAGTCGGGTTGCTAGGACCGCGGGATCAATTCACAGACCAGGTGTGTATAGGTGAGGGACCTCACCCCATGTGTGTCTCGAGGCAAAGAGAGTAGAACACAAATTCAATTTATTGCATGCACCTCACTCAGACATTTACGAGGTGGGACTAATGTCCCACCCGCTTTTGCTCGCACGCCCGTAGGAGTTCTTTCGTCCAATTGCTGCAGCTGCAGGCCTTGCAGCGCTAATTGCCTAGACAGTTGAATGCACGAGACTACCCCAAGCCTTCTAGACCTGGGACCCTGAAGTGCTTCAGCCTAGAGCAAGCTTGCGACCTTCTTGAGTCGTCGCTAATGGCGGTTGGTGCTCATATCCTGCACAACACAAAAGGAGCCTTGCGGCTCTATCAAACCATAGGAGGACCTTCGCCGTGTCACGGCGAAGGTGAGGCGGTAGGTGGTAGGCCGCAGGGCGACCTAGGAGTGCGTGCCTAGGTTGCTTTGTGGCCGGGTTTATGGGTTAGGTCGGGGGAAGCGTGGAGTGCATGTGGCGACCTGTGGATGGGTGCATGATGTTCAGTGGAGTGTGGCGGAGGTTGTGGGGTTGGTGGAGAGACGTGTGGAGTTGTGGAATGACGGGTGCGTCTTGCCGGAGGTTGGCCGGAGATGGGGAAGATGGCGATGGATAGTGGCTGTCGAGGGGTGTTTTGTGAAATAGGTTGAGGGGAATTGAAGAGGGGATAGAGACGAGTGGTTCTAACCTAATTGGTGGATGAAGGGGGAGAGAGGGCGGCTGGCAGTACCTGCTGTCACCGAAGAAGAAGGCATCCAGTGGAGGGAGACGGTGGCGACGACGGGGCTAGGGATGCTCGCACGGGTGTTGCGCAATGCGAAGGAGGATGGTGAGGACAGCTCTGCCACTAGTATTGAGGCAGAGGAACTAGAAGGAGGAGGGAGGCCCGCCGGAGCTCGCTGGACCACTTGGCCGGAGCAGAAGAAGAAGAAATTGAGGTGAATCTCTGGCCAGGGTTGGTGGTCATTTTATAGTCGCTGGCAGGGACTCCTATGCTTGGAAGACAAGCCTCCGAGCATAAGAGACCTCGTTGGAGATGGAATCAGTTAGAGACCCAAATCTCTCATGCGTTCGCACGAGAGATTGGGTGCAAATTAGAGAGTAGGATCACGCTCAGATGGAAGGGAATTCCTCAGAGAATCTCCCTTCCAAATCTGGGAGGAGATCTCTGAGGAATCAGGGAGTACTCCCCCTCCATTCCTCGCCGGAGTGGGATTTCTCCCCATTAATGGCAGAGGGATCTGTTTGTAAGAGTGGCGAAGAAGTTAGGTGGGTTGTGTAATGGTTTTCAAAAGATAGGGGCCAAAATGTAATTAGGTGTACCAATTTGCAAAGTAAGTCAAGATGACCTCTCCTTAAGTCCAAATTTTGGTACAAATTTAATTTGGACCTAAAGAATCCAATGGTGAAGTTGGATTTTAGTTTGACCACGTTTGACTGGATATTTTGCATAAAAATCCAAATTAGGTCAATTAATGAGTTAGGACCCCAATCTAGGTCAGAATAGGTTCCAAAGGCCAATTTGAAGGTTCTAAACCCTAGGGGATATTTTTCCATGAATTTTAGAGGATTTACTTGATTTTTAACCTGACTAGAATCTTGTTGAATTAAGCGGGTCTGTTTAGGATTACAGAATGTCATTTAATTGTTGGACTGCACATGAACCCATTTCTGATTGAATCAACCCACTTTTCATCTTATTCAGACCATTTGACCTATGTTTTGCCTCTAAGAAATCCTGTTTATGTACTGCAATGGTAAAATTACAGTTTTAACCTTTATTTCATGTTTTCTTCTCAAAACACTTATTCCTTCAATTAAGCCCTCCTCTAGGTTATGTAGGAGCTCTTATTCTCTTTCCTAGGTAAAAATGAGCTAGTTATGGCTCATGATGAGGCTCTCATCACCCACCACATAGATCTCTCCTCTGATTCATCAGAACCAAGTTCTCCTTCTTCCATCATGGTACAACCAATTGAAGAAGAGAACAACCTTGAACACCAACTTCAGCGTTTGAATGATCTATTCCAGAACTTTGTAAACCTGCTGCAGCGTCCTATGATGAAAGATCACTATAATCCTGCTATGGTGGCGATCGAGCCTCGAGTCCAAATCCCGGCTAGAGGTCCTGATTCTGAACTCAAGCCCAACATAATTCATGCCATTCCAAAATTCCATGGGCTTAACTCCGATGATCCCTTCCAGTACATCAAACAATTCAAGCATCTGGCCTAGACCTTTGGGTCAGATGTACAAAATTGGGATATTCTGCTCATGAAGATGTTTTCCTTCTCCCTCATGGACAAGGTTACCCATTGGTATCAGACTCAAACATGTCCGATCAACACATGGGTTGAACTCCAATCTGAATTTTTGAAAAAGTTCTTCCTCGTTGGTCGGACGAATGACTTGCACCACCAGATCACTCGGGAGAACCTCTTCATGAGTCATGGGACCGATTCTTAGATCTCATATGAAAGTACCCCCATTACGAAGTTCCTAAATGGGAACAAGTCCAGTCTTTTTACCAGGGACTCTGTGAAGACATTCGATTATTCATCAATGCAACCTGTGGAGGAAACATCATGGATCAACACGAAGACACAGTGTGGGAGATTCTCGAGAATATGTGCGAGAACTCCATCAATAATGACTCCATGGGCTTATTCGACTGGACGAATGCCCGCGCATCGATGAATAATAGGGGAGCACATGAGACGCAGGGCCTGTCTGCATCCGTCGACTTGGAACTGATGGCTAGTTAGCTGGACAAGGTCTCTATCATAGAGAAGAAGGTGGATGAGCTGACTCGGCATCTGCAGCGAGCCACCTCTGCGCAAAACTCGTTTGCACAGCCACCTCTTGCGAGGGAAACTATGCAGAACATCTATCACCGAACTTCTTAGGGGATGGACCCGTATCCACCCCCGTTTGACTCCAGGACCGGAGGGACCTCCGATCCAATCTATTCTAGTTGGGGGAACTCTGAACCCTCATACTCTGATTTTTCTGAGGCTCCTCAGACCTACAAGGACCTTAACGGCATCCAGAATGACCCATTTTTCAATACTTATAACCCTGATGGCGAAATCATCCCAACTTCCTGTGGGCGAGAAATTCCCAGAATCAAAGACCACCTTATCAACCCCATCCACAAGCTCCTCGTCCATATCAACCGCCTCAGCCTCGGCCCAACCCCACCTATCAATCTGGGCCAAACCAAGCAGATCAAATGACTCTTATCCTTCAAACTCTGGCTGACATTCAAAAAACGAATGCAGCAATACAGAAACAGCACAAGGACAAGATCATAGAGGTTCGCAATCAACTCGCCCAGATGGCGAATTCCCGCCAACCTGGCACACTCCCTTCGCAACCTCTGCCGAATCCAAATAACGTGTTGACCCAGAGGCCCGTTATGAACCCAAATCTAGGCCATGCCCACATGATTTACTAGGCCCCTTCTATTCCATCACCCGACAGGATGGAAGCTTCGACATCTTACGCGGGATTTCAATAGCAACCACCTATTTAGCAACTGAAACGCTTGTTTCGGGATAACCGGGTTTTATTGTTATAACGTTGTAGTATAGCCAGTTATTACCAACATTTCAAATATATAAATCTTTTTACTCGGAAAAATAAAAGAGTTCCCGAGGTCGAACTCAGGGAGCAAGTTGTATTCTAGAGATATACATGTTTCTTTTACAAAATAAAGAAAGAGAGAGGGAAAGAATTTGTTTTCTCCTCGTGATGTTCTTCTTTCTTTCTTTCTTCAGATCTCCTACTTCTTCTTTGTTCTGCAGAGGTGATGCTCCTCTTTCTTTCTTCAGATCTCCTTCTTCTTCTTTGTTCTGCAGAGGTGATGCTCCTCTTTCTTTCTTCAGATCTCCTTCTTCCTCTTCTGCAGTCTCTTCTGTGAAGGTTTCTTCTTGTTTCTCCTCCCTGCGGCTAAGTGTCAGCTTCTTCTTTTCTTTTTCAGCCAGGGACGTCACCCCTCCTTTCTTCTTTTCCCTTCAGGCCGTCGTCTGATTTCCAAATCAGACGACTTAACTACCTGTTGCTACAGTCAGCTTCCTTCTTCTTCCGCGGGTCTTCTTCTTCGCCTGTACCTGCACACTTCAGAGTTTTTCCGTCAGAGGCAAAACCTACTCTACCCTCCCCCCCCCCGCGTCTCTCTCTCTCTCTCAACACTCTTGGGAAAGCTCTCCCAGAGCTGCCGGGTAACCGGGTTCGGGTCAGGCCTGGGTCCAGGCCCACCGGCGTGCGTGGTGGGCGAGGAGTGCAGGTCAGTCTTAAGTCGGGTCGGGTCGGGTCAGGTCCGCGGGGCGTGAGCGCGGACGAGACCGGGTAACCGGGCAGGTGAAGGGGACCTCACCCCGTGTGCTGAGGCAGTAAGCCTCCAGCACTTTTGCATCTTATGTCGCTGCGGCTCTTCACGCTTTTCCGAGTCAATTGCGTGCCCGCAGCGGGGAAATCAGCAGGAGATTGCGGCGTCACGCGAAGCTTTCTGCCTTAGCTGCGAACCTGGTGTTTTGCCAAAACGCCTCGCAAGGCCTGGGAGTTGAATCTGGGCATGGCGCTGAGCGTGGCGCGCCTGTAGCTGCAGGCGGAAGCAGTTCCTCCTGCGCGGCAATGGCGGCGGAGGTCGGGTGGCCTGTTCACAAGAAAACGGCCTCTCGGCCTAATCAGAAAGTGCCAGGAGCTTCGCCAGGGTGCGGCGAAGCTCGTGTGGGTGGTGGCGAGGCGCGGGGCGGCGTGCGAGGGCTGCCCTAGGTCGGACTGTGGGTCGGAGGATGGGTCTGTTCGGTGGGGTTGCAGAGGGTGATGTGGGGGAAGTGGCAGGGCGGAGGTTGATCAGGGTGAGGAGGCGGAGGTCCTGCGGTGGTCGGCGAGCCGTGTGGGTCGCTGAGGTGATGGGAGCGGCTCGCCGGAGGGTGGTCGGAGACGAAGGGGGTGACGATGGTCAGGGTCGGTCGAGGGCTTAATTGAATAAATTGAAAGCGGGGAAAGAAAGAGGAGAAGAAAAGGAGTAGCTCTAGCTTACTTGCAGGGACGAAGGGGGAGGAACAGGGCGACAGTCGTATCGACTGTCGCCGGAGAAGACGATGCTCAGGGAAAGGGGCGGCGGCGAGCAGAGAGCCGGAGAGGCGCCAGCTGGGTGCGGCGAGGCGCGGGAAGAGCAGGGGAGGAAGTCTCTGCTGCTGGTATTGCGGCAGAGCGAAGAGGTGGAGGGGGAGGAAACCGCCGGAGCTGGTGAGCGTCTGCCGGAGGAAGAAGAGAGGAAAGTTGGGGATTTTCTCCGTCAGATCCAGGCTGCCCCGGTCGGTGGAGCAACGGGGGGTATTTATAGGGATCAAACAGGGAGGAAGGCGGAGGGAGACGACGTGTCTCCCTCGCCGGAGGATGGCCGGAAACAAGAACCCATACCGTCCGTGCGTTCGCACGGCCGGTATGGTGGGTTACAACGACCAGGGGGGTGTCCCTGCGACGGCTGACGACGCAGGGCACCCCCGGTTTACTTGCCAGGTCCCCCACCTCACCCTGCGCGGCGCCATGCTCCGCGCAAGGTCGCCGGAGCATGGTGCTGGCAGGTTTTGCAGGGGGGACCTGATTGCAAAGAACGAAGGAGAGTTAGGGGCCAAAATGCGAGGGTTCAAAAGTTGAGGGCCAAAGAGTAAATATATGAGGACCAAAGTGTAAAGTCGGTCAAGGAGGTTTCTTCTTAGGCTCAAGTTTTTATACATGACTAATTAGGACCTAAGGAATCTGATGGTGAATTTCATTTCTATATTAAACCTTGTTTGACCGTCAATTTACGTAAAAACCCAAATTAAGTTATTAATTGGGCATGGTTCTCAATGTAGGTCAAAATGGGTTCTGAAGGCCAAATTGAAGGTTCTAAACCCTAGAGATTATTTTTCTATGAATTTTAGAGGGTTTATTCTATTTTTACTTTGCCTCGAACCTTGTGAATTGAAGTGGGTTGTTTTAGGGTTACAGATTATCATTTAGTTTCTTGGAATTGCGGTAGCCCTTGCTAGATCATTTCATCCCACTTTTATTCTTATTAAGCTGCTTTGACCTATGTTTGGGCCCTGAATTACCCTGTATGCAGATTATACTGGTAAAATTGCATTTTTACCCCTTATGACTTGTTTTCTTCTCAAACTCAGGGTTCTCTGAGTTAAGCCTTTCCTTGAGATATGTAGGAGCTTTTATCCTTTGTATTGGGTCAAAATGAGCTAGTTATGGCTCATGATGAGGTTCTCATCATACCCCCATGCCTAACTTTTGCTAGTCCCTTAGCAAAAACTTAAGGTTTCAACCCTTGTTCTAGACCATGAAGTTTTTAATAGTTTCAGATAAGTGCCTTTTTTATTTGAGCATGGATTAGGTTAGAATGCTGACCATAGGCCTAAAAGGTACTCTAGTACCAATCAAGATCCAAATCTGTCTAGCCTTAGCCTCAGTCTTTTAGCAAAGGTTTTTAAGGCCCACAAGAACTAACCTAAGGTTTATTGGACTTCGTGGTTAAAGCACCCGTGCTTGAAATGATTTTAGCCCTGGCTCAGTTCGCAGTGCGTTTTGTAAGAGAGAGATAGAAAGTTTTTCTGTTTGGAGAGTTTTCTCTCTCTTTTTCTTTTTAGTTCTAGCCTAGGATTGGCTTTTCAACACGGTCTGTATCAGATTCCTTGCTCCCATCATCAATCCTCAAGGGTTCCTGGCGATCGATGCTTCGAGATAGCACCGCCCATGGCAACCCCCGGAACCCTGGCTATTGAGATTTCGAGATAATCCCATCCATGGTATTCCGTGGCCGAATCCAGACCCTGGCAATTGACACTTCGAGATAATGCCATCCATGGAATCTGAACCAGCAGAGTGCTTACATGCCCCCAGTAGGATATGTAAATATCCTAAGAGACAAGCACCGAGGAGATGATATTTTGTTACGCATCTTCGAGGGGATTTCCCGCCTCTCCGCGCTGGGAACTCGTCCAAATCAATCTTGTGTTGATCGGCTGCTCCTATTCTAGGTGATCTTTTCAGATTTTTGCGACACTTCTGCGTGATTCTGATTTTTATGCTTACTGAACCAGGCTGTGTGTGAGGTTAGGGTGCTTAGGTTACTGAGTCCCGTAAACCAAAAATTAGTTAACGAGGCCGAATACTCCCTAAGCCTTAGACCTAATACTTCAGCTTTTCATTTTCCTCAACCTCTTGAGGAGTGTCCAGATCTTAATGGGTACTAAGAGTCTATTCAAGAATGCCTAAGGTTTGTATTCTTTACTAATCTCATTGTGCACTTTTCTTGAATGAGGTCTAGAACTTAAGTTAATTTCTTAGTTCCTTACTAATGACTATCACTTTTTCTCATAATTTTGTGCTCCTTTTTCATTTTGTTTCTTTTCTCCTTCACAAAATTTCCTTCTCTTTTCCTCTTATTCTTTTTCGAAAATTTTTTTTTTTTTAATTTTTTATGGTGTTTTTGGCATATGTGAATTTTTTTGTTTGAAACCTTTTCTTACAAGTTTTGCACTTTCATACCCCCCATGCCTAAGATTTGCAATGTCCTCATTGTAAAATAGGGGGTCTTAGTTCATTCCTTAAGACAGAAATTTGGATGAGTGGATGGGTCGGGTTGAATTTTTGCGAACGATTTCAAATCCCTGATGCAAACATCTGAGTTAGGGTCGGCTGTCTACAAGGGTGAACTTCGAGTGCTAAAAGGTGTCAGAACAAGTTTCAGGTAAAGAGAATGACGGGCTGCCTCCCGTTAAGCGCTGAGTTTTACGCCATCGGCTGGGCGCAATAAGCTCAAGGGGAAAGGAGGGTATAAGATGCCTCAGCCAAATTAGTAGAAGTTACATCAATGAACGGCTTGAGTCTCTGACCGTTCACGATGAAAGGTTCAGAATCGTGGCTGAGTGGACTGATTTCGATTGCTCCATTTCCAAAAACCTGTCGGACCAAATATGGTCCGACCCACTTAGATCTCAGTTTTCCTGGGAAGAGTTTGAGTCGGGCATCAAAGAGTAGGACCTTTTGACCAGGATGAAAGATCTTTCTCGAGATGTGTTTGTCGTGGAAGGCTTTAACCCGCTCCTTGTAGATTTGCGAGTTCTCGTACGCGTCTATGCGTAATTCATCGATCTCGCTGATTTGGAGTTTTCTGTGGGTCCCAGCCTTGGAAAGATCTAGATTACAGTTCCGTACTGCCCAATAGGCTTTATGCTCCAGTTCTACGGGAAGGTGGCATGCCTTTCCGTACACCAGTCTAAAGGGGGACATGCCCAATTGGGTTTTGTGGGCGGTCCTATAGGCCCACAATGCTTCCGGAAGTCGGGACGACCAGTCCTTCCTGTCAGGTCGAACAGTGACTTGCAGGATTTTCTTGATCTCCCGATTAGACAGCTCAGCTAGACCATTAGTTTGGGGGTGGTAAGGAGTAGAGATTCGGTGAGACACCCCGTATTTGGTCATCAGTGACCTAAACTGAGCATTTGTGAAATGGGTCCCCCCATCAGAGATTATTGCACGAGGAATCCCGAACCTTGAGAAAATGTGTTGATGAATGAATTTGAGAACGATTTTGTGATCACAGGTTCAGGTCGATATGGCTTCGATCCATTTGGACACGTAGTCCACAGCCAACAGAATGTATTCGAAACCATCCGAAACAGGAAAGGGGCCCATAAAATCAATCCCCCAAACATCAAAGATTTCGCATACTAGAATCGGTTGCATAGGCATCATGTCGCGATGGCTCATGTTGCCCAAAGTCTGGCAACGACTGCATGCCTTGCAATGACTGTATGCGTCTTTGAACAGTGTGGGCCAGTAAAAGCCGCACTGGAGGACTTTTGATGCGGTTTTATGCCCGGCAAAATGGCCACCGCATGCCTGGTCATGGCAGAAAGAGAGGATATTGTTGACTTCCCCTTCCGGGACACATCTCCGGATGATCTGATCGGCACCTATGCGGAAGAGGTACGGGTCTTCCCAAATGTAATACTTGGCATCGGAGCGTAATTTGTCTTTCTTGGCCTTCGGCCAATCGGACGGGGTCTGATGAGATGCCAAGTAATTTACAATATTAGCAAACCATGGAAGGCTAGTACCAATAGTCAGCAGGTGCTCATCGGGAAAATGCTCAGTGATGGGTCCGGAAGGGTCAATTATTTCAGAAGGAAGACGGGACAAGTGATCAGCTACCACGTTTTGTTTTCCCGCTTTGTCGCGAATCTCAAGGTCAAATTCTTGCAACAGCAAGATCCATCGGATCAATCGAGGTTTCGCGTCCTTCTTCGCAAGGAGATGCCTCACAGCTGTGTGATCCGAGTATATGATGACATGGGAACCCAGCAGGTACGATCTGAACTTCTCTAGGGCAAATACTACAGCTAGCAGCTCTTTCTCAGTAACCGTATAGTTACGCTGAGCCTCATCGAGTGTTTTGCTGGCGTAGTAAATGACCACAGGTTTCTTGTCATTTTTCTGCCCCAAAACCGCTCCTACAGCGAAGTCGGATGCATCACACATGATCTCAAAGGGTTGAGACCAATCAGGGGACTGTAGGATCGGGGCTTGGGTGACTCGGTCACGCAGGATTTCAAATGCTTGAGTGCATTCCTTGGAGATTTCGAAGGGAACATCCTTGGAGAGAAGAGTGGTCAGGGGGCGTGCGATTTTTGAAAAATCAGGGATAAATCGTCGATAAAAACCGACATGCCGTAAAAAGGATCGGATGTCCCTGATCGAGCTAGGCATAGGAAGGTGAGAAATCAGATTAACCTTAGCTCGATCCACTTGGATACCTTTCTCCGAAATTGAGTGTCCCAGGACAATTCCCTCAGGCACCATGAAATGGCTCTTTTCCCAGGAAAGAACCAAATTCACATCGATGCACCGCCTGAGTATCTGGACCAAGTGTTGGAGGCAATCGTCGAATGATGCTCCGAAAACTGAAAAGTCATCCATGAAGACTTCCAGATAATCACCTACCATATCTGAGAATATGGCAAGCATGCATCGCTGAAAAGTAGCGGGTGCATTGCAAAGACCGAAAGGCATCCTTCGGAAAGCGTATGTTCCGAAGGGGCAGGTGAACGTGGTCTTTTATTGGTCCTCAGGATGGATTGCCACCTGGTTATAACCGGAGTACCCGTCAAGAAAGCAGAAGAACCTATTTCCCGCTAGTTTTTCGAGAATTTGATCAATGAAGGGTAGTGGGAAATGATCCTTCTTCGTGGAGGAATTGAGTCGACGGTAATCTATACAGACTCTCCACGAGTTGGCTAATCGGGTAGGAATGATTTCTCCGGTCTCAGTCGTTATAGTGGTGAGTCCTGCCTTCTTGGGCACGACCTGAATTGGGCTCACCCAACGACTATCGGAGATCGGGTAGATGATCCCGTCATCTAACCACTTGATGATCTCCTTTTTCACGACCTCCTGCAGATTGGGGTTTAAGCGTCTCTGCATTTCGCGAGAAGGTCGTGTGCCCTCTTCTGAATAGATATGATGAGTACAATAAGAGGGACTTATTCCAGTCAAATCATCGAGAGTCCATCCGATGGCTCTGCGATGTTGCTGGAGGACAACAATCAGACGGGATTCCTGTTCAGGACTGAGGTTGGAATTGATGATCACAGGAAGGGTCTGATTAGAACCCAAAAAGACGTATTTTAAGTGAGCAGGAAGGGGTTTCAGTTCGAGGATGGGGTTTTCAGCAGCAGCGGGTGGTTCAGTATAGATGTGAGGTTCAAGGGTGGGAGTTACTGGGTTGTTCACATCTGGATTCGACTCTTCTGTTTGCGGGTCAAGATCCTTCTGTGGTTGATGAGGCATACTCGAGTCATTCTGGAGGTGTGATTCATCAACCAAAGTCTTGATGTCACAAATTTGCTCGATGACGCCGCAATTAATTCCTTGTTGGGCCTTAAATATATCAATTTTCAGTGTTTGATCTCCAAACTTAAGCTCTATTTGGCCCTCCTCACAGCTGATGTTGGCTCTAGCAGTAGCCAAGAAAGGTCTCCCTAGAATGATTGGTGTATCCCTAGGGTTCTCAGGTGCATCCATATCTAAGACTATAAAGTCCACTGGAAAATAGAAATCCCGCACTCTCACGATAACATCCTCGAGAATCCCTTTTGGTGACTTTATAGATCGATCTGCTAATTGTAATGTCACCTCGGTTGGTTTCAGCTCAGATTCTTCTAGATGGTCAAGTAAGGATGTGGGTATCAGATTTATAGATGCACCCAAGTCTAACAATGCTCTATCAAATTGGGTACCACCTATCTTACAGGAGATCAGGGGAGTTCCAGGATCTTTTGCCTTGGGTGGGAGTCTACTAAGGATTACAGAGCTGGCTTGCTCTGACAGAACAATTGGGCTCCCTCCCTTGGTTCGCGGCTTACGCTGGGGTGTACATATATTCTTTAGAAATCGTGCGTAACCTGGTACGTGGCGGATTGCATCCATCAAGGGGATGTTTATGTGGACCTGCTCAAAGAGCTTGACCAGGTCCTCCTCAGGGGCCACGGGTTTGGTGGTCTTCTTTCCCTTGGTCAGGGCCTCGGGAAACGGGATCTTGGTTGGTTCTTCTAGGATAGGTTCAGGTTGTGGATCTGGAACAGCGGTACCTTGGATAACTATCCTAGGGTCATGGTTATCAGGCTGGGAGTGGTTTGGATAATGCGGGTCTTGAGTTGTCTTACCACTACGTGTTGTTACAGAATTTAATCCGGCCTGATTTTGGTTTGGGTTTGGTAGGAGGGGTGGCTGCTGCTGAAATCCTGCATAAGAAGTTGAGGCTTCCATCTCGTCTGGAGATGGAGCAGTAGGAGCCTGATAAATCCATTGGGCGTGGCCTAAATTTGGATTCATAACGCGCTTCTGGGTTGGCACGTTATTTGGGTTAGGAAGAGGTTGGGAAGGGAGTGTGCCTGGTTGGCGAGAATTTGCCAACTGGGCCAGTTGAGTTTTAACTTCTGTAAGCTCGTCCTTGTGCTGTTTTTGAATAGCCGCATTCGTTTTTTGAATGTCAGCCAGAGTCTGAAGGATTAAGGACATTTGATCTTGATTTGGCCCTGATGGATAAGTAGGGTTGGGCCGAGGCTGAGGCGGCTGGTAGTGACGAGAGGGCTGTGGGCGGGACTGAAAAGGTGGTCTTTGGGTTTGGGAATTTCCCGCCCACTGAAAATTGGGATGGTTTCGCCATCCAGGGTTGTAAGTGTTGGAGAATGGGTCGTTCTGGATGGCGTTGAGGTCCTCGCAGGTCTGAGGAACCTCCTGAGAATCAGGGAAAGGAGGAATGGAGTTCCCCCGGCTAGTGTAGAAAGGATCGGATGATCTTCCAGTCCAAGAATCAGATGGGGATGGATATGGATCCATCCCAGGGGAGGATCGGTGGAGGATGTTTTGCACAGTCTCCTGTGTGGAAGGAGGTTGTGCAAAGGAGTTACGCGCAGAGGTGGCTCGCTGCAAGTGCTGAGTCAGCTCATCCACCTTCTTTTCAATGATTGAGACCTTGTCCAATCGACTGGCCATTAATTCCAGGTCGACTGATGCGGATAGGCCCTGCGTCTCATGTGCTCCCTTAAGATTCGTCGCTGCGCGGGTATTCGTCCTGTCGAATAATCTCATGGAGTCATTGTTGATGGAGTTCTCGCACATGTTTTCGAGAATCTCCCATACGGTGTCTTCATGTTGACCCATGATGTTTCCTCCGCAAGTTGCATTGACGAAAAGGCGGATGTCCTCACGGAGTCCCTGGTAAAAAGATTGGACTTGTTCCCATTTAGGAACTCCGTGATGGGGGCACTTTCTCATGAGATCCTGAAAACGATCCCATGCCTCATGGAGAGGTTCTCCTGATTGTTGAGTGAAGTGTGTAATCTGATGGCGCAAGGCGTTGGTCCGACCAACGGGAAAAAACTTTTTCAAAAATTCGGATTGAAGTTCTTCCCAAGTGTTGATCGGCCGGGTCTGAGTTTGATACCAATAGGCAGCCTTGTCCATAAGAGAAAAGGAGAACATCTTCATGAGAAGAATATCCCGATTTTGTGCATCTGATCCAAAAGTGTGGGCCAGATGCTTTAGCTGTTTGATGTGCTGGAAGGGATCTTCAGAATTAAGCCCATGGAATTTAGGTATAGCATGAATCATGTTGGGCTTTAATTCGGAATCAGGTCCTCCAGTCGGGATTCTGACTCGAGGCTCAATGGCCACCGCAGCAGGATTGTAGTGGTCCCGCATCATAGGACGCTGTGGTGGGTGCACGAAGTTTTGGAAGAGGTCATTGAGTCGCTGGAGCTGGTGTTCCAGATTATTTTCTTCCTCAACTGGCTGAGCCATGATGGGGGAAGAAGAAGAACTTGGTTCTGAATCAGAAGAGAGAAAAATGTGAGGGTGTTGCTGCACAAACACGGGCGTCGAGGCTTGGCCTTGACGAGAGCGAATTTCTAATGGAGGTCTTAAGGGTGGTCTTAGGGACCTCCTTCCGTACATGCACTGTTTGGAAGAGGTAAGTTTAGAAGGTGCTGGACCTAATCAAGACACCCAAAAATGTGTTGGGTGACTATAGAGGTGCGGGGCAGATGGACCCCTTGATCAGAAAGATCGTCCACCTGAGAATTACCTGGGCAGCCAGAGAGGGAGAGTCCCGCGAAGACCCCTACACGGTAGAGCGTCCCCACGAGTTACAGGGTTTCCCCCACCCGACCTCTCTTGTCACTGCGGTTCCAGGTAGACCAGAATGGGGATCTTGACCTCTTAAGTCTACCAATTTTAAGATCAGGGTGCTTAAGGTTTCACTTGAACTTTAGTCTTTTTAAGTGCAAAGAGTGACCTAATTTAAGGTTGGTTGACCCAAAGGGGTCAACTTTACCTCTTGTTTTCTTTGAGAGCTTTCAGGTCTTGTCTTTTAGGGTTCAAGTGTTTAAAGAGAGAGCCAATTGTTTAGGATTTTTCTTGTTAATTATTTTCAATCAATGGCCTGGGCACACCTCTTTTGAATTTCCTCAATTCTTGATTAAGGGGTGTGTCTCTACTGAAATCCTAATGTTTAACCTTATGTTGGCTCTACTTGGTCCATTTAACTCTTTGTTGGGCAATCAGGGCTCAAGAAAGAATGTGTTAGCCCTTAAGTACCCTTAATAGTGTGCAGGAGTGATGAGTTGAAAACATGCAACTCTTTATGGTTACTAAGTATGGAAGACAGGTTAGCCCTATATTGCTTGTTCTTTTCTTTTCTTCCTCTTTAGAGTTTAGGGGTTAATAGTGAGAGGAAAAGTTTACCTGTCTTCGGAGTGGTTGTCGTGTGGTTGCTTGTCTTCTTGAGTTCCTGTAGCTGCACAAAAGAGAGGAGATTATCAGAAATTAAAAGAAACAGGAATGTTTACCTCTAGAATAGCCGTTGCTCCCCGGCAACGGCGCCAAAATGAAACGCTTGTTTCGGGATAACCGGGTTTTATTGTTATAATGTTGTAGTATAGCCAGTTATTACCAACATTTCAAATATATAAATTTTTTTACTCGGAAAAATAAAAGAGTTCCCGAGGTCGAACTCAGGGAGCAAGTTGTATTCTAGAGATATACATGTTTCTTTTACAAAATAAAGAAAGAGAGAGGGAAAGAATTTGTTTTCTCCTCGTGATGTTCTTCTTTCTTTCTTTCTTCAGATCTCCTACTTCTTCTTTGTTCTGCAGAGGTGATGCTCCTCTTTCTTTCTTCAGATCTCCTTCTTCTTCTTTGTTCTGCAGAGGTGATGCTCCTCTTTCTTTCTTCAGATCTCCTTCTTCTTCTTCTGCAGTCTCTTCTGTGAAGGTTTCTTCTTGTTTCTCCTCCCTGCGGCTAAGTGTCAGCTTCTTCTTTTCTTTTTCAGCCAGGGACGTCACCCCTCCTTTCTTCTTTTCCCTTCAGGCCGTCGTCTGATTTCCAAATCAGACGACTTAACTACCTGTTGCTACAGTCAGCTTCCTTCTTCTTCTGCGGGTCTTCTTCTTCGCCTGTACCTGCACACTTCAGAGTTTTTCCGTCAGAGGCAAAACCT
Source organism: Thalassia testudinum (assembly GCA_037157565.1). NCBI lineage: Eukaryota > Viridiplantae > Streptophyta > Magnoliopsida > Alismatales > Hydrocharitaceae > Thalassia > Thalassia testudinum. Next base: position 44,907,596 of record JAZHRO010000059.1, read on the forward strand.
ACTCTACCCTCCCCCCCCCGCGTCTCTCTCTCTCTCTCAACACTCTTGGGAAAGCTCTCCCAGAGCTGCCGGGTAACCGGGTTCGGGTCAGGCCCGGGTCCAGGCCCACCGGCGTGCGTGGTGGGCGAGGAGTGCAGGTCAGTCTTAAGTCGGGTCGGGTCGGGTCAGGTCCGCGGGGCGTGAGCGCGGAAGAGACCGGGTAACCGGGCGGGTGAAGGGGACCTCACCCCGTGTGCTGAGGCAGTAAGCCTCCAGCACTTTTGCATCTTATGTCGCTGCGGCTCTTCACGCTTTTCCGAGTCAATTGCACGCCCGCAGCGGGGAAATCAGCAAGAGATTGCGGCGTCACGCGAAGCTTTCTGCCTTAGCTGCGAACCTGGTGTTTTGCCAAAACGCCTCGCAAGGCCTGGGAGTTGAATCTGGGCGTGGCGCTGAGCGTGGCGCGCCTGTAGCTGCAGGCGGAAGCAGTTCCTCCTGCGCGGCAATGGCGGCGGAGGTCGGGTGGCCTGTTCACAAGAAAACGGCCTCTCGGCCTAATCAGAAAGTGCCAGGAGCTTCGCCAGGGTGCGGCGAAGCTCGTGTGGGTGGTGGCGAGGCGCGGGGCGGCGTGCGAGGGCTGCCCTAGGTCGGACTGTGGGTCGGAGGATGGGTCTGTTCGGTGGGGTTGCAGAGGGTGATGTGGGGGAAGTGGCAGGGCGGAGGTTGATCAGGGTGAGGAGGCGGAGGTCCTGCGGTGGTCGGCGAGCCGTGTGGGTCGCTGAGGTGATGGGAGCGGCTCGCCGGAGGGTGGTCGGAGACGAAGGGGGTGACGATGGTCAGGGTCGGTCGAGGGCTTAATTGAATAAATTGAAAGCGGGGAAAGAAAGAGGAGAAGAAGGGGAGTAGCTCTAGCTTACTTGCAGGGACGAAGGGGGAGGAACAGGGCGACAGTCGTATCGACTGTCGCCGGAGAAGACGATGCTCAGGGAAAGGGGCGGCGGCGAGCAGAGAGCCGGAGAGGCGCCAGCTGGGTGCGGCGAGGCGCGGGAAGAGCAGGGGAGGAAGTCTCTGCTGCTGGTATTGCGGCAGAGCGAAGAGGTGGAGGGGGAGGAAACCGCCGGAGCTGGTGAGCGTCTGCCGGAGGAAGAAGAGAGGAAAGTTGGGGATTTTCTCCGTCAGATCCAGGCTGCCCCGGTCGGTGGAGCAACGGGGGGTATTTATAGGGATCAAACAGGGAGGAAGGCGGAGGGAGACGACGTGTCTCCCTCGCCGGAGGATGGCCGGAAATAAGAACCCATACCGTCCGTGCGTTCGCACGGCCGGTATGGTGGGTTACAACGACCAGGGGGTGTCCCTGCGACGGCTGACGACGCAGGGCACCCCCGGTTTACTTGCCAGGTCCCCCACCTCACCCTGCGCGGCGCCATGCTCCGCGCAAGGTCGCCGGAGCATGGTGCTGGCAGGTTTTGCAGGGGGGACCTGATTGCAAAGAACGAAGGAGAGTTAGGGGCCAAAATGCGAGGGTTCAAAAGTTGAGGGCCAAAGAGTAAATATATGAGGACCAAAGTGTAAAGTCGGTCAAGGAGGTTTCTTCTTAGGCTCAAGTTTTTATACATGACTAATTAGGACCTAAGGAATCTGATGGTGAATTTCATTTCTATATTAAACCTTGTTTGATCGGTCAATTTACGTAAAAACCCAAATTAAGTTATTAATTGGGCATGGTTCTCAATGTAGGTCAAAATGGGTTCTGAAGGCCAAATTGAAGGTTCTAAACCCTAGAGATTATTTTTCTATGAATTTTAGAGGGTTTATTCTATTTTTACTTTGCCTCGAACCTTGTGAATTGAAGTGGGTTGTTTTAGGGTTACAGATTATCATTTAGTTTCTTGGAATTGCTGTAGCCCTTGCTAGATCATTTCATCCCACTTTTATTCTTATTAAGCTGCTTTGACCTATGTTTGGGCCCTGAATTACCCTGTATGCAGATTATACTGGTAAAATTGCATTTTTACCCCTTATGACTTATTTTCTTCTCAAACTCAGGGTTCTCTGAGTTAAGCCTTTCCTTGAGATATGTAGGAGCTTTTATCCTTTGTATTGGGTCAAAATGAGCTAGTTATGGCTCATGATGAGGTTCTCATCAGCAACCCCAAACCAAAACAGGCTGGACTAAACTCCGTAACAACCCGTGTGGTAAAGCAACTCAAGACCCACCTTATCCAAACCACTCCAAGCCTGGTAGTAACCCAAGCCCTAGGATAGTTATCCAGGACACCCCTATCCTAGATCAAGAACCTGGACCTATTTTAGAGGAACCAACCAAGGTTCCATTTCCCGAGACCTTGACCAAGGGAAAGAGGATAACCAAACCCCTGGCTCCTGAGGAGGATCTGGTCAAGCTCTTTGAACAGGTCCATATAAACATCCCCTTGATGGATCCAATCAGCCACGTACCGGCTTACGTACGATTTCTAAAAGACGTGCACACACCCAAGCATAAGCCGCGAACCAAAAGTGGGAGTCCGATTGTACTGTAAGAGCAAGCCAGCTCTATAATCTTGAGCAAACTCCTACCTAAGGCTAAAGACCCAGGTACTCCCCTGATTTCATGTACTATTGATGATACCCAATTCGACAGAGCCTTATTAGATCTAGGTGCCTCCATAAACCTAATACCTACATCCCTCCTTGACCACCTTGAAGAATCTGAACTTAAACCAACAGAGGTGACGTTGCAGTTAGCAGATCGATTCATTAAGTCACCTAAAGGAGTACTCAAGGATGTCATTATTAGGGTACGGGATTTCTACTTCCCAGTGGATTTTATAGTCTTGGATATGGATGCACCTGAAAACCCAAGGGATACATTGATTATACTAGGGAGACCTTTTTTGGCCACTACTAGGGCCAATATAAATTGTGAGGAGGGCCAAATAGAACTAAAATTCGGGAACCAAATACTGAAGATTGACATCTTTAAGGCCCAACAAGGGATTAATTGCGGTGTTATAGAACAATTTTGTGATATCAAAGCTGTGGTTGATGAACCATATATCGACAACCTAATTATTCCTAATCAACCACCAAAAGATCAAAACCCACAAACAGAGGAGTCTGACCCTGATCTAGATACACCCATAACTCCTTCCCTTGCTCCTGACACACACCCTGAACCGCCCGCTGCTGCTGATAACCCCATTCTGGAACTCAAGCCTCTTCCCTACCATCTAAAGTACGTCTTTTTGGGTTCCAATCAGACATTTCCTGTGATTATCAACTCTAGACTCACACCTAACCAGGAATCCCGTCTGATTACTGTTCTCCAGCAACATCGTAGAGCCATTGGATGGACTCTCGATGATTTGACTGGCATCAGCCCCTCTTATTGCACACACCGAATCTACATCGAAGAGGGCACACAACCTCCGCGAGAAATGCAGAGATGTTTGAATCCTAATCTGCAGGAGGTCATGAAAAAGGAGATCATTAAGTGGTTAGATCCAAGGATCATCTACCCAATCTCTGACAGTCGGTGGGTGAGTCTAATCCAGGTTGTGCCTAAGAAGGCAGGACTCTCCGTCATTACGACTGAAACTGGAGAAGTCATACCGACCTGTGTGGCTAACTCGTGGATAGTCTGCATTGATTACAGAAGACTCAATTCCTCCACAAAGAAGGATCATTTCCCACTACCGTTTATTGATCAGATCCTCGAGAAACTGGCGAGAAGTAGGTTCTTCTACTTTCTGGACAAGTGCTCCGGTTATAACCAAGTGGCAATCCATCCTGAGGACCAAGAAAAGACCACCTTCACCTGCCCCTTCGGGACGTATGCGTTTCAAAGGATGCTATTCGGTCTCTGCAATGCACCCACGACTTTTCAGCGGTGCATGCTTGCCATATTCTCAGATATGGTAGGTGATTATCTGGAAGTCTTCATGAATGACTTTTCAGTATTCGGAGCATGATTTGATGATTGCATCCTGCACTTGGTCCAAATCCTCAAGCAGTGCATTGAAGTGAATCTGGTTCTTTCCTGGGAAAAGAGCCATTTCATGGTACTTAAAGGAATTGTCCCGGGACATCTGATTTTAGAGAAAGGCATCCAAGTCAATCGAGCCAAGGTGAACTTGATTTCCAAACTCCCTATGCCTAGCTCGGTCAAGAACATCCGTTCTTTTCTGGGACACATCGATTTTTACCGTCGATTTATCCCTGATCTTTCGAAAATCGCGCGCTCCCTGACCACTCTTCTCTCCAAGGATGTACCTTTTGAAATCTCTAAGGAATGCACTCAAGCATTTGAAATCCTCCGGGACCGAGTTACCTAAGTCCCGATCCTACAGTCCCCTAATTGGTCTTAACCCTTTGAGATCATGTGCGATGCATCTGATTTCACTGTAGGAGTGGTATTGGGGTAGAAAATTGATGGGAAACCCGTGGTCATTTTCTATGCTAGGAAAACACTTGACGTGGCTTAGCGTAACTACACAGTTACTAAGAAAGAGCTGCTAGCTGTAATATTTACCCAGGAAAAATTCAGATCTTATCTTCTAAGCTCCCGTGTTATCATCTACTCAGATCACACAATTGTGAGGCATCTCCTTGTAAAGAAGGACGCGAAACCTTGATTAATCCGCTAGATCTTGTTGTTGCAAGAATTTGACCTAGAGATTCGCGACAAAGCAGGAAAACAGAACGTGGTACCTGATCACTTGTCCCGCCTTCCTTCTGAGATCATCGACCCTTCCGGACCCATCACGGAACATTTTCCTGATGATCACCTTCTGACTATCAATACAGGGCTTCCATGGTTTGCTGATATAGTAAACTACTTGGCATCACATCAGATCCCGTCCGATTGGCCGAAGGCCAAGAAGGACAAATTGCTTTCCGATGCCAAGTATTATTTTTGGAAAGACCCGTATCTTTTCCGCATCGGTGCTGATCAAATAATTCGACGATGTGTTGCGGAAGCGGAAATCCAAGACATACTCTCTTTCTACCATGATCAGGCATGCAGTGGACATTTTTTAGGACATAAAATCATAGCGAAAGTCCTCCAGTGCAGCTTCTACTGGCCCACAATTTTCAAGGACGCGTACAATCACTGTAAGGCATGTACCCGTTGCCAGACCTTAAGCAACATGAGCCATCGTGATATGATGCCTTTACAGTCGATTCTAGTATGTGAAATTTTTGACATTTGGGGGATTGATTTTAGGGACCCTTCCCTATCTCGGACGGCTTCGAGTACATTTTACTCGCTGTTGACTATGTGTCCAAATGGATCGAATCCATTCTGACCTGAACCAATGATCATAAAGTTGTTATCAAATTCATTCATCAGAACATCTTCTCATGGTTCGGGATTCCACGTGCTATAATTTCTGACGGAGGGACCCATTTCACAAACCCTCAGTTCAGGTGACTGATGACCAAATACGGGGTGTCACACTAAATGTCTACTCCTTACCACCCTGAAACTAATGGTCTAGCTGAGCTATCAAACTGGGAGATCAAAAAAATCTTCCAGGTTACTATTCGACCTGATAGGAAGGACTGGTCATCCCGGCTTCCAGAAGCTTTGTGGGCTTATAAAACCTTCCACAAAACCTAATTAGGTATGTCTCCCTTCAGATTGGTGTACAGGAAGGCATGTCACCTCCCCGTCGAATTGGAGCATAAAGCCTATTGGGCAGTATGGAACTACAACCAAGATCTTTCTAAGGCTGGAACCTGTAGAAAGCTTCAAATAAGCGAGATCGATGAATTACTCCACGACACGTATGAGAACTCGCAAATTTACAAAGAGCAGGTTAAAGCCTTTCATGACAAGCACATATCTAGAAAGATCTTTCATCCTGGTCTAAAGGTCCTACTCTTCGATGCCAGACTCAAACTGTTCCCAGGAAAACTATGATCAAAATGGATCAGACCCTACTTATTCCAACAAATCTTTGGAAATGGAGCCATTGAATCAGTCCACTTAGTCACGATTCTAAACCTTTCGTCGTGAACGGTCAAAGACTCAAACCGTTCACCGACGTGACCGATACAAATTTGGCTAAGGTATCCTTTACCCTCCATTCTCCCTAAGCTCATTCTCCCAGCTGATGGCACAAAACTCCATACTTAACGGGAGGCAACTCGTCATTCTTGAAAAACCCGAAACCTTTCTTGACATTCCTATGCTGAATTCATATTGCACTTTAGGGTTCATCCATTAGAACAACCGACTCCACCTCAGGTACTCGTATCCGAGTCTAGAAATCATTCGCAACAGTCACCTCGACCCGTTCGCCCACCCAAAACCTGTCTTAATGAATGAACTAAGCTGAATTCGAGCCCACTTAATTTACAATGGGGACATTGCAAATTATAGGCATGGGGGGATATGAAAGTGCAAAACTTCATGAAAACTCATCTCACAAGAAAATGTTTCAACAAAAAAAAACACATATCACAAAAAAACACCAAAAAATGACAAAAATCTTAAAAAAGAATAAAAAAATTGAGGGGAGAGAATATTTTGTGAGGCCATACAAACCATAAGGAGGAAAAGAGCAAAATGACAAAAAAGGAGTACAAAATGAAAAAGAAAAAGAAATAGTCATGAGTAAGAGATTAAGGGATTAACCAAAGTTTTAGACCACATCAAAGAAAAGAGAAAAAATATAGGAAAAAATGCTATTGAGACACAAAAAGAGATTAGTAGGAACGCTGATCTTAGGCCTTTTGGGCTAGACTCTTAGGCTTAACAATTCAAGTACCTGCTAAGATCTGATAATCCTCAAGAGGTTGGGGAAAATGCGAAGCATAAGTATTTGGTCTAAGGCTTAGGGAGTATTCAGCCTCGTTAACTGACCTTTGGTTTGCGGGACTCGGTAACCTAAGCACCCCAATCCACACACAGTATGGTTCAGTGCGCATAACTATCAAAATCATGCAAAAGCGTTTAAATATTCTGAAAAATTGCCTAGATTAGGAGCGGTCGATCAACACAAGTTGATTTAAACGAGTTCCCGACGCGGAGAGGTGGGAAATTCCCCTCGAAGATGCGTAACAGCATATCGTCTCCTCGGTGCTTATCTCCTAGGATATTTACATATCCTACTGGGGGCACGTATGCACCCTGCTGGTTCAGATGCCATAGGCGGCATTATCACGAAATGTCGATTACTAGGGTCTGGATTTAGCTACAAAACACCATGGGTGGGATTATCTCGAAATCTTGAAAGCTAGGGTTCTGGGGGTTGCCATGGGTGGTGCTATCATGAAGCATCGATTGCCAGGGACCTTTGAGGATTGATGATGGGGACGAGGAATCCGATACAGACCATGTTGAGAAGCTAATCCCAAGCTAGAAATAAAAAGAAAAGAGAGAGAAAACTCTCTAAACAAATAAATCCTCTGTCTCTCTCTTACAAAAAAAATGCACTGCAAACTGAACCGAGGCTAAAATATGTCTCAAGCACGGGTGCTTTAACCGCGGAGTCCAACGAACCTTAGGATAGTTCCTGCGGGCTTTAAAAACCTTCACGGAGGACTAAGGCTAGAGCTGGTTAGGTTCGGATCTTGGTTGGTACTTGAGTACCTCTAGGCCTACTGTCGGCATTCTAACCTAATTAAAGAGAAAAAGAAAAAAGCACTCATCATAAATTGTGAAAGAAACTCATGGTCTAGAACAGAAGTTAAAACCTTAAAATTTTGCTACGGGACTAGCAAAAGCTAGGTATGGGAGTATGATGGGAACACCATCATGAGTCCTAACTAGCTCATTTTGACTTAGAAAAGAGAACAAAAGCTCCTACATAACCAAATGAAGGGCCTAACTCAAGGAATAACTGGTTTGAAAGAAAAGTAAGAAATAAAGGGTAAAACTGTAATTTTACCATTGCAGTGCAACAATGGGATTTCTAAGGGTCTAAACATAGGTTAAATGGTCTTAACAAGATAAAAAGTGGGTTGGTTCAATTAGAAAAGGGTTAATGTGAAATCTGGGAATTAAATGACTTCTTGTAACCCTAAAACAGACCCACTTAATTTAACAAGGTTCTGGTCAAGATAAAATTCAAATAAATCCTATAAAATTCATGGAAAAACATCCTCTAGGGTTTAGAACCTTCAATTTGGCCTTTATAACATATTTTGAAATAAATAGGGGTCCTAGTCAAATATTTTCCTAAAATTGGGTTTTTGTGTAAAATTTCCAGTCAAACGTGGTCAAACCTAAAATCCAACTTCACCATTGGATTCCTTAGGATCAAATTAGGTTTATACCAAAATTTTGACCTAAGGGAAGTTCACCTTGGCCTACTTTGCAAAACAATCCAACCCAATTACATTTATGACCCTAGCTTTTGAAAACCCTTGCAAACACCCCCATAGCTTCCTCATCGTTCTTTGCAATTAGGACCCTTCGCCATTACAGCGGAGGAATCCTATCTGGCAAGGATTCAAGAGGGACATCTCCTTGATTCCTCAGAGAATTCCTCTCAAATTTGAAAGGGAGATTCTCTGAGGAATTCTCGTTCATATGAACCTAATTAGGAGCTCTGATTTCCACCCAATCTCTCATGTGAACACATAAGAGATTTGGATATCTCTCAACCTTCTAAGTCCAGCGAGGTTTCCATGCTTGGAATCTTGCCTTCCAAGCACAAGGCCCTCTACCTGCGACTATAAAAGAGGCCCCAGATCCCCTCAGTCATTTCAAGCTTGTTTTGCCCATCTATTGAAGGCCAAAGCCCCGCAGCCTCAGCAATCAAGTGAAGACCAGCTGCGGGCACGTGCGAGAAGCAGGTGGGACATTTAGTCCCACCTCGGAAGTCTGTGAGCAAGCAACGCGACATAAATTGAAAAACTGTTAAGGGCTTAGCGCCTCCTAACATGGGGTGAGGTCCCACTTACCCTTCACGCCTCGTTCGCGCCCCACGCTCCGTGGACCTGGTATTTGACCCGACTACCTGCGCACTCACCCACCACACATGCCGGTGGGTCTGGTCCCGGGCGCACTGACCCGACCCGTTTACCCGAGAAAGGCTCTGGGAGAGCGAGACTAAGAGAGAAGAAAGAGAGGAGAGTTCACAGGGAGGGTAGAGGTTAGGTTTTGCTCTCCAAGGAAGAAGAGGGTGAAGCCAAGGAAGAAGAGGAAGGAGAAGGAAGCCTCAGCAGAAAAGCAAAGGAAGAAGAAGGCTCGGCTGAAATCAAAAGCAGAGAAAGAGAAAGAAGAAGGAAGGAAGGCAGAAGTTTGAAGAAGGCTCAAGAAAGAAGCAGAGAAAGAGGAAGAAGAAGCTACGATCAGCAATCAGAGGAAAGGAAAAAAGAAGCCAGAATTAGAAGAATCAGAGAAGGAAGTCAATGAAGAAGAAGAATAGAGAAAGCTCAAGACAGATTGAAAAAGAATTATCTAATTTTTACATCCATCTTTATATTTTTGAGCTTTTATATACATTGAAATCATTTTTTTCTTCATAATTTTGATTGATCATTACATTTTATCAAGTTGAAAGTTGTGTTCTTAGTTTTTAAATCCCAATTTGCTCCCTGTGTTCGACCTCGGATTCATATTTTTCGAGTAATAAACTTTCATTTGTTTTCAAAGCAATTTTGACTATACTATAATGTAATTATTATAAACCCAATTTCTCTTTCGCTAAACACAGTGGGTGCGGTGCTTGGCTAGAAAGTTGATGAGAAACCCGTGCTCATCTACTACACCAGCAAGACATTGGACGAGGCTAAGCATAACTACACTGTTACTATAAAAGAGCTGCTGGCTATAGTATTTGGCCTAGAAAAATTTAGATCTTATCTTCTGGGTTCCCATGTCATTATATACTTGAATCACATCGTAGTGAGGAACCTCCTCGCGAAGAAGGATGTGAAACCTTGACTAATTCGCTGGATCTTGCTATTGCAAGAATTCAGTCTCAGGATTTGTGATGAGGCGGGAAAGCAGAATGTGGTAGCTGACCATTTGTCCCGTCTTCCTTCTTCGGTCATCGACCCGTCTAGTCTGATCACCGAGCATTTTCCGGACGAGCATTTGCTACCCATTCACAGTCTCCCATGGTTTGCTGATATTGTAAACTACTTGGTTACAGGGAAAGTCCTGCCAGATTGGGCGACTTCCAGGTGGGACAAATTGATTTTCGAGTTCAAGTACTATATTTGGGAGGAACCATACCTCTTCCACATTGGCAATGATCTGGTGATCCGGAGATGCATTCCTGACGACGAGGTCAATGATGTGCTCCCATTCTATCACGACCAAGCCTGTAATGGATATTTCTCTAGGCGTAAAACCACAAAGAAAATTCTCCAATGTGGGTTCCTTTGGCCCACTATGTTCAAAGACGCATAGACGTATTGTAGGGCATGCGCTCGTTGTCAGACCCTCAGCAACATGGGCCCACTGGATTTGATGCCCTTAAACCCGATTATTGTGTGTGAAATCTTTGACATTTGGGGAATTGATTTCATGGGATCCTTTCCCAGATCTAACAGCTTCGAGTACATTCTACTTGTTGTTGATTATGTCTCTAAATGGATTGAAACTGTACCCACGAGAACTAGTGATCATAAAGTTATCCTCTGATTTATCCAGGAGAACATCTTTACCAGATTTAGGGTTCCTAAGGCCATCATCAGCGATGGCGGGTCTCATTTTAACAATGTGTACTTCCAGTCCCTGATGAAAAGTACGAGGTGTCGCATTGAATCTTGACTCCTTACCACCCCTAGACTAATTGATTGGCAGAACTGTCAAATCGAGTGATCAAGAAGATCCTTCAGGTCACTATTTAGCCTGATAGGAAGGATTAGTCTACTCACCTTCTAGAAGTCTTGTGGGCCTATAGGGCCTCCCACATGACCCAATTAGGCATGTCTCCCTTCATATTAGTGTACGGAAAGGCATGTCACCTTCCCATTGAGATGGAGCACAAGGCTTATTGGGAAGTATGGAAGTGCAATCTGGATCTGATGAAGGTTGGAATACACCGATGGTTGCAATTGAGCAAGATCGAGGAATTATGTAATGATGCGTATGAGAACTTGCATATCTACAAAGAGTAGGTCAAAGCCTTCCATGACAGGCACATTGTGTGAAAATCTTTCCACCCTGGTCAAAAAAGTCTTACTCTTTGATGCCAAACTCAAACTTTTCCCAGGAAAACACAGATCGAAATGGATTAGACCATTCTTGGTGAGACGAATCTTTGGAAATGGAACCATTAAAATTAGTGAACTCAGCCTTGATTCTGAACCTTTTGTCTTGAACGGTCAAAGACTCAAACCGTTCTTTGAACTCACTGACCCGGACTTGGTTGCTATCTCTTTTGATCTCCATTCTCCTTGAGCTTATTGCGCCCGGCTGATGGCGTTAAACTCAGCGCTTAACGGGAGGCAACCCGTCAGCTTTTTGGAAAAATCAAAACCCTTCTTGACATATTTTGTGTTGAACTCATATTGCACTTTAGGGTTCATCCATTAGAATAGTCGACTCTAGTTCTAGTACCTGTACCAGAGCTTGAAATCGTCCGCAACAGTCATCCCGACCCATCCACCCACCTAAACTTGTTCTAATGTACGATCTAAGATGAATTCAAACCCACCTAATTTACAATGCGGACATTGCAAATCATAGGCTTGGGGGGGTATTAGAGTGCAAAACGCTGTGAGAATCATTTCACAAGAAAGGGTTTCATCAAAAAAATTACATATTCTGGAAAAAAAAAATAGAGAGGAGGTTGAGAAAAAAAAGAGCCATTTTGAGAGAAAGGAGCACAAACAAAGAGAAAAGAAAATTGAGTCCCTTAGAAACAATTTGGAACCTACCCACCTTCTAGGTTGGATCAAATGATGAATTAAGACCAAAAAGACTAAAACTTAAGGGATTAGCGGCAAATAGCGACCTTAGACCTCTTGGATCGATTTTGATTTAAACACTCACGTACTTGTCAAGATCCGGATTAGTCCTCAAGAGGTTGAGGAAAATGCAATGCTTGTGCATTAGGTCTAAGGCTTAGGGAGTATTCAGCCCCATTAACTAACCTCTGGTTTGCTGGAATCGGTAACTTAAGCACCCTAAATCACACACAGTCTAGTTTAGTGTGCTTTAATCAGGGAATCTTGCCAAAGGGCATTTAATCTGTTCTGAAAATGGTCCTAAGATCTAGATTAGGAGTGGCCCGAAAATACAAGTTGATTTGAATGAGTTCCCAGCACGAAGAGGTGGGAAATTTCCCTCGAAGATGCGCAATAATATATCATATCCTCGGTGCTTGTCTCCTAGGATATCTAAATATCCTACTAGGGGCATGTAAGGACCTTGCGCTGTTTTAGATGAAATGGGAGGGATTATCATAAAATCTTGATTGCCAGGGTCTGGATTTAGCTACAGAACGTCATTGGTGGCACTATCCTGAAGTGGCAAAAGCCAAGGTTCTGAGGGTTGCCATGGGTAGTGCTATCTCGAAGCATCGAATTCCAGGGACCCTGAGAAGATTGATGGTGGGGAAAAGGAATCCGATACAGACCATATTTAGGGCCAATCCGATGATGGATCCAAGGAAAAATATAATGAAAAGAAAGGAGAGAAAGCTCTCCACAAATGAAAACCTCCTTCTAATCTCTCTCTTACAAAATGCACTGGCAAACTAAACCGTACTAACCTTGTTTCAAGTATAGGTGTTATGACCCGATCTCAGATCCCTACAAGACCCGAGACCGACCCTCCTTGACTAATCCCAAGACCTAGTCATCCAACGAGAAATAACCAAAAGTAGGAAACATTTTCACAACCACACATGCAATGTAACTTAGCAGAAAATAAACAAGAGACAGTAAAAGCAACAGAGCGAACAGCCTCACAATATTACAGGCCATCACAACTACAACAGTGGAAAGTACAGCGAAAAAGTAACTGAAATAGTATTACATAGAACAAAATACTCACTACTACAACAGAATATAGGAAATAGTAAGGAAATGCAGCTAAGGCTGGGCTCGACTGGGCCCAGCTCCCTCTGCAGTCGGTGGTGCTGGCTGCTCAACTCCCTGACCTGAATAAGGTTACAAAATTTCCGAAGTCAGCGAACACTGAGTAGGGTGGTAATTCAACCATTTACATGTAATTAATACAAGCAATTAATTAATGTAATTAAGTAACTATCAATTTTCATTTAGCTCAACCAAGTAATTCTAATTTGTTGCTCCTTTATTCACCTAATCATTTCTTGATCTGGCCTGTTCGTCACGGGAACGATCTTGAGTGTAGTCTTTTCCATGATGTAGGATGTGCACGTGGTGCTCTCCTGGCCGAGAGAGTCCCCCGTGGTAATCCTACACCCAATCAACCACCCTGAGGTCACGGTCGCGACGTAGCAGTGACTACGGCACGCGTGATAAGCGCGTGGGTAGCTATCCCGCACTGGCACGCGATCAGTCGTTTCTACTAGTGGGTATGCCTAAAGGTACAACACGGAACAATACAGGGCCTTGCCCTCTCAGAACAGAGGTCTCGCCCCTCCACAATCCGCGTACCCTCGTCCGATTATCCTAGTTTGCCCAATGGGATTAAAAAAGAGTTGGTGTAGGGTGGCAGTCCTAACCCCGGGCCCCATGGGGTGGCTAGCTCCCTCCTTACACTAAGTAGCACACCTCGGTACCACATATGCGAAGGCCGAATAGAAGTTGGTGTAGAGTGATTAGTCCTAACCCCAAGTCTCAACCCAAAGGGCGGCTAGCTCCCCTCTACACTAAAAGACAGCAGCTCTCCTTAGTACCGTGTACACAAGGACCAGCTCACTTCCCATCGACAAGAGTTCTTCTCCTAATTCCCCGTAGAGTTCATGCTGGTATTTCTTTCGTTTCATTGTCCAACATTCCGATCTCTCCATTCACATTACTAGTTTCATCCTTAAAATAGGCAGCTTGTGATTCATTAACTAAGAAAGCATCACAACAATAAACCAATACATTTGCTAGCATTTAGAGTTTTACATTCATCTCAAGTAAACAATGCAGCTCAACCATACTCATTTGTTCCTGCCCTAAGGTTCATTCTCATCTTAGGGTTTTACATGTATCTCAAGTATACAGTGTAGCTCAAATCATATTCATTTATTCCTTCCCTAGGGTTCATTCTTATCCTAGGGTTCATTCAAGTTATTCTAAACATGCAATTTATTTGGTTAAATTATAATATTAATGTAAACCACTCTACTGGAAAACACGGGAGGAATGGAGGCTCGGATCGCAGATCCCGTCACCTCCGTGGCTCCCGCGTACTCGATTGGCTGGAGACCTATACAATTTACCAACCACATCAAACGAGTCCAAAATTGTACACAAGTGTCACTGACTCGTAGAGAAACTCAAGGGGAAAAGAACGGTACTTCGTTTCCGGAAATCCGATTCCATTTGGTCCCTAAACGGGCCAAAAACACACACACTATCCAAAATCAAATGTCTGGGACTAGCCCCATACGTCTTAAAAGATGTCAGTACTCACCGTGGGTTTCCTGCGACTACCTCGGAAGTCTGGACTCTTCGGCGATCATCTAAGGAGAGTTCCAGACATCGGACTCTCCTTCCGGTCGTCTGAAGGTATGGTCAGACGTCTGGCAATGTGTCCAGATGTTCAAAAGCACCTCGAAGGGCGCACCCCATGCCCTTCCAGTGCTCTACCCCCTGTGTATGTACGCATATAGCTAAAAATGATTGGACAAATCTTTTGCGGTAAGCCTGCATGGTCGTAAACCATATAGAAGCATGTACCTTGGTACTAAGCGTGCTTTCAGACGTCTGGCTTTAGCTCCGGACATCCTTCTGCAACTCCAGATGTCTGATACTGGAAAATATTCAGTACACAGAACTCTCCCGCGAGTTGTATCCTTCGCGAGCTCACTCACAGGAGCTGTAGCAGTGCCTCCAGCGGCTGCAGGAGGCCAAGGCTTCTGCCCGCAAGCTCCTCCTCCTTGCCCATGTCCTTGACTCCTCCCGCACGAGCTCCTCTGAGCTCCCGCAGCTCCCTCGCGAGCTCCTCCCACGCTCACGCTCTCCTCTTCTCCATCCCGTCTCTCATCTTCCTCTCCACTCACTGTGCAGGTGGCGGGGAGGAAGGTTGCAGCTGGCAGGAGGGAAGGATGGAGGTGGTGGTGATGGGGATAGTGGCATAGATGTGGGAGGGTTTAAATAGGAAAGGGTTAGGGTTTGGGTGAGGAAGGAGGGGGGTACGCATGTCGTGCGCAAGCGAAAAAAGGAAAATAAGGTACGGTTCTTCTACTTTCAGACATCCGACCCTCTATCCAGATGTCTGGATAGACGTCTGATGGCTAATCCAGATGTCTTAACCAACCCAAATGGTAGCAGGTCATTTCAATGGGTGCTTTAACCGCTGGGTCCAATGAACCTTAGGATAATTCCTACGAGGCTTAGAAACCTTCGTGGCGGACTGAGGCGAAAGCTAATCAGGTCTGGATCTGGGATGGTACTTGAGTACCTCTAGGCCTATTGTTGGTCTTAAGATCTGATTCTTAGGGATGTTGCTTAGTAGGGCATCCTGACTGTTAAACCCAACCTAGATAACTAGTTTGATTCAGATGATTTTTACTAAGGGACTAGCAAAATCTACGCATGGGGGTATGATGGGAACACCATCATGAGCCATAACTAGCTCTTTTTTATTGGATTAAATGAATAAAAGCTCCTACATATCCATCAAAAGTTCTTAAGGGCACAAAACACTGATTTAAGAAGAAAAATAAGAAAATAGAATAACCGTGGGTTTTCTCAGGGGTTAAATAAAGGTCAAATGTGCTTTAGAGTCTAACAAGATGGTTTATGCAGAACAAAATGGGTTTTTACGCATTTCAAGAATTAAATGACATTTGAAACCCTAAAAACAGACCCGCTTAATTTACTGAGGTTTTGGTCAGGATAAAATTCACCTAAACCCTCTAAAATTCATAGAAAAATATTCTCTAGGGTTTGGTATGCTTGATTTGACCATCAGAACTTAATTTGACTTAAAATAGAGTTTCAGACAGAAAGTTTCCGTAATTTGAGTAACTGTGCAAATTACCCTATCAAATTTGGTTAAAACCAAAATCCAACTTCATCATTGGATTTCTTGGGCCTAAATTAGGTTTTACCAAAATTTGGGCTCAATCTGAGATCATCTTGACCAAGTTTGCATTTTGGTCCTGTCTAATTCTTTCTTTCACAACCATGCCTCTAACTTTCAAAAAATTTTGCATTTTGGTCCCTAACTTCTATCATCTTCTTTGCAAACTGGTCCTGTCGCCATTAGTGTGAACACATTGAGCTCCGACGAGTTTCGAGCAGAGATTTCTCGCTTGATTCTCAATCAAACCTTCCTAAAATTGAATCGGAGATTCTTTGTGAAATTCCCTTCCACATGGAATCGGTCTTAGGCTCCAATTCTTTCTCAAAAGGTCATGCGAACCTTTCAAAGGTTCGGGTATCTTATTTCGCAAAGACTTTCCAAGCTTGGAAGCTTTTTCCAAACTTGGAAGGACCTCTCATGGCCTATATAAGCACACCCAATGCCTCATCGTGCTTCACTACTAAAAAACGATGATCTGCCGTCAATTCGTTACCGTCGGTTGCACAAGCGATGGCAAAAATACTTTTGTCATCGCTTATTGATATAAGCAACGGCAAAGACCACACTAAAATTGAGTGCCCCCACCTCGCCCAAAAAGTAGTATGTAATGAATATTTGCCATTGCTTATCGTAATAAGCGACGGCAAATCTCAACCTTAAATTTTCCCTCAAAATTTTAGGCACAAGAATTGAAATTGAATTATTCATTTGCCGTCGCTTATTATAATAATCGGCGACAAATGTGAGCCTAAAATTGTTCGCAAAAATTTTATGTGCGAGAAATGAAATTGAATTATACATTTGCCGTCGCATATTAATTAAATCGACGGCAAATGTTAGACCTTGTATCCCTCGTAGAACCCTCTCCTCCCTCACACTATGCATACTCCTTCCTCTTCATCCGCAGAACTCTTCATCGCAGAGCTCCTCATCCCTGCCTCTCCTCCTCCCCCCCTCCTCATCTTCCTCCTCCTCAGATAACTCCTCCACCTCCTCGTCGAAAACCTCCTCTTCCTTATCTTCCTCCTCCTCCTTGCCCCTCTCCTCTTCCTAATCCTCTTCCTCACCACCCCCTCCTCTTCCTCCTATTACTGCTCCTCCTCCCCTATCGGACCCCCTTCTCCTACAACTCCTCCTCCTCCTCCCCCTCCAGCAACCCCCTCCTCCTCTTCATCCTCCTCCTCAAGACCCTGACACCTCCTTGTCCTACCTGCCCTCCTCCACCGACACTCCCCTCCTCATCCTCCTCCTCACCACCCTAACACCTCCTCCTCCTCCCTACTATCCTCCTCCATGCCCTCCTCCTCCTTATCCTCATCCTCCTCCTGCCCGCCCCTCATCCTCTTCCTTCTCCTAATCGCCCCTCCCCCTCCTCATCTCCTCCAGCCGTGCCCCTCCTCCTCCTCACCCTCCACATCTCCTCCTGCCTTCCCCTTCCTCCTCCTCCCCATCCTAATTTTTTTTTTCAAATTCAATATTGATAGCGATTTCACGCGGTTTGTTAATTAGGTCGTTGTAACGCACAAAATCGATCAACTCTTAAATTTATATTCCTAGATAGGGGAGTATCTAGGGTTGTCCAAGGAGGCCAAATGTTTGCAAATGTGATTCTCTTGCTTACAAATAGATCTCAACTTTCTTTTTGGTATTTTTCAATATATCATTTTTTTTTTGTTTTTGGATTAAGACAACATGCGAAATGGTGGCGGGAAGATGATTTGCACTTCAAATTTAACTACTACTTCTAAGTGGCAAGTAGAGCCTCTCCCTAAGCTCACTCTAGGCAAGTGGAGGCCTAAAATAATTAGGGAGAGGGAGTGAAAAATGCTAAAAAGAAAGCAAGTAGAAATGCAAAATAGAAAATTGCAAAGAAGGCAACTAAATTACTGAAAAGTGTTTTACAAAAAAGCCTAGTAGAGGAATGCTTCTACTACTAGAAAAATTAAAATAAAGAAAAGCAAACACAAATCCTCTAGATAGATGGTGAAGAAGAGGGCTTCTTGCTCCAAGGTTGGTGGCTCCCAAGCTTGAAAAGAATCCTTCAACTCCTTCCTTGCAGTGCTCCGCCAAGGTGATGTCCTCCAAGGCAAGCCCAAAGGGGGCGTGCCCTAAGATTCTCTCCAAGGGTGGACGTCCACCCTAGGTCCTTCTCCCTTGCCTGGCCGTCCTCCTTGAAGTGGAAGAGTCCTCCTCCTTGGCGTGGCCCAAGTTGAAGAGAGTGGGGAGAAGAAGGCACCAAAAGGGCTAGTGATGTGCCCCTTTAATCTCCTTCTCTACTCCTTCTCCTTGGGCGTAGGTATAGGTGGATGTAGGTAGAAAAATACACTAATGGAGGATCCTCTAAAATGGTTGTAGGTGGTGGGTTTTTATAGAATAGGAAGGGGGCTAAGGTGTCCCTTGAAATGGAGGGCCAAGATGGAATGATGGAGGTGGTTAAGGATCCAATGGCCAAGGGTGTTTGGTGCCACCTTAAGAGACACCAAGGGGGTAGTTATGGGGGTTGACACCCCTTGATGTTGGCGCCAAAAAGGGTTCTAGAAGGTGGTCTAAGTTGGCGCCAAGAGGGATTCTAGAAGGAGGGGTAGGTGGATGGCTAGGATGGCTTATGTGGGTAGGTGTAGGGTGGATTAAGGGCTGAAAGTTGGCGCCAATATAGAGGTGGTTAGGGGTAGTTTTTGTCTCCAACTTAAGGTGTCTTTTGGTGGTGATAATGGGGTGAAGGGATTGCTAGGAGGTGGTGCCAACTTGAGTAGAGTAGCTAGCTTAGGTAGGCTTAAGTTGGTGGAGCTAGCTAGGGTTGACTTTGAAGCTGGTGGATGGCCAAGGAGCTGGTTGTTAGCTAAGCTAAGCTAAGCTAAGCTAGCTTAGCTAAAGGTGGAGTAGAGGAGAAGGTCTTGGAGCTAGGGTTTCGAGGGGGGAGCTGAGGAGGAGAAGTCTGGAGCTGAAATTGGAGCTGGCTGCTGCTGAAGAGGTTGGCATGGAGCTACTCTAGCTGGCTTAGCTTGCTAGTTCTTTTCTAGTTGCTAAGCCAAGCTAAAGTAAGCTAGCTTCTACCATGATGAGCTGAGGTGAGCTAGGTTTGGTGCTCCCGGGGAGAATCAAGCTGGTTGAGGCAGTTAAGGTAGCTTAGCTCAACTGAGTTGAGCTAAGCTAAGTCCCCGGGAGCTGGACTTGAGCTTCCTGAGCTGGGATGAGTTCTTCTTCAAACGGATGGAGTTGAGTGGAGCTGGATGTAGCTGGATCTGAGCTGGGGTGAACTCCTGTCAACTCAACTGAGCTAGCTAGAGCTCCCTGTGGACTAGTGGGAGCTGAGATGAGCTAGACTCAGCTAAGTTGAGCTGGATCTGAGCTGACTTGAGCTAGGGTGAGCTAAGATGAACTCTCTTGAGCTGCCATTCAGCTGAGATTAGCTGAATGGAGCTGGGATGAGCTAACCCTGGTTCAAGTGAGCTAGGTTCCAGCTGTGGTGAGTTGGATCAAGCTGAGTTCCAGCTAGTCTAGGCTTCTCCTTCACCATTTGCCTTCTTGAGTGCTAGGGTTTTAGGGATCTGTGTATCTGTACATCCCTAACACTCACAAAAACACATTAAAAAGACAATAAAAAATGCAATGCATGCCTAACCTAATTTATGCCTAAATGCAACCCAAAAACCCATTTGCGGAGTAAAATCCTAAGAGCTAGGTTTGTTTTAATGCATAAGAATGATGATAAACTGGCGTTTATCAAATATCTAGCAGACAAAAAGATCCTTAATGGAGTCTCTTTTGTTGTATCAGCAGGATGGAGTGCTGTGATTATTGGAACTAGCGGCAATGGTAAGCATTCCATTTTTTTCCCTACTTGGTAATTTTTATGTGTATGAATTTATCTAAGTTAGCAGGAGATGTGTATGGAGTCTCCTTGCTCCTGTTTGCCTTCTTTGATCCATCATGTTTCTTCAATTCCCTATTGCTCTTTTGATTCGAAAATGATGGCACATGAGGAATTCTAGGAACAAATGGATAATTTGCATCTAATTATCATTAGTGAAGTCACTCACCTTGGAGATCTGATGCCATTTCCAAAGTTTCAACCTTCTTGTTGTTGTCTTCTATGTGTTATCATTATATGTGTTCTTTTATGTTGATGACAGTGGTGAGATGATGATTAAAGGTTCCCTATTTGTTTGATTGCTAGCATGATGGCACCACTTGTATTAGCTCTATCTAATTTCTACTGATCTTTAATTTATTGATATCCCTCCCTATCTCCTATTTTTCTTCTTTATAACCGATCACATTTCTTATGTTTGCTTTCTCTTTTTTGGTGGAACAAGAGGGTGGTCAGGTCACATAGGGGAGTGACTTTGTCTTTCTCTTTTGATCTGTAAATGGTGGCAAATGAGGAAATCCAATAGCAAATGGGTAATTTGCGTCTGATTATTGATAATAAAGTTACTGGCCTTTGGAGATCTGATGCCACCACCAAAGTTGCAACTTTATTGTTATTGTTTTTTATGTATCTATCATTGTATCTTATGCTGGTGATTGTGGGTGACATGATGAGTAAAGATTCCCTATTGGTTTGATTGCCAGCATAATGGCACTATCTATATTAGCTCTATCAAATCCCTACTGCTCTTTTATAGATACCCTTCCCTTTCTCATCTTTTTCTTCTTTATAACCCATCATGTTTCTTTTGTTCTCTTTCTCCTTGTTTATGGTGGAAAAAGAAGGCGGTCAGGTCACAGAGAGTGATTCTCTCTCTTTTTATTTGTAAATAGTGGCAAAAGAGGAATTCCAATAATAAATGGGTAATTTGTGTCTCATTATTGACAATGAAGATACTGGCCTTTGGAGATATGCCGTCGCCAAAGTTGCAAGTTTATTGTTAGCAACAGATTTAAAGATATCATGCCTTTTTCCCATAACTGTGATGTATATACCTATTTTTCTTGTATTGTTTGTATGCTCAAGTAGATTTTACATTAGGAAACATTTGATTCAATACATGTATTGCAACAGGTTCCCATGTGTCTTGCACTGATTATCAGTTGATTAACATCTCCAGAGATGGATTGGTATGTGACACGCCATTTCTCTATTATCATATTTGTTTTTTGTTTAATTGCCCGCTAGTCTATAAATTTATTTTTTGAAGTCATAATATTTCTAGGTGATCTTACTTACTACAAATGGCAACACAAAAGATGATCTCAGGCTTCCTACTGATGAAAACTTGCTTTCCTAGGTAATGCAAAAAACATGAGAAATGAGGCTTACTACTTAGAGTAGTCTTAGATTGAATGCTTGTTACTTGCCCTTTTATGAAGATCAAGGATACATTTTGATTGCTATTGATGTCCAATAGATATTCATTTATTCCTGACACACCTCATTAACAATACGAGAAAAACGACTAAATTAGAATCCACTGAACCCAATAAATGATTTCTAGCCCACATTGTGTTTTCATCATAAGAAATTCTTCTATGTAAAACTTATTAGCAATTTGTTAAAAGAAAGCCATTGCCTTTAAGGATGCAAACTAGTAAAATTCTTTTCCCATTTCTTCACGGAGTTGTTTTTCTTATTACTTTTTTCCTTTTCCAACTGCAGGGTTGGGACTGTTATATCCAAGACATGGGAAGATGGTCAAATATTCTTAAGGATCTCAATGCTCATCTTGTAAGTTAGTTTCTTGACTTGTGATTTGTCTGATACAATATGACAAACTTGTTACCTTGATAATGAGCAGGATGTTGTATTGTGAAGAAAAACATGGTAGAAGAGAAGAGAGGGTTCTCCTTTAGTAGAAATTTGATGTAAAATCCATTAATAACCATCAACCACATTGGTTGTAATCAAATCAATTATGAAAACTAGTTGATCCTCTACCATTATGACTTCCACCATATGAATTTTAGCTTCATCTTCTCCATTACTAGGACACAAGGCCTCTGTTCTGTTAACAATCACCACAAAGCTGCTCTAACTTTACTCTTGAGGTCCCTTGATTTTTTTGAAAGGAGGAAGGGAGGTTATCTAAATGATAGCCACCTAAAACCATTCATTAATCATGAAACAGATCACAAATTTTGGTCCCAGGAGTGGCCAAGGAAGGCTAAAGAAGTGCTCGAAGAAAACCATCAAGCATGATCTCGATTACTTTGATTTAAGCCCATAAATGAGTTAAGATATGTCCAAGGAGTCAAAGAAGTCATGTAGTAAACCCAAATTAGTGTGGGAATGTTGTTATTGTTGTCTAGTAGATGAGGTAGAAATTACCTCATTTGTGCTGTGCATGTAGAAATTATCTCATGTTTGTTGTGCTTGCCTGCTAACTTTTAGCCTCAAGTGGGTAGGATCATCATTGAAAATAGCTTGGTTGATTGGTGCTATCAAGGTTGTATGATCTTGGGGTATGTTCTCTTGGGGGTTATATAGGGGATCGGATCTGGCCTCTGCCTAGTAAAGTGGTTCTTATCATTGTGTCCTCTGGAGAAGGTTGCATTTGAGAGGCCAAGGCCTAAGAGTTTGATACTTCCTTGTCAATTCCTACTGACTTGCATGGTAGTTTAGTTTGTTCAAGGTTCCTAGGCAATTGGTCACCTTAGCTTTCTAGGTGGCCATAGCTTTGGGTCCTTTGATTCTGTGTCGACATTCCCTCTTGTCCAAAAACAAAAGGCCAGGCACCACATTGTAACACTTGTACAATTTTCTATGTCCATTCAATTTCTCCTTGCACTTATAATGAAGGATGTGGCTGCTTATACTCCTTTAGGCCATCTTGGGTCTCCATAGTTCCTTTATGTTAGTCATGCATCTGCATAAGGGGGACAATGATTTTCCACACTAAGTTGATCATGGCAAAAAACTCATGCTGCTCTCCCTGCTATAATTGACAAAAAGGCATCAAACATTCTACAATTGTTTCTGTACAGCTGTGCATCTTGGTCCTAGGAATGACCCTAGACTGATCGACTGAGACGTGGAGTCCAAGACCCGTCTCACTTGTATTGTGCAAGTGTACATCTATTTGATCATGTGGGTGGCTCTAGACTAAGTGATTAACTTGGAGTCCAAGAATTCATCTCAACCTGTACTAACCTCCATGTATTTGTTGAGTGGGGTGGGATCCATCGAAGATGCATTCCATTTTGAGGAGCCATTTGAGTCCCTCCCATGGTTAAAAATGCAAGTTAACCATGATTTGTAGGTTTGTAAGACAGGCCGACAACAAACCTACACTATGATTTGTAGGTTTGTGGAGAAATGGAAGTTTCCCTAGGATGGCTCATCTCCCAAATCCTTGACATTCATTGGAAGGTATGAGTTGCTTTGATTGCTTGACACAATCTTTTTTAGTTAGAGGTATTAGCGGGTGAGCATAGAAACAATTGAAATGTCGAAATCCCTATAATGATTTTCTCCATTTCTAAAAGCTAATCCATCTTTAATTATCAACTGATAACCCAAGGGAATTAGCATCTGGAACATGTTAGAAAGTTTTCATATACAAGGATGTCACTCAAATTCACACCTAAGCTATCATTTTCATTAATGCAATTTATACCTGCATTCATGCATCTTTTTTTATTTCCTCTGAAGATGACATGAAATCTTGTGATCCTACTATAATTTTCATGCCTAGTTAGATGATCCTACAATACATTTACAAATAATTCGAGCAATTTTAGATGGACAACCTAGTTAGATGTATACTGTGTGCTTTATGGTTGCAGGGTGTGCCTGTTTGTTTTGTACACATGTTTTTACATTGTGTGTTTGGAATGTGGGTGTACCAACTAATTGTTGTGGTATGAATGCATAGGTCTTCATTTCAGGTACAAGATTTTGGAAAATATTGGAAAAACAGGGGAAACTCTATTGGATTTTCAGTAGGCTTCAAATCCTTAGTTTTATGCATGCTTTTAAGTAGATAGAAATACCCCTTCATTTTTTGCATGCAAAAGGTCTCCTACAACCTCGAAGGCATTAAAAGTTGACAAGAAGCCCACTGAAGATCACAATGACATTGGTGGACATGAGAAGTAGGTAAAAATTCTCCATCTTGTGCTCCATAATTGAAAGAGCAAATAGTCTCATTTAGCATTTCGTCCTTAAATTTCTTACACATTCTTATAAGAAGTACAAAAAATATTCGATGAACGCCAACTCTTCTAGGACTAAATACCCCACAATTTACAGGATCATTAGAATCATTTGCTAGTATCATTTTTGGTGTATGTTAGGCTTTTTATTGTGTGAATTCTATAAGGAACCAATCTGTTATAGTCAATTACAATGTTTGATTACCCTTTCAACATTTAATTATATACTGTAGTTTTGAGATCCACCATATAGGTAAGGTTTGTTACTTCTTTTGAGCTCCTTACTTTGCTATGTAATTCCTTTATGTATAGAATTTTCAAAAAGTCATATTTTTTAAAGATTGTATAAGGATCATAATTTTAAGAATTAAAAAAAAAACACCTTTACCTTTTTCATCGATTCTTGCAATAATCGATGGCAGTAGAAGGTAATTTTTTTTAACAAAGGTAACAATTTGCCGTTGGTTATTACATAAAGCGACGGTAAAAATATCTTTCCCGTTACTATCTATAATAACCGACAGATAAAAAAAGTAAGTTTTTTTGCAAATGGAAGGTTTTTGCCGTCGCTTATTAGAGAAAGCAACGGCAAAAAAAAGGTAAGTCTTTTTGCGAATGAAAGATTTTTGCCGTCACTTATTACAAAAAGCGACGCCAAAAATTTTTTTGCCGTCGCTTGTACAAATGACGGTGTTTTATTTTAAACGACGGCAAAACTCAAAAAACAACACATTAACGCAGGAAAAAGTAACGTAACAACACCATCGCTTTTTTTTTTATAAGCGACCAAAAGATCCAATCCGTTTGCTGGACGAACGATATTTCGATGTCGGATGTTCCTTGTAACCGACGGAAAAGGGAAACAGTGACGCAACTTATGCCATCGCTTATTAGTGTCAGTTAAAAGGGAAAACTGACGGAAACAGCAGAACTTCTTGTAGTGCTTCTCAGCAAATTTTGGTGAGTCAACTGTAGTTTCCCTACTTGGAGGGGTGAGATCAGCGTGACAAAAAAAATGCGGAATTGAAAATATAAACAATCTCACAAAAATAAGCAATCACAAAATGTACACAGGAATTTTTAGGTGGAAACCCAAACCGGGTAAAAACCACCACCTAACCCTCTCGAGTTAGGATTTTCCGATCAACCTAGTTGATCAAATCCACTAAACGAATCACTTTAAAACGAGGGTGATTCAACCTCAGTACAACCACGCTACAAGTACGAGGGTAGCGTTCCTCAACCCCTTCTCTCCACGAGAAGGATTTTGTCCCACGAAGGAGACGGGAATTCGCAAAGCGAATACCCAACCAAATAACAAAGATAAAATAAACAACAAACCTATAGAGCCAACAAAGTAATAAACCTAAGCTTCTATAGGATTTAGGAAACTCCCCTTTGCAAGGAGTGCGTCGACGATGACGCGGGTGCGTGAGCCACGCAACGGCGCAATGTCGCTCTCGTAGACAATGGCGGGAGAGCGGATGCGCGAAGGGAATGATTCTCTCAAGATGTAGAACTTGAGCTTAGAGAGCAAGAGCTTCTTGGACACAAGAGAGTGGAAATACTTGATCTTAGTGTATTGCAAAGTGTTTCTTGTGTTTCTCTTGTTGTGTCTTGGTGTGAAAAGGCTCCCCTCTATTTATAGAGGCCTTAGGAAGGCTTTGGAAGGCTTAAGAAAGGTTCTATAGCCGTTGGGAACAAAGCCCAAGTGAATCAGCCTGAAATCAGGAACAATCATTGTTCTGACAGGCTTATCAGACGTCTAATTCTAGCATCAGACGTCTGGAAGTTCACTATAAGACGTCTGATTCTATGCGGGTTTCTCCCTGACTTGGATCATATCTAAACAGGGTTTTTACGAAAGTCCATCAGACGACATACAGGACGTCTGGCACTATGTCTGGACGTCTGGAAACCTACTTTTACTGTGGGAATTGATTTCCAAACGTTGCAACGGCTAGAAAATCTCTGAGAAGAGATTTTGGGTCAGCCGAGGCAAAACGGTCATTTATCAGACGTCTGGAAAGTCCTATGGACGTCTGATAAGGCTCTAACGGTCATATTCTTGAGTGTTTGCTAAGCCAACCAACGGTCCACTAATTGGACGTCTGGCAAATCCATCAGACGTCTTCTAAGACGTCTGGTCTAAGGTCTGGACGTCTGATTTCATCAGACAGAACTAACTATGTCCAGCCTAACAGTTATCAGACGTCTGAAACAACAGTCAGACGTCTTAGAATACTTTATCAGACGTCTGATTTGGGAATTAGACGTCTGGAAGTGCTGTTTGAACCCTATATTGGTTTTCTAAGTATTCTACAGAAAACCTAAGTATCGTAGGGTTGTGCCGGTGTTCCTAGGACTACTGTTAGGGTTCTTTGAGGCTCTTTAACATAAAATATCTAAGGAAATAAAGAGCAACAAAAGAAACGAAAAATACAACAAGTACAAAAGAAGGAAATCTATCCTATTCTTCATTTCCATCCATCTTCAATCTTTCGCTCCACGCGAACCTCCTCTGTTTTCCGTCAAGCTCCTCCAATCCGTCCTGGATGCGAGCTCGAACTCCGTCTAAACACGTCCTCATTTGCAATTGACCTGAAATCTAGGACTCAAATTGCAAATGTTAAATAACACGTGTTTTGTTATCATCAAAATAAATGATCGTGGTGCTCTAGCACCAACATCAACCACCTCTAATTCTCCTCCTCCGGCCACCAAACCCCTTCCTCCAGCGACCTCTCTCCATCTTGCTCCTCCGCACCTCCAACCATCAAATTGGTGGTGCCACTGTCTTCCTCTCTTCCTCACACACCTCCCCAACCAAAGGGAGGTCGTTTCTCTGCCTCAATCGCCGTCGCCGCTTCGCCGACTCTACCATCTTCTCCGGTGCCGATTGACCAAAACCGGTTGCCTCCGCCTCTCTCTCTCACCTAGCTAAGTCCCTCTATCACTTTCTCTCTCACTCTACTTCTCTTTGCCACATTCACAACACACACATCCACCAACCACTTCTCCCGCACTTCATCTTCTTCATCTCCGGCAAAACTCCAACGAGTTCATCCGCACTTCCACAGACCACCTACGCCACTGCTTCCACACTCTACATCTCTGCTACACACTCACGATCCAAAGCCCTAAGATAATTAGGGCTATTGATCACTCGAATCCTCCACCAAACACATGCTCAACCGCACGCACTCACCGACCTCGTCAGAGGTCTTTTCGACCACAAAATACCACCACACCACACGCATTCCATTCGTTGTTGTACATCGACTCTTCTGAAGTGCTTGAACATGGTTGAGAGGCCTTATTCTTGGTTTTCAGGTTACAGGTCTTACCAACCATTAAAGGCAAGCTTCGAGCAAGCTTGAAGCTTGGTTCACGCTCGATAGCACCAAGCATCACACCCAGGCGACGCGGAATCACTCCAGGTCCCCTTTTTGATCGTCAATTGGACCCTTTGATCAGCAGAGAACGTGAATTCGATGAAGGAGCTACTGTTGCCTGCTGCGAGAAGAACAGGGGACAAGATAGTCCCATATCGAATATGGAAGACTCCCCCGTGTGGTTTAAATCGATTTTGTGCATCTGGCTTATCGCCTCAGCACGCACAGGGGGTGAGGTCCCCACATGCACAACCATTGCATGCTCTCGCCCGCGGCCACGTCACGTGGGTCTGAGCTTTGAACCATTTACCCACATACCTGGATCCGATTATCATATATCTAAGAGGGGGAAAGGAAGAAGAAAAGAGAGAACAGGGAGGGGGGTTTTGCTCTTGTAGGCAGTCGTGTGACACTTAGTCGCGAGAAGAGGAACAACGCCAAGGCAAGGGAAGCTGAAGAAGAGCAAGGAAGAAGAAGAGACCCTTGAGTGTCTTGGAGGCACTATAGCAACTGGCTGTTTAAGACATCTGATCCCCACATCCGCCATCTGATTTCACATATCCAAAACTCTCAGGATCTATTGCTTGCTCATCTTGTGTGAACTAATTATGGTTGATACTGTGCAAACATTTGAAATAATTGTGGTTAAATTGTAGGGTTAATTTGGTGATTCAAATCACCATTTTAACCCCTTCTTTTTGCACTTCATTACTGAGGTTCATTTCTATATCAATTTTTTATTAAGTCTTGATTGCAATTTCTTTTATCTTTGACTCAAATTGTGATCTTGAGTTTTAAATTGCCATCTTGCTCTCTACGTTTGACCTCGGATTTCTTTCGAGCATAAATTTTAAGTGTTTTCGCGATTTATCGGCTATACTACAACGTGTTACTTTTAAACACCGATTCAAAGCTACAAATAGGCATGGGTGCCTCAACCACGTGAGAGAAAGTAGGTAACTTCAGGGGTTTCACATACCCCAGAATAGCAGGCCAGAGGCCCTCAATAAACCTCCACAGGCACTCCTTTATAGACACAGTCGTCAGGGCAAAGCGTGACAGCTCTAGGAAACACGTGCGGTATGCACTAACTGTCATCGCCCCCTGGTGAAGAGTGTGGAACTCTCTCCTCCTCTGGTCCTACTAGGTCTGTGGGAAGTACTGCTTGCAGAAGAGTGCCATGAACCGATCCCACGACGACTGTCTCCCCTCCTGTCCCCTGATAACACTGCATCTTGGGGTGATAAATCTGTCAATTGGGGTTTATCTTAAGAGAAAAATGCACAAATAACACATCATAAATAGGAATAGGAGCATCACATGCATTGCACATCAAGATTGCTTATAATACATTATTAACAGCCATGTGTACAAGGACATGTCAAAACAGGCCGTTGATGAGCAATCGGACTGCACGGATGGATTCAGAGCGACGAACGGAGACCAATGGACTCAAAATCGACCAAATCCGACATCCGGAGCTCCCGCAATTAACCTAGGAAGTTATGGCTGTTGATCTGACGATCAACGGCTCACAAGGTGCCACGTGGCACCCGATCAGCGCCCGCACGCCTCACCCAGCCCCCTCCATCAATCGCAAAACGATCTGAGCTGTCCAATCTTCGATCAAAGGACTGAGAACGCCACACCATCGCCAGTGCCATCACTACACTCTTCGCCCGTAGTCGATCATGACTATCGAATCTCCATCCAACGGTCGGCAGCAGCCAAGCACCGACACACGATCACAACCAATCGTATAGAGCAGCGCAGCGGTCGAAGCGCTCGCCCACGCTCACGCGATGCGGGATCGAAACGCACCGCGCAGCAAATCAAAGGCGAATGAGTGCGTGGGCAAAATTGGACCATATATCGGCGAGCGGACAAGTGCGATTGCGAGACGTGGCACTCGGAGATGCGCCTTGACCAGACGCGCGTGATGATGCACGTGATCCGCAGCAGCGCCCCGCGTAGAAGCTCAGCCGTCCGATCTTCGATCGGACGACTTATGATGCGTGCACGCGGATCAGGCACGAAGAAGAATAGACACGCGCGAGCGATCGATGGGTAGGGGCCTTCACCGACGTTTTGGGAAAGGTTTTAGCGACGTCCCGGACGTCGCTAAAACCCCTTCCTCATTTAGAAAGCCCTTCTTGCTATTTAAACCCCTTCCAACCACCCATGCGAAGCATTCACTCCACTTGCAAGCGTTCTACCCCCTTCTAGCCACCATTAGATCTCTTTGTAATCGCTGGAGACGACGAGTCACCGACGGAGCCCCCCTCCACCACCGTGGTTCCCTCGCCGTCTTCTCTCTCTCTCTTTCCCTCTTTATCTAAAGCTCTATTTATGTTCAAGCATTTATCTAGTGTTGTAATTATGAACTAAAGTTGCATGTCAAATAAAGTTGTTTTCTATTCAAGTGCTTGCTTTCTTTTATGTTTGAGTTGCATGCTGTGAATGAAAAGAATCCTAACCATATTCTCTCTCTCTCTCTCTCACTTTTCACCCATGACTTTTCGTAAGCAAAAACCCGCTATTTCTGTGACATTAAGTGACAAGAAAAATCCGATTTTCACGCCTCCCTGAGATCGACACTCGGACTCACACCCATTTCTTCATTTTAAAACCGACGTTGCGAGCGCAAGCTATAAAGACTCTTCTGAACAAACGTGCCCCACGCCACGTCAATTTTTGGCGTCGTTGTCAGGGAGGCAACGGATTTGTTTTGTCACTTCCATTTTACATCCATGCTCACATCGTCTAACTCCTTGTCTCCTACTTGATGGTTGCAGGAATTCGATGCTTGGACGGCGAAGCAGCGCAACTCATGACGGTAACAAGGGAGTAGGCGCAACAAAGATCGGTCGTGAGTATTTCTTCACCCATGGTTGTTTGCTTGCTTAAAAATCTAAAAAAATTGTAAAAGTGAAAAAAATTGACGTGGTGCATGTTTGCTTGATCCACATCCTTAACACATCACCCAGCAAAAAAAATACACTCTAACATTCTGAATAACCTAAGACTCTTGGAGTGTTCTTTTTTCTTTTTGGGTGGTGTTTGTGAAGTCACCTTGAATTGACTTGGGCCGCACCACTCAACCCTAAAATCGCCTCATCTAATAGAAGCTGCATGATCACTAGGATGAGTACATTAGGGTTTTAGAGCCTCTACACAACAAAAGGAAATCTACTTTCACCAAATTGTGTGCAAAACTTGGCGTGTCCACTGAAACTTGTCCGAAAGCATTAAGACACGTCAAAAACACAAAAGTAAGGATAAAACATTAAAAGACACCACATCTTAAAAGAAAATCCTTGCTTGAAAACCATGTTTTGATAAAAGCACACACACTGAAATCGGAAAATTAAGAGGCACTACCCCAATCAACGCCTCATCACATAACCCTAGCACAAACACTATCCTAGCCCTTTTTAAACAAAGTAGACGTGCCCTAAGCAGGACTGGGTTAAGTCTCAAGAGGCGAGGTTTTGTTCGCTGGGCACTTGGCTTTCATTCCCTTAGTAGAATCTGGTGACTAGGCTGCGGGGCATCGTCAAACGACCACGGTTGTGGGGTCTATGGAACCGGCGGCGTAAGCCAAAGGAAGAACCTTCCCTACAATCCCCTCATAATCAACCTGGCCAGATTAGCTTTGGAAAGGGGAGTCCAGTGCTTACGGACTTAATCACCCTTGTAGAGATTTCTAGGTCCCCTAAAGAACACACCATAAGGACTAGGATTGTTTGCTTGATTGAACACACACTTCTCGCATCTATCACTCTCTGCATCCCCTCCTATTCTTCTCTAGTGTATGCACGGGAGACGCTCAATGCATCCAGAGTTGTTTGTTTTGGGACGGGAATCCAGGCGACTTGATTCTGCTAGAAACATGGCTGAACCTAGGGTAGATGAGGTTGAGGACCAACCCCCACTAGACACAATGGCCATCATCCAAGCCCAAATTAACGCAAACCACCGATTTCAGCAGCAACAGATCCACACTATCATGCAAGCCATACACCGGTTGCAGAACCCACAAGGGCAACCACCACCACCTCTCCAGGACCCACAGGGGCAACCGCCACCTGATCTACAACCATTCCAGGACCAACCTAGGCCCCTTCGCGACTTCTACAATCCTTCCGCTATTCGAGTTGAGCCGCACCTTAGGATCCCTGAAGGGGGAGATGATTTTGAGTTAAAACCAAATGTCTTGAGTCTGATTCAGAGTCACTTCCATGGAAGCTCAAATGAAGACCCCTTCCAGCACCTAGAGGATCTTGACCGGATAGCTTGAACTGTGAAATTTAGGAACATTAGTTTTGACATTGTTTTGATTAAGATGTTCCCCTTCTCGTTGAGAGACAAGGCATCTCACTAGCTTAGAACCCTAGGTAGACCCATCACCACCTAGGAAGAACTGAGGCATGCATTCTTAAAGAAATTCTTCCCCATAGGAAAGACCAATGCCCTCAGAAGAGCCATTACTACCTTTACACTCCAGGGTGGGGAACAGTTCCATGAGGCGTGGGAAAGATTTAATGAACTATTAAGGAAATGCCCACACCACGAAGTACCAAGGTGACAATTGGCCCAGATCTTCTACCACGGTCTGGACAGCAACCTACGAAACTTCGTCGATGCCTCATGCGGGGGGAACTTCCTAAATAAAGACGAGGAGAGTGCATTTGAGCTCTTTGAGTCTATGAGCGAAAATTCGCTCAATAATGCCTCCATGACCCAGTTTAACCGATCCATCCAACCCCATGGTAGGATTTATGAGGTACAAGAAAATTCTAGAATGGTTGACATGGACATCATTGCCAAGAAATTAGATAGAGTGGAATTGGTGGATAAAAAGATTGATAAGCTACTGAACCAAACCAGGAACCCGTTACTGACCTTCTCCCTAGCAAAGGGAGCTCACAATGTTGACCTGGTCCAGCCCTTAAGCCAACTGAACCTGGAACAACCCCTAACCACGTTCCAGGGAGGGACCTTTGCTCCCTCAACCCTTGATTAATCTCTTCCCTCCCCATCGACATCTGCTATCCTTGAAGATGTACAGGCTGTCCAAGGTTATGCTAAACCTGATCCTTTCTCCAACACTTACAACACTGGCTGACGTAATCACCCCAACTTTGGTTGGACAAACCAGAAACCACCTCAATTCCAGAACCAGCCCAGGCCAAACCAGCAGCCAAACTTGCCCCCTATCAGTAAGGACCACCAATTAGACCCCCATACAATCAGAACAGGGTGGCCCCTCCCCCGCAGAACCAAATGGACACCCTGATAAAGATGATGGCTGAAATGAATCAGAAACATCAAGAGGAAATGGCCTTAGTAAAGGGACAATTAAGCCAACTATTGGACTGTAAACAACAAGGATCCCTACCTTCCTAGCCACAACCGATCCTGCAAAACATGATTAACAGAGGCTCCAATTCGCAAGGGTTCCAGGGCAATCCCGGGCAGGCTCACATGGTCCAGCCCGCCCCACAAACACCCCCTAGGTTTGGTGCTTCTTCATCCTCGTCTTCTCAAGGATCAACCCATGGTCCCAATGCTTCTGCGAATGCGGTAACCTTGAGAAGCGGCACCAAAACCCAGGATCCCAAATGGCCGACTCTACCCGAGACTTCACCAGCTGAAATACCCGACTCAGAAGAGGCATTAGAAAAATCCAAGGACCTAGAAATATATCCTATCCATATTCAGACACCCTACCCTGAGGCCTTGGAGACAATCAAGAAGAAGAAAAGTGTTGTGGAAACTAAGGAGCTTTTGGAGATCTTTAAGCAGGTTCAGATTAATATTCCGCTCCTCGAAGCCATCAAGCACATCCCGACTTACGCCAAGTTTTTAAAGGATGCCTGTACACCAAAACGTAAGCCAAGACCTCAAGCACCTAGGAAGGTTATGCTCTTTGAGCAAGCAAGTTCTGTAATATCAAGCAACCTTCTGCTCAAGCGAACTGACCCAGGAGCACCCCTGATATCCTGCAATATCAGGGACATGACATTTGATAGAGCACTCCTGGACTTAGGTGCTTCCATCAATCTAATTCCAACAACCCTGTACCACCAATTTGGTTTTGGAGAGTTGACACCCACACCTGTCACCATCCAACTAGCTGATAGATCTATGAAGACCCCGAAGGGGGTTGTCGAGGACAAGATTGTGCGGGTCAAGGACTTCTATTTTCCGGTCTACTTCTTGGTGCTCGACATGGAAGTCCCTAAAAAACTACAGAACGCACCCATAATCTTAGGCAAACCTTTCTTAGCTACGGCTAAGGTGAACATCGATTGTAACACGGGATGTATGGAAATCGCCTTCGGAGACAAGAAAATGCAGTTGGATATCTTCCGGGCGACCAAGTCTTTTGATTGTGATTGTGTTGAGGAACATGATCCCGTGGAACCTTTGGTCGAGGAATGCCTCACCCTTAGTTCTGTCTCAGACCACCAATCCTGTAACGACTGTTTTGACCCGTCACCATCGCTGCCCATGGACCTCTGTAGGGCTGATTACCATCAAACAACACCATTTGAGGAGATTGATGTTGATCAACTCCCGCCTTTCCCTTTCCCTTCGACTGTTGTTCCACCCACACCCGAACTAAAGCCACTACCTGAGAATCTCAAGTATGTCTTCCTGGGACCTGACCAGACCTTCCTTGTGATTATTAACTCTCATCTAACCAAGGATCAGGAACTCAGGTTGACCGCGACCCTTTCGGAACATCGGGCCGCCATTGGATGGACCATTTCAGACTTGAGAGGAATTAGCCCTGCCTATTGCACTCATAAGATTTATCTGGAAGACGGGGTGCGACCCTCCCGCCAGATGCAGAGAAGGTTAAACTCAAATATGCGGGAGGTCGTTAAGAAGGAAATTATCAAGTGGCTTGACGCCGACATCATCTATCCCATCTCTGACAGCCCTTGAGTGAGCCCCACTCAAGTGGTTCCAAAGAAAGCTAGGCTCACCGTGGTTACCAATGAGCATGGCGAATCCATCCCTACCCGCACCACCACCGCATGGCGGGTGTGTATCGATTACACGAAGCTCAATGAAGCAACCAAGAAGGATCATTTCCCCTTGCCATTTATTGACCAGATCCTTGAAAGATTGGCAAGGCAAAAGTATTTCTGCTTCCTGGATGGCTATTCAGGATATAACCAAGACGCAATTGCTCCTGAAAATCAAGAGAAGACCACATTCACTTGCCTGTACGACATGTTTGCATTCTGTCGTATGCCATTCAGGTTATGCAACGCACCTGCTACCTTTCAGCATTGCATGCTAGCCATTTTTTCAGAAATGGTGGGTGAATACCTGGAGGTCTTTATGGATGATTTCTCTATATTTGGGAATTCATTCGACCACTATTTGAGCAACTTGGAGAAAATTCTGAAATGATGTATCGAGGTTAATCTGGTGTTAAGTTGGGAAAAGAGCCATTTTATGGTTCAAGAAGGAATCGTCCTCGGTCACATCGTATCGCATAGGGGCATTGAGGTGGATCGGGATAAGGTTGATTTGATTTCCAAACCTCCTTCGCCTAGCTCGATCCGGCAGATCCGTTCATTCCTGGGACATGTTGGCTTCTATCGAAGGTTCATCAAAGACTTCTCCAAGCTTTCCAAACCCTTAACCAACCTTCTGGCCAACGACGCCATATTCCATATGACCTCTGATTGCATCTAGGCTTATCACACCCTTCGGGACTTAGTTTCCACAGCACCTGTAATTCAGCCCCCGAATTGGTCCCAAGACTTTGAGATTATGTGTGATGCATCAGATTTTGCCATAGATGCTATCTTGGGACAAAGACAAGCCAAGAAACCCGTGGTGATCTACTACGCGAGCAAGATGTTGGATGAGGCCCAACAAAATTATACGGTCACAGAGAAAGAATTGCTCGCTGTAGTTTTTGGACTTGAGAAGTTCCGACCTTACCTACTGGGATCCCACGTGATCATTTATACTAACCATTCAGCCATCCGGCACCTGTTGGCTAAAAAGGGTGCAAAGCCCAGGCTCATCAGATGGATCTTGCTCTTGCAGGAATTTGACGTGGAAATCCGCGACAAAGTTGGATCAAAGAATGTGGTGGCTGACCACTTGTCCAGACTTCACCCAGACCACATTGGACCCTCCCTGCCTTTATCTGACACCTTTCCCGATGAACACATTTGGCTGTGAAAGACAAAAAACTACCTTGGTATGCTATGTCAACTACCTGGTTGTAGGTCAGACCCTACATAGCTAGTCCAGACAACAACGGGACAAGTTCTTAACCAAGGCCAAGCATTATTTCTGGGATGATCCCATGTTGTTTTGCCTCTGTGCCGACCAGATCATCAGGAGGTGTATCCCTGAGGACAAAGTTCAGAGTGTGCTATCTTTTTGTCATGACCAAGCTTGTAGTGGCCACTTCTCAGGAAAGAAAACGGCTGCGAAGGTTCTACAGTCCGGATTTTACTGGCCTTCCTTATTTAAGGATGCACACAACTTTGCCAAGACTTGCTCGCACTGCCAAACACTGGAGACCATGACCAGAAAAGATATGATGCCCCTCCAACCCATTTTGATTGTCGAAATCTTCGACGTTTGGGGTATTGATTTTATGGGCCCCTTTCCAACATCCAATGGCTTTGAGTACATCCTAGTCTCGGTAGACTATGTTTCTAAATGGATTGAAGTCGTCACCACCCGCCGATGCGATCATAAGACTGTCAAAGGCTTTGTTAAGCAGAACATCTTTTCCCAGTTTGGAATACCAAAGACCATGATCAGTGATGGTGGAAGTCATTTTATTCACTCCCAATTCCGTGCCCTACTTAGAAAATACGGGGTTAACCACCGCATTGCTACCCCGTA
This sequence comes from Thalassia testudinum, assembly GCA_037157565.1. NCBI lineage: Eukaryota > Viridiplantae > Streptophyta > Magnoliopsida > Alismatales > Hydrocharitaceae > Thalassia > Thalassia testudinum. Next base: position 44,944,100 of record JAZHRO010000059.1, read on the forward strand.
TCATCCGCAAATAAATGGGTAGATCGAGGTCTCAAATAGACAAATCAAGAACATTCTATAAAAAACTGTGAGACCTGACAGGAAAGACTGGTCCACACGACTGGATGATGCCCTGTGGGCATACAGGACCACTTTCAAGACCCCGATAGGCATGTCGCCTTATCGCCTGGTCTTTGGCAAAGCTTGCCACGTTCCTGTCGAATTGGAACATTGGGCTTACTGGGCCGTCAAGCAGTGTAAGATGGATTCCCAGTTAGCTGGTGTGTAGAGGATGCTCCAACTCTCTGAGCTCGAAGAAATTCGTCGAGATGCCTTTGAGAACAGTCGATTGTATAAGGAGAAGATGAAAGCCATCCACGACCGACTCATCCATAGAGACCTTTGAGCCTAACCAGCAAGTCTGGCTTTTCGATGCTTGCCTAAAACTCTTTCCAGGGAAGCTCAAGTCCAAGTGGACAGGACCATTTAGGGTGGTCAAGCCTCACTCCAATGGGGCGGTTGAAATCGCTGATCCGAACACTGGGTACACTTTTACAGTCAATGGCCAAAGATTGAAACACTTCCTAGCCCAGGTTCCCCCAAAGGAGAGTGTCACCCTCATTAAGGGATGACACGAAGCACTGCCTAGCTAGAGGCGTTAAACTCAGCGCTTCCTGGGAGGCAACCCAGAAGATTCAGACTGATCAGGTATTCAACTTCACTCAGGTAATATCTTTTCAAACCTCTGTTGCATCCATGTATTTGTCAATGAGGACATTGTCCAACTTAAGCATGGGAGGGTGGTAAATTGCATGATCCTAAGCTCATTTAATCAGTCTAAATAGAATAAAATTACAAAAAAAAATGAAAATGAATGAATTTGGGAAGAAAAACTTAGGCAATAGAAAATTGTCAATAGTGGGAAATAATACGAAAAGAACTTGAACACTTAGACTTTTTAGGCCTTCAGGCTTAATCTACCCTGGTGTCCGTTAAAATACGGATTTAGCTTCAAATCCTTGCAACCTTAAGCTACTCTAATCCACTAACTAAATAAGGTGATAAGTATACAACTTATCAACTTACCCTCTAACTCAGAAGGACTTTTAGTCAAAGCATCTGCACACATTTTTGCACAGACTCACTCCTCTGAGATTTTGACAGAAATTGGATAGCTAATGAACTCTCTAGGGTGGTATGGCTGTCAAGTTATCGTGGGTAATAGCCCATTGGCAGGTTATCCAGAGCCCAGCCACGGGACCACCTCTTCTTCATTGCCTCTAGGTAAATTTGAGATCAGAGAAGCCACCTACCAAAAACAAAAAAATAGGAGAAAAAAAGAGAACAAAATAAACCACACTTCACCGCACGAGTATGGCTAGCAAGTGATTGTGGGTAACAGCCCGTTGGTCGGTTGTCTAGAGCCCAGCTCAGTAAATGCATAAAAAGAACCAAAACACTTAAGGAAGAAGCAGGGAAGTAAAGCAAGCCGGGGAGATATACACTGGAAAAATCCTTGTGTTGACCCTAATTAAAACAAACGTAGGGAGAAAGCTACCGATAGAACAAATACACCTTCAGGAAAAACACTTCCTCTTCTGGTCACCTAGGGGCGTAAAAATCCGAAGTCTGTCTAAATTATCGTTGAGTGAGTCTATCACAATTTTCACACCAAGATGCTTAGCACTTAGAGTTTTGTCCGAGTTTTGGGTGGGTTGGGTAGCCGTAAAAAATTACCAACACACTCTTAATTCCAAAAAAATCTAAAAATAAGATATATATATATATATATATTTACATACATTAAAGCAAGGATTCAGGTGATTCATATTTTGACAGGCACCCGGACGCTGCTTAGTCTTTGTAGATTAAGATCTTAATATATTTCCTCCTATTGACAAGTGACGAAGTATCTAAGTAGTTACTTCTTACATTCTGACTGGAAATAAAGGCTAAAATAAACCTTGCTAGGGACTAGTAAGGAGTAAGCATGGGGGAATGATAACAATACATCTTGGGGAAATAAATCTGTCAATTGGGGTTTATCTTAAGAGAAAAATGCACAAATAATACATCATAAATAGGAATAGGAGCATCACATACATTGCACATCAAGATTGCTTATAATACATTATTAACGGCCATGTGTATAAGGACATGTCAAAACAGGCCTATGATGAGCAATCGAACTACACTGATGGATTCAGAGCGACGAACAGAGTCCAACGGACTCAAAATCGACCAAATCCGACAACCGGAGCTCCCGCAATTAACCCAGGAAGTTATGGCCGTTGATCTGACGATCAACGACTCACAAGGCACCACGTGGCGCTCGATCAGCACCAGCACGCCTTGCCCAGACCCCTCCATCAATCGCAGAATGATCTGAGCTATTCGATCTTTGATCGAACGGCTAAGAACGCCACACTATCGCCAGCGCTATCGCTACACTCTTCGCCCGCAGCAGATCATGACCGTCGGATCTCCATCCAACGGTCAGCAACAGCCGAGCACCAACGCAGGATCGTAACCATCCATACAGAGTAGCATAGCGATCGAAGCGCTCACCCGCACTCACGCGATGTGGGATCGAAACGCACCACGCAACAAATCGAAGGCGAAGGCACGCGCGGGTGAAATTGGACCGTAGATTGGCGAGCGGACGGGTGCGATTGCGAGATGTGGCACCCGCAAATGCACCTTGACTAGACGTGCGTGATGACGCACGCGATCCACGCCAGCACCCCGCGCGGAAGCTCAGCCGTCCGATCTTCGATAGGACGACTTATGACGCGCGCACGCGAATCAGGCGCGAAGAAGAATAGACGCGCGCGAGCGACCGGTGGGCAGGGGCCTTCACCGACATTTTGGGAAAGGTTTTAGCGACGTCTCGAACGTCGCTAAAACCCCTTCTTCATTTGGAAAGCCCTTCTTCCTATTTAAACCCCTTCCAACCACCCATGGGAAGCATTCACTCCACTTGCAAGTGTTCTACCCCCCTCATAGCCACCATTAGCTCTCTTTGTAATCGCCAGAGATGACGAGTCACCGACAGAGCCCCCCTCCACCGCTATGGCTGCCTCGCCGTCTTCTCTCTCTCTCTCTTTCCCTCTTTATCTGAAGCTCTACTTATGTTCAAGCATTTATCTAGTGTTGTAATTATGAACTAAAGTTGCATGTCAAATGAAGTTATTTTCTATTCAAGTGCTTGCTCTCTTTTATGTTTAAGTTGCATGCTGTGAATGAAAAGAATCCTAACCCTATTCTCTCTCTCTTTCTCTCTCTCTCACTCGCTTTTCACCCATGACTTTTTGCAAGCAAAAATCTGCTATTTCCGTGACATTAAGTGACAAGAAAAATCTGATTTTCATGCCTCCCTGAGATCGACACTCGGACTCACGTCCATTTCTTTATTTTAAAATCGACGTTGCGAGTGCAAGCTATACGACTCTTCTAAACAAACGCACCCCACACCACGTCATCCCCTGACTACCCTCCACAACCAGCGAGCTGCGCTCTCCAGCTGATACATGGTGAAGGCCATGCGACACTCTGCAGGAGGGTGGAGTGTGTCGAATAACTTCTCCATCTGCTCCAGCCAGTCCTTGGCCTCAGACAGGCTCTCCTCCTTGAAGGAGGGGGGCTTCAGTTTCCGGAACTGAGCGAATAGGTCATGGTGGAGCCGCAACACAGGTACAGGTATGCCTCCCGGTAGGGAGGACTCTTGCTCAGAAGTATCTGAGGGTGGTGGAGGAATGGGGGCTCGAATCGCAGATCCCGTTGTCTCTGCGGGCCCTATATACTATATTGGCTGGAGACCTATACAATTGACCAAACATATCAAACGAGTTCAAAACAGTATACGAGTGACACTAACACGTAGAGAAACTCGAAAAGAAACCAACGATACTTCATTTGTGCAAAACTGACTCAGTTTGGGTCCTAAACGGGCCAAAAACGTACACACTGACTAAAATCAAACGTCTAGGACTAGACCCAGATGTCTTAAACGACCTTAGAATCTCACCTTGCTTTCCTATGGCTTTCTCACATGTCTGAACCCCTCCACAACCGTCTGAAGGAGATCCCAGATGTTCAACACTCCTTCCGGTCATCTGGGAGTGCAGTTAGATGTCTGGCACTATCTCTAGACGTCCTAAAGCACCTCGAAGGGCATGCCACGCGCCTTTCCAATGCCTATACCTGCACATGCGCGTGGGTTTAAAAACACGACACGTAAAAATGTTAAGTACGTGCATGCAGGTGCATACAAAGGACATACCTCGGCACTCTACATTCTGTCAGACATCCGACGCCACCTCCAAACGTCTTGAGGCCCCTCTAGACATCTGGATAGCATCCCAGATGTCTGATACTGCGGAAAAATGATTTCGCAGTATGCCTTGCAAGCGTCTCTCCCTGCGCGACCCGCCGCCCGCAGAGCCACGGTGGCTCCTCCAGCAGCTATAGGAGCTCACACCTTATTGAATGGCAGATGACTACGCTATCGGAATTAGATTTGAAAACCTATCGTTGTAGTTCGAATCGCGAAGAAATCTGTTCAACAAATAAAATTTATACAAAAAAATCTGTAAAGAAGTTCCGGGTCGAAAATAGGGAGGCAGATGTTTGATTAAAAATACGCGTTTTATTTGTTTGTCACGAAACAGATTAGCTGGTTGAAAACTAGCTATCTATTTAATAAATAATGAATAGGAGAGAGAGAGAGAATATTACAAATCAAACCAAAAAGAGAGGTAGAATAAACATGGATTTTATTAATAGAAAGCTACCCATTAATAAAGTTGTTCATTACCCTACTCATTACGACCAGAAAGCGGGAAATTATTACAACTAGAAAGCAGTAAATCTACTCTAAAAAGCAGTAAAGAGAATGGAGAGAGAAATATCCTCCTCGATGATCACTTGAAGGACAAGCCGAACAGGACGACGCCTGGAAGAGGGGGAAGGGAGCGGGAAAAAGGAGGACGAAGCGGGAGGAATGGGAACGAAGCAGCACGTCGTCGCCATCGCGGGATCCACTTCTCAAATGCATAGAGAGGACAGCCGCAGGATGCTCCACGAAGGGGGATGAAGGTGGAAAAATTAAGATTTTTACTCTAGAGGAGCATCCTGAGTGTGGAACAAACTCTTAGAGCTTTGGAAGGGGTGAGAGAAGAGAAGAAGGGATGAGAAATTCTTATGGTAGGGGTCTCCTTTTATAGTTGCAAGGAGTGGGGGCATTTTGGACGTTACAACATTAAAAACATTAATTCAGGACCTTTAGTGACGGATTTATCCGTTACTAAAGGCCTAAACGTGGCCGACATGCATGTGCCGCGCGCGCACCCCCTCTCCTTCGCGCTCTCAAAGTATATGCATGACCATGCATGCTCAGCCGTCCGATCAAGAGATTAGATGGCTTAAACTACCAGCGCCATGCGTCCATGTGCAATCGGGCATTTGCACTGCACGTTTGATAGCGCATGGGCACTATCGGTTGATCCGCGTCGTTGGATGCCCATCGCAAGGCTCCAATTGCGCACCTGCGTGCAATAGATGCGAGATCGAACGCGCGTCGTGCGCTCGCGTAGCGTGCTCGACAGCTGCGCTGAGCGTAGGCTTGTGTCGCACGGATGAATTTACGCCCACGTGCTTGCAGCCGTTGAATCTTGATCCAATGGCCTAGATCACGTGTTGGAGACTCTTTAGAGAGGTAGTGGCAGTCCTGAGGGCCGGTTGGGCAACTAGGATGGCACCACGTGGCACCATCTTGGCCGTCCATCTTTCGAGTGTTGTAAACAGTGCCACGAGTGTTGGATTAGATCGATTTTCGTGCCATTAGGCTACGATCGTCGATCTGAACCCATCCATGCAATCGGATTTGTCGTCTGAGATGCGGATTAACACCATCTTGACCCTTGATCTTTAGGGTTCCTCGATCTCTATATGGTGCTACGAATGTCCGATCAGGGCGATCTTGGAGTCGATGAACTCCAATCGTCACCCAAATCAGATTCGTATGGTTGGATCTTTGATCCAAGGCCCCGATTAACAAGTTGCCTTATCCCTAGCCATAAAAAGGAAATAATTACTATACAATTTGTACAACTTGACCTAAATGCATGATTATACATGTTATGCACTATTTACAATGTATAATGCTAATGTAACACTAAGAACATGCATTAATAGATATTTTAGTTTAATCAGATGTATGCATATCACACCTCCTCTTTGAGCTCCTCCGAGCTCCTCCCCTTGCACCTCCAGCTCTTCCCCTCGCCCTCTCTCCCTCTCTCTCCCGAGCTCCTTTGAGCTCTTCACTCTCCCTCTCCCTCACCCACGCTTCTCCCTCTCTCCTTCTCCTCCATCTCGAGCTCCCCTCTTTCCCCTTCCGTGGTTACAAGGGGGCGGGAAGGGAGGTGGTCACCGGCAAGTGGTGGAGGAACGAAAGTGGAGGTGGTGGTGGTGTGGAGAGGTGAAGGTGGTGGAGATGGAGAGGGTGGTGGGGGTGTTAAATAGGGAGGGGTGAGGGTTTGTGAGGGGGTGTGTGCGTGGGTGTGTCATGTGGGTGTGTTGTGTGGGAAGAGAGAGAGAGAGTGAAAATTGCAGAATCTCCCCCGTAGAACCTTTCTATTCCCCACAAGGCCCACATACCTAAACTCAGGGGGTTTAAAATTGTGCTCTCGCCCCTATCTTTTCGAAAAACTTTGAATGGCCCTTGGAAAGGGTCATTTCAAAAGCATAAACGTTAGAAATCTTAGATAGTTCAAGATCAAGAATTTTGAGTGGAAGCAATGTTCTGAAAGAAAGTAGATGTCTGAAACAATGGGTCAGACATCTAAGAAATCAAATAAGTTGGTTTCTCAAGGTTTTAAAGAAGTAGAACCTAAATAGATAGGTTCTAAGATGTGTCTTATGAGTTTTCACAAGATTATCAAGCCACTTTCTACATTCTAAAAAATAAATTACAATAACAAAAACTTTTAAGAAAATTTCTTGAGAGATCCATCTTTCTTGTTCTCATTTCTTTTCTTCATCATGATTGAGAGCTCCACATATTTCCTGCATCACTTGTTAGTCCTCACATAAAAGTATGAAATAATTTGTCACTATCAAAAACCATTTAACTTATGTTAACAATAATTATATCATTTTTCTCCTAATGATAATATAGTCGAGTTCAATCTAAAAGATTCTACCTAGATAAAAAAAAAAGCAATCACACAAAGATAATGGTTTTTATTAGGTTCCACTTAAACGATGTATGTCCTAGCAAAGCAATAGCTTCTAATTCACTACGCATGGTAGCAGCATTTCAGGATAACAATCCAAGACTTCGTGCCCAAGACAGACAGGTCGGCCTCCTTATATAAAGAGAGGTTTAACCATCCATTACAAGTCATAACAGCACGTTTACATTAATTATGACATGTTTATGTGATGGTTACAAGAATCAACAATTAAAATCGTTCCACATTAGCATTATGATTGGAAATTAAGACTCATAATGGTGATCGTGAGATTTTATTGGTCATGGCTGATGTGGCTTCATTTGACGAGTGTATCCTTTTCTCTTAAGCTTCCTTGCCTAGGTTGATGATTGCTTCCAACTAAGCCTCCTTGTCAATTGAGTCCACTATAAATGGAGTAGTTGAGGCATCAACTGCACTACTTTAGTGGTTCTTCTTTCATTGGGAGAGTTTTAGGAGGCAACTTGGCTGAGGATGTCACCACTAGATCATTATCTTTAATTTGCAGCCCTCTCCCAGAAAGTCTATTTGGTGTTTAGTGGTGTCCCACTAGGATAGCCTAAATGACCTTCCTAGGTTATAGGTTATAGGTTTTCCTGGCAGGTGCTTCTAGTGGACCTCCCATGGCTTGTTAGGCCTTAAAGGCTTTTGATTAAATGGGAGGGGGTTTTGGTCTCTTGGACCTTATGTAATTAGTCACATGTGTGACTTCATTGTGAGGATTAAGTCTCCTCATCAACCAATGCAAATTTGAATCTTGCAAGATAGGGAATTGTGTGGTCTTACTACAGTAGCAGCAAATAAAAGGTCAAACATTTTAAGTCAAATTACAAGTTTGACAGGTCAACTTGCTGAATCTAGCCGTAGTCAAGTCTAGCTTCGCTGGATTGACTAGATACACTATGCGAAGACTAGAATATAGCCTCCAGTGGAAAACTAATAAATAGGGTACTAGCGCTACAAGAAAGGATCTTTCCTGCTCATTTGAGTTTTTTGCTTTCCTTGTATTTGCTCCTTTTTTAGAGCAAACAATTGTAACAAAATCTCCAGTAATAAAATTTTATTTCATTTCCTTTCCCTTTCATGCAATTAATACACATAGAGTGAAAGACATTCATGGTGCCTTCTAAAGTCCACAATTCTTTTCAAGTTGTTCCAACAATCATTCCACCACTTCCTTCTTTGTTGATGATGTCAAAATATGTTATTTGATAAAATGTGCTTCTCTTGGTTATTAAATCAAATAATAAAAAATTATCCCTCTCATCAAACCCTTCTCTTATCAAATCTACCTTTTCTTTCCTATTTTGTTAACAACCACAATGCTACTTAAGAAGTGGTAAAAGATGACTCCTGCACCTTTTGCCAATTGATAGGAGAAGAAAAGTCAGGTTCATTGCTCAAGGAATTAATCAGGGCTGGTGGCTCCTGCTTACGAGAAGCAAAAGGCACCCGCTTCACCTAGTTGCCCCAACCACAGCTACAAGGAGAATGACCTGGGAATCGTCGCCCCATCGACACAAGGTGGCGACATAGGAATCGAAGCAAGGAGTTCAGAATTGAAGCAACGACGTAAGAAATGAGGTCACGGAACAAACCCCAACTTGATCTATTCCACTTCCCAAGGAACGAATGATTACCCTCTCCAATCCCTATATAAGGGAATAGTTGTATCCAAAAAGGGACCATCTCCTTCTTGTAAAACCACACTAAAGAGAAAAACTATAGTAAAAATTCGAGGGGAACAGCCCCTCTCCAGACATACATTAACTTGACAGAATTGGTTAACCAACATTCTAATGTCCTTGCATTTTGTGTTGCAATCTCTTCATTTGCTCTCCCACTCTCACTCTCCTGACAAGTTTCGTGGGCTCAATCCCAATAGAGATACAAGATTGAGAAAAATTTTATCATTGGAGGGGATGAATCGATCGAAGTTTGGGAGAGGGCTTGTAACTGAAGGAATCTTCCTGAAGTCATAAGTTTTGCCTTTCCTATGTTTGGAGTTGGGAGGATGTTGAAGCTTGAATTCAAATGTCATGAAGGGAGAGAAACTAGCATTCACTTGCCTTCAATATATACAGAAAAATAAACATGATTACCTTTTAAGTACAACAATTAATTAATCCTCTTACAATTTCCCACCAAGAGAAGCTAGAGGATCCATCAATTGTTGCCTTTAGGATGTAATCGTGTTTACCTTTTGTATATACTTAACCCTACTTTACTTACCTACTTAACTCTCTTTTGCGGGACTAACTCTTGTTTAACAATCGACTTTATAACGTACCATCTCAAAGCTCAAGTTTTGCCTATGCAAACCTATGTTACACCAACACTAATGGAAGGAATGGTAAATAAAATATGTGTTTAGTAACTCTAACATGTTTGTGATATCAATTTTAAATAAATAAAAACTAATGTTAACCTTTACCTACAAAGTATACAGAGAACAATGATTAACTCAAGTTTCACTTTACAAATCCTAATTTTGTGAACCTCGGAATCTCAAAAGTAATTAAAGACACTAAAAGCACCCAGTTACCTCACATAAGGAAGGGACTCATGGGAGTCAGGAGAGGTGAGAGCGTTTATATGTGCGTCCAATCCCCTTCAAGTCAAACATTGGATTGCAGTCAAAGATCAATCGTTTTATTTTTTGACAAATATTTTCTGGCTGTTACTTGGGGTAAAAATAGTAGGTCACCTTTTATTCTACCCGTTTTTCTCCCCAGAAAACGCCATGCATCTCTGTTAGCTGTGTGCCGGACAGGTGAGTACAAACTCCACCAACAGCGCTGTCTGGTTGGCTACTGCTCCTCCGTCCTTTCTCAAACTGCGATTTTCTCTCTCTCTCTCTATCTATCCATCAATCTATCTATCTATCTCCCAGCGCCCGTCACTGCCCAAAGGCAGCCTATGCTCAAAGTGCCGGTCCTCGTCACCTCCACCAGTCTCACCGAAACCCACACCCAACCCAACTCTCTCCTCTATCCATCCATCTATATAAACCCCAGCACCACCACCATTTGTCGCACGAACGTACCCCACCACCACCAACGCCATGATCGCCCTCCTCCCCACCCCTCCCGACGACTCCCAAGAACCCCTTCCACCACCGCAACAACAACAACAAGACCAAGAAGAAGAAGAAGAAGAGCTCCTCGGGACCCTCCGCAGGCACGAGCTCCACCTCTTGGTCGGGGACCGCTCCCGCGCGGCCCGCGACTTCGGTGGGCTCCACCACTCCCCACCAGCGGCCCTCCTCCTCCCGGCCTCCCCCGACGACGTCCGCCGCTGCGCCCACCTCGCCCTCTCCACCCCTTCCCTCATCCTCGCCCCTCGCGGCAACGGCCACTCCGCCCACGGCCAGTCCCTCGCCGGCCCCTCCGGCCTCTCCCTCGACCTCTCCCGCCTCTCTTCCATCTCTTTCCCCGATGACGACGACGGCGGCGACGACCTTCCCTCCTCCGCGTGGGCCGGGGCCGGCGCCCTCTGGGAGGACGTCCTCCGCCACTGCCTCCGCTCCACCGGCCGCGCTCCCCGCTCCTGGGTCGACTATCTCCGCCTCTCCGTCGGTGGCACCCTCTCTTGCGGCGGCGTCAGCGGCCAGTGCTTCCTCCACGGCCCCATGGCCTGCAACGTCTCCGAGCTCGAGCTCGTCACCGGCCACGGCGAACTCCTCCTCTGCTCCCCCTCCCGCCACCCCGACCTCTTCCACGCCGCCCTTGGCGGCCTTGGCCAGTTCGCCGTCATCACCCGCGCCCGCATACCCCTCTACCCCGCCCCCGATATGGTCATCCCTCAATTACGATCACATATCATCTCCTTTCACTTACGATATATATATATATATATATATATATATATATATATATATATATATATATATATATATATATATATAACGTATGACCATACTTGTCTCCTCCCGTTTCAGGTGAGGTTGGTGAGGGTCGTGTATGCGAGCTTCGAGGAGTACACGAAGGACGCCGAGTCCCTCGTGGGTCGTGCGGAGGGCGGCGAGCCCTTCGACTACCTGGAAGGGTTCGCGTTCCTGAACGGCCCGGATCCTGCGAATGGGTGGCCGATGGTCCCGATCCTGCCACATCAGATCTTCGACCACACGCAGGTCCCGCGCGGATCCGGCCCGGTCCTGTACTGCCTCGAGGTGGTGCTCCACTACACCCACGGCCCCTCGGCGGCGGATTGGGCAAAGGCGGTAATTTTCACGCGAGGACGACGTGGTGTTCCGTTATCCTTACCCTTCGGTGTTGCGTTATATTTTATTTACGGGTGTGCCCTACTATAGAGGGTGGAGCGGATGCTGACGGGGCTGCGGTACGTGCGGGGGCTGGAGTTCGCCGCCGACGTCAGCTACGAGGAGTTCCTCGCGCGCGTGAACAAGGCGGAGGCGGCGGCGAGGGCGAGCGGCACGTGGGACGCCCCGCACCCGTGGCTGAACCTGCTGGTTTCGGCCGCGGACATAGTCGACTTCGACCGGCACGTGTTCAAGGGCACCCTCAAGGAGGGCATCGGCGGGCCCATGCTCGTCTACCCTCTCCTCAAGTCCAAGTATGCCTCCCTCCAATTCAACCCGAAGTAATGCCCGGATTTATAACCTACGGGGTCGTTTCTTTAGGGGAATAAAGTAAGGTCTTCTGTGTTTATATCGTAAAAAATCGAAAGAAAGTTACGTCGGATTATGTTCACTTATACCGACATAAAATTATTTTAAAAAATTTATGAAATAACAATACAGCGAAAAGATCTTATTCATCCACTTTATTTCAGATGATATTAATTTTTTTCACAATTTTACTAAATCTCATTCCACAAATCAAACCTACCCTGCATGTTAAGCTCACTTGTCAGAGACGATGTGATCAGGTGGAACCCGAATACGTCGCTGGTGGTGCCGGATGCGGACGTGTTTTATCTGGTGGCGTTGCTCCGGTTCAGTCGCCCGTTCCCCGAGGGTCCCCGGGTCGAGGATCTGACGGCTCAGAACGCGGAGATCGTGGACCGTTGCGTGGCCAACGGCTACGATTTCAAGGTGTATCTGCCAGCGTACAAGGAGCAGGCTCATTGGAGGGCCCATTTCGGAAGGGAATGGGCCAGATTTGAGGAGAGGAAGGCCCGGTACGACCCGATGGGAATAATGTGCCCCGGACAGGGAATATTCTTGAGGAAGGCCCATGGGCCCATGTAGATGTGCAAGAGGAGGAAAGGTTGGGTTCTCGTTGTTTTAATCTCTTTACCATCGTGACTGTTCGATTATTTTTATTTTTCTTTTTTTCTTTTTTCTTTTTCTTTCTTTTTTTTTTTTTTTTTGTCAAATTTGCGAAGCATTCTTTACTGTGATCGTACATATTTTCGACGGCTTTTGAGAGTTTTTCGCCGTAATAATTAAGAAATCGTCCACGCCAGATCCAGCTGAAGCGGGTCATATGCCTCACCGTAAGCACGATTGACGTGAGCTCGTCGGTGTGATTGGTGATTCCACATTTAAACGCTTAGATGTCAATCTAGAATCCTCCTCTTAGTATACCGTTAGGTTTTCGATTTCATTCCCAACTGGTTACCATTAGATAATTGAAGGATCATAACCCGAACTCAAAGTTGCAGAAGATAAGTAGAAATTATCTAAACTTACTTAATCAAAATTTGGAAATGCGCGAAGACTTTTGATTTCTTTCAGTTGATAAATAGAACCGCGTTTGACGTTCCCTCCAATCTATTTCTTGGCTCCGTTCCTGCTTCACTTCCTGCTCTTACATTGTGTTCAACTGGGAACGAGTCAAACTTTAACCCCTTTCTTTTAATACCAAGAGGGGTATGTTTTCGGGTGAAAATTGGCGTACATGATAATTTCCACTCTGGATTCTGCAACGAACACATACTTCAGGCGGGGTTTATGAAATCAATATAATAGAACGGAGAAATAATTGGAGGTTTTTTGTTCTTTCTTTTAGGAAAATATAGGTGGGTTCAACCTTAAGGCTTAATTTAATCCCGCGGTAGAGATGTAATTGCGGTTAACTTCTATTTGTACTCCCTTCAAAATAGAAGTTTAACTTTTATTTGTATTCGATAGTTTAACTTTCATCTGTATTTATTCGGTGGAGGTTAGGAAGGGAGGTTAATTTATAATATAAAAAGATAATGTTTACTTAGATTTGGAGGTTAGAATGATGGTTAACTCCTTAAAAGTAAGGATAAAAGTTTTGGTAAATTTATCTCGAAGTCGGCTCAATTTGATTAAAAAATAATGGGTAAAATTTAACCAGGTAGAAGTTTTATTCGAAAAAAAAAAGAAAAATTGATTAGATATGAGTATGATTATAGGTATTGATATCAAGATTAGGGGGAAAGAAGCTAATCAAAACCTGTCAGATTAGAGGATTCCAAGATGGTGTGGAGAAGAGGAACGCAAATAGAGGTCTTTTTGTAGATGTTAAGAGGCATTGAAAACCATAACTACGTTCTAACAACAAACAAAAATGGTCGTAGAAAATCATGAAAGCAATCTGATATCGTGCGTTCACGGGAAATTGCACCATGATACAAGGATCGACATTGTATAGTTGAAGCAACATTACTTTCCATTACAGAGCCTCTCGCGCTGAGGAAGCCACGAGGGTAAAGCTACAATAGTAGTAATGGCGACTTACTCACTTGAGATAACTCGTCGAGGGACAGGCACAACTAATGCAACCAAATAAAGAGAGGGCGTGAAGGCAGCAACATCACTGCACGCCAAAAGCTATACCACAGGCGTCGGAACAACTGTCATGCACATCCCTCGCAAGCAAGGAGAAAGGTAGAAAAGGGGGCATATGGAAGGACGAGAGGTCACCTTGAGGAGGACATCTTGAGAACCAATGCAGGGATGAGGGGAATCACGATGTGCATTCGGAATGGGGATTAAGTCCTAGATTGACATAACTTGCTGAAGAATGGGGTTTGGGATAACACAGGTTTGAGATGTAAAGAGAGGTCGAGTTGTCTCCTGCCTTTAATGTAGGTCAGGTGTCTGTTGGGTCAGACCTGCTTAGACACGGGGTTAGCGGTGTTTTTTTCCTTCTCGTGAGTTTTTGTTGGGATTTTTTCTACTGCTTTAACGTATATTTTCACATAACAATATTTACTCTTACTTATATTATTAAATAAGTGTCATTTACTTTCTTACTTTCACTTTTAATATTAAAATATATATCTATTATATCTTTCACTTTTACTTTTAAAAGTAAGCTAGTCTAGTTTCAAAAAATAAAAATAAAAAAAATTAATTTGGTACTGAGATTAGCTTTGTAAAAAAAAAATTCGAACCTTACTTGACTAATGGATTCAAATTAAATTTAAACATGCTTACATTAAATGGATTTTAATTTATTTATTAAACGAGTCAGGTATGAGTTCACTTCTAAGAATCCGTTGAACCTGGTTAATAAGAAAAAAATATTCAACTTTAACCTATTTAATCTTCATATTTATCCATTTAATTTATTTAATTAATTTATTATTAAATGAATCAAATCGAAATTTTCAAGTTCAAACAGCTCATTTTCTAAGTTGAAATATATAGATTCGGATCACTCACTTATTAATAGATTTAATTTAAACCGATCGAAACCAACCAATCGGATCCATTTCACAGCCCCAATTGAGATATAATTTGTTTAGATTTTCCTTTATATATATATATTTTTTTTCTTGTTTACCTTTACTTTACACACCTCCTTCTGATTTGACCCCCGTGGAAAAGTGGAGGCTTTTCTCCTCCAGCGAGAAGAGAATCGGATTCTCCGTGCGAAATCAACTTAGGAGGTCTACACTTTTGTTCGTCTCGTAGCCCCAAACTTTTCTTCGAGTAGGAAGAGAAGGGTGCAATTACATTCCCCCCCCACAACTTTCCCCCAAAAGTAGACATCAGCCTACAGAAAACGACGAGACGAGATGTTTTTACCTTCCCACGAAGTCCCTCGTAACCTTAACCACGTCTTTTCCGATTATCGATGTAGTTACTACGTCGTTTGCAAGCAGGAAAAGAATGGAAAAGGGAGAAGCCATCCAACGGCTTAATCAATTATTTTCATTAAAGGAATGCCGACGAGGATGGAGTTCATCATCCCACCAGATAGAATGGCACTCAAATCTCATCCTTCTAAGAAAAGTTGAAAAGGACAGCAAAATTTAAACTCGCTGAGATTGTGCCACTTTGCTTTCACATGCGCACGACTGCTAATCGACTTCGTGGGCTCTAGTTGGGGGTGTGGATGACTTGGGAATTTTGAAACAGGATGATTCGTGTGACCCGGGGAGGGGGAGGGGGTGGTGGAGTGCCATGTTTTAAACACCTGAATGGATTGGCCGAGTAAAACTGATTTAATTAGAAATCAGTGCCTTAATTATCAGTTATATCGATTGATTTAGATGTTTAACGGTAAAATTAAGTCGAATTAATTGATTTTATTAAATCGATCATTCGATGTAATCAATGCTGATGTCATTTTAAATTAAATTAAATATCTTATGATTTGATATATTTTAATTTTTTTCGTGTGTTGACGTTACGGATACATATCAATAGTTAAAAAATCAAATCAATACCTTTAATGATCCATTTGATATTTAAAACATCAGGAAAGTGGATGAAATATCGATGGTTGTTGGTGATTCCCACGCCATTTTGATGGAGGATCGATCAAGTTGGTGGTTAAGGTGTTGGGACCAAGGGAGTTAATTAGGTTGTAGTTTGAGATGTTCGAGGGACTTGATTCACAAGGTAATTAAGGTGTTGCATCTTCTAACATTGGGTGGTGACCAATCACCACTGGTACTTCTTCAGCTTGGGAAAGAGGGTTGAAAGGAGAATAAATTGTCAAGTATAGAGGTTTGAGGTGTCGTTGCCACAAGAAGACACGTGCTATTAAGCATCAAATAAAGGAGTTACATAAAGGTGGACAAGAAGATCAATTAATTGTGGAAAAATTATCTACAATGGAAGTTAGTTATCTCGGTTGGCAACCTAATTTCCTCATCAGAAAGAAAGAAGGTAGGTTACATAGGATGAGGAAATCGAGCACATTGAGAAAATGTGATGAGTGTTGAAAATGATAAAATCCTCGAGTAAGAGGAATTCGTTTAGAACTAAAGTGCAAGTGGGGGACACGAATTTGAGATTTTATCATTTATATAAAATGAACAAGAAGAGGAAGAATGCCGTGCGTTGGATAAAACTTGAGAATTGTTAGTGTATAGGTGATATGAGTGTAAGATCCATGATTATTTTGTTCATATTTTAAAGGACCTCTTTGCATGCTCTTGTGACAATGTTGTTATAAATATATGATGAAGATAATGTGGTTAACGATAAGGAAGCTCATTTGTTGGCTTGTATATTGACAGATGCACTATTTCTACCATATAAAATATTCTAACTACACTGCTTCCCAGTTTTATATTCTAACGAAGGAACTAGGATGTAATGGAAAAAGTTGTTAAGGTTGTTATGAAAATGATATAGGAGACCTTTATGAAAGGGAAGATAGAATAACACTCTCATCACCCTCATCCTTAAGATAGTAAATGCAATCAAACCCAAAGACCTTCCACCTGTCAAGCTAAGCAACATTGTATACTAGTTGATTGTTGAACTCATTGTAGCTAAATTAAGGCCCCTCATCAATGATGACGTGATTTCAACGCAGTTGAGTGCCTTTTTAAAGGGGAGACTCATCTCAAATAATGTGGTCATGAGGAAAGAGCTTGCCCATTCTATGCCTATCAGGAGAACTACGCACAAGCCCATGGTTGCTAAACTAGATATGAGAAAAACTTTTGACAAAATTCAATGATGGGTTCTCATCTATCTCCTTACACAATTCATGTTCTTTTTTTCTTTAACTCATGTCAAATCATGTGTTACTACATTTAGTTTGTCCATGCTAGTTAGTTATCCACCATCCAAAACAATTGTACCTGGAGGGGATGCACCGAGGTTGCAATTATTCCCTTTAATGTTCATATTAATTTCACCCTAAGTTTCCATCTAGACCTTTGACCTAATCATATATTGTCAAAGATATTTATGGGTACATGATAAATAAAAGAGCTCTATGCATCATGCTCCTAACGCCCGGAGGTGGCACACCGACTTTAGCAAAGTTTCCATAGAAGAAAGAAAATTCATTAATCTCCTGAACTAATATTACAACCCTTCGACCAGAATATGAATACCAACAAGTCAAGAGTCTTTTCATCAAGGGAAATGATGCACCTTTGAAAACTATAATAAAACATAAGATCCAAATGGAGAACCAGTTCCTCAATGAAGTGTACTTGGGGACTCCTATTATTTATGGCAAAAATCAAAAAGGTAAGTGGGTGGATAACAAAATCCTTTCTTAAGTTGGGAGAATGGTCTTAATCTTAGCTTCTTTTTCGATGATACCCACATACCTCAAGTCTGGCACTTGTCTCCGATCAAGAACTTAAGTTGTTTTGGATAAGCTGAAAACAGATTTATGTTGGGGCTATTTTAGTTAGATATTACTTTATGAAGGCCCAATGTTTCTTTTTGGCCCCAAAATGTTTTAGAGCAATTGGAATTAGATATGCTAAACAAGTCCATGTTACCTTTATGCTAAAATAAATATGGAGATTAGCTAGTGGAGAAGAGATGCTAATCGATGTAGTCACATTTATGTTACATAAACTGTTTATCTATGCATATTCTTAGGCATATAATTGTATTCAGTATTATAAATAATACATAACATGCATCTTTCTGCATTTAGATTAGTTTGTACAAATTCTAAATTAATTTGTCGCTTTTTGTGATGAGGGGATAGACCGATATTTATTGGAGCCTCTGATTAGAGATCCAACCGTACGGATCTGATCAGGGCGACGATTGAAGTCCAACGCTTCCGAGATCGTCCCGATCGAATTTCCATAGTATCATATGCAGTCTGAGAAAGATCGGAGGTCAAGAGTTAATGTGGTGTAAATTCATACCTTAGATGACAAATCTAACCACACGAATGGGATCGGATCGATAATCGCAGCTCAATGGTGCTAAAATCGATTCAATTCGACAACCATGGTACCACTTACAAAGTAAAGAAGATGGACAGCCATGATGGCGTCACGTTGTGCCATCACAACCGCCCAACACCACTCGCAGCACCTCCTCTTCGCCCGTACGATGAATCCCAACCATTGGATTTCGATCCAACAGCTGAGAGCGTCCGCAGGGAAAATCAAGACCTCGATTATCCACGCTCCTAGCGCGGTGGTCAAGCGTCTTAAGCTTGAGGAAGCGGTGCGGGTTCAAGACCCCGAGAGCCTCAAATCGAAGGCACGAGAGAGGTGCAGGTGTGACCATGCGATGCGCATCCAGCTGCTGCGGAGGCGAGACGTGGCGCGACATCAAGCACCTAATGGAGGAGGCTGCGTACGTGCGCAATGACACACGATCATACGTGCCATCGCACGTGGGCGCACGAAACGTATGAAGGTGAAGCGGCTCGAGCAATCTAAGTAATGAAGAGGCAACGACTGAAGAGAAAGAGGCGCGGATGTGGCTTCTTTTAAGCGCTTGGATCTTCATTGCACGACTGAAGATGAAGGCGCAGCAATAGCAATGTGCGCCTTTAGTGACACTTATATGCGTCACTAAAGGCCGCATATTTATTTTTAAGGCTTAGAAGTCTGTTTCGCCCCCAAATTTTACACTTATAAAAGGGCCACCCCTACAACATATTTCACTATCCCTTCTCTTCTCCTCTCACCTCCTCTAAAGCTCTACGAGCTGGTCCCATACCTGGGATGCTCTATTAAAGTTAGAGTAAAATAATTTTTCCATCTCCTTACCTCCTTCGTGGAGCATCCCGTGGTTATCTTCTCGCCATCATTTGGGAAGCGGATCCGACTGCAACATCGCCCTTCTTCGTTCTCCGTCCTCTAGCTCCGTTCTTCCTTGTTCAGCATCTCATCCCCATCGTCTAGGCAGTCCGTCAACGCGGCTCGTCCTCAAAGTAGTCGTCGAGGAGGATTTTCTCATCCCTCTCTTTTTTACCACTTTCTAATATAGATTTCCAGCTTTCTAGTTGTAGAAATTAGTTGTAATGAACATATGGTTATGAAATATTGGTTCACTTTCTCTCTCTTTTCTATTATTTATTCTTTAAGTAGAATAGCTAGTGTAGATTAATTTCAACTAGCTAATCTGCTTTGTGAAAAATAATTCTAAACGTGATTTTTAATCAAATGTTCGCCTCCCTATGTTCGACCCGGGACTCACCAAAGTTTTGGTAAATTTATCTGATAGCGGATTTTTACGCAACTACAACGACGGATTTTTAACTCAATCTTTTACGCATACAAAATCTCGCTCATCACTAATGGTGGAGACTTTGAAAGCCAAGTAATATGGTAATAAAGGATTTTGGAACTTACAGAGAAATCTTGCTTTACAAAATACAAAAGGCCTTTTTACAATATAGATCTTAATAGTAGAAGACTTTGACCAACTTATTAAAAAGAATTTTTTACTTTGGTATCCCTAAAAATATATCTAATTATATCCATGCCCACATATACTTCATATTTACATTCATATACCCAAATATTTCACTCCTACTCATGAATGCCCCTCCATTATGTGTCTAACATTAAGTGACAGTAACCATAGTTAGACAAAACCTTACCATAGTTAATCTAAAAAAAACTTGAACTTTCTTCTTCCTCCCATATATATGTATGTATGTATGTATGTTGGTACGTTTGTAGATAGACAGAGAAACAGAGATTGCAACAGTAGTGACGGAGGCAGTAGAGGTATGTGAGATGGTCAAGGTAGGAGGCAATGCAACGTCGTGAAGGGAAGTAGAGGAGGGGAGGGACTTAAGGGAGAGGTCAGGGTAGGACTCTAGGTAGAAGGCGAGGTACAGGTGGTGAGTACAATGATTGTTGCAAGTAGGGCTATCAAAAAAACTCAAGCTTAATAGGCTCAGCTCTGACTCAAGTCGATAATAGCTTGTGAGTTCGGCTTAATATTTTAATGAGTCGAGCCTGAGCCCAAAAATCAGGCTCAATATCTTAACGAGCCAAGCCCAAGCCAAGGTGGACTCAACTCGATAAGGGTAAGGAAAAGTGAAACTAGGGATTAGTGGGACTCCTAGGACATGTGTGTTTTCCTGTGTTTATGGTGCCTCTCTTTATATGGAGAGCACCTATGCAAGGTATCCTACAACCTTTATGCCCTCCTAAATCTACCCTCGTATCTTACTATACGTTCATGTCTTGTTGGCACATGTTACGGTATTCAAAATTATGCTCATTACCATTTTGTTCATGTCCATTAAATTTCCTAACCATTGAAGGTCATTTGGGACTTCATTGCAAATTTTGTACAAGTCTAACAAGTATGCTTACATACATGTGACTTCCACTCGCAAATTATAGTACGTTCTGAAAATGATAGAACATTATAATACAACTTATGAGTTTGTATCTTCTTTATGGCATATAATTTCTAAGACAAGTGGCTTTCTTGATGTGTTTGATAACATTAGATGTATATAAAATTTTGAAATACATAAAATCAGTAATTTAGAAGTACTTAGTAGATGATACTAGTTGAACTTTATCTACATAGTAATGTAGGTATATCTAAAGGTGTCAAAAAATTCCTGGCTCAATAAGTAGGCTTTAGCTAAAGCTCAAGATTGATGAGGTGATGGTAACACCATTATGAGTCCTAAGTAGCCCAATTTGGTCTGATAAAGTTGATAAAAGCTACCACATAACCATCAGAGGGTCATATATGCATATGTTCTGTTTTGAGAAGATAAGAACACATGGTTATTTCTGCAATTTTAACTGCAATTCATAAATACAGAATAACCACAGGGAGTTCCATGGGTTAATTAAAGGTCAAATAGTCATTAATGTCTAATAAAAAGATTCATGCAGATAGAAACGGATTTTCACGCATTTCAAGAATTAATGAACATCTGAAACCCTAATTTTAGACTCACTTAATTAACTAAGGTTATGGTTAGGATAAAATTCACCTAAACCTTCTAAAAATCATAGAAAAATATTCTATAAGGTTTGGTACCTTTGATTTGACTATTAGAACTCATTTTGACCTAAAATAGTCTCAAATAGGAAGTTACCTAAATTTGGGCTTCCTCATAAATTACCTAGTCAAACTTGGTCAAAACCAAAATATGACTTCACCATCAAATTTCTTGAGTTCAAATTAGGTTTGTACCAAAATATAGGCTCAATCAGAGATCATTTCGACCTAGTTTGCATTTTGATCCTCTCAGACTTATTTTCTCTCTTTTAGCCCCTCAGGTTTTGAAAACCTTGCGAAATGCCCCTAGGGTTTATCTTCATTCTTTGCATTTGGGTCCTTGCCACCATGGCAGGTGTGAACCCAAGGAGGTCGAACTTCAATTAAGGATTCCTCCCTGATTTCTTAGTCAATCTCTTCCAATTTTGGAAGGGATACTCTTGAGAAGATCCTCTTCAATTTGGATGGCATCTTGACCTTTGATTCTTGTCCAAAAGTTCATGCAAACTTTTTGAATCCCACAAAACCTACTCCCTGATTTGCGAAGCTTTCAAGCTTGTTTCCAAGCTTGGAAGCTTGCCCAATGACCTATAAAAGACCCCTATCGACTGCCTTACTTCCTTAACTAGTTTTTGGGCCATAAACATCTTCCTTTCCCATACCTCCGACCAGCTTCGACTCGTCTCCGGCGACCCCCTTCCTCCAACTTCTTCGTCAGCCGCCACGTACAATAGGTGGTCGATTCTTCTTCCCCATAGCATTCTGCACCTCGCCATACCTGCGAGGCGCTATCCGACCTCCTCCTCATCTCCGTTCCCTCCCCGAAGTATTCACCTTCTCCGTCGTCGACTCATCACTGCCGACGCCTCCTCCACTTCCTCCTTGTCCACTAGCTACTCTCGTCAACGCCTTAGCATCTACTGATCATCCCAACAACTTCAGACCTTCACTCGACCACCGACTCACCCATTCCACCACCGTCTTCCACCTCTCCAGCATACCTCCGGCGAGACCTTCCAACCGCCTCACGCCACCAAATTGCCTGCCATCAACTCCCACACCTCCGCCGAGTCCATGCAATTAAAACCCCTCAAGAAATTGAGGGGATTGTTCGCCCTATCCCTCCACTGAACACAACCACCTTCTCTTTCATATTTCACCTTCGTTAGGCCTCTTTGACCACCTTCACAGCACGCCACCACCACCATCACCTTCGTCGCACTGGTACAAAGCTTCTGAGCATATTTGACTTGGCTGCAATGTCGTATTCGTGCTTTCAGGTACTCCACTGGAGCTCCGCTGCTGCGACACTTTCTCTGACTTCGCCTTCAATCCTCTGGCCACATCTACTCCAAGTTCTACTCCAAAGCTTTGCAGGCGACTCCCAAGCATCCTCCCAGACCTTCAGTTCCACGCCACGAGCTTGCCTTCGATGTCAATTGGAAGCATTGCCAGTTGTTACTACGCTGCTTCAGAAAAGGGATTAGATAGTCCCACATTGTGGGATTAAAAGCTCGTAGTGCCACATAAGTTGATTTTGTGAATCTGACTCCTCTCCCAGAACACGAGGGGTCGGGTGCCTCCACACGCATCCTCACCTGCATACCCATATACCAGCCTAACAACCTCCTCGCTTGCGACCCCACGTCCACAAGCCTGGTCAACCGGATCCCCGAATACCCGATTACATGCCTGGTTACTTGAAAAGAGAAGAGAAAGAGAGGAGGTGGGGGGTTGCTCTTCATAGAGAAGACCCAACACTTAGCCGTTGTGAAACTTAAGAAGCCCTTTATGCGTGAGAGAAAGAAGAAGAAAGAAGAAAAGTCGAAGAGAAGAAGAAGAAAGGAAGAAGGCCCTTGAGCCTCTTGTAGGAACTGAAGCAGGGTGACATTTAAGTTGTCTGCCTTGAGAAACCTACATCTAATCCTTCTAACATTGTGCATTGAGGCCCTGTGCTTACTTATATTACATGGATTATTTGGTTGATAGTAATCCGCCCTTATTTGAGAAAATTGTGAGGGGTAATTGGTGATTTAAATCATCATTTTACCCCATTCTTTTTGCACTCTGATATTGACTCTCATATATATATCATTCTTGAATGGAGTTTTGGTTATAATTGCTCATATTTGTGCTTATATTGTGATCTTTGAGATTAAATTGTAATACTTGCTCCCTGTGTTCGACCTTTGATTTTCTGATGATTCTTCAAGATATAAATTGTATTTGTTTTCGAGCTATTTCAGCTATATTACAACAAAGTGATTTTAAAATCCCATTTTAGCTTGCTAGTGGGCTTGTAAACTCAACTCGATAGCTTAACAATGCAAGCCTAAGGTCAAAATTTAGGCTTACTAGCTTAATGAGACAAGCTTCAATCAAGCTAGGCTTGGCTCATTGGGCTCAATTGACGGCCCTAGTTGCAAGAGTCGAGGGAGGAGTACAAGTGGTAAAAGGCAACGTGCTTCCTAGGTAGACAGGTGGAGTAGGAGGATGAAAGGGGCAAGGAGAAATGGAGGGAGGGGTGGGGTGGGAGCTTGAGAGGAGATGTAGGGATGTGTTGAAGGAGGGAGTGTTGTTTAGGAGAGAAGCACCATTGTTGGATAAGGGCGATGGGGTTGTAATCAGGGTTATGGGAAAAAGGGTCGAGGAAAGGGGGAATTGGTGATGAGGTTGAAGATGAGGGAGAGCCCATAAATAAGTAGACATTAATCACAAATTAAGATTAAAATTATTCCTCTTAAGTGTGTTGATTACCTAAATCAAAAGGATTAAGAACCTCAAAGATCTTAGTGGTGGAATCTATTGAGGTCAAAGGCCAAAATTTTGTTAAAATAGTGACACCTTGTTTTGGTAAGGTGGAGTCAAAGAACAAGAAATGGATGGACCACCTAAGAAAATTTTCCCCTCTTTTAAACAATAACTTTAGGATAGAATTGAGAGCCCCATGGATCATTCTTCTCCTTCATCCTTTGTTGTGTGTGGGAAAGAGAGAGTGTGCGAGCTCAATATCAGTAGTAGAGGGAGGAGGTGATGACAAGAAGGAGGGATATTTGAAGGATTGATCAGAAGGAAGAACCTCCCCATTGGCCTCTCTTTGCTTAGCATTAAGGTAAGTCCTCATCTCCATGTGTGGGGTTTTGGGTTTCAAGAGGATTGGCCTCCTTAGTGTTTGCATGTCCTGGAAAGGGGGAGGATAAGGTCTAAAACACATTTTTCCTCAAACTGGTGATGGTGGATATGATGTTCTTGTGCGGATTTTATTTTGATGGTGATTTCAGGTGCTAGAATGTAACAAGGAGGTGCTGCATCAGAGAGGAGAGAGCAACAGTAGCTATATCCACCTCTAGAACCTTCAACCATCAGGTAGGCCATTTACTCTTTTTGATTTGGTAGATAGGAGTGGCATTTCAATAGAAATGCTGAGGTAGGATCAATAGATCCTCCTCTATAATGGTGGTTCTGTGATAGAGGTGGTGACAACCACTTGCCACCCATGTTTGGATGGTTGCATGTCAAGGGAAATGAGATTAGAATGTGGATTTGGAGTGTTTGATGCATGGCCTAGGCACGTAACTATGCATAGGGATGGTTAGATAACATTTTTCTTCCTATGCGCTTAAGGTGGATAGATAGTGATTTGAGTGAAGTGTTGCAGAAATGGGATGCACTGATGTGCATAGACGAATGATTTCTTAGCACCAAACATCTAAAGGTCTAGTTAGCCATCTAATGGTGGTGGGTTCATCTCCTGGAGTTGGGTCATCTACAGTATCAGACATCTAATATGATCACCATACGTCTAATACTATATACATAGGATATCTAGTGAAAAATCAAACAACCCTTGTAACATGTGCACTCTTGGTGTTGGAGTGTGGACCATCAAATGTCTGAAAATGCTACCAAACGTCCGAAAGGGTCTTTAGGCATCTAATCAAGAGCCATGGTGTCTAATGGTCAGGGCAAATGTGTCCTTTCAAGGGTAGGCCTAGGAGGTGTCTAGCCAAGAGGGCAGATGCCTTATTTGAGGATATGTGACATCTTGTCAAAGACCCAGACGTCTGAATTAACATACCAAACATCTAATTTAGTGGGGAAACATCTGATATGTAAGCTTTGATCAACGAGAAATCGAGCATGGAAAATACACATCATCGTATATGTTGAAATCTTACTACTAAATAAAATTTATAATCAAAGCTCAAGGTGAGCTCCGGATTGAACACAGGGAGGCAAACATTTGATTTTGAAGATCCATGTTTGCTTTTCTTTCTTTTTGGTGTTTTTATATTTTGTAATTTTTTTGGTACTTTTATAAGGCAGAATATCAAGCGAAATAATTTTTACCTAATCTACACTACTCTAGTAGAATAAAAGAGAGAGAGAATCAATATATATTCAAAAAGAGTTTGCTACAAATAGAAAAGTGGAAAACTACACTACAAAAGTGATAAAAGATAGAGAGAGGTAAGAAGAATCTCCCTCAGCAGCTGCTTGGAGGATGACTCGCTTTGACGATGCCTAGATGAAGGTGGTGAGAGGCTAGACGACGAAGAACGGAATCGGAGGATGTAGGACAAGGCAGGATGGCATCGCGACAAGAATCTACTTTCGGATCGGGGTGAGAGAATGGCCATGAGATGTTCCACAAAGGGGGATGAGAAGTGGGAAAATATTTTACTTTTCTACTCTAAGGAACATCCTAGGCTTGGGACCAGTTCCTTAGAGCTTTGGAAGATGTGAGGGAAGAAGAGGAAGAGATGAAGAAGAATGGGAGAAGTAGTGGTCCTTTTATAGTGGAGGAAAGGAGGCAAAATCCATTCATGGGTCAATAGCAACATTCAATTCGTGTTGTAGGTCCGCCACAAACGTTGCTAAAGATCCTAGCTCATGCTCGCTCACGCGTGTGTAGTGCTTACACATGCGCAACTATCATCGCACGGCCACCGTTGGATCAAGATCTAAGGGTCGTGGATTGCGCGCGGGTCGACGCTCTAGATCACGCACTTACCACGCGTTGGATTGCATGAGCGACAAGCGTGATTGCATGTGTGCAGACGTCACGCGAATTCTCCACGTGAGATTCGTCCATGATTGCACAGCAATCATAGGTCTTAATTGACCTAAATTAGGCTAGGACTTAGCATAAGTTAAGGTAATTCATGCATGCACAAGTATTATTTGCATCTTTACTGCTTTCTTTTAGCTATGCATAAAATAATGCTATAATATGCTGATTAGGTGCATTATGCCAATTACAGGTGATAAGCTGATCAGAAGGTAGATCTGAAGCTGGATCTAAAGCTGGATCAGAAGAATAAAGGATAACTGGTGTTGCAGCAAAGCTAGAGCAGAAGACCTAGAATAAGATGTAGTAGACAATAATGTAAAAGAGTTAAGGTATGTTATTCTATAAAGTAAGAATAAAGCAATAAATTGTGAAGAACTTAGGTCCATCCTAGCCCTAGGACAGCCTAGAAGCCTCCCCAAGCCTTAGCCACCCATAGATTAAGTCACCGCACCCTAGGAATCTCTAAAAGCCTAATTCTAGTCTCTATCTGGACGTCTAGATGAGTTATAGGATGTCCAGAACCCTTAGCCAACTCCCGCACAACTTAAACCCACTTCTGTAGTATTATTGGACGTCCAGACACTTGGTCAGATGTCTAATTTCTGCATAATATCAAAGACAGAACCTAGAATCTTTCCTGACTCTGATTAGATGTCTAGAATTGAAGTCTGGACTTCTAATTTTTTAGTATAAGTCGTATGATACTATTATTGAATGTCTGGAACTACTTTCTAGTTCCTGTTTTGAGATTCAAGACTTGATCTTGGATCTCTAGCTCCCTAAGCCCAATTCTAACCCCCTAGGAACCTAAATTAAGGTACCCTAACCCTAATACATCACCTCTAGACCTTCTTAAGGACCTAATTAGGTCCTCACTAAACCTAATTGACTTAGATCATAGTCAATTACCATTGCCTAGTCAATTGGACTCATAGGGTCCAATTGAACTCAGATCTCTACCCATACAAGTCCAATTGGACTCAATGAAAGTCCAATTGACCTAAGCCCAACCTAATTGAGTTATTTCACTCTTAATTAGGTTCACACTCATTCAATTAAACTTGTGTTAAGTTTAATTGCATTTCCCCCCTAGCAATTAGGGTTTTCAACCCTAATTTAAGACCTACACCAACCTAAACCCCCTTAAGACCTAACCTAGATGACTTAGACACATAGGGCACGGCCACACACACACAGACATTCACGCACTCCCACACCACCTAGAGTGTTCTAGGCTCTTCCAAAGGTGGCACCACTCTTGATTACCAAAATTGGCAACTAAGAGCCGTTCAAATTGGAGATCCACAAATGGTGGATCTAAAAACCACCTCTCTCTCTCTTTGGTCGGCCACTCTTGGAGCTCTCTTTAGAGAGTTCCACACTTCTCTAGAGAGTCTCCCTTAGGTCTATAAAAAGACCTAAGGGGTGGCCATTTGCACCCATCCACTCTTGGCTTCATTCACTCTTGGCTTCCATTTAGTTTAGCTACATCCACCTCCACTCCATCTCCACGACTAGCATCACCATGGCCACCACCATCTCCACGCCAAGATGTTGGATCACCTCCTCAACCTCTCTCCAAGGGCCGGCCTAAGCACCATTGGCTGCCCCTCCTTCTCCTCTCAACCAACTCAAAGGCCATCGAAGCCTACCTCCGAATGCCCTTATTTCTGCTAGATTAGTAGCTTAGTTCTTCATAGTTTACATGCTTTTATTACTTCTTAGTAGTGTAGTTCCTTACTTCTCCCCCAATGATGCATGCATAATCCCCTTTTAGATTCATGTATGCGATCGTTTTCTGTTAGCTAGATTTATGCTTTCAAACTTTCCTCTACAAGCTTTCCACCAGTTCCATGTTGCAAACACCATAATGAATCAATGAAAGATCTTTATATATATATATATATACATGTCAAAAATCACCATTAGCTTATTGCAATATATCTTGTGTGATTAAAGTTGCCTGTTTTTAATTATTATCTGTTGCAACTAGCATGTTGGTACCTGAAAATATCGAAGATCTAACTATAAGCGCATTTTCCGTAAGCAGCCACCACATAACTAGAATCATGCGTACTGAAACTCACACTTTCACATTTGTCATCTATCTAACGCATGCACACGTAATTAGGGTTCATAATGAAAGTGGCCGAACATTGATATGACGATTAGAAACCAGTGTGCAATTTTAAGCAAGTACAGCGAGTGAGATCGATTTCAAATCTTCATTTCCATAAACGCCTCCCAGAGACGAATGACCAAGACTCAAGTCTCATTATCTTTATAAATATTTTTGTTGATCGTATTGCGTACTATACTACGACAAGATCTTTCTTATCAAAAATGTGTTTTATAATTCACAACAAAAATAGCGTCGTTGCTAGGGAGGCAATGTCATTTTTTATTTCGATTTCTAGAATTCTCACTGATAAATCTTCGTCTACTTTGTTTTTTATTGATGTGTAGGAAAATAGGAAAAATGAGAATATGCATACGCAACGAGCGCAGATTAAAATAAAAATCAGGTGCACATCTCATCTTAGACTAGGATTTCTCTTTCTAAACTCTAGGTTAGATTTATTTGAAAAAAAAAACACCTATTTATTTTCATGAAAAAGAAAAAAAATCTAGGTAGTTAGATTAGGTTTCTTTTTGAATCCTAGGTTAGTGTTGAAAAAGAAAAAAAAAATGAAAAGCCTTTGAAAAAAAAGGGAAAAAAATCCTTCTTGAAAAAAAAATTCAAATCTTTTTTTAACATTTTTGTGAAAAGTTTGAATTTTAAACTCAAACACCTTTAAAAAACTTCTCCGCCACCCTCTGATTTTCAGCCAGACTTTAAATTCAAATTTAGAAATTCAATTGCCGAAAAATTAGTCAACAAAAAATTCTGAAATTCGAGCTAGACCTTCATTTTTAAACCATCTTTCCAACGCCACCATTCATTTGAAAAAATTCCAAGTATAAAATTTTTAAAAATTCACGAAGTGCAAGGGGTTAGACTGACCCAAATTTGAGATTTTCCAAAATTCAAAAAGCAATTCCGAGCAATTCGCGAATCTATTTTGACTAAAAACGGTGGGGTTTGAAAGCTGATCTCATTAGATTTATTTTTCCCAAATTTTTGAAAATCATTTTATACTTTTTCAATTTGAAAGATCGATCAAGGGTCAAAATTTCTGATCTAATTCCTTGACATTTAAAAATCTCTATAAATTCAACTGAAACATTAAAAATTATAAAGAAATATTCTCTAAAAAGATAATTGAAACAAGAATCTACTTGCCAAATTTCAACTTATTCTGATTCCAATTTTTATCAGAGAATTGGTCTTAATTTTGTGGTCTGCTGAAGAAGAAAAAATAAAAAAAAACCTAGAATTGCATGAACCCTATGTTACACCTTTAGGGTTACAATCTAGAGATCACATTTGGGCTAACCTAAACTTAGTCAAGTCTAGTGTTTAGCCAGTGAGCTTAGTCACCTTGTGGATCACTCACCACAAATCCTAACTGAAGAAAAACGGGCTAAAATTAATTTTAAAACACGTAAGCAATCCGAATTCGTTGTCATACTACTAGGTGTTTTCAATCTCTCTTGCCAAACCTGGTAACTAAGTCGGCGGGGTAGTGTCAAACGACCGCGGCTAAGAGGTAACGGAACTGGAGGCGTGAGCCAAAGGAAGAACCTTCCCCTTAGTCCCCTCGTAACCAGACTGGCTGGGTTAGCTTGAGAGGCAAGAATCACTTTCAATCAGTTGCACGACGAATTTTTCTTCAGGAATTCGAGCTTAAAACGAAAAATCTAGTCATCCGATCATAAGGACCATCTGATTGACAGGGCCTTAGCCTTATCTGGCTTGGCTACACCAACCCAGGGGTTGGGTGGTGTATGCAAGGAAGGAGGTCACTTAGACCTCAACTGGTTGGACCTTGGGAGCCACTCCCAAGGAGGCAAGTCACCTTACCAGGACCATCTTCTTCCCCCACTTCTTCTATCTACTTAGCCGCAATGGCTAACCCTAGATCTGGACTTAATTAGGATCTAGAAGAGCTAGACCCACGAACTTATCTGAGAGCCCGGATCACAGAATCAGCTCAACCTTGGGATCAGAACCCAAGGTAGCGAAGATGACTTTTCGCTTCGCCTGATCCTTCTCCTCAGGTTACCGAAATGGTTAACCCATATCCTGACCCTGGATATTATGACCCATACCAGTCGGTCCCTCAAAGGACCGCATCTTATAAC
Source organism: Thalassia testudinum (assembly GCA_037157565.1). NCBI lineage: Eukaryota > Viridiplantae > Streptophyta > Magnoliopsida > Alismatales > Hydrocharitaceae > Thalassia > Thalassia testudinum. The sequence goes on from JAZHRO010000059.1 coordinate 44,974,746, forward strand.
CCAGGATATGGATTTCATACTCCTGCTTCTCACCCATGGAATATGGGTAGACCTAATTCACCCCCTGGAATCCCTAAAGAACTACCAATGCATATGCGACCGCATTACAAAATACAAAGAGCTATAGCTAGTGCTAAGGAGAAGGTCGCATTCTACCTACACGAAATCCAAGCTATCACTGAGCCCAACCAAAGACAAAGCTGGGTTCCGTATCAACAAGTTGTGATGGAGCTCCTTCAAGGAACAGCAGGGATAACAAGGCTAATTGGACAAAATCGGGAAACTCAAGAACTACTGCTTTTGAGATATCAAGTGGAAAATATCCTTGAAGACCTCGAAGAATCTGAAATGACTATGCCAGAAGGACACACAGAAGATTCTCAGGAGCAGATGCTGGAAGATCATTCAGGGGAAAAAGAATCTAGCTTGGATATGAGACAGGAGCAGGAAGTATGCTGAATGGGTTCATCTGAGGACTCCATTCAGGAAATTGAGGAGGAAAGGATTGATATCTCCAGGACTGAATCACAATTGGATTATCCTAAATCCTGGGAGATACCTCTTGGGTTAGATAACCCAACCATGATAAGGGAAGTAGATCCATTTGAGGATATGGATCTTGAGGCAAAAATTACATGTGACACTACTGATCAGTCTAGGACACTTCCTGTAATGACCCGATTCCCGAATCCCTACGAGACACGAGAATCGGACCGACTCGACTAATCCAAGACCTAGTCGTCCAACGAGGAAGTAACCAAAAAAGCAGTAAAATAAACCACATTCACCATGAATATAACTAGCAGTAACAAAATACAGCAGTAAGAAAAGGAAATACTACAGTATACACCACCATAATAGAAGGGAAATAAACATGTACATTACATAAAGTTTTCGATAAAGAAAATACAGGGAGTAACAAAGAAAACTACTCACTACAGTGGAAGAAAAGTACAGAAAGAACTACAGGTAACCCTATTGGACCCTACTAGGCCGAGCATCCTCTACAGCCGCAGACCCTGGCTGCTCAACACCTGGTCTTGAAAAGTAACGAGGGTAACACGTCAGCGAAACGCTGAGTAGAGTGGCAACTAAAAGCTAAAGAAGCAGTAGAGTGTACAATAGCTGTTATATTTTTTTACTTTCTTTATTTACGTCTTTCTATTATTTCACTATTGATTTATTTCTCAGATCCTTCTCTTGATCTCGAATGTTCCTCGTGGGAACGATCTTGATTGCAGTCTTTTCCGAAAAGTAGAAGTGACACGTGGTGCTCTCCTGGCCGGGAGAGTCCCCGTGGTGGTCCTACCCTCAGTCAACCACCCCAAGGTCACTGACAGACGTAATGGTGACTACGGCACGTGCGATAAGCGCACGGGTAGCTACCCCGCACTGGCACGCGGTCAGTCGTTTCCGTTAACGGGTGCGCCTAAAGCACAACACGGAACCAGTATAGGGCAGAGCCCTCTCAGTAATAGGGGTCCAACCCCTCCACAGTTCGCGCACCCTCTCCTGACTACCCTGGTTTGCCCAGTGGGCCTAACAAGTCGGTGTAGGAGGGCTAGCAGAACCCCGGGACACATGGGGTAGCTAATGCTCTCCCTACACTAGTAGCTCTCCTCGGTACTGCGTACGCGAGGGCCAACAAGTCGGTGTACAGTGGCCAAACCCACCCCGGTCTCAACCCGAGGGCGGCAAGCTCCCCTCTACACTAAGAGGTAAGGTATGCTCTCTTTGGTACCACGTACCCAAGAGACAACATACTTCCATGTTTCACTTTCTCAGTTCCATTCTATTCCCTTTCCAGGAGTTCTACTCCTAATTCCCCGTAGGGTTCATGTTCTTTTCGTTTGGCTATTTTAGGTTTCACCGTTCCAGTTTTACGTTCATACAACTCATGTTCTCAATCATATTTATTCATTCATAACAGGCAGCTGTTAATCAATTTACAGGCAACTATTATTTCCTTTCTACTTTCCAAGACTGCAATGTCTGTATATTCAACTAGTTTTCCAGTCCTAGGATTCATGCCATATCCTAGGATCTATCATTCAATCTAGTTTTCCAATCCTAGGATTCATGCAATACCCTAGGATCTATCATTCAATCTAATTTCTCAGTCCTAGGGTTCATGCAATGCCCTAGACTCTATTAATTTTTTCAAAATTGTAAAAAATTTTCTTAAATAAATTAAAAATCCACTCTACTAGTGAAACCGAGAGTACTGGGGGCGTGGTCAGCAATCCCGCGTCCCTCCGCAACCCCCAAGACTGCAACGGAACGGGGTCCTAACACAAGGATCAATCAGAAGGAGTTTCTCAAAATAGTATACAATTACCATAAACAGATAGGGGAATTAATTCTGGAAAGAACACAACTCGAAACGCGGAAAACGGACTCTGAACGGGCCCTAAACGGGTCAAAAACGACGAATCTGTCCAAAATCAGACGTCTGGAACCTCTTCCAGACATCTTAAATGGTGGATCAGGTCGTACCTCAGTCTGCGCAGTCCTTTAGACGTTCAGAAGCCCACTGGAACGTCTGGCCTTAGTTTCCAGACGTCCGATTGTCACCCCGGACGTCTGGAGGTTCTCCGTCGTCTAGCACTGCAGCCAGACGTCTAATTCACATGGGATGACGAGCCCTCGCGCCCTCCCGAGTAGAACCTGCGCACGCACGCACACCTACTCTCAGCACGACGAAGTGCAGAAGAACGCGGCTGACGGCTGCATGGCCGTACACGCGTAAAAAGGAGAAGGTAAATAAAATCGTACCTGTCAGACGTCTGGACCGTCCTCCAGACGTCTTAGGCGTCGTCTGGATGCAAGCCCAGACGTCTGATTCTGTTAAATTTTCCCAGAATCAGGACCCGGTTCGCTCTCCGCCCGCGACGCACGGCCGCACCTCACCTCATCCGCCTGCTGCCCGAGCTGCAGCAGCACCTCCGCACTACCCCACGCTCACCGTCCTCCCGCCGGCCGGCTCTAGCAGCCCCGGCAAGCTCGCACCTTCCCGGTCGAGCTTCTACTTCCTCTCGCAGCAGCTTCTCTCCCCACAAACTCGCAGTAGCCGCTCTGCCGCTCTCTCTCGCTCACGCTCTCGCTAGCAGGGAGAAGGAGAAGATGGGTGGAAGGGAGTGGGGTGGCGTGAGGGAGAGGAGGGGTATATGTAGGCACGAGGGGGGCTCTGCAAGTCGGCGAGGGAAGAAAGAAAGAGAAGAGGGCGGCTGTGAAGTCAGTCTGCGCGCAGATTCGCTCCTGTACGCACGCAAAATTAATTTCAAGATGTCTGGGAAGGCGTCCAAACGTCTGATCAAACATCTGGGCCAACTCCCAGATGTCTTAAAGCGGTCTTGGTGCCTCGGGTCTTAACACTTCCCATTGTAGGTGAACCTATGCTAGGGCCAACATCTTCTGATCCGCACTCTTCTTCTATCACCTACATCCCTAATTCAGATGTTAGAGATTCTGAGATGACACTTTCTATCCCTGATCCTAACATCTGAAGACCAGAAGTGGCTATGGATGACTTGAACGAAGAAATGGATATGCTACCTGAGGCAGGAATTACTGAGGAACCCAATGCATATGAAGGTGAAGCTTTGAGCAGAATGAGCTGGGGTGCACCTACCATCCTAGTCAATCTAATGGATGGCTCGACTTCGAGCCTGAAGAGTCAGCCTCCGATGAATCAGAGATGAGTACTGATGAGGACGAAGTAATTTCTGATGAGGATTTCAGTGACCTCCCCACAGATCTTCTACTTTCACGGATACCCCCATATGATCCATAGCCTGGAGAGGGCATGATCTTTGATGTCAATTATCATTATGAGGATCCCTATGACTCAGATTTTGGTTCTGACATACATTTTGATCTACTCCCTGAGCAACTTCCTGATGAATTGTGGGACATGATAAATCAACTGAATCAACATCATGACCCCCCCTCTAATTATCCTTTATTTTCCACCACCACTCCACACTTTCTTATAAATAGACTTTTTGGAGTAGGGGTGCACAATCAGTTGGTTCGCATCTTTGGACCGCTGATTCTAGGAGCATACAAGCACATCTTTCTCTTAATCTTGACGTGATCCTATGCTAGAACTGATACATCTGATTGAGTTTTCGCCCAGCTGGAGGTGTTAAACTCAGCATCTACCTCATATCACCCTATACATAGCATATTTTCCTTTTAAAGCATATTTCTTTTTCGCATATTGCATACTATCAGGTTGACCGATGCTAAATGTTAAACTTGAGGAGCAATTCCAGGTGATCTCTACCCACTTACACCCTGTTGTATTTATTTTCTTTTATATTCAAGCATGAGGACATGCAAGAACTTAGGCATGTGGGGGTAGATACGACAAAACTGGAAATTTTTATGCCAACATTTAGGAAAACCCCGGAGCTGCATGTTACACGTACTTTAGGACCCTAAATAAAAGAACAACTGACTCCACCTCCAATGCTCGCATTGGAGCTAGAAATCGTCCGCAACAGCCACTTCCGACTCACTCGCTCACCTCTTGTTCTAAATTTCAAATCAAGCTAAATGTAACCCGATACGGGAATTTTACGAAGTACAAATTATACAACGTTACTTGTTTATAGCATATATACATAGTGCATCTATGAATAAGATTTTTATCAAGAGAATGCATTAGGGATTTTATCCTCTAGTTGATTCCCATAATCTGGAATCCAGTACAATTTTTCACACACACGTAAAATTTGCAATGGATTCACGGTGAAGGTTGATAAATGTCTTTAGTCTGTTGAGAAGAGGCAATGCTTCTTCTCCTGAACCCCTGGACAGTGTTTTAGGAGTCAGGCAAATTTTCTTCCAAAAATCCACCAAATAGTGTGAGATAAGAGTAGAGTGTACCGGTGCTTTAAGATTAGTGCAAGGAATCTGAAATCCTAGATAATTAGGTGATGATACTTAGAGATAAGGCATAGTTTTCGTTCTCGGTTCCTGCATATACATTTTGTGTGAATTTTGAGAGCCACCAAATAAGGCAATTACGCGGAGAGCGAGTTTTCATAAAACTAGGGCTAAGGTGGATGGTTACGACCATTCTTTATGGAATCCTCGGCTAAAGGAGGGTATTGATCTCAAGGTCAGAAGTACACCATCCTATTCGTCTCTTCCGGTGCCGTGAGTAGGCACTTCCACCAAATAAGCCACCCAATGTCTCTTGAGTACTACCAATCCCTAATAATGCCTCCTCAATAAAGTTCATGGATGTGTGCTGGTTGTGTTATGTTGAAAGAAGGAAAAAAAAGAAGAAAAAAAAAGAGAAAAAAAAATGATGAAAAGAATGAAAAATTGAAAAAATTAGAAAATAAGAAAAAGCAAAGAAAAAAAAAAGAGTTTGTGAATATTTAGTATTTATTTCATTTGCATTGAGGAAATACCACCAAATATAGCCTTAACCTATCTTTCTGTGTTTCTGACTACCCGAATACTGGCTGAGGAATTCTGACTTAGTGTTAGAGTTATGGGAACACAATTAAAGTATTAATGCCAAGTGAGACCACCAAATACAGGTCATATGTGTGAATTTGGTAAGATTGTGAGCTCTAAGAAAAAGAAAGAAAAGAAAAAGAAAAAGAAAAAGAGAGAATGGATACAAAGTAACCAAAAGGGAGCATAGTTTTTCTCGTCTTTCTCTGAGTTGAGTTACGTAATAATTTGGGAATCTAGATTCTATAGTATAAATCTCTTTGTACTACCAATGGAGAGTGAGCCACCAAATAAACACCTGTATCCCTCGAACATTCTCTACCTAAGCTTAAAGCCGGGTGGAATTCATTGAATATCTTGAATACCCCGAGGGAAGAAGTCCGCCTATCCCACTAGAATTTTTACTAGGGTTCAAGTACAAGCTTTAGAGGTGAATCAGGTTTTTCACTCGAATCCGTTGCAAAAGCTACATAGCTACACTTTCACGATTGTCTGGATTTCTAGAGCATAGGATGAAAACAAAAAGGAGAAAAATCTCTAGGCATACACTTGATAAAATAATCAATCCCTTAGGGACCCTTCTGTGAAAATTTAGTCTCACATTTGCTAGAGACTAGCAAGATTTAGGTAATCAATCATAGGTCTTAATTGACCTAAATTAGGCTAAGACTTAACATAAGTTAGGGTAATTCATGCATGCACAAGCATTATTTGCATCTTTACTGCTTTCTTTTAGCTATGCATAAAATAATGCTATAATATGTTGATTATGTCCATTATGCCAATTACAGGTAATAAGCTGATCAGAAGGTAGACCTGAAGTTGGATCTAAAGCTGGATTAGAAGAATAAAGGATAACTGGTGTTGCAGCAAAGTTGAAGCAGAAGATGTAGAATAAGATGTAGTAGACAATAATGTAAGGGAGTTAAGGTATGCTATACTATTAAGTAGGAATAAAGCAATAAATTGTGAAGAACTTAGGTCCATCCTAGCCCTAGGACAGCCTAGAAGCCTCCCCAAGCCTTAGCCACCCATAGATTAAGTCACCGCACCCTAGGAATCTCTAAAATCCTAATTCTAGTCTCTATCTGGACGTCTAGATGAGTTATAGGATGTCTAGAACCCTTATCCAACTCCCGCACAACTTAAACCCACTTCTGTAGTATTATTGGACGTCCAGACACTTGGTCAGATGTCTAATTTCTGCATAATATCAAAGATAGAACCTAGAATCTTTCCTGACTCTGATTAGATGTCTAGAATTGAAGTCTGGACTTCTAATTTTTTAGTATAAGTCGTATGATACTATTATTGGATGTCTGGAACTACTTTCCAGTTCCTGTTTTGAGATTCAAGCCTTGATCTTGGATCTCTAGCTCCCTAAGCCCAATTCTAACCCCCTAGGAACCTAAATTAAGGTACCCTAACCCTAATACATCACCTCTAGACCTTATTAAGGACCTAATTAGGTCCTCACTAAACCTAATTGACTTAGATCATAGTCAATTACCATTGCCTAGTCAATTGGACTCATAGGGTCCAATTGAACTCAGATCTCTACCCATACAAGTCCAATTGGACTCAATGAAAGTCCAATTGACCTAAGCCCAACCTAATTGAGTTATTTCACTCTTAATTAGGTTCACACTCATTCAATTAAACTTGTGTTAAGTTTAATTGCATTTCCCCCCTAGCAATTAGGGTTTTCAACCCTAATTTAAGACCTACACCAACCTAAACCCCCTTAAGACCTAACCTAGATGACTTAGACACATAGGGCTCGGCCACACACACATAGACATTCACGCACTCCCACACCACCTAGAGTGTTCTAGGTTCTTCCAAAGGTGGCACCACTCTTGGTTACCAAAATTGGCAACTAAGAGCCGTTCAAATTGGAGATCCACAAATGGTGGATCTAAAAACCACCTCTCTCTCTCTTTGGTCGGCCACTCTTGGAGCTCTCTTTAGAGAGTTCCACACTTCTCTAGAGAGTCTCCCTTAGGTCTATAAAAAGACCTAAGGGGTGGCCATTTGCACCCATCCACTCTTGGCTTCCATTTAGTTTAGCTACATCCACCTCCACTCCATTGATTGCCCAGCAATCATAGGTCTTAATTGACCTAAATTAGGCTAAGACTCAGCATAAGTTAGGGTAATTCATGCATGCATAAGCATTATTTGCATCTTTACGGCTTTCTTTTAGCTATGTATAAAAAATGCTATAATGTGCTGATTAGGTGCATTATGTCAATAACAGGTAATCAGCTAGATCTGAAACTGGATCTGAAGCTGGATCCAAAGCTGGATCAAGAATAATGGGTGTTGTAGCAGAGCTGGAGCTGAAGACTTAGATTAGATGTAGTAGATAATAATGTAAGGGAGTTAAGGTATGCTACTCTATTAAGTAGGAATAAAGCAGTAAAATGTGAAGAACTTAGGTCCATCCTAGCCTTAGGATAGCCTAGAGACTTCCCCAAGCCTTAGCCACCCTTAGATTAGGCCACTGCACCCTAGGAAACCTTAAAATCCTAATTCCAACCTTTATCTGGACGTCTAGATGAGTTATAGGACATCTGGTGTGCTTCTGTGCGTGTGTGTTAAGAAGTGTCGTTATAGTTCGCACTTGCAACGTCGGTTTTAAAGTAAAGAAACGGATGTGAGTTTGAGTGTCGGTCTCAGGGAGGTGTGAAAATTGGATTTTTCTTGTCACTTATTATCACGAAAATCGTGGAGTTTTGCTTCCGAAAAGGTGTGGGTGAAAAGCGAGAGAGAGAGAGAGGGAGAGAGAGAGAGAGAGATTAGGGTTAGAGTTGTTTCTTTCTTTAACATGCAACTTGGATAGGAAATAAAGTAGACAACTGAATGGAAAACAACTTCATTAATCATGCAGCTTTAGTTCGTAAATTACAACATTAGATACATGCTTAAACATAAGTAAAGCGTAAAAGAGAGGAAGAAAGAGAGAGAGAGGGAGGGCGATAAGGCAGCCACGATGGTGGAGAAGGCTCCGTCGGCGGCTCGTCGTCTCCGGCGATTACAAGAGGGCCTAAAGCTAGCTAAGAGAGGGGTAGAGTAGTTGCAAGGGAAGTGAATGCCTTGAATGAGTGGTTGGAAGGGGTTTAAATAGGGAGAAGGGCTTTCCAAATGAAGAAGGGGCTTTAGCGACGTCCGAGACGTCGCTAAAACCCTTCCAAAAAATGTCGGTGAAGCCCTTAGCCCGTCTGTCTCTCGCCTGCGCCGTTCTTCCTCGCGCTCGATCCGTGGGTGCGGCATGGGAGCCATCCGATCGAAGATTGGACGGCTGAGATCTTCGCTCGGGCGCGCTTGGATCGCGCCTTGAGCGCGCGTGCGTGCGAGCGTTGTCGCTCGGCGTGCGCACGCGCGTGACCGATCGCCGCCCGAGGATGCGCCGCATGGCGCTATCTCGGCCGCCCACTGCTAATCTACGGCTGAATTTCATCCGCGCACCTCACTGTCTTCGAATTCCCTCACCGCGCGACTCGAACCCACGTCGCGTGGGTGCAGGCATGCACATTAACTGCTGCGCTACGCCCACTGCTTTGTCGCGGCGACCACAGGCGTGCTCGCGGTTCTTGGCCGTCCTATCAGAGATCGACGGCTGAGATTTGATCTCCGGCTGAAGGTGGAAGTGGGCGCGCGGTGAGCGGGTGCCACATGGCGCATCGAGGGCCGTTGATCATTAGATCAACGGTCAGAATTTCTTGAGCCCATTGTGGGAGCTCCAGATGTCGGATTTGGCCGATTTTGAGTCCGTTGGACTCCGTTCGTCATTCTGAATCCATCCATGCGGTCTGATTGCTCATCTGATGCCTTCTTTGACAAGTGCTTATACAAATGGCCGTTAATACTATTTTATAAGCAATCTTGGCATATGATGCATGCAATGCTCCCATTCTTCTTATGTTGTGCCATTTATTCTTAAGATGGGCCCTATTTAACAGAATTATCACCCCTAGATGCAGCGTTATCAACATCTAGAACCCTTAGCCAACTCCCGCACACCTTAAACCCACTTCTGCAGTGTTATTGGACATCCAGACACTTAGTCAAACGTCCAATTTCTGTAGAATACACAAAACAAAACCAAAAATCCATCCTGACTCTGATTGGACGTCCAGACAACAAGTCTAAACTTCTGATTTTTCACTATAAGATTTCTGACACTTTTATTGGATGTCTGAAACTGCTCTCCAGTTCCTGTTTTGAGATTCAAGCCTTGATCTTGGATCTCCAAGTCCCTAAACCCAATTCCAACCCCATAGGAAGCTAAATTAAGGTGCCCTAACCCTAGTACATCACCTGTAGACCTCCCTAAGGACCTAATTAGGTCCTCACTAAACCTAATTGACTTGGATCTTAGTCAATTCTATCAGCCTATTCAATTGGACTCATTGAGTCCAATTGAGCCCTGATCTCAGCACACATTATCCAATTGGACTCAGTGAGAGTCCAATTGACCTATACCTGACTTAATTGAGTTATTTTACTCTCAATTAAGATTTCACACACCCAATTAAACTTGTATTAAATTTAATTTCACTTTACCTTAGTGAATTAGGATTTACAACCCTAATTTGAGACCTACCTTGACCTAAACCCACTAGAACCTAACCTAATCAACCTAGCCACCTAAGCTTCGACCCACACACACCCACACACACCATCCACATGAAAATACCTAGCCTAGAGTTCTCTAGAACTCTCTACCATGTGTTGTTGCCTTGGTTGCTAAAATTAGCAACCAAGAGCCATTCAATTTTTAGATCCACATTTGGTGGATCTAAAAACCATCATCCATCCTCTCTCTCTCACTCTCCCACAAGCTCCCACCATAGGCCACTCTAGAGAATTCCATAATTCTCTAGAGAGCTTCCCTTGGGTCTATAGAAAGACCTAAGGGGTGGCCATTTGCACCCATCCATTTTTTTGTCGTTCATTCACATCCACTTCCACCTAGGTTAGCTACATTTCATCTGCACTCCACCTCCACGAGGAGCACCACCATGAAGGCCACCATCTCCATGCCAGGATGCTGGATCATCTCCCTAACCACTCTCCAAGGGATGGCTTAACCACCATTGGCTGCCCCTCCTTCTCTCTCCACTCAAAGGCCATTGAGGACCACCTCTAAATGCCCTTCTTTCTGCTAGATTAGCTTTAGTTCTTCATATTTACTGCTTTCATTTACTGCTTAGTAGTGTAGCTCTTATTCTCTCCCAATGATGCATGCAAAATCTCCCCATAGATTCCTGTATGCAATCATTTTCTTTTAGCTAGTTTTATATTTTTCAAGCTTTCCCTTACAAGCTTTCCTCTACATTCCATGTTGCAAACATCCTATGAATGAATGAATAAAAGATATATTTTTATACATATCTCTATGTTTGAAATCGCCATGAGCTTATTGGTTGCCATCTCTTTTGTGTGATTCAAGTTGCCTGTTTTTCACTTATATATATATTTCACAACAAGCATGTCGGTTGCAGAAAATATATAAGATCTAACTATAGATGCATTTTTCGTAAATAGCCACCATGTAACTAGAATTGTGCGCACCGAAACTCATACTTTCACCTTTGTTATCTATTTAACGCACGCGCACGTAATCAGAATTCACAATAGAAGTGGCAAAATTTTAATCCGAAGATTGGAAATCGACGTGCGATTCTGGACAAAGTAGAGCGATAAAAGATCAATTTCATAATTAAACAAATGCCTCCCAGAGACGAACGATTGGGACTCAAGTCTCGTTATCTTTTTATAAATACTTTTGTTTGATCGTATTGCGCACTATACTACGACGTTTTTCCTATCAAAACGCGCTTTACGAATTGCAAACAAATGGCGCCATTGCCGGGGAGGCAACGTCATTTTTTATTTCGATCTCTAGAATTCTCACTGACAAATCTTCCTCTACTTTATTTTTGGATGTACAGGACAACATAAGAAAATGGGAATCTGCGCATACATCGAGCGCGGAAAAAAAATCAGGTGCACATCTCATCTTAAATTAGGCTTTTTTTTAACCCTAGGTTAGATTTCCTTCTAACAGTTTCATTTGAAAGAAAACAAAAAAAGCTTATACATTTTCATGAAAAAAAGAAAAAAATCAAAAGAAAAAAAATCTAGGTAATTAGATTATGTTTCTTTTTTAATCCTAGGTTAGTTTGAAAAAGCAAAAAAATATTTTTTTTTTTTGAAAATATTTTGAGAAAAAAAAATCCTTGTTGAAAAAATTTGCAAAAGTTTTTTTAAAAAAAACAAACATTTTGATGGAAAGCTTGAATTTCAAACTCAAACACTTTTCAAAAGCTTTTCCACCATTCTCTAATTTCAACCAGGGTTCAAAGTCTATTTTAAAAATTCGATTACCGAAAAATTAGTGAACAAAAAATTCTGAAATTCGGGCTAGACCTTCATTTTCAAACCTTCCAAACGGCACCGCTCTTTTGAAAAAATTCCAAGTATAAAATTTTTAAAAATTCACGAAGTACAAGGGGGTCAGACTGACCCAGATTTAAGATTTTTCAAATTTCAAAATTCAATTTCGAACAATCCACGAATCTATTTTGACTAAAAATGGTATGGTTTGAAAGCTGATCTCATTGGCTTTATTTTTCATATTTTTCATAAATTTTTGAAAGTCATTTGATATTGTTTCAAAGTGAAAAATCGATCAGGGGTCAAAATTTCAGATCTGACCCCCTGACATTCAAAAATCTCTAGAAATTCTGTTGAAACAGTAAAAATACCCAAAAAAATATTCTCTGAAAATATAATTGAAAAAGGAATCTACTTGAAAATTTTTAATTTAATTGGATTCCAATTTTTGTCAGAGAACTAATTGTATTTTTTGTGGTCTGCTAAAGAAGAAGAAAAAAACAAAAGAACAAAACCCTAGAATACATGAACCCTAGGTTACATCTTTAGAGTTACAATTTAGAGACCACATTTAGGCTAGACTAGACTTAATAAAGTCTAGTGCTTAGTCGGCGAGCTTGGTCACCTTGTGGGCCACTCACCAAAAACCCCAACTGAAGAAAAATGGGCTAAAAATCAAGTCTAGAACACGAAATAAACCCGAATTCGTTGTCGTACTACTGAGTGCTTTCAACATCTTGGCTAGGTTAGCCGAGAGGTGGGAATCAATTTCAGTCGGTTGTATGACAAATTTTCTTCAGGAATTAGAACTTAAAACAAAAAATCTGGTCATCTGATTCGTAAGGACCATCTGATTGACAGGGCCTTAGCCTTGTCTGGCTTGGCTACACCAACCCAAGGGTTGGGTGCTGTATGCAAGGAAGAAGGTCACTTAGACCTCCATTGGTTAGACCTTGGGAGCCACTCCCAAGGAGGCGAGTCACCTCGCCAGGACCATCTTCTTCCCCCACTTCTTCTATCTGCTTAGCTGCAATGGCTAACCCTGGATCTAGACCAAATCAGGATCCAGAAGAGCTGGACCCACGAGCTTATCTGAGAGCCCAGGTCACTGAATCAGCTCAACCTTGGGATCAGAACCCAAGGTGGCGAAGGCGACTTTTCGCTTCACCTGATCCTTCTCCTCGGGTTACCGAAATGGTTAACCCATATCCTGACCCTGGATATTATGACCCATACCAGTCGGTCCCTCAAAGGACCGCATCTTATAACCCAGGATATGGATTTCATACTCCTGCTTCTCACCCATGGAATATGGGTAGACCTAATTCACCCCCTGGAACCCCTGAAGAACTACCGGTGCATATGCAACAGCATTATAGAATACAGAGAGCTATAGCTAGCACTAAGGAGAAGGTTGCATTCTACCTACATGAAATCCAAGCTATCACTGAGCCGAACCAAAGACAAAGCTGGATTCCGCATCAACAAGCTGTGATGGAGCTTCTTCAGGAAATAACAGGGATAACAAGACTAATTGGACAAAATTGGGAAACTCAAGAACTACTACTTTTGAGATATCAAGTGGAAAATATCCTTGAAGACCTCGAAGAATCTAAAATGACTACGCCGAAAGGACACACAGAAGATTCTCGAGAGCAGATGCTGGAAGATCATTCAGGGGAAGAAGAGCCTTGCTTGGATATAAGACAGGAGTAGGAAGTATGCCGAATGGGTTCATCTGAGAACTCCATTCAGGAAATTGAGGAGGAAAGGACTGAGCAACAATCGGATTATCCTAAATTTGGGGAGATACCTTTTTGGTTAGATAACCCAATCGAGATAAGGGAAGTAGATCCAGTTGAGGATATGGATCTTAAGGCAAACATTACATGTGACACTACCGATCAATCTAGGCCACTTCCCATTGTAGGTGAACCTGTGCTAGAGCCAACATCTTCTAATCCGCACTCGTCTTCATTCACCTACATACCTAATTCGAATGTTAGAGATTCTGAGATGACACTTTCTATCCCTGATGCTGACATCTGAAGACTAGAAGTAGCTATGGATGTTTTGACCAAAGAAATAAATATGCCACCCGAGGCAGGAATTACTAAGGAACCCAATGCATATGAGAGTGAAGCTTTGAGCAAAATGAGCTGGGGATGCACCTATCATCCTAGTCAATGGCTCGACCCCGAGCCTGAAGAGTCAGCCTCCGATAAATCAGAGATGAATACTGATGAGGACGAAGTAATTTCTGATGAGGATTTCAGTGACCTCCCCATAGATCTTCTACTTTCACGAATACCCCCGTATGATCCAGACCTGGAGAGGGCATGATGTTTGATGTCAATTATCGTTATGAGGATCCCTATGACTCAGATTCTGATTCTGAGATACATTTTGATCTACTCCCTCAGCAACTTCCTGCTGAATTGTGGGACATGATAAATCAGCTAAATCAGCATCATGACCCCCCCTTTGATTATCCTCTATTTTCCACCACCACTCCACACTTTCTTATAGCTAGACTTTTTGGAGTAGGGGTGCACAATTAGCTGGTTCGCATCTCCGGACCACTGATTCTAGGAGCATATGAGTACATCTTTCTCTTAATCTTGACCGGCTCCTATGCAAGAACTGATACATCTGATTGAGTTTTCGCCCAGCTGGAGGCGTTAAAATCAACATCTACTCCGCATCCATCACCCTATACATATTCATTTTTACTTATAGCATATTTTTCCTTTTAGCATATTTTCTTTTTGCATATTGCATACTGTCAGGTTGGTCGGTGCTGAACGTTAAACTTCAGGAGCAATTCTAGGTGATTTCTACCCATGTACTCCTTGTTGCATTTATTTTCTTTTATATTCATGCATGAGGACATGTAAGAACTTAGGCATGGAGGGATAGATACAGTAAAACTGAAAAATTTTTATGCCAACCCTTAGGAAAACCTGGGAGCTGCATGTCAAACGTACTTTAGAACCCTAAATAAAAGAACAACCAACTCCACCTCCAATGCTCGCATTGGAGCTAGAAATTGTCCGCAGCAGCCATTTTCGACTCACCCGCTCACCTCTTGTTCTAAATTTAGGGTCAAGCTAATTGTAACCCGATACGGGAATTTAATGAAGTACAAATTATACGAGGTTACTTGTTTATAGCATATATACATATTGCATTCATGAATAAGATTATTTTATTAAGAGAATGCATTAAGGATCTTATCCTCTAGTTGATTTCTGTAATCTGGAATCCAGTATAATTTTTCACACACGTAGAATTTGCAATAGATTCACTGTGAAGGCTGATAAACGTCTTTAGTCTGTCGAGAAGAAGCAATACTTCTTCTCCTGAACCCCTGGACAGTGTTTTGGAATTCAGGAAGATTTTCTTCCAAAAATCCACCAAATAGTGTGAGATGAGAGTAGAGTGTACTAGTGATCTAAGATTAGTACAAGGAATCCGGAGTCCTAGATAATTAGGTGATGATACTTTGAGATTAGACATAGTTTTTGCTCTCGGTTCCTGTGTATACATTTTGTGTGAAATTTTGAGAGTCACCAAATAAGGCAAACGCGTGGAGAGCGAGTTTTCATAAAACTAGGGCTAAGGTGGATGGTTACGACCATTCTTTATAGAATCCTTGGCTGAAGCAGGGTATTGATGTCAAGGTCAGAAATACACCATCCTATCCGTCTTTTCCGGTGCCGTGAGTAGGCACTTCCACCAAATAAGCCACCTGGTGTTGATGTATTCACCAATTTGATTTTCTCTTTATTACTTGAAATTAAAGATGTTCCGAGCTCGAACTCAGGGAGAAAATTTGATTTTTAGAAGCATAAAAATCACAATTCACAATAATGCACTGTTTTACAAAAAAGAATTGCAGAGAATAAAAGTAGGATTAATCTTCTCTGTTTCTTCGTTTCTCTTCTTCTTCTTTGCTCTCTTTCTCTCTTTTCTTTCTTTGTCTTCAGATGTCTGATTCTAGGAATCAGACGCCTTAAATGGCGTTTGCTACAGTGCACGCCTTCTTCTTCTTCTTCCTTTCTTTGGCTGCTGCTACTCTGCTTCTTCTTCTCCTTGGCTTTTTCTTCTTCTCTTCTTTTCCTTTGCTTGGTCTTTTTTGCGGCAGCTCCCTCCTTCTCTTTTCTCTTTCTTTTCTCTTTGGCTCTGCTTGTGCTGCTTCTGCCTTCTTCTTCTTCAACTCCTTCGGTACTGTGCTTCATCTTCTTCTCTTCTTCTTCAGCTCCTGCTCCTTGGTGCGGCTAAGTCCTTAGCCGCTTCCTTTTCTCTTCTTCTGCTTCCTCTTTAGCTTCCCTACACAGGCATGGTTAGGCAAAAACCTACCCCTACCCTCCCCGTGTCTCTCTCTCTATATTTCTCTCTTCGGTACACTCTCCCAGAGCTGGGTAATCGGGTCAGGTGCGTGCCCGGGTCTAGGGGCACCAGCGTGGGTGTGATGCGCGAGGAGTGATAGGTCTAGGTAATCGAGTCGGGTGCCAGGTCCACGTAGCGTGGGCACGGACGAGGCGTGAGTAGGCGAGGGGACCTCACCCCGTGTGACTGAGGTGATAAGCCTCTATCACTTTTTCAAGTTATGCACTGCGGGGCGCTCGAAAACACCTGAGGTGGGACTAAAGTTCCCACCTTTCCTTTGCATGCCCAGCAACAAGAGTTGCGAGTGATTGCAACAATAGCCAAGGCCTTGAGGCCAATTAGCTGCCTGGAGCTATGCGCGGATGTATTCCGCACGACCTGGGCTAGTGTCCTGGGGTTGAGGAGGTCTAGAGCTACTTGCGAGCTTGCTCCAAACTCAGCGTCAACGGCGAAGGAAACTCAGGTCCTGAAATCACGAATACGGCCTTGCAGCCCTATCAAAACGCTCGACAGGCTTCGCTAGAGCACGACAAAGGTGGCTCGGGGGTCAGCGTGGCGTGAAGATGCCTGTGGAAGTGTGTATAGGGCACACTGTGTGTGTGTAGGTGGGTTTGCTCGGGGGGAGGTTTCAGTGGATGGTGCGGTGAATGGAAGGGCGAGAGGTGATCAATGGGAGGTGGTGAAGCTGAAGGACCGATTGGCGAGGGATGGAACTGTCTATGGTGGTGAGATGGCCTCGTCGGAGTAGGTGGTCGAAGGTGGAGATAGTGATGGTGGACAGTGGTGTCGAGGGGTCGAAATAACAAATTGACAGAGGAGAAATAAAGAGGAGAGTACGGGGAACTTATCTAACGAGTCTAGAGTGAAGGGGGAATGTAGAGGTGGTGAGTGGCCGGTATTGTCGTCGCCGGAGACGAAGGTGCTAGGGGAGAGAACGGCGACGAGGAAGAGGGGTTGGAGGGCACCCGCTGGTACGGCACGGCGCGGTAGAGGATGGAGGAGGTAGCCTTGCCATTGGTACGGTGGCAGAGCGACGAGAGAGGAGAGGGAGAGTCACCGGAAGCTCTGGCAGTCGGCCGAAGTTGGGAGGAGACGAATTGGAGGGGGGATCTCAGGCCAAACTAAGCTTGAAGGATGCAGCAAAGTGTGCCGCTCCTTAAATAGGTGACGGCCAGTCGAGAGGTGCACGATAGAGGCGGGAAAAATCTCGCCATAGGTATGGCAGATCGGAGACCCATACCTCTCGCGCGTTCGCACGAGAGGTATGGCGATCTTCAGGGCATGGGGGCCAGCCCATGCGGTAAGGGGCTCCGTAGGGAGCTCCCCTTTCAAATCTGGGGCCGACTCCCCATGCAAGCACAACGTCATCCTCAACGCAAAGTTTCCAAAGGTATGGCCTGCTGCTGCGGGTGGCAAAAGGACTGAAGTGAAGAAGACGACGAGGAAGTTCATGGGGTAAACGTAAGAGTTTCAAAAAGTTAAGGGTCAGAAAGTAATTTTGAGGACCAAATTACAAAGTTGGTCAAAACGACCTTCCCTTAGGTTCAAATTTTGGTATAAACCTAATTTGAAACTAAGGAATCCAATGGAAAATTGGATTTTAGGTTTGACCACGTTTGGCTGGATATTTTGCACAAAAATTCAAATTAGGTCAAAAATTGGGTATGGACCTCAATTTAGGTCAAAACAGGTTCCAAAGGCCAAATTGAAGGTTATAAACCCTAGGGGATATTTTTCCATGAATTTTAGAGGATTTAGTTGATTTTTATCTTGCCTGTAACTTCGTGAATTAAAGTAGGTTTGTTTTAGGGTTGTAGAATGTCATTTAATTCTTAGATGTCGCCATAACCCCTTTCAGACCAAATCATCCCACTTTTTCTCTTATTAGGTTCACTTGACCTATGTCTAGACCCTTAGAAATCCATTTGATGCACTGCAATGATAAAATTATGATTTTACCCCTTGTGTCATGTTTTCTTCTTTGATTAGTAATTCCCTAAATTAAGCCTTCCTTTAGGTTATGTAGGAGCTTGTGTTCATTTTATTAGGTCAAAAAGCGTTAGTTAGGGTTCATGATGAGGTTCTCATCAAACCCCCATGCCTAGCTTTTGCTAGTCCCTTAGCAAAATTTTAAGGTTTTAACCTTTGTTCTAGACCATGAATTCCTTTCATCAATTTTGATAAGTGCTTTTTTTCTTGTCTTGCCTCTTTGATTAGGTTAGAATGCCAACCATGGGCCTAAAGGTACTCTAGTACCAACTAAGATCCAGATCTGTATAGCTTTAGCTTCAGTCCTTAGCAAAGGTTGTTAAGGCCCGCAAGAACTACCCTAAGGTTTATTGGACTCCGTGGTTAAAGCACCCGTGCTTGAGACATTTTTAGCCTTGGTTCAATTTGCAATGCATTTTGTAAGAGAGAGATAGAGGGTTTATTTGTTTGGAAAGTTTTCTCTCTCTTTTCTTTTTAATTCTAGCTTAGGATTGGCTTAACAACACGGTCTATATCGGATTCCTCGTCCCCATCATCAATCCTCAAAGGTCCCTAGCAATTGATGTTTCAAGATAGCACCACCCATGGTAACCCCTAGAACCCTGGTTTTTGAGATTTCGAGATAATCCTGCCCATGGCATTTCGTGGCCGAATTCAGACCCTAACAATTGACATTTCGTGATAATGCTATCCATGGTATCTGAAATAGCAAAGTGTTTACATGCCCCCAATAGGATATGTAAATATCCTAAGAGACAAGCACCGAGGAGACGATATGTTGTTACGCATCTTCGAGGGGAATTTCCCACCTCTCTGCGCTGAGAACTCGTCCAAATCAACTTGTGTTGATCGGCCGCTCCTAATCTAGGTGACATTTTCATAACATTAGAAACGCTTCTACGTGATTTTGATAGCTATGCTCACTGAACCAGACTGTGTGAATTGGGGTGCTTAGGTTACCGAGTCCTGTAAACCGAAGGTCAGTTGACGAGACTGAATACTCCCTAAGCCTTAGACCTAATACTTACGCTTTTCATTTTCTTCAACCTCTTTAGGAATATCAAGATCTTAACGGGTACTAAGAGTCTAGCCCAGAAGGCCTAAGGTTAGCGTTCTTACTAATCTTTTTGTGTTTCTTTAGCACTTTCACTTTACTTTTCTTTAATGTGGTCTAGAACTTTGGTTAATTCCTTAATTTCTTACTAATGACTATCGCTTTCTTTTTCATTTTGTGCTCCTTTTTAGCATTTTGCTCTTTTCCTCCTCCTTTTGCAAAGCTCAAAAATTTCTTCCCTCCCAATTTTTTAGTTCTTTTTCAAAAAAATTTTTATTTTTTTTTTGTATTTTTGACATATGTGATTTTTTTCTTTGAAGCCTTTTCTTGTTATGAGTTTTCATTGCACTTTCATACCCCCCATGCCTAAGGTTTGCAATGTCCTCATTGTACATTAGGTGGATTTTTATTCAGCTTGGTTCACACATTAGAACAGGTATTGGATGAGTGGATGGATCGAGGTAACTGTTGCAAACGATTTCTAATCTCAGGTACAAGTACTTGAGGTGGAGTCAGCTGTCCAAAAGGATGAACCTAAAATTCAAAGAAATGTCAGAAAAGGTTTCGAGTTTTCAAAAGAATGACGGGTTGCCTCCCGTTAAGCGCTGAGTTTTACGCCATCGACTGGGCGTAATGAGCTCAGGGAGAATGGAGGGTAAAGGATGACTTAGACAAATATGTATTGGTCACGTCGATGAATGGTTTGAGTCTCTAACCATTCACGACAAAGGGTTCGGAATTGTGGCTGAGCGGACTAATTTCGACGGCTCCATTTCCAAAGATTTACCAGACTAGATATGGTCCGACCCACTTGGATTGCAGTTTTCCAGGGAATAGTTTTAGTTGGGCATCGAAGAGTAGGACCTTCTGACCAGGGTGAAAGATCTTTCTAGAAATGTGCTTATCATGAAAGCTTTAACCTGCTCTTTGTAGATTCGTGAGTTTTCATATGCATCAAGGCGTAATTCATCAATCTCGCTTATCTGAAGCTTTCTGTGGGTTCCAGCCTTAGAAAGATCTAGGTTACAATTCCGCACTACCCAATAGGCTTTATGCTCCAGTTCAACGGGAAGGTGACACACCTTCCCGTACACCAGTCTAAAAGGAGACATGCTTAGTTGGGTCTTGTGGGCGATCCTATAAGCCCATAGAGCTTCCGGAAGTCGGGATAACCAGTCCTTCCTGTCAGGTCGAACAGTAACTTAAAGGATTTTCTTGATCTCCCAATTTGATAGCTCAACTAGACCATTAGTCTAGGGGTGATAAGGAGTAGAAATTCGGTGTGACACCCCATATTTGGTCATCAGTGACCTGAACTAAGCGTTGGTGAAATGGGTCCCTCCATTAGAAATGATTGCTCTCGGAATCCCAAACCGTGAGAATATATTCTGGTGAATGAATTTGATAACAATCTTATGATCACTAGTTCGGGTCAGAATGGCTTCGATCCATTTGGACACGTAGTCAACAGCGAGTAAAATGTACTCGAAGCCGTCCGAGATAGGGAAGGGGCCCATAAAATCAATCCCCCAAATATCAAAAATCTCGCACACGAGAATCAGTTGTAAAGGCATCACGTCGCGATGGCTCATGTTGCCAAAAGTTTGGCAACGGCTGCATGCCTTACAATGATTGTATGCGTCCTTGAAGATAGTGGGCCAGTAAAAGCCACACTGAAGGATTTTCGATGCGATTTTATGCCTAGAAAAATGGCCACAACATGCCTGGTCATGGTAGAAAGAGAGTATGTCATTGATTTCGACCTCTAGGATATATCGCCGGATAATTTGGTCAGCACCTATAAGGAATAAGTACAGGTCTTCCTAGATGTAGTACTTGGCATCAGAGTGCAATTTGTCTTTCTTGACCTTCGGCCAATCAGACGAGATCTGGTGTGATGCTAAGTAGTTTACTATGTCAGCAAACCATGGAAGGCCTGTACCAATAGTCAAGAGGTGCTCATCAGGAAAATGCTCTGTAATGGGTCCAGAAGGGGTCGATGATCTCAGAAGGAAGTCGGGACAAGTGGTCAGCTACCACGTTCTGTCTTCCCACTTTGTCATGAATCTCGAGGTCAAATTCTGCAACAGCAAGATCCATCGATTAATCGAGGTTTCGCGTCCTTCTTCGCAAGGAGATGCCTCACAGCTATGTGATCCGAGTAGATAATAACGTGAGAACCCAGGAGATAAGACCTGAATTTTTTAAGGGAAAATACTACAGCTAGCAGCTCTTTCTCCGTAACCGTGTAGTTACGCTGAGCCTCGTCAAGTGTCTTGCTAGCGTAGTAGATGACCACGGGTTTCCCATCAATCTTTTGCCCCAAAACCGCTCCTATAGCGAAGTCAAATGCATCGCACATGATCTCAAAGGATTAAGACCAATCAGGGGACTGTAGGATCGGGGCTTAGGTAACTCGGTCACGAAGGATCTCAAATGCTTGAGTGCATTCCTTGGAAATCTCAAAAGGTACATCCTGGGAGAGAAGAGTGGTCAGGGGGCGGGCAATTTTCGAAAAATCAGGGATGAAGTGACGGTAAAAATCGATGTGCCCCAGAAAAGATCAGATGTCCCTGATCGAGCTTGGCATAGGGAGTTTGGAAATCAAGTTAACCTTAGCTCGATCCACTTGGATGCCCCTCTCAGAAATCAAATGTCCCAGGATGATCTCCTCAGGCACCATAAAGTGGCTCTTTCCCCAAGAAAGACCAGATATATGTCAATACATCGCCTGAGTATATGAACCAAATGCTGGAGGCAATCGTCAAATGATACCCCAAAAACTGAGAAGTCATCCATGAAGACTTCGAGATAATCACCTACCATATCAGAGAATATGGCAAGCATGCACCGCTGAAAAGTTGCGGGTGCATTGCAGAGATCGAAAGGCATCCTTCGAAACGCGTATGTCCCGAAGGGGTAGGTGAACATGGGCTTCTCTTAGTCTTCTGGATGAATCGTCACTTGGTTGTAACCGGAGTACCCGTCAAGAAAGCAAAAGAATCTATTTCCCGCTAGTTTTTCGAGAATCTAATCAATAAACGGTAGTGGGAAATGATCCTTCTTCGTGGAGGAATTGAGTCTTCGATAATCTATGCAGACTCTCCATGAGTTGGCTATACGAGTAGGTATGACCTCTCCAGTTTCAGTCGTGATAGTGGTGAGCCCTGCCTTCTTAGGCACAACCTAGATTGGGCTCACCCAGTGACTGTCGGAGATCGGGTAGATGATCCCTGCATCTAACCACTTAATGATTTCCTTTATCACAACCTCCAGCAGATTAGGGTTCAACCGTCTCTGCATCTTGTGTGAAGGTCATGCACCCTCTTCAGAATAGATGTGGTGAGTGCAATAAGAGGGACTTATTCCAGTCAAATCATCGAGAGTCCAGCCAATGGCTCTATGATGTTACTGGAGAACAGCAATCAGATGGGATTCCTGATCAGGGGTGAGTCTGGAGTTTATAATCACAAGAAGTGTCTGATTGAAACCCAAAAAGACATATTTCAGATGATCGGGAAGGGGCTTGAGTTCCAAAACGAGATTATCAGCAGCAGCGAGTGGTTCAGAGTGTGTGTGAGGAATAAGGGTAGGAGTTATGGGTTTGTCTAGATCAAGTCCTGACTCCTCTAATTGCGGTTTTAGATCTTCTTGTGCTTGATTGGGGATAATCAGGTTGTCCTCAATATGCAGTTCATCAACCACAGGTCTGATATCACAAATTTGTTCTACTACACCGCAATTAATCCCTTGTTGGGCCTTAAAGATATCAATCTTAAGGGTTTGATTTTCAAATTTCAGCTCTATTTGGCCCTCACAGCTTATGTTGGCCCTAGCAGTGGCCAGAAAAGGTCTCCCTAGTATAATTGGTGTATCCCTTGGGTTCTCAGGTGCATCCATGTCTAGAACTATAAAATCTACTAGGAAGTAGAAATCCCGCACCCTAACAATAACATCCTCGAGAACTCCCTTAGGTGACTTAATGGATCGATTAGCTAACTGCAATGTCACCTCAGTCGATTTCAGCTCGAATTCTTCAAGGTGGTTAAGCAGGGATGTGGGTAGCAAGTTTATGGAGGCACCTTGGTCTAACAAAGCTCTATCAAATTGGGTTTCACCAATTTTACAAGAAATCAGGGGAGTGCTTGGGTCTTTTTCCTTGGGTGGGAGTTTACTTAGGATCACAAACCTGGCTTGCTCTGATAGTACAATCGGACTCCCACTCTTGGTTCGCGGCTTACGCTAGGGTGTACACACATTTTTCAAGAATCATGCGTAAGCCGGTACGTGGTAGATTGCATCCATCAAGGGGATGTTTATTTGGACCTGCTCAAAGAGCTTGATCATGTCATCCTCAGGAGCCACGGGTTTGGTTGTCCTCTTTCCCTTGGTCAAGGCCTCGGGAAATGGAACCTTGGTTGGTTCCTCTAGGATAGGTCCAGGTTATTGATCTAGGACAGGGATAGGGACATCCTGGGTAACTATCCTAGGGCTTGGGTCACTACCAGGCTAGGAGTGGTCTGGATAAGGTGGGTCTTGGGTTGCTTTACCACTATGTGTTGTCACCGAGTTTAATCCTTCCTGGTTCTAGTTGGGGGTTGGTAAGATGGGTTGCTGTTGTTGATAACCCGCATAGGAGGTTGATGCTTCCATCCCATCAAGTGATGGAACAGAAGGGGCATGATAAATCATGTGTGCTTATCCTAGATTAGGGTTCATAATGCGCCACTGGGTCAGCACTTTATTAGGGTTTGGTAGAGGTTGTGAAGGAAGAGTGTCCGGTTGGCGAGAATTCGCCATTTGGGCGAGTTGGTTGTGGACCTCTGTGATCTCGTCCTTGTATTGTTTTTGGATAGTCGCATTCGATCTATGAATGTCAGCCAGAGTTTGTTGGATGAGGGACATTTGGTCTTGGTTTGGCCCAGATTGATAAGTGGGGTTGGGCCGAGGCTGCTGATAAGGACGAGGGGCTTGTGGACGGGGCTGATAGGGTGGTCTTTGGGTCTGAGAATTTCCCGCCCACTGGAAATTGGGATGGTTTCGCCATCCAGGGTTGTACGTGTTGGAAAATGGGTCATTCTAGATGGTGTTGAGGTCCTCGCAGGTCTGAGAAGCCTCAGGAAAGTCGGAGAATGGGGGATTAGAGTTCCCCTGGCAAGAATAGAAAGGATCGGAGGTCCCTCCGGTCCTGGAGTCAGATGGGGGTGGATACTGGTCCATCCCAGGAGAAGATCGGTGGAAGATATTTTGCACAGTTTCCCTTGCGAGAGGTCGCTGTGCAAAGGAGTTTTGCACAGAGGTGGCTCACTGCAAATGCTAAGTCAGCTCACCCACCTTCTTCTCGATAATAGAGACCTTGTCCAACCGACTGACCATTAGTTCCAAGTCAACGGATGCGGATAGGCCCTATGTCTCATGTGCTCCCCTAAGATTCGTCGATGCACGGGTATTCGTCCGGTCGAATAAACCCATGGAGTCATTATTGATGGAGTTCTCGCACATATTCTCGAGAATCTCCCACACGGTGTCTTCATGTTAACCCATGATATTCCCTCCGTAAGTTGCATTGACGAATAATCTAATATCTTCATGGAGTCCCTGGTAAAAATACTGGACTTGTTCCCATTTAGGAACTCCGTGATGGGGGCACTTTCTCATGAGATCCAAGAATCGATCCCATGCCTCATGAAGAGGTTCTCTCGTCTGCTGGGTGAAGTGAGTAATCTGATGGCACAAGGTGTTTGTTCGACTAACGGGAAAGAACTTCTTCAAAAACTCGGACTGAAGTTCTTCCCAGGTGTTGATCAGACGGGTCTGTGTCTGATACCAATGAGCCACCTTGTCCATAAGGGAGAAAGAGAACATCTTCATGAGTAAGATATCCCAATTTTGCGCATCTGACCTGAAGGTCTAGGCCAGATGCTTGAGCTGTTTGATATGCTGGAAGAGATCTTCAGAGTTAAGCCCATAGAATTTAGGTATGGCATGAATCATATTGGGCTTCAGTTCAGAATTAGGTCGTCCAGTCGGGATTCGGACTCGAGACTCAATTGCCACCGCAGCGGGATTATAGTGATCTCACATCATGGGGCACTGATTCAGAATTTTTTCTTTTCTCTTCTTCTTTGCTCTCTCTCTCTCTCTCTTTTCTTTCTTTGTCTTCAAATGTCTGATTCTAGGAATTAGACGCCTTAAATGGCGTTTGCTACAGTGCACGCCTTCTTCTTCTTCCTTTCTTTCTTTGGCTGCTACTGCTCTGCTTCTTCTTCTCCTTGGCTTTTTCTTCTCTTCTTTTCCTTTTTTTGGTCTTCTTTGCGACAGCTCCCTCCTTCTCTTTTCTCTTTCTTTTCTCTTTGGCTCTGCTTCTGCTCATTCTTCTACCTTCTTCTTCTTCAGCTCGTTCGGCATTGTGCTTCGTCTTCTTCTCTTCTTCTTTTTCAGCTCCTGCTCCTTGGTGCGGCTAAGTCCTTAGCCACTTCCTCTTCTCTTCTTCTGCTTCCTCTTCAGCTTCCCTGCACAGGCAAGGTTAGGCAAAAACCTACCCTTACCCTCCCCACGTCTCTCTCTCTATTTCTCTCTTCGATACGCTCTCCCAGAGCTGGGTAATCGGGTCGGGTGCGTGCCTGGGTCCAGGCGCACCGGTGTGGGTGTGATGCGTGAGGAGTGCTAGGTCTAGGTAATCGGGTCTGGTGCCAGGTCCGCATAGCGTGGGCACAAACGAGGCGTGAGTGGGTGAGGGGACCTCACCCCGTGTGACTGAGGCGATAAGCCTCTGTCACTTTTTCAATTTATGCACTGCGAGGCGCTCGAAAACACTAAGGTGGAACTAAAGATCCGACCTTTCTGTTGCGCGCCCAGCAGCAGGAGTTGCGAGCAATTGCAGCGACAGCCAAGGCCTTCGAGGCCAATTAACTGCCTGGAGCTATGCGCGGACGTATTCCGCGTGACCTGGGCTCGTGTCCTTGGGCTGAGGAGGTCTGGAGCTGCTTGCGAGCTTGCTCCAAACTTAACGTCAATGGCGACGGAAGCTCGGGTCCTGAAATCATGAATATGGCCTTGCGGCCCTGTCAGAACGCTCGGCAGGCTTCGACAGAGCACGGCGAAGGTGGCTCAGGGGTCAACGTGGCGTGGAGATGCCTGTGGAAGTGTGCCTAGGGCACACTGTGTGTGTGCAGGTGGGTTTGTTCAGGGGGAGGTTTCAGTGGATGGCGCGGTGAATGGAAGGGCGAGAAGTGATCAATGGGAGGTGGTGAAGCTCAGGGATTAGTTGGCAAGGGGTGGAACTATCTGTGGTGGTGAGATGGCCTCGCCAGAGTAAGTGGTCGGAGGTGGAGATGGTGAAGGTGGACAGTGGTGTCGAGGGGTCGAAATAACAAATTGACAGAGGGGAAATAAAGAGGAGAGCAAGGGGAACTTATCTAATGAGTCCAGAGTGAAGGGGGAATGCGGAGGTGGCGAGCGGCCGGTACTGCCGTCACCGGAGACGAAGGTGCCAGGGGGAGAGAACGGCAACGATGAAGAGGGGTTGGAGGGCACCCACTGGTACGGCACGGTGAGGCAGAGGACGACGGAGGTAGCCCTGCCACTGGTACGGTGGCAGAGTGACGAGAGAGGAGAGGGAGAGTCACCGAAAGCTCTGGCAATCGGCCAAAGTTGGGAGGAGACGAATTGGAGGGGGGATCTCAGGCCAAACTAAGCTTGAAGGATGCAGCAGAGTGTGTCGCTCCTTAAATAGGTGAAGGCCGATCAGGAGGCACGCGATAGCGGCGGGAAAAATCTCACCAGAGGTATGGCAGATCGGAGACCCATACCTCTCACGCGTTCGCACAAGAGGTATGGCGGTCTTCAGGGCATGAGGGCCGACCCATGCGGTAGAGGGCTCTGCAGGGAGCTCCCCTTTCAAATCTAGGGCCGGCTCCCCATGCAGGCGTGGCGCCATCCTCTGTGCAAAGTCACCGAAGGTATGGCCTGCTGCTACGGGTGACAGAAGGACTGAAGTGAAGAAGACGACAAGGAAGTTCAAGGGGTAAACGCAAGAGTTTCAAAAAGTTAAAAGTCAGAAAGTAATTTTCACCAAATTGCAAAGTGGGTCAAGATGACCTTCCCTTAGGTTAAAATTTTGGTATAAACCTAATTTAGACCTAAGGAATCCAATGGTGAAATTGGATTTTAGGTTTGACCACGTTTGGCTGGACATTTTGCACAAAAACCCAAATTAGGTCAAAAATTGGGTATGGACCTCAATTTAGGTCGAAACAGGTTCCAAAGGCCAAATTGAAGGTTCTAAACCCTAGGGGATATTTTTCCATGAATTTTAGAGGGTTTATTTGATTTTTATCTTGCCTGTAACTTCATGAATTAAAGCAGGCTTGTTTTAGGGTTATAGAATGTCATTTAATTCCTAGATCTTGCCATAACCCTTTTCAGACCAAATCATCCCGCTTTTTCTCTTATTAGGTTCACTTGACCTATGTCTAGACCCTTAGAAATCCCATTGATGCACTGCAATGGTAAAATTACAGTTTCACCCCTTGTGTCATGTTTTCTTCTCATATTAGTAATTCCCTAAATTAAGCCTTCCTTTAGGTTATGTTGGAGCTTGAGTTCATTTTATTAGGTCAAAAAGTACTAGTTAGGGTTCATGATGAGGTTCTCATCACCACCCAATGTCTCTTGAGTACCACAAATCCCCAATAATGCCTCTTCAATAAAATTCATGAATGTGTTGCTAGATTGTGTTGAGTTAGAAAAAGTATGTATGAAAAAAAAAATAGAGAATGAAAAAAAAAGAAAGAAAAAGAAACAAAGAGAAAAAAAGGAAAAGAAAAAAAAGGAGAAAAGAGTAGAAAAAGAGTTTGTGAATATTTAGTGTTTATTTCATAGAGGCAATATTGATAAACGCTAGTTTATCATCATTCTTATGCATTAAAACAAACCTAGCTCTTAGGATTTTACTCCGCAAACGGGTTTTTGGGCTGCATTTAGGCATTAAATAGGTTAGGCATGCATTGCATTTTTTATTATCTTTTTAATATGTTTTTGTGAGTGTTAGGGATGTACAGATATATAGATCCCAAAAACCCTAGCACTCAAGAAGGCAAATGGTGAAGGAGAAGCCCAGACTAGCTGGAACTCAGCCTAATCCAGCTCACCTCAACTTGATCCAGCTCACCTCAGCTTGATCCAGCTCACCGCAGCTGGAACCTAGCTTACTTGAACTAGGGTTAGCTCATCCCAGCTCCATTCAGCTAATCTCAGCTGGATGGCAGCTCAAGAGAGTTCACCTTAGCTCACCCTAGCTCAAGTCAGCTCAGATCCAGCTCAACTTAGCTGAGTCTAGCTCATCTCAGCTCCCACTAGTCCACAGGGAGCTCTAGCTAGCTCAGCTAAGTTGACAGGAGTTCACCCCAGCTCAGATCCAGCTACATCCAGCTCCACTCAGCTCCAGCCAGTTGAAGAAGAACTCATCCCAGCTCAGGAAGCTCAAGTCCAGCTCCCGGGGACTCAGCTTAGCTCAACTCAGTTGAGCTAAGCTACCTTAGCTGCCTCAACCAGCTTGATTCTCCCCGAGAGCACCAGACCTAGCTCACCTCAGCTCATTTTGGTAGAAGCTAGCTCACTTTAGCTTGGCTTAGCAACTAGCAAAGAACTAGCAAGCTAAGCCAGCTAGAGTAGCCCCATGCCAGCCTCTTCAGCAGCAGCCAGCTCCAGCTCCAACTCCAGACTTCTTCTCCTCAGCTCCTTCCTCCAAACCCTAGCTCCAACACCTTCTCCTCTACTCCTCCATTAGCTAAGCTAGCTTAGCTTAGCTTAGCTTAGCTTAGCTTAACTATGCTCCAACTTCCTTGGCTTGTACCACCCCAAAAAAACCCACCTACCAACTCCACCCAACTATCTCCACCTAAGCTCCACATAAGCTAACCTACTTGGCACCAACCTAACCTACCCACCACCTCCAAAAGACACCTAAAAGTGGCACCAAAAACTACCCATAACCACCCCTTAATGGTGCCACTTTTCCGTCCAAAATCCCCCCCTCATCTCCACCACACAATCCCCCTTGAATCCATCTCCACCATCCACCTAACTCCCCTTCTAGAAGACCCCATGTTGGCGCCAACATGGGGGTGTCTCTCCACCACCAAAAGACACCAACACCACCATAACCACCCCCTTTAACACCCCTTGGGTTGGCGCCAACTCACCCTAGCCATAGGATCACCAACCACCCTCATCCTTCCATCCTAGCCCTCCATTTCAAGGGGCACCTTAACCCCCCATCCTATTCTATAAAAAGCCACCACCTACCACCATTTTGGGGCATCCTCCCTTAGTATATTTTTCTACCTAAACCACCTATACCTACGGCTAAGAAGAAGGAGTAGAGAAGGAGATTAAAGGGGCACATCACCAGCCCCTTTGGTTCCTTCTTCTCCCCACTCTCTTCAACTTGAGCCACGCCAAGGAGGAGGACTCTTCCACTTCAAGGAGGATGGCCAGGCAAGGGAGAAGGACCTAGGGTGGACGTCCACCCTTGGAGAGAAGCTTAGGGCACGCCCCCTTAGGGCTTGCCTTGGAGGACATCACCTTGGCGGAGCACTGCAAGGAAGGAGTTGAAGGACTCTTTTCAAGATTGGGAGCCACCAACCTTAGAGCAAGAAGCCCTCTTCTTCACCATCTATCTAGAGGATTTGTGTTTTCCTTTCTTTATGTCAATTTTCTAGTAGTAGAAGCATTCCTCTACTAGGCATTTTTGTTAAACACTTTTTTTTTTATTATCTAGTTTCCTTCTTTGCAATTTCTTGTTTGCATTTCTATTTGCTTGTTTTTAGCATTCCTCACACCCTCTCCCTAATTATTCTAGGCCTCCACTTGCCTAGAGTGAGCTTAGGGAGAGGCTCTACTTGCCACTTAGAAGTAGTATTTTAAATTGAAGTGTAAATCACCTTCCCGTCACCATTCCGCATTTTGTCTTAATTTAAAACAAAAAAATGATATATTGAAAAATACCAAAAAAGAAAGTTGAGATTGTATTCCAAGCAAGAGAATCAATTTTGCAACCATATTGCCTCCTTGGACGACCCTAGATACTCCCCTATCTAGGAATATAAATTTAAGAGCGAAAGCGGATTTACGCGTTACAACGACGTATTTTAACAAACCGCGTATTTCGCTATCAAATACCACCAAATAAATTTGAGATCCACCAAATATGGCCTTAACCTATTTCTTTGTCTTTCTGACTGCCCAAATACTGGCTAAGGAATTCTGACTTAGTGTTAGGGTTATGGAAACTCAATTAAAGTATTAATGCATAGTGAGACCACCAAATACAGATCATATGTATGAATCTGGTGAGATTGTGAGCTCCAAGAAAAAGAAAGAAAAGAAAAGAAAAAGAAAAAGAGTAAGAGAGAATAAATACAAAGGAATAAAAAGAAAGCATAGTTTTTCTCATCTTTCTCTAAGTTGAGTTACTTAGTAATCTGGGAATCTAGATTCTGTAGCACTAATCTCTATGTAGCACCAAGTGAGATTGAGCCACCAAATAAATACCCGTACCCCTCAGAGATTCTCTACCTAAGCCTAGAGCTAGGGTGAAATTCAAAGAATATCTTGAATACCCCAAGGGAAGAAGTCCGCCTATCCCGCTAGAATTTTTACTAGGGATCAAGTACAGGCTTTAGAGATGAATTAGTTTTTTACTCGAATCCGTTGCAAAAGCTACATAGCTACACTTTCACGATTGTCTGGATTTCTAGAGCATAGGATGAAAACAAAAAGGAGAAAAATCCCTATGCATACACTTGATAAAATAATCAATCCCTTAGCGACCCTTGCTTTGAATAATTTAGTCTTGCATTTGCTAGGGACTAGCAAGATTTAGGTATGAGAGTATGATTACGCAGCAATCATAGGTCTTAATTAACCTAAATTAGGCTAAGACTCAGCATAAGTTAAGGTAATTCATGCATGCATAAGCATTATCTGCATCTTTACTACTTTCTTTTAGCTATGTATAAAATATTGCTATAATGTGCTGATTAGGTGCATTATGTCAATTACAGGTAATAAGCTGGATCTGAAGCTGGATCAAGAATAATGGGTGTTGCAGTAGAGCTGGAGCTGAAGACTTAGATCAGATGTAGTAGATAATAATGTAAGATTGTTAAGGTATGCTACTCTATTAAGTAGGAATAAAGCAGTAAAATGTGAAGAACTTAGGTCCATCCTAGCCCTAGGATAGCCTAAAGACCTCCCCAAGCCTTAGTCACCCTTAAATTAGGTCACTGCACCCTAGGAAACCTTAAAACCCTAATTCCAACCTTTATCTAAACGTCTAGATGAGTTATAGGATGTCCAGAACCCTTAGCCAACTCCCGCACACCTTAAACCCACTTCTATAGTGTTATTGGACATCCAGACACATGGTCAGACGTCCAATTTCTGAAAATACCCAAAACAGAACCCAAAATTCCTCCTGACTCTAATTGGACATCAGACAACAAGTCTGGACTTCTGATTTTTCACTATAAGATGTCTGACACTTTTATTGGACGTCTGGAACTGCTCTCCAGTTCTTGTTTTGAGATTCAAGCCTTGATCTTGGATCTCTAGGTCCCTAAACCCAATTCCAACCACATAGGAAGCTAAATTAAGGTGCCCTAACACTAGTACATCACCTGTAGACCTCCCTAAGGACCTAATTAGGTCCTCACTAAACCTAATTGACTTGGATCTTAGTTAATTCCATCAGCCTATTCAATTGGACTCATTGAGTCCAATTGAACCCTAATCTCAGCACACACTATCCAATTGGACTCAGTGAGAGTCCAATTGACCTATACCTGACTTACTTGAGTTATTTTACTCTCAATTAAGTTTTCACACACCCAATTAAACTTGTATTAAGTTTAATTGCACTTTACCTTAGTGAATTAGGGTTTACAACCCTAATTTGAGGCCTACCTTGACCAAAACCCACTAGAACCTATCCTAATCAGCCTACCCACCTAAGTTTTGACCCACACACACCCACACACACCATCCACACGAAAATACCTAGCCTAGAGTTCTCTAGAACTCTCTACCATGTGTTGTTTCCTTGGTTGCTAAAATTAGCAACCAAGAGCCATTCAATTTTTAGATCCACATTTGGTGGATCTAAAAACCACCATCCATCCTCTCTGTCTCACTCTCCCATGAGCTCCCACCATAGGCCTCTCTAGAAAATTCCATAATTCTCTAGAGAGCTTCCCTTAGATCTATAAAAAGACCTAAGGGGTGGCCATTTCCACCCATCCATTTTCTTGGCATTCATTCACATCCACTTCCACCTAGGTTAGCTACATTTCATCTCCACTCCACCTCCATGAGGAGCACCACCATGAAGGCCACCATCTCCACGCCAGGATGCTGGATCATCTCCCCAACCTCTCCCCAAGGGCCAACCTAGGCACCATTGGCCGCCCCTCCTTCTCTCAGCCACTCAAAGGCCATCGGAGACCACCTCTGAATGTCCTTTCTGCTAGATTAGCTTTAGTTCTTCATATTTACTACTTTCATTTACTGCTTAGTAGTGTAACTCTTATTCTCCCCCAATGATGCATGCAAAATCCCCCCATAGATTCCTGTATGCAATCATTTTTTTTTAGCTAGTTTTATGTTTTTCAAGCTTTCCTTTACAAGCTTTCCTCTACATTCCATGTTGCAAACATCCTCTGAGTCAATGAATAAAAGATATATTTTTATACATATCTCTATGTTTGAAATCACCAAGAGCTTATTGGTTGCCATCTCTTTTGTGTGATTCAAGTTGACTATTTTTCACTTATATATATATTTCGCAACAAGCATGTTGGTTCCAGAAAATATAGAAGATCTAACTGTAGATGCATTTTTCGTAAACAGCCACCATGTAACTAGAATTGTGAGCACCGAAACTCATACTTTCACCTTTGTTATCCATTTAACACACGCGCACGTAATCAAAATTCACAATAAAAGTGGAGAAATTCTAATACGAAGATTGGAAACCGGTGTGCGATTTTGAACAAAGTAGAGCGATAAAAGATCGATTTCATAATTAAACAAATGCCTCCCAGAGACGAACGACCGAGACTCAAGTCTCGTTATCTTTTTATAAATATTTTTGTTTGATCGTATTGCACACTATACTACGACGTTTTTCCTAGCAAAACGCGCTCTACGAGTACCAAACCATCTCCACGAGTAGCATCACCATGGCCACCACCATCTCCACGCCAAGATGTTGGATCACCTCCTCAACCTCTCTCCAAGGGTCGACCTAAGCACCATTGGCCGCCCCTCCTTCTCCTCTCAACCAACTCAAAGGCCATCGAAGCCCACCTCCGAATGCCCTTATTTCTGCTAAATTAGTAGCTTAGTTCTTCATAGTTTACATGCTTTTATTACTGCTTAGTAGTGTAGTTCCTTACTTCTCCCCCAATGATGCATGCATAATCTCCCTTTAGATTCATGTATGCGATCATTTTCTGTTAGCTAGATTTATGCTTTCACGCTTTCCTCTACAAGCGTTCCACCAGTTCCATGTTGCAAACACCATGATGAATCAATGAAAGATCTTTATATATATATGTGTGTGTGTGTGTGTCGAAAATCACCATGAGCTTATTGCAATATATCTTGTGTGATTAAAGTTGTCTGCTTTTAATTATTATCTGTTGCAACTGGCATATCGGTACCTGAAAATATCGAGGATATAACTATTAATGCATTTTCTGTAAACAGCCACCACATAACTAGAATCATTCGTACTAAAACTCACACTTTCACATTTTTCATCTATCTAACACATGCGCACGTAATTAGGGTTCATAATGAAAGTGGTCGAACATTGATCTGACAATTAGAAACCGACGTGCAATTTTAAGCAAGTAGAGCGAGTGAGATTGATTTCAAATCTGCATTTCCATAAACGCCTCCCAGAGATGAACGACCGGGACTCAAGTCTCGTTATCTTTATAAATGTTTTTGTTGATCGTATTACGTACTATACTACGATGAGATCTTTCTTATCAAAAATGCCCTTTACGATTCACAACAATCCACATAGAAGCACGGTGCCCACTTGATGAAGATCTAACATCCCAATATCATCCATGGTTGCTTCAGTAGATTTCAACCACTTGCCGCGATTCGAACGCGCAGCAGTGGCTTGCGAGCACCCTTCACGACTGTTGCACTACGAG
Organism: Thalassia testudinum; assembly: GCA_037157565.1. NCBI lineage: Eukaryota > Viridiplantae > Streptophyta > Magnoliopsida > Alismatales > Hydrocharitaceae > Thalassia > Thalassia testudinum. The sequence goes on from JAZHRO010000059.1 coordinate 45,009,294, forward strand.
TGCTTTTGTGTCACGAGGACAATCTCATGGCTAGGAGCTCTTAGCCATTGGATCTTAATCCAACAATCGAGATCACTCGATGGAGAGGCTCTTTGAGGAAAAGTAGGGCTGCAGTTGGTGTTGGGCGGCTATGATGGCGCCACAAGGCGCCATCATGGTTGTCCATCCTCTTTACTTTGTAGGTGGCACCACGAACATCGAATTGGGTTGATTTATGCATCATTGGGTTGCGATCATTGATCCGAATCCATTTGTGCAATCGGATTTGGCATCTAAGGTTCAGATTGGCACCACTTTGCCCCTTGGTCGTTGATCTTCCTTGGACTGCATAAGGTGTTATGGGACTCCGATCAAGGTGATTTTGGAAGCGTTGGACTTCGATTATCATCCTGATCAGATCCGTACGATTTGATTGTCAATCCGAGGCCTTGAAATAAATCACCATCTCTCCTGGCCACAAAAGGGAGAAAATTAACATATAATTAATACAATCTATCCTAAATGCAGAATGATGCATGCTATAAAATATTTATAATGTGGAATGCAATGTTAAGCTTAGGAACTAGCATAAATAGACATTTTATCATAAATAAATGTGTATTTATCACACCCCCATGCCTATCTTTTACTAGTCCCTAGCAAAAGTAACCTAAATGCTATGTATAGAATAGAATTAAGTTCTGATTACTTAGGAAAAATTTGTTGATTAACACTAGAAAAATTCAACTAAGGACCTAACTACAAAAACTCAACAGTGCCCGAGTGCCTTCCAAAATCCAAACTACCCAAGTCCTCGCCTTATTTTAAAAAGGAAAGATACATTTTTTTTCTACCTTTTCTTCTTTTCTATTTTTGTTGGATCTCTTTTTTGAGTTTAGAGTTTCAAGGCAGCTTTTTACAGCTACCCAACCAACCCAAGACTCGAAAAAAACTTCAAGTTCTAAGCGTCTCTTGAAAAGTGGTAGACTCAGTAAGCAATTATTAAAATGGACTTCAGGTTTCTATGATCCTAGGTGACCTTAAGAGGAATTTCTGTCAAAAGCTGTATCTGTTCAACTGGTAGCTTTCTCCCTACTTTTTTTATTTTTTATATTGGGTCAATACAAGGGTGAACCTAGTGTATATCTTCCCGATTTATTCTACTTCCCCGCTTCTTTCCTAAGTGTTTTGGAAATTATTTGTGCATTTTTGTGAGTTGAGCTCTGGACAAACGGCTATTGGGGCATCCAACCCACAGCAACTTTCCAGCCATACTCGTGCGGTGAAGTGTGGCTTATTTATTTTTTTTCCTTTTTTTTGAGTATATATATTTTTTCTTTTTTTGAGTAGGTGGCTTCCCTAATCTAAGATTTACCTAAAGACAGTAGAGAGAGTATGATCGTGTAGTTAGACTCTAAATAACTGGCCAATGGGCTATTACCCATGACAACTTACTAGCCATACTACCCTAGAAAGTTCATTAGCTACCTAATTTTCATAAAAATCGCCAAAAAGTGAGTCAATGCAAATAGTGTATAGATGCTTTTGACTCAAAGTCTCCTCAAATCAGAGGGCGGGTTGATAAGTCGTGTACTTATCGCCCTAATTTATTAGCCAAATTAAAATAAAATTAACATAGCAAGGACTCGAGAAACAGGTCCACATTTTAGTAGACACCTAGGCTGATTAAGCCTGAAGACCTGAACAATCTAAGTGTTCAGGTCCTATCGTATCATTTTCTAAAGTTAATAACTCCTAATGCTTAAGTTTACTTCTCCTAATTCTTTTTTTTTAATAAAGGAAATTCTACGGAGCTAACTAAATATTTTCAGGATTATTAAGTATCCACCCCCCATGCCTAACTGATGCAATGTCCTCATTGTAAAAATAAAGAAACGAAAGGGGTGGAATAAATATAATATCACCTGAATTTCATGAAAATCTGGTTGACTCTACAAAAAAAGTGGAGTATACACATGTGCTAAGTTTATTGCCTTCAGTTAAGCATATTATACAAATAAAGAGAAGGAATTAATAACTGAGAAGTGCATGTATGGATCAGAATTAAAAGATTGATCCTCAAACTCACCAATAGAAAAGGTCCATAGATGTGGACAAGATTGTGATGAAGGCCCATGCCCCAGGGTTGGGTAGTTCTAAGGTTCTGGTCGAAAATTACCCAAAATCGGAGATTGTTGTGCTTACGGGGTCAGGCCTGTGGTTTTGTGGTGTGTAACCAAGTCTAAAATGGCAAACAATAGGTAGATCTGGTTCAATAGGTTTGGTTGTTCACTTAGGGTTCAGCTCAAAAAGATAATCAATTATTCTGTATTTGGGTTGCACATCCTTAGGAAAAATATCATAACGATCCTGGTAAAGAGTAGGTGGTTTTAGGCCAATAGGAACCCTTAGATTCAAACTTCTGTTTCCCCTGAAATTAGCTTCCCAAATCTTAATTTCCAAATTCCTATCCTCCAAGATCAAGTGTTTGGTTTCCGGGACCTCTAGCATATTATTCACCCATGTGATTTACCTAAGTCCAAAAATCGTGGCTGAATCAGAATTGACTTGGGTTTGGTTATTTCAAGATAATCATTATTTTCTTTGGGGTGTGGTTGAGGAATGGGGCTATTGATTGAATCTTCCATCAAATCAAGATTTTTACCGTACAAGTTAGCTCCAACCGAATCAAATTCCTCAATTATAGGGCCATCACATGATCGATCAAGTTCCTTTGGCCCGTTTGTCTCACTAAAATCATCTTCCATAAGCTCAAGTGAGACTTCACCGAATGATTCTTCACCCTCAGAGTCAAAGAATTCTTGATCCTCATTAATATATGTCTCAAAATTATCTATCATTTCCTGGTCCTGGAGACATATTTTTCCTCATTCCATAGCTTAGGGATCTTGGGTGAGAAAATCAAATCATCCTCAACTAGTTGCTCTAAACCAACCTAGTCATCTGCGATCTCATAAAATTGTCCCCCCTACAAGTGCTTGAGCGGTTTCTGACATTAGCTCTCCTAAAGGGGGTTCATTGATGAGGTGTAGCTCATTATAGCTAAAATGCCTAAGTTAAGCTAAAAACTAGGTTAAATACTGTATAATTAAACAAGAAATGGGTTAAGTGTGAGAATTAACAGAAATGACTTAAAATAGCAAATCAGTGTTAAAAATGCACAATTAGGTCATAAAATGAGATTCTATTCAAAAGTGTAATATGGTGAACCAAATTACAAATTGAACACATATTTGGGTTCAAAAGTTCAAATCAAAGGTGGAATTAACTCCTAAATGTTCAATTATGCTTCAATAAAACCTTGGTTGCATTTGGACATCATTAGAACCCTGCATTCAGTAGATTACAATTAGGTCCTTCATCCTATACATTTAATTAACCTAAAAAGTCTCAAGGACCTCTTTGATAGCCGTCAGGGACCTACTTGCATGACCTAAGGACTGCACTGTTCTACTTTCTTTCACTTATGGGACTTTTAATAAATCCTCTACCCCTTCACCCTTCTAGACATGAGCGCAATTTGCCTATTAGACCTGTAGCTGGCAGTCTACTGTAGCAGTCGAAGAACAAGCTCCATCGTGGCCGTTGATTGCATACATCCCTGATCCTAAGGCCAATCCTAATCAAAGTTTTGCATGCCTTTGAGCGTAGAGTCACCACTCATCCTAGATCCCATCCAATGGATGGATTCCATCCTAGACTTTCCCGCACCTCATCTCTTGCAAATCCACCGTCAAAACCCTATTTGCCTAATCTTACCTCGCGGTGTCTTGATCCACTACAATGCCTCCTTAAGCTGTTACCTGAGGTCGCGCGCACACCATTGACTCCCTCCCCCACCGAATTGATCATTGTCTACCCCTCCAGCAACTCCATCCTTTCCCCGGTGGTTGATGACAGAGATCACTTTCTCCCTCCATTCGTCGCCTTTAGCCACCAGTTGCTGGCCCATGAGAGTCCCCCTCTTCTGCTGGAGTTTCCTCCCCTTTCGTCTTGTTCAACCACCGGCTGTAGATCCCAGAGAGTCTCCTTCATCCCTTAGATAGATTTACATGCTTTAGTAGCAAAGTTTACTGCTTTCTAGAATAATTTAGAGTAGTAATTAGAGTACTATAGAGTAGCTAGATGTAGTGTGGACGATGAATTGAATGAATGTGTAATTTAGATGTGAATTAGAGTAGTTTAGAGTGACCTCACCCTCTCTAATCAGTCTAGATCAAAGAAGTATTTTCGCCTTGTCCACTTGGTCATTGATGTACACATATCTATTTGGCCTAAAATACCTATTTATACATGTTCCTAGGTCTATGAAGCATCATACATTATATATATTGCATAATATGCATCATCATGCATTTAGGTTAGATTGTATAAATTATAGGTTAATTTTTCCTTTTTTGTGGTCAGGGGACATGGCAATGTTTATCGAGGCCTCGGATTGAAGATCCAACCATACGGATCTGATCAAGGCGATGATCGGAGTTCAATGACTCTAAGATCATCCCGATTGGACTTCCGTAGCATCAGATGCAGTTCAAGAAAGATCAAAGGTCAAGGGCCAAGGTGGTGTAAAATGCGCACATTAGATGACAAATCCAACTGCACGGATGGATTCGAATCGACGATCGCAACCCAACGACATGAAAATCGGTCCAATTCGACATCTGTGGCACCATTTACAAGTCAAAGAAGATAGACGGCAATGATGGCACCACGTGGCACCATCATTGCCATCCAACACCGGCCATAGCACCTCCTCTCCGCCTGTTTGATGAATCCCAACTGTTAGATGCTGATGGAAGCACCATCATGAGCCATAACTAGCTCAATTTGTCTTATAAGTCAATAAAAGGTCCTACATATCAGTCAGAAGGTCCCTTGAGTAGGATGAGTTGTTTTGAGAAGAAAAGATAAAAACATGGTTATTTCTGCAATTTTGCCATCTTATCACAAATACAGAATAACCACGGGGTATGCCAGGGGCTTATCAAAGGTCATTTAGTCATTAATGCCTAATAAGTGGGTCAATGCAGACAAAAATGAGTTTTCACGCATTTCAAGAATTAATGGACATCTGAAACCCTAAAAATAGACCCGCTTAATTAACTGAGGTTCTGGTCAGGATAAAATTCATCTAAACCCTCTAAAAATCATATAAAATATTCTCTAGGGTTTGGCATCTTTGATTTGACCATCTGAACCCATTTTGACTTGAAACAAAATCTCAGACAGACTATTTCCCTAATTTAGGTTTTTGCATAAATTACTTAGACAAACTAGGTCAAAACCAAAATCCAACTTCACCATTGGATTCCTTAGGTTCAAATTAGGTTTGTATCAAAATTTGGGTCCAATCAGAGATTGTCTTGACCTAGTTTGCAATTTGGTCCAGTCTGACTCTTTCTCTCTCACACAACCCCTCAGCTTTTGAAATTCATTGCAAACACCCCTTATATTTGTCGTCACTCTTTGCAAAGGGATCCCTTCGCCATTATCATGGAGGAATCCTACTCCGACGAGCTTCTTTTGGAAAGAACTCTGTAATTACTTGACGAATCCCTCTCAAAATTGAAAGGGAGATTCGTTAGGTAATCTCCTTCCTATTGAGCCATGTCCAAGTCTCCAAATTTCTCTAAAAAATTCATGCAAATCATTCAAAGAGTCGGGCATCTCTTGTGCGTCAAACTTACCAAGCTTGAAATGTTGGTTTCCAAGCTTTAAACCTCCCTCTAAGGCCTATATAAAGACCCATGTTGCATGCCGATCTCCCTACGCTCATTTTTGGCCTGGAATACCCCTCTTTCCTCCCTCTTCTCTGGCCAAAAGGCTCCACAATGTCCGGCGACTCCCTCCGACCACTCTCATCATCTGCTCACAATACCAGCGGTGGATTCTCCTTCGTCTCCCTCTTCTGTGTCGAGCCATACCAGCGGGTGCCCCAATCCTCGTCGCCATCGTCACTTCTACCCCACTGGAGCAACTTTCATCTCCGGCGCCGGCCACACCAGACCCGACGTCGTTCCTCCCCCTCATCGACCACCACTTAGTCTCCTCAACTCCTTATCTTCCTCACATCATCACCGTGCCACTACTCTGCAATTTCAACTGCTCCTACACCCTCCGCAACTTCATCTTCCACCTCGCTGGCATACCATCGGCGAGACCTTCCAGCCACTACAGACCATCTCTTCACTTGCCACCAATCCCTACACCTCCACCATGTCCACACGAGAAAAATCCCTCAAGAAATTGAGGGGATTACTCGCCCGAGCCTTCCACCGAACACACCCAATTCCACCTTCGATTTTCGTCTCCGCCAGCACCTACGACCACCTTTGCAGCTCACCACTGCCACCAACACCCTCGCTGCATCCTTGCAAAGCTTTTGAGCTAGTTTAACTTGGCCGTGAGGCCATGTTCATGTTTCCAGGTAGTCGTCGGACAACTTCGCCGCTGCGTCGTCTTCTCCGGCCTCATTCATGGTGTTCTAGCCACGATTGCTCCAAGCTTCAGCTCCAGGCAGTGTGGAAATACCTAAGGATCATCTCCAGGTCTTCAATCGGGGACGCCAACCTCAGCTACACACTCAATTAGAGGCATCTTCATCCACGGGTGCACACAAAATAGAACTGTGGGATATAGTCCCACATCGGTGGGAGAAGAAGCGTTGCAGCTGCATATATTGTTTTTCTCAATAGTCCTTATTGCCTCGAACACCCGGGGGTGAGGTCCCTGCTCACGCTCACCTGACCCGACCCGTTTCACTGCTCGGTTGCGACCCCACGGCCGCAGCCCTGCATCTAGATCTGGTTACTATTCCTACCCGATTACCTAGCTAACCCTGGGTCTTTAAGAGAAAGAAAAGAAGGAAAGAAAGGGAAAGAGAGAAGGGGGGGGGGGGGTTTGCCTCGCTGCCTATCTCTCGACACTTAACTAACTCTGAAGAAGCCTTTGCCTCTGTTGGTGCTGTGCTATGCCTATGCCTCTCCTTGAGGCCTGAAGGAAAAAGAGCTGTTTCTGAGACAATGTAGCATCAAAGAGAGTGCACTGTGCACTCATCATACGTGGCATTTGGTTGATTGATACTATTGCATTATTTAAGTAGAATTGTAATAGGGTAATTTGGTGATTCAAATCACCATTTTTACCTTAATCTTTTTGCCACATTGACTCTTGAATTTATATCTATACCATTTGTGCTTGAAATTGCTATTACATTACTATATTCTTGCTTACAATTGTGATCTTGAGATAAATTGCTATATTACTCCCTGCGTTCGACCTCAGAGTTTCTTTCGAGCTATAAATTTAAGTGTTCTACACAATTTATCAGCTATACTACAGCGCATTACTTTTAAAACACCGATTCAGCGCGTTAACATTCTGGCACCATTGCTGGGGAGCAACGCTTAGTTTGATCTCTTGATTGCAATATCTAATTTGTTACTAACTTGCTCTATCTATTTTGTTGTGATCTGTGCAGGGGAATCCAATCAAGGAGAGTCAGACACACACCAAACACTCCAGGGGCAGGTAAACTCTATCCACTTTCTCATAAGCCCCTGATTCTGAAAAAGCTAGAAGAAGAAAAAATCAATTAGGTCTAACTTGCATTCTATTCTTAGATTAATCATCACAAGTTGCCTGATTTGATACATTCTTTTTAGAAAACATCCCAAACTTGATTCTTACACCTACTTAGGGATTTAGGACACCTGGGGCTACCACCTTCTTGATTGAGCCCTTCTTGATCGTGATGATGCACAGATCTACACCCGATCTGACACGGGCGTGCTAAACGCTCGGAGGTCAAGTGACACAACACAATCTTGACCGTCTGATCGTGTGAACGGACAGCTATGGGCGTTTGGACGCGATGAAGGCTAAACGTATGAAGGTGGGGTGACGTCGACGTGGCTACACGTGGACACTCCAATCTCTATCTAATGACCAAGGATGCACACGAGCTTCAACGACGTGGGGTCTTTAGTAACGTTTGCAAGCATCAGTAAAGACCCTACAATTTATTTCAAGGCGTTAAAAAGACTATTCTACCCCTTGCTCCTTGCCTATAAAAAGGACCTTACACCTACATTATTCTTCATCCCTTCCTTTCTTCTCTCAACTCCTCCAAAGCTCTACGAGCTCATCCCAAACCCGGGATGCTCCATTAGAGTTATAAAAATAATTTTTCCATCTTCTCACCCCTGTTCGTCGAGTGCCCGCGGTTGTCCTCTCACTACCGTTCGGGAAGCGGATCCCGATGTGACATCAATATGTTCTGTCCTCTGTCTTCGTCCTCCTTTATCCAGCATCTCACCATCCTAATCCGAGCGCCCCATCAACGCGGCTCGTCCTCCAAGCAACCATCGAGGAGGATAATTTCTCACCCCCTTCTCTTTTACCACTTTCTAGTGTAGATTTCCTACTTTCTAGTGTAGCAAGTAGTTGTGATGAACATGTTTCTATTATTATGAAATATTTGTTTATTCTCTCCCTATTTTCTCTTTATTTGTATTATTCTTTCTCTCTTCTATTAATTATTCTTTGAGTAGAATAGCTAGAAGATTAACTTCAACTAGCTAATCTGCTTCGTGATAATAAATCCAACATGATTTTTAATCAAACATTCACCTCCCCGTGTTCGACCTAGGACTCACTAAAGTTTCAATTAAATTATCTATTTGACGAATTTTTACGCAAATACAACAACAGGGTTTTCAAATTCAAATTCTTAGCATAGAATCATGCCCAACAATCATACACCTCCCTCACCACTGCACATCACTGTCGCTTTCTACCCTCGACGATTTACATCATGTTTCACCCCTCCAATTGAGTTGGATTCAGTTCTGGAAACTCTCTAGTTTTTACATTTGGATCCACGCTCAAAAGCATTTAGGGGTTATTTCTCTCACTTCATCTGGTCATAAATAACCCTTCACAATTTCAAATCGATCTTCATCGAGGATTTCATCTAATTTTGATTTGACTGACTTGTATTGTTTGGATTTGAAATGTCAAATGTCCATCTTAAGGGCTGAGCTTTGGTTTTTAATTGAGATGCTAAAGCCAAGGAGAATCACCACATTGGTTTGAGGCTCTAGCACTATTTTGAATATGATTTTATTGTTGAGTTGGCTTATGAATGAGTTTTAGAGGCAAATCAAAGTTGAAGGATTTCTCTGCAATAGTTTGTAATGAGTGATCTGATTTTACAAAGTTTTATCTTCATTGTGAGGTTTCTAAGAGTCTAATTTTCAGATTTTCAAAGTGCAACATTGTTCATGATTTCAATGAATGGATTTAGCTAGATCTAAATCCAAAGATGGACAAATTAAAGAGACTGATCTAACATGTTTCAGTCCAACATTGATTTTGAAATGTGTCTAATCCATGATTTCAAATGATTTGGAGATGAAATGGTTTGCTGGGATTTATTGATCCATAGATCTAGTTTATCAGATCTAAGGATAATCTTCTTGATAGTCAAATCAGGTTTCAAAGTCTGATTTGGGTTAATAGCACTTAATCATCAAGCAAAGCAGCAGCTGATTAGCTACTTATTTTCAGCAGGCAGAAGCAGCTATGCTGCTTGGTAATTGAACAACAGAAGCACTATTGGCTGCTAAAATAGCAACAGTAGTTGATCAATTGTTTTAACTCATCTAACCCTTGAAAACATTGTCTAAGCAACATTTGCAGCCACTGTTAGCTGCTGAAATCTAAGCTGTTGTTGTGAGCAACGGTTGCAGCCATTGTTTGGATGAGATTTGAATGGATGTAGGAGATGGGCTAAGTTGACATTGTAGTGTAATGATAGAACTTCATTTATAGGCATTCATGTACTTGGATTGGATTTTGTTTGCTTGTAAATCTTGTGTAAGATCACTGTCAGCTACATTCAGGAGTATTACTCTCTAAACTATGGTTTTAATGAAAATGAAGATAAGAATCATGCTTATATGTTCAAACACTTGTCATGTGATATGTTGGACAGTTCTAAATGATTACATCTCATGTTCAACCCCTAAAACACATTTAGAAGCCTCAGATTACATTACTTTCATCCCTTTTAGGCCGCATTTGGGGTTAATTTGTAAATAAATAAAATACTTTTAAATAATCATAAAAAAATAAAATAAAGATGTCTTGAGTAGGATTAGTAATTTTTATAACTATTTGCAAAGTTTTAAGGTAAATTGAATCCTCGACTTAGTAGAACATCCCAGCCAATAGTCTAGTATACCTTAGAATTTAATAAAAGACCAAAGTTGAAAAACCACAAAAAGAAATCTCTATCTCTCATCTCATTCTTTCTCTCTCATCTCCTACCTGCCCTATACCTATAAAAATTATAAAAATTTGAAAAGGTCCAAAAATACCTTGTATACTACATATATACTTGTAAATATAACTTAAACCTAAACTAAATGCATATATTGTATAATATGTATATAATGTGTGTAAATAACTTATATATGTATTCTACATATTAAATTAAATATTTCGAATGATTTATTGTATATGTAACTTTATTGTATAATTATCCATCAATTTATATTAACTTAAATACATAATAACCTATGTAATTATACAAACCTATCTATATGTACATGACTATATCTAATACTGTATATACATATTTAACCATGTAATATGAACTGTATAATACCTGTGATTTAATTTAATTAAGTATTTACAGTAGATAATTAAATTATTAAGTTAATTAAGTATATAATTAACGTAAAATAAAATAAATTAGTAATTTAAGTTTAAACTAAAGTAAGTTATAATGTACACTTGTATAATGTTATATCAAACATTTTCAACCTATTTATACTATATTTATAATGTATTATAGTATTTATAAATTATTTATGTGTAAAACTAACTTAAACTTGTGATTAAATGTAAAAAATTAAAATTAAGTTTCGAAAATACATTAAAAATGTGTAATAAATAATTTATTATGTACATCAACTCTGTATAAGGTCAACTGTATAATTAATTAACTAATTTGTACTTTAGTTAAGAAATTAACACATAATTTATCATGTATAAATAACAAACTTTAGCTAATTTTATTATATATATCTAAATAATTTATTTATCTAAATTAATTGTACCACTATGTAGCCCTATGTAAGAGCTTTTAAATTATATAATTTATTTTTAATTTATCTTAATTTATGACCCTCAAATCAAGGGCCAAATCTCCTCAATTCAGGCGCACCTCAGTGTTGATGCAGCACTCTTTGAGCCTCACGATTTAGCACCACATCATGTAGTGATGTGCTAGCAAAGGCTTATAAGTTGAATCCATCCCATTGCCTCACTAGTCGTCATGGCGTCGGGCACCCACACATACATACCCATTACCCATACCCATGAGCATATACGAGCATATGATGATACTTGTGTACAGTGGTGGGTCGGGGGGCCACACATTGTAGCAAGCCTGAAATGGGCTTGTATTGGGCTTAAAATGCACAATAAAATGAACCTAATTCAAACTAGGGTCAGCCCACCAGTAGAGGTTAGGTCTCACCCTTATGAGTGCTGTGTATCCCTCCAACGTGGCCAGCCTACCCATTAAAACACATTTTTGGTCGAGTGAACAGTGTCTGAGTGTGTGCTTGTTAAGAGAGAAGATTGAAATTAGGCTAAGTCTTGAGAAGAAAAAGAAGAGAAGAGAGTTAGAGGAGCTGTGCAGTGGCTAAGTGTTGGTTGATTGTATGCGTGTGTTTGTGTGTATGTGTAACATATGTATATATACATATAAATAGTATATGTGTAATAGTAAGTAATATATATATGTGTCTGTAAATAAGATATGTATATAGTATATGTTTATAAGTAGAATATATGCATATGTATGAGAAGAGCTGACCTTGTTTGAGCCTATTATGTATATAAGTAACCTAAGGCTTTAGCGACAGATATGTCTGTTACTATAGATATGCTTATATGTCAGTATAGAATGCATTATGTTATGTATATACGTTACTAGGTATATAGTGACATATATATATATGTTACCGTATATATAATAAATGTTATTAAAGGTATTGTAAGTTAATATAATTTAGTATAGTAGATATTAGTAGCTATTTTTGTACCTACACTTAGGTATTACTTATATTAGTTGTATATAACTAACATTGTGAAATATTAGCTAACTTTTAATGCCTATTAGCGATACATATGTTTAAGGCATTGTAATGCATATTAATTGAATTCTTTTTGTATATAATTGACCAATTCATTCATTGTTTAATTTATTCATTCATTTTGTAAATAAAATTAACTTTTTTTGGAATAAAAGAATATTTTTGGACTTAGAGAGTAATTTATATCAATAACTACCTCCTTGTTAATGACCTGGAAAAATTGTAATTAAATAAAAATGATGCAACATCGGTTTACATTTGTGACAAATATACCACAACAACGACAACATAAAACACCATTTTTATTGTAACTCGGTAGTCGCACGTCACATATTTTTGACATTGTTGCCAGGAACAAAAACCCGACAATAGCGCTTTATTGTGATTGATTGTTGAATGTCGCAAGTCATTAATTATTCATCCTAAGAATCATCCCAAGATTAGACTAGGGAAACCATGAATTTCATCTTAAATCTTGACAATTTCCTAAGTAAAAACTCACCTGAGCCCTTATCCTTAACATCTTCGAGCCAATCCAATAAAGAACTATTAAGCTCATCAATCATTTTGATCATAGGCTCCAATGCTTCAATGCATGGTGTTGGCTGCGTTTCCAAAGATTGTATGGTATTCCTCAAGTTAGCCAACTCCTTATCTTGGACCTGGTTCACCTGAACCGAATGATTCGGTTCTAGGTTGGGTGGGTTTGGGTTTAGTTTAGGGGAGTCAACGAATTGAGGTTCCTGAGGCCCTCTCTAATAATAGGTCATTTCAGGTTGTTCAAAGAAGGGTGGTGACCTATATTCAATATAATCCTGGAGATGGTAAGGGTTATAATCATCATATCCTTCATGATTGTAGATCAGGTAAGATTCATCATCAAAGGATGGAGATCTATAATCAATATAGGAGTGAGAAGGATAATAATCATAGTCTTGTTGTCCAGGGTTAGGCCTTAGACATTGAGGTTCGGAATCATATCTCCAATCAAAGTTATCCCAACTAGTAGATGGGTAGTCATAAGTCAGGTCAAGATAGTAATCATCTTGGGGATAAGTGGTGGTAAGGGGGTGGGAGTGAAAATGTGAGTAGGATGTGGAATGATCCATGGCAAAGCAGGAGGGAAAAAGGAGGAGAGAAAGGTGCCCTGTAGTACAATCAAACCAAACTTGTCCTTAGGTGGGTAGCCTAAAGACCTATAGACTCTCAGAACCCATCTTGAGATGAAAGAAATGACTTGGTCTACTTTTATTCGGTCAATCCAACTAGTTAGAGGGAGGGATTGGGGAGAAGGTTCTTCTTTTGGCTTGCGCCCCCAGTTCCTTTGATACCTCCTAACCACGATCGTTTGACACTACTCCCCTAGTTAGACATCAGATGGACCGGTAGAAGCAGATTAATAAAAAAAAAAAATCTCAATTGGAGTTCCAAAGAGCGAGTTAATTCTTAAGGCCAACGTCTACTCAGTTTTAATTAGGTGTGGGATGATTGTGCTCTTGGAATGTGATGGGCCCTTTAGATGGATTGTACCCTTAAAGATCGATTAATATGTGTGTACATGCATAACCAGGGTTTTCAAGTAAGATTATTAAAGATGAGGTAGATTTTAAAGTTCAAATCTTGCTTAGTAGCTTTTAAGATCTAATCTTTAGGTATATTCAATCAAAGTTTAGGAGGCACACCAAGTTTTGAAAGCACCAGTGCTGATATATTCCTTTAAAATCAAAATAATAGGGAGTGCCTGGTTCAGCCCTAAAAATTAACCCTAAAGAGCAAGCTACTAATGAATCACTTTTATCTTAAGTAGTGCGGGCCCAAACAAATCAATCAATTGGCTTATTCACACTACAGATTAAGACACACAATGTCTCAACCTAATCAAATTTCTACTCACTTATGTGTTTTAAGTTCAAGTGTACCGAATTCACAGGTCAAATCCCGGTTAAGTGGTAGAATCAAAGTGATTGTGCACCTTAGGATTAGAAATTATGGGTGTATGAGGTGTGTAGATTTTAATTTACGTTCCATAATCAGATAAAGAACTTTATATATATATGTGTGTGTGTGTGTGTGTTGGGGGGGGGGGAGGAAAAGGTGTGGTGAAGTGGAAATCAAACAATCAGATCTATCCTAGGGTTTATAAAAACACCCCAGTTGATTTGAGTTTGAGTTATTAGGTGATGGAATGGAAATCTAATGGGTAGATGGTGGGGATACACTTATAGAATCCTCATCAGCACTTTTCTCCAATCTAACCGCTCTAGCCCGCCTCGGAAGAGTGCCTGCAATCACAGCAAAATCGAAGAAAAAGTGAGATAAAAGTTAGGTAAGGCAAAAAATGCAAGAAAAACCAAAGAGCATTGCCTCCCTTGCAACGACGCCAAAATGATGAGAGAGATTTGAACGAGAAAAGATTTGAGTTAAAAACCCGTCGTAGTGTGTAAAAATCTGCTACCAGATAAAATTTATAACTAAAGCTTTAGGTGATCCCTGGGTCAAACACGAGAAAGTGAATGTTTGGTTTTAAAGATACGTGTTTTCTTTTATTTCTTTTTGGTGTTTTTATCTTTTATAATTTTTTTGGTATTTTTATAAGGCAGAATATCAAGTGAAATAATTTTTACCTAATCTACTCCACTCTAGCAGAATAAGAGAAAGAGAGAGAGAAACAAATAATATATATTCAAAAAGAGTTTGCTACAGGTAGAAAAGTGAAAAACTACACTACAAAAGCGATAAAAGATAGAGAGAGGTGAGAAGAATCCCCCTTGACAGCTGCTTAAAGGATGACTTGCTTTGACGGTGCCTAGATGAAGGTGGTGAGAGGCTAAATGACAAAGAACGAAATCAGAGGATGGGGCAGGATGACGTCGCAATGAGGATCTACTTCCAGATCAGGGTGAGAGGACGGCCACAGCCACGAAGGGGGATGTAAAGTGGGAAAATATTTTACTTTTCTACTCTAAGGAGCATCTCGGGCTTGGGACCAGCTCAAAGCTTTGGAGGAGGTGAAGGAAGAAGTGGAAGAGATGAAGGAGAATGGGAGGGGTAGTGGTCCTTTTATAGTGGAGGAGAGGAGGCAAAATCTGGTCATGGGTCAATAGCGACATTCAATTCGTCGTTGTAGGTCTGCCTCAAACATCGCTAAAGATCCCAGCTCACATGCGTGCAGCGCTCGCCCACCTGTGGCTATCATTGTGCACCCACCGTTGGATCAAGATCTAAGGGTCAAGGATCGCACGTGGGCTGACGCTCCAAATTGTGCACTTACCACGAGTTAGATCGCGTGTGCGATCGCTCTTGATCGCGCGTGCGCACGCGTCGCGCGAATCCTCCGTGCGAGATTCGTCCACATGGAAGCTCAGTGCCCGCACAATGAAGATCTAATGTCCCAATTTCGTCCTTGGCTGCTTCAGCAGATTTCAGCCGCTTGTCGCGATTAGAACACACGGCAGTGGCTTGCGAGTGCCCTCCACGACCGTTGCACTGCAGGCGCTTTTGTGTCGCAAGGACAATCTTGTGGCTGGGAGCTCCCGATCACTCGGTGGAGAGGCTCTTTGAGGCAAAGTAGGGGTTGCGGCCAATGTTGGGCAATTATGATGGCGCCACGTAGCGCCATCATGACCGTCCATCTTCTTTACTTTATGGGTGGCACGGCGGACGTCAGATTGGGTTGATTTATATGTCATTAGGCTGCGATCGTTGATCCGAATCCATCCGTGTGGTCAGATTTGGCATCTGAGGTTAGAATTGGCACCACCTTGCCCCTTGGCCTGTGATCTTCCTCAAACTTCATAAGGTGCTACGGACTTCGATCAAGGCAATTTCGAAGACGTTGGACTCTGATCGTCATCTTGATCTGACCCATATGATTGGATCGTCAATCTGAGGCCTTAAAATAAATCTTCTTCTCTCTTGACTACAAAATGGAGCAAATTAACATATAATTTATAGAATCTATCCTAATTGCAGAATGATGCATGCTATGCAATATTTATAATGTAACATGCAATGTTAAGCTTAGGAACTCAAATAAATGGATATTTTATCATGAATAAATGTGTATTTATCAAGCGTCAAGGACACCTGTTCTGCCATACCACCAAGCAATATCTAATTTTGACATCAAATGTTTGATAAGATGTACTAGATGTCTGACAAGGATGCCAGACATCTGATATTGTAAATAGTAGTTGGTGTAGGTCCTGACTATAAACCCAATTGTGCGAGATTTATGGGAGTACCCACATAAGAACTCATGAGTGAGTACTTGAAAGGGCAGTGTAATGGAGGTGCCTAATGATGTCTCTACGAGAAATCATCCAATGTACACGTGATTGAATGGACAATTTACCCGTTGGAAAGGGGGATACCGGGACTAATCAGGAGATTAGCATGGGTCGATTGACCAGAGGTTGGATCTCTAGTACCTTGGGATAGGGTGGTTGATGAGTCATATAAGTAGAGTACATGACAACTCCCCTTAGTTATGTGAGGCAACTCAACAAAGCGTGGGGAGGACAACCAATTAGGGAATCTGGTGGTGTCTTGAAGTGTCGGTTTTGAATTGATGACCGGGTTTTGGTTTTGTTATAACGTTGTAGTAAAGCCGGTTATTACCAACATTTCAAATATAAATTTTTTACTCGGAAAATAAAAGAGTTCCCGAGGTCGAACTCAGGGAGCAAGTCGTATTCTAGAGATATACATGTTTCTTTTACAAAATAAAGAAAGAAAAAGGGAAAGAATTTGTTGTTCTCTTTGTTTTCTCCTCGTGATGTTCTTCTTTCTTTCTTTCTTCAGATCTCCTTCTTCTTCTTCTTCGTTCTGCAGAGGTGATGCTCCTCTTCAGATCTCCTTCTTCTTCTTCCTTGGTTTCTGTCTTGGCCTCTCTTCTTCTTTTTCTGCAATCTCTTCTGTGAATGTTTCTTCTTCCTTTCTTTCTTCAGATCTCCTTCTTCTTCTTCTTCGTTCTGCAGAGGTGACGCTCCTCTTCAGATCTCCTTCTTTTTCTTCCTTATGGCTGCAGAGCTTCTACCTTCAGCTACTAAGTCTTCCTTTCTTCTTTTTCTGCTTTGGCCGTTGCTCTTCTTTTCTTTCTTTCTTCAGCCTGCCTTCTTTCCTGCTCTGGCTGCTGACCTTCCGTCGTCTGACCCGGTGCTTCGACGACTTAACTATGCATTTGCTACAGTGCAGCTCCTTCTCCTTCCGCGGGTCTTCTTCTTCGCCTGCACACTTCAGAGTTTCTCGTCAGAGGCAAAACCTACTCTACCCTCCCCCCCCCGCGTCTCTCTTCCTCTCTGAAACCACTCTTGGGAAAGCTCTCCCAGAGCTACCGGGTAACCGGGTTCGGATCAGGCCCGGGTCCAGGCCCACCGGCGTGCGTGGTGGGCGAGGAGTGCAGGTCAGTCGAGTCGGGTCGGGTCGGTTCGGGTCAGGTCCGCGGGGCGTGAGCGCGGACGAGACCGGGTAACCGGGCGGGTGAAGGGGACCTCACCCCGTGTACTGAGGCAGTAAGGCTACTGCACTTTTGCATCTTATGTCGCTGCGGCTCTTCAGGCGTTTCCGAGGTGGGACTAAACGGCCCACCTCAATTGCGCGCTCGCAGCGGGGAATTCAGCAGGAGATGGCGGCGTCACGCGAAGCTTTCTGGCTTAGCTGCGAACCTGGTGTTTTGCCAAAACTCCTCGCAAGGCCTGGGAGTGAATCTGGGCTTGGCGCTGAGCGTGGCGCGCCTGTAGCTGCAGGCGGAAGCAGTTCCTCCTGCGCGTCAATGGCGGCGGAGGTCGGGTGGCCTGTCCACAAGAAAACGGCCTCTCGGCCTAATCAGAGAGTGCCAGGAGCTTCGCCAGGGTGCGGCGAAGCTCGTGTGGGTGGTGGCGAAGCGCGGGGCGGCGTGCGAGGGCTGCCCTAGGTCGGACTGTGGGTCGGAGGATGGGTCTGTTCGGTGGGGTTGCAGAGGGTGATGTGGGGGAAGTGGCAGGGCGGAGGTTGATCAGGGTGAGGAGGCGGAGGTCCTGCGGTGGTCGGCGAGCCGTGTGGGTCGCTGAGGTGATGGGAGCGGCTCGCCGGAGGGTGGTCGGAGACGAAGGGGGTGAAGGTGGTCAGGGTCGGTCGAGGGCTTAAGTGAATAAATTGAAAGCGGGGAAAGAAAGAGGAGAAGAAGGGGAGTGGCTCTAGCTTACTTGCAGGGACGAAAGGGGAGGAACAGGGCGACAGTCGTATCGACTGTCGCCGGAGAAGACGATGCTCAGGGAAAGGGGCGGCGGCGAGCAGAAAGCCGGAGAGGCGCCAGCTGGGTGCGGCGTGGCGCGGGAAGAGCGGGGGAGGAAGTCTCTGCTGCTGGTATTGCGGCAGAGCGAAGAGGTGGAGGGGGAGGAAACCGCCGGAGCTGGTGAGCGTCTGCCGGAGGAAGAAGAGAAGAAAGTTGGGGATTTTCTCCGTCAGATCCAGGCTGCCCTGGTCGGTGGAGCAGCGGGGGGTATTTATAGGGATGAAACAGGGAGGAAGGCGGAGGGAGACGACGTGTCTCCCTCGCCGGAGAATGGTCGGAAACAAGAACCCATACCGTCCGTGCGTTCGCACGGCCGGTATGGTGGGCTACAACGACCAGGGGGGTGTCCCTGGCTGACGACGCAGGGCACCCCCGGTTTACTTGCTAGGTCCCCCACCTCACCCTGCGCGGCGCCATGCTCCGCGCAAGGTCGCCGGAGTATGGTGCTGGCAGGTTTTTGCAGGAGGGACCTGATTGCAAAGAACGAAGGAGAGTTAGGGGCCACAATGCGAGGGTTCAAAAGTTGAGGACCAAAGAGTAAATATATGAGGACCAAAGTGTAAAGTCGGTCAAGGAGGTTTCTTCTTAGGCTCAAGTTTTTATACATGACTAATTAGGACCTAAGGAATCTGATGGTGAATTTCATTTTCATATTAAACCTTGTTTGACCGGTCAATTTGCGCAAAAACCCAAATTAAGTTATTAATTGGGCATGGTTCTCAATGTAGGTCAAAATGGGTTCTAAAGGCCAAATTGAAGGTTCTAAACCCTAGAGATTATTTTTCTATGAATTTTAGAGGGTTTATTCTATTTTTACTTTGCCTCGAACCTTGTGAATTGAAGTGGGTTGTTTTAGGGTTACAGATTTATCATTTAGTTTCTTGGAATTGCTGTAGCCCTTGCTAGATCATTTCATCCCACTTTTATTCTTATTAAGCTGCTTTGACCTATGTTTGGGCCCTGAATTACCCTGTATGCAGGTTATACTGGTGAAATTGCATTTTTACCCCTTATGACTTGTTTTCTCCTTAAACTCAGAATTCTCTGAGTTAAGCCTTTCCTTGAGTTATGTAGGAGCTTTTATCCTTTGTATTGGGTCAAAATGAGCTAGTTATGGCTCATGATGAGGTTCTCATCATACCCCCATGCCTAGCTTTTGCTAGTCCCTTAGCAAAAACTTAAGGTTTCAACCCTTGTTCTAGACCATGAAGTTTTTAATAGTTTTAGATAAGTGCCTTTTTTATTTGAGCATAGATTAGGTTAGAATGCTGACCATAGGCCTAAAAGGTACTCTAGTACCAATCAAGATCCAAATCTGTCTAGCCTTAGCTTCAGTCTTTTAGCAAAGGTTTTTAAGGCCCACAAGAACTAACCTAAGGTTTATTGGACTTCGTGGTTAAAGCACCCGTGCTTGAAATGATTTTAGCCCTGGCTCAGTTCGCAGTGCGTTTTGTAAGAGAGAGATAGAAAGTTTTTCTGTTTGGAGAGTTTTCTCTCCCTTTTTCTTTTTAGTTCTAGCCTAGGATTGGCTTTTCAACACGGTCTGTATCAGATTCCTTGCTTCCATCATCAATCCTCAAGGGTTCCTAGCGATCGGTGCTTCGAGATAGCACCGCCCATGGCAACCCCCGGAACCCTGGCTATTGAGATTTCGAGATAATCCCATCCATGGTATTCCGTGGCCGAATCCAGACCCTGGCAATTGACACTTCGAGATAATGCCATCCATGGAATCTGAACCAGCAGAGTGCTTACATGCCCCCAGTAGGATATGTAAATATCCTAAGAGACAAGCACCGAGGAGATGATATTTTGTTACGCATCTTCGAGGGGATTTCCCGCCTCTCTGCGCTGGGAACTCGTCCAAATCAACTTGTGTTGATCGGCCGCTCCTATTCTAGGTGTTCTTTTCAGATTTTTGCGACACTTCTGCGTGATTCTGATTTTTACGCTTACTGAACCAGGCTGTGTGTGAGATTAGGGTGCTTAGGTTACTGAGTCCCGTAAACCAAAATTTAGTTAACGAGGCCGAATACTCCCTAAGCCTTAGACCTAATACTTCAGCTTTTCATTTTCCTCAACCTCTTGAGGAGTGTCCAGATCTTAATGGGTACTAAGAGTCTATTCAAGAATGCCTAAGGTTTGCATTCTTTATTAATCTTATTGTGCACTTTTCTTGAATGAGGTCTAGAACTTAGGTTAATTCCTTAGTTCCTTACTAATGACTATCACTTTTTCTCATATTTTTGTGCTCCTTTTTCCTTTTGTTTCTTTTCTCCTTCGCAAAATTTTCTTCTCTTTTCCTCTTATTCTTTTTCGAATTTTTTTTTTTTTTTTTTTTGGTGTTTTTTTTTTTTTGGCATATGTGAATTTTTTGTTTGAAACCTTTTCTTACAAGTTTTGCACTTTCATACCCCCCCATGCCTAAGATTTGCAATGCCCTCATTGTAACCTAGGGGGTCTTAGTTCATTCCTTAAGACAGAAATTTGGATGAGTGAATGGGTCGGGTTGAATTTTTGCGGACGATTTCAAATCCCAGATGCAAACATCTGAGTTGGGGTCGGCTGTCTACAAGGGTGAACTTCGAGTGCTGAAAGGTGTCAGAACAAGTTTCAGGTTTTCAAAGAGAATGACGGGCTGCCTCCCGTTAAGCGCTGAGTTTTACGCCATCGGCTGGGCGCAATAAGCTCAAGGGGAAAGGAGGGTATAAGATGCCTCAGCCAAATTAGTAGAAGTTACATCAATGAACGGCTTGAGTCTCTGACCGTTCACGATGAAAGGTTCAGAATCGTGGCTGAGTGGACTGATTTCGATTGCTCCATTTCCAAAAACCTGTCGGACCAAATATGGTCCGACCCACTTAGATCTCAGTTTTCCTGGGAAGAGTTTGAGTCGGGCATCAAAGAGTAGGACCTTTTGACCAGGATGAAAGATCTTTCTCGAGATGTGTTTGTCGTGGAAGGCTTTAACCCGCTCCTTGTAGATTTGCGAGTTCTCGTACGCGTCTATGCGTAATTCATCGATCTCGCTGATTTGGAGTTTTCTGTGGGTCCCAGCCTTGGAAAGATCCAGATTACAGTTCCGTATTGCCCAATAGGCTTTATGCTCCAGTTCGACGGGAAGGTGGCATGCCTTTCCGTACACCAATCTAAAGGGAGACATGCCCAATTGGGTCTTGTGGGCGGTCCTATAGGCCCACAATGCTTCCGGAAGTCGGGACGACCAGTCCTTCCTGTCAGGTCAAACAGTGACTTGCAGGATTTTCTTGATCTCCCGATTAGACAGCTCAGCTAGACCATTAGTTTGGGGGTGGTAAGGAGTAGAGATTCGGTGAGACACCCCGTATTTGGTCATCAGTGACCTAAACTGAGCATTTGTGAAATGGGTCCCCCCATCAGAGATTATTGCACGAGGAATCCCGAACCTTGAGAAAATGTGTTGATGAATGAATTTGAGAACGATTTTGTGATCACAGGTTCGGGTCGGTATGGCTTCGATCCATTTGGACACGTAGTCCACAGCCAACAGAATGTATTCGAAACCATCCGAAACAGGAAAGGGGCCCATAAAATCAATCCCCCAAACATCAAAGATTTCGCATACTAGAATCGGTTGCATAGGCATCATGTCGCGATGGCTCATGTTGCCCAAAGTCTGGCAACGACTGCATGCCTTGCAATGACTGTATGCGTCTTTGAACAGTGTGGGCCAGTAAAAGCCGCACTGGAGGACTTTTGATGCGGTTTTATGCCCGGCAAAATGGCCACCGCATGCCTGGTCATGGCAGAAAGAGAGGATATTGTTGACTTCCCCTTCCGGGACACATTTCCGGATGATCTGATCGGCACCTATGCGGAAGAGGTACGGGTCTTCCCAAATGTAATACTTGGCATCGGAGCGTAATTTGTCTTTCTTGGCCTTCGGCCAATCGGACGGGGTCTGATGAGATGCCAAGTAATTTACAATATTAGCAAACCATGGAAGGCTAGTACCAATAGTCAGCAGGTGCTCATCGGGAAAATGCTCAGTGATGGGTCCGGAAGGGTCAATTATTTCAGAAGGAAGACGAGACAAGTGATCAGCTACCACGTTTTGTTTTCCCGCTTTATCGCGAATCTCGAGGTCAAATTCTTGCAACAGTAAGATCCATCGGATCAATCGAGGTTTCGCGTCCTTCTTTGCAAGGAGATGCCTCACAGCCGTGTGATCCGAGTATATGATGACATGGGAACCCAGAAGGTATGATCTGAACTTCTCTAGGGCAAATACTACAGCTAGCAGCTCTTTCTCAGTAACCGTATAGTTACGCTGAGCCTCATCGAGTGTTTTGCTGGCGTAGTAAATGACCACAGGTTTCTTGTCATTTTTCTGCCCCAAAACCGCTCCTACAGCGAAGTCGGATGCATCACACATGATCTCAAAGGGTTGAGACCAATCAGGGGACTGTAGGATCGGGGCTTGGGTGACTCGGTCACGCAGGATTTCAAATGCTTGAGTGCATTCCTTGGAGATTTCGAAGGGAACATCCTTGGAGAGAAGAGTGGTCAGGGGGCGTGCGATTTTTGAAAAATCAGGGATAAATCGTCGATAAAAACCGACATGCCCTAAAAAGGATCGGATGTCCCTGATCGAGCTAGGCATAGGAAGGTGAGAAATCAGATTAACCTTAGCTCGATCCACTTGGATACCTTTCTCCGAAATTGAGTGTCCCAGGACAATTCCCTCAGGCACCATGAAATGGCTCTTTTCCCAGGAAAGAACCAAATTCACGTCGATGCACCGCCTGAGTATCTGGACCAAGTGTTGGAGGCAATCGTCGAATGATGCTCCGAAAACTGAAAAGTCATCCATGAAGACTTCCAGATAATCACCTACCATATCTGAGAATATGGCAAGCATGCATCGCTGAAAAGTAGCGGGTGCATTGCAAAGACCGAAAGGCATCCTTCGGAAAGCGTATGTTCCGAAGGGGCAGGTGAACGTGGTCTTTTCTTGGTCCTCAGGATGGATTGCCACCTGGTTATAACCGGAGTACCCGTCAAGAAAGCAGAAGAACCTATTTCCCGCTAGTTTTTCGAGAATTTGATCAATGAAGGGTAGTGGGAAATGATCCTTCTTCGTGGAGGAATTGAGTCGACGGTAATCTATACAGACTCTCCACGAGTTGGCTAATCGGGTAGGAATGATTTCTCCGGTCTCAGTCGTTATAGTGGTGAGTCCTGCCTTCTTGGGCACGACCTGAATTGGGCTCACCCAACGACTATCAGAGATCGGGTAGATGATCCCGGCATCTAACCACTTGATGATCTCCTTTTTCACGACCTCCTGCAGATTGGGGTTTAAGCGTCTCTGCATTTCACGAGAAGGTCGTGTGCCCTCTTCTGAATAGATATGATGAGTACAATAAGAGGGACTTATTCCAGTCAAATCATCGAGAGTCCATCCGATGGCTCTTCGATGTTGCTGGAGGACAACAATCAGACTGGCTTCCTGTTCAGGACTGAGGTTGGAATTGATGATCACAGGAAGGGTCTGATTAGAACCCAAAAAGATGTATTTTAAGTGAGCAGGAAGGGGTTTCAGTTCGAGGATGGGGTTTTCAGCAGCAGCGGGTGGTTCAGTATAGGTGTGAGGTTCAAGGGTGGGAGTTACTGGGTTGTTCATATGTGGATTCAACTCCTCTGTTTGCGGGTCAAGATCCTTCTGTGGTTGATGAGGCATACTCAAGTCATTCTGGAGATGTGATTCATCAACCAGAGTCTTGATGTCACAAATTTGCTCGATGATGCCGCAATTAATTCCTTGTTGGGCCTTAAATATATCAATTTTTAGTGTTTGATCTCCAAACTTAAGCTCTATTTGGCCCTCCTCACAGCTGATGTTGGCTCTAGCAGTAGCCAAGAAAGGTCTCCCTAGAATGATTGGTGTATCCCTAGGGTTCTCAGGTGCATCCATGTCTAGGACTATAAAGTCCACTGGAAAATAGAAATCCCGCACTCTCACGATAACATCCTCGAGAATCCCTTTTGGTGACTTTATAGATCGATCTGCTAATTGTAATGTCACCTCGGTTGGTTTCAGCTCAGATTCTTCTAGATGGTCAAGTAAGGATGTGGGTATCAGATTTATAGATGCACCCAAGTCTAACAATGCTCTATCAAATTGGGTACCACCTATCTTACAGGAGATCAGGGGAGTTCCAGGATCTTTTGCCTTGGGCGGGAGTCTACTAAGGATTACAGAGCTGGCTTGCTCTGACAGAACAATTGGGCTCCCTTCCTTGGTTCGCGGCTTACGCTGGGGTGTACATAAATTCTTTAGAAATCGTGCGTAAGCTGGCACGTGGCGGATTGCATCCATCAAGGGGATGTTTATGTGGACCTGCTCAAAGAGCTTGACCAGGTCCTCCTCAGGGGCCACGGGTTTGGTGGTCTTCTTTCCCTTGGTCAGGGCCTCGGGAAACGGGATCTTGGTTGGTTCCTCTAGGATAGGTCCAGGTTGTGGATCTGGAACAGCGGTACCTTGGATAACTATCCTAGGGTCATGGTTATCAGGCTGGGAGTGGTTTGGATAATGCGGGTCTTGAGTTGTCTTACCACTACGTGTTGTTACAGAATTTAATCCGGCCTGATTTTGGTTTGGGTTTGGTAGGAGGGGTGGCTGCTGCTGAAATCCCGCACGAGAAGTTGAGGCATCCATCTCGTCTGGAGATGGAGCAGTGGGGGCCTGATAAATCCATTGAGCGTGGCCTAAATTTGGATTCATAACGCGCTTCTGGGTTGGCACGTTATTTGGGTTAGGAAGGGGTTGGGAAGGGAGTGTGCCTGGCTGGCGAGAATTTGCCAACTGGGCCAGTTGAGTTTTAACTTCAGTAAGCTCGTCCTTGTGCTGTTTTTGAATAGCCGCATTCGATTTTTGAATGTCAGCCAGAGTCTGAAGGATTAAGGACATTTGATCTTGATTTGGCCCCGATGGATAAGTAGGGTTGGGCCGAGGCTGAGGCGGCTGGTAGTGATGAGAGGGCTGTGGGCGGGACTGAAAAGGTGGTCTTTGGGTTTGGGAATTTCCCGCCCACTGAAAATTGGGATGGTTTCGCCATCCAGGGTTGTAAGTGTTGGAGAATGGGTCGTTCTGGATGGCGTTGAGGTCCTCGCAGGTCTGAGGAACCTCCTGAGAATCAGGGAAAGGAGGAATGGAGTTCCCCCGGCTGGTGAAGAAAGGATCGGATGATCTTCCAGTCCAAGAATCAGATGGGGATGGATATGGATCCATCCCAAGGGAGGATCGGTGGAGGATGTTTTGCACAGTCTCCTGTGTGGAAGGAGGTTGTGCAAAGGAGTTACGCGCAGAGGTGGCTCGCTGCAAGTGCTGAGTCAGCTCATCCACCTTCTTTTCAATGATTGAGACCTTGTCCAATCGACTGGCCATTAATTCCAGGTCGACTGATGCGGACAGGCCCTGCGTCTCATGTGCTCCCTTAAGATTCGTCGCTGCGTGGGTATTCGTCCTGTCGAATAATCCCATGGAGTCATTGTTGATGGAGTTCTCGCACATGTTTTCGAGAATCTCCCATACGGTGTCTTCATGTTGACCCATGATGTTTCCTCCGCAAGTTGCATTGACGAAAAGGCGGATGTCCTCACGGAGTCCCTGGTAAAAAGATTGGACTTGTTCCCATTTAGGAACTCCGTGATGGGGGCACTTTCTCATGAGATCCTGAAAACGATCCCATGCCTCATGGAGAGGTTCTCCTGATTGTTGAGTGAAGTGTGTAATCTGATGGCGCAAGGCGTTGGTCAGACCAACGGGAAAGAACTTTTTCAAAAACTCGGATTGGAGTTCTTCCCAAGTGTTGATCGGCCGGGTCTGAGTTTGATACCAATGGGCGGCCTTGTCCATAAGAGAAAAGGAGAACATCTTCATGAGAAGAATATCCCGATTTTGCGCATCTGATCCAAAAGTGTGGGCCAGATGCTTTAGCTGTTTGATGTGCTGGAAGGGATCTTCAGAATTAAGCCCATGGAATTTAGGTATAGCATGAATCATGTTGGGCTTTAGTTCGGAATCAGGTCCTCCAATCGGGATTCTGACTCGAGGCTCAATGGCCACCGCAGCAGGATTGTAGTGGTCCCGCATCATAGGACGCTGTGGTGGGTGCACGAAGTTTTGGAAGAGGTCATTGAGTCGCTGGAGTTGGTGTTCTAGATTATTTTCTTCCTCAACTGGCTGAGCCATGATGGGGGAAGAAGAAGAACTTGGTTCTGAATCAGAAGAGAGAATAATGTGAGGGTGTTGCTGCAAAAACACGGGCGTCGAGGCTTAGCCTTGACGAGAGCGAATTTCTAAAGGAGGTCTTAAGGGTGGTCTTAGGGACCTCCTTCCGTACATGCACTGTTTGGAAGAGGTAAGTTTAGAAGGTGCTGGACCCAATCAAGACACCCAAAAATGTGTTGGGTGACTATAGAGGTGCGGGGCAGATGGACCCCTTGATCAGAAAGATCGTCCACCTGAGAATTACCTGGGCAGCCAGAGAGGGAGAGTCCCGCGAAGACCCCTACACGGTAGAGCGTCCCCACGGGTTACAGGGTTTCCCCCACCCGACCTCTCTTGTCACTGCGGTTCCAGGTAGACCAGAATGGGGATCTTGACCTCTTAAGTCTACCAATTTTAAGATCAGGGTGCTTAAGGTTTTCACTTGAACTTTAGTCTTTTAAGTGCAAAGAGTGACCTAATTTAAGGTTGGTTGACCCAAGGGGTCAACTTTACCTATTGTTTTCTTTAAGAGCTTTTAGGTCCTGTCTTTTAGGGTTCAAGTGTTTAGAGAGAGCCAATTGTTTAGGATTTTTCTTGTTAATTATTTTCAATCAATGGCTTGGGCACACCTCTTTTGGATTTCCTCAATTCTTGATTAAGGGGTGTGTCTCTACTGAAATCCTAATGTTTGACCTTATGTTGGCTCTACTTGGTCCATTTAACTCTTTGTTGGGCAATTAGGGCTCAAGCAAGAATGTGTTAGCCCTTAAATACCCTTAATAGTGTGCAGGAGTGATGAGTTGAAAACATGCAACTCTTTATGGTTACTAAGTATGGAAGACAGGTTAGCCCTATATTGCTTGTTCTTTTCTTTTCTTCCTCTTTAGAGTTTAGGGGTTAATAGTGAGAGGAAAAATTTACCTGTCTTCGGAGTGGTTGTCGTGTGGTTGCTTGTCTTCTTGAGTTCCTGTAGCTGCACAAAAGAGAGGAGATTATCAGAAATTAAAAGAAACAGGAATGTTTACCTCTAGAATAGCCGTTGCTCCCCGGCAGCGGCGCCAAAATGAAGTGTCGGTTTTGAATTGATGACCGGGTTTTGGTTTTGTTATAACGTTGTAGTAAAGCCGGTTATTACCAACATTTCAAATATAAATTTTTTACTCGGAAAATAAAAGAGTTCCCGAGGTCGAACTCAGGGAGCAAGTCGTATTCTAGAGATATACATGTTTCTTTTACAAAATAAAGAAAGAAAAAGGGAAAGAATTTGTTGTTCTCTTTGTTTTCTCCTCGTGATGTTCTTCTTTCTTTCTTTCTTCAGATCTCCTTCTTCTTCTTCTTCGTTCTGCAGAGGTGATGCTCCTCTTCAGATCTCCTTCTTCTTCTTCCTTGGTTTCTGTCTTGGCCTCTCTTCTTCTTTTTCTGCAATCTCTTCTGTGAATGTTTCTTCTTCCTTTCTTTCTTCAGATCTCCTTCTTCTTCTTCTTCGTTCTGCAGAGGTGACGCTCCTCTTCAGATCTCCTTCTTTTTCTTCCTTATGGCTGCAGAGCTTCTACCTTCAGCTACTAAGTCTTCCTTTCTTCTTTTTCTGCTTTGGCCGTTGCTCTTCTTTTCTTTCTTTCTTCAGCCTGCCTTCTTTCCTGCTCTGGCTGCTGACCTTCCGTCGTCTGACCTGGTGCTTCGACGACTTAACTATGCATTTGCTACAGTGCAGCTCCTTCTCCTTCCGCGGGTCTTCTTCTTCGCCTGCACACTTCAGAGTTTCTCGTCAGAGGCAAAACCTACTCTACCCTCCCCCCCCCGCGTCTCTCTTCCTCTCTGAAACCACTCTTGGGAAAGCTCTCCCAGAGCTACCGGGTAACCGGGTTCGGATCAGGCCCGGGTCCAGGCCCACCGGCGTGCGTGGTGGGCGAGGAGTGCAGGTCAGTCGAGTCGGGTCGGGTCGGTTCGGGTCAGGTCCGCGGGGCGTGAGCGCGGACGAGACCGGGTAACCGGGCGGGTGAAGGGGACCTCACCCCGTGTACTGAGGCAGTAAGGCTACTGCACTTTTGCATCTTATGTCGCTGCGGCTCTTCAGGCGTTTCCGAGGTGGGACTAAACGGCCCACCTCAATTGCGCGCTCGCAGCGGGGAATTCAGCAGGAGATGGCGGCGTCACGCGAAGCTTTCTGGCTTAGCTGCGAACCTGGTGTTTTGCCAAAACTCCTCGCAAGGCCTGGGAGTGAATCTGGGCTTGGCGCTGAGCGTGGCGCGCCTGTAGCTGCAGGCGGAAGCAGTTCCTCCTGCGCGTCAATGGCGGCGGAGGTCGGGTGGCCTGTCCACAAGAAAACGGCCTCTCGGCCTAATCAGAGAGTGCCAGGAGCTTCGCCAGGGTGCGGCGAAGCTCGTGTGGGTGGTGGCGAAGCGCGGGGCGGCGTGCGAGGGCTGCCCTAGGTCGGACTGTGGGTCGGAGGATGGGTCTGTTCGGTGGGGTTGCAGAGGGTGATGTGGGGGAAGTGGCAGGGCGGAGGTTGATCAGGGTGAGGAGGCGGAGGTCCTGCGGTGGTCGGCGAGCCGTGTGGGTCGCTGAGGTGATGGGAGCGGCTCGCCGGAGGGTGGTCGGAGACGAAGGGGGTGAAGGTGGTCAGGGTCGGTCGAGGGCTTAAGTGAATAAATTGAAAGCGGGGAAAGAAAGAGGAGAAGAAGGGGAGTGGCTCTAGCTTACTTGCAGGGACGAAAGGGGAGGAACAGGGCGACAGTCGTATCGACTGTCGCCGGAGAAGACGATGCTCAGGGAAAGGGGCGGCGGCGAGCAGAAAGCCGGAGAGGCGCCAGCTGGGTGCGGCGTGGCGCGGGAAGAGCGGGGGAGGAAGTCTCTGCTGCTGGTATTGCGGCAGAGCGAAGAGGTGGAGGGGGAGGAAACCGCCGGAGCTGGTGAGCGTCTGCCGGAGGAAGAAGAGAAGAAAGTTGGGGATTTTCTCCGTCAGATCCAGGCTGCCCTGGTCGGTGGAGCAGCGGGGGGTATTTATAGGGATGAAACAGGGAGGAAGGCGGAGGGAGACGACGTGTCTCCCTCGCCGGAGAATGGTCGGAAACAAGAACCCATACCGTCCGTGCGTTCGCACGGCCGGTATGGTGGGCTACAACGACCAGGGGGGTGTCCCTGGCTGACGACGCAGGGCACCCCCGGTTTACTTGCTAGGTCCCCCACCTCACCCTGCGCGGCGCCATGCTCCGCGCAAGGTCGCCGGAGTATGGTGCTGGCAGGTTTTTGCAGGAGGGACCTGATTGCAAAGAACGAAGGAGAGTTAGGGGCCACAATGCGAGGGTTCAAAAGTTGAGGACCAAAGAGTAAATATATGAGGACCAAAGTGTAAAGTCGGTCAAGGAGGTTTCTTCTTAGGCTCAAGTTTTTATACATGACTAATTAGGACCTAAGGAATCTGATGGTGAATTTCATTTTCATATTAAACCTTGTTTGACCGGTCAATTTGCGCAAAAATCCAAATTAAGTTATTAATTGGGCATGGTTCTCAATGTAGGTCAAAATGGGTTCTAAAGGCCAAATTGAAGGTTCTAAACCCTAGAGATTATTTTTCTATGAATTTTAGAGGGTTTATTCTATTTTTACTTTGCCTCGAACCTTGTGAATTGAAGTGGGTTGTTTTAGGGTTACAGATTTATCATTTAGTTTCTTGGAATTGCTGTAGCCCTTGCTAGATCATTTCATCCCACTTTTATTCTTATTAAGCTGCTTTGACCTATGTTTGGGCCCTGAATTACCCTGTATGCAGATTATACTGGTGAAATTGCATTTTTACCCCTTATGACTTGTTTTCTCCTTAAACTCAGAATTCTCTGAGTTAAGCCTTTCCTTGAGTTATGTAGGAGCTTTTATCCTTTGTATTGGGTCAAAATGAGCTAGTTATGGCTCATGATGAGGTTCTCATCATGTCTCTACGGGGAATCACCTAGGGATGGGGTTTTCCAATCACATATCAGGTAAGGAATGTGACCAACCATGACTATCTCGGGTGACTTTTGAACCCAAGTCTAGAGGCATAACCTACCAAAGGCCAAGATAGCACAAACCTCGAACCTTGGATAAGGAGGTGCGCATACGAAATCTACCTTATTGCTCGATGAGAGATTGATCATTTCCTAAGTTAGCAAATGGGTTAGCACTTAGGAAGATCTATGGGTTGTATGGTTAGCTAGCGGGGGTAGATACTATACACATATGTGAAAGCACTAGAGGGGAGATTAGTGCTAAAGGTTGTAAAAATAATACTAATTGAAATTAATGTGGATATAAAAGATGATCAAGTAATCCACAAATAAATCACCAACCACAACACAAGCATATATAGTGGAAACCTAAATCCGGGTAAAAACCACTACCTAGATCTTCCAATCTAGGAGTTTTCCCTGTCAATCTCAGAATACTAATAGGTACTTATGGGGTACCAAACCATTTTACAAGTCCTCTTGATTTTCTAATCAAGACTAAGCCCTCACTCGAGAGGAGAGGAACCCACGACCCAGGTCCTCAGATTACAAGTAGATGATAGAATAAAACTGAAATAAAATGGACTTTTAGCTCCCACTACTACAAAATGAGCGATTTGCAACAGTTAATAGGCGATGGTTATAGAATCATCACTAATTTTTATCTTTAGGGACAATTATATAACTAACCATTGCCTAAAGCCTCCTCCCTCCTCCCCTCCACCAAACCTTTCACCCGGGGTTCTCGGGGTAAGATTTAGGGATGGTTTTACAAATAACCGTCGTTAATGATTACTTGGGAGTGCGGGCTTTTTGCACGCATAGGTGAAATATTTACCAAATGGCGATGGTTATTTTGGAAATCGTCGCCAATGTCCAATGAAAAAGCGTGCCCCATAATTTCATTTGGTGGTTATTTTGGAAACTATTGCCAATTCTAGTGATATTTTTGGTGAGGTTGATCACCTTTCTTCTCTTCTCTCTTCCTCTCCTGTCCTCCTCACCACTGCACGAGCAGCCTCTGGAGACTGCCAACCCCTGCTCTCCCACCTCCAAAGACCCACTGAGGCCCTGAGGCCCCATCCCTTGCCTCTGGAGACGACCGCTCCTCCTCCTCGCCTCGTCGCACGCCCACTCCTCCTCCTCATCCCATCGCATAACCGCGGCTCCTCTTCGTCGAGGTACACTCCTCTCCCTACCCTTGTCGTTAACACCCACCCACTCCGATCAGCCACGCCCCTACCACTGCTGCTCCAACCCCTCATTGGTGTCGCCACCACCCCCCGCTTCGCCCCCAGCCCCCGCTAGTCCACCCAGGACTCCACTCCAACCCCCACCACTACAGACGTCACCACCACCCCCTACTGTTGCGCCCACCACCGGCCCAACCCCAGCAATCCCCCTACTCCCCTACCCCTCCCTGCAGCACCCCCACCCCCTGCTGCCCCCCTCCCCCTCCCTGCAGCACCCCCCGCTCCACCTCCCTACAGTCTTGTAACGACCCGATTCCCGAGTCCTTACGAGACACGAGAACCGGACCGACTCGATTAATCCCAAGACCTGGTCGTCCAACGAGGAAGAAACCAAAAGAGCAGTAAAATAAACCACATTCAGCATGAATATAACTAACAGTAAGAAAATACAGCAGTAAGGAAAGAAACTACTACAATATATACCACCACAACAGTAGAACAACATTCATAACATAATATGAACTGCAGGTAAAGAAAAGTACAGCGGAAACAAGAACTACTCACTACAGTGGAACCAAAAAGAGGTACAAGAGAACAGTGGTAACTCTACTGGACCTTACTCGGCCCAGCGTCCTCTGCAGCCGCTGACCCTAGCTGTTCAACACCTGGTCTTGAAAGGTAACGAGTGTAACACGTCAGCAAAACACTGAGTAGAGTGGCAGCTAAACTAAAGAAACAGTAAAGTGTACCGTAGTTGTTTTAATTTTCTTTCTTCCTTTATTTACGTCTTTCTATTGTTTCAAAATTTATCTATTTCTCATATCCTTCACTTGATCTCGAATGTTCCTCGTGGGAACGATCTTGATTGCAGTCTTTTCCGAATAGTAGAAGTAGCACGTGGTGCTCTCCTGGCCGGGAGAGTCCCCCGTGGTGATCCAACTCTCAGTCAACCACCCCAAGGTCACGGACAGGCGTAACGGTGACTACGGCACGCGCGATAAACGTACAGGTAGCTAACCCGCACTGGCACGCGGTCAATCGTTTCCGTTAACGGGTGCGCCCAAAGCACAGCACGGAACCAATATAGGGCAAAGCCCTCTCAGTAACAGGGGTTC
The DNA here is from genome assembly GCA_037157565.1 of Thalassia testudinum. Taxonomy (NCBI): domain Eukaryota; kingdom Viridiplantae; phylum Streptophyta; class Magnoliopsida; order Alismatales; family Hydrocharitaceae; genus Thalassia; species Thalassia testudinum. The sequence goes on from JAZHRO010000059.1 coordinate 45,042,286, forward strand.
AACCCCTCCACAGTAACCAAACAAGGGCCTTGCCCCTCCACAGTCCGTGCACCCTCGCCTGATTACCCTGGTTTGCCTAGTGGGCCTAACAAGTCGGTGTAGGAGGCTAGCAGAACCCCGGGGCCCGTGGGGTAGCTAGTACCTCCCTACACTAGTAGCTCTCCTCGGTACTACATACACGAGGGCCAGCAAGTCGGTACAAAGTGGCCAGTCCTAACCCCGGGTCCCTGGGGCGGCTGGCTCCGCTCTGCACTAAACAGGTACAGGTACTTCCCTTGGTACTACGTACCCAAGAGACAGCACACTACAACGTCTTTCTTTCTCAGTTTCATTCCTTTCCCTTTCCAAGAGTTCCACTCCTAATTCCCCGTAGGGTTCCAGTTCTTTTAACTCAGCACGTGCAGGTTTCACCTTTCCAGTTTCACGTCCATACATCCTATATTCCCAGACATGCTCATCTATCCATAACAGGCAGCTATTATTTCCTTTCCACATTTTCCAAGACTGCAGTAGTCATACATTCCACTAGTTTTCCCGTCCTAGGATTCATGCCATATCCTAGGATCTATCATACAATCTAGTTTTCCAGCCCTATGATTCATGCAACACCTAGGATTTATCATTCAATCTATTTCTCATTCCTAGGATTCATGCAATGTCCTAGGTTCTATTTATGGCTCCATAATTTAACAGATTATACTAGTAAACTTAAAAGCCACTCTACCGGTTACAACAAGAGTACTGGGGGCGTGGTCGGGAATCCCGCGTGCCTCCGCAAACCCCGAGACTGCAACGGAACGGGGTCCTATCACAAGGATCAAACACAAGGAGTTTCTCAAAACAGTATATAACTACTGTAGATGGGTAGAGGATTAAATTCCAAGAAGCACGCAACCCGAAACGTGGAAAACGGACTCCGAACGGGCCTTAAACGGGTCGAAAACGATGAAACAGTGCAAAATCAGATGTCTGGAACCTCTTCCAGACGTCTTAAAAAGTGGATCAGAGGTTACCTTTCCTCTGCGTAGTCTCTCAGACGTCCAGAAGCCTGCGGGGGCGTCTGGCCTAGTTCCCAGACGTCCGATGGTCACCCCGGACGTCTGGAAGCCGCTCCCGTCGTCTGGCACTTTAGTTAAACGTCTGATTCGCGTTAGATGCGAATCTCAAAACCTGCGCGTACCCATCCTCGTGCTCAGTACGGACAGTCGAAGGAAAGGAAGAAGGTACGAAAAATAACTTACTTACCAGACGTCTGGACAATCCTCCAGACGTCTTCCCAGTCGTCTGGTTGGAAGACCAGACGTCTGATTCTGGAAAAATTTCCAGAACCAGGGCGCAACTCGCCCTCCGCTTGCGACGCTCGGCCGCGCCGCGGCTTGTCCGCCTGCTGCTCGAGCTGCAGCAGGCCTCCCACGTCACCCCGCGTCTGCTGCTCCCTCCGCCGGCCGGCCCTAGCAGCCCCGGCAAGCTCGCCGTCATGGCCGAGAGCCTCCTCTTCTCGCGCAGCACCTCCTCCCGCGCTCGCCGCAGCTACCACCGCCGCCGCTCGCTCGCGCTCGCACTCGCTGGAAGAAGGAGAAGGAGAAACAGAGGTGGTGGGAGTGAGGGAGAGGGCGAGGCTTTTTAAAGCCTCGCGGGGAGGAGAGAGAGAACGGGACAGGGGAGCAGCGCCTGCGGCCGTAGGAGAGAGGCAAAAAGAGAGAGGAGGGATGCGCTCGCAGGTCTGCGCGCTCAGGCGAGCAGACGAAATCGCGCGTGCCGAAAAATCGAATCCCAGACGTCTGGAAGTGGTTCCAGACGTCTGGTCAGACATCTGGGCCACCTCCCAAACGTCTTAAAATACGTCTGAAGTCGCGCGTTCGTAACAAGTCCCCCCTACCCCTCCTTTTTTTTCAAAAATTTAAACTAATTGTATGTTTTAATTTTTCTATAATTGTGTTTTATTTGTATTTGTTTATAATATAAATTCAAATGTAAATTATTGATAATTAATTTTGCATGTTAATTAATTGGATGTGAACTACTTTGCATGGAAATTAAATTTTGTCAAATTTGCATGTAATTTATTATATTCATTTACTTGTTAGGAATTTTTATGAAAATTGTTAATTAACTAGTTATTTGATTTATATGTTAAATGCGGGGCATACCCACATGTTTAATTCTACTAATTATTTCATTTAAATGTGGGGTGTGCCCACATGTTTAAATATTTTTGTTAATTGAGTTAAAAATGGGGTGTGCTCACATATGTTGTGATGTGTTATATGCAGGAAATGGAAAATGTCTAATGTTATGGGGGAAACTCTGTCAAAAATTTTTCAGCTCTAAGCTTAGCATCTAGGTTTAGGGTTTAAGATATTATGTTTGACTTTAGCATTTATGATTTTAAGTTTAGGCTCTTTAATTTAGGTATTAGGTTCTTGATTTACAAGTTTTTAGTTTACAGTTTAGAGTATTGGGTTTTAGAATTTTGTGTATAAAGTCTTGAGCTTTATGGTTTTAGGTTTAGAGTTAAGGGTCTTGACTCTAGGGTTTTCGATTTTGGATTGAGTACTATTTTGGATTTAGGGTTTTCAATTTACGTTTTTAGGTTTAGGGATTAGCGTTTAGGTTTAAGGGTTTCGGGTTTTGGATTTAGGGTTTCAACTTTCGACTTTAGTTTGGTTTTCGATTTAGGGTATAACTTTTAGGGTTTTGAGTTTGGGATTTTAAGTTTAGGTTTTATGACTTTAAGTTTACGATTTTGGGAAGACATTTTAGGGTTTCAATTTACGATTTTGGGATTAGATTTTATAATTTTTTGTTTAGGGTTTAGTGTTTTGAGTTTAGCATCTAGGTTTTAAGTGTAGGGTTTAACGTTTAAGGTTTACGAGTTAGGGTTTCGATTTTTGTCGATGAAGTTTATTTACAAAAATTTAATTTAAAAGTTAAATGTTTGATTATCAGCTCGTAGTACTACACACACTTACATAAATTTAGAAGCACTTCATGATAAACAATAAGAATTCTAACCCCTAAGTTACAGGTTGTGGGAGGGATATAATTATGTCAAAATACTTGTCTGTCGAGGCTTATGATTATGTTATACAGACAATGCAAAGTGTGCGTATACTTCACTTACATGCACGATGCATTATCTTTGTAGCATGCCATAAGTGTCCACCATCTATAGTTCGGTGAAGATCCCAGGCTAAAGAGGGTCCTTGAAGATTTGATCACAACTTAGGATTACTTGTTATATGTAACTATTATGTAGAGAAATTTCGATCACATTTTCTTGCTCTTCTCCGGTATGCCAACTAATCTTAGCTCCATTCCTGAAGAGCCCTTTAGTGCAGGCTATTGGGAATTTAGTTAAGGTTAGTGTTGACACGATAAATTGGTGTTTGAAAAGTCGTTGCGCTGTAGTATAGCCAATAAATCACGAAAACAGATACAATTTGTACTCGAAAGAAATCTGAGGTCGAACACAGGGAGTAAATATGGAATTCATGCACTAATCGCAATCAAAATGTAAATGAGCACAATAATTAGGTCAATAATGATTTGCAATGAACACTAATTACTCAAAATTGATCATCAATATAGAATATGAATATATGAAGAGTCTATCATAGCAAAAAGAATGGAAATATCTCAAAAAGTGGTGATTTGAATCACCTTTTAGATCCACATTTAAGCATGCATCTTAACCATAGTACTCGAATTATTTAACAGTAATAATCAATCAGTCGCCAAGTATTTTAGATGTTACAGTGCAAAGGCACTATTCATCTTCTTCATCTCTCCTCTGTACGAACCCTTCTCCTTCTCTTCTTCTTCTATTCTTTTCTTCTTCTCGTGACTAAGTGTCGCACAATTACCTGCGAGAGCAAAACCCCCTAACCCTACGCTCTCTCTCTCTCTCTTCCTTCTCCTCCAAACTAGGTTCAATTAGGTAATTGGGTGAATGCGTACCTGGGACCAGGGCTACCGGCATGGGTAGTAGCCGAGGTGTGAAGGCAGGTCAGGTGTGTAAGCGGGTAAGGAGGACCTTACCCTTGTGTTAGGAGAAGAGGCTGTGTGACAAATTAATTTAAGCGTTTCTGCTTGACTAAGATCCCATAATGTGGGACAAAATTCGATCCTCTTGTCGCATGCAGCTATAGGTGGAGTGGCTTCGAATTGGAGTAGTAGTGGGTGGTGTGGTACCCAATTGACCAACTAGGCATTTTCCTGGAACGAGTCCGCAGATCCTGAAGGGTGCACCTGGGGCTTTCAACACCTGGAGCTTGAAGAACAAAGGCGGTGATGGCGGAAGTGGCAGAGCTTCAGCGTAGAACCTGAGAGCATGAAATAAGGCCTTGCGGCCACATTAGAACATCACTAAAGCTTCGTCTGGTCTTGGAGAAGGTGACGATGGTGGTAGCATGTCGTGAAAGGGCGTGAAGTGGCTTGTTACGCCCCGGTTCCCGGATCCCTACAGGACCCGAGACCAGCTCTCCTTGACTAATCCCAAAACCTAGTCGTTCAACAAGAAGTAACCAAGAGCAGGAAAATAAACCACATCCACACATGCAATATAATAAGCAGAAGAAAAGAATGAAGCAGTAAAGAAAGTAGAACAATTGTCTCAAAACATAGTACATGCCACCATAACAACAACAGAAAATGGAAAGAAAATAGAAAGTAACAAGAATAATAAACTATGTGTCCATTACTCACTACAACAGTAGGAAAGTGAAAGAGCTAAAAAATGACTACGGCTAAGCCCGGCTGGGTCCAGTACCCTCTGCAGTCGGAAACTCAGGCTGTCCAACTCCTGGTCCTGAATAAGGTTACGAAAAGACAGAGTCAGCGAACGCTGAGTAGAGTGATGTTTACATTATTTAAGTGCAAGTACAGTAAAAACAACAATAGGTTTATTTCTCATTTCTATTTATCTAATTTATGTGTTTCTAGTTCATCTATTTCTCAAAGTATCCAAGTATTTCTTGATCTTGCATGTTCCTCGTGGGAATGATCTTGATTGCAGTCTTTTCCGTAGAATAGAAGGTACACGTGGTGCTCTCCTGACCGAGAGAGTCCCCCATGGTAGTCCTACACCCAGTAAACCATCCCGAGGTCACTGTCGAGTCATAGCAATGACTACGACACGCGCGATAAGAGCACGGGTAGCTACCCCACACTAGCACGCGGTCAGTCATTTCCACTAGCAGGTACGCCCAAAGTATAGCACAGAACAATATAGGGCCTTGCCCTCTCAGAACAGAGGTCTCACCCCTCATAACCAAACAAGGGTCTCGCCCCTCCACAGTCCGCATACCCTTGTCTAACTATCTCGATTTGCCCAAAGGGCTTAACAAAGTCGATGTAGGGTGGCTAGCTGAACCTCTAGCCTTATGGGGTGGCTAGCTCCCTCCCTACACTAGTAGCACGCCTCGGTACCACGTACGTGAGGGCCAATAGGAGTCGGTGTAGAGTGGCCAATCCCAACCTCGGGTCTCAACCCAAGGAAGGCTAGCTCCGCTCTACACTAAAAAGGGACAATTACTCTCCTTGGTACCACGTATACAAGGGCCAGCACACTTCCCATCTACATTCCAGATTCCGTCTATCCACAAGAGTTCCACTCCTAATTCCCTGTAGGGTTCATGCTCATATTCATCTCATTTATCCAGATCCAGATCTCATGTTCATAATTCGTTCCTCATCCATATATAGGCAACTCGTGTTTTAATAATTCAGTTCTCAATCATAACCATACAACTTGTGGTTTCATAGTCAATTTCTCATTTACATATAGGCAGCTCGTATTTTAACATGCATCTCGTAATTATATTAAAGACATTTGCTAGCAATTTATCTTAACCATGCATTCAACAGTACAGTTCAAATAGGTTCATTCATTTCTACACTAGGGTTCATTCCACATCCTAGAATTCAGTCCGACTATTCCAACCAAGTACATTCTTATTTAAATATTAACAACTGAATTAAACCACTCTACTAATATCACAGAAGGAATGGGGGCCTATGCCACAGATCTCGTCATCCCCGCGGGCCCTGAATAGGAGACTAGCTAGTAACCTGTACCAGCGACCAATGTACATTAGACGAGCTCAAAACAGTAGATACTCAACACGAACATGTGGAGGAACTCAAGTGTAAAACAACGATACTTCATTTGCGGAAATCCGATTCCGTTTGGACCTTAAACGGGCCAAAAACGCGGTTGCTGACCAAAATTAGACGTCTGGGACTAGTCCCAGACGTCAGAACTCACCTTACACTTCTTGCAGCTGATTCAGACGTCCAGACTCCCTCTGCGACCATCTGGGGGCAATTCCAGACGTCGGACAAGGTCTCCGATCTTCTGAAAGTACCTCCGAACGTCTGGCGACGTGATCAAATATCCAAAAGTACTTGGGAAAGCGCATCGTGCACCTTCCCAAAGCCTGCACCTGCATACGAGCACCCGCAAACACAATGATCAGCCGACATCCCCTACACTATGATTTGCATGGTGCAGGAAGATACGTACCTTGTGATATGTCACTTTCAGGCATCCAGCCTCAGCTCCGGATGTCCTGGTGCCTCGCTAGTCGTCTGGACTTCACTCCAGATGTCTGATACTGGAAAACTTCCAGTACCAGAACCTCCTCTCAGCTCGCCCCGGTCGCACCTTCGCCTGCAGTGACAGCTCCAGCAGCTGCAGGAGCTTGAACAGCTCCTCACTGTTGGTGCTAAAGTACCACGATCGTTTATTTTGATGATAACAAAACACGTGCCATTTAACATTTGCACCTGAAGTCTTAGATTTCAGGTTAATTGCAAATGGAGATGTGGTTAGACGGAGTTCAAGCTCGCATCCATGGCAGATTGGAGGAGCTTAACGGAGAACAGAGGAGCTTCGCAAGGAGCGATGGCTTGATGAAGGAAGGAGATCAAGAATAGGATAGATTTCCTTTCCTTGTACTCTATTTATTTTGTTACTTAGATTCATGTAAAGAGCCTCAAAGTACCCTAACAGTAGTCTTAGGAACACCTGCACAACCCTAAGATACTTAGGTTTTAGGTAGAGAACTTAGAAAACCAAACTAGGGTTCAAACAGCCTTTTCGGACGTCTAATCTAAAAATCAGATGTCTGATAAATACTTTTAAGATGTCTGACTGTTGACTCAGACATCCAATTATATTTAGGCTGGACTTAGTTAGTTTTGTCTAATGAAATCCGACGTCCATACCTTAGTCCAGACGTCTTAGAAGACGTCTGATGATTTTGCCAAACGTCCAATTAGTGGACCGTTGACTGCCTTAGCAAACGCTGAAGGAAATGACCATTAGCCTTGTACTAGACGGCCATAGAGGACCCCAGACGTCTGACACATGACCGCTTTGCCTCGGTTGACCCAAAATCTCTTCTCAGAGATTTTCTAGCTGTTGCACTCCCTTGGGAATCCATTTCCGCAGAAAAGTATGTTTCCAGACGTCCAGACTTAGTGTTAGACGTCCTGTGTGTCGTCTGATGGGCATTCACAAGAACCCTATTTAGATCTGATTGAAGTCAGGAAGGAAAGCCGCTTATAATCAAGACGTCTGACTTTGTTCCCAGATGTCTTAAACTGATTTTCTAGACGTCTGATGCCAGGACCATACGTCTGATAACCCTATCAGTGTAATGATTAATCCTGATTTCAGCCTGATTTTCTTGGAGCTTGCACCCAATGGCTATGGAAGCCTTCAAAGCCTTCCTAGAGCCTCTATAAATAGAGAAGAACCCTTGCCACTCAAACATACACCTAGACACACCAAGTACAATCATTTCCACATCCTTGTGTCAAATTGATCTATAGAAGATGCTCTTGCTCTCCAAGCTTAAGTTCTACATCTAGAGAGCATCGATCACTTGCGCACCTGCTCTCCCGCCGTAGTTCACGAGAGCACCGTTGTGCCATCGCGTAGTTCACGCATCCACGTCGTCGACGCACTTCTTGCAAAGGGAAGCATCCTAACTCCCATAGAAGCTTTGTTTAAGAATATCTTTGTTGGCTCTATAGGACTATTCTTGTATTTTACTTTACTTGTGTTGGGTATTCGCTTTGCAAATTCTCATCTCCTTCGTAAGACAAAATCCTTCGCGTGAAGAGAAAGGGTTTGAGGTACGCTACCCTCGTATAAAGTAGCGTGGTTGTAATTGAGGTTATACTACCCTCATTTAAGTAGTACGTTAGTGGATTTGATCAACTTGGTTGATCAAAAAATCCTAACTCGAGAGGGTTAGGTGGTGGTTTTCACCCAGTTTGAGTTTCCACCTAAAAATCATTGTGTACTTTGTGTGATTGTTATTTTGTGAGATTATTCCATTTATAATTCCGCATTATTTTTATGTCACGTTGATCTCACCCTCACCAAGTAGGGATTTACACTCACCAGCATCCTCCTTGTGCATGCGCCCGCCACTGGCCGTGTGAGCTCCGCCGAGCTCCCGAAGGTCCTCTGACCTTCCACGCTCTCTTCATTCCTCTCTCTCATTCTCCCTCGCTCACCCCCCTCTTGTCACTCTCGTCTAGCCTCGCCACAGCCGCACAGGAGATGCTGGAGGTGGTGGTGACTTGTGGTGAGGGGATGAGGAGAGGAGGGTTTTAAATAGGAGGGAAGTTAGGGTTTGCAGGGTGAGGGTACAGGGAGAGAGAGACCTCTGCACACCGCCCGCACGTAGAGCGCAAAGCACAGTACAAAAAATCTCATTTTCAGACGTCCGAGAAACTCCAGACGTCTTATCCAGCTAAAAATGTAACAAGTCATTACATGGCCAGACGGAAGAGGAGATGGAGTGAGCAATAGGCCTGGAAATATTAGGGATTTTCTGCGGGTGGATGTGGCAGAGGTCACAGGCTTATTGGCGAGGTGGATGAAGGTGCATAGCGGTGGAAACACCTCGCCGAAGTGGTCACCGGAGATGGAGGAGATGAGGGTGAGCGGCGTAGTCGGTGGTTGAAAGGGATAGGAAAGAAGCTAGACATGAAGTAGAGAGGAAGAGAGACCTAACTAACCATAGAATTACAGACGAAAGGGACGAAGCGGTGCTGGCTTTGATTGGTTGGTGCTGTGGAAGACGAAGGCTCTGGTGAGGATAAGACGGCGAAGACTACGAAGGGAGAGGCGTCGACTGGTATGGCACGATGCGGAGGAAAACGAGGAAGGAGAATCCGCTGCGGGTATCGCGGATGGACGACGAGAGAGGTCGGAAAAGATCATTGGATGTCAAGGAGCTATTCAACCGAAGAGGAGAGATGAAGTAGAGGGATTCCAGGTCAAATTCGAGCGTAGGGAGGACGGGCAGGCTTTGAGGGTCATTATATAGGCCCCAGGGAGTCGGTTGGAGCTTGCAAGCCAAGCTTTCAAGCTTGGAAGGTTCACCAAAGAAGGATTCCTAAGAGATACCCAAATCTCTCATGCGTTCACATGAGAGATTGGGAAGGTTATGGAGATTGAAATTGAGTGCATTGGAAAGAGAACTTCTCAAGGAATCTCCCTTCCAATTTTGGAAGGGATTCGTTGAGAAGGAGTTCTCTTCAATCAAAGGTCATCGGAGAAGGATTCCTCCACAATAATGGTGGAGGGACCTAGTTGCAAAGAATGAAGACAAAGATAGGGGCCTATTTGTAAGGCAGGGACATGTGTGTGAGAGAAAAGATTCAAACTGGACCAAATTACAAACTAGGTCAAGACAACCTCTGATTGGATCCAAATTTTGCTACAAGCCTAATTTAGACCCAAGGAATCCATTGGTGAAGTTAGATTTAGGTTTTGACCAAGTTTGACTGGGTAATTTATGTGAAAACCTAAATTAGGGCAATTATCTGTCTAAGACTTTATTTTAGGTTAAATTCGGTCCCAATGGTCAAATCAAGCACACCAAATCCTAGAGAATATTTTCTATGATCTTTAGAGAATTTATGTGAATTTTATCCTGACTAGAACCTCAGTAGATTAAGCGGGTCTATTTTTAGAGTTTTAGATGTCATTTAATTCTTAAAATGCCCGAAAACTCATTTCTGGCTACTAACCCTCTTGTTAGACATTTAAGACCATTTGACCTTTTATTAACCACTGAGAAATCCCGTGATTGTTCTGCAATTGAGATATGCTTTTAAAATTACAGTTTTACCCCTGGTTTCTTATTATTCTCTTAGAAAAGATGTGCAATGAATTACTATCTTCTGGCGATTATGTAGAAGCATTTAATGATGGAATATGACTAAATAAAGCTAGATATGGCTGATGATGACGTTATCATCAGTTAGTCTTGGGGAGTATACTAAAGAAGTGGGAGGAAGTGCTGCTGAAACTTCTCCACACACTAGTTGCATGTAACAAGTAACGTTGTGATCAAATCTTTAAGGATGGGCTATCAAGTGAATACCCTCTTCAAAATACAAATATTTTCGCATAATGTTTCCTCCTAACCTACGGGTGGTTTATTAAAAATTTTAGGTTATCATGGACAAGTCTTGGATTGGTTTGAGGAATTTGGATTGCACTAAGTATAAAGTGGAGTGATCTCATTCCTAGATTAGGTCTTCCATGAAGATAGGAAACAATACAGATGTGGAGAATATTTTTAGAAAATATTATGTCCATGTAGGAAGTGTTTCAATGGACTTATCCAGGAAAAGAAAATAGTTCTAGAGCATGTGATCTGTAATGGTTGATGGTAGCATTACATGAAGTGGACTACATATGGAGAGGAACCAACACAGAATGACACACGGAATACTATGGAAGTGGATGAGTCTGATGATGATGAAGACGATGATAATCAAATCGATAAGATGTTGCATGAGATGAGAGAGGTTGATCCTGATATTACAAATGATGAGGATGCATTCAATATCTATAATCAGTTTTATGATGCAATAAAGGTAGCTGAGGAGCCTATCGTGCCCGAAATCAATTCCATGACGTGGTTGTCTTTTCTGTTGAGATTATTTCAAATGAAAGTTTTGAATAGAGCTATAAAGAAATTGATGTCTGAGGTTCTTCAGTTTATACGGGAGTTGTTAAATAATCCCAATGGTATGCCAGAGTCATGATATGAAGCAAAGAAACAAATACGAGTACCTTGTATAAATTGTGACAAGATTCACGCATGTTTGAATGACTGCATGCTATATAGAAACAAGTACGTTAACTTGACTTCCTACCTGGAATGTGATAAGGAAAGATATAAAGGAGAGAAGAAATAAGCCAGAAAGGTTCTTTGTTATTTTCCATTGATTCTAAGGTTGCAACGACTATTTATTCCTAGTAGAACTGCAACGTGGATGAGGTGGCATTAGGAAAATAAGTTAGAAGATGGCCTTATTCGCCATCCAATTGATTCATAGGAGTGGAAATATTTCGACAGTAAACATTTATCTTTTACAGAGGATTTAGGTAATGTTAGATTCGGTCTTGCAAGTGATGGATTTAATCCCTTTAAGAACATGTGTCCGTCGTACTCTATTTGGCCAGTCGTGAAGGTTATTTACAATTTACCTCCTTGACTATGCATGCAATTCTCATTTATGATATTGACCCTCTTAATCCTAGGTCCCAAGTAACCAAGAAATGCAATTGACGTCTACCTACAACCGTTAGTAGATGAAATGAAATAACTGTGGCACGACGATGTTCTAACATTTGATGCAAAGAAGAAAGAATTCTTTCAAATGTACACAGCTTTGTTCTAGACCATAAATGACTTCTTAGCATATGCGAACCTTTTTGGATGGAGTACGAAAGGGAAGTTTGCCTGCCCAATATGTATGGATGATACACCTCATTTGCGTCTTCCTGAAAGTAAGAAATTTTCTTATTTAGGGCACCATAAAGTTCTTCCCATTGAACATAGATGGTGGAGTTCACAGTTTAAAGATAGATTTGACGGTAAAGGTTATCAATTTTTAAGCAGAAATTCAAGAAATAAGTTGAACACAAATGATATTCAGCTGTTAGGGTCCAAAGTGTTTGCAAAATTATAGAAGCTTGCCAACGTATGACTTGGTCGTCCATTCAAGAAAGATCTAACAGTTTTAAAGGACTTCGATTTTAAGAAGAGTATCTTCTTCATGGAGCTTTTGTATTAGAAAGATCTCACAATATGTCACAACCTTGATGTGATGCATATTAAGAAAAATGTTAATGACAACATCTAAGATGTGTTGAACTTAACAGAAAATCCGAAAGACACGTTAATATCGAGAAATGACATGAAAGAATTGGGAATTCACCCTGAGCTACATGTCAAAGACAGGGAGGAAATGTCACCAGGAATGTACAGTCTAAATCAAGGACAGAAGGATAGGATATTCTCCTTTTTGAAAGGAATTCGAGTCCTAGATGGGTTTTCTTCACAGCTCTTGCGGTGTGTGAATGAAGTTAAGAAGAAAATTAGCGGATGAAAAAACATGATTCACATTTTACATGCAAATTTTTTTCCCGCTAGCTATTCGTGAAGTGTTGCCAGATCCGGTGGTCGATACATTCACGGAGATGAGTCAATATTTTAAAGTCGTTTGCTCCAAAACATTAAACTGTAAAATGTTAGACTATTGGAATGATAAAATTTTCATCAAACTCTGCAAAATGGAACAAATTTCCCCCTAGCTTTCTTTGACGTCATAGTCCATCTAACACTACATCTTGCAAATGAAGCAAGAGTTGGTGGTCCCGTACAATATAAATGAATGTATTTAGTTGAGCGGTTTCTGAAGAAGTTTAAAGATTATGTGTTAAATAAAGCGATGCCAAAGAGGTCAATTGTTGAGAGTTACCTTCTAGGAGAATGCATAAATTTCTGTGCTATGTACATGGATAATATTGACAACAGATTTAATCGACTAGATAGGAATTTCAGCGGGGGATACAACAAAATTAATGATGATTCTTTGCCAATTTTTGATATGAAGGGAAGGTCGATCCTCCACACAAAATACAGAATGATCGATTTAAAGGATTAACAGTTAGCTCACTTGTATATCTTGAAACAAATTCTCAATGTCGATCCATTTTTCAATGAATTTAAATATTCTTCACCTCATTTTGTTCAGGACCTGCAGTTCCTTGATTGGTTTAAATAGGATGTATATCAGATGAAAGACAACAATGACCCACGTTGGTCGAATGACTTTGATTTAATATGCGAAACTCCGTTGAGTTATGAACTTTATCATTCTAGGTACATAATTAACAAATCAGATTCAGAATAAATTCAATCAATGATGGAAAGGCATCAAAACAGGATAGAGTTCTTTTAATTTGTGATATTGGAATAGGTTGTAATGGTTACTTTGGCAAAATCATAGAGATTATCAAGATGAGTTTCACATATGACCACAAGATGATTTTATTTAAGTGTGATTGGTTTGATGTTTTCAAGGAAGGGATTGGTTTCAAAAAAGATAACAAACATGATTTTATTAGTTTAAATAAAAATCATCAAATTCTTCAAATAGCTGAACCATTCACACTAGCCTGTCAAGTATCACAAGTTTTCTATGTGCCTAATAATAGCAGGAATGGATAGATTATACCCGTAAAAGTTGTAACTCATGATTTCTTTGATGAAAAGAAGGATAGTAAACATTCTTTTCTATCTGAAGCGTATCAAGATTTTCCAAAAGAACCAGAAATAGGTCTTGGTGTAATAGATATCGATGTTTAAGGTATAATAACTTCTACTTTCTAATGAAGTTAAATCTTTTAGTTATTTTTTAAAATTTTTATTGTTTAAAATTTTCTCATTTATCATATAAATTTTATAATATGTTTAATTAATTTTTTTTATTCATGTGCAGATGAGGCCACAGAAGAAGCACGCTGACAAGGGGAGGCATCCACCTACATACGAGGTTAGGGAGGAGTCACAGTATCCTCCCGATGTCGACCCTCCACCTGTGTCTACCAACTAGTTATTCTCCCAGTATATCCAAACTCCCTCTCCATATATCCAGTACATAGCTCCACATATTCTATCCCAGGGTCGTTACCTTCATGGTAAGGGTAAGGCGCCAGTCTTTACTTCCCCACTGCCTGACCCACATACCTGTTATGTTGAGATGTCTGAGGAGTTGGATGAGCTGGAGGAGTCATTCGAACAAGGGGGCAAATGCGAGGTTAAGGAGGTAGAGCAGCCCTTCCAGCAGTCAGATACTAATGCTGGCACGTCGCAGAAACCTGCCACTCAAGCAGGCACGTCGCAAGAGCCTGCTACTCAGGCAAGCACTGGTGGTTGTAAAATTTAGTAGTTATAAGTTTTTTCTATTTCCTTTTGTATTTTATCTATGAAAAAATGTTCTCTAATGTGCTCAGTTGCATAACTCGATAGGTTACCTGAGGGCACCAGGATTATGGCGACTATCTCTACAGCTGGGGAAGCAAATAACTACCCCAGGTTTACCATCCAGTTAGCCATGATTGTTAAGGCTACCATGCCACTTTCCTGCTTTGATTGAAGGAGGGTTGCAAAGGAGATGAAGTCTTCCATTATTAAGGAGTTGCAGGTAAAAAATTTGGTAATTATTTTTTAAGATTTATATCAAATATAATTGATTTATATATTATTGAATGCATGGCACATTTGATTGGGGCGATAATCCCAATGCGCCTAAGGCTATCCCACATCATTCAGGCAGGATACATCGTGGATGGAGAAAGGAGATGAAGAGTACGGTATGAAATTTTTTCAAATTCTCAACTTATTTAATTATTTATATATAATCAACATTTTCTAATAAAAATTTGTAAAATTATTTTAATTTTTAAATAATAAGCCATATGAGGAGGTATCGAGAAACGTGCCTCCTACGATTGCACCCCCCATTTGGAGGGAGTGTTGCGAGCATTGGAGAGATCCAATGATAAAGGTAAATAAATAGTTTCAATTTTGATTTTTAATTTCAGTTTATAATGAATAATTACATACTCTTTTAGTAATAAAATTTGTATTTTTTACAGAAGCAAATCAAGAGAAACAAGGCCAAAGTGCTCGAGCTCCTGCCCAGACCCACTGCTTGGGTCAAATGAGTATTGATTCATTAAAAGACAGATATGTAAGTTTCTTAAATCAATATTTCATACTAAAACAAACAAATTTAGTTACATTAAAAGAAGATGAAAATTTTACTTCATTTTCAGATGGAGGCGCATGAGGGTGTTGTGCTAGATCGAATGGGAGTCTATGCGTAGACTCATAGTAAAGAAACACTCGACAGCCCACATGCATGGATACATCTAACATACCAGGAGACACATGTAAGTAATTACAAGTTACTTACATTAATTTTAGAATATATAAAAATTAATGACAAATATATATATTTATAGGATCATACGATGGATTTGATCCATCCTCCTAAGGTTGTGAATGAGAACTCCGAGACCGTTCCACGGCCTCCTGTGACACCAGAGGAGGCCTTTAGAACTGTGATGCCTCTAGAGCGTGGAGGCTTCATCCGTAGCAATGAGAGGAGTGCGACGATCCCCTCCTAGTATGGTAGGAAAGGATCCTTCTCATCCGCCCACATCAACAATCTCCGCACAAAGATTGAGACATTACAACGTTGAGATGTGGAGCGAGCGAAAAGGTTGGATGAGGTCACCTCACAGCTGTAGGTTGCCACTCACAGAATGGAGTGCCAAGAGGAGTTATTGGAGCGACACAACAAGCAGTGGGAGGAGGTCTTGTCTTATCTTCAAGGATCTGGACTCGATCATTCATCGTTCCACATTTCGAGGCGTGGCGACGATGATGATGGTGGTGGTTCTAGGGCTGGTGGCGTGGTGCCCCAGCATAGCATTCATGTTTCTATATTCTGTTCCCTTTTGTTGTAATATTTGAACATTGTTCATATATATATATATATATATATATATATATATATATATATATATATATATATATATATATATATATATATATATATATATATATATTATTTCAACTATATAATTTCTTCTAATTAAATATTTTGAACAACTTATGGTGTTTTAAAACCTCTCTTATTTGTTATGTGTTACTAATTCTCAAACTAAAAAAATGTATTGCTTTTTAAAAAAATTAAAACATTATTAGCGACAATTATTATTTAAATTGTTGTAAATTCTAATTAGTGACGGTTTTCAAACCGTCACCATTTGTCACTTAAGTAGCCCAATAATTTTGGCAGAGGTATTGCATTCCATTTGGCGATAATTACATACTTTGATTTTGACACGATTTGTAAAACTGTCACCATTCCATATATTCGGCAGTTTTAACGAAAATCTCGCTAAAATTACGTAATTTTTTGGCATGTATTTTGGGTTCCTGCCAAGACTAGTGGCAATGGTCTAATATAAAACTGTTCTTAATTCAATTTAGTGATGGGTTGAAAACCATTGCCAAACCCTAGTTCCTTGCACGCTCGCGCACACTAATACAATGATGATAAGGGAATTTAACCATTACTAAATTAAAACGACGCAATCTATAGCGACAGCCATTGGCAACTGTTTTGTAGGAATTGGCGACGGTTCTGAACCGTCACAAGACGCGCCTACTGTTGTAGTGTCCTATGGATGACTCAAAAAGATATGCAATAATTCTAATGAAACAGCTATCTAGAGGACTAAAATGAACTCCCTTAGTGATTGTATGAGGATGACCAAGCAAGGAGTTGAGGTG
The DNA here is from genome assembly GCA_037157565.1 of Thalassia testudinum. Taxonomy (NCBI): domain Eukaryota; kingdom Viridiplantae; phylum Streptophyta; class Magnoliopsida; order Alismatales; family Hydrocharitaceae; genus Thalassia; species Thalassia testudinum. The sequence goes on from JAZHRO010000059.1 coordinate 45,058,980, forward strand.
GCTAAGCTCCAAAGAAGGTGGCCTTCAAGAACATGAGCTCAAATCACCTCCAATGAACACCAAATGTATGCTTTAGCTGCATGTGGGCTTGAATGAGCTTTAGAGTGTGTTATGAGGTGTTCTCTAACCACCAAAGAGTAGGAAATGCTCTCATATATATATATATATATATATATATATATATATATATATATATATATATGTTACAACCCGGTTCCCAGATCCCTATAGGACCCGAGACCGGCTCGCCTCGATTAATCCCATGACCTAGTCGTCCAACGAGAAATAACCACAAGCAGGAAATAAACCACATTCACACATGCATTATAACTAAGTAGAAGTAAAGACGAAACAAGAAAGGAAAGTAGAGTAAACTGTCTTAAAATAGTACATGCCACTACAACAACAATAGTGGAAAGAAAATAGAAAGTAACAGGAACAGTAACTCAAAGGTCTAGTACTCACAACTACAGTAGAAACAAAAGAGTTGGAAAGGAAACTACTACTACGGTTGGGCTCGGCAGGGCCCAGTGATGAGAGCCTCATCATGAGTCCTAACAAGCACATTTTGACCTAAATAAGTATACAAAAGCTCCTACAAAACCTAAGGGAAAGCCTAAATAAAAGAACTATAAATCTGAATATAAAGTAACACACAAGGGGTAAAACTGTAATTTCACCAATGCAGTACACAAACGGGATGTCTAAGGGTCTAAACACAGGTCAAATGGGCTTAATAAGAAATAAAGTGGGATGATTTAATCTGAAAAGGGTTATAGCAATTTCTAGGAATAAAATGACATTCTATAACTCTAAAACAAACCTGCTTTAATTCATAAAGTTTCAGGAAAGATAAAAGTCAATTAAACCCTCTAAAATTCATGGAAAAACATCCCATAGGGTTTAGAACCTCCAATTTGGCCATTGGAACCTGTCTTGACCTAAATTGAGAACCATACCTAATTTTTGACCTAATTTCGGTTTTTGTGCAAATTGACTAGTCAAACGTGGTCAAACCTAAAATCAAACTTTACCATTAGATTCCTTAGGTCCAAATTAGGTTTGTACCAAAATTTGGACCTAAGGGAAGACCATCTTGACCTACTTTACAAATTGGTCCTCAGGAATTATTTTTTGACCCTTAACTTTTTGAACCCTTGCACTTTGCCCCCCAGCTTTCCTTTCATTCTTTACAGAACGGTCCCTCTGCCACCCCGCACAGCTGCCCATACCTCCAGTGACTTTGCACTGAGGATGGCGCCACGCAGGATATGGAAGCCACCCTCAAAAATGAAAGGGGGGTTCCCTGCGTCGTCCTCTTCCGCATGGACCCCCTCCCATGCCCTGCCATTGCCCACGCCTCTCGTGCGAACGCGCGATAGGAATGGGTCTCTTCTCCGGCCATTCTCTAGCAAGCTACCTGTTGACGCGTGAAACTCGATCGTGTTTTAATAGTTATTGCGTCGTAGTATAGGTGATCAAGCATCGTCAACAAATAAAAGTTTTTATTACTCGAAAATCGGAGTATCCGAGGTCGAACACAGGGAGCAATCGGAATTTACTACTAATCTCAATGTAATTGAACACTTTAATTTACTCAAAAGTTTAATTCAAATGCATTTAAAAAGTAATCCAGGCAAAAGAGTAAAATTGGACGTCTGATCACAAGATCAGACGTCTTAAAAGTATTTTCCTCTTTTGATTGTTCTTCTTCTTCTGATCTTACTTTCTTTCTCTTCTGTCTTGGCCTTTCTTTCTCTGCAGTCTCTCTCTTCTTCCTTCTCTTCTTTCTTCTTCTTCCTTGGTCTTCTATTTCTTCTCTACAGCCTTTCTTCTTCTTCTTCTTCTCTGCCTTGCTCAGCCTCTTCTTCAGAGTTTCTTCTTCTTCTGCTCCTTCTCTTCTCCTTTCTGTGGCTAAGTCTCTTCTCTTCAACTCTCAGCCTGCCTGCACAGGGAGCAAAACCTACCATGTCCCTCTACCCGCACATCTCTCTCTCTCTCCGCAAATCGCTCACAGGACGCTCTCCCAGAGCTGCGAGTAATCGGGTTGGGTAGCGCACCCGGGACCAGGCGCACCGGCGTGAGGGTGATGCGCGAGGTGTGCTCAGATAAGGTCGGGTTGGATCCCGCCAGATCCGCGAGGTGAAACCGCCGACGAGGCGAGCGTGGGTAAGGTGAGGGACCTCACCCCTGTGCGTTCGGAGGCGATAAGAGAATAACACAAATTCAATTTAAACCGTACCTGCGCCTCATAGATTGCCGATGTGGGACTATTAGTCCCGCCCTGCTCTCGTGCGCGCCCACAGAACGCTCTTCGTCGATTGCCAAAGCTGCGGACTTCGTTGCGTTGTCCACTGGGTCAGATAGCTTCGCAGTGCTTGCCCGAGTCAGCTGCACCTGAAGCTTGGCCGTCCTGAAGCCTGGAGCTGCTTCGCGTCACCGTCAATGGCGGCAGGGGCTTGAAAACTGTCAGACACACAACAAGCCTCTCAGCTTAATCAGATCACCGGAGGACCTTCGCCGTGGCACGGCGAAGGTGAAGGGCAAGGTGGCAGGCCGCGGGGCGACCTAGGCGTGCATGCCTAGGTCACCCTGTGGGCGGGTGGATGGGTGAGTTCGGGGGTGCGTTGTGGAGGTGTAGCGTGGCAGTGGAGGGGCGGAGGTTTTTCAGTGAGGTGAGGCGGAGCCTCTGAGTTGGTCGGTGAGTCGTGCGGAAGTGTGGAGCGACGGGGGCGACTCGCCGGAGGTTGGCCGGAGGTGAGGAAGATGACGGTGGACAGCGACGGTCGAGGGGTCGATTGAGTGAAATACAGTGAGGAAAAGAAAGAGGGGATAGAGGGGAATGATTTTAACCTACTTAAAGGGACGAAGGGGGCGGAGAGGCGGACGGTTGTACCTGCTGTCGCCGGAGAAGAAGATGCCCAGTGGGGGAGGACGACTGCGACGACGAGTCTGAGGCAGCGTGCGCGGGTATTGCGCGACGCGGAGGAGAATCAGGAAGAAGTCTCTGCCACTGGTTTTGTGGCAGAGCGAAGAGGAAAGGAAAGAAAGCTCGCCGGAGCTCGCTGGGTACCCTGGCCGGGAAGAAAGAGACGAATCTAAGGTGAAACCCCAGCCAGGTCAAGCTGAAAATGAGCGGCTGGGTTTGGGGGTTCTTTTATAGGTATTGGGCCGTGTGTTCAGAGCTTAGAGGGCATGCCTTTGTCTCCGACAGCTCGCCGGAGAAGGAAAGTGGGTGGATACCCAAATCCCTCGTGCGTTCGCACGAGAGATTGGGATCAAATCAGGGATCATGACTGGCCTCAGATGGAAGGGAATTCCTCAGATAATCTCCCTTCCATTTCTGGGAGGGGATCTCTGAGGAATCAGAGAGTATTCCCTCTCTAATCCTCGCCGAAGAAGGATTCTGCCCCAATAATGGCGGAAGGACCTGATTGCAAGGTTGGTGAGGAAGTTAGGGGGCTCTCTGTGATGATTTTCAAAAGTTAGGGACCAAAATGTAATTTAGGTGTACTAAATTGCAAAGTAGGTCAAGATGACCTCCCCTTAGGTCCAAATTTTGGTAAAAACCTAATTTAGACCTAACGAATCCAATGGTGAAGTTGGATTTTAGGTTTAACCACGTTTGGCTGGATATTTTACGTAAAAACTCAAATTAGGTTAATTGATGAGCTAGGACCCTATTCTATGTCAAACTAGGTTCCAAAGGCCAATTTGATTGTTCTAAACCCTAGAGGATATTTTTACATGAATTTTAGAGGGTTTACTTGATTTTTTTCCTGACCGGAACCTTGTTGCTTTAAGCAGGTCTGTTTTAGGGTTACCAAATGTCATTTAATTAGTAGATTGCACATGAACCCATTTCTGATTGACTCAACTCACTTTTTATCTTATTTAGACCATTTGACCTATGTTTTTCCTCTGAGAAATCCCGTTTATGTACTGCAATGGTAAAATTGCAGTTTTAACCTCTATTTCATGTTTTCTTCTCAGAACACTTATTTCTTCATTTAGGCATTCTACTAGGTTATGTAGGAGCTTTTATTCTCTTTATTATGTCAAAATGAGCTAGTTATGGCTCATGATGAGGCTCTCATCACTACCCATGCTCTCTCCTCGAGATCTTTTCCTCGTCAACTGCTATTTAAGGAACGGTAGGGGCCGCCGGTTTGCTCAAGCCTGTTTTGGTCGAAGAAAACCCCCAAACTTGGTCTCCTCCTCCTCCAGTCATTCGCCCGCAAGCTCAGGCGACCCTTCTCCTCCTCTCTCGTAGCCCTGCCACCACACCAGTGGCAGGGTTAGCCCCGCCATCGTTCGTTATGCCTTGCCGTACCAGCAGGCACCCTCCAGTCTCTCTTCCTCGTCGTCGTCATCTTCCCCACAGGGCATCGTCTCCGGCGACGGCAGAATCGAGCCGTCCACCTCCTTCCCCCCTTCGCCCGTTTAGCTAGGTAAAAGCTCTTCCTCTTTCTCCCCTCTTTATTTCCCCCTCATCAATTATCACTTTTAACCCCTCGACAGTCGCCAACCACCACCATCATCCACACCTCCGGCAGGCCACCGGTGAGGTGACCTCTCCATTCCACGCCTCCATCGACCTCGCCAAACCCCTCAGAAGCTCCACCATCACTCCCTGATCAGTTTCCCCATCTCCATTGACCGCCAACACCTCTGCATTTGCCCCCCAAACACACCCACCTCCATGGCCACAGTAAACCCTAGGCACGCGCCCACAAGCATTCCCATGCCTCGCCAACCACCTCTGCACACTCGCCGCACTTTGGCGAAGCTCCCTGAGCTTTTTAACGTGGCCGCGAGGCCCTTTTGGTGCCTTCAGGTTCCAGGGGCTCGCCGCCATTAACGAGCAAGTCGAAGCTGCTTCGCATGCTGCTCCAAGTTGCAGCACTCCAGGCACCTAGGTCCAGCAAGTGTGGAACACCCTTTCACACACACTCAGGCTCGCAATTGGGGTCGAAGGCCTCGGCTGCTGCCCCAATTGGTCTCACCTTTCTCCTGCAGGCGCACGAAGACGCAGGTGGGACTTTATTCCCACCTCGGAAGCTGACGCACGCCCGCACCTGCATAAGAAGAAAACGTGACTGAGGCTATTCACCTCAAGTCACACAAGGGTGAGGTCCCTCTCCCTCACTCGGTCTCATCCGCGGCACTGCCCACACGAACCTGACTCGACCCGACTACCCTCCTGAGCACTCCTCGCGCACTACACCCACGCCGGTGCACCTGGACCCGGGCACGCGCCCCGACCCAATTACCCGGCTCTGGGAGAGCGTACCAAAGAGAGATTCAGAGAGAGAGACGCGGGGAAGGGTAGGGATAGGTTTTGAATTTGCGTGTGTACAGGAAGCAGGTGGAGAAGAAGAGAAAGAGAAGCGGCGAGGACTCAGCCGCAAAGAGAAGAAGAAAGAAAAAGGCGGAGGAGACACAGCAGCAAGAAGAAAAGAAGAAGAAGCCAAGGAGGAGCTGCTGCAGAAGAAGGAGCTGCGAAGAAGAAGGAAGGAGCTGAAGCCAGGAAGGAGAAAAGCTACAGCAGCCAAAGGAGAGAGAAGAAGAAGAAGGAAAGGCAGAAAAGACAACTAAAGAAAGAAAGAAGAAGGCACTGTAGAAACAGGACCGATAAGGCGTCTAATTCAGAGAATCAGACGTCCGAAAAAGGGAAAGGCAGAAAAAGAAGAGAAGGAAAAGAGAAGAAGAGAAGGGAAAGAGAAGAAACAAAGAAGAGAAGAAAAGCCTCTTTTGTCCCTCTCTCTTAAATTTTTGTAATTCATAATTGTGAATTTGTAAGCTTCTAGAATCACAGTGTGCTCCCTGAGTTCGACCTCGGGATATTTTAAAATTCCGAGTAATAAATTGTAATAGACTGGTAATTGCTTTTCGCAATATACTGCAACGAACATAATTTTAATACACCACGAAAAGGGACGCAACCACCCAGCTCCCTCTGCAGTCGAAAACTTGGGCTGCATAACTCCTAGTCCTAGACAAGGTTACGAAAAGACAAAGTCAACAAACGCTGAGCACAGTGGTGTTTACATTATTTATATGCAAGTAAAGTAAAACAAACAGCTAGGTTTTATTCTCATTTCTATTTATCTCATCTATGTGTTTCTGGTTTAATTATTTCACAAAGGATCCAAGTATTTCTTGATCTTGTTTGTTCTTCGTGGGAACGATCTTGATTGCAGTCTTTTCCGTGGAGTAGAAGGTACACGTGGTGCTCTCCTAGCTGAGAGAGTCTCTCGTGGTAGTCCTACACCCAATCAACCACCTCGAGGTCACTGTCGAGATGTAGCGGTGACTACAACATGCATGATAAGCTCACGGGTAGCTACCCCTCATTGACACGCGGTCAGTCATTTCCACTAGTGGGTAAGCCCAAAGTACAGCACGGAACAGTATAGGGCCTTTCCCTCTCAGAAAAAGGGTCTTGCCCCTCCACAATCCACATACCCTCGTCCGGCTACCCCGATTTGCCCAGCGGGCCTAACAAAGTCGGTGTAGGGTGGCTATCTTAACCCCGGGCCATGTGGGGTGGCTAGCTCCCTCCCTACACTAGTAGCACGCCTCGATACCACGTACGCGAGGGCCTACAAGAGTCGGTATAGAGTGCCCAATCCTAACCCTGGGTCTCAACCCAAGGGAGGCTAGCTCCACTCTACACTAAAAGAACCACTGTGCTCCTTGGTACTACACACACAAGGGCCAACTTACTTCCTATCTGCATTCTAGATTCCTTTCATACACAGGAGTTCTACTCCTACTTCCCCATAGGGTTCATGCTCATTATTCATCTCATTTATCCACATTCAGATCTCATGTTTCATAACTTGTTCCTCATCCATATATAGGCAACTCGTGTTTGCACAATTTAATTCTCAATCATTTACATGCAACTTGTGGTTTCACAGTTCACTTTCTCATTCACATACAGGCACTCATATTCTAACATACATCTCATAATTCATTTACATACAGGCAACTCGTATTCTAACATGCATCTCATAATTACACTAATACCGTTTGCTAGCAATTTATTTTAAACATGCATCAACTAAATAGTACAGCTCAAAACAAGCTCATACATTTCTACCCTAGGGTTCATTCCACATCCTAGAGTTCAATTCGATTATTCCAAGCAAGTACATTTTTATTTAAATATTAACAACTGAATTGAACCACTCTACCGGGTATCACGGGAGGAATGAGGGCCTATGCCGCAGATCTCGTTGTCTCCACGAGCCCCAAACATGCCACCGGCTGGTAACCTGTACCAGCGACTAATTTACATCAGACGAGCTCAAAACGGTAGGTACTCGACATGAACACGTAGAGAAACTCAACTAGAAAACAACGGTACTTCATTTGCGGAAATCTGACTCCGTTTGGGCCCTAAACGGGCCAAAAACACGATTATTGTCCAAAATCAGACGTATGAGACTAGTCCCAGACGTCTTAAAAGATGTCAAATCATACCTCCCATTTCCTGCAGCTGCCTCAAACGTCCGAACTCCTCTGCAATCCATCTGAGGGAAGTCCCAAACGTTGGACCCTCCTTCTAGTCGTCTGGAAGTGCCGTTGGATGTCTGGTGATGTGGTCAGATGTCCAAAAGTTGCCTGAAAAGGTGCACCACGCGCCTTTCCAATGCCCTGCACCTGCGTACCAAGACGCAGACCCATTTTCAGCCAAAGGAAACCTGCGTCACAGTCTGCATGAGCAAACCTGTGCAGACGAAACATACCTCTGTGCGAGAAATGTGCTTTCAGACGTCCAGCTTTAGCTCCGGACGTCCCGATACTTCCCCAGACGTCTGGTCGATGTCCCAGACATCTGATACTGGAAAGCCAATATCCAGAACTTCCTCTCGCGATCCTTCTCCCCCGTGCGAACTCCTCCACACCGCCTGTAGTTGCTATGCTAACCACCTCAGGAGGTCATGAAGCTCCCTTCGTGAGCTCCCCCTCCTTTCACGGCTCTGACTCCTCTAGCTCAAGCTCGCGAGCTCTGCGAACCTCTCTAGAGCTCTCCCCTTCGAGTTCCTCCTCCTCGAGCTCACGCCGCCGCACCTGCAGCACGATACTCCCCTCGAGTGAGCTCTTCTGCCGTACCTCCTCTCCTACACACTCCTCTCACTCCCTCACCCTCGCTCTCCCCTTACTCCCCCCCCCCCTCACTCCCTTGCTCTCGCTCTCCCCAGCTCTCCCCCGCTCTACCTCGCTGTCCCTCGTTGAGAAGGTGGAGGTCACTGGCACAAGGGAAAGGTGAAGGTGGTGGTGGCTAGAGTGGTGGGGGTGCTGTGGAGATGGAGGGGCTTAAATAGAGGAGGAGGTTAGGGTTTGGGTGAGGAGAACAAAGGGGAAAAAGAAAAAGAAAAGGAAAAGTGCGTGATGCCTACATGCTAAAAACAGGCACACGTACGATTTTCCCCTACTTTCATACGTCCGGCCATCAATCCAGACGTCTGACCAATCTCCCAGACATCTTAAATATCCCAAGGGCGGCAGGTCATTTCAATATAGAGGGTTGTTTAAACTATTTTTGGGTGTGCATAAAGCCCCTCTACAATGGCCAAATTGTTTCCTAATTTGATTTGCCAACAGTTAATTAATTTGGTCAAAAAGTGTTTTAATTAACGTTAGGTACTTAGTTTGGTACAAAGTTCGCTATCTCCCGAAGCCACTCAAGTTAGCCCAAAATGGCTTACCTAACGTTAGGTCAACTATCTAATGTTAGATGCTTAGTTCAATGCAAAGTTCGCTATCTCTTGGATCACCTAAACTTACCTCAGACCTACTACCTAACATTAGATCATTACTACCTAATGTTAGATGGACTGTAAAAAGTCCTCTAATTGTCCAAATGAGGTTTAAGACACTTATGGGTTTCTAAGATGATCCACTAACATCTAAAAACAAGTTTTATCATATTTTTGACTTAATTAGCTAGAGTGTGGTGAATTTTAATGACTTATGCAAGTGGTGCCCTAGTAATGTAATTATATGCTAATCTAATTGGGGCTTTCCTTACATTCTAAAGAATATAAAATTACAACTCAATTCCTATAATACAAAGAGACCTAAACTTGATCTCCTCCTTTTTCTTAGCTTCAGATTTCGTCAAGAGAGCTTCAACCTAAAAATCAATCTTGCAATATATGTGCATAAGATCCAATTTTAATCTTAATTACTTGATATGCTTGTTATAATCAAAACCATCATTAAAGGCTAATGTGGTGCCTAATTGCTAATGCACCTACAATATGTATATAATTATCTGTAGGTACCACTAGTACTAATAAAAACAATAGTTAAAGCCTTGCTGAGCCACTTGGCTTACACCTACATTGTAGTCCATTTTTTGGACACAATGCTGAGCATGCGAGTTCCCTGTAAGCTCTAGATTAGGTAACACAGCAACACACCTAGCTACTTCGGGAGCATCTAGAGTTGACCCAAATCTTATTGTCGGTGCCTTAGGAGGAGGAGGCATACTTTTTAGGTAGAGGTCAAGGAGGAGCTATTTCGCATGTGCATCAAGGAACTCATAGGTGAAATGATGAACTTGGTGGATATCCTCGAGGAGAAAGGAGTAGCCTTAGGGAGTCTAACTAACAACTCTTGTCTCTTTTTGTTTAGTGAGTAGATATTCACTTCTATACTTTCTCACTTTGGATTGACAGACCACCTTTTGTTATAGATATGGATGTGGTCCTTTGACGTGATGTAACCTTAAACACTTTAAAATGCATGTACAAATGTGGTTTGTATGTATATAAATGTGATGGCATGATGTTGATGATGATGTTGATGTTGAGGTTGTGGATTATTCACTTTTCTCTTTTCCCTTCTCTCTTGGTTCTACCTAGTTTTGTTTTCGTGGATGTATCATGCGATTGTATCTACAGGTATAGGTACAAGTACAATTTATAGGTACAAGTAAGCTACAAGAAATGGATAGTGTTTCAGGTCACTAGATCTAGGGTGCCACAAGGATAATGGAGCTTTAAGGTAGGATAAGAACAAATGGGAGGGAGATGAGAGGTTTTAGAATGGGAAGAGGGGGGGGTAGAGAGAGAGAAAAAAAGATGCACTGCACTTGCAACCCCATCTTTAGGGCTAATGACCGATATGCCATGTGGTGAGAAGGATCAAGAAGGGTGATGGTGCTTTGGCAGATCACTGGGATTTATTCAAGTCTATCTTGGGTGACGGGAAAAGCTTCAAATTCTGGTTGGAAAATGGCTGCCTAGTGGGGTGATAAAAGACAGGTACCCTCTTGCTTTTTCGGCTGCTCCTGAGACACTGGCTTCTGAGATTTGGATGTTAAATAATGAGGTGGGGAATGACCATGGAACAAGAACATGGGTAGAAAATGAACGTCTCCTATAGGAACTTGCTGCTTTCAGACCTACGCCTGGGGAGTGTGATACATACAAATAGGATGGGGCATTCTCGTCAGCGGCTGCCTATGAGAAACTCATCATTTCTTCTAGGTTGGCAAAAGTGGATGAGATTGGGAAGAAGCTATGGAAATTGAAAGTACCACTGAAGGTACAAATCTTTTTGTAGTTGTGCAGAATAGATGGCCCGATAATGGGAGATATGAGGCATAGGAGAATGGGCATCCCTACTCAATTCTGCCATTTGTGTGGGATGCACAATGACTCCAGTCTTTATATTTTTTCCACATGCATGATAACAGATTTGGTTTGGAGGAAGGTATGTAGGGAAACTATTCCCATGTGGGATGATCTATGGAGTTCTTTCCTGAGGTTGAATAAGCCATATTTGCCCATGGTGCCAGTACTGTAGTCGGTATGGAGAGCTAGAAATGAGAGTTTGTTTCAGGAGAAATCAGTGAATGTGGATAATATTGTAAACAATTGCTGAAATCTCATACATCAATGGGGTTCACTCATGTAATTCTTTTCCCTCATTTAATCAATAAAAGCTCTCCCGAACTGCCATCGGCAATTTGATAACACTCCTTTTCACTTCAAAAAAAAGAAGGGTGATGGTGGTGCAAGGATGGATCAAAGAGACTAGCGATGAGGAGGCTGAAGGTGAGGTAGGGAAGGAGGAGGAGGAGGAGGAGATGAACGGGTCGCTATATAATTTTAGATATTTTGAGGGGTATGTATGTAAGTTAGGACTTCATTGCTATTCAATTTAACGGCCATTGGGGATGGATGGCACTCATTCAAATAGAGCCTCCTAACGTAGGGGCATGAGCATGTTGTGTTAAAGAAGATTTTAAAGGTATGAATGTAATTATGAACCATATATAGCAGTATGGATGCAAATAAGTCCTAAGTGGCACGTAAAGAAGAAGCCTGTTAGTTACCTTTATATTGCGTGAAAAAGGGATGGGTGTTGATCTGGTAGTGCCTTTAGACATCAATAATTACCTATAACTATGGAAGAATTCATGAATGCGGAGGGCATTGGAAGAGGAATTGCTTGAAGGCCCTAATCAACGAGAATATTATAGAAAATATTCTATAATATCACTCGCGCAACCAAGAAAATCACCCAAAATGGGCCCTGTCGCATGCCTCCGGGCTCACTTGAGTCTTCAAGGCCTGCCTTGGGCTCACGAACTGCCTCAAGCCCGCCCACATACGTAGGTCTTCTACCTATCCCTCGCAGTCAAGGTGGATGGAGGAGTGCTTGTGCACGCCCTGTTGGCCCTTCAGCGTCACTTGCATGGTTAAGTAGGGGTTAACCCATGCATAGCAGGGCTCAACTCCCTGTTTGACCGCACTGACGCCCAAGGATTTTTTTTTTTTTGCCCTTGCAATCATTGTTGAAGATGTGTTTAACCTTGCGTATTTTGTATTTATATGTATATCCTTAAAAATCCATTTACCTTTTCTATATACCTTCACGAATTATGTAGACTAAATAATAAAAATCTTTTTATAACTTTTTTTTTTCCATCTTCTCTTTTAACAAAAATTCCTCTTCTACCCTCTTTCCCCCTCTTCAATAAGATGGACGGGGTGAGGCTTTGGTGAAATAGAAAAAAAAGGGTGCATATATAAAAAGATCTGTATTATTTGATTCACATAATTTGCAGAGATATGTCAAAGAGGCGCAAGACTATTTATGGGTATATATATATATGTAAATACAAAATAAATAGGGGTATATGCATCTTTAACAATAATCGTAAGGGCATATATGTAATTAACTCTCTTTTTAACATCTCTTCTTTTTTTTTTTGACTTTTCTCCTCTTTTTAGTCTTTTTCCAGGATTTTCACGTTAAAATTTTCCAGAGAAATTACTCTTTGACCTCGAATCATTATACCATCCTACAACAAATAATAAAGTAAAATTATACTATTTCCTAATTTTTAATGAGTAGTAAGGTGTTGTTACGATCCGATCTCATATCCCTACATATCCAAGATTGGTCCGCCTCGACTAATCTTGAGACCTAGTCATCCAACGAGAAATAATCAAAAATAGGAAATAAATTACAACCACATATGCAATGTAACTAAGTAGAAAATAAACAAGAGACAGTAAAAGAAGTAGAGTGAAAAGGTCTATCAAAGTTACAGGCCATCATAACTACGATAGAGAAGAGTACAGCTGAAAGTACTGAAACAGTATTACATAGAACAAAAATATTCACTACAACAACAGGAGCTAAAGAAAAACAGTAAGAACGCAGCTAAGGCTGGGCTCGACTGGACCTAGCTCCCTCTGCAGCCGGTGGTGCTGATTGCTCAACTCCCCGACCTGAACAAGGTTATAAAATTTTCAGAGTCAGCGAACGCTAAGTAGAGTGGTAATTTAGCTATTTACATGTAATTAAGACAAGCAAATTAATGTATGCAATAAAACAACTATCCATTTTCATTTAGTTCGACCAAGTGCTTATAATTTGTTGTTTCTTTATTCACTTAAAATCATTTCTTGATCTGGCTTGTTCCTCACAGGAACGATCTTAATTGCAGTCTTTTCCATGGTATAGGAGGTACACGTGGTGCTCTCCTGGTCGAGAGAGTCTCCCCTGGTAGTCCCACACCCAGTTAACCACCCCGAGGTCATTGTCGCGACGTAGCGGTGGCTACAGCACGCATGATAAACGCACGGGTAGTTATCCCACACTGGCACGCGGTCAGTCGTTTCCGCTAGCAGGTACGCCTAAAGGTACAACATGGAATAATACAGGACCTTACCCTCTCAGAACAGAACAGGGGTCTTGCCCCTCCACAATCTGCGTACCCTCGTCTGACTATCCTGGTTTGCCCAGTGGGCCTAACAAGAGTCGGTGTAGGGCGGCTAGTCCTAACCCCGGAGCCCCCTGGGATGGCTAGCTCCCTCCCTACACTAAGTAGCTCACCTCGGTACCAAGTACACGAGGGTCAAACTGAGTCGGTGTAGAGTGTCTAGGCCTGACCCTGAGGCTCATCCCAACGGGCGACTAGTACCCAGGAACACTGGCTCTCCTTAGTACCGCATACACAATGGCCAACTCACTTCCCGTCTATAGGAGTCCTCCTCCTAATTCCTCGTAGGGTTCATGCTGATATTTCTTTCATTTCATAATCCAGACTTTCAGATTTCTCTATTCACGTTTCCGGTTCCATTCTTAAAACAGGCACCTCGTGATTTTCCAACTGACAAGGCATCACATAAATAACCAGTACATTTGCTAGCATTTAAAGTTTTTTACAGGCATCTCAAGTAAGCAGTATAGTTCAACCATATGTTTCTACCCTAGGGTTCATTCTCATCCTAGGGTTCTACATGTTTCTCAAGTATATAGTATAGCTCAACCATCTGTTTCTGTCCTAGGGTTCATTCTCATCCTAGGATTCATTCAAGTTATTCTAAACATGCAATTTATTTATTTAAATCATAATATTAATATAAATCACTCTACCAGCAATACGGGAGGAGTGCGAGCTCGAATCGCAGATCCCGTCGCCTCCGTGGCTCCCGCGTACTCGACTGGCAGGAGACCTATACAATTGACCAACCACATCAAACGAGTCTAAAACTATATATAAGTGACACTAACTCAAAGAGAAACTCAAGCGAAAAATAATGATACTTCGTTTGCGGAAATTTGATTCCGTTTGGGCCCTAAACGGGCCAAAGATACTCACTCACACTGTCAAAATCAGACGTCTAGGTCTAGTCCCAGACATCTTAAAAGACGACGACACTTACCCTGAGTTCCCTGTAGCTACCTCGGACGTCCAGACCCCTTTGCGATCGTCTGAGGTGAGTTCTAGATGTCGGACTCTTCTTTCAGTCGTCTGGAGGTATGATCAGACGTCTGGCGATGTGTCCAGACGTCCAAAAGCACCTCGAAGGGCGTACCCCGTGCCTTTCCAACGGCCTGTCCCCTGCGTGCGTCCATGCAGACCATCAAAAAAGGTCGGACAAACTCTGTAGTGAGGCCTGTATGGCCGTAACCGCACAAAAGCACATACCTTAGCACTACGCGTGCTTTCAGACATCCGACTTCACCTCTGGACGTCCTTCTGCTACTTCAGACGTCTGGGAGATGATTCAGATGTCTAATACTGGAAAATATCTAGTACGCAGAACCTCCGTGAGCTTCTCCTCCTCACGAAACCCTCCACGCCGCCCGCAGGAGCTGTAGCAGTGTCCTCAGTAACTGCAGGAGACCAAGGCACCTACTCGCAAGCTCCTCCTCGCCTGCGCCCTCGAATCCTCCCGCACGAACTCCTTCGAGCTCCCGCGACTCCCTCGCGAGCTCCTTCTCCTCTCGAGCTCTCCTCTCCTCCTCCACGTCCCGTCTCTCTCTCTCAGCTCCCTCTCCTCTCATCGCATTGGAAGGAAGGGAGGAAGGAAGGACGGAGGTGGATGAAGGTGGCGATGGCTGGTGGAGAGTGGCGTGGGTGAGGAGGGGTTTAAACAGAAGAGGTTTAGGGTTTAGGGTGAGGAGAGAGAGGTGAATGCGCGTGCAACGCGTGCGTGGAAAAGAACAGTGGGTCTGATTCTTCTACTTTTAGACGTCTGACCCTCCATCCAGACGTCTAATGGCTCATCCAGACGTCTTAAACAACCCAAAAGGGCCACGAGTCATTTCAGGTGCATTATAAATACAAAATAAAATTCAATAAATGCTTAAAAATTAGCAATAAATAGGTGTAAAATCCCTACAAATTTGTAATACTATCACTAATAAATAATGCCTTGAATTGAGGTTTACTATTAGAGTAGACCTATTTATAAATGAGTCCACCCACACTTGTGGATGCATAGCCCAACCCATTTATATGTAAGTAGATCTGACCTAACCACAAGTCCTAATTGGATCTACAAGTCTTATTAAATCCTAAACAGGTCCATAGATCTAACAAGGGGAGTAAAGTTAAGCCTAATATAACTGGTCTAAAAGACCTAATAAGCCCGGTCAACCTAAAGAATAGGTTAGCCCATTGCTAGGAAGAAGCAACTTCATGACAACAACCCTAGGGTCGTGTCACCACTCCGAATGGTATGACCAATCTTTCAGCTAACCTGGTCAAACAAATCCATAGTCCCACGCCATAGCACTGTTACCATTCCAAGAGGTCCCATCTTGACCCACCTGACCTACCAAGACCTCAAGCGATAGTGCTTGCCAAGAGTTGCGTATTTAGCCAACGTAGTACAAGGGAATAACAAGAAGGGATGATGTAGACAATGATTTTTGTGGATGATGTAGACCTGCCCTCCCTGGATGTTATCCATCCGACAAACAGAGCTTAAGGCCTAGTTTGCATGAAGGGATAGATTTCATGAAATAACTTTTTTATAGGCAGGTTATCCTGCATTTCTATTTGCAAGTCATAAGAGTTATCCTAGTAGGTTAACCTGAGGTTATTTGGAATGCAAAGGGATAGCTTGGAGGATTATCCTATATGTGAAAGTTCATTGTTTGAGAGTTTATTGATGGCAGAATGACATTTCTGTCTCTCCAATTTTTTTTTTTTTGAAGGTTAGTTGATTGTTCATGGTAGTTGGTTTCAATAAGATAATTATAATTTATTATTTTCAACAAATATTTTATTTGATGTAAGAACTTTTATTTGTTTTAATTGTAATTAAAATCACTTTAATTAAAATGACTTGTCATTAATGTATTGCTTGATAGGTAATATCTTATTAACTATATACTATTAATTTATTTGAAATTAATTTTTATTTTAAGTGCAATTAAGGTCACACCATAGGTGACATTAACATATGATATATTTTTAGTTTTACTTGATATACTATTTATTATTAACAACATATAACATGTCTTCTTAATATAATTATGCATATAATTTATACTAAAATTATGTAGTATAAACATATTTCTTAATGCATATTATTAACAACATACTAATAATTGTGTATATTTTATTAACATGCCCTATGCGACAATTAATAGAAGTGCATCATATTGTCAATATATGCATGTTGATGGGATATCTAACATCAACGAAGCATCTCCCTTTTGAAGATCGGTGCGTACTACATTAGAGGATCACTAAGACCACTTTGTTTCATACCTTGGTGATGGTCATTCCTTTCATTTTTTGGAATGATAATTGGACGGAGTTAGCACCTTATCCTCCTTATTTCCAAGGTGCTTTAACATTTCGTGTAACAAGATAGCATATGTGGTGAAGGTTGGGATGGGTGTTCCACGTCATGGAAAATTTCACTTCCAAATACAAGGGTTGCTAGTCGTACGACAGAAGAGATAACCCAGTTGCTTGTAATGCTCCAGAATTTCAAACCTGATGGCTTCAGGTGGCGACATGATATATATTTTTCCAGGAAAGCGTAAGATAAACTCATACCTCCCCCTTATTATGAGGAGATTGATAGATTTTTTGCTGGTTTGTGGACTATTAAAGCCCCTTTGAAGATTAAGATTTTTTCGTAGCTTGCCATAGGTTGGTAATAGGTAGTAAGAGAAGGCGATTGATGCATGCCTCATTTCAGCATTGTCCCCTTTGCCCCATTGCTGAGGATGATACACAACACCTGTTTTGTTCCTATCATTTTACTTTGTTGGTTTGGGAGACTATTTGCCAGAGACCACCCCCAACTTGGGATGAGGTATGGAAGTTACTTGTTTTGCTGGATGATTACTGTCATTCAGCAATCATCCTTTGTTTTTTAATAAAATAAAAAATATATATCCAACATCAATCACATGGCAATGGGAGAGACGAAAAGGAAGGAGGGAGAACAGGCTCCGTGAAGTTGTTTCATGCAAGAGATGAACAAAGGTAGAAACAATTTCTTCCTTTTACAATCACATGGGAATGACGCACAAGGAATAAGATCTCAAGAGTTAACCTATAAAAATTCATTGGATAACCTTTCAAAATCTTTATCCCACATAAACTCAAGAATAACTTATCCCGAGTTAAATATCTTTAACCTACGTTAGAATATCTCATCCATCAAACAAGGTTAACTCATTTTTATGGTGTTAACTCAGTTGCCAAACTAGGCTTAAGAGGTCTTTCATATAGATGACTCAATTCTCGAGGCCTCTGTATGGATGGTTTATGGTCAACCGGCCAGGCATGCTGAATATTTGGCGATTCTTAGTGGTGTCGAGTTTGCTGGTAATGCTGGATTGCTAATGAGAAAGTAATTGCAATAAGCGGTTGAAATGATCTAACGAAGGCTGGCTATCTCTGGCAAGACCATCAAAAAATGCGGATAGGAGCGATTGATTGAAATAAAGCGAAGATTCTCTCTCTTGCTCTTAAAGAGCTTCTTACTTGGCAGATATGGGGTGAGGGTTATTTATATTTGTTTAAGAAAATTTTTTTTTAAGAAAATAAAAAATGATACAGAACCTAACCTGTAAAGGTAAGTGAGAGGGAAAGTAGTTCCCCCTCGATGGAAGGAAACTTAAAAAACAATCAACATGAAATAAAATAAAAAAATAGAAAAAAAAGACGTCGAACGTATTATTTTGGATATGGGCAAACCTACAACACGTTCTAAATACAACAAAACATTGCCCACATCATCGATGTACTGCACTATCAAATGATAAATAATTGGATTGAGGTCGATCATCTATCCCATCATAATGAGCCTAATTTTCACGTGACTCCAACGTCAAAAGTAATGTCAAAATACAGAGGTGAAGCAGAGGAGATAAATCAATATCTTGTGTCCTCCTCTGACGTAATGTTCCACCAATGTGGCATGGTTGTTTCCTCCTTAATTAATTATGAATAACACTGATCTTGGCCTTTTGCATATTTACATTTAAAAAAAAAACAGAAAGAAAGCATAGAAATGAACAACTTCAAAGTCAAAAAAGTATAAAAATGTAGAAGTTCTGTAAAGATGGGTGACTGTGACATGCACTTTATAATCAATATTTAATTTAAAGAAATAAAAAATTTTACGTTACATTATCACATTAACATAAAATAATTTTATATTAATATAAAATAATTATAAAAGTTAACATCACTTCAAATCAAAATACATTAATATAAAATAATTTTATATTAATATAATTTTATTTTACAATAATATAAAATAATTTCATTATTGATTTAAAAGTGTTATGAATGATAGATTCATGTCACGTAACAAAATTTTACATTACTTTTTTTACATGAAAAAATGACAGGTGATATGATCTCCATTTCATCAACTTGTACGTTTTTGTATGCACATCCTAACGTCAAACTTAGTCAAGCACATGGAAGCATGCTATTGCAATGCGAGACAACCTTCCGCGGGGATCGATTTGCTGCATGCATCTATTTCTAAGTTAAAAGCTTATTACTAATGGCAATCACGCATCACTCCCTGCTCAAAAGACGCCCTTAGTAATTCTTGGACATTAGGATACCATTTGGAGAAATATATTCCCAGTTTGACTAGCAGGGGTAAACAAGAAATAAATTTGGAAGAATTATAAAATACAAATTTGCATTTACCTCGACGAGGGATAAAACTTAGAAAACCCAAGATTATGCGTGTTTGGAATTCTTATTTGGAGGAATAATTGGAAGGATAAAAAGGAAGTTAATTTATCTTTGATTTTGGTTGGTTGTGTCGGTAAACAAGCAATGCCCAGAGTTACTGTGGAAATAGATATGCAAGACTATCAATATGAATCAAGGATTCCCTCTTCTAAGTCTCGCAGGGTGACCCTTCAATTTGAAGTATAATTATTTTCCATCTGAAATGTTAATTGGTCGTCAATCAATGATGCGAAGAAAGGAAGGAAGAAACATCCACGACCATCTGATTTGTTTTTAACAGCCGCAAATTCCAACAATTCCTCTAAAATAACCTGCTTATACCACCACTTTAAATCCCCTTCGAGCCTAAGGAACCGACAAAAGACAAAAGCCACAACTTGCACGAATATGGTAAAGGGGGCCATTACCAAACATTAAAATAACCTTAGCTGGAATGCACAGAAAACATCCAAACAAGATGGGTATTCGGGAAAGGAAGGATCACATAGGTTGGAGATAAAGTAACTCCGATCTCCTTTTTAAAGCCTTAGCTTTTCAAGCCTCCAGGATGAAGACCCATGAAAAAAACCAGACTATCAATTGCGAGAGCCACATTTCTCTAAAGATACCAAAGTTCATAATAATTCTTTTAACATGGAAAAGCCATTGACAAACGTAAAAGAAGGCCATGGATAGCTTTTTCTTGATTGGAGCCATCTGCCCTCCAATGGATCCTTATCCTCCTCTCTATTCTTTGTGTTTTCTTTTCCCAGGAGCACAAGGCCAATCCAGATATGGAGAGGCAAAAAAAAAGACTGCGACAACAGTTGATTTACGTCTCGCAGGAAGGAGGTATGGAAAGAAGAGACGTGGAAAAAAAAGCAGAACTAAAGAAAAATAAAAAACTGAGTGCCTGGAAGTATCACCTGCGCAACTTTCTGCGACAGACATGGTCAAAGACACGACGTGAGGGCCTGTTCAGATAAAAGAACAATTAAAAAAGAAATTCTAAGGCACTGTTTATTCATAGGAATTGATTTTGATAGATGATAAATTATGTAGATGAAATTACGAGTTAATCCTGTGATTATTTTATGTTTATTTATACTTTTAGGTTAAATAAAGGAATTTAAGGAATTAATTCTTTATTTATTAGTTAGAATATTTGTTGGTAAGATAGTGTGGAAAAGATTCAATTCTTGAAGAGATAAAATCAAGGGATTACACAATCACATCCATTCCCCTTGGATTGAATAATCCTGGATTAGTGGATTCAATTTCAGAATGACCCACTTCTAGGATTATGAAAGCCAAACATGAGATATGAAACCCAATTAGGTGAAACAAACGTGACCTAAGGTAGACGAGAAGAAAATAAAATTTAAAAAAATAAAATTTTTTTATCTTTGAGCGAAAAGTAAGCATTAAATTAGGTGTTTAGACACAAAGAATATCAAATTATAGAATTATAAGAGATAAAATAATTTTATCTTACAAGTGATTATTATTTTTAAAATTAAATACCTAATTTTAAAATAAAATAATCTAAAATTAAGAATTCTAAATTTAATACCACAAAATATGCACACGCATAGCTCGAATAAAATTCCCAAGTGAAAAATTAGGAAAATATAGATATTGATGTAAAAAATTATTTATAGATGTTGCAGTGTTTCATTCAATATTATGAATGTAGACACACTTGATAATTGATATTTAATGTAAATAAACAAAAGAACGTAAAGTTTGTTACATGGTAGACTTTATCACATTCAAAAAATACACAACACCACTTTAATCTAAAATACATAGGTGATAAATAACTTTGCATCAGTAATAAATTATTCTGGATGATTTTACACTAGTGAAAATTGATTTTGCATCGGTGATAAATTATTCTAAAGTATCTTTGTACTGGTGAAATCTTATTTTGCATCGATATAAAATTATTCCAAAGGTGGTTTCAGCTGTGCAAAGTGATTTTGCACCTATGCAAATTGATTTTGTACCCATGCAAAATGATTTTGACCTGTGTTTAAGAGTTAGAATTTAATTTATGAAAAGTGATTTCACGTATGAGAAGTGATTTTTCACTTGAAATGTGATTTTTTACCATAAGGTTTAGGATTTAGCTAAATATTAAAGACTAAATCCTAAACCCTGAGGTGGAAAATCACCTTTCAAGTGTAAAATCACTTGTCATAGTGAAGAAACACTTGAAATTTAATTTTACACTAGTGCAAAGTAAGATTGCACCAGTGCAAAATAAGATTGCACCAGTGTAAGGTAATTCAAAGTAAGATTACACCGATACAATCTTACTTTGCTCCATGCAAAATTATTTTGAAAGTGATTTAAATCATTTGCACCCATACAAAAGTGACTTGATTTCAACAGTGGCAAACCCCAACATCTGTTAGTACATTTTTTTGTATAAAAAAAGATATATCAAGTAAAAAATATGTTCACACTGTTATGTGTCAATTTTTATGTCAACTTTTACATTTTCCAACCACCATCCAATCCCTAATTATCTAACATATCTCTCCCTAAGTCCCTCATTCCACTAACCTTAATCCCCTTGTATGATTCCTTCCATAATTTTAAATGTTGAGTGCTTATGAAGTTTTATTTAATATTTATTTCAAGTACGATGATCTTTTCTTTGAAATATAATTAGATTTTATCTTTATTTATATTTTTATTTATTATTTTTGATAAATTGTTCTTAAGATAATATTTTTTTATTAATTTTAATGAGAATTAATAAAATTAGAATAAGTCAAACCTATATGTCTCAAACTTGTTAAAATTAAGCAATTGATGAATTATGTCCTAAATATTTTTCTTTTAACTCTAATTTAGGTAAGATTTGATTATAATATCAATTTATAAATGATATCTATTGGGTATATAAGGATAAATATAAGTTTGGATTTTTATATCCGACAAATAAATAGGTAGGACATGTGTATGAAAGTTATAAATGGATATGGATATAGATTTAGCTAAACTCAACCCATTTACATCTCTACATCTCTATTCAAGGCCAACACCACTGACTGTTTTGATGATTTTTTTTTCTTTTTAGTTGAATTGTGATTAGATGTGGATTACATGTGAATTACACTATTAAGTCGTCATTTGTGAATTGAATTAAATTAACTACGTTGGGGATTATATGTGAATTGGTTATGCGTTAGCGTATGAATCTTGATGGTGTTTCATAGTTTCTTTTATGGTCTTTGTTTAATTGCGATGATGTGATTTGAAAATGAATGTTATCTTTATAATGTGATTTGAAATTATTTACATGTGATTTGAAAATAGATGTTGCTATATTGCTTAGACCTTGAAATTGGATTACCAAGATCATGTTGGAATGCAAGGTTAAAAGTAAACAAGTCTATATACCTCCGATTAAGGTTAGTTTTTCATTTATTATATACTTGACTGTTATATTTTTATGTTAATGCATGCATATTACTTTGTAGTATATTTAAATATCTAGAAATAACACTCTATAATAACTACATTTAATTTTTTTACAAATTAAACTCAAATCAAACCCAATTCGACCTAGTTGCAACAATACAAACCATATCAAAGCTTGGCTAATCCAATTTTTCCCAATTTTATTCAAATGATGACATCATCACTGTTCAACCAATTCAAATCACTAATTAAATCATTAAAACTCAAAACTAAAACTGACTAGTTCAATAGTGGATCCGATTTTTAAAACCTTAACCTCCCCTGAAGGAGAACAATTCAGTCCAAAATTGCACGGATCGAACAACTCAACTTCCAATTCACAAAAGTCATGGGAAAGGACTTCTTACCGTTCATGTTGTAGAACCAGGGATGAGGTGATAAATCTAATGTCTGTTCTTGGCTTAGGAGTCGATAATTTAGACGTTGCATGCTATTTTGGGGACTGTTTTGGACAAATTGCAACTGCTAGTAGCATTTGCCAAATGCTGTGGTTTGGTGCATCTTATAGTTATATGGGCAGAAAGGTACGGTTGAGGGCTGCTGCACTTGGTGAGAAGATGTACACTTAAATAGTCTGGTGCTTGAGTAGGTAAATTTTTCCCATCCAAAAAATCGAGCTTCAAATCACTACTTAATAAAAAAAAAGGGTGGCAGCACGATCATTCAAGCTTTCTCCGGTCACCACAAAGACTCACCATCCTGCGTTTGGAGAAACTGCTGAGGTTGGAGGCAAAGTATTCTCCCAAAGCCTTCGAGCAGAAACGCCGCGTTTACCAGCATTGGAGAATAAATGCCATATTTTGGGTTTTGCCAAACGGCACCCATAAACTCAAACCAACGATAGCTGTCGCTATCTTTCCTTGGGATAGGGTTGGATCAAAGAACAAATATATAAATAAAAGTAAATGCTCATGAAGAGATTTTTTTTTGGAAAGAGAATATTTCATCTTTGGCAATCAGGTAGAGAAAAAAAAGCACAAGAATCGAATGTTAAATGAAGTTTTAGCAATAGCCATCCCATGATAGCTTGCACTAGAAGCAAACGTGTCAGATTTCCTAGATCGTAATAAATTGAGCAAGCTCCAGCTGCCTTTAGATGAAATCAGAGTACTTTTTTAGGGCTAGTTTACTTAGAAAGTTAATCTCCATGATCTTAACACCTATTTTGAAGAGTTAACACCTATTTTGCTAACACCAATCCTAAAGAGCGTTAGCAAAATAGATGTTAACTTCATAACTCCCCTGCACATAAATTACACTCTACATAAATTGATGTTGGCACCAGTTCAAGTAAACACTACAAGAATTAACACTACAACTTAATATCACTTTAAGTAAATAGAAACTGATGTTAACACCAATTTTATATTTCTTGACACTAATTTCCTAACTTATAAATAAACTAACCCTTAAGATTAATATAAAATCCTTGGGCAGTATATTACGTTCTCATCAACCTTACATGATTGCATCAAAGTTTGTCACCAAATCATCATAATTTGGCTATCACAATTTGGAAATACCAACATACTGTCGTCTTCTTCTATTATATGCATGTTCAAACAATCAGCATACGTGATCTGCATATTTTGATACAAATGCATAGAGATTTTACACTGGCCACATATTTGTTTAGTTCATATGCAAAACCATAAAACCACACTTGCTAACAATTTTTATCTTACATGTTGTATTTAGAATTCCAGATATTAGATGCATTTCTACTTTAAAATTCATCATCTATATTTTATATGTTGTGTACATCGGAGATCAACTGCGGGCAATAGCGGCCCATGTTTTTTGAAGATCCACAAAAGGCAACACGTGGTAAACTGATCACGTGCGCAAAGCAAGAAGCAAATAAAAAGGTTCGCTTAAGTCAAGGAATGAAGGTACAAACTACTGTTGTAGAAACGATTGATCTGTTTGACACATGCAGTCGAGGTGTAAGAAAGCAATAATGAACAGCCGTATCAAGTTGAACCATGTTGAGAAACGCTCTGACTCTTCCCGATCCTACCACACTAAAGATAGACTTAGCTTATTTTATCTTTCCCAACCCAACCCAACCCATCAATTCCACCTCCTGTACCTGCCTTATGCAAGGTAAATCAATCGTGTCCTTGCAGATCCTGCAAGCCAATCGGATCTTTTTTATATTTATAATCCTCCATAACTATATCTATGACTACAAAGGAAACCAAGAGGAGCACACTTATGTCCATCCCATCTCTAATCTGTTAGCATCCAAACTCACTAGGCTTATTCAGAGTTGCCTGTCAATCATGATTCGAAGGCCAAAAGAGGCAAGAAAACAATGCTAGAAACTCTGCATCAAGCATCGTGGTATTGGCCTTTGTCAAACTAATAACTATTGATCAAATAACTCCAGTAGGTTGAAACTCCTAGAAGGTGGAGCAAGGGAACTATCTATGCCCTTCTAACATGATAAGGCCCAATACTCATGCTTGTAAATACCCAGCCCAAGGCTATGTCAAATTCACGAATTCAAGCGTATTTACTTTCCCACGTGAAGAAAAAGAAAGTGGCATCATCATTCTGAAGATGGAAACCACTACCGAAGAACAATATCAATGGATTTAGAAGCCAATATCCAAACCAAAAATGCACTGCCAATGGACCCGAACTCACCCAATACCTACCCACAGCCACAGAAGATAATATATTCATACTTCTAGATGCTTGAGTACCAACTAGACACGATAAAGACAGCTAACTTACCATCCACGTCTTATGTCAAGATTCAAAAGTAAAATATCAATGTAAGTCTTTATTTTTAATGAATATTGGAAGATAACCATCCTTTCCCTTTTCAACAGAGAAAAAAAAAAAAAAAAATCAATGTAAGTGGTTATGTGGTGCTGGAGAGCCGTATCTCTGTCAGGGGGAAATTTCCGACTTCACGGCCAAATGTAAAGAACTATCTCATAAACAAAAAAATCAGGGGTCACAAGATGATTGCTTAAAGCAAGCTTAAGAATTGGTTTTAGGTATTTACCTGTTCTTAGTCTGAAGGTATTGCACTTAAGAAATCTGAATATACATCTCATCACACAGCCAATAATTTGTCAAATATCTCTTGATCCCCTTGAGCCAACAAAGCTGACACGCAATATTTTGACCACCAACCAAGTTCCACTCCATTCCAAGACAAGTGAATACAGAAAGGAGTTTTAGAGTTAACCATAACAAGCCACTAGATGACTTTTCACTGAAAAGTATAGGATAGCAACCGGATACCAGTAGCCATACAAATCATATAATAATCAAGACAAGAATACTATTACAAGAAATTCTGCCAAAGCCACCAATGGCATTACTGCCCTTTCGCAAATGAGAAGCATGATCATACGAGAGTTCCCTCTTGACTTACTCACAAGCCATTATGCTTTAAGATATCAGACAAACCATTACAAAATGGAATCAATTTACCAAGCCTAGACCAATTCACAACCCTAGGTTACACACATTTAACGCAAAGCACACGATAAACTCTAGCAAATTCTATTCTTCACTCTCCATTTTTAGGTGAGCTATGGACAAACCATCCAAGCATCAAATGTTGTGAGCAAGCAGTACAACTACTCTGTAGCAAAAGCAACTAAGGATAGCTATCTGCCTTGCACATGTTCAAATATAAAGCTATTGTAGAGTTGTAGTTGAAAAAGAAAATATCCATCATAGGTTTGATTAAGAAACATCCTTATTCTGAAAAAATCTAATATGGGTGCCCAAGTCAGTGCTGCCAGTTGTGAAAAAGGGATAAAGATCAAATACTTCAGTTCACCTAAGTTTCCCTATTCAAGAAAACTACTCAGACTAAGTCCCTCCTAGTGCACACTACGTCCCAACACTCCCAACCCCTTTCTCCCCATCTGAACCATGAGATCCCTCCTTTTTCATCCCCTAAAAGAGCTGGAGAGTAGCTTGTTACTACAGTTTAAGTTCACTTACAAAAACAGAAATGTTTACGCTTTAGCACCATGGTAATTGCTCATATCCTTCCTGTAATTTTTCATTCTTTTTGGTATATTTTCCTATAGAACTGTAGGATCACATTTGCGCTCATTACTTCACACTTGTGTTGGAGCTTCCATACCCGCACCTCCACCTTAAAATGCCCATCTCTCCCATGTGTTGACTCTCAGTACAGTCACTTAAGAAGGGCTTGTATTGGTGCAGAGGCAGGGTGGTTGACTGGTACATTTCAAAGGGTAGATGAAGCCAAGAGGAAGGATTGCAATCAGAGTTTCATATAATGTGCTTCAAGCATCACACGCATGCATGTGTGCGTGTGTGTGTTTGCAGCATGCATCCGTGATCGTTTGCATGTGCGCCTTTGCTTATGAGTGTGCCGACGAGTGCATGTGTCTGTGAACCCCAATCTCTAACCTCAAAACTCACTAATGACATAAGTCACCAATATGGTTTAAGGGTTGCTCTCTTCCAAAGTCCTAAGTACGTTCCGTATTGTTAGTGTTGGGTTTGGCACAAGCATGGAGGCATGGAAGCACCTTGGCGTGAGCGGACCGTTCCATGTTGAACAAAGAGAGAGAGAGAGAGAGAGAGAGAGAGAGGATGGCCGGTGGTGTGAGTGAGAGAGAGAGAGAGAGGAGAGGATTTGAAATTGTTAGGAAATATTATTGTATTAACTCAAAAATGAAAGGATTACAAATGCTCTCTTTAATAAAAAGAGAACATATCACAATCCTCTAAAATAAGAAACAAACTCAATCATGATTAAATCAAATATCCTAATTTTAGAAAGAACAAATCCTTTAAAGCAAACTTTCTAAAACCAAACATACCAAACTAAAAGACATGACTTAGACTCCAAGCAAAGCCTACTTGATCTATTAGGGCCGATGCCCCTTAGGATCAACAAAATCTGCCACGTAGCATTGCCACATGGCCAAACTGTCTTACCATGTGGCACTGCCACATGGCCCACTATGCTACGTGGCATTCCCATGTGGCATCTCTTTTCTTGATTCCCAACTGTTAGAAAATTTAGAAAAGTGCATTTTAAGATTAATTAAAAGTTGTGTTTTATTTTTTTATTTTAGATATTTGATTTGATTAAAATTGATGAAATTGAGTTTATTTCTATATTTAGTAAAATTAGGATTATGATTGGGATTGCTTGTAAACCTCTCTCTATATAGAGGTTAGGGTCTTCTATTTTTATTAATTCTCATTTAATAAAAATCTAATTCCAGAATTCTTCAACTTGTCTGTCTTGCATGCAATCTCCGCATGTTCTTATTCTGCTGCTACTCTACTACAACAACTAGCATTCTACGATAACTGCTACTGCTACAGTCTGCACTACTTCATGCTCCTCTCAAGGTATGATGTATCGGCGATATATCGCTGATATATTGCCGATATATCGATATCGCCAGCTAGAGGGATATCGGTATAGGTGGAGGTTTCTTTTTCCCCGATATCAACATATCACCGATATGGTGGGTCTAATGAAGTTGTTGATGTATTGTGTTGTTGTTGGGCCTAATGCGATACTGCAGCATGTGATATTGGAGTTGTTCGGGACAACGCAAGGCCTGATTTGTCTAATTCTGTTGGGAGGAGGAATCCGATGAATGTAGGGCTCTTTATGGCTGCTCATATTTCCTCGAAGGAGTCTATTGGCAAGGGGGAGGTGGTCTAGTACCCTCATATTCTAGGAGCTCGGGTGTTCATAGATCTTGGTGTGTGAAACAAGGTTTGATATATCGGCGATATCTCACCAAAAACACACACACACGCACACACAAAGGCTTCCGTGCCTTGGTATAGTCAATTGATACTCTGATATTATTTATATTTTATTTTTTTTTTGAATAGTATTACTTTGAAAAATTTTCAATTATTATAATGTTATGTACACTTTCTTTTTAATGTATGACTTTATTGATATGCGACTAGTGCATTTCTATTATGTTTTCATTCAAAATTTATGATTTTCGTCTTCTAGGCATTTCTTCGTGATGTATTAGTTATTAAAATGTTAATTTTCATAAAATTTGTGACATTTTGGGACATTTTTGGCATTTCTGAGCGATGTCCCCAAAATTCACCGATATCAGCAATATATCCCGATATATCCCTTTTTTGACTTGTCAATACGATATTGATATCGATATTTAAAACCTTGGCTCTTCTGACTGCCTACATTAGAGGAGAGTTCTTGTTTTGCGTGTCTCCTTCAAGTTAAACGATGTACACTTGGGAGGAGGGGGGAAGGGGAGTGTTAGATAATTTAAGAAAGGGCATTTTAAGATTAATTAAATGTTGTGTTTTATCTCTTTCTATTTTTAGAGATTTAATTTGATTTAATTAGGATTGATTACATTGAGTTTGTTTCTATATTTAGTTAGTAGGATTAAGATTAAGATTGGGATTACTTGTAATCCCCTCTTTATATAAAGAGGGGTTAGGATCTTCTATTTTCATCAATTCTCATTCTAATAAAATTCCAATTCTAAAATTCCTAGGAACTTACTATCTTGTCTTAAACTAGAATGCAAACTCAAACTATCGGCATGTCTTGACTTCAGTTACAACAACAGTTTCACTAACAACCAATAAACTAGAGGAGGAAAAAGGTTGTCCCATTTATTTCCACTTCCTTATAGATACGAAAGCTTTGGAATTTTTCACTCCTTATTAGAATTGGAACTTTTTCAAACTTGCCTTTGAACTTCAGCAAATAGTATATTGGATAGAATGGAGAGAACTTGTTGGGCCTTTACTAATTAAGGGCTTCGCTTCCAAATTAGCTATTCCACTTCCGGCTTCAAGACATTGGAATTGAAGCAAACAATACTAGACTATGGTACTCTAGCTCCTAATTTGGATCTAATATTCAAAGACCCACGACCTTACTAGAAGCAATTCCTCTATCTAAGATTGCAAGACATCTTCATCAATTGTAAAAAGATTCTCTCTATTATTAGCCTTTATGAGTAGTCTCAAACATTCAGACAATTAAGAATGATGGTTATTTGTCTTTCGATGATAAAGTAGCTTGAACAACATTCACAACAGAAGGAACTACAATATAAGCTAAGTCTTCAGACACTCAATGCGAGGTAGAGTTTGCTCAACTACTCTATCTACAATACACACGATCAAGTCCCACACCTTGAGACCTATTAAAGGTTGATTATGGTACCAGCAAAAGAGGAGGCAAGCAACAAGGCTAAATAAAAGTGAACCACTCTTTATGCTTGTTAAAGGAAGAAGGAACCCATGGAGTCGAAGGGTACCAGACAAAGCATAGCAAGGCTAAGAGCAAAAGAATGAGAGATGCATGCTGTGAATAAAGAGTTCACATTCTGATTCTTGAAAAGCAATGGATAGCAAGCAGAAAAGCCATAATAGATGCCTAGAACTACTCAATTGTACAGCCTATCTTGCTCAATTGAAGTCTATATCATGACATATCATCATTATATTGTGTAATGACATGTTCATGCGTACAAGCATATACGCATATGTAGGCGCATGTGCATGCACATACACATGTATTTGTGTGTGCCTACAAGTGCCTGTGTCTATGACCTAATCCCTAACCTTAAAACCCACTCGTGAAGTCACTAGTGTTGTTGAAGATGTGATATATCATCACTACTATATTGTGCAATGACATGTAGATACATACATGCACATACACATTTCAAGGTGTCATTCCAATTTTAAAAGAAAAAAGGGAAAGGGGGGTTAACAAAGGATGTTAGCCTCCCAACTTCATTAATGAAAAAGTTAGTTCACCGATGATGAGTAAGATAAGAGAATTGATACAAAATCCTATCCATGCTAGCTCTCTCTCCTTTGAGGAAGACTCCATTTCTCTAGATCCATATGCACTATAGCGAGATAAAAGCCCTTCTAATCATATCTATGGTAGCATCATCCCTACAGCCCTGAATACTATTCCAAAAAGCCTTATGGAAAGAGTGTTGGACCCCCGCCCAACATTATCGTACCAAGGGGTAGGCGAGATAAAAGTGGTCAACGTCCTTCATATGAGGAGCAGAAAACACAAGAGGCATTAGCATGTCAAACCACTTAATTCTAAAATGATGAGTTACCAACCTCTTCCTCAAGAGCCAAATGAAGAAACAAATCTTCAATGGTAGTTTATACCACTAAATCCTCCCACAATTCTCAACAATGATAGGGTCAATAAGGGGTAAGTTGTCATAAACAAAAGGTAAACTTTTTGCACCAAAAACCTCCATACTTTCACACCCAACCATCACGCTTGATTCATGATAGTTTGACATCATGAGGAGTCTGCAAAATGAGAGTCAACTCCTCTGCCCTCACATCAAACAAGAAGTGTGGGACACTGTGCATCCAACGCCTGTCTTCGTAACACAATCAAGCAACAGTGGCCAATTGGTCCAAAGCAAGTGCGGCCAGACCAGGTAGACATCAACAATAATGCATTGATATCTTACTATTTTCTCTGTTTCTTTAAGCTA
The DNA here is from genome assembly GCA_037157565.1 of Thalassia testudinum. Taxonomy (NCBI): domain Eukaryota; kingdom Viridiplantae; phylum Streptophyta; class Magnoliopsida; order Alismatales; family Hydrocharitaceae; genus Thalassia; species Thalassia testudinum. Next base: position 45,089,979 of record JAZHRO010000059.1, read on the forward strand.
TTGATACCCAGGTTCTCTAATCCCCATCTGCCTATCCCTACCCTTTATGTTCTTCATTTTTCTGCCAGATTTCATCTTAGGTTGTCATATTTTTCTCCTTCACTTACTTTCTCCACGACTCAACTCCAAATCAAACGTTGAAGAGAAACTCTGTAGCACATCATTTTTTCAAAAAAAGCAAAAGGATGATCACATGAGATTAGTGATCATCCGAATGCATTAATAATCAAAATGAGAAAATACAAAGTAAAATGATATGGTCACATCATAGGCTCTCCCAAAATCCCCTGTGGAAGGAAACATCCCTACTAATGTTTTCAACAAAGCATCTCCCCCTTGAAAATAGTAGCATTTCGTTGTAACCAAATAACCCATAGAACTTCCCATTTAGATCTGAAGGTGCCCAAGCAGAAAGACTGCCAAAACTGCTCCCAAGATGAATGAACTGCCCATTGCATGTCAAGCTGAATCCACACATTCACAGCTAAGAGACAAGTGAAAAACAAGTGATCACAATCCTCCTCGACTCTCCACAACGAGCACAAGTGGGATCTGACTGCGAAGCAAGTTTCAGTCTATAAGTTTTGGTCATCAACCTCTTTGACCAAAGCAACCAAGCAAAAATCTTCACTTTCAAAGGCATGGCAGCCATCCATATAAACCTACAATCCTTACTCAAGTTCTCATCCAGTTGCCCCTTTGGTGGAAGGAGCTCTATATAAGCTGACCAAACAGAAGAAGTGCCATCTTCCCATGCCCAAGCATCCATAACATCCTTCCGCAGTGTAAGGTTCGCCAAGGACTCCTACAGCTGCAAATACTGCTCAACTCGTTGATCTAATAACCCAGCCCAGAATTGAAGCAGCCAACTATGACCATCCCAGTGGTCCACCAACAATGCGATCAAGTTTGAAGACAGAGTATAGAGATGTGGAAAACATCTGCTAAAGGCACAAGATTAGTCCAATCATCCAACCAAAAGGAGAAATCACTTCCATTCCCCAAACCAGGAAAGTAGGGGAAACTAGGGTGGAACCCTAGTTTTGATGGTTGGGGTTAAGTAGTGAGGTAAACAAGGGTTAATCCTCAAAAGCAAGGTTAACCAGGCAAGTAAAGTAGCCTTTATTTCTTGTAACCGTTGCAGAGCCACAAGCAAGGAGTTCTTGCCACCATTCCTGAACCTAGTCCCTAAAACCTGCTTCCAATAGCCAAGACTGCTCAAATTTGAAATAAGTGGAAAGCTGATGGTTCTCATTAGACTTCCAAAAAATAGGAGTATGGTCTAAGAAAGGACAGTGATCTGCCTCAACATCAGAAAAAGGAAAAATCTCCATGAAATTCATTAAACCCAAGAGTAGCCAAATTATTGTGCAAGTGTACATAAAATTGGATGGCAACAAGTCATTAAGGCCAAACTCTGCCACTAGCTCCTGAAAATCTAAACCTGGCATCCAAGCCTTCTCAATCATTCGATCGATTTTCCATTGTTAAGATAATATTAAAAGTCCACTCCAATCACAAAAGGGAAACCATCAAAAAACTGAATAGCCAATCGCAAGTCTACCCAAAGAATGCTTCGAAGCGATGCATCACATAGACTATAAACACATGCAAATCCCAATGAAAGGCCATCCATTTTTCTTCTCAACACCATAGCAAGAACATGGCTGCTAGACCATTCTTATTCTAGATCAAACTTGTCACCACCCCAAGATATAAGAATTGCCCTAGATCTGCCTTGTGCATCAATAGCCTGGAACTAATCAAATCTGGCCCCAACCACTTGATGCCGCAATTGCCGATCACATCTTTCAAGCTCTGCTTTTTGGAAGGGTAAAATATCTAGTCCCCAGTCCATTAAGTAATTCCAAAGTGCGAAGCGATGGGTCCAATCACACAAACCCCAAACATTCCAATAAATATCTCCATCCGACACGTGTCCACCCTTGCGAGCCCCCATCGCCTCAACAATGACCAAGACACTATCGGAAGTCAAAGTAGCACTCGCAGCAACCATCATTAAACGTCCACATCTCAACCTCAGGATTGTCCATCCTTGGGCAAAATCAACGCTTACAACCACCACCCTACTTGAAGTGTCATTCTCATTTACGTCAACATCCAAAGCACTTACAAATGCACAGCCCCTAACATTTAATTCACATTAGAAGTAGAGGAAGAAAAAGAAGAGGAATCCATGGTGATAGGCATACCTGCATTGGATCCACTTGGGAATATGGTTCCATCCGATAAAAGCAATGCCCATGGGCGAAAATCTCCACATTCAAAGGTGAACAATGACACCCCCCCCCAAATGATAAAGGCATGATCGTCTTCGTGAGGGTGAACCATCAGATTCGCTTAAAGGTGCAACCTCAACAGGTTGTGCAGCCTTCATAAGAGCTTTGCTGGAATCCCTCACTAATGGTGTCATTGTGCCATCGCCCCTCAATACGATTAGTTTGTCTTTAACCATCGATTGATGGTCTTCTGCTAAGGGCCCCATAAGCCACAAGGTCTAGGGTGGCGTCACAAAACAAAGGCACTTCCTCCACCTCAGCCTCGTCGACGACAAGAGGTTCCATTATATGCTCATCATTGGCAAAAGGCTCCATCACAAGAGGTTCCACCGTGGCAAGAGGTTTCACATCAGCAACAGCCCTCTTCGCCCTAATTGCAACGTCCATCATTGTTGAACCCATGGCTAGAGCTCTTACCAGCAAAGCATGGCCCACACCAACATTAGTGGGGTTACAATCAACAGAAAAACCTCTATGAGGACTTGACTCCCCATCCCCCCAAGATTTTATTGCCTCATCCTTAAGAGGTGTTGTAATGCCACCATCCTACAACTAGAACAAAGCAAAAACATGGGAGGGAGAAAAAAGAAGCCCACCCGAACCAATTCCTAATAAACCCAACACAGGTGGCCCAAAAAAAGATGAAGAGGCATGAAGAGGCATGAAGAGGCATACATACCAAATCCACTACCATGTAGTGACAAAGCCTCTTGAACGATCACGAAGATGAAGGATCCATATTAGGAAGGCCGATGCCATCGATAATTCCATCAAGCACAGTTGTCACCGCTAAATCACACTTTACCTTCAGGAATTGCCATTCACAACACTTGGGCTTCTTTGCCAAACCCATCACCGGTGTCAGCACTAAAGAAGACTTCCTCACTAGAGAAGAGGACTCCACTGGAATGTATGCAACCACCTCAATGAAAGATGAGTTCCATCACGATGATCTATACCACCTATGAAGAACCCCTACCTAAAGGATAACCTCCTAAGGTTCTGACCAATCGAACACCTCCAAGGTGACATAAAGCCATCACAAGTGTTTGACATCCAGATCCAACTTGGAACACGATCATATTCTTACAAATCACGACACAAGAAACCACAACCTCAAGGCTCTGCAAGTGTAGAGGTATCCCCACCAAGCAGGCATTGAGAACAACACTCAGCGGCGATCAAAGTCCCAAAGCCCCATCGCAAATGGCCAACTCCCTACATCAAGCACACCTCTAACATTGAATCTTATAAACAACAATTGCGCCACTTCCTCAAGAGTAACCTCGGTGAGAAGGACCAAGTACTCTCCAACAACACCACCTTCGCATTAGAAGAGCTGGTCGATAACACCAACATAGCAAATATCATGGACTGAAGGGGTTCCCCGTAAGAAGTCTCCAATGACGAGCTTCTGCAATAAGCCCAAAGGATGGCGACAACAACGCCTCCGCGAACAACAAGGTCCTTAAAGCCTTCTCCTCTCCATCATGTACTATGGAAACAACTTCCAAGTCCATCCTTTTGCTACAGAAAGTCCCACCTCCTATGCCCAACCTCCTTACAACGGAGGTTGACCACGAGGTTTCAACACTTGGCCGACAGCTGTCCTCGTCCCCAAGACTGCAAGCAAATAGGCCTCTTAGCCATGTGAGCCTTCTTACGACCACCCCTCTGTTATCAATGTTGTACCAACACCCAATCCCCTCCATCACCCTCTGTCAAGCCCTCTCCTTTCCACACCCCCTCCATCAAATGATTCAATGTGACTACAGGATATCGTGTTCCCCTTATCCCCTCCCCTTCACCACTCTGGTCTACCTCCATCCACTACTCTTCTCATGCCTTCTCTCTCCAATTACCCTCTACCAACCCTCCTTTGCACCCCATCTCTCTCAAGTATCTCCCTTCAATTAGTAACAAGGTTTTAAATGTCGATTTCAACATTGTTTCAATAAATTTCTAAGTGTGTATTTCGAAGGCACACCAAGGACATGCTGTGGAAACACCTGTATTTCAATGTTAGATTTCAACAACTTCGATATCCCGAAAATAGTCCATTTCGGAGGCACGTCGAGACATGCTGACAAAAATGCAGTCATGAAAATGATTAAAGAAAATCACAAACTTAAACAAATTTATGTAAGAATAAGATGTTACATCCTAATATTCATATACAATATACAGTCTATCATACCATGTTCAAGACTTCAAGTTCAAGAATCAAATAACAAATAATTATTGTCTAAATTGAATTAAGAAAAGAATAAATAGATGATGTATATTCCAACACTTAAATAAATAAATCACCATTAGATATTAATAGATTCTAAATGAATTATTAATAATACATAAGATTGGTTGTGTTTCCCCTTTTTTCTTTCTTTAGTTCTATTTTTGCCTTTCCCATGCCTCCAAACTATACATTTCCCAAATCACCAAAATGTCCAGTAAATTGGAATTTAAAATATAAGAAGGAAGATTTGGGGACCCGAAGAAGATCTAGTAAGGATACTTATGAGCCACGTTTAGATTTAGTTGTATAGTGGATCTAATGTAAATCTAATCTATAATTAGAGGTAGATGTGAAATCAAATCTTAAGAAAAAAACGAGAGAGCAATAGCAGCAACAAAGAACAGGAGTAGCAGCATCAAAGGAAAATGGGAGTAGTAAGCAGCAGCAGAGGAGAAGAATGAGAACAGCAGGCAGTAGCGAAGGAGAAGAACGGGAGGAGCAACAGTAGCAGTGGAGAGGAAAGGGAGAAGAGCAACAGCTAGTAACAGTAGTGGAGGGGAAGGGAAGAAGTCAGAAGAGCAACCAAGATTTTAAATATCAATATCACATCACAAGTCAAAAAGGGGATTGCAATATATCGCTGATATCAGAAAATTTTGGGAAAATTGACCTAAAATAGCTCAAAATGTCCCAACTTAAAGAAATGCCTAGGAGACAAATCATAAATTTTGAATAAAAATATAACGTAAATGCATTATTGGCGATATTTACTTAGCTACGGGAAATGATCCTAAGTAGTTGTACTTGCCTCGCCTTAGTAAAAAATCCTTTCTTTAAGGAGAAGACAAATTTGAGATGTGGCATTCAAGTAGGTAAAGGGGAGGAAAATAACATGATGCTTAATTTTTTTCACTAGCCATTAAAGTTGTTAGTATCAACTAAATATGAGTTGAAGTTTTAGTAGAATCTTTTTTGAGCCAGATGTAAAAAAAATTAAATTTCAATTTTCAATTGTGATATGAATCGCCAACATATAAGAAAAATGATACATAACCCGTATCAATATCTTCCACATTGGTGAAATGCGATATATCACAATATTTAACTCCTTGCTTCGTACACCCAGTTATAGCAACAGCAGCAGCCACCCAGCAACAATGGCGTGCAGCACACGCAACCCACATGCAGCAGCGTGTCGACGATCATATCGTCGACATGCCATCAAAATTGTCGGCATGACATTGTTATCTCTGTGTTTTAACTTTTTCGTGTCAACATGGGATCCTGTCAAAAACCCCCATTTCACCGACATGCTAACAACATTTTAATCACTGGTATTGTGCCATGTTGGATATACCGATAACATGTATTGAAGGATCCAAACGGTTTAAAGGATTTCGATGAGTCATTAGAACTATCATAATATCCAACTTTTATCTCAGGTCTAAAAAAAGTGGCAATCTTCTCTAAAGATTATTGCTCGGCTGATGCCTTGTTGCACATCCTCTACATGGGAATAGAGATTCAAGTTGTCATGCAAGTTGAGTCAAAGAGTTGACTCGACGAGTTGAAGATGTGAAAGTCCTCTTATTACTGTCACGAAGAAGGCGTATCCTTTAACCTAAGACAGATATGTATCAGTTGAAAGAAATGAAGCAATCTATTTCAGAAAGAAAGACCCTACACCTCTTTTATAGAGAGAGGTGGGGAAAATATTACAGGACTCCAAATAAATATAAAAATAACATGAACACCCTCATAACATAGTGTAACACTCTCCCTCAAGCTAGAGCATATATATCAACCATGATCAGCTTGTTCCTACACTTCTCGAACTAGGGGCATGACAAAGGCTTGGTAAACATGTCTGCAATCTGCTCTAACGAAGCTAAACAAGAAGTGTGGAGTAGACCCTACTGAATTAGGCTCCTAATATAATGGCAGTCTACCTCCATATGCTTCGTCCATTCATAAAATATGAGGTTATTAGCTATATACGTGGTGGCCCTATTATCACAATACATCTCCATAAACTCCTCAATAGTAACATTGAGATCCTTCAGTAATGATCATATCCAGATTATCTTAGCAGCAGTATGTGCCATAGCAAGGTACTCTGACTCAGCACTAGAACGTGAGACCACGGTTTACTTCTTGCTCCTCCATGTCACCAGATTTCCTACAACAAAGGCCCAAAAACATGTAGTTGACCTCCTATCCCCAATATCATCTGCATAGTCAGCATCACAGTACCCAACAATAGTCATAGGAGCTCTTTTCTGGAAAAGTCCTCGACCTGGAAACTCCTTGATATGCCTCAACACCTGCATTACTGCCTACCAATGCTCATCTGTAGGCCTGTCTAAAAACTGACTCAGCTTGCCCACTGCAAGATTGATATCTGGCCTAGTGATAGTCAGATAGAATAATTTTCCCACAAGCTACCTATATGCCTTCTTATCCATCAATCGAACAGACTGATCAAATAGGTGAACCTTTGGATCCATAGGAATATTTACTCCCTTAGATCCAAGCATGCCAACCTCTTGAAGAATATCCAAGACACACTTCCCCTGGGACATAACAATCCCCTGATTGCTAATGGCAATCTCAATACCAAGAAAGTACCTAAGTCTCCCAAGGTCCTTCATCACAAACTGTTGTGCCAAGTACTCCTTGACTTGGGATATACCGACCGTGTCATCACTTGTGAGAATCAAATCATCTACATACATAAGTAGAGCCACAACACCCCTACCGGTCTTCCTCACAAACAAAGAGTGATCATACAAAGACCTTTATAACCCAATCACAGACAATGCCTTTAATAGTCGCTAGAACCATGCTCTGAGGCTCTGCTTTAGGCCATAGATTGCCTTACACTATCTGCACACACGCTGCCCTTGAACCTCGAAATTTGGATGTTGCTACATATATATCTCCTCCTGAAGATCACCATACAAGACATTTTTGACATCCAACTGATGAAGTACCCAACCATAGTGCGCAGCGACAAACATAAGAATAAGAACAATAGAGAGCCAAGCCACTGGCAAGAAGGTGTCAAAGAAATCTACTCTGTAAGTCTGAGTGAATCATTTGGCCACGAGACAAGCCTTGTATCGAGAAATAGACTCATCAGGGTTGTATTTCAAGGCAAAGATCCACCTCGTTCCAACAAGATGTGCACCAGAAGATAACGAGGCCAACTCTCAAGTACCCCTGTCACGAAGAGTAGCCATCTCCTCCATTGCAACCTTCCAATGTGTACTCAGAAGTGCTTGCTGATAGGACGTAGGTATCTCAGAATTAGACATAGCATCTGTAAATGCATGAAACGTAGCTCTTAGATAATGAATAGACGCTGCACTCCTAGCCACACGATAATGAGCACATGATTAAGGGGCCTTCCGAATAGCAATAAGCATATCATCATCAGTACTCATGGAAACAGGACCTGGAGAAACATCCACAAGCGACGCACTCTCAGACATCATCAAGCAATCAACCACGTCACCCCAGTGGTTGGCGAAGAGCCACCCATAGCGATTCCGAGCACAATCTCTGACTAAGAAGCTACCATGTTCACAAAATCACACTGCCTAAATCTGATTTTAATGCAACATAGGAGAATACACACCCCATAACTCCTTTAATAACACATACGACACAGTACATATCACAAAGGGGAATACACACCAAAAAAAAAACTGAATAATAAGGGGAGTACACACCCCGTAATCCACACACACGCGGTTAAAAAAATCCATTAACACTCCAAAGGGGGAATACACACCCCACAAAATCATCAAAACCGAGGAATACACAACCCAAATCTAATGAAAAAGATCTGAAAAAACCATCACATCACCCTCCCAGAAGACCTTGGTTTCAACACTCCATCAGCAACACTAAGGATCTCCCAAATTGATCAGGGACAGGATGGTGCCCTCTCTATTGTCAAACACAACAGCAAGAGAGAAAGTACAATAGAGGGGTAGCCTAGGTAGAGGGAGGCCTGGCAGTGGCTAGCCTAGGCGACGATAGCCTAGGATGCGAATTGGACTGGGCTTGGCCGAGCAACAGCTTGGGTTTGGCTGTTGTGGCAGACTAGGCTGGGCCTAGGCGATGATGACCTAAGGACCTGGGCGGTGAACCAAACGCCGGCCTGGGTCTGGCTATGGCGATGGACCGGGCTGCAACAGTCTGGGTTACCGGCAGCAGTGTTTGAAAAGGGAGGGCGAGGCTTACAGTGGGGACTAGGTTACTTTGGTGGAGCCCTCAACTTGGTTTTGATACCAAGTTGAAAGAAATGAAACAATCTATTTCGTAAAGAAAGACCCTAACTTCTTTTATAGAGAGAGGTGGGAAAAATATTATAAGACTCCCAATAAAAATAAAAATAACATGAACACTCTTATAACATAATATAACAATGTCTCTGTATCTGAGTAAGCACATTTGGTGGACCAATAGGAGATACACCTACCTCGATGTTGAAACTAGAAAGCTGATGTGCATATGAGGGCACAGGAGATACATGATCTCTCGAAGGCAATGCAAATCCATTGTCATAGGCATACGCAACAGATCAGGAGACTCGAGCTTACTCCACGTATATTAGGAGGTACGAATTTCCATGCAAGGATGTACTGGTCCTGATCAGACCCATACATAAAGCGAAAAAGACAATCCTTTGGGAAAGGATTTGATCTTCATTCTCTTCCCAATGATACAAATAGAATGTAAAAAGTACGTAACCTGTTATAGAATGGACAATGAATCTAGGATTTAATCCTAGGGGGTTACATATGTCTTCAGTAGGAGGAAATAGTTCAATCTATTAACCACACAAAACCCCACGTTCCTTTACAAGAGATAGGAGACATGGGAAAAATAAAGAAATAACGAGAATACCCCTCATACAAATACCACAACACTCCCCCTAAAGCTAGAGTGTAGATATCAATCAAACTCAGCTTGCTACAACATGCATCAAAAGCACTCTTACTAAGGGGTTTAGTGAACACATCAGCCGCTTGATCTTCAGAAGAAACTGACGAGGTGTAGATAATTCCCTTCTGAATGAGATCTCTGGTGTAGCGGCAATCTATCTCCACATGCTTGGTCCACTCATGAAACATCGGATTGTTTGCAATGAATGTAGCTACTTGATTGTCGCATCTCATCTCCAAAGGACCAGTCAATTGCACCTGAAGATCATGAAGTACAGATTTCACCCAGATCATCTCTGCAGCCATTTGCGCCAAGGCGCGATATTCAGATTCTGCACATGATCTAGATACCACCGTTTGCTTCTTGCTATGCCATGTAACCAGATTCCTAACAACATAAGTGCAAAAACCAGTAGTGGACTTTCTATCCAAAAGACACCCTCCATAGTCAACATCAGAGTATCCCACCACATCCATAGCTGCTCCTCGGGTGAACACTATGTCTCGCCCAAGAGCCTTTTTCAGATACCTTAGGACCTGCATGGCAGCATCCCAGTGCTACCTCATAGGTCTATCCATAAACTGACTGAGTTTACCAACCACCAGGGAAATGTCCGACCTTGTGATGGTAAGATATAGCAGCTTACCCACCAGTTGTCTATAAGATCGACTATCCACTGTGGCAGACTCCTTATCGTACAGGTGCACTTTGGGATCCATGGGTATGCTTGCAGGCTTTGCTCGTAGCATCCCAGTCTCCCGTAGAATATCATGAGCATACTTCCTCTATGAGATGACGATGCCACCTTTGCCTCTTGCCACATCAATTCCAAGAAAATATCTGAGCTTGCCCAGATCCTTCATAACAAATTTGTCCTGCAATGTCTGTTTTACCTCTGTTATTCCTACCTCATCACTTCCAGTCAAAATCACATCATCAACATATACAAGTAATGCTACCATCCCACCTTCGATCTTCCGAACAAATAATGAATGATCGACCGTAGACCTCTGAAGTCCAATGGTTTGAAAAATTTCTAAGAGCTTATGAAACCAAGCTCTCGAACTCTACTTAAGACCATATATAGCCTTTCTTAGGCGACACACACTCCCCCTGAAGCTCATACCCCAGTGGTTGCTGCATATAAACTTTCTCCTCGAGGTCTCCATATAGGAACGCATTCTTTACATCCATTTGATGCAACGGCCAATCATAGTGAGTGACAACAGATAGTAGAATCCGGACAGTCGGGAGTCTTGTTGGGTATCAAAGAAGTTCACCTCATACGTTTGGGTGAACCCCTTTGCAACAAGCTGAGCTTTGTGTCTTGCAATGCTTCCATTAGGATGATACTTCACAGTAAAAACCCAACGACATCCAACCAATGTTGCTCCCTGTGGCAAGGGAACAACTTCCTACGTCTGTCAAGACTGTAAGGTACCCATCTCCTCGTCCATGGCCTGTCACCACCTTGGATGAAGCATGGCCTACTGATATGTAGTGGGAATCTCTATACTAGATAAGGAAAAGGTGAACTGGCCAAAGCTCCTCCCTAGATTGGCTGTGCAAAGAGCACCAATGACTCGATAGTGAGCGCATGATCGGGGAGCTTTTCTCATGGCAATCAGAAGATAATAATGAACATCATCAAATTGGAGATCCTGACCTACAGAAGAGTCACTAGAAGCAACATCAATGGGGTCAGATTGTACCTGGGTGGGAGGGATTGGTGGCGTGGAGGAGAGGAGAGGGGAAGGAATAGGACTATGTGATCTGGCATCTAATCCACTGATGCTAGTACCATGCCCTTCTGCCCCATTTCTAACCTCTGGCTCTGTAACTGGAATATCCTCTAACTGTAGTGGAGAAATGGGCATGGGAGCAAGAGCGAAGGAACCTGTCATGTTATGCCCCCTCATAGAGAAATTAGATATCTCCTCGTGAAAGGTAACATCACTGCTCACATAGTGTTGTTGGGCAATCGAATCATAAAATCTATATCATTTTTGTGTACTGCTATATCCAAGAAAAATGCACTTCACAGCATGGGTGCGAGCTTGTCCCGACTAGGACTAAGAATATGAACAAATGAGACACAACCAAAAATCTTCGGTGGCACCAAAAATAAATCTCTAACAGGAAACAACACCTGCAAGGGGATCTGCTCCTGTATGACTGAACTTGGCAGCCGATTAATCAAATAACATGCAGTCAAAACTGCATCTCCCCAGTAACTAGACGGGACATTATGATGTATCAGCAAAGTCCGAGCAATATCCAAAACATGTCTATGTTTCCTCTCTGCCACCCCATTCTGCTGAGATGTATGGGGGCAGGAAGTTTGGTGAATAATGCCAAGAGAGTGATAGAAAAGAGCCAATTGCCTAGTACAGAATTCCAATGCATTGTCAGATCATACAACTTTAACAATTTTTGAAACTGCGCCTTTATTTGATTAATAAAAGTTTGAATGACACCAACTTCTGATTTATTTCTAAACAAGAACATCCATGACAGTCTGGAAAAATCATCAACAATCAAATAAAATCTGTAGCCCTATCTATCTGGAATCCTACTTAGACCCCAAACATCCATGTGCACTAAATCAAAACATTCAGCAGACGCAGTCGTGGTACTAGGCAAGTAGGAGGAACGATGATGCTTACCCAGCTAACAAACATCACATCTGATCTCTGTAGTAGGTGACAAGTAAGGGATGATCCGTCTCAACCGGTACAAGGAAGGATGTCCAAGCTGACGATGCCACTGCAGAGCTGTCCCAGCACTGCGAGTTATCCCTGCCTGACATCTAGCTGCAAAAGGAATCTGAACCAATCGGTAGACCCCCCTCCTCATGTCTGCCACCAATCGTCCCCCGGTGAGTTTGTCCTAAAAGACACAACCAACATCATCAAATATGGCCATACAATTTAGATCTCTAGTGATACGACTAACAGATAATAAATTGATAGGAAAATCAGGCATAAAAAGAACACCAGGAAGCTGCAAGCTCGGGAACAAAGTAACCTCCCCTTCACCCTTAACCTGCGAATGGTGGCCATCAGCCACCTGAAGCGTCCTCCCTAGAGGAAGATCACAAATATTCTGGAAATAGTCCCTGTCACCAATCAAGTGCCTAGATGCTCCTGAGTCAACCAACCAACCATTACCTGAGGACGTGGCAAAAGCTGCATTCTCTGAAGAAGTAGGTGTCTCCTATGTCAACTGTGCCAACCTGTGAGCAAGTGCATCATATTCTGCCTTGGTTATCATCTCCATCTTATCAATAGCTCTTGGAACAACATGATTGGCCACTGCGGGCTTGCCATGCTTGGCCCAACATGGGGCCTCCACATGACCCACCTTTCCACAAAAGATGAAGGTGGTGCGCTGATGGCTGTTTTGTCCACGACCACACCCCCTACCTCGAGTAGAAGGACCTCCACGACTGCTGAAAGCAGCCAAAGCAGTGCTCTATCCTGGAATCTCTTGAGTAGGTCACACTGAGACACGGCTTAACCAGCTATAGGCCTCCTCCAGAGATGGAAGGGAGGCTTGAGTCAGCATCTGAGAACGAGCACCTTCATACTCCATACTTAGCCCCTATAAGAACTATAGTACAATAAACTCCTTCCTGTACTCCCTCTGGGTGGCACATGTACAAACAGGGCGGTAAGCATCGTAATTGGCAACCATCCCCCTAAATATGGTATGGTACTGAGCAAGAGCCTCCTCCTCTTGCTTCAAACTGACTAGATCATGATGAATCTAGAAAACTCGGCTGTAATTCTTTTCATTGGAGAATGTGTCACAGAGATTGTCCCACATCTCCTTGGCAATGGCAAAGTACATGATGCCATCTCAGATTGATGGAGATACAGAGTTCATGATCCATGCACGGACCATGACATCATCCTTCTTCCAACTGACATACTTGCCAGTTTTCTGCTCAGGCTCCTTTTCAAGAACATGCTCCTTATTATGGCCTTCAACTGTCATCAGGAAAGTGCGAGACCATCTCGCGTGGTTGGCTTCATCCAACTTCACTATAGGAGTAAAGAACGAACTTTTGTGACTGCCTGCATCTATAGCGGTACCTGATGTCACCTCTGAGCTACCTGGTAAACTCATCGTGCCTTTGCAAACACCACACAAGCTCGTAAAATGTACCAGATCATACGCCAATCACTGCTGAGAGAGAGTTTGTGCAAGAATCATCATGCAAGACACATGAATGATTCCCAAGCAAGCCCTCCCAAGTCCCCCTTGCAACCTCTGCCGCTGGAAGAGCAGGAGTAGCAACAGGAACCTAGTTCCTGTCACCGCAACTGTAAGTGGATCTCCTCACCGTCGCCGACGATCCCCACAGTAGCTGCGTCACCGCTAGGAAGCCACAATTGGCCCCTGCGATGAGCGTCGCCACGACAAGAGAGAAAGGCGAGGGAGGTCGGTCACCGGTGCACCGCCTTCGCCCTGCAGCAGCGCGCTACAGGGCGAGAGGAGGCTAACGAAGGAGCGTGCGCCACCCTAGGATGCTCCGCTGCACCGCAGCAAGGGGCCTGCAAGCACGCAGAGGGTGATGGCAGTGCACGCGCTGCTCAACGCCACGACTACAAGCCCTTGACAGTGAGTCGAAGGCGTGCAAGAGGCAACGGCGGCGGGAAGTCCGGTGACCGACCCTCAGGGATAGAGATGCCGGGGGCAGGGTTGAGGTGCGATGTGATGGCGGCTAAGGTTTTGGGGGTGGGATACCAGAGCCAAGGCTCTGATATCAAGTAGGAGGAAATAGTTCAATCTATTGACCACACAAAACCCCACGTTCCTTTACAAGAGATAGGAGACGTGGGAAAAATAAATAAATGATGAGAATACCCCTCATACATATACCACAGCATCTTCCAATGTGAATGATCGGCTAAGAACAACCCCAACCACCCCTTTCTTTCATAAGAAGAAGAGAGAGGATAGACAAGCCATGCTCCAGTCAACACCCTCCCCCTTCTCCATGCACTAGAAGGTCATCCACGTCTCTTCTTGGACATCCACACAGTGCATGGGCATGTGATTGTCATCTCCAGGATCATGATCTTGGAGAGTCCATAATCCACAGAAGTAGGGAGTCCACCAAGGGATTAAATTGGTCGACCTACTTGAGTGCGTGTGAAAGGAAGTAGGCCAACTCTTGTTCTTCACCCCCTCAATTGTCGAGCAATCCGAGATCGTTTCCCAACACAGTGATGATCCATCATTTGGAAGTTCTTCATCTGAAGAAGTAGCACAATTACCTTTTCAAACAATGCCTCCTTCTTAGCCCAACACTATTGAGGATATCATTGATGTTCAAGAAATTATTATGCGCCAAGGCATCTCTCGACGATTTCTCGTCAAATGGAAGAATCAATCGATAACTGATTACACGTGGATGGAAGAACAAGAGCTCCAACATCTCAACCTGGATCTACTGCAATGACACAAGCTGACAATCTCCTTCATGTGGCTTCTCCTTTGTACAACTTCCTCCCACCGCCCCGACTCCGCTTGACTAGCTGACAACGTGCCCCTCTACCCGCTACCCAGTGACCAACCCCAAACCGACCCACCTCTTGCTGGCTGCACACAACCTTATGCATCAAGCTTCACCATCAACCTACCAATTCCAACCTTTCTCTTTTCCCCACGTGATTCACGTCCTTTGCCTTAGCATTGGCCTAGTGGCTACAGCAAAACAGGAGTAAGGCGCCATTGGCATACTAGGAACACAAATTTATCCTTGTTGATTGATTATTTATCGTTGCTTTAGATCTTGGAGAAAAAAATATTACTATTTATGGAAAGATTCCACAAACTACAACACACCCAAGATCTGAGGCATGGCAGTACTAATCTTTCGATACACAAATGCACATGGCCAAATTATTCAATGATTAAGTCTATTATACCGATCTAATTAATTTCACTCATTCCATGTATTAGGAAATTAGGTCGTTGGCTTGCATGCCAAATTATCTTCATGCCTTGTGTTGCAAGTTTTGTTTAGATATCATATGATTTTCTATATTTAGTTAATTAGAGTTGTTTAGGAGATAATACTGGAATTAGGATTTAATTTAGGATTTACAATCCCACTAATTGTGGAGTCTAGTTTCCGTCAATCTTGAGGGCTCTCTCTTTAAATAGAGAGGCACCTCTCTCTTGTAATTTTGAGACATCAATCAATAAAATCAGGATTCACATTTTGAGATCTCTCGTCTCCCCACCGTGAACAATGCATGTGAACAGTAGTTAGTGTTCATGTGAACAGTAACAGTGCCATACTGGAGCCTCCCTCCCATGCTATCTCCCACGCACAACTCTTCTCCCACATGTGAAGAAAAAGAGCAACTCCGCTGCACTCCGAACTCTCCACAAATACAATAAATTTTGACAGGCTTAGTAGCCCTATAAAAGAACAAAGATGACAAAAGCCATCATCCTAAGACACCTGCTAAGGGTATACATAGCCTACTGTACAAAGGTGCAGGCTTTCCTTAACCATTTTCACAGAAGAGAGACTTTTGCAACACTGAAAGATCACTGCAACATCAGAGCTACAAGATAACATATCCCCCAACTCATTGATCTATATTGCAGCAGATCTGTGAACCACAACAATTTTAAAACAGCATTCCTAATCACTACTTACATTGCAGATACCAATTTCTTGCAACCGTAGCACTTCAAGAACAAGGAGCCCAATCAACCAAAATTACATATGCAAACAAATGCCTTAGACATCACATCACATCACATCAACCAACCATTCTACATGTCGTCCCTATATTCCCACTCCCCCAACATTCCAAGCATTGCATCATCACCACATCGTCAAATCCATTTCCCGCTTGTGGTTGCTTCCCTGGCTCTTTGGAAGAAAGGTATGGATATCATGTACCCATTATCCTTCGGCAAATTACAGTAACAAATGCTACATTGCATCGTTCCAATTATATTCCACCAGCACAAACATAAGCTACACGAGAACACAACAGAAAGCAGAAACCACAAACATTCTCGCAATCCACGGCAATCCGACAAGCAATATCGAAAAAGACGAAACAGGAGGAATACAGCAGAGGGATCCATCCAATACCTGAACCTCCATTTGGGGTGGGGTGGTCGCGATCAGAGGCTCGCGTGGGAATCCGAAGGAGATGAGGCGGGCACGACAAAATCGAGGACGATGACGCTCTCCAGAAACTTCCTGACCTCCTCCTTCCGCGCCTCCACGGCCTCGTTGGGCTTCTCGAGGGCCTCCAGCCCCTCCTCGCCGTCGAACACCGCCATCATCGCCAGGGAGTACCCCTTCGCCCTCGCCGGTGCGAAGTTCTCCCCGAAGCTCACCTGCGAGGCCCCGAGGGCGCTGGCGTCGGAATCGACGCCGCCGAGGACGCGCAAGACCTCGGCCTTGCCGGCGTCGCCGTCGGCGAGCCTGGCGAGGGTGAGGCGGGCGGCGGAGCCCGGGGGGAGGGGCACGCGGCCTGGATCGAGGGGAGGGGAGACCCAGTCGAAGGCGAGGATATCCTGGTAGATGGGGTGGACGTGTTCGCGGACGGCGGAGAGGTGGGCGGGGTGGGAGGAGTAGGCGTCGAGGTCGGGCCTGGAGGGGTACCGAGCGTGGAGGAGGTGGGAGAACGGGGAGGCCGCGGTGGAGCGGTGGCGGAGGACGGGACCGCAGTGGAGGTGGGAGACGCTGGGCAGAGAGGAGAGGGCGCGGAGGCTCGAGACCATCGAGTCCACCTGCGCGGGGGCGGTGTCCGGCTTTATGCTGAAGAGGACCACGTGCTCGATGGCGGTCGTGGTGGTGGTGGACATTGTGGCGTTCTTGATGGTGGTGGTGGTGGTGGACAGGGAGCGTAGGGGTGAGAGGGAGCGGCGGAGACAAGGGAGTGTGACGGGATGCAGCTGCAGCATTGACGCATGAGGGGCACGGCAGTATAGTATGGTGTGGGAGCTTTCGGGTTCTGATGGTTGATGGCGACGGGGATTTGACGGAGGATGCAGTTTTCGTCGACCAAAACCTGAATCCGAACACAACTCTATCGGAAGGTTGGGAGAAATCTGATTCGTATGGATTTGGCAGGTCGACGTAATAATCTGATCGGTATATTCGATTTATATTTTTTTTTTTGTTTATTGTTGAAAAAATCTCGAATATTTTACGCATATTATGAACAATATGATTATTATATTATTTGAATTTTATTAATTATGTTATCCATTTGTTCTTCTGTTTAACTTTATTGTGCGTATCATTTGTGTAAAGATTATTTATAAATGGATATATGATGAATATTCAATGGATATGAATTTAAATTTTGCTAAATGATGGAAAAATAGATAAGATATAGGTATAGATTTTGTAAATAGATGTGAAAATAAGTTTTGCTAAGATTGACCCAAACCTTACTTGTTTGAGAGATGATTGGGATTGATTGGTTGGGCACGAGATATTTTAATAGAGACTCCAAGAGTAACACTTTTCTAATTATCGGATTAAGATTGGGGTGGAGCATTGGATCAAGTTTGATCTGACCTAACCCAAATCAAAAAGGTCCATTTTATTTTTTGGACCAGAGAGTCAAGCTTGAGGTTCTAAATTTCCTCCAAATCAAGGCCACGGGTTGGCCCAAGGCTTGGCCAAGTTTGGCTTGATTTTAGGCTTTTGGTCAAGTTTTTCGATTGTATCCAAAAAAATCCATTAAGGTTCATAAAATCTATTAAGATCTATTTTAGTGAATTTTTAAATAGGACCTATTTAAATCCTCTAAGGCTCATTTTTTATTGTCATTTAAATAAGGCTCAATCAAATCCATTAAGACTCAATTTAAAGTTAGAATTGGATAATTATAATTACAATAATTCTTTTAACTGAACGAAATATATTAATACTTCTAAGATAATCTTACAACTTGATAGACACTAGTATGAACAAGTTCAGATCTAATGGATCCAATGGGTCGCTTTGAGCCTTCATGGATTCAGGTCATGTTGGGTTCAAATCCAATTTTTTTAAAAAATCAAAGTCCAAGTTTGACCCGTATAAAATTCAAACTCTGGTCGAATCAGATTTAGGTCAGATTCAAGTTGGTCACGTCGATGGGTGCACGATTTGCATCCAAGCTTGATTTGTTGAGAAGCGAGGGTAGGGAGGGGCAGCTTCTAGAAGGGAGGGATGGCAATGCTAGAGAACGTTTGATTTGCTTCCTGAATTTGACGTTCGACTTTGATTTATTTTAGTTTGTCGAATTTATTTTAGATTTTCAAGGGAAAAAAAAATAAAAGAAAAATCCCTGACTTTGGTTTTCTTTCCTCCTTGGGATTCATTGACTGGGGACTTCAATAGCATGTGGTTGCAAAAATTTTTATTAGAATGGAAACTATCCCCATTTAAGAATTTAAGAAATCCTAAGTTCTCATTTGGTAGAAGATTTGAATGTAGGATAGCGACACTGTCGCAGGTCGAGGACACTGTAGCACATGGGATTGAGATGGGTTAAAGGTGGCATTGAGAAAAGAAAGCAATCATCAATCACCAATCATCAATATCATATCAAAAAATCTTCACTCTCATAAAAAATAATATTAAATAAATATCTACTAACATCATATTATACTATCAATCATTTTATCTAACTACTTATTCTTACATTACAACCAAACATCCTACAATTTATTCCTATAATACTTTATCTCGATATCACATTTTTCCTCCTATCAAACACAACCTAAAAGATCTTTAGTTGGGGCAGAAGTAATCATAAATGACAAGTAAATAAAACCCTATTCAAGAGTAAGAGATGTGCTAGGATTGTGCAAATATGATTTCGAGATAATGCTAGAGTTGTGTAATAAACGTCAATTTATCATCATTGTTTTGCATTAAAACAAACCTATCTCTTAGGATTTTACTCCGCAAACGGATTTTTAGATTGCATTTAGGCATAAATTAGGTTAGGCATGCATTTTACTTTTTATTGTCTTTTTGATATATTTTTGTGAGTGTTAAGGATAAAGAGATTGTCAGATTTCTAAAACCCTAGCACTCAGGAAGGCAATTGGTGAAAGAGAAGCTCAAACCAGGTGGAACTCAACTTGATCCAGCTCACCATAACTGAAATCCAACTCACTTGAGCTAGAGTTAGCTCATCCCAGCTCCATTCAGCTCATCTCACCTGAATGGCAACTTAAGAGAGCTCATCTTAGCTAACCTTAGCTCAAGTCAGCTCAGATCCAGCACAACTTAACTGAGTCTAGCACATCTCAACTCCCATCAGTTCATTGGGAGCTCTAGCTAGATCAGTTGAGTTGACTGGAGTTCACCTTAGCTCAGGACCAGCTACATCTAGCTCCACTCAACTCCAGCCAGCTGAGGATGACTTCATCTTAGCTCAGGAAGCTCAAGTCCAAATCCTGGGGACTTAGCTTAGCTCAACTTAATTGAGTTAAGATACCTTAGCTACCTCAACTAGCTAGGTCCCCCCAGGGAGCATCAAACCCAACTCACCTCAGCTAATTTCAGTAGAAGCCAGCTTGCTTTAGCTTGGCTTAGCAGTTAGTAAAGAACTAGCAAACTAAGCCAACTAAAGTAGCTCCATGCCACCCTCTTCAGTAGCTGTCAGCTCCAGTTCAGCTCTAGACTTCTTCTGTCCAACTCCTCCCCTCAAACCATAGCTCCAATTGCCTCCTCCTCTACTCTATGACAAGCTAAGCTAGCTTAGCTTAGCTAAGCTCCAGTTCCCTTGACCAACCATCAACCCAACCTAACCCTAACTCCACCTACATAAGCTCCCACTTCAAGTCCACCTAGCTACCTACTCCTAATCCTAGTTGGCGCCACCACCTTCACCACCTTTCACCCCTCAACCAGCCACCAAAAGACACCAAAAGTTGGCACCAAACCTAACCCTAACCACCTCCCTTTTGGCGCCAACTTCATCCCCCATCTACACCCTACACCTACCCCCTCCAAGCCATATCCACCATCCACCTCACCCCCATTCTAGAAGCTTTCCCTTTGGCACCAAACCTAGGCTCCCCTTTATGGTTGGCGCCAACACCTTGCATCCCTTAGCCACCATAACTACCCCCTACAAGTCCCTTGAGTTGGCACCAAATGATCTCCACCATAGGATCCTTAACCACCATCCCAAATCCCATCCTAGCCATCCATTCCAAGAGCCGCCTATTCCCCCCTTCCTACTCTATAAAAAGACCCTTAACCACCACCATTTTCATCATCCTCCCATAGTATATTTTTCACTCTAAGTCCACCCATAACCCACGGCCAAGGAGAAGGAAGAGAGAAGAAGATTAAGGGGGCACATCACCTGCCCCCTTGGTTCCTTCTTCCCATTCCCTCACCTTGTGCCACACCTAGGAGGACGAGCAATCCATCACTAGGAGGACGACCAAGCAAAGGAGGAGTTTTTAGGGTGGACATCCACCCTTGGGAGAAGCAAGTGCACGCCCCCCCTTGGGCTTGCAACTATCTTGGAGGAAACCTTCCTGGAGGAGCCTTTCAAGGAAGGAGAAGAAGGAGCCTTCTTTTCAAGTCAAGGAGCTACTCAGCTTGGAGCAAGAAACCCCCTCTTCTTCACCATTTTAATAGAGGATTTGTGTTTTTCTTTTCTTGTATTCTCAAGTAGAGTAGAAGCATTCTTCTATAGGTTTTGTGTAAACAATTTCCATCAATTCAAGTTGCTTTCAGTTATCTTTTTGTTGCATAGTCTTTTAGAATTTTTGTTTAGCATTTTCTTCACTCCCTCTCCCTAATTACTTTAGGCCTCCACGTGCCTAGGGTGAGCTTAGGGAGAGGCTATACTTGTCACCTTAGTAGTAGTGTAATGAATTAGGTGCAGGCTATTTTTCTCGCTATTAACAACTCGCGTATTCGCCATTATTTCAAAATACAAAAAAATATAAATTTCAAAACATCGAAAAGAAAGTTGATTTCCATTTCCAAGTAAGAGACATATTTTGCAAGCATTTAACTTCCTTGGACAACCCTAGATACTTCCTTATCTAGATTTTATAAATTTAAAAATAACTTAAATTTTATGTATTACAACGATAAAATCCTAATTTTACAAATAACACAAAACTCCGATCATTGTGCCAGCAACTTAATTGTGGACCTTTTTTTTTTGTCTCTTTCAATTCGATAAAAAAATTCCACAAGTTGCATTAAGTTTGTATCATGTTCATCCAACAACCCCTACTTTTATTTAGTAAGTAATATTTTAATATTACGATGACATGATATCGGAAGGATTATAAGATGCAGTAAATATATGTTAATGAGTATATTATATAAAAATGATATATTAATATTGGTATTACGTAATGAGGTAACTTAAGAGTGAATATATTTTAATAAAAATTAATATAAATAAAAAATTATCCAAGAGTAAGAGATTTTCCAAGACAAGTAAATATGAATTTGAGATCATGCCAGAAATTATTATTTTTTTATTTTCTTGTCTCTTTTAGTTTAATAAAAAATTTTATGAGTCATTTTTAGTTTGTATCTCCTGTCGTGCTCATTCAATTTAGGGTTGTCAAATGAGTTGGGTTAGGTTGAATCTGATCTATTTGTAAATAGGTCAGATCAAATTTAACTTGTTTATTAAATGGATTTATATAGTCCAATCTAAACTTGACCTATTTGCACATCTCAAATCCAATCCAATCTGTTTAATCCATTTAATAACGGGTTAAATGGGTAAACTTGAGGTTTAAATAGATTAAATGTGAGGATTTTTTCTCGTTAATTAATCAAGTTTATCAGGTTGAGTAGGTTCGTGGGGGTAAACTTGAACCCAATCCATTTATAAATGTGTTTAAACTCGTTTAATGTAAGCCGATTCAGGTCTATTAATTGGGTCAAGTTCGGGTTAGGTTAGGCAGGTTCAATTATTTTTGACAGCCCTAATCCAATTACCCATGCTTTTTTTTTATAGGGACGAGGGTTTTAGTCTTTAGGACTACTTAGATGAGAGATAATTTTATCCTGGGATAGGACAAGAGGGATAAGTTACAGAGGGTGTCTGATTAGAGAGATGAGATAATTAGTGAGATGAAATAATTGATATATTGATATGATATTAGTATGTAATATTTTAATATTATGATAGGAGTGTTAAATGGGTTGATGTAATATAGTGGATATATGTTAATGGATATACTATATTAAGAGTGATATATTTTAATATATGTCAGCGCTACGTCGTAATAAGATATTTTGAAAGTGAATATATTTTAATAGATGTTGATGTAAATTAAAAATTATCCAAGAGTAAGAGACTTGCTCTGACAGGCAGGCACGAAATCAAGATTGTGTCGGAGGCTCTATGACAGTAACTTAATGGTGGACTTTTTATTTGTTTTCTTGTATCTTTAGGGTCAATTTACTTGAGAGGTTAGGAAAGTAATGTTAAGAAATGTAAAACTGGTATTAACCTATAATTGTATTTACTTGTTGTGTGGTGTTAACACTAGTTTGTGTTTACTTAAATTAGTGTTAAGTTGTAGTGTTAACCGTTATAGTATTTACTTGATAATGGTGTTAGGTATATAAAACATAAGGGATATCAGAGACATAAGTAGTGTAAAATTTTAACACAGGTTTGGCTAACACTAGTTGAAACTGATATTAGACAAACCAGTGTTAAAGTTGCTAAACCCGAGTTAGTAAATGAGGGGTTAAGTAGTCAAGTAAACGGAGGTAAACCCCTCTTTCGAGAGATTAACCGTCCAAGTAAACTAGGCCTTAAGTTTAATAAAAAAATTATACTAGTTATCTTATCGTATCTAGTGCGTGGTGCTGGTTCGCCTACAACAGAAATAATTTCTAGGCACTTCTTTTCTATTTTTGTTTTGTGTGGGTGTTTTTTGAGTTCACCCCTCTTGAGAGGGTGCTACTTTCCCCCTCTTCGAGAGGTATTGAGGTTGTCTTTCTCCCTTGCCCTGTGGGGCTACATCCTGTATCATTTTCGCCACCTTGCTCCTAGAAAGGACAACCACAGTGTTCTCCCTCCGCTCGATTTCACCACACCTCAATATCTCTTCCTCGACAGCGAGTTCCCATAACAACGACCTTGCCACCATGATTCCGTACTACGATTGTGCCCCTTCTCAGCTGTCTTCTCCGATGAGCATGGTGACAGCACGCCTGTCTCCATCATCACACCGTGTTCGCAACCGTGTGCTTCCACCACAACTTACTAAGTTTTCTTTGGTTTTTGTAGTTCATTTATTTTTCTCGGATTATTTGAATCACTATTATATCTTAAACCTATGTGCGTACTTGCCTCTCTGTGGAGACTATTTTTCCATACATGGTTTATTTAATATGGTGCATGTTTAAGTTGGTTAAACCGAATTCGTGCATATTTGATTATCTTTGTTGATTTAGGATTTTTCCATCACAATTTATACTACAATGTATTATTATTGGTATTATTATTATCACTGTCATTATTATTTTGCAAAAGCAAAAATTTTCCCCATCAAATGGTAGCGTTATCGGGGAGACAATAGATGCAATAGGTTACTTAGTTATATTTCTGATATATTTTGAGGTGTAGTTGTCTTAACTCACTTATATTTTCTGTGCGAGGAATCGACGAGTTGAGACAATAAGCGTAGTAGAGCCACGGCATGGACCTTGAGCTGCATCCACAAGAAGACGCAAGGAGAAGGAAGGAGACCTGAATCCTGCAACAAGGGGATTCTCCTTCGACATTAATTAGATTAGGAGAACTAAGAGCTTAGTTTACTAGTTTTACATTTCAATTTTCTCACCCTTGTAGCATTAGGGCTGATTTTCGAGGGTTTATCCCCACTTTCTTTAATTATTAGGATTATTCATCTGTGGTGTGGATTATTTTGTGGTAGACTTAGGATTATTTAGTATAGTTGCTTGCTTGTCGTATTAAAAAAAAAAAATTATTGAGCTGCCTGCTTAGAAGTTGCATACCGTAGGTAACGCATTGTTGGGGTTATAAAGCAATACGTTAGATCTACTTACTTACATTGAGTACATTACTTACATGAAGATTGCTGGAGTCAGGTATATTATATTATCATTGCATCCAGTGCCTAATCACGCATTGCATTCTAGGATAAATTCAAAGACCACCTGATTGTGATTGAATCTACCTAATTAAGTGGTCACCTTCTAAAAATTGGGATTGCTAATCAGATTGGGACCTAAAAGAAAATTCACACTTGATTGGATAAAAGGACTTGCATGCGATTCTTTACAAAGCAAAATTGATTTTCACAATGTGATTCACACTTCTCGCACTATGATCAAGGCAACCGTCTACTTGCTAAAATTGGATTTAATAATGTCGTTGTTGATTGTAGTATAGTCGCAATATATAAACAGATGTCATGTCATTTTATTTGTTTACATAATTTTTATTAGTTTATTCCAAGTCGTTCACTAGGAGACAGTTATTGATTTACATCTCTCTATTATCCAAAAATGCTCTTTTATTCCAAAAATGTCAATTTTATTTACAAAGAAATCAATGAATCAAAGAATGAATGAATCAAGTTATTTAGGTACAAAATGAATCAATTAATACTAACTACAACACCTCAAACATATTTACAACTAAACAGGCATGAAAAACTACTTAAACTACTCTATGTTAGTTATACATACTATTCTAATCGATACCTAAGTGTAGGTACAAAAATAACTACAAATATATACTAAATTAAATTATTCTAACATATACTAATAGCTATAGTAACATATAATGTACATATAGTGAGGTATATAGAGGTTACTAAAGCCTTAAAACATATGTGTATATAGAAAGGCTCAAATATACACATACTTACTCTATATATATATAAATATATACACACACACACACACATATACATACATACATGTTATACATTTAACATACACATGTACACTTAGCCTATACACACTAACATTACTCTCTAACTCACGCACACACTTAACTTATACATTCTAACACTCACAACACGCATAACACACTAAGGCACTCGTCACTCTCAACACTTAGATTTTTTTTTAAAACTTAGTTTAAGTTAAACCTTCACTTGATAAAAATTAGTTAATGGGCGGGCCCGGGCTTTTCGTAGGATCGACAACTCATTAAGGGCCGAATTAGACTAGTACTAAGCCAGACTCTAGTATTTATTAGGTTTTTTTTTTCCATTTTGTTTCAGGCCCAATAGGCCCACAGCTCCCAAGCACCCACGCACACACATACACCTGCAAGCACACGCGCCCACGCTTGTAGGTGTGCATGTAAATCGAGAATGTACCTGTAAGTTCATGAATGTTCATTTAGCGTCAAGTGCTTGATGACTACTCGGTTAGAGGGCGTGATTCAATTTATGTGTCTCGCCGATTTACGTTTGCACAATGTTGGACCATCCTGCAAAGGATTTGGCGTGCGTTACGTGTTCTGAGGTTGATTTTAGGCCTCAATTTGAGTGCCCATTTGATCTCCAATTTTAAATTAAATTATATGCTTGGAAAGCCGTTACATAAGGCTACTCAATTATATAGTTAATTTAGAATAATAACTTATTTAATTGTATTTAAAATTTACTTAAAGTTAATACTTTGTACACGTTAATTTACTACTTAATTACATAATTAATGTACAATTAATAAGTTAATTATTCAATTGACCAAATAATTAGTTAATTTACATAATAAGGTATTTATTATACATTTTAATTTATTTTTAATCATTTTTTTAATTTATTTACAATTATATTCACATTTTACATATATCTATACTAATATAGAGTATAATTATTAATGTACAGTATAAATACATCATAAACATACTGAAAATATTTAAAATAATAATATACATGTATACAATATAAATTACTTTAGTAATAACTTAATTTACTAATTTATTTTATTTTAACTTAATAACATAGCTATATAGCTTAATAACATAAATATATACAATAAATACTTAAATAAATAAATATACATGTAACAATTTGAAAAGAAAAATAGTACCTTGGGGTTTGGGCTAGATATCTTGGTTTTTCCAAATACTTAATATCATGTGTAACAAAATCAAATTGATCAACGAACACTAAAAGCCCAAGACAAAAATAAACTTTGTGTAACAACATAAAAAAAGACATTCATACAACAGAAAGCAAAATCAAGGTGAGGATAGGAAAGCAATTAGACACCCAGCATGCTCGATCAAGCATAGACATCAATGAAGAAGGGATGTAGAAGATGGTGATCAAGAAAAACAGCTAAAGGAAAGAATATGACACCCAAAAGGGGCCCAAATTCTAATTCCTTATTTCTCAAATAAAACAATGGTCTTTAGAGGTACAACAATACATACTTCATGTATACGCAATTATGAATGCATCACAACAAGTTTCCAACCATATACACATGATGATGACCGTTGATGCAGAACCTAAACAGATAACAAAAGTCTGTACAAGAATAGAGAAATCTGAATGTTTGTGATCCCAATGCAAAAGGCATGGTACCTGACTCAACTAGCCTACATCATGGAAATTGATTGTGTTCCAATTCAACATGTCGCTTAAGAAGCAACACAAAAATATCCAACGGTTATTGGCCCATCCTAATCCAATCATGCATTCCCATTCAAGTATTATGTTTAATTCCCTGCAGCCATTAACTCCTTTGACATTCCATGGTAGTGAGGCAAACAACTTCAAGCATGGCCAACTTTGCAGCTCTCTTGGCGAGACAGCAGAATGTATATGGGCAAAGAATGGTCTCACTGCCACACAAATGTACAACTTCAGGCTTCAGCAATGAATGAAGCACCAACAAATGGCCTGAACTCTAACCTACCGAAAATAAGTGTTGAAGTGAAAATCGTAGTAGCTTAGAAAAATGCGTTGTAGTATAGTGACGAAAATCCAATTAACATTTAAATTTGTAAAGCTCGAAAAATCGTGAGTTCCGAAGTCATTTACAGGAAGCAAATGTGATAATTCAATCCACTAATCGAAATGATAAGCAATAAGTACAATAATTAAACACAAATACAATATGTAATGAATTAATCAACTAAAAAGACATTCAATCATAATTCAAACTATATCTTAAGAATCAAAGGGAAAAAATATAAAGTGAAGCCTAAAAATGGTGGTTGAAACCACCAATTAAGCCCCACTAATTCTCATCACAATTCCCAATCAATTCTTAATTTCTTAATAGTGCCAAAGTTAATTTCCCTCACAAATTAGATGTTGGGTCAATGCCTCAGATGTCTTAAGTGTCAAGTCCCAAAGCACCTCAAGAATGTGCCTAAGTGTTAGGCATGAATCCCAATACAACATAGTACAAAACCCCCTCCTTCCCTCAGAATTTCCCTTCTCTCTCTCTCTTCAAAATCGGGTCAGAGGGTAGTCTAGTAAACGGATCCAGGTCCAGGCCTGCCAACGTGTGTGGCGAGTGAGGTGTGGATAGGATAGGTGAGAGGGACCTCACTCCATGATTGGAGGCAAGCTACTAAGAGAGCAAAAACATTATTAACCAAAATTTTTTTATCTTCCTACGATGTGGGACTATCCAAGGATCTTCCTCCCTCGCGTGTAGCCATGGGTGAAGCTTGGTCAATTGCAGCTACTGCCGCTGCTTCTCTAATTGTGAGCCTGGAAGACTTCGCGAGTTTGCTCCACAGCAACTGGACGTGGAAATGAGGCCAGAGGTGGACAGAGCACAACGGTTGAGGGTAGCGAATCAACGGCAACGTTGGTGATCCGGTGGAGACCTGAAAACAAGAATATGGGCCTTAAGCCCCGATTAGAATGCTTAGAGGGATCGCTGGAGTGCAAGGAATGTAATGGTGGTGGTTGCGAGGCATTTCACGTTGTGTGTAGTGTGTACGGTGACGGTGAGGTTGTCCGATGGAGGGTATGTTCGACAAGGAGAATGAGTGGCCAATACGCCCAATTAAGTTAGGGTTTTTGGTCTGTGCAGTGCGAGGAAGGTGTGGATGGTTGTTGATACAACTTCTACCATGTTTTAGAAAAGTATAGAATTGTAGTATAGTTAATAAAAGCGTAATGACATTTATAAGTGCTCGAAAAATCGTGAGTTTCGAGATTGTTCTCAAGGAGCAAATATGGAATTCAATCACTAATCGTAATAATAAACAATGAGCACAATAATTACAAGAAAGATATGCAATGAATAATCAAATATACTTCAATTTAGAACCCATAAATGTATCTCAATAATCAATGGGACAAAAAGAGTATAAATGAAGAGAAAAATGATGATTTGAATCACCAATTAAATCAACAATTAAGCATAGATCCCGAGGATACTCAATATCTCAAACCAAGTCAAATATCTCAACAGTGATCTTGAACCACTTATCCACATCAGCACAGAGCCAAATAATTTCACAGTACCCTCAACCAAGATCACAATCTGACGTTGAGCACATGAAGTAGACGACTTAAGTCACCAAACACAACAGCACAAAGCCTCTGGGATTTTGCTAAGTGTTGAGCACAGAGGCACGCTTCTCGAGGAGCAAAATCCGGCCCCTCCTTCCTCAGAATTTCCTCTTTTCTCTCTCATTCCTAATCAGGTTGGTAAATGGGTAATCAAATCCGGGTCGGGGACCAAGCCTGCCGGCGTGTGGTGGCAGGCGAGGTGTGAGGCTAAGAGTGAGGGGACCTCACCCCCGGTGTCTGAGGTGAATAACCATTAAGACAAATGCAATATATACGCATTTCAAAAACAATAGAGTACGATGTGGCACTAAAGTGTTCTTCCTTTCTTTCGTGTGCAGCTGAGATTGGTCCTTCGAATTGAGGCTGCTGTCATTGCTCTTCCTCTAATCCAAGGCCCAAGAAGCCTTCTGGAGTTGGTTCACACCTCTTGAGAGTTGAAGTAGGGCCAGAGATGGTCGAGGCACGGTGGAAAACGATGGAGAAGGTGACAGTGGCGGAGAGATGTTTGGTGAAAACCTAAAATCAAAATATGGTCTAATTGCCCCAATTAATACGTTCATAAGCATCTCCAGAGTGTGTAGAGTTAGATGGTGGTGTTCATTTGTTGGATGGAGGTCAGACGTGGCCAGACGACGTCGGAGAAGACGATGGAAGGGTGGGTCGTCCAGTGGTGAGCTCCAGAGGTCAAAAGCTCCAACAAGCTTGGGGCTTTTGATCTCTGGGATGAGATGGATCTTATGGAGGTGGTGGCGAGTTGTTTGGTGGTCGGTAGCGGCCGTGCAACCTCGCTGGAGGCTGAGAAGATGAGGTGAGAACTAGGTGAATCGGCGGTTGAATTGAAATTCTAAGGACCTAGGCCTATACTAGAAAGAAAGAGAAAGAGGAAGAACCTAACTATGTGGTCGAAGGAGGTAGGAACCGTGCCGACGTGGTTTGCCGGCCAAGGGGAAGATGAACTTCTCCAGTGGGAGGAGTGGCAACAAGGAGAGGGGGACACTCCACTTTGGTCGGCGAGAAGTGGACGAAGGAAAGGAAGAAGAAGACGCTCTCAATTTGGTGGTTGAGAGGCTGTAGGAGGACGGAGGAGGTCACTCTAGCTAAGGTCAGAGATGATCGGAGGAGAGGGAGAAGACTTGTTTTGGCCTAAAACCCAGCTGGAAAATATGTGAGAAGTTCCCTAAGCTTAAATAGAGGGTGCTTGGAGCTTAATTAGGAAGAACTCTAAAGCTCTGAAGTAGGAAACAAGGGGTTTTCCTATTTTCAATTCCCACGGTTGGTGGAGCTTCTCAAGCTCCAATCTGGGTAGGAGATCAAGTCCAAATCGTAAAGAATCCCTTAATGAACAATCCCTCCAAATTTAGAAGAATTTGGACTTAAAACGAGGGAGATACTCATGGTCAAAGGTCGGTTGACCATGTAATTAGGAGTTGCAGGTGGCAAGGACCTAATCATGAAGAAGATGATAAAGTTAGGGTCATTTTGGTAAAGAACTTGAAACTAGGGGTCTTAATGTGAGAAATAGGGTGTTTTTAGGGGCTAAAATGCAAACTAGGTTGAGGTGGATTCTGATTGGGCCCAAAATTTGATGTTAACTTAATTTGGAATCAAGGAATCTAATGGTGAACTTAGATTCGAGTTTTGACTACGATTGATTGGGCAAATTGTACAAGAGCCCAAATTAAGGTAAATTCTCGTTTAAATCTCTATTCTAGGTCAAAATGGGTTCAGATGGTCAAAGTGAAGATACCAAACATCTTAGAATACTTTTACATGAATTTTAAAAGGTTTATATTGATTTTATCCTGACTAGAACCTCTTCAATTTAAGTAGGGTTGATATTTAGGGTTTTTAGTACTACTTTCATCCTCGAAATGCGTAAAACCTGATTCTGTCAGTGTGAGCCCACTTCTTAGTCTTTTATGTTCAATTAACCTTCAATTAACCCCTGAGAAAACCCTTAGTTAATTTGCATTTGTGATGTGCTGTTAAAACAAGAGAATTAACCATGTTTTCTTATCTTCTTCTCAAATCAGATCATAGTGGAATTACAATCCTTCGACGATCATTTAGGAGCATTTGTCTCTTGATTCTGACTAGTTCAAGTTAGTTATGATGAATGATGGTGTTACCATCAATGGTCATGGTTTGGTGTTTGGTGGCGTGGTTTGCCGGCACGAGCTTGTTGGAGCTCTCACCGGACGTGGGGAATACGAGGGTGAAACGATGGCGGCAGTGGATTGAACCTAAGTCTAAAGATGTAGAATGAGTCTAGAGAGGGAGAGGGAGAGTTTAGGGTGCTTAGCGAGGAGAGAGAGAGAACGAGAAGAGTTTGGTGTTGGCCGACTAGATGCAAGGAAGATGACGAAGTACAACGAAGGAATTAGCAAGGAAGAAGAGGTCGACAGCATCCTTGCTTTGGCTGGAAAGGCACACGAAGAAGAGGGGATGGACGTGGACCACCCAATTTGGTGATTGGATGGCTAGACGAAAGAGGAAAAGAGGCTTGTCGTAGCTAAAGATGATGATAGCCAGAGGAGGAGGAGGGGGAATTCCGGTCCAATCTTGACTAAGGAGTATCCTAGGAGATCCTAGGACTTATATAGAGCTCAAATTTGAGCTCAATTTAGGAAGAATCCACGAATAAGGATCAGGAATTTGGTGCTGAGATCCTTGAAGATATTGAGCTCGCTGGTGTTTTCCTCTACATGGTAGGCATCAAGACAAGGATCAATAGGAAGGCGGTCATCTAGTAATCAATCCCTCCAATTTTGGAGAGATTTGGTTGAGAAATTAGGGAGGAATCCTCGGTCAAAGGTCAATCATTGTGGGCCTTAGACGTTGTTCACACTGTTCAAGCGACAAAGAGCTGGAGACAACAAAGTTAGGGGCATTTTAGTGATAAACTTGAAACCCAGGGGTCTGGATGTGAGAAATAGAGTTTTTAAGGGCTAAAATACTAACTAGGTCAAGATGGACTCTGATTGAACTTAAATTTTGATGTTAACCCAATTTGGACCCAAGGAATCTAATGGTGAACATTGATGTTAGTTTTGACCACATTTGACTGGGTAAATTGCGTAGAAGCCCAAATCAGGGCAAATTCCCGTTTGAAACTCTATTTTTTGGTCAACATGGGTTCAGATGGTCAAACCAAAGATACCAAACCTCTTATAATGTTTTTCAATGATTTTTAGGAGGTTTATATTGAATTTATCTCGAAAAGAACCTTTTTAATTTAAGTGTGGCTGAAAATTAGGATTTTTAATGATATTTTAATCCCTAAAATGCATGAAACCCTGATTCAGTTGATGTAAGACCACTTTTTAGTCTTTTGAGTTCATTTGATCTTAAATTCACCCCTTGATTAATCTGCATTAATGATGGAATGGTAAAATAACATAATTAACCCTGTTTTTCTGACTTCTCATAATAGCTTAGTGTGGAATTATGACCTTCAGATGATCATTTAAGAGCATTTATCATTTGAATCTGACTAATTTGGCTAGTTTGGACTAATGGTGGTGTTAGCATCATACCCCCATGCCTAGCAAAAATCCTATGGGCCAAACTAGATCTCTAAGCCGGCTTTTAACCATCAAGATGCCTTATTGAGCTGCATCTTTAGAAATCATATCAAAATACCAACAATAGACCTAGAGGTACTCAAGTACCAGCCAAGATCCAGACTTGACTAGCCTCAACCTTGGGTCTACTGCGAAGGTTTCTAAAGCTTGCAAAAACTGCCCAGAGGTTTGTTGACCCCAGCGGTCAAAGCACCCGTGCGTATACATAGCAAGTCCAGGTTCAGTTTGCCGGTGCATTTTTTATAACAGAGATAGAGAGGGATATTTATTTGTCAAATTTTCTCTCTTTTCTTTTTATATTCCTCCTAAACCCAACATCAGATTGGCCTTAAACATGGTCTGTATGGGATTCCTTATCCCCACCATTAATCCTCGAAGGGTCCTTGGCTTTTGATGCTTTAGGATAACATCACCCATGGCAACCCCCAGAACCCTGACTTTCGACATTTCGGGATAGTGTCGCTCATGGCATTCTGTAGCTAGATTCAGGCCCTGGCAATCAACATTTTAGGATAATCCTACCCATGGCACCTGAACCATCATAAGGTGCTTACATGCCCCTGGTAGCATATTTAGATATCCTAGGAGACAAGCACTGAGGAGACGATATGTTATTACGCATTTTCGAGGAGAGTATTTTTCATTCCACCTCTCCACGTTGGGAACTCGTCCAATCAACTTGTGTCTTTGAGCTACTTCTAAGCCAGATCTTGGGGAAAACATTTTTAGAATAGAACACTATTGGCATTATTCTTTATTAAGCACACTGAACCAGACCGGTATGTGATTTTTGGGTGCCTAGGTTACCAAGTCCCATAAACCAAAGGGCAGGCAATGGGGCCAAATAATCCCTAAGCCTTAGACTTAATACATCAACCTTGCACTTTCCTCAACCTCTTGAGGATTAATCCAGATCTTAACAAATGCGTGAATGTTAAGCCCTAGAATAGGCCTAAGAGGCTTAAGGTTGGTAGCCATCACTAATCTCATAAGATTTAACTCTTCAAGTCTTAATTCATCATCCGATCCAACTTAGAACTTAGGTAAGTTCCATACTCAATTATAGGGACTATTGATAGGTCCACTTTAGTGGACAAAATTAAAGCCTAAGTACATGTCATTGAGATAAGGAGTGAATTTAAGATATCCATTATATTAGCAAAATTATGTAAGAGGAAAAATCATCATTTCATGCATTACATAAATTGGATGGAATCATTCTCAAATTGGAATGCCATTTAATTTATAACATTGAAGGAAAAATTCTCTACTTTCCATGTTGAAGTATTTCCTTTTTCTAATGAGAATTATTTTTCATGAAAAATCCTTGTTTGGAAGTCTTATGCAAAAGGAAGAAAAAGAAAGGAATGAAAGAAGAAAAAGAGAAAGAGCAAACAAATCATCCACCTTCCTCTCTTTCTCCTCCAATCTCTCTCTCCCTCACGAATATTCCCTCTCTCTAATTATTCTCTTTCCTTCTTTGACTCTCTCTCTCATTTTCTCTTTATATAATAGAGGACGGAGGACAACAGAAGAAAATCATCTCCCCTCCATGGGGAGGAAGTCGCTCATCTCCACATCCCCTCCCCATGGGCAACCTCTCCACCATGTGCCACCACCACCGCGAGCCTCCATCATTGACCACATCCATGACTGCAACCTTCCACCACCGCGCTTCCACCACTGAGGACACAACCACCACCGCGTCTCGCCTCCGACGATCACCACGTCTCACCTCCGACGAATCCATCATCGCGGTCGGTGGTGACAACACCGACACTCGCAATTGCATCTCCGACTTCGCAACCGTGTGCCTCCTCTCCAGATAAGTCATCTGGGAACCCATCCTGGACTTTTGAAGACCACCACCGTGCTCCATCTTCTTTTCCTTCTCCTTCTATTCTGTAACTCCACCAACATAACCCACACCCTCAGACCGACACCACCATCATAACTGCAAGCCTCAACCATATGCTAAGATCCTCTACCTCCAGCAGTACAGAGCGCCTCCTCCGCCCTTCCGGCGCTTCTTCACCTCTTTCCTCCTTGCATGTAGCAGCAGCCCCTGACCACCACCAGTAGCCCCGGTGCTTACTGCAGCGCCCTTGCGTGTGCACCAGGCCTCATGCAGCCATAGCCTCCCGTGCGGTTAGCAACCTCCAGCAGCCACACTTGAGTCGCACCTTCACGCGCAGCACCACCTTCACGTGTGTAGCGACATAGCTAGCAAGTGCGCAGCCACCGTTGCGTGCGGATGCAGCCTCCTTACGCACGCGCACAACCCTTGCGTGCACTCCTTCTTGCGCGTGCACACCACGCGCCACAGCTGGCTCTTCTTCTTCTTCTTCTTTGCCGACCGAAGAACCTAAACCACCCTAAACGCAGCCACCTCCACAGGCAACGATTCTTCACTCCGTCGCCTCCGTTGAGCTCGCCTCAACCTCACGAGCTCAGCCACGCCCTTAGAGTCAACCATGACAGCCCACGCATGTGCGTGGACACCCGCCATCCTCGTCGTCCTTCCTCATCAACGGTGGTAGCTCCGGCCACCGTTCCCATCGCCGTAACCTCCATCAGAACGGCCTCGCCCTCCTCGACCTCCTCCAAGCTTCCCGCGGCCCGCCATTGCCTCCTCTTCGTGCATGCACCAAGGAAGCAAATCCTCAATTTTTGGGTTAATAAGTATTTACATTTGAGTGCCATTGCCAAACTCTTATTTTGATTTTAATATTTGATATATTGAGTGAAATTGCAACTTCATGCTATGCTTTGTCATAATTACTTAGCTCTTGTTATGCACATCATTTGACATTGGATTTGGATTAAGATTTACACAATTTCCCTCTAGTACATGTGCAATTGGAAATTACATAGATTGATCACATATTCATTGAATATTTTATTAAGGAAAAATTACACATATAACCTTACATTCTCGAGTTATTGTGTGTCTTCTTTCCATCTCGTTTTGCATCAGATTTGAGCACGGATCTCGCATTCAATTGGACGAATACAAGGCTAAATTGTTCATGATTTTATTGATCCGTTCCTTCCTGTGGATACGACCTAACTCTTCGTGGTTAGTTTTATTAAAATATTTTTGTTCGGGATTTTCCACCACGATTTACAAGCTGTGACGACGTATTTTTCTAATACACATCATCTGTAAGCGAAAAACGCCCGATCAACTATCACAATGTTTTCTTTTGTTTGCTCCTTTTTATCTATTTTTTCTTTTCTCCTCTATTCAGATCTTTTAATTCAGCTCACAAAATTGTCCTCCCCATTTTTCTTTTTTGATGAAATGCCTCCATGAATCAAATTTCATTGCATTTTGCACTTTAATACCCCCCATGCCTAAGATTTGCAATGTCAATTAGGTGGGTTCGAGTTTAGCTTAGATCGTACATTAGATGAGATTTCGATTGGATAACTCAGCCAATCCATTGGTCTAGGGGTGGTAAGGAGTCGAGATATGATGCGACACCACGTACTTTTTCATTAGGGATTGGAAGTACACATTCG
Organism: Thalassia testudinum; assembly: GCA_037157565.1. Taxonomy (NCBI): domain Eukaryota; kingdom Viridiplantae; phylum Streptophyta; class Magnoliopsida; order Alismatales; family Hydrocharitaceae; genus Thalassia; species Thalassia testudinum. Next base: position 45,126,104 of record JAZHRO010000059.1, read on the forward strand.
CGAAATGAGACCCGTCATTGCTGATGATGGCCTTAGGAACCCTAAATCTGGAAAGATGTTCTCCTGAATGAACCATAGAACAACCTTATGATCATTAGTTCTGGTGGGTACGACTTCGATCCATTTTGAGATGTAGTCGACAGCAAGTAAGATGTACTCGAAGCCATTTTGATACGTAGTCGACAGCAAGTAAGATGTACTTGAAGCCGTTAGATCCTGGAAAGGGTCCCATAAAATCAATTTCCCATATGTCAAAGATCTCGCACACAATAATCGGATTCAAATGCATCATATCGCGTGGGCCCATGTTACCGAGGGTCTGACAACGGGCACATGCCCTATGGTAGGGTTTTGCATCTATGAACATTGTGGGCCAAAAGAACCCACACTGGAGGATCTTCGCTTCGATTTTACGCCCATAGTAATAACCACCACAGTCTTGGTCATGGCAGAAAGAGATGACATCATTGATCTCCTCGTTGGGATTGCATCTTCATATTACTTGGTCTTTACCGATGTGAAATAGATAAGGATCTTCCCATACATAGTACTTGGCATCGGAAATCAGCTTGTCTCGCCTGGAGGTTGCCCAATAAGGCGGGACTTTCCCCATAACCAAGTAATTCACGATATCAGCGAACCAGGGAAGACATTAATTGCCAAGAGATTCTCATCCGAAAAATGCTTAGTGATAGGTCCGAACAGGTCAATGATCGAAGAAGGAAGGTGGGACAAATGGTCAGCTACCACATTCTGCTTTCCCACCTTGTCGCGAATTTTGAGATCGAATTCTTGCAACAACAAGATCCAGCAAATTAATCTAGGTTTCGCGTCCTTTTTCGTAAGCAACTGCCTCACCGCAGTGTGATCTGAGTAAATGATGACATGCGATCCCAGGAGGTATGATTTAAATTTCTCTAGACTGAATACTATAGCCAGTAGCTCTTTCTCCGTAATCGTGTAATTATGCTGAGCCTCGTCTAGTGTCTTGCTGGCGTAATATATAACCATCGATTTCCCGTCGATTTTTTGCCCTAGTAGTGCTCCAACTGTGTAGTTAGATGCATTTCACATGATCTCGAAGGGTTGAGACCAGTCAAGGGATTGCAGGATTGGTGCTTGGGTAAATCGGTCACATAGGATTTCAAATGCGTGAATGCACTCACTTGTCATCTCGAAAGGTGTGTCCTTTGAGAGAATATTCGTTAAGGGGCATGCGATTTTGGAAAAATCAGATATGAATCATCGATAGAATCTGACGTGCTCCAAAATGATCTGATGTCTTTGAACGAGGAAGGCACAGGTAATTTGGAAATCAGATTCACCTTGACTTGGTCAACTTGGATACCTCTCTTAGAGATGAGGTGTCCAAGCACACAGCCCTCAGGAACCATAAAGTGGCTCTTTTCCTAGGAGAGAACCATGTTTACTTCGATGCACCTTTGGAGGATCTAGGCCAAGTGCAAGTAGTAATCGTCGAAAGATTCACCGAAAACCAAGAAGTCATTCATGAAGACTTCAAGGTATTTACTTACCATATCGGAGAATATGGCTAGCATGCATCGTTGAAAGGTGGCAGGTGCATTGCAAAGCTTGAATGGCATCCTGCGGAATGCATACGTACTGTAGGGGTAGGTAAAGGTGGTCTTTTCTTGATCTTCGGGATGGATTGCCACTTGGTTGTATCGGAGTACCCATCTAGGAAATAGAAAAATCGATTTCCCGCCAGTTTCTCAAGAATATGATCAATGAACGAAAGTAGGAAATGGTCTTTCTTAGTGGGGGCATTCAATTTCTAATAGTCTATGCAAACTCTCCATTAGTTCGCAATTCGAGTTGAGATGGTTTCTCTCTAGATTTGGTCATAATCATGGTGAGCCTTGCCTTCTTAGGCACAACTTGGATGGGGCTCACCCAGCGGCTATCAAAGATCGAGTAGATGATTCCTACGTCGAGCCACTTGATGATCTCTATTTTCACAACCTCTTGAAGATTTGGGTTTAGTCTTCTCTGCATTTCTCGAGATGAACGTGAGCCCTCTTTAGAATAGATACGATGTATGAAATATGAGGGGCTTATTCCATTCAGGTCATCTAGAGTCCATCCAATGGCTCTTCGATGCTACTGAAGGACAGAAGTCAGCTTTGTTTCTTGATCAGGAGTGAGTCAGGAATTGATAATCACAAAAGGCGTTTGATTTGAACCCAAAATGACATACTTTAGATGATCCGAGAGGGGCTTTAATTCAAGTATCGGGTTATCAGCAGCGAGTGGAGGTTCAGGATTAGCCTCAGAAGATAGGGTGGAAGTTAAGGATAGATCTGGATCAACTCCAGGCTTCTCAATCTGTGGGTCAAGATCTTCTTTTGGTTGAGGCTTTGGAAGAATTAGGTTTTCCTCTGTAATTGAGTTTTCAACCAAGGAACTGATGTCACAAACTTCTTCGATTACCCTACAGTTTGTTCCTTCCTAGGCCATAAAAATATCAATTCTCAGTATTTTATTCTCGAATTTCAACTCGGTTTGGCCCTCTTCTCAATTAATATTCGCCCTAGTTGTGTTCAGGAATGGCCTCCTTAAGATGATCGGTTTGTCCCTCAAATTTTCAGGAGTATCCATATCTAATACAATGAAATCCACTAGGAAGTAGAAATCTCATATCCTAACTAGAACATCCTCGAGAACTCATCTTGGTGACTTAATTAATCTGTCAGCTAGCTGTAGGGTCACCTTAGTCGGTTTCAGCTCGGTTTCCTCGAAATAATCTAGTAGGGACGTGGGGATCAGGTTTATGGAGGCTCATAAATCCAATATGACTCAATCAAACTCTAGGTTGCCTATCTTACAGGAGATCAGAGGGGTGCTAGGATCTTTCACTTTCTGTAAGGGTTTGCTCAGGATGATAGAGCTGGCTTGCTCAGACAACATGATCGGACTCTCGTCTTTATTTCGCGACTTACGTTTTGGTGTACATAAGTCCTTTAGAAATCGTGCGTAAGCCAGGATGTGGCGGATCGCATCCATCAAGGGAATGTTTATTTGGACTTGTTCAAAGAGTTTGACTAAGTCTTCCTCAAGTGCCACGGTTTGGGTTTCTCTTTTCCTTTGGTCAAGGCCTCGAGAAATGGAACCTCTGTAGGTTCCTCTAGGATTGGCTCAGGATCTGAGATAGGTGTGTCGTGGATGACCATCCTAGGGGTAGGCTATAAACTACCAAGGCTGCTAGGATAAGGTGGATCCTGAGTTGTTTTTCCACTACGTGTGGTAACAGCGTTTAGGCTAGCCTAGTTTGGGTTCAGAGTCGGCAAGAGTGGTGGTTGTTGCTGATATCCCGCATACGATGTGGAAGTCTCCATCCCGTCAGGTGATGGAGTAGAAGGGGCATGATAGACATAGTGAGCTTGGCCCTAATTTGAGTTCATAACGCGCCTCTGGTTCGGCATGTTATTCGGATTCGGTAGAGGGTTGAGAAGGGAGTGTACTAGGCTGGCGAGTCCCAACCATCTGTGCAAGTTGATTTCAAACCTCTGTGATCTCTTCTTTTTGTTGTTTCTGCATAGCTGCATTAGTCTTCTAGATGTCAGCCAAAGGCCTGCAAAATCAAGCTCATTTGATCTTCCCTAGTAGGCCTGGATTGGTAAATCGGGTTGGGCCTAAGCTAAGCAGACTGATATGGTCACGGAGCTTGTGGTCATGGTTGGAATTGAGGTCTCGAGTTCTGATTATTTCCCGACCATGCGAAGTTCGAATGATTGCTCTATCCAGGGTTATATGTGTTGGAGAATGGATCATTCTAGATGGAATGGAGATCCTTGCAGGTCTGAGGAACTCCAGAGTAATCAGAGTACGAGGGTTCGGAGTTCCCCCAACTAGAGTAGGATGGACCGGAGTTTCCTCCGAAACAAGGATCAAATGGGTTTGGATATGCATCCATCCCCTGATATGCTTAGTGGTGAATGTTATGCACGACCTCCTTACTTGAGGGTGGTTGTGCATACGTGTTTGGCTGTGCAGAGGTGGCTCTCTGGAGATGACGAGCCAATTTGTCTACCTTCTTTTCTATGATGGAGACCTTATCCAGGAGACTGGCCACCAACTCCAAGTCAACGAATGCGGATAGGTCTTGTGTTTTGTGTGTCCCTCGCGTGTTTGTTAGTGCGTGGGTGGTCATCCGGTCAAACACACCCATAGACTCATTGTTTATGGAGTTTTCACACATGTTCTTGGGAATTTCCTAAATAGTGTCCTCATGTTGACCCATAATGTTACTATCACAGGTTGCATTGACAAATAACCTGATATCCTTATAGAGTGTTGTTAGGGCTAGATTGAGGTTTTAAAAGATGCATTCGTTGTAGTAATAATTCCTCAAAAATAGCTCGAACAATAAATAAAATTTATAACTCGAATATCAGAAATGAAGTCGAGGTCGTTTGCTGGTAGTAAATATGGAATTCACGTGCTAATCTCAATATATAATGTAAATGAGCACAATTAATTACTCAAAATCTAATATGCAATGTATGGCATGAGTATATGAAGAGTAAAAAGTAATCTAGATAAAATAATGATGATTTGGATCACCAATTATTAGTCTAACACATATAGCATTTACTCAAATTGAACTAAGTGAGCAACTAATGAATCAACAAAATCAGATGTCTTAAAAGTGCGTTGCTACAGTGATTCTCCTTTCTTTTTCTTCTGCTGTTGTTTTGTTTCCTTGCCTTGTGTTTCTCTTCTTCTTCTTCTTCTTTCTCTACGTTCACAGGCCCTCTTCCTTCTCTTTTTCTTCTATGGTCCTCCTCTTCTTCTTTGGCTTCTGTCACTTCTCTTCCCTTCAACACTCCTTCCTCTTCTTCTCTTTTCCTTTATGCACAGGGGGGAACTCTTCTTTAAATGTGGCTAAGTGTTAGCCGTTAGACAACAGAGCAAAACCCCCTTTAACCCCGCACTCTCCTTCTTTTGCCTTCCTCTCCTTATCTTCTCAGGGATAACCGGGTAGTCGGGTATTGAATCAGAGCGCACTCGGGACTAGGGCTGTGGGCGGGGTCGCAGTCGAGGTGTGCATAGGTGTAGGCAGGTATACGGGTCAGACCAGGCTCGCGTGGTGGTGTCACGGGCGAGGCATGTGAAGGGGTGCGAGCGACCTCACCCCCAAGTGTCGAGGCAAGCAACCCTATTCACTTTTTCCTTTTATGAGTTGCCACTGCTATTGCCACTTTCGATGTGGGACTAAACGTCCCTACTTTCTTCGTGTGTAGCAGCAGCAGTAGGTAGCTCTGATTGAGGTCAGGGAAGTTGTCAATGCTCCCAATTGACCTACTACATGTGTTGCTAAGAGGGTTCCGCAGCGCATGGGACTTCCACTTAGGGCTTGCAGGTCCTAAAGCGAGCTTGAAGCTTCCTTGAAGCTCTTCGGTAATGGAGATGGACTACAAACACCTGAAAAGAAGCAAACGGCCTTGCAACCACATCAAAAGCGCTCAGGAGCTTCGCCGGACGTCATGGAATGTAACTGTGGTGGTGGTGTGTTGCGAGGATGAGTATAGGTGGCTGGCAAAGGCAGAATAGGTCGGAGATGATGGGTTTGTTCGGCGGAGGGTTCATGTGGACGGGAAGGCGAATAGAGATAGGAGTTTTGTTCGCGGAGGGACGGCGATGCTTATGGGTGTGTCGGCGAGGCGAATGAAGTTGTGTAGCGTGGAAACACCTCGCCGGAGTGGTCGCCGGAAGTTGAGAAGACGAGGGTGATCAGTGGAGTCGAGGGGTTCTTTTTGAGATTTTTAGGTAGGAAACTAACCTAAGGATCTAAAGGAGCTAAACTAACCCTAATCTAATGGACAAAGGGGGAAGAACGACCATGCTGGTGGTATGTCGGCATCAGGGAAGAAGATGACTCCGGTGAGGGTAGGATGGCGACGACGATGGAGAGAGAGAGACGTCAGCTGGTATTGCACGACGCAGAGGAAGATGAGGAAGGAGGATCTGCCGTCGGTATTGCGGGAAGACGATAAGGATAGGCAGAGGGAATCGCCGCAGCTTGAGGAGCCTCTCGGCTAGAATAGGAGGGAGGAAATTGTTGGAACCTAGTTCCATTTCTCTTCTGTGTTTTGGTGTTAACAAAACCATGTTTAAATCTAATGTGTTTATGAAGTATTACAGGTCAAAAGAACCTATGGAGGCAAGCAACAAGATTGCATATGAAGGAAGAAGATTAGAAGAATAGTTTTTGTTGTATTAATTATTTTTTAGAATCTTTGTATGTCTCCTAACAAGTAAAACAGAATCTAGTAGTTAAAAACAAAGTATAGATAATTAGGGTTCAGAAAATCATTCATTCACTCGTTTCAAAACTCAAAATCGATTTTTTTTCAAAATCAAGTCGTTTAGAGTAAGTTGGATTTCTCTAAAAACTGACTTAAACTTACAAAATGTGGTACTTGTGGCAAGTACCGGTACTGGTCATAAGTACTGGTACATGCTAGGCACAGGTTTGGGCCTAAGTTCCAAACTGTGAACAACAAGTACCGGTACTCATCATGAGTACCAGTACCAAGTGGTCACAGTTTGTGCACTTGGTTTTTGCATGAGTACTGGTACCAAGTGGTCACAGTTTGTGCACTTGGTTTTTGCCTGGACCTTACAAGTACCGGTACTAATCACTAGTATCGGTACATGTAGGTCACTGGACCCAAATCTATGAGTCACAAGTACCGGTACTCATCATGAGTACCGGTACCTGGTGACTTAGTTGGGCTGACTGTAAGCAGTCAGTACCGGTACCAAAAGTTTAGTATCGGCACCAACTAACCGTTGTGACCAATCTGAACGGCTATTTTGCAATTAAACCTATCCTTAAACTTCCTAAATTAACCCTAACGGCTAGTAAATGTTGGGAAGGTGCTTAGTGGGTTATATAAGCACTCTTTGAGTGTCTTTTACGCACAACCAAGAAGCCAAAAATTCTATCTTTGCCTACACCTTCATTTCTCAAATTACTAGCTGCAAAAGAGCTTGTCTTGTTGCAATTCTCTCGAGGCCATTCTCCACTTGCAACAAGTCTTCAAGGCGATCATGTTCTTCTATGAAAAATTTGTTTGTTTTACGCCTTAATTTTCTTGTTAGATTAATTTACATATTCAAATTAAGCAATATAATTGTTGGAGACTTAGGGATTAGTTGTAAGCTTTTATTTATATTTTGCTTACACCTGTATCTTTATTTCTTTTGTATATCTTGTAATTGGGTTGAGGTAACCCATTAATTACCTCAGGTTTCAATAATTGATTCCCTCCAGGTTGAGGGAATCGGGTTAAAAATCTTAAGTCGGGAGACTTAGGTAGTGGAGTACCCAAGTGAGGGGAACCGCTATATATTTTGTGCATTTTGTGGTTTGTTTTGTGTTGCAAATTTTTTTTCTACCACACTATTCATCCCCCCTTCTAGTGTGCTTGTGATTTACAGATCCTACAGAAATGAGGGTAGATCCGGCCAAAATCAAGCTTGGGATGGACGACATGCACTGGGGTTCCTTTTATAAGTCTCTGAGGGTGATTAGAGCTTGGGAAGCAAGCTTCCCAAGCTTGGAAGGCCGCCGGAGTTGGAAACCCCCTCCTTTGAAGGATTTGCATGATACATTGCTGATTTTTGGGACTTCGGATCTGGCTAAGAAGGAAGCTAATTTCTTGACGAATTCCCCTTTCAAATCTTAGAAGGATTCGTCAAGAAATCAAGGAGATCTTGCCAAATGAAGCTCGCCGAAGTTGTAGGATTAGGAGTTCATGTGCGGTGGGGGCCTTTTTGTGAAGAAAATAAAGAAGCTGGGGGGCTTTCTGTGAGGAATTCAAAAGCTGAGGGGCTATTGGAGATAAAGAAAGTCAAACTTAGACCAAAGTGCAAACTATGTCGAAACAATCTCAGATTGGGCCTAAATTTTGATACAAATCTAATTTGGACCTAAGGAATCCAATGGTGAAGTTGGATTTTGGTTTTGACTTAGTTTGACTGAGTAATTTATGCAAAAATCTAAATGAGGGTAATTGTTTGTCTGTAGCTTTATTTTGGGTCAAGACAGGTTCTGATGGTTAAATTGAAGGTACCAAACCCTAGAAAATATTTTTCTATGAATTTTATCCTGACCAGAATCTCAGTGAATTAAGTGATTCTGTTTTTAGGATTTCAGATGTCATTTAATTCTCGAAATGTGCAAAAACCCATTTCTATCTGTACGGACCCTCTTTTTAGACATTTAAGACCATTTGACCATTAATAGAGCCCTGAGAAAACCCATGGTTGTTCTGAAATTAAGATGTTTTGTTAAAGCTGCAGTTTTACCCTTATGTTCATGTCTATCTCTCAGAATGGATTTGCAGTGAATTACATCTCTTTGGCGGTTATGTAAGAGCATTAATTCCTTGATTATGACTAATTAAAGCTAGATATGACCGATGATGATGTTATCATCACGGAGTCCCTGGTAAAAAGACTGGACTTGTTCCCATTTAGGAACTTCATGATGGGGGCATTTCCTCATGAGATCCAGAAAGCAGTCTCATGCCTCATGAAGTGGTTCTCCCACATTCTGCGTGAAATGCGTGATCTAGTGCCCCAAGGCATTGGTGCGACCAACTAGGAAGAATTTCTTCAAGAATTCAGATTGGAGTTCTTCCCATTTGTTGATCGGTTGAGTCAGGGTTTGATACCAATGGGCAACTTTATCCATAAGAGAGAAGGAGAACATCTTCATGAGTAGGATGTCCCAAGTTTGAATAGGTGGTCCAAAGGTCTAGGCTAGATGTTTCAGCTGTTTGATGTGTTGGAAAGGATCTTCAGAGTTCAAGCTGTGAAATTTGGGATTGCATTAATCAGATTTGGCTTTAATTTAGTGTCAAGTCCTCCAGTCGGGATTTACACCCTGGGTTCGATCATCACTGCTGTGGGATTGTAGTGATCTCGCATCTGCGGATGCTACGAGGATTCAGGAATGCATGGAAAGGATCAGTGAGGCGCTGTAATTGATTATGAACATTGGGCTCTTCTTCTTGATTCTCCATGGATGAAGATGATGGAGAGCTAGGCTCGGATGTGGAAGTATCTGAAGAGATCTCAATCTGATCGAATGGGAACACAAACAACTAGGTCGGGGCTTAACCTCAACTAGAGTGAACTACTAATGGAGGCCTCAAAATTGGTCTTAAGGAGCTCCTCCCGTACATCACTATAGAATTAGACGAGGGGCAGAATGTGTATTGGACCCAATCGAAGCACCCAACAAAGCTAAGTGACTATGGAGGTTCGAGGCAAATGTTACCTTTGGATCAAAAACTCACCCACCTAAGAATTACTTGGGTAGCCAGGAAGGGAGAGTCCCGCAAAGACCCCTACAAGGTAGAGAGTTCCCACGAGTTACAAGGTTTCCCCCACCCGACCTTCCTTGTCATTGAGATTCCAAGTAGACCGGAATGTGTGAGCTTGATTCCTAAGTCTACCAAATTTAATCCTACTTGTGCCTTGAATTTCACTTGAATTTTGAAGTTGATTTGTTTTGTGACCTAATTTGGAGGTCAATTGATCTACAAAGTAAACCAACTTCACTTGACCTGCCCTAAAGTTGAGGATGAATTTGAGTCAAGAACCCAAAACACCTTAAATTGGTTTGTAAATAGGTTATTAGGTCCCCAAATTTTAATGATTCAAGTGATTGCTAGAACCTTGATTCTAGGGTCCACTTGATTAGATCAATTCAACCAAGGGCTTAGGCAATACACGATGTAGGAAATATATATATATATATATATTTTAAATCAGGTAAGTGTGTACTCCTGGAACCCTAATGTGGAAATCCTAAATTGGCTCTATTTTCAAGTCCAATTCTTTCCAAAAGATGGTACCTTGGGCTCAATCAAGAAGGTGAATAGCCTAAGCTACCTTATGTCCCCAGTAGGTGCAAGTATCAAGATGGGGATCTCTAATCAAATCGAATCAAATCAGAAAACTTGAATGATGATTACTATGCAAAAAAAGCAAGTTGACCCTAATTGATTTCTTTTCCGTCTTTCTGAGAGATGAGGGGCTTAAAGAAGAAGGAAATATGATTACCTACCCCTAGTGTGGTTGCTTGTGCGGTCAGTCACCTGCAATAACATAGAAAATTAGATATAGCAAGTCAGAATCATGTCAGAAAGTGTGATTAGTGAATGAAAATGCACGTTACTCCCTGGCAACGAAGCCAAAATGTTGCAGTCAAAATTCATCGTAGTTAGGAAAACAATGCGTCGTAGTACAATGACAAAAATCGAAACAACATTTGAATTTATAAAGCTCGAAAAATCATGAGTTTTGAGATTGTTCGTAGGGAGCAAGTGTGGCAATTTAATTCACCAATCACAACAATCAGAAATAATGATGTAATTGAATATCAACTCACAAATAGAATAATCAATTGATCTTCAAAAATGTATCTCAGAAATCAGTGGCAAAAATATAAAAGGAAAGCGTAAAAATGGTGGTTGAAACCACCAATTAAGTCCTACAATTAAGCACAACTCCTAAGAATCAGATCTCAATATGTCAACAGTACTCAAGCCAATATCTCAACTAATGTCAGAACCAATGCCTCTCTCAGATCAGATGTCAAATATGAGGCTCAGACGCCTTAAGGAGCAAACCCAGATCACCTTAGAATTCGCCCAAGTGTTGGCACAAATCCCAACGTGCTACAGTGCAAAACCACTCCCCTCCCCCCTTAGAATTTCCTTTCTCTTTCTTCCTGAACTGAGTTTAGGTGTATACTGATGCGTCGGATCTCGTCGCATAAAGGGTTCAAGTTTGGAAAACCTGTCGTCGTAGTTCGATTCGCAAGAAAATCTGTCGATCAGATAAAATTTATAACTTAAACTCGAGGTGAGTCCCGGGTCAAACACGGGGAGGCGAATATTTGGTTTGAAAAATCTGCATTTCGTTTTTTATTTATTTTTGTCATTTTTATCTTTTTTTTTTTTTGTATTTTTATCAAGCAAGAGATCAAGTTGATACAAACTTGTCTAACTAATCTACTTGCAAAAATAATATATATATAGAGAAGAACAATCATATATTACTTGATCAAATGTTTCTATAACTATGAAAGCGGGAAAAACTACACTAGAAAGCAGTAAAGATAGATATAAGTGAGAGAATCCCCCTCGATGGTCGCTCGGAGGATGACTCAATCTAACGTCGCTTGGAGGAAGGTGGTGAGGAGTGGGATGAACGAGGATGGAGTCAGAGGATGGATGGTGGGGCAGGATGGTGTCGCGACGAGGATCTTCTTCCGGAAGAAGGTGAGAGGACTGCCGCGGGATGCTCCACGAATGGGATGAGAGGCGAGAAAATATTTGATTCTACTCTAGAGGAGCATCCCAAGCTTGGGATAGGCTCTCTATAGAGCCTTGGATGTGATGAGGAGAAGAAAGGAAGAGATGAAGAAGAATGGGAGGGGTAGGGGTCCTTTTATAGTGGAGGAAAGGATCAATTTCGTATACAGGACATTTAGTGACGATCATAAACATTGTTGAAGATCCACCGCAAATGTCGCTGAAGACAGCCTTGCGCCTATGCTGTTGCTACGCTGGTGCACGCTTTGTGCGCTCGTGTCGCGCACCTCCACGCACTATGTGCCTGTGCGTGCTGCTGTTATTGCTGCCTCCACGCGGGCGTGCCCTCGCTACTATGCACATGCAATGGCATGTGCATGTGCATGGGCGGCCTGGGTTGCACCACTTGGCGCAATCTAGGCCGTCCATCTTCTTTCCTTTGTAGGGTTACTATAGAGGTCGAATTAAGTTGATTTTTGCGCCGTTGGGCTACGATCGTCGACCCGAATCCATCTGTGCGGTCAGATTTGTCATTTGAAGCTTCGAATTGCATCACATATTCCCTTGGTTGTTGATTTTCCTTGAATTGCATATGGTGCTACAGGGCTCTGATTAGGGCGACTTTGGAGGTGTTGGACTCCGATTGTCGTCGTAATCAGATCTGTATGGTCAGATCATCAATCCGAGCCTCCGAATTAAATCCCCTTCTCTCCTGGCCATAAAAGGATGCAATTAACCTAAAATATACACAAACTACTATAAATGCAGAATGATGCATACTATGCAATATTTATAGTATGTAATGCATATCTAAGCCTAGAGACATGCATAAATAGGCATTTTAGCCTAAATGGATGTGTCTACATCATACCCCCATGCCTGTCTTTTGCTAGTCCCTAGCAAAATTAAACTATATGCTATTTATAAAAATGGAATTAGGGCTCGATCGCTTAAGGCATTTGTTGCTTATTAACAAAAGGAAATTTCGATTAAGGGCCTAAACTACGAAGCTCGATAGTGCCCGGGTGCCTGCCAAAATGCAGGCTGCCGAAGTCCTCGTCTTATTTGAAAAGGGAACATACATTTTTTTGCTTTTTCTTATTTTCTAATTTTTTTTGAACTTTTGGAGTTTGAGAGTTTCGGGATAACTTTTTACGGCTACCCGACCCGTCCAAGACTCGAAAAGGACTCTAAGTGCTAAGCATCTTGTGAAGGGGTGATAGACTCACTAAGCGGCTGTTAAAACGAACTTTAGGTTTCTACGACCCTAGGTAACCCAAAATATTCTACCTAATGGTTTATCTTTCCAATCCTAGGTTAATTGCATCCTTTTTGTGGTCAGGAGAGAAGGATATTTATTTCAGAGCCTTGGATTGACGATCCAACCATACGGATCTAATCAAGACGACAATCGGAGTCTAATGCCTCCGAAATCGCCTCGATCGGAGTCCCGTAGCACCATATGCAATCCTAGGGAGATCAACAGTCGAGGGACTAGATGACATAATCTGGAGTGTCAAATGACAAATCTGACTGCATGGATAGATTCAGGTCGATGATCGCAGCCCAACGACGTAAAAATCAACTCAATCCGACCTCTGTAGCATCCCTTACAAAGGAATGAAGATAAACGGCCCAGGTTGCGCCACGTGGCGCAACCCAGGCCGCCCATGCATACGTACGCGCCGCCGCACGAGCAGTAGCAGCGCAAGCACAAGCGCATGGGCGTGCATGCAGCAGTAGTGCAGGCATGGGTGTAGTGGCGTGTATAGTGCGTGTGCGTGCGACAAGGGCGCGTGCAGCGTGTGCCAGCGGTGCGACAGAAGGGGCGTGTGAGTGGGATCTTCAGCAACGTTTATGACAATCACTAAATGTCCTGTATACGAATTTGATTCTTTCTTCCACTATAAAAGGACCCCTACCCCTCCCATTTTTCTTCATCTCTTCCTTTCTTCCACTCACCACCTCCAAGGCTCTAGAGAGAGCTTGTCCCAAGCCCGGGATGCTCCTCTAGAGTAGAAACAAATATTTGTTCCCACCTCTCATCCCCCTTCATGGAGCATCCCGTGGCCGTCTTCTCACCTCCCTTTGGGAAGAAGATCCTCGCTACGACGCCGTCCTGCCCCACCCTCCGTTCTCATTCGTCCCGCTCCTCACCACCTTCCTCCAGGAGACATCAGAGCGAGTCGTCCTCCAAGAGACCGTTGATGGGGATTTCTCTCACCTATCTCTATCTTTATTGCTTTCATAGTATAGTTTTCCCGCTTTCCTAGTTGTAATAAACATTTCATTATAAATACATGATTGTTTCTCTCTCTCTTTGTCTCTATCTTTTTATTTTGCAAGTGGATTAGTTAGATTTCATTAACCTGATCTCTTGCCCAATTAAAAATACCAAAAAAATTACAAAAGACAAAAATGACAAAAACAAATAAAAAGCGAAACACGTATCTTTCAAAACCAAACGTTCGCCTCCTCGTGTTCGACTCGAGACTCACTTTTCGAGTTTCGTTATAAATTTCATCTGATCGACGAATTTTCTCGCGAATCGAACTACGATGATGGATTTCCAAATCTAAACCCTTTCCACATGCAAATCCGCCGTTATCACGTACTACCCTAGAAAGTTCATTAGCTACCTAATTTCCGTAAAAATTGTCAAAAAGTAAGTTAGTGCGAATAGTGTGTAGATTCTTAAACTTAAATTCCCCTCAAATTAGAGGACGGGTTGATAAGTCATGTACTTATCACCCCAATTTATTTACCAAATTAAAATAAAATTAACTTAGCGAGGACTCAAGGCTAAGTCCACATTTGAGTGGACACCCGGGCTAATTAAGCCTGAAGACCTGAAGAGTCTAAGTATTCAGGTTCTAAAGTATCATTTCCTAAAGTAAATAACTTCCAAATGCCTAAGTTCTCTTCTCCTAATTCTATTTTTTTCTTTTTTTCTTTTCTTTGATCTTTTTGAATTTTTAATTTAAAAAAAATAAAAAAAATTCTATAGAGCTAACGAAATAATTTCAAGATTAAGTATCCACCCCCCATGCTTAAAGGATGCAATGTCCTCATTGCAGGAATAAAGACATGAAACAGGCGGAATAACAGGATATCTCCTGAGTTTCATGACAATCCAGTTAGCTTCGCAGAGAGGAGAGTATACACACGCTCTAAGTTTAATGCCTTCAACTAGGCATAAAATACAAACAAAGAAGAGGTTAAGAATTCATAGGTACGGGTTAGAATCGGAATTAAAAGATTAATCCTTAAACTCGTTAGCAGACGATGTCCACAGACATGGACTAGATTATGATGCAGACCCATGCCCCAAGGTCGAGTGGTTCTAAGGTTTTGGATGAAAATCATCCAGAACCTAAGATTGTTGTATTTGCGGGGCCGGGCTGGGCCTGCAGTTTGGTGGAGTGCAACCCAAGACTAAAGTTTCAGACAATGGGTAAGTCTAAATCACTATGCCTATTTGTCCATGTGGAATTTGGCTCAAAAATATAATCAATTATGTTATGCTTGGGTTGCACATCAAAGACATTATAAGGGTCCTTGTAGAAAGTAGGTAGTTTCAGATCAACAGGAACCCTTAGATCCAAAATCCTATTTTCCCTGAAGTTAACTTCCCAGATCCTCACTTCCAAATTCCTATCCTCCAACATCAAGTGCTCGGGCTTTGGGACCTCTACCATATCATTCACCTCATATGATTTACCCAAGTCTAGAAATCATGGTTAAATAAGAATTGACTTAGGCATAATGATCTCAAAAGCATGATCATTCAGCTCTTCAAGGTGTGGTTGAAGAATAGGGCTACTAATTGAATATTCTAGTAAATGAGGATTCGGATCCTCCAAGTTAACCCCAACCAAATCATAATCATCAATAATTAGGCTATCAAAAGGTTCGTCATGCTCCTCGAGCCCGTTCGTCTCACTAAAATCCTCTTCCTTGAGCTCAAGTGAGACTTCAACTAAAGATTCTTTACCTTCAGAGTCAAATAATTCTTGATCCTCATTTACATGTCTCAAAATCATATGTCATTTCATGGTCCATGGAGACATATTTTCGTCATTCCCTGGCTCGGGGATCTCAAGTGAAGCAATCGGTTCATCCTGAATCAGTTGCTCTAGACCAACTTGGTCATCTCCGATCTCAGAACATGTATCCCCCCCGATAGGCGCCTGAGCGGGTTCAGACATTGGCTCTCCTGAAGGGGGTTCTTCTTGATAATCGTCCCAAGATTGGACTAGGGCAACCATAAATTTCATCCTCAATCTTGATAATTTCCTAAGTAGAAACTCACCCGGGCCCCTATCTCTAACATCTTGGAGCAAATCCAATAAAGAAATATTTAGTTCATCAATCATTTTGATCATAGGCTCCAATGCTTCAGTGCATGGTGTTGGTTCAGCTTCTAAAGATTGTATGGTGTTCCTCAAGTTAGCCAACACCCTGTCTTGGACCTGGTTCACCTGAATCGAATGGTTCGATTCAGGGTTGGGTGGGTTCAGGTTAAATCTAGGAGAGTCAAGATATTGAGGTTCTTGAGGTCCTCCTGTTTGTTGAAGCGAAATCGGGTTTTAAAATAAATGCGTTGTAGTATAGCCAAAATCGCTTTGAAAGTAAATGAATTTTATTACTTGAAAAATGTAAATCCGAGGTCGAACACAAGGAGCAAATTATGGTTCAAAAATCAAGAACACAGCTTTCAAATTTATAATATGCAATGAAGAATCAAAGTTATAATGCAAGAAATGTAATCTCAATGTATATAGAAGCAAAAATATGGACGTCTGATTTTGGAAATCAGACGTCTTAAATGTATATTTGCTACAGTGCTTCTTTGATTTCTCTGGCTGATCTCCTTCTTCTTCTTTCTCTTCTTTCCTCTGTTCTCTGCCTCTGTCGACCTTGTTTCTTCTTGACTCTTTCTTCTTCCTCTTCTCTGATTTCTTCTTTCTTTGCTTTGGCCCTTTTCTTCTTTCTCTTCTATCTCTGACTTTAGCTCTCTTCAGCCTTGATCCTCTTCAACCGTGCTTTGCCTTCTCCTTAGTTGCTCAGGCTTCTACCCTTCCTTCCTTGGCTTCCTCTTTCTTCTTCCTTGGCTTCACCCTTGGCTTTTTCTTCCTCTTTTTCCCCTAAGAGCAAAACCTACCCCTACCCTCTCTGCAATCTCTCTTCTTTCTTCTCTCTTAGGCTCACTCTCCCAGAGCCTTCTCTGGTTAACGGGTCGGGTATGCGCGCCCGGGACCAGGCCCACCGGCATGCGGTGGTGGGCGAGGAGTGCACGGGTAGTTGGGTATCCGAGTCAAAGCCAGGTTCGCAAGCAGTGGGTCGCGGACGAGGCGGTGGGTGAGTGGGACCTCACCCCGTGGTCAGGAGGCGATAAGCCCCTAACACTTTTTCCTTTTATTCAGCTGCGTCCGCTCCTGATCTTCCGAGGTGGGACTAAATGTCTCACCTTCCTCGCAGGCGCCCGCACAGCAGATGTTTGCGTCCAATTGCAGCAGCTGCGTGGGGCTTTGACTCCAATAGCTAGGATGAGAGTGTGCGCGAACAAAACCCACACGACGTGGGACTTGACTCCTGGGGCCTGGAGTCCTAGAGCAATCTTGCGAGCAAGCTTCATCCTCCGTTAATGGCGGCAAGGACTTGTACCCTGTTCACAAGCAAACGGCCTTGCGGCCTTGTCAAAATACGCAGGGAGCTTTGCCTGGACACGGCGAAGGTGGCACGGCGGTCGGCGTTGCGCGGGGTGGCCTGAGCGTGTGTCCCTAGGTCACCCTGTGCATGCGGATGTGGGTGTGTTCGGGGGACTTGTTGGGGGCGTGTCGCAATGAATGGGAAGAGGGGTTATGGTTAGTGAGGTGTGGCGGATCTTGTGAGGTAGTTGGCGAGGTGGGTGGATGTGTGGAGCGGCGGGAGCACCTTGCCCGTGGTTTGACCGGAGGTGGAGAAGGTGATGGTGGTGTGCGAGTGTCAAGGCGTAATAGTAGATATAAGTGAGAGAAAAATGATGAGCAGAGAGAGTGGACTTATCTAAAAGGGAATAGACGAAGGGGGAAGCGGAGGATGCGGCTGGCTCGTATCTGCCGTCGTTAGAGACGAAAGCCCAGTGAGAGGAGGACGGCGACGATGAGAAGGTGGCAGGAGCGTCAGCTGGTGCGGCGCGATGCGGACGAAGGAGGCAAAGGTAACTTTGCCACTGGTATTGTGGCGGAGCGACGAGAGAAGGAGATAAGGGTCACCGGAGCTTGCTGGGAGGTTGGCCGGAGGGGAAGAGAGGAAATTGGGGGGTACTCAGGCCAGTTCAAGCTTGGGATCTGCGGAAGGATTAGGGGACCCTTTTATAGCCCCTGGCAGAGGGTCTTGTGCTTGGAAGGAAAGCTTCCAAGCACGGGCAAGTCACCGGAGTTGGAAGGTCAGAGAGACCCAAATCTCTCATGCGTTCGCATGAGAGATTGGGTAGAAATTAGAGCTCCAAATTAGGTTCACATGAAAGGGGATTTCTCAGAGAATCTCCCTTTTAAATTTGAAAGGGATTCTCTAAGGAATCAGGGAGTTCTTTCCTTTGAATCCTCGTTGGAGTAGGATTTTCTCCACTGTAATGGTGGAGGGACCTAACTGCAAATAATGATGAGGAAGTTAGGGGGGCTTTTGTAATGATTTTCAAAAGTTAGGGGTAGAAATGTAATTGGGCTGGACTAGTTTACAAAGTAGGTCACGGTGAATTTCCTTAGGTCCAAATTTTGGTACAAACCTAATTTGGACATAAGGAATCCAATGGTGAAGTTGGATTTTAAGTTTGACCATGTTTGACTGAGCAATTTACACAAAAATCCAATTTAGGGCAAACATTTGACTGGGACTCCTATTTAGGTCAAAATAGGTTCTAAAGGCCAAATTGAAGGTTATAAACCCTGGAGAATATTTTTTCATGATTTTTAGAGGATTTAGGTAAATTTTATCCTGACTAGAACATTGTTAAATTAAGTGGGTCTGTTTTAGGGTTACCAAAAGTCATTTAATTCCCAGGTTTCACATGAACCCTTTTCTGTTTGAACCAACCCACTTTTTATCTTGTTAAGACTATTTGACCTGTGTTTAGTCCATGGGAAATCCCATTGTTGCACTGCAATGGTAAAATTACAGTTTGACCCCTTATTTCTTACTTTTCTCTCAGACTAATTATTCATTAAGTTAGGATCTTCATTTGGTCATGCAGGAGCTTTTGTTCTCTTTTCTAGGTTAAAATGAGCTAGTTAGGGCTCATGATGGTGTTCCCATCGCCTCCCTGATAGTAGGTCATTTCGGGTTGTTCAAAAAATGGTGGTGACCTATATTCAGTGGAATACTGGGGAGGGTAGGTGTTATAATCATCATATCCTTCTTAATTGTAGATCGGGTTGGTTTGGTCATCAAACGGTGGAGAACTATAATCATTGTAGGTGTAAGAAGGATAATAATAATAATCTTGTTGTCTGGATTCATATCCCCAATTAAAGTTATCCCGGCTAGGAGATGGGTAATCATAAGTCAAGTCGGGATAGTAATCATTTTGAGGATACGTGTTGGTAGGAGGGTAGGATTGGAAATGTGTGAAAGATGTGGAAGGATACATTGTGGAGTAGGAGGGGAAACAAAAGAGAGAAATGTGCCCTGCAGTATAATCAACAAAACATGTCCTTATGTGGGTAGCCTAAAGACCTACAGATTCCCAGGACCCGTCTTGAGATGATAGAAACAATTTGGTCTACTTCTATTTGATCAATCCAACTAATTAGAGGGAGGGGCTGGGGAGAAGGTTCTTCCTTTGGCTTGTGCCTCCTGTTCCTTTGATGCCCCTCAACCACAGTCATTTGATGCTACTCCCCTAGCTAGACATCAGATGGACTAGTAGAAGTAGATTAATCGAAAAAAATCTCAATCTGAGACCCGAAGAGCAAATCAATCCTTAAGGCCAACATCTACTCAGTTTTAATTAGGCTTGGGATGATTGTGCTCTTGGAATGTGATGGGCCCTTTAGATGGGTTGTGCCCTTAATGATCAATTCAAATGTGTGTGCATGAACAACTAGAGTTTTCAAACAAGGTTATTTGATGATATATCTTTTAGGGTTTAACCTTGTTTAATAGCCTTTAGGGTTTAATCTTTAGGTGTATTCAATTAAGCTTCAATAGAACACTCCAGGTTTTGAAAGCACTGGTGATGATATATTCCTTTAGAAATCAAAAAAATAATGTGGAGTGCCTGGTTCAACCCTAAAGATCAACCCCAAGTGGCAAGCTACTTGATGGATTGCTTTTATCTTAAATGGTGCGACCCAAACAGTTCAATCAATTGGCTTGTTGCACCACTTGATTAAGGCACACAAAATGTTTAACCTATTCAAATTTTCTACTCACTTATTTGTGTGTTGAGTTAAGGTGTACTGGATCCATAGGTCAGATTCTAGTTAAGTGGTAGAATCAATGTAAAGTGGTACGCCTTAAGTTGAGACTTGTGGGTGTTAATTTGTGTTTCTTCAGTAAATCCCACAAGATAAGAGTATTTTTTTTTTAAATTTTCTTTTTATGTAAGGGTGAGATGAGTGGAGGTGGCAAACAAAACAAGCAACTTCTATCCTAGGGTTCATAGAAACACCTAAGTAGACTAGGTCTTGATTATTAAGGTGGTGAAATGAACTACTGGGTGGGGAAGTGGGGGGGGAACTTATAGAAATCTCTATCCGCACTTTACTCCAATCTACCGCCTTCAGCTCCTCGATTGGGTCCCTACAAGACAGTGAATCAAAGAAGAAAGATAGGTTAGAAAAATATGTAATTAATGTGGAGAAACACGAAAAGAACCAAAGAGCGTTGCTTCCCCGACAACGACGCCAAAATGATTTACGTGTTTCGGTGAACAGAAAGTTGGGGTTAGGAGAAACCAGTTGCTGAAGTCGCAAAACAAGTTATCAAATAAGATTTTTTATCGAAACTCCAAGGGAGTCCCCGATCGAACACAAGGAGGCAACATTTGCTTTTGTTGAAATCCACGCTTTGTGTTGTTTCTTTTTGATATTTTAGGGTTTTGTTATTTTTTTGTGTTTTTGTAATAAAGTGACAAGCAAGATAACTTCACAAAATGGAAAGAACAAATTTGATATATCTTAATGTGATGCAAATGTTTATTACAATATGCTAAGAAAATATAAAAGAGATAGGGGTGAGAAGAAATCTCCCGAATCGACTATTCAATGAGACGACAGCGCTTGGCAGCAGCTTGGACGGAGGAGGTGAGAGGTTGGACGACGGGGATGAGATGCAGGAGGACACTAGGTAGAGGAATGCTTCACCAAGGCATGAAATGGAGATGAGGAGGTAGAGGTGATCTTCTACCAGAATGGAGGTGGGAGGACGGCTCCAAGGCTCCCTATGAAGATGGTGAGAGGGACGAGGAATATTTGGTGGGGTAAGGGATCACTACACTAGTAGGGCTCCTTTGGAGCTTGGGAATGAGCTCTTGGGAGCTTTGATGGGCTTTTAGAGCTCTAGACTAGGTGGGAATAACAAAGGTAGAGATAGTTTGGAAGGGAAGGGATCATGGGGTTTATATAGTGGTGGAAGGGAGGTGTTTTGCATGCACGGGTCTTTAGTGACATTTAATACGTCGCTGAAGACCCGCTGGGGGTGTTGCTATAGCATTCACTCACCTTTATTGGCGTGAGGATGATCTCTGCAGCTGGCACAGTGTGGGGACGCTTGCAGTCGTTGAATCATAAGTGGAAGGGGTGGATCTCACAAAGATCGCACACTCGCTGTCATTCAAATCCAGCGTCCACTGGTCGAGGAAGCATCTCCACCGTTCCATCTTGATCGTGCGGCTAAGGAGCACGCGCGGATCGCACCTCTCGCGAGATTTGAATCGCACTCATCACGCGATCGCGAAGATTGGACGATGGATAATGCTCCCGGTCGTCTTAAATGAGCACTCCAGATGGCATGCATCTGCCTTAGCGTGCGTCTGCGCATCGTCGTTTGGCATCTGATTACGCGTGTGTCGATAAAGTTGAGTGGTCTAATTTCTTCGGCGTTGAGGCAGTTGCAGTGAATCAAAGCTCGTACCTACGCCTCTCACTTGAGGAGTGGGTGTGCTACCGTTTGGGCACAGGTGTTGGATGATCACGCAGAGATGAAGTGCTGTTGTGCGTCTCAACCGTTGGATGAAGATCCAATGGTCGTGATCAGATCTTCCTTGCTATGCTTTGAAGGAGGCTAGGTGCGGTTGGGTGCTTCTCAACCGTTGGCTTGAGATCCAATGGTTGGGATCACTCCTTGCAGTGAGGTTGGAGAGTGGCGGCTCATGTAGGGCAGCTTGGATGGCACCATGTGGTGCCATCTGGGCCGTCCATCTTCTTTTTCGTGTAGAGGGTGCTACAGAGCTCTAATTGGAGTGATTTTTGCACTAACGGATTGCGATCGTTGCTCCGGATCCATCCGTATGGTTGAATTCTTCATCTGAAGCCCGTAAAGATGTCGCAGTACCTCCTGGCCGTATAAAATGTTGGAATTAATGTACAAAATACACAAATTATCCTAAATGAAATGCAATGAATGTTATGCAATATTTATACTATGATATGCAATGCTAGGCCTACGAACTATCATAATAGGCATTTTATCATGAATTCATGCGTGTTTATCATATACGGGTAATCGGACTAGGGACCAGACTTGCCGACGTGGGTGGTGGGCGAGGTGTGCGTGAACTGTTGCCTAACTTAATTTGGGTGGAGGCAGATGGAGGGAGTCCGACGATGAAGGTGGCTGTGGTGGTGGTTGCCGGAGTCGGAGAATGAGAAGGAGAAGAACGGAGCTGAGGTTTGAGCTAAACCTAATTGGAGTAAGGGGGAGTAGAAGCCCTAAACCTATTGGAAGAATGGAGGCAAGGAGCTAGGTCGTCAATGTGGCTGCCGACGAGGAAGAAGAAGATCAGAGATGGAGCTGATGAGGAGGTAATTGAGGCCCAAGCTTGGCAAGAAGCTTTAGCGAGGACTAGGGAAGAAGGACCGTTGCTCGGTTGGCGATGAGAAACAGTGAAGACAGAGGTTGAAGGAGATCCAGGTCATCATCAATGGTGGTAGAGGAAGAAGACGAAAGAGGGATTTGCGCACTAAAAACTAGACAAAATTCTCTTAGGTAGAAGCGACCCTTCTTATAGGCGAGCCCTCCCTCTTCATTTGTCCAATTTGACCAGGTTTTTGAGCTTGAAGAATTTGGGTTCACCGGCGAGAAAATCGACTGAGATTGAGCTTGAAACGAAGCTTGGCTGATCGGCCAAGATTTAGGGAACACTCTTACCAAGTTTGGTGATTTTAGATTGAAGTTTCTTTAATCAATTCCTCGATTAAATGTCAGCAATGAGAGGTTGAAGATCTTATTCATACGGTCATTATGGTAGGGACTATTTTGAGAAAATGTTGAAAAGTTAGGGGCCTAATGGAAAGGATCTTGAAACCAAGGGGTATGAATGTGAGAAATAGAGTTTTTAGGGGCTAAAATGCAAACTAGGTCAAGATGGATTCTGATTAAGCCCAAATTTTGGTGTTAACCTAATTTAGATCCAAGGAATATAATGGTGAATTTGGATTTGAGTTTTGATCACGTTTGACTAGGTAAATTGCATAGGAGCCCAAATCAAGGTAAATTCTCGTCTGAATATCTGTTCTAGGTCAAAATGGATTCAGATGATCAAAGTGAAGGTACCAAATCTCTTAAAATATTTTTCAATAATTTTTAGGAGGTTTATATTGATTTTATCTTGACCAAAACCTTTTCAATTTAAGTGGGGTTGATAATTAGGGTTTTGTCTTATTTTAGTCCTTAGAATGCGTGAAACCCTAATTCAGTCAATGTGAATCTATTTTTTGATCTTTAATGTACATTTGATCTTTAATTAACCCCTTAGTAACCCCGTGGTTAATCTACATCTGTGATGTGCTGTTAAAATAACAGAATTAACTATGTTTTCTTATCTTCTCCTCAAATTAGATTAGTGCAGAATTATGACTCTTAGATGATCATTTAAGAGTATTATCCATTGAATCTGACTAATTATGGTTAGTTAGGACCCATGATGGTGTTATCATCACTCCTTCCATCTATAGAGCCCCCAATTCTTGCCTAAATTCTCTACAAAGTCAATCTTTGATTCAACCAAATTGAGGACAAATTCTTATCTCAATTTCGAAGGCAAGTTTCCATATAGCCTCATCGAGTTCCACTATTCTTCTTTATACATAAATCGAGCACCAAGACCCTCTCTTTCTTCTTCCTTCCGTCGAAGCTTCATGCGAAGCTTTAGCTCTTGAAACCCCTTCATCCGCTCTAATCACCTTCCTCTTTCTTTGCCAGTGAGCCTACCACTGCTACTGGTTTCTTCTCTCTTTTGTCCAATTAGGTTAGGGTTTTTTTTCACCGTATTTAGTTTCTACTTTAAGGTAGCTTAATTAGGTCTTTTATTGCCTCAGTCACACTCCCCAACATCCGCCATTGGAAGCTTCAAGGAGCTTCTTTTCCACACCAACATACATGCCCATCCACCCAATAGATCTAGGGTTTTCTTTAGGGAAACCCCCTGAAGCTATTAGATCTGACGTGAGGTCGAACGACCTCATCTTGTGCTTGCAAGTCATCACAAGAGCTTGTCATCTTCTTCAACTCCAGCGACCGATGTTAGCATGAGCTACTACTCTGATCTTTGATCAGATGTCACCACCTCATCACTAGAGCATTGAAGAACATCCACCGCTCATCGCTGGAGCAATCTAATGGACAAATCAACTCTCCAATCATCCTTTGACAAGCCTTCATTGTAGAAGGCTAACCTCTGAAGAGTTGCAGTCCAAGGACCCATATGCAAGAACTTAATAATTTTTAGGGTCCTTTATAATTTTTTCTTGAATCGTCAGGGATATATTTGCAATTATCCTTTCTTTAAGGGTTTTAATTCAATACTTGGGTTTAGAGTTTTTATTGTTAAATATCTCCTTAATCCTCAATTAATTATTTCATTGGATTATCAGTGATCAATTAATTTGGATTGGGCCCCAATAAGCACACTGCTCAATTTTAATTCACACATAATTCCTACCCCCTCGATTAGTCCCACCTCATGCGTGTGTGACATCTTGTAGCATGATTTAAGCAATTGTGTTTGCATGCCTCTCGGCCTAAATAGGGAAGGCTCCCCATAGGGCATACATAAGCTCGTTAGCCCCCCATTATACATACATCTATAGCCCATAGGGGGCGGTCCATGTAGGGTGAGAGAGAGAGGAGAGGCCTATTTGGGCCCCTACTGATTTCGGTTGGACTGTTGTTGCACTTGCGCCAGACCCTTTTTATAGCAAAAAGAAAAAAATCGAAAGAGAGGAGTGAAGGGAGGACTTAGTAAAAATTGGAGCAAGAGGCAAGCCTACCAAAGAGAGGAAGAGAGAAAAGAAGGAAAGAAGAAGAAAGAAGGCTCAGAGGTAATTTGTTTAAAATTAAAGCCACAAATTTAGTCCCACATCATGGGATCATAGAACTCATGCACGCCTTATAATGAATTGCATCCTAAGGCTAGTCAGCGTAAAGAGGGAAGGCTCCCCCTAGGGCATATATAACTCCAAACTATGCATATGTATGGCGAGAGAAGCCCACTTAGGGGTGGCCCAATAAGGGCAATCTTAGGCCTAGTGATATGGCTGGGACTTTGCTGACCTAAGGGAATTTGTAAGTGCTAGAGGATTCAAAACCTTTTTTGTGCATTGCCTTAGACATTCAACTCTTCTTTTGACACTTTTTGAACTAGAAGCTTATACTAAAAAGAATCGATCAATCACTTCTAGTTCTAGAGCTAAATAAAATTCTTGATAGTGATAAGTTGTGATATTATTTTGCTTCCTGCGAACAACGTCAGATTTATATTCAATAATTATAAATTTTAACAGCTAATTTGCGTGATTCAACTATACTATGACGCTCATTTTATGGAATCTCGTTTCGTGCACATCAATAACTTAGCTTATTACTTAATTAACATATTAATATAAATTATACTAAGTTACTAATTTAAGTTAGATTAATTTATTAATGTGCATTAATAGCATAGATTACTATACATACTTTAGTTAAATATATTATAGATATGTCAATTTACATAATAAATACTATAATTAGCATTTTAAATTATATATCTATATATACTAGTATACACACATAATTTACATATATATAAGTTATGCACAATATAAATTACATATACATATAGTTTAGTTTACATAATATATAAATATATACATTATAATTTAATAGAATACATACTATAATTTAATTACATATAATTTATATAATATACTATATATAATTTCTATATATATGCACCTATAAGTTAGTTTAATATATAATAGTACATAATATACATTATGTACAAAGGGAATTTTTATAATTTTTGGGGATTTTTGGATTTTGTCTTTTGTTTTGATTTTTAAGAAAAGAAAGAAATAAGATGAAAGCTAAGGAAGAGGAAAGTCAACACTATTTTTGTACTTTTATGTTAAGGTTTTTATTTCTATACCTAAAGAGTCCTAAACTTCTACTGGTGTTTTCTCTTAACTAAACACCTAGAAACCCAGATCTAATGACATACAAACATCCAACACATCAAGTTCTCACTCACTACACCTTTTGTTTATTTATTTACATTATTTATATATTTTTTATGATATTTTCAGTATAAAATGCTGGAAAATGGTTATTAAATGGTAAGAAATGAATTACAAGACTTAAAAATTCATCGAAAATCTTGGAAAACAAGAATAGAGCATCACAAACTTCTAGATATAGTTTAGAATCATATTCAACATCGAAATCATAAATTGATTATTGAAATCAGATCACAATAGTTAATTGGATAGATATCAGAGTATGCAACTGCTGACAAAGGAATTCTTAAAAGATTTACAGTGAATTACAAGTTATTTCAAGATCAAATACAACATATACAAGTAACTAAAAGCTTGTTCTATCATAAAACTACTTAGAGAACTCTTCTTGACTATTTTCATTAAAACATGCTCAGCATTATGGTTTAACACTTCATTCAGTTCCAGTTGTGTAACAACTACTAACAAAGAAGCTCTAGTCTGATTTAAAGATCAAGCCATGCATACCGAAACTTGTTCTTAGCATTAAGATGTATATCTATACAAAGTCTTTGCTAGAAAATCTAACACAAATACTAAATCATTCAAAAACTCATTTAAATCCCAACATTAAATCCCATTTAAAACTCATCTAGAAAGAATAATATCGGATATTGAACTAACAAAACAACCTCAAAACTGCTTTCCAATTAGTGAAAACTCATTCCAAATTGTCTCAATTGTTCTCTAAATAGTTTGGACTTTACAAAGATCAAATTCAAATACTAGAAAACCCTAATTAGCCCTCCTTCTTTGCCATAGATAGCTTGAGAAGGTAAAATAACTCAGTATCCATATGAAATTTAAAAAACCCAAATCTCATTTTTAAGTGTTGCAAATTCTCTCTGAAGGGTCTAGAACTTGACAAAAATTAGATTGAAGCTCGAAAAACCCTAGGAACCCTAATTTGATCCCCACCTTAAGCTATAGATAGCGTGAATGTGAGAGATCAAATCAAAAAATGAGATCAAAACTCCAAATTAGTTCCAAACCTCCATTAAGATCTATAGAACCTCATTCAAACTTAAATCAACGGATTCAAACATGTTGAGTTGAAAATCCATTATTGCCTAGATGGGCTTTTAATGTGCATTCGCTAAGGTGATATGATCACCTAGTCATCCTGCACACCATTCATTGGTGTTCAAGATGATTGGGCGATGCTTGGAAATTACTTAGGTCATCGCATTGATCTCCAATCCGTGCATTGGATTTCTCCTCAATCAATGCTACAAGGCAAAGAAGAACAATATCAACCACAAGAATTGGGAGCAAATGAATCATTTGATAAAAATCCTATTAAAGCAGTTTGGATCAATCGCATCAAGCTCAATTAGACTCCTATCACTTCAATTCTCATGATTAAATCGGATCAAAATTGAATTGCATTTCAAATTATCCGATCAATTATGAAATCCAAATTCGAATCAATTGATTAAAGTAACATAATTCATCTTAGATGAATGGCCTTGGTGACCAAACAAAATGTGTGGGAGGCCCTTCATGTGATTGGGTGCGCTATGAGATCTGAGAGCTACTGAGCTTCAGATCTCATAGCTGCTCAAATAGAGGAAGTGAATTATCTATCCAAAGAATGAGGAAAGTGGTTAAAGGCGATCATGAAGTGAGGGGAGAGACTTATGATCAAAATGGATATGTAGATTCATCCTCTCTGATCGGAATTGATCAGATAGGGGAGATTGGTGAATGCCTACCTCTACAATAATCTAAATCAAATCCAAACTAAATTGATGATTAGAATCTATTCTAACTATCAACTCTAATCTATTCCACACTAGGAAAGCATAAAAAACTGATTAAGAAAGCCGTAACTCCTAATCTAATAGAAAAACAAGACCTCTAAGAAGAATCACAGTTGGTGGCTGTGGCGACGAAGGAGGAAGAAGACTTCCAGTGATCGAAAGCTCGTAGGGGAAGAGCTCTAGGTTGCCTTCAGGTGTTATGAAATCATTAGTGGCAAGGATGAATTGGGGAAGGGTGTGCAACCTTTGTCAACGTGACGGCCCAAGTCTTGGTAAGCGACGAAACCCAGGTCGCCGTGTGCTAACACCAGCACAAATCGCTCACAAGATCGCAGTCACTCAACACATAATCATAAACTATAAACATGGCCAAACAAGTTAATCATATGGCATCAATTAACTGAACACAAATTTAATACTGACCAAAGATTTAACGTAGAATAGGTCAAAGAGATGTACAACGTAAGTCACCTTGAGAACTGCCACAATATACCTGAGTATGGAACCCAAAAACACGTTAGTAAAAACTAAGTAGAGTAGAACAACTAGATAGGTAATAACATTAACAAAAATATAGGAAGAGGGGCACCATGCCAAAAGTTTGTCCGTTACAATTTATTTCCTATTCAGCTCCGTTTATGTAATTTGCCCATATTATTACAGTTCTTAATCCATCAATCGATGCTTCAGGCATGAGATGATCTTGTGTAACTTCCTACAGCGCAAGACTAGTATAAACCACCCTCCTAGCCGGGAAGACTGCTTATACCTATCGAGTTGCCACACTTCATCACCCTGGGGTCATTACGGAAAGGGGTGGCGGCTACGTCGTGTAGTGTGAACACGTACAAGCGCTGTGTACATTGAACCATAGACATTCAATGACCCACCCACCGGCCGAGAAGAACCACTCCAAACCTTGAGCCCTATATCCCGCTATCCCAGATGGCCGCTAAGTCTAACCAAAAAGTCGTAGGGAGGCCAGCAACTCCCTAAACCCAGCCTTGAAACCTATCTGAAAGACCAAAGCTACAGCCAAAATCCAACAAGTAGTGGGGCTAAAACTAGTTATCTAATCCTTTAAATTCCAGACATATCCATCGTATTGATTATATAACCAATTCTAGATAACTGTATCTCTCATTTTCGTTAAATCAGAATATCCTTAGTATTTTTATATTACTGATTCCAGGATTAACAATCATCCTTATTATCTTCCAAAGGTAGTTTCCAGTTCATGACAGTGGTCCCAAATTATTTGTCTAATAAAGAACACCACGAAACTTGTTTTACAGAAAATAGATCTTGTTTCATGCATGCAATAAAAAGGTGCATGTAATTATTAATCCTTAATTCTTTTCACAATATTTTCATTAATGTGCCCATGAACTGGGGAAAAACACCAGAGATTCCAAACTCAGCAAAAGGGAGAATTACATGCCACCCAAGGTGGTACACACGAAAAATTGCACAAACCAGGTCCACAAAGACCCGACAACCGGACGAAATTGAGAGAAGGGTAGACTACTTTACCTAACATCACTAGATGGTCACAGTGACTTTGAACCATTCACACAGAACTTGGGGGTAGTCTCCATACCCACCACGAAATCCATGCTACCATCGGGGTAAGACCTGATTCATACGGTTCAACCAGACCGGTCAACAGAGACCCACACGCGACATGTGTCGCGTGTGGATTCGCTGTCGCCACCTCAACGCGTGAGTGTCATCGACCTCCTTCACATGTTGCACATCCTTGGCGTTGTGCCCTCCTGCTCATGCTAGAGCACCCTCGAGCACGCGTGTTCGCGGCTTTCGAATGCTACACATGTCGCAGATCAAGCGCCCGTCGTCGGATCAAATGACCCACGTACACTGCTGCCTTCGCCTCTGTGAGAATTACGGTGGGAAGCCTGTGATTCTCAAAATCGCGATTAGGTCCCTAGATTTTTGAATTTAGATTTCTAAGTGAAATCTAAATTCTGTTCCTCCCCCTTTCTCTTAGATTTTAGTGGGTTTAAAGGTTAGTGATGACCCAAAGACCTAAGGGAGTCTTTATATAGGCCCAAGGTTTGTTGGAATCTGATATAGTGGGTGAAATATCCAAAATAACCCCAGAGTTGTGTTCACCTTACATATAGGTCCTTGTTGACTTGTTTTGTTCATAACTTGAGCCATACACCTTCGATTTTCATGAAATAAGCGTCGTCAGAAAGATTGAGATGAGAGGAATCCAACGATATCATATATGGTACCCTTTTGACAGTGTTTGACTAGGGTTTGACTCGAAATACACATTTTTTGGCAATTTAAGGTGGTGCTGCCACTAGCACCGAACCACGATTGGATTCTTAGATTCAAATTGACCCGAACAACCTTAAAATGAATCAGGACTTGGATTTTGGGTCATTACAGTCAAAGGCAGTGGAAGAAGAGGAAGGGAACTGGAAGGGAAAGAAAGGATTGGCTCAGGAGGGGAGGTGCTTAAATAAGCATTGGAAGGCTCAAGTGATCAGATTCAATGGGTTGCAGCAGTTAGGCAAGAATGGTTGAGATGGGTTCTTTATGGCACAGAAAAGTTTTGGGATGAACTCAAGCCTTAAGATGTGATCTAGAATAGGGCACGAAGGTGGCAAAACCAGCTCTAGCAAGTAGGTGGAAGATCCACCATAGGGTGAGGGTAAAAGAAACGGACAGTCATGGATGCTTGTGTTCCTCATATTCCTAAGCTCAGTGGCAAAGAAGATATGCAGGTATAATGTGAGATTTACACAGAAGCCCTCTATGTAAAATGGTGGAAGAATTGCCAGGAAACCCATAACTTGTAGAAGTGTAATCAATAGGTCCTTGACAGCTTATAATAAAGTCCCTGATGACTTTTGCATGCATAAAATGTGAAGGTTCAATGATATAGGAAGGACTTAAGTCACTACAACAATTTCCACCATTGTTGTCTGATCAACGGGTTTTGGCGAAGAAAATTCAGGGTTTCAAGAACCTGTCACCATAGTTCGCAAAATGCGTTATCCAATACAATTTATACTCAAAACTCCAAGGGAGTCCCGAGTGGAACACAGGGAGGCGACGTTTACTTTTGTTGAAATCCGTGCTTCATTTTGTTTCTTTTTTGAGGTTTTAGGGTTTTGTGATTTTTCTCTTTTATTTTGCAATAAAGAAGCATGCAAGTTAATGTCACAAAATGAGAAGGAAAAAATTTGATATATCATGCAATTGTTTATTACAATAAGCTAAGAAATACAAAAGAGATAGGGGTGAGAAGAAATCTTCCAAATTGGCTGTTTGGTGAGACGACGGTGCTTTGCGGTAGCTTGGATGAAGGAGGTGAGGTGCTGGACGACGAAGGTGAGATGCAGGAGGATGCTGAGTAGAGGAATGCTTCACTAAGGCTCCGGAATGGGGATAAGGAGATGGAGGTGATCTTCTACTGGAATGGAGGTGGGATGACAGCTCCAAGGCTTCTTATGAAGATGGTGGGATGGAGGACGAATATTTGGTGGGATATCACACTAATAAGAGGCCTTTGGCGCTTGGGAATAAGCTCTAATGAAGCTTTGGTAGGATACTAGAGCTTAGGAGTAGGTGGGAGTAGAGTAGGTAGAGATGGTTTGGAAGGGAAGGGGTCATGGTGTTTATATAGTGGTGGAATGGGGGTGTTTTGTGCACATGGGTCTTCAGTGACATTTAAAATGTCGCTAAAGACCTACCGAGGGTGTCGCTACAAATTCAAGTGCCTTGGCTAGCGTAAGGAGGAACGGCTACAGCTGGTGTAGTGCAAGGCAATCGACAGCAGTTGGATCAGGTGCGGATGGATGAGATCGCACGAAGATTGCGCACGCTCGCAGAACGCGCATGCATCACTAGCAGCCGTTGGATGAACCATCGTACATCTGGGGGCATCGGCAGATCGTGCCCTCGCAATCGTTCAAATCGCACACCCGCTGGTCGAGGAAGCATCTCCACCATTCAATCTTGATCATGTGGCTGAGGAGTGTGCACGGATCGCGCCTCTTACGAGATTTGAATAGCACGCATCGCACGATCGCGAAGATCGGAAGATGGATGATACGCCCGATCGACTTAAGTGAGTGCTCCAAATGGCGCGCGTCTACTTGGGCGTGCATCTGCGCATCTTCGAGCGGCGTTCCTTCACGCGATCGAGCGGTCCCATTTCTTTGGTCACTGAAGAAGGCGTAGCAAATCGCTGCTCAATCTCACATCCCCTTTTTGCGAAACGGGTGCGTTGCCACTGTGGTGAGGGTGTTGGTTGGTTGCACGAACACTTTAGCTTGCTACGGCCTCGACCATTGGATGAGAATCCAACGGTTTTGATCAGATCTTCCTTGAGGTGCTTTTGGAGGAGGTTAGGTGATTTTGGGTGATTCTCAACCGTTGGATTGAGATCCAACGGCTGGAATCTTCTCCTTGAGGTGAGATTGGGGGTTACGGCTCATGTAGTGCGGCCTGGATGGCACCACGTGGCATCATCTGAGTCGTCCATCTCCTTCTTCTTGTAGAGGATGCTACGAAGCTCTGATCGGGGTGATTTTCACAATGACGGATTGCGATCGTTGCTCCGGATCCATCCATACGGTCAGATTCTTTTTATGAAGCCCGTAAAGATGTCACACTGCCTCCTAGCCATATAAAATGTTGGAATTAATATACAGAATATACAAACTATCCTAAATGCAATGCATTGAATGTTATGCAATATTTATACTATGATATGCAATGCTAGACCTAGGAACTATCATAAATAAGCATTTTATCATGAATTCATGCGTGTTTATCACTGTCGGTTGGAAACCAACGACAAAGCCTATTTAATGATGCCATTAAGCTACGCTATTAGTCGCATCGTTTCCTTTTTCCGTCGGTTACAACATTCGATGTCGAAATATTGTTTGAGCAACGGACGGATTGGATATTTTGACGTCGTTTAACAACCGACGGAAATTAGATTTGTTGTCGCTTATAAAAGAAGAGATGATATTTTTACGTCACTTTTTCCCGCCTATGCGAGCCCTTTCTTAAGTTTCGCCATCGTTTAAACAAATACACTATCGCTTATATAAGTGATGGTAAAAATAATTTTGTCGTCGCTTGGCCAAATAAGCAACGACATATAAGTTCCAGGAGAACCTAACCTCCTCTTTTTTGCCGTCGCTTATTCAAATAAGTGATGGCAAATGTGAAACATTAGCTAACACAATTACACTTTAATGTCATCGCTTTGTCCTAAAATCCGTATGTAGGATTTGTTTTTTAATGTAAAAATTATGGGAAAGACCTACTAAACCTACTTTAAAAACTTACTTTTATAAAAAAAATAGCTAATGAAAATGAAGAGAAGTTTATATTTCATAAATATAAAGTCTAGTACGGAAAATTTGAAAATGAAATATTTACATAAAAAAGGTAAAATGAAAATATAATAAAAGGAAATGGATAAAAATCAAAATGCTGCTGCCTCGATGCCACCAACTCCACCTGCACCGCCCATGTCGTCATCATCTCGCCTGTGGATGTTGGGATCTAATGAAGACGGATGCTTTGACTGACCCTTCTTCAGAAGGAGGGCTAGAAGTATCTGGATCTTATCATCCGTCCTACTCATCTATGACTGCATGGCATCCATCTGATTCTTCATATCTGCCTTTCTCTTCTCCCTCTCCTCCTCTCATCTTTATAGTGTGTCGATCTTTTGATGCAGCTGATCGACGACACTAAATGATATGGCACCTTTCCTCTCATACCAGCTGGACAAGGTGTGTACCCTCCCCGCACTCTGAACAAAACCACCATGATCTGGTGGCATCACTCTCCTAAATGCCTCCTCTAGATCCAGAGGCTGCTAGATGCTATTGAAGGTCTCATCAGTGGGGGGATGCACTAATGTAACGACCCGATTCACGAATCCCTACGAGACACGAGAATCGGACCAACTCGACTGATCCCAAGACCCAGTCGTCTAACGAGAAAGTAACCAAAAGAGCAGTAAAATAAACCACATGCAACATGTATATAACTAGCAATAATAAAATACAGCAGTAAAGAAAAGAAATACTATAGTATACGCCACCACAACAGTAGAGAATTAAACAGGTACATAAACATGAAACTTACAACGAAAAAGAGTACAGGGGTAACAGAAACTACTCACTACAACGGAAGAAAAGTACAGTGGGTACTACAAGTCACACTACTGGGCTCTACTAGGCCCAGCGCCCTCTGCAGTCACCGACTCTGGCTGCTCAACACCTGGTTCTGAAAAGGAACAGAGGTGACACGTCAGCGAAACACTGAGTAGAGTGGCGACTAAAAGCTAAAAGAGACAATAAGGTGGACAGTAGCTGTTATATTTATAATTTCTTGCTTTAATCTTTTTCCATTTATTCACTATTGAATTACTTCTCATATCCTTCTCTTGATCTCGAATGTTCCTCGTAGGAACAATCTTGATTGCACTCTTTTCCGAAAAGTAGAAGTAACACGTGGTGCTCTCCTGGCCGGGAGAGTCACCCGTGGTGGTCCTACCCTCAATCAACCACCCCAAGGTCGCTGACAGACGTAACGGTGACTACGGCACGAGCAATAAATGCACGGGTAGCTACCCCGCACTGGTACGCGGTCAGTCATTTCCGTTAACGGGTGCGCCCAAAGCACAGCACGGAACCAGTATAGGGCAGAGCCCTCTCAGTAACAGGGGTCCAGCCCCTCCACAGTAACCAAACAGGGGTCTTGCCCCTTCACAGTCCGCGCACCCTCGCCTGACTACCCTGGTTTTCCCAGTGGGCTTAACAAGTCGATGTAGGAAGGCTAGCAAAACCCCGGGGCTCGTGGGGTAGCTAGTGCTCTCCCTACACTAGTAGCTCTCCCTGGTACGGTGTACACGAGTGCCAAGAGTCGGTACAAAGTGGCCAGACCTAACCCCAGGTCCCTAGGGTGGCTGGCTCTCCTCTACACTAAGAGGTAACAGGTGCTTTCCCTGGTACTACGTACCCAAGGGACAACAAACTTTCCCATTCACTTTTCCAGCTCCATCCCATTTATTTTCAGGAGGTCTACTCCTAATTCCCCGTAGGGTTCATGCTCATGTTTCTCAGGCCAAGCCATACTAGGTTTCCTCATTTCAGGTTGATTCGCATATAATACGTGTTCCAACATTCAACTTCTTTTTCTTTCCAATTTATATACAAGCAGCTCGTATTTAATTTCAACTAACAGAAATTACATGCAACACTTACTAGTAATAGTACTCTACATTCCACAGGTAGCTGTTATCCAATTTCAGGCAATTATCATTATTTTATCCACTTATCCAAGATTGCAATTCAGGCATTCAAGACATTTGTTTCCATGTTCTATGTTCCTAGGATTCATGCCATGCCCTAGGATTTACCATTCAGTCTAGTTTTCAGGTCCTAGGATTCATGCCATATCCTAGGATCTATCATTTAATTCAGATATGCATTAATGTTTGTAATTAACTAAGGGAAGCCACTCTACCCGCAAAATCAGGAGTAATGGGGGCGTGATCGGCAATCCTGCGTTCCTCCGCAACCCCTAGAGCCACAACGGAACGGGGCCCTAACACAAGGATCAACACAAGGAGTTACTCAGAACAGTATACAATTACTGTAAACAGGTAGAGGAAATAAATCTGGAAAGAATGAAACTTGAAACGCTGAAAACGGACTTCGAACAGACCCTAAACGAGTCAAAAACGACGAGTCTGCCCAAAATCAAACGTCTGGAACTTCTTCCAAACGTCTTAAAAGGTCGCTCAGGTCATACCTTGGTCTGTGCAGTCCTTTAGACGTCCAGAAGCCCGCTGGACCATCTGGACTTAGTTTCTAGACGTCCGATTGTCACCCCGAACGTCTGGAGGCCCTGTCCGTCGTCTGGTGCTGTGACCAGACGTCTGATCTGTGTGGGATGGTGAGCCCTCGCGCCTTCCCGAACAAATCCTGCACACACACACACTCGCTCTCATCACGAAGAGTTGCAGAAGAACTCGGTGGATGGCTGCATGGCCATACACGTGAAAGAAGGAGAAGATAACAAATATTGTACCTGTCAGACGTCTGGTCCTTCCTCCAGACGTCTTCTGTGTCGTCTGGACGTAAGTCCAGACGTCTGATTCTGGGAAATTTTCCCAGAATCAGGACCCTTTCCGCTCTCCGCCGGCAGTGGATGGCCATGCCGCGCCGCGTCCGCCTGCTGCCTGAGCTGCAACAGCTCCTCCGCGGCACCCCACGCTCGCTGCTCTCCCGTTGGCCGACTCTAGTTGCCCCGGCAAGCTCGCACCCTTGCGGTCGAGCTCCTTCTTCCTCTCGCAACGACTCCTCCCCACACACCCGCAATAGTCACTGCTGCCGATCTCGCCCGCGCGCTCTCTCGCAGACAGGGAGAAGAGAAGAAGAAGGCGGTGGAGTGAGGGTGAGGGAGAGGGGAAGCGTTTTTATAAGGCAGCCGCAGGGAGAGAGGAGGAAAAACGGTGCTTGCAGGGAGGGAGAGGAAAGAGAAGAAGGAGGGCGGCGGGTTCAGTCTGCGCGCGCATGCCCGCAGACGCGAACCCGTACACTGACAAAATTTAATACCAAACGTCTGGGAAGGCTTCCAGACGTCTGGGCCACTTCCCAGATGTCTTAAATGACACTTGATGCCCTGTTTGTAACAACCAAGTATACCATTTGCTCCTATGTGTTAAAAAATATTATTATAATATATATACACAAAGTTATAAATTTTGAGTTTAGGAAACTTACATGTCTCACCTAATATGTCTCATGAATTCACTTACGAGGACCCTCAGCTGTAGCCTTACTGTAGGTGACCTCGTAGATATCTATCCTACTTATCTCTCTCCAATCACGTATAGCGGACTGGAAATATGAAAATGATACAGTTATATTAAGATAATTTATAAATTCAGCAATATTCAAGTGCAAAGTAGTTACAATACTTACGTAATAGATCCTAACCATCTCAATGCTCCTTCGACCCAAACAATGGGTCTATAGTGGAGCTTTGGCCCTATTGGCCTTATTTTTCATTGCTTGCTCTTGTAATAAAAGTATATATATGTATAAATTAACACACAATAAAATTTTATATGAATTTAAGATATATGAAATTAATAGAATCATTTTTAATCAATTACTAATCTCCGCCTTGGGATCCAGCCAATGCTCACATGCCTGCTTCCAATGTTCAGGCATGATATCAGGATGACAATTCTCCATTGCTTTCCCGGGTGAACTGTAATTTGAGAAAAACTAAATGCTAAATATAAATTGTTAGAAATAATATATGAAATTATGTACATAATAAAAATGTAAATGTTTAAAAATTGTTACCTTTCTCTTGGTGTCTGTCCTCCAATCTCTGTAGAGTTTAACGGCATGATTAAGGATATATCGGGAGGCATTGGGGTTGTCACCCCAATCGTAACTCGCCTATATTTATTTAAAAAAAATATATCAATCTTATTTAATGATAATTTTAAGATAAAGCTATAAAAGAAATATTTAAGATACATGAAATTACCTCCAACTGTCAGAGGAGCTGCCTCTTCAGCTCTAGAGCACCTTCCTCTAGTCAAAGTAGCAAATGGGCACAATGGACTTAACCATTGTGCCCACTCGACTGATAAAGCCCGTGTAATTCTCCGCCTCTCCTGTGGTTCTAAGCCTGATCGTTATTCTCAGGCCCTCGGGAACACGTTGAAGGTCTAGATTCTTTGTCTTCCCTCGTCTTCTACTTACTTTACCTGCGTAAACATTAATTATATTCATTATACATTTCTGAAGTTATAATAAATAATTTACTTCTTAAAGGTATAGGAGTTCTTACCAACACTTGTGCCCGCCGCTAAGGGGTCCACATGATCCGTACTCCCTACCATCTCATCCTCTGCCTCCTCCTCTCCCTTCACGTCATCATTTTCATTTTCGTCCTCCTAATCTGATGCTCCATAATCTGGATCATCCTCTACTCGCTTTAGCAAAGTAGGAGCAATCCCCGTCCCCTTTCCCTTACCCTTCCCCCTGCATATAGTAAACGTGCTAGGTGCCCAGGTCGTAGAAAACTTGACTGGGGAGGAGCCTGGTGCCGAGGGGGTGGTTGAGCCTGAGGAGACAGCTCAAGCTGAGTGGATGGTTGTGTCTTAGGAGGACCCAATTTTTTGGGTTTTTTCTTAAACCCCTTCATATGTAACAAAAAATAAATGTAATAATTAATATAATTAAAAATCATTAATATATAAATCATTAATGAAAAAAGTTTGGTAAACATTAAAAAAATATTTAAAATTTCGACCGAGTTTCCCTTAAATTTGGAAGTTTTTCTATAAACCTGAATATTAAAATGAAAGTGGGCATACCCCACATTAAAAAAAATAACAATAAATCACTCTAGGCTACCATATACTATAGAATGATAACTACTTCATGAATTACATAGTTTTATTTGCTATCCACATATCTTTGGTTGCCTTTGATCATCATGCCACCAAATTCATAAATATTTGTGTGCATTAACTCTAGATTTTTACTATTTCTAATCATACAATAAAAGAGTTTTTTAGGTAGTTTTAACACAGTCTGTTTGTCATTGTTTGTCATAGTATTCTAATTTTAACATTAAAGAATTTTAAAAAATTTCGATAAATATTTCCCTTAAAATTTGAAATTTTCCTATAAACTTGTATCCATTTAATACAACAAACAAGTAGGTACACCGCACATCCATTCAAATAAAAGAAATAAAGAATACAAGTGGGTACACTTCACATTCAAAATGAAACAAACAAGTGGGTACACTCCACATCCATTTAATGAAATAAAAAATAATATGTTGACACACCCCACATCTATCAAAAGCTTCTAATATCATTTAATTAAATTTAAAATATTAAAATTATACCTCTAACAACAACAACCTTCAAGTATGCCTGTCACCGATAACTTATAATTTCAAAAATAAAAGTAATTAAATAACACATTACAATCCTATTAAAATTATTTAAATAAATAAATAAAAACTTTAATAAGTAAGAGTAATATATTTTGAATATGTGTGTAAGGTTAGTTTTAAGTTTTAGTGTTTTTAGTGTATAGAAAATGCTAGTAGCAGTTTATGTTTCTTAAATTTGAATATAAATTAGATTTAAACAGAAGTAAAGAAATTATTACTAACCTTAGATATCCACATCTATTGCATTTGAATCCATGTGACTTTCTTCTGTTAATTCTTGGCATACTTCATTCTGTGTGTCAAAATAATTGCATGGTACTGTTCTCATTGGTATAACCCATTCTCTTTGATAATTATCGGAGACGTAGAAAACTTGTGTCGCTTAACATGCCAATGTAAATGGTTCATCAAATTGAAGAATTTGACGATTACAATTTAAACTCAAGAAATTATGTTTCTTGTCAATTTTGAAACCGGTGCCATCTTTAAAAACATCAAACCAATGATATTTAAATAGGACAACTTTGCGATCATATCTGAATATGATCTCCACAATTTCTTTGATTTCACCATAGTATCCATCTGGATTGGTGAAAAGATCTGAAACAATAACTCCGACCTATTGTGTAGCCTTTATATCATCAATTTCTATTATTCTAAATTTGAACCCATTTATTATATACTCAGAGTGATAATGTGCCTAATGTAATGGTGTATCGACAATTACATCAAAATTTGCTATCCATCGTGGGTTCTTATCCTCTTTCAATTGATTAACTACATCTTTAAATCAATCTAAGAAGCCAAATTCGGATGTCCTTAAAAGAGGTAATCATTTGAATTCCTCATAGAATGGATCAATTTTAGAAATTTGTTTTAAAATATATAGATGTGCCCAATGTTTGTCATTTTTTGAAATTGCCTTAGACTCTGTATGAAAAATCGACCTTCCTCTAATATAAAAAATTGATAAACATTCTTCATCATTGTCATTCTATTCCCCCTCATAGTTCCTTTGAAGTTTATTAAAGCGGTTGTCTGTTTCATTCATGTACATGAAGGTAAAATTTATGCACTCCTCCATGAGATAACCTTCTACAATTGAATCTTCTGGCTTTGCTTTGTTCAAAACATAATCTTTAAGCTTTTTCAAAATCGTTCCACAGTATACATCAACCTAAATTGTATAAGTCCACCGATTCTTGCTTCATTTGCAAGGTGCAATGTGAGGTGAATCATTACATCAAAGAAGGCTGGGGGAAGAATCTGTTCCATCTTACAGAAAGTAATAACTATTTGTTTATCCTAGTGATCCCGCGTATCATTTTGTACCATCCTCGAACAAACAGCTTTGAAAAATCTGCTCATCTCTGTGAATGAATTAATAACTGGCTCGGGTAGTATCCTCCGTATCGCCAGTGGAAACAATACTTGCATATAAACGTGAGAGTTATGACTTTTCAAGCTAGATAACTTTTTCTACGCTTCATTCACACAACGAGAAAGCTGCGATGAAAAATCATCTGGCACCCGAATTTCCTTTAAGAAGGACAACAGTCTACTCTTCTGATCCTGATTTAAGCTTTAAATAACAGGTGGGAAGTAGTCATCCTCCTCATGAATATGCAACTCTGGACGTATCCCCAAACTTTTCATGTCATTTGGTGTTTTCACCGTGTCCTTTGGATCATTGGTTATATTTAATACGTCTAATATGTTATCCATCACATTCTTTTCGATGTGCATAACATCTAAATTATGACGTATTGCAAGATCTTTCCACTATGGCCGCTCTATAAAGAAAATGTTTTTCTTTCGAAACCCAGAGTTTCTCAAGGCCATCTGGTCTTGTTTAAATGGTCAACCCAACCGTATCTCACCCATTTCTTGTAATCTCTCCATTATAACCTGACCCAGCAACCTGATAGAATTTGTACTAAGTTTATTCTTTGAATTTTCTTTGAATACTGACATGTCCTGTAATCAAATTTACTCCTGAACTGTGATGTTCATCATCTATGTTCAATGGGTAGAAATCTGCAATGCCATACATAACATAATTTCTTACTTTCTGACAGTCATAAGTGATGAGTATCTTCCATACAGATTGGGCAAGCAAGTTTTCCTTTAGTGCTCCAACCTAACAAATTTGCATATGCCAAGAAGTCGTTTATGGTTCACAACACTATTGCATGCATATTGTAGAATTCTTTCTTTTGTACATCATACGTCTTCACGCTGGTGTGCCACAACTGTTTTAGTTCATCAATTAATGCTGGCAATAAATATCTATTGCATTTCCTGGTTGCTTTAGACCAAAGATTAATAGGGTTAGTGTCATGAATGACAATCTCATACACAACCAGGGAGGTAAGTTATAAGTGACCATTACCACTGGCCATATAGTTTCGATGGATATATACTCTTAAATGGATTGAATCAATCACTTGCAAGACCTAACCGCATGTTCCTTGCTTCTACAATGAATGAATTATTTCTTTGGTCAAATCTCTTCTTCTCCTCTAAATCAGTAGGATGACGTATTCTTCCATCTTAAGATTTAGAATCATGGAGCCATGTCATCTACTGCGTAGTTTATGTTGATATAAAAAGGTATTGAAGCCTAGGTGTTAGTTGGAAGTAGCGAAGAATCTTTTGAGGTTGTTTCCTCTTACTTTCATTTTTACCTTCCTTATATCTCTCATATCCACATTCGGGATAGTTACTTAAGTTTGCGAATTCATTTCTAAAAAAGAATGCAATCATTCTGACATGCATCGATTTTCTGACAGTCCAAACTAAGCTTGCGAATCAGTTTCCTTGCCTTGTACCATGAAGCCAAAAAACCATTATTATAATTCAATAACTCAGCAATAAATTGAAGTATTTTTGACATGAATTTAGCACTAGCTCTATCTATAACCTTTAGTTGAAACATCTTCAATGAAAATGATAACTTAGACATTCTCGTAACACTAGGAGCAATAGGACGCTCAACTGCCAATTCTCCAGTATGAAACATCATAGAACAGATCACAACTAAGTGGATCTTCCTCATTTGTATTTCTTTACCTCCACTATCAACAATTTCCTCGTCAATCTCTTTGTCAACAGTGTTTTCGTTGTTTATGACTTTCTTAGAAACTCCTCTCTATGAGCTACTCAAGTAGTGTGTGCTACCACTACCCATTACAAATCAAGTGCTCGAGCATAGTATTATGATCATGCAAGGAACCATTCAAACATTATCTGCATGGGTAGAAGATATTATCAAGTTGATCTCCTTGCCTAAATATCTTCCTATTGTCATCAAAGGCTTAATCCAAGAATGAAATTACTCCATTCTTATATCTGGTATAATTTGAACCCTGAAATCCAATCTAAGATTTATCCATTTTAACATAAAATGTAATGTAAATAAACCACTTATTAGGAAGAGAAAGGACTAAATGATATGTATCTTGATTAAGATTTTCACTTTATAGCCCATCCTCAAAGATTTGATCACAAGTTAGGTTTTCTCGTTACATGTACCTCAGTGTGGTGAAATTTCGGCAGCATCTCCCCGCACTTCTCCTGCATACCCCCTAATACTGACCATAGCTAGATTTCCTTTAACACCTAGTTAAGGGTACCACAGGAAACTAGATAAGATTAGTTGGTATACCAGAGAAGAGTAGGAAGAAGCAGCCAAAATTTCACCGCACAAGGTTACATGTAACAAGTAAAACTAAGTTGTGATCAAATCTTTAAGAACCTTCTTTAGTTAGATACTTCACCGGACTAAAGTCAATTAAGTCTTATAGCATGCTGAAAAAATAACATATCATGCATGTAAGTGAGGTATACATATGCTTCTTACATTGTCCATATAACATGATGATAAGTCTCGACGGGTGAATAATTTGACACAACTTAACTCGGAGGACTTTTACCATAGGGGTTAGAATACCTAATGTTTGGCCTCGCGTGCAAATATCTTCTTTAGCAAGTGTGTGTATCTAAAATAATACTCATAATTGAAAAGAAATTGGCATTAAACATAAGTAATCATCCGACAAGAAATAAAATTATTTTCATTAAATGCTAAAAAGAAATATACAAAAATGTTATTTTATCACAACATGAGAAATCCACATGATTTCATTTTCAAGTTAGGCTTTATCTAATGTTACGACTCGATTCTT
Source organism: Thalassia testudinum (assembly GCA_037157565.1). Classification (NCBI taxonomy): domain Eukaryota; kingdom Viridiplantae; phylum Streptophyta; class Magnoliopsida; order Alismatales; family Hydrocharitaceae; genus Thalassia; species Thalassia testudinum. The sequence goes on from JAZHRO010000059.1 coordinate 45,169,153, forward strand.
GAATCCCTATAGGACTCAAGACCGGCTTGACTCGACTAATCCCAAGACCCAGTTGTCCAACAAGAAATAACCGAAAAGCAGGAAAATAAACCACATTCACTATGTAAGGTAACTAACAGTAAAAGCGTACAAGTAGTAAAGAAAGTAAAAGCTGCTAACAGTACATATCACCACCACAATAGGAAAGTAGAACAAAAGTACAAAATAGGAACAGTAAACAAAGTCTAAACTCACTAACAAAAAGAAGTACTACAACAGCAAGAGACTACTACTGGGCTCGACTGGGCCCAGCACCCTCTGCAACAGGTGACTCGGACTGCTCAACTCCTGAACTTGTAAAGGGTTATGAGTAAAACGGAGTCAGCGAACGCTGAGTAGAGTGGTAACCAAACTAAATAAAGCAGTAAAAGCTAACAGGTAAATTTATCTTTTCCAATTATTTTATTTTACAAGTAATTCCTTTTCACCCATTGGTTTACTTTCAGATTTCTTTCTTGATCTCGCATGTTCCTCGTGGGAACGATCTTGATTGCAGTCTTTTCCGAAGAGTAGAAGGCACACGTGGTGCTCTCCTGGCTGAGAGAGTCCCCCGTGGTAATCCTACACCCAGTCAACCACCCCGAGCTCATAGACAGACGTAGCGGTGAGTACGGCACGTGCGATAAGCACACGGGTAGCTACGCCGCACTGGCACGCGGTCAGTCGTTTCCATTAGTGGGTATGCCCAAGGTACAACATGGAACAGTATAGGGCCTAGCCCTCTCAGCAATAGGGGTCTAGCCCCTCAGAACCAAACAGGGGTCTCGCCCCTCTACAGTCCGCGCACTCTTGTCTGACTACCCCGGTTTGCCCAGTAGGCCTAACAAGTCGGTGTAGGGTGACTAGCTGAACCCTAAGCCCTATGGGGTGGCTAGCTCCCTCCCTATACTAGTAGCTCTCCTCGATACAATGTACGCAATGGCCAACAGAAGTCGGTGTAGAGTGGCCAATCCTAACCCCGGGTCCCAACTTAAGGGTGGCTAGCTCCGCTCTACACTAAACAGCGGACAGTCGCTCTCCTTGGTACCACGTGCTCAAGGGCTAGCGCACTTCCTACTCACATTTCCGGATCTTTCCATTCATCCACAGGAGCTCTACTCCTAATTCCCGGTAGGGTTCATGCTCATATTCACCACATTATTCCATACCAGGTTTCATCATTCACAATTCCATTCTCGTGTTGTATGCATGCAACTCGTATTTCTATAAATTAACATATGCAACAAGTGATACACAGGTAATTGTCTAACTAGCACAGGCATTTCATATTTCAACAGGCAGCTCGTATTTATTAACAAGCAATTGTTTACAATTCTACTCATTCATTTATGACTGCAATCTCAAACACGCATATAAATAGTGTAACTGTTTCTCGTCCTAGGATTCATGCCACATCCTAAGCTTCCAGTTATCTAATTATCATGACTGCATTCATGTTTTATAAAAATAATAGGAGGAAACCATTCTACCAGACAATCCGGGAGTATTGGGGGCTCGAGTGGCAGACTCACGTGCCTCTGCAAGCCCTAGACAAGCAACCGGTCGAAGTCCTATATCAAGGAACATACCACAACAAAACATTCAGAACAGTATATAAGGATTTCTAACATGTAGAGGAACTCACAAGGAAACCACAGATATCTCGTTTGCATAAAACGGACCCCAAACGGACCCTAAACAGGTCAAAAATAGAACTGCAGAACCAAATCAGACATCTGGAACCAAGTCCAGACGTCTTAAAAGTCACCAGAGTTTTACCTCAAGTCCCTGCATCGACCTCAGACATCTAGGACTCCTACTTGATCATCTGGACTCAACTCCAGACGTTCGACATATCCTCCAATCATCTAGGAGTGTCTCCGGTCATCTGGTAAGCTATCCAGATGTCCGAAATGCGTGGGAGAATGTGCCGTGCGCCTTCCTAAAGCTGCTCCTACGCACGACAGAGCAGCAAATCCCCTTTTTAGCCAAACAAATCGGCTTTGCGGTGCGGCCTGCATGTCCGTAACCGCAAGAAGGACGTACCTGCGTGAAACCTCACTCTCAGATGTCCCGTGTCGTCACCAGATGTTACGAACGCATTCCAAGAAATTTTTTTTAAGACATCTGGGAGGTGGCCCAGACGTCTGGAACCCCTTCCAGACGTCTGGGATTTATTCTCTGTGGCATGCGGGGCTGCGTCAGCGCACAGGCGTGCGCAGACCTGCAACCGCCGCACCTCCCCTCTTTTTCCCTCTCTCCTCCTGCAGGCGTAGGCTGCTCTCCCTCCCTCTCTCTCTCCCTACGCGGCCTTAAAAGGCCCTCACCCTCTCCCTCACTCTCATCTCCTCCGCTTCCTTCTTGTTCTTCTTCCAGCCGGTGCGAGAGCGCGAGCGAGCGGCGGCAGCGGCAGCCGCGGCAAGTTGTGGGAGGAGGTGTTGCGCGAGGGAGGAGAAGCTCGACTGTGAGGGATCGAGCTTGCCGGGGCAGCTAGAGCTGGCCGGCGGGGGAGCAGTGGGCGTGGAGTGACGTGGGAGGGCTGCTGCAGCTCGAGCGGCAGGCGGACGAGGTGCGGCGCGGCCGTGCGTCGAGGGCGGAGAGCGAGTCGAGCTCTGATTTTGGAAATTTTTCCAGAATCAGACGTCTGGGCTTCCAACCAGACGACGGTGAAGACGTCTGGAGGATTGTCCAGACGTTTGGCAAGTGAGTTATTTTTGTCCTTCTTCCTTTTCTTTGACCGTTCGTACTGAGAACGAGGAGTGGGTACGTGCAGGTTCTGAGATTCGCCATCCAACGTGAATCAGACGTTTGGCCGCAGTGCCAGATGACGGTAAGGACTTCCAGACGTCCGGGGTGACCATCGGACGTCTGGGAACTAGGCCAGATGCCCCCGTAGGCTTCTGGACGTCTGAGAGACTACGTAGAGCGAAGGTACCATCTGACCCACATTTTAAGTTGTCTGGAAGAGGTTCCAGATGTCTGATTTTGGATTGTTTCGTCGTTTTCCACCCGTTTAGGGCCCGTTCGGAGTCCGTTTTCCGCGTTTCGAGTTGCGTTCTCTTCTGAATAAGATCCTCTACCCATTTACTGTAATTATATACTGTTCTGAGAAACTCCTTGTGTTTGATCATTGTGTTAGGACCCCATTCCATTGCAGTCTCGGGGGTTGCAGAGGCGCGCGGGATTTCCGACCACGCCCCCAGTACTCCCGTTGTAGCTGGTAGAGTGGCTTTAAAAATTATTAACATAATTTGTTACAATTATGGAACAATTAATAGAACCTAGGGCATTGCATGAATCCTAGGAATGAGAAACCAGATTGAATGATAGATCCTAGGGTATTGCATGAATCGTAGGGCTGGAAAACTAGATTGAATGATAGATCCTAGGGTACGGCATGAATCCTAGGATTGGAAAACTAGTGATATGAATATAGATATTGCAGTCTTGGAAAATGTGGAAAGGAAATAATAGCTACCTGTAAATTGATTTAACAGCTGCCTGTTATGAATAAATGAACATGATTGAGAATATGGGTTGTATGAACGTGAAACTGAAAGAGGTGAAACCTGAATGTGTTAAGTTAAAAGAGCTGGAATCCTACGGGGAATTAGGAGTAGAACTCCTGGAAAGAGAATGAAATGGAACTAAGAAAGAAAGACGTGGAAGTGTGTTGTCTCTTGGGTACGTAGTACCAGGGGAAGCACCTGTTACCTGCTTAGTGCAGAGCGGAGCTAGCCGCCCCAGGTACCCGGGGTTAGGTCTGGCCACTTTGTACCGACTTTTTAGCCCTCGTGTACATAGTACCGAGGAGAGCTACTAGTGTAGAGCGAGTACTAGCTACCCCACGGGCCCCGGGGTTCTGCTAGCTCACCTACACCGACTTGTTAGGCCCACTGGGCAAACCAGGGTAGTCAGGCGAGGGTGCGCGGACTGTGGAGGGGCAAGGCCCCTGTTTGGTTAGTGTGGAGGGGTTGGACCCCTGTTACTGAGAGGGCTCTGCCCTATACTGGTTCCGTGCTGTGCTTTGGGGCGCACCCGTTAACGAAAACGACTGACCGCGTGCCAGTGCGGGGTAGATACCCGTGCGTTTACCGCGCGTGCCATAGTCACCGTTACGTCTGTCAGTGACCTTGGGGTGGTTGACTGAGAGTAGGATCACCACGGGGGACTCTCCCAGCCAGGAGAGCACCACGTGTTACTTCTACCTTTCGGAAAAGACTTCAATCAAGATCGTTCCCACGAGGAACATCCGAGATCAAGCGAAGAATCTGAGAAATAAATAAATCGTGAGATGATAGAAAGACGTAAATAAAGAAATTAACAAAATATAACAGCTACTGTACACTCTACTGTTTCTCAGTTTTAGTTGCCACTCTACTCAGCGTTTCGCTGACGTGTTACACTCGTTACTTTTCAGGACCAGGTGTTGAGCAGCCAGGGTCAGCGGCTGCAGAGGACGTTGGGCCGAGTAGGGTCCAATAGAGTTACCACTGTTCTTTTGTGCCCTTTTTGTTCCACTGTAGTGAGTAGTTCTCGTTACTCTCTGTACTTTTCTTTACTTGTAGTTCATGTTATGTTATAAATGTTGTTCTACTGTTGTGGTGGTATATACTGTAGTGGTTCCTTTTCTTACTGCTGTATTTTGTTACTGCCAGTTATATTCATGCTGAATGTGGTTTATTTTACTGCTCTTTTGGTTACTTCCTCGTTGGACGACTAGGTCTTAGGATTAGTCGAGTCGGTTCGATTCTCGTGTCTCGTCGGGACTCGGGAAATGGGTCGTTACAAGATGGTATCAGAGCAAGGTCGTCCCGAGAAGTGAATCAACTGACTGGAAAATAACCAATTCACATGTCTATAACTAGAGTAGCCACCACAACATATCTTTTGACATGAGCTCTTAGACGTTTCCGTTAGGTATCGTTCCATATTGACGTGTTTCGTTTTCTTTCGCGTCTCCTTGCAGGAGATGCCTCGTCGCGGGACTAGGAAGGTGGGCCGCGGGCGTGGCCGAGGTCGAGGCCCGAGGGCTAGATGTGTCAAGCTTGGAGTACATACTACCCCTCCTCTTCTCCTGAGCATACCATCTCCGGACCTCGTTCATCTGATTCGAGAAGTGGTTCGAGAAGAATTTCAGCTTTCACCCACTTCGTTGCCCCCTCATCTCCCTTCCGAGCGTACGACAGGGGAGTTGGTCGTGGAACTAGATTTCCACCGTCACACTAGGCGAGTTAGGAGAGCTCAATGGAGGAGCTTGGTGCCCGCAGGAGAGCCGTCACGTTTTGTAGGGCCATCAGTGGCCTCTGGGGGCCCTCGACAGGGGCAGTCGCCAGCACCGGACCCTCGCCCAGCCGACAGCAGGGACCCACTGAGGGCGGGAGTCGGGTTCCCCTTTGTTACCAGTGTGGCCAGCTGAGCCACATCAGGAGGGACTGCCCGTCTAGGGCAGGAGGTCAGCAGATACTTCCCGCGCAGAGCATTGGAGGGCACGTAGGAGGCCGCGGTTCCCAGGCGCGAGGAGGAGGACAGCAGTCGTGAGGAGGGTACCGGCCAGCACCTACCCGTCCGACGCAGAGTGTGGCTGCTTCGTTCGCATCTAGAGCTGAGGGGCATATCAACGCCCTGACACACAGGGATGCCAGAGCTTCGGGATCGGTGGTGGCAGGTATGGTTTCAGTTTCCAGCAGACTTGTTTACACACTTTTCGATTCCGGCGCTACGCACTCGTTTGTCGCAACCAATTTCGCAGTTAGTTTGGGCCAGAACTATACGCTGTTAGAGAATCCGTTCGTAATCGGAGGTCCGAGTGGTCAGCTGTTTGTAGCTGAGGAGGTGTACACGGATTGCGAGGTCAGCGTCGGGGGACATAGCCTGCCAGCTGACCTGATTATGATACAGATGGAGGACTTTGGTGTAATTCTGGGGATGGACTGGCTGTCCACTCACCAAGCCTTGGTAGACTGTTTTGAGAGGAAGATTGTCTTCTCCATGCCGGAGTTGCCTTCTTTCGAGTTTCACAGACAGCTAGTGGACGGAGGCTTCAGGTGCATTTTGGCACTTCGGGCTGCGAGACTTTTGAGCCAGGGGTGTGAGGGCTTCCTAGCTTGTGTGGTGGCAGAGCCCAGCCCTGTGGCAGACTTCCAGAGCATCCCGGTGGTCAGAGAGTACCCGGACGTGTTTCCAGACGAGTTACCGGGACTACCGCCCGAGTGCGAGATCGAGTTTGAGATCTCGCAAGTACCAGGGACCAGCCCCATCTCCACCGCGCCATACAGGATGGCACCGCTTGAGCTATGAGAGCTCAAGTCTCAGTTGTAGGACCTTTTGGAGAAGGGTTTCGTGAGGCCCAGTGCGTCTCCCTGGGGAGCCCCGGTACTATTTGTGAAGAAGAAGGATGGTACCCTACGCCTTTGTGTGGACTACCGACAGCTGAATAGGGTCACCATCAAGAACAGATATCCGCTGCCGAGGATGGACGACTTGTTTGACCAGTTGCAGGGTGCCACGGTGTTCTCCATGATCGACTTGAGGTCTAGATACCACCAGTTGAGGATTAGGGAGGCAGACGTCTCCAAGACAGCTTTCCGCACCCGGTACGGACACTACGAGTTTTTGGTCATGCCGTTTGGGCTGACCAATGCCCCCGCTACTTTCATGGACCTGATGAACCGGGTGTTTAGACCGTACTTGGACCAGTTCATGGTGGTATTCATTGATGATGTACTCATCTATTCTCGAGATCGGATGCAGCATGAACAGTACTTGCGGATGGTTCTGGACACTCTGAGATGACGTAGGCTGTACGCCAAATACAGCAAGTGCGAGTTCTGGTTGAGGGAAGTGACCTTCTTAGGTCATGTGATCTCTGGAGATGGCTTGGCGGTGGACCCAGCCAAGGTCGAGGCAGTGCTCAGGTGGGAGAGGCCGCGTTCAGTCACTGAGATTTGCAATTTCCTGGGACTGGCAGGCTACTACAAACGATTCATCAGAGGTTTTTCACAGATTGCGCGTCCCATGACACAGTTGACCCGGAAGGACGTGCCCTTCACTTGGACAGACGCCTGTGAGGCGTGTTTTCAGGAGCTGAAGGAGATGTTGACCTCGGCTCCCGTGCTCACCATCCCTGACAGTAGTGGCGGGTTCATTGTGTACACGGACGCCTCCTTGCAGGGGTTAGGAGGTGTGCTCATGCAGAGGGGTCACGTTGTCGCTTACGCTTCGCGGCAACTGAAGCCCCATGAGCATACTTACCCTACCCACGACCTGGAGTTGGCAGCTGTCGTCTTCGCGCTGAAGACCTGGAGGCACTACTTGTACGGTGAGACCTTCGAGATTTTCACAGATCACAAGAGCCTCAGATACCTTTTTGATCAGAAGGAGCTCAACATGAGACAGAGACGTTGGTTGGAGCTCCTGAAAAACTACGACTGCAGCATTTCCTATCACCCGGGCAAGGCCAATGTGGTGGCTGACGCCTTGAGCCGGAAGGCGCCCGCACACTTGGCCAGCTTACAGTTATAGAGTTGGAGCCTTTTGGAGGAGGTGGGCAGTTGGAGACCCCTAGAGTTACAGGGGCACTATGGGGCAGTGACTGTGACACGACTGACTAGGCCAGAGCTGATAGACCGCATCATCACAGGACAGATGGCCGATCCGTACTTGCAGTCCTTGCGCGACAGAGTACTGTCAGGAGACCGAGGGGACTTCTCTTTCACAGACCAGGTGCTGCGCCTGAGGGGACGGTTGTGCGTTCCCAGGGACGAGGAGCTGTTGAGAGAGCTCCTGACTGAGGCACACGGTTCCAGATTCACCATACATCCCTGAAACACGAAGATGTACCACGACTTGAGACGCGAGTTTTGGTGGAGGGAGATGAAGCGGGATGTGGGTGAATTCGTGCAGCAGTGCTTAGTGTGCCAGCAGGTGAAAGCCGAGCATCAGAGGCCTGCAGGGCCGCTACAGCCACTACTAGTGCCAGAGTGGAAGTGGGAGAGCATCACCATGGACTTGGTGGTGGGCTTACCTGTTACCCAGCGAGGACACGACGCAGTCTGGGTAATTGTGGATAGGCTGATGAAGATGGCACGATTCTTGCCGATCCGAGTCACTTTGGGATCAGCACAGTTGGCAGAGAGGTATATTCGCACAGTTGGCAGATCGTATCCGACCGGGATACCCGCTTTACGTCCCAGTTTTGGGCTGAGTTTCAGCAGGCCCTGGGGATGCGGTTGAGGTTTAGTACAGCTTACCACCCTCAGACGGACGGGCAGTCTGGGCGCACGATACAGACACTTGAGGACCTTTTGCGTGCCTGTGTACTGGACTGGAGGGGCTCTTGGGAGTAGTACCTGCCCTTGGCGGAGTTTGCGTACAACAACAGCTGTCACTCAAGCATCGGCATGGCCCCCTACGAGGCTCTGTACGGACGGAGGTGTACGGCACCCTTGAGTTGGGTTGAGGTGGGGACCAAGTGGGAGGTTGGCCCCAGGTTGATCCGGCAGAGTCAGGAGGTAGTCGAGCAGATCCACAGGCGACTCCGCACTGTCAGGAGCAGACAGAAGAGCTACGCGGATCGAAAATGCAGAGAGGTGCAGTTTGAGGTTGGGGATCACGTCTTCCTTCGTGTTTCACCCATGAAGGGCCTGCAGCGGTTTGGGGTGAGAGGGAAGCTCGCGCCGAGGTTTGTGGGGCCCTTTGAGGTCCTGGAGCGGGTTGGACCCGTTGCTTACAGACTTGCCCTCCCTCCTCAGCTTTCTGGTGTGCACGACGTATTCCATGTGTCCAACCTCCGGAAGTATGTAGCTGATCCCAGTCACGTACTGAGTCACGAGAGCGTCAAGGTGGGCGACGACCTGATCTACCCCGAGCGGCCAGTGTAGATTCTTGACCGAGCCGTCTGCAGTTTGAGACGAAAGCAAGTACCCCTAGTGAAGGTTTTGTGGAGGAGCCAGCGGTACGAGGAGGTTACCTGGGAACCTGAGGCGGCAATGCGGGAGCGGTACCCGGAGTTCTTCGCGGGTACATCTTTCGGGCCGGCTTCGGTCCTCTTTGAGTTTGTTATATTTTTATATGACGTTTTTCCCTCACCTTAGTTAGCGCAAGTTTCGGGGACGAAACTTCCTTTGAGTTTGTTATATTGTTACGAACGCATTCCAAGAAAATTTTTTTAAGATGTCTGGGAGGTGGCCCAGACGTCTGACCAAACGTCTGGAACCCCTTCCAGACGTCTGGGATTTATTCTCTATGGCGTGCGGGGCTGCGTCTGCACGCAGGCGCGCGCAGACCTGCAACCGCCGCACCTCCCCTCTTTTTCCCTCTCTCCTCCTGCAGGCGCAGGGTGCACTCCCTCCCTCTCTCTCTCCCCTCGCGGCCTTAAAAGGCCCTTGCCCTCTCCCTCACTCTCATCTCCTTCGCTTCCTTCTTGTTCTTCTTCCAGCCGGTGCGAAAGCGCGAGCGCGAGCGAGCGACGGCAGCGGCAGCCGCGGCGAGTTGCGGGAAGAGGTGTTGCGCGAGGGAGGAGAAGCTCGACCGTGAGGGCTCGAGCTTGCCAGGGCAGCTAGAGCCGGCCGGCGGGGGAGCAGCGGGCGTGGAGTGACGCGGGAGGGCTGCTGCAGCTCGAGCAGTAGGCGGACGAGGCACTGCGCGGCCGTGCGTTGCGGGCGGAGAGCGAGTCGAGCTCTGATTCTGGAAATTTTTCCAGAATCAGACGTCTGGGCTTCCAACCAGACGACGGTGAAGACGTCTGGAGGACTGTCCAGACGTCTGGCAAGTGAGTTATTTTCGTCCTTCTTCCTTTTCTGCGACCGTTCGTACTGAGAACGAGGAGTGGGTACGTGCAGGTTCTGAGATTCGCCATCCAACGTGAATCAGACTTCTGGCCGCAGTGCAGACGACGGGAAGGACTTCCAGACGTCCGGGGTGACCATCGGACGTCTGGGAACTAGGCCAGATGCCCCCACAGGCTTCTGGACGTCTGAGAGACTACGCAGAGCGAAGGTACCATCTGACCCACATTTTAAGACGTCTGGAAGAGGTTCCAAACGTCTGATTTTGGATTGTTTCGTCGTTTTCGACCCGTTTAGGGCCTGTTTGGAGTCCATTTTCCGCATTTCGAGTTGCGTTCTTTTCGGAATAAGATCCTCTACCCGTTTACAGTAATTATATACTGTTCTGAGAAACTTCTTGTGTTTGATCCTTGTGTTAGGACCCCGTTCCATTGCAGTCTCGGGGGTTGCGGAGGCGCACGGGATTTCCGACATGCCCCCAGTACTCCCGTTGTAGCTGGTAGAGTGGCTTTAAAAATTATTAACATAATTTGTTACAATTATGGAATAATTAATAGAACCTAGGGCATTGCATGAATCCTAGGAATGAGAAACCAGATTGAATGATAGATCCTAGGGTATTGCATGAATCCTAGGGCTGGAAAACTAGATTGAATGATAAATCCTAGGGTACGGCATGAATCCTAGGACTGGAAAACTAGTGATATGAATATAGATATTGCAGTCTTGGAAAATGTGGAAAGGAAATAATAGCTACCTGTAAATTGATTTAACAGCTGCCTGTTATGAATAAATGAACATGATTGAGAATATGGGTTGTATGAACGTGAAACTAAAAGGGGTGAAACCTGAATGTGCTGAGTTAAAAGAGCTGGAGCCCTACGGGGAATTAGGAGTAGAACTCCTGGAAAGAGAATGAAATGGAACTGAGAAAGAAAGACGTGGAAGTGTGTTGTCTCTTGGGTACATAGTACCAGGGGAAGCACTTGTTACCTGCTTAGTGCAGAGCGGAGCCAGCCGCCCCAGGGACCCGGGGTTAGGTCTGGCCACTTTGTACCGACTTTTTAGCCCTCATGTACATAGTACCGAGGAGAGCTACTAGTGTAGAGCGAGTACTAGCTACCCCACGGGCCCCGGGGTTCTGCTAGCTCACCTACACCGACTTGTTAGGTCCACTGGGCAAACCAGGGTAGTCAGGCGAGGGTGCGCAGACTGTGGAGGGGCAAGGCCCCTGTTTGGTTACTGTGGAGGGGTTGGACCCCTGTTACTGAGAGGGCTCTGCCCTATACTAGTTCCGTGCTGTGCTTTGGGGCGCACCCGTTAACGGAAATGACTGACCGCGTGCCAGTGCGGGGTAGATACCCGTGCGTTTACCGCACATGCCGTAGTCACCGTTACGTCTGTCAGTGACCTTGGGGTGGTTGACTGAGAGTAGGATCGCCACGGGGAACTCTCCCAGCCAGGAGAGCACCACGTGTTACTTCTACCTTTCGGAAAAGACTGCAATTAAGATCGTTCCCACGAGGAACATCCGAGATCAAGTGAAGAATCTGAGAAATAAATAAATCGTGAGATGATAGAAAGACGTAAATAAAGAAAGTAACAAAATATAACAGCTATTGTACACTCTACTGTTTCTTAGTTTTAGTTGCCACTCTACTCAGCGTTTCGCTGACGTGTTACACTCGTTACTTTTCAGGATCAGGTGTTGAGAAGCCAGGGTCAGCGGCTGCAGAGGACGCTGAGTCGAGTAGGGTCCAGTAGAGTTACCACTGTTCTTTGGTGCCCTTTTTGTTCCACTATAGTGAGTAGTTCTTGTTACTCTCTGTACTTTTCTTTACTTGTAGTTCATGTTATGTTATAAATGTTGTTTTACTGTTGTGGTGGTATATACTGTAGTGGTTCCTTTTCTTACTGCTGTATTTTGTTACTGCTAGTTATATTCATGCTGAATGTGATTTATTTTACTGCTCTTTTGGTTACTTCCTCGTTGGACGACTAGGTCTTAGGATTAGTCGAGTCGGTCCGGTTCTCGTGTCTCGTATGGACTCGGGAATCGGGTCGTTACACCAGATGTCCAACCCGTCGTCTGGAAGGCACTCCGAACGTCTAATACTGGAAAAATCCTAGTACCAGAGCGAGCTCCCACTCCTCTTGCCGCTCTCCACCGTGGCTCCTCCCTTCGGTTGTAGCTCCGGCCACTGCAGGAAGTCAGGGACGGTTCCCTGACGCACTCCTCCTCCCGCATGTGCCGCGGCGGCTGTGGGCACTCCGGCAAGCCTCTTCGAGCTTGCGAGCTCAACCTCCTCCCTCTCTTCACGCCCCTCCTCCTCCTCGCTCCTCGCTCTCGCTCCCTCTCTCTCACTCGTCCCTGTCATGGCAGCGGAGAGGAAGGAAGGTGGTGGTGGAGTGGAGAAGAGAGGAAGGGGGAGAGGGTTCTTATATAGGGAGTGGATTAGGGTTCGATGAGGGAGAGAAAGAGAAGAAGAGAGAGAAGAAAAGAGGTCTACGCGCTGGCTGCGCGTAGAACCAACTTCGCGTACAGATTTTTTAATTTCTAGACTTTTGGGAAGGGGTCTAGACATCTGACTGCCAGTCTAGATGTCTTAAAAGGCTCAAACAGAACGGGTCTTTACATCCAACCTTCACAAGCTAGGCCTAAGACTCATTCTGCATATCAAGAAATATAGAGGAATGCTTCTCAACTCAAAGAATACCCTGGAATTGATTCAACATAGAGTTCAGAGCTTATAATCCTATTTTAAATATCTTTATAGGATTTAAACTGATTCAAATAAGCTCTATAGAGCTTCGAATTTCAACTTGAGCTCAAAGAAGCTCAACTATAAGCCATATGAACTCAAATAGAACATAAATTGCTAATAGACATAGGTAACTTTAGAACTTCATAGAATATATTCTAACAAATTCCTTTCATTTTAAAGATCATTTCACATCCATCAGAAGTGAGATAAGAAGCTCTAAGTTTCATTGTAGCTTCAGGTTGACCAGCGTTAGACTAAAAATTGACTTCTAGATTCTCAGTAGTTCAATCAAATTAAGGACCTATATAGACCTTCTACGATCTCAAGAACTCATTAAACTCAAAAAGAAGAGAGATTGATCACTGGAACGCAATGTTCCAGGTTTGCTGCCTAAATGCTAAACCCTAAAACCTCAAACCCTATTAAACATTAAAACAGATTTCAAAAAAATTTGACAGAGTTTCACCTTATATCTTTAGGTTCTCTATAAACCTGCATAGCCAAATAATACTCATAATAAAAGTGGGCACACCCCACATTAAAGTTCTTTTTAATTAAATAAGTGGGCATACCCCACATCCATTCAATGAAATTTATAACACTATATGGGCACACCCCACATCTAACAAAAACCTATATTATCATTTACATAAATTAAAATATTAAAATTATACCCCTAAGTAGTACAACCACCAAGAATGTCCGTCAATGATAACCTGTAAATTAAGAAGATTTCGATTAGAATTGGAGTTCATTAAGTTAGTTAAAATGTTTATTTGATTAGTGATGTAGGATGGGAGGAGGATGATGGGTGGGAGGGGAGGAGGGAGGGCAGGAGGAAGGGGGTGGTAAGGAGAAGGAGGAGGTGGGTTGGGGGCTAGCAGAGGAGAAGGAGGAGGAGCAGGGGTTAGTGAGGAGTAGGAGGAGGGGGCGAGGGCTAGAGCTGGCGGAGGACGGGCGGGGGCTGGGGCTGATGGAGGAGGAGGAGGGCCGTAAAAGGAGGACGAGGAGAAGGAGGGGGTAAGGAGCAGGAGGAGGGGGGAGGGGCATTGGAGGAGGAGGAAGAGGTGGAGAAACTAAGGAGGAGGAGGAGGTGGAGAGGGAGGAGCCGAGGAGGAGGAGGAGGGGGAAGGGGCAAATAGACCTGAGGTGGAGGAGGACGGCGACGAGAGGTGGCGAGGAGGCTGGAGGGTTCACGAGGGTTTTGTCTGCGGAGGAAGATGAATAGTGATAGGAGGAGGCACTGCACGTAGCTAGATGAACCAATATATGTTGTCGATTATATTACCAAGTGATGGCATAGGTCATGAAATGATCCTTCCCATGGGTCATTCGAGATTTTCCCGAAAAGGTAAGGGTGTAAGTGTAATTTTAAACCCCTTGGGTTTAAGTTTGTGGGCTTTGTAGGAAAGAGGAAACTTCACCGGGGAGATTTCATTATTTCTCTCTCTCTCTCTTCTTACACAACACACCCACGCACACACCTACGCAAACACCCCCCCTCACAAACCCACACCCTCTCCCTATTTAACACCACCACCACCTCTCCATCTCCACCACCTCCACCTCCATATGTCCATCACTTCATCGCCGACAAGCCTCTCTTCCCCTGTCCCCTTGTAGCCACGAGTGGGGAAGGAGAGGGGCAGAGCACGAGAGAGAGGGAGAGTGAGAGCATGGGCGAAGGAGCCAAAGGCGCAAGGGAAGGAGCGAGGAGCTCGGGAGAGAGAGGGAGAGAGGGCGAGGAGGTGCGACCTCCTGCAGCTGCTGGAGCAGCAACTGCGGCTTTGCAGATGAAGAGCCACGCGGGAGAAGCTTCACAGGGCGTACCACGGAACCATTTTTCCGCAGTATCAGACGTTTGGGTCGCCATCTAGATGTCTGGAGGAGCCTCAGGACATCCGGAGCTGGTGCCGGACATCTGACAGCACGTAGAGTGCCAAGGTATGTGCTTTGTATGCACCTGCATGCACATACGTAATTTCTTTACGTGTCACAGTTTTAATCGGCACGCATGTGCAGGTACAAGGCGTTGGAAAGGCGTGTGGTGCGTAAAACTCATCGCTTAACGGGAGGCAACCCGTCATTTTGAAAAACCCGAAACCTTTCTTGACGTACCTATGCTGAACTCATATTGCACTTTAGGGTTCATCCATTAGAACAGTCGACTCCACCTCTGGTACCCGTACTTGAGCTTGAAATCGTCTGCAACAGTCACCCTGATCCATTCACCCACCCAAAACCTATTCTAATGAATGATTTAAGCTGAACTCGAACCCACCTAATTTACAATGAGGACATTGCAAATCGTAGGCATGGGGGGGTATGAAAGTGCAAAATACCATGAAAATCATCTCACAAGAAAATGTTTCATCAAAAAAATCACATATCCCAAAAATACCAAAAAAATGAAAAAAATTCTTGAAAAAGAACAAAAAAAAGAAAAGGAGAGAAAATTTTGAGGGCATATCAATTTTGAGGAGAAAAAGGAGAAAAGTTAAAAATGTCAAAAAGGAGCACAAATTGAGAAGAAAAGAAAAGAAATAGTCATTAGTAAGAAATTAGGGAATTGACTTAGCTCTAGACTATATCAAAAGAAAAAAAATGAAAGGCAAAAAGTGTGAATGAAACAAAGAAGAGATTAGTAGGAACGCTGATTTTAGGCCTTTTGGGCTATGATCATAAGCTTAAAAATTCAAGTACTTGCTAAGATCTGGATAGTCTTCAAGAGATTGGGGAAAATGCGAAGCTTAAGTATTAGGTCTAAGGCTTAGGGAGTATTCGACCTCATTAACTGACCTCTGATTTGTGGGACTCGGTAACCTAAGCACCCCAATCAACACACAGTCTGGTTTAGTGAACATAAGTATCAAAATCATGCAAAAGCGTTTAAATCGTTCTGAAAAGGTCATCTAGATTAGGAGCAGCTGATCAATACAAGTTGATTTGGATGAGTTCCTGGCGTGGAGAGGAGGGAAATTCCCCTCGAAGATGCGCAATAACATATCGTCTCCTCAATGCTTGTCTCACTGTAGTTTCCCTGGTAGGAGGGGTGATGCAATAAAGTGCGGAATAAAAATATAAAACTATCTCACAAAAATAGACAATCACACAAAGTACACAATGATTTTTAGGTGGAAACCCAAATCGGGTAAAAACCACCACCTAACCCTCTCGAGTTAGGATTTTCTTATCAACTAAGTTGTTCAAATCCACTAACGTACTACTTAAACGAGGGTAGTACAATCTCAATTACAACCACATTACTTTATACGAGGGTAGCGTACCTCAAACCCCTTCTCTTCACGAGAAGGATTTTGTCTCAAGAAGGAGACGGGAATTCGCAAAGTGAATACCCAACCCAATAACAAAGTAAATTATAAATAGTACTATAGAGCCAACAAAGATATTCTAAAACTAAGCTTCTAGAGGAGTAAAAATGCTTCCCTTTGGTGGAAGTGCGTCGATGACGCGGATGCGTGAACCACGCGGTAGCGCTTTGTCGCTCTTGTAATCGCGGAGGGAGAGCGATGTACAATAGGAATTAAGCTCTCTAGGTGTAGAACTTAAGCTTGGAGAGCTAGAGCTTGAGCTACTTCTTTTGGACACAAAAGATGAGGAAAGTATGTTGCTAAGTGTGTCTTGGTGTATGTTTGAGTGGCAAAGGTTCCCCTCTATTTATAGAGGCCCTAGGAAGACTTTGGAAGGCTTTGGAAGGCTTCCATAGCCGTTGGGTGCAGCTCCAAGAAAATCAGGCCAAAATCAGGGTTAATCATTTCACTGGTAGGGTTATCACAAGTCTGATCTTGGCATCTGATGTCTGGAAAACCAGTTTAAGACGTCTGGGAACAAAGTCAGACGTCTGA
This sequence comes from Thalassia testudinum, assembly GCA_037157565.1. Lineage (NCBI taxonomy): Eukaryota > Viridiplantae > Streptophyta > Magnoliopsida > Alismatales > Hydrocharitaceae > Thalassia > Thalassia testudinum. Next base: position 45,185,590 of record JAZHRO010000059.1, read on the forward strand.
TTTTAGGCGGGTTTCCTTCCTGACTTGAATCAAATCTAAACAGGGTTCTAGTGCATTGTCATCAGACGACAGACAAGACGTCTGGAACTAAGTCTGGACGTATGGAAACCTACTTTTCTGCAGAAATGGATTCCCAAGAGAGTGTAATGGCTAGAAAATCTCTGAGAAGAGATTTTGGGTCAAGCGAGGCAAAAGGGTCATGTATCAGACGTCTGGGGTCCTCTACGGACGTTTGATACGAGGCTAACGGTTATTTCCTTCATTGTTTGCTAAGCCAGCCAACGATCCACTAATTGGACGTCTGGCAAAATCATCAGACGTCTTCTAAGACGTCTAGACTAAGGTCTACACGTTTGATTTCATTAGATAGAACTAACTATGTCCAGCCTAGACATAATCGGACGTCTGAGTCAACAGTCAGACGTCTTAAAAGTATTTATCAGACGTCTGATTTTCAGATTAGACGTCTGAAAAGGCTGTTTGAACCCTAGTTTGGTTTTCTAAGTTCTCTACAGAAAACCTAAGTATCTTAGGGTTGTGCAGGTGTTCCTAGGACTACTGTTAGGGTTCTTTGAGGCTCTTTAACATGAATCTAAGTAACAAAATAAAGAGCAACAAAAGAAATGAAAATACAAAGATTACAAGGAAAAGAAATCTATCCTATTCTTCATCTCCTTCCTTCTTCAAGCTATTGCTCCTCACAAAGCTCCTCTATTCTCAATCAAGCTCCTCTAATCTGTCCTCGATGCGAGCTCGAACTCCGTCTAACCACGTATCCATTTGCAATTGACCTGAAATCTAAGACTCAAAGTGCAAATGTAAATGACACGTATTTTGTTATCATCAAAACAAACGATCGTGATGCTCTAGCACCAACAGTCTCCTAGGATATTTACATATCCTACCGGGGGCATGTAAGCATCCTGTGCTGGTTCAAATGCCATGGGCGGCATTATCCCGAAATGTCTATTGCCAGGGTCTGGATTTAGCTATAGAAATCCATGGGCGGGATTATCTCGAAATCTTGAAAGCCAGGGTTTTGGAGGTTGCCATGGGCGGTGCTATCTCGAAGCATCAATTGCCAGGAACCCTTTGAGTTTTGATGATGGAGACTAGGAATCCGATATAGACCATGTTGTGAAGCCAATCCAAAGCTAGAAATAAAAAGAAAAGAGAGAGAGAAAACTCTCAAAAATAAAGAAAATTCCTCTGTCTCTCTCTGACAAAAATGCACTGCAAACTGAACCGAGGCTAAAATATGTTACAAGCACGGATGCTTTAACCACGGAGTTCAACGAACCTTAGGATAGTTCTTGTAGGCCTTAAAAACCTTCGCGACAGACTGAGGCTAGAGCTGGTCAGGTCCGGATCTTGGTTGGTACTTGAGTACCTCTAGGCCTACTATTGGCATTCTGACCTAATCTATAGAAGAAAGCACACATCACAAGTTTTAAGCATCAAAAGATTCATGGTCTAGAATCAAAGTTAAAACCTTAAAATTTTGCTAAGAGACTAGCAAAAGCTAGGCATGGGGCTATGATGGGAACACCATCATGAGCCCTAACTAGCTCATTTTGACCCAATGAAGAGAATAAATGCTCCTACATAACCAACTGAAGGTCATAATTCACTGCATAACCTTTTTGAGAGAAACACAAGAAATAAGGGACAAAACTGTAATTTTACCAATGCAGTACAACCACGAGTTTTCTCAAGGGCTAAACAAAAGTCAAATGGTCTTAATAAGACAACAAGTGCGTTGGATTTGACAGAAAAGGACTTGTGTATGCTTTGTGAATTAAATGACTTCTTGAAACCCTAAAACAGACCCACTTGATTAACCAAGGTTCTGGTTAGGATAAAATTCACTTAAATCCTCTAAAAATCATAGAAAAATATTCTCTAGGGTTTATTACCTCCAATTTGGCCATTAGAACCCATCTTGACCTAGAATGGGGTCTTAGACAGATACTTACCCTAAATTGGGTTTTTTCATAAATCTCCCATTTAAACGTGATCAAACCAAAAATCCAACTTCACCATTGGATTTCTTAGGTCCGAATTATGTTTATACCGAAACTTGGACCCAAAATGAGTTTGCCCTGACCTAGTTTGCAAAAAGGTCCAGTCGATTACATTTCTACCCCTAACTTTCAAAAAACCTTACAAATGCCCCCTAGCTTTCTCTTCGTCTTCACAAGTAGGTCCCTCCGCCATTATCGTGGAGGAAACCTACTCCGACGACCTTTGACAGGGTAAATCTCCTTGATTGCTTGAAGGATCTCCTCTACAATTGGAAGGGAGATCTTCTGAGAAATTCTCTCTCGTCTGAACCCATTGATGAGCTTCAATTTCTTCCCAATCTCTCATGTGAACGTATGAGAGATTTCTGTATCCTAACAATTTCCATCACTGGCGACCTTCCAAGCTTGGGAAGCTTGCTTCCCAAGCCCTAGCCTGTTGGTGCTAGAGCACCACGATCATTTGTTTTGATGATAACAAAACACGTGTTATTTAACATTTGCAATTTGAGTCCTAGATTTCAGGTCAATTGCAAATGAGGACGTGTTTAGACGGAGTTCGAGCTCGCATCCAGGACGGATTGGAGGAGCTTGACGGAAAACAAAGGAGGTTCGCGTGGAGCGAAAGATTGGAGATGGAAGACAAGAAGAATATGATAGATTCTTTTTTATCCTTTCATGTATCTCTTGTATTTATTTTCTTGCTCTTTATTTTCCTTAGACATTATGTTAAAGAGCCTCAAAGAACCCTAACAGTAGTCCTAGGAACACCTGCACAACCCTAGGATACTTAGGTTTTCTGTAGAACACTTAGAAAACCAATATAGGGTTAAAATAGAATTTCCAGACGTCTAATTCACGAATCAGACGTCTGATAAAGAATTTTAAGACGTCTGACTGTTGTTTCAGACGTCTGATAACTGTTAGGCTGAACATAGTTAGTTCTGTCTGATAAAATCAGACGTCCAGACCTTAGACCAGACGTCTTAGAAGACGTCTGATGACTTTGCCAGACGTCCAGTTAGTGGACCGTTGGCTGGCTTAGAAAACACTCAAGATTATGACCGTTAGAGCCTTATCAGACGTCCATAGGACTTTCCAAACGTCTGATAAATGACCGTTTTGCCTCGGCTGACCCAAAATCTCTTCTCAGAGATTTTCTAGCCGTTGCAACGTTTGGAAATCAATTCCCACAGTAAAAGTAGGTTTCCAGACGTCCAGACATAGTACCAGACGTCCTGTATGTCGTCTGATGGACTTGCACAAAAACCCTGTTTAGATCTGATTCAAGTCAGGGAGAAACCCGCATAGAATCAGACGTCTGACCTTGGAATCAGACGTCTTAAAGTGGCCTTCCAGACGTCTGATGCCAGAGTTAGACGTCTGATAACCCTGTCAAATGCAATCATTGTCCTGATTTCGGCCTGATTCTCTTGGGCTTTGCACCCAACGGCTATGGAAGCTTTTCCAAGCCTTCCAAAACCTTCCTAAGGCCTCTATAAATAGAGGGGAACCTTTGTAACACAAATACACACTAAGAGAAACAAGAGACACACCTAAGCAACTTAGTTCCACTCTTTTGTGTCCAATTGAGGCCCTTGCTCTCCAAGCTCTAGTTTCATTCTCTTGAGAGCATCAAGCCTTCGCGCGCCCGCTCTCCCGCTGTTGATAACGAGAGCGACGTAGCGCCGTCGCGTGGCACACGCACCGCGTCATCATCGACGCACTCCTTGCAAAGGGGAGTTTCCTATTTCCTATAGAAGCTAGGTTTAATTTTGTTGGCTCTATAGGACTGTTGTTTTATTTTATCTTTGTATTTTGGTTGGGTATTCGCTTTGCGAATTCCCGTCTCCTTCGTGGGACAAAATCCTTCTCGTGGAGAGAAGGGGTTGAGGAACGCTACCCTCGTACTTGTAGCGTGGTTGTACTGAGGTTGAATCACCCTCGTTCAAAGTGATTCGTTTAGTGGATCTTGATCAACTTGGTTGATCGGAAAATCCTAACTCGAGAGGGTTAGGTGGTGGTTTTCACCCGGTTTGGGTTTCCACCTAAAAATACCTGTGTACATTTTGCGATTGATTTTTGTGAGATTGCTTTATATTTTTATTTCCGCAATTTTATTACGTCACCCCTCCTGGTAGGGAACCTACATAGCCAACCTTCAGAGACCTATTTAAAGGAGCCCAAAACTCCCCAACTCCTTTACGCTCGATTTCGACTGCGATTACCCCAAATTCCTCTCTTCCCCTCACGACTGTAGGATCCTAGATGTCCGGCTAGCTTCCCTGCCTCTTCTCGTCGTTCGACCGCCATACCTGCGGTAGATTCATCTTCCCTGACTTCATCCGCGTCTCGCCGTACCAGTAGGCGCTTCTCTTCCTTCGTCATCGCCGATCCCACCTCACCAGAGCCATCTTCGTCTCTGGCGTCGGCCACACCAGACCCAACACCTCCGCTCACCCCCTTCGTCCCTTGACATCCTAGATAAGTCCCTGACCCCTCTACTTTCTTCTCCACCTTCTATTTTCCAAAACCGACCACTGCCACCCCTCACACCTTCATCTCTGACCACCAACTCCGGCGAGGCCATCCCACCTCCACAGGCCACCACAACCCTCGCCGACAAGCCCATGACCTCCGCCTCACCCCACTGATCATTTCCCCTCACTCCACGCACCGTGCCACTCACCCAAACACCTCACCGAACAAACCCACTCACTCGCACACAGTACGCCCTAGGCAGGCACTCACAGGCACCCACGAGCCACGCCACCACACCCAGCACATCCGCCATGCTCCGACTGACCTCCCTAAGCAATTTGACATGGCCGCAAGGCCGTTCTTGTGTTTTCAGGTTCGTCGCCCATCCGCCATTGGTGCAAAGCTTGAAGCTCGCTTGAAGCTTCACCCAGGTCTTGGTACGCCCAGGCTGCTGCCCCAGGACACGCGAAAGCCCTTCGCGCACACATTCAAGACTTCAATTGGAGTCGTGTGCCATTGCAGCCTCACCAATTGAGGAAGCCATTCCCTGCTGCAGATGCGCGGAAGATAGGTGGGACATTTAGTCCCACTTTGGAAGTGGAAAGGCGCCTGCACCCACATAAAGGAAAAAAGTGCCAGAGGTTGTTCGCCTCCAACACTTAAGTGTAAGGTCCTCCTCTCCCCTTCACCGGACTCACCCGTGACACCTAATACGCGGACCTGGCCAATCTGACTACCCGACCTGACTTCACTCCTTGCTCACCACACGCACTGATGAGCCTGGACTTGGGTCTGCGATAGGTCCGATTACTCGACCGAATAAGGCTTTGGGAGAGCGGTTCTGAAATAGAAAAAGAGAAGGAGAGAGGAGAGCTGCACAGGGTTAGGGGAGTTTTTGCCTTGCAGTGATTGGCTCCAACACTTAGCCAATTCAGAGGACAAAGAAGAGGTCAGGAAGAAGAAAGGAAGAGAGAGAAGGACCTCAGAAAAGGCAAAGGCAGGAAGAAGAAGGAAGAAGTAAAGGCAGAAGATAGAGAAAGAAGAATTGCAGAAGAAGAAGAAAATAGAGGCATAAGAAGAGAAGGATTAGACATTTAAGTCGTCTGATTCCTTCATCAGACGACAGAACATTGGCTTACATTGCATATTCATACAATGAATTATTTGGTGATATTGTAGAAGTATTTGGTGATCTACATCACCATTTTACTCCAATATTTTTATGCTCTGATACTAATATTATTGCATATTCCTTTAATTCTGAATTGTGATCTTGATTTCTAAATACCAATTTGCTCTCTGTGTTTAACCTCAGAACATTTTTCGAGTAATAAAATTGTATCTATTTTGAATGCTATTTCGGCTATACTACAACACAACACTTTTTAAAACCTGATTTAGCGCAATAAACATTTAGTTATCTATAACACTTAATACCATTGAGCTTTCACCATGGATAAACTAATTACAAATAGTTCGAGGATTATTCCTTAAATGTAATCATCCCTCGAGAATGGTTTGAGGAGATTTAGTGATAATCAATGAATTTTGATTCATGAAAATGCATTACCTTAGCCTTTGGTAGCCCATACATTAATCCTAAGCTTACATTAATACTTGCTAGAGACTTCTAGTTAGTGGTCACTTGATAGGGGTGAACCCCCACCTTGGCAAAATCCTGATGAGATCACTAAGCATCTCCTTAATGAATTTCCCTTTTGTTATGGTAAACCCTTATGGAATACAACCAAATGCCCTCAATAAATTTCCTCTTCTAATTTAGGTATGGCCTATGCATCGAACATGACTTCTCAGAAATCTCATCTCGACAACACAAGTTAGTTTAGTCCCACAAAACTATTGGGTATACCGATCATTCTTGTCTCTACCTTTCTAGGAGGTTTAACTTCTACTTCCTTGATCTAAAGGGTTTTAACGATTCCTTTGATGGCTTCCACAACAAATACAACCATCTTTTGATGGTGGTTATAAGTAGCTCCTTTATACAATTCGTTTCATCATCTAATGGTTGTCTTACATATTGTAAATCATATTAGATTGGAGCAAACCCCAATCCAACACCTCATCATGCAATGCATCATGCAAGGAACTTAGTCAAGGACAAAGTCCCATTTTGATCGATCAACATGTAATTACACCTTTTCAAAGAAGCAAAAATTGATAAATCAATCTATGTAAAAAATGTACGTTCTGGCATGATTTTGAGTGATCAAAATGCCATTTTAATAAATTAGAATGCCTTATTTTTTGAATTTTGAAAGATCATCGACTTTCTTTTGCATGAAAATCCATTCAAACGGACTTTAAACACTTTGAATCGAAACCATAACACAAAACACTCCTTGTTAACTTCTAATTGTTCAACTTATGGGTATTTCTACTCATGACAATAACATGGGTTCTTTATCCACAAAGCCATGAATGCATGCAAACAACCAATCTATTTTAAATAGCTATAATCACAAGAAACCCCAAATTGTGCATTGATGTAAACACATCTATTTGGGTTAAAATGCCTATTCATGCATGTTCTTAGGCTTAGATTTGCATTTCATGTTATAAATATTGCATAGCATGCATCATTATGCATTTAGAGTAGTTGTATATAATTTAGGTTAATTGCGTCCTTTTTGTAGTCAGGAGAGAAGGATATTTATTTTGGAACCTCGGATTGACAATCTGACCGTATGGATCTGATCAAGATGATGATCGGAGTCCAATGCCTCCGAAATCGCCTCGATTGGAGTCCTGTAGCACCATATGCAGTCTGAGGAAGATCAACGGCCAAGGGATTAGGTGACATAATTTAGAGCTTCAAATGATAAATATGACCATGCAAATGGATTCGGGTCGACGATCGCAGCCTAATGGCATGAAAATCGACTCAATCCGACCTCTATAGCAGCCCTTACAACGAAAAGAAGATGGATGGCTTAGATTGCGCCACATGGTGCAACCTAGGCCGCCCATGCACATGCATGTGACATCTCATGCGCACAGCAGTGCGGGTGCATGTGCGTGCGGAGGCACGCATGCGCACAGTGCAGCGCTAGCGCATGAGTGTGCGCGCACGTGACAAAGAGAACGCACAACGTAGCGCTATTGGAGCATGAGCAGCGGCTGGATCTTCAGCGACAGCCTGGAGGACATTTAGTGATGCTTACAGCCGTCGGTAATTGTTCGCAGGTGTAAGGGTAGCTGCGCACGCCAACAGGCATGACCTGCCTACAGCGACACTTCCAGCGAAGACCTGAAGGTCGCTAATGGTCCCATACCTATTTTAGCATCTTCTCCTCCATTATAAAAGGACCTACACTCCCTCCCTTCCAAGCCATCTCTACCTACTCTACTCCCACCTACTCTGAAGCTCTAGCAAGCTTACCAACGCTTCGTTAGAGCTTACTCTCAAGCTCCCAAGGCTCCTATTAGTGTAGCGAACTTCTGCCTCACCAAATATTCCTCCATCTTCCCATCCCCATTCTTAGGTCGCCTTGGAGCCGTCCTCCCACCTCCATTCCGATAGTAGATCATCTTTGCCTTCTCACCTCCATTTCGGAGCCATGCTGAAGCTTTCCTCTACCCAATGTCCTCCTACTTCTCACCTCCGTCGTCTTGCTTCCGAACTCCTTCATCCGAGCTTCCACCAGGCGCCGTCATCTCGTCGAATAGCCACTTTGGGAGATTTCTTCTCACCTCCCTCTCTTTTTATGTTTTCTATATTATTGTAATTGACATTCATATAATATATCAGATTCAATTCTATCTCTCTCTTGTGATTGATTGTCATTTTATTTCAAAAATAAGAAAAAAAAAATAAAGCCCTAAAACACCAAAAAGAAATAAATCGAAGCACGGTTTTCATACAAAGTAAACGTCGCCTCCCTATGTTCGACCTGGGACTCCCTTGGAGTTTCGGTTAAATTTTATTTGATCACGAATTTTGCAACTACGGCGATGGGTTACTCGTAACCTTGATTTCAAACACGCGAAACCTGTGCGATCATTTTAGCGTCGTTGCCGGGGAGGCAACGGAATTTACTTTATTGTTTTCTGCGCTTCTTTGCATTTACATAGCACTAATCCCGCTTATCTCTGATTTATTGTCTTGTAGGTACCCTAGCATGAAGATCCAAGTGCGGTAGACCAGAGTAAAGTGTGGGTAGAGTGCTTTGTAAGTGTCCCCTACACCACCCCCACCTTAGTTTTCATTCCATAACCTAATAACTCAAACCCAAATCAACTTAGGTGCTTTTTATAAATCCTAGGATAGATTTGGTTGTTTGTTTGCCACCTCCACTCACCTCGCTATCCACATAAATAAAAAAAATAAAAAAAGTGTTATCTGATTGTGGGATTTTCTGAAAGAGACACACGTTAACACCTACAACTCTCGATTTAAGGTGCACCACTCCACTTTGATTCTACCACTTCACCGGGATCTAACCTGTGGACCTGGTACACTTTAACTCAAAACACATAAGTGAGTATAAATTTGATTAGGCTAAGACATTGTGTGCCTTAATCTGTGGTGTGAATAGGCCAATTGTTTGATTTGTTTGGGCCGCACCACTCAAATTAAAAGCGATTTATCAGTAGCTTGCCACTTAGGGTTGAATCTTAGGGCTGAACCAGACACTCCACATTATTTTTAATTTTTAAAGGAACATATCATCAACCGTGTTTTCAAAACTTAGAGTGTTCTATTAAACCTTGATTGAACCAACCTAAGAATTAAACCCTAAAGGCTACTAAACAAGGTTAAACCCTAAAAGACACATCATCAAATAACCTTATTTGCAAACCCTGGTTGTGCACTCACACATTTTTTAACTGATCATTAAGGGCACAACCCATCTAAAGGGCCCATCACATTCCAAGAGCACAATCATCCCAAGCTTAATTAAAATTGAGTAGACGTTGGCCTTAAGGATTGATTCGCTTTTCGGGGCTTAGACTGAGATTTTTTTCGATTAATCTGCTTTTGCTGGTCCATCTGATGTCTAGCTAGGGGAGTAGCATCAAACAACCACGGCTGGGGGGTATACTAGGAACTGGAGGCATAAGCGCAAGCCAAAGGAAGAACCTTCTCCTCAGTCCCTCCTTCTAACTGGTTAGATTGACCGGATAAAAGTAGACCAAATCATTTATAATCTTTAGATAGGTCTTGGGAGTTTGTAGGTCTTTGGGCTAACCCACCTAAGGACAGGGTTGATTGCTTGTATTGCATGGCTCCTTTCTCTCTTCTGATTTCCCTCCTACTCCACTATGTACCCTTCCACATCCTACACGCATTTCCCATCCTACCCTCTTACCACCACATATCCCCAAGATGATTATTATCCTAACTTGTCTTGCAATTACCCATCCACTAGCTGGGATAACTTTGATTGGAGATACGAATCCGGACCTCTGTGTCCAGGGCCTAACCCTGGACAACAAGACAATGATTACTATCTTTTCTAAACCTACAATGATTATGGATCTCTATCCTTTGATGACAAAACCAACCCGATCTACAATCAGGAAGGATATGCTGATTATAACACTTACCCTCCCTAGTATTCCATTGAAAATAGGTCATCACCATTCTTTGAACAACCCAAGATGACCTACTATTAAGGAGGAACCTGAGAACCTCGACATCTTAACTTCCCTAGATTTAACCCAAAACCACCGAAACCTGAACCGAACCAGTGGGTTCAGGTGAACCAGATCCAGGATAGGGTGTTGGCTAATTTGCGGAACACTATAAGTCTTTAGAAGCTCAACCAACACCATACACTGAAGCACTAGAGCCTATGATCAAAATGATTGATGAACTTAATAGTTCTCTATTGGATTTGCTCCAAAGTGTTAGAGATAGGGACCTGGGTGGGTTTCTTCTTGGGAAATTGTTGAGGTTGAGGATGAAATTTGTGGTTGCCCTAGTCAAATCTTGAGATGATTCTCAAGATGAACCCCCTTCAGGAGAGCCAATATCTGAACCCGCTCAGTCGCTTGTCAGGGGGGATACATATTCTGAAATTAGAGATGACCAGGTTGGTCTAGAGCAACCCTTTGAGGATGAATCGAGTTTCTCACCCGAGATCCCAGAGCCAGAGAATGACGAAAAATATGTCTCCACGGACCATGAAATGACAGTCGATTTTGAGACATATATAAATGAGGATCATCAATTCTTTGACTCTGAGGGTCAAGAATCTTTTTGGTAAAGTCTCATTTGAGTGTAAGGATGATGATTTTAGTGAGACCAATAGGCTTGAGGAATCTGATGAACCATTTAATAGCCTGTTCATTGAAGATTTGGATTCGGTTGGGGCTAACTTGGAGGATTTGAATCCTTATTTACTAGAAGATTCAATCAATAGCCCCATTCCTCAACCACACCCCAAAGGAATTGATTTTGATTTGGAAATCATTGTACCCAAGTCAATTCTGAGTCAGCCACAATTTTTGGACTTGGGTAAATCATATGGGGTGAATGATATTCTAGAGGTCCAGGAACCCGAACACTTGATGTTGGAGGATAGGAAGTGGGAAATAAAAATCTGGGAAGCTACTTCTGAGGGAACTATGAGTTTGGATTTAAGGGTTCCTATTGACCTAAAACCACCTACTTTATACTAGGATCCTTACGATATCTTTCACGTGCAACCCTAGTTCAAAATAACTGATTATTTTTCTGAGCTAAATGTTAAGTGGACTTCCGCACCTAATGAACCATCTTTACACATTGTCCGACACTCTGGTCATGAGTTGCACACCAGCAAACCGCAGGCTCAGCCTCGCAAGTTCAATAATCTTTGGTTCTGGATGATTTTTATCCAGAACCTGAGAACCACTCGACCCTGGGGCATGGGTCTGCATCATAATCTGGTCCACGTCTGTGGACATCTTTTGCTGATGGGTTTCAGGATCAACATTTTGATTTTGATTCTGACCCACACCTGTGAATTCCTAATTTCTTCTTTTTATGTATATTATGCCTAGTTGAAGGCATTAAACTTAGTGCATGTGTATACTCTCTTGTCTCTACGGAGTTGATCGAGTTGTCACGAAATTCAGGTGATATTCTGTTTACTCTGCTCTTTTCATGTCTTTGTTTTTACAATAAGGACATTGCATCATTTAGGCATAAGGGGATAGATAATCAATTACTAAAATCATTTTGTTAACTCCGTAGAATTTCTTTTAGTTTCTTATAAAATAATAAAAAATTTTTTGAAAATTTGAAAAAGATAAAAAAAGAAAGAAATTAGGAAAAGAGAATTGAGGCATTTGGAAGTTATTAACTTTAGGAAATGATACGATAGGACCTGAATACTTAGACTCTTCAGGTTTTTAGGCTTAATTAGCCCGGGTGCCCACTCGAATGTGCACTTAGTCTCGAGTCATCGTCAATTAAAATTCATTTTAATTTGGTAAATAAATTGGGATGATAAGTATGTGACTTATCAACCTGCCCTCTCATTTGGAGGGACTTTAAGTTTAAGCATCTACACACTTTTATTGCATTAACTCACTTTTCGGTGGTTTCTTTGGAAATTAGGTAGCTAATGAACTATCTAGGGTGGTATGGCTGGCAAGTGTCGTTGGTAATAGCTCATCGGTTGGTTGTCCAGAGCCTAGCCACAAGACCATTTTCATCGTACTACCTTTAGGTAAATCTTAGATCAGGGAAGCCACCTACTTAAAAAAAAAAGAAGAAAAAGAAAAAGAAAAAGAAAAAATATAGAAAAAAAAGAAAAAGGAGAAAATAATAAAAATAAATAAATAAAATCACATTTTACCGCAAGAGTATGGCTGACAAGTTGTGCGTAATAGCCCATTGGCCGGTTGTCCAGAGTCCAGCTCACAAAAATGTACAATAATTCCCAAAACACTTAGAGAAGAAGCGGGGAAGTAGAATAATCCGGGGGGATATACACTGGGTTCGCCCTTGTGTTGACCCAACAAATAAAAGAAGTAGGGAGAAAGCTACAATCGAAAAGATAAACCTTTAGGCAAAGTCACCTAGGGTCATAGAAACCTGAAGTCCGTTTCAACGACCGCCTAGAGAGTCTTTCACCATTTTCACAAGATGCTTAGCACTTAGAGTCCTTTTCGAGTCTTGGGCGGGTTGGGTAGCTGTAAAAGTTATCCCGGAACTCTCAAACTCCAAAACTACAAAAAAATTAGAAATAAAGAAAAATAAAAAAATGTATCTTCCCTTTTTCAAATAAGGTAAGGACTTGAGCGGTCTGCATTCTGGCAAACACCTAGGTACTGTTGAGTTTTCGTTGTTTAAGACCTTAGTTGAAATTTTCTATTGTTAATAAACGACTTAGGCCTAAGCGATCTAATCCTAATTCTACTTTTATACATAGTATGTAGTTTAATTTTGCCAGGGACTAGCAAAAGATAGGCATGGGGGTATGATGTAAATACATCTATTTGGGTTAAAATGCCTATTCATGCATGTTCCTAGGCTTAGATTTGCATTTCATGTTATAAATATTATATAGCATGCATCATTTTGCATTTAGAGTAGTTGTATATAATTTAGGTTAATTACATCATTTTTATGGTCAGGAGAGAAGGATATTTATTTTAGAGCCTTGGATTGATAATCCGACCGTATGGATCTAATCAAGATGATGATCGGAGTCCAAAGCCTTAGAAATCACCTCGATCAGAGTCCTGTAGCACCATATGCAGTTCGAGGAAGATCAACGGCCAAGGGACTAGGTGACATAATTCATAGCTTCAAATGACAAATTCGACCATACAGATGGATTCAGGTCGACGATTGCAGCCCAACGGTGAGAAAATCGACTCAATTCAACCTCTGTAGCAGCCCCTACAACTAAAAGAAGATGGACGGCTCAGATTGCACCATGTGGTGCAACCCAGGTCGCCCATGCGCATGCACACGCCACCGCACGCGCACAGCAGCGCGGGTGCATGCACGTGCGCGGAGGCACGCATGTGCACAGCGTAGCGCCAACGCGTGAGCATGCTCATGTGACAAAGAGAGAGTAGAGTGCAGCGTCAGTGGAGCAGGAGCAGCGGGTGGATCTTCAGCGACAGCATGGTGGACATTTAGTGACGCTTATAGCCGTTGCTAATTGTTCGTGGGCGCAAAGCCAACTGCGCACGCTAGTGGGCATGAGTTGCCTACAGCGACACTTCCAGCGACGGTCTAGAGGTCGCTAATGGTCCCATACCTATTTTAGCCTCTTCTCCTCCACTATAAAAGGACCTACACCCCCTCCCTTCCAAGCCATCTCTACCTACTCTACTCCCACCTACTCCTAAGCTCTAGCAAGCCTATCAACTCTCCGTTAGAGCTTACTCTCAAGCTCCCAAGGCTCCTATTAGTATAGCGAACTTCTACGTCACCAAATATTCCTCCATCTTCCCATCCCCATTCATAGGTCACCTTGGAGTCGTCCTCCCACCTCCATTCTGGTAGCAGATCATCTCTGCCTTCTCACCTCCATTCCGAAGCCACACTGAAGCTTTTTTCTACCCGACGTCCTCCTGCTTCTCACCTCCGTCGTCTTGCTTTCCAACTCCTTCATCTGAGCTTCCACCAGGCGTCGTCGTCTTATCGAATAGCCGCTTCGGGAGATTTCTTCTCACCTCCCTCTCTTTTTATGTTTCCTATTGTTACAACCCGGTTCCCGAATCCCTACAGGACACGAGACCGGACCGACTCGACTAATCCCAAGACCCAGTCGTCCAACGAGAAAGTAACCAAAAACAGGAAAGTAAATCACATTCACTATGCTAAGCAACTAACAGTAACAAAAGTACAACAGTAAAGAAGTAAAACTACTACAGTATACACCACCACAACAGTAAAAAAGTAAACGGGTATAGGAATATAATGTTCAAAATGAAAGAGTACAAAAGTATAATAAACTACTCACTACAACTGGAAAAGGAGTACAACAGAAAGCTACAACTACTGGGCTCTACTGGGCCCAGCACCCTCTGCAGCCGTAGGCTCTGGCTGCTCAACGCCTGAACTTGAAAAGGGTTATGAGTACACGAAATCAGCGAACACTGAGTAGAGTGGCAACCAACTAACTAAAGCAGTAAAGGTGAACATGTAGCTGTTGTTTTTCAATTTCTTTCTTTCTTTAACTAATTATTCTTTTTTTACCACTTGGTTTATTTATCAGGTCTCTTTCTTGATCTCGAATGTTCCTCATGGGAACGATCTTGATTGCAGTCTTTTCCGAAGAGTAGAAGTCGCACGTGGTGCTCTCCTAGCCGGGAGAGTCTCCCGTGGTGGTCCTACACCCAGTCAACCACCCCAAGGTCACGGACAGACGTAATAGTGACTACGGCACGCGCGATAAGCACACGGGTAGCTACCCCGCACTGGTATGCGGTCAGTCGTTTCCGTTAGCAGGTGGGCCCAAAGCACAACACGGAACCAGTATAGGGCATAGCTCTCTCATTAACAGGGGTCTAGCCCTTAAGAACCAAACAGGGGTCTCGCCCCTACACAGTCCGCGCACCCTCGCCTAACTACCCTGGCTTGCCCAGTGGGCCTAACAAGTCGGTGTAGGGCAGCTAGTTGGACCCCGGGCCCCATGGGGTGGCTAGCTCTCTCCCTTCACTAGTAGCTCTCCTTGGTACGGTGTACACGAGGGCCACAGAGTCGGTGCAAAGTGGCCAATCCTAACCCCGGGTCCCAACCCAAGGGCGGCTAGCTCCCCTCTACACTAAGAGGTAACATGCGCTCCCCTTGGTACCACGTACTCAAGGGCTAGCACACTTCCCAGCACATTCCCAGATCCATTCCATTTAATTCCAGGAGCTCATCTCCTAATTCCCCGTAGGGTTCATGCTCATATTCCTTAGGCCATTCCATACCAGGTTTCATCATTTTTATTTCTATTCTCAGGTTATACACATGCAAATTGTAATTCTATTGTTCACATTCCCATATTCAGGTTATTCACAGGTAGCTCGTGTTTCCAACATTCACCTTTCCATTTCCAATTCATATACATGCAGCTCATATTATGTCATTTCACGGAATGACAGGAAAGTTACATTCAGCAGTTAACTAACACAAATATTACATATTTCGCAGGCAACTGTTATTCATTTACAAGTAATTGTTCTCATTCTATCTACTCATTCAAGACTGCAATTCACTCATTCAATACAGACATTCCAGTATTTCTAGTCCTAGGATTCATGCCATATCTTAGGTTCTGATCATTCATTACACACATGCATTTAAATTTTAATTAATTTATGGGGAAGCCACTCTACTAGTAAACCCAGGAGTAGTGGGGGCTTGAACGGCAGGCTCACGTGCCTCAGCAAGCCCCTAATCCGCAACGGAAATAAGTTCTATCACAAGGATCAATCACAAGAGAATACTCAGAACAGTATAGAAGGTATTCCAACAAGTAGGGGAAAACATATGGAAAACATTAGTTTCTTAATCGCGGAAATCGGACCTCAAACGGACCCTAAACGGGTCAAAAACAATGATCCTGACTCAAATTAGACGTCTGGAACAACTTCCAGACATCTTAAAAGAGTCCAGATCCATACCTCAAGTCCTGCGCTACTCCTCAGACGTCCAGGAACTCCACTGGACTGTCTGGACCCAGTTCCAGACGTCCGACAACCTCTCCGGACGTCTGGAAGCCCTTCCCGTCGTCTGGTCCCTCGCCCAGACGTCCGAAGTGCGTGGGAGGGCGTGTCCCGCGCCTTCCCGAAGCAACACCTGCACGAATTGATGAGTCCATTTTAATGGACTAATATTACGACTAAGTAACTTTAATCGTACCTTTTAGGTTTGTTAATAACTACATTAAGTTATAGAATGTTTGCATGCATCATGATTAAAGTTTACATCTATTTTATAGTATTCTATAACTTAATATGTAATGATTTTATGTTCTTTTTATGTGCAGGAAGAATATTTGGCAAAAGAATAAGGAGGTGAGGGTAAATTACCCTTTCAAACAACCGGTGGCATTTCTTTTCCCCATCCTCCGGGCACCCTCAACAGTCGCAGGTCAAAAATAGCTAAAAGATTTGAAAATCCCTTAACTGACGCACGCGGGAAGAGAGGAGTTAAAGAGGAGGCGGAGAAAGGAGAGGAGGATTCATCATCCAGGAATGGTGCAACCACCGCGTGCACTGTGCACTAAGTTCTCCACCGCAGTGCTTCCCCCCTCTGCAACGCCATCACCTTCACGCCAGCCACAGCCTCCACCGCAAGCGCCCCCCCTCCTCCAGCGCTCTCCACTGTAGAGCGCACCGCCCCACCTGCGCCCGCACCAAGCAGCCTGCAGGCTCCCACCTGCAGTACCTCCAGCCAGCACCGCTCCAGCGCTAGTGCCCCACTTGCCAGGCCATACCCGCACATCGCCTCCCTGGAGCACCTCCACCGTGCGCACCCGCACAATGCCATCACCGCACCCGCACAGCACCATCACCTTCCAGCCTACTCCAACCACCCTACAGGCGCCCGCTCCGCCCCACCTGCGCCCGCAGATGCTTGCACCTTCTAGCTCTCACACCTTGCGCGCCCCTACCACTCCCTCACCAAGCAACCTGCAGGCGCCTGCTCGCCCATCTCCAGCCGGCCCTGCAGGCACTAGCACCGCCCCACCCGCACCCGCAAGTGCTTCCCCCTTCCAGCCCGCTCACGCACCTGCGCAGGAAACCCTTTGCAGCGCCATCACCTCTGTCCCCACCCTCACCAAGCAACTTGCAGGCACGCGCCCTCGCTTCACCAGCACTCCCCGTAGGCAGGCGCGCCCCCTCCCGCAGGCGCTCGCCCTCGCCACCAGTGCCCTGCAGGTGTGCACCTGAGCGCAGCCAGATGCACGGTTGTCGCCTTCTCAAATAGGCCGGTGGCCCTCGTCCGCCCGCCGGCCACCTCCGGCAACCTCTCGCCGTTCTGTCACCGTCATCGTGATCCCCACGCATCGGTCAACCTTCCCCCATAGCAGCTCCGTCGTCGGTGCTCCATCTCTCACACGAGGAGGAGAGAGAGTGAAAGCTCCGTTTTCCCTCCAATTAGATATTACATGTGTTGCCATTGCCAAAACTTGATTTTTGATTTATTATTTTATTAATTGAACGAATTTACAGCCAAGCCCCTTTAGTCTGCTTCAATTAATTGGCTTATCAAATTGCATGATTATCTTCCCCCATCTATTAGCTTTACATTAAATGGTGATATTATGCTTTACATTGGATGCCATTGAATATTTGGGGTTGATTGATTTTATAGGAGTATTCTAGTAAAGGATAATTTGCGTGATTGGTCCATATCTTTTCAGAAATTAGAGATTGGTCATTTGATTCATCTATTAGTGTTCTTTCTTTGGGATTAGGATGAATGAATGAAATTACTTTTAAGTAAACAAGAGGTAAATTTATCGTGAATTTATTGGTCTATTCCTCCTTGTGGATACGACATCTGTTATTGTGGTTTAAATTCATATCTGTTTAATCTTTGATTGAGAGATTTTCCACCACCTTTTGTGCTGCAACGATTTATTATCTTAATATTAATTATTCAAAGTGAAAATCGCTCTGTCACGAATCAACTAAAATTTTCTCAAAAAGGCAAGGAACATTGTCTCGGCGGAGCGGCCTGCATGGCCGTATCCGCGAAGGAGACGTACCTTCGCGAAGCCTACTTCTCAGTCGTCTGGAACCCCCTCCAGACATCGTCTACGTCGTCTGGACGTCGCTCCAGATGTCTGATTCTGGGAGAAACCCAGAATAAGAACCCGCTTCCGCCCTCTCGCGCCGTGCGTGGTCGCATCGCGCCCTCTCGCCTGCTGCTTCGGCTGCAGTAGTGTCGGGGAGGACCTCCTCGATGCACTCCTCCGCCTTGCGCACACATCGACCGACCGTGAGCTCACCAGTGAGCTCCCACGCGAGCTCGCAAGCTTGCTTCTCTCCCTCTCACACTGCTCCTCCTCTCCTTCTTACGCCACGCCCGCACTCTCTCTCCGGTCTGCTGCACTCGCTGGAGGGAAGGGGGGAGGTGGCTGGAAGTGGGGTGGCGTGAGGGAGATGAGGGGGGCTTATATAAGGGCGTGGGGTTAGGGTTTTCATCGGGAGGAAGGAGAGAGAAGAAGAAGAAAACGAGGGAAGTGTACTATCTGCACGCAGCACGCACATAGACGCGAGCTCGTACTTAAAATTTTCGATTTCCAGACGTCTGGGAAGGTGTCTAGACTCTTACCCAAGTTCCAGACGTCTTAAAAGGCTTAGACAACATGAGTCTTAACACCTATATTATTGTAATTGACATTCATGCAATATATCAAATTCAATTCTATCTCTCTCTTGTGATTGATTGTCATTTTATTTCAAAAACAAGAAAAAAAATAAAACCCTAAAATACCAAAAAGAAATAAATCGAATCGCGGTTTTCATATAAAGTAAACGTCGCCTTCCTGTGTTCGACCTGGGACTCCCTTGGAGTTTCGGTTAAATTTTATTTGATCACGAGTTTGGTAACTACGACGACGGGTTACTCATAACCCTGATTTCAAACACGTGAAACCTATGCGATCATGCATCCATTTGAGATAAAAATATGTATTCCCATCATTAGACATCAAATCCATTGAAAAACCCATGAACAACATATCAATAGAGTTAGAAGAAGCGGAATTTTCCCTACCAAAATGAATTCTCAATCTCCCTTTTTCTGAGAATTTGCTTTCAAATGCACCTTCAATTCTCAATCTTCTTCTATCTGACCTCATTCAGCCTAAGTCATAAAACATGGAAATGCATGAGAATCCATGCTAATTTCGATGGGAAAAATCTAATCTAAGCCTACCTATGTACATGGGATCACATGCATACTTAAACCTAAAGACAATGGGATCGATTTCATGGTGAAAACATGTTTACCTTCAATTCAAGGTTGCAAGGAGGCTACCAAAGCTACTTCTCACTCTAAGTCATTGAGATCTCCTCTAACCTCCTTCTCCTCTCTTTAACAGTAAGGAAATTGCCAAGGGAACACAAATATTATAGCGGATGTTCTCCACAGTGAAGTGAGGAAGAAGTTGAAAATGAGATTCTATGAGTCTCACTTAGGGTATTTTAGTTGTTGGGCAAACTTCTCAAGAACCTTTCCCTTTCTTTCCATTTCACTCCACCTTACCCAGGGTTAGATTTCCTTGTCTTTTAGCCCCCTTTTACAAGGTTTTGTGATAATTTGAACCCCTAACTCCCTACATCATTATTATATGTCCTCTGATGGCCATGTTTTGGGATTCATTTGTTAAAGGTGATAATTAAGCCTCAATCAATTCCCCGTAATCATGGTTAATTCTTGATCTAAGCTTAATCTAAACTTAAGTAATATGAAAGCCTCTCACAAACACAAGAGGTTTTGCCCTACTTGCAAGAAGTCTTTGTATAAACCTTCTCTTTAATTCCTGCCCCAACTTGTCTTACATTTGAAAAGTGAGCTCTAAATCATGCCTTAGATTACAACCATAAAGCATGAAATCTCATTAGTTTATGATGATCCAAGCCTTGTCTTAAGCATCTTTTGCTCAAGTTTACACATGCATGCTAAAACTCATCATCACATGAATAGAGGTTTTACCACTGGTCCAAGATGCAAATAATTACTTAGGAAGGTCCTTTTTCTCTAGTGCCCCGCAATACTTCTCAAATGTATTGAGGTGGAGCTTCCAAAGGGAGGTAGGAGGAATGGTCCTAGGTGTAAAGGTTGACCTATTAGGTCCTCAAGTGCAGGTAATATTGGGCAATTTACCCAACAACCCTTCCTTTTCTAGTTATTTGATTCCACTTTACTTAAACTCCAATTCACCTCTATCTCAATCCATTATAGGCCTTCCTTGTTATCATTAGGTTTGTTTCTTCTTACATATTTTTAGGTCATGCCCTTTGCTTTAGCCTTTACCCTCCTATTTTAGAAGACCAATCTACTTATGATCCTAATCAAGTCCGATCACTAATCTATAATAAATTTTAGGGCTTTACAATATTGTTTCTTCATAATATACTTTTTTTTTTTGGAAAAGTCTTCATAATATGCTTAAAAACTCATGTTTGGCATTTTTCATTCTATTTTTTATTTCATGTCAAGAATTCTTCTTTTCAATTGCCTTGCATCATCAGACTTACATGCAACAACATGAAAACATTCCACCAACATCAAAACAAACGATGCTTAATATCAAAACAAAATCACAAATGCATTGTTATAACGCCACAATTGGCCACCCTCAAAGAAAAACTCAAAGTAGAAGCTCAACGTATCATTAAGAAAAACACAATTGTAACACGAAATCATCCTAGAGAATCCAAACCTTAGCATTGCATTGGAAGAGAACAACAACATCCAACATGGATCCTCTGCTCTTACAACACATGCTCTGATGATGTCCCCATCGTCGTCAAAATGATCAAGAACTCCGAAATGGTTTCCGCATTTCTTCGAGGCGGTAGGTCGCGGGATTCAGGCTGCTGGATCAGGATTCATTACAAAAACAAATTCAAAGGTCCAAGCTAAGGTAACAAATATCCCTGATTTCAGGAATAATCTTGAGAGAGAAGGTTTAGCTGGTGACAAGTACATACAAAATGGACGAAGAGGCTTCCCTGTCACAGGGTCCGGCCCAATCACATCCTCGGAGCCACGAGCCCAATCGAGTGCCAAAGAACCCTACATATATAATATATATACATACACCCGCCACAGCTCGACGGGTCTGTTAGGTTTAGGGTTTCCTTCCGCTTTCTACACTGCGATCTGCTCACCGGACCCCCGCCGTCACTGCTAGCGTTAGGGTTATCTCCATCCAACAATGGCGACTCAGATGAGCAAGAAGCGAAAGGTAACCCCCGCAATTTCCCGTCACTCACTTCCTCCCCGCATCTCACCAATCCCACTCGTTTCGCGCAGTTCGTAGCGGACGGGGTCTTCTTCGCGGAGCTCAACGAGGTGCTGACGCGTGAGCTCGCGGAGGATGGCTACTCGGGCGTCGAGGTCAGGGTCACACCCATGCGCACCGAGATCATCATCAGGGCCACCAGGACCCAGAACGTCCTCGGTAGGTTACTCCTGCGGTTCGATACCCCTCGAAAGTTGCGTTCTTCATGATGGCTGGATGGTTGCGTGTGCTCAGGCGAGAAAGGGAGGAGGATAAGGGAGCTGACCTCTGTGGTGCAGAAAAGGTTCAACTTTCCAGAGAATAGCGTCGAGCTCTACGCCGAGAAGGTCAATAATAGAGGTCTGTGTGCGATCGCCCAGGCGGAGTCCCTCCGTTACAAGCTCCTTGGAGGCCTTGCCGTCCGAAGGTATCATACATCTGTGAACCTTGGATTAATTGTTTGGGTGTGAATCTTGTTCTTGGTACGACCTGTTGTGATATGGTTTCAGAAAAATTATATATTGCTGATGCTTTGTTTGATGAATCGGAATTTGAGTATGCTAATTACGTGTATTAAAAATTGTACTTTTTTACATTGTCTTGAGTTACAGCGTTTGTCTGTACCATTTATGCACCAATACAATCCCCTTGCTGGATTATCTTTACACCGAACATGTATAGATTCGCTCCTTTCTCCAAAAGGTTGCCTCGTTGATGTCAACAACTTGAATTGCTTGGAGTTATTTTTAAAGCTTGGCATTGTGTAATTCGTTACGTGCTTGTCACTTTTTGTACACTAGAAAGACTTGGTACCCACATTGTACTTGGCTATAAATGGGTTCCCTTGTTCCATTTTGTGCTCACCTTTAACTCGACCATACATCGTTCTGTCAGGCATTTCTTGTTACTTGTAAAGTTGTTTTACTGTATAGAATTTTCTGGGAATTTCTGTTTTACCAGAAGTCATCTATAAAGCAAATAGGTTGGTTCAGTACTGAATTTGTGTCGGAAGATGACAACAAAAACCTTGTACCCCAGTTTTAAAGTGGTTGGTCAGTTGCAATTGCTCCTTTTTAAATATTTTTTTGGCTATTTAGTTATGTTAGCTATTAAATAGTTTCATTTATATTATAAAGACTAATGATATCATCAGAAAGTGCTTGGCTGTAAAGTAAGTTTCACATGTTAAATCTGAAACATAGAATTGTTACTCATATTGTATAACCTTATTTGTTTTATAATCACCATCTTCCAAGGGATCTCATATTTCGAGTGATCTCATCCTACTGTATTATGTAACAAAACTGAGACCTAGAGCGTGATATAAATGGATTTATTTGGTATTTTTCTAATTGTCTTAGTCATCTATAAAGCAAATAGGTTCCTCAGTGCCTAGTTTGTGTCGGAAGATGACTAAATTAACAGTTCCATCCAAAACATATCATCATGAATAATTCTGCTGCTGTTCATGGACAGTTTTGCTGGTGACATGTCCATTGCAATATTTTTTTCCGCTTTGTATTTTTTTGCTCTCAAAGCCACTGAAATCTGATGATGCTGTACTTTTGTTCACATAACTGATGTCTAGCTACATGCACATACAGACTGTTAATTTCGTGAGAGCTCTCTCAAGATTACAATTTACGAAAATTATGGGGTTTTGAATGTTAGCTTATATTGCTGTAGCTTCAGTCAACTTTGTTATAAGGTTCGAAATGTCGATTTCGACGTCGTGCCGATGAAATTCTAAGTGTGCATTTCGTGGGCATGCTGATGGCACGTCATGGAAATGCCTGTTTTTCAGTGGACATAGTAAAAATGATATCAATTTCAAGAAAATTAAATGCTGATTGTGACTTGTGTAATAATAAGAGTGTTTTATCATGAATATCCAAAATTTTAGATATCGTGTGCATGTGTGCATGCGAATCCTTACACATACCTTGCCCATCTGGACTTATAAATCCTTACCCAGATCTTATCAATCAACAGGCACCTTAGACTATGCTTAGCCAACACAAACCTCACCAGACTGGTTGGCATTTGGCGGCATGCCGACGAAATGGTCGGTATGTTGGTGAAATCTTGACATTTCGACAGCAAATGCATATCGGCATGAATCTTTTTCAAAAAGTGTCTTGCTAGTGGCATGCCGACGGCATGTCGTTGGCATTTAAATCATTGTCTTGTTATTACTTTTTCTTGGGAGATGCTATGGCCTACTTTAAATAATTGAACATTTGGACAAAGTATGCTCATGAATCTTTGGTTGGAGATGTTTTTTATAATTTTGTAGTGAACTCTTTGGGAATGCAACATTCTGATTTTTCACTTCAAAAGTAGTTTATTTTTGAAGTACATTTTAATTTTGTTAGTTCATTCTTGCATGATCTTGTTGGTTCTCTCTGTGGGAAGTTATCTCTTTATGTGAGCATCACTATAATCTCAGGCTTCATGTGTTACCTAACTTGCTATGAAGCTCTCGTCATTGCTCAAAAATAGGTGGAGTATGTCAGGCTTCTTGTATGCCATTTCTTGCTTGGAGTTTGGAATTTGCTCCAATATATATTTCATTTGAGACATCATGGATGTCTAATATTAAAGATATGTTCACTGCAATGTGAATATTTGAAGTGCTCTTTTTTGATTTTATATAATTTAATTTTTGGTTTCATAATATTATGAATCATTGTGTAATCGTGCTTGTGAGTTTTGGATTTCCTTGTTTGGAGTAAATGCTTCTGAGTTATTGCATTGCCATGGTATATTTAGTTCATACAACTTTCAATTTGCCGTTCTGTCAATGTTCCTTCAAAGTTGGTCCCATGTATGATTTTTGCATGCAGTCATCTAAATGGGAGATAGGTATGTTGCCTGCAATACATCAATGCCGGGTCTATTACTTTGAGCAAAGAATATAGGTCCATTTTGACGTGTCAGGAAGTCCTATTCATAACCATTTGGTTGATGAGATGCCTATTATTTTTCTAGACTTCTGCCTTCTTGGTGCTGTTGCCTTTTTTCTTACTTTTGATAGTTTTAAATTTTCTATGTAGTTTTCTTGTTTCAAAATTTTATTTGTCTGACCATTTTGTTAATGCAATTTTTAAATATGCCTTATCTGTGAAGGGCTTGCTATGGTGTGTTGAGGTTTGTCATGGAGAGTGGAGCCAAGGGCTGTGAGGTTTGTCTTTTTGCATATTGCCTAGGCATTGTAAAGCTATTACTGTAGATGAAGTTTTTGAAATCTTGAGTATGTTTTGTGACAGGTGATTGTGAGCGGTAAGCTCAGGGCCCAACGTGCTAAATCCATGAAATTCAAGGATGGCTACATGATTTCTTCCGGGTACCCTGTGAAGGAGTATATTGATTCTGCAGTCAGACATGTTCTTCTGAGACAGGTTGGTATTGTCCTATTGACTTTTTTTTTGGTTTGTGAAAAAAGTTACGCAATATGCTATAATTAATTTCCATATTCTGGCAAAGACAACCTAATATTCACAGATGAGGACCTTGATTTTTGTGCCCAGAGGTCAAATCAGTTAAACTTTGTTTTGATTTTTTGAAAAAAAGAAACTTGTCACAATGCAGCTGTTGTCAAAATATATGGTTTTTCGACAGCATTTAGTTGTATCTACCTTATATATGCAAATCCTTGCACAAGCGATTTAGGTGTCGAAGGACTTGAGATTCCAATACATTGTTTTCATGTAGCTTTGCATTCTAGAATATGTCGGAGTTGGCCAATTTGCTTCAACTAGACTAATTTTTTGGATGGCTTTGGTTTGTATGGTTTAACCTCTGAAATCAATCTTGCATGTTAATACTTTAAATTGACACTTTGGATGTTTTTGCATTTTTGCTTGTCAGGGTGTTCTTGGGATAAAGGTGAAGATCATGCTCGATTGGGATCCGAAGGGAAAGACTGGACCTACTACTCCACTGCCGGACCTTGTTACCATCCACCCACCTAAGGATGATGAGGAGAATGTGAAGCCTCCCACTCTTTCACTACTACCTACCGAAATAGAAGTTGCAGGTGTATGAGAAAGAAAGCTTTGCTAGGACCTTTCTTCTAGCTCTGTAGGAACATCTTTTTTTCCGGTTGTAGTCTTTCCCTGCCTTAGTGTTGTATTTTCCGTTTGTATCCTTATGATGTGGAAGTTGTTTGAATCTTGCCAAAAGAATTTCACTTGGAATTTTGTGACAGTTATTGCGTTATCAGGCAATATCATACCATTTGTTTTCAAGTAAAATTTAGCTCAATTTTGTAAGACCTGCTTGTTGTTGGTTTCACTGATGACTGCATTTTTGGTAAATTTGTCACAATCATTATGTTATCAGGCAGCAGAATCCTGGTTGTTTTTGAATAAAATTTAGCTCATTTCTGAAATGTAGTGATTTAAATGCCTGCGGCTGGCATGTCGTTGGCAAGGTCTTTTTTGGAAAAGTTTATGTTAACATGATAAAGTTGTCAATGTTGGGATATCGCCGGCATGCTGCCGGTATGTTCGGCATGTCGGCAAAATCAATGGACATGTCGAGGTTGCTGCTGATTCACTGTTGGTTTGTCGTTGGCATTCTTATCGGCATGTCCAGGCATGACGTTAAAATCGACATTTTGAATCTGAACTCCACTGATTTCATGGATGTTTACAATTTTGCTTTCTCAGTCCTAAATTCCTAATTATCGACCAGAGACGCGATCTCATAGCTGTATAGCAGTAAGCAGATTGTGAGATAATTGTGGTTTGCAACAGGGTTGAATTTCTATGGAGTTTTTGTTCCAATGCCCTTCTTTTTATATGAAGAGGGAACAAGGCTTGTTTTTAGGGATTCTTACATCCATGTCAATGTGTTATTTCATAATTCATCTGAATTCCTTTAGTTTGTAGTTACATCTATACCCTTAAAAACATGTTAATTAGAGAGTGGTATACTCCTAAGTCTCCCTCAACTGGAATATGGTTGTAGTTGATGACTAAAATTTAAAACATTACATTTATGTCCTTGTATGTTCCAAATGGTGGGCTGTTGGGGTCGGTGGGGTATCCTTTTGCCTATAAATACACATGTTGAGATGCAGGGAAAAATTGAAGAAAAATTCAGGGAAAAAATTCAACACTTCCATTTCAATGTGAAAGGTAAATTGGTATAATATTTGAATTTTTACACTAGGTGCACTTGATTTACTGTTGATAACATATGATTATAACATGATGTACATTGTATTTACTTGTATACCTTCATTAAACATGATATTCATGTTAAATACCTAGATTTATTTCCTTGGCTTCAACTGGCTAAGGGATAGCAGATTCTTTGTCCCAAGGGTCCGCAAGTTGACATTGTCCTTAGTGATTTGTTCATGTAGGCAACCTATGATTGTGGGGACCTCCTTGAAGTCATGGAGCAAGGATCGCAAATTCTACACTTTCACGTGGGTGGATGTAATGGGTTCTTATGAGTTAGATTTCAATGGCCTTAGAAAGGGCATAGAGTTCTTCAAAGACATAGTGGTTGATACTAACAACAAGGTGGAGCAACTAAATAGGCAATTTAGGAAGTTTGTTTTATATGTTAAGGTTGTTATGGGTTGTTTGGGAGTGCACATTGTTATGAGAATGTAGATGTAATGATGGTGTGTGTGACATTAAAGAAGTATTGAATATGTAAAAGAAGGAACCTACCTAAAGTTTGGCTGCTCTTCTACTATTGTCTAGTACCTGTCATGTGGCCTAGTTTGGCCGTGAATGACATGAGAACCATATGATCTCAATAATGATTGAAGTTTCATACAATGTTCATCTAATAGAAGCATGGATCAGTAATGTTAACATAAAATCAACTTGCATCACAATTGCAAGCTTACAACCCAAAATGAACTTGCATCATCTAAAAGCTTCCTAACCCCTGCACAAGTCCACAATCCAAAAATGCACACAAAAGGAGACATCCACCAAGGGGAATGACCTATGCACGTAAATACTAAACACATATTGTTCTGACAACTCAAATATAGTTTCTTACATCACATTCTAAAGTTTTAAATTGGAGTAGATTGGAGAATGCTAAAAGGTACCATAGCAATAACCATATAATTAGAGAACTATCCTAAAAAGTATCAGAACAGAAGAAAAGTCTCCTATAAAGTCACCTAATACTTTTCTATCCAAAATGACAAGTAATCAAAATGTATCTAATATGTATACATGATGACCCCTCCAAAAAAAATACCAGGGATCTCTGAAATGCCACCCATAAAATCAAAACCTTTCCAACCTGCATCAATAAAAGGGAGTGTTACACTATTTCATGTTCAGCAACAAAGCAGTAATCAGGAAATCAAAGATTAAGGTCATTAATGTGGCACTCACTATATACAAAAAACATTTCAAACTTCTTACATCTTGATCATTCAATCAACCATTGAAATCAATGATCCTAATGCTCTGACCTATCATAAAACAAGTCCTAATTGAAGTAATGTAGTCAAATTTTTACCGTACTCTTGATCTACATTAGGCCCATTCAGGAACAATTGTGGAGCAGGAGTCCTCTTTGGTCTACCTCTTCTCTTCTTTGGTGCATTCTATCCACCAATAGCCTCTTTTCTTAGCTTTTTTGCTACTACATGACCATATGTTACCACACCACTGCCAACAGCAATGCACACATTAAGATTCAAAATGAAATAAACCACAACTAGCACAACAAGCTGCATGTAACTCTAATTTTACCTTCTATTAGCAAGTCCTCTAACACCTTCCTGAGTGACATGAGATTGTGTTGCTTGACTTGGCTGACTTTGGGAGGGGGTTGGTTGGGGGGTGCTTAGTAGGTATTTTTATGATGGCTGAGTGCACCACATGCGTGGCACTTGTGCATTGGTCTCCTTGGTTCATTTCTTGGCCAAGTCCATTCTTTTTAGGCCTGGCAGGTGGTCTTTTTGACCTTTGTGCCTTCACCATAAAATCCAAATCCACTACCTGCCAAAAATCTTTATCAAGGACGTGCAATACCCTTAGCATAGGTAGCCTTGTAGGTTGAAACCTTGTAATAATCTGGCACATAATCCTCCCACTTCCGGCACCTCATGTTAGCAAGCGTAGCTGCTGCTGCACGCACACATGGAAGACCTTGTACCTGTCAATTCCTGTAACTACAAACCTTCTACTGTAAAGCAAGTACAAATCTCTCAGATGTTGCCTCAATCTCATCCCTATCGTCATCTGATTTGCGCACAAAAATTCCATGCATATCTTCTACCACTTTTCTAATGTATTCCATAGTGGTAGGTAGAAGAACCCCTCTCCATTTTTTAGTTGTAGTCCTCCTCTCGTCTTGGTGGTCATAATCTTCTATCTCACCCAATCCACAAGTCACACATAGCCAACTTCCTCGCCGGGCCCACCTAGCATTGAATGACTCACCGATGTTGGTAATGTAATGGCAGTTGGCATTTGGTGGAAAACAACGCCTACTCCAATCTTGCTTCACCCTATCAAGTCACTTACATGCTTCTTCGTTCACTTTGGTGATTTTCTCCATCCAATACACAACCATTTCTTGTGAAACTTCTCATTGCACACCATTCGAATTTTTCCAAGTCATCACCAAGGAAAACCTTCCTAAAATTCTTGCACAGATGCATCATACATGTATAATGCTTTACCTTTGGGAAAATCTCATTGATGGGAGTTTGCAATCTCTTCTGACTATCCGAATTCCCACCCAGGAAGAATATGGATTGCTTTGCTAATATTTACCCAAGATCTAAAGTTATTCAGCATATAACCACAAAACATAATATAAACATGTATAGTGAACAACACTACACATAAAGTATAAAAAAGAAGCTTGAAATGAAATAAATGTTTAACAATCCCTAAATAATCATCTGTAACCTTTAATGAAATAACAAAGTATAGGCTCCAAGAAAATAGTACTTATAAATAGATGGAAAAGAAAAAATAGATTGAACTAGCTAGTAAGGTCCTATAGACCAACTATGGTGCAGAACTCAAACTAACACCCCCTCTTCCCGTAGCCATAGGATCTAGTTGCTGCTCACCAAAACTTGAGTATGGAATCCAAATGGAAAAGTCAACAAAAATTGAGTAGAGTAGTAAATATGAAGTACAAACTAGAGAAGTTATAAGAAATCAAGAAGTGGGCATTTATTCATGTTAATCTCTTTAATTATTTGATTATTACTCAATTTTTCAATTGTGTGCGCCTCCTCATTTTATGGTTATCAATATCCTATAATTATTTCCTTAGATGGCGTGAGGAGATATTGCTGCAATATCTCGGATAGTAAGATCAATACGAGATACTCATTTGGCCAGGAGAATGACTTGCACCTATCTTACAGCTTGGTTAATCGTCTCAGGGTTTTAGCTTAGGTGAAGTGGTGACTACAAGCTTGATTGTTAGGCATGTGGGTGCTACTCCTCACTGGCACATAGTTCTCTCTACTATAGGGTACGAAAAGTGGTACAAGAATTATCTCATGTCAAGTAACACATACCAAAAGTGCCTAGCTACCTGATTGGCTAAATAACCCAACAAGAGAGTCGTAGGGAGACTAATTCACTCCTTAAATCAATCTTAAGCTGCTGTGTAGTATATAATACAGGTTGAGGTCATAATTTTGCAAGCATGAACTAAACGATTTTATTGTATCTATTATGCTTCCATAATCCCATCAATTCATTCCAACATGATAGCACTAATTTCACAAGTTTATTTCCAATAGGAATATACCATGATATGCGATTCATTAATAAAAGTCCTTTGTAATCAATATCTAATTCAATCAATCACTAATCCATTCATTAATTATCGTGGAAGTAAGGGTGTGATCATAATTCAATTATTAAAGGGTTATGTTTTGAGCATAGTTTGTCTTTAATTCTTATTATTGTTACTACATCAAATTCTCATAGGTGAAGTTCACAATTGCATGATCCATACCATTTCCATGAATGAAGCCATAATCTCAACAATTGATTGAAGCATTGAATATTCAGAAAGAAGGTTCTAAATTTGAATTTGGTTCCATCCTCTTATAGGCATCAGGTTTTAAGTACCCAAGAGAAACGAGTGAAACAATAAGAGGGAACTCCATTACTCAGCAAAAGATATGATACACAGGCATGATGAGATAGTAGTGAAGCACTAGTTAATTTCATGCCAAAACATTGCCACACTGAGTAGGATTGTGACTACTCTACCTAGGGAAGGCGAGGGGATCACGGTAACTTTGTAATATTAGGTTGGAGGCTCTCGTGCATTGTCCACGTCACCTCAAAGCTCACACATGTCTCGAGTTGTCGATCCTACATCAACATGACACGAAATAGGTTCTAATAAGCATTAGATGGCTTTTCTAAGATTTATGATAATCACATATGCCGAAACCAATTTTTGCATTCATTAGAATGTCATAAATGAAAATACGATTCCACCAATGCCTTATTTGTCGAATTTCAAGGTCGAGAAGGCCTTGAATCGGTCAAAGGAAGTCAAGGGGGTCTTGAACTAAGTTGAGCTAGCTTGAGTCAAGTGAACTGGAGTGTAAAATCGCCCAAATGTGGCCTACCAAGTGTCAGCATGGGATTGGTCTGCCTGTGCACACTCGGATCACTGTTAGGACGAGAAATGGACTGCACACGATCCTATGCATGCGATCATGCACTGATCTGTCTCGTCATGCCCATGTCTCATGATTCCCATTGACGTTAGTTGTTAGTGTTGTATGGGTGTAGCGGGTGGCCCTCCCACCACACTTCTACTGTGCACGAATGTGAAATCTTTCTCTCTCTCTCTTTGTCTCCCATTCTCTCTCCTCTTTCTCTCATTCTCTCTTCTCTTTTCTTGTGCTCTCTCTTCTCCTTTCTCGTGAAAATTGAGATAGTATGATGGAAGTGGCAACTTAGAACCCTAGGCATCAATTCCATAGGCTTTTAGGGTCGAGTTAGGGTGAAGAAAACTTGATTTTGGGCCAAAATACCCCTTGTTTGGATTCATGTACGCCTATGTCTCCGTTAAACATGTTTCTCGCATAACTTAAGTTACACAACTCAACTTTTCGCGAAATAGGACCTGTTGGAAAGCTTGCGACGAGAGAAATCCAATGGTACCATATATGATCTATTTCGAACAAGTTTCACCCGAGAGTTGGCCAAGGTTGACCAAAACACGCATTATCTCATTTTCGGGTTACACTGACTTGATTCGTGCTAGGCATGTGCTTATTATTTTGTTTCAATGCGTTTAATTTTGAAATAGCTTTGGAATTTGGATTTGGGTTATTATGGTAAGTTCCTCACCTATTTCAAACCCTATAAACTCCTTCAGGTACTCTAAAACAACTTCCAAGATTCATAGGATTCATCCGTAGTAATAACAAATGCAAAAGGGAATAGACCATTCTATCTATCTAGGGTTGTAGTAGCAAGCAAAGTGCCTAGATATTTCCCCTTCAAGTGGAAGCCATCCAACCCAACATATGGCCTACAATCCTTCTTGAACCCTCTCTACATGCATAAAAACACACAAAGTCTCTCAAAAAAGACCCATCTGACTTAGTCAAGTAGTGTACAACACTACCTAGGTTCTTGACCTTCAACTCGTATATGCAAGATGACATCTTCTCACATGACTTCTCCACACTTCCAAGTATTCTCTCTAATGCCATACTTTCCCCCTTATACAAACACATGTATGGTATGCTTAAATTGAAATCATCAAAAATCCTCCGATTAATTTCCTTCATTGGTAGCTCAAGATTCTCCTTCAACCAATTCCCAATGTGCTGTGCAACCTAATCATGAGTTTCCCTATGATTGCTCACCACTAAGATACATGTATGCTTCCCATTTAGTGTCTTCACCACAAGAATCCTCCAGCCACATTCAAAATTTGCACATGCTATTGTCACTCCCTTTTGATCACTCTTAATCCATTTAATCTCAAACTTCTTCCTTAGACAATATTGACACAACACAAATCTAAAACTTTTCACATTGTTGAATGTGCAACCCACCTTTAAGATTGGATCATCCATATCTACATCAAAAACTTCATCATAATCGGATATACACTCAACTTCAGAATTAACTGCTCCATCTTTTGCTTCCAACTCCTCCAATTCATCCTTACTGTCATCATCATCACTTGACAAATCACCCACAAAATCATTGACATTAATAACTTCTTCGAGTAAAGTCAACTCATTATGATAGGTTACTCTCTTTCTTGCACTCCTAGTGACTCTTACTAGATTCCACATTCCTTATGACCAGCTTGTTAGGTGATTTCCCTTTTTTCCTTCTTACTTTAGGTCAACTCATCAACTACTTCAAGTGTTTCTTCAAATTGTACAATAGTAGGCCCTTGTACCATTATCTCTTGATTTAATTGGAGAATCTTTGGAAGCTAGAGCCACAACAATGTCATTGTAGTTTGTGCCAAGGATTTGGAGAATGAGCACGTTAAAGTCCATAGTAAAGATAGACTGCCCAACAGCCTTAAGCTCATCAGCAATGTACTTGGACTTTCATGACTTCTGGCAATTGTGGCATGAGTGTCTTAGGCATTCATAGCCCAAGATAGTTGGTTCTATTCTTCAGCATTTAGGCTTGCATTATGTTTCCTCTTTTTTGATTAAATGCTCCTCATGTATGATGAGCAAACTTTCTAAACTTTATTTAACATCATGTACTAGGATCTTTGCTCCATTGGAAGTCATTTTCAACATTGTTTAGGGGCCTATGCTTGTTAACGTGAAATTGTCATTGTTTAAAATATATATGCGTTGCAGTATAGTTGACAAAATCACACAAAACACTAAAATTTATAAACTCGAAATCTACTTGGAGTCCGAGGTTGTTTGCAGGGAGCAAATATGGAATCCACGCACTAATCTTAATTCAGAATTAATGAGCACAGTAAATTAAGCACAATAAAGATATTTCAATGAATAGTCTTCCCAGAATGATATTCAATCAGAGACCAATATATCTCACGAATAATAGGATAACAAGAATAAGAGAATACAAAAATAATGGTGATTTAAATCACCACAAATCCTCTTAATTAAGCACGCATTCCAAGTATTCAAAGCAACTCAAATAACCCAACAATGCTCTCAATCAGATAACCACGTCACCTCAGGCACTTAAAATGTTTTCATGGTATCAGAACCAAAGACCTCAGTCAGACATTGCCCATCTGAGCCAGACGACTTAACTTTCACCAAGGCACAGAGCTATTAACGTGCTATCGAGGAGTTTTAATGAGTAATCATCGTAGCAAAGCCTTAATCACTCGAAAATAATTAAATTTATAACTCAGAATCGCAAAAAGAGTCTGAGGTCGATCACAGGGAGCAATTGATGAGAGCCTCATCATAATTCATAACTAGCTCATTTTGACCCAATAAAGAAGATAAAAGCTCCTACATAACCTAGAAGAAGGCTTAACTGAAGGAACAAGTGCTCTGAGAAGAAAACATGAAATAAAGGTTAAAACTGCAATTTTACCATTGCAGTACATGAACGGGATTTCTCAGAGGCAAAACATAGGTCAAATGGTCTAAATAAGACAAAAAGTGGGTTGAGTCAATCAGAAATGGGTTTATGTGCAATCTAGGAATTAAATGACACTTGGTAACCCTAAAATAGATCCGCTTAAATTAACAAGGTTCCGATCAGGATAAAAGTCAATTAAACCCTCTAAAAATCATGGAAAAACATCCTCTAGGGTTTGGAACATTTAATTTGGCCTTTGGAACCCAGTTTGACCTAGATTAGGGTCCAAGCTATTCAATTAACCTAATTTGGGTTTTTACGTAAAATGTCCAGTCAAACGAGGTCAAACCTAAAATCCAACTTCACCATTGGATTCCTTAGGTCAAAATTAGGTTTGTACCAAAATTTGGACCTAAGGGGAGGTCATCTTAACCTACTTTGCAATTTAGTACACCCAAATCACAAATTGGTCCTTATCTTTTGAATATCTTTGCAGAGAGCCCCCTAAGTTCCTCACCACCTTTGCAATCAGGTCCTGCCGCCATTGTTAGGGCAGAACCAAGCTCCGGTGAGGTTTAGAGAGGGATTACTCTCTGATTCCTCGCCGAAATGGAAGGGAGATTCTCTGAGGAATTCCCTTCCATTTAAGGCCGATCACAACCTCTGGTGTGAACCCAATCTCTCGTGCGAACGCACGAGAGATTCGCGTATCTTAACCTCTTTCCATCTCCGGCGACCGACCTCAGATGATTGCGTGCCCTCCACGCCCTGAACAACCGGCCCAGTGCCTATAAAAGAGACTACACCTCCGGCCGCTCAATTTCATCTTGATTTGGCCGAGTTTCCACCTCCAATTCATCTCCTCCTGCCCGGCCAAAGTTCCCACAAGCTCCGGCGAGCCCCCCTCCCCTCCCTCTTCGCTCTGCCACAAAACGAGTGGTAAAGTTATCTTCCTGACTCTCCTCCGCTTCGCGCAGTACCCGCGCACGCCGCCTCAGCCCCGTCGTCGCCGCCGTTCTCCCCCACTGGGCAGCGTCTTCTCCGGTGATAGCAGGTACAGCTATCCGTCCTCCGTCCTCCTTCGTCCCTACAATTAGGTTAGAACTATTCCCCGTAGTCCCCTCTCTCTTTTCCCCCTGTTATCTCATCTAATCGACCCTCGACCAACGCCGACCACCCTCATCTTCCACATCACCGACCGATCTCCGGCGAGCCGCTCCCACCATTCCGCCCCTCCATACGGCTTGCCAACCATCTCGAAAGCTCCGCCTCACCACCAGGAACACATTCCACCCCTCCACTGCCACTCTGCACCTCTGCAGTAGTCCCCCGAACAACCCCACACTTTCGGCCACAGGTTGACCTAGGCACGCACGCCTAGGCCGACCTGCGGCCTGCAGCACCGTCCACCGCCTTCGCCGTCCCACGGCGAAGGTGTCCAGCTAGTCTGATTGGGCCAACAGGCCGTGTTTATGTCTGACAGTGTCGATGCTCCTGCCGCCATGGACGACATTTGAAGAAGCTCCAACGCAGCTCCAGGTGCCAAGGCTCCTAGGCTGCAGGCGCAGCAGGTTCACGCGAGTGATGCGAAGTGCTTCAAGTCCAGCCAGGGGTGCTGAGAAGCCAGCAGCTGTGGGGATGGCACGCAAGTCTGCGGGCGCGTGCGAAATTAGGGCAGAACGTTTAGTCCCACATCATGGAGAGACGAGGCGGCTGCGCCATAAATTGAATTTGTGATATTGCCTTAATGCCTCCGAAAGCACAGGGGTGAGGTCCCTCACTTTCCCTCACGCCCGCCTCGTCCGCGGTTTCATCTCGCGGATCTGGCGGGATCCGACCCGACCTAAACCTGAGCACTCCTCGCGCATCACACCACCTGCAGGTGCGCCTGGTCCTGGGTACGATCCGACCCGATTATCCGTGTGGCTCTGGGAGAGTGTCCCTGAGTGAATTGCTGAGAGAGAGAGGCGCGGGTAGAGGGAAGAGGGGTAGGTTTTGCTCTGTGCAGGCAGACTGAGCGTCGAGAGACTTAGCCGCAAGGAGAAGAGAAGAAGCAGAAGAAGAGATTGAGCGAAGGATACCAAGGAAGAAGAAGAAGCACTCGCAGGAAAGAGAAGGAAGAAGGAAGGCAAGGCAAAGAAGAGAAGGAAAGAGGAAAGAAGCCTTCGCAAGACAAGAAGCAAAGCAGAAAGAGAGAAGAGAAAGAAGAAAGAAAGCAAAGACAGAAGACGAAGAAGAAAAAGAGACTGCAGAAGAAGAATAATCAAAACAAAAGGGAAAATACTTTTAAGACGTCTGATCACAAGATCAGACGTCCAATTTTATTTCTTTTGTCATAGTTACTTTAATGGCATACACTCATATTTGAATTAACATTTTGAGTAAATTAGAGTGTTCAATTACTTTTTGATTAGTAGTAAATTCCATTTGCTCCCTGTGTTCGACCTTGGATACTCCGATTTTCGAGTAATAAAATTCTCTATTTGTTTGAATGCTTTGTCGGCTATACTACAACGTGACATTCCTTTAAAACCCGCACAAAAACATGAGAACAGCAATTAATGGCAATTCAATGTCACTAATCATAATTTAATCAGAAATATAAGCAATTATGACCAAAGCTTCATTTAGAACAACTCAAAATGATATATATATGAAATCAAGTAGCAAAGTGCAAAAAGATTGTGTTAAAATGGTGATTTGAATCACCAAATTAACCCTTTAAATTAAGCTCACAAATATCTCAAATAATTGAATAGTAATTCTCAATCAAATATCCATGTCAACCAAATTGAATATCAACAATAACTTCAGAACCAGCAGAACACAGCTCCAACAGAAGAGGCAAAGGCCTCCTCCCTCCTTCTTCGTGCCTCAAGAGAAAGGCAAGCACAACATAGCATAGAGGCAAAGGCCTCTTAGAGATCAGCTAAGGGTAGAGGGCAGAGGTGCGAAGGGCAAAACACCCCCTCCTTCTCTCTCTCTTCTTTCTCTCAGAACAGACGAACCAGACCTGGTAACCGGGTAATTGGATCAGAGCAGTGGAGCAGACACGCCAGTGTGGAGGTGGGTGAGGAGTGCGTGGGGAGGGGCATGTGAGGGACCTGACCCCTGTGTCGAAGGAGAACGGGCAGGAGCACAAAATGCCCTTATGTGCGGTCGCGGCTTCTGTCGTCTACGATGTGGGACTATGTGTCCCACAGTTCTCGCACAGCAGTAGCTGAAGAAGCTTTTAATTAAGGTCGAAGACAAGGCTGCAGAGTCCAATTGAGGACTTGGATGATGTCATGAGAGTCAGCTGTAGCACCTAGGAGTTGAGTTTGGAAGGATTGTGGTTGGAGGACTGCAGTTGACGTCGGAGAAGTCGAGGGCGGTGGCGGAGGTCTGACATGTACCTGAACCTCAAAGAACAGCCTTGCAGCCATGTCAAAACTTCTCAAAAGCTTCTCCTGAGGACGACGAAGGTGGTGGTGGTGTCTGGGAGTCGTGGGAGTGTGTGTGGAGGTGAGGCGAACTCAAGGAAGGTGCTTGGAGGTGGGTGAGTTTGGTGAGGTGATATGGTGGGTGAAAGGCCAAATTAAGTTGGGGCTTTTGATGTGTGATGCATGGCGATGCTTATGGGAGTCGTGGTGTGGTGAATGGTGAAGTGTAGTGGGCTGGAGGCTATGCCGGAGCGTAGAACGAAAGTGGTGCTGAGGGCGGTATGGTGGTCGTGAGTGAGTTGTGAGTGTAGGGAAAGAAAGTAGAGGGAGAGAGGAAGGGATAGAGAGACTTAGAGGGGAAGAAGATGGACGGAGGGCGCCGATTGTGTCTGATCGGAGTCAGAGACGAAGATGAAGTCAGCTAGTTGGGGCGACGATGATGAGGAGGAAGGAAGCCCCTACTGTGGTTGGCGAGGAGAGGAGTTGAGAGGGGAAGGTAGAGGGTAGTCCAATTTGATGGTTGGATGGCCGGAAGAGGAGGGTAGAGGGATATTGCTGGAGCAAGGTGTGAAGGTGGCTGGAGAGGGAAGGAAGAGGGGTTTCTCCTACCAAAACTTGCTAAGGAGCAAGGATTCTTGTCTTGGGTCCTTTTATAGGCCTAAAAAGAGGAGCTCCAAGCTTGGAAACAAGCTTGCAAAGCTCAAGATTTTCGTGCAAACTGGATACCCACATCTTCCATGCATTCACATGGGAGATTGGGAAGGAATCAAGATCCATGGAGGGGTTTATTTGGAAAGAAATTCCTCAAGGAATCTCCCTTTCAATTTTGGGAGAGTTTGATTGAGAATCGAGTGAGAAATCCTTGC
Source organism: Thalassia testudinum (assembly GCA_037157565.1). Lineage (NCBI taxonomy): Eukaryota > Viridiplantae > Streptophyta > Magnoliopsida > Alismatales > Hydrocharitaceae > Thalassia > Thalassia testudinum. The sequence goes on from JAZHRO010000059.1 coordinate 45,223,847, forward strand.
TCGAATCTCGACGGAGCTCCTATGTTCACACTAATGGCGGTAGGGACCCATTGCAAAGAATGATGAGAAAGTTAGGGACCAATTTGCAAATAATGCAAAAGCTGATAGTTTGATTGAAAGGAAAAGAGTCTGACTGGACTGAAATGCAAACTAAGTCAAGATGGACTCTGATTAGGCCCAAATTTTGGTACAAATCTAATTTTGACCCAAGGAATATGTTGGAAAAGTTGAATTTTAGTTTTGACTAAGTTTGATTGGGCAATTTGTGCAGAAACTCAAATTAAGGTAGAATTGTGTCTGTGACTCTGTTTAAGGTCAAAATGGGTTTCAAAGGTCAAATCAAAGGTACCAAATCTTATGAAATATTTTTATATGAATTTTAGAAGGATTAGATGGATTTTATCTTGACCAAAACCTCTGTAATTTAAGGCGATCTGAAATTAGGGTTTCGGGTGCTGTATTAGTTCTTGAAGTGTGCGAAACCTCGTTTCTATCTATATGGACTCACTTATAAGTCTTTAATGCTCAGTTGACCTCTATTTCACCCCTAGCAAACCCCTTAGTTATTCTGTGTTCATGATATATTAAAATTACGTAATTAACCTTGGTTTCTTATTCGTCTCAAAACATAATAAGGTGGAGATATAACCCTCAGATGAATATCTAGGAGCTTTTATCTTTTATTCCAGACTAAAATGGGCTAGTTAAGGTTTATGATGGTGTTCCCATCAAGATCTTACTCAATTGTCACAAGGGTGAACCTTCCTTTCTTTGCGATTAAGTGTTAGCTGGCATGCACCTCGAGGGAGATTACCTTGAAGCAAAACCCTCCCCCCTCCTCTCACAAATTCCTCTTCTCTGTTCTCTTAGAACCAGGCCTAATCGGGTCAATATTTGGGTAATCGGGTACATGGTTAGAGATCTAGGCTCGTGTGCATGTATGCATGGGCGAGGGTGATAGACAGGCTAAGTGCGCAAGGGACCTGACCCCCCGGTGTCTTGAGCGATAAGCGTAGAACACCAATTCAATTTATACGCTGCAGATGCTTCATCCACAACTGATGTGGGACTAAATTGAGCTCTCTTCCTTGTGTGTGTAGCGGTTGGGATTTCCAAGTAATTGGAGCTGTTGCTATTGCACTTCATTCAATTGGTGCTCCAGATAAGGTCTTGAGGCAAGTCCGTAGCACCTGGAGGTGGTATTGAAGATGAATACGGTCAGAGAGTTGCAACTGGAGCCAGAGAAGATGGTGGCACTCTGGTGAAACCTGAAATTCAATAGCACAGGCTAAATGCCCCAATCAGAAGGTCCAGGAGCATTGCCTCGAGATGGCGAAGGTGGCGGTGGGGTTTATGTGGTGAATCATGGTGTGTAGTGGCTGGATGGTGGCTGGGCAGTCGATGGAATGAAGGGTTGTTCGGCCGATGATTTTGGTGGGTGAGAGGGCGAATAAGGAGAGGGCTTTTGGTCGTGGTGTGCTGGTGGAGGTTTTGGGAGTGTTGGTGGAGTGGGTGGTGGTCTGTACCGGGCGAATGGCCATGCCGGAGGTACGTCGAATGTGGGGAAGACAGAGGTGGAATGAGGTGGTCTGTGGTTGAAATAGGAAGAAAAAGAGATAGAAATACTCAGGAGAGGGAGAGGAAGAGGTTGAGCTAACTAATAGACGACGGAGAAGGAGATCCGCATCAGCTTTGATTGGCTGCCACCGGAGAGGATGAATTCTCCGGTGGAGGAAGCGACGATGACGAGGGGGTTTGGGACACTCTCGTTGGTATTGTGAGGAGTGGAGGAAAGAGAGGAAAAAGGAGGTGCCTCCAATTTTTCCATTGGAGGCCCTGATGAGAGGGATCGAGGTGGTTGCCAGAGTCGGTGGAGCTCAAGGCCGGAGAGAAGGGAAGAGGAGGATTTCCGACCTAGAAACGACTAAGGAGCACGGTATCAAGTTCTAGAGCTTTATATAGAGCTTCTGGGAAAGCTCTAGACAAGGAAAGGGCTCTACATGTCTTTAGATTGAAGAAAAAACACCCATGAATCTCATGTGTTGGCATGAGTTTTTCATGCAAGATCTGAATCCCAAATCAAGTCTAAACAAATCCTCACCGTGTGAACATCAATCCCATCGAATTTGGTGGGATTTGATGATGATCTGATGCTATTTTGGGGTGGTCAAAAGCTGCTTGGAGGTCGATTGACCTCCAATGGCGACAAAGACCCATTTGCAAGGAAGATAAGGAAGTTAGGGACCTATTAGCAAAGATTTTGAAAGTTAGGAGCTTAATTGAGATGAACAAAGTTTAAATGGACTGAAATACAAACTAGGGCAAGATGGACAATGATTGGGTCTAAATTTTGGTAAAAACCTAATTTGGACCTAAGAAATCTAATGGTGAAGTCGGATTTCAGTTTAACCAAGTTTGACTGGGTAATTTGCGTAGAAACCTAAATTAGGGTAGGATTTCGTTTGAGACTCCGTTCAAGGACAAAATAGGTTCAGATGATCAAACCAAGGGTATAAAACCTCTCAGAATATTTTTCTATAAATTTTAGGAGGTTTAGATGAATTTTACCTTGGCCAGAACCACTTTAATTTAAGCGGGTCTGAAATTAGGATTTTAGGTGCTCATGTAATTCTCGAAATGCGTGAAACCCTGTTTCTGTCTGTGTGGACCTACTCATTAGACTTTAGTGCTCATTTGACCTTTGATTAACCCTTGGGAAACCCTGTGGTTATTCTGCATTCATGATGTGATATTAAAATTGTATAATTAACCCTGTTTTAATGTTCTCTCATAATGGATCTGAATGAAATTATGGCTCTCAGGCGATTATGTAGGAGTATTTGTCACTTGATTTTGACTAATAAAAGCTAGTTATGGCTCATGATGGTGTTATCATCAATGCCCTATCAATTTATTTTTGGTTTCAAGTATTTTATCTTATTTATTTATGACTTCTCTTAATATTCATGGCTTCTTCCCTTTCAAAAGAAGAGTGATGTTGCTTCTATTTTGCCTAATTTCTTTACCGTGCTTGAACGTCAATTCAATTCTAAAATTAAACAATCTTGATCTGACAGAGGTGGTGAATATCAAATTCTCAAACTATCCTTTGATAAAATAAGATTATTCATTGAATTACTTACCTACACACACATGAACAAAATAGTGCCTTTGAACGTAAAATTTGACATATTGTTGAAACAGGCCTTGCTCTTCTTGCACACTCCTCTATGCCTCATACTTTATGGTATCTTGCCTTTACCACAGTAGTCTATCTAATCAATAGACTAAGGTTGCACACAGGTTCGGGTCAACTCCTACCTGACCTGATACAACTTGGTTAGGTTGGGTTGAGAGTTATAAGGGGTTGGGTTTGATTGGGATCTTACCAATTTGACCCAACCTGGAACCTTATTGATCGTGTGATTTGCAAGGTGGTAAAAAGTGTCATTGTACAAGAAAACACGATTGTTCATCAAAAATCTGAAGTCTTGAAAAGAAATAGGAATGAGTATAGCAGGAGTCCAACTCACCCTTAGGGAGGGAAAACCATCCAAATTACTTTCTACTAATCGAAATTATTTTTTTTTAGGTTTTTAGGATTTTTTTTTTAAATTTTATGATAAAAGACAAGGAGTATGCCTAATTCTAACGACTAATCCTAAATTAACAAAATAAAAGTGCATGAAAATCAAGAAGAAAACTAATACTAATTAGAAACTATGAAGCTAATGCAAATATAAATAAGTCACCAAAATAAAATTTATTAATGCTAAATAATGTTAAATTACAAGTAGAGAGAGAGAGAGAAAGAGAGAGAATGAGTAAGGAGGAGGACTTGACATGGTGGTGGAAAGTAGGAATTCGCTAGAGGTTCCCTGTGCTTAAGAGAGAGGTAGAGGGAGAGAGGAGGATAAGAGAATGGGAGAGATGAGTTGTATAAGATGTGTGAAAAGGAGGGGTTATGGGAGTCATTCATAGCCTCCATAAATCCTAAAATCATTAGGGTTGTAAAATTTATCCTCAATTAATTTGATAATTTTGGGATATTTAAAAACTCCAATCTCATTAGGAATGAGATTTTCTCTTGATTTTAGGAATAAGAGTCATATTTAGGCTCTTTCCCCTCCTCTTTCTTTTTCCTTCTTTTTTTCATTTATTTCTCCGTTATTCATTGCACGAGCTTCATTTTCGAATTCTACCATCTCTAATGAGCTTCTCATCTCGTGCTCTTTCATATGAGACCTATATTTGATATATTTTTCTTCCATTTTCTCTCACCTACTTTAAAAATTAAAGAAACTAGCTCATAAAAAATGTAAATAAAAATCCAAAATTTACCTAAAAAATAATGCAAATAGGTGGATAAATTATGCAACCCTATTTATACACACACATATATCATATGTATATAATATATATACAGATAACGAACTTATTAACAGTTGTTCGATGATATCCAAGCAATGGTTGAAATTATTTTGGCCTCCCATGTGACCCACTTGAAGGTCTTAAATAGGTCAAACCATCATCTCTTGCATCCCCCTTATCTCTTATAGTCGCCATTTACTGCAAGTTCCATGACCTCTAGGTGACATCCTTACCTCTAAGCTTCAGGCTCCACCAAGTTTTGATGCCTTCTCCTTTCCTCAGCAACTGTGATGCTCTCTCTTCTCCTTGGCTATGCTTTTCAAGTAACCCTCACCCTCCTCCCTTTCCTCTGCCCCCCACCTTCGCTTAACAACCCACCACCTGACTTGCCCCTCTCTTCCTCAAGGCCTTAGCACCATTACCACTTGACCCACCCCCTGTTTACATGTGACCCTAGACTTATTGTGTTTATGAAGGATTTTTTAAAGTTTATAATTGCTTGTAAAGCATAGTAAGTCCATTTACTTATTTACTTTATTAACTCTAAAAATTTGCATTCAAATATCTATATTTGTCTTCCAAGCTATTTTTTGTCGATTATTGGTATAGAGTTAACCTTTTATGTTTATCAAATTTGTAATTATCTATGTCTTTATCTTCTTGTCACTTTTATATCATATCTTTATTTTTTTCTTTGAAGTTCTTTTTTATTCTTACCTATTTTATTCACTTTTTCATAAGATACAGGTTGATTGCGAGTTTAAAATTTTTTGTTATTAAGTAGGAAAGACATAGGGACCATGTAGGTTATAAATATAAACTTTAACTAGTCAACAACCTACTCAACCCGATCCAACTCAACCTGATTTTGTGGGTTAGATTCGATAGTGTAACAAGTTAGGTTGGGTTGAAAAAATCCTAACCCGCAAATCGTGGGATGGGTTTGGGTTGAGTCCCAACCTGACTCATGTGCACCCTTACAATAGACTATTTGCAAACATGATTAAGAAACAAATTCCTTGTTACCTTCTATATCACCAACATTTGGACTATCATTTTCTATGAACTTTTGGATGTGGTGTTTATCCTTTGTTATGGCCTTACAATCATCACAAATTTTCCTTTAGAACTACACCTACTATGATCCCAAGAGCAAAAAATATTATACAGTCCGTCATGTTAAATTCGATGAAACTTTGTCCCCAGTTAGGACTGAATCTATACTCAGTTCACCTCCTCCAAAGGACATGTTTTCTTCTCCTTGGTTTTTTGTCCCTCTATCAAGTCTCAAGCCTATTTCCACGGAACCTCTTAATTAAATGCCTTTTGCTTCATCACCTCCCACCACTCAAATAAATCCTGCTAGTGCAAATGAAATTGCCCCTTCCCAATAGGAGCCCCCTGATCAGTGTCACCTGCACCAACAGCTACCTATTGACTATATATAGAGTCTTGGCCAAATTTAGGTGTCAAAGAATTCCTACTCTACTAGAGGCACTCATGACTACTATTGCTAGGGTACCTAAACCCACATGTTTCTCGCAGTTCAACAAAGATCCAAGGTGGCGTGCAACTATGAGTGATGTATATAATGCTCTTCTCTCCAATCATACTTAGACTCTTGTCCCATGCAGAAAAAATATATGAATGTTATTGGCTGTAAATGGATTTTTCATTTAAAGTTCCAGCTAAATGGAGCCATCCAAAGATATAAATCACGCCTAGTGGCCAAAGGCTATAACCAAAGAAAGGAGTTGGCTACATCAAAACTTTATCCCAGTAATAAAGCCAATTGAAATTTGAACAATTCTCACTATTGTTGTCTCCAAAGAATAGGATATGTGCCAAATTAATGTCAACAATGTATATCTAAATGGGTGTCTCAATGAAATAATCTACATGGATCAACCTTCAGGTTTTGTCGACTCTGATAAACCAGATCATTTCTTCAAACTTCAACATTCACTTTATGGCTTGAAGCAGGCTCCCTGTGCCTCGTTCAATTGGTTGAGCTCTTTACTTGAAGAACTTGGATTTCAGGCATTGAAGACAAATACTTCTTTAATTATTCACCATTTTTTTGATGCAATGATTTATATTCTTATCTATGTTGATGATATTATTATCACCAATAGTTCACCTAAAAAATTATATTGGGTTCTTACTAATTCACATCATAACTTCAATATTTGTGATCTAGGATTCTTCACTACTTCTTAGTCATTTAAGTATATAATCTTCAAAATGGTCTTCTTTTCTCTCAAAGAAAGTATATTTTGGATCTTCTTTACAAGGCAAAAATGATAGATTTCAAACTGATGGGAACACCATCATAGGCCCTAATTGGCCACTTTTAGTTAGGTTTGATGGATAAATGTTCCTACATAATCAACTGAGGGTCATAATTCCATAATATTTTTTATTTAATGAGAAAACAGGAAATCAGGGTTAATTATGTAATTTTAACAACACATCTCAAACACAGATTAACCATGGGGTCACTAAGGGGCTAAATGAAGGTCAAATGAACTTTTAGCATTGTTAGAAACAGGGTTTCGTGCATTTCCAGACTCCCAATCGAAGCAGTAGGTGCTTCCCTCGCCTCCGATTTGAAGACTCATATCCTGCTGCTGCATTGCGAAGACAACGTGGGAACATAGTCCCACTTCGTGGAATGAAGGCCTTGCGATAGCAGATAAAAGCAAAAACTGACTCTACCTTATTGCCTTCGTATCACAAGGGTCAGGTCCCTACCCCATGCCCCTCTGCACATGCTCCTCATGCACTCGTCCATGCCCTCACCTGTGCACACGCCATGCGAGTTTGGGTGTGGATTTGTTTACACACCGTGGAAACATTTGATAAACTGGTTGACGTGGCATAGTTGGTTGAGATTTACTGTTCAATTATTTGAGATACTTGTGAACTTTCATAGGTTAATTTGGTGATTTAAATCACCATTTTAACCCATTCTTTTTGCACTTTGCTACTTGATTTCATATATATATCATTCTGAGTTGTCCTACATGAAGCTTTGGTCATAATTTCTTATATTTCTATTAAATTGTGATTAGTGAGATTGAATTGCCATTATTTGCTTCCTGTGATCGACCTCGAACTCTTTTTCGATTCTGAGTTATAAATTTAATTATTTTCGAGCGATTAAGGCTTTGCTACGACGATTACTCCTTAAAACCCCTTGATAGTCCGTGAACACCCACTCACCCCACATGTGCTCACTCTCCACTCACTACACCACGTCAGTGAGCCTGGACCCTTGGATTCGATTACCCGCCTGTTTACCCGATATTGTTCACCTGGGTCAAAGTTGAGAGAAAGGGAAGAGAATTAGAGAGAGAGGGGGGAGGGTTTTGCTCTACCTTGGGATTTGTGCCCTCTCCGTCTCTCAACACTTAGCCTCTAAGGGCTTTGTGCGAGGACCTTGTGCCTCCATTAGTGTGCTGCTGCTGTGCCTCTAACGCCTTCTATTGTCGTCTGATCTGGTATTTGAGTGGTTTTGACTCTGATATTTGATTGAGCATACTGTTTATTTATTTGAAATAATTGTGAGCTTAAAACTTAAGGTTATTTGGTGATTCAAATCACCATTTTAACCCTATCTTTTTGCAATGACTCTCTGATCATTATTGGAATATTATTTTTAGCATTTCATTGGTTCAATTGCATATTATTATTGTTATTGTGATTAGTGAATTGAAATTGTCATATTTGCTTCCTGCGAACGACCTTGGACTCCAAATTGACTTCGAGTTTTATAAATTTAAGTGTTTCATGTGATTTTCGTCCTATACTATAATGCATATTTTTAAGCATCGACGATTTCACGTAAACACAAACCTTTACAAATGCTGATGGCTACTTCAACAATGCTAACATATGTCGATGTTTTGTTCTCAGATATGACATTCTATTGGCAAATTGCAGGTGCGTTACAGTATTTACTTCTTACAATATCGAAAATTTCATTATTATAAACAAGGGCTATCAATTTATGAATAATCAAACCATTAAACATTAGGAACATGTTAAAAGAATACTTCGTTATCTTAAGGGAACCATCTCAATGGGGCTACATATTCACCAATCTTCCTCCTTTCTTCTTCAAGCCTATTCAAATGTAGATTGGGTTGGTTCAACTGATGATCGCAAATCCTTTAGTGGCTATCTAATCTTCATGGGTGACAACCTTATTTCTTGGTTGGCATGCAAGAAACAAACTGTTTCCCATTCTTTGACAGAATGCAACTACTTAGTTAATCTAGTTGTGTTCGCTACTTAAAGAACAACATCTTCCCTCTTCACCTTCACCAATATTATGGAGTGACAACATTGGTGCTACTTATCTGTCAACCAATCCCATTTTTCATGCTTGCATGAAACACATTGAAGTGGACTATCATTTTGTTTGGAAGCAAGTTGCAAAGGGTCCATTGCAAGTTAAATTCATCTCCACCAAAGACCAACTTGCCGATTAGGTCCAAAATTTTGACTTGCACTAAATTCAACATACTCCTCTCCCTCCATTTTCATTCCATCAATCACCTCTTGCCCAGGTTGATCACTAACCCCTACACCCCCTAATGAGACTATATTTGTGGGCTAATTGAATACATAAATGCCTAAATATTAGAGTAATGTCTACATGTCCAAAGCATATTTTGATATGTAAATAGATTAGTGCTTGCATAGTTCAATTGCATTTATATAATAGAAGATAGTATGTATTATAGTGGCATGAATGCCTTATAGTGCATGGTTTTCGATTTTTTTTTGTAAATAATCCATTTTTATTTCTTTTTCTTTTCTTTTCCTATAGGACCCACCACTGCTCAACACGTGGCCACCTGACGCATGCATCGCCTTTCCATCGCCAAATCGAGTCAGCCAAGTCTCACTGCATCCCTCTCAACCGCTCGGTATCTTTGTCCAGTTGTTGGAGGAGATTTCGAGTGGTTGAAACAGACTGTGGGAACTTCTATAAGAAAATCTCCGCGACTGGAACCCAACAGCAGTCCCCACCACGCTTCTCCACAGCACCACCTCTGGCCCTCATTCTCACCATCGGTAGCACCAAAGCGTTCACAGCGTGTTCACTGTCGAGGCCCTTGCCTCCACGCGAGCCCATAACCATCCCGAGAGCCATGACTGCCTGTGGCCACCCATCGTCGCCGACCACAAAGTCACTCTGACCGGTCACCTCTGGCCATCCCACACTCTGGCACCGCCACCAGCATGACCCCCTCCTTCGGCATAACTCTTCCTTAGATCCACGCCGCCGGTCCTCCTCGCCTCTGCATGTACGAGAAGGGGATTAGTTTCCCCTATTTTGCTATAGTAATTGGCCTATTAAAAATTACATATCATGTCATTGTCATTCACTATGCATTTATTTGATGATATATTTTATATTGCAATTGCATGCGTACCCTCTAGTTTCTCTGATTTTATTTAGTGAATGATGAAAGGGATTGTTAAGAATGAGAGATAATTATTTTGATGCATTTTGCTCTCATACCCTCCTCACTTTGTCTCTCTTTCTTATTTGATAGGAATTTTGTGAACATGAATGCCATGAAAATATTGTGAGTTTTTACTAGGTTCATTCCTTCCTGTGGAAACGACCTAATTCATTTTGTGGTTAGATTTAATTATTTTGATTGAGAGATTTTACACCACCAAAAATAGAACGACGACACATTTTTATTTTGTTATCATCCTATTTAAGAGAAAATCTCGTTGTCTCCCCCCAGCTCCTACCCACCTCCATCAGTGCCACCAAGACTACCCCTCTCCATCTCATGTCCACCTTCAATAGTACCCCCTGCAGGTCCGCCCTCCATCTCATGTCCACCTCCATCATTACCCCTTGCAACCCCCCTCTCCATCTCCTATCCACCTTTTGTCTCACCCACCTCTTTCCTACCTACATCACCCATCTCCTACCCACCTACAACACCCATCTCCTACCCACCTCCATCACCCACCTCTTATGTAGCATCACTTGTGTCTCTAGCCACTCCTTAAACCCCTACCCAACATTACTTGTAGCTCTAGCCACCCCTTAAACCCCCTGCCCCAGCTCCCCTATTCCTATTCACCCCATTAAGCTTCTTTTCATCAATTACCCCCTTACCATGACCCCCTATAACCCCTTCCCCCTACCCAGCATCATTTCCACCCTCTGATGGCCCTGCATTATACTCCAACAGTTGCACCCCTTCATTAGTCTTCATCTTCCTTTACAAGGTGACTCATATGCTCCTTCTTATCCATATAGGTCATGCATCCAAGTCCATAAAATCCACCATAATATCTAAATCCCTACCATCACCGTGTGCATTAAACATCTCCATCATCTCTTTTTCATTCGTGAGATTGACATACCTGTTAGTCCTTGATCAGGGGTCCTTGTACCTCAAGAACATCGCATTCTCTAGATCCCACCCAACAATCTTTCCCAAATCATCCATGAGGTCAAACCAGCCAATCAAGTCCAGGTCCATCCCTATTACATGGTCCTTCCCTCTCACATACTTCTCTCCCCAACATCTGCTCGTGTCCTTCATGCGTCCATCCCATCTAATGAGCATAGTCAGTATCCCATGCTCACCATTGAACCACCCCATTGATCTACAAGCAACCCAATCCACATCTCAAATCCCCAAATTAAAGGAAAAATCCCCCAATCAAAGAAAAATTGAGTTGAGATAAAAGGCCTAATTTTTACACACTTGACCAACCTTCTTCCTTGCACTCCCACTACAAGATCTCTCACCCTTGATATGCCATGCTGTTGCCACTCTTACTCCTCCCAGATGCTTGTGCTCCACCTTCAAGACTTCCTCTCACTGTTCTTGCCGTGTATTTCTAGCCTAAGGTTTACCGTGGGGTTAGGATTTAAGGTCAGGTTAGGGCTTTGGGGTGGGAATGTATGGTTAGGGTTTTCTACCAGTGAATGTGTGATGGGGATATGTGATTAGTGAAGGTTGAGCTTGAGCTCCAGGTGGAGCCCAAGCTTGGGGAACTTGGTCGCGATCGACAATGGAGAAGGGAGAGAGAAGAGAGTAAATGATCTCATTTACTCTTTTTTTTCTCTGTCGGTTACAGAGCTGGGGTCCCTAATGGAGGGAACCTACCTGCCTTCCTGCCAATACATGGGGTGACGTGCCCTAATCCCTAGCCATTCATTTATGAGATAAACCTCACATGAGTTTATTTAATCCCAGTTACCCTCACCTACCCCGTCTACTTAACTGTAGGGGCATTTATGAGTAATGATGTTTTTGGGAGGCATAGATGTAAATATGAACTATAGAGGGGTACATATGTAATTATGAAGGAACACAGGGGCATGGATGTAAAAATTTCTTCTTTTATTATTATTATGACAATCTGGGAACAAGTTTACCATTTTTACTTTCCTAATTGCCAATACTATGCTCTTCACCTCTTTACTTTACAAGAGTAGGGTAAGCTAGCTAGGGTGAAGATGGTTGGAGTTTTATAGCAGTCAAGCATTTGTTGATGAAGGCTATATATTATTTAAAGGCTCACTTGTATATGCTAGTCACCTAATTGATTCCTCCAAAAGGGTTGCATGTAGTTTCCCATGCAAAGCCTCTTACCCTTGGGGATGCACACCATTTAACTCAACTCGTGAGTATAGAACCAATAAAGACTATTGCCAACAAGGTTATTTTTTCCTACTACTCCCCCCGTGAGTGCTCCTTCCATGAGAAAACCCTAATGTTTCCCTCTCCACCGCCACTGTCGGACCTTGGCTACACCTTGGCTGGTTGAGGCCCTCTCCTCTCCTCTCCATCGGACTCCCATTGTCCACCTTCGTCCCCATGGATCCTAGCCATGTGACTCCATTGTCACCTCAAGTAATCTACTCCCATCACCAGTCTTCCCTCAGTCCTACCTTAGTTGCAGCTCCTTGTCTTGCTTGTCAAAGGAATGGGTGGCTGCTTCTCCTTGTTGTGGGTTAGGGAAGCTCCTTTTGGGAGGTGCTCTGGTCATGCTTTACGAGTCCCTTTATGTTTGAGCTTCTGTGCATATTCTCCTTTGTTTAACCCACAATGAATGGATCTAGCATGACTATGTTGCATCTCGCTCTGAGAGGAGGTTTCCTAGGCTAGGGATGGTCAGTTTTAGGTGCTTTAGATTGGACTTAGCTTGAGCTCCACCCTTCATCTCCACAACCTCCTTTTCCTTTTTTCCTTGTTTTCAAAAACCATGTGAGACACCAAGCCTTTATACAACTGGGATTTAGTTTGGCTTGCTCTAACTTCAGCTTTCATCGTTCTCTCATTTCCATGGATCAGTTTGATCGCCAGGATTCCTCCTTGGTGGCATAGCCGTTACCTTTAAGTGTGGAGTAGTTGCTCGAATTCGTGCTTGGCTCGAGGTCTACTAGGAATTAGTTACTCTTGGATGAACTTTTCTTCCTTGTATTGTATTTTTGTTTTCTTTTGTTTTATTTTCTTTTTTTTTTTTTTTTGAGTTTTTTCTCGTCCCTTTGGGGAGCACCTTCCCTTGTTCAACAAGGAATCACCTTGCCCTCTCTTGAGGGTGTTTGGATGTCTCTTCTTTCCACTATCCTTTTAAGGCTACATTAGTGTTTCTTCTCCATTAATGAATGTCTAAATTATCAAAAAAAAAAAAAGACTCAACTAGTAGTTAGAGCAGAGCTCTTTTTCAAGTAGGGTTGAGGAGCAAATTTAATTCATTAAGATAGAACATGGGGTTAATGGAACTGAGATGCTCTAGTAAACTAGCATAAAGGGAGAACATGTTGCAAGGTTTAATGCAAAAGCCCAAAAAGGAGGGTTGCCCTTGGTAGTATCTTTTAAGGATGAGACCCTCCTCATGATGAACCAAAAAGAAGCAAAGGCTATGACCCATAGCACTCACTCTAGGTACCTCCTATAACATGAAGAGTTTACACTTTGACTGCCTAGCCAATTTTATCCTAACTACATCCCTTGGTGGTTCCAAAGAGTTTCCTTATGCATGAAAGATTGTTCAAGTGTGCGTGAACTATTTGGAATCTTGGATCTGTCATTGCAAGTGAATATCACATGGTGATCTTTCCTATTATTCCATTATTTGTAGGTTTCCCATAAGATTTGTTTTGAAAATTCATGTTTAGGGAAGAACAAAGACTTTGATGTTTGATTCCTCTTTCAACTCAAAGAAAACTTTTGGTTTGGATTGGAAAAATGTTTGCATGAGTTTTTTTATAGATTTTATACCACTTTACTTTCCCATTATCACCATTGTTCCTAATGCAATATGTTCATATCTCAGAATTTCAAACTTTAGGAACACTTTCTTCAAATTTAATGAATTGGATTTTGTGAGTGCTATTTAATAGGGATTGATGTTATAACAGACCTTGATTATCATCAGTTCTATATCGTGAGTTTCACCAAGTTTCTTGCTTTTGAGGACACTCACTATTTTCTCTATAACCATCATGGATTGACTTGTGATAACCTCTTGATATTGACATTTAGAACAATTGAGGTTAGAATTATGCTCAATTAGTGAATACTCCATGCTTATTTTGGTTTCTGCATGAAGAGTTTGATGTATCATTAGCTACAGACAAATATTGATACGATTTGCTATTCCCCGGATTGATGATCTTGATTTAGTTACTTCTATCCATGACTGTTATTTTGGGTTAAAAACTATCTTTAGGAATGGTAGATGCACTACATATGGAGCCTAGAATTAGCTAGTGTCATGTGATTTTGACTCTCACTTGTGAGTACTCTTCTTGTATTATCTTACCTTATGGCACTATTGTGGGTCCTGCGGATCTAAGTGGTATACTAGAGGGGAGGGGTGAATAGTATCGCTCGATAATTTTAAAAATAATAACTACGTAATAAATTCAAGTTAAAAATTCATGCACAAATGATACTTGAATTTATAGTGGAAACCCCATCAGGTAAAAGCCACTACTTAAGCCTCCTAGCTTAGGATTTTTCTAACTAGGTAACGCTAGTCAATCCACTAATGCACCACTTGAACGAGGGCGACACAACCATTTACATGAATCCCTTCTCTTATCAACCTGAAGACAACAACGGGTCTTCCCAACAACTTGGGATTTGAATCAAAGCAGTAGATAAAGATAAATATAGTAAAGTCCTATGGAACCTCACAAGAAATCGAATCGATATTTTTGTAGAGGTATTTTGATCGACGTGCCTTTTGAAAGCGTAGAAGCAAAAGCATAGGAGCACTTGAGAGAAAGCACGAGAGCTCTTTTTCTAGAGAGTTTTCTTCTTTGAATGTGCTGTGAAAAAGGGCTACTAAGGACCTCTATTTATACCAATAAATCAACCTCAATAGGAAGTACTTCGAATCCAATTGGTCGATCAATTAAGGTAGTTTGGTCGATCAAAATGGCTTTTGGCCGGTCAAACTAGTTATTTGATTGATTACTTATTGCTCAATTAAGTAAGCTAATTGGTCGATTAAAGGTATCTTAATCAACTTCCTAATTTGAGTAGATTTGATTGATTAATTAATGATTTGGTCGATCAATGCATTTTGGTTGATCAATTAACCTAAAAACTTGATTCTAAAAATGTACGTTTAGCGCAAAAATCATTTGATATTCCTTACAAAATATTCTAGACTCAAAGAAAAGTAAAAGACTCAACGAGAGACTACGGCAAGCTTCTTGCTCCATTCCATGAATTAATGAGAGTCCTGAAAGATTATTCTAGATAGATAACATAATTTTGGTACATCAAAACAAAGGTACTTACCTTCTCCCCCTTTTTGACGACAACAAAATTATAATTATGTATAGAGAGATAACTTAAAAAATTTAAGAGTTATGCATAATATCTCCCCCTTTTTATTTCAGCAAAAAGTAAAGCAGATAATTTCAATTTTTATCTTCTCCACCTTAAATAGGTAGTTGAAGCAGGAATAGAAATAGTATGCAACTTAGCTATAGAAATATTTAAATATGTAGCTAAAGTAAGAAAATATAAGTATGCATCTGAAATATATAAAGCAGAATAGACAAGTCCACATAATATAAGTTACACAAACCAGGAATGAAAAGTGCTAGCTAGATATGAAAAAGAGTCCACAATAGATATAAAAACTACTCTAAGGATGCAAAGAAGGCATCCATAGTGCTTTGGAGGTTTGTATTGATCTTGAGGTCCATCGAGTCTGAAGGGCTTGAAGAAA
Source organism: Thalassia testudinum (assembly GCA_037157565.1). Lineage (NCBI taxonomy): Eukaryota > Viridiplantae > Streptophyta > Magnoliopsida > Alismatales > Hydrocharitaceae > Thalassia > Thalassia testudinum. Next base: position 45,239,465 of record JAZHRO010000059.1, read on the forward strand.
AGCACAGATGGCCAAGACAGAGGCATCTTTGAGCTGACGAGGACGGCGTCAGCTGCCTAATTGTTTGGCAGTGAGGAGTGATTTGCTGATCTCTCTACTGGAGGAGGAGGTGTTGCTGCAAAGGGAGGAACTGTAGTAGAGTGGCTCGGATGAGGAGGCCTATGAAGCTACTGCTGAATACCATGAATAGACTCTCCAAGTCTATCCAAGAACTGACCTTGAGCATTCAGGTATTCAGATACCTGATGCCTGTGTCTCATCATCACTAGGTCTATCTCTTGTTGCCTATGCATTATCAGGGAAATTCCATCAATAACGTCCTAAATACTGATGTAGTCCCTGCCTGAGAGCGGTCTATCTAAAAGACCCCACTCCTGGTCATAGAAAGAAGGAGCAAGCTGAATTGGAGGAGGACAGGTGGTGGTGAAATGCTCGTAAGGTGGAAAGGCTGGAGGTACAGTAGAAGATGCTCCTTGAGAAGAAGGTCAGTTAGGCTCCTGAGGTTGCTGCTGCTGGGGATCTGCATCCTCACCACGAGCTCCCTGAGCTTGCTCCATTTTAGTATATGTAAGCTTATCAAAGATGGAGACTCTCGTGATAAATTGTTTATGGTTTATATCTATTGGGACATTAAAATGTAGGAAAATGTGAGATAGCAGTGTCCCAAACTGGAAGGAGCTGGTGCATTTCTTATCCAACAAGTAAAGAATCAAGTGGTTCCACTTGAACTGCTTGTTCTTTAGAAAGGTGTAGAGAGTGATAAGCATGATTCCAAGGCAGTTCTCAAAGGAGGTGGATTTTGACATAAAATTCCACAAAGAGATGAGATTCAGAAAGCAAGGGAGGCGACGAAAATATGGGGATTTGGCTGGACGACCCAAATCATAGTGAGTGGGAGTAAGTAGGGTCTCCCTAATGGTGTCTCCTAGGTTTGTTGGTGGAGCTCATGAAAGTGGGACCAACACTAGGACAACCAAGAATCTTTGTAAGAATATCGGCATTGACCAATACCTTTATCACATAGATATTAGAGGTAAGCTCAATGTTGAGCCCCTCACCTATATTTTTCAAGTTCGCATAAAATAGGTGACATGCCATGGGGTCAACACCAGGGATACGACTACTTTTAGAACCAGCATAGAAATTATGCTTAAAGAGATGCAGAGTTTGGTGATATGCAAACTTGTTGCGAATGCCGGGAAAGATCATCTCAAAATACAGGAAATCGACAGGTCTACTAATGTGTGGAGAGAGCTTAGCTAGTAAGGAGAAATGCTCACGGGCAGCCTTGGTAATGAAGTAATAATCGAAGGTATCATTATGAGAAGTGGAGGAGGAAACACGTGCACATTTCGGGGCCATAGCAGCGATAAAAAACTACGTTGATCAATCAACGAAGACATAATGGTTGATCAAAAAGAAACTGCACGAGGTTCTGGAAATACGATTTTTGGTCGATCAATCTGGTTAATTGGTTAATCAAAATGGGAATAGTATGAAAAATCTAAGAGTTCCACGGGTTGATTTGCTCACATATGCTATAAATGGAGATAAAGAAGCACAACATAAGATGGAGCATACAAGATCTAAGCACAAGAAAAATCCAAAAGCAAGGATTTCGAAAAGGGGCTTAGAGGTTACCATGATTGATCAAGTGGATTGATCAAAAGGGAACTGGAGGAGCGATCAAGGGGGGTTCCATCCAGCGAGAATGTTTGCGGCGCGGAGGCATTGCACATGAGGAGCTCACTGCGCAAGAGGAAGGTCATTGACGGCGAGCTTCGAGTGGTCGGAGGGACGTTGAGTGGAGGAGCCACAGAGGAGGACCGAGGGAGGAAGATCGAAGGTCGATCTTGCTCGAGAGGTGGTCAGCGTTGGTCGGTGGCGCCGGAGGTTGGTTGGTGGCGTCGATCATGGAGGTGGAAGAGAAGATCGGTTGTGGTGGTCGATGGTGAATGGTGTGGGGTAGGGTGGCCTTTTTGGTGGGGTATAGTTGAGTAAAAAGTGATTTAAGTAAAAAGAATAGGTATTTTATATTTGTTTGAAAAGTTAAGGTAAAAACATTTTGGGTAGGTAATCAATCAGATTAGGCATGGATTAGGTGTTAAGAATTGAGATTAGATGCGATTAGGATCGCAATCACGAAATTGGATTCCATCCTGAAATGGTCAATTAGAACTAGGTTTTTGTTGATCAAAATTGAAATTGATCGATCAATTAAGGTTCTTGGTTGATCAAGGTTTAAAGTTTTGGAGGGAAAATTCCCGCCCAAACAAAGTGGTCGATCAAGAAATATTTTTGGTCAACCAAACTTCAAATTTTTGGAGGGAAAATTCTGCCAAAGATTTGGTCGATCAAATTTGGAAGGTTGAGCAAAATTAAATTTTTGATTGATCAAAAGTTAAAACATGTCAATCAATATTTTTCAATTAGCTCTTTTAACCTTGGTAATCCTAGGTTACAGCATATAAGGTTAAATCTATCTGTTGGTAAGGGTTTAGTGAAGATATCAGCTAACTGATTTTCAGTTTGAATAAACTCTAAGTTAATTTCACCCTTTAGGATATAATCTCTTAGAAAGTGTTGCCTAACATTAATGTGTTTAGTTCTAGAATGTTGTATAGGATTTCTAAATAGGTTGATGGCACTACTATTGTTACAAAGTATTTTATTGTTTTTATAGGACAGACCAAAGTCTTCTAGGGTTTGTTTCATCCACAGTAGTTGCGACCAAGCTAAAGATGCAGCTATATACTCAGCTTCTGTTATGGATAAGGAAACAATATGTTGTTTTCTAGAGAACCAATAGTCTAGTGAGTTTCCAAGAAATTGACATGTTCCACTAGTACTCTTTCGGTTAGTGAAACTACCCGCATAATCAGCATCACAAGAGGAATAAAGATCCAATGTGGCTGACTTTGGATAGAATAGTCCTAAGTTTGAGGTGTGGTTTAGGTACTTAAGTTTTTTTTTTATGGCATTTAGGTGTGTTTCTTTAGGGTCAACTTGAAATCGAGCACACAAGCAAGTGCTAAACAGAATGTCAAGTCTACTAGCAGTTAAATACAGTAGAGAACCTATCATGGTTCTATATAATTTCTGATCTATAAACTTACTTGTTTCATCACTTTTGAGTTGAGTTGAAGCTTCCATAGGCATTTCTTTTTCTTTCACCTTATCCATGAAGAATTTCTTCAAAATCTCTATGGTGCACTTCATTTGATATATGAATATCCTAGAGGATAGTTGGTTGATTTGAAGACCAAGAAAGAATTGAAGTTTTCCCATCATGCTCATCTTGAATTGATTTTGCACAACCTTGGTGAACTCTTGGCATAAAAGATCATTAGTAGCACCGAAAATGATATCATCAACATAATTTTGAATTAATAATAGATCATTTTCTTTTCTTTTTGTAAAGAGGGTTGGATCTATTTTGCCAATTTTAAAATCACGTTCAATCAGATAAGTTTTTAATCTATCGTACCAACCTCGTGGAGCTTGTTTTAGACCATATAAGGCTTTATTCAATTTATAGACATATTCTGGATGGTTTACATCTTCAAAACCTGGAGGTTACTTAACATAGACTTACTCATTGATAAATCCATTTAGAAATGCGCATTTGACGTCCATTTGAAAGAGTTTGAACTTCCTATGGGCGGCAAAGGCTAACAGCATTCTAATGGATTCTAAGCGAGCTACAGGTGCATATGTCTCATCAAAATCAATTCCTTCTTGATTACACCCTTGGGTCACAAGTATAGCTTTGTTTCTAACTACTACTGATTCATCCAGTTTATTCCTGAAAACCCATTTAGTTCCTATGACAGTTTGAGAGTCCATTTTTGGAATCAGTTCCCATACTTGATTTCTTTCAAATTGATTCAATTTGTCTTCCATTGCAATAATCCAACATTCATCGGAAAATGCATCCTTAACATTTTTAGGTTCTAGTTGGGAGACAAAAGCTGAAAAAGCTAAGGTGTTGGCTGAAGATTTGGTTTGAACTCCATTGGATAGGTCTCCTATTACAAATTCCTTTGAGTGATCCTTCATGTAAGACACATCTTTTGGTAATTTGTCTGAGAGGTTTTCTTCTGGTATATTTGAAGGATCTCCTATGTGGTCATCATCATTACTATAAGAAGATTGTGGTTGAGCTAGAGTTTCATTGAATGAGACATGCAGAGATTCCTCAACAATAAAATTCTTCTTGTTAAACACTCTATAGGCCTTATGGTAAGACGGTTTTCGCTTCAAATAATATAATTAAGATGATTTGTCATTTTAGTATCAAAGTGGTGGAAAATCACTTAACAAAATAATTAAAATAAAAATTAAACCACTCACAAAAGGGCGGGTCGTGTCCATAGGGAGGCAATGACCTATTTAAACTCACAATTAGGTAGAAATCCAGTTTGCTGAAATACTCATCAAATCAAACAATGCATATGTCGCTCTGAATGTAAACCTTAAATTTATGGAGAAGTCAAGGGTTGTTGACGTAATTTTCACGTAAGAAAATTATCCATGTGCAACGGTATGCCATGTACTTTTCACTTGCATGCATACTAAAATGTAATTCAAAATTAAATGTAATGCATATAGAGATGAATCAATAAGGCTTAACAATTATCTAGAAGAATAAGCATAAAGTTGTAAATTCACCATAATTTAATTAATTAGAAAAATCAAGAAAATAATTCTTGACAATGGCAATTTCTATAAGTAATAATACAAACTAAAATAGAGGATTATACCTCTCTCCTCCTCGCGCACGGGAGAGAGGCTCATTCGAGGAGCTACTCTGAGAAAAGGTTGGTCGGAGCGAGGCCTTCGCGGCGGTGGCGGTGGCACGTCGCGAGATGGCCTGGGCCAGCTGGACGGAGGAGAGAAGTGGCGACGGCGGCGGATGTCACTGCAGCTCTTATGCGTGGGAGTGGAGCTGCTGAAGGGTGTTGGTGGATGCGCGCTGCACGGGCGGAGCTAGAGTAGAGCGCACTCTGCGCATGCGGCTGGAGGTAAGGGCCGGTGGTTGTGAGGTGCACGCTATTCTACTGGAGGGCACGCGGTGGGTGCTGGAGGGCGGTGCTGCACGTGGCGCGTGCGGCAGGAGGTGAGGCACGCCGAGGGGAGGCGTGCGTAGGCTGGAAGCGGAGTGGCTGGGGCGCGCAGGGGGATGCGGATGCATGCAGAGGGGCAGGTGCGGGAGTGGTGCTGCTGCAGGAGGTGACTACGCGAGGTGGAGCTGAAGGGAGGTGGGATGGAGGAGTGCGGGTGTGCACGAGGTGCGTGCTGCAGGAGGTGAGGCACCTGGAGAGGGGCATGCAGCAGCTGGGTTGCGTTGGAGGAGCGCGGTCTAGAGGAGAGGCCGGCTGTTGCTGGACGCTTTGGCGTGAAGGTAGTCTGCGATGATGGTGGTGGTGGGTTTATTGATGCCTGCAAACAGAGTAACTGTTAAGAACGTGGGCATCAGACGGATTTTTAAGACGTCTAGGAAGTGGCCCAGACGTCTGGAGCCCTTTCTAGACATCTGGTAATAAATTTTTTCAGCGTACCGGGTTGCGTCTGCGCGCGTGCACGTGCAGACTGCACCCACCGCCTTCGTCTTCTTTTCCTCTCTCTTCCTACAGACGCGCCATCCCTCTTCTTTCTCTCCCCGCACTGCTTTATAAACCCTCGCCCTCTCCCTCACCCTCATCTCCTTCGCCTTTCTCTTCTCCTTCTCCCTGCCAGCGAGAGCGCGAGAGAGCGAGTGAGCGGCGGCGGCAGCAGCGGCTGTGGCGAGCATGCGGGAAGAGGGTTGCGAGTGGAAGGAAGAAGCTCGACCGTGAGGGTGCGAGCTTGCCAGGGCATCTAGAGCCGGCCGGCGGGGGAGCGGCGGGCGTGGGGTGTCGCGGAGGGGCTACTACAGCTCGGGCAGCAGGGGGACAGGGTGCGGCGCGGCCGTGCATCGCGGGCGAAGAGCGGATCGGGCTCTGGTTCTGGAAAATTTTCCAGAATCAGACGTCTGGACTTATGTCCAGACGACGCCGAAGACGTCTGCAGGATGGTCCGGAAGTCTGACAAGTAAGATATTTCTTGCCTTCTCTTTCTTTCGCGTGTACGGCCATGCAGCCGTCCACCGTGATTTCTTCTGCGTTTCATCGTACTAAGAGCAGGAGTGTGTGCGCAGGTTCTGCTCGGGAGGGCGCGAGGGCTTGCCATCCCACGAGAATCAGACGTCTGGCCGCAGTGCCAGACGACGGAGAGAACCTCCAGACGTCCGGGGTGACAATCGGACGTCTGGAAACCAAGGCCAGATGTTCCAGCGAGCTTCTGGACGTCTGAAGGACTGCACAAAACTGAGGTACGACCTGACCCACCTTTTAAGACGTTTGGAAGAGGTTCCAGACATCTGATTTTGGACAGATTCGTCGTTTTTGACCTGTTTAGGGCCCGTTCGGAGTCCGTTTTCCGCGTTTTGAGTTGCGTTCTTTCCAGAATAAATTCCTCTATCCGTTTACAGTAATTGTATACCGTTCTGAGAAACTCCTTTTCATTTATCCTTGTGTTAGGATCCCGTTTCGTTGCAGTCTTGGGGGTTGCGGAGGTGCGCGGGATTGTTGACCACGCCCCCAGTACTCCCGGTTTCACTGGTAGAGTGGCTTTTTAATTTATTTAACAAAATTTGTTACAATTATGAAACAATTAATAGAGTCTAGGGCATTGCAAGAACCCTAGGACTGAGAAATTAGATTGAATGATAGATCTTGGGGTATTGCATGAATCCTAGGATTGGAAAACTAAATTGAATGATAGATCCTAGGGTACGGCATGAATCCTAGGACTGGAAAACTAGTTGAATATATAAATATTGCAGTCTTGGAATAGTAGAAAGGAAATGATAACTGCCTGTAAATTGGTTAACAGCTGCCTGTTATGAATGAATACGTATTATTGAGAACATGGGTTGTATGAACGTAAAGCTGGAACGGTGAAACCTAAATTGGCTGAGTTAAAAGAGCTTGAACCCTACGGGGAATTAGGAGTAGAACTCTTGGAAAGGGAATGGAATAGAATTGGGGAAGTGAGCTGGCCCTTGAGTATGGAGTACCAAGGAAAACGACTGTCCTCCTGTTTAGTGCAGAGCGGAGCTAGCCGCCCCAGGGACCCGGGGTTAGGTCTGGACACTTTGTACCGACTTTTGGCTCTCGTGTACACAGTACCGAGGAGAGCTACTAGTGTAGGGAGAGTACTAGCTACCCCACGGGCCCCGGGGTTCTGCTGGCCCTCCTACACCGACTTGTTAGGCCCACTGGGCAAGCCAGGGTAGTCAGGCGAGGGTGCGCGAATTGTGGAGGGGCAAGACCCCTGTTTGGTTACTGTGGAGGGGTTGGACCCCTGTTACTGAGAGGGCTCTGCCCTATACTGGTTCCGTGCTGTGCTTTGGGCGCACCCGTTAACGGAAACGACTGACCGCGTGCCAGTGCAGGGTAGCCACCCGTGCGTTTATCGCGCGTGCCGTAGTCACCGTTACGTCTGTCAGCGACCTTGGGGTGGTTGACTGAGGGTAGGACCACCACGGGGGACTCTCTCGGCCAGGAGAGCACCACTGTTACTTCTACTTTTCGGAAAAGACTGCAATCAAGATCGTTCCCACGAGGAACATTCGAGATCAATAGAAGGATATGAGAAATAACTCAATAGTGAAATAACAGAAAGACGGAATTAAAGAAAGTAAAAATATAACAGTTACTGTACACTCTACTACTTCTTTAGCTTTTAGTTTCCACTCTACTCAGCGTTTCCCTGACGTGTTACCCTCGTTACTTTTCAGGACCAGGTGTTGAGTAGCTAGGGTCAGCGGCTGCAGAGGACGCTGGGCCTAGTAGGGTCCAGTAGGGTTACCTATAGTACGTTTTGTACTTTTCTTCCACTATAGTGAGTAGTTTTCTTTGTTACTCCCTGTACTTTCTTTATCGAAAACTTTATGTTATGTACATGTTTATTTCCCTTCTGTTGTGGTGGTGTATACTGTAGTATTTCCTTTTCTTACTGCTGTATTTGTTACTGCTAGTTATATTCATGGTGAATGTGGTTTATTTTACTGCTCTTTTGGTTACTTCCTCGTTGGATGACTAGGTCTTGGGATTAGTCGAGTCGGTCCGATTCTCGTGTCTCGTAGGGATTCGGGAATCGGGTCGTTACAGTAACGAAGGTGATGATGAATAGTATCATGCAAAAGAAAAGAAAAGAGAGAATAAAGAGAAAGAAGAAAGGAGTTCTTTGCGTGGCCGATGTTGTCAACGATTTTGTGCGGGTTTAAAGTATATCACGTTGTAGTACAACCGACAAAACGTTTAAACAAATATAAAGAATTTTATTACTCGAAAATCGGAGTATCCGAGATCGATCACAGGGAGCAAATGGAATTTACTACTAGTCAAAATGTAATTGAATACTCTAATTTACTCAAAATATCAATTCAACTATGAATGTATGCGATTAAAAGTAGTTAGGACAAAAAGAAATGAAATTGAAGATCAGACGTCTTAAAAGTATGTTCCCTTTTCTTCTTGATTATTCTTCTTCCTCTGCAGTCTCTCTGTTTCTTCTTTTTCTGCTGCTGTGTTTGCTTTCTTTTCTTCTCTTTCTTCTTCTCCTGCGAAGGCTTCTTTCTTTCTTCTTCTTCTCTGTCTTGCTCCATCTTCTTCTCCTGCGAAGGCTTCTTTCTTTCTTCTTTGGTCTCTCTGTTCTTCCTGCCTTTCCTTCTTCCTTCTTTCTTTTCCTTCTCGCGACCAAGTCTTTCTTCCTCAACGTTCAGCCTGTGCCTACACAGAGCAAAACCTATCCTTTCTCCCTCTACCCACGCGTCTCTCTCTCTCAAGCAATTCACTCAGGGATGCTCTCCCAGAGCCACAGCCATAATCGGGTCGGATCGTACCCGGGACCAGGCGCACCTGCAGGTGGTGTGATGCGCGAGGAGTGCGTAGGTTTAGGTCGGGTCGGATCCACCAGATCCGCGTGGTCAAGCCGCGGACGAGGCGGGTGGGGGATCAGTGAGGGACCTCACCCCTGTGCTTACGGAGGCAGTGAGAGTAAAACACAAATTCAATTTATGGTATGCCCGCACCTCGCGATTCCACGATGTGGGACTAAAGGTTCCGCCCTACCTTTGCACGCGCCCGCAGACCTACGTGCAAACGCCACAGCTGCTGGCTCTGCTGGCGCTCCTTGCTGGACTCCCTCACCTCGCGACACTCGCGCGAGTATGCAGCACTTGTAGCCTGGGAGACCGGGTGCCTGGAGCTTCGTTGGAGCTTCATCAGAGGTCGTCCATGGTGGCAGGAGCTCAAACACTGTCATGCACAAAACGAGCCTCTCGGCCCAATCAGATCAGCTAGAGACCTTCGCCGTGGCACGGCGAAGGCGGTGGATGATGCTGCAGGTCGCAGGTCAGCCTAGGCGTGCGTGCCTAGGTCAACCTGTGGCCGGAGATGGTGGGTTGTTCGGGGGGTGATTATGGAGGTTTGGAGTGGCAGTTGTGGGGTGGAGCGAGTTCCTAGTGGTGAGGCGGAGCTCTCGAGGTGGTTGGCGAGCCGTGTGGGGGGCTGGAATGGTGGAAGCGGCTCGCTGGAGGTCGGTCGGTGATGTGGAAGATGAGGGTGGTCAGCGTCGGTTGAGGGGTAATCAGATGAGATAACAGGGGGAAAAGAGAGAGGAGAGGATGGAGAGGAGTTCTAACCTAATTGTAAGGACGAAAGGGGACGGAAGGCGGACAGCAGTACCTGCTGTCGCCGGAGAAGATGATGCCCAGTGGGGGAGAACGGCGGCGACGATGGGGCTGAGGCGGCGTGCGCGGGTACTGCGCGACGCGGAGGGAAGTCAGGAAGCTAACTCTGCCACTGGTTTTGTGGTAGAGCGAAGAGGGAGGGGAGGGGGGCTCGCCGGAGCTTGCTGGGACTTTTGGCTGGGCAGGAGGAGACGAATTGGGGGTGGACACTCGGCCAAATCAAGCTCGCCTTCTGCGGCAGGGTCTGGGGGGTGTTTTATAGGTGCTGGCCGGTCCTATCAGCGCGTGGAGAGCACGCAATTAGGTCTGCCGGCTTGCCGGAGTTGGAAGGAAGGTGGATACCCAAATCTCTCGTGCATTCGTACGAGAGATTAGGTTCACACCAGCGATTGTAATTGGCTTTATAAGGAAGGGAATTCCTCAGAGAATCCCCCTTCCATTTCTGGGAGGGAATCTCTGAAGGATTAGAGAGCAATCCCTCTCTGAACCTCGCCAGAGCTCGGTTCTGCCCTAACAATGGTGGCAGGACCGGATTGCAAAGGGGGTGAATAACTTGGGGGGCTCTTTGCAAGGATATTCAAAAGATAGGGACCTATTTGTGATTTGGGTATACTAAATTGCAAAGTAGGTCAAGATGACCTCCCCTTAGGTACAAATTTTGGTATAAACCTAATTTGGACCTAAGGAATCCAATGGAGAAGTTGGCTTTCAGGTTTGACCTCGTTTGACTGGAAATTTTGCGTAAAAACCCAAATTAGGTTAATTGAGGAGCTAGGACCCTAACCTAGGTCAGACTAGGTTCCAAAGGCCAAAGTAAGTGTTCTAAACCCTAGAGGATGTTTTTCCATGATTTTTAGAGGGTTTACTCGATTTTTATCCTGATCGAAACCTTGTTAATTAAAGCGGGTCTGTTTTAGGGTTACCAGGTGTCATTTAATTCTTAGATTGCACATGAACCCATTTCTGATTGACTCAACCCTCTTTTTATCTCATTTAGACCATTTGACCTATGTTTTGCCTCTGAGAAATCCCGTTTATGTACTGCAATGGTAAAATTGCAGTTTTAACCTTTATTTCATGTTTTCTTCTCAGAGCACCTGTTCCTTCAGTTATGCCTTCTTCTAGGTTATGTAGGAGCTTTTATCTTCTTTATTGGGTCAAAATGATCTAGTTATGGCTCATGATGAGGCTCTCATCAGCCGATGAGGCACACGATCACGGTAAGTGGCTGAGCTCGCCGGCTTGGTGCGGCAGCTTGTCACTCCGCTAATCCACGATGTGGTGAGGCGCGGTCGTGGAGACCACGGTGGTGAAGTGGAGTGCATAGTGGTGGAGTGGGGTGGTGTCTCTAGGAGCATGGCAGCCTCCATCTTTTCCTTATCCCAATCGAGGAGATCGGATCCACTTCTGGCGCTCCTCCTTCACTGGGATCTTCAATGCGGCAGCTGGAGGAAGAAATGCAGCTGTTATTCTTCTGAGGAATAAAATAATAATAAAATATTATGGTTATTTATACACAAACCCTTAACTTTTATGTTAACTTAAAATAATGCATGCAATGCACCTAATTGGTTAACTAATTAGATGAATGCAATTCTAAGTTAATTTTAAATGCATTTAGATATGGATGCCACACATGAATTATGCACTTAAGATAAAAATATGAATTAATTTAATTACATCCTAATGTATGCTATCTAAATGTTAAAATTAACTTAATGTCGAGGCATTTAAATACTTAAATAGCCCACAAATATGGGCTAATCACCTTACTTCTGGTTGAGTATCCTAAAAAGATTTCTTCCAAGCTCTTAGCATCAAAATTTTCAAGATTATCCTTTGTGTTTAGTATAAAGCATTTACATCTGAATACTTTAAAATATGAAATTCTAGGTGTTCTTGGTGGTAACACTATCATTCGTCATAACTAACTTAATTTAGTCGAAACCAAGTGATAAATTCTTCTAAATGATCGTCTGAGGACTATAATTCCATCTGAATTGAATGTGAGAAGAAGATAAGAAAATATGGTTAATTCTACCATTTTAACATCTAACCATAAATGCAGATTGACCAAGAGGTTGATCAAGAGTTAATTTAAGGTTAAATGAACTTAAAAGACCAAGAAGTGGACTCACACTGACTGAATCGGGGTCTTACGCATTTCAGGGATTAAATATCATGGAAAACCTTAATTATCAGCCTCGCTTAAATTGAAAGGGTTTTGGTCAAGATAAATTCAATCTAAACCTCCTAAAAATTATTGAAAAATTTTCTAAGTGGTTTGGTATCTTTACTTTGACCATCTGAACCCATTTTGATTACAAACAGAGATTCATATGGGAATTTATCCTGATTTGAGCTATTGTGCAATTTACCTAGTCAAACGTGGTCAAAAATCAAATCCATGCTCACCATTAGATTCCTTGGGTTCAAATTAGGTTAACACAAAATTTTGGGCCTAATCAGAGTCCATCTTGATTTAGTTTGCATTTTTGCTCCTAAAATCTTTATTTTTCACATTCAAACCCCTAAGTTTCACATTTTCTTACATACATGTGTTGAGCGGGAGCTTTTCAGGAGATTAAATGCATCTCGTTGTAGTAAAGTCTCCTAAATAGCTCTTCAACAAATAAAATTTATAGCTCGAAAATCTATAAATGAAGTCCGAGGTCGAACACAGGGAGCAAATAGGAATTCACGTGCTAATATTTAATCAAAATATAAATGAGCATAATAAATGAAGCACTATAAAGACATTTCAATGAATATTAATTTTTCACATTAAGTATTCAATGAAAATCAATGTATCTAGAGACAAAAAGATACCTAGAACAAAATAATGGTGATTTAGATTACCAATTATTAGCCTAAGCACATGTATTTCAATTACTCAATAATGTCAAATAAATGAACAGTACTCAAATGTCTGATTTGAGAATTAGATGACTTAACTGTCGCTTGCTATAGTACTCTTCAAAGCTTTCTTCTTCTTCATCTGCTGTCTTTCGCTTCGTCTTCTCTCCTTCCTTTTCTTCTTTAGTTCTTCTTTCTTTCTCATGGACAGGGGGAGCAAACCCTTCTTAGCAGCTAAGTGTTGTAATCTCTGAAGAGCAAAACCCCCCAATCCCCCGCTATCTCTTTCTTTCCATCCTTCTCTTCTCTCTCAGAAATCTGATCTTAGTCAGGTATTCGGGTCGCGTAACTAGGTCCAAGGCTGCGGGTGTGGGGTTGCAGCCGAGGAGTGAGAGGGCTTAGTCGGTCGGGTGTGCGGGTAAGGTGAAGGGGACCTCACCCCTGGTGTACTGAGGCAGTAAGGCTTGAGCAGAAATTCAACTTATCTCTATCATGTGCTATTGTCCTCACGATGTGGGAAGATCCCACAAGCCTCTTCTTACGAGCACTTGCAGCTGAAGATGTGTCCTCACTTGGAGCAGCAGTAGGTGTTCATGCCCTCAATTAAATACCTGGGAGTGGTTCTAGGACTTATCCCCCCAGCCTGGAGGGTCTCTTGGTGAGGAATAGGGCCGCAACTCAAGGAATACGGCCGGAGAAGGTGATGCGGCAGCGGAGCTCCGACAGGGGACCTGAAACCAAGAATACAAGCACTAAGCCCCAATTAGAGTGCTCAAAAGGTTCGCCGTGGCAAGTCAAACTCAGTGGTGGTGGTTAGAGAATGTATGGTGGCCGGAGGACGTGTGTCGATGACGAAAATGAAGCGTGAAGGATGGGTTGTTCGGTGGGTGATTTGGGTGGGTGGAGTGGAGAATTGGTAGAGGGGTTTTGATGAGCGTGATGTGGCGGAGGTTGTGGAGTAGGTGGCAAGGTGTTTGGAGCGGCGGAGCGTGCGGAAGACCTCGCTGGAGGGCAACTGAAGATGGGAAAGATGAAGGGAGAACGTCAGCGTCAAGGGATGTTTTTGGATTTTAGATAGAGGGATTTAACCTAGGGAACTAAAGGAACTAATCTAGCCCTAAACTAACATATGAAAGTGGGGAATGCCCACGCCAGTGGTATGCCGGACGTGGGGAAGAAGAAACCTCCTGTGGGAGAAGCGATGATGACAAGGGGAGATAGGCGGTGGCCGTGGGTATTGCAACGTGCAGAGGAAGGTGAGGGAGATAAATCCGCTCGCTATAGTATGTGAGAGCGGACGAGGAAGGTGGTCGAAGGAGGTCATTGGAGTTGGTGGAGATGGTCGGAGAGAAGGAAAGAAGAGGGAACCAGCCTCCAAACTAAGCTAAGGAGGTAAGGCATGCCATGGGCGTGCTTTTATAGGCCATAGGGTCGAGCTTCAAGCTTGGAAACAAGCTTGAGAGCTTCGCAAATTAAGGAATAGGTTTAGGATTTCCATGAGTTCGCATGGACTCTTGGACGAATTAGGAAGATCATGGAAGAGCTTAGATGGAAGGGGATCTCCTCAAGAGTCTCCCTTCCAATTTTGGAAGAGTTTCTCCATGAAATCAGGGAGAAAACCCTGATTGAAGGTTGGCTCTTGGTGGGTTTACATGGCCATGGCGGCAGGGACTTGCATGTGAAGAAGACAACGAAGTTAGGGGGGTATTTATAAGGATTTCAAAAGTTAGGGGCCATTGTGTGATAAAAGAGTCTGTTTGGATTGAAATACAAACTAGGTCAAGGTGATATCTGATTGCGCTCATATTTTGGTACAAACCTAATTTGGACCTAAGGAATCTGATGGTTAAGTTAGATTTTGATTTTAACTAAGTTTGACTGGGTAAATTCCATAGAAACCCAAATTAGGGCAACTGTCTGTCTAAGACTCTATTTTAAGTCAAATTGGGTTCCAATGGTCAAAGCAAGCATATCAAACCTTATATAATATTTTTCTATGATTTTTAGAAGGTTTAGGTGAATTTTATCCTGACCAAAACCTCAGTTAATTAAGCGGGTCTGTCTTTAGGGTTTTAAATGTCAATTAATTCTCAAAACACGTGAAAACCTATTTCTGTCTGTATGAACCTACTTGTTAGATATTTATGACCATTGGACCTTTAATTAACCCCTCAGAAACCCTGTGATTGTTCTGCATTTAGGATATTCCATTAAAACTACAGATTTACCCCTATTTTACTATTTATCTCTCAGAATGGATATGTAGTGAATCATGGTCTTTGGCGGTTATGTAGGAGCATTTACCAATGGATTATGACTAAATGAAGCTAGATATGGCTGATGATGACGTTATCATCACCATGCCCCTACTCATCATATTCACAAAAATACCCCTGCCACCATTGACGTTTGAACAGAATCAAAGACCCAAAATTGCGAGCTTTGACCATAGATTTCTCGCTTGATTTCCAATCAAATCCCTCTAAACTTAGAGGGATTGATCTTTAGGAGATCCTCCACCATTTGAACATGATCTTAGGCTCCCATATGGAGCACAGAGCTTCGATAAGCTCCAGAAAATTAGAGATTCTAGTTTCCAAAAGCTTGACACAAATGTGCAAATTTTGCATAATTTAAGTCCTGATCTTCATCTATATAAACCCCTCGTAGTTCCACGGTCAGAGTTAGCCAAGAATTGGTCGGAATTTCCTCTCTTCCTCCTTTTTCGGCCACCTTCATCTTTGGCTCTCGTGAGCTCCTTCGCCCACCCTCTTCTGGCCAACCAACCGCCAACTTGGAAGGCCTAACCTCTTCCTCACCTTTTCGCACATCTTGCTAGCTAAAGCAAGAGCACCTCCCGCCTCTTCTTCCTCACCGATTCCATCACTGGACTTTGTCACCTTCCTCGCGTCCGGCCGGCCAACACCAGACACTCCTCACCTCCTCTTCCCTCGATAAGACTCCACACTTCTTCCTCTTCCTCTCTAGCATAGTTCTACGCACTTAGTTTCTAGGTTCACTCATTACACACACCTACCGTCTCCATCTTCCCCAACTCTGGCACGAGCTCCGACGAGCTCACATCGACTCCACAGGTCACCAAACGCCACGTCGCCACTACCTACATCTCCGCCTCGACCCCACGACCAAAAGCCACAACATAATTGGGGCTATTGGCATCTCGAAGCATCAGCTGGACTAACCCATCCACAGTTGCCTTCGCCGACTCCGTCCAGCCACCATGACCCTCCAAACACCTCGTCACCGTCGCCGTTACATTCTTCACCTCACAACGAGACTTGAGACTTATTTAATTGGGCCTTTTAGCTCGTACTCTTCTCCATAGGTGTTCGCTGGACCTCCGCTACACACCGCCATCGACCGTTGTCGTCAGCCCAACTCCGACCTCTACTCAACCTCCAGCGGCCGCGATTTAACCTAGAAAGCTACCTGCAGCTTCAATTGAAGAAGCAACACCTACAACAATTGTAATCAACGAGAGAACCTGGTTGTAGCATACACGAGGAAGCTTCAATTGATAGTCCCACATCGTGAAAGTCTAATTTGAATTTTGATTAATAATGTTTCTCATGCAGTGGCTTATCGCCTCAACACACGGGGTGAGGTCCCTCCTCATGCCTTTGCACTCCTCCCCTGTCGCCTACACTCAGGCAAGCCTGGTCCCTGGATCTGTTTGCCTAATTACCCGAGTACCCTGTTACTGAGAGAGAGAAAAGAGGGGAATTTTTGAGAGGAGGTGGGGGGTTTTGGACTATGAACATTTGCCTCGGGATTCGTGCCTCTGTTGATGGATGAGATTCATCATTTTAGGAAAGTATAGCGTTGTAGTATAGGACAAAAATTGCTACAATATTTAAATTTATAAAGTGCTTGAAAATAAGGAATGAGTCCGAGGTCGTTCACAGGGAGTGATCACGAAAATGTGTGATTTGTAAAAGTCGAGAATTAAGTCATTGCAACATGCAATTTTGATCGCTTTTGAATTTATCAAAAATCGAGTACTCAAAGAGTATCTGGGTCGTCCCAAGGGAGGTAGGAATGCTTTTTAAAATCTCACTTGAATTTTAGAAATCGACTTTCTTTTTGGGTTTTGAAATATGTATTTTTTTAGGTCTTTGAATAAGGGTGAAACAATTGCGGAGAAAATGAGAATTGGAACTACGAGAAATCAAAGCAACAAGTGCCTTGATTGTCCAACTCACTCCAAGCAAGGGATGCTTGGAATAATGGAGAAACAAGTCACAACAACAATCACAAGCTAACTAAATAGAAAGTAGAGGAATGCTTCTTAAATTGAAATTTTATTTTTGCAACAGGTTGGAGAACTCACAAGTGAAAGGGATTCCCACTTGTAATCTCCAACACAATTCTAACACTACACTACCATGCAAAAAAAATAAAAAAAGAGTGTAGAAGAAAGCTTAGGAAAAAGATGATGTTGCTGTAGACTCCCACTCCAATTCAGGTTGCCCCTGAATTGAAGGAAGCTTGCTCTTGGCTCTTGGGCATGCCTGGCTCCTCCTAGAGTGGAAGATTTCCACTCCAAATCCCCTCCTTAGGGAGGCGTGGACTACCCTTCTTGCTCCTCCTTTGGACGTCCTCCTTGCCTAGCCTTCCTCCTTGGTTTGGTGATGACACAAGTAAGAAGAAGAAGTTGAAGCCACCAAGGAGATAGAGTGTCTCCTTGATCTTCTTCCTCCCCTCCTTTCGTTGGATGTTGGTAATGGTGCATCTAGGTGGAAAAAAATATAACCAAGGATTATCTTAATGTGGTGATTATATGGGTATTTATAGAATGGTAAGGGGGTAGGGTAGGCGTGTAGGGAAATGGATGGCTAGGATGTATTTTTGGTGGTGGTTGGATTATCTAATGGCTTTGGTTAGTTGGTGCCAAGTGAAGGGTTTTGGTGGCTTTTGGGTGGACGGCTAGGATGGGGTAGTTGTAGGATCTAGGGCTAGGGTTACCTGACGCCATCCTAAGTGTTGCAAGGGGGTAGTTATGGGTGGAAGCGCACCTAAAAGATGGCGCCAAAAATGAAGAGAAGCCTCCATTTTGGCTTGTAGAAGGGGTTCTAGAAGGGGGCTTACGTGTAGGGTAGGGATGGCTTGTATGGGTAGGTGTATGGCTAGGATGTGGGGGTGTTTTGGAGGGAAAAGTGGTGCCAACTTTAGGTGGTTTTGGAGGGAAATTAGTGGTGACTTTTGGTGGTTAGTGGGGTGAAGGGATGCTTTAGGGTTGGCGCCAAAAGGGTAGGACAAGGTGGTAGCTTAGGTGGACTTAAGGTTAAGTATTTTTGATGGAGTTAGCTAGGTAGGTTCTTGGGTGATGATGGATGGCCATGGAGTAGAGGAGTAGGTATTGAGCTTAGCTAAGCTAGCTAAGCTAGTAGTGTAGTAGTGGAGGAGCTAGGGTTTAGCTGGAAGGAGGTAGCTAGGAGCTGTTTGGAGTTGAAATAATTCTCCTAGAGTTGATGATGGTTGAAGAGGTCTTCTTAGGAGCCCAACTACTTAGCTTAGCTAGCTAGTTCTTATGCTAGTAACTAGGCCTGAGTAGTTGAGCTAAGTTGAACTAGTTTCAACCTAACTGAAGCTAGGTTGAGTTGGAATTGCCTCTGATGAGAACTCTCGAGCTAGATTAGCTACTAAGTATGCAAGTAGTAGCTAAACTGGAGGGAGTTCAGCTGTCGAGAGCTGAGTGGAGCTGGGTAGAGCTGGACCTAAGCTGAGGTGAACTTCTGTCAACTAAGTTGAGCTAGTTAGAGCTCCCAATGAACTGATTGGAGCTAGGATGAGCTAGACTCAACTAAGTTGAGTTGGATCTGAGTTGAGTTGAGGTGAGTTGAGCTAAATTGAGCTACCTTGAGCTACCATCCAGCTAAGATGAGCCGAATGGAGCTTGAGGGAGCTAAACCTAGCTTATGTGGGTTGATAACCAGTTGAGATGAGCTAGATCTAGCTACGGTTCAGCTGAAATGATCTTCTTCTTCACTTTCTTCCTTCTTGAGTGCTAGGGTTTTAAAGGTTTGATCATTGATGAACGTGATTTCATATGCGAAAAGATTTGAGTTGGAAACCCGTCGTCGTAGTGTGTAGAAATCCGCTACAAGATAAAATTTATACTGAAACTTCAAGGGAGACCCGAGTCGAATACGGGGAAGCGAACATTTGGTTTTGAAATCCGCATTTTGCTTTGTTTCTTTTTGTTGTTTTTATCTTTTGTAATTTTTTGTATTTTTATAAGGCAAGAAATCAGGTAGAAATAATTTCTATCTAATCTACTTACAAAGAGAGAGAGTGAGAGAAACGATCACATATATATCTCAAATAGTTTGCTACAACTAAGAAAGTGGAAAACTACACTATAAAGCAATAAAAGATAAATAGAGTTGAGAAGAGTCCTCCTTGACGGTCGCTTGGAGGATGACTTGCTTTGACGTCATCTAGAGGAAGGTGGTGAGGAGCGAGAGGAAGGAGAATGGCAGCAGAGGACAGAGGGCAGGGCAGGACGACGTCGTGGCGAGAATCTACTTCCCGAAGGTGGTGAGAGGACGACTACGGGATGCTCCACGAAGAGGGATGAGAGGCAGGAAAAATATTTGGTTTTCTACTCTAGAGGAGAATCTCGGGCTTGGGACAAGCTCTCTCTAGAGCCTTGGAGGTGGTGAGGAAGAAAAAGCAAGAGACGAAGAAGAATGGGAGGGGTAGTTGATGAGAACCTCATCATGAGCCATAACTAGCTCATTTTGACCCAATACAAAGGATAAAAGCTCCTACATAACTCAAGGAAAGGCTTAACTCAGAGAATTCTGAGTTTAAGGAGAAAACAAGTCATAAGGGGTAAAAATGCAATTTACCAGTATAATCTGCATACAGGGTAATTCAGGGTCCAAACATAGGTCAAAGCAACCTAATAAGAATAAAAGTGGGATGAGATGATCTGGCAAGGGCTACAGCAATTCCAAGGAACTAAATGATAATCTGTAACCCTAAAACAAACCCACTTCAATTCACGAGGTTCAAGGCAAATAAAAAATGGAATAAACCCTCTAAAATTCATAGAAAAATAATCTCTAGGGTTTAGAACCTTCAATTTGACCTTAGGAACCCATCTTGACCTACATTGAGAATCATACCCAATTAATAACTTAATTTGGGTTTTTGCGTAAATTGACCAGTCAAACAAGGTTTAATCTAGAAATAAAATTCACCATCAGATTCCTTAGGTCCTAATTAGTCATGTATAAAAACTTGAGCCTAAGAAGAAACCTTCTTGACCAACTTTACACTTTGGTCCTCATATATTTACTTTTTGGCCCTCAACTTTTGAACCTCGCATTTTGGCCCCTAACTCTCCTTCATCCTTTGCGTTCAGGTCCTCCCTGCAAAACTGCCAGCACCATGCTCCGACGACCTTGCGCGGAGCATGGCGCCGCGCAGGGTGAGGGGGAGAGTCTGGCAAGTAAACCGGGGGTGCCCTGCGTCGTCAGCCGTCGCAGGGGACACCCCCTGGTCGCTGTAACCCACCATACCGGCCGTGGCGAACGCACGGACGGTATGGGTTTCCATCTCCGGCGTCCTCCGGCGAGGGAGACACGTCGTCTCCCTCCGCCTTCCTCCCTGATTCGGTCCCTATAAATACCCCCGTCGCTCCACCGTCCTTCCCAGCTCGGATCTGACGGAGAAAACCCCCAACTTTCCTCTCTTCTCACTCCGGCAGACGCCCACCAGCTCCGGCGGTTCTTCCTCCTCCTCCTCTTCGCTCTGCCGCAATACCAGCAGCAGAGACTTCTTCCCCTGCTCTTCCCGCGCCACGCCGCACCCAGCTGGCGCCTCTCCGGCCCTCTGCTCGCCGCCGCCCCTTCCCCGGGCATCTTCTTCTCCGGCGACAGTCGATACGACTGTCGCCCGCTCCGGCCCCTCCTCGTCCTGCTAAGTAGGTAGAACTCCTCCTCTTCCTCCCCTCTTCCTTTTCCTCACTTTAAAACATCTACTGTCGCCCTCGATTCCGACCACTCACCTCACCTTCTCCGCCTCCGGCCATCCTCCGGCGAGCCGCTCCCATCACTCCAGCATCCCACCCGGCTCGCCGACCTGCACATAATCTCCGCCTCCTCACCCTGATCCATTTCCGCCCCTCCACTTCCCCCAAATCACCCTCTGCAACTCCACCGAACAAACCCATCTCCCGACCCACAGTCCGACCTAGGGCAGCCCTTAGGCTCCGCCCCGCCGCCTGCACACCCCCCGACCACCTTCGCCGTGCCACGGCGAAGGTCCTCCGCGTTTCTGATTGGGCCGACAGGCCATTTTTCTGTGGGCAGGTACCTGCGCTCGTCGCCGCCATTGTTGAAGCGAAGCAGCTTCTTCGCCTGCTGCCCCAGGTGCGCCACGCCCAGGTTACGCTCCCAGACAGTGCAAGGCGCCTTCGCGAAGTACCAGGCTGCAGTCGAGTCGAAGCCCTCGCGCGAAGGTCTCGCGTAACGCTGCGATTACCAGCTGCTTCCTCCGCGCAGGAGCGAAATTGGGGTGGGACATTTAGTCCCACCTCGGAAGGCTCTGAAGGAGCGCAGCGGTATAAAGCGAAAAAGTGCTGGAGGCTTATTGCCTCAGCACACGGGGTGAGGTCCCCTTCACCCGCCCGGTTACCCGGTCTCGTCCGCTCTCACGCCCCGCGGACCTGGCCCAGACCCGACTTAGACTGACCTACACTCCTCGCCCACCACGCACGCCGGTGGGCCTGGACCCGGGCGCGACCCGTACCCGGCTACCCGGCAGCTCTAGGAGAGCTATCCTATGAGCGGATTCTGTGAGAGAGAGACGCGGGGGAGGGTAGAGATAGGTTTTGCCCCTCTCTGATCAAGCTGTGTAAGTGTGCAGGCACAGGTGAAGAAGAACCGTGGAAGAAGACGAAGGCTGAAGGAAGGAGGATCACCGAGCGGCACTGTAGCAGCGGCGGTTTAAGTCGTCTGATTGGAAAATCAGACGACGTCCTGAAGGCAAGGAAGGAGAAGGAAGGCGAGGCAGAGGAGAACACAGAGAGACAAGCAGAAAGAGCTGAAAGAAGAAGGAGAACGCAGAGAGGCCAAGACAAGAACTGAAAGAAGAAAAAGAGCACGAGAAGAAGATCTGAAGAAAGGAAAAGAAGAAAGAAAGAAGAAGAAGAAGAACAGGACCGCTCTGCAGAAGAAAGGAAAAGAAGAAAAAGAAGAAGAACATCACCACTGCAGATAAAGAAGAAGAACAAAAGAAGAGAGCAGAAGATCTGAGAAGGAAGAAGAGGAGAAGCAAAGAGAAAAGAAGAAAAGCCAACAAATTCTCTCTCTCTCTCCTTCTTTATTTTTGTAAAAGAAACTTGTACCCCTAGAATACAACTTGCTCCCTGAGTTCGACCTCGGGAACTCTTTATTTCCGAGTAACAAATTGTATTAAACTGGTAATCACCTCCCTCTATATTGTACTATGACGAAATAATAAAACTATAGAGGAAGGTAGCCCACCAGTAGTGGTCCTTTTATAATGGAGGAAAGGATCCATTTCGTACATAGGAATTTAGTGACAGCCATAAATGTTGCTGAAGATCCGCTGCAAGCATCGCTAAAGCTCTAGCTCATGCGCCCCACATGCGGCACTCACGCGCATGCTTCGCGCACACGTGTTGCACGCACCCGCTGGTGCTTGCTGCCTTCGAGTCCTACACACTCCGCTATTGCACACCTCCACGCGCCCGTGCGCTTTGCATTGTGCTGCACCTGTGCGGTGGTGCGTGCATTCCCATGTGTGGCCTGGATAGCGCCACATGGCACAATCTGGGCCATTTATCTTCTTTCCTTTGTAGGGGCTACTATAGAAGTCGGATTGAGTTGATTTTTGCGTCGTTGGGCTATGATTGTTGACTCAAATCCATCTGTGTGGTCAAATTTGTCGTTTGAAGCTCCAAATTGCATCACCTAGTCCCTTGGTTTTTGATCTTCCTCAGACTGCATAAGGTGCTACGATACTCCGATTAAGATGATTTCGAAGGTGTTGGACTCCGATCGTCATCCTAATTAGATTTGTACGGTCGGATCGTCAATCCGAGGCTCCAAATTAAATATCCTTCTCTCCTGGCCATAAAAGGATGCAATTAACCTAAAATTTATACATATTACTCTAAATGCAGAATGATGCATACTATGTAATATTTATAACATGGAATGCATATCTACGCTTAGGAACATGCATAAATAGGTAGTTTATCCTAATTAAATGTGTCTTCATCAATCATCTACTTATCCTTAACACTCAAGTAGAATGTCAAAAACACAAAAAGAATGCAATGCATGCCTAACCTGGGTTATGCCTAAATGCAACCCGGAAATCCATTTGTAGAGTTAAAAACCTAAGAGCTAAATCTGTTTTAGGGCATAAAAGTGATGATAAACTGGCATTTATTAGGGAGTAAATGTGGAATTCACGCACTAATTACAATTAGAAATAGATGAGATAATGAATCACAATTGAAGATATTCAATGAATAATCTACTCAAAAATATATTCAATAATAACAACAGTATCTCAAGAAATCAATGGGATAAAAAGGAGAATAAAATCCTAAAAAAGGTGATTTAAATCACCACTTGAATCCCCACATCAAGCACACATCCCAAGAATCAACCAACTCAAATTTTGCTGTAGTGGAATCAACCACTTATGTCTTAATTCCACGTCAGCACAGATATCAACTATGTCCACAATCAGACGTCGGACCAGAGAGCCAGATGCCTTAAGTATCACCAAGCACAACACAATGACTCAGAGATGCTAAGTGTTAGGTGTATAAGGGCATGTGTCTCGAGGCAAAACCTACCCTTACCCTCCTCAGATTTCCTTCATTTCTTAACCAGGTAAATGGGAGAACAGTACCGGATTATCGAGACACGAATAGGGTCCAAGCCCACTGGCGTGTGTGGTGAGCGAGGAGTGAGAAGGTCAGGTGAGTAGGGACCTCACATCCAGTGTCTGAGGCACTAAGCACACACACCAAATTCAACTTATATGTTGTGAAGGCTTTGAAAATGCATGAGGTGGGGCTAATGCATTCCCTCTCCTCCTTCACGTGATGCGACCGAAAGCTTTGGCCAATTGGGTTTTTTGCTTCACTGTTTGCACTCGATTGAAGGCTTGGAGAGGTTCACTAGACGAGTCTGCGTTGAGCGAGGGAAATGGCTGGCTGGATGGTGGCCAGAGTGGAGTGAATGTAGTCAGAGAAGATGGTGGCAGCGGCATCGATCCGGCGTCAACCTAAAACTTGAAGTACGGGCATTAAGCCCCAATTATTACATTCAATATAGTTATCATGAGGCTAGGAAGACGATGGTAGTGTCGGTGTAGTGGTTGAAGGTCTGTAGTGGTGTGGCAAAGTTAGAGATGGCGCCTGATGGTGGGTCTAGTCTACGGGGGTGTAGAGTGGATGAAGCTTCAAATTTTGTTAAGGCTTTTGCTTGGTGGAGGCTGAGGAAGCTTCTGGTGGTGGTAGTGATGTGTTTGGTGATGTGGTGTGGTCAGGTGGCTTCAACGGAGGTGTCGCCGGCTGTGGAGAAGATGGAGGGGGAGAGTGGCGAACGATGACTAAATTGAGGTGTAAGGGGTCTAAAACTGAGATAGGGAGAGAGAGGGAATGAGGGAACCTAGACTACGAATGAAAGGGAGAGGAATTGGCACTAGCTGTGATTGGCTGGTGCCGGAGGGGATGAAGGCTTCGGTGATGTGAATGGCGAGGAAGAAGGGGTCAAGGCAGCCTTGACTTTGGTCCACCAGACACAGATGAAGTTAGGGAAGATGTTTTTTTTGCCTATTGTACGTGGTAGAGGGCGACGAAGGGGAATCGAGGAGCTCGCCGAAGTTGAGGTCGAAGCTAGTTGGAGGGAGAGGAAGAGGCTTTTTGGCCTAAAACCTAGCTGAAGAAGCCTGGGATGTACACGAGCTTATATATAGCTCTGTTTGGGCTCAATCAGGAGAATTCATCGTGATTTCATCACGATTTGATTTAGGTTTCCTCACTGATTTCAAGAGCTTTTCCTAAGCTCTAGGATCCATTGTAAGACTTAAGATTGAGTTCAATTGCTAGGGAATCTCCTAAAGATCATTCCCTTCAATTTTGGAGGGAATTATTGATAAATTAAGGAGAAATCCTTGATTGAAGCCTGGCGGTTTGGGTTTGAGGTTTGTTCAAACCTAAAAATGGCAGCAGGGACCTATTTGTGAAGGAGATGAGAAAGTTGGAGGCCCATTTGCAATAAATTGAAAATTAGGGGTTTAAGTGAGAGAACTAGAGATCTTAGGGACTAAATTGCAAACTAGGTCAAGATGAACTCTGCTTGGGCCCAAATTTTGGTAATAACCTAATTTGAACTCAAGAAATCTAATGGTCAAGTTTGATTTGAGTTTTGACCACTTTTGATTGGTTAATTTGCATAGAAGCCCAAATTAGGGTAAAATCTCATCTAAAACTCTGTCCTAGGTCAAAATTGGTTCAGATGGTCAAAACAAGGGTACTAAACCTCTAAGAATATTTTTCTATGAATTTTATCTTGATCGGAACCTGTTTAATTTAAGCAAGTCTGAAATTAGGATTTTATGTATTATTGCAGTTCTCGAAATGTGCGAAACCCCATTTCTGTCTGTGTTGATCCACTTTTTGGACTTTATTACTCATTTGACCTTCAATTAACCCCTAGGTGACCCCGTGGTTGCTCTACATTTATGATGTGATGTTAAAATTGTAGAATTAGCCCTTTTTTATTGTTCTCTCCTCAAAATGGATTTGAGTGGAATTACTGTTAGTTATGGCTAATCCTAGGTGATCATTTAGAAGCATTTATCTCTTGGTTTTGACTAAATCAAGTTAGTTATGGCTAATGATGGTGTTACCATCAGCCTACACTTACGCAATTTCAGAGGCTGTTAGGCTGAGGCTTAAGCAGTCTAAGGCTTACTGAAGACATCAAATCTGTGAATAAACTTTGATTCTGATTTGGCTAAGTATTTGAGATATGATAGAAATTGTGACTAACTGTTGAGAGTAATTAGTGGTTCCAACTACCATTGTTTTTATTCTCTTTAATTTATTTTTTTCTTCTGAGATACAATTTGAGCATTAATTGATTATTCTTATATTTGTGATTGATTATTGTGCTCATTACTTAGCATTTGATTAGGTGATTGAATTTAAATATTTTCTCCCTATGAACAATGATTTTTTCAAGCAATTATAAATTTAAATGTCGATTCGATTTTCGTTACTATACTACAACATGATACTCTCCTAAACTACCATGAATTTCACGTAATAGTTCTCCCATGATAGAGTTCAAAAGGTGTTTTGTTTAGGATAGGCCTAATCAGGGATCTATTTTGGATATAATAAGCAGTGTTTACAACCTCAGCCCAAAAATATTGAGGTAACTTTGACTTGCACAGTATTGTCCGGGCACATTCTTGTAAGGTCTTATTTTCCCTTTCAACAACTCCATTTTGAGGTGCAACTTTAGGAAAAGCATTTTATCAAAAAATTAGGAAAATAAAATTCATGTTTTATCTCATATTGATCACAGAATTCAGAAAAAGATTGATTCTCAACTTCTCCACCATGATCACTTCTTATCCTAATGACTTCAGATCCTTTCTCATTTTGTAATCTCCTTACTACTTTACTGAAAACATCAATAGTCAGATCCTTACTTTCCAAGAAAGATACCCAGGTAAATCTTAAGAGGTCATCGATTATGACAAGGCAATATCGACACCCACTCATGCTTTTGGATTTAGTTGTTCCGAATAAATCTAAGTGAAGCAATTCCAAGGGTCGAGAAGTGCTGACCATCCATTTTGGCTTAAAAGAGTTTTTAGTTTGTTTACCAATTTCACAAGAATTGCAAACTTTGCTTTTCTTGAAATTGATTTTTGGCAGGGCTTTGATGAGCTCATGTTTCACAAGTCTATTGATATTTTTCATGTGAACATGACCTAGTTGTTTGTGCCAGACTATTGCCTCATCGTCAGATGCAACAAGATATTCAAGGCTATCGCATTTGTCGAAGTTGACAATATAAATATCTTTATACCTGTGACCTTTAAGGAGGATTTGCTTGGTTTCTTTGTCTCTTATTTTAAAACTAGGTGAGTTGAAACTAATTTTATAACCTTTGTAACAGATTTGACTTACACTAAGCAAATTATATTTTAACCCTTTAACCAAATGTACATTATCAAAAGAGGCAGTAGAGTTACCAATTTGGTTAGTACCAATAATACGGTCCTTGTGACTGTTCCCAAATGTAACTGTACCACCTTCCCAATAGTTGAGATGCATGATAGGCCTTCTTCTCCTACCATGTGCTTGGAGCACCCGTTGTCCATGATCCACCTTCTTTCTCCATGATCCTATCATTTGTTTATGTCTATGAGATCTGGGATCATGGGATCTATGTATTGGTTTCAAGCTTCCATTTGATTCACAATAAGTCCACCTTTTATAATCTACTTGACCAAAAAAATAAGATTTCAAGAGTGTATTTGGTACCTATTTTCGCTTGGGTCCACATTTGTTAGTTGATGCTACCTATTTAGGCAAGCTACCTTTCTCATTCTTTTGTTTTGAACTAGATGCTTCATGATCATTTTTGGGTATGTATCTGATTAGCCCATAGTTGTGGGCTATTTAAATATTTAAGTGCCTAGACATTAAGTTAATTTTAACATTTGATAGCATACATTAGGATGTAAATAAATTAATTCATATTTTTAGCTTAAGTGTATAATTCATTTGTGGCATCCATATCTAAATGCATTTAGAATCAACCTAGAATTGCATGCATTTGATTATTTAATTAATTAGGTGCATTACCTACATTGTTTTAATTAACATAGAACTTAAGGATTTGTGTATAAATAAGCCTAATATTTTATTTTATTAATTCTTCTCCTTCTTCCCGCAGGCAACCACTCCACTTCCTCCGCCTATTCATTCACTCTTCGCCAGCTACTTGCACTCAAGACCCCATTCATGGAGGAGTTGGTGAGATGGATTTGGTCGGGGCAGTTGTGACTACGAGAGGAGGCAGCTGTGCTTGGCGAGACACCGCCCTACTCCACCATCGTGTACTCCACTCCACCACCGTGGTCTCCAAGGTCGAGCTCCACCACACTGTGGGGCGACGAGGTGACAGCTCGCCGCACCAATCCGGTGAGCTTGGCCATCACTGTGCAACTGCCAAATCTCCCTCCCTGTCCACGCACCACCAACATCATCTTCTTCTTTTTCTTCTTTTTCCTCTTCCTCTATTTTCAGAACAAAACCATTCCCGCATCCTCCTCGCTGCACCTCTGCCTCGCAGACGCAGCAGCACATAACCTCTTATGCACGCTCCCTCGCCATTACCGTGCAACCACCCTCCAGCTCCACCGTAGCATGCACATGCATGCCCTTGCTGCGTGCACTGACCTCCACGCTCCAGCCCACTAGCGCCCCTCAGCGCACCCACTCGCCTCCTGCGCGCACCCGCACTCCCTGCAACGTGCCGTCAACGATCACAACAGCTACCGCACGTCCTCTTGCCCACCGGCTCTCTCTCACACTCGCAGAGCATGCGCTACAGCAGCCGCTCCGCCCGCGCGTAGCACGCACTCCTTCGCCATTCTATACTGTACGTCTTCCAGCAGCTCCGGCTGCGCACACCTCCAACGCGCATAGCAGATAGCGCATGTGCCCCTTATCGATTAGCCTCACCCGCACGCCCAGCGTGCTCACGTCCCCTCACCTTTGCGAGCTCCAACAGCAAACAGAGCTGCAGCTCGTTGCCACCCATCGTCGACCTCTCTTCCGTTCTCTCATCTCCAGCCACCTCGTGTTGAGCTGCTACCGCCATCGAATGCGGCCCAGCCCAAAGGACCTTTGACAAGCTTCGCATCTCTGGCCAAGCCTTCCTCATCGCGCACGGTGGAGGGGAAATCCTTCCCCTGTTTTGCATTTGATTTCTTATTACATTTCACTACCAGTGAAAAAGGAGAATTTTTGATTTAATAATATTATATTCTAGTGATTTTATAAGAACCCCCTCATCTTTCATTGAAATGCAAGTTCAGCAATTACATGCATTGTTATCCTAATTAGAAAGGGATTTTTAGCTTGCTTACTTAGGAAAACTAATTGTGAACATTATTATTTTCAAATTTAGCAAGTCTTAATAGGTCATTGCCTCCCTGTGGACACGACCTGCTTTCCTGTGAGTGCTTTAATTTTAATTCTAATTATTTTGATTAGTTGATTTTCCACTACTTAGAAATACAACGATAAATCTTCTTAATCATCATTTTCGAAAGCGAAAATTCGACTCGTTAGTATCCTAATCCAAATTTCGTGGTGGTCTGGGTTTGTGTTTCTAGAAATTTATGCAGATTACGACTACCATTTCTAAATTTTGCTAGATCATCTATAAGATTAGCAGATTTTCTTTAAGCTTATCAATGTCTAGTTTTAAGTAATCTATTTGTGATCTAAGTGATGTGATCTCAAGTGATAGTTCCTTATTTTGTGATGCTATTATCTCTTTTAGTGCTTTTTCTTCTTCTAGAGTTTTTACTAATTTTCTATTTTCTATTTTAAGAGATTTGGCTACATCATGCATTTCAAAAAAGGCTTCTAATAATTCATCGGGAGTAAAAGATGTTACCTTGTCTTCTAGAGCCATGAGTCCTAGAAAGGCTTCTTCCAGAGGTCTCTTCTTCTTCTGAGCTTGAGTCAAACTCATCTTAGATTACTTGAAGAGATTTCTTCTTTCCATCCTTCTTTGAGAATTTCTTCTTTCTTTCTGTCTCCTTTTTAAGGAGTGGACAATCCTTTTGGATGTGTCCCTTCCTCTTGTAGTTGTAGCAGATAATGGCTTCTTCCTTGGAGTCTTCCTTCTTCTTTCTCCAGTTCCTCTTATTTTTGAGGAACTTTCTAAACTTCCTCGAGAGAAGAGTGATGTTGTCTTCTTCATCTTCACTTGAAGTTTCCTCTGAGTGATCATTGGCTTCAAGTGCTACAGTCTTCTTCTTGGTTCCTTCACTTTCATTCTTCTTCATGTGTTGGAGCTGAACTTCGTATGTCATGAGATTGCCAATAAGATCATCCAGCTTTAAGGTTGATAGATCCTTTAATTCCTGGATGGCAGTGGTCTTTGTTTCCCAATCACTGGTGAGAGATCGAAGAATCTTCCTCACCAGGGCTTCATTCTTAATCTCGTGGTCCAAGTTTCGTAGAGAGTTTACAATGCCCGTGAACCTTATAAACATCCCCTTGATAGACTCCCCTTTCCTCATCCTAAACAACTCATACTTCTAGGTTAGTAAATTCACTATGGTTTCTTTTACTTGGAGGTAACTTCATGGGTGACTTCCAAGATGCTCTAGATCTCGTGAGTAGTTTCGTAGGCTGATACTTGATTGAACTCCTCCTTCGAGAGTCCACAGAAGATCGCATTCATTGCCTTTGCATTGTGTGTCTCCAGCTTCTTCTGATCTAGAGTCACTGCCACTCCTTCCTTGATCTCCAGACATGTGTACTTGGAGGCAATGATGTCCCATAGCTTGAAATCCATTGATTCTAGGAAGATCTACATTCTGGTCTTCCAGTAACTATAGTTCATTCCATCGAACAATGGAGGTCGATCAGCAAACTGCCCTCAGCGTACATGTCGGTAGAGGATTTTGACATCTTCTGGACAGGTTAGGCTCTGATATCAAGTGTGGGTCCTGCAGATCTAAGTGGTATACTAAAAGGGAGGGGTGAATAGTATCACTTGATAATTTTAAAAATAATAGCTACAAAATAATTCAATTAAAAAATTCATGCACAAATGACACCTGAATTTATAGTGGAAACCCTTTCGGGTAAAAATCGCTACCTAAGCCTCCCAGCTTAGGATTTTTCTAACTAGGCAATGCTAGTCAATCCACTAATGCACCACTTGAATGAGGGTGGCATAACCTCTTACAAGAATCCCTTCTCTTATCAACCTGATGAGAAGTACAACAACAGGTCTTCCCAACAACTTGGGAGCTGAATCAAAGCAGTAGATAAAGATAAATACAGTAATGCCCTAAGGAACCACAAAAGAAATTGAACTGATATTTTCGCAGAGGTATTTTGATCGGTGTGCCTTTTGAAAGCGTAGAAGTAGAAGTGCAGGAGCACTTGAGAGAAAGCACGAGAGCTCTTTTTCTAGCGAGTTTTCTTCTTTGAATGTGTTATGAAAAAGGGCTACCAAGGACCTCAATTTATACTAGTAAATCGATTGTAATAGGAAGTAATTCGAATCCAATTGGTTGTTTAATTAAGGTAGTTTGGTCGATCAGAATGACTTTTGGTCAGTCAAACTAGTTATTTGATTGATTACCGATTGGTCGATTAAATAAGCTAATTGGTCGATTAAAGGTATCTTAATCAACTTCCTAATTTGAGTAGATTTGATCGATTAATTAATGATTTGGTCGATCAATGCATTTTGGTTGATCAATTAATTATTTGGTCGATCAATTAACCTAAAAATTTGATTGTAAAAATTTATGTTTAGCGCAAAAATCATTTGAGGTTCCTTACAAAATATTCTAGACTCAAAGAAAAGTAAAAGACTCAACGAGAGGCTACGACAAGCTTCTTGCTCCATTCCATGAATCAACAAGTGAGTCCTGAAAAATTAGTGTAGACGTATAACATAATTTTGGTGCATCAAAATAGAGGTAGTTACAACTGTACTTTACCATTTTTCTAAGAAGTTAGGGATTTGGATAGGTTCTTTCATAGGTAGAGCCATGTAGTACTAGAGATGAGAGTGATGTTCCCAAGAAGAAGTAATGCATTTGGAACCTTGTGGCTCCATTCTTGCCTTATTCCTCCAAAATTAGCCTCTTGCTCCTGGGTTTTCATGTTATGGAAAATTCTTTAATGAAGAGATGTTAAAGGACCTTATGACTCACTACGACATAGAGTAGATTAATAATGATGAAGTGATAAATAAACATTTATTCATGATAAAATGTCTATTTATGTGAGTTTCTAAGTTTAACATTGCATTCCACATTATAAATATTGCATAGCATGCATCATTCCGCATTTAGGATAGATTGTATAAATTATAGGTTAATTCACTTCCTTTTGTGGCAAGGAGAGGAGATTTATTTTGGGGCCTCGGATTGACGATTCGACCGTACAGATCTGATCAGGACGACGATCGAAGTCTAACACCTCCGAAATCTCCTTGATCGAAGTCCTGTAACACCTTATGTAGTTCGAGGAAGATCAAAGGCTAAGGGGCAAGGTGGCACTAATCCAAACCTCAGATGCCAAATCCGATCATATGGATAGATCTGAATCAACGATCGTAGCCCAATGTTGTATGAAAATTCATCGCAAAAAGATTTGAGTTTTGAAAACCCGTCATCGTAGTGTAATTTGCGAGAAAATCCGAACAATCAAATAATTTTTACTGAAACTCAAAAGGAGACCTGGGTCAAATATAGGGAGGCTACGTCGAATCGAAATCCACAATTATATTTTTTTGTAATCACAATGATTCTATTTTACTTGCAATATTAGCACTAGAAAGAGAGAGAAAATAATTTATATCAATGATAATGTCTTACAATTATCACTAGAAAGTAGGAAATCTAATTTAGAAAGCAATAAAGAGAAGAGAGGTGAGAAGTTATCCTCCTCGATGGCTTCTTGGAGGACGAGCTGAACGGGTGACTCCTGGAAGAAGAAGAGCAAAGACGAAGAGCGGAGAACGAAGTAGGAAGAACTGTGGGTGAGGCAAGGTGTCATCATCATAGGATCCACTTCCGGAACAGGGGTGAGAAGATGACCACGAGTGCTCTATGAATGGGGTGAGAAGTAGACAAAATTTTGATTTTTACTCTAGAGGAGCATCTCGGGTTTGGGACAAGCATCTTTAGAGCTTTGGAGAGGGAGAGAGATGAAGGGATGAATAAAATGTAGTGGGAGTAGGTCCTTTCATAAGTGAGGTCTGAGGGCAAAAAGGTCATTTGAATCTTTAAAAAAAACATTAACTCAAGGTCTTTAGTGATGGATTTAATTGTCACTAAAGCCCAATCGTGGGTGTAGCACGCGCATGCCCCCACCCCTTCATCTTCAGCTGTTGAGATGCTTCTTCATCGCGCACTTGATCTCAGCCGTTCGATCAAGAGATTGGACGACTGAGAAGTGCTCAAGCCTCTTCACCTTACTGCGCCCTCAATGCCCGCGTCAAATCATGCGTGACAAGTCGCATCAGATCGTGCATGCACATACACGCTCATCCGTGCCGCCATGTCACCTCGTTCACCAACACCCGATCGCCATCCAATGGGCAAATTGTGCCTGTTCAATCGATTTGAGGCGCGTGGGACTCGAACCCACGACCTCTGTCTCGTACATGGGTGCGAGACCATTGTGCTAAGTAGCCCTTTGAGGCGTGTTTATGTCTAAGGTGCACGTGCTCATGGCCATTGGATCAAGATCCAATGACCCATATCTGATGGCTGGTTGAGGAGAGAGAGAGCAGCGGCGAGCCTTGGGTGGCTGAGATGGCCCCACGTGGAGCTATCTTGACCGTCCATCTTCTCTGACTTGTAGATAGTGTCACGGATGTCGGATTGGACCGATTTTCACGTTGTTGGGCTGTAATCGTTGATCTGAACCCATCCGTGTGGTCGGATTTGTCATCTGAAGTATTGATTTACACCACCTGGCCCCTTGGTTTTAGATCTTTCTCGGATTGCATTTGATGCTATGGAGATCTGATCGGGGCGATCTTGGAGTCATTGAAGTCCAATCATTGCCCTGATCAGATCCGTACGGTTGGATCTTCAATCTAAGGCCTCAATTAATTATCACCTTGTCCTTAACCACCAAAAAGAGCAAATTACTATGCAATTTGTACAATTTGACCTAAATGCATGATGATGCATGTTATGCAATATTTACAATGCATGATGCTTCTACAACACCAAGAACATGCATAAATAGACAATTTAGGATACTTAGATGCATACACATCACACCCCCATGCCTATCTTTTGCTAGTCCCTAGAAAAAACTATATGCTATTTATAAACGGAATTAAGATCAAATTACTTGGGCAAAAGTTATTTTTCAACACTAGGATCAAATTACTGAAGACCTGAAC
This sequence comes from Thalassia testudinum, assembly GCA_037157565.1. Lineage (NCBI taxonomy): Eukaryota > Viridiplantae > Streptophyta > Magnoliopsida > Alismatales > Hydrocharitaceae > Thalassia > Thalassia testudinum. Next base: position 45,273,326 of record JAZHRO010000059.1, read on the forward strand.
TATAGTGACACAACAGTGCCCAGGTGTCTGCAAAAATGCAGATCGCCCAAGCCCTCGCCTTATTCAAAAGCAAAAGCATCTTTTTTTTCTTTTTCTTTTTTTTTTTTATTTTTTATATTTTTAAGTTCAAGGTTTCAAGGCAGCTTTCTACGGCTACCCAACCCACTTAAGACTCGAAGAGAACTCTAAGTACTAAGCATCTTTATGTGTGAAATATGATAGACTCACTGATCGGCGATTAGAACAGACTTCGAATTTCTACGCCCCTAGGTGACCTTGAAAAGGAATTCTGCCTAAAGGTGTATCTATACGATCAATAGCTTTCTCCCTACTTTTTATTTTTATGGGGTCAACACAAAGGCAAACCCAATGTATATCTCCCCGACTTGTTCTACTTCTCCACTTCTTCCTAGGTGTTTGGAATTAAATGTACATTTTTGTGAGTTGGGTTTTGGACAACCGGTCGATGAGCTGTTACCACCGACAACTTACCAGCCATACTCATGCGATGAAGTGTGGCTTATTTCTTTCTTCTTTTCTTCTTTTCTATTTCTTTTTCTTTTTCTTTTTGAATACTTTTCTTTTTCTTTTCTTTTTTTTTAGTAGGTGGCTTCCCTGATCTAAGATTTACCTAAAGGCCGCAAGAAAAGAATGGTCGTGTGATTGGGATCTGGACAACTGACCAATGGGTTGTTGATGGGAACACCATAATGAGCCATAACTAGCTCAGTTTGATCTGATTAAGTCAATAAAAGCTCTTACATATCCATCAGAAGGTCTTAAGGGCACAAAACATTGATTTGAGAAGAAGACAAGAATATAGGGTTATTTCTACAAATTTACCATTCTATCACAAAAATAGAATAACCGTGGGTTTTCTTAGGGGTTGAACAAAGGTCAAATGGTCTTAATAGTCTAACAAGTGGGTTAGAACAAACAGAAAAGGGTTTTCGCACGTTTCAGGAATTAAATGACATTTGAAACCCTAAAAACAGACCTGCTTAAGTAACTAAGGTGCTGGTCAAAATAAAATTCACCTAAACTCTCTAAAAATCATATAAAAATATTCTTTAAGGTTTGGCAACTTCAATTTGACCATTGGAACCCGTCTTGACCCAAAACAGTCTCAGACAGACATTTACCCTAATTTGGATAATTATGCAAATTACCTAGCCAAACTAGATCAAAACCAAAATCCAACTTCACCATTGGATTCCTTAGGTCCAAATTAGGTTTTTACCAAAATTTGGGCCCAATATGAAATCACCTTGACCTAAGTTGCAATTTGGTCCTGTCTAACTCTTTTATCTCACACACATGCCCCTAGCTTTTGAATCCTTTACAAACAAGTCCCCAACTTTATTGTCACCTTCTTCAAATAGGTCACTACCACCATGAAATCCTAATCCTACAACTCCGGCGAGCTTGATTTGGCATTTTCTCCTTGATTCCTTGAATCCCTCTCAGATTTGAAAGGGAAGTTTGTCAAGGAATTCCCTTCCTTTTGAGCCAAATCCGAAGCCCTACAACCTTCCCAATCTCTCATGCGAACACATGAGAGATTCGGGAATCTTTCAGGCTTCCATCTCCGACGAACATTCCAAGCTTGGGAAGCTTGCTTCCTAAGCTCAAATCATCCTCTAGAGGCCTATAAAAGAAGCCCCAATGCATATCGTCCATCCCAAGCACGATTTTGGCTAGAAATTTCCCACATTCCACCTTCCTATTCTAGCCGAAAGGCTCCTCGAGCTCCATCGATTCCTCCCGACCTCCCTCGTTGTCCATCTGCAATACCAGCGGTGGATTCATCTTCCTCGTCTTCCTCTGCGTCGTGCCATACCAGCGGGTGTCTCTCCCTCGGTCTTCCTCCCCATTTCCTTCTCACTGAAGTCACCTTCTTCCTCGGCGCCGACCACACCGCAACTAGTGTCGCCTTTACTCCCCGTCATCTGCCAACTACCTAGATAAGTTCCCTAATTCCTCTACTTCATTCATACACCAACCATACTCTGTTTCGACCGCCATCTCACTCTTACGCTCCTCGTCTTCCACCTCATCGGCATACCTCCGGTGAGTTCGCACGACCACTACGCTCCACCAAATTGGCTGCTGCTCATCCCTACACCTCCGCCTCTATCCCAGGGGCAAAAGCCCTCTACCAATTCATCCTATTCGCCACTCCATGACTCCCCTGAACTCCACCCTCACCGCACCTCCGTTCCGAGGTCGTACAACCTTCTCACGCATGCACTTGCTTCGCCACGCACATCACATTCACCATCCCACGACTATCCTACTGAGTGTATTTGACGCATCCGAAAGGCCTTGTTCGTGTTTTCAGGTGTCGAGCTCTTCCACGCCATTAGTGATGAGTTCGAGCAAGCTTTGAAGCTTGCTTTAGGTATTGAAAGCCCAAGTGGAAGCCCCAGGTGCTACAGATTGAATCCAGGAAGAGTTCTAGGGTGTCAATTACAGGAACCATTGTCAGCAGCTGCGTTAATTGGATGCGTTTTCAAACTTGCAGTTGCACGTAGAAGAACCCTATGGGATTAGTCCCACATCGGGTGCGGCAGAACTCCAAACAACGCATAAATTGAATTTGTGTTGTAGGCTACTCGCCTCAACACACGGGGATGAGGTCCCCTCTCACCCAACACTACCTCACTCGTGACATGTACCCTGTGGGCCTGGCGTTGACTCGACCAGCCTAACCTGTGCACACCTCGGCTGTGACCCATGCCCGCAGCCCTGGTCCTAGGTGCGCTTAGATCCAAATCCGATTGCCCAGTACTGTGGAAGGCTCTGGGAGTGCTGATCCCAGAGAGAGAAAGAAAGAGAGAGCGTTGGGGTTGGGGGGTTTTGCTTTGAAGATCAATGGCTGACACTTAGCTGTTTGAAGAAGAAACCCCCCTCTGTGTGTGAAGAAGAAGAGAAAGAAAAGAAAAGCCAAGGCAAAGAAGAAAGAGAAGAGGGAAAAGAGAAATAAGAAGAGCAGTGCCTTTGCACTGTAGCAAGAGCGAGTTAAGCCAGCTGAGCAGCTGAGCAGACGTCTGAGATTCAACAGAAGTGCAGTGCACTTATTGCATGGCATTTGATCATATGATATTGATTGCTTCATTGAATATCATTGTAAATAGAATAATTTGGTGATTCAAATCACCATTTTATCCTGACATTTTTGCTATATTGATTCTTACTCTTATATATTCATCTATTAGTGCTTCAATTTGATATATTCTTATTTAGAATTGTGATCTTGAGATTTATATTTGCCACTTGCTCCCTGTTTTCAAGCGATTTCGACCTATACTATAATGCAGTATTTATAACATCGATTTCTCTCGTTAACAGCTATTACCTACGATAACTTGCCAGCCATACCACCCTAGAAGGTTCATTAGCTACCCAATTTGCGTAAAAATCGTTGAAAAGCGAGTTAGTGCAAATAGTGTGTAGATGCTTAGACTTGATAAGTCGTGTTCTTATCACCCCAACTTATTTAATCAATTTGAAATGAATTTTCAAATGGCAAGGACTCGAGAAACAAGTTCACATTTTAGTGGACACCCAGGTTGATTAAACCCAAAGACCTGAAGGGTCTAAGTATTCAGGTCCTACTGTATTATTTCCTAAGGTTGAAAATTTCTAAAGCCCAAGTTATCTTTTCTTAATTCGATTTTTTTTTAATACAAAGGAAAAACAAGGAAAATTTACAAGAAATCCACATAGTTGACAAAATGATTCAAAAAATGAATCCACCCCCGCATGCCTAACTCATGCAATGTCCTCATTGAAAATAAAAGGCATGACAAAAGGGTAGGATGGAAAAATATCACCTATATTCCATGATGCTCTGGTCAGCTCTGAGTTAGACTATACAAGTGCTAAGTTTAGTGCCATTAGCTAGGCAGGGTCCACCTAAAGAAAGTCAGATTAAGGTTAAAGTAACCTTATTTGAGATGAGTTCTGGAATAACGTTGTCAATATAAGGTTTCAGACACTGTTCGTTGACCTTGAAAGAATTACACGTCTTTGGGTCAGAAATCTCAACGACTCCATTTGAGAATATTCTATCAATGATGAACGGGCCAATCCATTTTGACCTAAGCTTGCTGGGAAAGAGCTTAAGTCAAGAATCAAAGAGCCAGACCTTCTGGTTCGGCTCAAAGCTCTTTTGGGAAATCAACTGGTCATGAAGAGCTTTGGTCCTAGCCTTATAGATCTTGGAGTTCTTGTATGCATCATTTCTAAGCTCCTCCAACTCAGATAGTTTGAGTTTCCTAGTCTTTCCGGCTAAACTTAAATCAAAGTTGCATTTCTTGATTGCCTAGAATGCACTATATTCAATCTCAACAGGTAAATGACATGCCTTTCCATACACCAGATGAAATGGTGACATACCGATAGGCGTCTTGTATGCCGTACAATAGGCCCAAAGAGCGTCATCAAGCTTATGAGTCCTGTCTTTTCTATTAGGCCTAACCATCTTTTGTAGGATGTTCTTGATCTCCCGATTGGAGATCTCTGCTTGTCCATTCATCTGGGGGTGGTAAGGTGTGGAGATTCTGTGATTCACCCCGTATTTTACCAGTAAATTACGGAACTGGGCATTGGTGAAGTGAGTTCCATCATCGCTGATGATGGGCCTCGGAATCCCGAACCAACTGAAGATATTCTTCTTGATAAAATCAATGACCACCTTGTGGTCATTGGTTCGGGTGGGGATAGCCTCAATCCACTTGGACACGTAGTCAATAGCTACAAGAATGTATTGGTGTCCAAATGAAGGGAGGAAGTCCTTAACCTTGATGATAACATCCTCAATAATGCCTTTCGGGTTTATGACTGAACAATCTGCTAATTGCAGCGTTACTGAGGTCGGCCTAAGTTCACCTAATCCAAACTTTTCATAAAGAGAAGTCAGAATTAGGTTAATAGATGCACCTAGATCCAAAAGTGACCTCTTAAAAGTGCAATCCCCGATAACACATGAAATCAATGAGGCACCTGGATCTCTTTTTTTTCTGAGGAAGGTGATGCAGGATAATAGAACTAGCCTGCTCGGAGAGTATCACCTTCCTTAGGGCAGATTGCCTCGGCTTACTCTTTTGAGTGCATAAATCCTTTAAGAATTTAGCATAAGTGATGAGAACCTCATCATGAGCCATAACTAGCTCATTTTGACCCAATACAAAGGATAAAAGCTCCTACATATCTCAAGGAAAAGCTTAACTCAGAGAATTCTGAGTTTGAGAAGAAAACAAGTCATAAGGGGTAAAAGTGCAATTTTACCAGTATAATCAGCATACAGGGTAATTCAGGGCCCAAACATAGGTCAAAACAGCTTAATAAGAATAAAAGTGGGATGAGATGATCTAGCAAGGGCTACAGCACTTCCAAGGAACCAAATGATAATCTGTAACCCTAAAACAACCCACTTCAATTCACAAGGTTCGAGGCAAAGTAAAAATAGAATAAACCCTCTAAAATTCATAGAAAAATAATCTCTAGGGTTTAGAACCTTCAATTTGGCCTTTAGAACCCGTTTTGACCTACATTGAGAACCATGCCCAATTAATAACTTAATTTGGGTTTTTGCGCAAATTGACCGGTCAAACAAGGTTTAATATGAAAATAAAATTCACCATCAGATTCCTTAGGTCCTAATTAGTCATGTATAAAAACTTGAGCCTAAGAAGAAACCTCCTTGACCGAATTTACACTTTGGTCCTCATATATTTACTCTTTGGCCCTCAACTTTTGAACCCTCGCATTTAGGCCCCTAACTCTCCTTCGTTCTTTGCAAACAGGTCCCTCCTGCAAAACCCCTGCCAGCACCATGCTCCGGCGACCTTGCGCGGAGCATGGCGCCGCGCAGGGTAAGGTGGAGGACCTGGCAAGTGTACCGGGGGTGCCCTGCGTCGTGAGCCGTCGCAGGAGCACCCCCATGGTCACTGTAGCCCCCCATACCGGCCGTGCGAACGCACGGACGGTATGGGTTCGAATTCCGACCATGCTCCGGCGAGGGAGACACGTCGTCTCCCTCCGCCTTCCTCCCTGCTACAACCCTATAAATACCCCCCGCCGCGCCACCGACCAAGGCAGCCTGGATCTGACGGAGAAAACCCCCAGCTTTCGTCTCTTCTTTCTCCGGCAGACGCTCACCAGCTCCGGCGACTTCCTCTCCCTCCACCTCTTCGCTCTGCCGCACTACCAGCAGCAGAGACCTCCTCCCCTGCTCTTCCCGCGCCACGCCGCACCCAGCTGGCGCCTCTCCAGCCTTCTGCTCGCCGCCGCCCCTCTCCCTGAGCATCATCTTCTCCGGCGACAGTCGATACGACTGTCGCCCTGTTCCTCCCCCTTCGTCCCTGCAGTTAAGTTAGACTTACTCCCCTTCTCCTCCTCTTTCTTTCCCCGCTTTCGATTTAGTCAATTAAGCCCTCTACCGACCCTGTTCACCCTCATCCTCTCCGCCTCCGACCACCCTCCGGCGAGCCGCTCCCATCACCTCAGCGACCCACACGGCTCGCCGACCACCGCAGAACTTCCGCCTCCTCACCCTGATCCTCTTCCGCCCCTCCACTTCCCACCAAACACCCTCTGCAGACCCACCGAACACACCCACTCCCTCGCTCACAGTCTGACCTAGGACGACCTAACAGCTCCATCACACCCCCTGCAGACCCCCTGACCACCTTCGCCGTGCCACGGCGAAGGTCCTCCGCCTGTCTGATTTGGCCGAGAGGCCGTGCCATTGGTTTCAGGTTCCAGGCCTTGGCCGCCATTGGCGAGGAAGCTCGAAGCCTGCTCGAGGTTGCTCCAAGCCGAGATGTCCCAGATTGAATAGCTACGGCCAGCGCGGAAGAGACTCACGCACACACCCTGGCCCTCGATTGGAGCTGTACGCCTCAACAGCCGACGCAATTGGGAGCATCATCCCTGCTGCAGGCGTAAGAGAATTGGGGTGGGACATTTAGTCCCACCTCGGAATCTCTCAAAGGCGCGCGGACACATAAATTGAAAAACTGCCGTATGCTGTTTGCCTCAGTTACCACGGGGTGAGGTCCCTCTCACCCGACCCGACCCGACTCGGCCTCGTCCGTGACCACGCTCCGCGGACCTGGCCCGACCCGATTAGACTGACCTGCACTCCTCGCCCACCACGCACGCCGGTGGGCCTGGACCCGGGCCTGACCCGACCCCGATTACCCGATAGCGCTCTGGGAGAGCTTCCGAAGAGTGATTTCAGAGAGAGAGAGATACGCGGGGAAAGGGGGTAGAGTAGGTTTTTGCCTTCTGATGAACTCTTGAGCGTGCAGGCACAGGTGAAGGACTGCGGAAGAAGAAGCAGCTGCACTGTAGCAACTGCTCAGTTAAGTCGTCGAAGCTCCGGGCCAGACGACGGACAGCCAGCAGCCAGAGCAACACAGAAGGCAGGCTGAAGAAGAAGGAAGGGAGACTTAGTAGCCGAAGGCAGAAGCACCACGATTGCAGAAGAAGAAATGAAAAGAAGCAAGAAGCAAGAAAAGAAGAAGATGATCTGAAGAAAAAGAAAGAAAGGAAACAAGGAAGAACAGAAGAAGAAGAGCACGAGGGGAAAATCTGAAGAAAGCAGAAGAAAAAGAAGAAGAAGAAGAAGAACAGGAAGAACCAAAGACAAAGAGGAAGAAAGAAGAAAAGAAGCAGAAGCCAATTTTTCATCTCTCTCTCTCTCTTTATTTTTGTAATAGAATTTGTATATCTCTAGAATACAACTTGCTCCCTGAGTTCGACCTCGGGAACTCTTTTATTTTTCCGAGTAAAAAAATTTTTATATGAAACGTTGGTAACAACCGGCTTTACTACAACGAATTAACAATGAAAACCGACGTCCCATCATTTTGGCGCCGCTGCCGGGGAGCAACGGCTATTCTAGAGGTAAACATTCCTGTATCTTTTAATTTCTGATAATCTCCTCTCTTTTATGCAGCTACAGGAACTCAAGAAGACAAGCAACCACACGACAACCACTCCAAAGACAGGTAAATCTTTTCTCTCACTATTAACCCCTACACTCTAAAGAGAAAGAAAAGAAAAGAACAAGCAATATAGGGCTAACCTGTCTTCCATATTTAGTAACCATAAAAGTTGCATGTTTTCAACTCATTATTTCTGCACACTATCAAGGGTATTTAAGGGCTAACACATTCTTGCTTGAGCCCTAATTACCCAACAAAGAATTAACTGGACCAAGTAGAGCCAACCTAGGGATTTAGAGACACACTACTTAACCTAAGAATTGAGAAAACCAAATGGAGTGTGCCCAAGCCCTTGTCTGAAAATACCTATACAAGAAAAATCCTAAACAATTGGCTCTCTCTAAACACTTGAACCCTAAAAAACAGGACCTAAAAGCTCTTAAAGAAAACAATAGGTAAAGTTGACCCCTTGGGTTAACCAACCTTAAATTAGGTCACTCTTTGCACCTAAAAAGACTAAAGTTCAAGTGAAAACCTTAAGCACCCTGATCTTAAAATTGGTAGACTTAAGAGGTCAAGATCCCCATTCTGGTCTACCTGGAACCGCAGTGACAAGAGAGGTCGGGTGGGGGAAACCCTGTAACCCGTGGGGACGCTCTACCGTGTAGGGGTCTTCGCGGGACTCTCCCTCTCTGGCTGCCCAGGTAATTCTCAGGTGGACGATCTTTCTGATCAAGGGGTCCATCTGCCCCGCACCTCTATAGTCACCCAACACATTTTTGGGTGTCTTGATTGGGTCCATCACCTTCTAAACTTACCTCTCCCAACTGTGCATGTACGGAAGGAGGTCTCTAAGACCACCCTTAAGACCTCCTTTAGAAATTCACTCTCGTCAAGGCCAAGCCTCGACGCCCGTGTTTGTGCAGCAACACCCTCACATTATTCTCTCTTCTGATTCAGAACCAAGTTCTTCTTCTTCCCCCATCATGGCTCAGCCAGTTGAGGAAGAAAATAATCTGGAACACCAGCTCCAGCGACTCAATGACCTCTTCCAAAACTTCGTGCACCCACCACAGCGTCCTATGATGCGGGACCACTACAATCCTGCTGCGGTGGCAATTGAGCCTCGAGTTAGAATCCCGTTTGGAGGACCTGATTCCGAACTAAAGCCCAACATGATTCACGCTATACCTAAATTCCATGGGCTTAATTCTGAAGATCCCTTCCAGCACATCAAACAGCTTAAGCATCTGGCCCACACTTTTGGATCAGATGCGCAAAATCGGGATATTCTTCTCATGAAGATGTTCTCCTTTTCTCTTATGGACAAGGCCGCCCATTGGTATCAAACTCAGACCCGGCCGATCAACACTTGGGAAGAACTTCAATCCGAGTTTTTGAAAAAGTTCTTTCCCGTTGGTCGGACCAACGCCTTGCGCCATCAGATTACACACTTCACTCAACAATCAGGAGAACCTCTCCATGAGGCATGGGATCGTTTTCAGGATCTCATGAGGAAGTGCCCCCATCACGGAGTTCCTAAATGGGAACAAGTCCAATCTTTTTACCAGGGACTCCGTGAGGACATCCGCCTTTTCGTCAATGCAACCTGCGGAGGAAACATCATGGGTCAACATGAAGACACCGTATGGGAGATTCTCGAAAACATGTGCGAGAACTCCATCAACAATGACTCCATGGGATTATTCGACAGGACGAATACCCGCGCAGCGACGAATCTTAAGGGAGCACATGAGACGCAGGGCCTGTCCGCATCAGTCGACCTGGAATTAATGGCCAGTCGATTGGACAAGGTCTCAATTATTGAAAAGAAGGTGGATGAGCTGACTCAGCACTTGCAGCGAGCCACCTCTGCGCGTAACTCCTTTGCACAACCTCCTTCCACACAGGAGACTGTGCAAAACATCCTGCACCGATCCTCCCCTGGGATGGATCCATATCCGTCCCCATCTGATTCTTGGACTGGAAGATCATCCGATCCTTTCTTCACCAGCCGGGGGAACTCCATTCCCCCTTTCCCTGATTCTCAGGAGGTTCCTCAGACCTGCGAGAACCTCAACGCCATCCAGAACGACCCATTCTCCAACACTTACAACCCTGGATGGCGAAACCATCCAAATTTTCAGTGGGCGGGAAATTCTCAAACCCAAAGACCACCTTTTCAGTCCCGCCCACAGCCCTCTCATCACTACCAGCCGCCTCAACCTCGGCCCAACCCTACTTATCCATCAGGGCCAAATCAAGATCAAATGTCCTTAATCCTTCAGACTCTGGCTGACATTCAAAAATCGAATGCGGCCATTCAAAAACAGCACAAGGACGAGCTTACTGAAGTTAAAACTCAGCTGGCCCAGTTGGCAAATTCTCGCCAGCCAGGCACACTCCCTTCCCAACCCCTTCCTAACCCAAATAACGTGCCAACCCAGAAGCGCGTTATGAATCCAAATTTAGGCCAAGCTCAATGGATTTATCAGGCCCCCACTGCTCCATCTCCAGACGAGATGGAAGCCTCTACTTCTCGTACGGGATTTCAGCAGCAGCCACCCCTCCTCCCAAATCCAAACCAAAATCAGGCCGGATTAAATTCTGTAACAACACGTAGTGGTAAGACAACTCAGGACCCGCGTTATCCAAACCACTCCCAGCCTGATGATCATGACCCTAGGATAGTTATCCAAGGTACCGCTGTTCCAGACCCACAACCAGGACCTATCCTAGAGGAACCAACCAAGATCCCGTTTCCCGAAGCCCTGACCAAGGGAAAGAAGACCACCAAACCCGTGGCCCCTGAGGAGGACCTGGTCAAGCTCTTTGAGCAGGTCCACATAAACATCCCCTTGATGGATGCAATCCGCCACGTACCAGCTTACGCACGATTTCTAAAGAATATATGTACACCCCAGCGTAAGCCGCGAACCAAGGGAGGGAGCCCAATTGTTCTGTCAGAGCAAGCCAGCTCTGTAATCCTTAGTAGACTCCCACCCAAGGCAAAAGATCCTGGAACTCCCCTGATCTCCTGTAAGATAGGTGGTACCCAATTTGACAGAGCATTGTTAGACTTAGGTGCATCTATAAATCTGATACCCACATCCTTACTTGACCATCTGGAAGAATCTGAGCTGAAACCAACTGAGGTGACATTACAATTAGCAGATCGATCTATAAAGTCACCAAAAGGGATTCTCGAGGATGTTATCGTAAGAGTGCGGGATTTCTATTTTCCAGTGGACTTTATAGTCTTAGACATGGATGCACCTGAGAACCCTAGGGATACACCAATCATTCTAGGGAGACCTTTCTTGGCTACTGCTAGAGCCAACATCAGCTGTGAGGAGGGCCAAATAGAGCTTAAGTTTGGAGATCAAACACTGAAAATTGATATATTTAAGGCCCAACAAGGAATTAATTGCGGCGTCATCGAGCAAATTTGTGACATCAAGACTTTGGTTGATGAATCACACCTCCAGAATGACTTGAGTATTCCTCATCAACCACAGAAGGATCTTGACCCGCAAATAGAGGAGTCCAATCCGGATGTGAACAACCCAGTAACTCCCACCCTTGAACCTCACATCTATACTGAACCACCCGCTGCTGCTGAAAACCCCATCCTCGAACTGAAACCCCTTCCTGCTCATTTGAAATACATCTTTTTGGGTTCTAATCAGACCCTTCCTGTGATCATCAATTCCAACCTTAGTCCTGAACAGGAATCCCGTCTGATTGTCGTCCTCCAGCAACATCGCAGAGCCATCGGATGGACCCTCGATGATTTGACTGGAATAAGTCCCTCTTATTGTACTCATCATATCTATTCAGAAGAGGGCACACGACCTTCTCGTGAAATGCAGAGACGCTTAAATCCCAATCTGCAGGAGGTCGTGAAAAAGGAGATCATCAAGTGGTTAGATGCCGGGATCATCTACCCGATCTCCGATAGTCGTTGGGTGAGCCCAATTCAGGTCGTGCCTAAGAAGGCAGGACTCACCACTATAACGACTGAGACCGGAGAAATCATTCCTACCCGATTAGCCAACTCGTGGAGAGTCTGTATAGATTACCGTCGACTCAATTCCTCCACGAAGAAGGATCATTTCCCACTACCCTTCATTGATCAAATTCTCGAAAAACTAGCGGGAAATAGGTTCTTCTGCTTTCTTGACGGGTACTCCGGTTATAACCAGGTGGCAATCCATCCTGAGGACCAAGAAAAGACCACATTCACCTGCCCCTTCGGAACATACGCTTTCCGAAGGATGCCTTTCGGTCTTTGCAATGCACCCGCTACTTTTCAGCGATGCATGCTTGCCATATTCTCAGATATGGTAGGTGATTATCTGGAAGTCTTCATGGATGACTTTTCAGTTTTCGGAGCATCATTCGACGATTGCCTCCAGCACTTGGTCCAGATACTCAGGCGGTGCATCGACGTGAATTTGGTTCTTTCCTGGGAAAAGAGCCATTTCATGGTGCCTGAGGGAATTGTCCTGGGACACTCGATTTCGGAGAAAGGTATCCAAGTGGATCGAGCTAAGGTTAATCTGATTTCTCGCCTTCCTATGCCTAGCTCGATCAGGGACATCCGATCCTTTTTAGGGCATGTCGGTTTTTATCGACGATTTATCCCTGATTTTTCAAAAATCGCACGCCCCCTGACCACTCTTCTCTCCAAGGATGTTCCCTTCGAAATCTCCAGGGAATGCACTCAAGCATTTGAAATCCTGCGTGACCGAGTCACCCAAGCCCCGATCCTACAGTCCCCTGATTGGTCTCAACCCTTTGAGATCATGTGTGATGCATCCGACTTCGCTGTAGGAGCGGTTTTGGGGCAGAAGAATGACAAGAAACCTGTGGTCATTTACTACGCCAGCAAAACACTCGATGAGGCTCAGCGTAACTATACAGTTACTGAGAAAGAGCTGCTAGCTGTAGTATTTGCCCTAGAGAAATTCAGATCATACCTTCTGGGTTCCCATGTCATCATATACTCGGATCACACGGCTGTGAGGCATCTCCTTGCAAAGAAGGACGCGAAACCTCGATTGATCCGATGGATCTTGCTGTTGCAAGAATTTGACCTCGAGATTCGCGATAAAGCGGGAAAACAAAACGTGGTAGCTGATCACTTGTCCCGTCTTCCTTCTGAAATGATAGACCCTTCCGGACCCATCACTGAGCATTTTCCCGATGAGCACCTGCTGACTATTGGTACTAGCCTTCCATGGTTTGCTAATATTGTAAATTACTTGGCATCTCATCAGACCCCGTCCGATTGGCCGAAGGCCAAGAAAGACAAATTACGCTCCGATGCCAAGTATTACATTTGGGAAGACCCGTACCTCTTCCGCATAGGTGCCGATCAGATCATCCGGAGATGTGTCCCGGAAGGGGAAGTCAACAATATCCTCTCTTTCTGCCATGACCAGGCATGCGGTGGCCATTTTGCCGGGCATAAAACCGCATCAAAAGTCCTCCAGTGCGGCTTTTACTGGCCCACACTGTTCAAAGACGCATACAGTCATTACAAGGCATGCAGTCGTTGCCAGACTTTGGGCAACATGAGCCATCGCGACATGATGCCTATGCAACCGATTCTAGTATGCGAAATCTTTGATGTTTGGGGGATTGATTTTATGGGCCCCTTTCCTGTTTCGGATGGTTTCGAATACATTCTGTTGGCTGTGGACTACGTGTCCAAATGGATCGAAGCCATACCGACCCGAACCTGTGATCACAAAATCGTTCTCAAATTCATTCATCAACACATTTTCTCAAGGTTCGGGATTCCTCGTGCAATAATCTCTGATGGGGGGACCCATTTCACAAATGCTCAGTTTAGGTCACTGATGACCAAATACGGGGTGTCTCACCGAATCTCTACTCCTTACCACCCCCAAACTAATGGTCTAGCTGAGCTGTCAAATCGGGAGATCAAGAAAATCCTACAGGTCACTGTTCGACCTGACAGGAAGGACTGGTCGTCCCGACTTCCGGAAGCATTGTGGGCCTATAGGACCGCCCACAAGACCCAATTGGGCATGTCTCCCTTTAGATTGGTGTACGGAAAGGCATGCCACCTTCCCGTCGAACTGGAGCATAAAGCCTATTGGGCAGTACGGAACTGTAATCTAGATCTTTCTAAGGCTGGGACCCACAGAAAACTCCAAATCAGCGAGATCGATGAATTACGCACAGACGCGTACGAGAACTCGCAAATCTACAAGGAGCGGGTTAAAGCCTTCCACGACAAACACATCTCAAGAAAGATCTTCCATCCTGGTCAAAAGGTCCTACTCTTTGATGCCCGACTCAAACTCTTCCCAGGAAAACTGAGATCTAAGTGGGTCGGACCATATTTGGTCCGACAGGTTTTTGGAAATGGAGCAATCGAAATCAGTCCACTCAGCCACGATTCTGAACCTTTCATCGTGAATGGTCAAAGACTCAAGCCGTTCATTGATGTAACTTCTACTGATTTGGCTGAGGCATCTCATATCCTCCTTTCCCCTTGAGCTTATTGCGCCCAGCCGATGGCGTAAAACTCAGCGCTTAACGGGAGGCAGCCCGTCATTCTCTTTGAAAACCTGAAACTTGTTCTGACACCTTTCAGCACTCGAAGTTCACCCTGAACTAAGACCCCCTAGGTTACAATGAGGACATTGCAAATCTTAGGCATGGGGGGGTAGGAAAGTGCAAAAACTTGTAAGAAAAGGTTTCAAACAAAAAAATTCACATATGCCAAAAATACCATAAAAATTAAAAAATTTTTTCGAAAAAGAATAAGAGGAAAAGAGGAGAAGGAAAATTTTGTGAAGGAGAAAAGAAACAAAATGAAAAAGGAGCACAAAATTATAAGAAAAGTTGATAGTCATTAGTAAGAAACTAAGGAATTAACCTAAGCTCTAGACCTCATTCAAGAAAATAACTGAAAAGTGCACAATGAGATTAGTAAGAATGCAAACCTTAGGCATTCTTGAATAGACTCTTAGTACTCATTAAGATCTGGACACTCCTCAAGAGGTTGAGGAAAATGAAAAGCTGAAGTATTAGGTCTAAGGCTTAGGGAGTATTCGGCCTCGTTAACTAATTTTTGGTTTACGGGACTCAGTAACCTAAGCACCCTAATCTCACACACAGCCTGGTTCAGTAAGCATAAAAATCAGAATCACGCAGAAGCGTCGCAAAAATCTGAAAAGAACACCTAGAATAGGAATGGCCGATCAACACAAGTTGATTTGGACGAGTTCCCAGCGCGGAGAGGCGGGAAATCCCCTCGAAGATGCGTAACAAAATATCATCTCCTCGGTGCTTGTCTCTTAGGATATTTACATATCCTACGGGGGGCATGTAAGCACTCTGCTGGTTCAGATTCCATGGATGGCATTATCTCGAAATGTCAATTGCCAGGGTCTGGATTCGGCCACGGAATACCATGGATGGGATTATCTCGAAATCTCAATAGCCAGGGTTCCGGGGGTTGCCATGGGCGGTGCTATCTCGAAGCATCGATCGCCAGGAACCCTTGAGGATTGATGATGGGAGCAAGGAATCTGATACAGACCGTGTTGAAAAGCCAATCCTAGACTAGAACTAAAAAGAAAAAAAAAAGAGAGAGAAAACTCTCCAAACAGAAAAAAAACTTTCTATCTCTCTCTCTTACAAAACGCACTGCGAACTGAGCCAGGGCTAAAATCATTTCAAGCACGGGTGCTTTAACCACGAAGTCCAATAAACCTTAGGTTAGTTCTTGTGGGCCTTAAAAACCTTTGCTAAAAGACTGAGGCTAAGGCTAGACAGATTTGGATCTTGATTGGTACTAGAGTATCTTTTAGGCCTATGGTCAGCATTCTAACCTAATCTATGCTCAAATAAAAAAGCACTTATCTAAAACCATTGAAAACTTCATGGTCTAGAACAAGGGTTGAAACCTTAAGTTTTTTTTGCTAAGGGACTAGCAAAAGCTAGGCATGGGGGTATGATGAGAACCTCATCATGAGCCATAACTAGCTCATTTTGACCCAATACAAAGGATAAAAGCTCCTACATATCTCAAGGAAAAGCTTAACTCAGAGAATTCTGAGTTTGAGAAGAAAACAAGTCATAAGGGGTAAAAGTGCAATTTTACCAGTATAATCAGCATACAGGGTAATTCAGGGCCCAAACATAGGTCAAAACAGCTTAATAAGAATAAAAGTGGGATGAGATGATCTAGCAAGGGCTACAGCACTTCCAAGGAACCAAATGATAATCTGTAACCCTAAAACAACCCACTTCAATTCACAAGGTTCGAGGCAAAGTAAAAATAGAATAAACCCTCTAAAATTCATAGAAAAATAATCTCTAGGGTTTAGAACCTTCAATTTGGCCTTTAGAACCCGTTTTGACCTACATTGAGAACCATGCCCAATTAATAACTTAATTTGGGTTTTTGCGCAAATTGACCGGTCAAACAAGGTTTAATATGAAAATAAAATTCACCATCAGATTCCTTAGGTCCTAATTAGTCATGTATAAAAACTTGAGCCTAAGAAGAAACCTCCTTGACCGAATTTACACTTTGGTCCTCATATATTTACTCTTTGGCCCTCAACTTTTGAACCCTCGCATTTAGGCCCCTAACTCTCCTTCGTTCTTTGCAAACAGGTCCCTCCTGCAAAACCCCTGCCAGCACCATGCTCCGGCGACCTTGCGCGGAGCATGGCGCCGCGCAGGGTAAGGTGGAGGACCTGGCAAGTGTACCGGGGGTGCCCTGCGTCGTGAGCCGTCGCAGGAGCACCCCCATGGTCACTGTAGCCCCCCATACCGGCCGTGCGAACGCACGGACGGTATGGGTTCGAATTCCGACCATGCTCCGGCGAGGGAGACACGTCGTCTCCCTCCGCCTTCCTCCCTGCTACAACCCTATAAATACCCCCCGCCGCGCCACCGACCAAGGCAGCCTGGATCTGACGGAGAAAACCCCCAGCTTTCGTCTCTTCTTTCTCCGGCAGACGCTCACCAGCTCCGGCGACTTCCTCTCCCTCCACCTCTTCGCTCTGCCGCACTACCAGCAGCAGAGACCTCCTCCCCTGCTCTTCCCGCGCCACGCCGCACCCAGCTGGCGCCTCTCCAGCCTTCTGCTCGCCGCCGCCCCTCTCCCTGAGCATCATCTTCTCCGGCGACAGTCGATACGACTGTCGCCCTGTTCCTCCCCCTTCGTCCCTGCAGTTAAGTTAGACTTACTCCCCTTCTCCTCCTCTTTCTTTCCCCGCTTTCGATTTAGTCAATTAAGCCCTCTACCGACCCTGTTCACCCTCATCCTCTCCGCCTCCGACCACCCTCCGGCGAGCCGCTCCCATCACCTCAGCGACCCACACGGCTCGCCGACCACCGCAGAACTTCCGCCTCCTCACCCTGATCCTCTTCCGCCCCTCCACTTCCCACCAAACACCCTCTGCAGACCCACCGAACACACCCACTCCCTCGCTCACAGTCTGACCTAGGACGACCTAACAGCTCCATCACACCCCCTGCAGACCCCCTGACCACCTTCGCCGTGCCACGGCGAAGGTCCTCCGCCTGTCTGATTTGGCCGAGAGGCCGTGCCATTGGTTTCAGGTTCCAGGCCTTGGCCGCCATTGGCGAGGAAGCTCGAAGCCTGCTCGAGGTTGCTCCAAGCCGAGATGTCCCAGATTGAATAGCTACGGCCAGCGCGGAAGAGACTCACGCACACACCCTGGCCCTCGATTGGAGCTGTACGCCTCAACAGCCGACGCAATTGGGAGCATCATCCCTGCTGCAGGCGTAAGAGAATTGGGGTGGGACATTTAGTCCCACCTCGGAATCTCTCAAAGGCGCGCGGACACATAAATTGAAAAACTGCCGTATGCTGTTTGCCTCAGTTACCACGGGGTGAGGTCCCTCTCACCCGACCCGACCCGACTCGGCCTCGTCCGTGACCACGCTCCGCGGACCTGGCCCGACCCGATTAGACTGACCTGCACTCCTCGCCCACCACGCACGCCGGTGGGCCTGGACCCGGGCCTGACCCGACCCCGATTACCCGATAGCGCTCTGGGAGAGCTTCCGAAGAGTGATTTCAGAGAGAGAGAGATACGCGGGGAAAGGGGGTAGAGTAGGTTTTTGCCTTCTGATGAACTCTTGAGCGTGCAGGCACAGGTGAAGGACTGCGGAAGAAGAAGCAGCTGCACTGTAGCAACTGCTCAGTTAAGTCGTCGAAGCTCCGGGCCAGACGACGGACAGCCAGCAGCCAGAGCAACACAGAAGGCAGGCTGAAGAAGAAGGAAGGGAGACTTAGTAGCCGAAGGCAGAAGCACCACGATTGCAGAAGAAGAAATGAAAAGAAGCAAGAAGCAAGAAAAGAAGAAGATGATCTGAAGAAAAAGAAAGAAAGGAAACAAGGAAGAACAGAAGAAGAAGAGCACGAGGGGAAAATCTGAAGAAAGCAGAAGAAAAAGAAGAAGAAGAAGAAGAACAGGAAGAACCAAAGACAAAGAGGAAGAAAGAAGAAAAGAAGCAGAAGCCAATTTTTCATCTCTCTCTCTCTCTTTATTTTTGTAATAGAATTTGTATATCTCTAGAATACAACTTGCTCCCTGAGTTCGACCTCGGGAACTCTTTTATTTTTCCGAGTAAAAAAATTTTTATATGAAACGTTGGTAACAACCGGCTTTACTACAACGAATTAACAATGAAAACCGACGTTCCACCAATAAGCCGGAATATGTTTAATAGCATCAAGGAGTGGGAATTGATTTCAACATTCTTGAATATATTCAAGAGCTCCTTGTCACTAGCAAAAGACTTCTTCCTGGGTTTAAGTAAGGCTTCAGGGAATGGAACATGAGTTGGATCTTTAGAATCACGTTCTTGAGCCTTAATCTCTTCTTCAATGTTCTCTTTTCTTCCTTAGGCTCACTAGGGTGTGATTGACTAGAAGAGAGTAATTTTGGGTCCTGGATTTGCTGTCCACTCTTCAAGGTAACTGAATTTGCAGAAGTGTATGGGTTTGGGTCTTGGGGAGGGTTAGGAAAGATTGGAGGGGCTTGATTCACCAAATAACCCAGATTGGATGAAGAAGCAGAAGGACCCTGCTCAACCACTTGAGCATGTGCGTGTAGGTCTCTTTGATTCCTATACCCCTGGGCTCAATTGCCCTGATTCTGTATGTTGCGAGGGTTGGGTATGGGTTGAGATGGCAAAGATCTAGGCTGACAAGTGTTAGCAATTAGCTTGGATTGCAAGTTATCCAGCGATGTCTTCATTTGTTGCATGAGCTGGAGCATGGATCCTTTCATCTCTACCATCTGTCTGTTCAAATTAGCCTACCCTATAGGTTCCTCCAACCCAGATTATAAGAGTTAGAATATGGGTTGGACCTAACGTTCTCCTGTACAGCATACACATCCTCATAGGGTGAGGATGGTGGGAAAGAAGGAGAGAGATCAGAGAAACTGGGATCAATGGCCACAGTTTGGAACTCATGAAGTTTTGAGTAATGCTGGCTCACAGGTTGAGCCATTTCCAGTTGATTGACAAACTCCTGTCCAGTAGGAGCTCATGAAGAATGGAATCCCGAGGTCTGGGACTGAGTGGATCGAGAAGTATTTTTAGAGTTTCCAGCCATCCACTCTTCCATTCTTTTGGTAACTAGGTCCACCTTATCTAGTTTATTACAAATCAGTTTCATATTGAATGAATGAGAATCATGGACCTCATTAACATTCGATCTGGGTTGTTGGGACCAGTTAAAGTATCCATGGAGGCATGATTGATGGAATTTTCACTCATTTCCTCAAACAATTCATGCGCACTATCTTCATCCTTGTTGAGGAAATTGCCTCCGCAAGAAGTGTCCACGTGGTTTTAGAGTTGCTCAGTCAACCCGTGATAAAAGATTTGCACGAGTTGCCATTTTTGCCCCTTGTGGTGTGGACAGTTCCACAATAGATCCTGGAATCATTCCCAGGCACCATGAAGTGGTTCCCTTAGCCGCTGGACAAAAGTAGTAACCACCCATCTCAATGCATTGGTACGCTCGATTGGAAAGAATTTCTTTAAGAAAGTCGATTTATGACCATTCCAAGTTGCGATCAGCCTTCCAATTGTCCGGTACCAATGTGTGGCTTATCCCTCAGAGAGTGGGGAAAAAGCCTCATGATCATTTGCTCCTCGTCCACATTTTGTGCTTTGGTGGTCTGAACCAAAGTGGTCAAGTCCTTCAAACGCTGAAACGAGTCTTCAGAGCCAATCTTGTGAAAATGTTTAGCCAGGCTTAACACCTGGGACTTGATTTCTGCGTCACCGGTTGGAATCTGGACACCAAGATGTTCCTCGTAATTAGAAGGATCATAAAAATCCTTTATGGGTTGAGTGCCCTGACCATGCATTCGCTGGAACCATTCTTGAATTTGCTGCATTTGTTCTACTGGTGCAAGGGCACCATAATCGTCTATTTTGATGATAACAAAACACTTGTTATTTAACATTTGCTTTTGAGTCTACGATTTCAAGACAATTGCAAATGGATACAAGTGTAAAGACGGAATTCAAGCTCGCATCCATGGAGGATTGGAGGAGCTTGACGGATGGACAGAGCTTTGCGAGGAGCGATAGCTTGAAGAAGACATGAAGACAAGAATATCATAGATTTCATTTTATCTTATTCTATGTATCTTTCTTTTGTTGCTCTTTATTCTTTTCTTCTTCGATTCATGTTAAAGAGCCTCAAAGTACCCTCATAGTAGTCCTAGGAATACTTGCACAACCTTAGGATACTTAGGTTTTTCGTAGAAGACTTAGGAAAACCTAAATAGGCTTTAGACAGCCTTATCAGACATCTAATCTGATAATTAGACATCTGATAGTGAACTTTAAGACGTCTGAATGTTGAATCAGACATCCAAACTTGTAGGGCTGGTCTTAGAACCTTCTGTCTGTTGATTTTAGACGATCGACCCTTAGTCTAGACGTCTTAGTAGATGTCTGATGACTTTGTCAGATGTCCAATTAGTGGAACGTTGGCTTAAAAAATGATCGTTGAGGATTTGACCTTTGATCTTCTATTAGATGTCCTTAAAGGACTCTAGATGTCTAATAAGTAGATGTTGTGCCTCGATTGACCCTAAATCTCTTTCCTAGACGAATATAACCGTTTGGACCTCGAGAAATCAATTCCCGCAGTTAATTAGGTTTCCAGACGTCTAGACCTAGTGCCAAACGTCAGATGTGTCGTCTGACTGAATTACACTAGAACCCTATTTAGGTCAGACTCAAGTCAGTAAGGGAATCTGTCTAGCATTAGACGTCTGATCTAGTTTCCAGACGTCTTAAATATGACTTCTAGACATCTAATCTTTTTCCTAGACATCTAATGACCCTGTCAAAAACATTAGTGATTCTAATTACGCCCTGTTTTGCCTTAGGATAATTTCCAATGGCTATGGAAGCCTTCCAAGGCCTTCCAAAGCCTTCTTAGGCTACCTATAAATATAGGGGAAGCCCTCCTTTACTAAACACACCTAGAGAAACTACTTTCCACTATATTGCATCCAATTGATCATTAGAAGAGTTGTTGCTCTTCAAGCCTTAGTTCTACATCAAGAGAGCATCATCCAGCAGAGCACCCGCTCTCCCTCCGTGTTTACATGAGCAACAATGTGCCGCTGCATAGTTCACGCATCCGCGCCAAGCCAATGTACTTCCAGCAAAGGGAAGTTGTCTTTATCTATAGTAGCTAGGTTTATCTATGTGGCTCTATAGGTCTTGTTTGTAATTTATCTTTGTTATTGTGTTGGGCATTCGCCTTGCGAATTCCCATCTCCATCAAGGGACAAAATACTTCTCGTGAAGAGGAGGGGTTTGAGGAATGCTACCATCATACTTGTAGCATGGTTGTATTGAGGTTGAATTACCCTCGTTAAAGTAGTTCGGTTAGTTGATTTTGATCGTCTTGGTTGATCGGGAAAATCCTAACTCGAGAGGGTTAGGTGGTGGTTTTCACCCGATTTGGTTTTCCACCTAAAAATCTTTGTGTATCTTGTGTGATTGCTTATTGTGAGATTGCTTTATTTTAATTCTGCATTTTATATTATATCCCACGACCTCATGTAGGAATCAACATGTTCCAGCTGCCTTTGCAGCATCTTGTGCGGATTCTAAGGCAAAGGAGGTGGTTGATCAGCCATGGGATTAATTGGATTAAAATTCAACCTACGCCTCCTTGAATGGTCTAATGGTCCTTCCAGGCAGGGATTCAATGACCTTCTTCCAAGCATAAACTAGGAAGAGGTCGGAAGGACTAGGGATAAAAGCCCTGTAGCAAAATAATACAAGCTTGTCCTTAAGTTGGGTAGCCTAAGGACCTATGCTCCAAAATAAACTCAAACCACAACACGAACTTTTGTGTTGTCCTTAATCCAAAAGCTGGTTAAGTTGGGATGGCGGGATAGGGGGAGCGTGTCCTGAAGGCTACTAATTATGCCAAACCCCCACCTACTTAGGTCGTTTGATTATCAAGCCACCCAACTTAGCACTTTCTGGAGAAAGTAGACATCACAAATTCGCACCACAGTATGAAAAATATCTTGAAACAGACTGATGAGTCCTAGGGCCAACATCTACTTGATTTGAGATTAGGCCTGGGGCAGTAGTGCTTTTGGAATGTGGTGGGCTCTTAAAATTGGCTGTGCTCTTAATGATTGATTAAATAAGAGTGAGTGCATGCACAACCAAGGTTTTCAAGAAAGATTATTTGGATGAGTGTCTTTTAGAGTTTAAATCTTGCTTAAGTAGCTTTTAGGGTTTGAATTAGGGTGATTTCACTCAAATTCAGGAGGCACACCAAGATTTGCAAACACGACTGAAGATGTTTTCCTTTAAAATCAAAATAAAGTGGAGTGCCTGGTATTGACCTTAATTGTCAACCCTAACGAGCAAGCTATTTGATGAATTATTTTTATATGAAATAGTGCAGCCCAAACAACTCAAGCAATTGGACTTAATGCACCACTAAGTTAGGCACGCAAGTGGTTACCTAATCTGATTTCTACTCAATTATGTGTTTGATTGTGTGTACCAGTTTCAAAGATCGGGATACCCTAATCTGATTTTTTTTTTTAAATGGGGGTGAGGTGGGTGGAGGTGGAAATCAAAACAAGCAAACTAATCCTAGGGTTTTTGAGAGCACCTAGGTTAATTAGGGTTTGAATTAGGGTGATGGGATGAAGTCTATGGAGGGGAAAGAATGGGGGAGCACTTATAGTTGTCTTCAATTGCACTTTACTCCTTTCTACTACTTGAAGATTCTTGATCGGGGTACCTGCAAGACAATAGAGAAGAAATAAAAGAGAGTTAGAAAGCAATTAAGTGCTCGAAATGCGGAAAAGAAATTGAGTTCCATTGCCTACCCGGCAATGGCGCCAAAATGTTGTATGAAAATTCGTCACAAAAAGATTTGAGTTTTGAAAATCCGTCGTCGTAGTGTAATTTGCGTGAAAATCCAAACAATCAAATAATTTTTGCCAAAACTCAAAAGGAGTCCCAGGTCGAACACAGGGAGGCTACATCAATTCAAAATCTGCAATTATATTTTTTTATAATTTTTGTTTAAAGACAAGATAATCATAATGATTATATTTATCTTGCAATATTAATACTAGAATGAGAGAGAGAGAGAACAATTTTATATCAATGATAATGTCATACAATTACCACTAGAAAGCATGAAATCTAATTTAGAAAGCGATAAAGAGAAGAGAGGTCAGAAATTATCCTCCTCAACAGCTGCCTGGAGGACGAGCCAGACAGGCGAAGCCTGGAAGAAGAAGAGCAAAGACGAAGGGCAGAGAATGAAGCGGGAAGAATCAGGGGTGAGGTGGGGCGTCGTCGTCCCGGGATCCACTTCCAGAACAGGGATGAGAAGACTACCATGGGTGCTCGATGAACGGGGTGAAAAGTGGACAAAATTTTGATTTTTACTCTAAAGGAGCATCCCGGGTTTGGGACAAGCTTCTTTAGAGCTTTGGAGAGGGAGAGAGATGGAAGGGATGAAGAAAATGTGGTGGGCGTAGGTCCTTTTGTTGGGGGGGTCCGAGGGCAAAAAGGTCATTTGAATCTTTAAAAAAAACATTAACTTAGGGTCTTTAGTGACGGATTTAATCGTTACTAAAGCCTAATCGTGGGTGTAGCATGCGCATGCCCTCGCCCCTTCATCTTTAGCCATTGAGATGCTTCTTCATTGTGCACACGAACTTAGCCATTCGGTCGAGAGATCAGACAACTGAGAAACTCTCAAGCCTCTTCACCTAAATGCGCCCTCGATGCTTGCATCAGATCGCGCATGACAAGTCACGTTAGATCGTGCATGCACATCCGTGCTCATCTGTGCCGCCACGTCGCCTCATTCATCGCCGCCTGATCGCCATCCAATGGGCGAATTTCGCCTGTTCAATTGATTTGAGGCATGCGGGACTCGAACCTACGACCTCTGTCTTGCCCATGGGCACGAGACCATTATGCCAAGTCGCCCTTTGAGGCGCGTTTACATCTAAGGTGCACGCACTCATGGTCGTTGGATTAAGATCCAACAATCTAGATCTGATGGCCGATTGAGGAGAGAGAGAGTAGCGGCGAGCCTTGGGCGGCTGAGATGGCACCACGTGGTGCCATCTTGGCTGTCCATCTTCTCTGACTTGTAGATGTGCTACGGATGTTGGATTGGACTGATTTTTGCATTGTTGGGTTGTGATCGTCGATCCAAACCCATTCGTGTAGTCGGATTTGTCATATGAAGTATGGATTTACACCACCTGGTCCCTTGGTCTTAGATCTTTCTCAGACTGCATCTGATGCTACGGAGATCCGATCAGGGTGATCTTGGAGTCATTAAACTCCAATCATCGCCATGATCAGATCTGTACGGTTGGATCTTCAATTTGAGAACCCAATTAAATATCGCCTGTTGAACGTGACGAATTGCTACGCTAACGTGTTCGGTTTTGGAAAACCTGTCGTTGTAGTTTGAAAGCGAAGAACTCGTGTTCAACAAATAAAATTTATACCGAAATGAAAATTCCAGGTTGAACACAGGGAGGCGGACGTTTGATTTAAAAACTATGCGTTTCTTTTTATTTGTCACAAGGTAATTCAATTTAAAACTATCTAATTATTTACAATAAATAGAAGAGAGAGAGAGTAAGAGAGAGAGAATATTACACACAGAAATCAAAATGAGATGTAGAATAAACAGAGTATTTACCATTAAGGAGATTGTTCATTACAACTAGAAAGCATAAAACAATTGAACTAGAAAGCGATAAATTTACTCTAGAAAGCATTAAACGAATGGAGGGAGAAATGTCTTCCTCGACGGTCGCTTGGAGGACGAGCAGAACTACTCTAGAAAGCAATAAATCTATACTAGAAAGCAGTAAAAAGAATAGGGAGAGAGAAATCCTCCTCGACGGTCGCTTGGAGGATGAGCTGGACGGGAAGACGCTTAGACGAAGGAGGATGAAGCAGGATGAAGGAAAATGAAGCAGAAGAACGGGAACGGAGCAGCACGCTGTCGTCGTCGCGGGATCCACTTCCGAAGGGGGACGAAAATTTAGACTTTATCTCGCGAGAAGCATCCCGGGTGTGAGACAAGCTTCTCTTGAGCTTTGGAGAGGTAGAGAAGAGAAGGAAGGGATGAGAATTTCGTATGGAGGGGGTCTCCTTTTATAGTTGCAAGGAGTGGGGGCAAAATGGTCATCACAACTTTAAAATAATAAACGAGGGGTCTTTAGTGACGGATAAATCCGTCACTAAAGCCCCTAACGTGGGCGTAGCTCCCGCGCCCACGCTTGCCTCCTCAGCTGCCCGCTTCCTCAACGCCCGCGCATGTTCTTTAAATCCCAGCCATCCGATCGCGAGATCGGATGGCTTAAGATTCATCTCCGCCCGCTGCTGCACCCGCCTGGCGCGTATGATCGCGCGTCCATGCCGCGCGTGCAATAGCACGTGATCTCGATTGAGCGCAGACGGCCGTCCGATCCAGATCCAATGCCCGCCCGCGCTTGCTCGCCTGCTCCTTCCTCCCCTTCGCTGCGACTCGAACCCGCGCCAGCAGCTCGCGTAAGCGTGCTCGACCGTTGCGCTACGAGGCGCGGATGGTCGAGCAGGCGCTTTTAGGCGCGGCTGATCACAGCCGTTGGATCGAGATCCACCGGTGGAGAGGGAGCGGGTGCGGGGTCTTCAGAAAATGTATGCGGCCGTTTGGGCACCGAGATGGCACCACGTGGCGCCATCTTGGCCATCCATCTTCTGGAAGTTGTAGATGGTGCCACGGATGTCGGATTGACTCGATTTTTGTATCGTTGGGTTGCGATCGTCGATCCAAATTCATCCGTGCGGTCGGATTTGTCATTTGAAGTGCGGATTTACACCATCCTGGCCCTTGATCTTCTAGGGTTCCTCGATCACTATCTGATGCTATGGATGCTTGATTAGGGCAATCTTGGAGTCGTTGAACTCCAATCGTCGCCCTGATCACATCCATACGGTTGGATCTTTGATCCGAGGCCCTGATAAAATGTTTGCCCTGTCCAAGTACATAAAAGGAGACAATTAACCTCCATTTTATTCAAACTACTCTAAATGCAAGATGATGCATGTTATGCAATATTTATATCATGAAATGCAATCCTATGCTTAAGAACATGCATAAATAGACATCTTAAGTAGTGTAAATGTGTTTACATCATCGCCCTATCCCTGGCCACCAAAAAGAGCAAATTACTATACAATTTGTACAATTTGACCTAAATGTATGATGATGCATGTTATGCAATATTTACAATGTATGATGCTTTTACGATACTAAGAACATGCATAAATAGACAATTTAAGCTACTTAGATGCATACACATCACCCAACGACGCATACATCAATCAAATCCAACGTCCATGGTGTCACCTACAAAGAAAAGAAGATGGATGACCATGATAGTGCCACATGGTGCCATCATAGCTACCCAATGCCCCCAACCTGCCCCTTCTCATCAAGCAACCCTTGATCTCAGTCGTTGGATCTTCATCCAACGGTTGAGAGTGTGACACCCTTAAAACAAAAATAAGACAAAGTGGGGCCCTTAGCATAGCGGTGGCACCCTACACTTGCACCTACCAGACACGAGATCGAGCCGCATGGAGTGGATTCAATCTATGAAGAGGCCAACAATTAAAATTTGGTCATTGGATTGGCATTGAGCAGCATCGAAGCTCCCACGTGGCACAGCCCCATGCATCAGATGAGGACGAAGCACGTACGTGCGCGTTCATGCCTAATCATACGTGCAAACATACGCAGCGTGATCTGAAGTTGCGGCTTGTATGCATTCTCCACCATCCATTCTTGATCCTACAACCACAAGAGCTCCTTACTCGCTCTAGCACGGCATCAAGCGGGCGCCAGCGAGTGCACAGGATTCTCGACCACACGATGCGATTGGAGGGTAGAGGATGCGCCACGTGTTAGCGCGAGGGTGCATCACGCATTATGGGTGTGATCTGAGCACGTTGGAGGTGCTATTTGAGACGTTTTATCATGATCGGATGGCCCACGATCCACCAGTGATGTGGCACGAGTTGGGGGCTTGAAATACCTATTTTGCCCTTGATTTTCACCTATAAAAAGCCCATGATCTCCCGTTCCTCTTCATCTCTTCCATTCTCTCCCTCACCACCTCCGAGGCACTAGAGAGAGCTTGTCCCAAGCTTGAGATGCTCCTCTAGAGTAGAAATTAAATTTTTTTTTTTGCTTCTCACCCCCCTTCGTGGAGCATCTCGTGGCCGTCCTCTCACCACCTTTCGAAAGAAGATCCTCGCTGTGCACTGTCTTGCCCTGTCCTTCCTCCGACACCGTTCTCCTTCCTCCAACTCCTCACCACCTTCATCTAGGCACCGTCATAGCAAGTCATCCTCCAAGCAGTCGTCGTGGGGGATTCTTCTCACCTCTCTCTATCTTTTATCGCTTTCTAGTATGGTTGCAATTTCTTGATTATCTATAGGAAACTTGGATTAGATATATATATTGATATTCTCTCTCTCTCTCTCATTCTGCTAGAGTAGATTAGATTAGACAACAATTATTGCGCTTGATATTTTGTCTTATAAAAATACCAAAAAAATCGCAAAAGATAAAACACCAAAAATAAAATCGAAACACATGTTCTATAAATCAAACGTTTGCCTCCTTGTATTCGACCCAAGACTCACTTCGAGCTTCGGTTATAAATTTATCTGGTAGCGGATTTCTTTGCACTACGATGATGGGTTTTCGAACTCAAAACTTTTCACATGAGAAATCTCTCTCACCATGAAGCAATGGTGATACATGATGATACAAATCATTTAGATGAAGTCAAATATTGGTTAGCTTATGACATGAGGAAGATGTAAGAAATAATGGCTTATGAACATGATGATGAGGATATACTTGAACTCGACTTTGGCAAGAATATGTTAGAAATCAAACACTTGATTCTTGACAAAAGAAGATTGTTTAGAGCCTATATATAGTTCCTTATCATTATAGTCATGGATCTTTTTGTTTGAAGATTCTATGCAAGAGTTATCATTATTTATCAAATCTGCTCCTATCTAATGGAATGTTATTGCATTAAATGACAGACATTATTGAGAAACATAATTTTTTTCTCAGTGGAAATGCAACATTCTATTCAAGATTGGATTCAAGAAAGGTTTCCCATTCCTTAAAAAGAGATGAAACCATGAAAAATAGATGAAGTGAAAATTGTTTCATGGAGCTAAAGTCCATGGCACAATATGTTATTGCTAAAATACAAAAGAATGGAAATCTTAGATCAAACATTATGATAAGATGTATCTTAAACAATTTCCATGTAATGTACTTTTCTTTTTTTGATGACGTAAGACTATGGGTGCAATTCCACAGCAACCTAGGGGGAGAGCTGCTCCTCACACAACCCCCTCCCGGATAAAGTAAAGCTCAGTTCTATTGGGTGCCACACTCTCTGTCGGAGTCAGAGGTGGGGCAGCCACCAACGAGCTGTGCCTTGATGGGTCCATGTAATGTACTTTATCTGCTAGTCAAGTGGACATTTTCCCGAATGTTTCTATCCATGTACCTTTGTAGGATTCTTTTGGAATCCTATAATTGGGAGGTGTAAGGCAGATGATTTCAAAATGGTCTCTCCATTCATTAGAGAGAGTATCACCAATATTTCTGATCTGCTGTCAAACTTATTCTAATTTCAACAACTCAAACATGGATCGTGAGGATGGATGGAATACTTCCTAGGAATATGTCAT
Organism: Thalassia testudinum; assembly: GCA_037157565.1. Classification (NCBI taxonomy): domain Eukaryota; kingdom Viridiplantae; phylum Streptophyta; class Magnoliopsida; order Alismatales; family Hydrocharitaceae; genus Thalassia; species Thalassia testudinum. Next base: position 45,302,638 of record JAZHRO010000059.1, read on the forward strand.
TAATACAACTATTTGTTAGCGCACGAGCACTAATGTTCTTAATTTTGAAGTTAACAAAACATATATATTATGTTATTCTTGGAGGTCTAACAAAACATATATATTATGTTATTCTTGAAAGAATAGTTGATCCTCTAAAGAAGACAGCTTAATCAAGAATAAGAACAATTAGGATTCTAGATGAACTAAAATATTCAAAGGCCCATGGAAAATGCATAGAGTATTTGATCATTGAAGAGAAAAGGAAAGATTTAAGCATCTAAAATGAAATCTCAAATAGAAATGATACATTCACCACAAAAAAAAAGACATTTCTAGACATTTATTTCCTAAATGTCCAAATAACTATATTATTATCTAGACGTTTAACCAAAATTAACGTCAAGAAAGATTTATCATGACATACTCTTTGGAGACATTTGGTCCAAACATATTTAAAGGGTATGCCACAATAGGTTCAGATCAAACCTCTTGAAAGAGTATGTTACGATAAATCTTACTGAACATTTATTTTGATTAAAGGTCTAGATAATATTATAGTTATCTAGACATTTAGGAAAATAAATGTCTGCAAAGTTAATTTTTCTTATAGTGATCACTTCCTACCCTTCAAAAAAGATATATAATGGAATTCTCACTTTGTCTTATTCCTTACAGTTTTTAATCAAAGTTTCTTCTCCTCGATGAATAGTTTCACCTCTTCTTTCCTCACTAACGTTATCTTCCTCATTCTCCTTACCTCAAATTGGGAAATACCCAAATGCATGGCAAATCTACCAATTTCCCCTTCATCTCTTAGTATAGAAGTGATGGTTGTCCTCTCTCGCATATGAAGAGACAAGGGATAGCATTAGGAATTGCTCAAAACAAGGTAAAAAGGCAAGCGATCGCATGGGTGTTAGAATGAAGCATGAAAACCATGTTTTCATCCATAATTCATCTAAGATGTAGTTTAATTCAAGCTAAAACCAAGCTAATAGTGCTTGAAATCAATGTGAAGGTATTAGGGGAGGTTATGGTTAGTAGAGTAATGGTGTGAATTTTGAGACATAGTTGCAGTTGCTTGTGATCATACATAGGTAGTTGGTTGGGGTTTGACCTAATCGATTATTTATGTTTCATCCCAAAATTGATTAGTAGTGAGAGACTTAGTTGGCTAGGTCATGACCTTATCCGCTAACTTCATTTTTTATCAATTTTTTAGAAGATCTACCTTTATTATCGTCATTATTCATGTTTTATGATTTGGTAGTCAAAGTACGAATATGTACAGATTAATTTGTTAGATTTAGAAAAGATAATTCAAAATTTTCCCATATGGCTTCTTTGTAATTTTCTCCCCCACGTCTCTCTATATGAAGACATGTAGGGTTTTCTTCGTGTTTATGGAATTCAATCTTCTCAACATGGTATTAGATTAGTGATTCTAGATCAATGGTTCAATATCCCACCAAATACATAGCTTTTTCTAGTGTTTGAATGAAAAAAAGGATAGGTGGAAGATAGCTTAGTGAAGTGATGAGAACCTCATCATGAGCCATAACTAGCTCATTTTGACCTAATACAAAGAATAAAAGCTCCTACATAACTCAAGGGAAGGCTTAACTCAGAGAATTCTGAGTTTGAGAAGAAAACAAGTCATAAGGGGTAAAAATGCAATTTTACCAGTATAATCTGCATACAGGTCCAAACATAGGTCAAACAAACCAAATAAGAAGGAAAGTGGGATGATCTGATAAGGGCTACAGCAATTCCAAGGAACTAAATGATAATCTGTAACCTTAAAACAAACCCACTTCAATTCGCGAGGTTCGAGGCAAAGTAAAAATAGAATAAACCCTCTAAAATTCATAGAAAAATAATCTCTAGGGTTTAGAACCTTCAATTTGGCCTTCGGAACCCTTTTTGACCTACATTGAGAACCATGCCCAATTAATAACTTAATTTGGGTTTTTGCATAAATTGACCGGTCAAACAAGGTTTAATCTAGAAATAACATTCACCATCATAATCCTTAGGTCCCAATTAGTCATGTATAAAAACTTGAGCCTAAGAGGAAACCTTCTTGACCAACTTTACACTTTGGTCCTCATTTATTTACTTTTTGGCCCTCAACTTTTGAACCCTCACATTTCTGCCCCTAACTCTGCTTTGTTCTTTGCATTTAGGTCCCTCCTGCCAAAACCTGACCAGCACCATGCTCCGGTGACCTTGCGCGGAGCATGGCGCCGCGCAGGGTAAGGGGGAGGGTCTGGTAAGACAACCGGGGGTGCCCTGCATCGTCAGCCGTCGCAGGAACACCCCCTGGTCGCTGCAACCCACCATACCGGCCGTGCGAACGCACGGACGGTATGGGTCTCCATCTCCGACATCCTCCGGCGAGGGAGACACGTCGTCTCCCTCCGCCCTCCTCTCTGATTCCGCCTCTATAAATACCCCTGTCGCTCCGCCGTTCTGAGCAGCTCGGTCCTGACGGAGAAAGACCCCCACTTCCTCTCTTCCCACTCCGACAGGGAGCCCTCCAGCTCCGGCGGCCTCTCCCCTTCCTCCTCGTCGCTCTGCCACACTACCAGCTGCAGGGTTGCCCTCCCTCGCTCTTCCCGCGCCACGCCGTACCCAACTGGCGCCTCTCCGGCCCTCTCCTCGCCGTCGCCCCTTCCCCCGGGCATCTTCTTCTCCAGCGACAGTCGATACGACTGCCACCTTGCTCCAGCCCCTTTCGTCTCCGTAGCTAGGTCAGAACTTCTCCCCATCTCCCCCTCTTTCTTTTCCTCACTGTCTTTTATTTGATTAAACCCTCGACCGCTCCTGTCCACCGTCACCCCCTTCGTCTCCGGCCAAACTCCGGCGAGACGCCCCCGCCGCTCCATAGCCCCATACGCCTCGCCGACCCTCACAGAACCTCCGCCTCCTCACCCTGATCAACCTTCGCCCTTCCATTTCCCACCACTCGCCCTCTGCAGACCCCCCGAACAAACCCACTTCTTCGCCCGCAGTTTGACCTAGGGCGACCCTCACGCTCCGCCCCGCCGCCTGCCAGACCCCCCACCACCTTCGCCGTGCCACGGCGAAGGTTCTCCGCGTATCTGATTAGGCCAAGAGGCCGTTCCTCTGTGGACAGGTATCTCGACCGCCGTCGCCATTGCTGCGTGGAAGGAGCACCTTCAACCTGCAGCTCCAGGTGCGATTCGCCCAGGTGCGACTCCCAGGCTGCGCGGGGCATCTCCGCGAAGCATCCCAGACTTGCAGCTGGGGCAAAGGCCTCGCGTGCAACCGTGAACTCCTGCAGCTTCCTCAGCTGCGGGCGCCCAATTGGGGTGGGACATTTAGTTCCACCTCGTAACTTTTCAGAGGAGCGCACCCGCATAAAGGCAAAAAGTGCCTTATGTTCGTTGCCTCCTGAGCATGGGGTGAGGTCCCTCTCACTTACCCGCTCGACCCGGCCTCGTCCGTGACCACGCCCCGCGGACCTGGCCCGACCCGACTAAGCCCGACCTGCACTCCTCGCCCACCACGCACGCCGGTGGGCCTGGACCCGGGGACGACCCGTACCCGAATACCTGGCAGCTCTGGGAGAGCTTTCCTAAGAGCGGCTTCCGTGAGAGAGAAACGCGGGGGAGAGGGTAGAATTAGGTTTTGCCCCTCTCTGATCAAGCTGTGCAAGTGTGCAGGCAGAGAAGAAGAAGAAAGACGCCCGCTGAACAGAGAAGAAGGCCGACGAAAGCTGAAGGAAGGAGGAGCACCGAGCGGCACTGTAGCAGCGGCGGTTTAAGTCGTCTGATTGGAAAATCAGACGAAGTCCTGAAGGCAAAGAAGGAGAAGGAAGGCGAGGCAGAGGAGAATACAGAGAGGCCAAGGGAAGACTCTGCAGAAGAAGAAGAGCACGAGAAGAAGATCTGAAGAAAGGAAAAGAAGAAAGAAAGAAGAAGAAGAAGAACAGGACCGCAAGGGAGAAGAAAAAGAAAGAGACGAGCAGAAACAAGAACTGAAAGAAGAAGAACATCACTACTGCTGCAGATAAAGAAGAAGAGCAAAGGAAGAAAGCAGAAGAGCCAAGCAGAAGAAGAGAGGATAAGCAAAGAGAAAAGAAGAGAAGAAGAAAGAAGCCAACAAATTCTCTCTCTCTCTTTCTTTATTTTTGTAAAAGAAACTTGTACCCCTAGAATACAACTTGCTCCCTGAGTTCGACCTCGGGAACTCTTTATTTTCCGAGTAAAAAATTATTAGCAAATGATGGCAATAACTATTTGTACTACAACGACTTAAGAAAAGCTAGTTGCTGCCACCGTTTCGCCATGAAGTCTTGATAAACGCTAGTTTATCATCATTCTTATGCCCCAAAACTAACCTAGCTCTTAGCGTTTTAACTCCGTAAATGGGTTTTTGGCCTGCATTTAGGCATTTACCTAGGATAGGCATGCATTGCATTTTAATTTATTTTTGATGCATTTATTTGAGTGTCAGGATTAGGCAGAATGTTAGATCCCGCACATCTTGGCACTCAGGAAGGCAGAAGATGAAGAAGCCCCTATCAGCTGGATCCTAGCTTGATCCAGCTCATTTCAGCTGAATCCCAGCTAGATCCAGCTCATTCCAACTGGATCCCAGCTCTTTCTAGCTAGATCAACTCACCCTTAGCTCCATTCAGCTCATCTCAGCTGAATGGTAGCTCTAGCTAGTTCACCTTAGCTCCATTTAGCTCACCTCAGCTGGATGGTAGCTCAAACTAGCTAAAGACAGTTGATCCTGGCTCCATTCCAGCTCTTCCAACTCATAAGAGTTCACTGGAAGTTTAACCTAACTAGGACTAGCTACTACTATCAACTAGCTAGACCTGGTCAGCTGAAGATGACCTTAACCAACTCAAGCCAGCTCAAGTCTAGCTCCCGGAGACCTAACTCAGCTCAACTTAGTTGACCTAAGCTACTTGACCTAAGCTAGCTGCTCCATCTATCTAGGTAATCTCCGAGAAGACCAAATCCAGCTCACCTCAGCTCGCATCAGTAGAAGCTAGCTCATCTTAGCTTGGCTTAGTAGCTAGCAAAGAACTAGCAAGCTAAGCCAGTTGAGGTAGCTCCTCGCAGCTCTCTTTAGCAACCACCAGCTCCAGTGTAGCTCAAGATAACTACCTCCAGCTCTTTGCTCTAAAACCTTAACTCTCTCTGCCTCCTTTTCTACTCATCTACTAGCTAAGCTAGTTTAGCTAGTCCACCTCCATGGCACCAAAACTTACTACCCTACTACCTAAGCTCCACTAAAAAGACCACCTACTCCTACTTTATTTTGGTGCCAACTATCCCTTCCATCACCACCCTACATCCACCATCAAAACCCATCTCCACCCTCCATTTTTTCCCTCCAAAATCAATACCTTCTAGAAGGTATCTTTGGAGGGAAAACCAAGGCACCTCTTCATTTCCCTCCCATTTTTCCCTCCAAAAATATCCAAGCACCCCTTCATTTCCCTCCAAACAAAACACCATAATCACCCCCCTTCCTATTTGACGTGCCTTCGTGCGTGTGTGTTAAGAGGTGTCGTTATAGTTGCACTTGATACGTCGGTTTTAAAAGAAGTAAACGGAGGTGAGTCCGAGTGTCGATCTCAGGGAGGCGTGGAAATCGGATTTTGTTTACTACTTGTTGTCACGAAAAAGGCGGAGTTTTGCTTGCGAAAGAGACGGTTTTGAAAAGCGAGAGATAGAGAGAGAGTTTAGGGTTAGAAAGCTCTTGGTTTTGATCATGCACTTTAAACAGAAATTAAAATGGCAACTAAATGGAAAATAATTTCATTAAACATGCATTCATAGTTCATGGTTTACAACATTAAATACATGCTTCAACAAAAGTAAATGAAAGCTTAAAAGAGAGAGAGAGAGGTAGAGAGAGAGTGGAGAGCGACGAGGCAGCCACGGCGGTGGAGGAGGCTCCGTCGGCGACTCGTCGTCTCCGGCGATTACAAGAGTGCCTAAGACTAGCTAGGAGAGGAGTGGAGTAGTTGCAAGTGGGAGAGGATGCCTTGAATGGTGGTAGAAGGGGGTTTAAATAGAGTTAAGGGCTTCCTAAAAGAAGAATGTGCTTTAGCGACATCCAGAATGTCGCTAAAACCGCTTCCAGATACGTCGGTGAAGGCCTTCTGCCGCCGGTCAGCCGCCCGCCCCTCTCTCTCTTCAGGCGCGATCCGTGGATGTCGAATGAGAGCCGTCCGATTGATGATCGGACGGCTGAGATCCTCCCGCGCCTGCGCTAGGATCGCGCTTCGGGCGCGCGTTTCCGCCCGGCGTGCGCGCGCGCGTGGGAGGTGGGGCGCTGCCGTCGCGCCGCGTGGCGCAATCCTAGCCGCTCGCTTCTGATCGCGCGGCTCAATTTTGCCGTGCCCTTCGCCCGCAAGTGATTTCCGCTCCGCGCGATTCGAACGCGCGTCGCCGCGACGTGGGCGTGCGCGCTAACCGTTGCACCACGCCCGCGCTTTGTCGCGGCGACCGCGGGTGAGCGCGCGGATCTCGGCCGTTCGATCGAAGATCAACGGCCGAGATGCGTCCTTGGCTGGCTTGGGGGCGTGCGAGCGGCGGGGGTGGGGCGACGTGGCGCGTTCTAGGCCGTTGATCTCCAGATCAACGGTCAGGATTTCTTGGGCCCATTGTGGGAGCTTCGGATGTCGGATTTGGCCGATCTTGAGTCCGTTAGACTCCGTTCGTCGTCCTGAATCCATCCGTGCGGTCCGATTGCTCATCTGAGGCCTGCTTTGAGAAATGCTTTACACAAATGGCCATTAATATAGTTTATAAGCAATCTTAGTACTTGATGCATGCAATGCTCCTATTCTACTTTATGTTGTGCCTTTTATTCTAAAGATGGGTCATATTCAACCTAATTACTACCCCCTTGCGTGGTGTTATCATACCCCCATGCTTACTCCTTGATAGTCCCTAGCAAGGTTTATTCTAGCCTTTATTTCTTTGGGGAATTCAAGAAGTAATTGCTTCGGCACTTCGTTACTCGTCAATAAGAGGAAATATACGAAGATCTTAATCTACAAAGACTAATCAGCGCCCGGGTGTCTTCCAAAATACAAATCGCCCGAATCCTTGCTTTGTATATATAACTATACATGTCTATATATGTCTTTTTAGAATTTTCGGAATTCAATGTGGGTTGGTAACTTTTTACGGCTACCCAACCCACCCAAAACTCGATCAAAACCCTAAGTGCTAAGCATCTTGGTGTGAATGTTGTGATAGACTCACTTAACGGTAATTGAGACAGATTTTGAGTTTCTAAGCCTCTAGGTGTCCGGAAAAGAAAATAAATTTTTGCCTGAAGGTGTATTTGTTCGACTGGTAGCTTTCTCCCTACGTTCATTTTACTTGGGGTCAACACAAGGATTTTCCAGTGTATATCTCCCCGGCTTGTACTACTTCCCCGCTTCGTCCTTAGGTGTTTTGGTCTTTTTTGTGCAATTATTGAGCTGGGCTCTGGACAACCGACCAATGGGCTGTTACCCACGATCACTTGCCAGCCATACTTGTGCGGTGAAGTGTGGTTTATTTTCTTTTCTTCTTTTTTTTTTTTTTTTTCGTAGGTGGCTTCCCTAATCTCAAATGTACCCAGAGGCAACGAAAAAGAAATGGCCTGTGGCTGGGTTCTGGACAACCTGCCAATGGGCTGTTACCCACGACAACTTGCCAGCCATACCACCCTAGAGAGTTCATTAGCTACCCAATTTCTGTCAAAATCTCCGAGAAGTGAGTCTGTGCAAAAATGTGTGTAGATGCTTAGACTCAAAGTTTTCCTGAGTTAGAGGGTGAGTTGATAAGTCGTATACTTATTACCTTATTTATTAGGTGGATTAGAATAGCTTAAAGTTGCAAGGATTCGCCGCTAAATCCATATTTTAATGGACACCAGGGCTAATTAAGCCTGAAGGCCTGAAAAGTCTAAGTGTTTAAGTTCTTTTTGTATTATTTCCCACTATTGACAAGTTTCTAATGCCTAAGTTTTTCTTCCTAAATTCATTTTTTTTTTTTTTTCATCAATTAATTTATTCATTCAGACTGATTAATTAAGCTCAGGATTATGCAGTTTACCATCCCCCCCATGCTTAAGTTGGACAATGTCCTCATTGGCAGATGCATGGATGCAAAAGGGTTCAAAAAGATAGTACCTGAGTGACGTAAACTACCAGATCAGTCTGAATCCGCTGGGTTGCCTCCCAGGAAGCGCTGAGTTTAACGCCTCCAGCTGGGCGGTGCTTGGTGTCAGCCCTCAACAAGGGTGACACTTTCCTTGGGGGGTACCTGGGCCAGGAAATGCTTCAATCTTTGACCATTGACTGTAAAGGTGTGCCCGGTATTAAGATCGGCGATTTCGACTGCCCCATTGGAATGGGGCTTGACCACCCGAAATGGTCCTGTCCATTTGGACCTAAGTTTCCCTGGAAAGAGTTTCAGGCGTGCATCAAATAGCCAGACTTGTTGGTTTGGCTCAAAGGTTTTCCTATGAATGAGTCGGTCGTGGACGGCTTTCATTTTCTCCTTATATAGCCGACTATTGTCAAAGGCGTCCCGACGAATTTCTTCAAGCTCAGATAATTGAAGAGTCCTTTGCGCACCAGCTAACTGGGGATCCATGTTACATTGCTTAACAGCCCAGTAAGCCCGGTGTTCCAATTCGACAGGGAGATGGCAAGCTTTGCCAAAGACCAAGCGGTAAGGTGACATGCCTATCGGGGTCTTAAAAGCGGTCCTGTATGCCCACAGGGCATCATCAAGTCGTGTGGACCAGTCTTTCCTGTCAGGTCTCACAGTCTTCTGTAAAATGTTCTTGATTTGTCTGTTTGAGACCTCAGTCTGCCCATTTGTTTGTGGATGATACGGGGTGGCAATGCGGTGGTTTACCCCGTATTTTCTAAGTAGGGCACGGAACTGGGAATGGATAAAATGGCTTCCACCATCACTGATCATGGCCTTGGGTATTCCAAATCGGGAAAAGATGTTCTTCTTTACAAAGTCCATGACCGTCTTGTGATCGCATCGTCGGGTGGCGACGGCTTCAATCCATTTGGAAACATAGTCTACCGAGACCAGGATATACTCGAAGCCGTTGGATGGTGGAAAGGGGCCCATAAAATCGATACCCTAAACGTCGAAAATTTCGACAATCAAAATGGGCTGAAGGGGCATCATATCTTTTTTGGTCATTGTCCCTAGTGTTTGGCATCGTGAGCAAGTCTTGGCAAAGATGTGTGCATCCTTGAATAGGGACGGCCAATAAAATCCAGACTGCAAAACTTTTGCAGCTGTTTTCTTGCCAGAGAAATGGCCGCCACATGCTTGGTCATGACAAAAGGAAAGCACACTCTGAACTTCGTCTTCGGGGAGGCACCTCCTGATGATCTGATCAGCACAGAGGCGAAACAGCATGGGATCATCCCAGAAATAGTGCTTGGCCTCAGCCAAGAACCTGTCCCGTTGCTGTCTGGACCAGCTGTGCGGGGTTTGTCCTATAACCAGGTAGTTGACATAGTCAGCATACCATGGCATTTTCTTGTCTTGCACGGCTAGGATGTGTTCATCAGGGAAGGTATCAGATAGAGGTAGGGAGGGTCCAATGTGGTCTGGATGAAGTCTTGACAGGTGGTCAGCCACCACATTTTTCGATCCGGCCTTGTCTTGGATTTCCAGGTCAAATTCCTGCAAAAGTAGGATCCATCTGATGAGCCTGGGTTTTGCGTCCTTTTTGGCCAACAGGTGCCGGATGGCTGAATGGTCGGTGTAGATAGTCACGTGGGATCCCAGCAAGTATGATCGGAATTTTTCCAGTCCAAAGACTACAGCAAGCAACTCTTTTTTTGTGACCGTATAATTACGTTGGGCCTCGTCCAACGTTTTGCTCGCGTAGTAGATCACCACGGGCTTCTTGTCTTGCCTTTGTCCCAGGACAGCGCCTATGGCAAAATCTGATGCGTCACACATAATCTCAAAATCCTGGGACCAGTCTGGGGGTTGAAGTACAGGTGCGGTGGAGACTAAGTCCCGGAGGGTATGATAAGCTTGGGTGCAATCAGGAGACATGTGGAAAGTGGCGTCGTTGGCTAGAAGGTCGGTCAAGGGTTTGGAAAGTTTGGAAAAGTCTTTGATGAACCTTCGGTAGAAGCCAACATGTCCTAGGAAAGAGCGAATCTGTCGGACCGAACTAGGTGGAGGAAGTTTGGAAATTAAATCAACCTTAGCTCGATCTACCTCGATGCCCTTATGCGAAACGATGTGTCCGAGGACAATTCCTTCTTGAACCATAAAATGACTCTTTTCCCAACTTAACACCAAGTTAACCTCGATACATCGTTTCAGGATTTTCTCCAAGTTGCTCAAACAATGGTCGAATGAATTCTCGAATACAGAGAAATCATCCATAAAGACCTCCAAGTATTCACCCACCATTTCTGAAAAAATGGCTAGCATGCAACGCTGGAAGGTCGCGGGTGCGTTGCATAACCCGAACGGCATTCGACGGAATGCAAACGTGCCATACGGGCAAGTGAATGTGGTCCTTTCCTGATCTTCCGGAGCAATTGCGACTTGGTTATATCCTGAATATCCATCCAGGAAGAAAAAATACTTCTGCCCTGCCAATCTTTCAAAGATTTGGTCAATGAATGGCAAGGGGAAGTGGTCCTTCTTAGTGGCTTCGTTAAGCTTCCTATAATCAATACACACCCGCCATGCGGTGGTGGTGCGGGTGGGAATGGATTCGCCATGATCATTAGTGACAACGGTGAGCCTAGCCTTCTTTGGAACCACTTGAGTGGGGCTCACCCAGGGGCTATCAGAGATAGGGTAGATGATGTCGGCGTCGAGCCACTTGATAATTTCTTTTTTAACGACCTCCCGCATGTTAGGGTTTAACCGTCTCTGCATCTGGCGGGAAGGTCGGGCCCCGTCTTCCAGGTAAATCTTGTGGGTGCAATAGGTGGGGCTAATTCCTCTTAGATCTGAGATGGTCCAACCAATGGCGGCCCGATGTTCTGAAAGAGTTGCAGTCAACCTTAGTTCCTGATCCTTGGTTAGATGGGAATTAATAATCACTGGGAAGGTCTGGCCAGGTCCCAAGAAGACGTACTTGAGATTCTCGGGCAATGGTTTAAGTTCAGGTGCGGGTGGGACCACAGTCGATGGGAATGGAAAGGGCGGTAGTTGATCAACATCGATTTCTTCAAATGGTGTCATGTGATGATACTCAGCCTTACAGAGGTCCACAGGTAATGATGGTGACGAGTCAGAACTACGGGTTTGGTGGTCTGAGACAGAATTGAGGGTAAGGCATTCCTCGATTAAAGTTTCCACGGGATCATGTTCCTCAATGTAATCACAATCAAAAGACTTTGTTGCCCGGAAGATATCTAATTGCATTTTCCTGTCTCCGAAGGTGATTTCCATACATCCCGTGTCGCAATCGATGTTTGCTTTAGCCGTGGCTAAGAAAGGTCTGCCTAAGATTATGGGTGCGTTCTGTAATTTTTCAGGGACTTCCATGTCGAGCACCAAAAAGTCGACTGGGAAATAGAAGTCCTTGACCCGTACAATCACGTCCTCGACAACCCCCTTCGGGGTTTTCACTGATCTATCTGCCAGCTGGATGGTGACAGGGGTTGGTGCCAGCTCCCCAAAACCAAATTGGTGGTACAAGGTTGTGGGAATTAGGTTGATAGAAGCACCTAGGTCCAGGAGCGCTCTATCAAATGTCATGTCCCCGATGTTGCAGGAAATCAGGGGTGCTCCTGGGTCAGTTCGTTTGAGTGGAAGGTTGCTTGATATCACGGAACTGGCTTGCTCAGAGAGTACAACCTTCCTAGGTGCTTGAGGTCTCGGCTTACGCTTGGGTGTACAGGCATCCTTTAAGAACTTGGCGTAAGCGGGGATGTGCTTGACAGCTTCTAGAAGCGGAATATTAATCTGTACTTGTTTAAAAATTTCCATCAGCTCCTCAGTTTCCACAGTATTCTTTTTTCTCTTGATTGTTTCCAAGGCCTCAGGATAGGGTGTCTGAATTGGTTCCATGTTTGGGTCCTTGGTTGGTGTTTCCTCTAAGTCGGGTAAAGTCTCGGGGAGAGTCGGCCATTTGGGATCCTGGGTTTTGGTGCCGCTTCTCAAGGTCACCGCATTCGCAGAGGCATTGGGGCCATGGGGTGATCCTTGAGAAGATGAGGATGAAGAGGCGCCAAACCCAGGAGGTGTTTGTGGAGCCGGTTGGACCATATGAGCCTGCCCGGGGTTGCCTTGGAACCCTTGCGAATTGGGGCCTCTGTTAATTATGTTTCGCGGGTTTGGTTGTGGTTGGGAAGGTAGAGATCCTTGCTATTTACAGTTCAAGAGTTGGCTTAACTGTCCCTTTACCAAGGCCATTTCTTCCTGATGTTTTTGGTTCATGTCAGCCATCATCTTTATTAGGGTGTCCATTTGGTTTTGTGGGGGAGGGGCCGCCCTATTTTGGTTATATTGGGGTCTAACTGGTGGTCCTTGCTGATAGGGGGGCAAGTGTGGCTGTTGGTTTGGCCTGGGCTGGTTTTGGAATTGCAGTAGTTTCTGGTTTGTCCAACCAAAGTTGGGGTGATTACGCCAGCCGATGTTGTAAGTGTTGGAGAAAGGGTCAGGTTTTGCATATCCTTGGACGGCTTGCACATCTTCTAGAATAGCCGATGTTGATGAAGAAGGAAGGGAGTAATCAAGGGTCGAGGGAGCAAAGGTCCCTCCTTGGAACATGGTTGGGGGTTGTTCCAGGTTCAGTTGGGTGAAGGGTTGGACCAGGTCAACATTATGTGCTCCTTTTGCTAGGGTGAAAGTCTGTAAGGGGTTCCTGGTCTGGTTTAGAAGCTCATCAATCTTCTTGTCCACCAATTCCACTCGATCCAACTTTTTGGCAATGATGTCCATGTCAACCATTCCAGAATTTGCTTGCACCTCATAAATCCCACCACGGGGTTGACTGGATCTGTTAAACTGGTTCATGGAGGCATTGTTGAGTGAATTCTCGCTCATAGACTCAAAGAGTTCAAACGCGCTCTCCTCGTCTTTGTTTAGGAAGTTTCCCCCGCATGAGGCATCGACGAAGTTCCGTAGGTTGCTATCCAGACCGTGGTAGAAGATCTGGGCCAATTGCCACCTTGGAACTTCGTGGTGTGGGCATTTCCTCAAAAGTTCATTGAATCTTTCCCACGCCTCATGAAATTGTTCCCCACCCTGGAGTGTGAAGGTAGTGATAGCTCTTCTGAGGGCATTGGTCTTTCCTATGGGGAAGAATTTCTTTAAAAATGCATGCCTCAGTTCCTCCCAGGTGGTGATGGGTCTACCTAGGGTTCTAAGCCAATGAGAAGCCTTGTCTCTTAATGAGAAAGGGAACATCTTGATTAGAACAATGTCAAGGCTAATGTTCCTAGGTTTTACTGTTCTTGCTATGCGGTCGAGATCTTCTAGGTGCTGAAAGGGGTCTTCATTTGAGCTTCCATGAAAGTGGCTCTGGATTAGACTTAATACATTAGGTTTTAGCTCAAAATCATCTCCCCCTTCGGGGATCCTAAGGTGTGGCTCGACTCTAATGGCAGAAGGGTTATAGAAATCACGGAGGGGTCTTGGCTGGTTCTGAAATGGTGGTAAATCAAGTGGTGGTTGTCCTGGTATGTCATTGAAAGGTGGTGGTTGTTCTTGCGGGTTCTGTAACCGTTGTATGGCTTGCATGATGGTGTGGATTTGTTGTTGCTGAAGCCGATGGTTAGTATTGATTTGAGCCTGGACGACAGCCATAGCATCTGGTGGGGGTTGATCTTCAGCCTCATCTACCCTAGGTTCAGCCATGTTTTCAACAGAATTATGTCGCCTAGATTCCTGCCCCAAAACACACAATTCGGGATGCAGTGAGCGCCTCCCGTGCATACACTAGAGAAGAACAGGAGGGGATGCGGAGGGCGACAGATGCGAGAAATGTGTTTCAATCAAGCACGCAAGCCTAATCCTTATGGTGTATTCCTTAGGAGACCTAGAAATCTCACAAAGGGTGATTAAGTCCGTAAGCACTAGACTCCCCTTCTCAAGGCTAATCTGGCCAGGTTGATTACGAGGGGATTGCAGGGAAGGTTCTTCCTTTGGCTTGCGCCTCCGGTTCCATAGACCCCACAACCGCGGTCGTTTGACACTGCCCCGCAGCCTAGTCACCAGATTCTACCAAGGGAATGAAAGCCAAGTGCCTAGCAGACAAAACCTCACCTTTTGAGACTTAACACAGTCCTGCCTAGGGCACGTCTACTCAGTTTTATAGGGCTAGGATAGTGCTTGTGCTTAGGGTGATGTGATGAGGCGTTGATTGGGGTGGTGCCTCTTAATGTTCTACTTTCAAAGTGTGTGCTTCTAGCAAAACATGATTTTCAAGCAAGGATTTGTTAAGATATAGTGTCTTTTAGTGTTTCATCCTTACTTAAGTACTTTTTAGGGTTGACGTGTCTTAATATTTTCAAACAAGTTTCAGTGGGCACGTCAAGTTCTGCACACAACTTAGTGAAAGTAGATTTCCTTTTATTTTGTAGAGGCTCTAAAACCCTAGTGTACTCATCCTGATAATCATGCAGCTTCTATTAGATGAGTCAGTTTTAGGGTTGAGTGGTGCGGCCCAAGTCAACTCACGGTGGCTTCGCAAACACCACTCAAGAGAAAGAGAAAAGAACACTCCAAGAATTTATCCAGCATATTAGAGTGTACATTTTTTTGTAGGGTGATGTGTTAAGAATGTGGGTCAAGCAATCATTCACCGCGCCAATTTTTTTTAGTTTTTATGATTTTTTTAGCTTTTTCACGCAAGCAAACAATGAGAGAGAGAGTACTCACTATCGGTCCTCGAGGCGCCTACTTCCTTGCTACCATAGTGGAATGCGTCGCTTCGCCGTCCATGCGCCGAATTCCTGCAACCGTCAAGTAAAAAGGAAAATAGGGCATTAGACGATATGAGAATGAAGGTGGAATGGAGGTGATAAAACAAATCCGTTGCCTCCCCGGCAGCGGCGCCAAAAACTGACGTGCCTTCGTGCGTGTGTGTTAAGAGGTGTCGTTATAGTTGCACTTGATACGTCGGTTTTAAAAGAAGTAAACGGAGGTGAGTCCGAGTGTCGATCTCAGGGAGGCGTGGAAATCGGATTTTGTTTACCACTTGTTGTCACGAAAAAGGCGGAGTTTTGCTTGCGAAAGAGACGGTTTTGAAAAGCGAGAGATAGAGAGAGAGTTTAGGGTTAGAAAGCTCTTGGTTTTGATCATGCACTTTAAACAGAAATTAAAATGGCAACTAAATGGAAAATAATTTCATTAAACATGCATTCATAGTTCATGGTTTACAACATTAAATACATGCTTCAACAAAAGTAAATGAAAGCTTAAAAGAGAGAGAGAGAGAGGTAGAGAGAGAGTGGAGAGCGACGAGGCAGCCACGGCGGTGGAGGAGGCTCCGTCGGCGGCTCTTCGTCTCCGGCGATTACAAGAGTGCCTAAGACTAGCTAGGAGAGGAGTGGAGTAGTTGCAAGTGGGAGAGGATGCCTTGAATGGTGGTAGAAGGGGGTTTAAATAGAGTTAAGGGCTTCCTAAAAGAAGAATGTGCTTTAGCGACATCCAGAACGTCGCTAAAACCGCTTCCAGATACGTCGGTGAAGGCCTTCTGCCGCCGGTCAGCCGCCCGCCCCTCTCTCTCTTCAGGCGCGATCCGTGGATGTCGAATGAGAGCCGTCCGATTGATGATCGGACGGCTGAGATCCTCCCGCGCCTGCGCTAGGATCGCGCTTCGGGCGCGCGTGCGCGCGCGCGTTTCCGCCCGGCGTGCGCGTGCGCGTGGGAGGTGGGGCGCTGCCGTCGCGCCGCGTGGCGCAATCCTAGCCGCTCGCTTCTGATCGCGCGGCTCAATTTTGCCGCGCCCTTCGCCCGCAAGTGATTTCCGCTCCGCGCGATTCGAACGCGCGTCGCCGCGACGCGGGCGTGCGCGCTAACCGTTGCGCCACGCCCGCGCTTTGTCGCGGCGACTGCGGGTGAGCGCGCGGATCTCGGCCGTTCGATCGAAGATCAACGGCCGAGATGCGTCCTTGGCTGGCTTGGGGGCGTGCGAGCGGCGGGGGCGGGGCGACGTGGCGCGTTCTAGGCCGTTGATCTCCAGATCAACGGTCAGGATTTCTTGGGCCCATTGTGGGAGCTCCGGATGTCGGATTTGGCCGATCTTGAGTCCGTTAGACTCCGTTCGTCGTCCTGAATCCATCCGTGCGGTCCGATTACTCATCTGAGGCCTGCTTTGACAAATGCTTTACACAAATGGCCATTAATACAGTTTATAAGCAATCTTGGTACTTGATGCATGCAATGCTCCTATTCTACTTTATGTTGTGCCTTTTATTCTAAAGATGGGTCATATTCAACCTAATTACTACCCCCTTGCGTGGTGTTATCACTATTCTATAAATACCCTACCCTACCACCACATAACTCCCATCTTCTCCCTTAGTTAGGTCCATCAATATTCCACCCCATCTCCATGCTAAGGAGGTAGAAGGAGAGAAGAAGATCAAGGGGGAAACCTATCCACCCCCTTAGTGCCTTCTTCCTCTCCCTCTTCTCCCTTTGCCACACCAAGGAGGAGGTCACCTTCATCAAGAGGGGACGGCTAGGTAAAGAAGGAGCCAACAAGGTGGTTGACGCCCACCTTGGAGGAGAGCTTGAAGGAAGGCCACTTGAAGAAGGAAGAGGAGATCTCTTTTCAAGTGTAGGGCAGCCACAATTGGAGCAAGAGCCTCTCTTCTTCACCAACATCATCAAGACAATTAGTGTTTTCATTTTTGTACCTTCAATTTTTGTAGGAAAAGCATTCCTCTACTAGGGTTTTGTAAAACACTTTTTCATCAATCAAAGTTGCCTTTTTCTTAATTAGTTTTTGTCGCAATTCTTGTTGCTTTATCTCTAGTGCACTCTCACTCTTTCTTTCTAATTACCCTAGGCCTCCACATGCCTAGGGTGAGCTTAGAAAGAAATCATTTTTGTCACTTAGATATTAGCTATTAGGTGTTAGTCTTTCCCGCCATCAAAATCGCATTGCCTTGTTATTCAAAAACATAAAAATTATATAATCAAAAATACCAAAAAGAAAGTTGAGTTTCATGTTCAAGTAAGAGATTGATTTTTGTAAAAAGTTGCCTCCTTAGACGACCCTAGATACCACCACTATCTAGGTTATAAATTTAAAAGCGACTTGATTTTTGCGCGTTGCAACGACTTATAAAAATCACACTTTACAAACCGTGCAAAAAACCCGATCAAGCCTCCCTTCAATTTGCGTCACACCTCCATCGTGATGCCTGCCAGACTCACCACCCCTCTGGTGACCACTAGCTAGAGATGTTAGGTCTTGAGTTGGCCAGTAGCAAACATTGCCAAGCTCCTCAAGGTTGGAAGCAAGCATTGTCGCCCTTGACACATAGCACTCAACGTACTGCTCAGCCTCAGCTTTTGTCATGCCTCCTCGCCCATTAGAGTGTTGTCCCAACACTAGGACTCAGATCTTGCCCTTAGAGTGCTACACTGACATGCTCTCACTCACTAGAGTGCTACTCGACCTCAACCTATCCCTTAAAGTGTCACTCGAGCCTGTTGGTGTGTTTTCTTGAGACCCGTGCTTAGACCTATTATTGTTGTGCTTGGGCCTCCTTTAGGGTCGGCTCGCTCACCCATGGCAACCCGAATTCATCCCTGAAGAGTTGTCTAACCTCGAGCTTGTTGACGGAGTGTTGCTAGAGCCTTGGAATACTGTTGGATCTTTTCTTTGATGTCGCCACACAATCTTACGTTAAGGCTTTCTCTCGTAGGTTGTTGGCTTTGATAGGTTCAAACTCTCTATGAGTGGTTCTATATTTTTCCCTTTCAGATAACCCTACTTCTTGCCAAAGAAAGAAAAAAAAGGAAGATATGTTTTGAGTGGATTACTCAGACCAATGAATTTGTGATTTTTTTTTTCACTAAGTGATCCTGGATTCTTATGTGATCCTACTTTCTAGAATCCATGGACAATACAAAAGCCTCCTCTAGCAACTCCGTGGGAAAAAATTCTACCATGAGCACACTCTTGAGATGCAAGGAACTTCTATTAAACTTGATGGGATCAACTTTTTTCCATGGTCGACCTTCATCTCATGCTTTGTTGGATCACACAAGAAGAAATATACTCTTCTTAAGGACAAATCTAAAGAAAAAATGGATGATTGGGAAGCCAACAATGACTGGGTGGTAACATTCATGTTAAATAATATGTAGGAGTCAGTTGCCAAGTAGAACATGTCTTATACATCAACAAACAAGATGTGGGAGGTGTTGTATGGTATTCATTCCCATAGGAGCAATATTGCTTGTCTCTATAGAGTGATCGAAGACATTCATACTTTTGGAAAGGGGACAATGTCATTAGTGGAGTGTTACGGTTCTCTAAAGAATTTATGGGATGAGCAGGATACCTACTAGCCTATTTTGGTAGATGCGGCTGAGATGGCCAAATAGCAAGAGGCTATTCGGTTGATCCAATTTCTAGCATCCCTTGGACTAGAGTATAGGGAGATAAAGGATAAATTAATGACACTTGAGGAGATACCTACTCCTGCTTAGATCTATGCCCTTTTAGTCAAGACTTGAGATATCTGATCAAATTCTGTAGTCCTACTCCTTTGCTATGGCCATGATAGGTGCGTGTGGCAGAGGGACTTCCTTTGGTAGGAGGAGAGGATGTTAACACATTGGCTCTAAATGTGGTCATGGACAAGGAAGCTTGTTCTGTGAGCATTGTCACAGGACCAACCACACTTCTGATCATTGTTGGGTCAAACATGGTTATCCCACTAAACGTCCCACTCCCAAGATGAATCAGGCATCTATTAGTGCAGAGGACTCAGCAAAGGTTACTATTTCTAGAGTGGAGTATGACAGACTTTGCTTGTATTTACAAGATAGTGTTTGTTGGTTCTAAATTCATAGTAGTTTAGGAGAGTATCACGTCATAGTATAGCTACAAAAATGAGCACAATAATCAATTCACAATAATGATGTGAAATGAATAATCCTCTCAAAAATATATTCAAATTGTATATCAAGAGTCAATGACAAAAAGATAGTGAAAAGCCCAAAAGGTGGTGGTTGAAACCACCAATTAAGCTCCTCTAACATTTAGCACAATTCCCAACTCAGATGCCAACAGTAGTTAAATTCTTCAAACAAAGCCACAATCAGATGTCTTAATGAAGCCACAGACGCCTTAAGTGTCAAGCCAAACAACCTTTGAAATTTCTCTAAGTGTAGGCACAAATCTCAAGGTTGCACTGTGCAAACCCCCCTCCTTCCCTTAGAAAATCCTCGATCTCTCTCTCTTCAAAATCGGGTTAGTGTAATCAAGTCCAGGGACCAGGCTTGCCCCGGTATGGGCATCGGGCGAGGAGTGAGTGGGTAGGTGAGAGGGACCTCACCTCGTGTACTGAGTGATAAGCCCATGCACGGAAAGCATTATTAATCAAAATCCAGTTTAGGCTTTCATGATGTGGGACTATGCCCCAACTTCTTTCGTGTGCTAGTAGTGGAGGAGCTTCCCTCGATTGTTGCTGCTATTGGGGCTCTCTCAATCAATTGGGGTTGTCACTATGTTCCTAATGTCAAACCACATCTGCTAGAGGTAGCATTAAGGTTAGGGACTAGCGGTGGATGGCGGAGTGACGGCAAATATTGGTGACGATGACGCGGAATCCGATGAAGACCTAAAACAAATAATACTGGCTTAACGTCCCAATTAATAGGTTCATTAGCATCACTGATGGAACGTCGGTTTTCATTGTTAATTCGTTGTAGTAAAGCCGGTTGTTACCAACGTTTTCATATAAAATTTTTTTACTCGGAAAAATAAAAGAGTTCCCGAGGTCGAACTCAGGGAGCAAGTTGTATTCTAGAGATATACAAGTTCTATTACAAAAATAAAGAGAGAGAGAGAGATGAAAAATTGGCTTCTGCTTCTTTTCTTCTTTCTTCCTCTTTGTCTTTGGTTCTTCCTGTTCTTCTTCTTCTTCTTCTGCTTTCTTCAGATTTTCCTCTTTCTTTTTGGTTCTTCCTATTCTTCTTCTTCTTCTTCTGCTTTCTTCAGATTTTCCCCTCGTGCTCTTCTTCTTCTGTTCTTCCTTGTTTCCTTTCTTTCTTTTTCTTCAGATCGTCTTCTTCTTTTCTTGCTTCTCGCTTCTTTTCATTTCTTCTTCTGCAATCGTGGTGCTTCTGCCTTCGGCTACTAAGTCTCCCTTCCTTCTTCTTCAGCCTGCCTTCTGTGTTGCTCTGGCTGCTGGCTGTCCGTCGTCTGGCCCGGTGCTTCGACGACTTAACTGAGCAGTTGCTACAGTGCAGCTGCTTCTTCTTCCGCAGTCCTTCACCTGTGCCTGCACGCTCAAGAGTTCATCAGAAGGCAAAAACCTACTCTACCCCCTTCCCCCGCGTATCTCTCTCTCTCTGAAATCACTCTTCGGAAGCTCTCCCAGAGCGCTATCGGGTAATCGGGTTCGGATCAGGCCCGGGTCCAGGCCCACCGGCGTGCGTGGTGGGCGAGGAGTGCAGGTCAGTCTAATCGGGTCGGGCCAGGTCCGCGGAGCGTGGTCACGGACGAGGCCGAGTCGGGTCGGGTCGGGTGAGAGGGACCTCACCCCGTGGTAACTGAGGCAAACAGCATACGGCAGTTTTTCAATTTATGTGTCCGCGCGCCTTTGAGAGATTCCGAGGTGGGACTAAATGTCCCACCCCAATTCTCTTACGCCTGCAGCAGGGATGGTGCTCCCAATTTCGTCGGCTGTTGAGGCGTACAGCTCCAATCGAGGGCCAGGGTGTGTGCGTGAGTCTCTTCCGCGCTGGCCGTGGCTATTCAATCTGGGATATCTCGGCTTGGAGCAACCTCGAGCAGGCTTCGAGCTTCCTCGCCAATGGCGGCCAAGGCCTGGAACCTGAAACCAATGGCACGGCCTCTCGGCCAAATCAGACAGGCGGAGGACCTTCGCCGTGGCACGGCGAAGGTGGTCAGGGGGTCTGCAGGGGGTGTGATGGAGCTGTTAGGTCGTCCTAGGTCAGACTGTGAGCGAGGGAGTGGGTGTGTTCGGTGGGTCTGCAGAGGGTGTTTGGTGGGAAGTGGAGGGGCGGAAGAGGATCAGGGTGAGGAGGCGGAAGTTCTGCGGTGGTCTGCGAGCCGTGTGGGTCGCTGAGGTGATGGGAGCGGCTCGCCGGAGGGTGGTCGGAGGCGGAGAGGATGAGGGTGAACAGGGTCGGTAGAGGGCTTAATTGACTAAATCGAAAGCGGGGAAAGAAAGAGGAGGAGAAGGGGAGTAAGTCTAACTTAACTGCAGGGACGAAGGGGGAGGAACAGGGCGACAGTCGTATCGACTGTCGCCGGAGAAGATGATGCTCAGGGAGAGGGGCGGCGGCGAGCAGAAGGCTGGAGAGGCGCCAGCTGGGTGCGGCGTGGCGCGGGAAGAGCAGGGGAGGAGGTCTCTGCTGCTGGTAGTGCGGCAGAGCGAAGAGGTGGAGGGAGAGGAAGTCGCCGGAGCTGGTGAGCGTCTGCCGGAGAAAGAAGAGACGAAAGCTGGGGGTTTTCTCCGTCAGATCCAGGCTGCTTTGGTCGGTGGCGCGGCGGGGGGTATTTATAGGGTTGTAGCAGGGAGGAAGGCGGAGGGAGACGACGTGTCTCCCTCGCCGGAGCATGGTCGGAATTCGAACCCATACCGTCCGTGCGTTCGCACGGCCGGTATGGGGGGCTACAGTGACCATGGGGGTGCTCCTGCGACGGCTCACGACGCAGGGCACCCCCGGTACACTTGCCAGGTCCTCCACCTCACCCTGCGCGGCGCCATGCTCCGCGCAAGGTCGCCGGAGCATGGTGCTGGCAGGGTTTTGCAGGAGGGACCTGTTTGCAAAGAACGAAGGAGAGTTAGGGGCCTAAATGCGAGGGTTCAAAAGTTGAGGGCCAAAGAGTAAATATATGAGGACCAAAGTGTAAATTCGGTCAAGGAGGTTTCTTCTTAGGCTCAAGTTTTTATACATGACTAATTAGGACCTAAGGAATCTGATGGTGAATTTTATTTTCATATTAAACCTTGTTTGACCGGTCAATTTGCGCAAAAACCCAAATTAAGTTATTAATTGGGCATGGTTCTCAATGTAGGTCAAAATGGGTTCTAAAGGCCAAATTGAAGGTTCTAAACCCTAGAGATTATTTTTCTATGAATTTTAGAGGGTTTATTCTATTTTTACTTTGCCTCGAACCTTGTGAATTGAAGTGGGTTGTTTTAGGGTTACAGATTATCATTTGGTTCCTTGGAAGTGCTGTAGCCCTTGCTAGATCATCTCATCCCACTTTTATTCTTATTAAGCTGTTTTGACCTGTGTTTGGGCCCTGAATTACCCTGTATGCAGATTATACTGGTAAAATTGCACTTTTACCCCTTATGACTTGTTTTCTTCTCAAACTCAGAATTCTCTGAGTTAAGCTTTTCCTTGAGATATGTAGGAGCTTTTATCCTTTGTATTGGGTCAAAATGAGCTAGTTATGGCTCATGATGAGGTTCTCATCATACCCCCATGCCTAGCTTTTGCTAGTCCCTTAGCAAAAAAAAACTTAAGGTTTCAACCCTTGTTCTAGACCATGAAGTTTTCAATGGTTTTAGATAAGTGCTTTTTTTATTTGAGCATAGATTAGGTTAGAATGCTGACCATAGGCCTAAAAGATACTCTAGTACCAATCAAGATCCAAATCTGTCTAGCCTTAGCCTCAGTCTTTTAGCAAAGGTTTTTAAGGCCCACAAGAACTAACCTAAGGTTTATTGGACTTCGTGGTTAAAGCACCCGTGCTTGAAATGATTTTAGCCCTGGTTCAGTTCGCAGTGCGTTTTGTAAGAGAGATAGAAAGTTTTTTCTGTTTGGAGAGTTTTCTCTCTCTTTTTTCTTTTTAGTTCTAGTCTAGGATTGGCTTTTCAACACGGTCTGTATCAGATTCCTTGCTCCCATCATCAATCCTCAAGGGTTCCTGGCGATCGATGCTTCGAGATAGCACCGCCCATGGCAACCCCCGGAACCCTGGCTATTGAGATTTCGAGATAATCCCATCCATGGTATTCCGTGGCCGAATCCAGACCCTGGCAATTGACATTTCGAGATAATGCCATCCATGGAATCTGAACCAGCAGAGTGCTTACATGCCCCCCGTAGGATATGTAAATATCCTAAGAGACAAGCACCGAGGAGATGATATTTTGTTACGCATCTTCGAGGGGATTTCCCGCCTCTCCGCGCTGGGAACTCGTCCCAATCAACTTGTGTTGATCGGCCGCTCCTATTCTAGGTGTTCTTTTCAGATTTTTGCGACGCTACTGCGTGATTCTGATTTTTACGCTTACTGAACCAGGCTGTGTGTGAGATTAGGGTGCTTAGGTTACTGAGTCCCGTAAACCAAAAATTAGTTAACGAGGCCGAATACTCCCTAAGCCTTAGACCTAATACTTCAGCTTTTCATTTTCCTCAACCTCTTGAGGAGTGTCCAGATCTTAATGAGTACTAAGAGTCTATTCAAGAATGCCTAAGGTTTGCATTCTTACTAATCTCATTGTGCACTTTTCAGTTATTTTCTTGAATGAGGTCTAGAGCTTAGGTTAATTCCTTAGTTCCTTACTAATGACTATCAACTTTTCTTATAATTTTGTGCTCCTTTTTCATTTTGTTTCTTCTCTCCTTCACGAAATTTTTCTTCTCCTCTTTTCCTCTTATTCTTTTTCGAAAAAATTTTTTAATTTTTATGGTATTTTTGGCATATGTGAATTTTTTTGTTTGAAACCTTTTCTTACAAGTTTTTGCACTTTCCTACCCCCCCATGCCTAAGATTTGCAATGTCCTCATTGTAACCTAGGGGGTCTTAGTTCAGGGTGAACTTCGAGTGCTGAAAGGTGTCAGAACAAGTTTCAGGTTTTCAAAGAGAATGACGGGCTGCCTCCCGTTAAGCGCTGAGTTTTACGCCATCGGCTGGGCGCAATAAGCTCAAGGGGAAAGGAGGATATGAGATGCCTCAGCCAAATCAGTAGAAGTTACATCAATGAACGGCTTGAGTCTTTGACCATTCACGATGAAAGGTTCAGAATCGTGGCTGAGTGGACTGATTTCGATTGCTCCATTTCCAAAAACCTGTCGGACCAAATATGGTCCGACCCACTTAGATCTCAGTTTTCCTGGGAAGAGTTTGAGTCGGGCATCAAAGAGTAGGACCTTTTGACCAGGATGGAAGATCTTTCTTGAGATGTGTTTGTCGTGGAAGGCTTTAACCCGCTCCTTGTAGATTTGCGAGTTCTCGTACGCGTCTGTGCGTAATTCATCGATCTCGCTGATTTGGAGTTTTCTGTGGGTCCCAGCCTTAGAAAGATCTAGATTACAGTTCCGTACTGCCCAATAGGCTTTATGCTCCAGTTCGACGGGAAGGTGGCATGCCTTTCCGTACACCAATCTAAAGGGAGACATGCCCAATTGGGTCTTGTGGGCGGTCCTATAGGCCCACAATGCTTCCGGAAGTCGGGACGACCAGTCCTTCCTGTCAGGTCGAACAGTGACCTGTAGGATTTTCTTGATCTCCCGATTCGACAGCTCAGCTAGACCATTAGTTTGGGGGTGGTAAGGAGTAGAGATTCGGTGAGACACCCCGTATTTGGTCATCAGTGACCTAAACTGAGCATTTGTGAAATGGGTCCCCCCATCAGAGATTATTGCACGAGGAATCCCGAACCTTGAGAAAATGTGTTGATGAATGAATTTGAGAACGATTTTGTGATCACAGGTTCGGGTCGGTATGGCTTCGATCCATTTGGACACGTAGTCCACAGCCAACAGAATGTATTCGAAACCATCCGAAACAGGAAAGGGGCCCATAAAATCAATCCCCCAAACATCAAAGATTTCGCATACTAGAATCGGTTGCATAGGCATCATGTCGCGATGGCTCATGTTGCCCAAAGTCTGGCAACGACTGCATGCCTTGTAATGACTGTATGCGTCTTTGAACAGTGTGGGCCAGTAAAAGCCGCACTGGAGGACTTTTGATGCGGTTTTATGCCCGGCAAAATGGCCACCGCATGCCTGGTCATGGCAGAAAGAGAGGATATTGTTGACTTCCCCTTCCGGGATACATCTCCGGATGATCTGATCGGCACCTATGCGGAAGAGGTACGGGTCTTCCCAAATGTAATACTTGGCATCGGAGCGTAATTTGTCTTTCTTGGCCTTCGGCCAATCGGACGGGGTCTGATGAGATGCCAAGTAATTTACAATATTAGCAAACCATGGAAGGCTAGTACCAATAGTCAGCAGGTGCTCATCGGGAAAATGCTCAGTGATGGGTCCGGAAGGGTCTATCATTTCAGAAGGAAGACGGGACAAGTGATCAGCTACCACGTTTTGTTTTCCCGCTTTATCGCGAATCTCGAGGTCAAATTCTTGCAACAGCAAGATCCATCGGATCAATCGAGGTTTCGCGTCCTTCTTTGCAAGGAGATGCCTCACAGCCGTGTGATCCGAGTATATGATGACATGGGAACCCAGAAGGTATGATCTGAATTTCTCTAGGGCAAATACTACAGCTAGCAGCTCTTTCTCAGTAACTGTATAGTTACGCTGAGCCTCATCGAGTGTTTTGCTGGCGTAGTAAATGACCACAGGTTTCCTGTCATTTTTCTGCCCCAAAACCGCTCCTACAGCGAAGTCGGATGCATCACACATGATCTCAAAGGGTTGAGACCAATCAGGGGACTGTAGGATCGGGGCTTGGGTGACTCGGTCACGCAGGATTTCAAATGCTTGAGTGCATTCCCTGGAGATTTCGAAGGGAACATCCTTGGAGAGAAGAGTGGTCAGGGGGCGTGCGATTTTTGAAAAATCAGGGATAAATCGTCGATAAAAACCGACATGCCCTAAAAAGGATCGGATGTCCTTGATCGAGCTAGGCATAGGAAGGCGAGAAATCAGATTAACCTTAGCTCGATCCACTTGGATACCTTTCTCCGAAATTGAGTGTCCCAGGACAATTCCCTCAGGCACCATGAAATGGCTCTTTTCCCAGGAAAGAACCAAATTCACGTCGATGCACCGCCTGAGTATCTGGACCAAGTGCTGGAGGCAATCGTCGAATGATGCTCCGAAAACTGAAAAGTCATCCATGAAGACTTCCAGATAATCACCTACCATATCTGAGAATATGGCAAGCATGCATCGCTGAAAAGTAGCGGGTGCATTGCAAAGACCGAAAGGCATCCTTCGGAAAGCGTATGTTCCGAAGGGGCAGGTGAATGTGGTCTTTTCTTGGTCCTCAGGATGGATTGCCACCTGGTTATAACCGGAGTACCCGTCAAGAAAGCAGAAGAACCTATTTCCCGCTAGTTTTTCGAGAATTTGATCAATGAAGGGTAGTGGGAAATGATCCTTCTTCGTGGAGGAATTGAGTCGACGGTAATCTATACAGACTCTCCACGAGTTGGCTAATCGGGTAGGAATGATTTCTCCGGTCTCAGTCGTTATAGTGGTGAGTCCTGCCTTCTTAGGCACGACCTGAATTGGGCTCACCCAACGACTATCGGAGATCGGGTAGATGATCCCGGCATCTAACCACTTGATGATCTCCTTTTTCACGACCTCCTGCAGATTGGGATTTAAGCGTCTCTGCATTTCACGAGAAGGTCGTGTGCCCTCTTCTGAATATATATGATGAGTACAATAAGAGGGACTTATTCCAGTCAAATCATCGAGGGTCCATCCGATGGCTCTGCGATGTTGCTGGAGGACAACAATCAGACGGGATTCCTGTTCAGGACTAAGGTTGGAATTGATGATCACAGGAAGGGTCTGATTAGAACCCAAAAAGATGTATTTCAAATGAGCAGGAAGGGGTTTCAGTTCGAGGATGGGGTTTTCAGCAGCAGCGGGTGGTTCAGTATAGATGTGAGGTTCAAGGGTGGGAGTTACTGGGTTGTTCACATCCGGATTGGACTCCTCTATTTGCGGGTCAAGATCCTTCTGTGGTTGATGAGGAATACTCAAGTCATTCTGGAGGTGTGATTCATCAACCAAAGTCTTGATGTCACAAATTTGCTCGATGACGCCGCAATTAATTCCTTGTTGGGCCTTAAATATATCAATTTTCAGTGTTTGATCTCCAAACTTAAGCTCTATTTGGCCCTCCTCACAGCTGATGTTGGCTCTAGCAGTAGCCAAGAAAGGTCTCCCTAGAATGATTGGTGTATCCCTAGGGTTCTCAGGTGCATCCATGTCTAAGACTATAAAGTCCACTGGAAAATAGAAATCCCGCACTCTTACGATAACATCCTCGAGAATCCCTTTTGGTGACTTTATAGATCGATCTGCTAATTGTAATGTCACCTCAGTTGGTTTCAGCTCAGATTCTTCCAGATGGTCAAGTAAGGATGTGGGTATCAGATTTATAGATGCACCTAAGTCTAACAATGCTCTGTCAAATTGGGTACCACCTATCTTACAGGAGATCAGGGGAGTTCCAGGATCTTTTGCCTTGGGTGGGAGTCTACTAAGGATTACAGAGCTGGCTTGCTCTGACAGAACAATTGGGCTCCCTCCCTTGGTTCGCGGCTTACGCTGGGGTGTACATATATTCTTTAGAAATCGTGCGTAAGCTGGTACGTGGCGGATTGCATCCATCAAGGGGATGTTTATGTGGACCTGCTCAAAGAGCTTGACCAGGTCCTCCTCAGGGGCCACGGGTTTGGTGGTCTTCTTTCCCTTGGTCAGGGCTTCGGGAAACGGGATCTTGGTTGGTTCCTCTAGGATAGGTCCTGGTTGTGGGTCTGGAACAGCGGTACCTTGGATAACTATCCTAGGGTCATGATTATCAGGCTGGGAGTGGTTTGGATAACGCGGGTCCTGAGTTGTCTTACCACTACGTGTTGTTACAGAATTTAATCCGGCCTGATTTTGGTTTGGATTTGGTAGGAGGGGTGGCTGCTGCTGAAATCCCGTACGAGAAGTAGAGGCTTCCATCTCGTCTGGAGATGGAGCAGTGGGGGCCTGATAAATCCATTGAGCTTGGCCTAAATTTGGATTCATAACGCGCTTCTGGGTTGGCACGTTATTTGGGTTAGGAAGGGGTTGGGAAGGGAGTGTGCCTGGCTGGCGAGAATTTGCCAACTGGGCCAGCTGAGTTTTAACTTCAGTAAGCTCGTCCTTGTGCTGTTTTTGAATGGCCGCATTCGATTTTTGAATGTCAGCCAGAGTCTGAAGGATTAAGGTCATTTGATCTTGATTTGGCCCTGATGGATAAGTAGGGTTGGGCCGAGGCTGAGGCGGCTGGTAGTGATGAGAGGGCTGTGGGCGGGACTGAAAAGGTGGTCTTTGGGTTTGAGAATTTCCCGCCCACTGAAAATTTGGATGGTTTCGCCATCCAGGGTTGTAAGTGTTGGAGAATGGGTCGTTCTGGATGGCGTTGAGGTTCTCGCAGGTCTGAGGAACCTCCTGAGAATCAGGGAAAGGGGGAATGGAGTTCCCCCGGCTGGTGAAGAAAGGATCGGATGATCTTCCAGTCCAAGAATCAGATGGGGACGGATATGGATCCATCCCAGGGGAGGATCGGTGCAGGATGTTTTGCACAGTCTCCTGTGTGGAAGGAGGTTGTGCAAAGGAGTTACGCGCAGAGGTGGCTCGCTGCAAGTGCTGAGTCAGCTCATCCACCTTCTTTTCAATAATTGAGACCTTGTCCAATCGACTGGCCATTAATTCCAGGTCGACTGATGCGGACAGGCCCTGCGTCTCATGTGCTCCCTTAAGATTCGTCGCTGCGCGGGTATTCGTCCTGTCGAATAATCCCATGGAGTCATTGTTGATGGAGTTCTCGCACATGTTTTCGAGAATCTCCCATACGGTGTCTTCATGTTGACCCATGATGTTTCCTCCGCAGGTTGCATTGACGAAAAGGCGGATGTCCTCACGGAGTCCCTGGTAAAAAGATTGGACTTGTTCCCATTTAGGAACTCCGTGATGGGGGCACTTCCTCATGAGATCCTGAAAACGATCCCATGCCTCATGGAGAGGTTCTCCTGATTGTTGAGTGAAGTGTGTAATCTGATGGCGCAAGGCGTTGGTCCGACCAACGGGAAAGAACTTTTTCAAAAACTCGGATTGAAGTTCTTCCCAAGTGTTGATCGGCCGGGTCTGAGTTTGATACCAATGGGCGGCCTTGTCCATAAGAGAAAAGGAGAACATCTTCATGAGAAGAATATCCCGATTTTGCGCATCTGATCCAAAAGTGTGGGCCAGATGCTTAAGCTGTTTGATGTGCTGGAAGGGATCTTCAGAATTAAGCCCATGGAATTTAGGTATAGCGTGAATCATGTTGGGCTTTAGTTCGGAATCAGGTCCTCCAATCGGGATTCTAACTCGAGGCTCAATTGCCACCGCAGCAGGATTGTAGTGGTCCCGCATCATAGGACGCTGTGGTGGGTGCACGAAGTTTTGGAAGAGGTCATTGAGTCGCTGGAGCTGGTGTTCCAGATTATTTTCTTCCTCAACTGGCTGAGCCATGATGGGGGAAGAAGAAGAACTTGGTTCTGAATCAGAAGAGAGAATAATGTGAGGGTGTTGCTGCACAAACACGGGCGTCGAGGCTTGGCCTTGACGAGAGTGAATTTCTAAAGGAGGTCTTAAGGGTGGTCTTAGAGACCTCCTTCCGTACATGCACAGTTGGGAGAGGTAAGTTTAGAAGGTGATGGACCCAATCAAGACACCCAAAAATGTGTTGGGTGACTATAGAGGTGCGGGGCAGATGGACCCCTTGATCAGAAAGATCGTCCACCTGAGAATTACCTGGGCAGCCAGAGAGGGAGAGTCCCGCGAAGACCCCTACACGGTAGAGCGTCCCCACGGGTTACAGGGTTTCCCCCACCCGACCTCTCTTGTCACTGCGGTTCCAGGTAGACCAGAATGGGGATCTTGACCTCTTAAGTCTACCAATTTTAAGATCAGGGTGTTTAAGGTTTCACTTGAACTTTAGTCTTTTTAGGTGCAAAGAGTGACCTAATTTAAGGTTGGTTAACCCAAGGGGTCAACTTTACCTATTGCTTTCTTTAAGAGCTTTTAGGTCCTGTTTTTTAGGGTTCAAGTGTTTAGAGAGAGCCAATTGTTTAGGATTTTTCTTGTATAGGTATTTTCAGACAAGGGCTTGGGCACACTCCATTTGGTTTTCTCAATTCTTAAGTTAAGTAGTGTGTCTCTAAATCCCTAGTGTTGGATCCTAGGTTGGCTCTACTTGGTCCAGTTAATTCTTTGTTGGGTAATTAGGGCTCAAGCAAGAATGTGTTAGCCCTTAAATACCCTTGATAGTGTGCAGAAATAATGAGTTGAAAACATGCAACTTTTATGGTTACTAAATATGGAAGACAGGTTAGCCCTATATTGCTTGTTCTTTTCTTTTCTTTCTCTTTAGAGTGTAGGGGTTAATAGTGAGAGAAAAGATTTACCTGTCTTCGGAGTGGTTGTCGTGTGGTTGCTTGTCTTCTTGAGTTTCTGTAGCTGCATAAAAGAGAGGAGATTATCAGAAATTAAAAGATACAGGAATGTTTACCTCTAGAATAGCCGTTGCTCCCCGGCAACGGCGCCAAAATGATGGAACGTCGGTTTTCATTGTTAATTCGTTGTAGTAAAGCCGGTTGTTACCAACGTTTTCATATAAAATTTTTTTACTCGGAAAAATAAAAGAGTTCCCGAGGTCGAACTCAGGGAGCAAGTTGTATTCTAGAGATATACAAGTTCTATTACAAAAATAAAGAGAGAGAGAGAGAGATGAAAAATTGGCTTCTGCTTCTTTTCTTCTTTCTTCCTCTTTGTCTTTGGTTCTTCCTGTTCTTCTTCTTCTTCTTCTGCTTTCTTCAGATTTTCCTCTTTCTTTTTGGTTCTTCCTATTCTTCTTCTTCTTCTTCTGCTTTCTTCAGATTTTCCCCTCGTGCTCTTCTTCTTCTGTTCTTCCTTGTTTCCTTTCTTTCTTTTTCTTCAGATCGTCTTCTTCTTTTCTTGCTTCTCGCTTCTTTTCATTTCTTCTTCTGCAATCGTGGTGCTTCTGCCTTCGGCTACTAAGTCTCCCTTCCTTCTTCTTCAGCCTGCCTTCTGTGTTGCTCTGGCTGCTGGCTGTCCGTCGTCTGGCCCGGTGCTTCGACGACTTAACTGAGCAGTTGCTACAGTGCAGCTGCTTCTTCTTCCGCAGTCCTTCACCTGTGCCTGCACGCTCAAGAGTTCATCAGAAGGCAAAAACCTACTCTACCCCCTTCCCCCGCGTATCTCTCTCTCTCTGAAATCACTCTTCGGAAGCTCTCCCAGAGCGCTATCGGGTAATCGGGTTCGGATCAGGCCCGGGTCCAGGCCCACCGGCGTGCGTGGTGGGCGAGGAGTGCAGGTCAGTCTAATCGGGTCGGGCCAGGTCCGCGGAGCGTGGTCACGGACGAGGCCGAGTCGGGTCGGGTCGGGTGAGAGGGACCTCACCCCGTGGTAACTGAGGCAAACAGCATACGGCAGTTTTTCAATTTATGTGTCCGCGCGCCTTTGAGAGATTCCGAGGTGGGACTAAATGTCCCACCCCAATTCTCTTACGCCTGCAGCAGGGATGGTGCTCCCAATTTCGTCGGCTGTTGAGGCGTACAGCTCCAATCGAGGGCCAGGGTGTGTGCGTGAGTCTCTTCCGCGCTGGCCGTGGCTATTCAATCTGGGATATCTCGGCTTGGAGCAACCTCGAGCAGGCTTCGAGCTTCCTCGCCAATGGCGGCCAAGGCCTGGAACCTGAAACCAATGGCACGGCCTCTCGGCCAAATCAGACAGGCGGAGGACCTTCGCCGTGGCACGGCGAAGGTGGTCAGGGGGTCTGCAGGGGGTGTGATGGAGCTGTTAGGTCGTCCTAGGTCAGACTGTGAGCGAGGGAGTGGGTGTGTTCGGTGGGTCTGCAGAGGGTGTTTGGTGGGAAGTGGAGGGGCGGAAGAGGATCAGGGTGAGGAGGCGGAAGTTCTGCGGTGGTCTGCGAGCCGTGTGGGTCGCTGAGGTGATGGGAGCGGCTCGCCGGAGGGTGGTCGGAGGCGGAGAGGATGAGGGTGAACAGGGTCGGTAGAGGGCTTAATTGACTAAATCGAAAGCGGGGAAAGAAAGAGGAGGAGAAGGGGAGTAAGTCTAACTTAACTGCAGGGACGAAGGGGGAGGAACAGGGCGACAGTCGTATCGACTGTCGCCGGAGAAGATGATGCTCAGGGAGAGGGGCGGCGGCGAGCAGAAGGCTGGAGAGGCGCCAGCTGGGTGCGGCGTGGCGCGGGAAGAGCAGGGGAGGAGGTCTCTGCTGCTGGTAGTGCGGCAGAGCGAAGAGGTGGAGGGAGAGGAAGTCGCCGGAGCTGGTGAGCGTCTGCCGGAGAAAGAAGAGACGAAAGCTGGGGGTTTTCTCCGTCAGATCCAGGCTGCTTTGGTCGGTGGCGCGGCGGGGGGTATTTATAGGGTTGTAGCAGGGAGGAAGGCGGAGGGAGACGACGTGTCTCCCTCGCCGGAGCATGGTCGGAATTCGAACCCATACCGTCCGTGCGTTCGCACGGCCGGTATGGGGGGCTACAGTGACCATGGGGGTGCTCCTGCGACGGCTCACGACGCAGGGCACCCCCGGTACACTTGCCAGGTCCTCCACCTCACCCTGCGCGGCGCCATGCTCCGCGCAAGGTCGCCGGAGCATGGTGCTGGCAGGGTTTTGCAGGAGGGACCTGTTTGCAAAGAACGAAGGAGAGTTAGGGGCCTAAATGCGAGGGTTCAAAAGTTGAGGGCCAAAGAGTAAATATATGAGGACCAAAGTGTAAATTCGGTCAAGGAGGTTTCTTCTTAGGCTCAAGTTTTTATACATGACTAATTAGGACCTAAGGAATCTGATGGTGAATTTTATTTTCATATTAAACCTTGTTTGACCGGTCAATTTGCGCAAAAACCCAAATTAAGTTATTAATTGGGCATGGTTCTCAATGTAGGTCAAAATGGGTTCTAAAGGCCAAATTGAAGGTTCTAAACCCTAGAGATTATTTTTCTATGAATTTTAGAGGGTTTATTCTATTTTTACTTTGCCTCGAACCTTGTGAATTGAAGTGGGTTGTTTTAGGGTTACAGATTATCATTTGGTTCCTTGGAAGTGCTGTAGCCCTTGCTAGATCATCTCATCCCACTTTTATTCTTATTAAGCTGTTTTGACCTGTGTTTGGGCCCTGAATTACCCTGTATGCAGATTATACTGGTAAAATTGCACTTTTACCCCTTATGACTTGTTTTCTTCTCAAACTCAGAATTCTCTGAGTTAAGCTTTTCCTTGAGATATGTAGGAGCTTTTATCCTTTGTATTGGGTCAAAATGAGCTAGTTATGGCTCATGATGAGGTTCTCATCAATCACCATGGTGTGAGGGTCCTGATGGTGGGGTTGATTCGATGAACAGTGGCATATGGTGGCTAACCGAGGTCGACGGAGGTGGTAAGATGATGGGTTGGTTGGGTGGAGTGATCAAAGGCCCAAATTTCTTTGGGGCTTTTGATCCTTGGAGGGTGACGAAGCTTTTGGTGGTGGTGACATGCTGTTTGATGGCGTAGTGGCCTGGTTTGAGCTCGTCGGAGCTGTTGCCGGCTGTGGA
Organism: Thalassia testudinum; assembly: GCA_037157565.1. NCBI lineage: Eukaryota > Viridiplantae > Streptophyta > Magnoliopsida > Alismatales > Hydrocharitaceae > Thalassia > Thalassia testudinum. The sequence continues at coordinate 45,336,378 of JAZHRO010000059.1, forward strand.
GAAGATGAAGTGGGAGAGGGTAAGCGTGTGGTCAAAACTAAGTCCTAAAGACCTAATCCTAACGTAGAGAGTAAGGGGGAGAGAGAGACCTAAATTATGGGATGAAAGGGATAGGAACTTGTGCTGGCGTGGCTTGTCAAATGCGAGCAAGACGAAGTCTCCGGTGAGGGTAGGCAGCGAGGAAGAGAGGGGGAAGAAGCTTTTGCTTTTGCTGGCAAGAAGTGGATGAGGCTGAGGAAGATGGAGGACAGCCCAATTCGGAGGTTGGAAGGACTGAGGAAGGAGAAGAGGAATGTCGCTGGAGTCAAGGTTGAAGGCGGTCGGAGAAGGAATAGAGAGCGTGATTTTGGCCTGAACCTGACTAAGGAAGTTGTGGGAAGTTAGGGGAGTTTATATAAAACTCACTTAGGCCTTCAAATGGAGAGAATTAACGATTTCTCTTCACGGAATTGGAAGGTTTATTTCTGGAGTTCTCGAGCTCGCTTGAGCTCTTGGCTTCACATGGAAGTCCAAGATCTGGTGGGTTTGAAAGGAGAGCTCCTTAGGATCAATCCCTCTAAATTTGGAGGGATTTGACCCTAAATTGGAGGAGAAATCTCCTCGTAAAGAATCAACGGTGTTGGGTTTAAGTTCTATTCAGATGTCAATGGTGGCAAGGACCTGTTTGCGAGAGAGACGAGAAGATAGGGTACTTTTGGTAAGAAAGCATAGAACTTAGGGGTTTAGTTGTGAGAAATAGAGATTTCAAGGGCCTAATTGCAAACTAAGTCAAGATGGACTCTGATTGGGCCCAAATTTTGGTGTTAATCTAATTTGGACCCAAGGAATCTAATGGTGAACTTGAATTTGATTTTTGATCACGTTTGGCTGGGTAAATTGCATAAGATCCCAAATCAAGGTAAATTCCTGTCTGAATCTCTATTTTTGGTTAAAATGAGTTCAGATGGTTAAAGTGAAGGTACTAAAACTCTTATAATATTTTTCAATAATTTTTAAGAGGTTTATATTGAATTTTTCTTGACCGAAACCTTTTCAATTTAAGTGGGGTTGATAATTAGGGTTTTCGGTACTGTTTTAGTTCTCGAAATGCATGAAACCCTGACTCAGTCAATATGAGCCTACCACTTGGTCTTTCAAGTTCATTTGACCTTTAATTAACGCCTAATCAATCCCTTGGTTAATATGCATTTGTGATTGGATGTTAAAATAGTATAATCAACCCTGTTTTCTTGTCTTCTCACATTCAATTCAGATGGAATTATAGTTCTCAGACGATCATTTAGGAGCATTTATCATTGGATTATGCCTAATTCAAGTTAGTTATGATGAATGATGGTGTTACCATCAATGTTGCAGACACATTTTACCTTGTTCCTCTACTTCTTCCTTTATAGTTAGGCAGTCAAGTACTCATATTCTTTTTGTTAATTCGCATGTTTTTGATTGAATTATAGACTCTAGTGCATTCTCTTATATTACTAGTAATGCCTCCTTATTTGAGTCCCTGTAGGCTTTCTCTTTTTTTTCCATGTGTGTGTCGCTGATGGCTCTCTATCTCCAGTTACTAGTTTAGGAAAAGTATCTATAAACAAATCACTGTGTCTTACCAATGTCATGCATGCACCCAAATTTCCTTAAGCTTATTGTCAATTAGTTAACTAACTAAATCCTTAAATTGTCGAGCTGTCTTTTAGAAGTCCTTTGTTTTGTAGGGACTTTAGATGATAAAGCAGATTGGTGGAGGATTTGAGCATGATGGTCTTTACCACTCGAGCCTTCCATCCCAATATTTGGCATCCTTTGCAGCTGCCTCCGCTACCTTTCTACAGCTTCATCTTCAATTGGACCATCCTAACATGTTGGTGTTCCATCGTCAGTTCTTGGATTTACCCTCTATAGAGTTATTTTAGTGTGAAGTTGACAACTTAGGAAACATTATAGGTCATCTTTTCCATCTAGAGTCACTAAAAGGGAATGTGGTCCTTTTGCTTTGGTTCATGTAGATCTTTGGGGACCTTGTCAAATAAAAATTATTAGGGTTTTGTTATTTTTTGGGCTTGGTTGATGATTGTACAAGGGTCTCTTGTGTTTATATGCTCAAAGAAAAGTCTAAAGCCCCTATACTTATTAATGATTTCTTTCGAGAAATACAAACTCAATTTTCTACTATTATTCGTGTAGAAGTGATGATGGCTTGGAATTTGTCAACAAAGGCTTGTCCGCTTTCTTCACTTCCTTGGGTGTGCTACATCAAACTTCATGTGTAATGACTTCTCAACAAAATGGTGTAACCAAAAGAAACTTGTGTCATATTCTTAATGTGGCACGTAGAATAATATTTCAGATGAATGTGCTGGCACCTTATTGGTTGGATGTTGTCCCTGCTTTTGCTTTTCTTATAAATCATGTATCTTCATCTATTCTTAGGGGGAAAGTTTCCTATAATGTCTCATGTCCAAATAAAGAGTCTTTTCCATTACCACCATGCATATTTGGTTGAGTCTGCTTTGTCCATCTATTTTAGGAAGACAAGTTGGGTGCTTGTGAAATTGTAGTAGAGAGGGGGTGAATAGTGAAATTGAAATCACAAAGGTGATCAATCTACTATCAACACTACTTAAAATAAGGGTAGTGTACCTATTGGTGAGAGAAATTAGAGATAAAATATATGTTCGTTGTAGTATCCTCTAAATCGCTTAATCAATAAATAAAATTTACAACTCGAATGAAATCCGAGATCAAATGTAGGGATCAAGTGTTACAATTCATGCACTAAACTCAATTAAAATATAAATGAGCACAGGAAATCAGGCCAGTAATGATATTCAATGAATAACAATTACTCAAATCTAATATTCAATGTAAAACATGAGTACCCTAAGAGTTTAAGAGGTCAAAAAGATATCTAAGATAAAATAATGGTAATTTGAATCACCAATTATTAGTTTAAGCATACATATATGTCAATTACTCAATATATGAAATAAATGAACAGTGGTTTGAACCACATAAGCTTTAATTCCACGCAAACAAATGTATCAAGCTAAATTAGCCTCATCAAACATTGGTCATGAATATCAGGCTTCCTTCCCTTCTTCAAGCTTTCTTCTTCTTCCTTCCTTCTTCTTTTAGAGCTTCCCTTCTCTCTTCTTCTTTCCTTTGCAGCACAAGGATGAAATCCCTCCAGCGGCTAACTGTTGGCCACACGAACAAGAGAGCAAAACCCCCTCCCCACCTTCTCTCTTTCTTTCCTCCTCTTCCTCTTTCAGACAATTCGGGCATATAATTGGGTATTCGGGGATCCGATTGACCAGGCTTGCGGCCATGGTGTTGTAAGCGAGGAGTGCGCTTAGGTGGGTATGCGGGAAAGTGAGGGTAAATGGGGACTCGACCCCCGTGTACTGGGCAAAGGGGCTATGGCACCTTTTGCTTTTATGCGTGGTTGAGTGCACCTCCCTCTACGATGTGGGACCATGTTCCAACATCTCTTCCTCGCGTTCAAGCAATAGTGGCATGTGGATGGTGTGGTTAATTGAGGTGGGGATAGCTGCTATCTCTTCACGTCAAAGACCTAGAAGCCTTCCTAGAGCACTTCCACGTCACCTGGAAGTGGTAGCCATAAAGAATGTGGCTAGAACATGACCTTCGAGGTTGGAGTAGATGCTCGTCAATGGCTGCGGCAGTGAGGACCTGCTCTTCACGAATATAGGCTTATCACCCCAATTAAATAGCTCTAAAGTCTTCGCTGAGGCACGGCGAAGGTGGTGGCGATGTGGATTGAGTGAGCGAAGGTGCGTGGTGGTTGGACGGAGGCGGGAAAGGTTTTGCGAAGGTGGGTTGTTCGACGATGTATTTGGGTGGTCAATATGGCGAAATAGGTTAGGGCTTTTGTTCGTGGTGGTATGGCGGAGATGTAGAAGGTGTTGGTGAGTTGTCTGGTGGTTTGTGGAGGTGGAGCGGACTCGTCGGAGTGGTGGCCAGAGCGGAGAATGAAGGTGGCAAGCGACGGAGTCGAGAGGTTATTTTTGGGTTTTTGATGGGGAAAACTAACCTAGAACTTAAAAGGAACTAATCTAACCCTAAACTAACGGATGAAAGGGGAGGATGGCACCGGTTACGGTATGGCCGACACCGTGGAAGAGAACTTCTCTGGTGAGAGGGCGGAGAGGAAAGAGAGGGTTGGAGAGCTCTTCACCGGTGTTGCGGCCTATGATATGTGGCAGAGAGAGAAGAAGTCAGGGAAGAGGGCTCGCCGGAGCTGGTCGAAGGAGGCCATAGGAATGAGTTTTTGGTGAAGAAATGCGGCCAAACCAAGCTATGGATGTAAGGTTTGCAATGTGGATCTTTTTATAGGCCAAATTGTCGAGCTTCAAGTTTGGAAACAAGCTTGAAAGCTCAAAAATCAAGGGCATAGGTTTAGGAATTTCCAAGAGTTCGCATGAACTCTTGGACGATTTAGGCAAGTTATGGAAGAGCTTAGATGGAAGGGTGTCTCCTCAGGAGTCTCCCTTCCAATTTTGGAAGGGTTTCTCCATGAAATCAGGAAGATAACTTTGATTGAAGGTTGGCTCTTGTTGGGTTCACACGACCATGGCGGTAGGGACCTACGTGTGAAGAAGACAACGAGGTTAGGGGGGTACTTGTAAGCATTTCAAAAGTTAGGGGCCATTGTGTGATAAAAAGTGTCTGTTTGGACTGAAATGCAAACTCGGTCAAGATGATCTCTGATTAGGGCCAAATTTTGGTACAAATCTAATTTAGACCCAAGGAATCTGATGGTAAAGTCAGATTTAGGTCAAATCAAGCATATCAAACCTTAGAAAATATTTTTCTATGATTTTTAGAAGGTTTAGATGAATTTTATCCTGACTAAAACCTCAGTGAATTAAGCGAGTTTGTTTTTAGGGTTTCAGATGTCATTTAATTCTCAAAATGCATGAAAACCCATTTCGTTTTGCATGAACCCACTTATTAGACATTTATGACCATTTGACCTTTAATAAACCTTTGGGAAACCTCGTGAATGTTCTACATTTGGGATATTCTGTTAAAACTACAATTTTACCCCTATTTTCATGTTTATCTCTCAGAATGGATGTGTAGTGAATTACGGTCCTCTGACGGTTATGTAAGAGCATTTATCAATGGAATATGACTAATTAAAGATAGATATGGCTGATGATAGCTTTATCATCAGTACCCCAATTACAATTCCCACCTCCGATCCCTAAATGGAGATTTCTCCCTTCACTATGAAAAGACGAGGATCTAACATGCCAGGTACCCAACTACAACAAGTATATAAAAGCAGAAAATAAATCACCTTATAGACATCCCCAAAATATGTATAATTTAGCTACTAAGTATGAGTTGAACTCCCTAATGATGAAGGATGAAGCATAATTGGAGTATTAGCTTGCCTCAAGGAAGAATGTAGCACAACAGTGGGGGCAATGGGAGCTAGGAACAAATAGAGCAAGTGATTTTCTATGTAACTTATCTCTCCAAGGTGTGTCTTGCCTAAGAGGGGTTATGGGGTATTTATAGGCAAGTTTAGAACCTTCAAGAAGACTTGGGAGAGGGCTCCTAATCATTGGAGGAAAATCCCAAGATTAGGATGAAATCCAACTCAAATTAGGCTCATAATGATTCTAAAAGCAGAATGAGAGGTCTGATTTTTGGGTCAAACATCTTAGCAAACGTCTGACAATATATTTGGACATCTGATACAAAAGGGTTAGAGTTCCTAATTTTGTTGGACGGAAACAGGGTTCTAGATCATATGTCTAGGGTACTATCATAAGACGTCTGGGTAAAATTTTGGATGTCTAATTTTGTGTGGGTTTGTTCCTATTTTGGACTAGAACTAAATAGGGTTCTTGTGTTTAAGGGTCAAACGTCAGATTGGTCATCTGACATATATTCTAGATGTTTAAAGATCATAATTATCTTAGGGTTTGGATTTCTTGTGAATCTAAAAGGTAAGATGTATTCTGACAAATCTTCGCACAAAGATTTACGTGTAACGTTTCATTATTAGACATTTGGAGACATGTCTAGACATCTAGAACAGAGGTTAAGGCCATCCTACTGTTGGATACATTCTGACAAAAGGAGATTTGGAATTATTTTGACCAACGATACTCTCTAAGGACGTCTGATGGTATTGTTGGATGTCTAACTAGACCTACAAACTTTTGGAGTTAAGTTTTGTCAACTGGAGCTTAAGTGTTTAAAATCTTCAGGCAAGGCTAGGGGCATTTGGTTGTCAGATAGAGATGTCAAATGACTTAAACTGAAACATTAGACGTCTAGAATCATGGTTGAATGTCTGATGTGTGTTTTTGAACTTAGTTTTTGTTTCTAATTTTTCCTAAGTGTTGAGAGCCTAAGTTAGATATATGTATGTTTTATTTTGGGGTTCTTTACAACTCTTTCTAGACTCAAATAAATAGAAAATTATAACACTTGAATAATACAACAAAACCTAAGACCTAGACACAATACATGTCTTCATGCTCCGGAACTTTGACTTGGAGATTGCGAAACCTGCAATGGGGTTATGGCATAGAAAATATACTATTTCCAGTATTTATTTATTTTATTTTATTTTGAAAAATCATGAAAACATTCTTGAAATTGAAGTGAGCCATGTAAAGGGAGGTCTCATTCTATCTCAAAGGAAGTATCTGCTTGATCTTCTTCATGAAACATGCATGATTAGTTGTATGCCTACCATCATTCCTATTGACTCTATACACTTCCACTTGGGGATTCCAAAAGTCCAGAGTTTCACGATGTGATGTGATACCGTGCTATTGTTGGGAAACTTCTATATTTGATGGTCACTTGTCCATACGTCTCGTTTGCAATTGGGCAATTGAGCCAATTCATGCCTAATTGAACTAGTTAAGAAGCATTCGAGGGAGGTACATCGATTAGGAGTTTGTTAGGTGTTTAAATATTTAAAGCCATCGTCAGGGAATGGCCTCTATTTCTAGAATGATGGGCATCTTTACATCTAGGGTTATTCTAATGCAAGCTATGCAAGCATCCAAGAGGATAGAGATCTACCAATTTTCTTACTTACATGAGTGGCAATCTATTCTCTAATTAGCATAGCAAGAAGCAAAATGTTGTTTCATATTCTAGTGTTTAGTCAGAGTACGAAGTCATAACTCATACTACTTGTGAACTTTTCTAGGTTATATTCATTTTAATTTAGTGTTTCTATCTTAAGGCCTGTGCCCATGTGTTGTGTCAACATAGCAACAACTTTTATCGTGAACAATTAATCCTATTTTTCATGAACGTATTAAATATATTGAGATCGATTGTCATTCTATTAGAGATGTTGTCATGATTAGGAAGATCTTCAGATGTTATATATTTATAGAGGAGTAATTAGCAAATATCTTTACAAAATCTCTCTCACGTCTTCAATTGGAGTTCATTCATTCCAACCAAGATATTTATGTTCTAGTGAGAGAGGACATGTTAGTGTAAGAAAAAATAATTTAATATTTTATTTTATATAGTCATCTCTATATATAATTTTCTTTCTGATGTATGGATTGATCATATTAGGTTGACTTCTGACAACACTGAAACCAACGTTTCATGACTAAGGAACAGCATACAGAGGTGTGTAATAAAATTCTTGGTAACCGGGTCTGAAATTGTGAATGCTATTCCACAAGGACACGTTTGCAAAGATTAGGTGCGATGATGGTGCCATGGAACTTGTGGATGGGTAGCTGGGGGGGGGGGGGTGTGTGTGGTGATGTGGTGGTGTGGTGTTAATTCGAGTGCCCAATTAAACTGGCCGGGAATATACAAAAATTAAATTTTTGCTGCGTGCTGCTGCAAGAACAGGAAGGATCGATGGTGGTGGTGGTGGTGGGGGTGCAAAGGCACGTTGTCGTATGGTGTTGTTGTTGATTGTACCGTTGCGTGGAAAGGTAGCACGGTACGCCTGCGAGTGTGAGTGATCATATCTGGAGATCATTGCTACTACCATTAATTCCACCCAAAAGTCACGTGGACCACCTCCACCTCATACTTTTAAACTCATCTCCCTCTTTGAGTTTATTTCATGTTTAACCCTTTGCTCGTTTAGATGTCTCGCAAACTCATCTAAAATGCACAATTATAGAAGAGCAATGGGTGATCCACTGCACATTCAACTTCTGATCCCACGCTTGTCCTCTCGATTGTGTGATTGTTGAAGACGACAAAATTTTGACATGCTTCCTCGCCTAGTTGTAAGCCCCTTGTTCTTGGTTGGCGGTGGGGAGCGATGGAATGGCTGTGGAAATGGCCTTTCATTTACTAAGTTTCATTATAGCTTTTTTACTAAGTTTCATCATAGAATTACTTGCACAAGATGATTGCTCTAGAGTGTATAAGATAGGTTTTAGCATTTAGAGTCTTAGCAATATCTAATAGCTTCTTTTGATGCCGAGGCTTTTGAGTAAGGGTTCGCTTGGATGCAGTAGAAGGAGAAGGATATTCCTCCTAGGAGGGTTTGGATACTATTCATCACTATCATCAATATCTAAATCAAATCATTCGACTACATCACATTAATACAAATATATATTAAAATATCTTAATATATTGAGCAGATATCCATTGGATCATTGATCCAATAATATGAATTAATATATGTAAAATCATACATTTAATTTGGGATGTTAGTTGTGGCCCATATTAAAGGTGATCTATTAAGGTATTAAGGCAATTCTTGGGCATTGATGTATCATTAAGTTATGGATTTGTGTGTAGAAACCTATAGGGGTAATTTCTATTCTATGATGGATTGAATAGAAATTTACTAAAAATTAATTGGTGGTTACTAATAAATTAAAGAGGTTATGGTCCCTGACGTTACACATACATACACATTCTGATTTTTCTCTGACAACCACCCCATCAGTTAGGAGAACGAGGTGAGAAAGGCGGTGGCTGAAAGCTAAGGATTGTTCCCAGCCATCAGAAGTTCATACTCCTCTGTCAAGTCGTGTAGAGGTTAGAAGACCATCACTGATTTACTCTTCATCATCACCACTATCTCTGCCTTGACCCCAATGGCTGTAAGTATAGGTATATACTATACTCATCATTGTTTTTTCATGTCTATATCATCCATTGATGTTGTCACCTATGTATGCTTCTTATTGGTCAAACAATGGCATCTATATTAGTCTATCAAGATGTGAATGAACTAGGGTTGTATACTAGACCTTTCAACTTCTGAAAACAAAATCTTCTTGTAATTGCAGCTAATACCGGTACTGTTCATCAGTACTGGTAATCGTTGCATATAAGTTTCTCTGGATTAGGATCTATGACCAATAAGTACCGGTACTAATCATCAGTACCAGTACATGTTGGATATAAGACTCAAGACCATATCTATGAAGACCGGTACTTATCATCAATATTGGTACTAACTAGGTGCAGATTCAGTCTTTGGTTTGGAGTGTTCTAAGATTGTATGTCAATAGTATCGGTACTAGTCTCTAGTACTGGCACATATTGGCTACAAATGTGGGATCTAAGATTCTAGCACCCAGTCTAGTGTTCTACATGTATTGGTACTAATCCTCAGTAACAGTATAAGATGAGTACTGGCGCAGTGCTCCAGTTCCTTGGATTCAAGGCCAGTACTCATAGAGTACCGGTACATATTGAGATTAGATGAGTCCTGAGTGGATTTCCATTACCCTTTAGGTACCGTTACTCATTCATGAATATCGGTACATCTTAAGAACTATTGGTTTAGCATAACTCAAACAGTAAGTCAAGTATACCGATATTCATTCACGAGTACCGGTACTACTTGAATATAAGATACACATGGATGTCAACAATACCAGTATTGGTGCTAGGTATCGGTACTTGTTGGGATTTGTTGACTTTTACTTGAGTTAGCTTTTAGTCCCATCTTTCGGTTATAGGTGAGTTAATTTCACTTAACCCCAATAATATCCATTAACATCGATCACATTAGTACACCAATCATTTTATCTGACCACTTATCCCATCACATATTCCATCACCCAAACAAATCTGTCATGGTTGACCAACATTCTTATTGAAAAGACTTTCTTATTTATTATGTTACGAGTTTGCCTACTCATGAAAGAAGAGGATAAAGTTTGATCTGACAGCTAAGATAGATGATCATCATACGACTGACTCTTCACATGTTCTAATTATGATTATATATAGATATATATTTGAATGAAGAGGTACTAATAGTTATAAGGGTAAGAATAGATTGTCGTCCAATTTCTTCTTAAGCAACATCCCAAGGGCTGCTCGTTCACTTCTTGAGCAACGAATGCACTAGTTGGCCAAAAAATATACTATGAAATGAGGCCGTCCCTAGTTTGTGATAGATCCGGTGATGAGGCCTTTTCTTGATTGAGAAAATATGCTTTAATCTTTTCCTCCTTTATCGTCCGGATCAGCCGTGGTCTTTACAATTTCTATAAATAATATGGATGAATTCATATTCCTTGCTCCTTTAAAAAGACATGTATCCTACTTTGAGAAGGAACTGTTTACCTCAATAATCACGCTCTAATGGTAATAGCTCTATTTGTTGCTCTATGTTGTTGGGGGTGGTGGGGGGTGAATTCTTTGCATAAATAAACTTTAATTATTGGTTTTCCCATGAAAACTGAACGAGCTCTTTACTTTTTTTTTTTGCTTCCATGATACGGACTGTGATAGGATAAGGAAAAGAGCAATCCACGACTTGAAATTGATGATCCATCTAATGTTTGGGTATTTGTCAATCTATTCCAATTCAATATCCATCATGGCCAAGCATAGGTAAAATCTAGAACGACTTGTATGGTACAATTAATGTTCTCATCTACTCATAAGGGAATAATTCAACTACTGACAATTACTAATTATAGTAGATGAGATCTGAGTTCAAGTCTACATTACCTAAAGATTAATGTTGCGGGATCACTAATCCCTTGAATTTACCTGCATATATGAGGTTTTAGGTCATCAAAAAGTAAAAAATCTCAACTACTCAAATATGGATCAATTTTGACTTTTTCAGTTACCTTAATTTTCTCATAACGTATAAGAAGATCGGTTTCATTCCCTTTTTTTTTTTTTTTTTTAAGGGTAAAAGGAAACTTCATTGATCAACAACCTTACAAAGAACAGGGGATGCTAGAACAGTCCCAAAAGCCAGAGAGATCTTGATGAAGACAGAACATAGCAAGAAGGCAACATCCATAAAGAAGGAAAAATGAAGAATAATTTCTTGTGAGCAAGAAACAACATGAAAGGATCTCCACGAAGGTTGCTAAGATCTAAGGATTTGGTTGACCGGGAACATAGCATCGCTTCGGATCTGTCCATCCGTGAAACCCAAATTCAAGGCGAGCCGACGACCTTGAAGAATAGCTGAAGCTTTTGCTTCTTCAGAATGACAAGTAAGTAGCTTAGAAGTTTGAGCTGCCAACATAACATCCTTTTCTAGAAAAAGTATAGTTGCTGCCAAAGAATACGTGGTCCCCATGGCAGCATCAACCGCAAAGGGAGGATAGGGAGAGTTTGCTGTCTGCTGTAAAGAAGTAGATTGTTCTGAAGGAGAATCCACAGATGGCATACTAGGAAGCTGGGAAGTATTTGAGTAGAAATTCAGCATAGAATAGATGCGATTAACAATATGCATTGGGTCAGGAATATTTCCCCATGAATAACGTTACATCTATTGATCCAGATGGCATGTGCAGTAAAAAAAGGTAGTTCGGGGCTGATGTTGGTGTTAGAGTTGGTCAGAAATGTTTTTATAAGTCTCAAACCAGCTCGAATTAGAGGATTGGATGTGTACCCCTAGAAGGAACCACACAGCCTTGGTAAAGGGGCAACTGCTGAATCTGTGCTCAGAGTCCTCAATATTCTACTTGCATAGTTCACATATGTCTTGAATGTAAGGAATTCTTGAGGCAAGAAGATTCCTGTGGTTTAGAGCCCCTGTGACAGCCTTCCAAAGGAAGATTTTGATACAGGGAGGGATCTTCAAATTCCAAATATATTTGCATTGACAAATAGTAGCACTGTCCTCAATGAGTTGCCTCCCATGTTGCGATAGAACAGTAAGGTTTGCTGACTTTATCGTAAATATCCCTTTAAGGTGATCTAACCAAATCATGCGATCTTCCTTGCCCCAATGTATTGGAGTTTTTTCAATGAGCGCAACCGTTTCAGGTTGGAAAAGAGTTGACAGCAGACCATGATTCCACGTGTGCACCTTATAGTTTAGAAGGTCAAAGACGTGAGGTAGGATGAGATTGTTTGTGAATATAGGATCATGTAAATCTCTCACCCATTTGTCTCTATTTAATATAATTTGAGTTCCATTTCCAATCAGCCGGGAGGTGCCCGAGAAAAGTAAACCTTGTACATAGTATAAAGCCTTCATAAACTGCGAATCTCCAAGTTTGGGAGAATAACTCCAGAAGTCTCCGTTAGGGAAATATTTGCTTCTCATTTGTTGCTGCCATAGACCATCCTTCTGAGTGAGAAGACTCCATGCCATTTTCATAAGGAAAGAAAGGTTACCAAATTCTGAAGTTTCGAATCCCAAGCCTCCCATGTGTTTTGGGAGACACATAGAAGTCCAAGCTTTAGAATAGAAATGCTTAGTGCCTTCATTGAATCCCTATTGGAAGTCCCTAGCTACTCTGTCTATTTGCATACATAGCTTTTTGGGAAAAAGATGAGTATACATTAAAGTGACTAGGTACTGTCGACAAAGAAGACCGAATAAGAATGCCTCTGCCTGCTTGAGAGAGGTGCCTCCCTTTCCAGCTAGCAAGTTTCCTGTGGCATATTGAACTCCTGAAGAATTTCATATCTAACCATATCACTGACCTCTCGGCTGAAATAAATTCTTGATTTATGGAAGTTAATCCTCTGACCTGAGCAAGTCTGATATTGGTGGAGGATAGCTTTGAGATGTAAAGCTTCAGACATAGATGCTTCAGCAAATAAAATAGTGTCGTCTGCATACATCAGATGTGTGATGGGCTGTGCATTGGTTGCTATCTTGTAACCTGAAATTTGTTTAGTATGTAGAACAGAGTAGAGGGAACGAGATAAAAATTCAGAGCAAAGGATAAAAATATATGGGGAAAGTGGGCATCCTTGTCTTATCCCACAAGAAGGTTTGGTGACTTTAGTAATGTTTCCATTTACAATGACTTGAAATGATGCAGATGTGATGCAAGACATGATAACATTTACTAATGAGGTTGGAAAATGCAAATGATGTAAACAGAAATAAATGAAGTTCCATTCCATCCGATCGAAAGCTTTCTCCATGTCAAGCTTCACTGCCATCGAGCCATTTTTTCTCCTCCTAGTTTTGAAAGAGTGGAAAATCTCCTTGGCCAGCACAACATTGTCAGAAACTTGCCTCCCTATTAGGAACCCAGTTTGATTAGGGAATATCAATCTGTTAAGAACAGGAGAAATTCTTCTAGTAGCAAGCTTTGCAACCAATTTATACATTGTGTTAGTTAAGCTGATGGGCCTATAATCCTTGAGCTGAAGAGGGTTGTTTACCTTGGAGATTGGAAGTAGGAAAGTTTTTGCCATGATAGTGGGCATACAAGACTCTTCGAAGCAAGTGCGAACAAAATCAACCACTGCATTTGCTACAAGCTGCCAGCTATTATGGAAGAACAAGTTGGGCTATCCATCTGGACCAGGGCTTTTACTCGGTGACATGCTAAAGAGGACCTCCTTGATTTCAACAAAGTCAGGAATGGTGTCACTCCACTTCCATTCATCTGGCCTCAAGCACTCTTGCTCAGAGAAAATAGAGGGAATTCAGCATCAGTTTGTTCTGATTGATATAAAGCATTAAAATGCTTATACAAAATGGCCTTAATTTGTCTCTGATCACTCGTTTGCACTCCTTCTGGAGATCTGATCCAATCAATTTTGTTCTTCCTTCTCCTGTTAGAAGCAAACAGATGGTAGAAATTTGTATTCTTATCACCGCTCTCCACCCATCGATGCCTCGAACGTGGGCGCCAATAGAGTTCTTCCTTGGTTAACATCTCTTCATATTTCCCCCTCAATTCTTTTTCTTTTTCATAAGTTTCCAATGACTATTGGTTGTTCTGCAGGTTAGTGATGTCCTTTTCAAGGAATTTATTTTTTCCTTCCGGTTAGAAGTGGAAGATTTCCTCCATTCTTTTATGTCTTCTATAAGAAACTACAGTTTTTTGGAAATGGAAGGTTCAATAGTGTGCGAAGACCAGCTATTGTTGATGGCATGTTTGAAATCACTGTCCAAATACCAGCTAGCTTCCAATCTCCATATAGAATTAGCATGCTTTAACTTCTTTTCAAATCTTAATAATATGGGGTTGTGGTCACTCCCTATTGCGGGGAGGTGCAATACTCCTGCTGCTAGAATGCAGGTAGGGTTATTTAATATAGTAATATTAGCGTCGTAAAGTATATAGTGGAAGTGATTACCTATAGATGAATCTGCACAGTTTATCAAAATCTATTATCCTGGACTAAATCAAATTTTAACTTATCAGTTTTAGGCTGAGGGTCGAACTTAGGGAGGTGGGTTTGGGGTTAATCTGTTTCTATGCGATTCCTATGACTCGCATCAATTCCATTCGCTTATTATATTTTTAGGTTTTTCTTGGTTTTATAATTTGTTTGGACAGTCTTGTCCTTGAGGCATACCCTCAAAAATTTTATCCTTGGCGATTCGCTAAAAATAAAATTCAAAATGAATCTTGCTACATGCAAGATCATGTACCTGCAAAGACAAGAGTTATCTTTTATATTTTAGGTTTTTTTTGGTCTTTTCTTTATCAACAAAATAAAAAAAAAGAATGAAAATACTTAGCTTGTATATATATATATATATATATATAAAAGGATAGTGAATATTGAATCTAGAATTTAATAGAAATGTAGTACAATGCTAAGCTAACCGTCGTCTAGAAAGACGAGATTAACCTAACTACGTACCGCATGTGGGTGTGGAGCGAACGTGTGGAAGTGTGGGTGGAAGGCTTGATATGCGCGAATATCAGGAAATATACGCAACTGGTGCGAATATTCCCGCTATATGATGCACGGTGAATGGATACGTGCATGATATTATGAGTGAGAGATATGTGTAAGTGTGTGAAGGAGGAAGGGAAATATATGTGTGTATGTATATATATAGAGAGAGAGAGAGAGAGAGCACTGTGCTCATAAACACCCATATGAGCATCGGATCTCATCCACTGGATTGTGTTTATGATTGATGAAACCACTTTACAATTACTCAAATGGTTTTGAACGAAATGTAAGTGTTTTAATTTGTGCGTTTTATTTTTGGAAACAAATCTATTCATGTAACTGAAATCTCGATTTTTTTGTTTGTGGTTCATATTTCCACATTTGTTTGTTTTTTCATCTTCATTATTCTCATTGAAGCTGCTCCATGCGACGACATCTTGTGACGACATCATCTCTCTACTACTAGATATGTGCTACAAGTTCTGTATGTGAGACTATCTTTTGGATCACCGTACGTCTTCTTCATCGCTTTCAAAGCTCTATATACATCGTCATCTTCTCCTGAGGGGGCTTGAATACGTGTTGTGAGGCAACATGTTTTTGAAGGTTGTCTTCTTCATAATCATTTCTATCTTGTTTCTGCAAATGATGTAAGTTCTAAGCATGCCAGATCATATTTGAAGGTGGTTACTATTCTGTTTTATCGTTTGTGTTGTATTTATTCATTCTTTCTCCTTTTTCTTTCAAAGGGATCGCAAGCACGATAACACCATTTTGATAGATGATGGTTTGCAACTGACATCAGGTATGATCCATTGATATACCACAGAGACCATTTTTAAAATTTCGTATTACATCCATTATGCTATTCACATTTCCAGAAGTTCAACAATCCGTAATACAATATGTATTTTATTCAACAACAGAATATTTTGCTTGTAGTGTTTGTATTACACATTGCACAATAACATGTTATATCACATCAATTACATTGCATTTTGATTAATAATTTGTAATACAATATGAGTTGTACTGAACGCCACAAAGTTTTCCCTTGTAGACGATGTATTACAAAAGCACCATGTATTATTGGATTACACTATTTACACAATATTACATCGTAATACTGAAGCTCAACCTTACGCAATACAATATGATTTTTATTAACCAAACAGAATATTATCTATATAGCTTTATTACACAAATCGTGTAATATATTATTGTATTACACAGTTTGCATAATGTTGCCTTCGATTACACTATTTGCATAATATTCCATCGTAATATTGAAGCTCAACCTTGCGTAATACAATATGATTTTTATTGACCAAACAGAATATTATATGTATAGCTTTATTATACATATCATGTAATATATTATTGTATTACACAATCTACATAATGTTGCCTTCGAAAGACAGAAGCTCTATAATTTGTAATACTGTATTAGTTGTCTTTAACAGCATTATATTATCAATGTAGTTATTCTATTACAAAGAAAAGCTGATTTTATTTCATCCAGATTTTGTGTTTAATGACTTATCATTATACATTTTTTTTTTTTTTGGAAAAGAGAAGGGGTCCCAAATTTCTCGCTAGCCACGGAGCTCCTCAGTGATCAAAGCCACGACCACTCTCCAGCACCGAGTCAGGATGGCTGGACATAGTTTGGCACCACACGCCCCACACACCTATGTATGTATGTATGGGCAAGTTCGGGGGATCGAACCCGACACCCCGCATAGGGAGGATGTTATGGAGACAGCTGCACCAACTATGCTGCCCTTTTAACCCCACAGATGTCGTTAATCTTATGTTAGTAGTTAATCTTATGTTTTTTTGTAAGAAGCTAATTGATGTTAGGCTATAATTTTTGTAACGGACGTGTGCCCCAGACGTCTTTTAAGACGCCTGGGAGGTGGTCCAGACGTCTGACCAGACATCTGGGATCTTTTCCAGACGTCTGGAAATCCGTTATTTTCGACACGCGCAAGTCGTCTGCGCGCCTGAGCGCGCAGACCGCATATTCGCCTTTCCTTCCTCCTGCGGCTGCAGATTCCCCTGCCGCGAATCCTTCTCTCTCCTCTCCGCGCGGCCTTAAAAGGGCACGCCTCCCCTCACTCCGTCACCACCGTCTCCTTTCTCTTCTCCTTCAGCCAGAGCGCGAGAGTGAGCGCGAGGGTGGCAGCGGCGGCCGTAGTTAGCGCGGAGGAGGTGCTGCGTGCGAGAGCGGAGCTCTGGCGTGAGGGCGAGCTCGTCGGGGCTGCTAGGGCCGGCCGGCGGAGGGCGCAGGGGGCGCGGAGCGACGCGGAGGGGGGGGACTGCTGTGGTCTGAGCAGCAGGCGCGCGAGGTGCGACGCGGGCGGCGTCGCGAGCGGAAGCCGGGTGGCGCCCTGTTTTGGAAAAATTTCCAGAATCGGACGTCTGGGTTGATAGGCAGACGGCGAGGGCGACGTCTGGTAGATCTTCCAGTCGTCTGAAAGGTGAGTTTTCCGTCTTCTTCTTCCTTCCTGTCGACTGACCGTACTGAGGGAGGGAGATGGGTGTGCGCAGGCTCGGTGATTCGCCATCCAACGCGAATCAGATGTCTGTCTGTTGTAATAGACGGCGGGAGTGACCTCCAGACGTCCGAGGTGACCATCGGACGTCTGGGAGATAGGCCAGACGTCCCCGCAGACTTCTGGACGTCTGGGAAACCACACTGAGCAGGTAATTCTCTGATCCACTTTTTAAGACGTCTGGAAGAAGTCCCAGACGTCTAATTTTGCACAGTGTCGTCGTTTTTGACCCGTTTAGGGCCCGTTCGGGTTCCGTTTTCCGCGATTCGAGTTGCATTCTTTTTAGAATTAATTCCTCTACCCGTCTACAGTAGCTATACACTGTTTTGAGACACTCCTTGTGTTTGATCCTTGTGATAGGACCTCCTTCAGTTGCAGTCTTGGGAGTCGCGGAGGCACGCGGGATTCCCGATCACGCCCCCATTACTCCCGTTGTACCTGGTAGAGTGGCTTTAAGTTATTAATAAAATCTGTTAAAGTTTGGAACCATAACTAGAACCTAGGACGCTGCATGAATCCTAGGAATGAGAAATATATGATAGCTCCTAGGTGTTGCATGAATCCTAGGGCTGGAAAACTAGATTGTATGATAGATCCTAGGATATGGCATGAATCCTAGGATGGGGAAAAACTAGTGGAATGTATAATACTGCAGTCTTGGAAAATGGAAAGAGACATCAAGCTGCCTGTAATTTGAATTAACAGCTGCCTGTTGTGAATAAATAACGTGGTTGAGAACATGGATTGTAAGAATGTGAAACTGGAAAGTGAAACCTGGACGTTTGAGTAAAAAGGATGGAACCCTACGGGGAAGTAGGAGTAGAACTCCTGGAAGGTGAATGGAATAGTTTTGGGGAAGTGAGCTGGCCCTTGAGTACGGAGTACCAAGGAGAGCGACTGTCCCCCTGTTTAGTGCAGAGCAGAGCTAGCCGCCCCAGGGACCCGGGGTTAGGACTGGCCACTCTGTACCGACTTGCTGGCCCTCGCGTACGTAGTACCGAGGAGAGCTACTAGTGTAGGGAGGTACTAGCTACCCCACGGGCCCCGGGGTTCTGCTAGCCTCCCACACCGACTTGTTAGGCCCGCTGGGGCAAACCAGGGTAGTCAGGCGAGGGTGCGCGGACTGTGGAGGGGCAAGGCCCCGGTTTGGTTACTGTGGAGGGGTTGGACCCCTGTTACTGAGAGGGCTCTACCCTGGACTGGTTCCGTGCTGTGCTTTGGGTGCACCCGTTAACGGAAACGACTGACCGCGTGCCAGTACGAGTTTGCTACCTGTGCATTTATCGCGCGTGCCGTAGTCACCGTTACGTCTGTCAGTGACCTTGGGGTGGTTGACTGAGGGTAGGATCACCACGGGGGACTCTCCCGACCAGGAGAGCACCACGTGCTACTTCTACTTTTTGGAAAAGACTGCAATCAAGATCGTTCCCACGAGGAACATTCGAGATCAAGAAAAAGATCTGGGGAATAAATGAAATAGTGAGACAATTGAAAAATGTGAATAAAGAAAGTAATAGAACAAAACGGCTACTGTACACTTTACTGTTGTCTTTAGTTTTAGTTGCCACTTTACTCAGCGTTTTGCTGACGTGTTACACTCGTTACCTTTTCCAGGACCAGGTGTTGAGCAGCCAGGGGCAGCGGCTGCAGAGGACGCTGGGCCAAGTAGGGTCTAGTAGAGTTACTACTGTTTTTTTTGTACCTCTTTGTTTCCGTTATAGTGAGTAGTTCTTGTTTCCGCTGTACTTTTCTTTACCTGCAGTTCATGTTATATGATAAATGTTGTTCTACTGTTGTGGTGGTATATACTGTAGTAGTTTCTTTCCTTACTGCTGTACTTTCTTACTGTTAGTTATATTCATGCTGAATGTGGTTTATTTTACTGCTCTTTTGGTTACTTCCTCGTTGGACGACTAGGTCTTGGGACTAGTCGAGTCAGTCCGGTTCTCGTGTCTCGTAGGGACTCGGGAACCGGGTCGTTACAAGATGGTATCAGAGCAAGGTCGTCCCGAGAAGTGAATCAACTGACTGGAAAATAACCAATTCACATGTTTATAGCTAGAGTAGCTACCACAACATATCTCTTGACATGAGCTCTTAGAAGTTTTGTTAGGTACCGTCTGTTTTGACGTTTCCGTTTTGTTTCGCGTCTCCTTGCAGGAGATGCCTCGTCGCGGGACTGGCGAGACTGGCTGCGGGCGCGGCCGAGGGCGAGGTCGGCGAGGTGGACGTGCTGTTGTTGACGTCTCGGTGGACCAGCCACCACTCCCAGGCATCCAGGCCCAGGACCTCGCCAGACTGATATGAGATATTGTACGAGAGGAGCTCCACCCACTGCCCCGAGCGCCTCCTCCTGGGGCTGCAGAGGGGGAGTCCTCTGTGGGACCACGCGACGGACACGGCGCTGGACACGAGGGAGGGGATGGGCCGCTACCGCCCCCACCTTCCTCCGACACTTCTGTACACGAGGCACCTTCGCCTAGAGGTGCACCAGCACCTCCCCTACCGCGCCACTTCGAGCTTTTCGGACAGTTCCGGAAGCTGAAGCCCCCCTCCTTCAAGGGGGATGAGGACCCGACCGAGGCAGAGGATTGGCTTGAGCAGCTGGAGAAGATCTTCGACACCCTTCACCCCCTGGTGGAGTGCCGCGTGGCCTTTGCCACGTACCAGCTGGAGAGTGCGGCACACCGGTGGTGGAGGGTGGTCCGGGGATAGGAGAGGGACGAGCCGACGTGGGACCAGTTCGTCACCCTCTTCTGCGAGCAGTACTTTCCCCAGACGTGGCAGGACCAGAGGAGGCGGGAGTTCCACACTCTCCGCCAAGGGACGATGACTGTGAGCGCGTACCGTACGCGTTTCTTGGAGCTGTCCCGCTTTGCAGCGACAGCGGTAGCCACTGAGGAGGAGCGCCTTTGGAGGTTCACCGAGGGGCTCCGGCCTGCGATCCGGGGGTATGTCAAGCCCCTGAAGCTGCCTACGTTTTCGAGGGTGGTAGAGGCAGCTATGACTTACGAGGAGACCAACCCGTCCGCGCGAGATATCGACGGCAGGCGGAAGAGGCCCTTTTAGCCAGACTTCTCACAAGGCCGGCGAGAACGGAGACACGTGGCGTCCGCAGGAGAGCCGTCACGTTGTGCAGGGCCATCAGTGGCCTTTGGAGGCCCTCGACAGGGGCCTGTCGCCAGCACCGGACCCCTGCCTAGTCGACAGCAGGGACCCACTGAGGGCGGGAGTCGGGTTCCCCTCTGCTACCAGTGCGGCCAGCCGGGCCACGTCAGGAGGGACTGCCCATCTAGGGCAGGAGGTCAGCAGATACTCCCCGCGTAGAGCACTGCAGGGCACGCAGGAGGCCGCGGTTCCCAGGCGCGAGGAGGACAGCAGTCGCGAGGAGGGTACCGGCCAGCACCTACCCGTCCGACGCAGAGTGTGGCTGCTTCGTCCGCACCTAGAGCTGAGGGGCGTATCAACGCCCTAACACACAGGGACGCCAGAGCTTCGGGATCGGTGGTAGCAGGTATGGTTTCAGTTTCTGGCAGACTCGTTTACACGCTTTTCGATTCCAGCGCTACGCACTCATTTGTCGCAGCCAGTTTCGCAGTTAGTTTGGACCAGGATTATACACTGTTAGAGAATCCATTCGTAATCAGAGGTCCGAGTGGTCAGCTGTTTGTAGCTGAGGATGTGTACACGGATTGCGAGGTCAACATCGGAGGACATAGCCTGCCAGCTGACCTGATTATGATCCAGATGGAGGACTTTGGAGTGATTCTGGGGATGGATTGGCTGTCCTCTTACCACGCCTTGGTGGACTGTCTTGAGAGGAAGATTGTCTTCTCCATTCCGGAGTTGCCTTCTTTCGAGTTCCACGGACAGCCAGTGGATGGAGGTTTCAGGTGCATTTCGGCACTTCGGGCGGCGAGACTTTTTAGCCAGGGGTGTGAGGGCTTCCTAGCTTGTGTGGTGGCAGAGCCCAGCCCTGTGGCAGACTTCCAGAGCGTCCCGGTGGTTAGAGAGTACCCTGACGTGTTTCCAGACGAGTTACCAGGACTACCGCCCAAGCGTGAGATCGAGTTTGAGATCTCACTAGTACCAGGGACCAGCCCCATCTCCAACGTGCCATATAGGATGGCACCGCTTGAGCTGCGAGAGCTCAAGTCTCAGCTGCAGGACCTTCTGGAGAAAGGTTTCGTGAGGCCCAGTGCGTCTCCCTGGGGAGCCCCGGTACTGTTTGTAAAGAAGAAGGATGGGACCCTACGTCTTTGTGTGGACTACCGACAGCTGAACAGGGTCACCATCAAGAACAGATATCCGCTGCCGAGGATCGACGATTTGTTTGACCAGTTGTGGGGTGCCACGGTGTTTTCCAAGATAGACTTGAGGTCTGGATACCACCAGTTGAGGATCAGGGAGACCGACGTCTCCAAGACAGCTTTCCGCACCCGGTACGGACACTATGAGTTTTTGGTCATGCCATTTGGACTGACCAATGCCCCCGCTGCTTTCATGGACCTGATGAACCGGGTGTTTAGACCGTACTTGGACCAGTTCGTGGTGGTTTTCATAGATGATGTACTCATCTATTCTAGAGATCGGACACAGCACGGACAGCACTTGCGGATGGTTTTGGACACTCTGAGGCGACGCAGGCTGTACGCCAAATACAGCAAGTGCGAGTTCTGGTTGAGGGAGGTGACCTTCTTGGGTCATGTGATCTCTGGAGACGGCCTGGCGGTGGACCCAGCCAAGGTCGAGGCAGTGCTCAGGTGGGAGAGACCGCGTTCAGTCACTGAGATCCGCAGTTTCTTGGGACTAGCTGGCTACTACAGACGGTTCATCAGAGGATTTTCGCAGATTGCGCGTCCTATGACACAGTTGACCCGGAAGGACGTGCCTTTCGCTTGGACAGATGCCTGTGAGGCGTGTTTTCTGGAGCTGAAGGAGAGGTTGGCCTCGGCTCCCGTGCTCACCATTCCTGACAGTAGTGGCGGGTTCGTTGTGTACACGGACGCTTCCTTGCAGGGGTTAGGAGGTGTGCTCATGCAGAGGGGTCACGTTGTCGCTTACGCTTTGCGGCAACTGAAGCCCCATGATCATACCTACCCTACCCACGACCTAGAGTTGGCAGCTGTTGTCTTCGCGCTGAAGACCTGGAGGCACTACTTGTACGGTGAGACCTTCGAGATTTTTACAGATCACAAGAGCCTCAGATACTTTTTTGATCAGAAGGAGCTCAACATGAGACAGAGACGTTGGTTGGAGCTCCTGAAGGACTACGACTGTAGCATCTCCTACCACCCGGGAAAGGCCAATGTGGTGGCTGACGACTTGAGCCGTAAGGCGCCCACACGCTTGGCCAGCCTACAGTTACAGAGTTGGAGCCTTTTGGAGGAGGTGGGCAGTTGGCGACTTCTAGAGTTACGAGGGTACTGTGGGGCAGTGACGGTGACACGACAGACTAGGCCAGAGTTGATGGACCGCATCATCACAGGACAGATGGTCGATCCGTACTTGCGGTCTTTGCGTGACAGAGTACTGTCAGGAGATCCAGGTGACTTCTCTTTCACAGACCAGGTGCTACGTTTGAGGGGACGGTTGTGCGTTCCCAGAGACGAGGAGCTGTTGAGAGAGCTCCTGACTGAGGCACACGGTTCCAGATTCACCATACATCCCGGGAACACGAAAATGTACCACGACTTAAGACTCAAGTTTTGGTGGAGAGGGATGAAGCGGGATGTGGGTGAGTTCGTGCAACAGTGCTTAGTGTGCTAGCAGGTGAAAGCCGAGCATCAGAGGCCTGCAGGGCCGCTTCAGCCGCTTCCAGTGCCAGAGTGGAAGTGGGAGAGCATCACCATGGACTTGGTGGTGGGCTTACCTGTTACCCAGCGGGGACACGACGCAGTCTGGGTAATAGTGGATAGACTGACGAGGACGGCGCGTTTCTTGCCGATCCGAGTCACTTTGGGACCAGCACAGTTGGCAGAGAGGTATATCCGTGATGTGGTACGACTACACGGAGTTCCGCGGGAGATCGTATCCGACCGGGATACCCGCTTTACGTCCCAGTTTTGGGCTGAGTTTCAGCAGGCCTTGGGGACGAGGTTGAGGTTTAGCACGGCTTACCACCCCCAAACGGACGGACAGTCTGAGCGCACGATACAGACACTTGAGGACCTTTTGTGTGCCTGTGTACTGGACTGGAGGGGCTCTTGGGAGGAGCACCTGCCCCTTGCAGAGTTTGCATACAACAACAGTTATCACTCGAGCATCGGCATGGCTCCCTACGAGGCTCTGTACGGACGGAAGTGTACGGCACCCTTGAGTTGGGTTGAGGTGGGGACCAAGTGGGAGGTTGGCCCCAGGTTGATCCGGCTGAGTCAGGAGGTAGTTGAGCAGATCCACAGACGACTCCGCACCGTCAGGAGCAGACAGAAGAGCTACGCGGATCGGAGACGAAGAGAGGTGCAGTTTGAGGTTGGGGACCACGTCTTCCTTCGTGTTTCGCCCATGAAGGGCTTACAGCGGTTTGGGGTGAGAGGGAAGCTCGCGCCGAGGTTTGTGGGGCCCTTTGAGGTCCTGGAGCGGGTTGGACCCGTTGCTTACAGACTTGCCCTTCCACCGCAGCTTCTGGTGTGCACGACGTATTCCACGTGTCCAACCTCAGGAAGTACGTAACCGATTCCAGTCACGTACTGAGTCACGAGAGCGTCGAGGTGAGCAACGACCTGACCTACCCCGAGCGGCCAGTGCAGATTCTAGACCGAGCCGTCCGTAGTTTGAGACGAAAGCAAGTACCCCTGGTAAAGGTTTTATGGAGGAGCCAGCGGTACGAGGAGGCTACCTGGGAGCCTGAGGCGGCAATGTGGGAGCGGTACCCGGAGCTTTTCGCGGGTACGTCTTTTCGGACCGGCTTCGGTCCTCTTTGAGTTTGTTATGGTTCATTGGACGTCTTTTCCCGCACCCTAGTTGGCGCAAGTTTCGGGGACGAAACTTCCTTTGAGTTTGTTCTATTGTAACGGACGTGTGCCCCAGACGTATTTTAAGACGTCTGGGAGGTGGTCCAGACGTCTGACCAGATGTCTGGGATCGTTTCCAGATGTCTGGAAATCCGTTATTTTCAACACGCGTGATTCGTCTGCGCGCCTGAGCGCGCAGACCGCATATTCGCCTTTCCTTCCTCCTGCGGCTGCAGATTCCCTTGCCGCGAATCCTTCTCTCTCCTCTCCGCACGGCCTTAAAAGGGCACGCCGCCCCTCACTCCGTCACCACCGTCTCCTTTCTCTTCTCCTTCAGCCAGAGCGCGAGAGTGAGAGCGAGGGCGGCAGTGGCGGCCGCAGTTAGCGCGGAGGAGGTGCTGCGTGCAAGAGCGGAGCTCTGCCGTGAGGGCGAGCTCGCCGGGGCTGCTAGGGCCAGCCGGCGGAGGGCGCAGGGGGCGCGGAGCGACGCAGAGGGGGGGGACTGCTGTGGTCTGAGCAACAGGCGCGCAAGGTGCGACGCGGGCGGCGTCGCGAGCGGAAGTCGGGTGGCGCCCTGTTCTGGAAAAATTTCCAGAATCGGACGTCTGGGTTGATAGGCAGACGGCGAGGGCGACGTCTGGTAGATCTTCCAATCGTCTGAAAGGTGAGTTTTCCGTCTTCTTCTTCCTTCCTGTCGACTGACCGTACTGAGGGAGGGAGATGGGTGTGCGCAGGCTCGGTGATTCGCCATCCAACGCGAATCAGACGTCTGTCTGTTGTAATAGACGGCGGGAGTGACCTCCAGACGTCCGGGGTGACCATCGGACGTCTGGGAGATAGGCCAGACGTCCCCGTAGACTTCTGGACGTCTGGGAAACCACGCTGAGCAGGTAATTCTCTGATCCACTTTTTAAGACGTCTGGAAGAAGTTTCAGACGTCTGATTTTGCACAGTGTCGTCGTTTTTGACCTGTTTAGGGCTCGTTCGGGTTTCGTTTTCCTCGATTCGAGTTGCGTTCTTTTCAGAATTAATTCCTCTACCCGTCTACAGTAGCTATACACTATTTTGAGACACTCCTTGTGTTTGATCCTTGTGATAGGACCTCCTTCAGTTGCAGTCTTGGGAGTCGCGGAGGCACGCGGGATTCCCGATCACGCCCCCATTACTCCCGTTGTACCTGGTAGAGTGGCTTTAAGTTATTAATAAAATCTGTTAAAGTATGGAACCATAACTAGAACCTAGGACGCTGCATGAATCCTAGGAATGAGAAATATATGATAGCTCCTAGGTGTTGCATGAATCCTAGGGCTGGAAAACTAGATTGTATGATAGATCCTAGGATATGGCATGAATCCTAGGATGGGGAAAAACTAGTGGAATGTATAATATTGCAGTCTTGGAAAATGGAAAGAGACATAAAGTTGCCTGTAATTTGAATTAACAGCTTCCTGTTGTGAATAAATAACGTGGTTGAGAACATGGATTGTAGGAATGTGAAACTGGAAAGTGAAACCTGGACGTTTGAGTAAAAAGGATGGAACCCTACGGGGAAGTAGGAGTAGAACTCCTGGAAGATGAATGGAATAGTTTTGGGGAAGTGAGCTGGCCCTTGAGTACGGAGTACCAAGGAAGGCGACTGTCCCCCTGTTTAGTGCAGAGCGGGGCTAGCCGCCCCAGGGACCCGGGGTTAGGACTGGCCACTCTGTACCAACTTGCTGGCCCTCGCGTACGTAGTACCGAGGAGAGCTACTAGTGTAGGGAGGTACTAGCTACCCCACGGGCCCCGGGGTTCTGCTAGCCTCCCACACCGACTTGTTAGGCCCGCTGGGGCAAACCAGGGTAGTCAGGCGAGGGTGCGCGGACTGTGGAGGGGCAAGGCCCCGGTTTGGTTACTGTGGAGGGGTTGGACCCCTGTTACTGAGAGGGCTCTGCCCTGGACTGGTTCCATGCTGTGCTTTGGGCGCACCCGTTAACGGAAACGACTGACCGCGTGCCAGTACGGGTTAGCTACCTGTGCGTTTATCGCGCGTGCCGTAGTCACCGTTACGTCTGTCTGTGACCTTGGGGTGGTTGACTGAGGGTAGGATCACCACGGGGGACTCTCCCGGCCAGGAGAGCACCACGTGCTACTTCTACTTTTTGGAAAAGACTGCAATCAAGATCGTTCCCACGAGGAACATTCGAGATCAAGAAAAAGATCTGGGGAATAAATGAAATAGTGAGACAATTGAAAAATGTGAATAAAGAAAGTAATAGAACAAAACAACTACTGTACACTTTACTGTTGTCTTTAGTTTTAGTTGCCACTTTACTCAGCGTTTTGTTGACGTGTTACACTCGTTACCTTTTCTAGGACCAGGTGTTGAGCAGCCAGGGTCAGCGGCTGCAGAGGACGCTGGGCCGAGTAGGGTCCAGTAGAGTTACTACTGTTTTTTTTGTACCTCTTTGTTTCCGTTATAGTGAGTAGTTCTTGTTTCCGCTGTACTTTTCTTTACCTGCAGTTCATGTTATATGATAAATGTTGTTCTACTGTTGTGGTGGTATATACTGTAGTAGTTTCTTTCCTTACTGCTGTACTTTCTTACTGTTAGTTATATTCATGTTGAATGTGGTTTATTTTACTGCTCTTTTG
The DNA here is from genome assembly GCA_037157565.1 of Thalassia testudinum. Lineage (NCBI taxonomy): Eukaryota > Viridiplantae > Streptophyta > Magnoliopsida > Alismatales > Hydrocharitaceae > Thalassia > Thalassia testudinum. Next base: position 45,363,602 of record JAZHRO010000059.1, read on the forward strand.
GTTACTTCCTCGTTGGACGACTAGGTCTTGGGACTAGTCGAGTCGGTCCGGTTCTCGTGTCTCGTAGGGACTCGGGAACCGGATCGTTACAATTTTTTTGAATTAAATCATTAATTTTACATGTGCATTTTTTTTCCACAGATGTCATTGAACTCATGGTTTTTTCTCATGATACGAACAATGAAGTGACAACTAAAAGATGTTTTATGTGGTTTGGCTCCAAGCATTGGTATTGAATTTAATTCAATTTCGGAGACAAAATTTTTTTATGAGCAATATGCTATTGCTTGTGATTTTAGTCTTCGAAAGAGTAGTACGAAGTTCTCATTGGACAAGTTTGCAGAAAATAAGGTATTGTCGCACAAGAAGTTTGTATGTTGTGCCGAGGGATTATCTGAGCAATCCTTAGATATTTTACAGAGCAAGTCTATTTCATTTTGTGATCCATTTCCAGAGTCTGTTTCTCCTTCTAAAGGGAACTTCAAGAAAAAAATTTGGAACACATAGAACTAAATGTAATGCAAAGATGACACTTAAGTTAAATTTCACCACCAACAAATGGGAAGTTCAGAAATTTATTGATGATCACAATCATCTGACATCGTCTCCAAGTAAGAAGATATACTTAAAGCCTATAAAGAAGATCACAGAACACACGGAGGTTATTCTTGATACAATGTCTGATGTGGACTTCCCTGTTAGCAAGCAAGTTGCATTTATTTCAAGACATGGTGGTGTTGGTGATCATGTTGCAAATATTGTTAGAGACATATACAACATGAAGAGGGATCAAAGGAAGAGAGTATCAGGTTTAAATGCTCAATTTCTAATAGATCATTTTGAATATGGCAAGAGTACCACACAAGATTTTTTTTATTCGTATGTTGTTGACAAGGACCAATGTTTGACGTAATGTATGTGGATAGATCCGGCATCTTTAGAGGATTACAAGTTATTTCGAGACGTGTTATCATTTGACACTAAATATAACACAAATAAGTACAAGTTGATATTTGCCACCTTCTATGTAGTTAACCATCACAAAAAATAGTTATTTTTGCCAATGCCTTACTAATGAACAAGTCAAAGCAATCTTTTGAATGGTTGTTTAATACGTTTTTGGAAGCAGTTGGCACTCACCCATTTTCTATTGTAACCAATCAGGATTCTTCTATTACTACTACTATTGCTTCGTGTTTTCCCAATACAGTTCATAGATTGTGTTTGGCACATTGTAAACAAGTTTAGCTCAAAAATTGGCTTCTCAAATTCTGGTGGTGCTGTAATTTTCGAGCTAAGTGATTTGATTTGGCATTGTAGAAATCCAAATGATTTGACAATGGTTGGATTTGCATAATAGAGAAGTATGATCTCGTTGAGAATAAATGGCTAAAGTGCACTTTTGAAATAAGGAAAAATTGAGTACCTGCTTATATGTCCAAATGTTTCTTTGTTGGATTGAAGACTACCCAAAGGAGTGAGAGTATTCATGCCTTTCTTGGTAGTTCCATAACAAACAAGAACATGTTATATGAATTCATCTGTCACTTCCAATCAGCGCTAATTAGGATAAGAGAAATTGAAAATGAGATGGACAATGATTCATTGATGAGAAGATCATTTTTTGAAACTTCATGGGATCTTGAGAGGCATATTGCCAATATTTACACAAAGACGGTGTTCTATGAAGTGCAGAAGGAAATTACCACGTCTTTATTATTGAATGTTGTCGACAAATCTATTGTTGAACCTCGATCAAGGTTCAAGACCATCACTATTGGGGATTTGGCTGAAGTACATGAAGTTACTGTAACGAAGATGGTGTTTATCGATACCAATGCAGGTTAATGGATTTTGCTAATATTCCTTGTAATAATATCTTTGCAATGCTGAAAAACTTAAATGTATGTGTCCTTGACGAGTCATACATTCTACCAAGGTGGAAAAGCAACATCAAGAAGTCTGGTTATTATCTCATATACAAGATTTCATCACACAACAATGATGCAAAGCAGTTGCACCTAATGTGTTCAGATCTCGTCAATCAAGCCATTAAATATAATGATACATTTGATATGGCTAACGAGATGGTTAGGTTTGCAATTTCAACTATTCAAGATATGGTTAAGTTGAAGATTTTGCTTAACAATGAGCCAGAACCTTGTGTTATAAATACACCACATCAAGGATCTTTAAAGATTGGTGAACCCAAGATGGCCAAGGCAAAAGGCAGTGGCAGGCCAAAGTTTGGTGGTTGTCATTTGAAGTCAACGATTGAGAAGAAGCAAATTAAGGGTCATCAATGCAAGTATTGTTTGAAATTTAATGCTGGGCATGACTCTTGTTACGACCCAATCTCAAATCCCTGCAGGACCCGAGACCGGCCCACCTCGATTAATCCCAAGACCTAGTCGTCTAACGAGAAATAACCAAAAGCAGGAAATAAATCACAACCACGCATGCAATGTAACTAAGCAGAAATAATTCAAAAGATAATAAGAGAAACAGAACGAAATAGTCTATGAAAGTTACAGGACATCACAACTACGACAGAGAGAAGTACAACTGAAAGTACTGAAACAGTATTTGTTACGACCCGGTTCCTGAATCCCTACAGGACACGAGACCGGACCAACTCGACTGATCCCAAGACCCAGTCGTTCAACGAGAAAGTAACCAAAAAGCAGGAAAGTAAACCACATTCACTATGCTAAGCAACTAACAGTAACAAAAGTACAACGGTAAAGAAGTAAAAACTGCTACAAAATATACCACCACAACAGTAGAAAAGTAACCAGGTACAAGAACAAAAGGTACAGAACGTAAAAGTACAGAACATAAAGGTACAAGAGTCTACTCACTACAACAACGAGTACAACAAAAAAGCTACAACTACTGGGCTTTATTGGACCCAGCACCCTCCGTAGCCGTAGACTCGGGCTACCCAATTCCTGAACCTGAAAAGGGGTTATGAGTACACAAAGTCAGCGAATGCTGAGTAGAGTGGCAACCAACTAACTAAAGCAGTAAAAGTGGACAGGTAGCTGTTATTTTATAATTACATTGTTTCACAAATTATTCCTTTTCACCCATTGGTTTATTTATCAGATCTCTTTCTTGATCTCGAATGTTCCTCGTGAGAATGATTTTGATTGCAGTCTTTTTCGAAGAGTAGAAGGCACACGTGGTGCTCTCCTGGCTAGGAGAGTCCCCCGTGGTGGTCCTACACCCAGTCAACTACCCTAAGGTCACGGACAGACGTAACGGTGACTATGGCACGCATGATAAGCGCACGGGTAGCTACCCCGCACTGGCACGCAGTCAATCGTTTCCGTTACCAGGTGCACCCAAAGTATAGCACGGAACCAGTATAGGGCCTAGCCCTCTCAGTAACAGGGGTCTTGCCCCTAAGAACCAAACAGGGGTCTCGCCTCTCCACAGTCCACGCACCCTCGCCTGACTACCCTGGTTTGCCCAGTGGGCCTAACAAGTCGGTGTAGGGTGGCTAGCTGAACCCCGAGCCCCGTGGGGTGGCTAGCTCTATCCCTACACTAGTAGCTCTCCCCGGTACAGTGTACACGAGGGCCACAGAGTCGATGCAAAGTAGCCAAACCTACCCCAGGTCTCAACCCGAAGGTGGCAAGCTCCCCTCTACACTAAGAGGTAACATGCGCTCCCCTTGGTACCACGCACTCAAGGGCCATCACACTTCCCAACACATTTCCAGATCCATTCCATTTATTTCTAGGAGCTCAACTCTAAATTCCCCGTAGGGTTCATGCTCATATTCCTCAGGCCATGCCATACTAGGTTTCCATCATTTCTATTTCCATTCTCAGGTTATACACATGCAACTTGTATTTCTATCGTTCACATTTCCGTACTCAAGTTATACACAGGTAGCTCGTATTGCCATTATTCACATTACCATTCTCAAATTATATACATGCAGCTCGTATTATGTCATTTAATGTATACAACAGGAAAGTCACATGTAATAGTTAACTAGCACAAGTATTGCTCATTTCACAGGTAGCTGTTATTCGTTTAAAGGAAGTTATTATCATTTCTATCTACTCATTCAAGACTGCATTTCGTTCATTCAATATAGACATTTCCAGTGTTTCTCGTCTTAGGATTCATGCTCTATCCTAGGTTCTAATCATTCATTCCACACATGCATTCAGGTTTGTAATTTAAATTAAGGGAAGCCACTCTACCAGTAAACCCAGGAGTATTGGAGGCTTGAATAGTAGGCTCATGTGCCTCAGCAAGCCTTGAACCCACAATGGAACGAAGTCCTATAACAAGGAACAATCACAAGGGAACTATCAGAACAGTAAGGAAAGCCTTCGAACAAGTAGAGGAGCTCACAAGGAACACGTCGGTATCTTATCTGTGGAAAACAGACCTCAAATGGATCCTAAACGGGTCAAAAACAAGGTTTCTGATTCAAATCAGACGTCTGGAAAGTGTTCAGTATCATACCTCAGTCTCTGCACCAATCCTCAGACTCCAGGAACTCTTCTGGACCATCTGGACCCTGCTCCAGACGTTCGACCACCTCTCTGGACATCTGAAAGTGCTTATAGTCGTCTGGTAAGCTCCCCAGACGTCTGAAAAGCGTGGGAGGGCATGTCCCACACCTTCCCGAAGCGAATCCTGCACGTAGACACCCAATCTTCTCAAAACAGGCATGCAACAGCGTAGCAGCGGAGCGGCCTGCATGGCCGTATCTGCAAAGAGGATGTACCTTTGCAAAGCCCTCTCCTCAGACGTCTGGAACTGCCTCCAGACGTCCGCACCATCGTCTGGACGTCGCTCCATACGTCTGATTTTGGGAAAAACCCAGAACCAGAACCTGCTTCCTCTCTCTCGTGCCGCGCGTGGCCGCGCCGTGCCCCCTCCTCGCCTGCAGCTCCGGCTGCAACAGCGTCGAGAAGGACCTCCTCGACTCACTCCTCCTCGCGCACATGCCGCTCTGGCCGTGCACTCACCGGTGAGCTCCCACGCGAGCTTGCTCTCCTCCTCTCCTCACACCGCTCCTCGACATCGCCCGCGCCCTCTCTCGCTCGCGCTGCCTCTCTCGCTAGAGTGGAGAAGAAGAGGGGAGGGGCTGGTGTGGGGAGAACGAGAGGGGAAGGGGGTCTTATATAAGGTCGGGGTTAGGGTTTGCTTGGAGGCGAGGGAAGAAGAGAGAGAATAAGGAGGAAAAATGAGGGGGTACTGTTTGCACGCAGACGCGAGCTCATATCCAAAAATTTTGATTTCTAGACGTTTGGGAAGGTGTCCAGACATCTGACCCACAGTCCAGACGTCTTAAGAGGCTCAAACAACACGGGTCTTAACATCATAACAAACTTAAAGGAAGCTTCGTCCCCGAAACTTGAGCTAGCTAGGGTGCGGAAAAAGAACAATAAACGCATGACAAACTTAAAGTGGACCGAAGCCGATCCGAAAAGACGTACGCTCAAAAAGCTTCGGGTACTGCTCTCGCATCGTTGCCTCAAGCTCCCAGGTAACCTCCTCTTACCTTTGGCTCCTCCACAAGACCTTCACCAGGGGTACCGGCTTCCATTTCAAACTCCGGACGGCTCTGTCTAGTATCTGTACAGGTCGCTTGGGGTAGGTTAGGTCATCACCCACTTCGACACTCTCGTGGCTCAAAATGTGACTGGGATCGGCGACGTGCTTCCGGAGGTTGGACACGTGGAACACGTCGTGCACACCAGAAAGCTGGGGAGGATGGGCAAACCTGTAAGCAATGGGTCCAACTCGCTCCAAGACCTAAAAGGGCCCCACAAACCTCGACGCGAGCTTCCCTTTCACCCAAAAACGCTGCAAATCCTTCATGGGCGAAATGCGTAGGAAGACGTGATCCCCAACCTTGCACAGCACCTCTCTGCGCTTCCGATCGGCATAACTCTTTTGTCTGCTCCTGACAATGCGGAGTCGTCTGTGAATCTACTCTACCACCTCCTGACTCTGCCGAATCAGTCGAGGGCCAACCTCCCACTTGGTCCCCACCTCAACCCAACTCAAGGGTGCAGTACACCTCTGTTCGTACAGAACCTCGTATGGTGCCATGCCGATACTCGAATGATAGCTGTTATTATATGCAAACTCTACCAGGGGCAAGTGCTCCTCCCAAGAGCCCCTCCAGTCCAGTACACAGGCACGCAAAAGGTCCTCAAGTGTCTGTATCGTGCGCTCTGATTGTCTGTCCATCTGGGGGTAGTACGCCATGCTGAACCTCAACCGTGCCCCAAGGCCTGCTGAAACTCAGCCCAAAACTGAGACGTAAAATGGGTATCCCGGTCGGATACAATCTCATGCGGAACTCCGTGCAGACGTACCACGTCGCGAATATACCTCTCTGCCAACTGTGCTGGTCCCAAGGTGACTCGGATCGGCAAGAAACGTGCCATCTTCGTCAATCTGTCTACAATCACCCAGACTGTGTCGTGTCCTCGCTAGGTAACAGGCAAGCCTACCACCAAGTCCATGGTGATGCTCTCCCACTTACACTTTGGCACTGGAAGTGGCTGCAACAGCCCTGCAGGCCTCTGATGCTTGGCCTTCACCTACTGGATCACTAAACACTGCTGCACGAACTCACCTACATCCCGCTTCATCCCCCTCCATCAAAAGTCACATCTCAGATCATGATACATCTTCGTGTTCTCGGGATGTATGGTGAACCTGGAACCGTGTGGCTCAGTCAGGAGCTCCCTCAACAACGCCTCGTCCCTGGGAACGCACAAACGTCCCCTCATGCGCAGTACCTCGTTAGTAAAGGAGAAGTCTCCAGGGTCCCCTGACAGTACTCTGTCCCGTAACGACTGCAGGTACGGATCTGTCATCTATCCTGTGATTATGTGGTCTATCAGCTCTGGTCTCATCTATCATGTCACTGTCACTGACCAGCAATGCCCCTGTAACTCAAGAGGTCGCCAGCTGCCCAACTCCTCCATGAGTCTCCAACTCTGTGCCTGTAAACTGGCCAAGTGGGCGGGCGCCTTGCAGCTCAAGGCGTCAGCCACCACATTGGCCTTCCTCTGATGGTAGGAGATGCTGTAGTCATAATCCTTCAGGAGCTCTAACCAACATCTCTGTCTCATGTGAAGCTCCTTCTGATCAAACAAATACCTGAGTCTCTTATGATTCGTGAATATCTCAAAAGTCTCACCGTACAGGTAGTGCCTCCAAGTTTTCAACACGAAGATGACAACTGCCAGTCTAAGTCATGGGTAAGGTAGCTATGCTCATGAGGCTTCAGTTGTCGTGAAGCATAAGCGACAACGTGACCCTGCTGCATGAGCATATCCCCTAACCCCTGCAACGAAGCATCCGTGTAGACAATGAAACCGCCACTGTTGTCTGGGATGGTAAGCACAGGAGCCGAAGTCAGCCTCTCCTTCAACTCCTGAAAACATGCCTCACAAGCGTCTGTTCAAGAAAAGGGCACGTCCTTCCGGGCCAACTGTGTCATAGGACGTGCAATCTGCGAGAAACCCCTGGTAAATCGCCGGTAGTAGCTTGCCAGTCCCAAGAAACTGTGGATCTCTATCACTGTACGTAGTCACTCCCACCTGAGTACTACCTCAACCTTAGCTGGATCCACAGCCAAGCCATCCCCTGAAATCACATGACCTAAGAAGGTCACCTGCCTCAACCAAAACTCGCACTTGCTGTATTTGGCATATAGCCTACGTCATCTCAACGTGTCCAAAACCATCCGTAAGTGTTGTCCGTGCGGCGCTTGATCCCGCGAGTAGATGAGCACATCATCAATAAACACTACCACAAACTGATCCAGATACGGTTTGAACACTCGGTTCATCAAATCCATGAAAGCAGTGGAGGCGCTGGTCAGCCCAAAGGGCATGACCAAAATCTCGTAGTGTCCGTACCGGGTGCGGAAAGCTGTCTTGGAGACGTCGGTCTCCCTGATCCTCAACTAGTGGAAGCCAGATCTCAAATCTATCTTGAAGAAAATCGTGGCACCTCGCAATTGGTTAAACAAGTCATCAATCCTCGGCAGTGGATACCTATTCTTGATGGTGACCCTATTCAGTTATCTGTAGGCCACACAAAGGCATAGGGTACCATCCTTCTTCTTCACAAATAACACCGGAGCTCCCCACAGAGATGCACTGGGCCTCACAAAGCCCTTCTCCAAAAGGTTCTGCAACTAGGACTTGAGCTCTCGCAGCTCAAGTGGTGCCATCTTGTAGGGTACTGTAGAAATGGGGCTGGTCCCCGGTACCAATGAGATCTCGAACTCGATCTCACGCTTAGGCGGTAGTCCTGGCAGCTCCTCTGGAAACACGTCGGGATACTCTCTGACGACCGAGATGCTTTGAAAGTCTGCCACGGGGCTGGGCTCTGCCACTACATAAGCCAGAAAGCCTTCACACCCCTGGCCCAAAAGTTTCGCTGCCCGAAGTGCAAAAATGCACCTAAAGCCTCCGTCCACCGGCTGTCCATGGAACTCAAAAGAAGGCATCTCCGGTATGGAGAAGACGATCTTCCTCTCAAAACAGTCCACCAAAGTGTGGTAAGCGGATAGCCAGTCCATCCCCAGAATCACGCCAAAGTCCTCCATCGGTATCACAATCAGGTCAGCGGGGAGGCTGTGTCCCCCAACACTGACCTCACAATCTGTGTAAAACTCCTCAGCTACAAACAGCTGACCACTTGGACCTCTAATCACAAAAGGATCCTCTAACAACATAGTCCTGTCCTAAACTGACAGCAAAACTAGCAGCAACAAACTAGTGCATGGCGCCGTAATCAAAAAGTGTGTAAACTAATCTGCCGAAAACTGTAACCATACCTACCACCACTGAACCTGAAGCTCTGGCGTCTCTGTGTGTCAGGGCGTTGATACGTCCCTCAGCTCTCGGTGCGGATGAAGCAGCCACACTCTGCGTCGGACGGGTAGCCATTGGCCGGTACCCTCCCCACGACTACTGACCTCCCCCACGCGCCTGGGAACCACGGCCTCCTACTCATCCTCCAGTGCTCGGTGCAGGGAGCAACTACTGACCTCTAGCCCTAGACAGGTAGTCCCTCCAGATGTGGCCTGGCTGGCCACACTGGTAGTAAAGGGGAACTCGACTCTCACCCTCGGTAGGTCCCTGCTGACGGTTGGGTGGTGGCCCAGTGCTGGTAGCTGGCCCCTGTCAGGGGCCCCCAAAGGCCACTGACGGCCCCGCAAAGCGTGACAACTCTCCTGCGGGTACCGCGTGCCTCCTCTCTCGCCGGTCCTATGAGTAGTCCGGTTGGTAGGGCCTCTTCCGTCCGCTGTCAGTATCACATGCGGCCGGGTTGGTCTCCTCATATGTTATAGCTGCCTCCACCACTCTCGAGAACGTGGGCAGCTTCAAGGGTTTGACATACTCCCGAATAGCAGGTCAAAGCCCCTCGGTAAACCTCCACAGGCGCTCCTCCTCAGTAGCCTCACCTGTCGCAGCGAAACGGGACAGCTCCAGAAAATGCGTAGATACGTGCTGACAGTCATCGTCCCCTTGCTGAAAGTGTGGAACTCCTGCGTCCTCTGATCCTGCCACGTCTGCTTCCAGAAGAGGGTCACAAATTGGTCCCATGTCGGCTTTGCCCTCTCTTGACCTCTGACCGCCCTCCACCAGCTATGTGCTGCGCTCTCCAGCTGGTAAGTGGCAAAGGCCACGCGGCACTCCGCAGGAGGGCGAAGGGTGTCGAACACCTTCTCGATCTACTCTAACCAATCCTCTGCCTTAGTCGGGTCCTCATCCCCTTGAAGGAGAGGGGCTTCAGCTTCCGAAACTGTCCAAAAAGCTCGTAATGTCACTGAAGTGGGGAAACGGGCATGCCTCCAGGTAGGGAGGGCTCGTGCTCAGGAGTGTTAGAGTGCGGTGGGGGCGGTGGAGGACCACCCCCTCCCCCACATCCAGCGCTGTGTCTGTCTCGTGGTCCCACAAAGGACTCCCCCTCCACGGCCCCAGGGAGAGGTGCCCATGGAGGTGGGTGGAGTTCCTCTCGTACAATCTTCCGTATCAGCTGGGCGAGGTCTTGGGCCTGAACGCCTGGAAGAAATGGTCGGTCCACTGAAACATCGGGCTCAACATGTTCGCCCCTCTGACCCCGTCCACGACCGCGTCCGCGGCCCACCTCAATGGCTCCACATCGAGGCATCTCCTACGAGGAGACGCGAACAACAAAACAAGAAGACGTCAATTCTAACGGACATTCAGCAAAGAACCTTAGAACAAATGTCAAAAGGTACGTTGTGGTGGTTACTCTAGTTACAAGAACGTGAATTGGTTATTCTCAAGCTAGTTGGTTCACTTCTCGGGATGACCTTGCTCTGATACCATCTTGTTACGACCCGGTTCCCGAATCCCTAGAGAACACAAGACCGGATCGACTCGACTGATCCCAAGACCCAGTCGTCCAACGAGAAAGTAACCAAAAAGCACGAAAGTAAACCACATTCACTATGCTAAGCAACTAACAGTAACAAAAGTACAGTAGTAAAGAAGTAAAAATCGCTACAGTACATACCACCACAACAGTAGAAAAGTAACCAGGTACAAGAACAAAAGGTACAGAACGTAAAAGTACAGAACATAAAGGTACAAGAGTCTACTCACTACAACAAACGAGTACAATAAAAGAGCTACAACTACTAGGCTCTACTAGGCCCAACACCCTCCGCAGCCGAAGACTTGGGGTGCCCAATTCCTGGACATGAAAAAGGGTTATGAGTACACAAAGTCAGCGAACGCTGAGTAGAGTGGCAACCAACTAACTAAAGCAGTAAAAGTAGAGAGGTAGCTATTGTTTTCTAATTACATTATTTCACAAATTATTCCTTTTCACCTATTGGTTTATTTATTAGATCTCTTTCTTGATCTCGAATGTTCCTCATGGGAACGATCTTGATTGCAGTCTTTTCCGAAGAGTAGAAGGCACACGTGGTGCTCTCCTGGCTGGGAGAGTCCCTCGTGGTGGTCCTACACCCAGTCAACCACCCCAAGGTCACGGACAGATGTAACAGTGACTACGGCACGCGCGATAAGCGCACGGGTAGCTACCCCGCACTGGCACGCAGTCAGTCATTTCTGTTACCAGGTGCACCCAAAGTATAGCACGGAACCAGTATAGGGCCTAACCCTCTCAGTAATAGGGGTCTAGCCCCTAAGAACCAAATAGGGGTCTCGCCTCTCCACAGTCCGCGCACCCTCGCCTGACTACCTTGGTTTGCCCAGTGGGCCTAACAAGTCGGTGTAGGGCAACTAGCTGAACCTCGGGCTCCGTGGCGTAGCTTGCTCTATCCCTACCCTAGTAGCTCTCCCCGGTACAGTGTACACGAGGGCCACAGAGTCGGTGAAAAGTAGCCAAACCTACCCCAGGTCTCAACCCGAAGGCGGCAAGCTCCCCTCTACACTAAGAGGTAACATGCACTCCCCTTGGTACCACGCACTCAAGGGCCAGCACACTTCCCAACACATTTCTAGATCCATTCCATTTATTTCCAAGAGCTCAACTCCAAATTCCCCGTAGGGTTCATGCTCATATTCCTCAGGCCATGCCATACCAGGTTTCATCACTTCTATTTCCATGCTCAGGTTATACACATGCAACTTGTATTTCTATCGTTCACATTTCCGTACTCAAGTTATACACAGGTAGCTCGTATTGCCATTATTCACATTACCATTCTCAAATTATATACATGCAGCTCGTATTATGTCATTTAATGTATACAACAGGAAAGTCACATGCAATAGTTAACTAGCACAAGTATTTCCCATTTCACAGGTAGCTGTTATTTGTTTACAGGCAGTTATTGTCATTTCTATCTACTCATTCAAGACTGCATTTCGTTCATTCAATACAGACATTTCCAGTGTTTCTTGTCCTAGGATTCATGCCATATCCTAGGTTCTAATCATTCATTCCACACATGCATTCAAGTTTGTAATTTAAATTAAGGGAAGCCACCCTACCAGTAAACTTAGGAGTATTGGGGGCTTGAACGGCAGGCTGACGTGCCTCAATAAACCTCGAACCCGCAACGGAACGAAGTCCTATAACAAAAAACAATCACAAGGGAACTATCAGAACAGTAAGGAAAGCCTTCCAACAAGTAGAGGAACTCACAAGGAACATGTCGGTATCTTATCTATGGAAAATGGACCTCAAACGGACCCTAAACGGGTCAAAAACAAGGTTTCTGACTCAAATCAGATGTCTGGAACAACTTCCAGACGTCTTAAAAGTGTCCAGTACCAAACCTCAGTCTCTACGCCAATCCTCAGACGTCCAGGAACTCTTCTGGACCATCTGGATCCATCTTCAGACGTCCGACCACCTCTCTAGGCATCTGGAAGTGCTTCCAGTCGTCTGGTAAGCTCCCCAGACATCTAAAAAGCATGGGAGGGCATGTCCAGTGCCTTCTCGAAGTGAATCCTGCACGCAAACACCCAATCTTCTCAAAATGAGCATGTAATAGGGTAGCAGCGGAGCCTCCTGCATGGTCGTATCCGCAAAGAGGGCATACCTTCGCAAAGCCCTCTCCTCAGACGTCAGAAACCACCTCCAGATGTCCGCACCATCGTCTGGACGTTGCTCCATACATCTGATTCTGGGAAAAACCAAGAACCAAAACCTGCTTCCGCTCTCTCACACCGCGCGTGGCCACGCCATGCCCCCTTGTCGCCCGCAGCTCCGGCTGCAGCAGCGTTGGGAAGGACCTCCCCGATGCACTCCTCCTCACACACGCGCCGCTCTGGCCGTGTGCTCACCGGTGAGCTCCCACCCAAGCTCGCGAGCTTGCTCTCCTCCTCCTCTCCTCACGCCACTCCTCGACATCGCCCGCGCGCTCTCTCGCTCACGCTGCCTCTCTCACTGGAGTGGAGAAGAAGAGGGGAGGGGCTGGTGTTGGGAGAACGAGAGGGGAAGGGGGTCTTATATAAGGTCGGGGTTAGGGTTTGCTTGGAGGCGAGGGAAGAAGAGAGAGAAGAAGGAGGAAAAACGAGGGGGTACTGTATGCGCGCAGCCCGTGCACAGACGTGAGCTCGTACCCAAAAATTTTGATTTCCAGACGTCTGGGAAGGTGTCCAGACATCTGACCAGACGTTTGACCCACAGTCCAGACGTATTAAAAGGCTCAAACAGCATGAGTCTTAACAGTATTACATAGAACAAAAATACTCACTACAACAACAAGAGCTAAGAAAAAATAGTAAGAACGTAGCTAAGGCTGGGCTCAACTGGGCCCAACTCCATCTGCAGCCGTGGTGCTGGCTACTCAACTCCCTGACCTGAGCAAGGTTATAAAATTTCTGGAGTCAGCAAACGCTGAGTAGGGTGGTAATTTAGCCATTTACATGTAATTAAGGTAAAAATTAATTTAAGCAATTAACAACTATCCATTTTCATTTAGTTCAACCAAGCACTGCTAATTTATTGCTCCTTTATTTACTTAAACATTTCTTGATTTGGCCTGTTCCTCACGGGAACGATCTTGATTGCAGTCTTTTCCATGATGTAGGAGGTGCACGTGGTGCTCTCTTGGCTGGGAGAGTCCCCCGTGGTAATCCTACACCTAGTCAACCACCCTGAGGTCATGGTCGCAATGTAGCGGTGACTATAGCACGCGTGATAAGTGCACAGGTAGTTATCCCGCACTGGCACGTGGTCAGTCGTTTCCACTAGCAGGTATGCCTAAAGGCACAGCATGGAACAGTACAGGGCCTAGCCCTCCCAGAACAGAACAGAACAAGGGTCTCGCCCTTCGACAGTCCGCGTACCCTCGTCTGACTATCCCGGTTTGCCTAGTGGGCCTAACAAGAGTCAGTGTAGGGCGGCTAGTCCTAACCCCGGGCCCCCTGGGTCAGCTAGCTCCCTCCTCACAAGAGGGCCAAACTAAGTCGATGTAGAGTGTCTAGGCCTGACCTTGTGGCTCATCCCAACGGGCGGCTAGTACCCCTCTACACTAAAGGGATAGTGGCTCTCCTTAGTACCACATACACAAGGGCCAACTCACTTTCTGTCTACAAGAGTCCTCCTAATTCCCCATAGGGTTCATTTTGATATTTCTTTCGTTTCATAATCCAGACTTTCAGATTTCTCTATTCACATTTCTGGTTCCATTCTTAAAATAGGCAGCTCGTGATTTTCTACTGACAAGACATCATACTAAGTAATCAGTACATTTGAGAGCATTTAAGGTTCTTACAGGCATCTCAAGTAAACAATTTAGCTCGAACCACCTGTTTCTGCCCTAGGGTTCATTCTCATCCTAGGGTTCTACATGTTTCTCAAGTATACAGTATAGCTCAACCATCTGTTTCTACCCTAGGGTTCATTCTCGTCCTGGGATTCTACATGTTTCTCAAGCATGCGGTATAGCTCAAACCATACTCATCTATTTCTGCCTTAGGGTTCATTCTCATCCTAGGCTTCATTCAAGTTATTCTAAGCATGCAGTTCATTTATTTAAATCATAATATTTATGTAAACCACTCTACTAGCAAATACGGGAGGAATGGGAGCTCGGATCGCAGATCCCGTCGCCTCCGCGGCTCCTGCGTACTCGATTGACTGGAGACCTATACAATTGACCAACCGCATCAAATGAGTCCAAAACCGTATACAAGTGACACTAACTCGTAGAGAAACTCAAGCGAAAAACAACGATACTTCATTTGCAGAAATCTGATTCCATTTGGGCCTTAAATGAGCCAAAAACACTCACATTGTCCAAAATCAGACATTTGGATCTAGTCCCAGACGTCTTAAAAGACGTCAAAAGTCACCCTAGGTTTCCTGTGGCTACCTCGGACGTCCAGACCCCTCCGCGATCGTCTGAGGTGAGTTCCAGACGTCAAACTCTTCTTCCGATTGTCTAGAGATACGGTCAGATGTCTAATGACGTGTCCAAACGTCCAAAAGCACCTCAAAGGTCGCACCCCGCACCTTTCCAACAGCTGCTCCCTGTGTACGTATCTGCAGACCATTAGAAAAGGCCTGACAAGATCTTGCGGTGAGGTTTGCATGGCCGTAACCGCACAAACGCACGTACCTTAGCATAGAGCGTGCTCTTAGACATCCGGCTTTAGCTCCGGACGTCCTCCCACTACTCCAGACATTTGGGATGTGCTCCAAACGTCTGATACTGGAAAATTTCCAATATGCAGAGCCTTCGCGAGACTTCTTCTCCGCGCGGAACCCCTCCGCGCCGCCCATAGCTGCTATGCTTGTAGCTTTAGGAGGTCGTGAGCCACCTCCGCAAGCTCCTCCTCCTCGAGCACGAGCTCCACCGAGCTCCTCCCACGCTCTCGCAGCTCCTCTTGTGAGATCCTCCTCTCGAGCACGAGCTCCACCGAGCTCCTCCCACGCTCTCGCGGCTCCCCTTGTGAGCTCCTCTTCTCGAGCTCTCCTCTCCTGCTCCTCCACATCCCGTCTCTCTCTTTCAGTTCCCTCTCTTCTCGCCGCGCTGGAAGGAAGGGAGGAAGGAAGGATGGAGGTGGATGAAGGCGGCGGTGACTGGTGGAGAGTGGCATGGGTGAGCAGGGGTTTAAATAAAGGGGGTTTAGGGTTTGTGGTGAGGAGAGAGAGATGATTGCGCACGCGGAAAAGAACAGCAGATCTTGTTCTTCTACTTTCAAACGTCTGACCCTTCATCCAGACGTCTGGACAGATGTCTGACGGTTCTTCCAGACGTCTTAAACAACCCAAAAGGGCCATGGGTCATTTCACCTCTAGAAATTGCCCTATTAAACTTTCAAACGCTAACCCAACAACATATAGGTATTTTTTTCCTTTTTGATTTTACCTCAAATTTTACACATTGAATGTTTGTGTATTGCTCTAATTGTGTTTTAAATCCTTTATAATTGCAGGACTGAAGAAAACTCCCAAGACATTAGTTCTGATAGTGCCTGATTATTTATTGTGCATTGCTTTGACATTATAGTTCAGTTGAAGATTGTTTTCAATAATGTTACATCTCATTGAAGACGTATTTTTGTTCTTTACAGTTTAATAAATATAGTTGTCATTGGTGATTGTTACTATAAGTTCAATCACTTATCATGTTCTAGTAACAATATTCATCATTTGAATCATTCTCATAATTTGATCTTTTATATTGATCAACATTGTGTAAAGGGATGTTCTCTTGCATTTGTTTCAAGTTTTGACACTGAATTACATCTTCATTAGACATGCTTATTGATCAACTACGTTCTTATATTTATTTGTGAATAACATATTTAAATTTTCGTATCTTACCTATATTCTATTTTTTAACATATGTATCCCCTCGAAAAATATTTTTGTGAGAAAGGAAGTAACACATCAATCCATCCATCGTATGAAAAAAAAAATCCATTGTAACAATATAATACAATCGCAGACATTGCAAGGATTTAAGATTTTATTATTACGATGTATTACAATGTACCCATAAGCATATAATACAAGACTTTAGAAATGTTCTTTCGCATGGGTAAAAAATAGCATGGAAACCTGTAATACAAATTTTACGAGTATGCAATACAACCGCTCAGTAATATTCACTTCACAACCATAAATAACACCATGGAAACATTGTAATACAAATTGTTACTATAAGTTCTATTACTTATCATGTTCTAGTAACTATATTCGACATTTGAATCTTTCTCATATTTTGATCTTTTATATTGATTAACATTGTGTAATGGGATGTTCTCATGAATTTGTTTCTAATTTTGACACTGTATTACATTCTCGTTAGACATGCTTATCGATCAATTATGTTCTTATATTTATTTGTGAATAATATATTTAAATTTTCATATCTATATAATATTTTTTAACATATGTATCCCCTCAAAATATATATTTGTGAGAAAAAAAGTAACACACCAATCCATACATCGCATGAAAAAAAAATCCATTGTAACAATGTAATACAATCGTAGACATTGCAAGGATTTGAAATTCCAGTGTTACGATGTATTACAATGTACCCATGAGCATGTAATAGGAGACTTTAGAAATGTTCTTTCACAAGGGTAAAAAATAGCATGTAAACGTGTAATACAAATTTTATGAATATGTAATACAACTGCTCAGTAATATTCACTTCACGACTGCAAATAACACCATGGAAACGTTGTAATACAAGTTGTATGAGTATGTAATACAAGCTATTAGAAATGTAAATAACTCCATTCCTACGGTGTAATACATTATATCTCCAAAGCACCTTTCATATTGTTCTGGAACATCCACTAAACTAATGTTAATGTCAGCACTTCACATACACAACATTCCAAAATATCAAAAAGAAATACTGAAATAATTTATACACAAGAGTGTTCTATATCCTCTGTAACAAAAGATCTTTAAAATGTCTGCATTGTCCACTTCAAAAACTAATCATATGTGCATCCATTGAATTTTATCTGAAGTTCTCTAAGTCGATCGTCTCCTTAACTCCATGAGGTAATTTTAGATTAGCATTTCATTTTGCTCACTGTTACATTGAACCAATATAGTTGCTATTTGCGCTCTGAATTTCTCGATATTGGCATGTGTGAAGATGATTTCTTGACTTCCACATATGTAATCCATATATTTTAGCAAGTAAATACCACAGTCGATACTTGTTTCTGGCTGTAATGGGACATCCTTTACAAAGGTCATCTTCCATGTCCTTGTATTTATATTTGGTAAATATAAATACTTTGAAGCAATATCTTTCTGTCCTTTACAAAGCACCATACCGAAATACTTTGAAGCAATATCTTTCTATAAGACATTTTTATGGATTTATTGTTAATACATGGAGTAACAACTTTATATTCTATTATACTGTAAGTTTATAATTTTAAACCTATACATTCTTAAAGTGTACATACCCATTGGATAGCCTCAACCCTGCTTCACCTGTCATGCCCCATGGAGTCATACACAAGGAATTCGCATATTTCAAAGCAAGCCACAAGAAGAATCCAATGTCGTGAAAGATGCACGGGGAAGAATGCCTTCTTTAGGTTCCCTAATGTGCTTGGCCTTGCTTCAAAAATTTGATGGAGTGTTTTTTGCTCAGTTTTCGTTAACGTTGCTGCCTTATTTTTTATCAAGCTCTATATAATATCATTTCATAAGTATTACAAATGTTACAAGCAAGGTAAGACATATAATTAAAACTACATCTTGCTTACCATGATGGTCAAGATGCGAAAAGGTATGGTGCTTCTCCTCTACTCATTGTGGAATATTTTTTTTTGGAACATTTAAAAAAAGGGGAGGGAGGGGGAAGACCCCACCCCCCCCCCCCCCCCCCGGGGCCCCCGAATTTCTTGCTTGCCACGGAGCTCCTCCGTGATCTTAGCCACGACACTCTCCGGTGCCGAGTCGAGGCAAGGACAACATTAGCGATGCATCCCCCCATGAGGACACTATGTGTGATTGGGCATACCACGGGGGATCGAAGCCACGTACCCCACACAGTGAGTGCCTTATAAGGAGTGGGTGCACCAACTGTGCTACCCCTAACCCCTCTCATTATGGAATATTTAAAGGACAAGAAGTCCATGTAAGAGTCTATTATCTTCACGTTTACGAAAAATGATAAGTTAATACTATTCTATTCAATTTTTTATAAGCATAGATGTTTAAATGTGGTTTTAATTGCATACCGTATCTTTGACCATTCCACTATAGAGAAGGTTGTGAATATGCTGCTCGACGCAATAGTTGTCTAATGGTGTATGGTAGTTCTTCCGTAAATTGTTAACATTGTCAGCAACATTTTGCTGAATAACCTATTTAATATAATTTCAAACAACGAAATATAGAATGTCTTACTTGTCAGCTAGATCACGCAAGAAGGATTGTATAATATTATTTTCTTCCTCTGTCACATGATCACGTCCCTCGTAATCATCACGGGGGTCACATAGGTACTGCAAAATATTGTTACATTGCATTTTACATATCACATATGTCATATACAACATTAAAATGAATGGTATGTATGTAATGAATTCTTACAGCATCGCTGTCCACGTCATTGTTCACAGGTAATGTATTTCTTTTTTCTTGAGTCTCCTTTTCACCACAAGGTTTTCCCTCTTAAGCATCATTTTGTTGGATTTCTACTTCACGTTTCACTACTTTCTCTCCTTTTTCTTCTTCCTTTTTAGATTCAACGTTTACTCCACTTTGTCCTATGAGTTTTTTATTTTCTTCATCCAAATTTTTCACAACATCATCCAAGCAGCTTGTTTCTCTTGCCTTTCGCATCACCGGTTGTTCTTTGATCCTCTCCACCATAGAACTTGATGTTCTCTTCCTCTTCTTCCACTTCCCTTTGATGCGACCACCTTCAGTTCCCTCTCCTATCTCAATGGTTGATTCTGTCTTACATGTGGTTTCTGTACCCAAGCTGCATTCCAATGGTTTGGCATGGTTCTCCTCTTCATTTGCCTCATCAGCACATTCCTTTGCATTTTTAGAATCCTCTTCAACCCTTTCTTCTTGCTAGGTCAATCCTAAATCAAATATTGGTGCATCAAAACTATCCGCATCATTCAACAGTATGTTCATGGTGGCTGTTGTTGGAGTGTCATCGTTCAAACACTCAAATTCTGTTTGGACACCAACATGTTGGACATTTTCCTTCCTAATTTCCTCCTTTTTCTTCAGCTCCTCATTCTCTTTCAACTTAGCAATTTCATCCTTGAACCCCTCAATGGTCTTCTTGTATTCCATGTTAAGTTCATTCAACTTATTCTTTTCTTCAATGCAGGCAGTAGCCACGCATTTCTTACCATTCCCATTTCCATCCTGTCCAATGGTTGTAGAGCTACTGACATCTATTTTTAGTGGAACCACGTCCATTATCTCATCAAGAATTTGTGTTGGCCTCTGTTATGACTCGGTTCCTGAATCCCTATAGGACCCGAGATCGGCTCGATTCGACTAATCCCCATGACCCAATCGTCCAACAAGAAATAACCAAAAAGTAGGAAAGTAAACCACATTTACTATGCTAAGTAACTAACAGTAAAAGAGTACAGCAGTAAAGGAAGTAAAAGCTGCTAACAGTACATATCACCACCACAACAGTAAAGTAGAACAAAGTACAGAACAGAAATGGTAACAACAGTCTAACTTACTAGCAAAAGGAAGTACAACAAAAGTAGGAACTACTGCTGGGCTCGACTGGGCCTAGCACCCTCTACAGCCGGTGACTCGGGCTGCTCAACTCCTGGACCTGTAAAGGGGTACGAGTAAAACAGAGTTAGCGAACGCTGAGTAGAGTGGTAACCAAACTCGCTAAAGTAGTAAAAGCTAACAGGTAATTTTATCTTTTCCAATTATTTTGTTTTACAAGTCATTCCTTTTTACCCATTGGTTTACTTTTCAGATCTCTTTCTTGATCTCGCATGTTCCTCGTGGGAACGATCTTGATTGCAATCTTTTCCGAAGAGTAGAAGGCACACGTGTTGCTCTCCTGGCTGAGAGAGCCCCCCCGTGATGATCCTACACCCAGTCAACCACCCTGAGGTCACGGACAGACGTAGCGGTGACTACGGCACGCGCAATAAGCGCACAGGTAGCTACCTCGCACTGGCATGCGGTTAGCGGATACACCAAAAGTACAGCACGGAACAATATAAAGCCTAGCCCTCTCAGTAACAGGGGTCTAGCCCCTCAGAACCAAATAGGGGTCTCGCCCCTCCACAGTCCGCACACCCTCGTCTGACTACCCCGATTTGCCCAGTGGGCCTAACAAGTCGGTGTAGGGTGGTTAGCTGAACCCTGGGCCCCGTGAGGTGGCTAGCTCTCTCCCTACAATAGTAGCTCTCCTTAGTACAGTGTACACGAGGGCCAAAGTAGTCGGTGAAGAGTGGCCAATCCTAACCCCGGGTCCCAACCCAAGGGCAGCTAGCTCCACTCTACACTAAACAGGGGACAGTTGCTCTCCTTGGTAGCACCTATTCAAGGGCCAGCACACTTCCCACTCACATTTCCAAATCCATTCCATTTATCCACAAGAGCTCTACTCCTAATTCCCCGTAGGGTTCGTGCTCGTATTCACCATGTTGTTCCATACCAGGTTTCATCATTCACATTTCCATTCCCATATTATACACATGCAGCTCGTATTTTCACAATTTAACATATACAACAAGTAATGTTACAGGTAACTGTTTAACTAGCACAGGCATTCCATATTTCACAGGCAGCTCGTATTTATTAACAGGCAGTTATTTACATTTATATTCATTCATTTATGACTGTAATCTCAAACATGCATTCAAATAGTGCAAGTACTTCTCGTCCTAGGATTCATGCCACGTCCTAGGATTCTAGTTATCCAATTTCACATATGCGTTCATGTCTTATAAATTAAATCAGGGGGAAACCACTTTACCAGACAATCCAGGAGTACTGGGGGCTCGAACGGCAGGCTTACGTGCCTCTGCTGGCCCTGAACATGCAACAGATCGAAATCCTATACCAAGGAACATAACACAACGGAATGTTCATAATAATATAAAAGGCCTTCTAACAAGTAGAGGAACTCGCAAGGAATCCACAGATATCTCGTTTGCGTAAAACGGATCTCAAATGGATTCTAAAGGGGTCAAAAATAGGACTGCAGACCTAAATCTTAAAAGTAACCAGGGTCTCACCTCATGTTCTTACGTCGACTTCAGACGTCCAGAACCCCTACTTAACTGTCTGGACCCAACTCCAGACGTCCGACCTCTCCTCTAGTCGTCTGAGAGTGCTTCCGGTCATCTGGTAAGCTATCCAGACGTCCGAAACGCGTGGGAGGGCATGCCCTACGCCTTCCTGAAGCTATCCCTGCACGTGACAGATGATATCTTCTACTTTTAGCCATACAGATTGGCTTTACGGTGCGGCCTGCATGGCCATAACCGCAAGGGGAACGTACCTTCACGAAGCTCTACTTTCAGACATCCAATGTCATCACCAGACATCGAACCCGTCGTCTGGACGACACGCCAGGCGTTCGATTCTGGGAAAAACCCAGAACCAGACTGACCTCCTGCTCCCCTCGCCGCACGTAGCCGCGACCTCTCCTCCTCGTCTGCAGCTCCGACTGCAGCAAAGTGTCGGGGACGTCTCCCCTGACGCGTTCCTCCTCCCGCACATGCCACTTCGGCCGTGCGTCCTCCGGTGAGCTCCCATGAGCTCGCGAGCTCAAGCTCTTCCTCCTCTCTTCACGCCGCCTCTCCTCCTTGTCGCTCGCTCTCGCGCCCTCTCTCGCGCTCGCCCCTCTCACTACAGTGGAGAGGAAGAAAGAAGGTGGTGGAGGTGGAGTGGAGAAGAGAGGAAGGGGGGAAGAGGGGCCTTATATAAGGGAGTAGCTAGGGTTCGGTGGAGGAGGAAGAAGAGAGAGAGAAGATATAAGGTTTTCTGCACACAACTAGCGTTCAGACGTGAGTCTGCGTACAAAATTTTTAATTTCCAGACGTCTGGGAAGGGGTCCAGACGTCTGACCAGATGTCTGACTGACAGTCCAGACATCTTAAAAGGCTCAGAACAGAACGGGTCTTTACATCATAACAAACTTAAAGGAAGTTTCGGCCCCGAAGCTTGAGCTAGCTAGGGTGCGGAAAAGGAAATATACACGCATAATAAACTTAAAGATGATCGAAGCCGGTCCGAAAAAGCATACCCTCAAAAAGCTCCGGGTACCGCTCCCACATCGTCGCCTCAGGCTCCTAGGTAGCCTCCTTGTATCGCTGGCTCCTCCATAAGACCATCACCAAGGGTATC
Source organism: Thalassia testudinum (assembly GCA_037157565.1). Classification (NCBI taxonomy): domain Eukaryota; kingdom Viridiplantae; phylum Streptophyta; class Magnoliopsida; order Alismatales; family Hydrocharitaceae; genus Thalassia; species Thalassia testudinum. Next base: position 45,386,408 of record JAZHRO010000059.1, read on the forward strand.
TGCTTCTGTCTCAAACTCTGGACGGCTCTATCTAGTATCTACACTAGTCTCTCAGGGTAGGTCAGGTCGTCACCCACCTCGACACTCTCATGGCTTAGAACGTAACTGGGATCGATGACGTACTTCCTGAGGTTGGACACGTGAAACACGTCATGCACACCAGAAAGCTGGGGAGGAAGGGCAAGCTGGTAGGCAACGGGTCCTATCCGCTCCAGGACCTCAAAGGGCCCCACAAATCTCGGCGCGAGCTTCCCTTTCACCCCAAAACGCTGCAGGCCCTTCATGGGAGAAATGCGAAGAAAGACGTGGTCCCCAACCTCGAACTTCACCTCTCTGCGCTTCCGATCAGCATAACTCTTTTGTCTGCTCCTGACAGTGCAAAGTCATCTGTGAATCTGCTCTATCACCTCCTGACTCTGCCGGATCAGCCTGGGGCCAACTTCACACTTGGTCCCCACCTCAACCTAACTCAAGGGCGCAGTACACCTCCGTCCATATAGAGCCTCGTAGGGTGCCATGCCGATACTCAAGTGATAACTGTTATTATAAGCAAACTCTGCCAGGGGTAAGTGCTCCTTCCAAGAGCCCCTCCAGTCTAGTACACATGCACGTAAAAGGTCCTCAAGTGTCTGTATCGTGCGCTTTGACTGTCCGTTCGTCTGGGGGTGATACGCCATACTAAACCTCAATCGTATCCCCAAAGCCTACTGAAACTCAGCCCAAAATTGGGAAGTAAAATGGCTATCCTAGTTTGATACAATCTCACGTGGAACTCCGTGCAGACGTACCACATCACGAATATACCTCTCTGCCAACTGCGCTGGTCCCAAGGTGACTCGGATCAGCAAGAAACGTGCCTTCATCATCAATCTGTCTACAATCATCCAGACTGCGTCGTGTCCTCGTTGGGTAACTGGTAAGCCCACTACCAAGTTCATGGTGATGCTCTCCAACTTCCACTCTGGCACAGGAAGTGGCTGCAATGGCCCTGCAGGCCTATGATGCTCGGCCTTCACCTACTGGCACACCAAACACTACTGCACGAACTCACCTACATCCCGCTTCATCCCTCTCCACCAAAAGTCATGTCTCAAATCATGATACATCTTCGTGTTCCCGGGATGTATGGTGAACCTAGACCTGTGCGCCGCAGTCAGGAGCTCTCTCAACAACTCCTCATCCTTGGGAACCCACAACCATCCCCTCATATCAGCACCTCGTCTGTAAAAGAGAAGTCTCCTGGGTCCCCTGACAGTACTCTGTCTCGTAACGACTGTAGGTACGGATCTGTCATCTATCCTGTGATGATGCGGTCTATTAGCTCTGGTCTCGTCTGCCGTGTCACCGTCATTGCCCCACAATGCCCCTATAACTCTAAGGGTCGCCAACTGCCCAACTTCTCCATAAGTCTCCAACTCTATGCCTATAAACTGACCAAGTGGGCGGGCACCTTCCGGCTCAAGGTGTCAGCCACCACGTTGGCCTTCCCCGGATGGTAGGAGATGCTGCAGTCATAGTCCTTCAGGAGCTCTAACCAACGTCTCTGTCTCATGTTAAGCTCCTTCTGATCAAACAAATACCTGAGGCTCTTATGATCCGTGAAAATCTCAAAGGTCTCACTGTAAAGGTAGTGCCTCCATGTCTTCAGTGCGAAGACAACAACTACTAGCTCTAAGTCATGGGTAGGGTAGCTATGCTCATGAGGCTTCAGTTACCGCGAAGCGTAAGCGACAACGTGACCCCGCTGCATGAGCACACCCCCTAACCCCTACAACGAAGCGTCCGTGTAGATAACAATACCGCCACTGCTATCTGGGATGGTAAGCACAGGAGCCAAAGTCAGCCTCTCCTTCAACTCCTGAAAGCATGCCTCACAAGCGTCTATCCAAGCAAAGAGCACGTCCTTCCAGGTCAACTGAGTCATAGGACGCGCAATCTGCGAAAAACCCCTGATAAATCGCTGGTAGTAACCTGCCAGTCCCAAGAAACTGTGTATCTCTGTCACTGTACTTGGCCTCTCCCACCTGAGTACTGCCTCAACCTTGGCTAGATCCACAGCCAAGCCATCCCCTGAAATCACATGGCCCAAGAAGGTCACTTGTCTCACACTTGCTGTATTTGGCATACAGCCTACGCCATCTCAAAGTGTCCAGAATCATCCGCAAGTGTTGTCCGTGCTGTGTCTGATCCTGTGAGTAAACGAGCACATCATCAATAAATACCACCATAAACTGATCCAGATACGGTCTGAACACCCAGTTCATCAAATCCATGAAGGCAGCAGGGGCGTTGGTCAGCCCAAACGGCATGACCAAAAACTCGTAGTGTCCGTACCGGGTGTGGAAAGCTGTCTTGGAGATGTCGGTCTCCCTGATCCTCAACTGGTGGTAGCCTGATCTCAGATCTATCTTGGAGAAAATCGTGGCACCTCGTAATTGGTCGAACAAATCATCAATCCTTGGCAACGGATACCTGTTCTTGATGGTGACCCTATTCAGCTGTCTGTAGTCAACATAAAGGCTCAGGGTACCATCCTTCTTCTTCACAAATAATACAGGGGCTCCCCACGTAGATGCACTGGGCCTCACAAAGCCCTTCTCAAATAGGTCCTGCAGCTATGACTTGAGCTCTCGCAGTCAAGTGGCGCCATTCAGTACGGTGTCGTAGAAATGGGGCTGGTCCCCGGTACCAGTGAGATCTCAAACTCGATCTCATGCTCAGGCGGTAGTTCTGGCAGCTCCTCTGGAAACACGTCGGGGTAGTCTCTGACCACCAAGATGCTCTGAAAGTCTACCACGGGGCTTGGCTCTACACCACACAGGCTAGAAAGCCCTCACACCCCTGGCCCAAAAGTCTCTCTACCCAAAGCGTAGAATTGCACCTGAATCCTTCGTCCACCGGATGTCCATGAAACTCAAAGGAAGGCATCTCTGGTATGGAGAAGACGATCTTCCCCCCAAAATATTCCACCAAGGTGTGGTAAGCGGACAGCCAATCCATCCCCAAAATCACGTCGAAATTCTCCATCGGTATCACGATCAGGTCAGCGGGGAGGCTGTGTCCCCCAAAACTGACCTCACAGTTTGTGTAGACCTCAGCTACAAACAGCTAACCACCCGGACCTCTGATCACAAATGGATCCTCTAACAACATGCAGTCCTGTCCTAAACTGACAGCAAAACTTGCAGCGACAAAAGAGTGTGTGGCGCCGAAATCAAAAAGTACGTAAACTAATATGCCAAAAACTGTAACCATACCTGCCACCACTAAACCTGATGCCCTGGCATCTCTATGTGTCAGGGCATTGATACGCCCCTCAGCTCTCGGTGTAGAAGAAGCAGCCACACTCTGCGTCGGATGGGTAGTCGCTGGCCGGTATCCTCCCTGTGACTGCTGTCCTCCCCACGCACCTGGGAACCACGACCACTTGCTCGACCTCCAGCGCTCGGTGCGGGGAGCATCTGCTGTGCTCCAACCCTAGATGGGCAGTCCCTCCTGATGTGGCCCGGCTGGCCACATTGGTAGCAGAGGGGGACTTGACTCCTGCCCTCGGTAGGTCCCTACTAACGGCTGGGCGGGGGTCCAGTGCTGACAACTGGCCCTTGTCGGGGGCCCCCAAAGGCCACTGACAGCCCCGCAAAACGAGACGGCTCTTTCATCGGTGTCGCGTGCCTCCTCTCTCATTGGCCCTGAGTACTTTGGCTGGTAGGGCCTCTTCTGTCCGCTGTCGGTGTCTCGTGCGGCCGGGTTAGTGTCCTCATATGTCATAGATGCCTCCACCACTCTTGAGAAGGTGGGCAGCTTCAGGGGTTTGACATACCCCCGAATGGCAGGCCGGAGCCCCTCAGTGAACCTCCACAGGCGCTCCTCCTCTGTAGCTACAGCTGTCGCAGCAAAACGTGACAGCTCCAGGAAGCACGTGCGGTACGCGCTAACAGTCATCGTCCCCTAGTGGAGAATGTGGAACTCCCGCCTCCTCTGGTCCTGCCAAGTCTGCCGGAGGTACTGCTCGCAGAAGAGGGTCACGAACTGGTCCCACGTCGGCTCTCCCCTCTCCTGGCCTCTGACCGCCCTCCACCACCTATGTGCTGCACTCTCCAGCTGGTACGTGGCACAGGCCACGCAGCACTCCGTAGAGGTCGAAGGGTGTCAAACACCTTCTCAATTTGCTCCAACTAGTCCTCTGCCTCAGACGAGTCCTCATCCCACTTGAAGGAGGGGGGCTTCACCTTCCAGAACTATCCAAAAAGCTCGTAGTGCAACCGCAGTGGGGGAACGGGCACACCTCCAGGCAGGGAGGGCTCGTGCTTAGAAGTGTCAGAGTGCGGTGGGGGTGGTGGAGGACCACCCCCTCCCCCTCGTCCAACGCTGCATCAGTCTCTCAGCCCCATAGAGGACTCCCCTTCCACGTCCCCAGGGAGAGGCGCCCGTGGAGGCAGGTGGAGCTCCTCTCGTACTATGTCTCGTATCAACTGAGTGAGGTCCTAGGCCTAAACGCCTGGGAGAAGTGGCGGGTCAACTGGCACCTCGGGCCTGGCACGTCGCCCCTCCGACCACATCCACAGCCACGCCCATGGCCTGCCTCAAGAACTCCACGTCGAGGCATCTCCTGCAAGGAGATGCGGAAGACAGAACAAAAGAAGTCAACTCTAACGGACTTCAGCGAAAGAAACTCAGAACAGATGTCAAGCGGTACGTTGTGGTCGTTACTGTAGTTACATGCACGTGAATTGGTTATTCTCAAGTTAGTTGGTTCATTTCTTGGGACGACCTTGCTCTGATACCATCTTGTTACAACCCGATTCACGAATCCCTACAAGACCCGAAATCGGCTCGACTCGACTAATCCCCAAGACCCAGTCATCTAACATGAAATAACCAAAAAGCAAGAAAGTAAACCACATTTACCATGCTAAGTAACTAACAGTAAAAGAGTACAGCAGTAAAGGAAGTAAAAGCTGCTAACGGTACATATCACCACCACAATAGTAAAGTAGAACAAAGTACAGAACAGAAATGGTAACAACAGTTTAACTCACTAGCAAAAGGAAGTACAACAAAAATAGGAACTACTACTGGGCTCGACTGGGCCCAGCACCCTCTGCAGCCGGTGACTCGGGCTGCTCAACTCCTGGACCTGTAAAGGGGTATGAGTAAAACGGAGTCAGCGAACGCTGAATAGCGTGGTAACCAAATTAGCTAAAGCAATAAAAGCTAACAGGTAATTTTATCTTTTCCAATTATTTTGTTTTACAAGTCATTCCTTTTTCACCCATTGTTTTACTTTTCAGATCTCTTTCTTGATCTCTCTTGTTCCTCGTGGGAACGACCTTGATTGCAATCTTTTCCGAAGAGTAGAAGGCACACGTGGTGCTCTCCTGGCCGGGAGAACCCCCCCAAGGTGATCCTACACCCAGTCAACCACCTCGAGGTCACGGACAGACGTAGTGGTGACTACGGCACGTGCGATAAGTGCACGGGTAGCTACCCTGCACTGGCACGCGGTCAGTCGTTTTCGTTAGAGGGTAAGCCCAAAGTACAGCACGGAACAGTATAGGGCCTAGCCCTCTCAGTAACAGGGGTCTAGCCCCTCAGAACCAAATAGGGGTCGCGCCCCTCCACAGTCCGCGTACCCTCGTCTGACTACCCTGGTTTGCCTAGTGGGCCTAACAAGTCAGTGTAAGGTGATTAGCTGAACCCCAGGCCCCGTGGGGTGGCTAGCTCTCTCCCTACACTAGTAGCTCTCCCCTGTACAGTGTACGCGAGGGCCAAAGAAGTCAGTGTAGAGTGGCCAATCCTAACCCCGGGTCCCGACCAAGGGTGTCTAGCTCCGCTCTACACTAAACAGGGGACAGTCGCTCTCCTTGGTACCACCTATTCAAGGGCCAGCACACTTCCCACTCACATTTCTAGATCCATTCCATTTATCCACAGGAGCTCTACTCCTAATTCCCTATAGGGTTCGTGCTTGTATTCACCATGTTGTTCCATACTAGGTTTCATCATTCACATTTCCATTCTCATATTATACACATGTACCTCGTATTTCCACAGTTTAACATATACAACAAGTAATGTTACCGGTAACTGTTTAACTAGTACAGGCATTTCATATTTCACAGGTAGCTCGTATTTATTAACAGGAAATTATTTACATTTATATTCATTCATTTATGACTGCAATCTCAAACACACATTAAAATAGTGCAAGTACTTCTCGTCCTAGGATTCTAGTTATCCAATTTCACATATGCATTCATGTCTTATAAATTAAATCAGGGGGAAACCACTCTACCAGACAATCCGGGAGTACTGGGGGCTCGAACGGCAGGCTCATGTGCCTCTGCAGTCCCCGAACACGCAATAGATCGAAATCCTATACCAAGGAACTAACACAACGGAATGCTCAGAACAGTATAAAAGGCCTTTTAACAAGTAGAGGAACTCGCAAGGAATCCACAGATATCTCGTTTGCGTAAAACAGACCTCAAATGGACCCTAAACGGGTCAAAAATAGGACTGCAGACCTAAATCAGACGTTCAGCACAAGGTCCAGACATCTTAAAAGTAACTAGGGTCTCACCTCAGGTTCCTGTGTCGACTTTAGATGTCCAAAACCCCTACTTAACCATCTGGACCCAACTCCAGACGTCCAACCTCTCCTCCAGTCATCTGGGAGTGCTTTCGATCATCTGGTAAGCTGTCCAGACATCCGAAATGCATGGGAGGGCATGCCCGGTGCCTTCCCGAAGCTATCCCTACACACGACAGACGATATCTTCTACTTTTAGCTATACAGATTGTCTTTGCGGTGCGGCCTGCATGACCGTAACCGCAAGAGGAACGTACCTTCACGAAGCTCTGCTTTCAGACGTCCAATGTCGTCACCAGACGTCCAACCCGTCGTCTGGATGACACGCCAGATGTCTAATTCTGGGAAAAACCCAGAACCAGACTGACCTCCTACTCCCCTCGCCGTGCGCAGCCACGGCCTCTCCTCCTCACCTGCAGCTCCTGCTGCAGCAAAGTGTCCGGGACGTCTCCCTCGACACGCTCCTCCTCCCGGACGTGCCGCTTCAGCCGTGCATCCTCCGGCAAGCTCCCACAAGCTCGCGAGCTCAAGCTCTTGCCCCTCTCTTCACGCCACCTCTCCTCCTCGTCGCTCGCTCTCGCACCCTCTCTCGCACTCACCCCTCTCGCTACAGTGGGGTGGAAGAAAGAAGGTGTTGGCGGTGGAGTGGAGAAGAGAGGAAGGGGTAAGAAGGGCCTTATATAAGGGAGTAGCTAGGGTTCGGTGGAGGAGGAAGAAGAGAGAGGGAGAAGAGAGAAAAAGGTTGTTTGCACGTAGCCAGCCTGCAGACGCGAGTCTGTGCACAAAATTTTTAATTTCCAAATGTCTGGGAAGGGGTCTAGACGTTTGACTGACAGTCCAGACGTCTTAAAAGGCTCAGAACAGAACGGGTCTTTACAACCTCCTTGATACAAAGCCCTTGGCCTCAAATGTTTTGAGGGAGAATATAAGGTCATTAGCTGTGATGTAAACATGTTTACATTACATAAGATGTCTATTTATGCATGTTCTTAAGCATAGAATTGCATTTCAAACTATAAATATTGCATAGCATGCATCATCTTGCATTTAGATTAGTTTGAATAAAATGGAGGTTAATTGTCTCATTTTATGTCCAGGGATAGGGAAAATTTTATCGGGGTCTCGGATCGAATATCCAATAGTACAGATTTGATCAGGGCGACGATTGGAGTTCAACAACTCCAAAATCGCCCTAATCAGACATCTGTAGCATCAGATAGAGATCGAGGAACCCTAGAAGATCAAGGGGCAAGATAGTGTGAATCCACACTTTAGACGACAAATCCGACCACACAGATGGATTCGGATCGACGATCGTAGTCTAACGGCACAAAAATCGACTCAATCCGACAACCGTGGCACCATCTACATCATCCAGAAGTTGGACGGCCAAGATGGCACCACGTGGTGCCATCTCGGCCGCCCAAATCGGCCCAACTAATCTTGGAGACCATCGCACCCTTCCTCGCATGATGAATCTTGGCCGTTGGATCGCCATCCAACAGCCATGGGTAGCTGCACCTTAAAGCATAGCTGGTGAGAGCACTTACGCAAAGTGCAGGCACGCGTTCGAGTCGCAGGAGGCAGGCGCTGGGGCACGAGCGAGCGGGTGTAGCGACCACTTGATCGCGATCGAGCAGCTGCGAGCGCCCAATAGCGCCCACGTGTTATCGCACACTCATGCGCGACGTGGAATCAGATGCGGGCATTGCGGCTTGAAGAGGCACGGCGAGGGTTCATCTCAGCCGTTCGATCTCACAATCGAACGGTCGAGACTTGATGGACGTGAGCAGTGCAAAAGGTGAGCGGGTGGCACACATCGCCCACGAATGGGGCTTTAGCGACGGTTTTATCTATCACTAAAGACCCCTTATTTAATATTTTGAAATTGTAAAGACCAAATTGCCCTCACTCCTTGCAACTATAAAAGGAGACCCCTTCCATATGAAATGGTATCCCTTCTTTCTCTTCTTTCCCTCTCCAAAGCTCAAGAGAAGCTTATCCCACACCCGAGATGCTTCTTGAGAGATAAAGTCAAATTTTTGTCCCCATTTCGAAAGTGGATCCCGAGATGACAACGACGTGCTGCCCCATTCCTGTTCTTCCTGCTTCGTCCTCCTTCGTGTTGCTCCGTTCCCCGTCTTTCAGACGTTGTTCCGTCCGGCTCGTCCTCCAAGCGACCGTCGAGGAGGATATTTCTCTCTCCATTCTTTTTAATGCTTTCTAGAGTAGATTTACTGCTTTCTAGTGTAATCATTTTCTGCTTTCTAGTCGTAATGAGTAGTGTAATGAACACTCTCTTTGATAATGAATTCCATGTTCATTCTACATCTCGTTTTGATTTTTGTTTATAATATTCTCTCTCTCTCTCACTTCTATTTATTGTAAATAGATAGATAGTTTCTAATCAATTATTCTACTTCACAACAAATAAAACAAATGCGTATTTTTAATCAAACGTCCGCCTCCCTCAGTTCGACTCGGGATTTCTATTCCGATACAAATTTTATTTGTTGAACACAAGTTCTTCGCTTTCAAACTACGACGATAGGTTTTTCAAAACCAAATACGTTAGCGTAGTAACTCGTAGCTTCAACAAGCTCCAACACAAAACATCTCATTCTTTTTGGGCGTCAACATTATACATATCTGCATTGGGGGCAGTTTATATTACACATGTACGATAATTCCATCACAAAAATATGAATTTGGTTGAAGTATTTACCATCGATGGTTCGATACGCTCCATGTCCTTTCTCCTCAGAATTCCTATCCAAGTCCACTTCCTCAATCTTTGGCTCAAATCTCGATTGATGTAGGAATCTTTGTTGCAATGCTCTAGCACCCAAACCTGCATTTCAAATATTTTATATTTTTACATTCATATTATTCAAAATCTTTGTTTAGCAATGAACATCTGAGGTTAAACTTACATATAAACAAGCAACACTACCGTTTAGGTAACCAAGGCTCTCACTAACACCTATTTGCTTCATTGAGGCTATCTTCCTTGATGTTTCCTTCATCTTCAGCAAAATAAACTCCTCAACCACAGATGACCAATTGAAATACTTGGTGTCCTCCAAAGAGTCTATGTAATTCAACAATATCCTTGGGAAAGAGTATCCCGAATCCGGGAATAAAAAGGTGGTGAACATCATACATATCAAGCATGTTACGTAGATGTACATGGAGTGGGCATCATCAAAATGATAGTAGGTATTCATCATCAACTCCAACATCCTCCTATCAATGTGTCTTGTGTGTTTACAGATTGTTCGATTGCAATAGCTTGTCCATGGGAGTGCTTTATCATTAACTTTGATGTCATAGCCACTACTAGGAATTCCAAGTATGAGACCTATGTCATCGTTTGTGAACTCAAGTATGGTTTCTCCCACGAGGAATTTTCTATTTCCCATGTAGCACTCAACTATCCACTTCAAGACTTTGATATCCATTGTGACCTTTGATACACCTAAAAGCCTGTGAAAGGTTGTCTTTTCGAGTAACTCCTTATGCTTCTCAATCAATTGATGTTTATCCATAAAGTCTTTGAAATGTTGTATATAACACCTATGTGTAAGCTTCCCATCATCTATAAATTTCCATAGGGTAAAGGATATTATTAACATAAATGCATTACAGAATGCGGGAGAAATAACTAAAGATTTTTCATTATCTCTGAAAGAATTTTTATACCCTTTGGCTTCAATGTAGCACCAGCTTCGCTTGATTTAGCACTAGATGTTACCCCATCCACCCTATCAGCAGTGTGTTCTTCCCCCATCTTTTTGGAGTTGCTCCTTCCCTTGCTTGTCATTGGATATCCTGGAGTCGTTTACCTTGTTATTTAAATAGCTTCATACATCCTCTATGTAGGAGCTAATCTTTTGCACATAACATTAATATAGTTGCGTATGCAGTTTTAATGGTATTATATATTCAAATCAATATTTTGTGTAATATACAAGTCATATAAAAGAACTATTCTGATAGGAGTGTTATAAGATTGCAATTAGCTAGCAATATAGTCTCATTCTTTATTTTCTATGTCGTTTAAGGGAATCTGATAAAGAAACCCTAGATGCACCACGCCTATTAGTTTTCATTTTTCTATTTGTAACTGGGTTATTTTGATGTAAAATCACAAGAACACACTACAATCGTATGCAAATCCATCGTTATACATCTTTATCAAGAATACTAACCTGATCTTGAGTTGTATTTCCTTCAGCAACACAATTTCCTTCGACGAGTTATGGGTCTCTCGCTGCTCTCTGTTTTGATTTGCTTCTGCCATAATAGTAGGTGCGGTTAAATAAGCACCTTCTTTCCTTTTATTTGAACACGTCTTTTCATTTCCATCAACTGCCCTCATGCAAGTACAGTGCCCTGATAAGTCACGTGTAATACAATAGAGAGCACCTTTGATGGACGTATACATAGTGTGTTACAGCTGTATCCAACTTTGCATTACATTTTGTTGTATTACAATGGTTTACTTTCTTTTTTCTTGAGAAGTGTTTGGTTACAATCGTATATACACATTGTTATAACATCCCTGATCAGATGTTATAGTGAATGAAATAATTGTAATACAACAAGATGTAATACAAATTGGTTTCAAATGCATCATTACGACAGCTACTCATATACGTTACAAGGTTTAGCTACTTTTAATCGATTACAACAAGCATTCATTTTTGTTACAATATCTGTCATAGACATTACAACGATACAGCATCGTGGTTACAAACTCCATTCCTCATTACAAAACATCTACTATTTTGTTACAATGTTTTTTGGTCAACTTGTAACATTATCAGTCTTATTTATTGTGACTTAATTTGTTACCATGTTTGTTAATTAGATTGCACGAGTAGTTGTAATTTCATTCTAAATATGGCACATAATAATTGCGAAATATTTTTTTACGTTTTTATTGGGTAAAATTTTTTTTGGATTGACGCTTTGTTTGGCAACTCCATTTTTTCCTCGTTTGTTACAAAACCACCAATGCTCATATTGGTGGTATTGATCTCTTCCGCAGAATGCAAATCCAAAGGATAGGAACGAGTGCTCATATAGGTCTTTATGAGTGATGTGCTATATATATGTATGTATGTATGTATGTATGTATGTATGTATGTGTGTCTGTGAGTGAGAGGGGGTGTGTGTGTGTGTGTGTGTCTGTGTGTGAGTGCGCGGGAAGGAGCAAAAGGGAGAGAGGCCACGCATGTAGCACGCTGGGGAGAGGAGTGATATGCGCAGCACATAGAGGAGCTACACGCATAGGTGCGCAAAGGGCAGGGGGGAAGGCACAGTGCGCTAAGTGATGAGTTGCGACTCATCATAGCTAAATAGCCTAAGTTAAGCTAGAAACTAGGTTAAACAATATCAAATTAACACATAAAAAGGGTTAAGTGTGGGAATTAGAGAGAAAGACCTAAAACATCAATTCTGTGTTAAAAATGCATAATTAGGTCATTAAATGAGACTCTTTTGAAAAAGGTTAAATGATGATCCAAGTGTAACTTGAACACATAAATGAGCTCAAAAGTTCAAATCAAAAGTAGAATTAACTTCTTAAATGTTCAATTAAGCTTATATAAAAACTTGGGTGCATTTGGACATCATTAAAGCCTTAAAATTAAAAATTTATATTTAGGTCCTTAGTGCATTACATTTCATTCATTAGAAAACCTTCTAGGACTTATTTGTAGACCGCAGGGACCTATTTGCATGCTTAAAAGGACTGTTCTATTATGCTTTTTAACTACTTATGGGCCTGCTTGCAATATTTCTACCCCTTCACAGAGTGGTGTACCCTGCAAAATCACCAAAAGAGCTACGTTCACCTACACTCGTGCATGTACTGTTCACGCGAAGAACTTGAAACATCTCGGCCGTCGATTCTCTACACCCGATTTAATCTGTGGCCTACCTTGATTAGAAGCTTTGCGTAACTCCATGCGTGTGGTCACCTATTCACCCATATCCCATCCAACAGTCGCTTTTTGATTTGGCAGTGCGCGTACCTCTCTCTTCAAATCCTCACCGCCCATGCCCTTTGCGATTAACCTCACCATTGCGGTGAGTGTTTGCACACTAATCTGCTACTTAAGCACCTCCACTGATCGCGTGCACGCCATCGACTCCCTCCCCTTGAGCTGATCCCTTTGTCCACCTGCAGCTTCCCCTCAACCTAATTTCCTCCACTGGCTGTGACAGAGTTGGAGTTTCCATCCCCAATTTCACTTGCTGCCAGCCGACCAGGTGGCAGACCTTGGACATCTTCGTCAGCTGCTGGTCTCCTCTCCCCATTCGTCATCATCAACTGACCGGAAAGTGACCTGAGACATCTTCCTCCATTTAGATAGATTTACTGTTTTCTTAGTGTAGTTTACTTGCTTTCTAGGAGTAGGAGTAATTAGAGCTGATCTGATGACTGTAGTGTAGTTAAATAGATTAGCAATAGAATTTAGCTGTAGATTAGAACTGATCTATGATGCATGATTGTAGCTTAGCTTAGGAGTAGTTATAGCATAGATTTGCCCAACTACACCTCCTCTGATCACTTCAAATCAGAGGGGGCGAATTCACCCACACACTGATCATGTTTTTCTCCCTCTAGATATGTTCATTTTCAATTCTGATTTCCTCGCAATTTAATCTGCAATCCACCCATTCATTTGGAGTCAAATCCCCATCTCTTTGCTTTCAAGCTTTAAGATGAGGATTTGCGCTCAAATCAATCTTAGGGGCCTCTCACTTACTTCATTTTGTTCACAAAGGCCCCTGATCTGAGCTAAAAATTAAACCAGTTTGTTTGATCTACTTTGAATTTCTGTTTAACACAAGATCGCAAGATTTTGAATCAATTGAGTTTTGAACGATTTTGATCGAGCAAACTAAGGCATTTTTGTGTAATTCACTGAATGGTTGTGAATCTGAGATGATTTTGATGTCAGAATTCATCTCAGATGAGCCATGATCAGATCTGCTCTTTTTGAGGGTTTTTAACGTTTTGAATGCTTTATAGAGCCAAGGAAGATCAACTATGTTGATTGGAGGCTCTATTAAGGATTTTAACCATGGATTTATTTTCTAAGATTTTGATTTTCACCTAAGGGATTTTTAGTATCCCTTAAGGTTTGTGGCACAATGGGATTCAGCTGAACTGATGGGGCTGATTTCAATACTTTCTACATAGTGTCTATAGTATTAGAAAGTGTTAGATCAGTTATTTTTCTAATCTGATTTGATGTGATAACTTTGACAAGGGATTTTGATTCAAAGTTGAACATCTAAGAATGGTTTTAATGATATTTTCAATCCTTGTCAGAATTTGTTTTAAAGATTTTTGTGTATTTTTGAATCCCAGCTAAACATAGTAAATTGCTGCATGATGCAGCTACATTCCAATTCAGATCCAGCTCTTATTTCCTGATTAGGTTATTTTGTATCTCTGATCAGGCTTTCACAGGTCTGATTTGTGACATAAATGATTGAATCAGGAGATAAGAGCTAATCTGTGAGTTCCAGACTTGCTGCAGATCTATTCTCTTTGATTTTTATAAACTGCAGCAAGGTTCTAAGAACATATTAAGGCGTCTAGTCTATATGGAGGATGTCTGGGCAGTACCTGAATTGCTGCTGCCGTGGTGTTGGATTTCAGCAACAGCAATGCTACTGCTTTGTTCTTGCTGCTGCAGCTGATGTTGGTCTAAAACTCTTGGGATAGTAGGCTAGGATTAGGTTCTGTTAAATAGTTGACATGTATATAAGATTGTGTAGCATGTGTACAAGCATTCTTATACTGTTATAGGTTTTTAAATGCATTTGATTGCTTGTCAATTCAGTTATTCATCTTTTTTGTCAGCTAAGGATTTTTACCTAACTGTCCAAAATTAGAAATAATTGAAATATGAGTTGAATTTCATGCTTAACTATTCTTACTCTTTCCATATCTTTTGTTGAGCATATTTGAGGCAGTTCACTGCCTGTCATCACTTAGAGTTCCATTCTAGGACTTAGGTTCACTTAGAAAATCCTTTAAAGGTCTAGAATGTGCTAACTTTGTAAATGAATAAAAATTTTATAAAAAATCCAAAAAAATAAAATAAACTTGTCTTGGTGAAGATCATGTATATTTTTAAATGTATACCAAGTTTCATGATATTCTGAACCTCCGGCATGGTAGAACCTACTAGCCGACGGTTTAGTATACCATGGAATTTAATAAAAGAACTCAACTATCAAAATACCAAAAACATATCTATTTTTCACATCTATCTCTTTCTTTCTCATCCCCTATCTCCACAAAATATACAAAACTCATAACAAGTGAAAAAAACCCTTAAAAATACCTAAAAACACCTTGTATATTATGTATATACATGTAAATATAAGTTATATACTAAGCTATCTATGTAAATAATGTAAAATATGTACATAATGTATACATAAAACTTATGCATATATTATATAATGTAACTTAAATATTTAAGATAACTTAAACTACATATAACTTATTTATATAATTATCTATTATTTATGTTAACTTATATGTACTATACTCTAAGTAAATTAATAAAACCCTGTAAATAAACATATTTACTATTAATACTGTACGTACGTATTTATGTATATATAATGTACATTAGGAACCCTGTACCATAATTTAATTATATATACAGAATAAATGATTAATTTATTAAGTTACTAATTAAGTTATTAGATTAAATTAAAATAAATTAGTAATTTAAGTTAAAACTAAACTAACTTATACTGTATATTTGTACTAATGTATTTTAAGTAAATTAATCTAATTTAATTATATTTATAATCTATTATATTATTTAAATCTAATTTATATGTAGAATGACCTGAAAATAAGTAATTAAGTGTAAATAAAATCAAAATAAAATCTGTAAAATATAATAAAAATATTTATTAAATACTTTAGTATGTATATTAATACTGTATAAGGTCAATTAGACCATACATTAACTAATTTATAAGTAATTAAGAAATAAAACCTAAAATACAGTATGTATAAACTGGGAACTTTGCCTAATTTATTTATACAGTAAATATAATTAAATTTCTAAATTAATTGTACAATTATATAGTACCATGTAAATACTTTATTATCATATAATTTAATTTTTAATTTTAATAATTTATGTCCCTCAATTCAAGGGCCAAAATCCCAAATTCTACACAGTTGCGCTGAATTCCAATGTTGGGTAGTGCTAAACATTGTGCTACATCGTGTGGCGAAGAGTGCTTGTAGTGCTATAAGTTGTTTTTCTTGCCCTCTCCATTCAGTCATCATGCGCTCGGCGCACAACATTACCTTATCCCTTCTGAGCATTGATCTGAGTCCACTATGATGATTTGTGAGATGTGTGCGGTGTGGGCCAGGGGCCCAACACTGTGCGAGGGCTTGATGAAGCCCATTACTGAGCTTAAATCGAGATTAATGGGAAATTAAATGAACTGAGGTGGCCCTAGCAGAGGTCTGGTCCCACCAGTAAGGGTGCTATGTATCCCTCGAAAAGGCCTCTCGCCAACCTTAAAACCCATTTTTGAACTAAGTAAGGCTTAAATGAGGGGTTAAGGGAAGAAAAGAAAGGAAAAGAGAGAGGAGAGCAAACACAAAATATGGCTAAGTGTAAGGAAGAGAAGAGTAAGGCAGAGCGACTAAGACTAAGTGTTAAGAAGAAAAAGCGAGCCGTAAAATAGATGAAGAAGATATCGGCTAAGTATAAGTGTAAAAATAGAAGAAGAGAATAGAAAGAGTGAGAGGAAGTATATGTACGTGTATATCGTATAGTGTATATAGTGTAGTGTATATGTAGTGTATATGTAACTGTATACTGTAAATAATAAGTATAAGTATATTAAGTATACGTAGTATAAGTAATGTTTGAGCAATATATGTGTATAAATAACCTTATAGCTTTACCGACAGTATCTAACACTGTATATAGAATAAGTGTCACTATGAACGACACTATAGACCCTAGTTTTTACCTTAAATTCTATACATAGTTTTGCTGGGGTTTAGCGATGTTTTTATCTGTCACTATACATATTATATATGTTACCGTATATGTAGTATATTGAGTTAAGTTAGTATAGTATATATTATTACTTATTATCGTGTATATATATATATATATATATATATATATATATATTAGTAATATAAGTTATAAATAGATAGTATATAATATTTAATTATAGTGTTTGATACTTGTTTGTAATTAAGTGTTTGCAAGCCTTTTAGTTAATTCTTTTGTACATAATTAAGTTTTTTTTTTCATTCATTGATTATTCATTAATTCATTCATTTATGATTGTATATAAAATTGATATTTTTGGAATTAAAGAATAATATTGGACTTAGATAGTGATGTATATCAATAACTGCCTCCCAGTGAACAACCTGAAATAAACCAGTAAAAATTATGTAATTAAATAAAATTAACGCGATAACGGTTTGTATTTGTGACATATACTACAACGACGAAGATTTTTTATACTAACCGTGATCAATCACGCATCATATTTTTGGCGCCGTTGCTGGGGAGAAGAACCCGACAATAGTGCTTTCTTATGATTGTTGACGTCTTATCGATCACTAAGGCGCAGAGAGGAGAGGGCTGTGAGGCGCTACAACCAGTTGCAGCAGGTCGCGACGAGGAGAGAGAGTGGACGAGGCAACTGGATAAGTGAGAAGCCCCTGGTCACGGCAATGTAACTACGTGAGGTTGTGGCTACAGTGCCAAGGGCAAAAAGTGACCAGGGGACTCGCGAAGTTACCGGCTGACCAGCGTGCATAGGCACATAGTGAAGGCTATGCAGACCAGCTGGGATGCGAGCATGAAGGGCACAGAAGGGTCAACAGAGCCGTGCAAGAGTGCACGCGAAGGTGGCTGGCGTGCGTGGAGGTGAGAGAAGCAAGCTTCAGAGCTTGCTGTTCTACGCTAATGGCGATGGAGCAAAAAACAGAAAGAAGGGAAAAATCAAAACTGTAAAAACAAAACAAAACTAAGAAGAAACATCACATCTACCTGCTCGCAATGAGTTAGACGGTGGTGCTCCCTATCATGGAGGTTGCAACCGCAGGAGGGATTCTCCTCTGTTCTCAGTGTTCCTCTCAACTTATGAGAGGATACTGAGGATGAGGAGGGGAAGAGAGGGAGAGAGGAGAGCCCAAGGAAGTGAGTGGCCGGCTGGAGTATGTGCTGTGATGTGTGTGCGTCTTAGGGATATGGAGGTGGAGGGAATGGCTGAAGGTGAGGTGAGGTGATGGGCCGACGACTTATGTGGAGTGAGGTGAAGGAGTTTATATAAATGAGGGTGGCAGAAGAGGACAAGGGATGGCCTTTGAGGTGTGGGAATTGTGTGTGGGGTTTTTGCATGTATACACTTGAAGCGTCATCAAATTAGTGTAGGTGAAGTATGTGGTGTTGTGTTAGGTAGAAATGTGGTGTAAATGAAATGGGAATAAGGTAAAAATGGAGGCTCAATCTCTCTCTCTATCTTCCTCTTCGTAAAATACACAAATGCAAATATTTACAAGATGCATATATACCTATCTAATCTAATTGCCTAATGATAGAAACTAGCATAAGATGGCCAAATTAGAGACGTGAATTGCTGCGCAATCACTTTCCTGAGGATGATCCAACCACCAATCCCCAGAGACAAAAGCCCTATCAGGTCTTTCAGGAATGAGGAATTGAGGGCGCCTTCAGTTGGACCAAGTAAACGCATGTCCCAAGAAGCCAAGGTCCAGAAGACCAAGTTGACTCACAAAGGTTTTGAGGTGGTTAAATTCTCTGCAGGGGACAACATTACTTCTTGATTTATCTGCTGTTACGACCCGATTCCCAAATCCCTACAGGACCTCGAGACCAACTTGACTCGACTAATCCCAAGACCCAATCGTCTAACAAGAAATAACCAAAAAGTAGGAAAGTAAACCACATGCACTATGCTAAGCAACTAACAGTAAAAGAGTACAACAGTAAAGAAAGTAAAAGCTGCTACAGTACATATCACCACCACAACAGTAAAACAGTAACAAGGTACAAGAACGCAAAGGTACGGAAACGTAAGGGTACAAGAGTCTGAACTCACTACAACAGAAAGTACTGCAAAAAGAAGGTTACTGCTACTAGGCTCTACTGGGCCCAGCACCCTCTGCAGCCGGAGACTCGGGCTGCTCGACACCTGGACCTGAAAAGCGTTATAAGTAAACATAGTCAGCAAACGCTGAGTAGAGTAGCAACCAACTAACTAAAGCAGTACAGCTAATAGGTAAACTAGCTATTCCAATTCTTTAATTTACAAGTTATTTCCTTTTCACCCATTGGTTCATATATTTTCATATATTTTTCTTGATCTCGAATGTTCCTCATGGGAACGATCTTGATTGTAGTCTTTTCCGAAGAGTAGAAGGCACACGTGATGCTCTCCTGGCAGGGAGAGTCCCCCGTGGTTATCCTACACCCAGTCAACCACCCCAAGGTCACGGACAAATGTAATGGTGACTACGGCATGCGCGATAAGCGTACAGGTAGCTACCCCGCACTGGCACGCGATCAGTCGTTTCCGCTAACGGGTGCACCCAAAGTACAGCATGGAACAGTATAGGACCTAGCCCTCTCAGTAACAAGGGTCTAGCCCCTAAGAACCAAACAGGGGTAGCACCTCTCCACAGTCTGCGCACCCTCGTTTGACTACCTCGGTTTGCCCAGTAGGCCTAACAAGTCGGTGTAGGGTGGTTAGCTGAACCCTGGGCCCCCTGGGGTGGCTAGCTCTCTCCCTACACTAGTAGCTCTCCTTGGTACAGTGTACGCGAGGGCCAAGAAGTCGGTGCAGAGTGGCCAATTCTAACCCCGGGTCTCAACCCAAGGGTGGCTAGCTCCGCTCTACACTAAACAGGGGACAGTCGCTCTCCTTGGTACTACGTACTCAAGGGCTAGCACACTTCCCCACTCACATTTCCAGATCCATTCCATTTATTTCCAGGAGCTCTACTCCTAATTCCCTGTAGGGTTCATGCTCATATTTCTCATGCCATTCCATACCAGCTTTCATCATTTACATTTCCATTCTCAGGTTATACACATGCATCTCGTGTTTCTATCATTTACATTTCCTTTCTCAGGTTATACACATGCAGCTCATATTCCATCGTTTAACGTATACAACAGGTAAGGTCACATATAACTGTTAACTAGCACAGGTAATTCATATTTCACAAGCAGCTCTTCTTCATTAACAGGCAGTTGTTAACATTTCTATCTACTCATTCAAGACTGCAATTCAATCACGCATACAGACATTTCTAGTATTTCTCGTCCTAGGATTCATGCCATATCCTAGGTTCTAATCATTCATTCCACACATGCATTCAAGTTTATAATTAAATTAGGGGTAGCCATTCTACCAGACAACCCAGGAGTAGTGGGAGCTCAAACGGCAGGCTCACATGCCTCAGTAAGCCCCGAATCGGCAACGGAACGAAGTCCTATAACAAGGAACAATCACAATGGAACATTCAGAACATTATAAAAAGTCTTCTAACAAGTAGAGGAGCTCACAAGGAAAACACCGTTATCTTGTTTGCGTAAAATGGACCTCAAACAAACCCTAAACGGGTCAAAAATAGAGTTACTGACTCAAATCAGACGTCTGGCACAATGTCCAGACGTCTTAAAAGTGACCAAAAATGCACCTCAGGCTCTGCGTCGACCTCAGACATCCAGGATCTCTTTTGGACCGTCTAGACCCAGCTACAGATGTCCGACCTCCTCTCCGGATGTTTGGGAGTGCTTCCAGCCATCTAGTAAGCTGCCCAAACGTCTGAAATGCATGGGAGGGCGTGTCCCGCGCCGTCCCGAAGCAATCCCTGCTTGCGACAGGAAATCTCCCTCAATAAGCCACACAAAACATAGCTGCAGAGCAGCTTGCATGGCCTATCCGCAAAAGGAAACGTACCTTCTCGAAGATCTGTCTTCAGACATCTGGATTCGCCTCCAGACGTCCACTTCGTCGTCTTGACATTACTCTAGATGTCTGATTCTGCGAAAAACCTAGAACTAGATCCTCCTCCTGCTCGCCCTCATCGCGCGCAGCCGTGCCTTGCCTCCTCGCCTGTAGTTCCGGCTGCAGCAGTGTCGAGGATGACTCCCCCGACGCTCTCCTCCTCCCGCATGCGCTGCTACGGCCGTGCACCCTCCAGCGAGCTCACGCTCCTCCTCTCCTCACGTCACCTCTCCTCCTCGTCGCCGCTCTCGCGCTCTCTCTCGTGCTCGCTCCTCTCACTGCGGTGGAAAGGAAGGGAAGAAGGTGGCTATGGAGTGGGGAGAACGAGAGAGGAGAAGTGGGGTTTATAAAGAGGTGCGTTAGGGTTTGGGTGGAGGAGAGAAGAGGGAAGGAGAGAGAAGTGCGTACTGTTTGCACGCAGCTCGCGTGCAGACGCAAAGCTCTTACCCAAAAATGTCAATTTCCAGACGTCTGGGAAGGTGTCTACTCTGAGTATCGCTCTCGCATCGTCGCCTCAGGCTCCCAGGTAGCCTCCTCGTACTTCTGGCTCCTCCACAAGACCTTCACCAGGGGTACCTACTTCTGTCTCAAACTCTGGACAGCTCTGTCTAGTATCTATACTGGTCACTCGGGGTAGGTCAGGTCGTCACCCACCTCGACACTCTCGTGGCTCAGAACGTGACTGTTAAGACCCGTACTGCTAGAGCCCTTTAAGACGTCTAGAACTTGGGTCAGTCGTCTGCTCAGACGTTAGGACACCTTCCCAGTCGTCTAGAAATCGAAATTTTCGTATACGTCCTCGCAGCTGCGCGCGTGCTGTGAGCAAACAGTATGCGACCTCGTTTTCTTCTCTCCTTCTCTCTCCTCTCGCCGACGCAAACCCTAACCCAGCACCTTATTTAAACCCCTCCTCTCCCTCGTTCACCCCACCTCCAGCCACTCTTCTTGTTCCTCCAACGAGAGCGTTGAGCGACGAGTAGCGAGTAGCGGGCGTGAGCAGCGTGGGAGGAGAGGAGCACCGAGGAAAAGAGAAGAGAGAAAGCCCGAGCTCGTGTGGGAGCTCGCCGGAGAGCTCACGGTCGGTCGACGCGTGTGAGAGGCTGAGAGGTGCATCGGGGAGGTCCTCCCCGACATTGCTATAGCTGGAGCAGCAGGCGAGCGGGCGCGGCGCGGCCACGTGCGGTGCGAGAAGGTGAAGGCAGGTACTGGTTCTGGGATTTTCCTAGAATCAGATGTCTGGATCAACATCCAGAAGACGTAGACGACGTCTGGAGGAGGTTCCATACGACTGAAAGGTAAGTTTCATGATGTCCACCTTCTTTGCGGATACGGCCATGCAGGCCGTTCCGCCGAGGCACTGTTTCGTGCCATATTGAGAAGATTTTGTTGACGCGTGCAGGATTCGCTTCGGGAAGGCGCGGGACACGCCCTCCCACGCAGTTCAGACGTCTGGGCGAGGCACTAGATGGCGGGAAGCATCTCCAGACGTCCAGAGAGATGGTCGGATGTCTGGAACTGGGTCCAGACGGTCCAGCGGAGCTCCTGGACGTCTGAGGAGTAGCGCAGAGTTGAGGTATGGTTCTGGACTCTTTTAAGACATCTGGAAGGTGTTCCAAACATCTAATATGAATCAGAATTTCTATTTTTGACCCGTGTAGGGTCCATTTGAGGTTCGATTTCCACTGTTAAGATACCGTTGTTTCCCGTATAATTCCCTCTGTGTTGGAACACTTTTAATCTTGTTCTGAGTAGTCTTTTGTGAATGATCCTTGTGATAGGACCTCGTTCCGTTGTGGGTTTGGGGTTTGCTGAGGCACGTGGACCTGCCGATTAAGCCCCCATTACTCCTGGGTTTACTGGTAGAGTGGCTTCCCTAGTTAATTACAAACTTGAATGCATATGTGGAATGAATGTTAGATCCTAGGGTATGGCATGAATCCTAGGGCTAGAAACACTAGAATATTTGTATGAAATGTATGGATTGCAGTCTTGGATGAGTAGGTAGAATAATAACAATTTCCTGTAAATGAATAACAGCTGCATGTGAAATGTAAAGTACTTGTGTTAGCAAACCGTTGCATGTAAATTCCTATTGTTTACATTAAATGAGCTGCATGCTTATGAACTGGAAATGAAAGATTGAATGTTAGAAACACGAGCTACCTGCGAATAAACCTGGAATGTGAACAATAAAGTTACATGTTACATGGAAATAGAAATAATGAAACCTGGTATGGCTTGGCCTGAGAAACATGAGCATGAACCCTACGGGGAATTAGGAGTAGAGCTCCTGGAAATAAATGGAATGGAATTGGAAATTTGAATGGGGAAGTGAGTTGGCCCTTGAGTACGGAGTACCAAGGAGAGCGACTGTCCCCCTTGTTTAGTGCAGAGCAGAGCTAGCCGCCCTAGGGTTGGGGTCCGGGGTTAGGATTGGCCACTTTGTACCGACTTTTTGGCCCTTGCGTATGCAGTATCGGGGAGAGCTACTAGTGTAGGGAGAGAGCTAGCAACCCCATGGGGCCCGGGGTTCAGCTAGCCGCCTTACACCGACTTGTTAGGCCCACTGGGCAAACCAGGGTAGTCAGGGGAGGGTGCGCGGACTGTGGAGGGGCGAGACCCCTATTTAGTTCTTAGGGGCTAGACCCATGCTACTGAGTGGGCTATGCCCTATACTGGTTCTGTGCTGTACTTTGGGAGCACCCACTAATGGAAACGACTAATCGCGTGCCAGTGCGGGGTAGCTACCTGTACGTTTATCGCGCGTGTCGTAGTCACCGTTACGTCTGTCAGTGACCTTGGGTTGGTTAACTGAGTGTAGGACCACCACAAGGCACTCTCCTGGCCAGGAGAGCACCACATGCTACTTCTACTCTTCGGAAAAGACTGCAATAAAGATCGTTCCCACGAGGAACATTCGAGATCAAGAAAGAGACCTGATAAATAAACCAAGTGATGAAAGAAAGAATAATTAGTTAAAGAAAGAAAGAAATTGAAAAACAAAAGCTACCTGTCCACCATTACTGATTTAGTTAATTGGTTGCCACTCTACTCAGCGTTCGCTGAATTCGTGTACTCATAATCTTTTTCAGGACCAGGTGTTGAGCAGCCAGAGCCTACGGCTGCAGAGGATGCTGGGCCCAGTAGAGCCCAGTAGTTGTAGCTTTCTTTTGTACTCGTTTGTAGTAGTGAGTAACTTCCTGTACTCTTATATTCTGTACTCTTTCATTTTGCACTTTATATTCCTGTACCTATTCATATTTTCTACTGTTGTGGTGGTGTGTACTGTAGTGGTTTACTTCTTTACTACTATACTTTTGTTATTGTTAGTTGCTTTCATGATAAATGTGGTTTATTTTACTGCTTTTTGGTTACTTTCTCGTTGGACGACTGGGTCTTGGGATCAGTCGAGTAGGTCCGGTCTCGTGTCTTGTAGGGATTCAGGAACCGGGTCGTAACAAGATGGTATCTGAGCAAGGTCATCCCGAGCAGTGAACCAACTAGCTGGAAAATAACCAATTCACGTGCTTGTAACTAGAGTAACCACTACAACGTACCTTTTGACATTTGTTCTGAGGTTCTTCCATTGAATGTCAGTGAGATTTGATGTCTTCCTGTTCTGTGTTCGCGTCTCTGTGCAGGATATGCCTCGACGTGGAGTCGATGAGGCAGGCCGCGGACGCGGTTGAGGTCGAGGTCGAGGTCGGACGGGCGGACGTGTTGAGCCCGACATCTCAGTGGACTAGCCACTACTTTCGGGCATTCAGGCCCAGGACCTCGCCCAGCTGATACGTAAGATCGTACGAGAGGAGCTCCACCCGCCTCCACGGGTGCCTCTCCCTGGGGCTACGGAGAGGGAGTCCTCTGTGGGACCGCGAGACCGACACAACGCTGGACGTGGGGGAGGGGGTGGCCCTCCACCGTCCCCATCGTCCTCTGACACTTCCGAGCACAAGCCCTCCTTGCCTGGAGCTGTACCAGTTTCCCCACTTCAGCGCCATTACGAGCTTTTCAGACAGTTCCGAAAGCAGAAGCCCCCCTCCTTCAAGGGGGATAAGGACCCGACCGAGGCGGAGGACTGGCTCGAGCAGATCGAGAAGGTGTTTGACACCCTTCGCCCCCCTGCAGAGTGCCGCGTGGCCTTTGCCACGTACCAGCTGGAGAGTGCGGACACAGGTGGTGGAGGGCAGTCAGAGGTCAAGAGAGGGCCGAGCCAACTTAGGACCAGTTTGTCACCCTCTTCTGCGAGCAGTACTTTCCCCAAACGTGGCAGGACCAGAGGAGGCGGGAGTTCCACACTCTCCGCCAGGGGACGATGACCGTGAGCGCGTATCGCACGAGTTTTCTGGAGCTATCTCGTTTCGTCGCGACAGCTGTGGCTACTGAGGAGGAGCGCCTGTGGAGGTTCACCGAGGGGCTCCAGCCTACTATTCGGGGGTATGTCAAACCCTTGAAGCTGCCTACGTTCTCTAGAGTGGTGGAGGCATCTATGATATATGAGGAGACCAACCTGGCCGCACGTAACACTGACAGCGGACGGAAGAGACCCTACCAGCCAGACTACTCACAGGGATGGCAGGAGAGGAGTTACGTGGCACTCGCAGGAGAGCCATCACACTTTGTGGGGCCATTAGTGGCCTTTGGGGGCCCCCGACAGGGGCCAGCTACCAGCATCGGACCCCCGCCCAGCCGTCAGCAGGGATCTACTGAGGGTGGGAGTCAAGTTCCCCTTTGCTACCAGTGTGGCCAGCCGGGCCACATCAGGAGGGACTGCCCGTCTAGGGCTGGAGGTCAGCAGATGCTCCCCGCGTCGAGCACTGGAGGACGAGCAGGAGGTTGCGGTTCCCAGGCGCGTGGGGGAGGATAGCAGTCACGAGGAGGGTACCGGCCAACGGCTACTCGTCCGATGCAGAGTGTGGCTGCTTCGTCCGCACTGAGGGCTGAGGGGCATATCAACGCCATGACACACAGAGACGCCAGAGCTTCAGGTTCAGTGGTGGCAGGTATGGTTATAGTTTCCAGCAAACTAGTTTACACACTTTTTGATTCCGACGCCATGCACTCGTTTGTCGCTGCTAGTTTTGCTGTCAGTTTATGGTAGGACTGTGTCTTGTTAGAGGATCCGTTTGTGATCAAAGGTCTGGGTGGTCAGCTATTTGTAGCTGAGGAGGCTTACACAGGTTGTGGGGTCAGTGTTGGGGGACATAGCCTTCCCGTTGATCTGATTGTGATACCGATGGAAGACTTTGGAGTGATTCTGGGGATGGACTGGTTATCTGCTTACCATGCCATGGTGGACTATTTTGAGAGGAAGATCATCTTCTCCATACCAGAGTTGCCTTCTTTCGAGTTTCACGGACAGCCAGTGGACGGAGGCTTCAGGTGCATTTCTACACTTCGGGTGGCGAGACTTTTGGGCCAGGGGTGTGAGGGCTTTCTGGCTTGTGTAGTGGCAGAGCCCAGCCCCGTGACAGATTTTCAGAGTATCCCGGTGGTTAGAGAGTACCTTGATGTATTTCCAGAGGAGCTACCAGGACTACCACCTGAGCGTGAGATCGAGTTTGAGATCTCACTGGTACCAGGGACCAGCCCCATTTCTACAGTGCCTTACAGGATGGCACCACTTGAGCTGCGAGAGCTCAAGTCCCAGTTGCAGGACCTTCTGGAGAAGGGCTTTGTGAGGCCCAGTGCGTCCCCGTGGGGAGTCCCGGTCTTGTTTGTGAAGAAGAAGGATGATACCCTACGCTTTTGTGTGGACTACAGACAGCTGAATAGGGTTACCATCAAGAACAGGTATCCGTTGGCGAGGATTGACGACTTGTTTGACCGGTTGCGAGGTGCCACAGTATTCTTCAAGATAGACTTGAGGTCAGCTACCACCAGTCGAGGATCAAGGAGACAGACGTCTCCAAGATAGCTTTCCGCACCCGGTATGGACACTACGAGTTTTTGGTCAAGCCGTTTAGTTTAACCAACACCCCCGCTGCCTTCATGGATTTGATGAACCGGGTGTTCAGACCGTATCTGGATCAGTTCGTGGTGGTATTTATTGATGATGTGCTCATCTACTCTCGGGATCAGGCGCAGCACAGACAGCACTTTTGGATGGTTTTGGACACACTGAGACGACGTAGGTTGTACGCCAAATACAGCAAGTGCGAGTTCTGGTTGAGGGAGGTGACCTTCTTAGGTCATGTGATTTCAGGGGATGGCTTGGCTATGGACCCAACCAAGGTTGAGGCAGTGCTCAGGTGGGAGAGACCACGTACAGTGATAGAGATCCGCAGTTTCTTGGAGCTGGCAGGTTACTACAGGCGGTTTATCAGTGGTTTCTCACAGATTGCACGTCCTATGATACAGCTAACCTGGAAGGACGTGCCCTTTTCTTGGACAGACGCTTGTGAGGCATGTTTTCAGGAGCTGAAGGAGAGGCTGACTTCAGCTACCGTGCTTACCATCCCAAACAGCAGTGGCGGTTTCGTTGTGTACGTGGACGCCTCTTTGCAGGGGTTAGGGGGTGTGCTCATGCAGCGGGGTCACGTTGTCGCTTACGCTTCGCGGCAACTGAAACCCCATGAGCATAGCTACCCTACCCACGACCTAGAGCTGGCAGCTGTCGTCTTTGCACTGAAGACTTGGAGGCACTACTTGTACGATGAGACCTTTGAGATTTTCACAGATCATAAGAGCCTCAGATACTTGTTTGATCAGAAGGAGTTCAACATGAGACAGAGACGTTGGTTAGAGCTCCTGAAGGACTATGACTACAGCATTTCCTACCATCCGGGGAAGGCCAACGTGGTGGCTGACGCCTTAAGTCAGAAGATGCCTGCCCACTTGGCCAGTTTACAGGCGCAGAGTTGGAGACTCGAGGAGGAGATGGGCAGTTGGTGACCCCTAGTGTTACTGGGGCACTGTGGAGCAGTGACTGTGACACGACAAACGAGGCCAGAGCTGATAGACCGCATCATCATAGGATAGATGGCTAACTCGTACCTGCAGTCGTTGCGTGACAGAGTACTGTTAGGGGACCCTGGAGACTTCTCCTTTACCGACGAGGTGCTGCGCATGAGGGGACGTTTGTGCGTTCCCCAGGACGAGGAGCTGTTGAGAGAGCTCCTGACTGAGGCACACGGTTCCAGGTTCACCATACATCCTGAGAATACAAAGATGTATCATGATCTGAGATGTGACTTTTGGTGGAGGGGAATGAAGCGGGATGTAGGTGAATTCATGCAGTAGTGTTTAGTGTTTCAGCAGGTGAAGGCCGAGCATCAGAGGCCTGCAGGGCTGTTGCAGCCACTTCCATTGCCAGAGTGGAAGTGGGAGAGCATCACCATGGACTTGGTGGTGGGCTTGCCTGTTACCCAGCGAGGACACGACGCAGTCTGGGTGATTGTAGATAGATTAATGAAGACGACACAGTTCTTGCCGATCCGAGTCACTTTGGGACCAGCACAGTTGGTAGAGAGGTATATCCGCGACGTAGTACGTCTGCACGGAGTTCCATGAGAGATTGTTTCCGATCGGGATACCCATTTTACATCCCAGTTTTGGGCTGAGTTTCAGCAAGCCTTGGAGACACGGTTGAGGTTCAGTACAGCATACCACCCCCAGACAGACGGACAGTTAGAGTGCACGATACAGATGCTTGAGGACCTTTTGCGTGCCTGTGTACTGGACTGGAGGGGCTCTTGGGAGGAGCACTTGCCCCTGGCAGAGTTTGCATATAATAACAACTATCACTCAAGCATCGGCATGGCACCATACAAGGCTCTGTATGGACGGAGGTGTAATGCACCCTTGAGTTGGGTTGAGGGGGGACCAAGTGGGAGGTTGGTCCCAGGCTGATCCGGTAGAGTCTGGAGGTGATCAAGTAGATTCACAGGCGACTCCGCACTGTCAAGAGTAGATAGAAGAGCTATGCAGATCGGAAATGCAGAGAGGTGCAGTTGAAGGTTGGGGATCACGTCTTCTTTCGTGTTTTGCCCATGAAGGGCCTGCAACGTTTTGGGGTGAAAGGGAAGCTCGCGCCGAGGTTTGTGGGGTCCTTTGAGGTCTAGAGCAGGTTGGACTCGTTGCTTACAAGATTGCTTTTCCTCCCCAGCTTTCTGGTGTGCACAACGTGTTCCACGTGTCCAACCTCAGGAAGTACGTCGCCGATCCCAATCATGTTCTGAGCCACGAGAGCGTCGAGGTGGGTGACGACCTGACCTACCCCGAGAGACCAGTACAGATACTAGACAGAGCCATCCGGAGTCTGAAACGGAAGCAGGTACCCCTGGTGAAGGTCTTGTGAAGAAGGCAGAGGTACGAGGAGGCTACTTGGGAACCTGAGGCGGCGATGCGAGAGCGGTACCCGGAGCTCTTTGAGGGTACGTCTTTTCGGACCGGCTTCGATCCTCCTTGAGTTTGTTATGCGTATGTTGTTCTTTTTTCGCACCCTAGCTAGCTCAAGTTTCGGGGATGAAACTTCCTTTGAGTTTGTTATGTTGTTAAGACCCGTACTGTTAGAGCCCTTTAAGACGTTTGGAACTTGGGTCAGACGGTTGGTCAGATGTCTGGAAATCAAAATTTTCATGTACGTCCTCGCGTCTGCGCGTGTGCTGCACGCAGACAGTACGCGACCTCATTTTCTTCTCTCCTTCTCTCTCCTCTCACCGACGCAAACTATTGAACGTTTACGAACCTACGCTAACGAGATTGGTTTTGGAAAGCCTGTCGTTGTAGTTCGGAAGCGAAGAATTCGTGTTCAACAAATAAAATTTATACCAAAAATAATTCCGGGTCGAACACAGGGAGGCTACGTTGATCTATTTTCGCAATTATATTTTTTTAGGATTTTCTTTAAGCAAGGCTTTATAATTACAATGGGGCTATCAAACTATGAGAGAGAGAGAGAGAAAGAGAACATGCATTCAATATTTAAATAGTTTATAAAAGTTACACTAGAATGCAGAAAATCAATTACACTATAAAGTAGAAAATTCTACACTAGAAAAGCTGTAAATAAGAATGGGAGAGAGAAATTATCCTCCTCGACGATTGCTTGGAGGACGAGCCGGACGGAACGACGCCTGGATGAAGGAGAACGAAGCCGGATGAAGGAGGACGAAGCAGAAGAACAGGAACGGAGCAGCACGCCGTCGTCGTCGTGGGATCCACTTCCGAAGGGGAACGAAAATTGGACTTTATCTCGCAAGAAGCATCCCGGGTGTGGGACAAGCTTCTTTTGAGCTTTGGAGGGGTAGAGAGGAGAAAGAAGGGATGAGAATTTCGTATGGAGGGGGTCTCCTTTTATAGTTGCAAGGAGTGGGGGCAAAATGGACATTACAACTTCAAAACAATAAATAAAAGGTCTTTAGTGACGGATAAAACCGTTGCTAAAGCCCCTAACGTGGACGTAGCCTCCGTGCCCACGCGCGCCCGCTCAGCTGCCCGCACGCGTAACGCCTACGCACGTCCACGAAGTCTCAGCCGTCCGATCGCGAGATCGGACGGCTTAAGATGCATCCGCGCCCGCGCGCTGCACACCCCCCCCGCGCGTCTGATTGCGCGTTCGATCGCACGTCCAATCGCGCGTCGGCGCTATCGGGCGCGCACGGTCGTTGGATCTCCATCTGACGCTCGTTCGCGCCCGCTCGCCCGTGCCTTCCACCCCCTCACCGCGGCTCGAACCCGCGACCTCTGCTTCTCCCGCGGCTGCGTCGCCGCTGCGCTACGCAGACGAAATGGTCGCGTGGATGCTTTTAAGCGCGAGCGACCACAGCCGTTGGATCTCCATCTGACGGCAGAGAGCGATCGGGCGGGGGCATTCACAAAATGCAAGCGGCCGTTTGGGCGGCTGAGATGGCGCCACGTGGTGCCATCTTGGCCATCCATCTTCTAGAAGTTGTAGATGGTGCCACGGATGTCGGATTGACTTGATTTTTGTGTCGTTGGGCTGCGATCGTCGATCCGAATTCATCCGTACGGTCGGATTTATCATCTGAAGTGGGGATTTACACCATCCTGGCCCTTGATCTTCTAGGGTTCCCCGATCACTATCTGATGCTACGGATGCCTGATTAGGGCGATCTTGGAGTCTTTGAACTCCAATCGTCGCCTTGATCACATCCATACGGTTGGATCTTTGATCCGAGGCCCCGATAAAATATTTGCCCTGTCCAAGCACATAAAAGGAGATAATTAACCTCCATTTTATTCAAACTATTCTAAATGCAAGATGATGCATGTAATGCAATATTTATATCATGAAATGCAATCCTATGCTTAAGAACATGCATAAATAGACATCTTAAGTAGTGTAAATGTGTTTACATCATACCCCCATGGCTATCTTTTGCTAGTCCCTAGCAAAAACTATATGCTATTTATAAAAGAATTAGGTTAGATTATTTGGACTTGTGTTAATTTTCAATCATTAAGAAATTGTCTACCTAGGAACCGAACCTTCAAAGATACAACAGTGCCCGGGTATTAGCCAAAATGCAGACCGCTTCAAGTCCTCGCCTTATTAAAAGAAAAATTTCTTTTTCTCTTTTTCTCTTTTCTAATTTTTTTTTTATTTTCAAATTTTTCAGTTTAAGAGTGGCTTTCTACGACCATTCAACTCACCCAAAATTTGATGAGAACCCTAAGCTTTAAGCATCTTATTGTGATAAACTCATTGACCGGCAGTTAGAACGGACTTCGGATTTCTACGTCTCTAGGTGACCTAACCAGAATTCTACCTAAAAGTGTATCTTTACAACCGGTAGCTTTCTCCCTACTTTTTTTTTTTTTTTTACGGGGTCAACACAAGGGTGAATCCAGTGTATATCTCCCCGGTTTATTCTACTTCTCCGCTTCTTCCTAAGTGTATTGGGAATTTTTAGTGCATTTTCTGAGCTGGGTTCTGGACAACCGGTCGATGAGCTGTTACCACTGACAACTTGCCAGCCATACTTGTGCGACGAAGTGTGGCTTATTTCTTTTTTTTTCTTTTCTCCCTTTTTTTTTTTAGTAGGTGGCTTCCCTAGTCTAAGATTTACCTAAAGGCAGCAAACTAAGAAAGGTCCAGTGACTGGGCTCTGGACAACCTACCTATGGGCTGTTACCCACGATAACTTGCCAGCCATATCACCCTAGAAGGTTCATTAGCTACCCAATTTTCGTTAGAATCGCCGAACAACGAGTCAGTGCAAAGAAAGTGTGTAGATGCTTAAAACTCAAAATTCCCTCAAATCAGAGGGCGGGTTGATAAGTCGTGTACTTATCACCCAAACTTATTTATTCCGATTATAATAGAATTAAGATGGCGAGGACTCAAAAAATAAATCCACATTTTAGTGGATACCCAGGCTAATTAAGTCCAAAGACCTGAGGGGTCTTTGTGTTCAGATCCTAATGTAAAATTTCTTAGGATTTGAAAAGTCCTAATGTCCAACTAATCCTTCCTAATTTTTTTTTTTTTTTATAAGAAGAGAAACAATTTACATGGATTTCACAAGGCTGACCAAATAATTCAAGATTGAATCCACCCCCCCATGCCTAGCTGATGCAATGTCCTCATTGAAAAAGAGACATGAAAGAAAGGGTAGAATATGAAAGATGTCACCTGGATATGAAGCTCGTATCAGCCTTGTGTCATATGTACAATTGCTGAGTTTAATGCCATCAGCTAGGCGAAGTCCAGCCAAAGAAGTCACAGAATGGCTAGAGCAACAGAGTCTGAGACGGGTTCTGGAAGATTACGGTCAACAACAGGCTTTAAACGTTGACCGTTGACTTTAAAGGTGTTACCCGTCTTTGGGTCAGAAATCTGAACGGCACCATTAGGAAAAATCTGATCAATTATGAATGGGCCATTCCATTTAGATCTAAGTTTACCAGGAAAGAGCTTAAGTTTAGAATCAAATAACCAGACCTTCTGGTTTGGCTCAAAACTCTTGCAGGAAATCAATTGTTCATGTAGAGCTTTGGTCTGAGCCTTGTAGATCTTGGCATTCTCATAAGCATCATTTCTAAGCTCCTCCAACTCAGATAGTTGGAGTTTCCTGGTCTTACTAGCTAGATTCAGATCTAAATTGCATTATTTGATTGCCCAAAATGTCCTGTGTTCAATCTCTACGGGTAGATGGCACGCCTTTCCATACAAGAAACGGAATGGAGACATGCCGATGGGCGTTTTATACGCCGTACGGTAGGCCCAAAGAGTGTCCTCAAGCTTTTGAGTCCAATCCTTACGATCAGGCCTAACCGTTTTTTGCAGAATGTTCTTGATCTCTCGATTGGAGATCTCGGCTTGTCCATTCGTTTGGGGATGGTAAGGTGTGGAAATTCGATGATTAACCTTGTATTTGGCCAATAAATTCCGGAATTGGGCATTAATAAAATGAGTGCTACCATCATTGATGATAGCCCTCGAAATCCCGAACCTACTGAAGATATTTTTCTTGACAAAATTGATGACCACCTTGTGGTCATTGGTTCGGGTGGGAATTGCCTCAATCCATTTGGACACATAATCAATAGCAACAAGAATGTACTGATGTCCAAATGAAGGGATAAAGGGTCCCATGAAATCAATGCCCCAAACATCAAAAATTTCTACAGGAAGAACAGGGTTTAGGGGCATCATGTCTCTCTTAGTTATGTTCCCGAGTGACTGACATCGAGAGCATGACCTTGAGAAGTCCTGGGCATTCTTGAATAAAGACGGCCAATAGAAGCCAGATTGCAAGATTTTTACAGCTGTCTTTCTTCCGGAGAAATGTCCACCACCCCCAGATGCATGGCAGAACTCGAGTATACTGTTGAATTCATTCTCCGGTATGCATCGGCGAATAATCTGATCAGAGCCGATGCGATACAGTTCAGGGTCCTCCCAAAAGTAGTATTTGGCCTCAGATTTGAGTCTATCTCATTGTTGCTTGGTCCAATCTTGGGGGATTTGACCAACGGCCAAATAGTTAACAATGTCAGCAAACCATGGGGAGTGGACACCTAAAACTGTAAGAATGGTTTCGTCCGGAAAAGTGTCAGCAATCGAAATATCCGGACAAGAAGAATCACCTAGGAGTCTCGACAAATGATCCACTACACATTTTGTACCCCGGCTTTATCCTTGATTTCAAGATCAAATTCTTGAAGAAGAATCCAACGAATAAGCCGGGGTTTAGCATTCTTTTTAGCCAAGAGATGTCTCAAGGCTGAGTGGTCGGTATAAATAATAACATGAGACCCCAAGAGATAAGCCCTGAATTTTTCCAAAGTAAATACTACAGCTAGTAATTCCTTTTCAGTAACAGTATAATTCCTCTGGGCTTCATCCAGAGTTTTACTAGCGTAGTAAATGACAGAGGGCTTTCGGTCAATGTTCTGACCCAGGATAGCCCCGACCAGGTAATCAGAAGCATCGGTCATGATCTCAAATGGGGTTGTCCAAATTGGTGGTTGCAAAATTGGAGCACAGGTGACTGCCATTTTCAGAAAATCAAATGCCTTTCGGCATGATTCGTCAAAAACAAATGGCATTTCTTTGGCAAGAAGATTGCTCAAAGGACAAGCAACCTTCGAGAAATCCTTGATGAATCTTCGATAAAATCCCACATAGCCAAGAAATGATCTGATTTGTTTAACAGATGTGGGATGAGGAAGTTTAGCGATAGCATCAACCTTAGCTTCGTCCACTTCAATTCCCCGTTCAGAGATTACATGACCCAAAACGATGCCTTCTTGGGTCATGAAATGACTCTTTTCCCAGCTAAGGACCAGTCGTGTCTTGATACATCGCTTAAGAATCATTTCTAAATTAGCCAAACAAGAGTCAAATGATTCTCCGAAAATAGAGAAATCATCCATGAAGACTTCCATAAACTCTCCCACCATGTCGGAAAATATGGCTAGCATACACCTTTGAAAAGTCGCAGGTGCATTGCATAACCCAAAAGGCATCCTACGAAAAGCAAAGGTTCCGTAGGGATAGGTGAAAGTAGTTTTTTCCTGATCCTCGAGATGGATAGGAACTTGATTATATCCCGAGTAGCCATCAAGAAAACAGAAGTACTTCTGCCCAGCTAATTTTTCCAAGATTTGATCAATGAAGGGCAGGGGAAAATGATCCTTTTTAGTGGTTGTGTTCAACTTCCTATAATCAATACAAACTCTCCAAGAGGAAGCTGAACGAGTTGTGACAGATTCACCTCTCTCATTAGTCACAACAGTAATCCTGGCTTTCTTTGGAACAATCTGAACGGGACTTACCCAGGGACTGTCAGAGATTGGATAAATAATTCCTGCATCGAGCCACTTGATGATTTCCTTTTTGACCACTTCCCGCATATTTGGATTTAATCTCCTTTGCATCTGGCGAGAAGGGCGGGATCCATCTTCCAAAAATATTCTATGATTACAGTAAGATGGCTCGATCCCCCTGAGGTCATGAATGGTCCAACCAATTGCCTCCTTATGTTCCTTTAGGACCTTAATCAATTTAATCTCTTGCTCCTTTATCAATTTAGCACTAATAATCACAGGGAGAGTATTCTGCGGTCTTAAAAATTGATATTTTAAATTCTCGGGCAATGGTTTCAATTCAAGTTGGGGTGGGGTAATGGTTGATGGTAGGGTAGATGCTGAAGATTCAACAAGAGGAAGAGGTTTTGAGTGAACAAAATCAGTAACCTCTTCTGAAGATGTCAGGTCAGAGGGTTGCGGGTCAAATTCATCAACCAAAGAGGAACTTTCAATTGAAGAAACTGTCAAACAAGTTTCAATATTAACATTATCCTCATCAAGTTCCTCAATAAATCCACAATCCTCAAATTTGTTTATCGCCTTAAAAATATCCAATTTCATTCGTTGGTCCCCAAAGGCGATTTCTATGCTACCGCTTTCACAATTAATGTTGGCCTTTGCGGTAGCCAGGAACGGACGCCCCAGAATGATGGGCGTGTTCCTCAGATTATCTGGTACATCCATGTCAAGGACAAGGAAATCTACAGGAAAATAGAAATCCTTGACCTTAACTATAACATCTTCAATAACGCCTCGCGGGTTTGTGACCGAACGGTTTGCTAACTGTAGCGTTGCTGAAGTTGGCCGAAGTTCACCTAACCCAAACTTCTCATAAAGAGAAGTCGGGATTAGGTTGATGGATGCACCGAGATCCAAAATTGCTCTATCAAATGTGTAATCTCCGATAACGCAAGAAATCAAAGGAGCACCAGGATCTCTCTTTTTCTGAGGGAGGTAGTGCAGGATAACAGAGCTAGCCTGCTCGGAGAGTACCACCTTCTTCGGAACAGATTCTCTCGACTTACACTTTTGTGTACATAATTCGTTTAAAAATTTTGCATAATCCGGTATGTGTTTGATAGCATCAAGGAGCGGAATATTGATCTCAACATTCTTAAATAAATTCAGAAGCTCCTCATTGCTATCAATAGACTTCTTCTTCTTTGCTTTGGCTAAGGCTTCAGGAAAAGGAACATGAGTCAGATCTTTGGAATCAGATTCCTGAGCCTTGATTTCTCCACTAGAATTCTCCTCTCTCTCCTCAGATTCTTCAGGATTCAAAAGATCAGAATAGTGTGGTTGTGGATCCTGAGTCTTCTTACCACTCCTCAAAGTGACAGAATTTGCAAAACCGTAAGAATTTGGGTCTTGGGGAGGGTTAGGAAAGATTGGAGGGACTTGATTGACCATGAATTGTTGATTAGCAGAAGAAGAAGACGAGGAACCCTGCTCAACCACCTGAGCATGTGCGTGCGGGTCCCTCTGATTTCCGTACCCTTGGGCTTGATTGCCCGAATTTATAATGTTTCGCAAGTTGCATACGGGTTGGGATGGTAGAGATCCAGGTTGACGAGAGTTAGCAATGAGCCCGGATTGCAGGTTGTCCAGTGAGTTTTTCATTTGCTACATAAGCTGGAGCATAGATCCTTGCATCTCTACCATTTGACGGTTCAAATCAGCCTGCCCTGCGGGTTGACGGGCATTCCAAGTTGGTTGATTGACCTGATTCGGAGGCAACTGAGTATATACTTGACCCTGACCCATTGGACGTTGCGGAGCATAGTTGTTGGGTCGGAATTGGGTCTGTTGCCCCGGATTTTTCCAAGAGAAGTTAGGGTGGTTTCTCTAACCTGGATTATAGGCATTTGAGTAGGGGTTGGATCTAACATTCTCTTGTATAGCACAGACATCCTCATAGGGTGAGGATGGAGAAAAAGAAAGGGAAGGATCAGAAAAACTGGGATCAAAGGCCCCAGTTGGGAACCCATGGGGTTCCGAGAAATGCTGACTCATAGATTGAGTCACATCGAGTTAATTCACGAACTCCCGTCCAGAAGGAGCTCGTGAGGAATGGAATCCCGAATTTTGGGATTGAGTGGATTGAGAGTTGTTCATAGAATTGCCAGCCATCCACTTCCATTCTTTTAGCAACCAAGTCCACCTTATCAAGTTTATTACAAATCAATTCCATATCAAATGAATGAGAGTCATGGACTTCATTGACATTTGATCTGGGTTGCTGGGACCGGTTAAAAGTATCCATGGAGGCATGATTAATTGAATTCTCACTCATTTCCTCAAATAAATCATGTGCACTATCTGCATCTTTATTGAGGAAATTGCCTCAGCAAGAAGCATCCACATGGTTTCTGAGTTGCTCATTCAACCCATGATAGAAGATCTGCACGAGTTGCCATTTCGGCACCTCGTGGTGTGGACACCTCCGCAATAAGTCCTGGAATCACTCCCAGGCCACATGAAACTGCTCCCCCAGCCGCTGGGTAAAAGTAGTGATTGCCCGTCTCAAAGCATTGGTACGACCGACTGGGAAGAATTTCTTTAGAAAGGCCGATTTCAACTCATTCCAAGTTGTAATTGGTCTTCCTATTGTCCTATACCAATGCGCGGCTTTATACCTAAGAGAGTGGGGGAAGAGGCTCATGATCATTTTCTCCTCGTTAACGTTTCGAGCCTTGGTGGTCTGGACCAAAGTGGTCAAATCCTCCAAGTGCTAAAATGGATCTTCGGAGCCAAGCCCATGATAATGTTTAATCAGGCTTAACACCTGGGGCTTGATTTCTACGTCACCGGCTGGAATCTGGACGCCGGGACGTTCCCCGTAATTCGAAGGATCATAAAAATCCTTTAAGGGCTGAGCACCCTGCATTCTCTGGAACCATTCTTGCATTCTCTGCATTTGTTCCAGCTACCTTCTAAATTCTTCCTGTGGATTTTCAAGCAGAGGAGGCTGTTGTTCGGCCATGGGATCAAATTGACCAAAATCTAACTTGCACCTCCTAGAATGTTCTAATGGTCCTTCCAATCGGGGATTCAATGACCGTCTTCCCAGCATAAACTAAGAGAAGGTCGGAAGGACTGGGGATATGGACCCTGCAGCACAACAAAATAAGGCTGTCCTTAAGTGGGGTAGCCTAAGGATCTACTGACTCCCAAAACCAGCCTTAAGATTGTAAGTGATTTACTTTACTTGCGTCTGTTTAATCCAACCAGTTAGAAGGAGGGACTGGGGAGAAGGTTCTTCCTTTGGCTTTCGTCTCCGGTTCCTAGTGTACCCTCCAGCTGCGATCGTTTGACTCTGCTCCCCTAGCTAGACATCAGATTAATCAGTACAAGTAGGTTAATCAAAAATAATCTCAGACTAGGCCCTGAAGAGCGAATCAAACCTTAAGGCCAACGTCTACTCAATTTTATTAAGGCCTGGGATTGTGGTGCTTATGGAATGTGATGGGCCCTTACAATGGGTTGTGCCCTTAATGATTGATTGAGATTTATGTAAGTGCGTGCACAACCAAGGTTTTCAAGAAAGATTATTGATAATGTGTGAATTTTAGTGTTCAAATCTTGCTTAAGTAGCTTTTAGGGTTTTAAATTAGGTGAATTGCAATCAAGTTTCTAGGCAAACCAAGTTGTAAAACATGGGTGAAGATTGTTTTCCTTTAAAATCAGAAAGAAAGTGGAGTGCCTGGAATATACCTAGATTGAAAGCCCTAAGGAGGAGCTACTTGATGAGTTGGTTTTAAAATAAAGTGGTGCGGCCCAAACAACTCAAACAACTGGCCACAAATGCACCACTAAGTTAGGCACACAAAGATGATTAACCTAGAATGATTTCTACTCTGTTATGTGTTGCTTTGTGTGTACCGGTTCCACATATCAGAACCCGGTTGAGTAGAAAACAAATCAAGTTGATCAAGTGCCTTGAATGTGGGTGTGTGTTGTGTGTTTGTTGAATATTACCCCACAAGATTATATTTTTGTTATTTTTTTTTTTATGGATGAGGGTGGAATGAATGTGAGTGGAAATCCAAACAACCAAACTATTCGTAGGATTTATGCAAACACCTAGGTTAATTGGGATTTGGATTTAATGTGGCGAATGAAATCTACGGAGGGGGAAAGAATGGGGGAGCACTTACAGTTGTCTTCAACTGCACTTTACTCCAGCCTACCGCTTGTTGATTCCTTGATGGAGGTCTCTGCAAAACAATAGACACGAGTGAAAGTTAGTTAGAAAACAAATAAAGTGCAAAAAATGCGAAGAAAAGATCGGAAATCGTTGCCTCCCCGGCAACGGCGCCAAAATGTTGAACGTTTACGAACCTATGCTAACCAGATTAGTTTTGGAAAACCTGTCGTTGTAGTTCGGAAGCGAAGAATTCGTGTTCAACAAATAAAATTTATACTGAAAGTAATTCCGGGTCAAACACAGGGAAGCTACGTTAATCTATTTTCGCAATTATATTTTTTTAGGATTTTCTTTAAGCAAGGCGTTATAATTACAATTGGGCTATCAAACTATGAGAGAGAGAGAGAAAGAGAGCACGCATTCAATATTTAAATAGTTTATAAAAGTTACACTAGAATGCGGAAAATCAATTACACTATAAAGCAGAAAATTCTACACTAGAAAAGCTGTAAATAAGAATAGGAGAGGGAAATTATCCTCCTCGACGATTGCTTGGAGGACGAGCCGGACGGAACGACGCCTGGATGAAGGAGAACGAAGTAGGACGAAGCAGAAGAATGGGAACGGAGCAACACGCAGTCGTCGTCGCGGGATCCACTTCCGAAGGGGAACGAAAATTGGACTTTATCTCGCAAGAAGCATCCCGGGTGTAGGACAAGCTTCTTTTGAGCTTTGGAGGGGTAGAGAGGAGAAAGAAGGGATGAGAATTTCGTATGGAGGGGGTCTCCTTTTATAGTTGCAAGGAGTGGGGGCAAAATGGACATTACAACTTCAAAACAATAAATAAGGGGTCTTTAGTGACGGATAAAATCGTCGCTAAAGCCCCCAACGTGGGCGTAGCCTCCGCGCCCGCTTAGCTACTCGCGTGCGTAACGCCTACGCATGTCCGCGAAGTCTCAGCCGTCCGATCGAGAGATCGGACGGCTTAAGATGCATCCGCGCCCGCGCGCTGAACGCCCCCCCCGCGCGTCTGATTGCGCGTTCGATCGCGCGTCCAATCGCGTGTCGGCGCTATCGGGCGCGCGCGGTCGTTGGATCTCCATCTAACGCTCGTCCGCGCCCGCTCGCCCGCGCCTTCCACCCCCTCACCGCG
The DNA here is from genome assembly GCA_037157565.1 of Thalassia testudinum. Taxonomy (NCBI): domain Eukaryota; kingdom Viridiplantae; phylum Streptophyta; class Magnoliopsida; order Alismatales; family Hydrocharitaceae; genus Thalassia; species Thalassia testudinum. The sequence goes on from JAZHRO010000059.1 coordinate 45,426,653, forward strand.
GCTCGAACCTGCGACCTCTGCTTCGCCTGCGGCTGAGTTGCCGCTGCGCTACGCGGACGAAATGGTCGCGCGGACGCTTTTAAGCGCGAGTGACCACAGCCGTTGGATCTCCATCTGACGGCGGAGAGCGATCGGGAGGGGGCCTTCACAAAATGCAAGCGACCGTTTGGGCGGCTGAGATGGCGCCACGTGGTGCCATCTTGGCCGTCCATCTTCTGGAAGTTGTAGATGGTGCCATGGATGTCGGATTGACTTGATTTTTATGTCGTTGGGCTGCGATCGTCGATCCGAATTCATCCGTGTGGTCGGATTTATCATCTGAAGTGGGGATTAACACCATCCTGGCCCTTGATCTTTTAGGGTTCCCAAGTCACTATCTGATGCTACGGATGCCTGATTAGGGCGATCTTGGAGTCTTTGAACTCCAATCGTCGCCCTGATCACATCCATACGGTTGGATCTTTGATCCGAGGCCCCGATAAAATATTTGCCCTGTCCAAGCACATAAAAGGAGACAATTAACCTCCATTTTATTCAAACTATTCTAAATGCAAGATGATGCATGTAATGTAATATTTATATCATGAAATGCAATCCTATACTTAAGAACATGCATAAATAGACATCTTAAGTAGTGTAAATGTGTTTACATCACAAACCCTAACCCAACGCCTTATTTAAACCCGTCCTCTCCCTCGTTCACCCCACCTCCAGCCACTCTTCTTCTTCCTCCAGCGAGAGCGGTGAGCGGCGAGTAGCGAGTAGTGGGCGTGAGCGACGTGGGAGGAGAGGAGGAGCAGTGAGGAAAAGAGAGGAGAGCAAGCGCGAGCTCGTATGGGAGCTTGCCGAAGAGCTCACGGTCGGTCGGCGCGTGTGCGAGGTGGAGAGGTGCGTCGGGGAGGTCCTCCCCGACACTGCTGCAGTTGGAGCAGCAGGTGAGCGGGCGTGGCGCGGCCACACGCGACGCGAGAAGGTGAAGGCAGGTACTGGTTCTGGGATTTTCCCAGAATCAAACGTCTAGATCAACATCCAGACGACGTAGACGACATCTGGAGGAGGTTCCAGATGACTGAAAGGTAAGTTTCACGACGTCCACCTTCTTTGCGGATACGGCCATGTAGGTCGTTCCGCCGAGGCACTATTTCGTGCCATATTGAGAAGATTTTGTTGACGCGTGCAGGATTCAGTTCGAGAAGGCGCGGAACACGCCCTCCCACGCAGTTTAGATGTCTGGGCGAGGCACCAGACGGCAGGAAGCATCTTCAGATGTCCGGAGAGGTGGTTGGACACATGGAATTGGGTCCAAACAGTCTAGCGGAGTTCCTAGACGTCTGAGGAGTAGCGCAGAGTTGAGGTATGGTTCTGGACTCTTTTAAGACGTCTGGAAGGTGTTCCAGACGTCTGATATGAATCAAAATTTTTGTTTTTGACCCGTGTAGGGTCCGTTTGAGGTATGATTTCCACTGTTAAGATACCGTTGTTTCCCGTATAATTCCCTCTACATGTTGGAATACTTTTTATCCTGTTCTAAGTAGTCTCTTGTGAATGATCCTTGTGATAGGACCTCATTTCGTTACGGGTTTAGGGTTGGCTGAGGCACATGGACCTGCCGATCAAGCCCCCATTACTCCTGAGTTTACTGGTAGAGTGGTTTCCCCTAGCTAATTACAAACCTGAATGCATATGTGGAATGAATGTTAGATCCTAGGGTATGGCATGAATCCTAGGGGTAGAAACACTGGAATATTTGTATGGAATGTATGGATTGCAGTCTTGGATGAGTAGATAGAATAATAACAATTTCCTGTAAATGAATAACAGCTGCCTGTGAAATGTAAAGTACTTGTGTTAGCAAACCGTTGCATGTAAATTCTTGTTGTTTATGTTAAATGAGCTGCATGCTTATGAACTGAAAATGAAAGATTGAATGTTGGAAACACGAGCTACCTGCGAATAAACCTGGAATGTGAACAATAAAGTTACATGTTACATGGTTTCAAAATGTTGAACGTTTCGAACTGCTACTCTAACGTGTTTGGTTTTGGAAAACCTGTCGTTGTAGCTTGAAAGCGAAGAATTCGTGTTCAACAAATAAAATTTATACCGAAATGAAAATTCCAGGTCAAACACAGGGAGGTGGACGTTTGATTTAAAAACTACGCGTTTCTTTTTATTTGTCACGAAGTAATTCAATTTAAAACTATATAATTATTTACAATAAATAGAAGAGAGAGAGAGGGGGTAAGAGAGAGAGAATATTACACATAGAAATCAAAATGAGATGTAGAATAAACAGAGAATTTATCATTAAGGAGATTGTTCATTACAACTAGAAAGCATAAAACAATTGCACTAGAAAGCGATAAATTTACTCTAGAAAGCATTAAAAGAATGGAGGGAGAAATGTCCTCCTTGACGATTGCTTGGAGGACGAGCAGACTACTCTAGAAAGTAGTAAATCTATACTAGAAAGCAGTAAAAAGAATAGGGAGAGAGATATCCTCCTCGATGGTCGCTTGGAGGATGAGTCGGACGGGACGACATGTTACGAACGTGAGCGTCAGATGTGGTTTAAGACGTATGGGAAGTGGCCCAGACGTCTGGTATTAAATTTTTTCGACGTACGGGTTCGCATCTGCGCGCGCAGACTGAACCCGCCGCCTTCGTTCTGCTCTCTCTCTCCCTCCCTGTAGACAGGTCGCTTCTCTTTTCTCTCTCCCCACGCTACCTTTATATAGCACCGCCCTCTCCCTCACCCTCACTCCACCGCCTTCTCCTTCTCCTTCTCTCTGCCAGCGCGAGCGAGCGAGCAGGTGCGGCAGCAGCGGCTGCAGCGAGCGTGTGGGAAGGAGGAGTGTCGCGGGAGGAAGAAGAAGGCTCGACCGTGAGGTGCGAGCTTGCCGGGGCAGTTAGAGCCGGCCGACGGGGGAGTAGCGGGCGTGGGGTGTCGTGGAGGAGCTACTGCAGCTCGGGCAGTAGCCAGGCGCGGCGCGGCGCGGCCGTGCGTTGCGGGCGGAGAGCAACAGGGTCCTGATTCTGGGAAAATTAGCCAGAATCGGACGTCTGGACCTTCGTCCAGACGACGCAGAAGACGTCTGGAGGAAGACCCAGACGTCTGACAGGTACAATATTTTCCTTCTTTTTACGGGGGTACTGCCATGCAGTCGTACGCCGCGTTCCTCTGCGCCTTTTCATGATGATAGCGGATGCGTGTGTGAGCAGGTGTTGTTCGCGAGGGCGCGGGGGCTTGCCTTTCCACACGAATCAGACGTCTGGCCACAGTACCAAACGACGAATAGGACCTCCAGACGTCCTAGGTAACAATCGGACGTCTGGAAACTAAGGCCAGACAATCCAGCGGGCTTCTGGACGTCTGAAGGACTGCGCAGACTGAGGTACGACATGATTAACCTTTTAAGACGTCTGGAAGAGGTTCCAGATGTCTGATTTTGGACAGATTCGTCATTTTTGACCCGTTTAGGGCCCGTTCGGAGTCCATTTTCCGCGTTTCAAGTTGCATTCTTTCCAGATTTATTTTCTCTACCTGTTTACAGTAATTGTGCACTGTTCTGAGAAACTACTTGTGTTGATCCTTGTGTTAGGTCCCTGTTCCGTTGCTGCTCTGGGGTTGCGGAGGCACGCGGGATTGCTGACCACGCCTCCAGTACTCTCGATTTCGTGGGTAGAGTGGCCCTTTAATTTATTTAACAAAATTTGTACAATTATGAAACAATTAATAGAGTTTAGGGCATTGCATGAACCCTAGGATTGAGAAATTAGATTGAATGATAGATCCTAGGGTATTGCATGAATCCTAAGACTGGAAAACTAGATTGAATGATAGATCCTAGGGTACGGCATGAATCCTAGGACTGAAAAAACTAGTTGAATATACAAACATTGCAGCCTTGGAAAAGTAGAAAGGAAATGATAACTACCTGTAAATTGGTTAACAGCTACCTGTTATGAATGAATAAATATGCTTGAAAACATGGGTTGTATGAACGTAAAGCCGGAACTGTGAAACCTAAATTGGCTAGGTTAAAAGAGCTTGAACCCTATGGGGAATTAGGAGTAGAACTCCTGGAAAGGAAATGGAATAGAATTGGGGAAGTGAGCTGGTCCTTGAGTACGGAGTACCAAGAAGAGCGACTGTCCCCCTGTTTAGTGCAGAGCGGAGCTAGTCGCCCCAGGGACCTGGGGTTAGGTCTGGCCACTTTGTACCAACTTTTGGCCCTCGTGTACACAGTACCGAGGAGAGCTACTAGTGTAGGGAGTGTACGAGCTACCCCACGGGCCCCGGGGTTCTACTAGCTCACCTACACAGACTTGTTAGGCCCACTGGGCAAACCAGGGTAGTCAGGCGAGGGTGAGCGGACTGTGGAGGGGCAAGACCCCTGTTTGGTTACTGTGGAGGGCTGGGCCCCTGTTACTGAGAGGGCTCTGCCCTATACTGGTTCCGTGCTGTGCTTTGGGCGCACCCATTAACGGAAACGGCTGACTGCGTGCTAGTGCGGGGTAGCTACCCGTGCGTTTATCGCGCATGCTGTAGTCACCGTTACATCTATCAGCGACCTTGGGGTGGTTGACTGAGGGTAGGACCACCACGGGGGACTCTCCCGGCCAGGAGAGCACCACGTGTTACTTCTACCTTTCGGGAAAGACTGCAATCAAGATCATTCCTACGAGGAACATTCGAGATCAAGAGAAGGATCTGAGAAATAATCAACAGTGAATAAATGGAAAATATAAGGAAAGAAAGTAAAAATATAACAGCTACTGTACACTCTACTGCTTCTTTTAGCTTTTAGTTGCCACTCTACTCAGTGTTTCCCTGACGTGTCACCCTTGTTGCCTTTTCAGGACCAGGTGTTGAGCAGCCAGAGTCAGCGGTTGCAGAAAGCGCTGGGCCTAGTAGGGTCCAGTAGGGTTACCTGTAGTACTTACTGCATTTTTCTTTCCGCTGTAGTGAGTAGTTTTCTGTTGCTCCTTGTACTCTCTTTAATGTAAGCTTCATGTTATGTACATGTTTATTTCTCTACTGTTGTGGTGGTGTATACTGTAGTGTTTCCTTTCCTTACTACTGTATTCTGTTACTGCTAGTTATATACATGGTGAATGTGGTTTATTTTACTACTCTTTTGGTCGTTGGACGACTGGGTCTTGGGATTAGTCGAGTCGGTCCGATTCTCGTGTCTCGTAGGGATTCGAGAATCGAGTCGTTACACGACATCTGGATGAAGGAGGATGAAGCAGGACGAAGGAGGACGAAGCAGAAGAACAGGAACGGAGCAGCACGCCGTCGTCGTCCCGGGATCCACTTCCGAAGGGGGACGAAAATTTGGACTTTATCTCGCGAGAAGCATCCCGGGTGTGGGACAAGCTTCTCTTGAGCTTTGGAGAGGTAGAGAAGAGAAGGAAGGGATGAGAATTTCGTGTGGAGGGGGTCTCCTTTTATAGTTGCAAGGAGTGGGGGCAAATTGGTCATTACATCTTTAAAACAATAAATGAGGCGTCTTTAGTGACGGATAAAACCGTCACTAAAGCCCCAACGTGGGCGTAGCACCCGCGCCCACGCGTGCCTCCTCAGCTACGCTCTTTCTCAACGCCCACCCATGTTCTTTGAATCTCAGTCGTCCGATCGCGAGATCGGACGGCTTAAGATGCGTCTTCGCCCAATGCTGCATGTACGATCGCACGTCCTTGCCTCACGTGCAATAGCGCATGAAAGCTATCGGTGGATCTGAGCCGCCCGATGACGATCCAACGCCCGCCAGTGCTCGCTCTCCTGCGCCTTTCTCCCCTTCGCTGCGGCTTGAACCAGCGGCTGCAGCTCGCGCAAGCGCTCTCGACCGCTGCGCTACAAGGCGCAGATGGTCGAGCGGGCATTTTTAGGCGCGGCTATCCACAGCCGTTGGATCGAGATCCAACAGCGGAGAGGGAGCGGGTGCGGGGACTTTAGAGATTGTATGCGGCCGTTTGGGTGGCTGAGATGGCACCACGTGGCGCCATCTTGGCTGTCCATCTTCTGGATGTTGTAGATGGTGCCACGGATGTCGAATTGACTCGATTTTTGCGTCGTTGGGCTCCGATCGTCGATCCGAATTCATCCGTGCGGTCGGATTTGTCATTTGAAGTGCGGATTTACACCATCTTGGCCCTTGATCTTCTAGGGTTACCCGGTCACTATCTGATGCTACAGATGCCTGATTAGGGCGATCTTGGAGTCGTTGAACTCCAATCGTCGCCCTGATCACATCCATACGGTTGGATCTTCGATCCGAGGTCCCGATAAAATGTTTGCCCTGTCCAAGTACATAAAAGGAGACAATTAACCTCCATTTTATTCAAACTACTCTAAATGCAAGATGATGCATGTTATGCAATGTTTATATCATGAAATGCAATCCTATGCTTAAGAACATGCAGAAATAGACATCTTAAGTAGTGTAAATGTGTTTACATCACATGGAAATAGAAATGATGAAACCTGGTATGGCTTGGCCTGAGAAACATGAGCATGAACCCTGCGGGGAATTAGGAGTAGAGCTCCTGGAAATAAATGGAATGGAACCGGTAATGTGAATGGGGAAGTGAGCTGGCCCTTGAGTACGGAGTACCAAGGAGAGTGACTGTCCCCCCTGTTTAGTGTAGAGCGGAGCTAGCCGCCCTAGGGTTGGGACCCAGGGTTAGGATTGGTCACTTTGTGCCGACTTTTTGGCCCTTTCGTACGCAGTACCGGAGAGAGCTACTAGTGTAGGGAGAGAGCTAGCCACCCCACGGGACCTGAGGTTCAGCTAACCGGCTTACATCGACTTGTTAGGCCCACTGGGCAAACCAGGGTAGTCAGGCGAGGGTGTGCGGACTGTGGATGGGCGAGACCCCTGTTTGGTTCTTAGGGGCTAGACCCCCGTTACTGAGAGAGCTATGCCCTATACTAATTCCGTGCTGTGCTTTGGGCACACTCGCTAATGGAAACGACTAACCGCGTGCCAGTGCGGGGTAGCTACCTGTGCGTTTATCGCACGTGCCGTAGTCACCGTTACGTTGTCAGTGACCTAGGGGTGGTTGACTGAGTGTAGGACCACCATGGGGGACTCTCCCGGCCAGGAGAGCACCACGTGCTACTTCTACTCTTCGGAAAAGACTGCAATCAAGATCGTTCCCACGAGGAACATTCGAGATCAAGAAAGAGACCTGATAAATAAACCAAGTGATGAAAGAAAGAATAATTAGTTAAAGAAAGAAATTGAAAAACAACAGCTACCTGTCCACCTTTACTGATTTAGTTAATTGGTTGCCACTCTACTCAGCGTTCGCTGATTTCGTGTACTCATAACCTTTTTCAAGACCAAGTGTTGAGCAGCCAGAGCCTACGGTTGCAGAGGGTGTTGGGCCCAGTAGAGCCTAGTAGTTGTAGCTTTCTTTTGTACTCGTTTGTAGTAGTGAGTAACTTCTTGTACTCTTATATTCTGTACTCTTTTGTTCTGCACTTTATATTCCTGTACCTGTTCATATTTTCTACTGTTGTGGTGGTGTGTACTGTAGTAGTTTACTTCTTTACTACTATACTTTTGTTACTGTTAGTTGCTTGCATGGTAAATGTGGTTTACTTTACTGCTTTTTGGTTACTTTCTCGTTGGACGATTGGGTCTTGGGATCAGTCGAGTTAGTCCGGTCTCGTGTCCTGTAGGGATTCGGGAACTGGGTCGTAACAGTGACTGGGATCAGCGACGTACTTCCTGAGGTTGGACACGTGGAATAAGTCGTGTACACTAGAAAGCTGGAGAGGAAGGGCAAGCCTATAAGCAACGGGTCCTACCTGCTCTAGGACCTCTAAGGGCCCACAAACCTCGACGCGAGCTTCCCTTTCACCTCAAAACGTTGCAGACCCTTCATGGGTGAAACGTGAGGAAAGACGTGATCCCCAACCTCGAACTGCACCTCTCTGCGCTTCCGATCGGCATAACTCTTCTGTCTGCTCCTGACAGTACGAAGTCGTCTGTGAATCTTCTCTACCACCTCCTGACTCTATCGAATCAGCCGGGGGCCAACCTCCCACTTGGTCCCCACCTCAACCCAACTCAAGGGCGCAGTACACCTCCATCCGTACAGAGCCTCGTAGGGTGCCATGCCGATACTCAAGTGATATCTGTTATTATATGCAAACTTTGCCAAGGGTAAGTGTAACGACCCGGTTCCCGAGCCCTTACGAGACACGAGAACCGGACCGACTCAACTAATCCCAAGACCTAGTCGTCCAACGAGGAAGTAACCAAAAGAGCAGTAAAATAAACCACATTCAACATGAATATAACAAACAGTAAGAAAATACAGCAGCAAGGAAAGAAACTACTACAGTATATACCACCACAATAGTAGAACAACATTCATAACTAAATATGAACTGCAGGTAAAGAACAGTACAGCGGAAACAAGAACTACTCACTATAACGGAACAAAAAGAGATACAAGAAACAGTGGTAACTCTACTGGACCCTACTCGGCCCAGCGTCCTCTGCAGCCGCTGACCCTGGCTGCTCAACACCTGGTCCTGAAAAAGGTAACGAGTGTAACACGTCAGCAAAACACTGAGTAGAGTGGCAACTAACTAAAGACAACAGTAGAGTGTACAGTAGCTGTTATGTTCGATTACTTTCTTTATTCACATCTTTCAATTGTCTCACTATTTCATTTATTCCCCAGATCTTTTTCTTGATCTCAAATGTTCCTCGTGGGAACGATCTTGATTGCAGTCTTTTCCAAAAAGTAGAAGTAGCACGTGGTGCTCTCCTGGCCGGGAGAGTCCCCCGTGGTGATCCTACCCTCAGTCAACCACCCCAAGGTCACTGACAGACGTAACGGTGACTACGGCACGCGCGATAAATGCACAGGTAGCTAACCCGTACTGGCACGCGGTCAGTCGTTTCCGTTAACGGGTGCGCCCAAAGCAGAGCACGGAACCAGTCCAGGGCAGAGCCCTCTCAGTAACAGGGGTCCAACCCCTCCACAGTAACCAAACCGGGGCCTTGCCCCTCCACAGTCCGCTCACCCTCGCCTGACTACCTTAGTTTGCCCCAGCGGGCCTAACAAGTCGGTGTGGGAGGCTAGCAGAACCCCGGGGCCCGTGGGGTAGCTAGTACCTCCCTACACTAATAGCTCTCCTCGGTACTACGTACGCGAGGGCCAGCAAGTCGGTACAGAGTGGCCAGTCCTAACCCCGGGTCCCTGGGGCGGCTAGCTCCGCTCTGCACTAAACAGGGGGGACAGTCGCTCTCCTTGGTACTCCGTACTCAAGGGCCAGCTCACTTCCCCAATACTATTCCATTCACTTTCCAGGAGTTCTACTCCTACTTCCCCGTAGGGTTCCATCCTTTTTACTCAAACATCCAGGTTTCACTTTCCAGTTTCACATTCTTACAATCCATGTTCTCAACCACGTTATTTATTCACAACAAGCAGCTGTTAATTCAAATTACAGGCAGCTTTGTATCTCTTTCCATTTTCCAGGACTGCAGTATTAAACATTCCACTAGTTTTCCCATCCTAGGATTCATGCCATATCCTAGGATCTATCATACAATCTAGTTTTCCAGCCCTAGGATTCATGCAACAGCTAGGAGCTATCATTCCATCTATTTCTCATTCCTAGGATTCATGCAATGTCCTAGGTTCTATTTATGGTTCCATAATTTAACATATTTTATTAAAAACTTAAAGCCACTCTACCAGGTACAACGGGAGAAATGGGGGCACGGTCGGGAATCTCGCGTGCCTCCGCGACCCCCGAGACTGCAACAGAATGGGGTCCTATCACAAGGATCAAACACAAGGAGTATCTCAAAACAGTGTATAGCTACTGTAGACAGGTAGAGGAATTAATTCTGAAAAGAACGCAACTCGAATCGTGGAAAACGGAACCCGAACGGGCCCTAAACGGGTCAAAACGATGACACTGTGCAAAATCAGACGTCTGGAACTTCTTCCAGACGTCTTAAAAAAGTGGATCAGAGAATTACCTTGTTCAGCGTGGTTTCCCAGACGTCCAGAAGTCTGCGGGGACGTCTGGCCTAGCTCACAGACGTCCAATGGTCACCCCGGACGTCTGGAGGTCGCTTCCGCCGTCTGGTACTACTGCCAGACGTCTGATTCGCGATGGAAGGCGAATCACCGAGCCTGCGCACACCCATCTCCCTTACTCAGTACGGTCAGTCGACAGGAAGGAAGAAGGAGATGGAAAACTCACCTTTCAGACGTCTGGATGGTCTTCCAGACGTCGCCCTCGCCGTCTGGCTATCAACCCAGACGTCTGATTCTGGAAATTTTTCCAGAATCAGGGCGCCACTCGGCCTCCGCTCGCGACGTCGCCCGCGTCGCACCTCGCGCGCCTGCTGCTCAGACCGCAGCAATCCCCCCTCCACGTCGCTCCGCGCCCCCTGCGCCCTCCGCCGGCCGGCCCTAGCAGCCCCGGCGAGCTCGCCCTCACTGCAGAGCTCCGCTCTCGCACGCAGCACCACCTCTGCGCTCACTGCGACCGCCGCTACTGCCCTCGCGCTCGCGCTCACGCTCACTGGCTGAAGGAGAAGAGGGAGGAGACGGTGGTGACGGAAGTGAGGGGAGGCGTGGCCTTTTAAGTCCATGCGAGGAGGAGAGAGGACGCGGCAGGGCGTCTGCAGCTGCAGGGAATAAACGAATATGCGGGTCTGCGCGCTCAGGCGCGTAGACGACCCGCGCGTGTGGAAGATAACGGATTTCCAGACGTCTGGAAACGATCCCAGACGTCTGGTACGACATCTGGGCCACCTCCCAGACGTCTTAAAAGACGTCTGGGGCACGCGTTCGTTACAATATAACAAACTCAAAGGAAGTTTCATCCCCGAAACTTGCGCCAACTAGGGTGCGGAAAAAAAAGTCCAATTAACCATAACAATCTCAAAGAGGACCGAAGCCGGTCCGAAAAGACGTACCCGCGAAAAGCTCCGGGTACCGCTCCCGCATTGCCTCCTCAGGCTCCCAGGTAGCCTCCTCGTACCGCTGGCTCCTCCACAAAACCTTTACCAGGGGTACTTGCTTTCGTCTCAAACTGCGGACGGCTCGGTCTAGGATCTGCACTGGCCGCTCGGGGTAGGTCAGGTCGTCGCCCACCTCGACGCTCTCGTGACTCAGTACGTGACTAGGATCGGCTACGTACTTCCTGAGGTTGGACACGTGGAACACGCCGTGCACACCAGGAAGCTGCGGGGGGAGGGCAAGCCGGTAAGAAACGGGTCCAACCCGCTCCAGGAGCTCAAAGGGCCCCACAAACCTCGGCGCGAGCTTCCCTCTAACCCCAAACCGCTGTAAGCCCTTCATGGGCGAGACACGAAGGAAGACGTGGTCCCCAACCTCAAACTGCAACTCTCTGCGTCTCCGATCCGCGTAGCTCTTCTGTCTGCTCCTGACAGTGCAGAGTCGTCTGTGGATCTGCTCGACTACCTCCTGACTCTGCCGGATCAACCTGGGGCCAACCTCCCACTTGGTCCCCACCTCAACCCAACTCAAGGGTGCCGTACACCTCCGTCCGTACAGAGCCTCGTAGGGAGCCATGCCGATGCTCGAGTGATAACTATTGTTGTATGCAAACTCCGCCAGGGGCAGGTGCTCCTCCCAAGAGCCCCTCCAGTCCAGTACACAGGCACGCAAAAGGTCCTCAAGTGTCTGTATCGTGCGCTTAGACTGTCCATCCGTCTGGGGGTGGTAAGCTGTACTAAACCTCAACCGCGTCCCCAAGGCCTGCTGAAACTCAGCCCAAAACTGGGATGTAAAGCGGGTATCCCGGTCGGATACGATCTCCTGCGGAACTCCGTGTAGTCGTACCACATCACAGATATACCTCTCTGCCAACTGTGCTGGTCCCAAAGTAACTCGGATCGGCAAGAAACGCGCCGTCTTCGTCAGTCTATCCACTATTACCCAGACTGTGTCGTGTCCCCGCTGGGCAGCAGGTAAGCCCACCACCAAGTCCATGGTGATGCTCTCCCACTTCCACTCTGGCACTGGAAGCGGCTGAAGCGGCCCTGTAGGCCTCTGATGCTTGGCTTTCACCTGCTGGCACACTAAGCATTGCTGTACGAACTCACCCACATCCCGCTTCATCCCTCTCCACTAAAACTCGCGTCTCAAGTCGTGGTACATTTTCGTGTTTCCGGGATGTATGGTGAATCTGGAACCGTGTGCCTCAGTCAGGAGCTCTCTCAACAGCTCCTCGTCTCTGGGAACGCACAACCGTCCCCTCAAGCATAGCACCTGGTCTGTGAAAGAGAAGTCCCCAGGGTCTCCTGACAATACTCTGTCGCGCAAAGACTGCAAGTACGGATCGGCCATCTGCCCTGTGATGATGCGGTCTATCAGCTCTGGCCTGGTCTGCCGTGCCACCGTCACTGCCCCATAGTACCCTCGTAACTCTAGAGGTCGCCAACTGCCCACCTCCTCCAAAAGGCTCCAACTCTGTAACTGTAGACTGGCCAAGCGTGCAGGCGCCTTACGGCTCAAGGCGTCAGCCACCACATTGGCCTTTCCCGGGTGGTAGGAGATGCTGCAGTCGTAGTCCTTCAGGAGCTCCAACCAACGTCTCTGTCTCATGTTGAGCTCCTTCTGATCAAAAAGGTATCTGAGGCTCTTGTGATCTGTGAAAATTTCGAAGGTCTCACCGTACAAGTAGTGCCTCTAGGTCTTCAGCGCGAAGACAACAGCTGCTAACTCTAAGTCGTGGGTAGGGTAGGTATGCTCATGGGGCTTCAGTTGCCGTGAAGCGTAAGCGACAACGTGACCCCTCTGCATGAGCACACCTCCTAACCTCTGCAAGGAGGCATCCGTGTACACAACGAACCCACCACTACTGTCAGGGATGGTGAGCACGGGAGCCGAGGTCAACCTCTCCTTCAGCTCCAGAAAACACGCCTCACAGGCGTCTGTCCAAGCGAAAGGCACGTCCTTCCGGGTCAACTGTGTCATAGGACGCGCAATCTGTGAAAATCCTCTGATGAACCGCCTGTAGTAGCCTGCCAGTCCCAGGAAATTGCGAATCTCAGTAACTGAACGCGGTCTCTCCCACCTGAGCACTGCCTCGACCTTGGCTGGGTCCACCGCCAAGCCGTCTCCAGAGATCACATGACCTAGGAAGGTCACCTCCCTCAACCAGAACTCGCACTTGCTGTATTTAGCGTACAGCCGGCGTCGTCTCAGAGTGTCCAGAACCATCTGCAAGTGCTGTCCATGCTGCGTCTGATCTCTAGAATAGATGAGTACATCATCTATGAAAACCACCACGAACCGATCCAAGTACGGTCTAAACACCCGGTTCATTAGGTCCATGAAAGCAATGGGGGCATTGGTCAGCCCAAACGGCATGACCAAAAACTCGTAGTGTCCGTACCGGGTGCGGAAAGCTGTCTTGGAGACGTCGGTCTCCCTGATCCTCAACTGGTGGTATCCAGACCTTAAGTCTATCTTGGAAAACACCGTGGCACCCCGCAACTGGTCAAACAAATCGTCGATCCTCAGCAGCGGATATCTGTTCTTGATGGTGACCCTGTTCAGCTGTCGGTAGTCCACACAAAGGCGTAGGGTCCCATCCTTCTTCTTCACAAACAGTACCGGGGCTCCCCAGGGGGACGCACTGGGCCTCACGAAACCTTTCTCCAAAAGGTCCTACAACTGGGACTTGTGCTCTCGCAGCTCAAGCGGTGCCATTCTGTATGGCGCGGTGGAGATGGGGCTGGTCCCTGGTACTAGTGATATCTCAAACTTAATCTCACGCTTGGGCGGTAGTCCTGGTAACTCGTCTGGAAACACGTCGGGGTACTCTCCGACAATTGGGATGCTCTGGAAGTCTGCCACAGGGCTGGGCTCTGCCACCACACAAGCTAGGAAGCCCTCACACCCCTGGCTCAAAAGTCTTGCCGCCTGAAGTGCTGAAATGCACCTGAAACCTCCGTCCACTGACTGTCCGTGAAACTCGAAAGAAGGCAACTCCGGAATGGAGAAGACAATCTTCCTCTCAAAACAGTCCACCAAGACGTGGTAAGCGGACAGCCAATCCATCCCCAGAATCACTCCAAAGTCCTCCATCTGGATCATAATCAGGTCAGCTGGCAGGCTATGTCCCCCGACGCTGACCTCGCAATCCGTGTACACCTCCTCAGCTACAAACAGCTGACCACTCGGACCTCTGATTACGAACGGATTCTCTAACAGTGTATAATCCTGGTCCAAACTAACTGCGAAACTGGCTGCGACAAACGAGTGCGTAGCACCGGAATCGAAAAGCGTGTAAACGAGTCTGCCAGAAATTGAAACCATACCTGCTACCACCGATCCCAAGCACCTCCTCCTGGGGCTGCAGAGGGGGAGTCCTCTGTGGGACCACGCGACGGACACGGCGCTAGACATGAGGGAGGGGATGGGCCGCTGCCGCCCCCACCTTCCTCCGACACTTCTGTACACGAGGCACCTTCGCCTAGAGGTGCACCAGCACCTCCCCTACAGCGCCACTTTGAGCTTTTTGGATAGTTCCGGAAGCTGAAGCCCCCCTCCTTCAAGGGGGATGAGGACCCGACCGAGGCAGAGGACTGGCTTGAGCAGTTGGTGAAGATCTTCGACACCCTTCGCCCCCCGGTGGAGTGTCGCGTGGCCTTTGCCACGTACCAGCTGGAGAGTGCGGCACACCGGTGGTGGAGGGCGGTCCGGGGACAGGAGAGGGACGAGCCGACGTGGGACCAGTTCGTCACCCTCTTCTGCGAGTAGTACTTTCCCCAGACGTGGCAGGACCAGAGGAGGCGGGAGTTCCACACTCTCTGCCAAGGGACGATGACTGTGAGCGCGTACCGCACGCGTTTCTTGGAGCTATCCCGCTTTGCAGCAACAGCGGTAGCCACTGAGGAGGAGTGCCTTTGGAGGTTCACCGAGGGGCTCCGGCCTGCGATCCGGGGGTATGTCAAACCCCTGAAGCTGCCTACGTTTTCGAGGGTGGTAGAGGCAGCTATGACTTACGAGGAGACCAACCCGTCCGCACGAGACACCGACGGCGGGCGGAAGAGGCCCTTCCAGCCAGACTTTTCACAGGGCTGGCGAGAACGGAGACACGTGGCGTCCGCAAGAGAGCCGTCACGTTGTGCAGGGCCATCAGTGGCCTTTGGCGGCCCCCGACAGGGGCCAGTCGCCAGCACCGGACCCCCGCCTAGCCGACAGCAGGGACCCACTGAGGGCGGGAGTCGGGTTCCCCTCTGCTACCAGTGTGGCCAGCCGGGCCACGTCAGGAGGGACTGCCCATCTAGGGCAGGGGTTCAGCAGATACTCCCCGCGCAGAGCACTGGAGGGCGCGTAGGAGGCCGCGGTTCCTAAGCGCGAGGAGGAGGACAGCAATTGCGAGGAGGGTACCGGCCAGCACCTACCCGTCCGACGCAGAGTGTGGCTGCTTCATCCGCACCTAGAGCTGAGGGGCATATCAACGCCCTCACACACAGGGACGCCAGAGCTTCGGGAACCGAGTCGTTACAAGATGTTATCAGAGCAAGGTCGTCCCGAGAAGTGAATCAACTGACTGTAGAATAACCAATTCACATGTTTATAACTAGAGTAGCCACCACAACATATCTTTTGACATGAGCTCTTAGAAGTTTCGTTAGGTACCGTTTGTTTTGACGTTTTTTTTCCATTTTGTTTCGCGTCTCCTTACAGGAGATGCCTCGTCGCGAGACTGGTGAGGCTGGCCGCGGGCGCGGCCGAGGACGAGGTCGGCGAGGTGGACGTGCTGTTGTTGACGTCTCGGTGGGCCAGCCACCACTCCCGGGCATCCAGGCCCAGGACCTCGCCAGACTGATACAGGACATTGTACGAGAGGAGCTCCACCCACCGCCCCGAGCACCTCCTCCTGGGGCTGCAGAGGGGGAGTCCTCTGTGGGACCACGCGACGGACACGTCGCTGGACACGAGGGAGGGGATGGGCCGCTGCCGCCCCCACCTTCCTCCGACACTTCTGTACACGAGGCACCTTCGCCTGGAGGTGCACCAGCACCTCCCCTATAGCGCCACTTCGAGCTTTTCGGACAGTTCCGGAAGCTGAAGCCCCCCTCCTTCAAGGGGGATGAGGACCCGACCGAGGCAGAGGACTGGCTTGAGCAGCTGGAGAAGATCTTCGACACCCTTCGCCCCCCGGTGGAGTGCCGCGTGGCTTTTGCCACGTACCAGCTGGAGAGTGTGGCACACCGGTGGTGGAGGGCGGTCCGGGGACAGGAGAGGGACGAGCCGACGTGGGACCAGTTCGTCACCCTCTTCTGCGAGCAGTACTTTCCCCAGACGTGGCAGGACCAGAGGAGGCGAGAGTTCCACACTCTCCGCCAAGGGACGATGACTGTGAGCGCGTACCGCACGCGTTTCTTGGAGCTGTCCCGCTTTGCAGCAACAGCGGTAGCCACTGAGGAGGAGCGCCTTTGGAGGTTCACCGAGGGGCTCCAGCCTGCGATCCGGGGGTATGTCAAACCCCTGAAGCTGCCTACGTTTTCGAGGGTGGTAGAGGCAGCTATGACTTACGAGGAGACCAACCCGTCCGCACGAGACACCGACGGCGGGCGGAAGAGGCCCTTCCAGCCAGACTTTTCATAGGGCCGGCGAGAACGGAGACACGTGGCGTCCGCAGGAGAGCCGTCACGTTGTGCAGGGCCATCAGTGGCCTTTGGGGGCCCCTGACAGGGGCCAGTCGCCAGCACCGGACCCTCGCCTAGTCGACAGCAAGGACCCACTGAGGGCGGGAGTCGGGTTCCCCTCTGCTACCAGTGTGGCAAGCCAAGCCACGTCAGGAGGGACTGCCCATCTAGGGCAGGGGGTCAGCAGATACTCCCCGCGCAGAGCACTGGAGGGCGCGCAGGAGGCCGCGGTTCCCAGGCGCGAGGAGGAGGACAGCAGTCGCGAGGAGGGTACCGGCCAGCACCTACCCGTCCGACGCAGAGTGTGGCTGCTTCGTCCGCACCTAGAGCTGAGGGGCGTATCAACGCCCTCACACACAGGGACGCCAGAGCTTCGGGAATCGGGTCATTACAGTAAGTGCTCCTCCCAAGAACGCCTCCAGTCCAGTACACAGGCGCGTAAAAGGTCCTCAAGTGTCTGTATCGTGCACTCTAACTGTCCGTCTGTCTAGGGGTGGTACGCTTTACTGAACCTCAACCGTGTCCCCAAAGCCTGCTGAAACTCAGCCCAAAACTGTGAAGTAAAACGAGTATCTCATTCGGATACAATCTCACGCGGAACTCCGTGCAGACGTACCACATCACGAATATATCTCTCTGCTAACTGCGTTGGTCCCAAGGTGACTCAGATCGGTAAGAAACGTGTCGTCTTCGTCAATCTGTCTACAATCACCCTGACTGCGTTGTGCCCTCGCTGGGTAACGAGCAAGCCCACCACCAAGTCCATGGTGATGCTCTCCCACTTTACTCTGGCGCGGGAAGTGGCTGCAACGGCCTTGCAAGTCTCTGATGCTCAGCCTTCACCTGCTGGCACATTAAACACTGCTACATGAACTCACCTACATCCTACTTCATCCCCCTCCACCAAAAGTCATGTCTCAGATTATGATACATCTTCGTGTTCCCGGGATGTATGGTGAACCTGGACTCGTGTGCCTTAGTCAGGAGCTCTCTCAACAACTCCTCGTCCCTGGGAAAGCACAAACATCCCCTCATATGCAGCACCTCGTCTGTAAAGGAGAAGTCTCCTGGGTCCCCTGACAGTACTCTGTCTCACAACGACTGCAGGTACGGCTCTGTCATCTATCCTGTGATGATGTGGTCTATCAGCTCTGGTCTCGTCTGTCGTATCACTGTCTCTGCCCCACAATGCCCCCGTAACTCTAGGGGTCGCCAACTGCCCAACTCCTCCATAAGTCTCCAACTCTATGCCTGTAAGCTGGCCAAGTGGGCGGGCACCTTCCGGCTCAAGGCGTCAGCCACCACGTCAGCCTTCCTCGAATGGTAGGAGATGCTGCAGTCATAATCCTTCAAGAGCTCTAACCAACGTCTCTATCTCATGTTAAGCTACTTCTGATCAAACAAGTACCTGAGGCTCTTATGATCTGTGAATATCTTAAATGTCTCACCGTAAAGGTAGTGCCTCCATGTCTTCAGCGCGAAGACGACAGCTATCAGCTCTAAGTCATGGGTAGGGTAGCTATGCTCATGGGGCTTCAGTTGTCGCTAAGCGTAAGCGACAACGTGATCCCACTGCATGAGCACACCCCCTAACCCCTACAACGAAGCGTCCGTGTAGACAACGAAATCGCCATTGCTGTCTGGGATGGTAAGCACAGGAGCCGAAGTCAGCCTCCTTCAACTCCTGAAAACACGCCTCACAAGCGTTTGTCCAGGCAAAGGGCACATCCTTCTAGGTCAACTGAGTCATAGGAAGTGCAATCTACGAGAAACCCCTGATAAACTGCCGGTAGTAACCTGCCAGTCCTAAGAAACTGCGGATCTCTATCACTATACGTGGCCTCTCCCACCTGAGTATTGCCTCTACCTTGGCTGGATCCACAGCCAAGCCATCCCCTTCAATCACATGACCTAAGAATGTTACCTGCCTCAACCAAAACTCGCACTTGTTATATTTGGCATACATCCTATGTCGTCTCAATGTGTCCAGAACCATCCGCAAATGCTGTCCGTGCTGCGCCTGATCCCGCTAGTAAATGAACACATCATCAATAAATACCACCACAAATTGATCTAGATATGGTCTAAACACCTGGTTCATCAAATCCATGAAAGCAGCAGGGGCATTAGTCAACCCAAATGACATGACCAAAACTCGTAGTGTCCGTATCGGGTGCGGAAAGCTGTCTTGGAGACATCGGTCTCCCTGATCCTCAACTGATGGAAGCTTGATCTCAGATCTATCTTGGAGAAAACCGTGGCACCTCGCAACTGGTCAAACAAATCATCAATCCTCGGCAGCGGATACCTGTTCTTGATGGTGATCCTATTCAATTGTCTGTAGTCCATACAAAAGCGTAGGGTACCATCCTTCTTTTTCACAAATAACACCGAGGCTCCTCACGGGGACACACTGGGCCTCACAAAGCCCTTCTCCAATAGGTCCTGCAACAGGGACTTGAGCTCTCACAAGGCTGGTCCTTGGTACCAATGAGATCTCAAACTCGATCTCACGCTCAGGTGGTAGTCCTGGTAGCTCCTCTGGAAACATGTCAGGGTACTCTCTGACCATCGGGATGCTCTGAAAGTCTGCCATGAGGTTGGGCTCTGCCACTACACAAGCCAAAAAGCCCTCACACCCCTGGCCCAAAAGTCTCGCCGCTCGAAGTGCAGAAATGCACCTAAAGCCTCTGTCCACCAGCTATCCATGAAACTCAAAAGAAGGGATCTCCGGTATGGAGAAGACGATCTTCCACTCAAAACAGTCCACCAAAGCGTGGTAAGCGGACAACCAATCTATCCCCAGAATCATGCCAAAATCCTCCATTGCTATCATAATCAGGTCAGCGAGGAGGCTGTGTCCCCCAACACTGACCTCACAATCTGTGTAGACCTCCTCAGCTACAAACAGCTGACCACCCGGACCTTTGATCACAAAAGGATCCTCTAACAATACATAGTCCTATCCCAAACTGACAGCAAAACTCACAGCAAGAAACGAGTGCGTGGCACCGGAATCAAAAAGCACGTAAACTAATCTGCCGGAAACTATAACCATACTTGCCACCACTGAACCTGATGCTCTGGCGTCTCTGTGTGTCAGAGCGTTGATACGCCCCTCAGCTCTCGGTGTAGAAGAAGTAGCCACACTCTGCGTTGGACGGGTAGCCGCTGGCTGATACCCTCCCCGCGACTACTATCCTCCCCCACGTGCCTGGGAACCACAGCCACCTGCTCGGCCTCCAGTGCTCGGTGCAGGGAGCATCTGCTGCGCTCCAGCCCTAGACGGGTAGTCCCTCCTAATGTGGCCCGACTGGCCACACTGGTAGCAGAGGGGGACTCGACTCCTGCCCTTGGTGGGTCCCTGCTGATGGCTGGGTGGGGGTCCAGTGCTGGCAGCTGACCCCTGTCGGGGGCCCCCATAGGCCACTGACGACCCTACAAAGCGAGATGGCTCTCCTGCAGGCGCCGCGTGCCTCCTCTCTTGTCAGCCCTGTGAGTACTCTGGCTAGTAGGGCCTCTTCCGTCCATTGTCAGTGTCTCATGCGGTAGGGTTGGTCTCCTCATACGTCATAGCTGCCTCCACCACTCTCGAGAATGTGGGCAAATTCAGGGGTTTGACATTCCCCCGAATGGCAGGCCGGAGCCCCTCAGTGAACCTGCACAAGCGCTCCTCCTCAGTAGCCACAGCTATCGTGGAAAAACGTGACAGCTCCAGAAAATGCGTGCGATACTCGCTAACCGTCATCGTCCCCTGGCGGAGAGTGTGGAACTCCCACCTCCTCTGATCTTGCAACGTCTGCGGGAAGTACTGCTCGCAGAAGAGGGTCACAAACTTGTCCCATGTCGGCTCTGCCCTCTCCTGGCCTCTGACTGCCCTCCACCAGCTGTGTGCCGCACTCTCTAGCTGATACGTGGCAAAGGCCACGCGGCACTCCGCAGGGGGGCGAAGGGTGTCAAACACATTCTCGATCTGCTCCAACCAGTCCTCTACCTCAGTCGGGTCCTCATCCCCCTTGAAGGAGGGGAGCTTCAGCTTCCAGAACTGTCTGAGAAGCTCGTAGTGCCACTGTAGTGGGGGAACGGGCACGCCTCCAGGCAAGGAGGGCTCGTGCTCGGAAGTGTCAGAGTGCGGTGGGGGCGGTGAAGGACAACCCCCTCCCCCACGTCCAGCGCTGCGTCGGTCTCGCAGTCCCACAGAGGACTCCCCATCCACATCCCCAGGGAGAGGTGCTCGTGGAGGCGGGTGGAGTTCCTCTCGTACTATCTCCCGTATCAACTGGGCGAGATCCTAGGCCTGAATGCCCGAAAGAAGTGGCTGGTCCACTGAAACCTTGGACCCAGCACATCCGCCCCTCCGACTTCGTCCACGACCGCGTCCGCGGCCCGCCTCAAGGACTCCACGTCGAGGCATCTCCTGCAAGGAGACACGAAAAATAGCACAAAAAGATGTCAACTCTAACGGACATTCAGCAAAGGAACCTCAGAACAGATGTCAAAAGGTACATTGCGGTGGTTACTCTAGTTACATGCACGTGAATTGGTTATTCTCAAGCTAGTTGGTTCATTTCTCGGGACAACCTTGCTCTGATACCATCTTGTTACGACCTGGTTCCCGAATCCCTACAGGTCCCCGAGGCCGGCTCAACTCGACTAATCCCAAGACCTAGTCGTCCAACGAGAAATAACCAAAAAGTAGGAAAGTAAACCACATTCACTATGCTAAGCAACTAACAGTAAAAGAGTACAGCAGTAAAGAAAGTAAAAGCTGCTACAATACATATCACCAACACAACAATAAAACAGTAACAAAGTACAGGAACGTAAAGGTATAGAAACGTAAGGGTACAAGAGTCTGAACTCACTACAACAGACTGCAAAAAGAAGGTTACTGCTACTGGGCTCTATTGGGCCCAGCACCCTCTGCAGTTGGAGACTCGGGCTGCTTAACACCTGAACTTGAAAAGGGTTATGAGTAAACACAGTCAGCAAACACTGAGTAGAGTAGCAACCAACTAACTAAAGCAGTAATGCTAACAGGTAAACTAGTTATTCCAATTCTTTAATTTACAAGTTATTTCCTTTTCACCCATTGGTTCATATATTTTCAAATCTTTTTCTTGATCTCGAATGTTCCTCGTGGGAACGATCTTGATTGCAGTCTTTTCCGAAGAGTAGAAGGCACACGTGGTGCTCTCCTGGCCGAGAGAGTCCCCCGTGGTGATCCTACACCCAGTCAACCACC
Source organism: Thalassia testudinum (assembly GCA_037157565.1). Classification (NCBI taxonomy): domain Eukaryota; kingdom Viridiplantae; phylum Streptophyta; class Magnoliopsida; order Alismatales; family Hydrocharitaceae; genus Thalassia; species Thalassia testudinum. Next base: position 45,448,580 of record JAZHRO010000059.1, read on the forward strand.
CTAAGGTCACGGACAGACGTAATGGTCACTACGGTACGCGCGATAAGCGTACGGGTAGCTACCCCACACTGGCATACAGTCAGTCGTTTCCGCTAACGGGTGTGGCCAAAGTACAGCACGGAACAGTATAGGAATTAGCCCTCTCAGTAACATGGGTCTAGCCTCTAAGAACCAAACAGGGGTCTCGCCCTTCCACAGTCCGCGCACCCTCGTCTAACTACCCCGGTTTGCCTAGTGGGCCTAATAAGTCGGTGTAAGGTGGTTAGCTGAACCTTAGGCCCCGTGGGGTGGCTAGCTCTCTCCCTACACTAGTAGCTCTCCTTGGTACAGTGTACGCAAGGGCCAAGAAGTCGATGCAGAGTGGCCAATTCTAACCCCAGGTCTCAACCCAAGGGCGGCTAGCTCCGCTCTACACTAAACAGGGGACAGTCGCTCTCCTTGGTACTACGTACTCAAGGGCCAGCACACTTCCCCACTCACATTTCCAGATCCATTCCATTTATTTCCAGGAGCTCTACTCCTAATTCCCCGTAGGGGTCATGCTCATATTTCTCATGCCATTCCATACCAGGTTTCATCATTCACATTTCCATTCTCAGGTTATACACATGCATCTCGTGTTTCTATCATTTACATTTCCTTTCTCGGGTTATACACATGCAGCTCGTATTCCATTGTTTAACGTATACAATAGGTAAGGTCACATATAACTGTTAACTAGCACAGGTAATTCATATTTCACAGGCAGCTCTTGTTCATTAATAGGAAGTTGTTAACATTTCTATCTACTCATTCAAGATTACAATTCAATCACGCATACAGACATTTCTAGTATTTCTCGTCCTAGGATTCATTCCATATCCTAGGTTCTAATCATTCATTCCACACATACATTCAAGTTTATAATTAAATTAGGGGTAGCTACTCTACCAAACAACCCAGGAGTATTGGGAGCTCAAACGACAGTCTCACATGCCTCAACAAGCCCCGAACCCGCAACGGAACGAAGTCCTATAACAAGGAACAATCACAATGGAACATTCAGAACATTATAAAAAGTCTTCTAACAAGTAAAGGAACTCACAAGGAAAACACCGTTATCTTATTTGCGTAAAATGGACCTCAAACAGATCCTAAACGGGTCAAAAACAGAGTTACTGACTCAAATCAGACGTATGGCACAATGTCCAGACATCTTAAAAGTAACTAGAAATGCACCTCAGGCTCTGCGTCGATCTCAGACATCCAGGATCTCTTTTGGACCGTCTGAACTTAGCTCCAGATGTCCGACCTCCTCTCCGGACGTCTGGGAGTGCTTCCAGTCGTCTGGTAAGCTGCCCAGACGTCTGAAACGCGTGGGAGGGCATGTCCCGCGCCTTTCCGAAGCAATCCCTGCACGCGACAGCAAATCTCCCTTAATAAGCCATGCAAAACGTAGCTACGGATGACCTACATGGCCGTATCCGCAAAAGGAAACGTCCCTTAGCGAAGATCTGTCTTCAGACTTCTGGAGTCGCCTCCAGACGTCCACTCCGTCATCTGGACATCACTCTAGACGTCTGATTCTACGAAAAACCCAGAACCAGAACCTCCTCCTGCTCGCCCTCGCCACGCGTAACCGTGCCTCGCCTCCTCACCTGTAGTTCCGGCTGCAACAGTGTCAGGGATGACTCCCCCGACGCTCTCCTCCTCCCGCACGCGCCGCTCCACCCGTGCGCCCTCCAGCGAGCTCCCACACGAGCTCGTGAGCTCAAGCTCCTCCTCCTCTCCTCATGCCGCCTCTCCTCCTCATCGTCGCTCTCGCGCTCTCTCTCGCGCTCACTCCTCTCACTTCAGTGGAGAGGAAGGGAAGAAGGTGGTTGTGGAGTGGGGAGAACGAGAGAGAAGTGGGGTTTATAAAGAGGTGCGTTAGGGTTTGGGTGGAGGAGAGAAGAGGGAATGAGAGAGAAGAGCGTACTATCTGCAAGCAGCCCACGTGCAGACGTGAAGCTCGTACCCAAAAATTTCGATTTCCAGACATCTGAGAAGGTGTCTAGACGTCTGACCAGACGTCTGACCGACAGTCCAGACGTCTTAAAAGGCTCAGGACAGAACAGATCTTTATATCTGCTCTATCCAAGATGGCGTTAAAATCTCCTCGGAGATTTCCACAACCTCAATTATTTGTTCGGAGATCCCAGACATCTTAAACCAACTTGCAGGCATACCTCTCTCGAGGCGCCTCTATCGGACGTCTGGAACGTAGTGCCAACAACCGGGGGTTCTATCAGACATCTGGAGATGCTCCCGAACGTCTGAAACCACCTCGGTCCTCGCTCCACCGCGCCTCCCTACCTCTGACACATGCGTACGCATTGTCAGGACTGGGCAGATAAGTAAGGGAAAATGTAAATCTCTACCAGATGTCTCATAATACCTTTGGATGTCCTCCCGACGTTTGGAGGTCACTCCGGACGTCTGATTCTGCGGAATCGCTCTAGGCTCTCCTCGTCGCATACGCTGCAGCAGAGCAGCACGGCACCCTCCGCTCTCGCACTCAGACCCGCTCTCCACTCTCCTCTTGCTCTCTCTCTCCAGCTCCCTGCTCTCCTCTCGCTCGGCTTTGATGGTGTGAGACGGAGAGGAGGAGGATGGGGGTTTATAAAGGTAGAGGAGGTGAGGGGAGAGGTGTGGGCATCGTAAGGAGTGGTGCGGGGTGCGAGTGATGATCGTCGCAGGAGCGATGAGGCGTGAGGCACGAGTAAGGGAGTAGCATGTGCACAGTACGTGCTGAAAGAAAAAGTATTTTCAAACATCTAACTTTCTCTCCAGACATCTGGGGAACATTCCAGACATATTAAGGAACTAAAAGGTGACGTGTCGTTTCATAAAGAATGTCAAGACCACCTGATCTAGCAGTAGCCTCCACTAAGAAATACCCAAATTTCTTGAAAAGTCTCCACGAGCTGCAAAATTTATGTCGACCAGTGGATTGATTTTTGTTTGGACCCTCATATATTATCAATCTTACCATTTCCACTCTGAACTTTCGTTCTCAGTTTTATAAACTCAAAAGTAAATCAAACTTTATGTCCCATCTAAGTTCATTTTTAATTGGTTGAGAGATCAACCAGGCCAAGAATCTTTGTTCTTTTCTCTCTTTATACTAGATAACATTTTCTGATTTGTTTAACTACCATGACAGCCTCAACATTAACCCTATCTTTATCACTTATGAGACACTAATTAAGAGTAGTCACAATATATAAGAGTTGAGGATTACCATCTCCGAACAAATAATTGAGCTTTTCTTTTCTAGTGGTCTGTATACTTGGCACAAATCTGAGAAGTTAATACGGTATACATACAAAACTAAGAGCATGGGAGCTTGATACTTCACTGTAGAAGTAACTAGGGATTGAGGAATGTGGTTTGCTGCAGAAAAAAAAAATATTTTTTTTATACTAAAATAAAAGTACCTAAGTGAAAATTATTTCTGCATATAAAAAGTAACGTCGATTCCTCTTTAAATATATCCTATTTATTTTGAGATATTTTTATTATTTTCTTCACTCATATGTTACTAAAATTAAAATTACGGTAAAAAAATTTAACACTTACATTGAAGTTAAATGTTAAAAAATAAATACATAAAACTTAGAATGGAGAAAAAATATCTTTGTAATAGATATTAAGCATATATCTCCCAATAATATTATAAAAAAATCATAAAAATAAATAAAATAATGTCTAGAATAGAGGAGAAATTGTTAAAATAGTAAATCGAAAAAAGAATGACATGCAACCTCATAAATAACTTTACTAAATTTAAATATTAATATTTTTGAAAATGATGAGTAAGATTCAATTGCTAATCATTAAATCATATATTTTAGACATTAATGATATTATTATTCTAATTCTTAAGTGTCGTCTAATTGCTTAGGTAATACTTAAAGATATTTTGATAATATGTATATTAGAAAGAGGGGTGGGGGTGAGAGGGTAGAGAGAGAGAAGACATATGGGTGAGGGCATCGGTTAGAATGAGAGAGAGATATATGAGTGGTGGGATATTATGTTAGTTTTGATCATTTGTGTGGGTAGGTCAATTAGTTGGACAAGACATAATGTGATTTTTCTATGTTGCATGTCATTGCCTTTTAGGAGGAAGAGATTGAGATGAATGGGTGGGACGTAATGTGATTTTTCTATATTACATGCCATTGCCTTTTAAGAGGAAGAGATTGAGATGAATGCGGTAAAATTTAATGACGCCTATCAGCCTATCATGATTTTCTTCAAAATCTTAGTATAAATGATATTTTAGGTCATGAATTAAATACCAAGTGTAGGTTGCCATAATTCTAATGGGGGTCAACCTTGATGAATATTGTAGGGTGAGAATGGTGGTGGGAGTCCCACTAATAAGGATAGATATGGGTAGTGGTGATATGACACATTGTTGGCCTTATCGCATAGAGTCTGAATTTTTCGAGGCACTTCTCAATTCTCGCCAATTCTAAAAGTGCTTGTGGATCAATTTAGGTCATCTTTTCCTTGTTTACTTTTGTCTCAATTATTTAAATATCAATTCCCATTTTGGGGCCTCGCCCATCCTCGTGGTTCCTTTTTTTAATCGCAACCGAGGAGGAAGGGCAGGTGGACACGTGGGGTGAAGACACGATCCGCACCTCGGCTCATGTTGCAGGTAATGACAACAAATGAATTCATATGGATATGGATATGAAAACGAATACCAATAAGATTGCGAATATGTGATTTTTGTATCTATATCCTAAAATCATAAATAGTCGGCTTTATATCATTATAAATAACCTTAATATCTATCAGGTAATGGCAATAAACGAATTCATGTGGATATGAATATGAATATGAATATGGATACAAATATGTGATTTTTGTATCTATATCATAAGATCATAAATAATTATCTATATATATATATATATATATATATATATATATAATTATAAATAACATCAATATATATCAATTTGAATATATTTAGTTAAAATAATTGTAACTATTTTAACTGTAGAAATTTTGGATCACTAATCTAGGTTCTTGATGTCTACTCCTTTGTCTGCTCAGGTATTGGAAAGTTATTTTTAGTACTTCTAGTATTTTAAATTTTCAAACAAACGGAAAGAATTGGTTAAAAATTTAGTATGTTCCAGCCTACTTTATTGGATATAACTTGTAACTGAAACGGGGGAGCGGGCTGGTCGACACGTGGGGTGCAGACATGACCCATACCATGTTTTAGTTATAATTAGTAGGTTTGGTTCCACGTTTCGTTGCGAGATAAAAAAATAAAGAGAAAGAGGGATATGGGAATTCACGTAGGTAATGGAACAGTACAGATCGTATAAGTGATGGAGTCCACTATAAATACATGATGTATGTAATATGTATGAAAAAAATAAAAAAAAAGTATTAATAATACTCAGAGTTATGATCTGAAATTTTATTGAGTAATTTATATACCAAGGTATAATTAAAAATATTTCATATAATGATAAAAATATGTAGTTTAATATATAGGTGAATATAAATTTATTTTTTTCTAGTAACACAAATAAAGGATTAGTAAATAATCTTAAATATTTTTTCAAGGATACGGAGATTTACTTCTACAAAATTTATAAATTGAAAGTTATTTTTATATTAAATGTCATTAGAGAGAGGAGAAAGAGATTAAATGCAATTAAATGTGCTAAGTAAATACTAAATATTAAGTAGGTAGCCTAAATGGGTACAATGTGCATGAGCAAATGGATTTAGATATAAATTTATGATTTAAAAATTTGATCGGTAAATAGATAGGTATGTACGCATAGGTATTAAATTTAAAAATAAATATATAAACTCAACCAACCTAACTTTATTTACACTTTTATATCCGATATCATTAATATGCAATACTTTATGCAAAGTAAATTATTAAAATAATAATAATAATAATAATAATAATAATAATAATTACCTTAACTATAAAATAAATAAATAAAGATATATCTGTCACACATATGTAGTAATGCAATTAAACCTACCTTTGAGATAAAAGAACTTGTAAAGAAAACAACACAAAAATATACTATTTATATTTTAGGATTATGATATATATTATTTTAAATATATAAATATCTTTTTTAATATAATTTATTTAATAATATATATTATATGTGTGAATTTATTTAATAATATATATATTATTTTTGTGCGGGTGGATGTGTACGTGAGATTTGAAGTTAAGTGGGAGATTTATTTCAAAATCAAAAGGTTAATTTTAAAATAAATAAAATTTATTATTAACATGGCTAAAAGCCAAATAAAAGCTTTTATTTCGCTTCTCCAATAATATCCCATAGAGAATATGGTTGAAAAATATCTAAGAGAAAAGAAACAGGTAATGATATTATTTTCCACCATTTTTTTATGATTGTATTTTATATCACTTAAAGGGAAACATTCGGTGGATTTTGGGTGGGAATGGCCGCTGTGTGTGTGTGTGCACATTTTTAATTAGTATCTATTTTATATATAAGTAGTATCTAATTTATTTTTGGTTAATAACAAATATAAAAATATATAATATAATTTATTAAATCATCTAACATACATAGAGTTAGTTTTTTTTTAACAATAAGAATAGCAGTCCATCTTCAATAATAGAATAAGAATATACGATATTTATAATATGTATGAAAAAAATTAAAAAGAACACTAACAATATTCATGATTATAATATGAAACTTTATTGAGTAACCTATATGCGAAGGTAAAGTTAGAAATATTCTATATGATGGTAAGAAAAAGAGTTTAAAATATATTTGAACACAAATTTATTTTTTTATAGTAATACAAACAAACATAGAATTGATAAATAATCTTCAATATTACTTGTATAAAATTTGCAAATTAAGATTTATTTTCATATTTTATTGAATTTGAAAAAATCTCAATTATTGAAATATACTGGGGAGAAATATGCCAAATGAATGGAGGGAGAAAGAGAGAAAGACATTAAATGCAATGGGATGAGAGAAAGAGAGAGCAGGGGGTTGGGGGAAGGAATGATAGGGAAGGAAGAGGAGAGAGTGAGGGGGTGAGAGACAAGGAGAAGGGTTAACATGTGGTGAGTGGAAGATCTCATCTTAGAATATAGTATAGATTACATGTTAAAATAAATTATGAATAATTTTTTAATTAGTATCCATTTTATATTTAAGTGATATCTAATTTATTAACAAAACGAAAAGAGCGTATAAAAAATATGTAATTATTATTTTAAATAAAATATATATATATACCTGCCATAGCGATTCAATGTATGGAGTTCATTCCTTTTTTTAAAAGAAAATCAAGGCAACTTTCTCGTCACATCCTTCAAGGAAAAAGAACGACGGTGGCTTAATTCTCAAAAATCCGCAAGAAGAATTACGGAGCATAAGTTGAATTTAATTCAAAGCACCGTGCAGTCAAATAGAATTGAACAATAGGTTATAGATTTTTATATTAAAAGTTATATACATTTTTTTTGTAAATTTTTGATAAGATATATATACTTTCATATTTTAGATATTTATATATATACTTCTATAAATTTACTCTATTAAAATCATATGCCTTTATTCCGTTACGTCCAATGGAAAATATCATTAAATATCTAAGAAATAGGAAAATTTATAAATATCATCCTATATTTATCTTACAACTTCATCCGTACCATCTCCTCCATCTCCTACCTCATCCACGCCTTCATGTGTGCCGCCTTGCTCCTCCGCCCTACCTACACTAAGGTCGTCGCCAACATCCTCTCCCTCAAAGAATCTGGCGTCCTTGACACCAACATCACCAAGTTGTTGCTCACCCAACCTCAGACCCTTATGCGGAGCGAATGAGGATGGAGGCGATGGAGCTACCGAGGTTGGGGGGCACAGCGATGGCCACCCTCCTAGCAATGACCCGATGGCCCCCTTTGGTTACCTTCCTTTCAAGAAATCCATGAGTTCTCTATGTCGGTCTTTGGTTACTCTTACTCTTCCTGAGCAAGCAACGATTAAGGATTTCAACGACATCTAAACCCTAACCCCCTTCGTCACTACGCTAGCGCACCTTCCACCTTTAGCGATTAAGGATTTTGACGTTGAGGACGAAGCGGTTATTGTTGAGGAAGATGGCGTCGATGGGGAGGTCGAAGAGGGAGGGGGGAATCTTACCCTCGTGGTCATTGAAGCAAAAGTTGTGGTAGTGGAGGGAGGGGAGGCAGAGGGCAACGTCAGGGAAGGGGCTGATGAGGCGATTGTTGCTAAGGTCGAGCTCGAAGAAGAGGGAGAGGGAGGAGGGGAGGGTACCGCAAAAGCGGTTGGAGTTGAGGTGGAGGAGGGTGACGTGGGGGAGTGAAATGACCCTTTTCTGGAGTCGTTTGGAATTTTCGGAATCCGTAGGGGTTTTCCTGCAATTTTAAACCCCCTTGGGTTTTATTTTGAGACTTGGGAGGAAGAGAGGATATTTGTAGGGCTATCCCTGTAATTGTCCTCACCTCACCATCCCTCTTCCACGACACCCTCACCTCACCTCCCTCATTGCTCTGTCCCTCTCCTGCGACACCCTCCACCATGTCGCTGCCCATCCCTTACCCACGCCTCCTCGCTCCATAAAAGCCCCTCCCCTTCCCCTCATTCGCTCACCACTCAGTCGTTGAGCGAGAGGAGGAGAGGGAAAGTTGAGGGCCGAGGGATCGGAGACTGGAGGATTCACGAAGGGAGTGAGGAGGTGCTACTGTTGCAGCAGTTTCTACGTGCGAGAAAAGATTCAGAAATGGTTCTGCGGAATCATTTTTCCACAGAATCAGATGTCCGGAATAACCTCCAGACATCGGGCCAGACGTTCGAAGGTAGTATTAGACATCTGGTAAAGCTTTTTCTTTCATTATCTTCCTGCCAAAGTCTTGACCAAGTACACGCATGTGTCAGAGGTTGGGAGGCATGTCAGCACAGCGATCGAGGCGATTTCAGACATCCAGGATCATCTCCAGACGTCTAAAGGCACCCCCAAATGTCTGCACTAAGTCTCAGACGTCCGAGGAAGGCGCCTCGAGTAAGGTATACCCGTGAGTTCGTTTAAGACGTCTGGGACCTTTCCCAGACGTCTAATTTCAGTTGGGATTGGTGTTGTTGGGCCTGTTCAGGGCCCAGGGTCGGTTTTCTGCAAATAAAATATCTTTGGTTTCCATGCGAGTTTCTCTATGTAATGGTACTTTGTTCGTGTCATTTTGAACCTTTTTGACCTGCCAACCCATGTCATAGGTCTTTAGTCCGTCAAGTATACGGGACTTGCGGAGACGTCGGGAGCTACTGTACGAGCCCTTATTCCACCTGGTCACCCTGGTAGAGTGGTTTCTTACTCTAATTTCGAAATTTATAAAGTGCATGCATAAAATTAGTTGAGCCTAGAATGTGAGATAAACCCTAGGAAAGAGCAAATGCATGCCTTAGAATACATCTATTCGATTAAACACTAGGTTGTGACATAAACACTAGGGCTAGAGGAAATGCATGTTGGAGAAATGAATTATTGAATAAATCATGAGCTACCTGTACTACCTGAAATGGACCACAAACTCATACTATGATAAATATGGAAACTAAGCTACATGTTCTGTAGGTAACAAATCGGATAAGAAAAGTTCATGTACGAACCCTACGAGGAATGTAGAACGAGACCAAAATACTGTAGTACAGAGAAATGGATGATTCTGGAACACGCCACCATGGGCGACTATTGGGACTTAGTTTAAGGATGTGAGCTGGCCTTCGTGTACGTAGTACCGAAGAGAGCAACTATCCCTTTTAGGGTAGAGGGCGGCTTGCTGCCCCTTGGGTGGAGACCCAGGGTGGGTTTGGTCACTCTACGACTCTTGTTGGCCCTCGCGTACGTAGTACCGAGGAGAGCTACCTAGTGTAGGGGGGAGCTAGCCGCCCTAGGGGGCCAAGAGTTAGGACTGGCCACCCTACATAGACTCTTGTTAGGCCCACTGGGCAAACCAGGATAGTCGAACAGGGGTACGTGGACTGTGAGGGGCGAGACCCCTGTTATGAGAGGGCAAGGCCCTATGCTGTTCCGTGTTGTATGTTTCGGCATACCCGCTAGCGGAAACGACTGACCACGTGCCAGTGTGGGGTAGCTACCTGTGCGCTTATCACGTGTGCCGTAGTCACCGCTACGTCGCGACCATGACCTCGGGTAGTAGACTGGGTGTAGGACTACCACGGGGGATTCTCCCAGCTAGGAAAGTGCCACGTGTACATTCTGCATCGTGGGAAAACTACAAGCAAGATCGTTCCCTTAGGGAACAGGAAGATTGAGAAATATATGGAACCAGATTAGAATACTCAAATCAGCAACACGTAATAAGATAACTGGAATAGGAAGATGATATTTTTAAGATGCTTGTTAAGTAGCATAACATGTGTAACCACCACTCTACTCAGCGTTAGCTGACTCTAGATGTTATAATCTTATACAGGTCAGGGATTCGAGCGACCAGAGCTACTGGCTGCTGAGGGCGCTGGGCCTAGTCGAGTCCCATTGCAGTTTCCTTCTGCTAGTATTGTAGTGAGTTCTGTTGTTCATGTTATTTCAGTTATATTTCGATCATACCGTACTAGTTCTATTATGATGGCCTGTAATCTTATGGTAATTGCTGTTCTCTTTCTTTACTATCAGCTTTTATTTTTACTGCGTAGTTACATTACTTGTGTGGTTGTGGAATGAATGTATATTCAGTTATTTCTCGCTGAATGACTAGGTCTTGAGGTTCGTCAAGGCGACCCGTTCTCGGGTTCTGTAGGGAGCCGAGAATGGGTCGTGACAGGGAGGAGGGAGAGCTCACTGGGGAGGTGTTACGTTCTGTCCTGAGCCTTTTAAGACATCTGGACTGTTGATCAGACGTCTGGATTGTCGGTCAGATGTCTGGTAAGATGTCTAGACACCTTCCCAGACGTCTGGAAATCAAAATTTTTGGGTACGAGCTCGCGTCTACATGCGGGTTGCGTGCAGACAGTACCTTCTCTTTTTCCTTCCCTTCTCTTTCTCTCCTCGCCTCCAGCAAACCCTAACCCACCACCATATAAAACCCCTTCCCCCTCTCTCGTTCTCCCCACACCAGCCACCTTCCTCTCTTCTTCTCCACTCCAGCGAGAGAGCCAGCGCGAGCAAGTGAGCGCGAAAGCGGCGACGAGGAGCGGCGTGAGGAGAAGAGGAGTTGTGGTTGTGTTACGAACGCGGCTTCAAGACGTTTTTTAAGACATCTGGGAGGTGGCCCAGACGTCTGACCAGACGTCTGGAACCCCTTCCAGACGTCTGGGATTTAATTTCTGCGGCACGCAGGATTGCGGCTGCGCGCCTGCGCGCGCATACCTGTGAACGCCACCCTTTTTCCCTCTCTCCTCCTGCAGGCGCAGTGCTGCGCTCTCTCTCTCTCTCCCCGCGCGGCCTTATAAGGCCCTCGCCCTCTCCCTCACTCTCATCTCCTCCGCTCCCTTCTTCTCCTTCTTCCAGCCGGTACGAGAGCGAGCGAGCGGCGACAGCGGCAGCCGCGGCGAGGGTGCGGGAGGAGGTGTTGCGCGAGGGAGGAGACGCTCGACCGTGAGGGCTCGAGCTTGCCGGGGCAGCTAGAGCCGGCTGGCGGGGGGGCAGTAGGTGTGGAGTGACACGGGAGGGCTACTGCAGCTCGAGCAACAGGCGGACAAGGTGCGGCTGTGCGTCGCGGGCGGAGAGTGAGTCGAGCTCTGGTTCTGAAAGTTTTTCCAGAATCAGACGTCTGGGCTTCCAACCAGACGATGGTGAAGACGTTTGGAGGACTGTCCAGACGTCTGGAAAGTAAGTTATTTTCGTCCTTCTTCCTTTTCTGCGACCCGTCATACTGAGAGAGAGGAGTGGATGCATGCAGGTTCTGAGACTCGCCATCCAACGAGAACCGAACGTCTGGCCGCAGCGCCAGACGACGGGAAGGACTTTCAGACGTCCGGGGTGACCATCGGACGTCTAGGAACTAAGCCAGATGCCCCCGCAGGCTTTTGGACATCTGAGGGATTACACAGAGCGAAGGTATCCTCTGAACCACCTTTTAAGACGTCTGGAAGAGGTTCCAGACGTCAGATTTTGAACTGTTTCGTCATTTTCGACCCGTTTAGGGCCAGTTCGGAGTCTGTTTTCTGCGTTTCGAGTTGCGTTCTTTCCGGAATAAAATCCTCTACCTGTTTACAGTAATTATATACTGTTATGAGAAACTCCTTGTGCTTGATCCTTGTGTTAGGACCCCGTTCCATTGCAGTCTCGGGGGTTGCGGAGGCGTGCGGGATTTCCGACCACGCCCCCAGTACTCCCGTTGTAGTTGGTAGAGTGGATTTTAAAATTATTAACATAATTTGTTACAATTATGGAACAATTAATAGAACGTAGAGCATTGCATGAATCCTAGGAATGAGAAACCAGATTGAATGATAGATCCTAGGGTATTGTATGAATCCTAGGGCTGGAAAAGTAGATTGAATGATAGATCCTAGGGTACGGCATAAATCCTAGGACTGGAAAACTAGTGATATGAATATAGATATTGCAGTCTTGGAAAATGTGGGAAGGAAATAATAGCTGCATGTAAATTGATTTAACAGCTGCCTGTTATGAATAAATAAACATGATTGAGAATATGGGTTGTATGAACGTGAAACTGGAATGGCAAAACCTGAATGTGCTGAGTTAAAAGAGCTGGAACCCTACGGGGAATTAGAAGTAGAACTCCTGGAAAGAGAATGAAATGGAACTGAGAAGGAAAGATGTGGATGTGTGTTGTCTCTTGGGTACGTGGTGCCAGGGGAAGTACCTGTTACCTGTTTAGTGCAGAGCGGAGCCAGCTGCCCCAAGGACCCAGGGTTAGGTCTGGCCACTTTGTACCGACTTTTGGCCCTCGTGTACACAGTACCGAGGAGAGCTACTAGTGTAGAGTGAGTACTAGCCACCCCACAGGCCCCGGGGTGTTGCTAGCTCACCTACACCGACTTGTTAGGCCCACTGGGCGAACCAGGGTAGTCAGGCGGGGGTGCGCTGACTGTGGAGGGGCAAGACCCCTGTTTGGTTACTGTGGAAGGGCTGGACCCCTGTTACTGAGAGGGCTCTGCCCTATACTGGTTCCATGCTGTGCTTTGGGCGCACCCGTTAACGGAAACGACTGACCGCGTGCCAGTGCGGGGTAGCTACCCGTGTGTTTATCGCGCGTGCCGTAGTCACCGTTACGTCTGTCAACGACCTTGGGGTGGTTGACTGAGAGTAGGATCACCACGGGGGACTCTCCCGGCCAGGAGAGCACCACGTGTTACTTCTACTTTTCGGAAAAGACTGCAATCAAGATCGTTCCCACGAGAAACATTCGAGATTAAGTGAAGGATCTGAGCAATAGATAAATTGTGAAACAATAGAAAGACGTAAATAAAGGAAGAAGGAAAATAAAACAGCTACTGTACACTTTACTGCTTCTTTAGTTTTAGCTGCCACTCTACTCAGCATTTCGCTAACATGTTACACTCGTTACTTTTCAGGACCAGGTGTTGAGCAGTTAGGGTCAGTGGCTGCAGAGGACGCTGGGCCGAGTAGGGTCCAGTAGAGTTACCGCAGTTCTTTTGTACCCATTTTGTTCCACTGTAGTGAGTAGTTCTTGTTACCTCTGTACTTTTCTTTACTTGTAGTTCATGTCATGTTATGAATGTTGCTCTACTGTTGTGGTGGTACATGCTGTAGTAGTTCCTTTTCTTACTGCTGTATTTTTGTTACTGCTAGTTATATTCATGTTGAATGTGATTTATTTTACTGCTCTTTTGATTACTTCCTCGTTGGACGACAAGGTCTTGGGATTAGTCGAGTCGGTCCGGTTCTCGTGTCTCGTAGGGACTTGAGAATCGGGTCGTTACAGGTTGCGAGCTCGTGTAGGAGCTCACCGGAGGGCGCATCGCCGGAGCAACGCGTGCGGGAGGAGGAGGAATGCATCGGGGAAGTCATCCCCGACACTGCTGCAGCCAGAGCTACAGGCGAGGAGGCGAGCCTCAGTGGCGTGCAACGAGAGCGAGTGGGAGCAGGTTCTGGTTCTGGGTTTTTCCCAGAATCAGATGTTGGGAGTGACGTCCAGATGACGGAGCGGACGTCTGGAGGCGGTTCCAGACGTCTAAGGAGAGAGCTTCGCGAAGGTACATTCCCTTTGCGGATACGGCCATGCAGGCCGCTCCGTAGGAACACTTTGCGTGCCTATTTTGAGGAGATTTTGTGGTGGCGTGCAGGATTTGCTTCGGGAAGGCACGGGGCATGCCCTTACACGCATTTCAGACGTCTGGGCAGCTTACCAGACAACTGGAAGCACTTCCAGACATCTGGAGAGGAGGTCGGACGACTGGAGCTGGGTCCAGACGGTCCAGAAGAGTTCCTGGACGTCTTGGGTGGGCGCAGAGCTTGAGGTGCGTTTCTAGGCACTTTTAAGACATCTAGAAGTTGTTCCAGACATCTGATTTGAGTCAGCAGCCCTGTTTTTGACCCGTTTAGGGTCCGTTTGAGGTTCGTTTTACGCAAATAAGATACCGATGTTTTCCTTGTGAGTTCCTCTACTTGTTAGAAGGCTTTCTATACTGTTCTGATTGTTCCCTTGTGATTGTTCCCTTGTGATTGTTCCTTGTTATAGAACTTCGTTCCGTTGCAGGTTTAGGGCTTGCTGATGCACGTGAGCCTGCCATTCGAGCCCCCAATCCTCCTGGGTTGACTGGTAGAGTGGCTTCCCTTAATTTAAATACAAACCCGAATGCATGTGTGGAATGAATGATTAGAAACTAGGATATGGCATGAATCCTAGGACAAGAAACACTTGAAATATCTGTATATGTGTTTGAATTGCAATCTTGAATGAGTAGATAGAAACAACTGCCTATTAATGAATAAGAGCTGTCTGTGAAATATAAATTAACTGTGGTAGTGAAACAGTTGCATGTAACCTTACCTGTTGTATACGTTAAAAGATATAACACGAGCTGCATGTGTATACCCTGAAAATGGAAACGTGAATAATATAAATACGAGCTGCATGTGTATACTCTGAGAATAGAAACGTGAATAATAGAAATACGAACTACACATATATAACCTGAGAATGGAAATGTGGATGATGAAACCCGAAACGGAATGGCATGAGAAATATGAGCATGAACCCTACGGGGAATTAGGAGTAGAGCTCTTGGAATGAATGAAATGGATCTGGGAATGTGAGTGGGGAAGTGTGCTGGCCATTGAGTACGTAATACCAAGGAGAGTGACTGTCCCCTGTTTAGTGTAGAGCGGAGCTAGCCGCCCTTGGGTTGGGACGCGGGGTTAGGATTGGCCACTCTGCACCGACTTCTTGGCCCTCGTGTACATTATACCGAGGAGAGCTACTAGTGTAGGAAGAGAGCTAGCCATCCTACGGGGCCCGGGGTTCAGCTAGCCACCATACACCGACTTGTTAGGCCCACTGGGCAAACTGGGGTAATCAGGCGAGGGTGCATGGACTGTGGAGGGGCGAGACCCCTGTTTGGTTCTTAGGGGCTAGACCCCTGTTACTGAGAGGGTTGGGCTCTATACTGTTTCGTGCTGTACTCTGGGCGCACCCGTTAGCGGAAACGATTGACTACGTGCCAGTGCGGGATAGCTACCTGTGCATTTATCGTGCGAGCCGTAGTCACCGTTACGTTTGTCCGTGACCTTGGGGTGGTTGATTAGGTGTAGGACCACCACTGGAGACTCTCCTGGCTAGGAGAGCACCACATGCGACTTCTACTCTTCGAAAAAGACTGCAATCAAGATCGTTCCCACAAGGAACATTCGATGTCAAGAAAGAGATCTGATACATAAACCAAGTGGTGAAAAAGAATAATTAGTTAAAGAAAGTAATTGAGAAACAACAACTACCTGTCTACTTTTACTGCTTTAATTAGTTGGTTGCCACTCTACTCAGCGTTCGCTGACTTTGTGTACTCATAACCCTTTTCAGGTCTAGGTGTTGAACAGCCCGAGTCTCAGGCTGCAAAGGGTGCTAGGCCCAGTAGAGCTCAGTAGCAGTAGCTTCTTTTTGTAGTACCTTTTGTGGTAGTGAGTTCAGACTCCTGTACTTTACGTTTTGTATCTTTACTTTTCTACACCTTTATGTTCCTGTAACTTGTTACTATTCTACTGTTGTGGTGGTGGCATATACTGTAGTAGCTTTTACTTTCTTTATTGCTGTACTCTTTTACTGTTAGCTGTATAGCATAGTGAATGTGGTTTACTTTTCTACTTTTTGGTTATTTCTCGTTGAACGACTAGGTCTTGGGATCAGTTGAGTTGATCTGGTCTCGTGTCCTGTAAGGATTCAGGAGCCGAGTCGTAATAGGAGGTGACTGGCGAGGTCGGTGTGGTTAAGGTCGAGGCCGACCACGACGAGGGTGCGGTTGAGGGTGGAGCAGAAGACCCCCATGTAGTTGCAAACGTCGAGGCTGGACTAATTGCAGGTGGCATTGTAGGGGTTGGGAAGGAGGGTCTTGTTGTCGTTGTTCGCGAGATGGGCTTATGGGTCTTATCATTGTCGTCGTCGACGATGGCGACGGAGGCAGCGGGGGCGTCGAACTCGTCGACGGTGGAGAGGCTCTGGACAAATCAGAGAGTCGAGGAAAGGAGGAGGGCATCCTCATCATCTTCGTCTGTACCTCCATTTAGGAGGAGAAAAGAGAAGAGAGGCAATCGGATGGGGGAAGGAGGTGTTCATTGTGGTGGGTGTGAGAAGAGGGCATGGAAACATGCTATGGGTATTTTATAGGGTAACTACGAAGTTGTGAGATAAATAAAGGATGATATTTATAAATTTTCATATATTTTAAATTTTTTTATGACATTTCTATTTTAAATTTTTTTTTGACGTTTCTACTTAATGGTGTAGGTGCATACGATATTAACGGAGTATATATATATATATATATATATATATATATATATATATATAATTCCTTTTTATATTTACGTAGACAAAAAAATAACTTTAGAGGACGTGAGCTCCACATGAGAGTGCGGGGCAGGGGAGTCGTTGACAACCCTATATATTACAATAGATATATAGATATAAACACTCCTTCCAGGGACACATACGACTGTAGCATTAACAAATTTGTCAAAATATATGACAACGCATGATATGACGTATTTCGTAAAGCAAGGAAGTGGTGAATATAGTCCCCATCATAAATGTGGTATTTAATGTAAAAAGTAAAGAAAAAATAATATATATCTCATTACACAAAAGGTCCCAATTTACTTTAAAAGAGTTACCATTACTCTGTGCGATCAATAGGGTGTTTTTAATTTTGAATTAAAATATATTAATATAAAATATTTTTTTATATAAAATAATTTTAAAGATGATTTTGATGATTTTATATTTATATAAAATAATTTTAAAGATGATTTTGATGATTTTATATTTATATAAAATAATTTTATATTAATATAAAATTATTTTGAAGGTAATTTTATATTAGATCAAATAATTTTATATTAATATAAAATAATTATATTTTTATTTAGAAATGATGATAATTTTTTTAAATAATAATAAATCACATCATGTGACAATTTTTATACTACGTTTTTACGTGATGGAGTGATACCTGATGTGATTTTTTATTTTAAATTCATCTTTTTAACTATTCCACCGTTTTACGTTCCAAAACACATTATCTTTTATGTTTTTATGCCCACGCCCAAGAACTTTTCGAGGATCAAAATATACATAGACTCCTATTGTCGGGTGCCTTTCTCTCTAAATCAATTCCAACTGAAGTCTTTTTTCTTCCTCTCTTCTTGTTTTTAACCCCTTTCAATTTGTGCTGGTGGGGGGTTAGTGGTAACGAATATGCCTGGAGGTTCCTTAGCTTTTAACGAGGAGCTTCTTAGCCTTTTCTGCCCAACCACTGCTCTGAGTAAAAAAGAAAGAAAAGTTGAGAGTTTTCTGGTTTCTTTCCCTTTTTGAGTGAAAAGGATAAGGTGGAATTCGAATATCCCCGATGAGGTGGAAATTTCTATAATCCCACATTTTTCCGGTACTGCTCTTTAGTTGGTGTGATATGTTGTTAGCGATATCAACTTCCAAATGCTTCCAATTGTTCCCCACCAAGCATCCAACTTTTTTAAACGCATGCCATGCTAGCACGTGTCATGACCCAAAATAAGATTGGCATAGAACATAAAACGAAAATCACCTAGAACATGCAAGTTTTCATTCTCTTAATTGAGAAATTTAACGTGGATAACTTATTTTCCTGACATCCAATTACGTTTCCAAAAATTTTTAATATTAAACTATCAAGTACAAATCACCAACTCTCAGAACTACATTTAATCTTTTCTAAATATTTGATATGATACCACATTGCAAGAGTGTTGCGATCTCCTCCTCTACTTCAAAATCTTAATATTATCGTAAATTTTATTTAGCCAATTAGTCAACTATTAGAGAACGCAATTGCAGATTTGATACCTAGGTGTCATCACTTTTATAATGTAGTACTGTTTAACTGTATTTAATTTTTGACTTCATACTAACTCGTGACTTTGATATCATCTCTTTATGACTAATGTATAAGTCTGATATTAATTGAAAAGGGTAACTGACGGACCCAAATCACATCTCCACAGTGCGTAAGCACATGCTATCAAATAGTAATTTTCCACGTCTCAATCTTAAAACCTCGAAGCTAATTCAACGAGCAATGATCACGGATGGTAATTCCGGTCCCAGGCATATCCTGGGAAACCATCGTATATCTTGTCGATTTGGTCGATCCACTATGAAAAATTAAATGATTTCTATCAACGACGCAGAGAGGAACAAAGCAAATTGGTCGTAATGATCAATAGCGTTGCAGTGCGCACACCGATACATACGTACGATACAACGCAACGCGGTGAAGATGATGGCAGATGGTGGTGGCATTTTATTTACTGGTGGACTCTCCACGATCCCCAAGATCTTTAAAAGACCCACCGCTTTCCTCGTAGTGGTCTCGACATCTCTCACTCGCTTGCGGGGCCCTCATCCCCACCGTCCACATCACTAGATCATAGAAGTCGATCGATTGGCGCGAACTTGCGGTGGGATGGCAAGAATTAATAGAGTTAACGATCAGCATTGTACGATCAACAACCAGCATTTGTAGTGCACTTTAGCAGGCGAGCAATTGCTGGATGATTATCCGGTGTATATAATTTTGTACGCATATTTCATGTATATATCACATCACGTGTTATGTCTGCTGCATCTTGGGATACATCATATATCATGTCTTTTCCTCCTACAAAAATAAATCACGTCAGACATGACAGTGTATGTGTCCATATCAACGTAAGATGTTGTGTACTAATGTCCTTATATCACTACTATTAAGAAAATAGGTTGTAATAGATGAAGAATCGATATATATATATATATATATATATATATATATATATATATATATATATATATATATATATATATATATTGAAAATTGTATTTAAAAACACTCAAATGAATATCACATAATAGTATCCGATGAAGATCTTTTTATTAATACAAAAATCGATAATGATGAGATATGTGATTTTGTATTCGGTTGTATATAATGATATTTACAAAAATGGTAGAAATTTAATTAATTAATCAATGGATGACTACCTCTAACTAAGGGATTTGTTGATATCTAATCAAAGCAACATATTCTAAACATAGTTATGCAAATAACTCATCGCATGATTTTTTAATAAAAGTAATACAAGATTGCATTGATTGTGGCGTAATATTTCGTAGTCAGTACATTTTGCGTTTAAAACATGAAAAATAGTTGTAACAAAATATAAGGTCTTTTATAATGAGAGGATCATATCTTGTAACAAATATATACCTGACTTGTAAAATTTCTTATACATTTTGTAACGATAAAACGTAAGCGTTGTAACGATAAAAGTTTGATATTTGTAATACAGATTATTCGACGGTTGTAATACAGATGTGTATGTTGTTTTGTGTTCAACGTAAGAGATCTTAGAGGCTGTAATACAAATTATGGTAATACATCAAACACGAAATGACATAATATACATCTGAGAATTGTAATACAAATTGCACGACGGTTGTAACACATATATCTAAAAACGATAAAAGTATGATATTTGTAATATATACTACATGATGGTTGTAATACAAATATGTATGTTGTTTGATGATTCAACATAAGCGGTCTTAGCAGTTGTAATACAAATTGTGGTAATACATCAAACATGAAATGACGTAATATAAATATGCGAATTGTAATACAAATTATACGAAGGTTGTAACACATATATGTATATTGTTTAATGATTCCACATAAGCAGACTTTGATGTTGTAATAAAGTTTGGGATAATACAACAAACATCAAATATCATAATATACATCTGAGAATTGTAATATAAATTAAACGATGTTTATAATGAAAATGTGTGAGTTTTTTTAGTGGGTCAATGTAATGACCCGGTTCCCGAGTCCCTACGAGACACGAGAACCGGACCGACTCGACTAATCCCAAGACCTAGTCGTCCAACGAGGAAGTAACCAAAAGAGCAGTAAAATAAACCACATTCAGCATGAATATAACTAACAGTAAGGAAGTACAGCAGTAAGGAAAGAAACTACTACAGTAGATACCACCACAACAGTAAAACAACATTTATCATATAACAGGAACTACAGGTAAAGAAAGTACAGCGGAAACAAAAACTACTCACTAGAACAGAAACAAAAGAGGTACAAAAGACTGTGGTAAACTCTACTGGACCCTACTCGGCCCAGCGTCCTCTGCAGCCACCGGCCCTGGCTGCTCAACACCTGGTCCTGAAAAAGGTAACGAGTGTAACACGTCAGCAAAACGCTGAGTAGAGTGGCAAACTAACTAAAGGCAACAGTAGAGTGTACAGTAGCTGTTATGTTCTATTACTTCCTTTATTCACGTCTTTCAATTTTCTCACTATTTCATTTATTTCTCAGATCCTTTACTTGATCTCGAATGTCCTCGTGGGAATGATCTTGATTGCAGTCTTTTCCAAAAGTAGAAGTAGCACGTGGTGCTCTCCTGGCCGGGAGAGCCCCCGTGGTGATCCTACCCTCAGTCAACCACCCCAAGGTCACTGACAGACGTAACGGTGACTACGGCACGCGCGATAAACGCACAGGTAGCTAGCCCGCACTGGCACGCGGTCAGTCGTTTCCGTTAACGGGTGCGCCCAAAGCACAGCACGGAACCAGGGCAGAGCCCTCTCAGTAACAGGGGTCCAACCCCTCCACAGTAACCAAACCGGGGCCTTGCCCCTCCACAGTCTGCGCACCCTCGCCTGACTACCCTGGTTTGCCCTAGTGGGCCTAACCAGTCGGTGAAGGAGGTTAGCAGAACCCCGGGGCCCGTGGGGTAGCTAGTACTCTCCTAACACTAGTAGCTCTCCTCGGTACTACGTACGCGAGGGCCAGCAAGTCGGTACAGAGTGGCCAGTCCTAACCCCGGGTCCCTGGGGCGGCTAGCTCCGCTCTGCACTAAACAGGGGGACAGTCGCTCTCCTTGGTACTCCGTACTCAAGGGCCAGCTCACTTCCCCAAAATCTATTCCATTCACTTTCCAGGAGTTCTACTCCTACTTCCCCGTAGGGTTCCATCCTTTTTACTCAAGATCCAGGTTTCACTTCCCAGTTTCACATTCTTACAATCCATGTTCTCAACCACGTTAGCTGTTCACAACAGGCAGCTGTTAATTCAAATTACAGGCAGCTTTATATTTCTTTCCATTTTCCAAGACTGCAGTATATACATTCCACTAGTTTTCCATCCTAGGATTCATGCCATATCCTAGGATCTATCATACAATCTAATTTTCCAGCCTTAGGATTCATGCAACACCTAGGAGCTATCATTCCATACATTTCTCATTCCTAGGATTCATGCAATACCTAGATTCTAGTTAAGGTTCCATACTTTAATAGATTTTAATAGCTTAAGCCACTCTACCAGGTACAACGGGAGTAATGGGGGCGTGATCGGGAATCCCGCGTGCCTCCGCGACTCTCAAGACTGCAATTGAACAAGGTCCTATCACAAGGATCAAACACAAGGAGTGTCTCAAAACAATGTATAGCTACTGTAGACGGGTAGAGGAATTAATTCTGAAAAGAACGCAACTCGAATCGCGGAAAACGGAGCCCGAACGGGCCCTAAACGGGTCGAAAAAGACGATACTATGCAAAATCAGACGTCTGGAACTTCTTCCAGACGTCTTAAATAGTGGATCAGAGAATTACCTGTCCAGCGTGGTTTCCCAGACGTCCAGAAGTCTGCGGGGACGTCTGTCCTAACTCCCAGACCTCCGATGGTCACCCCGGACGTCTGGATGTCACTCCCACCGTCTGGTACAACTTCCAGAAGTCTGATTCGCAAAGGATGGCGAATCAGCGAACCTGCGCACAGCCAACTGCCTCCCTCAGTACGGTCAGTCGACAGGAAGGAAGAAGAAAGCGGAAAACACACCTTTCAGACGTCTGTATGAGCTACCAGACATCGTCCTCGCCGTCTGCCTATCAACCCAGACGTCTGATTCTGGAAATTTTTCCAGAATCAGGGCACTACTCGGCCTCCGCTCGCGACGCCGCCCGCGTCGCACCTCGCGCGTCTGCTGCTCAGACCGCAACAGGTCCCTCTCCGCGTCGCTCTGCGCTCCCTGCGCCTCCGCCGGCCGGCCAAGCCGCTCCGGCGAGCTCGCCCGCACGGCAGAGCTCCGCCCTCGCACGCTGCACCTCCTTCGCGCTCACTGCAACCGCCGCTGCCGCCCTCGCGCTCGCTCGCTCTCGCGCACAGGAAGGAGAAGAAGGAGGAAACGGTGGAGACGAGAGGGGAGGCGTGCCTTTTAAGGCCGCGCGAGGAGGAGAGAGGAGCGTGGTAGGTCGCCTGCAGCCGCAGAGAGAGAGAGGGAAAAAGAGAGAGAGAGAGGAATCGTGGGTCTGCGCGCACAGGTGCGCAGACGAATCCTTCGTGCGAAAATAACTGATTTCCAGACGTCTGGAAACGATCCCAAACGTCTGGTAAGACGTCTGGCCCACCTCCCAGACGTCTTAAAAGACGTCTGGGGCACGCGCTCATTACAGTCAACCTAAGCGAAATAAGAGATTGTAATACATATTAGTCTATACAATTTAAATTTCTAGCATATGATAATGAGTGTCGTACTATAATATATTGAAGACTTCTTCGTTACGGTTATGCACCATATTTGTAATATCCTTTTTATATTTTATTAATGATAAACAACTATTTACCATATTTGATACAATGGTTTCATTCGAATTATCAAAACCACTAACATGTCATGTGAGCAGTTTCATCAATCCTAACATCAATCCGATGGCTACTATTTGGTGCTCAAATGGTTATTTATGAGCACATTATTCTCTAGATACTTTTCTTATATATATACACAAAAAGTATCTAGAGAGCACAGTACTCAAAAATATCATAAAAAGTACCAATTTATGACCACATGCACGATCTGCTCTTTACTTGATGAAACCACTAGGTCTGGTTTTAACGACTTTGATTTCTGGTTTTGTTAATTAGTGTATTTTTATAGTATTTTTATTGTTAAGTCTTTTTTGGTAACCACCTTCTATCATCTCATGCCAATCTGGGGCAGTTTGTTCCCTATGGCCTACATTTATTTTATAGCGACAATTGCATTACAACTCTAACACATTGTATTATCTATAATACATATTAAATTCAATATATGATGAATAACCACCTTACTAATTACCTAGACTGTATTACAACATGATTTACTATGATAATGTCACAATTCATGCATGTATTTATTACAACTTACATTGATCCTACTGCATAGTTAAGGTTATTTGGTTCCAAATAAAATCAACTTATATTACAATTAATCATCTAAACTATTACAATATTTTGTTGGTATTCTTTATATACATTACGTCATTTGTATTTATTAAATCAATTAATTTAATTAAAATCCACCATAGCGTACATTTATTACATAGCTTCAGTTGCATTACAATTTTAAATATGTTGTATTATTTATAATTAATCATTCAATACAATGTACAACGAATTAATTGACGTCTAATTTCCAATTTTGTATTACAACATTGTTTAGTCTGATGATGCTGCAACTCGATCATGCATTTGTCATAATATACGTTTCTTTTATTACAATGATAAAGCTTATTTGTTACAAGTGTTATTACAAATCATATACCATGCCATTACAATATTTTTATGATGGTTTTAATACATATCATATGTTAAATTTAAGTATAAATTTACGTGTTACGCATGATTAATATTATGAAAGCAGTTGTATTCACTTTTTATTTATAATATATATTAATACTAATTGATCTGATTAGTTATACCTTTTTAAGAATGGATTTCATGAAGTTACAAAAGGCTATTTTTATTGGTAACATCCATTTGCACCCTTACAAAATCATAAATGGTTTAGTTGGTGGTATTTATACCATCCACAAGATTAAAATTGAATGACCATTAAGTAGTGATCTTTTTGATATTTTTGAGTAAAACGCTCTCTAGATAGCCCCCCTCGTCATATATATATATATAGGGGCCTATCTAGAGAGTACTGTGCTAAAAAATCCTATAATAAGCATTCAATCCAAGTCATTTGATCTAAATCTAATGAATTAAATTAATACCACCATTTTAAAAACATGTTATTGTAACATACCGACCGATGCAAAAGTTACAAAAACAAATTGGCATTCATATTTTTAAAAAATCCATTCATAAAATATTGTAACTAATCATATCAATTAGAATATATAAATCAGTATACTAAAAATATAACTTCAATATAGCTATTTGCATAATAAATAGCAATCATAATAAGTAAAATAAAAATTAAAAATATTATAACGACATGATATGAGATTTGTAATAAGCACGGTGTATGATTGTAAAAAATATATATTATAATTATAATAGAACATACATTTATTGTAACAATAATATTTTATATGAAGTTGTAATATAAATAAACAAAAATAATAAATATACGTCGGGGGTTCTAAACGAATAAAATCATTTAATATATAAAAATGACGTTACGTATATAAAGAATACTAATAAAATATTATAAAAATTTAGATAAATCATTGTAATATAGGTTTATTTTATTTGTAATTAAATAACTTAAATAATGTAATAAGATAAACATAAAAAAAAATGTACATTTCATGTAAGGGGATACTGTGTAATATAAAAGACCGTCAAGTGTTGTGCAATTCGTTATTGCGTCGTGCAATTTTGTAATATACTTTCTGTTAGTTCCCACATACTACTAAAATATGTTGTAATACAACACTTCGCTTGGATATATATCCATAGTTTCGTAACTTGCAACTATATAATACACATTCCCTCGCCTGCTAAGGAACAAAAAAAACATGAATTTCACGTAAGAGGTACTATGTAATACAAAAGACTATCAGGTGTTGTGCAACTCATTATGGCGTTGTACAACTTTGTAATACACCTTTCATCAGTTCTCACATATTAATGAAATATGTTGTAATACAACACTTCACTTAGATACATAAGAACGAAAAAATTTATTACGTAAAAGAAATAATAACGTAAATCAAATTTAGAAAACCTTACATGAATTAAACTAGTATGCAGCAAAAATATGCTTACATCTCATTCAGAAGAACGACGATAAATGAAGACGAGAGAAATCTAATGGTAAAGAAAACAGAGAGTCTAAGAATGAAACAATTAGATAAAAAATGAAAAATCGATGATTGTGAAAGTACCTAACAAATACTCTACAAAATTACTTATCACAATTCGGAAAAGTTAGCAAATTACAAAACAAATTTGCAAAATAGGAGTGTGATCGGGAAAACCATGTTAACACATACTAAGTGATTTCATCAAAAATGTCATGCATATCAAAGGGAATTTTGCAGCACATTCTAGAGATTGAGAAGATCTAAGTTGGTGTTGTTATCTCAACATTTTCTATCGTGAAGACTCTTCTCGAATGAAAGCTTTTCTCCACCATCCCTTTCTTCTAGACTGATCCATCTTTCATTTGGAATTCCCTATTCCTTGTGTACTCATTCCTAGGATTCATGCAACGTCCTAGGTTCTAGTTATGGTTCCATACTTTAACAGATTTTATTAATAACTTAAAGCCACTCTACCAGGTACAACGGGAGTAATGGACCCTACTCGGGAGGTTGGGGACCACGTCTTCCTTCGTGTTTCGCCCATGAAGGGCTTACAGCGGTTTGGGGTGAGAGGGAAGCTCGCGTCGAGGTTTGTGGGGCCCTTTGAGGTCCTGGAGCGGGTTGGACCCGTTGCTTACAGACTTGCCCTTCCCCCGCAGCTTTCTGGTGTGCACGACGTATTCCACGTGTCCAACCTCAGGAAGTACGTAGCCGATTCCAGTCACGTACTGAGTCACGAGAGCGTCGAGGTGAGAGACGACCTGACCTACCCCGAGCGGCCAATGCAGATTTTAGACCGAGCCGTCCGCAGTTTGAGACGAAAGCAAGTACCCCTGCTAAAGGTTTTGTGGACGAGCCAGCGGTACGAGGAGGCTACCTGGGAGCCTGAGGCGGCAATGCGGGAGCGGTACCCGGAGCTTTTCATGGGTAGGTCTTTTCGGACCGACTTCGGTCCGCTTTGAGTTTGTTATGATTATTTGGACGTCTTTTCCCGCACCCTAGTTGGCGCAAGTTTCAGGGACGAAACTTCCTTTGAGTTTGTTATATTGTAACGAACGCGTGCCCCAGACGTCTTTTAAGACGTCTGGGAGGTGGTCCAGACGTCTTACCAGATGTATGGGATCATTTCCAGACGTCTGGAAATCTGTTAATTCCGACACGAGCGAGTCGTCTGCGCGCCTGAGCGCGCAGACCGGATATTCGCTGATTCCCTCTTCCCTGCGGCTGCAGACGCCTGCCGCGCTCTCTCTCTCCTCCTCGCGCGGCCTTAAAAGGCCACGCGCTCCCTCCCGTCGTCTCCACCGTCTCCTCCCTCTTCTCCTTCAGCCAGTGAGCGTGAGCGCGAGCACGAGGGCGGCGGCGGCGGTCGCAGTGAGCGCGGAGGAGGTGCTGCGTGCGAGAGCGGAGCTCTGCCGTGAGGGCGAGCTCGCCGGGGCTGCTAGGGCCGGCCGGCGGAGGGCGCAGGGGGAGCGGAGCGACGCGGAGGGGGGACTGCTGTGGTTTGAGCAGCATGCGAGTGAGGTACGACGCGGGCGGCGTCGCGAGCGGAAGCCGGGTAGTGCCCTGTTCTGGAAAAATTTCCAGAATTGGACGTCTGGGTTGATAGACAGACGGCGAGGGCGACGTCTGGTAGATCTTCCAGTCGTCTGAAAGGTGAGTTTTCCTTCTTCTTCTTCCTTCCTGTCGACTGACCGTACTGAGGGAGGGAGATGGGTGTGCGCAGGCTCGGTGATTCACCATCCAACGCGAATCAGACGTCTGGCTGTTGTACCAGACGGCGGGAGTGACCTCCAGACGTCCGGGGTGACCATCGGACATCTGGGAGATAGGCCAGACGTCCCCGCAGACTTCTGGATGTCTGGGAAACCACGCTGAGCAGGTAATTCTCTGATCCACTTTTTAAGACGTCTGGAAGAAGTTCCAGACGTCTAATTTTGCACAGTGTCGTCGTTTTTGACCCGTTTAGGGCCCGTTCGGGTTCCGTTTTCAGCGATTCGAGTTGCGTTCTTTTCAGAATTAATTCCTCTACCCGTCTACAGTAGCTATACACTGTTTTGAGATACTCCTTGTGTTTGATCCTTGTGATAGGACCTCCTTCAGTTGCAGGCTTGGGAGTCGCGGAGGCACGCGGGATTCCCGATCACGCCCCCATTACTCCCGTTGTACCTGGTAGAGTGGCTTTAAGTTATTAATAAAATCTGTTAAAGTATGGAACCATAACTAGAACCTAGGACGTTGCATGAATCCTAGGAATGAGAAATATATGATCGCTCCTAGGTGTTGCATGAATCCTAGGGCTGGAAAACTAGATTGTATGATAGATCCTAGGATATGGCATGAATCCTAGGATGGGAAAAACTAGTGGAATGTATAATACTGCAGTCTTGGAAAATGGAAAGAGATATAAAGC
This sequence comes from Thalassia testudinum, assembly GCA_037157565.1. Lineage (NCBI taxonomy): Eukaryota > Viridiplantae > Streptophyta > Magnoliopsida > Alismatales > Hydrocharitaceae > Thalassia > Thalassia testudinum. The sequence continues at coordinate 45,476,860 of JAZHRO010000059.1, forward strand.
TGCCTGTAATTTGAATTAACAGCTGCCTGTTGTGAATAAATAACGTGGTTGAGAACATGGATTATAAGAATGTGAAACTGGAAAGTGAAACCTGGATGTTTGAGTAAAAAGGATGGAACCCTACGGGGAAGTAGGAGCAGAACTCCTGGAAGGTGAATGGAATAGTATTGGGGAAGTGAGCTGGCCCTTGAGTACGGAGTACCAAGGAGAGCGACTGTCCCCCTGTTTAGTGCAGAGCGGAGCTAGCCGCCCCAGGGACCCGGGGTTAGGACTGGCACTCTGTACCAACTTGCTGGCCCTCGCGTACGTAGTACCGAGGAGGGGCTACTAGTGTAGGGAGGTACTAGCTACCCCACGGGCCCCTGGGTTCTGCTAGCCTCCCACACCGACTTGTTAGGCCCGCTGGGGCAAACCAGGGTAGTCAGGCGAGGGTACGCGGACTGTGGAGGGGAAAGGCCCCGGTTTGGTTACTGTGGAGGGGTTGGACCCCTATTACTGAGAGGGCTCTGCCCTGGACTGGTTCTGTGCTGTGCTTTGGGCGCACCCATTAACGGAAACGACTGACCGCGTGCCAGTACGGGTTAGCTACCTGTGCGTTTATCGCGCGTGCCGTAGTCACCGTTACGTTTGTTAGTGACCTTGGGGTGGTTGACTGAGGGTAGGATCACCACGGGGGACTCTCCCGGCCAGGAGAGCACCACGTGCTACTTCTACTTTTTGGAAAAGACTGCAATCAAGATCGTTCCCATGAGGAACATTCGAGATCAAGAAAAAGATCTGGGGAATAAATGAAATAGTGAGACAATTGAAAAATGTGAATAAAGAAAGTAATAGAACATAACAGCTACTGTACACTTTACTGTTGTCTTTAGTTTTAGTTGCCACTCTACTCAGCGTTTTGCTGACGTGTTACACTCGTTACTTTTTTCAGGACCAGGTGTTGAGCAGCCAGGGTCAGCGGCTGCAGAGGACGCTGGGCCGAGTAGGGTCCAGTAGAGTTACCACTGTCTTTTGTACCTCTTTGTTTCCGTTATAGTGAGTAGTTCTTGTTTCCGCTGTACTTTTCTTCACCTGCAGTTCATGTTATATGATAAATGTTGTTCTTCTGTTGTGGTGGTATATACTGTAGTAGTTTCTTTCCTTACTGCTGTACTTTCTTACTGTTAGTTATATTCATGCTGAATGTGGTTTATTTTACTGCTCTTTTGGTTACTTCCTCGTTGGACGACTAGGTCTTGGGATTAGTCGAGTCGGTCCGGTTCTCGTGTCTCGTAGGGACTCGGGAACCGGGTCGTTACAAGATGGCATCAGAGCAAGGTTGTCCCGAGAAGTGAATCAACTAACTGGAAAATATCCAATTCACATGTTTATAGCTAGAGTAGCCACCACAACATATCTCTTGACATGAGCTCTTAGAAGTTTTGTTAGGTACTGTCTGTTTTGACGTTTCCGTTTTGTTTTGCGTCTCCTTGCAGGAGATGCCTCGTCGCGGGACTGGCGAGACTGGCCACGGGCGCGGCCGAGGGCGAGGTCGGCGAGGTGGACGTGCTGTTGTTGACGTCTCGGTGGACCAGCCACCACTCCCAGGCATCCAGGCCCAGGACCTCGCCAGACTGATATGAGATATTGTACGAGAGGAGCTCCACCCACCGCCCCAAGCGCCTCCTCCTGGGGCTGCAGAGGGGGAGTCCTCTGTGGGACCACGCAACGGACACGGCGCTGGACACGAGGGAGGGGATGGGCCGTTGCCGCCCCCACCTTCCTCCGACACTTCTGTACACGAGGCACCTTCGCCTGGAGGTGCACCAACACCTCCCCAATAGCGCCACTTCGAGCTTTTCGGACAATTCCGGAAGCTGAAGCCCCCCTCCTTCAAGGGGGATGAGGACCCGACCGAGGCAGAGGACTGGCTTGAGCAGCTGGAGAAGATATTTGACACCCTTCGCCCCCCGGTGGAGTGCCGCGTGGCCTTTGCCACGTACCAGCTGGAGAGTGCGGCACACCGGTGGTGGAGGGCGGTCCGGGGACAGGAGAGGGACGAGCCGACGTGGGACCAGTTCATCACCCTCTTCTGCGAGCAGTACTTTCCCCAGACGTGGCAGGACCAGAGGAGGCGGGAGTTCCACACTCTCCGCCAAGGGACGATGACTGTGAGCGCATACCGCACGCGTTTCTTGGAGCTGTCTCGCTTTGCAGCGACAGCGGTAGCTACTGAGGAGGAGCGCCTTTGGAGGTTCACCGAGGGGCTCCGGCCTACGATCCGGGGGTATGTCAAACCCCTGAAGCTGCCTACGTTTTCGAGGGTGGTAGAGGCAGCTATGACTTACGAGGAGACCAACCCGTCCGCGCGAGACACCGACGGCGGGCGGAAGAGGCCCTTTCAGCCAGACTTCTCACAGGGCCGGCGAGAACGGAGACACGTGGCGTCCGCAGGAGAGCGGTCACGTTGTGCAGGGCCATCAGTGGCCTTTGGGGGCCCTCGACAGGGGCCAGTCGCCAGCACCGGACCCCTGCCTAGTCGACAGCAGGGACCCACTGAGGGCGGGAGTCGGGTTCCCCTCTGCTACCAGCGTGGCCAGCCGGGCCACGTCAGGAGGGACTGCCCAACTAGGGCAGGAGGTCAGCAGATACTCCCCGAGCAGAGCACTGGAGGGTGCGCAAGAGGCCGCGGTTCCCAGGCGCGAGGAGGAGGACAGCAGTCGCGAGGAGGGTACCGGCCAGTACCTACCCGTCCGACGCAGAGTGTGGCTGCTTCGTCCGCACCTAGAGCTGAGGGGCGTATCAACGCCCTAACACACAGGGACGCCAGATCTTCAGGATCGGTGGTAGCAGGTATGGTTTCAGTTTCTGGCAGACTCGTTTACACGCTTTTCAATTCCGGCGCTACGCACTCGTTTGTCGCAGCCAATTTCGCAGTTAGTTTGGACCAGGATTATACACTGTTAGAGAATCCGTTCGTAATCAGAGGTCCGAGTGGTCAGCTGTTTGTAGCTGAGGAGGTGTACACGGATTGCGAGGTCAGCGTCGGAGGACATAGCCTGCCAGCTGACCTGATTATGATCCAGATGGAGGACTTTGGAGTGATTCTGGGGATGGATTGGCTGTCCGCTTACCACGCCTTGGTGGACTGTTTTGAGAGGAAGATTGTCTTCTCCATTCCGGAGTTGCCTTCTTTCGAGTTTCACGGACAGCCAGTGGACGGAGGTTTCAGGTGCATTTCGGCACTTCGAGCGGCGAGACTTTTGAGCCAGGGGTGTGAGGGCTTCCTAGCTTGTGTGGTGGCAGAGCCAGCCCTGTGGCAGACTTCCATACCATCCCGGTGGTCAGAGAGTACCCTGACGTGTTTCCAGACGAGTTACCAGGACTACCGCCCGAGCGTGAGATCGAGTTTGAGATCTCACTAGTACCAGGGACCAGCCCCATCTCCACCGCGCCATACAGGATGGCACCGCTTGAGCTGCGAGAGCTTAAGTCTCAGCTGCAGGACCTTCTGGAGAAAGGTTTCGTGAGGCCCAGTGCGTCTCCCTGGGGAGCCCCGGTACTGTTTGTGAAGAAGAAGGATGGGACCCTACGTCTTTGTGTGGACTACCGACAGCTGAACAGGGTCACCATCAAGAACAGATATCCGCTGCCGAGGATCGACGATTTGTTTGACCAGTTGCGGGGTGCCACGGGGTTTTCCAAGATAGACTTGAGGTCTGGATACCACCAGTTGAGGATTAAGGAGACCGACGTCTCCAAGACAGCTTTCCGCACCCGGTACGGACACTACGAGTTTTTGGTCATGCCGTTTGGGCTGACCAATGCCCCCGCTGCTTTCATGGACCTGATGAACCAGGTGTTTAGACCGTACTTGGACCAGTTCGTGGTGGTTTTCATAGATGATGTACTCATCTATTCTAGAGATCGAACACAGCACGGACAGCACTTGCGGATGATTTTGGACACTCTGAGGCGACGCATGCTATACGCCAAATACAGCAAGTGCGAGTTCTGGTTGAGGGAGGTGACCTTCTTGGGTCATGTGATCTCTGGAGACGGCCTGGCGGTGGACCCAGCCAAGGTTGAGGCAGTGCTCAGGTGGGAGAGACCGCGTTCAGTCACTGAGATCCGCAGTTTCCTGGGACTAGCTGGATACTACAGACGGTTCATCAGAGGATTTTCGCAGATTACGCGTCCTATGACACAGTTGACCCGGAAGGACGTGCCTTTCGCTTGGACAGACGCCTGTGAGGCGTGTTTTCTGGAGCTGAAGAAGAGATTGACCTCGGCTCCCGTGCTCACCATCCCTGACAGTAGTGGCGGGTTCGTTGTGTACACGGACGCTTCCTTGCAGGGGTTAGGATGTGTGCTCATGCAGAGGGGTCACGTTGTCGCTTACGCTTCGCGGCAACTGAAGCCCCATGAGCATACCTACCCTACCCACGACCTAGAGTTGGCAGCTGTTGTCTTCGCGCTGAAGACTTGGAGGCACTACTTGTACGGTGAGACCTTCGAGATTTTTACAGATCACAAGAGCCTCAAATACCTTTTTGATCAGAAGGAGCTCAACATGAGACAGAGACGTTGGTTGGAGCTCCTGAAAGACTACAACTGCAGCATCTCCTACCACCCGGGAAAGGCCAATGTGGTGGCTGACGCCTTGAGCCGTAAGGCGCCCGCACGCTTGGCTAGTCTACAGTTACAGAGTTGGAGCCTTTTGGAGGAGGTGGGCAGTTGGCGACCTCTAGAGTTACGAGGGTACTGTGGGGCAGTGACGGTGACACGGCAGACTAGGCCAGAGTTGATGGACCGCATCATCACAGGACAGATGGCCGATTCGTACTTGCGGTCTTTGCGCGACAGTGTACTGTCAGGAGATCCAGGTGACTTCTCTTTCACACACCAGGTGCTACGTTTGAGGGGACGGTTGTGCGTTCCCAGAGACGAGGAGCTGTTGAGAGAGCTCCTGACTGAGGCACACGGTTCCAGATTCACCATACATCCCGGGAACACGAAAATGTACCACGACTTGAGACGCGAGTTTTGGTGGAGAGGGATGAAGCGGGATGTGGGTGAGTTCGTGCAACAGTGCTTAGTGTGCCAGCAGGTGAAAGCCGAGCATCAGAGGCCTGCAGGGCCGCTTCAGCCGCTTCCAGTGCTAGAGTGGAAGTGGGAGAGCATCACCATGGACTTGGTGGTGGGCTTACCTGTTACCCAGCGGGGACACGACGCAGTCTGGGTAATAGTGGATAGACTGACGAAGACGGCGCGTTTCTTGCCGATCTGAGTCACTTTGGGACCAGCACAGTTGGCAGAGAGGTATATCCGTGATGTGGTACGACTACACGGAGTTCCGCGGGAGATCGTATCCGACCGGGATACCCGCTTTACGTCCCAGTTTTGGGCTGAGTTTCAGCAGGCCTTGGGGACGAGGTTGAGGTTTAGCACGGCTTACCACCCCCAGACGGACGGACAGTCTGAGCGCACGATACAGACACTTGAGGACCTTTTGCGTGCCTGTGTACTGGACTGGAGGGGCTCTTGGGAGGAGCACCTGCCCCTGGCAGAGTTTGCATACAACAATAGTTATCACTCGAGCATCGGCATGGCTCCCTACGAGGCTCTGTACGGACGGAAGTGTACGGCACCCTTGAGTTGGGTTGAGGTGGGGACCAAGTGGGAGGTTGGCCCCAGGTTGATCCGGTAGAGTCAGGAGGTAGTTGAGCAGATCCACAGACGACTCCGCACTGTCAGGAGCAGACAGAAGAGCTACGCGGATCGGAGACACAGAGGGGTGCAGTTTGAGGTTGGGGACCACGTCTTCCTTCGTGTTTCGCCCATGAAGGGCTTACAGCGGTTTGGGGTGAGAGGGAAGCTCGCGCCGAGGTTCGTGGTGCCCTTTGAGGTCCTGGAGCGGGTTGGACCCGTTGCTTACAGACTTGCCCTTCCCCCGTAGCTTTCTGGTGTGCACGACGTATTCCACATGTCCAACCTCAGGAAGTACGTAGCCGATTCCAGTCACGTACTGAGTCACGAGAGCGTCGAGGTGAGCGACGACCTGACCTACCCCGAGCGGCAAGTGTAGATTTTAGACCGAGCCGTCCGCAGTTTGAGATGAAAGCAAGTACCCCTGGTAAAGGTTTTGTGGAGGAGCCAGCAGTATGAGGAGGCTACCTGGGAGCCTGAGGCGGCAATGCGGGAGCGGCACCCGGAGCTTTTCGCGGGTACGTCTTTTCAGACCGGCTTCGGTCCTCTTTGAGTTTGTTATGATTATTTGGACGTCTTTTCCCGCACCCTAGTTGGCGCAAGTTTCGGGGACGAAACTTCCTTTGAGTTTGTTATATTGTAACGAACGCGTGCCCCAGACGTCTTTTAAGACGTCTGGGAGGTCGTCCAGACGTCTGGTAAGACGTCTGGGATCGTTTCCAGACGTCTGGAAATCCGTTAATTTCGACACGCGTGAGTCGTCTGCGCGCCTGAGCGCGTAGACCGGATATTCGCTGATTCCCTCTTCCCTGCGGCTGCAGACGCCTGCCGCGCTCTCTCCTTAAAATGCCACGCGCTCCCTCCCGTTGTCTCCACCGTCTCCTCCCTCTTCTCCTTCAGCCAGTGAGCATGAGCGCGAGCGCGAGGGAGGTAGCGGCGGCCGCAGTGAGCGCGGAGGAGGTGCTGCGTGCGAGAGCGGAGCTCTGCCGTGAGGGCGAGCTCGCCGGGGCTGCTAGGGCCGACCGGCGGAGGGCGCAGGGGGCGCGGAGCGACGTGGAGGGGGGACTGTTGTGGTCTGAGCAGCAGGCGCGCGAGGTGCGACACGGGCGGCGTCGCGAGTGGAAGCCGGGTGGTGCCCTGTTCTGGAAAAATTTCCAGAATCGGACGTCTGGGTTGATAGGCAGACGGCGAGGGCAACGTCTGGTAGATCTTCCAGTCGTCTGAAAGGTGAGTTTTCCGTCTTCTTCTTCCTTCCTGTCGACTGACCGTACTGAGGGAGGGAGATGGGTGTGCGTAGGCTCGGTGATTCGCCATCCAACACGAATCAGACGTCTGGCTGTTGTACCAGACGGCGGGAGTGACCTCCAGACGTCCGGGGTGACCATCGGACGTCTGGGAGATAGGCCAGACGTCCCCACAGACTTCTGGACGTCTGGGAAACCACGCTGAGCAGGTAATTCTCTGATCCACTTTTTAAGACGTCTGGAAGAAGTTCCAGACGTCTGATTTTGCACAGTGTCGTCGTTTTTGACCTGTTTAGGGCCCGTTCGGGTTCCGTTTTCCGCGATTTGAGTTGCGTTCTTTTCAGAATTAATTCCTCTACCCGTCTACAGTAGCTATACACTGTTTTGAGACACTCCTTGTGTTTGATCCTTGTGATAGGACCTCCTTCAGTTGTAGTCTTGGGAGTCACGGAGGCACGCGGGATTCCCGATCACGCCCCCATTACTCCCGTTGTACCTGGTAGAGTGGCTTTAAGTTATTAATAAAATCTGTTAAAGTATGGAACCATAACTAGAACCTAGGACGTTGCATGAATCCTAGGAATGAGAAATATATGATAGCTCCTAGGTGTTGCATGAATCCTAGAGCTGGAAAACTAGATTGTATGATAGATCCTAGGATATGGCATGAATCCTAGGATGGGAAAAACTAGTGGAATGTATAATGCTGCAATCTTGGAAAATGGAAAGAGATATAAAGCTGCCTGTAATTTGAATTAACAGCTGCCTGTTGTGAATAAATAACGTGGTTGAGAACATGGATTGTAAGAATGTGAAACTGGAAAGTGAAACCTGGATGTTTGAGTAAAAAGGATGGAACCCTACGGGGAAGTAGAAGCAGAACTCCTGGAAGGTGAATGGAATAGTATTGGGGAAGTGAGCTGGCCCTTGAGTATGGAGTACCAAGGAGAGCGACTGTCCCCCTGTTTAGTGCAGAGCGGAGCTAGCCGCCCCAGGGACCCGGGGTTAGGACTGGCCACTCTGTACCGACTTGCTGGCCCTTACGTACGTAGTACCGAGGAGAGCTACTAGTGTAGGGAGGTACTAGCTACCCCACGGGCCCCTGGGTTCTGCTAGCCTCCCACACCGACTTGTTAGGCCCGCTGGGGCAAACCAGGGTAGTCAAGCGAGGGTGCGCGGACTGTGGAGGGGCAAGGCCCCGGTTTGGTTACTGTGGAGGGGTTGGACCCCTGTTACTGAGAGGGCTCTGCCCTGGACTGGTTCCGTGCTGTGCTTTGGGCGCACCCGTTAACGGAAACGAATGACCACGTGCCAGTACGGGTTAGCTACCTGTGCGCTTATCGCGCGTGCCGTAATCACTGTTACGTCTGTCAGTGACCTTGGGGTGGTTGACTGAGTGTAGGATCACCACGGGGGACTCTCCCGGCCAGGAGAGCACCACGTGCTACTTCTACTTTTTGGAAAAGACTGCAATCAAGATCGTTCCCACGAGGAACATTCGAGATCAAGAAAAAGATCTGGGGAATAAATGAAATAGTGAGACAATTGAAAAATGTGAATAAAGAAAGTAATAGAACATAACATCTATTGTACACTTTACTGTTGTCTTTAGTTTTAGTTGCCACTCTACTCAGCGTTTTGCTGACGTGTTACACTCGTTACCTTTTTCAGGACCAGGTGTTGAGCAGCCAGGGTCAGCGGCTGCAGAGGACGCTGGGCCGAGTAGGGTCCAGTAGAGTTACCACTGTCTTTTGTACCTCTTTGTTTCTGTTATAGTGAGTAGTTCTTGTTTCCACTGTACTTTTCTTTACCTGCAGTTCATGTTATATGATAAATGTTGTTTTTCTGTTGTGGTCGTATATACTGTAGTAGTTTCTTTCCTTACTGCTGTACTTTCTTACTGTTAGTTATATTCATGCTGAATGTGGTTTATTTTACTGCTCTTTTGGTTACTTCCTCGTTGGACGACTAGGTCTTGGGATTAGTCGAGTCGGTCCGGTTCTCGTGTCTCGTAGGAACTCGGGAACCGAGTCGTTACAGTGCTCAAGGATTGGGTCGGTCGGATCCCGCCAGATCAGCGTGGTCAAGCCGCGGACGAGGCGTGCGTGGGGGGGGGGCAAGTGAGGGACCTCACCCCTGTGCTTACGGAGGCGTTAAGGTGATATCACAAATTCAATTTATGTCGCAGCGGCGCCTCGTCTCTCCACGATGTGGGACTAAAGATTCTGCCCTGATTTCGCGCGCGTCCGCAGACTCGCATGCCATCCCCACAGCTACTGGCTCTGCTTGCGCTCCTTGCTGGACCAGGGCACTTCGCGACACTTGCACGACTACGCAGCACCTGCAGCCTGGGATCCCTGGCGCCTGGAGCTGCTATGGAGCTTCTTCAAATGTCGTCCATGGTGGCAGGAGCATCAACACTGTCAGACACAAAACGAGCCTCTCGGCCCAATCAGACCAGCTAGAGACCTTCGCCGTAGCACGGCGAAGGCGGTGGACGGTGCTGCAGGCCGTAGGTCGGCCTAGGCGTGTGTGCCTAGGTCAACCTGTGGCCGGAGTTGTGGGGTTGGTCGGGGGTTATTATGGAGGTCTGGAGTGGCAGTGGAGGGGTGGAATGAGTTCCTGGTGGTGAGGCGGAGCTCACGAGATGGGTGGCGAGCCGTGTGGAGGGGCGGAGTGGTGTGGGCGACTCGCCAGAGGTCATTCGGAGGCGAGGAAGATGGAGGTGTTCAGGCACTGTCGGGGGGTAAGTCGATAAAATAGCAAGGGAAAAAAGAGAGAGGGGAATGTGGGGAAGGTATTTGGCCTAACTACAGGGATGAAGGGGGACGGAGAGGCGAACAGCAGTACCTGCTGTCGCCGGAGAAGATGCTGCCCAGTGGGGGAGAACGGCGGCGACGACGGGGCTGAGGCGGCGTGCGCGGGTGCTACGCGACGCGGAGGAGAGTCAGGAAGATAACTCTGCCACTGGTTTTGTGGCAGAGCGAAGAAGGAGGGGAGGGGGGCTCGCCGGAGCTTGCTGGGAATTTTGGCCGGGCAGGAGGAGATGAATTGGAGGTGGAAACTCGGCCAAATCAAGCTGAAGATGAGAGGCCGGAGGTGTGGGTTCTTATATAGGTACTGGGCCAGTCGTTCAAGGCGTGGAAGGCACGCCATCGTCTGAGGTCGGTCTCCAGAGATGGAAAGAGTTTAGATACCCAAATCCCTCGTGCGTTCGCACGAGAGATTGGGATCACACCAGGGATCAAAATTGGCCTCAGATGGAAGGGAATTCCTCAGAGAATCTCCCTTCCATTTCTGGGAGGGGATCTCTGAGGAATCAGAGAGGATTCCCTCTCAAATCCTCGTCGGAGCAGGATTCTGCCCTAATAATGGCGGCAGGACCTGATTGCAAAGGTGGCGAGGAAGTTAGGGGGCGTTCTGTTATGCTTTTCAAAAGATAGGGACCAAATTGTGATTTGGGTGTACTAAATTGCAAAGTAGGTCAAGATGACCTCCCATTAGGTCCAAATTTTGGTACAAACCTAATTTTGACCTAAGGAATCCAATGGTGAAGTTGGATTTTAGGTTTGACCTCGTTTGACTGGATATTTTAAGTAAAAACCCAAATTAGGTTAATTGATGAACTAGGACCCTAATCTAGGTCAAACTGGGTTCCAAAGGCCAACTTAAGTGTTCTAAATCCTAGGGGATATTTTTTCATGATTTTTAGAGGGTTTAATTGATTTTTATCCTGACCAAAACCTTGTTGAATTAAGCGGGTCTGTTTTAGGGTTACCACATGTCATTTACTTCCTAGATTGCACTTGAACCCATTTCTGATTGACTCAACCCATTTTTTATCTCATTTAGACCTTTTGACCTGTGTTTTTCCTCTGAGAAATCCCATTTATGTACTGCAATGGTAAAATTGCAGTTTTAACATTTAATTCATGTTTTCTTCTCAGAGCACTTATTCCTTCAGTTAAGCCTTTTTCTAGGTTATGTAGGAGCTTTTATCTTCTTTATTGGGTCAAAATGGACTAGTTATGGCTCATGATGAGGCTCTCATCAGTCTTCTATCGTAATCCTCAAATGGAGGACCTTCATCCGCCCATCGGAATGGGCAGCCCCATTGGCAGAAGGAGAGGAAACATTGTCGTAGCTTTAATTTCTTCTTTTCTTTCTACATCATCACTTTCGTAAGCGAATCCTCCTCTGCCTCTTGATTTCGTAGGATGGGCCATTCGTAATTTAGGGGTTTTATTTATACAACTTTACTTTTCAACTTTACACTAACGATCGTTACCCTCGACAAGTGATGAAAGTTAACTGAGGGATATGACCTGCTCTGGTTACGTATTTAGTGGGGATATATATGTAAATACAAATTAAGTAGTGATATATATGTATTTATAAATATTACCAAGGACATATATGTCAAAACTCCTTTAAACAATAAGATATATTCTTATATTGATAGTTTAAAATAAAATTTTCAATATTCCTTGATGTTATTTAAAAGTGGATAATGCATCCACTACATTAAAATAACTTGGGGATATATAAGTGAGTAGTGAGATACTTAAAAGTCAAATTCAAAAGTATGTTTGAATATTCAAATAAGGTAGGCCAATAACAAACTTTGCTTCTTTATCTAGGGGTTTCTATGAGCACTGGGGTGGATAGAGAGAATTATTTATAAATTTGTCTCGAAATTAATACGATGTATCCCTACTTGCAGTGAGCATTGTGCTTCTTTCTCCTATAATGATACATTCAGTGTACCATATAGCTTAACCTTTTTCCGTTGCTCTCGATCCACCACCTTACGTCTCCTTTCCAGCCACCCTCCCCCCCTCCTCGACAAAAAAAAAGAAGAGATTCCTGACAATAAAATCGAATTCTCTTAGGTATTCAGATTGTCAACGGTGTTTTTACAATGATGGTATTGGGATATCATTTGAAGGGGTAGGAATTGAACGATTCGATTTTCAAATTTCGGTGGCATCGTGGAAGCATGAAAGTCTAGCCATTTAAAACTTTTCTATGAATCAATGATCGGATCGATGCTTGGAAATCCGAAAATCGAAATCAAGAAACTAACAACGACCTAAATAAATCAAAGCCATATGAGAAGGTCTAACATCTCTCCATTTTGAGTTCCCTACAAGTATAGAAATATACTTACAGAATGGTGTAGCATAGCACTCTAAGTGTTGTGCCTCTTCAAATAAGTCCCCTACCTCATGAGACTTCCTTCCTCTCGACAAGCAGATGAGACCATTCACGCCAAGAACACTTGTTCCCCGTCATGTGCAGTGCCAACCCTTCATGTTCCTCGATGCAACCCTCGCCTTAGGTCCTCCAAGAACTCAGCCTACTTGGATTCTTGATCCTTGGCCAAACATCAGTAGATGTCTAGCCTTCTTGCTAGACATCTGGAGAGCCTTGTAGATATCCAACAATCAAGTTGGACATCCAAATTAGAAGTGTCTTGTGCTCCTTTATTCAATTCTAGACATTTGAATGAGCTCCCGGACTTCTCCTGTACAATCAAGTTGGACTTACCCTAGAGCTTCAAGACGTCCAGAGATGAGGGAATCAGGGAGGGGGCAGTGGCTTCTTTCTCTAGTCTCTCTCGATGGAGTTGTTTGTACACCATTATGAATTGATTAAGGTTTCCAAATTCGTTTTTAAGAGATATTTACAGGGATTCCAAATCCTAATCTTAATATGATGGGATTCCTTAGATCTCCACCTAAGGATGAGATTTAATCTTACTTAAATTTTATAAGATAAGCTTATGGCAACTTATGGGATGTTTTGATCCAGTATCCAAACATTAATTAATTACAATCCGACTATTGGATTTTAACGTAATCAAATTAGGTGCAATTAATTATTAAGTCAAATGCAATTTAACTCTTTAAACTACATTTGGTTTATCTTACAAGTAGGAACCCATCAAAATTATTATTGGTTTCATTATGCCAATAATGAAGAGTTTAGAATTCATAGAATTATGGCGCTGCACCTCTCTCAAGTATTCCAAATACCCATGAATCTTTCTCACTGGAACACATATGTAGCCTCGAAAATTAAACCCTAGATTCATTATCCATCTTATCATGGGTTATATATATTTCATGTTCTCCTTATATCATTGAGATGAGAACAAAGATCAGATACTTTCCTGTATGACTATCTTCTTCTCTTTCATGTATGGGTTTGCTCAGGACCCGAACTACCATGCATAGAATTTGGTACTTTCCAATATACGTGGAGTGAGCCTGAGTCTCTGGATCTACTGCATGCAATTACGATAGCAGATCTGCGTGATTCATTTGAAAGATCATGTATCTTCTGTACTCTCATATGCACACTAGTTTTTTAGTCTCAACACCACTGCGAGTGCATCAATTATCAGTCCACCAAATATGCATATTTAACCATAGAGACACATATTCATCTCAGGTTAAAGGATACTCCTTCTCCGTGACAGTGATAAGAGAAGGACTTTCATATTTTTATCTCATCAAGTCAACTCCTTGGCTCAACTTGCGTGATAACCATGAATCTCTATTTCCATGCAAAGAATGTGCATCAACGACGTTAATCAAGCAATAATCTATAGAGAAGATTGCCATCTCTTCTCAGATTGGATATAACAGTTGGATATTATGATGGTTATTCGTGACCTATTTAAATCCTCAATTCAAATCGTTTGGATCTTCAATACCTGTTATCAGTGTGTCAAACATGGCTAAAGTACATTCTCCTAATTATATTGAGAAGCCCATCTAACCATGTAATTAATGTGTCCACATGATCTAACATTCAGATCCGAATCACTGATTAAGTGATTTGACTAAGGTTGGTTCACTCAGGGCACATAACTCTAGTAGATAATCCATATCCTCATCCTTCCCCTGACATTAAAGGTCTACTAATTGTTGAAAATTTTAAGTTATCATATATGTTCGATGAACAATGTTTTAAAAATTAAATTGAATCAGCTGATTGAGTCGATTAGATTGGAAATCGGTGCCTAACTGGTTGAATCGACCAGATCAGGTAGAAAAATCAAAACTACCCTGAACCGATCAAATTGGGTTCAACTAGTTAAATCAATTGAACTTGTTAAAAGTTTTTTTTAAAGGAAAAATCCAAACTCCTCTCCACAAATAAATCTCACCCCTACGCCACCGCCACACCTAGCAACCCCCCAAACCCTAACTATTGATCAACTATCATCCCCACCTTGCCAGTGCTCCTCATTGCCGAAACTCCTCGTGCCTGAGCTAGTTTGTGGTAGCCCAATGTTGGCACCCCCATCCAACATTATTCCTCAGTCACCTTCAGTTCTTTGCGACAACACATTGCACACACCCAAGTTGTGCAATGCCACAAGAAATAATCTAATGTTTTTTCTTCCATTATCCTTTTATGTGATTCTTTAAGAAAGATATAACTTGTTATTTGTAATTTGTATTTGAGTTTTAATAATTAATGGTGCATTGTGTTAGAGATCAATTTTGCTAAGTTATCAACTACGAGCATGTTTGATTTTTCCTTAAAATAGTTAAATCTCTATTTTTTGTGTAACATAGCTAACCTCTTGATTGTGAGGTATAGTCATTTTTGAATAGTCTATAATTTTCAAATATATATCATTTTCATGGTTAAATTCAATTTTGGTTATATCTGCTATTTTTAATTTAACACTTACTAAATACATGTTACTTGTAGTGTAGTCAAGAATTACAAAGTAACAATTCCTGTTACATATGCTCATGTATTTTTATTAAACACCAATTTAATGCAATTGGATCAATACAAACTAAATTGAAGATCTCACCGTTTGAATTTTTTAGATCATGTCATGCTAACATCATTACTGGTCCAAGTAGTCCAGACCAACGTTTGGATTGTTAAAAACCAAAATTGTCACTTGATTGGTTCAATGGCTGATCTAGCCTTGAAAATGTTGTAGATAAGTGATGTATAGGTAAATTATGATATAAGCACAACAATCATGTAAAATTGGAAATGCATCCTGCATTATGTGGGGGTCACCTATTTATAAGAAAATAGTCCGTGAACATATCGATTTAAATATGTTTCATCACACACACACACACACATATATATATATATATATATATATATATATATGCATGCATACACATCGGGAAGAATAAAATCTGCAAGATAACATTATGGGAAAATGCACAGAAATCCATAAAAAAAAAAGTGACATATAAAGAAAAATAAGGAGTTAGAAAGGTAAACGATTGAAGCATCCCTGGTTGGACTCCCTTTAGAGGGATGATAGCCCCACTTTACCAACGCACGCTTGCCGATCTCACAGAAAGACGAGCACGAGTCACTGGGAAGTGAGCACTTGCAAAGAAAAGAAAATGATGGTGGAAACCAAGGAGGTGATGACTCAACGAGTCGCGACGTTTGGGAGATCCTATGACTCAAAATATCAGAGCTTTGTCAGGCCACCCACACGTGTGATTTTCAACCTTCTCTTTAACCTTTTGCTATATAAGTAACACGAACAAAAGTCCTTTTTATCCTACTTTGATTTTTCCCCATTTGCCATATTTCAGTAAAGTTTCCACCCGATTTCCTTCGATTTCAACTTAAATTTTTTTTTGTACCCTTACCCTATATACATTACAATAATTTTCACAATCAACGGTAAAATTCTTTTAACTAATGTTATTAAGTGACATCTTTATTTCTTTTTTTATCGATTACAAAAAAATATTTGATATCAAAATATTATTCAACTAACGGATAAATTAGATATTTTATTGTTATTTAACAATGGATAAAAATTAAAATTTTCATCATTTGTAAAATAAACAATGATATTTTTCGTCACTTTTTTACACCACCTCTTCACCATTACTTAATAATAAAAATGATGACAAATAATTATTTGCCGTCACTTTTTCAAATGATGGTAAAGAATCAATGATAAGTCTCATTTTTCTCGCAGTGACATACACCCCAAAATTGATTGATATAACCTCCCACATACAACACCACTTTGATTGTCTCTTAGGTGACGTAAATATATATGGACACAGCTGAATGCCATTTTAAATAAATGCCGTCATATCCTTATAGGTCTTCCGGTACCGTTTCTAATGCACGAGGGCATTGGCTGTCCTCCTTCGCAATTTTCAACAACTCCAGACAACTTCGAACATTGTCCTTTTCGTTATGCATATGCTTATTTCTCTAATCACTTTGGCTCGACAAATCACATTTTCTCTTCCTTAAAAATTTGACCTTATCATCTCCATCTCTTCCTTAGTCCCATGGACTTGTTAACCTGATCATTTGGCCTTACTTCAGTTTAGGATTATGTTCCTGCTAACTAATTATATAACAACAGACAAGTCTCCCTAGATAATCCATCACATTGCAGTTCATTGATCCCATGTAATGTGCAGGGAAGCACATGTATACATAGATATAATTTGAGATTTTATATAGATATTATTAAAATATTTATGTATTACTCTTTTAACATCTACTTTTTGATATTACCTTAAATGTCATTAGAAAATTGATGTCATTTTCGTAATTGTCACTTTATTAATTACCACCGTTAATTTTAACAGTGTTAGATCTAAAATTAATCAAATTTTATTTTTCTACCCTCAAACTTTTTTTAAATTAAAAAATTTTTTACATAAATACCACTGAAATCGTTGAAAATTACTTTAATGCCATCAACTTCCCAATATTTCTTTAAAGTCAAAAAGCAGGGAAACATAGATACTGATGCAAAAAGTAACGTGAGGGAATTGTGAGTGTTGTACCATGCTTTATATAGCGTTGTGAACGTATGTCTACTTGATAATTGATATTTAATGTAAAGAAATAAGAGCATACAAGGTTTGTTACATAGTGGGTCACATCACATTTAAAAAAATCACCACACCACTTTAACCTAAAATGTACAGGTAATAAATAACTTTGCAGCGTTGATAAACTACTTTGTACCGGCGATAAATTATTCTAAACGATTTTACACCGGTGTAAAGTGATTTTGCACCGGTGATAAATTATTCTAAGGCGTCTTTGCATCGGTGAAATCTCATTTTGCATCGGTGTAAAATTATTCAAAGGATGGTTTCACCTGTGTAAAGTAATTTTGCTCCCATGTAAAGTAATTTTGACCTATGGGTTTAGGATTTAGAATTTAGGATTTAGGGACCTTAAACACTAAAGATTAAAACCTAAACCCTAAGGTTGAAAAATTAACTTTCAAGTGTAAAATCACTTGTTATAGGTGAAGAACACTTGGAATTTAATTTTACACCTGTGCAAAGTAAGATTGCACCAGTGCAAAGTAAAATTGTATCGGTGCACAATAAGATTATATTGGTGTAAACTGGTTCAAAATAAGATTGTACTTGTGTAATTTTATTTTGCACCCGTGTAAAATTATTTTAAAGGTGAAAAGTGATTTTACACCCGTGCAAGTGGTTCCGAAGGTGATTTAAGTGGTTTGCACCCGTATAAAAGTAGTTTATTATTAGTTTCAACAATGATGGACCACACCATGTGTCAGTACTTTCTTTGCATAAAAAAGAGATATATTAAGTGAAGACCATGTTACACTGCTGTAAGTCAACTTTTGCGTTAACTTTTACGTTTTCGTAATTGTCACTCTATTAATCAGCACTATTAATTTTAATGAGTTATACATAAAAGTGACGAAAATTTATTTTCTACATTCAAAATTTACTTTCTTTCTATTTCTTACCCTTCATTCCTTCTTCCTCCTCCCACTCCACTTCCTTATGCTGCTCCTTACCTTCAGCACTCTCCCCTTGCTCCCCCCTCTCCGCTACACACTACAACCCTCTCCCTACTCCCCTTTCTCGCTACACACCACCCTCCTCTCCACTGCATGTGACCATCACCCACCATTACCACCCTTCCCTTTCTCTCTCCTCACCCACTACACACCACCGCCACCCTCCCCCTCCTTCCTCCTCCCCATCCTCCCTCCTCCCGACTACAACACCACCACCCACCATTGCCACCCTCCCCCTCCTCCCTCATTGCACACGATGACGACCACCACCAGCACAATGGGGAGGGGGGAGTAGGGAGAGGGTGGTAGTGGTGGGTGTAGGTCGTGTGAAGTGAGGAGGGGGGTGGGAGACGGTGGCGGTGGTGGTGGTCATGTGCATGCAACAGGCAAGGCGAGGGTGGTAGGTGGTGGTGGTGTGTAGTGAATAAGGGGAGTAGAGGGTAGAGTGGCAATGGTGGTGTGCAGCAGGAAGGAAGGAGTAGGGGGAGGGTGGTGGTGGTGGTGGGTGGTGGAGGTGAGGGGGAGGAGGGTAGAGAGGTGGAGGGGAGAGAAGGAAGGTGGAGTGGGGTGGAGGCCGAAGAAATGGAATGTAGAAAATATAAAAAAAATAAGTTTTGAAAGTAAACAAAATAATTTTTATCATCTTTAAGTTTAACAATGTTAAAACTAACGATACTAACGAAACAATAATTATGAAAATGATATGATTTTTTTAATAATATTTAAAGAATATTGAAGAGTAGATGGTAAGGAAGAATATTTTTAAAGATTCTATTGACATTTATTTGAAACTATTTTTAATTTAAAAAAATTTGAGAATAGAAAAATAAACTTTTATTACCTTTATATCCGTCATTGTCAAAATTAATGATGTTAATTAACAGAGTGATAATTATAAAAATAATATCACCTTTATCAATGACATTTAAAATAATATTGAAAAATAAATGACAATTTTTTAAAAAATTTTCAATAATATCTATATAAAAATCCCATATAATTTTGTACAAGATAATTTCTTTACATTTAACATGAACAACTAAAAATTAACGTACCAATTGATATTCATTAATTTGTTGGCAAATTCAAGCTATCTTTCAAAGGCAACCTTCTTGTCTTGGACTTGACTATTGAAGCAGGTTCTATTTTCAATGATGCTGCTGTTCCGTTAGTTAAGTACTTGATTTATGGTAATCTCATTGGAGGTCAAAGTATGCTGTGACTCATTGTCAATCCCTTCTTTCTTTTGTTCCTTTGCTTTTGTTGGTCAAGGTTTCTAAAGGGCATGTTGCTTTGGCCCACAATCTCGTGAGATTTTGTGTAGACTCTCATGTATTTGATTCTTGGCTTTGGCGGAAACTTCCTCATAATTTTTGAGATTGCAGTGACTCTTGCTTTCTACTTTCAAATGAAAATAAAAATTGTTGGTAAATCCAGAGGGCCCCACGACACCACGATGGAGCACAGGCAGTGCACAACACATTCCAAAATGCACTTTCCATTCCACGTATCCATATCCATCCATCCATTCATGCAACAATCTAAGTGCTTCCCATCCCTCTCCCCTTGACATGCACGCTTACCATTATCATATATGTTGGCTACCCTTTTCTTTCTATCCCTCTATTTGTTAATTTCTCTTGTCCACCTCCCCCTTTAGATCCATGTATCTTTTCCCTATAAATACTGCCGCACCTTGCCATGCCAGAACTTATAGCACTGCCAACACAAATAATAACACCAATCTCTGTGCGTACACACATCGATCATGGGGGAGGCAGCAGTGGAGGTGGAAGGTGGTGCTAAGCAGAAATGTTGCCAATGGTATGTGGAGGATATTGATGATGGTCTCAAGCGGTCTTTTGCTCTCAACAGGTCAGACCTTTTGCACCAGAGAAGAAAACCATCTTCTTGCTCTTAGTTAGTACTTTAGCTGTCCTATCATATGGGATGAGGAGCTGTATATTCCCAATTACTGTTCATAATTAAGCAACCACATATATATATATATATATATATATATATATATATATATATTAGCTGTCCTATCATATGGGTTGAGGAGCTGTATATTCCCAATTACTGTTCATAATTAAGCAACGACATATATATATATATAGAGGTGATATATCTGCGGATCACCGTGTTCACAAATTAATAAATAAGTCTAATATCGTAATCATTAGATCACGATCTCACGATATCCATAAATATCACTTATTTACACGATGATGGTTTCCCATTCAATTGAATGCGATGGCTTTTACCATATAAATTAATATATAATTTCAAACAATAAAATAATCTTTCATAATAAACCTGATTGTATTTACTATAAATAGATGAGGTGCATGAAATGCATTGAATTCAAATTAAAAATAACGTGACATACTTGTTATAACCGTAAAAATATTATAACGTAACTGCATATGCTTTGTAACTATAATGTATCAGTTTGTAAAGTGGATATACGTATTGTGAGTAAAGAAAAAAGAGTTATAACATAATAACGTTTGTATTGTAACATTATAATATGTATTATAAAGATTTAGTGTTCAAACAATTATAAAACATGTAATATAATATGCACTCGTACACAACTAATTTTAAATTAAAAATAACGTGACATGCTTGTTATAATCGTAAAAATAGTGTAACGTAACTGAATATTCATTGTAATGGTAAGGTATCAATTTGTAAAGTGGATGTATAAGTATTGTAAATAAAGAAAAAGGAGTTGTAACATAATAACATGTATATTGTAACATTATAATATGTATTACAATGATTTAGTACTCGAATAATCATAAAACACGTAATGCAATATGCACTTTTTCGTAATACAATGGGTTGTGCGTGTGCTGAATTCACATGATATAAATTAAATTACACGTTATACTCTGTAATACAAATAAATAAAATTTTATCTTTTGGTAACGAATTTAATATTTGTATTATGTCTGGCACCAAGATGACATTAATGGAACACGTTGTTAAAAATGAAACCATAAGATGCTCAATGTTGATATAAAATTGTATTACAACGCTTTGAAACCTTTAAATATAATGATGTGGCGATTGTTTGCCTGATAAAGCTGTATCGAAAAGGCGTGTTCCGCATGCAATATTATGTGATACAACTCCCTACTTTTGTAATACAAGTAATGAAGGGGTACAAAAATAACATAGATGTTAAGAGATATATGAAATCCACTACGACAATAAGAAAGGGGAATAATAGAAAAAAAAACTTTGAATTAACGTCGTACAAAGTTAACGTAGATTAACGCATAAAGGCATAATACAAAAACTTCCTAAACTTACATTTTGTTACTTAAATCTCAGATACGATATCAACAACATTTTCAAATATATAAAAAAAAAGTCCTCTATTAAAATATAATATTAGTAGCAGATTTGTAAAATTATTATCTTATAATGTAAGCGATTTCCTCAACTAATAAATCCTACCTAAAAAAAGATTTATTTGTTAATTTTTTAGTACAATACTCAATAAATACATTTCATATATATATATATATATATATATATATATTGTGATCTATCCTATATGTTGATTGACAGTATAACATGCATGGTGATCAGTATAAGTTCCACAAAATCGTCCAAACCAGTGATATGATGTGCAAAGTCTAGACCTAATATAGCTTCCACACTCGCTCAGACATTAGATTCCTCGAGCTATTATGATTCTTGAAATAAGCAATCTATATGGGTTAGCATCAACCTATGTGATGGGATTTGGAGGACTTTTATAAAATGGGAAGGACTTATATCCCTGCAAAGGTAAAGAAACTCTTTTTACCACACATGTTGCAAAGGGAATGCATGATCAGCCGCTCTCCGTAAATCACGAGCTTAGTGAGTTCTACATTGTTGTTCACCTCCAATGTTTTCAAATCAAATACGGGTGATTTTACATCACAATCAAATATCATCAGTGATTTATGCATCTAAATCAAATATTACCAATGAATTTTTAAACATCACCGATCATTTTTACATATGAACTAATTACTATTGATGATTTTTGCATATGGATCAAATATCATCAGGGATTTTGATTCCAAATCAAATATCATAAGCAATATTTAAAATATCACTATTGATTTTTAATTATAGGTGAAAATAATTGATGATTTCTTAATTTTTAGTGGATAATAAACACCACCACATGCATTTACTGTAAGAGATACATAACTTTTTGTATAACAATGATAAATATCATGGATGATATTTTAACATACTAGTTAATTTTATTGATGGGTCTCACTCGGATGAACGGAGTACTCTCATGAGGAACATGGGTAGTGTGCTCCGTACTTCTAATATTATTTCTATATTCTTGGATCAGTGTAATTTTTATGGTGATTTTACTCCTTTCCCATTTTTGTGGTATAAGGCATGATCATGCTATTTGCACTCTTTAATTTAACTTCTACTCTTGGATCAGTGTTTTACACAGAGGGACCAGCAAATACCAAGATATAGTTTTACTTGATACTAAGCACTTTGGGAAGGTTTAATTCTTCCTATGTTATTTCTCTTTCACGTGCACTGTTTATTGTTCACATTTTCCTATATTCGTTAATGAGTTGTTTTGGTTTTGTACACATAGGCATTGGTGATAGATGGGATGATGCAAAGTGCAGAGCTGGATGAGTTCATATACCATGAATGCTTGATTCACCCACCCCTTCTTTGCCACCGAAAGCAAGTCCTTCTTCTTCTTTCCCATTTTTTTACCTTTTTTTTTGTGTCTTTGTTCTAATGCTTTGATGATTTCTTAACTGATCAGCCCACGAACTGTGTTCATAATGGGAGGGGGTGAAGGGTCTACTGCAAGGGAAGTCCTCAGGCATAACACCGTGGAAAGGATTATCATGTGTGACATAGATCAGGTTAATTTGTTTTACTTATCCTGCTTAAATTGCATACACAACATGGACAGAATTATGATTTCGATAATATTTTGGTGTTACAATGTAATAAACTAAACTTATAGAAAGTCTTTCTTGGACTCATTGGTCATTATTGGAATGAATACCACACGAAAAAAACAAGTTGCCCTACCTTCACCAATCCTTCAGGTAACGTAAGGATGGAGATTCAAACTTGGATCTCTCCTCCTAAAGATAAGAGTCTCTACATCGATATTGAACTACTCAGAATCACTTTTCTTACATAAGAGAATGACATTCTTGCTTCATAGTCCTTATTTTTCTAGTAGAGAAGAAAAGGCTTGTTTGGTTTTCAGGAAAAAGAGAAAGAAGGGAAAGTATATTATGATCTTATTTATCACATTGAAGTGGAATATCTTATCACAACCTTTTCTAAGTTGCAATATGAAATAATATTAATATAATCATGTTCATTATATTTGTACATAATTATCACGCCCAATGCAGGATCGAACCTACCACATAACCATAAACCTACTTCTTCACTTATTACTTATTGCAATCACAACTTATTCCTCGCCAAACACAATCTTAAGAGGTTTGATATGTCATTGGCATTAATTTATCTATCCCCATCTTTTTCTTTGAGACGCTAAATCATTATTTTTCATGCTTTAAGGATGGAGTTGAAGATTACGGGTGCAATTAGATGTGCACAAAGACTATATGACTGCCTTGTATGGAGCACAGACCCCTATATGTTTTAGTCAACATGTAATTTTAATTTCAGAGTGTGTAGAAAATTCACATCTATCATGGATGTTGTAAATTGTAAGCAGACCAATGTTACCATATAATTTGTCAAATGAACCTTTTTGGATGAGAGCATCATATGTATAGCCACCATTTCATGGGAAAAAATGTTTGTGATCAAAACCACTCTTTATATTTGGTTTAAGTGCCTGTCAACAGAAAGTTGTACACTTAATATGGACGTGGGTCTCTTCTCAATAAGTGGGGGAAGCAAACCCTAATGAGGTTTTGAGAAGCATTTGGCTTCTTTTAACAAACAAAAACTCTACACCTACAACTTCTTAATTTAGAAAATCAATAGATCCTCAATGACGCAATGAAGTTCTCGAGGGATTGCTTAATTTATCATCTTTTTATGGTACGTATATGTTCTCTTTAGTAATAAATAACTGAAGAGTCACAGGATTAATTACATGTATTCTTTGGATCGCAATCAACTTTGATGAAATAGATTTACGAACTTGTCCCTAATAATGGTAGTTGTGAGGGAATATCTTAATTATAGTTAATTAATTTTAAGAATATCTATACATGCAAATTGCTCATAATTTTTGCATGACAACTTTCCATAATTCTATTGTTTGTTTATGCTTTTTCATTTGACCTAAGTGAATGTATCCCCAACGTTGGGTAATTTACGTATCGGAGATGAATGGACTTAATTAATTTAATTAATTACTTGTGCTTTTAATTAATTGTATTCAGGAAGTTGTGGACTTCTGTAGGAGGTATCTCACAGTGAACCATGAGGCCTTTCACAATGAGAAGCTTTGCCTTGTTATCAACGATGCCAAGTGAGTCTCTTATATAAAGATCTTATAACTATATCATTTATGCCCATAACTGAAGGAGATTAGTGTTGCAATGCTATCACTAATTGTTGTTACATGGTATTGGTGGAAGGAAAAATTGTGAAATAACGATCAAACATTAATAGTTTGTATTTGATACATAGGATTGAACATTAATCGTTTGTATAATCCACTTGCATTTCATTGAGCTATGCAATTCAAGGAGTGAAAATATTAGAAGAAAATCAATTTGATATCTCTAGAAATTTGGCATATGTACTCATGCAAGCACAAAGATTTTTTAACAAAATAAGAGGGATAATATAGAAAATATCTTATTTCTTTCATTTATTACAGCTCAGCACCAAACACATGAATGGAATTATGCAAACCTTCGGTGATTTTATTCTTTCACTGCCAAACTTGTGAATGGAAAAATCATTTTCTTTCCATTCACTAGGTCATTCCATTCCATTGTAGCTTTATTCCATTGTTGTGTACCAAACAAGCCGTTATATGTTCTTTCCTCCTAATTAGGGTTGAATTAGAGAAGAGGAAAGAAGCATTCGATGTCATAGTGGGGGACTTGGCTGACCCTATACAAGGAGGGCCATGCTATCAGCTATACACCAAATCTTTCTACGAGCATGTGGTCAAGCCCAAGCTCAACCTAGGGGGCATATTTGTCACTCAAGTTAGTAACTAAGACTTGTTAATCTCTTATGCTCAATTATTCTTTCAGCATAAAAAAATATTATGATTTGAATATTCCAATGCTTGCAGGCTGGGCCAGCAGGTGTATTAACTCACAAAGAGGTCTTCTCCTCAATATATAACACCTTGAGGCATGTTTTCAAGTGTAAGTTTCTCTTTTTAATGCTATCTAATTAAAGTAAGATAGAAATATACATAACACGTATAGCGAACAGTTCCTCAACTCGATGGCTAACTCACCCTTTTATATATAGGACATAATTTACTTTTAATGGATGCTAAATTGCTTATTCTGTCTTTAAAAGAGGGTTGATATACTTAATATTCAACCAGCACATATATTTAGTTATTTTTTCTCCAAGTCACGACTCGTTACAAAAGGAAAAACGTACTTTTAAAAATCCAAATGAATTTAGACGTTCACGGCTTAATCTACATATAACTTCTTTGCACCCGATTCACTTTGGCTGCATTTGATGAAGGAGTATCTCTTATATCAAGATAAAGCATCATAGGGATAAGTGAAAATAGATATTTAGTTGAGATATAAAAATAAATAGTAATATAAAATGATTAAAGTTGTTATATGATGTCAGTCGATATTTATTTAATATTAAGATATAAATATGAGTGGTCTAAGTTGATGTGATATGATAAATATATTTTAATAAAGATATTATATTAAAGTAAATATATTTTAATATATATTTATATTATTGTGATATACTCAGAAAATTTGAGTGAAATGTTGATTAAAATCATCTATTCTCCCTAATTCCTCCTTCGTTGGATTATTTTTATCCCATGGATAATGCGGCAATATCTCAGCAAAACACAACCTTAGCCTTTCAGGAGGTCTATCTTTAAGTTTACGTTGATGAGCGTATCCTCCTGAAACAAACAACTACAACATTCCACATTGAAAGCTATCAATAATATAAGATGATTTCTTGGTTCTCATTAAGTTTTCTTTTCATCATGCATGTGCAGATGTTCTTGCCTACACAGCTCACGTGCCATCCTTTGCTGATACCTGGGGTTGGGTCATGGTGAGTAGATGACCCAAATTTGAGAGATCTTATTAATTAATTAGGCTTCTTAAAGCACAAAAACATATGTATGACTCGGCTGTTTCTCATTTACATCAAGGCTTCGGATCATCAATTTGATCTCAATGCAAAACAAATCAACACACAGATCAACAAGAGGATAAGGGGCAAGTTGCTCTATTTGAATGGTGAAGCATTTGTAGCGTCTACCACATTAAACAAGAGTGTCCATGAATCGTAAGTATGCATTAATGGGCCAAAAGTGCGATAGAGATGCACTGGCACATAAGCAACTGGTTTAATTGAGGCATGTGACATCATTAATTGTCATTTATTTCTCATATAATTAATTCATCCTGATCAGGATCTTGTATTTCATTTAAAAATGACAGGTTGCTCAAGGAGACGCATATTTACACAGAGGAGAATGCAAGATTCATCTGTGGACATGGGAGACTTTACCTTGCTTGATCTAATTCCTCACCGACATAGGAAGGGTCGCATGCATGGCATTTTGAGAATTGAGTGTATCATATATCGGAAACTAAGTTTGGGAACTTAGCTAGCAGCCCTTTTCCATATGCATGGCAATGACATTGTAGTCAAGAGCTTGTTATCTTGCATAAGAAAAATAAAAAACCAAGCTATACTTACAAAGAAGTCGTTGTTTGAGAAAAAGAACTATCAGCTATGAAAGTCTACTATATTACGTAGATAAGCATGCATGTATGGTTATATGCCATTGCCTAATTGGTGGCTTTACATCTTCTCCTTTGGTGATCATGTGATCCAATGATGTTTATCTTTCCTACCCTCAGTATTTGGTCCTCAACCGTCAAATCCTTCCATCGAAACGATCGTCGACAGACATGGGATGAAACTAAATCAGGTGTAAGGATATTAAATGTCCACCATCGAACGGCATGCATATTTCTACAGTTCTAGTAACAACTGCTCGTACCATTTTCTTGATGGCAAAATCCACGTCAAAGTGATAGATGGGATGATGCAAAGTGCAGAGCTGGATGAGTTCATATACTATGAATGCTTGATTCACCCACCTCTTCTTTGCCACCCAAAGCAAGTCCTTTTTCTTCTTTCCTTTTTTTTTAATATCCATTATATTTATTTATTTTTGTGTCTTTGTTCTAATGCTTCGATGATTTCTTACTTGATCAACCCACAAACTGTGTTCATAATGGGAGGGGGTGAAGGGTCTGCTGCAAGGGAAGTACTCAGGCATAATACTGTGGAAAGGGTTATTATGTGCGATATAGATCAGGTTAATTTGTTTTATTAATTGTGGTTAACTTGCATACATAACATGGACAAAATTATGATTTTGATAATATTTTGGGATTACATTGTAATAAGCTAAACTTGTAGAAGACATTTCGTGTGCTCATTGGTCATTATTGGAATGAATACCACATGGGAAAAAATACCTTCACCAATCTTCTAAGTAATGTAAGGATGAAGGTTTGAATTTGGATCTCTCGTGCTAAAGATTAGAGTCTCTACCATCCAACCATACCGAACTACTCATATCGCTTTTCTTACATAAGAAAATGACGATCTTGCTCTAGAGTCCTTTTTTCAAGAAAAAGAGAAAGAAGGGAAAGTATATTATGGTCTTATTTATCATGTTGAAGTGGATTATCTTATCACAAACTTTTCTAAGTTACAATATGAAATAATATTAATATAATCATGTTCATTATAATTGTACATAATTATCACATCCAATGCAAGATCGAACCTACCACATAACTATAAATCTACTTCTTCACTTATTACTTATTTCAATCACAACTTATTCCTTGCCAATCACAGTCTTAAGAGGTTTGATAGGTCATTAGCATTAATTTATCCATCCCCATCTTTTTCTTTGAGAGGCTAAATCATTACTTTTCATGCTTTAAGGATGGAGTTGAAGACTAGGGGTGCAATTGGATGTGCACAAAAACTATATGAGTGCCATATGTGGTGCACGAACCTATATATGTTTTAATCAACATGTAGTTTTTAAAAAATTTTGCACGTAAAGTTCATCCGTAAAGCTATTTGGTTAATTTATCATCTTTTTATGGTATGTATATGTTCTCTTTAGTAATAAATAAATGAAGAGTCACATGATTAATTACATGTATTCTTTGGATCGTAATCAACTTTGATGACAAAAGTTTACGAACTTGTCCCTAATAAAGGTAGTTGTGAGGGCATATCTTCATTATAGTCAATTAGTTTTAAGAATATCCATACATGCAAATTGCTCATAATTTTTGCATGACTACATTTTCATAATTCTAGTGTTTATTTGTGCTTTTTCATTTGACCGAAATGAATGTATCTCCAACGTTGGGTAATTTACGTATCGGAGATGAATGGACTTAATTAATTTAATTAATTACTTGTGCTTTTAATTAATTGTATTCAGGAAGTTGTGGACTTATGTAGGAGGTATCTCACTGTGAACCATGAGGCCTTTCACAATGAGAAGCTTTGCCTTGTCATCAACGATGCCAAGTGAGTCTCTTATATAAAGATCTTATAACTATATCATTTATGCTCAAACGGATGGAGATTAGTGTTGCAATGCTATCACTAATTGCTGTTATATGCATGGTATTCCGTGGAAGGAAAAATCGTGAAATAAACGATCAAACATTAATCATTTGTATTTGATGCATAGGATCGACGCATGAGATTGTAGTTATTAAGCATAGATCTCCTTGCAAAAATTTGAATGAGGATGGTTAATTCAGAATGCTAAGGGTGTGCAAATTAAGCCGACTTGAGAGACACGATCCAACCCAACCTAGTAGGCTAGACTTGGACCCGAATATCTTTTACTTGTTACTCTCATATAAATTAAAGTTTGTACCACCTTTGGATGGAAGGCTACTAACAAGCTTGCCCTTCAATTTCTCCAAGTTAACTCGGACTAGATGCATGCAAATTAGTTTAATGTAAAAGAAGAATCTAATCACAAGGGATATCAAAATGATTTTGGATGGATGATCGAAGGCTTAATTGAGATGAGTTCACAATAGTATTAATCTCATCGTCCTAGTAATTTTGAAGTATGTATAAGGTTATCTACCGGTGTAAATAGACATCTATACATGTGGATGCAACAAGTAAACAAGCTTTAAATTAATGGGGCCTGACACTAACAACAGCGAGGGAGTGACTCCACTCAACTTTCATCCAAACTCTTGCCTGCGAAAGCCTCTTTCGCTCTTCTCTCCTTCGACAAGTATAGGTGCTATAGTAGGGGCCTCGATCAGCCCCCAAGCTCACTGGAGTCTCCTCTTTACCTCTGGATCTCCTCTGCTTCTCCGATCTCAACATGCATGCCATCCTTTGGCCTGTAGCAGTTGATCTGGCGAGGTGGAGACGGCGGCAGGCAGTTCCTTTGGTCGACGCTTGCAGTGGCCAACGAGCTCTCCCCTCGTATGCGCAGGCTTCCTCACGAGGTGGCCATTCTGTTAAGATATGCGCAACGAGGTTGGGGTTATCTGGCGTGCGACGGTGTGGTTTGGCGGAACGCAGCAGGGTGTGGTGGTGTGGGACGCGGTACGTGGCAGCGTGCAACGGTGGAGTCAACTGCACGTGCGAAGCCTTCTGGCGAGTGGCAGTGGGGGATGCGGTTAGCAGCGGTTTGATGCCTCAGTGTTTGTGTTGATCGGGTGGTTTGGTGGTGGCATGTTCGTGTGCGTAGTTGTGGAGTTTATCTGTTCTTTTTCTTTTTTGTTTTGTTGTTTTTGATTGGGGGACTGCGTGAGACCTTGGGTCTCATTCAACCAAATTTTCTAACTTTGATCAAGAATTGATCTCAACCTTTTGGTCGATTTACGTCGATTCACTCGATGCGATTCTCGAGAATCGTCTCGTTACCCATCAGCGTAGAGTCGACCTCCTTCGAGAAGTTAAGTGGTTCCTGATAACTCGTCACGTCTTTCTTTTTCTTTATCTTTTTTTCTTATCTTCCTTTTTTGTTTCTGCTTCCCCTATTTCTTCGGGGAGCAACCTCTCCCTCATTGAGTGTGTTAGGGTTTTTTCTTGTTTCTTTTCCTTATGAGACACGTCTTTATGTATCAAGTTCCTCCCATTAATGATAATGATGTTTTTCAAAGAAAAAAGAAAACAAACTTCAAATTAACCATACGTAGTGAAGATCAAATCCTTTTTCGTGCATTGTAACTGGATGAATAAGATTTTGAACTCGCAAGATTATAATTGACAGGATAATACAATCTGACTAGATGCATGTAATCAAATTAAAACCGACTTAACACTCTATGGTAAAGGGGTTTTATTATAACTCAAGAATTGTCAAGGATTATCCTTGATGTGTAGTAATAACAAAAAATTATTGCCTCACATATGTGGAGGATTTGCTTTGGCAAATGTATCTTAACACGTATCTATCCAAGGACTGTGGCTTATCATTATAGGAAAAGTTCTTCATTAATATTATAAGTCAAGCTTTTTTTCTTTCATTAGGGATATAAGTGAAGTATTACTTGAGTAAGAATTTTAAACCAACGATAAAGACCAGAATCATTGCTTTTTATATATACATTACTTTTATAGCTTTTTCTTTTGCTACGAATGTTTGGGTTTTTTTATTTTCTTATCTGCCAAAAGGAAGGAGGAAATCACAATTAAATGACGTACGTAAAGATCGAAAGTAAGAGAATTATTAAATTATCCAGAATTACCTGATCACGTAAAGAGTATATATTTACTGCTATGTAAGCTACCCACCTGGAAAATATAAATCCATTGACCAAAAAGAAAAAACCTTAGAATTTCAATGATAAAAAATGAATTATCTTTGTCAAGATATATATCTGAAAATGATTGTCACTCTATCACGTTGTTTGAGTTTTTCATTTTGTTGACGGTTCCTATTAGGGCATCAATGAACCTATGTCTGACAGTTCATTATCTAATTAATTACCTAATTAATGATTCCTTACTTAAACTTCCATTTCCCGCATCAGTAATTACCTCAAAAAGCACATTGGTAATTGCTAGAGTAAATTGTATGGAGAGAGGTCAAGCTTTCTTTTATTTAATCCAAAATTGAAACTTACCACGCATTTGTTTGGTCTGAATCAATAGTGGGTAAAATCTCCCTGCAATCTTCGCTGCGCAGTAAACTCCACCAAATCCCGATGGTGGAAGTCCACTCCAACAACATTCTGGTTCCGTTGCTTATTTGATTTGACATGTTGTTGCTTATTGTAATTTATAATTTTTTTTTTTTTTTCAGAGAGAGTTCCTTTCATGGGAAGGGGTTGAAATCATATAAGTAATGTAAGAATAGAGGGGAAATAAAATTTCGACCTAAGTTTAAAAATAAATAGAAAAGAAACATCATTAACGTAGACTTTAAACAATGATTGGGAAATGAGTCACCGTGATATACTTAAGATATGACTGTGTTATGAGGAAAGTTCCTAGACATCATTACAAATGGGAAATCCAATCAAAGTTGACACCGATACATCGTCCGTCAAATCCCAACCATAAAAAGCACGAATTCTCGTATGTCCCTCCAAAGTAGCATCAACCCCCTAGGGGAACAACATTTCATCCCCCAAGGGGGAAGAACATACCAACAACAAAGAAAAACTAAACAAACTAACAACGGAGAAAAATAAAAACATATAACAAAATGGTCAAATCAACCTATGAACCGACCTCGACAATCAGGGTTTGACCCAAGCATCAACCCAAACCCCTAGGGACCAAAAGGGCCATCCTCGCACTAACCAACCACCACACATGGTCAATCACCTTGCTGCCGATGACCCACCGCCTCACAGACATCAGTCTGTAGCTGTAGATGTCCGGCCAGGTGCATGGAGGCAGTAGTGAGAGTTTTGGTAATGGATCCGCAGCTCGACAGACGTTGCGAACCCCCTCTGCACCCATGTAGCCATGATTGAGGACATCACCCAGCCCCTTCGCCACTCGCCGTCGAGACTCCATCGCTTCTACCTGATGCCGCGCACACCACGAGCTACCACGAAACTCGACAGTACAGAGGAGGAGCTCGTCGTCCGCTGCTTGCCCCGCTCAAAGGAGGAAGTGTCCTCTACGGCAGAAGATGGCTTGCATGTCAAGCTTGGAGCTAAAGGTGAACTCCTGAGGGTGGGAGAAAACTACAGAGTGAGTTGGGAGGACCCGGATCAGCCTCCGATGGCCGATCATGGTCCATACGACCGTTGCTTGGCTTTCACAGGAGAGGGGGTGCAGGGAAGAAACTTGTTGACTTTGCAATTTATAATGCCTTACGAGATTCTTATTTGCACATCCATCGTAGAAGTTTTACCTTTTTAAATCCACTTGCATTTCATTGAGCTATGCAATCCAAGGAGTGAAAATATTAGAAGCAAATCAATTTGATATCTCTAAAAATTTGGTATATGTACTCATGCAAGCACAAAGATTATTTTAACAAAATAAGAGGGATAATATAGAAAATATCTTACTTTTTTGCATTTATTACAACTCAGCACCAAGCACATGAATGAAATTATGCATGCCTTTGGTGATTTTATTCGTTCACTTAGCCAAACTTGTGAATGAAAAAATCATTTTCTTTTCATTCTCTAGGTCATTCCATTTCATTGTAGCATTATTCCATTGCAGTGTACCACACAAGTCGTTATACATTCCTACCTCCCAATTAGGGTTGAATTAGAGAAGAGGAAAGAAGCATTCGATGTCATAGTGGGGGACTTGGCCGACCCGATAGAAGGAGGGCCATGCTACCAGCTATACACCAAATCTTTGTACGAGCATGTGGTCAAGCCCAAGCTCAACCTAGGAGGCATATTTGTCACTCAAGTTGGTAACTAAGACTTGTTAATATGTTATATGCAATTAATCTTTCAGGATAAAAATTTTATGATTTGAAGATTCCACTGCTTGCAGGCTGGACCAGCAGGTGTATTAACTCACAAGGAGGTCTTCTCCTCAATATATAACACCTTGAGGCATGCTTTCAAGTGTAACTCTCTTTTTAATGCTATCTAATTAAAGTAAGATAGAAATATACTTAATACGTATAGCGAACAGTTCCTCAACTCGATGGCTAACTCACCCTTTAATGTGCAGGACATAATTTACTTTTAATGGATGCTAAATTGCTTATTTTGTCTGTAAAAAAGAGTTGATATTCTTAATATTCAACAATCACATATATTTAGTTATTTTTTCTCCATGCAAGAAAGTAGGGAATTAGTCATTTTTCCAAATAAATATAGTCACGCCTTCTGGGTCGTATCCTCGGTGAATGAACGGCATCGAAGAGTCACGACCCTAAACAAAAGGAAATATATTTTTTTTAAAATTCAAATTAATTTAGACATTCACAACCTATATTATAACTTCTCTACACCTGATTTACTTAGGCTGTAATTGGTAGAAAAATAACTTTTATATCAAGATAAAGAATTATAGGGATAAGTAGAGATGGATATTTAGTTGAGGTATAAGAATAAGTAACATTATAAAATGATTGATATTGTATTATGATGTTAATTGATATTTATTTAATTTTAAGATATGAGTGTGAGTAACCGATACATGTGATATAATAAATATATTTTAATTTATATATTATGTTAGTCTCAATATTTATATTGATACGGTATAATAAGATATTTTAATTAAATTATTAATTTAAATCATTTATTCTCTCCAATTCCTCCTTATGCTCAGTCCCTCTCGCTAGATTACTTTTATCGTATGAATCGTGTATCAATTTCTTAACCAAACACAACCTTAGCCTTTCAGGGAGGTCTATCTTTAAGTTTACGTTGATCAGCGTATTCTACTAGGACAAACAACCAGAATATTCCACATTGAAAGCTACAAATAATATAAGATGATTTCTTGTTCTCATTAAGTTTTCTTTTCATCATGCATGTGCAGATGTTCTTGCCTACACAGCTCACGTGCCATCCTTTGCTGATACCTGGGGTTGGGTCATGGTGAGTAGATGACCCAAATTTGAGAGATCTTA
This sequence comes from Thalassia testudinum, assembly GCA_037157565.1. NCBI lineage: Eukaryota > Viridiplantae > Streptophyta > Magnoliopsida > Alismatales > Hydrocharitaceae > Thalassia > Thalassia testudinum. The sequence continues at coordinate 45,510,959 of JAZHRO010000059.1, forward strand.
TTAATTAATTAGGCTTCTTAAAGCACAAAAACATATGTATGACTTGGCTGTTTCTCATTTACATCAAGGCTTCGGATCATCAATTTGATCTCAATGCAAAACAAATCAACGCACAGATCAATGAGAGGATAAGGGGCGAGTTGCTCTATTTGAATGGTGAAGCATTTGTAGCGTCTACCACATTAAACAAGAGCGTCCATGAATCGTAAGTATGCATTAGAAAAATGCTCCATATAGAGAAATCATATATACCTCTTTGGTCTATTTTAGGAGCATTCGGTTTACTATGGTAATTAAGATTAATTTAGAGCTAGCAATGATCATCTTGAAATTTAGTTTGCTCGTGGGCCAGAAGTGCGATAAGATGCATTGGCACATAAGCATCTGGTTTAATTGAGGCATGACCTCACTAGGCCTGTGACAACATTAATTGTCATTTATTTCTCATATAATTAATTCATCCTGATCAGGATCTTGTATTTCATTTAAAATTGGCAGGTTGCTCAAAGAGACGCATATTTACACAGAGGAGAATGCAAGATTCGTCTGTGGGAGTTTACCTTGCTTGATTTGATTCCTCACTGGCATAGGAAGGAGTTTACCTTGCTTGATTTGATTCCTCACTGGCATAGGAAGGGCCACATGCATGGCATTTTGAGAATTGAGTGTATCATATATCGGAAACTAAGTTTGGGAACTTAGCTAGCAGCCCTTTTCCATATGCATGGCAATGACATTGTAGTCAAGAGCTTGTTATCTTGCATAAGAAAAATAAAAAACCAAGCTATACTTACAAAGAAGTCGTTGTTTGAGAAAAAGAACTATCAGCTATGAAAGTCTACTATATTACGTAGATAAGCATGCATGTATGGTTATATGCCATTGCCTAATTGGTGGCTTTACATCTTCTCCTTTGGTGATCATGTGATCCAATGATGTTTATCTTTCCTACCCTCAGTATTTGGTCCTCAACCGTCAAATCCTTCCATCGAAACGATCGTCGACAGACATGGGATGAAACTAAATCAGGTGTAAGAATATTAAATGTCCACCATCAAACGGCATGCATATTTCTACAGTTCTAGTAACAACTGCTCGTACCATTTTCTTGATGGCAAAATCCACGTCAAAAGCATGATCAATTGGAATTGAACGGCATGCACACTTTATGACCTATATATTACGACAGTAAGCTGAACTTATCATGGAACTTTAAATTATCGATCGTTCGAATTAGTCCATTCTACAAAGGTGTCGGATCATGGAAATCCCTGTCTATTTGCCTAATTGGGGCACCTATTATGAGAGCACTACGTCAATATGGCAATTAGATTTGTTCGAGAATGACTCCTCCCTTTCTCAAACTTATTAGGTCCTTCCATTAGTATAATTATATAAGCTAATCAATACTAGGATTAAGGAGCACTAAGATCTTCCCTGTAATAATTAAACCAAAAGGGGATTCACCTCTTTGCATTATTGGTTTTATTTTTTCGCCTAAAAGCTCCTTCAACTCTCCCTTAGTGCTCTTACTAGTTAACTGGGCTTGCGCTTCCCAGCGACAGCATACACTTTCTTTGTTTTATTTATTTTTTACTTTTACGAGGAAGAAATCAATGAAATTTATTATCATTTTTTAATTTATGAAAATTGTTAAACTAAGTATTGTTAAATAAACTATATATATAGCAAATATTTAATATTTTTCATATTTTCATGATTTAACAAATATTTAAGAATTTTCATATTTTTACATCTTGGTGACACAATACGACGAACTATATTTACTTTAGCAAACCTAAGACAACTATTTAAAAGGATTGTTCAACTTGTAGATCGTGTTAAAAGAATGAATACATTATAGTATAGCATGAAATACGTCGAAACAAATGTAATTTTAACAAGAGGAACCCCAGTTGAACTTAGGGATGCATAAATTGCTTTTGATTTCATAAATTGAATTAGAATTACATGCTACTACTTGTAAATATATATATATATATATAAAGCAAATCAAGTAAGCTGGTTGATCATGAAGTGTCAAATAAAACTAGAGTTTTTCACTGAGACATGTAAAACTAGAGCAAGAATTAAAAATACCTATTTATCTATCAGAATAAGGGCACCATGGGTGATTCGTGGTAGCCTTTTGGAGAGGTTAGGGAGAGCAGCAGCGGTACACCAAGGTGGCTTGGTGGGTGCTTCAGTGGGAGAGAGCTAGAGAAGAAGATCTGGAGAGTTGGAGAGGGTCTGGAGAGAGTTGTAGAAAAGATGTCCTTCAACTGAGGGCCCTGGGCTCTTTTTATAGCTTCATTGAGGGGCAAGATGGGCATTTGAGCCCTCCAACTCGTGTAACAACCTCAGATTGACTAGATCGATCGGGAGATCAACGGATTAGATCGCGCTTCAAAAGGCCTTCAAAAATGCCTCCAACGCTCAGATGTGCCCTAGTGCTGACATGTGGCACTCTGGTGGTCGTCGATTTGAAATCGCATAGCTGTCGTTCGCTTTGCACCCACACCTCAACCGCAAGTGCATAATTTGCACGCTCAATCCTCAGATCGGATGGCTTAAGTGCCTCGCCTGTGCCGCCTTTGGATTTCGAACGCATGCGCACCCGTTTGGTTGCGCATCGTCGCGCGTGTGGCCATCCAACGCTCCTCTGCTCTCCACATGGACTTGTCATCGACATCGATTGGAGATCCGATGGTGCGATTCCGCTTGCGCTCTCTATCGCTTTAATTTCACGTGGATTGTGCTTTGATCGCTCGTCTCGCCCTTCTGCTCTAGCGTGCTAACCGCTGCGCTAGGCTTGCGGATCTCTTCATTTCCATTTCTGCATGCGGTTGCCATCAGTTGTTGGATGAAGATCCAATGGCTGAGCTTGATCTTTCCTTGATGAAGTGAGGCTGTAGCGACGATGTGGGCGCATTGTGGCCATTGGATGACGATCTAACGGCCTACAATGTGCGGGGTGTTCCCTTCAGAGATTGGGGTGGCAACCTTGGGTGGCTGTGATGGCACCATGTGTGCAATCGTGGTCGTCCATCTTCTCTTCTTTATAGATGATGTTGTAGGTCTCCGATTGAATTGATTTTTGCGTCATTGAACTACGATCGTTGATCTGGATCCATCCATGAGGTTGGATTTGACATTTGAGGTTCGGATTTCCACCTATTTGCCTCTTGGCTCCTGCTCTTCTGTAGACTCCATAGGATGCTACGAGAGTCTGATCGAGACGATCTTGGAAGCATTGGACTCCCGTCGTCATTCTAAGTAGATCCATACGGTTGGATCAGTCATCCGCAGCTCTAAATTACCTGTGATTATTAATACGCCTCAATTAGAACATAATATGACATTGTTACTTACAAAACTAATAAATCAACTATGATGCAAGGTATGATACAAATGTATGCATAATGTCTAAGTTAAGCTATGATCTAACTTAATCCAGGCAGATTAGGACTTATGATTGCTGTGCAATCATACCCTCATGCCTAAATCTTGCTAGTCCCTAGCAAGTGCAAGACTAAATACATTCTACCAAGAGTTTGACTAGAGATTTATTTCTTTTTGTCTTCATCCAGAAATTTATAATCCAGATAATTGTGAACGTGTAGTGTTGTAGCCTCTGCAACAGATCCAGGCGAAAAGTTGATCCACATCTAAAGCTTGTACTTGACTCTTAGTAAAATTCTGTTGGGATAGGCAGATCTCTTCTCTCGGGGATATAGAATAACCTCTAGTTTTAGCCCTGGCTTTTTAGCTTAGGTAGAAGATGTCTGAGTTAAATGGATTTATATTTGGTAGCTCACTCTCCTCTGGTACTACTTGGAGATTAGTATTTTCGAATCTAGATTTCCATATTATCAAATAAATTCAACTTAGAGAGGCTAGAAAACTATACTCTCTTAAGTCCTTTGTACTCATTCTTTTTATCTTTTTCCTTTCTTTTTTTTTTATTTCTTTCTCTTCTTGAGCTCACATCTCACCAGATTTGTAAATATGTTTGGTGGTCTCTCATGGCATTACACTTCAATTAGATTCTGATAACCCTATAACTAAGTTAGAATCCCTCAGCCCGTATTTAGGCAGTTAAAAATACAAGAAAAGTAGGTCAAGACTGTATTTGGTGATTTGTGAGGGTGGTAGGTGATGTAAACACATTTACACTACTTAAAATATCTATTTATGCATGTTCTTAAGCATAGGATTGCATTTCATGATATAAATATTGCATAACATGCATCATCTTGCATTTAGAGTAGTTTGAATAAAATGGAGGTTAATTGTCTCCTTTTATGTGCTTGGACAAGGCAAACATTTTATCGAGGCCTCGGATCAAAGATCCAACCGTATGGATGTGATCAGGGCGACGATTGGAGTTCAACGATTCCAAGATCGCCCTAATTAGGCACCCGTAGCATTAGATAGTGACCGGGTAACCCTAGAAGATCAAGGGTCAGGATGGTGTAAATCTGCACTTCAGATGACAAATCCGATCGCACGGATGAATTTGGATCGACGATCGCAGCCCAACGACACAAAAATCGAGTCAATCCGACATCCGTGGCATCATCTACAACTTTCAGAAGATGGACGGCCAAGATAGCGCCAACGTGGCACCATCTCCGCCGCCCAAACGGCCGCTTACATGCTATGAAGCCCCCACACCCACTCGCTCTCCGTCGTTGGATCTTGATCCAACGGCTGTGGTCAGCCGCGCTTAAAAGCATCCGCTCGACCATCCGCGCCTTGTAGCGCAGCGGTCGAGCGAGCTTACGCGAGCGGCGGGTGCGGGTTCGAGTCACAGCGAAGGGCTGGAAGGCGCGGGCGGGCGTTGGATCTCGATCGGACGGTCGCGCCCGCCCGATAGCGTTCACGCGCAATTGAACGTGTGGCGTCACGCGCGATCGCACGCGCCAGGCGGGCGCAGCAGCGGGCGGAGATGCGTCTTAAGCCGTCCGATCGCGGGACGGCTGAGAATCAAGGAACATGCGTGGGCGTTGAGGAAGCGGCCAACTGAGGAGCCACGCATGGGTGCGGAAGCTACGCCCACGTTGGGGGCTTTAGTGACGGATTTATCCGTCACTAAAGACCCCTCATTTATTATTTTGAAGATGTAATGACCATTTTACCCCCACTCCTTCCAACTATAAAAGGAGACCCCCTCCATACGAAATTCTCATCCCTTCCTTCTCTTCTCTACCCCTCCGAAGCTCAAGAGAAGCTTGTCTCACACCCGGGATGCTTCTCGCGGGATAAAGTCCAAATTTTCGTCCCCCTTTGGAAGTGGATCCCGCGACGATGACGGCATGTTGCTCTGTTCCCGTTCTTCTGCTTCGTCCTCCTTCGTCCTGCTTCGTTCTCCTTCGTCCAGGTGTCGTCCCGTCCGGCTTGTCCTCCAAGCGACCGTCGAGGAGGATTTCTCTCTCCCTATTCTTTTTATTGCTTTCTAGTATAGATTTATTGCTTTCTAGTGTAGTTCTGCTCGTCCTCCAAGCGACTGTTGAGGAGGAGATTTCTCCCTCCATTCTTTTAATGCTTTCTAGAGTAAATTTATCGCTTTCTAGTGCAATTGTTTTATGCTTTGTAGTTGTAATGAATAATCTTCTTAATGATAAATTCTTTGTTTATTCTACATCTCATTTTGATTTCTATGTGTAATATTTCCTCTCTCTCTCTTCTATTTATTGTAAATAATTAGATAGTTTTAAATTGAATTACTTCGTGACAAATAAAAAGAAACGCGTAGTTTTTAAATCAAACGTCCGCCTCCCTATGTTCGACCTGGAATTTCAATTTCGGTATAAATTTTATTTGTTGAACACGAATTCCTCGCTTTCAAGCTACAACGACAAGTTTTTCTAAAACCAAACACGTTAGCGTAGCAATTCGTACGTTCAACATTTTGGCGCCATTGCTGGGGAGGCAACGATCTTTGATTTCTCTTCGCGTTTTGTAACTTACAAATCATTTACCTCACTTTTCTCCTTTCTTATTGTAATTGCAGGTGCTCTTTTGAGACGAGCAAAAGCGGTAGATTGGAGTAAAGTGCTGTGGAAGGTTTTGTAAGTTATCTCCCATTCTTTCCCCCTCCATAGATTTCATTCTTCACATTGAATCCAAATTCCAATTAACCTAGGTGTTTGCATAAATCCTAGGAATAGTTTGGTTGTTTGAATTCTCACTCACATTCATTCCACCTTCATTTATATATATATAAAAAAAAGATAATTTTGTGGGGCAATTTTCAACAAACACACAACGTACACCCACATTCAAAGGCAATTAACCGAATTGATTTGTTTCTACTCAACCGGGTTCTGATCTGTGGAACCGGTACACATAAAGCAACACATAAAAGAGTAGAAATCATTCTAGGTTAACCATCTTTGTGTGCCTAACTTAGTGGTGCATTTGTGGCTAGTTGTTTGAGTTGTTTGGGCCGCACCACTTCAATTAAAATCAACTCATCAAGTAGCTGCCAATTAGGTTCAACTCTTAGGGATTTACCAGGCACTCCACATTCTTTTTAAACTTTAAAGGAAAACATCTTCACCTGTGCTTGTAAAACTTGGTGTGCCAACGAAACTTGATTGAAAACACCTAAAGTTGAATCCTAAAAGCTACTAAGCAAGATTTGAACCTTAAAATTCACCACATCAAAAACAATTTTGCTTGAAAACCACTGGTTGTGCACGCATACACAAATAAATCAATCATTAAGGGCACAACCCATTTAAAGGGCCCATCACATTCCAAAGCACATTCAAACCTAGCCCTAAATAAAACAGAGTAGACGTTGGCCTTAAAGATTGAACTCGCTCTTCAGAACTCAGAACGAGATTATTTTCGATTAGTCTGTTTCTACTGTTCAATCTGATGTCTAGCTAGAGGAGTAGAATCAAACGATCGCGACTGGGGGGTACACTAGGAACCGGAGGCGCAAGCCGAAGGAAGAACCTTCTCCCCAGTCCCTCCTTCTAACTGGTTGGATTGAACAGACGGAAGTAGATCAAATCATTCCTTTATCTCAAGACGGGTTTTGAGAGTCTATAAGTCTTTAGGCTAACTCATTTAAGGACAGGTTTGATTGTTTGTATTGCAAGGAGCCTTTCTTCCTCCCGTATCTCATGAATCCTTCCACATATTTCACGCATTCCCGCTCTTTCCCTCCTGTTGTGAATTATCCTCAACATGACGATTATCCCAACTCGTACTATAATCAACCATCAGTTAGCTGGGATAATTCAAATTGGGGATACAATTCCGGACCCCCGTGTTTAGGGTCTAACCCTGAACACTTTGATTCTGATTTCTATCCTTCTCAGAGCTACATCGATTATAGATCGTCTTCCTTTCATGAACAACATAATACGATCTACAATCAAGAAGGATACACCGATCTTTACCCATCCTCTGATTTCACTACTTTTAGGTCATCACCATCTTTTGAACAATCTGAAATGACCTATTTTCAGGAAGGGTATAACGAATCTCAATTCATTAATTCCCCTGCATTGAGCCCAAACCTGCCCAACCCTGAACCAACTCATTTGGTTCAGGTTAACCAGGTTCAAGATAAGGTTCTGGCTAACTTGAGGAATATCATACAATCTTTAGAAGTTCAGCCAATACCTTGCATTGAGAGATTGGAGCCCCTGATTGAAATGATTGATGATTTAAATAAGTCTTTGTTGGATTGGCTCCAGGACGTTAAGGATAAGAACCCGGGTGAGTTTTTACTCGGGAAATTAGCGAAATTGAGGATGAGATTCGTGGTTGCTTTGATTCAGTCTTGGGATGATTCCTAGGATGAACCCTCTTCAGGAAAGCCAATGACAGAACCCACTCAGGCACTGTTGGGGGGAAACGTGTTACGAGGCTGACCAGATTGAATTAAAGCAACCAATTAAGGATGATCTGATTTCTTCACCTGAGATCCCTGAGCCTGGTTACGAGGAAACGTATGTCTCTTGGGAACACAAAGTGACAACTGATTTTGGGACATACATTGATACGGATCCTGATTTCTTTGATGGTGAAGATTCAAGTTGCGAAGTCTCACGCGAGTTTTCTGAACATGATTTTTGTGAGACGATTGGGCTCGAGGAATCTGATAGATCATTTGATAGCCCAATAACTGAGGAAACTGATCTTATTAGGGCACACATTACGGATCCAGAATCGCATTTTCTGGAGAAATCAATTCAATGCCCTGATTATCAGTTACACCCCGTTGAGCTTATCAATAATTCTATTTCTGAGATAATTAGACCCAAGTCAATTCTGATTCTGCCACATCATTTAGACTTGGAGGTTTCAGACGGGTGATTAATATACAAGAGGTCTTGGAATTTGATATGTTGAATGAGGAGGATAGGAGCTGGGAAGTTATGATTTGGGAAGTTAATTTTGGAGGAAATGGAAGATTGAGTCGAAGGGTTCCTTTTAAGATGAAACCATCAAATCAGAACCCTTACGACATTTGTTTCGAGGATGTCAAACTCAAGCAAACATTCAACGATTATCCTTTTGAGCTTCAATTCTCTATAACCCGACTTTTTGGCCTTGGGTTGCATCCTCATAAATCGCAGGCCCGACCCCTCTTGCATTTTGATTCTAGGTTTTGGGTAATTTTTATCCAAAACCTAAGATATTCTCGATTATGGGGGATGGGTCTGCACCACAATCTGGTCCACATCTGTGGACCTCTGTTGACAGGTCGGAGGATTCTTCTGTTTATTCTGATTCTGACCTGCACTTGTGAATTCTTCATTTCTTTTCTTTGTATAGTGTGCATAGCTGAAGGCACTAAACTCAGCACATATACAGTTTTTCTTAGTTTTCATCTCGGAGCGGACCTGACATTCACGCAATTCAGGTGCTTTCTACGCTTTTCCACTCTGTTTTATGTCTTTTTAATACAATGAAGACATTGCATTAGATAGGCATGGGGGGTGGATATTCATCTCTGAATTCATTCGTCAGCTCCGTAGATTTGTTTTATTTTTTTTTATTTTTTTATAAAATTTTTTTTTTTCATAATTAGGAAAGAGAATTTGGGTTTAAGAAAATTTTCAATCTTAGGAAATACTACATTATGATTTGAACACAAAGACCCTTCAGGTCTTTGGACTTAATCAGCCCATGTATCCACTAAAATGTGAATTGGTTTTTCGAGTTCTCGCCAACCTAAATTTCATTTTAATTGGAGTAAATAAATTTTGCGTGATAAGTACACGACTTATCAACCCGTCCTCTAATTTGAGGGAATTTTGAGTTTCTAGCATCTATACACTATCTTTGCACTGACTCGTTGTTCGACGATTTTAATGGAAATTAGGTAGCTAATGAACCTTCTAGGGTGATATGGCTGGCAAGTTATCGTGGGTAACAGCCCATAGGTAGGTTGTCCAGAGCCCAGTCACTGGACCTTTCTCTTTTTGCTGCCTTTAGGTAAATCTTAGACCAGGGAAGCCACCTACTTAAAAAATGAAAAAAAAAATCAAAAAGAAAAGGAGAAAAGAACAAAAAGGAATAAGCCACATTTTGCCACACAAGTATGGCTGGCAAGTTGTCTGTGGTAACAGCTCATCGACCGGTTGTCCAGAACCCAGCTCAGTAAATGCACTAAAAATTTTCAAAACACTTAGGAAGAAGTGGAGAAGTAGAATAAATCGGGGAGATATATACTGGATTCACCCTTGTGTTGACCCCGTAAAAAAATAAAAGTAGGGAGAAAGCTACCGGTTGTAAAGATACACCTTTAGGCAAAAGTCTTTTTGAGGTCACCTAGAGGCGTAGAAATCCGAAGTCCGTTTTAATTACCGGTCAACGAGTCTATCACAATCACAATAAGATGCTTAAAGCTTAGGGTTCTCATCAAATCTTGGGTGAGTTGAATGGCCGTAGAAAACCACTCTTAAACCCTAAAATTTGAAAATCCAAAAAAATTAGAAAGAGTAAAAAGAGAAAAAGAAATTTTTCTTTGAATAAGGCGAGGCTTGAGGCGGTCTGCATTTTGGCTGATACCCGGGCAGTGTTGTGTCTTTGAAAGTTCGGTTCCTAAGTAGACAATTTCTTAATTATTGAAAATAACTCAGGTCCAAATAATCCAACCTAATCCTTTTATAAATAGCATATAGTTTTTGCTAGGGACTAGCAAAAGATAGGCGTGGGGGTATGATGTAAACACATTTACACTACTTAAAATGTCTATTTATGCATGTTCTTAAGCATAGGATTGCATTTCATGATATACATATTGCATAACATGCATCATCTTGTATTTAGAGTAGTTTGAATAAAATGGAGGTTAATTATCTCCTTTTATGTGCTTGGACAGTGCAAACATTTTATTGGGGCCTCGGATCAAAGATCCAACCGTATGGATGTGATCAAGGCGACGATTGGAGTTCAACGACTCCAAGATCGCCCTAATTAGGCATCCGTAGCATTAGATAGTGATCGGGGAACCCTAGAAAATCAAGGGTCAGGATGGTGTAAATCTGCACTTCAGATGATAAATCCGACCGCACGGATGAATTCGGATCAACGATCGCAGCCCAACGACACAAAAATCGAGTCAATCCGACATCCGTGGCACCATCTACAACTTCCAGAAGATGGACGGCCAAGATGGCACCAACGTGTCGCCATCTCCACCGCCCAAACGACCGCTTACATTCTATGAAGCCCCCACACCCGCTCGCTCTCCACCGTTGGATCTTGATCCAACGGCTGTGGTCAGTCGCACTTAAAAGCGTCCGCTCGACCATCCGCACCTCGTAGCGCAGCGGTCGAGTGCGCTTATGCGAGCGGCGGGTGCGGGTTCGAGTCGCAGCGAAGGGCTGGAAGGCGCGGGTGATTGAGCGCGGGCGGCCCTTGGATCTTGATCGGACGGTCGCGCCCACCCGATAGCGTTCACGCGCAATTGAACGTGTGGCGTCACGCGCGATCGCACGCCCCAAGCGGGCGCAGCAGCGGGCGGAGATGCATCTTAAGCCGTCCGATCTCACGATCGGACGGCTGAGAATCAAGGAATGTGCGTGGGCGTTGAGGAAGCGGCCAGCTGAGGAGCCACTCGTGGGCGCGGAAGCTACGCATTTATTATTTTGAAGATGTAATGACCATTTTGCCCCCACTCCTTGCAACTATAAAAGGAGACCCCCTCCATACGAAATTCTCATCCCTTCCTTCTCTTCTCTACCCCTCCAAAGCTCAATAGAAGCTTGTCCCACACCCGGGATGCTTCTCGCGAGATAAAGTCCAAATTTTCGTCCCCCTTTGGTAGTGGATCCCACGACGACGACGACGTGTTGCTCCGTTCCCGTTCTTCTGCTTCGTCCAGGCGTCGTCCCGTCTGGCTTGTCCTCCAAGCGACCGTCAAGGAGGATTTCTCTCTCCCTATTCTTTTTACTGCTTTCTATTATAGATTTACTGCTTTCTAGTGTAGTTCTGCTCGTCCTCCAAGCGACCGTCGAGGAGGAGATTTCTCCCTCCATTCTTTTAATGCTTTCTAGAGTAAATTTATCGCTTTCTAGTGCAATTATTTTATGCTTTCTAGTTGTAATGAATAATCTTCTTAATGATAAATTCTTTGTTTATTCTACATCTCATTTTGATTTCTATGTGTAATATTCTCTCTCTCTCTTCTATTTATTGTAAATAATTAGATAGTTTTAAATTGAATTACTTCGTGACAAATAAAAAGAAATGCGTAGTTTTTAAATCAAATGTCTGCCTCCCTGTGCTCGACCCGGAATTTCAATTTCGGTATAAATTTTATTTGTTGAACACAAATTCCTCGCTTTCAAGTTACAACGACAGGTTTTCCGAAATCGAACACGTTAGCGTAGCGATTTTATACGTTCAACTGTAGGTGTTGTTGCCTCAATGTACTTGACTAAACTTAAACATAACTCACACTTCTCAACATGGCAATTTTTTCTTTCTTTTTTTCTTTTTTCTTCTTTTTTTTTATTTTTTTCTATATACTTTTTTCATATCCATATCTACTAACATAACGCCATATCTACTAACACAACACAACATAGCATACGTACTTTTATTCACAAGGCATTATTTGGGTTTGGGGATGTTTAAGAGGATATCGGGTGGCTTATTTAGTGGAAGTTCCTATTTTCGGTACCGGGATAGGAATGGATAGGACAATATGTTTCTGACCTTGACATTAGTACCTTCCTTCAGCCATAGATTCCGTAAAGGACAGCAATGACCATCCACCTTAGTCTTAGTTTTATCAGAACCCGCTCTCTATGTATTTGCCTTATTTGGTGGCTTTCACAAGGATTCTCACCAAAATATTTGTACACAAGAACCGAGAGCGGAAACTGTGTCCAACTTTGAGTATTATTATCCAATTATCCAGAAATTAAGATTCCTCATACTAGACTTAGAGCACTAGTAGACTCTCTACTCTCATCTCACAATTATTTGGTGGATCTATTAGAAGATGGTTTACCTGATTCCCTGATTACTATCCAAGGGTTCAAGAGAACAAGCAATGCTTCTTCTCAACAAACTAGAGATGTCTATTGGTCTTCACAGTGTATCAATTGTAAATTCTACGTGCAAGAGTGAAATTGTACTAGATTCTAAGTTCAAAAATTAACTAAAGAATAAATCCCTAATAAAACCTTTTGATAAAAAACTCTATTTCCTAAGGTGTTGGCAGAAAATTTTTCAGTTTATATGTACTACCCCTCCATGCCTAAGTTCTTGCATGTCCTCATGCTTGAATAAGAGAAAATGAAATAAGACAGGGCGTAAGTGGGTAGAAATCACCTGGAGATGCTCCTGATTTGTCGTTCAACTCATGCCAACACTACAATGGTAATCACAATATGCATAATATGCTAGAATGAAATATGCTATGTATATATGTATAAGTGCCGAGTCTAAATACTATGCCTAAATGCTGTGCCTAAATGCTGAGTTTGAACGCTATGCTAAGTTTAATGCCTCCAACTGGGCGAAACTCCCTCAGATGGATCAATACCTGCAAGAGACAGAGTCAAGATGGTAAGCACTTGGAGTTCCATCATCATTCACGAGCCAAAAATGTAGAGTAGTTGCCTGTGAATACCAAGCCCACAAGGTCGATAGAATAAAATATCAAGACTTGGAATTGGTTGTAGCCATGTGTTATAGGAGGAATAAATCTGGGTGCCAGAGTGATAGGGAGCAAGTAGCAGCCTTGAAGGGTGGCGTATAAGTAATGCAGATGAGATGGATAAGGAGTCGGGAGTGGGAGATAAATCATATAGGTCCTGAAAGTGGTGGAAAATGAAAGGAGGGACCCGAGTGGTGTAATCTGAAATGGTATAAGGAATCATTTCGTGAGTGGATCTGGGTGCTGGTGGTTGCGGAGTGGGTGTGTTGAATAAGATGCGGTGCTCTATCCCAGCATCTTTATACTCGCCTAAATCATTCTCCTCTCTAGGTTGATCAGAATTCTCATATGGGTTGCCCAAATTCTGGTCGTGGTGCGAATCTTCAAATGTAATGGGTGGGAATTCATTTTCTTTAAGGTGTGAAGAATCAAAATCTAGATTTAATAAATGTTACGACCCGAACCCAACCCCTCGTGGAGCCCAGGAACGGCTCACCTTGACCAACCCCAAGACCTAGTCATCTAACAAAAAATAAACCAAATGCAAGGATAAACATTTTCACAAACCACACATGCAACGTAGCTAAGCAAATAAGAAAAAGGTAGCAATGGAAAGTAGAATAGAGTTCGGAAGAACAATACTCCACAGGTGAAAAAATAAAGTTTGCTAACTAGCCATCACAACTAAAGTAGAAAGGATGCAAACAACAGGTTCCAACATATACTAGAAATACTCACTAACAATAACTAAAGTCCCCGAAATGGCAAGAAGAAAGAACAAACTACTGCTGGGCTCGACTGGGCCGAACACCCTCTGCAGCCGGTGGCGCTGGCTGCTCAACTCTTTGACCTGAACATGTTTACATATATTTGTGGTGAGCTAATGCTGAGTAGAGTGGCACATAAGAATCATTAAGTGCATTTGAACATAAAATAAAAGCAGTCAACTATTCATGCATCTTTCCAATTATTCGTTATCATCTGTTTCCGTTTAAAATCAACTGTGTTTTTGATTCGGTTATTTTAGTAAGGGTCCACAACATTTCTTAATCCACGTGTTCCCTAAGGAAACGATCTTGATGCAATTTTTTCCACGATGTAGGACGCCCGCGTGGCACTCTCCTGGTTGGGGGAGTACCTTACGGTAGCCCTACACTTGATCTACCAACCCGGGGTCATGGTCGTGACGTAGAGGTGACTACGGCACATGTGATAAATGAATTGGTAGCTACCCCGCACTGGCACGCGGTCGGTCCTTTCCGCTAACGGGTATGCCCAAATGTACAGAACAGAACAAAACAAGGGCCTTACCCCTCAACAGTCTGCGTGCCCTCGCCTGACAACCCTGGTTTGCCTAGTGGGTCTAACAGGAGTCGGTGTAGGGAGGTCAATCCTAACCCTGGGTCCCAACCCAAGGGGCAGCTAGCCCTCTCCCTACACGGTAGCTCTCCTCTGTACCACATACATGAGGGCTAGCTCACTTTCCATACCCAAGTTCAAACAACCAATCAACATGCCCGTCGACAACATGTTCCATCATATATCCATATCACTATACTTTGATTCCTTTCCTAGTTCCCCGTAGGGTTCATGCATAGTACTCGTCTCATTTCATTACATGGCATGTATCTTTATCACATTCTGGTTTCTAATTCATATAGCAGACAACTCGTGAATTAACAGGATAAGCAATTATCACATCATTTTTAAATATTCCATTTCTCACAGTAGGAAATTTAACAACATGCATTCTCAGATTTTATAACAAGAGAGGTTCAAGTAATGTACATACACCATTCTCATCCCTAGGGTTCATCTCATATCCTAGGTTTTAAGCAAATATTTCCAATTTAACATGCACTTTAATAAATTACATCACATGAGTAGAGAGGATCACTCTACCAAAGTGTACGGGTGGTATGGGGGCACGAATGGTGGATCTCGAGGTCTCCGCGAGTCTCGTGTGCACTATGGATTGGAGACCTATTCCAAATAGTTGATCAAACCAAACATTAACATCGTTGACTATTATGTCAAACAAGCTCAAAACAGTATGGACATGACCCTAACACGTATAAATCTCTGAAAGAAAACTAATGGTACTTTGTTTGCATAAAATCGACTTCATTTGGACCCTAAACCGGCTCGAACACGTGTACCCTAACTAAAATCAGACGTCTGGGATGAGTCCGAGACATCTTAAACGAGCGTAGGAACTCACCTTGCATTCCTGCTTTTGTTCCTGTCATCTGCTACCCTTCACAGCCATCTGAGGGTGTCTTTAGACGTCTGACACTTCTCCCGGTCATCTGGTGTTGAAGGGTGATCCGGAAAGGATTAAGATTAAGTTATCATCGTTGTAGTGCAAAATCCTCAATCGATCTCTCAACAAATACAATTTATAAACTCAAATATTTAGAAATAAAGTTTGAGGTCGAACACAGGGAGTAAGTAGGAATTTACACGCTAATCTCAATTAAAATCTAAATGAGCACAAGAAATGAAGCACTATAAAGATATTCAATGAATATTAATCTGTCACATTAAGTATTCAATGAAGTTCAATGTATTTCAAGACCAAAAAGATAACTAAGATAAAAAAAATGGTGATTTAGATCACCAATTATTAGCCTAAGCACATGTATATCAATTACTCAACCATCTCAAATAAAGGAACAATGATCAGACGTCTGATATTCAAGTCCGACAACTTAAATGTTCTCTGCTACAGTACTCTTCTTCTTCTTCTCTTGTCTTCTTCTCTTCTCTTATATTCTTCTTCTTCTTTCTTCCTTAACCCTTCTCTTCTTTTCAGAGGCACGGTCCCTTCTTTTCCTTTCTTCTCTCTTTAAGCCTTCTCTTCCTTTAGATCTTCTTCCTTCTTTTTCTCATAGGGCTAAGTGTCGAGAGCCCTGGAAAGCAAAACCCTCCCCTCCCTCAGCTCTCTCTCTCTCTCTCTCTCTCTCTCTCTCTCTCTCTCTCTCTCTCTCTCTTCTTGCTCTTCTCTCTGATCTAGGTTTAATAGGTAATCGGGTATGCGGTAACCCGAGTCCAAGGCTGTGAGCATGGGTCGTAGCTTAGGAGTGTAAGGCTAGTCAGGTCGAATTAAGTGCGGGTGAGCGGGGACCTCACCCCCAAGTGTTTGAGGCAACAAGGCATTGTGATGAATTCAATTTATGCGCTGCAGTGCGCTCTTGTCCTCACGATGTGGGACTATCCCAGAAAGCCTGTTCTTGTGTGTGCTACTGTAGTGGAGATGTGTCAAATTGAAGCAGCTGCTGGGGGTGGCGCCTTCAATTGACCACCTGGGAAGAAGGCTTAGGTGATTCCGCCTTGCCTAGAGGTGTCACTTGAAGCGTACATGGCCGAGACTTGATGAACATGTCGAAGAAGATGGCGCGACAGTGAGGAACCTGAAATACAAAGTACAAGCTAAAAGCCCCGGTTAAAAGGCTCAGGAGGATCTCCGTAGGTCGTGGAACGTGATGGCGGTGTTTACGTGAAGGATGGAGGTGCGTGGTGGTCGGACGGAGTTAGGAATGGCGTATGAATGGTGGGTTGGTCGACGGAGGGTTTGAGTGGGTGGAATAGTGAAATAAGAGAGGGGTTTTGGTGAGTGTGATGTGGTGGAGGCTGTGGGGTTGTCGGCAAGGCGATTGGTGGCCTGTGGTGTGAGATGGGCCTCGCTAAAGTGGTGGTCGGAATTGGAGAGGATGAAGGACGAACGGCGGCGTCGAGGGCGTATTTTTGGTTTTGGATAGAGAAAACTAACCTAAGAACTAAAAGAAACTTAACTAACTAGTCTAATGGGACGAAGGAGGTAGGATGGCACCGGTGTTAGCAGACCAGCACCGTGGAAGATGGAGTCTCTGGAGGGGGTCGGCGGCAAAGACAGAGGTCTGGGACAACGGGCTTTGGTCGACCACCATCGGAGGAAGGAGGGGAGGATAGCTATGCCTCTAATTTGACGGTTGGAGGTGCGGACAAAAGAGAACGAAGAGAGCCACCGAAGCTTGGTTGGAGAGGGGCTGGAGGTAGGGATTAAAAGAGGTTTTTGGCCCCAAACCTTGCTATGGAACTCGGCTGTGCATCAGGGGTCTATTTATAGGGCTCAAGGAAGCCTTCCAAGCTTGGAAGCTTGGGGCTTACGCACAAGTAGGAGACTCGAACCTTCAAAATGTTCACACGAGCTTTGGAGTAGGATTCAGAGCCTCATACATGACTCAAATGGAATGCAACTTTCTCAGGAATTTCCCTTTCTATTTTGGGAGAGATTTGCCAATCAATCAGGGAAAACTCTTGAATAAAAGGTTGTAGAGTAGGATTTAGGAGTCTGAAGGTTGCAGGGATGTATTAGTGAAGAAGACAACAAAGCTGGGGGGCTATTTACAAAGAATTCGAAAGCTGAAGGGTTCTTTGTAAGAGAAAGAGTTAGAATAGGATTAAAATGCAAACTAGGTCAAGATGATCTCTGATTGGGCCCAAATTTTGGTATAAACCTAATTTGGACCCAAGGAATCTGATGGTGAACCTGAGTGGGGCTAACTATGGAGGGAGTTGATTGAGAACCTGTGATGTGGTCCTATACTTGTGATCCATTGTTCTAATTCCTTAGTGATATATCATCAGGTACAGGTGTATCAGAAATGGTGCATTCCTCAAATGATCTACCCAAATCACGGATTAGGTCCAAAGGTACCTTTTAGGTTGGCTGAGTCCAAGATACCTCCCCATGGCAGCAAGAATCAGTAGAGTAGCTAGTGGATTCAAAATATGGGTCACTAGACCCACTAGGCTGGTTGTTCCAGGTCTCTTGTTCTTGGGAGGAGTGATAAGATTAAGATTGTGCCTGAGATCGTCTAATTTGCTCCAGAAGCTTGGCACATTGATCTGTATGGTCCTTGTTATATTCCCGGAATTCAGCAACTATGGCTTTCAATTGGTTCTTGTTCTCGACGATTTTGTGCAGATTTAAAGCGTATTACGTTGTAGTATAACCGACAAAACGTTTAAACAAATATAAAGAATTTTATTACTCGAACAACTAGAGTATCCGAGGTCGAACACGGGGAGCAATCTCAGTACTTTGTAAAACCAAAGAATACAACTGTTAAATGCAAATATAATTGATTCAAAAAGAGAATTTTAAAAAGGATTTGTGAAAAAAAGTAGAATTGGACGTCTGATTTCTGTATCAGACGTCTTAAATGTGATCTCTCTTTCTCTCTTCTTCTCCTTTCTGCTTCTGTATCTTCCTTCTTCTCCTGCCTTGCCTTTCTTCTTTCTTCTTCTTTTTCTTCTGATCTCTTTGCAGTTTTCACTTGGCCTCTTCTTTGTTCTTCTCTCTCTTCTGCCGTGTCTTCCTTCTTCTTCTTCTTCTCGGCGAAGACTTCTCCTTTCACTGCTACACAGCCTCTTCTTTCTTCTCTTCCTGTTCTTCAGCTGCTAAGTGTTCGCTACCTCGGTCACTTCTTCCTTCCTTCACATGCCACACAGTAGCAAAAACCTACCCCCGTCCCTCTACCCAAGCGTCTCTCTTTTTCTCAAGCAGTTCACTCAAGCACGCTCGCCGAGAGCCACACGGGTAATCGGGTCGGATTCGCACCCGGGACCAGGCGCACCGGCAAGTGGTGATGCGCGAGGAGTGCGTAGGTTTAGGTCGGGTCGGATCCGCCAGATCCGCGACGTCAACCCGCGAACGAGGCGTGTGGGGGCAGTGAGGGACCTCACCCCTGTGCTTACGGAGGCAGTAAGAAGAAAACACAAAAACAATTTATATGATACCTGAGTTTTGCAATCCCACGATGTGGGACTATCTGGTCGGTCTTGCCTTCACGCGCGCCCGCAGAGCTTTCGTCACTCAATTGCCCAAGCTGATGGCTCCTCTGTGCGACTGGCTGGCCTCGTTCGCTTCGCGACCTTCGCGAGAGTCTGCTGCACCTGCAGCCTGGGAAGCCTGATGCCCGAAGCTGCTCCAAGCTCCCTGCTGCTTCGGCTGTTAATGGCAGCCGGAGCGTACACCTGACATCCAACAGAATGGCCTATTGGCCCAATCAGAATAGCTGGAAACCTTCGCCGTAGCACGGCGAAGGCGGTGGGCGATGCTGCAGGTTGCAGGTCGGCCTAGGCGTGCGTGCCTAGGTCAACCTGTGGCCGGAGATGGTGGGCTGGTCGGGGGGTGCTTGTGGAGGTCTGGAGTGGCAGTGATGGGGTGGAATGGGTTCTTGGTGGTGAGGCGAAGCTCACGAGGGGGTTGGCGAGCCGTGTGGAGGGGCGGAGTGGTGTGGGCAGCTCGCCGGAGGGCGGTCGGAGGCGAGAACGATGGAGGTGGTTAGGTACTGTCGAGGGGTAATCAAGTAAAATAGTAAGGGGAAAAGAGAGAGGAGAGGATGGAGAATGTATCTGGGGTTGTCTGGAAGGAAGGGAGGCGGTGGAGAGGACGGCTCGTAACTGCCGTCGTCGGGGAAGAAAGACCCTGAGGGAGGAAGCGGCGACGAAGATGAGGTCAGGAGCACGCGCGCGGGGTACAGCGCGACGCGGGAGGAAGAGGCGGAGAGGACTCTGCTGCTGGTATGGCAGCAGAGCAACGAGAAGGAGGGGAGGAGGTCGCCGGAGCTTGCGGGTCGTTTGGCCAGAGATGGGAGAGAGGGAATTTGGAGGGGATCTCCGTCAAAATCAAGCTTGGGTCCTGCGGCAGGGTCTGGGGGTGTTTTATAGGTGCTGGCCGCTCCTGTCAGCGCGTGGAGACGCGCAATTAGGTCTGCCGGCTCGCCGAAGTTGGAAGGAAGGTGGATATCCAAATCTCTCGTGCGTTTGCACGAGAGATTGGGTTCACACCAGCGATTGTAATTGGCTTTAGAAGGAAGGGAATTCCTCAGAGAATCCCCCTTCCATTTCTGGGAGGGAATCTCTGAGGGATTAGAGAGAAATCCCTCTCTGAACCTTGCCGCAGCTCGGTTCTGCCCTAACAATGGCGGCAGGACCGGATTACAAAGGGGGCGAAGAACTTGGGAGGCTCTTTGCAAGGATATTCAAAAGATAGGGACCTATTTGTGATTTGGGTGTGCAAAGTAGGTCAAGATGACCTCCCCTTAAGTCCAAATTTTGGTATAAACCTAATTTGGACCTAAGGAATCCAATGGAGAAGTTGGATTTCAGGTTTGACCTTGTTTGACTGGACATTTTACGTAAAAACCCAAATTTGGTTAATTGAGGAGCTAGGACCATAATCTAGGTCAGATTAGGTTCCAAAGGCCAAATTAAGTGTTCCAAACCCTAGAGGATGCTTTTCCATGATTTTTAGAGGGTTTACTCGATTTTTATCCTGACCGGAACCTTGTTAATTTAAGCGGGTCTGTTTTAGGGTTACCAAGTGTCATTTAATTCTTAGATTACACATAAACCCATTTCTGATTGACTCAACCCTCTTTTTATCTTATTTGGACCATTTGACCTATGTTTTGCTTCTGAGAAATCCCGTTTATGTACTGCAATGGTAAAATTACAGTTTTAACCTTTATTTCATGTTTTCTTCTCAGAGCACTTGTTCCTTCAGTTAAGCCTTCTTCTAAGTTATGTAGGAGCTTTTATCTTCTTTATTGGGTCAAAATGAGCTAGTTATGGCTCATGATGAGGCTCTCATCAGTCCTGATCTAGATAAGGGTTGAATCCATGAGGTTCAGGTTCTAAATAAGCTGGGGGATAAGGATAATCATATCCCAGCTGGTTAGGATGAGTCTCCCAACCAGGAGGAGTCGAAATCATGGTTGGGTTGGGAGATGGAGGACCCTGAGGGTCAAAAGAATGATATGGGTTTATGGATATTTGAGAAAAGATGCGGATAGAGATAAGAGATAGTCTTCCTTAGGAAGACACAACCAGTTACAAGGGGTTGGTGGAATTAAGGCAAAGGCCTAGGAAGAAAGATGAGAGAGCCCCAAATCAAGCAAGTAAGCTAGCCTTAAATTGTATACCCTAATTGGATCTAAACCTAGTATCCTGAGATGGAACTGGGTTAAACCAACCCTTGAATTACTTGGCTGGCCAGAATGGTGGGACCCCCTAGGACACCCCGCACGGTGAGACACCACTAAAGGTTAACGCAGTTACCGCACCGACCTTTCTTGTCACCAGTTGGTCCAAATAGACGAGTCCTTGATTTTTACCCAATTAAATTTCAGTTACCAAGTAATTTAGTCCTGCCTAGGGCACGTCTATTTAGTTTTAGGCTTGGGCTTAGAGTGCTCTTGGAATGCGATTGGGCAATTGGGGGTATTGCCCTTAAAATTGGATTTAGAGTGTGAAGTGCACAGACAAAGGATTTTCAGTACAAGATTTAGTTGGTGTAGTGGATTTTATGGTTCAAGTGCTTGTATTAATTTTTTTCTTTTAGGGTTTTCTTGTTTAAGTCAATTCAAATAAGGATGTGGTGGAGCACGCAACAATTTTTGCAAGTCCTAATTGTTATATGAATTTCCTTTTAGTATGGCATGCAAATGTACTCTACCTTAGTGTGGAAACCCTAATATCAAATAGGTCTATATGATGCTTTTAAGTACAACAACATAGAAGTGATGCGACCCAATCAAGGAAAATAATGGTCCTAATGTACCACCACTAAGTGAAATAAACCTAATTGGTTGCCTAGGATGAAATGTAAATTAAATTCAATTTAGGTGGGTGAGGGGGTAGACAACCAATCAAAGCAAATTCCCTCACATGCAATCACACACAAATCAAGCTCAGATGGGTTTGCTTTAGGTCTCTGAATTTAAACCCTAATGTGAAACACCTAGGGTTTATGCTTCTTCTAACAATCAGCAGTCAGACCTTAGTCTGAATTGAAATCACTCCCCAAATCAGTACATAAATCAAAGTAAGATGAAATTTGGTAGAGATCTTCTTTCAATAAGTTTTTCGGGGAATATTTTTTTAATATTTTTCCTACTTCGTACAATTTTTCAAGAATTTTTTAGTGTCAGGAGGTCAAATAGGCTAGATAGACCCCCTACGAGTAATTCAGTTTGAAACAGTACCAAAGGAAATCCAAAAATTCTTGAAAATTTATAGAAACAACTAGCTTTCAGTGGATTTCCAACCCCACAAATTTCAAAGAGATATGATTTATGTAGAGGTCAAAACTAATGTTTAAAGTTATATAAAATCAGAGTGAAGACTGTTCTGACCCCCTTCCACTGTGTGAATTTTTAAAATTTGTATAGTACGAATTTTTCCAAATAAAGGTGGATCTGGAAAGCTGGTTTGAAAACCTAATATCAAACAGGATCCCAAGATTTTTGGATGACTAATTTGAAGGCAATAAATTCTTTTAAATCGTCAACAATTTTTGGCCGAATTTCCAAATCTGACTTTGGTGTGTTTAAATAGTTTCCAAGTTAAAACACACACCAAAGAAAGAAATTTTCTTTTGTAAATTCAAATCCGAAAATTTGAATTTGAAATTTTTTATATATATAAATTTTTGATTTTTTTTTAACCTAAGAAAGCAACAAATAGACGATGAAGAATATACCTGCGGTCTTCACCACGAGTCAATGTGTGCGCAGATCCTTATCTTAACACCCCTACAATTAAAATAATAAAAAGTTAAACAAATCTAGATCTAAACTCGCGCGTTACCTCCCTGGCAACGGTGCCATTTGACAAGCGTGGAAATCGTGAATTTTGAAATCGTCGGAAATTGTAGTATAGTTGCGAAATCCCCTTGACAAAAATATTTATAATAACGAAACTCACATAGATTTCTTTTCTTTTTAGAACTTGAGTCCTGGTCATTCGTCTCTGGGAGGCGTGAAAACAAGTCGAGATTTGGATCGGCTTAATCTAACCTAAATCTAATCTAACCTAATATTTTTGTCTTTTTGTGTTTTTTATCTTTATTTTGAAACACTAAATGAAAGCATGCATCAAAGTTGTAAGCCGTGAGGATAATAGCATGCATATAAAACCATTAGACAAGAGTATCATGCATCAAAAATTAAGTCACTATAAAAATCTGGATACATGGGAATAAAGCTAAACTAAAGAAAGGGATCAACCAAGAGAGGCTAAGGAGAAGTCTTCTTGGTCGTCCACTAAAGAGAGGAGGATGGGTGTGTGCACCCAAGTGGAGAGAGGAGGGTGTTGCACCCTTTCTCTGCCAATGGCCGTCCTTGAGAAGATCTTGAGGGGGTCTTCTCTATGGCCATCTAGGAGGAAAAGAAAATGGGGGCGTGGATCCTCTATGGTGGAAGAAGAGGGAATGCCCACAAGAAGAAAGGAGAAGGTGTTGCATCCTTATGCTTTTCCTCTTCTTCCCACCCTTGAAGAAGCTTGGAGGAGAGCTTCTTCCTAGCCGTCCATGGAGGGAGCCTTGGAGGAGGAGGACGGCCTTGAGAGGGAGAGGAGGAGGTGTGGTTGCAAGTTGAGAGAAGAGAGTATGGAGATGGTCCAATTTCGTGGTTCTCTCTTTGCCCTTATGGAAGGCTCCATTTGGTTGCCACTTTTGGTGGCTCCAAAATTAGCTAATGCCACATTTTTAGGATCTAGGTTTGACACAAGTTTGAGGGTTTCCAAGAGAGTGTGCTTCGATTTGGTAGGGGTAAAATAGAAAGGTGTGTGTGGGTGTGTGTTTTTCGTAGGGCTAGGTTGTGGGTTTTGGTTGGATTAGGTGCTAAATAGGTTGGGTTAATCTAGATTAAGTAGGTGTGGACCTAATTAGGCTTAGGAAAGTCTAATTGGATAGGAGTGATCCTAATTAGGTTTAGGTCAAGTCTAATTGGATGTGTGCATGTGCTTAGGCTAGGGTAATCCTAATAGGTATGAGTCAATTAGATCCTCTGTAGATGCACCTAATTAGGTATGGGATGGTTCAATTGGGTTAGGGATAGGATAAGTAGGGCTATGGATAGTGGACTAGGCTTAGGAGGTCTCTAATTAGGTTTTCTAGGGTGTCTGGTGGGGTTCCTAGGTCAAAATAGGTAAGTTAGGGCTTCCAACACCAAAATCAAGAACCAGAGAGCAATATCAGACGTCCAGGATAGTAGTCAGACGTCTTATGCTACAAAATTGGACATCTGGACGTTAAATTGGACATCCAATTCTGTGTCAGTATGAGTCTTGGCTTCTTGGATTGTTATTCTGCAGAAATCAGACGTCTAGCTAGATGTCTGGATGTCCTAAAAGGTGCTGGAGAGTGGGTTTTAGGTTTTCTAAGGTTGGTTTTGGTTCCTAAGTGTTTGGGAGAGGGATAGGGTGGATAAGAACATGGATAGTACTATCCATGTTTGGGTTTTGAGGCTAAGGTACCCTAATGGAGGTTATTTTGGGTTTGGGAAGGCTGTCCTAGGGTTTCTAAGAGTAGGGATAAGGCTATCCTCCTCACTCCTCTTATCTGGATCAGTCTTCTTCCTTTATTGCTTTATTCCACTATCTCCTTCATGGATCACTTTATTACCTACAAATAGTAATAAAAAACATTAAATAGTAGGATATCTCATCTTATTCTAAATAAACTGATGCAATGCATGATATGCAAGATATGAGTGCAATATCCACAAATTAAGCTAGGTTCAAACATTATTTAAGTTAATTAGGAGCCATGATTGCTGTGCAATCAGTGCTCTGTGGCTTCTGTGAAATCCTCGATATCCAAGAGCGAAGATGTAAAAGAAGATGTGATAGATTCGTCTAACTCCAAATCCAAAAATGCCTCAAGATTTTTCAGATTTTCGTTACAATCAGAAATGGAGTGTTTAGTAGATTCTTCCTCAACTTTGATTGGATCCTTTGACAATTTGAAATCACCCCCATGGATGTATGGAATCTCATGTAAATCAATGTATTTATCATCTAAGCTTGTCATAAGGATTTTAGGCTATTCCACTCCAGATCTCATAGAATCATGTGTCTCATCAATTGTCCTCGGTCGATTAGTGTCCACCATAGTGTCAAAATCATTATAGTTCAAATCAATGAGCCTGAGAGAAGCTGTGTGCGGAGTTACTTCACCAAGAAGTTCTATGTTCCCACAGTGTTCAGGTTCATCATCATCAGAGTCCTCCTCGATAAAATTGCAATGTGGGTTCTTGTTTGCCCTGAAAATATCCAATTTAAGTTTTTCATTCCCCAAGGTGATCTCCATACACCCGGATGCACAGTTAATGTTAGCCTGGGTGGTCACTAAAAACGGCCAACCTAAAATAATAGGTGCATCATGGAGACTAGGAGGAATGTCTATATCCAAGATGAAGAAATCTGCTGGGAAGCAGAGCCTATGGATTTTCACAATGACATTCTCTACCACACCTCGAGGCACTTTGACTGATCTATCAGCTAACTAGATACAAACCGAAGTGGGTTTTAGCTCCCCAGATTGGAAGTGGTCAAAAGCAGCAGTGGGGGCCAAATTAATGGCTGAACCTAAATCAAGCAAGGCTCGGGCAAAAGGAGCATCCTGTAGCTGACAGGAAATGAGTGGGGTTCCTGGGTCTTTCTTCTTAGGTGGCAGGTTAGACAAAATGATTGCACTAGCTTCGTTGGACAATACCACCTTAGTGCTTTTCCTCAACTGTCGCTTGGGTGTACAATATTCTTTAAAGAATTTAGCGACAGTGGGGATATGATCAATGGCTTCAAAGAGGGGAACCTTAATATGAACATCTTTGAATATTTCCTTTAAGTCGTCATTGCTTTTGATTCCCTTTATCTTTCCTTTAGGGTCACGAGTTAAGGCTCCAGGGAAAGGTAAAGGGATGTCGGTGATCTCAGTGATTGGTTCCTTTTTCTTAGGCTGCTCCTCTGAAGGGATAGAATAGGAAGAGGAGCTAGCCTGAGAAGTATCACGACCCGCCTGCCTACATGGTGGGTCTTTTGTAGCTTTTCCACTCCTTAGTGTGATAACATTTGCATTGGCATATTGTCTATTAGGTGGGGGAGGAGTAGAAGGGGTAGAATGGGTGGGATTTTATGATAAGGCTGGCTGACCTACAATATAGCCAGAAGGTACAGAAGATATTGTAATACTGCATGTGCATGTTGCTGTGGTGCCTAGAACCTAGGCGGGGTGCCTTGGTTCTATACATATCTTAGGTTAGGGACAGGTTGGGAGGGAAAGGTTCCCTACATTCTATGTTCCTGTAGCAGCTGGTTCTGCGTATTCTAAATGTTTGAATTTGATCCACCATCATTTTCAAGAATTTCAAGTTATAGTTCGTTTGAAGCATAGACTCCTTCAATTCCTCTCTCAATGCCTCGAAAGGGTCAGCTTGTCTCAGAGGGTGATTGGCAGCTTGAGGCAGCGGCTGATAGATAGGGCGTGTTTGCTGCTGAGACGGGAATGGATGCTGCCTTGGGTATGTGTTTTGCACATTCCCGTATTGTCTGGTCTAGTAGTGTAGATCTTGATTTAGTCTTTGTGAGTTACCAGACTAGGAAAAATTAGGACTCTGGCGCCAACCAGGATTATACATCTCAGAATATGGGTTATTATACCTGTAACCTTGAATAGCATTGACATCTTTGTAGGCCGAGGATGTCTCAAACGTAAATTCATCAAAGGAACCCTGCTTGTACGATGCTAGATCTAGATTATTCACGGGTTCCTGATACACAAGATCCCACGGATATGGAGAAGAAACATCTTGAGAAGATGTTCACGAGTAGGAGGGGCTCGAGATGCAAGAAAGGAGTGTGATGCAGCCGTACTGCCAAAAAACTCAGATCTTGCTCGCATTAATTCATTGAGCTTCTTATCGAGTGATTAGCCCATATTTGTGGGCTATTTAAGTATTTAAGTGACTCGACATTAAGTTAATTTTAACATTTAGATAGCATATATTAGGATGTAATTAAATTAATTCATATTTTTAGCTTAAGTGCATAATTCATGTGTGGCATCCATATCTAAATGTATTTAGAATTAACCTAGGATTGCATACATTTGATTAGTTAATTAATTAGGTGCATTACATACATTGTTTTAATTAACATAGAAGTTAAGGAGTTATGTATAAATAATCCCAATTATTTTATTATTCTTCTTCTTCTCCTTTTTGCAAGTAATCACTCCGTCTCTGCCTCCTCCTCCTGCGCATTCACTTGTCCAGCATTCACTCGACGGTGGCCTGTTTGAATTTCAAAATCTTTGTAGCTGTGGCTACAAAGGAGGAGGAATGGCTGCCGTTCAGAGTAGGCCACCACCCCTTTCCTCACTGTGCAGAGAACCTAGTTTCTCATCAGCTTCTCACCACCGGCCTCAACTGCGGCAGCGTGACTCCACCACCGTGGGTGTGTGGTGTGACAGCCCACACCGCCAATTAGAGTCCTTACATCACCGTGCTTCTTCTTCATCAGCTCCTCAACCACCAGCACCAACCCCATGCATGTCCCTCTCCACGCGCAGGCACCTCCTGCGGCACACACCAAGTGTAGGCACCGCCCTTCAGCACCCGCCACGCGTAGGCACCTCCTGCAGCAGCGCCATTCCCGCGGGCCTGCCCCTCACAGCAACCTGCCCATGCGCAGAGTGCTGCACCTCTGCCTACGCCTCCCTTACTGCACCTCTACCCGCAGCACCTCCAAGCTCTACCCCAGTAGCAACAACGCATCCACCAGCCACCGACCCTCGCCTCCAGCCGTGCATGCAGAGCACGCGCTACTCTAGCCGCTTCACCCGCGCGCAGCGTGCGTACTTCAGCACCCTTTAGTAGCCTGCCGCGGTCCACTTCAGCGCCTCCGCCAATGTGTAGCAGCGCACTTGCTCACATAACAAGCACGCGCATCCAGCAACAGCCTGAGCGCGTGGCTGCATGCACCTCCTCACTGCATGCGCGGCCGCGCGCACCGGTCGTGTCTCCTTGTCTCTGCACACAACAGTAGAGAGCCCCATCGCACCCACCAACCCTTCTCCTCACTGTGACTCGCTCCGACCACCATTTTCCACGAGACCACCACCATTGGAAGCGGCGTGGCTCCTTCTACCTCCGACGAGAAGCTCCTCTTCGACCTCTACCTCCTTCGTGCGTGGAGGAGCTCAAAGCAACCTCCCCTATTTTTGCACAGTAAATCCTCTTTTTGTTTTATGATTCATGCCATTGTGAACTTCATTTTCTGATTTAATTATCATGGCAAATTTATGAGAACCTCCTTCATTGTTTTGCTTATTAAGCAAATCAATTTCTCAACCCTAATCTAAGTGGATTTCCATTCAAATCTTCGAAGATTCTTGCTATAGGAGAAGCTTAATTTGTAATTATATTTAAGTACCATTGTGAGGATTTTATTCTTATTATATTGTGGTACATATTACATTGAACCCCCTCTTATTTGGCTTAAACACAATTTTAGCATGTGCTTTCATTGAAACACATAACTAATGCAATTTCTCGACACAATTTCTTAAGGAAATAATTTGTGAACAATAATTTTTATTTATCGCAAGTTTGTAATAGCTATTGCCTCCCTGTGGACACGACCCACTCTCCTGTGAGTGGTTTAATTTTAATTCTGATTGTTTTGTTAGGCGATTTTCCACCACTTTGATACTAAAATGACAAATCATCTTAATCATATTATTCGAAAGCGAAAATCATCTTACCATCGAGCAGATCCTCCTTGTCCAACTTCTTGGTGATAATGTCCATACCAACTCGGCCAGATTCAGCATGAGCTTCGTGGACACTAACTCGTTGATATCCAGGTCACTGGAATTGGTTCATAGAGGCAGCATTCATCGAGTTCTCTACTAAGGATTCGAGCAGTTTGAATGCGTTGTTCTCATCCTTCGCGAGGAAATTCCCGTCGCTAGATGCATTGGCCAAGTACCGATGTGTGTCATCTAGCCCATGGTAAAAGACTTATGCAAGGTGCCATCTAGGTACATCATGGTGTGGGCATTTCCTGAGAAGATCATGGAATCTGTCCCAGGCATCATGCAGTTTCTCTCTTAGGCCTTGGGAGGTCATGATTGCGTAACTCATTGCATTTGTTCGACCAATCGGGAAGAACTTTTGGAGGAATTAGTGACGTAATTCCTCCCATGTTCCAATCGGCCTCCCGATAGTCTTGAACCAATAGGAAGCTTTATCCTTGAGAGAGAAAGGAAAAAGCTTCATGAGAACAATTCCAATGTCTACATTTCTGGGTCGAACTGACTTTGCAATTCAACTCAGATCTTCAATGTGTTGGAAGAGATCCTCATTCGAGTTTCCATGGAAGTGAGTCTGAATTAGACTTATGATGTTCGACTTGAACTCGAATGCGTCTCCGCCTGCAGGAATTCGGACTTGAGGTGCTATAATCATCGCCATCGGATCGTAGAAGTCTCGTAGTTGTTCTCCGCGTGGTGGATGCTACATCCTATCTAGCGTTGTAAGGATCCCATCAATGCTCTGTTCGTATCTTTGCTCAAATTCGTCAACTGATGGGAACACCATCATGAGCTCAACTAGCTCATTTTGACCTAGAAAAGAGAACAAAAGCTCCTACATAACCAACTGGAGGTCCTAATTCACTGGATAATCATTCTGAGATAAAAGAAAGAAACAAGGGGTAAAGCTGTAATTTTACCATTGCAGTACAACAATGGAATTTCTCATGGGCTAAACATAGGTCAAATGGCCTTAACAAGATAAAAAGTGGGTTGGTTCAAACAGAAAAGGGTTCATGTGAATTCTAGGAATTAAATGACTTCTTGTAACCCTAAAACATTCACCTAAACCCTCTAAAAATCATGAAAA
Source organism: Thalassia testudinum (assembly GCA_037157565.1). Lineage (NCBI taxonomy): Eukaryota > Viridiplantae > Streptophyta > Magnoliopsida > Alismatales > Hydrocharitaceae > Thalassia > Thalassia testudinum. The sequence continues at coordinate 45,540,839 of JAZHRO010000059.1, forward strand.
AATATTCTCTAGGGTTTAGAACCTTAAATTTGGCCCTTGGAGCCTATTTTGACCTAAATTGGGGTCTCAGTCAAATATTTGGCTTAAATTGGGTTTTTACGTAAATTGACCAATCAAACGTGATCAAACCTAAAATCCAACTTCACCATTAGATTCCTTAGGTCTAAACGTGGTCAAGGGGAATTCATCTTGACCTACTTTGCAAATAGGTCCAGCCCAATTGCATTTCTAACCCTATCGTTTGAAAACCTCTGCAGAAACCCCCCTAGCTTTGTCTTCATTCTTTGCAATTAGGTCCCTCCACCATTATAGTGGAGGGAATCCTACTCCAACGAGATTTTGAGGGCAAGATCTCTCTGATTTCTCAGAGAATCCCGTTCAAAATTGAAAGGGAGATTCTCTGGGAAATCTCCTCCAATATGAACACAATTTGAGGCTCTATTTAGTACCCAATCTCTCATGCGAATGCATGAGAGATTCAGGTCTCCTTCAACTTGCCTTCTCCAGCGAGCTTGCTGTGCTTGGAAGCTTGGCTTTCAAGCACAAATCCATCCTCCAGAGCCTATATAAGCAAACCCAAGTCACCCCACATCTCCGAAGCTTGACATTGTCCAGAGAATCCCTCTAATTCGTCTCTTCCTCCTCTGGCCAGTGGCCCAGGAAGCTCCGGCGACCTCCCTTTCTTTCCCTCCTCACCTAGCCACAATACCAGTGGCAAGGTCCTCTTCCTCCTATTCGTCCGCGTCGCGCCGCACCCGCGACGCCTCTGCGGCCCCTTCGTCGTCGCCGTCCTTCCCCCACTGAGCGCTTCGTCTCCAGCGATGGCAATATGAGTCGGCCTCCATCTCTGCATCCCCCTTCATCTCTTTATGCCCAGCTAAGTCCTTTTTCCTTTCTACTCCTTTTTCCCACCTCTATCCCTTGAAAACGCCCTTTGACTCACTCAATCACCATCACCCCTTCCAACTCCGGCCAGACCTCCGACGAGGCGTCCCCATCGCTCCACACCTCCATCCACCTCGCCAACCACCCCATAAGCTCCTCCACGCTTCACTGAACATAAACCCTCACTTCACTCACTGCACCACGCACCCACAAGGGCCCCCGAACACACCCACTCTCACGCACACAGGGTGCCATAGGCACGCGCACTCCGGTAGCCCCACGCCACGTCGACCCCCGCAACACATTCGTCGTGTCTCAGCGAAGTCTCCTAAGCTTTCTGACAAGGCCACGACGCCGTTTGCGTGTTAACAGGTGTAGGAAGTCACCGCCATTGACGACAGCGAGGAGCTTGCTTGCGAGCTCCCTCCAGGTCCCCCCGCTCCAGGTTCATAGTCCTAGGTTGCATGGACTTCTCTCCCGCATAGCTCCAGGCCTCTAATTCCAGTCGAAGGACTTCGCAGCCACTATAATCAAGTGAAGACATCCCTTCGACAGGCACACACAAGAGAGGCGGGAAGATAGTCCCACCTCGGAAGCTATTGGCACACCGCAGCTGAATAAGTTGCAAAACTGCATTAGGCTTATCGCCTCCTGACCACGAGGTGAGGTCCTACTCACCTTCACCCGCCTCATCCATGACCCGACCTCCGTGGACCCGGCGTGACCCGTATACCTGACCCTGCACTCCTCGCCCAGCACCGCACACTGGTGGGCCTGGTCCCGGGCACGTACCTAACAAAAGCCATTCTCGCGCATTTTAAAGTCATCGGAAATCGTAATATAGTCGCGCTAAAACGCTCGTCAAAATTGATTTGTAAAGATAACGAGACTTGAGTCCCGGTCGTTCGTCTCTGAGAGGCATTTATGCAAATTTGAAATCGACCTTTTTCTCTCTACTTGCTTGAAATCGCATGGCGGTTTATGGTTATTATGTATTTATGCACGACATGCTTAGTTGCCAGGATATCAGAAATTAAAAGCAGGCAACTTTAATCACACAAAATATATTGCAACAAGCTCATGGTGATTCTCAACACATAGACATATATATATAGAAAGAGATCTTTCATTCATTCATCATGGTGTTTGCAACATGGAACTAGTGGAAAGCTTATAGAGGAAAGCTTGAAAACATAAATCTAGCTAACAGAAAATGATCGCATATAGGAATCTATGGGGGGATTTTGCATGCATCATTAGGGGAGAGTAAAGAGCTACACTACTAAGCAGTAAATAAAAGCATGTAAACTATGAAGAACTAAGCTACTAATCTAGCAGAAATAAGGGCATTCGGAGGTGGGCTCCGATGGCCTTTGAATGGTTGAGAGGAGAAGGAGGGGCGGCCAATGGTGCTTAGGCCGGTCCTTGGAGAGAGGTTGGAGAGGTGATCTAGCATCCTAGCATGGAGATGGTGGTGGCCACGGTGAAGCAACTCGTGGAGGTGGAGTGGAGGTGAATGTAGTTAACTTAAATGGAAGTGAGTGTGAATGAATGCCAAGAATGCGATGGGTGCAAATGGCCACCCCTTAGGTCATTTTATAGACCTAAGGGAGACTCTAGAGAAGTGTGGAACTCTCTAGAGAGAGCTCCAAGAGTGGCCAGCCAAGGAGAGAGAGAGGTGGTTCTTAGATCCATCATTTGTGGATCTCCAATTTCAATGGCTCTTGGTTGCTAATTTTGGCAACCAAGAGTGGCACCACCTTGAAGAGGGTTCTAGAGAACTCTAGATGGGTGTGCGTGCATGAATGGGTGTGTGTGTGTGTGCATGAATGGGTGTGTGTGTGTGAGTGTGTGGTCGTGCCCTATGTGGCTAAGTGGTCTAGGTTAGGTCCTAAGGGGTTTGGGTTGGTGTAGGTCTAAAATTAGGGTTACAAACCCTAATTGCTAAGGGGGAAATGCAATTAAACTTAACACAAGTTTAATTGAATGATTGTGAACCTAATTGAGAGTGAAATAACTCAATTAGGTTGAGCTTAGGTCAATTGGACTCTCACTGAGTCCAATTGGACTTGTATGGGTTGAGATCTGAGCTCAATTGGATTCTATGAGTCCAATTGACTAGGCACTAGTAATTGACTATGATATAAGTCAATTAGGTTTAGTGAGGACCTAATTAGGTCCTTAAGGAGGTCTAGAGGTGATGTACTAGGGTTAGGGTACCTTAATTTAGGTTCCTAGGGGGTTAGAATTGGGTTTATGGGGCTAGAGATCCAAGATCAAGGCTTGAATCTCAAAACAGGAAATGGAGAGCAGTTCCAGACATCCAATAATAGTATCAGACGACTTTCACTCAAAAATTAGAAGTCCAGACTTCAATTCTGGACGTCTAATCAGAGTCAGGAAGGATTCTAGGTTCTTTCTTGGCTATTCTGCAGAAATTGGACGTCTGACCAAGTGTCTGGACATCCAATAACACTACAGAAGTGGGTTTAAGGTGTGAGGGAGTTGGCTAAGGGTTCTGGACATCTTATAATTCATCTGGACATCCAGATAGAGGTTGGAATTAGGGTTTTAAGGTTTCCTAGGGTGTGGTGACCTAATCTAAGGTTGGCTAAGGCTTGGGGAGGCTTTTAGGCTATCCTAGGGCTAGGATGGACCTAAGTTCTTCATATTTTACTGCTTTATTCCTACTTAATATAATAGCATACCTTAACTCCCTTACATTATTGTCTAATATATCTAATTTAAGTCTTCCACTCCAGCTCTGCTGCAACACCAGTTATTCCTTATTCTTCAGATCCAGCTTCTAATCAGCTTATTGCCTGTAATTGACATAATGCTCCTAATCAGTACATTATAGCATTATTTTATGCATAGCTAAAAGAAAGTAGTAAGGATGCAAGTAATGCTTATGCATGCGTGAACTGTCCTAACTTATGCTAAGTCCTAACCTAATTAAGGTCAATTAAGACCTATGATTGCGTAAGTCTAGGATCTATCATTCAATCTAGTTTTCCAACCCTAGGATTCATGCAATACCCTAGGATCTATCATTCAATCTGGTTTCTCATTCCTAGGATTCATGCAATGCCCTAGGTTCTAGATCGGGATTGTTTACGGGATCCTGATATGCAAGATCTCGTAAATAAGGAGAAGATGCATCCCAAGTGAGTAGATTAACTTGAGTAGGGGGGCTCGGGGTGCATAGGAGGGTCTTGGAGTAGAAAAGTTCAGGTTAGATTGACCCTGACTAATTTGGTCAATCTTTTTCTCGATTAGGTTTATTCTATCTAGCTGCTTGACGATGATGTCCATGTCGACTCGAATAGACTCGGTGTGAGCCTCATGGACACCAATCCGCTACTGACCAGGCCGCTGGAACTGGTTCATGGATGCAGCATTCATCGAGTTCTCCACCAAAGATTCGAACAACTCAAATGCATTGTTCTCATCTTTTGCAAGGAAATTCCCGCCACTAGATGCATCGGGCAGATACCGATGTGTGTCATCCAGCATATGGTAAAATATTTGAGCTAAGTGTCATCTGGGTATACCATGGTGCGGGCATTTCCGGAGAAGGTCGTGAAATCGATCCCAGGCGTCATGCAATTTCTCCCCATCTCCTTGGGAGAAAGTCGTGATCGCATGCCTCATTGCATTCATTCGACCGATCGGGAAGAACTTTTGCAGGAATTCACGACGTAATTCAGGCCAGGTTCCAATTGGCTTCCCAATGGTCTTGAACCAGTATGAAGCTTTCTCCCTCAGAGAAAATGGGAAAAGTTTCATTAGAACAATCTTGAGATCAATATTCCTGGGTCGAATCGTTTCTGCAAGTCGACTCAGGTCCTCTAAGTGCTGGAACAGATCTTCACTTGAGTTTCCATAAAAGTGACTGCTGATCAACCCAATCACATTGGGCTTGAGCTCAAACGTGTCTCTGCCTACGGGAATCCTGACTAAGGGTGCGCCGATCGGTGTAGCTAGATCATCGAAATCTTGAAGCTGTTCTCCTCGCAGTGGATGCTGCATTCTATTGAGCGTCGTCAAAATACGGTCCATGCTCTACTGATGTCGCTCCTCAAATTCGACAACCCGGGCCTCGAGACGAGCCATCGGGTCCAGATTACCAGCGTCCTGACCCGATCTAGGTCCAGGTCCAGGATTAGCCATTGCGACTAAGGGAGTAGAAGTGGGGGAGAAGATGGTCCTAGCGAGGTGACTCACCTCCTTGGGAGCGGCTCCCAAGGTCCAACCAGTTGAGGTCTAAGTGACCTCCTTCCTTGCATACACCACCCAACCCCTGGGTTGGTGTAACCAAGCCAGACAAGGCTAAGGCCTTTGTCAATTTGATGGTCCTTATGATCGGGTGACCAGATTTTTCGTTCTAAGTTTGAATTCCCGAAAAAAAATTCATTGTAGAACCGACTGAAAGTGGTTCCCGCCTCTCAAGCTAACCTAGCCAAGAGGTTGAAAGCACCCAGTAGTATGACAACGAATTCAGGTTGATTTCGTGCTTTAAAATTGATTTTAGCTCATTTTTCTTCAGTTGGGGTTTGTGGTGAGTGGCCCACTAGGTGACCAAACTCACCGGCTAAGCACTAAACTTGATTAAGTCTATTCTAACCCAAATGTGATCTCTAGATTGTAACCCTAAAGATGTAACCTAGGGTTCATGCAATTCTAGGGTTTTTTTTTGTTCTTTTGTTTTGTTCTTCAGCAGACCACAAGAATAAAAATAGTTCACTAAATAAAATTGGAATCCAATTAAGTTGAAATTTGGCGAGTAAATTCCTTTTTCAATTATCTTTTCAGAGAATATTTTTTTGTAATTTTTACTATTTCAACCAAATTCATAAAGATTTTTAAATGTCAAGGGGTTAGATTTAGAATTTTGACCCGTAGTCGATTTTTCAAATTTAAACAGTACCAAATGATTTTCAAAAATTCAGGAAAAATATGAAAATTAAAGCCAATGAGATCAACTTTCAAACCCCACCAATTTTAGTCAAAAAAATTCACAGATTGCTCAGAATTGCTTTTGGAATTTTGAAAAATCTCAAATCTGAGTCAGTCTAACCCCCTTGTACTTCACAAATTTTTAAAAATTTTGTACTTGAAATTTTTTAAATGAATGGTGGCGTTTGAAAGATGGTTTGAAAATGAAGTTCTAACACGAATTTTAGAGTTTTTCACTCACCAATTTTTCGATAATTGAATTTTTATAATGGACTTTGAAGTCTGGCTGAAAATCAGAGAATGGTGGGAAAGCTTTTAAAAGGTGTTTGAATTCAAAATTCAAGCTTTCCCTCAAAAAGATTTTTTTTTTCAAAAAAATTGGAATTTTTATTTTCAAAAAGGATTTTTTTTTCAAAGGATTTTCAAAAGTTTGTTTTTTTTTGCTTTTTCAAAACTAACCTAGGATTCAAAAAGAAACCTAATCTAACTACCTAGATTTTTTTCTTTGATATTTTTTTCTTCTTTCTTTTTCACGAAAATAAATGGGCTTTTTTTTTTCAAATGAAATTGCTGGGAGAAAATCTAACCTAGGGTTTAGAAAAAAAACCTAGACTAAGGTAGTATGATGTGCACCTGGAATTTCTTTCTGCACTCGTTGTGTGCGCAGATCCAATTTTTTTTTTCTGTTTTTCCTACACATCCAAACACAAGAAGAGGAAGATTTGTCAGTGATAGCTCAAAAGATTGTTGTCAGTGATATCTCAAAAGATTGAAATCAAAAAAATGACGTTACCTCCCCAGCAACAGTGCCATTTGACAGAAGTCATTCTAGTGCATTTTAAAGTCATCAGAAATCGTAGTATAGTCGCCCTAAAACGCTCGTCAAAAATGATTTGCAATGATAACGAGACTTGAGTCCCGATTGTTCATCTTTGGGAGGCGTCTATGAAAATTTGAAATAGACCTTTTTTGCTTTACTTGCTTAAAATCGCATCGCAGTTTATGGTTATTACGTATTTATGCACGACATGCTTAGTTGCCAGAATATCAAAAATTAAAAGCAGGCAACTTTAATCACACAAAATATATTGCAATAAGCTCATGGTGATTCTCAACACATAGTCATATATATATAGAAAAAGATCTTTCATTCATTCATCATGGTGTTTGCAACATGGAACTAGTGGAAAGCTTATAGAGGAAAGCTTGAAAACATAAATCTAGCTAACAGAAAACGATTGCATACAGGAATCTATGAGGGGATTTTGCATGAATCATTGGGGGAGAGTAAAAAGCTACACTACTAAGCAGTAAATAAAAGCATGTAAACTATGAAGAACTGAGCTACTAATCTAGCAGAAATAAGGGCATTCGGAGGTGGGCTCTGATGGCCTTTGAATGGTTGAGAGGAGAAGGAGGGGCGGCCAATGGTGCTTAGGCCGATCCTTGGAGAGAGGTTGGAGAGGTGATCCAGCATCCTGGCGTAGAGATGGTGGTGGCCATGGTGAAGCAACTCGTGGAGGTGGAGAGGAGGTGAATGTAGTTAACCTAAATGGAAGTGAGTGTGAATGAATGCCAAGAATGGGATGGGTGCAAATGGCCACCCCGTAGGTCTTTTTATAGACCTAAGGGAGACTCTCAAGAGAAGTGTGGAACTCTCTAGAGAGAGATCCAAAAGTGGCCGGCCAAGGAGAGAGAGAGGTGGTTCTTAGATCCACCATTTGTGGTTCTCCAATTTGAATGTTGCTAATTTTGGCAACCAAGAGTGGCGCCACCTTGAAGAGGGTTCTAGAGAACTCTAGATGGGTGTGTGTGCATGAATGGGTGTGAGTGTGTGAGTTTGCGGCCGTGCCCTATGTGGTTAAGTGGTTTAGGTTAGGTCCTAAGGGGTTTGGGTTGATGTAGGTTAATGAGTCCATTTTAATGGACTAATATTACACCTAAGTAACTTTAATTGTACATTTTAGGTTTGTTAATAACTATACTAAGTTATAGAATAATTGTATACATCATGATTTAATTTTATAACATTCGATAATTTAATGTGTAATGATTATGTTCTTTTTATGTGCAGGAAAAATAAGTGGCAAAAGAATGAGGAGGAAAGGGTAAATTACCCTTTTAACTGGCGGCTGCTCCTTTCCCTTTCTATCGGCCACCCTCAACAGCCACCGGCGTCTCCCCAACAGCCTCCTGCTAAAATTAGAAAAGGGATTTGAAAATCCCATGATTGGCGCACGCAAGAGAGAGAGGAGGTAAAGAGAAGAGGCGGCATGCACTGGAAATCCATCTTCCCCGGGGCGGGGAACTACCCAGCGTGCACTGTGGACCAGGATCTACATCTTCTCCACGCGCACATCTCCAGCCGCTTCTCCAATCCAAGCACACTGCACACCTATGCCCGCTCCTTCATCACCAAGTCTTCACTGCCTAGCGCTCTCCAGCATGGTGCCCGCTCCTTCCAACCACCGCAGGCGCACACTAGTGCGCCCTATCGCTCATCTGCCTTCAGCCCGCCGCCAGCCCTGCAGCGCCTGCTCTAGCCTCCGCAAGCGCCTGCCCGCACGCTATCTCCAGCGCCCCCTACTGCAGGCGCTCTCAACCGCGCACCATGCTGCAGGCGCTCATGCCATCTTCCAGCGCGCCCCCCTCCAACCTACAAGCATCCCAACCAGCGCCTTCAACCTCCCTGCAACACCCGCGCCTCAGCCTGCAGCCGCGTGCCTTCCCACTGCCGCACCCTCCTTCCTGCAAGCTCATCTGCAGACCGTAGGCACCCGCACGCCTAACCTCACGCGCTCCAACCTCTCAAGCAGACGCCAGCGCCCTGCAACTTCCCACCGCACGCCCGCAGGCGCCTCCCCCTCACAGGATCTCCCTCCAGCCGCACCTCAAGTTGCCGTGCGCCTTCACCTCTGCAACCGCCTGCAGCACACCTCTGCGCGCCGCATCTATAGACCGCCTCCCGCGCGTCGCACCATGCCACAGGCAGGCGCTACGTGCACCTCTGCCTTCTTGTTCAACAGGCCAGACCTCCGGCCACTTCCGCCTACCACCTCCAGCCACCTCCGTCGCCGTCGCTACCACCACCGGAGAGCCCTCGTCTTCGCCGTCCTCCTGAGCCTTGCGACAGCCCCGCGGTTCTCTCTCTCGTTAGGAGGAGAGAGGAAGAAAGCTCTGTTTTTCCACCAATTAAAATTTACATTCAATGCCATTGCCACCTAATTTGATTTTATTTATTATTATTACATTGTGGCAAAATTGCGTTTGAACACTCATAGTTCCTTATAATTGCATGATATTGATATTAACTAGTTTAAAGATTGATTTTTGGGCTTAAATTAAGTACTAATTGTCTCTAGTACACATCATGTGAAAATTACATGAATTCATCCTAAATTTATTGATGATTTCTGTGAGGGAAAATTGCACTTATACCCTTATCTTTTTAAGTTATTGCAAATTTATTTTCCTTCACATTTTAAGTCAGATGTGAACAGGGATTTCGCACTATCCGAAATAACATTAAATAATTAAGTATTGATTGCATCATTGCCTCCCTGTGGACACGACCCGCTCTTCTGCGAGTGGTTATTTTCATTATTTTTGATTAGTCAATTTTTACACCACTTAAATACTATAACACTAAGCGAAAAGTTGGCTCGTTCAATTGGCACCGTTGCCGGGGAGCGCTGGAGATGCAATAGATTTACTTTATTATTTTTTAATATCCTGAGTTGCGAAATTATCTGATCGTTTTATTATTGTGCGAGGAATCTGACACGGTGACGAGGCGCAGCAAAGCGACGACTTTGAGCGTGAACAACGTGCACGGCAGAGACGATCATTTTGGTAGACCTTAACGCCACCTGGAGGACGATAACAGGAACACGTGGGCCTTGATCCCACACATATAGGCTTACGGAGAAGCTTATTTCTGATTTAGGCAGTAGGTCTTAGTTAGATTTAGTTAGATAGACATTAGAATTTAAATTACTGTATTTTGGGCCCTTGTTGGGTATTTTTGGGAACGTGTTCCTAGTGCCACTTCATTTCTTATAGCTCTTGTATGCGGGAGCGTATTTTCGGGAGCGTGTTCCCATTTATTTAGGATTATTTGAACTGTTTTGAACTACATTTTTGTTAGTTAGTTAAATTAAGTCTGTTTACTATTATTATAAAAAAAAAAATTCAAACTGCCTGCTAGAAGCTGCATATCTATAGGATGACCATCTAGGACTAAATGAGCAGCATCTAGTTTATTTTTATTGCATTGCATTCATTATTGCACGAAGAAAGCTGGAGTAAGGTACATCTTCTCTTGAGCATTAATTACTTGTCATGCATATGCATTGAACCTAAATCTAAGACCACTAAAGTGCTTAAATCAAATTAATTCAGTGGTCACGTTAAAAAAAATTGGGACTGTTAAGAGGTTGGACTTTAAAATCTGTGACTGAAAATTGTGTGTAAAAGGATCCTGTTTGCGGAATTTCAAAAAAATCAAAACACGATCGTATGCTTACACACTTGAGACACTGTGCACCTCACATAAGGTCACTAGATAAATTTCTACCTCTCCTTTTTTGCACCACAAGGGAAGTTAGTCGGAAATCAACAAGCCTATCCACCAAGTTACTTCGGTTCCTCGTGTGTGGGCTCGATTCGAGACTTCCATCCCTTGCGAGTAGGTTATAGGCACCAGTGAAGTTTGGCCTAGGAAGCATAATTTTTTTGCAAAACTTGTTTAGCCACCAACTAAACATATAACTCTAAGACCTACAATCTACTAAAAATAGATCCCATTGAATTTGCATTTGCTGTGACAATAGGACCCTTTAGGAAGTTTTCTGCTGAATCCTAAGAAAGTTAAAATTGTTTTGCTTAAAGAAATGGATTACTCTTACTCCTATCATTCAGATTATCAGAGTCAATACTTCCCATCTTTTAATCAGGATCCCATGCTCCGAGCGTATCCATCCTTTGATGGGTGCATTGACAATTCATGGGATCATTCTCATTCTTACCTTGGGAGTACTGGCTTGATAACTCCCACTTTTGAGCAGAGCCTAGGAGCGGGATTTTCCAATCCTGAAATCCCTACTTCCATGCAAACACCCAACCCTCCCACCCTTCATGATTTTCCATATCGAGGTTGGACCGATACCCCTAGGCAACCAGAGCCTGAAATTGACTATCCTCCCCAACCTGATAATAGTAGCCTCTCGTCTTTTATGATAGAAATGCAAAAACAGCAAAAGGAAATAATGGAATCAATGGGAGATATGTTGAGGAATAGTCAACACTTAAATGAAGAAATATGACAACTTAGCTACACGCTTCCCAATAATCCTGATCCCTACCCAATAAACCATGATTATGAAAATAATTCTGAGGAACCTAATGACAATAGGGATCCAATTTTAGGTAGCCATCACTTAGACTCTCCCAATGAGACACGGCCACTAGAGGATAGCGATCATAGTGATTATCCACCTGAATTATATTGCAGTCAAAAGCAAGGGAAGATGGCATCTCTTGAGGACCTTGACCCTAATGACGGTATTCTCCTTACCCCTACCAACCCGGGTCAAGGTTGTATTATTCCTATCACTTCCCCTCTTGATTATTTGGTGGAATCCCATTCTACTCTTAGTGAGCCTACTCCTGACCCTCTACCTAGGGAATCAACACCTACCATTCAATAATCTGAGGATTCAAATGCACCTAATGAAGGTGACCCTAAGGGAATAGAGGATGATCAATTCTGGTCTCAGGGATATGAAGAGTCTAATTAAGAGGATGAGGATGCCCCAACTGAGGAACCTAGACTGAAAATCTGGAGTCAATCACGAGAGAATTATTTATCATTTGAGGAATTACCTCCAGAAGATAGAAATAATATGATTAAATCCAAATTCCTTCCTTCTTTTGAGAGTCATCCTCCATCAAAATAGGAGTTGATATTAGAGGAGGACAAACAAAATAATGAGAAGTTTATGAGAGACTCTCGGGAACAAAATACGTCAATTGAGGATTTATACCCCAAGAAGAATAACGAATTCAATGATATAGGCTTCCTCCAAAATATTAAAACTGATCCTCCTTTAGAAATAATTGAGGATACTGATCCAACTCCTAATGAATCACAGATACACCCCGATAAATATTTGAGTGAACCAAACGAATCTGGGGATGAGCTGAATGATAATGATTCTTACATTTTGACCCTACCATCAAAAGGTTGTAATTTGGAGTCTACCCTTGATTCAAATACGACTCCGATCATTAATGCTAGGCAGGATAACTTGAAGTTGTCTACAACTGTTAGGGAGTGTACACAATCTGAATCATTGTTGGAATTGACCTAACACCAACTAAGCCCTCATTGGACTTAACCATTACCTTCCAACACTACAAGCAACCCTTATACTCCCTAACTGATCCTTGGCTCATATCTCTGCTCATGTACATTCTTTCTGGAGACTATATCAGGCCAGTACATCCTAGGGTAGAATGGCGAGTATGGATTGATGCTTGTACTTTTACTCTCGCCGTTTAAGGGTTTGAACTTATTATGTGTATATCTTTTAAAACCCATCCTGCTTTGGAGGATCCTTGTTATCCTCCACTTATTCCGTTTCGGGAGGCCTCTTTTCATATTCCGTTTCTTATTCCTAGACCTCCCAAGGTAGCCAATGAAATTTTCTGTTTTCATTTCTTCTGGCGAGCATTTGGAATTACATTGCATCATCAGCCCGCCAACATCCGTGGTTACCTTTTTATAGGCGTACACTATTACACATATTCTTAGGGCCTAACCTTTTATGTTTGGAACCTGACTTACAGGTTCCTTATAAGTCTGGCTGCTGACAGAAAATGCAGCGCTTCTTGGGAGGCAACCCAGCAAACTGTGTCAGGTGATATTTTTCCTTTCTCCTCCTGTTTTAATTTTACAATGGGGACATTGTAGGATTTAGGCATGGGGGAGTGCATTTGCATTTTAGGAAGTATTCATGCATTTAGGTTAGCATATAAAAAAAAAATTCTCTTTTCTTGAGCTGAATGGGTTAGTCCCTAGCAAAATACCTTTGTCATTAGAGGTTTTTCTTCCGGAATTATTTCTTAAGTTTAGAATCCAGTACATTTATTTCACGTGCACATAGACTTGGCAATGGTTCCTTGAGGAAAACCAATGAGCATTTGTAAGTCTACTGAACCCTTGGACAGTTCATAGGGAGTCAGGCATACTATTCTCCTATAGATCCACCTCATATTTGTGAGAGGAAAGTAGAGAGATTACTGGTGCGCTAAGTCTAGTGCAAGGACTCTTAAGTTTTGGATAATTAGATGATGATACTTCAGAGTTAGTCATAGTTTTCACTCTCTGTTCCTGTGTACGTACTTTGAGTGAATTCCTGAGAGTCACCAAATAAGGCAGATACACAGAGATTGAGTCTTAATAAAGATATAACTATGGTGGATGGTTACGATTGTCCTTCATAGAGTCCTCAGCTGAAGGAGGGTAATAGTGTCAAAGGTCAGAAATACGCCTGCCCTATCCATTCCTTCCCGGTGCCGAGAATAGGCACTTTCACCAAATATGCCACACAACTTCCTCTTGACCATCATCATCCCTAATAATGCCTTGTAAATAAAAGTCCGTATTGTGTTGTGTTGATTGAAAAAGAAACAAAACAAGAAAAAATATATATATATATAAAGAAGAAGTAAAGAGAAAAGAAGTAGAAAAAGAAGAAATAGAAAGAAGAAAAAGAAGAAAAAGTTATATTACAAAAAAAAAAAAGGGTCCAAGTGTATGATGTAACTCTGTTTCTGAGACAACAGAACACGTATCGCGTTCCACCAAATATGACCCATACCTACCTTCTGGTATTTCTGATCGCCTGAATACTAGTTGAAAACTCTAACTTAGTTGTAGAGTTATTAAGACTTTAATTGAAGTATAGATGCCATGTGAGGCCACCAAATAGTGAGTACAATTTCTAAATCTGGCGAGATTCGTGATCTCAGAAAGAAAGACAAGAGAGAGTGCCCAGGAAATTCAAGAAAGCACAATTGTGTAACCTCTCTCAGAGTTGACTTGTCTAATAGCCTAGAGAGCTAGAGTCTGCAGTACTAGACTATATGTAGCACCAGATGAGTGTGTGCCACCAAATACAAATCCATTCAACTCAATATCACCTACCTAAGCCAAACACCGGGGTCAAATTACAGATTATCGTCTGCTTTATCCCCGAGGGAAGTAGTTGCCTATCTCGACAAAAATTTATGCCAAGGGTGATGTATGAACTCCCAATGCGAATCGGCTCTTTCACTTGGATCTGTTACCTAGGCTATCAGCACTTTACATTTGTCTGGATTTCTAAAGTTTTGAAATAACAAAAGAAAAAGTCTTCTAATTACTTCTATTATTTATTTTTGCTAGGGACTAGCAAATCTTAGGCATGGGGGTATTTGATGAGTCCATTTTAATGGACTAATATTACGCCTAAGTAACTTCAATTGTACATTTTAGGTTTGTTAATAACTATACTAAGTTATAGAATAATTGTATGCATCATGATTTAATTTTATAACATTCTATAATTTAATGTGTAATGATTATGTTCTTTTTATGTGCAGGAAAAATAAGTGGCAAAAGAATGAGGAGGAAAGGGTAAATTACCCTTTTAACCGGCGACTGCTCGTTTCCCTTTCTATCGGCCACCCTCAACAGCCGCCGGCGTCTCCCCAACAGCCTCCTCCCAAAATTAGAAAAGGGATTCGAAAATCCCTTGATTGGCGCACGCAAGAGAGAGAGGAGTTAAAGAGAAGAGGCGGCGTGCACTGAAAATCCATCTTCCCCCTGGCAGGGAACTACCCAATGTGCACTGTGGACTTGGATCTACATCTTCTCCGCCCGCACATCTCCAGCCGCTTCTCCAACCCAAGCACACCGCCCACCTATGCCCACTCCTTCATCACCAAGTCTTCACTGCCGAGCGCTCATGCCTAGCGCTCTCTAGCACGGTGCCCACTCCTTCCAACCACCTCAGGCGCAAACTAGTGCTCCCTACAGCTCATCTGCCTTCAGCACGTCGCCTACCCTGCAACGCCTGCTCCAGCCTCCATGAACGCCTGCCCGCACGCCATCTCCAGTGCCCCCCTACTGCAGGTGCTCTCAAACGCGCGCCCTGCTGCCGGCGCTCATGCCATCCTCCAGCACGCCCCCCTCCAACCTGTAGGCATCCTAGCCAGCTCCTTAAACCTCCCCGTTGCACCTACGCCTCAGCCTGCAGCTGCGTGCCTTCACCACTACTGCACCCTCCTTCCTGCAAGTGCATCTGTAGACCGCAGGCGCCCGCACGCCTAACCGCGTGCGCTCCAACCTCTCAAGCAGATGCCCGCGCCCTGCAACTTCCCACTGCACGCCCGCAAGCACGCCTCCCCCTCACAGCATCTCCCTCTAGCCGTGCCTCAAGGTGCCATGCGCCTTCACCTCTGCAACCGCCTGCAGCACACCTCCGCGCGCCGCATCTGCAGACTGCCTCCCACGCATCGCACCACGCCACAGGCAAGCACTGCGTGCACCTCCGCCTTCTTGTTCAACAGGCCGGACCTCCAGCCACCTCCGCCGGCCACCTCTGGCCACCTCCGTCGCCGTCTCTACCACCACCGGAGAGCCCTCATCCTCGCAGCCCTCCTGAGCCTTGCAACAGCTCCGCGGTTCTCTCTCTCCCGCTAGGAGGAGAGAGGAAGAAAGCTCTGTTTTTCCACCAATTAAAATTTACATTCAATGCCATTGCCACCTAATTTTATTTTATTTATTATTATTATATTGTGGCAGAATTGCATTTGAACACTCAGTTCCTTATAATTGCATGATATTGATATTAACTAGTTTAAAGATTGATTTTTAGGCTTAACTTAAGTACTAATTGTCTCTAGTACACATCACGTGAAAATTGCATGAATTCATCCTAAATTTATTGAGGATTTCTGTGAGGGAAAATTGCACTTATACCCTTATCTTTTTAAGTTATTGCAAATCTACTTTTCTTCACATTTTAAGTCAGATGTGAACAGGGATTTCGCACTATCCGAAATAACATTAAATAATTAAGTATTGATTGCATCATTGCCTCCCTGTGGACACGACCCGCTCTTCTACGAGTGGTTATTTTCATTATTTTTGATTAGTCGATTTTTCCACCACTTAAATACTATAACGCTAAGCGAAAAGTCGACTCATTCATAGGTCTAAAATTAGGGTTACAAACCCTAATTGCTAAGGGGAAATGAAATTAAACTTAACACAAGTTTAATTGAATGATTGTGAACCTAATTGAGAGTGAAATAGCTCAATTAGGTTGAGCTTAGGTCAATTGGACTCTCACTGAGTCCAATTGGACTTGTATGGGTTGAGATCTGAGCTCAATTGGATTCTATGAGTCCAATTGACTAGGCAGTGGCAATTGACTATGATCTAAGTCAATTAGGTTTAGTGAGGACCTAATTAGGTCCTTAAGGAGGTCTAGAGGTGATGTACTAGGGTTAGGGTACCTTAATTTAGGTTCCTAGGGGGTTAGAATTGGGTTTAGTGGGCTAGAGATCCATGATCAAGGCTTGAATATCAAAACAGGAATTGGAGAGCAGTTCTAGACGTCCAATAATAGTATCAGACGACTTATACTCAAAAATCAGAAGTCCAGACTTCAATTTTGGATGTCTATCAGAGTCAGGAAGGATTCTAGGTTCTGTCTTGGCTATTCTACAGAAATTGGATGTCTGACCAAGTGTCTGGATGTCCAATAACACTGCAGAAGTGGGTTTAAGGTGTGCGGGAGTTGGCTAAGGGTTCTAGACATCCTATAATTCATCTGGACGTCCAGATAGAGGTTGGAATTAGGGTTTTAAGGTTTCCTAGGGTGTGGCGACCTTATCTAAGGTTGGCTAAGGCTTGGGGAGGCTTGTAGGCTATCCTAGGGCTAGGATGGACCTAAGTTCTTCATATTTTACTGCTTTATTCTTACTTAATAGAATAGCATACCTTAACTCCCTTACATTATTATCTACTATATCTAATCTAAGTCTTCCGCTCCATCTCTGCTGCAACACCAGTTATTCCTTATTCTTCAGATCCAGCTTCAGATCTAACTTTTGATCAGCTTATTACTTGTAATTGAAATAATGTACCTAATCAGTACATTATAGCATTATTTTATGCATAGCTAAAAGAAAGCAATAAGGATGCAAGTAATGCTTTTGCATGCGTAAACTGTCCTAACTTATGCTAAGTCCTAGCCTAATTTTGGTCAATTAAGACCTATGATTGCTACGCAATCAGTACCCGACTCGATTACCCGAGACGGTGGCTCTGGGAGAGCGAGCCTAAGAGAGAAAGAGGAGAGGAGAGCACGCGTGGGTAGGGATAGGTTTTGCTCTCGCACGGAAAGGAGAACAAGAAGAAGCCGAGGAAGAAGAAGGTGGAGGCTAGAGAAAGCTAAGGAAGGAGAAGGTAAGGCTGAAGTGGAAGAGGCTAAAGTCAGAGAGGCTAAAGAGCTGAAGAAAAAAGAGAAAGAAAGAGAAGAAGGAGGAACTGAAGGTAGAAGAAAGAGGAGCCGCCAAAGAAAGAAAAAGAAGGAGAAGAAACTAAAGGCAAAGGAAAAGAAGCAAAGAAAGACACAGGCACGAGAACAGAAGAAAAGAAAGAAAGAAGAAGGAAGAAAGCAGCCGCAAGAGAAGAACAGAGATCAGAGAAGAGAAGGAAGAAAAGCACAAGCACTGTAGTAGCCATAGTTTAAGACGTCTAATTCATTAATCAAGACGTCCAATTTTTGTGCTTCCTTATATACATTGATATTCTATATTTACATTTATCTTTTTGCACTAAAACTCTGGTTTTCATTGCATATTATATTCAATTTCTCAAAGTTGTGCTCTTGATTTCTAAACCATAATTTGCTCCCTGTGTTCAACCTCGGACTTAAAACTTCGAGCAATAAAATCTATTTATTTTCAAGGAGATTTCAACTATATTATAACGCTTTATTTTAAAACCTGATTTCGCTTCGACAAATATTTTGGCGCCGTTGTCCAGGAGCAACGGGCGATTTAGAAATCTTGAATATAATTTCTGATTTAGTACTAACTTGATATATCTCTTTTGTTGTGATTGTTTCAAGGGAGAAGATTCAAAGGAAGACAGCCACATGGAAAACACACCTGGGGCAAGTAATATCTAATTAGTTCTTTCTCTTAACCCCCTTATTCTTAAAAGGAAAAATAAGATAAAATTAATTAAGGCTACCTGCTTTCCATCTTTAGCTAAGTCACTAAAGTTTCCTGATTTGATTTCAACAACAAATACTGATTTGTGCATCCATTTAAGGTAACTAGGGCTACCACCTTCTTGATTGAGCCCTAGATACCATATTTTTAGCAACTAAATTGAACCAAAATTAGAGCCAAATTAAGTATTCCAATTTAGGGTTTTAGAGACACATCTTTCCAAGCAAGAATCAACTATCCAAAAAGAGGTGTGCCTAAGCCTTAGTTGAAAGGACTTATTCAAGAGAAACCCTAAAATTCAGGCTCTTAATCTCACTTGAATCCTAAAAGAAAGGGCCTAAAACTTCTCAAAGGACAAACAGGTGAAGTTGACTCCCTTGTTGGGTCAACCAACCTTGAAATTAGGTCACTTTTGCTCTCAACACATCTAAAGTTCAAGTGGAATCTTAAGCACCTTTGATCTTAAATAAAAGTGGTAGACTTAAGAGGTCAAAGTCCCCATTCTGGTCTACCTAGAACCTCAGTGACAAGAGAGGTTGGGTGGGGGAAACCCTGTAACTCGTGGGGACGCTCTACCATGTAAGGGTCTTTGCAGGACTCTCCCTCTTTGGCTGCCCAGGTATTTCTCAGGTGGATGACTTTCTGACTAAGGGGTATCATCCGCCCCGAACCTCTCTAGTCATCCAAATTTTTGGGTGTCTTGATTGGGTCCAGCACATTCTAATCTCATCCAAACCATCGGTGCATGTTCGGTAGGAGGTCCTTAAGACCATCCTTAAGACCTCCTTTAGTGATTCACTCCCGCCGAGGCCAGGCCTCGACATCCGTGCTGTGCAGCAACCCCACCACATAGACATCTCCTCTAATTCATTAGAACTAAACTCTCCTTCTTCCATCATCATGGCACAACCAGTAGAAGAGAATAATCTTGAAAACCAACTCCAGCGCCTAAATGATCTATTTCAAACCTTTGTAAACCCACCGCAGCGTCCTATGATGCGAGATCACTACAATCCCACTGTGGTGATCATCGAACCTCGAGTCCAAATCCTGGCTGGAGGTCCTGATTCAGAACTCAAGCCCAACATGATTCATGCAATTCCAAAGTTTCATGGGCTTAATTCTAAGGATCCCTTCCAGCACATCAAACAACTCAAACATCTAGCCCAGACCTTTGGGTCAGATGTCCAAAATCGGGATATTCTTCTTATGAAGATGTTTTCCTTCTCTCTCATGGACAAAGCAGCTCATTGGTATTAGACTCAAACGCGTCTGATCAACACATGGGTTGAACTGCAATCTGAATTCTTGAAAAAGTTCTTCCCAGTTGGTCGAATGAATGCCTTACGACACCAGATCACACACTTCACCCAACAATCTGGAGAACCTCTTCATGAAGCATGGGACCGTTTCCTGGATCTCATGTGAAAGTACCCCCATCACAAAGTTCTTAAATGGGAACAAGTCCAGTCTTTTTACCAGGGACTCCATGAAGATATCTGCTTATTTGTCAATGCAACCTATGGAGGAAATATCATGGGTCAACACGAAAACACTGTGTGGGAGATTCTCAAGAATATGTGCGAAAACTCCATCAATAATGCTCCATGGGCTTATTCGACCAGACGAATGCTCGTGCATCGACGAATCCAAGGGAAGCACACGAGACACAGGGCCTGTCTACATCCGTCGACTTGGAACTGATGGCCAGTCGGTTAGACAAGGTCTCTATCATAGAGAAGAAGGTAGATGAGCTGACTCGACATCTGTAGCAAGCCACCTCTATGCAAAACCTGTTTGCATAACCGCCTCTTGGGAGGAAAGTTGTGCATAACATCTATCACCGATCTTCTCAAGGGATGGACCCACATCCACCCCCGTCTGACTCTAGGACCGAAGTAAACTCCGATCCTACCTACTCTAGTTGGGGAAACTCTGAACCATCGTACTCTGACTTTCCTGAGGTTCCTCAGACCTACGAGGACCTCAACACCATTCAGAATGACCCATTCTCTAATACCTTTAACCCTAGATGGCGGAATCATCCCAACTTCCTGTGGGTGGGAAATAATCAGAATCAAAGACCAACATAGCAACCTCGTCCACAAGCCCCTCGTCCATATCAGTCGCCTCAGCCTCAGCCTCAGCCTCAGCCCAACCCCACCTATCAATCTGGGCCAACCCAAACAGATCAAATGACTCTTATCCTTCAGACTCTGGCTGACATTCAGAAGATGAATGCGGCTATGCAAAAATAGCACAAGGATGAGATCACAGAGGTACGAAATCAACTTGCCCAGATGGCGAATTCCCACCAACCTGGCACACTCCCTTCGCAACCTCTGCCGAATCCAAATAACGTGACGAACAAGAGGCGCGTTATGAACCCAAATCCAAGCCAAACCCACATGATTTATCAGGCCCCTTCTGTTCCATCACCCGACGGGATGGAAGCTTCGACATCGTATGCGGGATTTCAGCAGTAGCCTCCTATTTTACCAACTCCAAACCAAAACCAGGTAGGACTAAATTCTGTAACAACCCGTAGTGGCAAAGCAACACAAGACCCACCTTATCCAAGCCACTTTCAGCCTGGTAGTAACCCAAGCCGTAGGATAGTTATCTAGGATACCCCTGTCCCAGATCAAGAACCTAGACCTATTCTAGAGGAACCATCCAAGGTTCCATTTCCTGAGGCCTTGACCAACGAAAAGAGGATAAACAAACCCGTGGCTCCTAAGGAGGCTCTAGTCAAGCTCTTTGAATAGATCCAAATAAACATCCACTTGATGGATGCAATTCGTCATGTACTGGCTTACGCACGATTTCTGAAAGACGTGTGTACACCCAAGCGTAAGCCATGAACCAAAAGTGGGAGTCTGATCGTACTGTCAGAGTAAGCCAGCTCTATAATTTTAAGCAAACTCCCACCTAAGGCAAAAGACCCAGGTACTCCCCTGATTTCATGTACCATTGGTGATACCCAATTTGACAGAGCTCTACTGGATTTAGGAGCCTCCATAAACCTAATACCTACATCCCTCCTTGACCACCTTGAGGAATCTGAGCTTAAACTGACAGAGGTGACATTGCAGTTGGCTGACCGATCTATTAAGTCACCTAAAGGAATACTCGAGGATGCCATCGTTAGGGTATGGGATTTCTATTTCGCGGTGGATTTTGTAGTTTTGGATATGGATGCTCCAGAAAACCCAAGGGATACACCAATTATACTAGGGAGGCCCTTTCTGGCCACTGCTAGGGCCAATATAAATTGTGACGAGAGCCAAATTGAACTGAAATTTGGGAATCAAACACTGAAGATTGACATCTTTAAGGCCCAACAAGGGGTTAATTGTGGTGTTATAGAACAGATATGTGATATCAAGGCTGTGGTTGATGAACCGTATATTGAGGACAACCTGATTACTTCCGATCAACCACAAGAGGATCAAAACCTGCAATCAGAGGAGTTCGAATCTGACTTAGATACACCCATAACTCCTTCCCTTGCTCCTAACACACACCCTGACCCACCCGCTACTGCTGATAACCCCGTTCTGGAACTCAAGCCTCTTCCTGACCATCTAAAGTACGTCTTTTCAGGTTCCAATTAAACATTTCTTGTGATTATCAACTCCAGACTCACACCTGACCAGGAACCCCATCTGATTACTGTTCTCCAGCAACATCGTAGAGCCATTGGATGGACTCTCGATGATTTGACTGGTATCAGGCCATCTTACTGCACACACCGTATCTACACCGAAGAGGGCACACGACCTTCCCATGAAATGTAGAGACGTTCGAATCCTAATCTGCAAGAGGTCGTGAGAAAGGAGATCATCAAGTGGTTAGATGCAGGGATCATCTACCCGATCTCCAACAGTCGGTGGGTGAGTCCAATCCAGGTTGTGCCTAAGAAGGCATGACTCACCGTGATCATGACTGAAATTGGAGAAATCATACCGACCCATGTGGCTACCTCGTGGAGAGTTTGCATTGATTACAGAAGACTCAATTCCTACATGAAGAAGGATCATTTCCCACTACCATTATTGATCAGATCCTCGAGAAACTAGCGAGAAATAGGTTCTTCTACTTTTTGAATGGGTACTCCGGTTATAAACAAGTGGCAATCCATCCTGAGGACCAAGAAAAGACCACTTTCACCTGCCCCTTCGGGACGTAAGCGTTCCGAAGGATGCCGTTCAGTCTCTGCAATGCACCCGCTACTTTTCAGCGGTGCATGCTTGCCATATTCTCAGATATGGTAGGTGATTATCTGGAAGTCTTCATGGATGACTTTTCAGTATTCGGAGAATCATTTGACGATTGTCTCCTGCACTTGGTCCAAATCCTTGGACGGTGCATTGACGTGAATCTGGTTCTTTCCTTGGGAAAGAGCCATTTCATGGTGCCTGAAGGAATTATCCTGGGACATCTCATATCAGAAAAAGGCATCCAAGTCGATTGAGCCAAGGTGAACTTGATTTCCAAACTCCCTATGCCTAGCTCGATCAAGGACATCCAATCTTTTCTGGAGCACGTTGATTTTTACCGGCGATTCATTCCTGATTTCTCAAAGATCGTGTGCCCCCTAACCACTCTGCTTTTTAAGGATGTACCTTTTGAAATCTCCAAGGAATGCACTCAAGCATTTGAAATCCTCCGTGATCGAGTTACCCAAGCCCCGATTTTACATTCCCCTGATTAGTTTCAACCCTTTGAGATCATATGCGATGCATCTAATTTCACTGTAGGAGCGGTACTTGGGCAGAAAATTGATGGGAAACCTGTGGTCATCTACTACGCTAGCAAAACACTTGACGAGGCTCAGCGTAACTACACAGTTACTGAGAAAGAGCTGCTAGCCATAGTATTTGCCCTGGAAAAATTCAAATCTTATCTCCTGAGTTCCCGTGTTATTATTTACTCGGATCACACAACTATGAGGCATCTCCTTGCAAAGAAGGATGCGAAACCTCGATTAATTCGCTAGATCTTGTTGTTGCAAGAGTTTGACCTTGAGATTTATGACAAAGCTGGAAAATAGAACATGGTAATTGATTACTTGTCCCACCTTCCTTCTGAGATCATCGACCCTTCTGGACCCATCATGGAACACTTTCCTGATGAGCACCTACTGACTATCAATACAGGGCTTCCATGGTTTGCTGATATAGTAAACTACCTGGCATCACATCAGATTTCGTCCAATTGGCCGAAGGCCAAGAAGGACAAATTGCTTTCCGATGCCAAGTATTATTTCTGGGAAGACCCGTATCTTTTTCGCATCGGTGCTGATCAAATCATTCGACGATGTGTCACGAAAGTGAAAATTTAGGACATATTGTCGTTCTGCCATGACTAGGCATGCGGTGGACATTTCTTAGGTCATAAAACGGCAGCAAAAGTCCTCCAGTGCGGCTTCTATTGGCCCACAATTTTCAAAGACGCATACAATCACTGTAGGGCATGCACTCATTGCCAGACCTTAGGCAACATGAACCATCTTGATATGATGCCCTTACAGCCGATTCTTGTATGCGAATTCTTCAACGTGTGGGGGATTGATTTCATAGGACCCATTCCTATTTCGGACAGCTTCGAGTACATACTACTCACTGTTGACTACGTGTCCATATGGATCGATGCCATTCCAACCTGAACCAATGATCATAAAGTGGTTATCAAATTCATTCATCAGAACATCTTTTCATGATTCGGAATTCCACGTGCTATAATCTCTGATGGAGGGACCCATTTCACTAACACTCAGTTCAGGTCACTGATGACCAAATACGGGGTGTCACACCGAATCTCTACTCCATACCACCCCCAAACTAATGGTGTAGCTGAGCTATCAAATCGGGAGATCAAGAAAATCCTCCAGGTTACTGTTCGACCTGACAGGAAGGACTGGTCATCCCGACTTCCAGAAGCTTGGTGGGCTTATAGGACCGCCCATAAAACCTAATTAGGTATGTCTCCCTTCAGATTGCTGTACATGAAAGCATGTCACCTCCCCGTAGAATTGGAGCACAAAACCTATTGGGCAGTATGGAACTACAACCTAGATCTTTCTAAGGTAGGAACCCACGAAAGCTTCAAATGAGCGAGATCGATGAATTACGCCATGAGGCGTATGAGAACTCACGAATTTACAAAGAGCAGGTTAAGGCCTTTCACGACAAGCACATATCCAGAAAGATCTTTCATCCTGGTCAAAAAGTCCTACTCTTTAATGCCAAGCTTAAACTATTCCCAGGAAAGCTACGATCAAAATGGATCGGACCCTACCTCATCCGACGAATCTTTGGAAATGGAGCCATTGAGATCAGTCCACTCAGCCATGATTCAGAACCTTTCGTCGTGAACAGTCAGAGACTCAAACCGTTCATTGACTTGACCAATACAAATTTGGCTGAGATATCCTTTACCATCCATTCTCCCTGAGCTCAATGCGCCCAGCTGATGGCGTAAAACTCAGCACTTAACGAGAGGCAACCCATCAGTTTTGAAAAATCCGAAACCTTTCTTGACATTCCTATGCTGAATTCATATTGCACTTTAGGATTCATCCATTAGAACAGCCAACCCTACCTCAGGTGTTAAGAACGCGTGCCCCGGACGTATTTTAAGACGTCTGGGAGGTGGCCCAGACGTCTGACCAGACGTCTGGGATCACATCCAGACGTCTTGCCAGACGTCTGGGATGGTTTATAGACGTCTGAAAAAAATGTTATCGTCGACACCCGCGAGTCGCCTGCGCGCCTGAGCGCGCAGACCGCATATTCTCTCTTTTTCTTCTGCGGCTGCAGACGCCTGCAGCGCCTTCTCTCTCTCCTCTCCGCGCGGCGTTAAAAGGGGCGCGCCTCCCCTCCCGTCTCCACCGTCTCCTCCTTCTTCTCCTTCCTGTGCGCGAGAGCGAGCGGACGCGAGGGCGGCAAGCGGCGGCCGCAGTGAGCGCGGAGGTGCGGCATGCGAGGGCGGAGCTCTGCCGTGAGGGCGAGCTCGCCGGAGCGGCTTGGCCGGCCGACGGAGGGCGCAGGGGGCGCGGGGCGACGCAGAGAGGGACCTGCTGCGGGCTAAGCAGCAGACGCGCGAGGTTCGACGCGGGCGGCGTCACGAGCGGAGGCCGAGCAGGGCCCTGATTCTGGAAAAATTTCCAGAATCAGACGTCTGGGTTGATATCCAGACGGCAAGGTCGACGTCTGTAAGATCATACAGACGTCTGAAAGGTGAGTTTTCCGCCTTCTTCCTTCTTGACGACTGACCGTACTGAGGAGGGGGGGTTGGCTGTGCGCAGGTTCGCTGATTCGCCATCTTTTGCGAATCAGACGTCTGGGAGTTGTACCAGACGGCGGGAGTGACCTCCAGACGTCCGGAGTGACCATCGGACGTCTGGGATCTAGGCAGACGTCCCCGCAGACTTCTGGACGTCTGGGAAACCACGCTGAACAGGTAATTCTCTGATCCACTTTTTAAGACGTCTGGAAGGAGTTACAGACGTCTGATTTTGCACAGTATCGTCTTTTTCGACCCGTTTAGGGCCCGTTCGGGCTCCGTTTTCCGCGATTCGAGTTGCGTTCTCTTCAGAATTAATTCCTCTACTCATCTACAGTAGCTATACACTGTTTTGAGACACTCCTTCTGTTTGATCCTTGTGACAGGATCTCGCTCAGTTGCAGTCTTGAGAGTCGCGGAGGCACGCGGGATTCCCGATCACGCCCCCATTACTCCCGTTGTACCTGGTAGAGTGGCTTAAGTTATTAATAAAATCTGTTAAAGTATGAAACCATAACTAGAATCTAGGACATTGCATGAATCCTAGGAATGAGAAATGTATGGAATGATAGCTCCTAGGTGATGCATGAATCCTAGGGCTGGAAAACTAGTTGTATGCTAGATCCTAGGATGTGGCATGAATCTTAGGATGGAAAAACTAGTGGAATGTATAATACTGCAGTCTTGGAAAAATGGAAAGGAATATAAAGCTGCCTGTAATTTGAATTAACAGCTGCCTGTTATGAATAAAGAAACATGTTTGAGATCATGGATTTTGAGAACGTGAATCTGGAAAGTGAAACATATGATGTTCTGAGATAAAGAGCTGGAACCCTACGGGGAATTAGGAGTGGAACTCCTGGAAAGAAAAAGGAATGGAACTGAGATGTAGTTTGTTACTGTCTCTTGGGTACGCAGTACCAAGGGAAGGACCTGTACCTGTTTAGTGCAGAGTGGGGCCAGCCGCCCCAGGGACCCGGGGTTAGGATTGGCCGCTCTGTACCGACTTGTTGGCCCTCGTGTACATAGTACCGAGGAGAGCTAGTAGTGTTAGGAGAGTACTAGCTACCCCACGGGTCCCGGGGTTCTGCTAGCCTCCTTCACCGACTTGTTAGGCCCACTAGGGCAAACCAGGGTAGTCAGGCGAGGGTGCGCGGACTGTGGAGGGGCGAGGCCCCGGTTTGGTTACTGTGGAGGGGTTGGACCCTTGTTACTGAGAGGGCTCTGCCCTGGTTCCGTGCTGTGCTTTGGGCGCACCCGTTAACGGAAACGACTGACCGCGTGCCAGTGCGGGCTAGCTACCTGTGCGTTTATCGCGCGTGCCGTAGTCACCGTTACGTCTGTCAGTGACCTTGGGGTGGTTGACTGAGGGTAGGATCACCACGGGGGACTCTCCCGTCCAGGAGAGCACCACGTGCTACTTCTACTTTTGGAAAAGACTGCAATCAAGATCGTTCCCACGAGGACATTCGAGATCAAGTAAAGGACCTGAGAAATAAATGAAATAGTGAGAAAAATTGAAAGATGTGAATAAAGGAAGTAATAGAACATAACAGCTACTGTACACTCTACTGTTGCCTTTAGTTAGTTTGCCACTCTACTCAGCGTTTTGCTGACGTGTTACACTCGTTACCTTTTTCAGGACCAGGTGTTGAGCAGCCAGGGTCGGCGGCTGCAGAGGACGCTGGGCCGAGTAGGGTCCAGTAGAGTTACCACAGCCTTTTGTACCTCTTTTGTTTCTGTTCTAGTGAGTAGTTTTTGTTTCCGCTGTACCTTCTTTACCTGCAGTTCTTGTTATATGATAAATGTTGTTTTACTGTTGTAGTGGTACCTACTGTAGTAGTTTCTTTCCTTACTGCTGTACTTTCTTACTGTTAGTTATATTCATGCTGAATGTGGTTTATTTTACTGTCTTTTGGTTACTTCCTCGTTGGACGACTAGGTCTTGGGATTAGACGAGTCGGTCCGGTTCTCGTGTCTCGTAGGGACTCGGGAACCGGGTCGTTACATCAGGTATCCGTACCTGAGTTTTGAAATCGTTTGCAACAGTCACTTCGACCCGTTCGTCCACCCAAAACCTATTCTAATGAATGATCTAAGCTGAACTCGAACCCACCTAATTTACAATGGGGACATTGCAAATCGTAGGCATGGGGGGGTATGAAAGTGCAAAACAACATGAAAACTCATCTCATAAGAAAAGGTTTCAACAAAAAAATCACATATCACAAAAACACCAAAAAAATTGAAAAAATCTTGAAAAAGAACAAAAAAATTCTGAGGGGAGAGAAAATTTTGAGGCCATACAAATCATGAGGAGAAAAAGGGGTAAAGTGAAAAATGTCAAAAAAGGAGCACAAAATGAAAAGAAAAAAAGAAGAGGTAGTCATTAGTAAGAAATTAAGGGATTAACTAAGTTCTAGACCATATCAAGGAAATGAAAATGAAAGGAAAAAAAGTGCTAATGAGACACAAAAGAGATTAGTAGGAACGCTGATCTTTGGCCTCTTGGGCTAAACTCCTAGGCTTAAAAATTCAAGTATCCGCTAAGATCTGGACAGTCCTCAAGAGGTTGGGGAAAATGAGAAGCTTAAGTATTAGGTCTAAGGCTTAGGGAGTATTCGGCCTCATTAACTGACCTCTGGTTTGCAGGACTTGGTAACCTAAGCACCCCAATCCACACACAGTCTGGTTCAGTGCGCATAATTATCAAAATCACGCAAAAGCGTTTAAGTGTTCTGAAAAAGTCACCTAGATTAGGAGCGGCCGATCAACACAAGTTAATTTGGACAAGTTCCTGGCACGGAGAGGCGGGAAATTCCCCTCGAAGATGCGCAATAGCATATCGTCTCCTCGGTGCTTGTCTCCTAGGATATTTACATATCCTACTAGGGGCATGTAAGCACCCTGTGCTGGTTCAGATGCCATGGGTGGCATTATCACGAAATATTGATTGCCAGGGTTTGGATTTAGCTACAGAACGCCATGGGCGGGATTATCTTGAAATCTCAAAAGCCAAGGTTCTGGGGGTTGCCATGGGTGGTGCTATCATGAAGCATCGATTGCCAGGGACCCTTTGAGGATTGATGATGGGGACGAGGAATCCGATATAGACTGTGTTAAGAAGCCAATCTGAAGCTAGAAATAAAAAGAAAAGAGAGAGAAAACTCTCCAAACAAAGAAAATCCTCTGTCTCTCTCTTACAAAAAACACACTGCAAACTGAACCAAGGCTAAAATATGTCACAAGCACAGATGCTTTAACCGTGGAGTCCAACGAACCTTAGGATAGTTCCTGTTGGCCTTAAAAACCTTCGCGGAGGACTGAGGCTAGAGCTGGTCAGGTCCGGATCTTGGTTTGTACTTGAGTACCTCTAGGCCTACTATCGGCATTCTAACCTAATCAAAAAGAAAAAAGCACTCATCATAATCACTGAACATCAAGGAACTCATGGTCTAGAACAGAAGTTAAAACCTTAAAATTTTGCTAAGGGACTAGCAAAATCTAGGCATGGGGGTATGATGGGAACACCATCATGAACCCTAACTAGCTCATTTTGACCCAGAAAAGAGAACAAAAGCTCCTACATAACCAACTGGAGGTCTTAATTCATTGAATAATCATTCTGAGATAAAAGCAAGAAACAAGAGGTAAAACTGCAATTTACCATTGCAGTACAACAACGGGATTTCTCATGGGCTAAACACAGGTCAAATGGTCTTAACAAGATAAAAAGTTGGTTGGTTCAAACAGAAAAGGGTTCATGTGAATTCTAGGAATTAAATGACTTCTTGTAACCTTAAAATAGGCCCACTTGATTTAGCAAGGTTTTAGTCAGGATAAAATTTACCTAAACCCTCTAAAAATCATGGAAAAGTATTTTCTATGGTTTAGAACCTTAAATTTGGCCCTTGAAACCTATTTTGAAGTAAATTGGAGTCTCAGTCAAATATTTGACCTAAATTAGATTTTTACGTAAATTGCCCAGTCAAACGTGGTCACCATTGGATTCCTTAGGTCAAAATTAGGTTTGTACAAAAATTTGGACCTAAGGGGAATTCATTTTTACCCACTTTGCAAATAAGTCCAGCCCAATTGCATTTCTACCCCTATCTTTTGAAAAACTCTGTAGAAACCCCTAGCTTTGTCTTCGTTCTTTGCAATTAGGTCCCTCCACAATTATAGCAGAGGGAATCCTACTTCGACGAGATTTCGAGGGCAAGATCTCTCTGATTTGTCAGATAATCCCCTTCAAAATTGAAAGGGAGATTCTCTGAGAAATCTCCTCCAATATGAACACAATTTGAGGCTTTATTTGGTACCTAATCTCTCATCCGAATGCATGAGAGATTCAGGTCTCCTTCAACTTGCCTTCACCGGCGAGCTTGCTGTACTTGGAAGCTTGGCTTTCAAGCACAAATCCATCCTCCAGAGCCTATATAAGCAGACCCAAGTCACCCCGCATCTCCGAAGCTTGACATTGGCCAAAGAATCCCTCTAATTCATCTCTTCTTCCTCCGGCCAGTGGCTCAGCAAGCTCCAGTGACCTCCCTCTCTTTCCCTCTTCGTCTAGCCACAATACCAGTGGCAAGGTCCTCTTCCTCCTGTTCGTCCACGTCGCACTGCACCCGCTGAAGCCTTTGCAGCCCCTTCGTCATCATCGTCCTTCCCCCACTGAGCGCTTCGTCTCCGGCAACAGCAATACGAGCCGGCCGCCATCTCTACATCCCCCTTCATCTCTTTACGCCCAGCTAAGTCCTTTTTCCTTTCTACTCCTTTTTCCCACCTCTATCCCTCAAAAACGCCCTTCGACACACTCAATCACCATCACCCCTTCCAACTCCGGCCAGAC
This sequence comes from Thalassia testudinum, assembly GCA_037157565.1. Taxonomy (NCBI): domain Eukaryota; kingdom Viridiplantae; phylum Streptophyta; class Magnoliopsida; order Alismatales; family Hydrocharitaceae; genus Thalassia; species Thalassia testudinum. Next base: position 45,571,119 of record JAZHRO010000059.1, read on the forward strand.
CTCCGGCGAGGTGTCCCCGTCGCTCCACACCTCCATCCGCCTGGCCAACTACCCCATAAGCTCCGCCACGCTACACTGAACATAAACCCTTACTTCACTCACCGCACCACGCACCCACAAGGGCCCCCAAACATACCCACTCTCACGCACATAGGGTGCCCTAGGCACGCGCACTCCGGTAGCCCCACGCCACGCTAACCCCCATAACACATTCGTCGTGTCTCGGCGAAGCCTCCTGAGCTTTCTGACAAGGCCATGAGGCCGTTTGCGTGTTAACAGGTGTAGGAGGTCGCCGCCATTGACGATAGCGAGGAGCTTGCTTGCGAGCTCCCTCCACGTCCCCCCACTCCAGGTTCATAGTCCCAGGTTGTGCGGACTTCTCTCGCGCATAGCTCCAGGCCTCTAATTCCAGTCGAAGGACTTCGCAACCGCTGCAATCAAGCGAAGACATCCCTACGGCAAGCACGCACAAGAGAGGTGGGAAGATAGTCCCACCTTGGAAGCTGTTGGCGCACCGCAGCTGAATAAGTTACAAAACTGCATTAGGCTTATCGTCTCCTGACCACGGGGTGAGGTCCCACTCCCCTTCACCCGCCTCGTCCGTGACCCGATCTCCGCGGACCAAGCGTGACCCGTATACCCGACTCTACGCTCTCGCCCACCACCGCATGCCGGTGGGCCTGGTCCCGGGCGCGTACCCGACCCAATTACCCGAGACGGTGGCTCTGGGAGAGCGAGCCTAAGAGAGAAAGAGGAGAGGAGAGTGTGCGCAGGTAGGGGTAGGTTTGGCTCTCGTAGGGAAAGGAGAAGAAGAAGCCGAGGAAGAAGATGGAGGAGGCCAGAGAAAGCTAAGGAAGGAGAAGGCAAGGCTGAAGAGGAAGAACCTGAAGAGCTGAAGAAAAAAGGGAAAGAGAAGAAGAAGGAACTGAAGGCAAAAGAAAGAGGAGCCACCAAAGAAAGAAAGAGAAGGAAGGAGAAGATGCTAAAGGCAAAGGAAAAGAAGCAGAGAAGGACACAGGCACAAGAACAGAAGAAAAGAAAGAAAGAAGAAGAAGAAGGAAGAAAGTAGCCACAAGAGAAGAAAGATCAGAGAAGAGAAGGAAGAAAAGCACAAGCACTGTAGCAGCCATAGTTTAAGACGTCTGATTCATCAATCAAGACGTCCAATTTTTGTGCTTCTCTATATACATTGATATTCTGTGTTTACATTTATCTTTTTGCATTATAACTCTGGTTTTCATTGCATATTATATTCAACTTCTCAAAGTTGTCCTCTTGATTTCTAAACCCTAATTTGCTCCTTGTGTTTGACCTCGGACTTAAAACTTCAAGTAATAAAATCTATTTATTTTCAAAGCGATTTCAACTATATTACAATGCTTTATTTTAAAACCTGATTTTGCTTCGGCAAACATCGACCCTGGCATGTAGATGAGCCATTGGGTCTTGATTCTCAGGGCCCTGACTAGCTCCAGGATCGGGATTAGCCATCTCAGCTAATCGAGAGGAAGAGGGTTGGGAAGAAGGGTCGGGCAAGATTCTCCTTGCCACCTCAAGTTTGGTTCCCAAGGTCCCACAAGTTTAGGTCTTAATGACCTTCTTCCTTACATACACCAACACAAAGGGTTGGTGTAGCCAAGCCAAACAAGGCTAAGGCCTTATTAATCAGATTGATCCTTAAGATAAGATGACTGGATTTTTCGTTTAGGTTCAAATTATTGAAGAAAGTCGTCAAGAAACTGACTGAAGATAATCCCCGCCTCTTAAGCTAACCCAGCCAATTTGGTTATGAGGGGACTAAGAGGAAGGTTCTTCCTTCGATTCCTTTGTGGCCCTTAGCCGCGGTCATTTGACACTACCCCACAGGCTTAATCACCAGGTTTGACAAAAGAGGTTGAAATTACACAGTAGTTTCAAGACAAATGCAGGTTATTAGATATGTTGTGATTTTTAACCTTTTTCTTCAATTTAGAAGGTGGTGAGCGGTCCACAAGGTGACTTGACTCACCGACTAGCCATTGGCCTCAACTGAGTCCAGGTTAGTCTAATGTTGTCCTAAGTGCCCATGCACTTCTATGTTTTTGCAGATAGTAGACCACTAGTTAAAAATATACTCTTAGGTAAAGTTAGACTCCAAATGTTTTGAAAATTGGCAAGAATATTCCTTTCTCCAAAATATTTTCAGAGTGTATTTTTTAAGAATTTTTACTATTTCCAATAAATATTTATCAATTTTTAACTAACAGGGGGTTAGATATGAGATTTTGACTCTGTGTTGGTTTTCTATTGGAAACAGTATCAAATATGATCCAAAAATTCAGCAAAAATATGAGAATGGAAACTAATTTGATTATCTTTCAAACTCGCCATTCTTGGGTCAATTCGATTGTGAGTTGGTCAGAATCGATTTTTGAAGTTCATAAAAATTTGATTTTCAGTCTATCTAACCCCTGTGTATATCACTAATTTTTAAAAATTTCACAAATTGAATTTCTTTTTGGGAATGGTGGCATTGGAAAGATAGTTTGAAAATCTAGTTCCTGCCAGAATTTTAAGATTTTTGGGCCACCAAAAATGCAGTAAATGAATTTTCAAAATTGTGTTAAGTTTTTAGCCGAGTTTCTCACAATAGCAGTAGCAAAGAGAACATTCTTTTTCCTAAGGCAAAGCAAATCCTAACTAGCTAACAAACCCTAATATTTTTCTTTTTTTCTTTTCAAATAACCCCTATCATAATCAATTTCCTAATATAAAATCCTTCTGAATTGAACATGTGCACCTGATAGTCTTCACCTGTGCTTGATGTGTGCACAGATCCTCGCTTCATCCTTGCACACAAAAGAAGAATACACTAAATCAGATATGAAATCAAAAATTGCCATGCCTCCCCGGCAACGGTGCCAACTTGTTCGACTCGTAGATTGCATTAAAAGAATGAATACATCGTAGCATAGCACGAAATACGTCGAAACAAATACAATTTTAATAAGAGGTGAGTCCCGGTTGAACTTAGGGAGGCAGAAAATGCTTTTGATTTCATAAACTGAATTAGAATTGCATGCTACTACTTGCAAACTAATATATATATATATATATATAAAGCAAATCAAGTAAGCTTGTTGATCATGAAGTGCCAAATAGAACTAGAGCTTATCACTAAGACATGTAAAGCTAGAGCAAGAATTAAAAATAACTATCTATCTATCAGAATAAGGGCACCACGGGTGATCCGTGGTGGCCTTTTGGAGAGGTTAAAGAGAGCAGTAGCGGTACACCAAGCTTCCCCCACACTATAAATAGTGAGGAGAGACCCTCGAGCGAGCTCTCACGCAAGGTCGGGGCAAGAGAGAAAATACTATAATCTCACAAGTTTTAATGCATAGTTGGGAGCACCATCCTCCCCCTAGATGTACACCCCTTGTGGTGGAACTGGATCACCAAATCCCCTTGTCTCTTTTGTGATTGCTCTATGTTCATCGGGTCAAGCTATCCTATCACCTGGGAGGCTCGACCACCCCCTAGCGATGGATGTTCATGGCTGTGTAGCATTCCTTGCCTCTACAAATCTTTTGGTGGCCATCCGAGGCACATCAAATGGTGCCATTTGCGGGAAAGTTCAACAAAAATGCCATCGCTTTTCTGAGCATCCAATTGCTGGGAGGAGACACCCCTCCGACGCGCTACCATGACCTCCCTGAGTAGGAACTTCCGCGATGGTCTTAACCACTCGTGGCCCCACTTGCGACTCCTCCCTCCTGAGAGGGGCCCGATTGGGATTCAGCACCCACACGCATTGAGGATACCCATGCCACGCTAGTCCCAGTAAAGGGAAGTGAACACGTTCCAACCGGTTGCCCAAGGCCCCGAGGCAAACCTCCCCCCTTGAGGCACGAACCAGGAAGAAAAATGTGGAACTGAGGATGGTGACCTGGGTATAATCCCCTGTGCGTGCCATCTGCCCACTCTGAAGGAAGATAGTGGTAGCCTCTTGACAAAAGGACTCGAAGAGTTGGTCAAGGCCCAATGCAGAAGACGACAGAACCCAATGGTGTCCTTGAAAGCCACCCCTAGATGGTACGGGTGCATGATCGTCCCGGTAGAAGACCTCGCCAGGCGCTCTCAATGGCGATTGTCCGGCACAGCCCACTAATGGCCTGTCGACCAGTCAGTTAGCCAAGCTGCCAGCTCCCCGACATTGAGTGGGTGAGACTTAAGGATAGTCCCATGAAAGTCAGGCCACGGGAGGTTGAGTCCTCCTGATCCTACCTAGATAAGCTCATGGCTTGGTACTTACAGGGCCTGACGACCGCCCAGCTTCTCGAGTAGGGCCATTTGGCATGAAGGCTTGGGCACGATGCTGGCAATAGCACTCTAGAGCACCTAGAGAAGCTCTAAGTAGAACCGCAAGGATCGTGGATCCCGGAAACTCCTCCCGTTCCCATGGTTGATCGACCTAAAAGGCATGACAGCAATGCCGGTTTTGATGAGTGAGATTTTCATTGTGAAAATATTGAGTTTAGAAAACCTGAGTCCTTGTAAAATTCACAAGAAAATATGCTACCAAATATATTTTATTGACACTCTAGTGAGTTTCGGGTCGAATATAGGGAAGTGAACATTTGATTAAAAACCACGTTTGGAATTATTGTCATGAAGCAGAGTAGCTGGTTGAAATTAATCTACGCTAGCTATTCTGCTTAAAGAATAAATAATAGAAAAGAGAGAGAGAATAATACAAAGAAAGAGGGAGAGAGAGTGAGAGAGAACAAATATTTCATAAGAATATAGCCATGTTCATTACACTAATTGCAAAATTGAAATCTACACTAGAAAGCTGTAAAAAGATAGGGGTGAGAAAATCCTCCTCGACGGTCGCTTGGAGGACGAGCTACATTGAAAGAGGGTGGTGAGATGCTGGACGACGGAGAACGGGGATGGAGGACTAAGTACGGTGGCATCACAGCAGGATCCGCTTCCTGAAATGGTGGCGCGAAGACAACCACGGGATGCTCCACAAAGGGGTGAGAAGATGGACAAAATTTTGATTTTGTACTCTAGAGGAGCATCTTGGGTTTGGGACTAGCTCCTTAGAGCTTTGGAGAGGGTGAGAGAAGAGAAGGGATGAAGAAATGTGGAGGGGTAGGCTATTTATAGGTGTAATCATGGGGGTAAAATGGTCATTTTAAGGCTTAGAAATTAATGACAGGGTCTTTGGTAACATATGCAACCGTTGCTAAAGTCCCCACGTCATTGAAGATGCATGGAAGGATGGCCCTTGGATCTGCATCTCACGGCATAGGCTCACGCTGGCATTTTCGTGTGCTACATGCTGATGAGGAGATGAAGTGCGAGCGGCCAGAGCATCTTAACTGTCAGATCTGGAATGGAAGGCTATGATTGCACGTTGATCCCATGCTCAGGATTGCACCCCACGTATGATGGCACATCATCTTGCATGTGTGCAATGTCAAGAATCCATGCGGCCACGCGATCGCTACTCCATTGCTTGATCTCAATCGTATGGCCCAAATTAAGTGCGAGCGCTCGCACTGCAGATTTGAGGCGCACTAGGATTCGATCCCACGACCTCACTCTTCGCGTATGTCGCTCGACCGCTGCGCCTTGCCTGCATTCGTGTCGAGAAGATGGTCGCGACCTAGATCCAACTGTCCAGATTGCGTCACCCATAAGCCTTTAAGGTTGAAGAGCGGCGAGTAAGAGCGACGTGAAGTGTTCCTGGTTGTAAGATAATGATCCAACAACTCAGAATGCTCCCCACACAAGATTTAGAGATTAGGCGAGGGTTCTTGAGTGGCTAGGATGCCACCACATGGCGCCATATGGACCGTTCAACTTCTTTTGCTCATAGGTGGTGCCACGGATGTTGAATTGTACGAATTCTTATGTCGTTAGGTTGCAATCGTCGATCCAAACCCATCTGTGCAGTCGAATTCTTCATCTGAGGTTCGAATTTCCACCACCTTGCCCTTTTTCCTATGATCTTCCTTGGACTACATCTGATGCTACGGAGGTCTGATTGGGGCAATCTCGGAGGCATTAGACTTCGATCGTCACCTTGATCAGATTTGTAGGTTGGATCTTCAATCCGAGGTAGAGAAAAAATATCGCCCTGTCCCCTGACCACAAAAAGGGTAAATTAACCTATAATTTATACAATCTATTGTAAATGCAGAATGATGTATGCTATGCAATATTTATAATGCTGAATGCAATTATACACCTAAGAACACACATTAATAGACAGTTTATGTGAAATAGATGTATCTACATTAGATCCCGAAGAAGGTGAGAGGGCTCCTGCTAGGCGTACCCCTGTCCTCGCTCTCAAAAGCAGTTTCTTCCACGAGTGAAGGATCACCTTCCCAGCATAACAATTGACCCATCGAGGGTTGCTATTAGGGGTCCTGCTTGGTAAGAAGGTAGTTCCCTGAGAAGTGCACCCCCTCGGCCATGAACTAGACATGCATGCTTGAGGGGAGACAACCCATGAGTAAGAGCCTCCCGCCCCCGAGCTCCACAAGAGAAGGGAGCTGGCTCTGAGCCCCTTGAGTCCCGGAGCTGTCAGGATCTGCACAGCCGAATTAAGTCCCAGATTCGGTGTGGGAACTTGGCTCGCCTCTTCAAGCGAATCCACAGTGGTGGAGGTGTACCAAACCCGTGAAGGGCCCGAGAGACCGCCCCAAGGAAAAGTCTCGATGATAGCAGGCAGTTGACACGGTCTGCCCTTCGGACTGAGAGCTGGCTGGGCTGACACCCTAGGCTAAGTGGTGTCACCCTGGCTCCCCCTCCCACGGAACATCGCCATCAAGTCTTGGCAGAAAAACTCGCGTCCCCCAAAATCCTTGCCCCTTGTCACCCGAGCACGTTAGTACAGGGGCTAGGAAAACCTTCGGGGTCGACACCGCCCCAAGCTGGAGACCCATCCCTTCCAGGGTAGCACTCATGAGTGCCTTCCCCCAATCCTTAGTGGGGCAAGGAGGGCGTAATCAAGTAAGTGGCGTTCCAGCTAATAGCTCCCTTGCCTGATCTAGCAGGGCACCCGGACTCTCCTCGGCAATGCCCTTCCCATTGGGATAGTTCTAATATAAACCCTTTGGAGAGTACACTTCCGCCTAGTCACAAAATCTTAGCAGTGACACTCACGTTACCCGAGGTCCCCACTGCCTGGGCGCACTAGTACAGAGGCTAAGAGAACCGCCGGGAGGGACGTCACCCCAGACAGGTCGACAACCTGCATAATAAACATCCAATAGTGATGCCCGCATTACTTCGAGATGCTCACACAAAGGATGGGCTAGCCCTCGGAGTCAACAAGCCACCCCTTCCAGGTCGGCACGTCCATAACGCCTCCACCACTCTGGTGTCAACGCCCTTGCCGATAAATCGGCTACAACCCTACAAAAATGCCACTCCCTCCATCGGCCATTTTGGTCATGGACTTTGGCAATCAAGAAGAGAGGTCGAAGGAGAAGAGCCCTCCTCCACCCAACGGCGACGAGGACAGGCACCTCAAGCAGGTGGCCAAACTTATGGTGACCAGGTTGATGGTACCGTTGGGTCTCATAATCGGCTAACCACCAATACATGCCTACTGCCAGATCCTCTCGGTATGATCCTGATCTCTTCAATAAGCAAGAACAGAGCACGGGAGCATGCCAACCTAGTTTAGATTCCTTAGGGCCGAATCAGAGTGGCTCGAGAAGCCCAGACAAAAGAGGGCAGGAGAAAAACCAAGCCCGTGTGATCCAGTGAGGGGCAAACCCGGCTGACCTGCCAAGCGATTTTGGGATCATAGCCAGACTCTTCAGTCATAGCAATCCCCCTAATAAACACACATAAATTCATCATAAAATGCTTATTTAAGATAGTTCCTAAGCCTAGCATTGCACATCATGATATAAATATTGCATAAACATCCATTGCATTGTATTTAGGATAGTTGTATGATTTGTATATTAATTCCTTCATTTATATGGCCAAGAGGCAAGGCGAAATCCTTACGAACTTCGGATGAAAAATCCGACCGTACGGATGGATTCAGAGCGACGATCGCAGTCCGACAGCATAGAAATCACCTCAATCCGAGCATCGTGGCATCCTCTACAAGCAAAGAAGGGTGGACAGTTCACATGGTGCCACATGGCACCATCTGGAGTGCCCAAGGTCACCTGCCTTACTTCAAATGGCAACCCAACAAGTGATCTCAAATATTGGGTGAAAATTCGACAGCTGAGAGCCTGCCTTCACCACGTGGCCTCACCACATCTTCTCGGCACACTTGTGGACACAGTGCAACGGTGGAGGCCCTGGATCACAAGGAAGGGGTGCGGGTTTGAGACCCGCAGCTTCCCACCAATTCGGTAATTAGGCAAATGCCAGCGGGCATGATAGCGTGCACACTAGCGAGCACGCTAGCACGCACCAGCAGCGCGTGCACGTGTACACCAACGCATGCCAGTAGAGCCTCCGCGCAATCTGCACGCATGATGGAGGGACAGCGCAACTCACATGGGCAAGCGTGAGGTGTCTACCGTGACACCTGAGCTAGACCTACAGCAACATCCGGGAGGTCTCGAGTTACCTTGTATCCATTTTTAGCTCCTTCCCATCCACTATATAAAGGCCTACACACCCTCCTTGCCAAACCATCTCTACCTACTCTACTCCTACCTACTCCCAAGCTCTAGCAAGCCTACCAATGCTCTGTTAGAGCTTACTCTCAAGCTCCCAAGGTGCCTATTAGTGTATCGAAACTCCGACCCACCAAATACTCCTCCATCTCCCCATCCCCATTCATAGGTCACCTTGGAGCCGTCCTCCCACCTTCATTCTGGTAGCAGATCATCTCTGCCTTCTCACCTCCATTCTGGAGCCACACTGAAGCTTTCCTCTACTCGACATCCTCTCGCTTCTCACCTCCATCATCTTGCTTCCCAATTAGTTCGTCCGAGCTTCCGCCAGGCGCCATCGTCTCGCCGAACAGCCGATTCGGGAGATTTCTTCTCACCTCCCCCCCTTTATATGTTTTCTAGATGATTGTAATTGACATTCATGCGATATATCATATTTGATTCCATCTCTCGCTTGTGATTGCTTGTCATTTTATTTCAAAAACAAAAAAAAAATAAAACTTCAAAAGACCAAAAACAAACAAAACAATGAGGTTTTCATACAAAGTAAATGTCACCTCCCTGTGTTTGATCAGGACTCCCTTGGAGTTTCGATATAAATTGTAGTTGATTACTCATTTTGCGACTACGATGATGGGTTACTCTTAACCCTGATTTTAAATATGCAAAACCTGTACATCATTTTGGTGCCGTTGCTGGGGAAACCTTCACCACTCATTCAGCTTCTGCTTGGAGAGTTTATATTGACTATAGGAAGCTGAACATAGACACTAAAAAGGATCACTTTCCCTTAACATTCATCGATCAAATCCTTGAAAGGTTAGCTGGGCAAAATATTTTTGCTTCCTGGACGGTTATTCGGGATATAACCAAGTCCCTATCCATCCCAAAGACCAGGAAGAGACAACCTTCACATGTCCCTACGGAACCTTTGCATTTCGTAGAATGCCATTCGGGCTTTGCAATGCGCTTGTGACTTTTCAAAGGTGCATGCTGGCCATCTTTTCTGACATGGTGGGAGATTGTCTTGAGGTGTTCATGGATGATTTCTTCGTTTTTGGAGATTCTTTTGAGTCTTTCCAAGCTAACTTGGAATTGATCCTCCAGAGATGCATCAAAACACAGCTGGTCCTTAGTTGGGAAAAGAGCCACTTTATGACTCAGGAAGGCATTGTCCTAGGTCATGTGGTCTCGAGTCGGGGTATTGAGGTTGATAAAGCTAAGGTGGATGCTATCTCTAGATTCCTCCACCCACATCCATAAAATAGATTCGCTCTTTCCTTGGGCATGTGGGTTTTTACAGAAGATTCATTAAGGACTTCTCGAAGGTTGCTCGGCCCTTGAGTAAACTTCTAGCCAAAGACACACCGTTTAAGTTTGAAGAATCATGCTGTAAGGCATTTGATTTATTAAAAATGGCAATCACCTATGCCATGGTATTGCAACCACCGATCTGGACAATCCTATTTAAGATTATGGCTGACGCATCTGATTATGCCGTCAGGGCTATCTTGAGTCAGAAGACTGAGAAAAGGCCCTCTGTGGTTTACTATGCTAGCAAGACTCTGGATGAGGCCCAGAGGAACTACACCGTTACTGAAAAAGAATTGCTAGTTGTAGTTTTCGCTTTAGAAAAATTTAGGACTTATCTGTTAGGTTCTCGTGCCATCATCTATACTGACCACTTGGCCTTGAAACATCTCTTAGCCAGAAAGGATGCCAAACACCGGCTTATTCGCTAGATTCTGTTGCTTCAAGAATTCGATCTTCAAATCAGGGATAATGTCGGGACACAAAAGGTAGTGGCGGATCACCTCTTGAGAATCCTAATTTATTCTCCTCATCTGGATATCCTGATCTCTGATACATTTCCGGATGAGACTATCCTTACAATCTCGGGTTTCTGAACCCCCTGGTTTGCGGATATCGTCAATTACTTGGCCGTTGGTCAAATCCCTCAGGATTGGGCCAAACAACAATGGGATATACTTGTGTCTAAGGCCAAATATTATTTTTGGGACGATCCCGAGCTGTATCGCATCGATGCAAACTAGATTATTCGTCGATGCGTCTCAGAAATTGAGTTCCATAGCATACTTGAGTTCTACCACACATCTGCGTGTGGTGGACACTTTTCCGGGAAAAAGATGGCAGCAAAAATCTTAAAATTCGGATTCTATTGGCCGTCATTATTTAAGGATGCCCAGGAATTCTCAAAGTCATGAACTTGATGCCAGACACTCGGGAACATGGCTAAGAGAGATATGATGCCCCTAAACCCAATACTTTCCATCGAAATTTTTGACATTTAGGGCATCGACTTTATGGGACTGATGAGGGTGTGCTTCGCGAATTAAAATCAGGGTTCGGAGGACCTGTCATCGTAGCTCGCAAAACGCATATATCAGATAAAATTTATAACCGAAACTCGAAAAGAGAGTCTCGGGTCGAACATGGGGTGGCAAACCTTTGGTTTTGAAAATCCGCGTTTCTCTTTTATTTCTTTTTGTCATTTTATCTTTTCTAATTTTTTTTGGTATTTTAATAGGGCAAGAGATCAGGTCGATGAATTCTAGCTAATCTACTTGCAAAAATATAAGAGAGAGAGGGAGAAAGAGAGAGAGAGAAATAATCATCTATTTATAAAGAATTGTTTGTTACAACTATGAAAGCGAAAAATCTACACTACAAAAGCAAAAAAGATAGAAAGAGGTGAGAGAAATCTACTTCGAAGGTTGCTCAGAGGATGACTTGTTCTGATGTCACCTGGAGGAAGGTAGTAAGGAGTGGGACGAAGGAGGATAGAGGGCGGGGCAGGATGGCGTCGCGGCAAGGATCTTCTTCCCTGAGGGCAGTGAGAGGACGGCCACGAGATGCTCCATGAAGGGAGGATGAGAGGTGGGAAAAATATTTGGTTTTCTACTCTAGAGGAGCATCTCAGGCTTGGGACAAGCTCTCTCTAGAGCCTTGAAGGTGGTGAGAGGAAGAAAGGAAGAGATGAAGAAAAATAGGAGCGGTAAGGGTCCTTTTATAGTGGAGGAAAGAATCAAATTCGTATACAGGACATTTAGTGACGGTCATAAACATCGCTAAAGATCCATTGCAAACATCACTGAAGATAGCCCACGATGTTGCTGCGTTAGCATGCTCCGCACCTGCGCACCCGCGCTGCTGTGCGTGTGCGGTGACACGTGCATGCACATGGGCGGCCTAGGTTGCACCACATGGCGTGATCTGGGCCATCCATCCTCTTTTCGTTGTAGGGGCTGCTACAAAGGTAGGATTGAGTTGATTTTCGTATCGTTGGGCTACGATCGTTGACCTAAATCCATCTGCATGGTCAAATTTGTCATTTGAAACTTCAAATTATGTCACCTAGTCCCTTGGCCATTGATCTTCCTCGGACTGCATATGGTGCTACGAGACTCCGATCAAGGCGATTTCGTAGGCGTTGGACTCCGATCGTCATCTTGATTAGATCTGTATGGTTGGATTGTCAATTCAAGGCTCCAAAATAAATATCCTTCTCTCCTGACCACAAAAAGGGCGCAATTAACCTAAATTATATACAACTACTCTAAATGCAGAATGATGCATGCTATGCAATATTTATAACATGAAATGCAAATCTTAGCCTAGGAACATGCATGAATAGGCATTTTACCCTCAATAATTGTATCTACATCATAGCCCCATGCCTATCTTTTCCCAGTCCCTAGCAAAATTAAACTACATGCTATGTATAAAAATAGAATTAGGATTCGATCGCTTAGGCTTAAGTCGTTTATTTAACAATAGAAAATTTCAACTAAGGTCCTAAATAACGAAAACTCAACAGTACCCGGGTGTCTGCCAGAATGCAGACCACCCAAGTCCTCGCCTTATTTGAAAAGGGAAGATATATTTTTTTATTTTTCTTCTTTTCTAATTTTTTTTGTACTTTTGGAGTTTGAGAGTTCCGGGATAACCTTTTACAGCTACCCGAACTGCCCAAGACTTGAAAAGGACTCTAAGTGCTAAGCATCTAGTGAAAAGAGTGAAAGACTCACTAGGCAGCCGTTAAAATGGACTTCGGGTTTCTACGACCCTAGGTAACCTTGCTTAGAGGTTTATCTTGTCGAACGGTAGCTTTCTTCCTACTTCTTTTATTTATGGGGTCAACACAAGGGTGAACCCAGTGTATATCTCCCTAGTTTATTCTACTTCCTCGCTTCTTCCCTAAGTGTTTTGGGAATTATTATGCATTTGTGTGAGCTGGGCTCTGGATAACTGACCAATGAGCTGTTACCCACGGCAATTTGCCAATCATACTCATGTAGTGAAGTGTGATTTTATTTATTTATTTATATTTATTTTCTCCTTTCTCTATTTTTTTCTATATATTTTTTTTCTTTTTCTTTTATTTTTAAGTAAGCGGCTTCCCTGCAGTACGAAGAAAATGATCTTGTGGTTGGGCTTTGGACAACCAGCCGATGAGCTATTACCACCGACAACTTGCCAGCCATACCACACTAGATAGTTCATTAGCTACCCAATTTCTGCAAAAATCGCTGAAAAGTGAGTCAGTGCGAATAGTGTGTAGATGCTTAGACTTAAAATCCCCTCAAATCAGAGGACAGGTTGATAAGTCGCATACTTATCATCCCAATTTATTAGCCAAATTAAAATGAATTTGAATTGGTGAGGACTCGAGATTAAGTCTACATTCGAGTGGACACCCGGGCTAATTAAGCTCGAAGACTTGAAGAGTCTAAGTGTTTAGGTCCTCTCGTATCATTTCCTAAAGTTAATAATGCCTAAAAGCCTAAGTTCTCTTCTACTAATTCTATTTTCTTTTTTTTTATCTTTTTGATTTTTTTTTTAAAGAAACTAAAAGAAATTCTACGGAGTTAACAAAATGATTTCAGGATAAAGTATCCACCCCCCCATGCCTAAATGATGCAATGTCCTCATTGTAAAAACAGAGATATGAAAAGGGCGGAGTAAATAGAATATCACCTGAATTTCGTGACAACCTGATTGGCTCCGCAGAGAGAAGAGAGTATACACATATGCTAAGTTTAATGCTTTCAGCTAGGCATAATATACATACAAAGAAGAAGTTGAGAATTCACAAGTGCAGGTTAGAATCAAAATCAAAAGGTTGATCCTGAAACCCATCAGCAGAAGATGTCCATAGACGTGGACCAGATTATGATGCAGACCCATGCCCCAAGGTTGAGTGGTTCTAAGGTTCTGGATGAAAATCACCCAAAACCTAAGATTATTGTGTTTGCAGGGCCGAGCTTGTGGTTTTGTGGTGGGCAACCCAAGACCAAAGTGTCGGACAACAGGTTGATCTGATTCATTAAAATCGGGTGTCCACTTATAGTTCAGCTCAGGAAGATAGTCAATTATTCTATGCTTGGGTCGCACGTGAAAGATATCATAAGGGTCCTGATAGAAGGTAGGTGATTTTAGGTCAATAGGTACCCTTAGATCCAAAATCGTAGTTCCCTCATAATTAACCTCCTAAATTTTTATTTCAACAATTCTATTCTCCAAAATCAAGAGCTCAGGCTCCAGGACCTTTAGCATATCATTCACCCCATATGATTCTCCCAAGTCCAGAAATCGTGGTTGAATCAAGATTGACTTGGGCACAATGATCTCAGAAGTCAGCTCTTCGGGGTGCGGATGAGGAATGAGGCTATTGGTTGAATCTTCTAGTAAATGAGGATTCGAATCCTCCAAGTTAGCCCCAACCGAATCCAAATCTTCAATAATTGGGCTATCAACTAGTTCGTCAGATTCCTTAAGCCCATTTTTCTCACTAAAATCCTCTTCATTAAGTTCAAGTAAGACTTCACCAAAAGATTCTTCACCTTCAGAGTCAAAGAGTTCATGATCTTTATTTATATATGTCTCAAAATCGACTGTCATTTCCTGGTTCAAAGAGACATATTTTTCCTCGCTCCCTGGCTTGGGGATCTCGGGTGAATCAATCAGTTCATCCTCAATGGTTTGCTCTAGCCCAACCTGGTCATCTACAATCTCAGAATATGTATCCCCCTAAACAGTCACCTGAGCAAGTTCTGACATTGGCTCTCCTGAAGGGGGTTCATCTTGAGAATCATCCCAAGATTTGACTAGGGCAACCACAAATTTCATCCTCAACCTCAATAATTTCCCAAGAAGAAACTCACCCAAGTCCCTATCCCTAATATTTTGGAGCAAATCCAATAGAGAATTATTAAGTTCATCAATCACTTTTATCATAGGCCCCAATGCTTCAGTGTATGGTGTTGGCTGGGCTTCTAAAGATTGTATGGTGTTCCTCAAGTTAGCCAACACCCTGTCTTGTATTTGATTCACCTGAACTGACTGGTTCGATTCAGGTTTGGGTGGGTTTGGGTTAAATCTAATGGAGTCAAGATGTCAAGGTTCTCAGGTCCCTCCCTAATAGTAAGTCATTTCAGGTTGTTTAAAAGATGGTGGAGACCTATATTCATTGGAATACTAGGGAGGGTAGGTGTTATAATCATTATATCCTTCCTGATTGTAGATCGGGTTGGTTTAGTGATAAAGGATGAAGATCTATAGTCATTGTAGCTCTGGGAAGATAGTAATCATAGTCTTATTGTCTAGGGTTAGGCCCTGGACACTGAGGTCCGTATCCGTATTCCCAATCAAAGTTATCCTGGCTAATGGATGGGTACTTAAAAGTCAAGTTGGGATAGTAATCATCTTGGGGATAAGTGGTGGTAGGAGGATAGGATTGGGAATGTGTGAAAGATATGAAAGGATAAATTATGGAGTAGGAGGGAAAACAGAAGAGAGAAAGGTGCCCTGTAGTACAATCAACCAAACCTATCCTTATGTGGGTAGCCTAAAGACCTACAGACTCCCAGGACCCGTCTTGAGATTATAAACGATTCAGTCTACTTTTGTCCGGTCAATCCAACCAGTTAGAAGGAGGGACTAGGGAGAAGGTTCTTCCTTTGGCTTGCACCTCTGGTTCCTAGTGTATCCCCAGCCGCGGTCGTTTGACGCGACTCCCCTAGCTGGACATTAGATGGATCAACAGAAGCAAATTAATAGAAAAAATCTCAGTCTGAGCCCCGAAGAGTGAATCAATCCATAAGGCCAACGTCTACTTAGTTTTAATTAGGCTTGGGATGATTGTGCTCTTGGAATGTGATGGGCCCTTTAGATGGGTTGTGCCCTTAATGATTAGTTAAAATGTGTGTGCGTGCACAACCAGGATTTTCAAACAAGGTTATTTGATGATGTGTCTTTTAGGGTTTAACCTTGTTTAGTAGCTTTTAGGGTTTAATGCTTAGGTATATTCAATCAAGGTTCAGTAGAACACTCCAAGTTTTGAAAGTACTGGTGATGATATATTCATTTAGAAATCATAAAAAAATATGGAGTGTCTGGTTCGGCCCTAAGAATCAACCCTAAGTGGCAAGCTACTTGATGGATTGCTTTTATTTTGAGTGGTGCGGCCTAAATAGTTCAAGCAATTGTCCTATTGCACCACTTAGTTAAGGCACACAGAAATGTTTGACCTATTCAAATTTCTACTCACTTATTTGTATGTTGAGTTAGGTGTACCAGGTCCACAGGTCATATCCCAACTAGGTGGTAGAATCGCAGTGGAGTGGTGCACCTTAAGTCCAAAGTTGTGGGTGTTAAGGTGTGTCTCTTTTAGAAAATCCCACAATCAGATAACTTTTTTTTTTGTGGATGGTGAGGTGAGTGGAGGTGGCAAACAAACAACCAAATCTATCCTAGGGTTTATAAAAAGCACCTAAGTTGATTTGGGTTTGAGTTATTAGGTTATGGAATGAAAACTAAGGTGGGGGTGATGGGGATAAACTTACAAAACCTTCATCCGCACTTTACTCCGATCTAACCACTTTGGCCCGCCTTGGAAGAGTACTTGCAATCACAGAAAGATCAGAAAAAAAGTGAGATAAAAGTTAGGTAAGGCAGAAACAATGTGAGAAAAACCAAAGAGCGTTGCCTCCCCGGCAACGGCGCCAAAATGATGAGGACGTGCTTCGCGAATTAAAATCGGGGTTCGGAGGACCCGTCATCGTAGCTCGCAAAACGTGTCTATCAGATAAAATTTATAGCTGAAACTTGAAAAGAGAGTCCCGGGTCGAACACGGGGTGACGAACGTTAGGTTTTGAAAATCCACATTTCTCATTTATTTCTTTTTGTTGTTTTTATCTTTTCTAATCTTTTTTGGTATTTTAATAGGGCAAGAGATTAGGTCGATGAATTCTAGCTAATCTACTTGCAAAAATATAAGAGAGAGAGGAAGAAACAATCATATATTTATAAAGAATTGTTTGTTACAACTACGAAAGCGAAAAATCTACACTATGAAAGCGAAAAAGATAGAAAGAGGTGAGAGAAATCCTCTTCGACAATTGCTCGGAGGACGACTCGTTCTGACATCGCCTGAAGGAAGGTAGTGAGGAGCGGGACAAAGGAGGATGGAGTCGGAGGACGGAGGGCGAGGCAGGACAGCATCGCGGCGAGGATCTTCTTCCCGAAGGGTGGTAAGAGGACGGCCATGGGATGCTCCACGAAGGGGGATGAGAGGTGGGAAAAATATTTGGTTTTCTACTCTAGAGGAGCATCCCGGGCTTGGGACAAGCTCTCTCTAGAGCCTTGGAGGTGGTGAGAGGAAGAAAGGAAGAGATGAAGAAAAATGGGAGGGGTAAGGGTCCTTTTATAGTGGAGGAAAGAATCAAATTCGTATACAGGACATTTAGTGACGGTTATAAACGTCCCTAAAGATTCGTCTCAAATGTCGCTAAAGACAGCCCAAGCTGCTGCTACCGCTGCGCACACACGCGCCCACGCTGCTGTGCGTGTGCAGTGGCACATACGTGCACATGGGCGGCTTGGGTTGCACCATGTGGCACGATCTGGGTCGTTCATCTTCTTTTCATTATAGGGGCTGCTACAGAGGTCGGATTAAGTCAATTTTCACGCCGTTCGGCTGCGATCGTTGACCTGAATCCATTCACGCGGTCGGATTTGTCATTTGAAGCTCCAAATTATGTCACCTAGTCCCTTAACCGTTGATCTTCCTTGGACTGCATATGGTGCTACGGGACTTCGATTGAGGCGATTTCGTAGGCGTTGGACTCCGATCGTCATCTTGATCAGATCTGTATGATCGGATCGTCAATCCGAGGCTCCAAAATAAATATCCTTCTCTCTTGACCACAAAAAGGATGCAATTAACCTAAATTATATACAACTACTCTATATGCAGAATGATGCATGTTATGCAATATTTATAACATGAAATGCAAATCTAAGCCTAAGAATAAGCATAAATAGGCATTTTACCCTCAATAATTGTGTCTACATCAGGGACCCTTCCCTCCTTCATTTGGACACCAGTATATTTTAGTCACTGTTGATTATATGTCCAAATGGATTGAGGCAATTCCCACCTGAACCAATGACCACAAGGTGGTCATCGATTTTGTGAAGAAAAATATCTTCAGTCGGTTCGAGGTTCCTTAGGCAATTACCAGTGATGGTGGCACACATTTCACTCATGCCTAGTTTCAAAATTTATTGAGGGAATACGGGGTGAATCATTAGATTTCCACACCTTACCACCCTCAGACGAACGGACAGGTCGAGATTTCCAATCGGGAGATCAAAAACATTTTGCAGAAAACTATTAGGCTTGATAGGAAGGATTGGACCCAAAAGCTAGATGATGCTCTTTGGGCCTACCGTACGGCATACAAAACACCTATCAGTATGTCTCCGTTCCATTTGGTGTTTGGTAAGGTGTGTCACTTACTCGTAGAACTTGAACACCAGGCATTTTAGGCCATCAGGAAATGTAATTTTGACCTAGAGTTGGCTGGAAAAACTAGAAAACTCCAACTATCTGAGTTGGAGGAGCTTCGAAATGATGCTTATGAAAATGCTTGAATTTATAAGGCAAGGACCAAAGCTCTCCATCACCAGATGATTTCACGTAAGAGCTTTGAGCCGAACCAGAAGGTCTGGCTTTTTGATTCTTGATTGAAGCTTTTCCCCAAAAAACTCAGGTCTATGTGGGATGGCCCATTCATTATTGAGCAGATTTTCCCTAACAAGGCCGTCGAAATCTCTGACCCAAAGACGAGTAATATCTTCAAGGTCAATGGACAGCATCTCAAACCCTTTGCAACCATGTGCTCCCTGAACCCGTCTCGGATAAGGTTGCTCTTACCTTGCCTTAACCACCGCTGGCCGATCATCTCCTAGCTGAAGGCACTAAACTCAGCACGTGTAAAGACTGTTCCAAGTTGACCAGAATCCCATGGAAACTAGGTGCTATTCCTCCACTTCTACTCTCCTGCATGCCTGCATTTTTAACAATGAGGACATTGCAATAGCTAAGCATGGGGGGGTGGATATATCTTATAATCTTTTTGTCAGCTATAACAGTAATTTCCTGTTATTTTAGTTTAAAAAAAAAAGAGAATTAGGAGATGACAACTTAGGCATTAGGAGTTGCAAACTTTAGAAATTGATACTTTGAGACCTAAATACTTAGACTCTTCAGGTCTTCGAGTTTAATTAGCCTGGGTGTCCACTCGAATGTGGACTTAGTCTTGAGTCCTCGCCAATTAAAATTCATTTTAATTTGGTAAATAAATTGGGATGATAAGTATGCAACTTATCAACCCACCCTTTGATTTGAAGGGACTTTAAGCCTAAACATCTACACACTTTTTTTGCACTGACTCACTTTTCGACGATTTCTTCGAAAATTAGCTAGCTAATGAACTATCTAGTGTGGTAGGGCTAGCAAGTTGTCGGTGATAACAGCTCATCGGTCAATTATCCAGAGCCCAGCCAGAAGACCATTTTTGTGGTACTACCTTTAGGTAAATCTTAGATCAGGAAAGCCACCTACTTAAAAAAGAAAAAAGAGAACAAAGAAAAAGAAAAAATAGAAAAAGGAGAAAAATAATTTTTAAAAAAATAAATAAAACCACACTTCACAACACGAGTTTGGCTGGCAAGTTGTCGTAGGTAACAGCCCATTGGCCGCTTGTCCAGAGCCCAGCTCACAAAAATGTACAATAATTCCCAAAACACTTAGGGAAGAAGCGGGGAAGTAGAATAAACCAGGGAGATATACACTGAGTTCGCTCTTGTGTTGACCCCCATAAATAAAAGAAGTAGGGAAAAAGCTACCGTTCGACAAGATAAACCTCTAGGCAAGGTCACCTAGGGTTGTAGAAACCAGAAGTACATTTTAACGACCGCCTAGTGAGTCTTTCACTCTTTTCACTAGATGCTTAGCACTTAGAGTCCTTTTCGAGTCTTGGGCAGGTTGAGTAATCGTAAAAAGTTATCCCAAAACTCTCAAACTCCAAAAGTACAAAAAAAAATTAGAAAAGAAGAAAAATAAGAAAAAAAATTTTGTGTATCTTCGCTTTTCAAATAAGGCGAGGGCTTGGACGGTTTGCATTGTGGCAGACACCCGGGCACTGTCAAGTCTTTGTAACTAGGTTTTGGGTTGAAAGTTCCTAAACTAACCAAAAAATTATGCCTAAGAGATTGAATCCTAACTCTTCTTTTATAAATAGCATTTAGGCTAATTTTTCTAGGGACTAGTAAAAAGTAAGCATGGGGGTATGATAAACATGCATAAATTCATCATAAAATGCTTATTTACGGTAGTTCCTAGGCCTAGCATTGCACATCATGATATAAATATTGCATAAACATCCATTACATTGTATTTAGGATAGTTGTATGTTTTTCATATTAATTCCTTCATTTTATATGGCCAGGAGGCAAGGCGACATCCTGATGGATTTCAGATGAAAAATCCGACCATACAGATGGATTTGAAGTGACGATCGCAGTCCGACAACGTAGAAATCACCTCGATCCGAGCACCATGGCATCCTCTGCAAGCAAAGAAGGGTGGACGGTTTAGTTGGTGCCACATGGCACCATCTGGAGCTCCCAAGGTCACCCGCCATACTTCCAATGGCCACCCAACAAGTGATCTCAGTCGTTGGGTGAAAATCCAATGGCTGAGAGCCTGCCTTCACCACGCGGCCTCAGCACATCTTCTCGGCACACTTGTGGACGTGGCGCAACAGTGGAGGCGCTGGATCACAAGGGAGGGGCACGGGTTCGAGATCTGCAGCGTCCCCCCAATTCGGCAATTGGGTGCACGCCAGCAGGCACACTAGCGCGCATGCCAGCAGGCACACTAGCGCGCATGCCAGCAGGCACGCCAGCATGTACCAGCAGTGCGCGCAGGTGTACGCCAGTGCTTGCCAGCATGCACGCTAGCAGGGCTGATGAGAACCTCATCATGAGCCCTAACTAGCTCATTTTGACCTAAGAAAGCAAACAATAGCTCCTACATAACCTAAAGGAGTGCCTAATTCAAGGGATTATTGTTCGAGGAAGGACACATGAACTAAAGGGTAAAACTACAATTTTACCATTGCAGTACATCAACGGGATTTCTCAGGGGCTAAACATAGGTCAATTGGACTTAATAAGAGGAAAAGTGGGATGGCTTAGTCAGAAAAGGGTTATTGTGAGATTTAAGAATTAAATAACATTCTGTAACCTTAAAACAAACCCACTTAATTTCACAAGGTTCTGGTCAGGATAAAAATCAACTAAGCCCTCTAAAATTTATGGAAAAATATCCCCTAGGGTTTAGAATTTTCAATTTGGCCTTTGGAACCTATTTTGACCTAGATAGGGGTCCTAGCTCAGTATTTGACTTAATTTGAGTTTTTATGAAAAATGTCCAGTCAAACGTGGTCAAACCTAAAATTAAAATTCACCATTGGATTCCTTAGGTCCAAATTAGGTCTATACCAAAATTTGGGCCCAAGAGAAGGTCATCTTGACATACTTTGCGAAATAGTCCATCCAATTACATTCTGGCCCCTAACTTTTGAAAACCCTTGCACAGACCGCCCTATCTTCCTCGCCACTCTTTGCATTCAGGTCCCTCTGCCATTACAGCGGAGGAATCCCACTTCGGCGAGGATTTGAGGAGGATATCTCCTCGAATCCTCAGAGATCTCCCAGATTTGGAAGGGAGATTCTCTGAGGATTTCTCCACCGTCTCAACATGATCCCAGGATTCGATTCGCACCAAATCTCTCGTGCGAATGCTCGAGAGATATGGGTATCGCATGGATTTCCTACTCCGACGAAGTTGCCATGCTTGGAAGCTTGCCTTCCAAGCACATGCCCCTCCTCCAGTGCCTATAAAAGATGCCCCAAATCCTCCCGACCATCGAAAGCTTGAATTGGCCTGAGAACTCCCCCAAATTTCCTCCTTCGTCATCTCCAGCCAACCACCTGCAAGCTCCATCAATCCATGCTCCCTCCTCTCATCGCTCTGCCACCATAGCCGTGGCTGAGTTAACTTTGTCTCGCTCTTCCGCGTTGCGTTGTACCCGCATGCGCCTCTCCGACCCTTTCCTCGTCGCCGTCATCCTCACCTCAGGGCCTTCTTCCCCAACAACGGCACATACGCGCCGCTCGTCTCCTCTGTCTCCCCTTCGTCCAGCTACACGCAGATAAGTTCCTCTCCCTCTACTCTTCATTTTCCCTCATTCAATTTCACAGAATACCCCTCGACAGCCACTGTCCACCTTCGTTGCCCTCATCTCTGGCCGACCACCGGTGAGGCGAATCCATCACTCCCCCACTCCACATGCCTCTCCACCTACCTCATCACCTTTGCCGTCACTCACTGATCATCCTCCGCCCCTTCACCAACAACCACACACATCTTACACTTCCACCGAACACATGCACCTTCACGGCCACAGAGCAACCTAGCACGCACACCTAGGTCGTCCTGTGGCCAACCAACCCCCGTCTCACCTTCGCCATGACACGAAGAAGATTCCCACGTATGCCCCCGCCTCGTCCGCGACACACACCCACGCGGACCTGGTACTCGACCCATATACCCTGCACTCCTCGCGCACCACCCACACCGGTGAGCCTGGATCCGGGCACGCAAAACCTGATCCAATTACCTGGCTCTGGGAGAGCAAGCGTAAGAGTGAAATAGAGGGAGATGCGGGGGAGGGTAGGGGTAGGTTTTACTCTATGCTGTGCAGGGAAAGAAGAAGGAGAAGGAGGTAGCTGCTGAAGAAGAGGAGGAAGCTGAAGGCAAGAGCGGCTAAGGAAAGAAGAAGCTGAAGGCAGGACTTTAAGGAAAAGGCGGAAGACAAGGAGGCCAAAGCTAAGGAAGGACTTAGCCACAGAAGAAGAGGCTGAAGAAAGAAAGAAGAAGGAGAAGGAAGCAGACTTGCAGCCAAGCAGAGAAGGAAGAAGAGGCAGAAGCCAAAGGAAAGAGATGGCACTGTAGTAGAGGAAAGGCAAGCCAAAGAAGGAAGAAGAAGAGAAGAAGATAGAAAGAAGAGTTAAGGAAAAGAAAGCCAAAGAACAGTAGAAGAAGAGTGGTCATAGAGAAAGAGAAAGAAGAGAAAATCAGAAGGCAAAGTCAAAAATCAGTGAAGGAAGAAAGAAGAAAAAGAATAGAGAAAGCACTGTAGCAGCGAAGACTTAAGACGTCTGATTTTACATCAGGCATCCATTATTTTTGAATTTCTCTATACATTGACCTCATTTTTACTTCATAATTTTGATTGGATTGGTCATTGCATTTTATTAAATTGTGAGTTGTGATCTCAGTTTTTAAATACCAATTTGCTCCCTGTGTTCGACCTCGGATACCTAGCTTTTCGAGTAATAAATTCTTATTTGTTTTCACGGCAATTTCATTTATACTGCAACAAACATCTTTTTAAGACCAATTTCGCCCTGTTAACAAGGGCCTCCACGCAATCTGCGCGCATGATGGAGGGTCAGCGCAGCTCACATGGGCGAGCGTGAGGTGGCTACAGCGACACCTAAGCTGGACCTACAGCGACATCCGGGAGGTCGCTAATTACCCTGTATCCATTTTTAGCCCCTTCCCATCCACTATATAAAGGCCTACACACCCCCCTTACCAAACCATCTCTACCTACTCTACTCTCACCTACTCCCAAGCTCTAGCAAGCCTACCAATGCTTTGTTAGAGCTTACTCTCAAGCTCCCAAGGTGCCTATTAGTGTAGTGAAACTCTGCCCCACCAAATACTCCTCCATCTTCCCATCCCCATTCATAGGTCGCCTTGGAGCCGTCCTCCCACCTCCATTCCGATAGTAGATCATCTCCGCCTTCTCACCTCTATTTCGGAGCAACGCTGAAGCTTTTGTCTACTCGACGTCCTCCAGCTTCTCACCTCCGTCGTCCTGCTGCCCAACTCCTTCGTTTGAGCTTCTGCCAGGCGCTGTCGTCTCGCCGAATAGTCGATCCGAGAGATTTCTTCTCACCTCCCCTCTTTTTATGTTTTCTAGATGATTGTAATTGACATTCATGCAATATATCATATTTGATTCCATCTCTCTCTTGTGATTGCTTGTCATTTTATTTCAAAAAAAAAAAAACAAAACTTCAAAAGACAAAAAACAAACAAAACAAAGCGCGGTTTTCATACAAAGTAAACGTCGCCTCCCTGTGTTCGACCCGGGACTCCCTTGGAGTTTCGGTATAAATTGTATTTGATTACTCATTTTGCGACTACGATGACGGGTTACTCTTAACCCTGATTTCAAACACGTGAAACCTGTACATCACCCCCTTTTTCCTTTTTTCCTCACGATGCTACCGAGCTCGTCGAGGTCAAAAGGAACCTTGGTTATTCTATGGTTTAGGGGTGGCAAGGACTAGGGCATCCCCCCGCATTCTTGTAGTTGCAGACCCACCCCTTAGGGGTGGCAGGTGCTGAATGCCTTCCATGTGCATATTCCCCAGAAAGGGAAACCCCATGGATGCCAGTCTTTGCATTTGAGGTCTTCACCTCATCACAACAGCAATTGATGGCCAGTCTTGTCCTGCTAAAGACAAAGACTTATTCCCTGCCGTGGCCGACCGTCACTCGCGAAGGGTGGCACTCACACCATGACCTCATTTGGCAAGCCACCCCACGAGGACAACAGGGACCAGGCATTGACCTGTCATTGCTCCTCTCGCAAGCCACCTCTTAAGGTTGGCCGAAACTCGGGCGGATGCACCTGACGTTCTTTTATATTGCTACCTCTTAAGGCTAGCAAGCCACGTCTTAAGGTCGGTTGGAACACGGGCGGACGCGCCCGGCATTCTCTTATATTGCCTCCTCTTAAAGTCGGCATGCCACCTCTTAAGGTCGGCCAGAACTCAGGTGAACATGGTCAGCGTTCTTCTATATTGCTACCTCTTAAGGCCTGCACGCCACCACTTAAGGTCAACCTAAATTCGGGTGGACGCGCCCAGCGTTCTCTTATAATGCCGGCTCTTAAGGCCGGCAAGCCACCTCTTAAGGTTGGCCAGAACTTGAGTGGACGCGCCTGGCGTTCTCTTATATTGCTGCCTCTTAAGGCCGGCAAGCCACCTTTTAAGGTCGGCCGGAACTCGGGTGGACATGCCTGGCATTCTTTTACATTTTTGCCTCTTAAGGATGGTACACCTCCTCTTAAGGTCGGTTGGAACTTGGGTGGACGTGCCCAATATTCTCTTATATTGCTGCCTCTTAAGACCAGCATGCCACCTCTTATGGTTGGTCGAAACTCAGACAGACGCACCTGGCGTTCTCTTATATTGCCGCCTGTTAAGGCTGGTAGGCCACCTTTTAAGGTTGGCTAGAACTCGGGCGGACACGCCCGGTGCTCTTTTACATTTCCACCTCTTAAGGCTGGCACGCCACCTCTTAAGGTCAATCGAAACTCAGGCAGATGGGCCCAGCGTTCTCATATTGCCGCCTCTTAAGACCGGCACACCACCTCTTAAGGTCGGCTGGAACTCATGCAGACGCGCCCAGCGTTCTCTTATATTGCTGCTTCTTAAGGCCAATAGGCTACCTCTTAAGGTTAGTCAAAACTCGGGCAGACGCAGCCGACGTTCGTTTATATTGTCGCCTCTTAAGGCCAACTAGCCACCTCTTAAGGTTGGCCTGAACTTGGGCAGGTGCACCCGACGTTCTCTCATTACCGCCTCTTAAGGCCGGCAAGCCACCTCCTAAGAATGGCCGAAACTTCAGTGGATACACCCCACGTCCCCTTATACTGCCACCTTTTAAGTTCGACAAATCACTTCTTCAGGAGGACTGGAACTCAGGCGGTTGCAACCCACACCCCCTTATATCACCGCTTCTTAAGGTTGGCGAGCCACCTCTCAAGGCTGAATTGAATTCAAAAGGAAGCACCGCATGAGAGTGAATGGTGGGAGTTCGAGCCATCTCGCCCAACGATTATCATTCCAAGGCTGGTAGGAATTGGGACTCTAGCACCCCATGTTCCAGGCGACACGACGTCGCATTACAACAGCAACGTGAGCTTGGGCAGCCCCAAGTTCCACCTAGCGCACACTCAGACTTTTGACAAAGAAAATCTGAACGCCGACACTTGGCTTTCATCACCACCTCCCAAGGTCGCCGTCCCTTTATTGCCACCTTCTAAGGTAGGCTCTCTTTTGTGGTCACCTTCAAGGGTCGACCCCCTATGAATGTCCTCCTGTGCTTTCCCTATCCAGGGGCATAGCCAGGCGGGATAAGATGCTGCGGTATTACAGCCCACAACCACATTGACAAAATCACCCCTTTTTCACATATGATAAGGATTGGCCCAACAGCGGAACGACTATGTCAAAAAACGGTCGGGCTAATGGCTGCCTTTCTAGAAATAATTGACCACCTGGCAACCAACTTCTAAGCCTTATCTTTGCAAAAAGCTAGGGTAATGGATTATGATTGAACAATCGGATCCAAGCTAATCCTTACAGGAATTCAGCCAGGCTCTTCAACCGCGACTATTCAATGCTTGCCAAACGACACCATCGAGCTCAACAAGGATAAAGCAGATCCTGATCCCTCCAAAAGTTGTCACTCCTGCTCAGGCCCAGCACGGAAAAATCCACTTGGACCACCGGTGGCCTACCAGATGAAGGACTCATTGCCCCCAATACCCAGGCGGGCATAACTTGGCCAAGCTGCAATAGGAAGCTAAGGCTAAAGTAAGGAAGCTTGCTGACCTCATATTGCGCCTTGCTCTCGA
Organism: Thalassia testudinum; assembly: GCA_037157565.1. Lineage (NCBI taxonomy): Eukaryota > Viridiplantae > Streptophyta > Magnoliopsida > Alismatales > Hydrocharitaceae > Thalassia > Thalassia testudinum. Next base: position 45,597,926 of record JAZHRO010000059.1, read on the forward strand.
AGGTAGCGGCAGCCTTTAAGAAGGCACGCACATGAGCTCCACCAGCCTCAACAAAGCCTACCCTGGGAGGCCAAGTCCTTTACCAATGGCGGACAATGGTAAACTCCTACAACGGGTAATCCTGCCCAATCCCCATAGGGTCCTGCAGTAAATACTACCCAACCAATCCTACTCTAGCTAATGAATTTCCTACCTTGAGTAGATGCAACTCCATCTTAGTATAGAGTTGCTTCCTTCAGCCCTCACCTAAAGTGTTTCAAGAGGCACCTGCTGGCACCCTGACCCTAAAAAAGGGTGTACACGAGTTCTCACACGAAGATACCCGAAAGCCCCTACTCTCCAACAGAGAGGTGGGAAAGAGACACTATTGGAGGGATCTTTAGATAGGAGTTTATGATGGTTCGTTGTAGTAAAGTCTCCTAAATAGATTTCCCAACAAATAAAATTTATAACTCGAATTCTAAAAATGAAGTCCGAGATCTAACACATGGAGCAAATTGGAATTCACGTGCTAATCTTTAATTGCATATAAATGAGCACAAAAAATTAAGCATAATAATGATATTTCAATGAATACTAATCTGTCACATCAAATATTCAATGATACTCAATGTATTTCAAGAAAAAAAGAATAAAAAAGCAAAAAATAATGGTGATTTAGATCGCCAATTATTAGCCTTCGTTAAGCACATATCAATTACTCAAATGTTTCAAATAAATGAACAGTGATCAGACGTTTGATTTCGTAATCAGACAACTTAATTGTCGCCTACTATAGTGCCTTCAAAGCTTTCTCTACTGCTCTTTTTCTTCTCTTCTTAGCTTCTTCTTCCTCTTCTCTCTTTCCTTTTCTTCTTAGCTTCTTCTTCTTTTTGCCTTTCACGAACAAGGGTCTTCTCCTTCTCAGCAACTAAGTGTCGCATAGCTGCATAGAGGAACAAAACCCTCCCCTCCCCCACTCTCTCTCTTTCCTTCCTTGCTTTCCTTTCCTCTTCCTCAGATAACCGGTCTTAATTAGGTATTCGGGTCAGAGCAATATCGGGTCCAGAGCTACGTGCGTGAGTGTCGCAGCCGAGGATTGGTAGGCTTAGGTAGGTCAGTAAGAGGGTAAGGTGAAGGGACCTCACCCCATGTGTTCTCAAGACAGTGAGCCGTATGTAGAAAATCAACTTATGCACTGGTGGTTGCTCTTTTACAAACGATGTGGGACTAAATCCCACGGCTTCTTCTCATGTGCGGCTGCTATGAGTTCCTCCTTCAATTGCCTCAGCTACTAAATTTGGTGCCCTAAATCAAGGACCTAGGAAGGGTCCTGGGACTACTCTGCGACTCATGGAGGTTACACTTGGGGGTTGTGTGGCTTTGAACACAAAGAACAACGTTGTAGGGATGATGTGGCAGCGGAGACCGGCGAGACCTGTCAAAACACAAGTACGGCCTCTTGACCCAATTAAAATGCTTCAGGAGCTTCACAAGGTTGCGGCGAGGGTGTTGGTGGTGGTGTGGCATGCTGTACGAGGGTGTATGGTGACCGGATGGAGTCGGGGACGGACGTGCAAAGGTGGGTTGGTCGACTATGTGTTTAGGTGGTCGATAGGGTGAAATAGGTTAGGACTTTTGTTCGTGGTGGTGTGGTGGAGGTGTATGGCTTGTTGGCGAGGCGTTTGGAGGCATGAGGTGACGGGAAAGCCTCGACGGAGATGTGGTCGGAGTAGAGGAAGAAGGTGGCGTGTGGTAGCGTCGAGGGATGTTTTTAGGTTTTTAGGGGATAAATAGAAAGTAAGGAACTAAGGGAACCTATCTACCTACTCTAATTGAACTAAAGGGAGGGATGCCCACGCCAGTGGTACGCTGGATGTGGGGAAGATGAATCTCCGATGATGAAGCGGCGATGACGAAGAGGCGGAGACGGCAACCGCTAGTATTGCGACGTGCGGAGGAAGTCAAGGAACAGGAATCCACTCACTACGGTCTGTAAGAGTGGACGAGGAAGGTGGTCGAAGAAGGTTGCTAGAGCTCGTGGAGCATTCGGCCGAAGAGGAGGGAAGAAGGAGGTTTTCCAGCCAAAAACAAGCTAAGGATCACGACCATGCAATGTAGGTCCTTTATAGGGCTCAGGGGGTTGTTTCAAGCTTGGAATCCAAGCTTGAAGGCTTGAAGCTTTCGCAAGAATAGGAAACCCAAACCTTTGAAAGCTTCGCATGAGGAATTGAGTAGGAATTAGAGCCCAAGATGCAGCTTAGATTGTAGGGAAGCTCTTTATGATTCTTCCTTCCAAATTTGGAAGAGTTTGGCCGTGAAATCAAGGAGTAATCCCTGATTGACGTCCGTCGGTGATGGGTTTAGGAGTTTGAAGGTGGCAAGGACCTGTTGGTGAAGAAGATGATGAAGTTAGGGGGTATTTGCAAGGATTTCAAAAGTTAGGGGCATATGTGTAAGGAAAAGAGTTAGAGTAGGACTGAATTGCAAATTAGGTTAAGATGATCTCTGATTGAACCCAAATTTTTGTACAAATCTAATTTGGATCCAAGGAATCTGATGGTGTAGTTGGATTTAGGTTTTGACCAAGTTTGGCTGGATATTTTGTGTAGAAACCAAAATTATGGCAACTATTTGTCTGAGACTCTATTTTATATCAAAATGGGTTCCAATGGTCAAATCAAAGGTATCAAACCTTAGGGAATATTTTTATATGATTTTTATAAGATTTGGGTGAATTTTATCCTAATCGAAACCTCAGTTATTTAGGCAGGTCTATTTTTAGGGTTTCAGATGTCCAATAATTCTCGAAACACGTGAAAACCCATTTTTTCTGCATGAACCCACTTATTAGATATTTATGACTATTTGGCCTTTAATTAACCCCTGGGAAATCCCATGATTTCTTTGCATTTAGGATATTCTGCTAAAACTGTAGATTTACCCCTGTTTTAATGTATTATCTCAGAAAGGATATGCAATGAATTACAGTCTTCTGGCGGTTATGTAAGAGCATTTATCAATGGATTATGACTAATTAAAGCTAGATATGGCTGATGATGATGTTATCATCAGACACGGCAAGGCTGACGGCCATGGCCAAAATATCGACTTGCCCGACAATTGACACAGTTATTTCTTGTGTCCGAAAGAATCCCATATCTTGCCCCTAAGCAACAGCTAAAACAGGTGGAGTACCGAGCCTTCGATCAAGCTGTATAACACCCAAAAAAGCTCCCATAGATCACATGCCTTTGCCAATCAGGTATACAGTATGAGGTCCTGACTACCACCACGGACAACCTTCCCTACCTACAGTACCCGCCTGCAGAAGACAGGCCAACAAATTCGTTAGAAGGGGAGCCTCCGTGTCAAGTCATTCTAGTAGAAAATGAAAGTGCCTCGTATAAGGGGTCAAAGAGAATTTGTAAAAGCAATCCACGCGACTCTTGCCAATAACAGATCCCAGGCAGCGAACCAATCCCTCGTACTTGGCATGTGAGCAATTCATTATCATAGAGAAACAGGAAATAGAAATAAAAGCCTTCCTTTATATATATAAGAGCAGTTTCCTATTACATTTCCTGGGACCATCGCTCCTGGCTGGCCCACAACTGAAAGCAATGAAAAAAGGGGGTAATATTATGAAAGACAAAAAAATAGTAACAACACCATTTATCAGGACTTGGCGACTTCATCCCTAGTCCTCAACAGCATTTGCCCTTAAGGAAGAAGGCGGCAATCCAAGGCAAGACATCCATCCTTCCGTTAGAGACACCTTTTTCTTAGCCGCCCTGCTTCATCAGAGAGATCTGACTCGATGGACCTCGAGTTAGATACAGACCTCCAAAGCACAAAGGATGCCTCATGGCTTCTTCAGACTAGTTTCACTTAGTTTCTTTCTGTTTTGATAGTATTTTTATAGCTTTTTGCTTTGTAGTACTCTTTGTTCATTTGGACTATTTTATTCTACTACGTTTATCTAGGCTCACTTTGCTTTCTACTTAATTATATGCATGGTTATATCTCTCAGCTAAATATTTCTCTTTTTTTGCTTGTTATAATTATTACTGCTTCAATTGCATGTTTAATGGGGAGATATTTCAGATTAATAGCTTCATGCTTTACTCTTTGTTGAAACAAAAAGGGGGAGATATTATGTATAAATTTTTACTTAATTATAATTTTGTTGTCATCAAAAAGGGGGAGAATGTAGGCACCTCTATTTTGCTGCACCAAAACTATGCTATTTGCGAAAATAATATTTCAGGACTCTTTCATGGATCAAAGCTAGAAGAATGTTGACTTTGTCTCAGTATCCTTTAATCTTTATTGAGTCTAGATTATTTTGTAAGGAACCTCAAAATAAGTTTCAAATGGATTTTTGCACTTCACATAAAAAATAACTTTTTAGGGTTATTGATCGACCAAATAATTTAATTGATTGACCAAAGTCATTAATCGACAAACCAACTTAATTAATCGATCAAATCCTTCCATTTTAGGAAGTTGATTAATACACTTTTGATCTACCATTTAGGTTAATTAATCAACCAATCATTGATTGATTAAATAACTAATTTAACTGACCAAAAATCGTTTTGATCAACCAAACTACCTTAATTGATCGACCAATTGGATTTCCTTTTCAAGTCAATTTGCTAGTATAGTTAGAGGTTGTTCACAGTCTTTTCTAAATACACTCAAAAAGTAGAAATCCATTCAAAAGAAAGAGCTTTCTGTGCTTCTCTCTAAGTTCTTTCGTGCTTCTGCTTTCATGATGATTTAAGCCTCTACTAAAATTTGGTTTGGCTTTTATTGAGGTTCCATAGTGATGGTAACACCATCATTCGTCATAACTAACTTAATTTAGTGGAAATCAAGAGATAAATGCTCCTAGATGATCGCCTGATGACAGTAATTCCACTCAGATCTGTTTTGAGGAGAAAATAATAAAATAGGGTTAATTCTACTTTTTTAACATCATATCACAAATGAAAATTAACCATGGCATTATTCAGAGGTTAATTAGAGGTCAATTGAGTAGAAAAGATAAAAAAGTGGGCAAAGTACTGGCGAATAGATGCAAGGTGCTGAAAGATTCTCTAAATTCAGACTTATAGTACTTTCAAATTCTATATACTTGGTGGTGAGCAAAGTACTGGCGAATAGATTGCGGATGATCCTACATGATCAAATTCATCCTGTTCAGTCAGCTTTCCTCCCTAATAGGTCTCTATAGGAGTCCTTCATTATGGCACAAGAGATGGTGAGTGGATGGCACAGAAGGAAGTGCAAAGCTTTTTTGTGAAAAGTGGACTTCCGTAAGGCCTATGATTCGGTTGCTTGGCCATTCCAGTGGGAGGTGTTTAGAAGAAGAGGCTTCCCACCTGTCTAGATTCAGTGGATGAAGAGGTGCATCACCACTACCTCATTCACCCCTATGATCAATGGTAAGCCCTGTGGGGTAAGGATACAATCGCAATGCAGAGTTAGACAAGGCTGCCCACTTGCTCCTTTGGTGTTTAATCTAGCTGTTGATAATCTTGCTAGATTTGCCTGCAAGCTATTAGAGGCTGGTGTTATAAGAGGCTACTCCTTGTCTAATAGGAGAGCCATGGCTCCAGTACTCCAACATGCCGATGATACGGTCTTTCTTGTAGAAGGGACTGAGTCAGAAGCTTAAGCCCTATGGCATATGGTTAAGATCTATGGGGAGATCTCAGGTCTGAAGTTGAACAGGGAAAAATCATCCTTGGTCTGTTTTGGTCAGAATGATAGTGAACAAGAAGCACTCTCTTCTATTTTGAGCACTCCACATACTACACTTCCAGTCAAATACTTGGGGCTGCCGCTGAGATGCTCTAAGTTGAGGAAGAGTGATTGGAATATTCTTTTTGATAAAATCTCTGTCAAGTTGGAGAGCTGGAATAGTAGGTTCCTGTCCAAGGGTGGGAGACTCATTTTATTGAACTCGGTCATTACCTCTATTTCAGTCTTCTATTTCTCCATGTTCAAAGCCCCTAAATCTATTTGGAAATGAATTGATGTGATGAGAAAGTGGTTCTTCTGGAAGGGTGAGTGCCATGAAGGAAAGTTTATGCAGGTGCTGAAATGGGATCAGTTGTGTCTGCCCAAGGAGTACTGTGGTCTGGGTATTAAAGCCTTAAAGGAGTTCAATGAGGCATTGTTAATCAAGTGGGCAATTAAAATCCTTAATGGTGAAGGGAAATTGTGGATTAATATTGTTAAGGACAACTATGGCAGCTCCAACAGTGTGTTGAAGAGACTTTCTCCATCGAAGACATCACCCTTTTGGTGATCTGTCATTCAGGCTTTAAAGATTACTTGGAATTTATTGTATCAAGTGCTAGGAGATGGCAGTGTTGGAACCTAGTTCCATTTCTCTTCTACGTTTTGGTGTTAACAAAACCATGTTTAAATCTAATGTGTTTATGAAGTATTACAGGTCAAAAGAACCTATGGAGGCAAGCAACAAGATTGCATATGGAGGAAGAAGATTAGAAGACTAGTTTTTGTTGTATTAATTATTTTTGTAGAATCTTTGTACGTCTCCTAACAAGTAAAACAAAATCTAGAAGTTAAAAACAAAGTAGAGATAATTAGGGTTCAGAAAATCATTTATTCACCTGTTTCAAAACTCAAAATCGATTTTTTCAAAATAAAGTCGCTTACAGTAAGTTGGATTTCTCTAAAAATTGCCTTAAACTTACAAAATGTGGTACTTGTAGCAAGTACCGGTACTTGTCATAAGTACCGGTACATACTAGCCACAAGTTTGGTCCTAAGTTCCAAACTGTGAACAACAAGTACCGGTACTCATCATGAGTACCGGTACCAAGTGGTCACAGTTTGTGCACTTGATTTTTGCCTGGACCTTACAAGTACCGATACTAATCACTAGTATTGGTACATGTAGGTCGCTAGACCCAAATCTGAGAGTCACAAGTACCGGCACTCATCATGAGTACCGGTACCTGGTGACTTGGTTGGATTGACTGTAAGCAATCAGTACCAGTACCAAAAGTTTAGTACCGATACCAACTAACGGTTGTGACCAATCCGAACGGTTATTTTTCAATTAAACCTATCCTTAAACTTCCCAAATTACCCCTAATAGCTAGTAAACGTAGGGAAGGTGCTTAGTGGATTATATAAGCACTCCTTGAGTGTCTTTTGCACATAACTAAGAAGCAAAAAATCCTATCCTTTCATACACCTTCATTCCTCAAATGACTAGCTGCAAAAGAGCTTGTCTTGTTGCAATTCTCTCAAGGCTATTCTCCACTTGCAACAAGTCTTCAAGGCGATCGTATTCTTCTCTAAAAATCCTTTTGTTTTACGCCTTAATTTTCTCGTTACATCAATTTATATACTCAAATTAAGCTATATAATTGTTGGAGACTTAGGGATTAGTTGTAAGCTTTTATTTGTATTTTGCTTACACATGTATCTTTATTTCTTTTCAATATCTTGTAATTGGGTTGAGGTAACCCATTAATTACCTCAGGTTTTAGTAAATTGATTCCCTCTGGATTGAGGGAATCGGGTTAAAAATCCTAAGTCAGGAGACTTAGGTAATGGAATACCCAAGTGAGAGGAACCACTATATATCTTGTGCATTTTATGGTTTGTTTTGTCTTGCAATTTTTTTTTACCACACTATTCATTCCCCCCTTCTAGTGTGCTTGTGATTTACAGATCCTATAGGTGGTATCAGAGCAAGTTGCGAATAGAAGTAACAATTCTCTTTTGCAATGGCATCTCCAGTCAAGCACACCGAAGGACAATCATCCACACGTCCTCCCTACTTTGATGGGATGGACTATGGATACTGGAAGAGGAGGATGCAAATCTTCTTAAAGGCCATGGATGAGGATTCATGGACTCTTATTCAAGAGAAGTACATGGATCCGGAGTCGCAAGAAGGTGTTGTCTGCACTACAAAACAAAAGAAAAGGATCGCGAGAAATGCTAAAGTGATGAACGCACTCTATTGTGTGTTATCAAGGGAAGAATTTAACCGTATCTCTGCATGTGAGTCTGCATACGAGATATGGAACACGTTGCAAGTCACCTACGAAAGTACGAGTACGGTAAAAGAAACACATATTTCTATTCTAACAGAAAACTATGTGTGTTTTAGGATGCAGAAAGGTGAAACAATCAAAGGAGTGTACACAAGATTTGGAGAAATCATAAATCCAATGAAAAACATTGGAGTCAAGCTGAAGGAGGAACAGCTTGTAAGGAATATCTTGAGATCCCTTATAAGTGATTGGTCTCCAAAGACCACAGCCATCCAAGAGGCGAAAGACCTTTCTACTCTCTCCTTGGATGACTTGATTGGAAGTCTCATGGCATATGAAGCCCAAGTGGAAAATATGAAGAAGATTGAAGAAAACTCCATCAGCAAGAAAAAGGAGCATGCATTTAAAGCTTTAAAGGAGGAGTCGGACCTCAATGATTCCAACTCTGATGAAGAAGAAGAGCTTACTCTTCTAACGAGAAGATTCAGAAGATTCATCTGAAAATAAGGTAAGAAAGTGAATAAATTTACAAATGACATTATTTGTTTTGAGTGCAAGAAGAAGGGACACGTACGAAAGGATTGTTCAATGATCAAAAAGAAGAATGAAGAAAAGAAGAAAGATAAAGAACTCGATCGAAAGAAGAAGATTTCAAGAAAGGCAAACAAGGCAACTTGGGATGATAGTGATTCCGACACGGAATCATCTTTTGAGGAAGCTGAAGAAACAGAAGTAGCACATCTCTATTTAATGGCAAACAACGATAGTTCAGAAAATGAGGTAGAATTTGAAGTTACTTTTAATGAGTTATTCCAAGCATATGAAGATTTGTATCATAAAGCTACGTTAATTAAAAAGGAAAATATGGTCATGCATGATAGTTATAAAACCTTAGAAATAGAGAAATATAATTTAGAAATAGAGCTAGAAACGTCAAAAGAAACTAATAATCAATTGCATGCTAAAATAGTAGAATTAGAAGATATTTATGAACATTTTGAGGACACTTTGAATAATCTAAAAACAACAACTAAGCTGAATACAAAATTTTGTAATAATTTAAAAGTCAAGTTCAATAATAAAAAGAACACACAAAATAAATCACATTCACCTAGACATGCATGGATTTATCAAAAGGTCAAGAATCCTAAAAATTATATATCTAACACTAATGTGATCTATAAACCTAAGGATTTGAAGGGTACTAACCATCAAGGACCCAAAAGAAAATTGGTACCTAAAATAGATTTAATAAATTATTTTGCAGGTCACGAAGGACAAATGGATCTTAGATAGTGGTGTTCCAAGCACATGATGGGACACTCTGACCTCTTTATCAAGTGGACCAGAATCGAAGATGGAGGACACGTCAAGTTGGGCGACAACAAATGTTGTCGCATTATTGGTGAAGGTACAATAGGTAATTCTTCTAAGTAGGTACGTAATGTTCTATTAGTAGAAAATTTAAAACATAACCTGCTTAGTGTTAGTCAAATATGTGATAATGGATGTGATGTTTTGTTTACTAAAATTGGATTTAAAATATTAAAAGAAGGAACAAATACGATTTTAATTGAAGGCTTCAGATATGAAAATATCTATGCCCTTCATTTTTCACAAGAGAAATTTGTAAAATGTCTGTTTGCCTCCCATGTTGAATTAGATCTTTGGCACCGTAGGCTAGGTCACATTAATCACAAACATCTTAATAGGTTAGCCAAAAATGAGTTAGTAAGGGGCCTACCCAAAATAACTTATAAAAAGGATGTTTTGTGCAAATATTGTGAACTTGGAAAAATGCACAAAGCTTCTTTTAAACCTAAAGACTTAGTTTCAAAAACACGACCTTTAGAATTGTTACATCTTGATTTATTTGGACCAACACGATTTGAGAGTCTAAATGGATCAAGATTTTGCCTAGTTATTGTTGATGATTTCTCTAGGTTCACTTGGGTCATCTTCTTGAAACATAAGAATGACTCATTTGATTCCTTCCTAAGTCTTGCTCGAAGACTTTAAAAGGAAAATTCATCCTCTATTCTTAGACTTAAGACTAATCATGGGGGTGAATTTGAAAATGAAGAATTTTCATGTTTCTGTGCCAATTCTGGCATAACCCATGAATTTTCATTTCCTCGGGAACCATCTCAAAATGATGTTGTAGAGCGCAAGAATTGCACTCTACAAGAATGCGCCCGAACCTTGCTCTTGGAGTCTGTGCTTCAAAAATATTTTTGGGCAGAAGCCATTAATATAGCATGCTATGTTCTTAATAGAACTCTTTTAAGGCTTATTATTAAGAAAACTCCATATGAGCTTTATTATGAGAAGTCTCCTAGGATTTCATATTTTAGGGTGTTTAGAAGTCGATGCTATTTATTAAACACCCATGATCGGCTTGATTCTAATCAACTCTGCATTCCAGAAGGGTCAAAAACATGGAAGGATGAGGGCGATTGGGAAGGAGAGTAATGGCGGTGGGGGGGTCGACGAGGGATGGTCAACCTGGAGGTTACAGATGTGGCGTAGAAGAGAGAAGAGAGAGGAGGATCAGATAGGGATGAAGGAGGCGAGAAGGGGCCGCATAAAGATGGGGGTGCAGAAAGAAATCAATAGAGAGATTCTCCGCTACCGATGCCAACGGAGAGGGCACATGGCGACGGTATGCCATTACCTGCTGGTATGCCTTGCTTGCAGTGGCCATGGGCACAAACGTGATTTATCCATGACGAGCAGAGGTAGGACTGGGGAGGCGATCTTCATGCGCCCTAATGGACGATACACGGGTGGTCCGCCGCCACCACCACCCTCCACCTACTCGGGACATACCATTGATGTGGAGGTTCCTATGTCTGACGATATTAGGGTTACGAACATGGTTCTGAGAGGGGCGCTGGTCGGAGAGGTGATGACGGGAAACCCCTCATTGGAGTGACTTCAACAGTTGATAAGCTCTCTTTCTCTATCAGTAGATGGCTGGAAAATTGCCACACTTTCTCCCAAGCATTTTCTATTGTTTGGACTGGGGATGATCAATGTGGAACGCCTCAGGTTTGACAAAAAGCCACTTTCGAGCATTTGGAAGTCGTCGGAAATCGTAGTATAGTCGCGCAAAAACGTTCGTCAAAAATTAATTTCTAAAGATAATGAGACTTGAGTCCCGGTCGTTCATCTCTGAGAGGCGTTGCTTTTACTTTTGAAATCGATCTTTTTGCCTCTTTACTTTGTTTAGAATCGCATGCCGGTTCATGATTATTACGTATTTACGTACGACATACTTAGTTGCAATAATATTAAGAGTTAGAAACAGGCAACATTAATCACGCAAAAGATAATAGCAATCATTAAGCTCATAGTGATTTCAAACAGATAGATATATATATATATAAATGTGTTTCCATTCATTCATTTAGGAGTTGTTGCACAAGGAATCTAGAGGAAAGCTTATACATAAATGCTTGAAAATTAAATCTAGCTACCAGAAAATGATCGCATACAAGAATCGATGGGGGGATTTCGCATGCATCATTGGGGGAGAAGTAAGACTACACTACTAAGCAGTAAATAAAAGCAGTAAATATACGAAGAGCATAATCTAAATCTAGCAGAATGGAAGGGCATTCAGGGGTGGTCCCCGATGGCCTTTGAGTGGTTGAGAGAAGGAGGGGCGGCCAATGGAACTTAGGCTGGCTCTTGGAGAGAGGTTGGGGAGCTGATCCAGCTTCTTGGCGTGGAGATGGTGGCCTCCATGGTGGTGCTCAACTCGTGGAGGTGGAGTGGAGATGGAAGTGGCTATTCTAAGTGGAATGGATGCCAAGGAAGTGAATGGGTGCAAATGGCCACCCAAGGGGTCTTTTTATTGACCTAAGGGAAGCTCTCTAGAGAATTATGGAATTCTCTAGAGAGGCCTATGGTGGGAGATCGTGGGAGAGTGAGAGAGAGAGGGTGGATGGTGGTTTTTAGATCCACCAAATGTGGATCTAAAAATTGAATGGCTCTTGGTTGCTATTTTTGGCAACCAAGGCAACCACACATGGTAGAGAGTTCTAGAGAACTCTAGGCTAGATATTTTCATGTGGATGGTGTGTGTGGGTGTGTGTGGGTGTGTGTGAGTCGAAACTTAGGTGGCTAGGTTGATTAGGTTGGGTTCTAGTGGGTTTAGGTCAAGGTAGGTCTCAAATTAGGGTTATAAACCCTAATTCACTAAGGTAAAGTGCAATTAATCTTAATACAAGCTTAATTGGGTGTGTGGAAACTTAATTGAGAGTAAAACAACTCAATTAAGTTAGGTCTAGGTCAATTGGACTCTCACTGAGTCCAATTGGACAGTGTGTGCTGAAATCAAGGCTCAATTGGACTCAATGAGTACAATTGAATAGGCTGATGGAATTGACTAAGATCCAAGTCAATTAGGTTTAGTGAGTACCTAATTAGGTCCTTAGGGAGGTCTAGAGGTGATGTACTAGGGTTAGGGCACCTTAATTTAGGTTCCTATGGGGTTGGAATTGGGTTTAGGGACCTAGAGATCCAAGATCAAGGCTTAAATCTCAAAACAGGAATTGGAGAGCAATATCAGATGTCTAATAATAGAATCAGACGTCTTATACTCAAAAACCAGAAGTCCAGACTTGTTGTCTGGATGTCCAATCAGAGTCAGGAAGGATTTCAGGTTCTGTTTTGGGTATTCTGCAGAAATTAGACGTCTGACAAAGTGTCTGGACGTCCAATAGTACTGCAGAAGTGGGTTTGAAGTGTGCGGGAGTTGGCTAAGGGTCCTGGACATCTTAAAACTTATCTGGACATCCAGAAAAGGGTTGGAACTAGGGTTTTATGACTTCCTAGGGTGTTGTGACCTAATCTAAGGGTGGCTAAGGCTTGGGAAAGTCTCTAGGCTATCCTAGGGCTAGGATGGACCTAAGCTCTTCACATTTTACTGCTTTATTCCTACTTAATAGAATAGTAAACTTTTAACCCCTTACATTATTATTCCTACATCTAAACTAAGCCTTCTGCTCCAGCTCTGCTACAACTCCTGTTATCCCTGATCCAGCTTCAGATCCAGCTCCTGATCAGCTTATTCCCTGCAATCGACATAATGCACTTAATCAACACATTATAACATTATTTTATGCATAGATAAAGGAAAGCAGTAAAGATGCAGATAATGCATATGCATGCATGAATAACCCTAACTTATGCTAAGTCCTAGCTAATTTAGGTCAATTAAGACCTATGATTGCTGCGCAATCAAGGTTTCAATCGAGTAATTTTGAGTCATGATGGTTTTATGGAGACTTGTCTCGCCTTTCGATGGTGCTTTGCCGGAACGTCCGCCGCAAAGGGTAGATGTGAAATCTGGTATGCTAGAAATCAGAGGATTACCACTGCATCTAAGATCAAGGAGTGTGGTTGAATCCATGGTGGATGGTTTTGCAAAATTGGCAGAAGGCGCTGAGATCGGATTAGGGGAAGGGGATGGCCGAATGCTTTGCATCCAGGTTGAGGTATTTCGTGGTGGTTCAATTCCAAAGAAAATCATTTTAAGGTGTAGAGGTAGCTCTTGGCTGATACGTCTGCGATTTGGATGCGAAGAGACAACTTTCTAAGAACAGGAAGGTTTGAAAACTATGCAGAGGCTGTTAAGAATGACCCCATTGTGAAACAGATGGGTCGTGATACCCCAGATGAGGCTCCGAAACCAAAAAGAGAAAAGATTCCCATCACATGGGAATTGAAGAAGATGTGATGGTGGATTCAAAGAATGAGATGTAAACGATGGAAGTGGATAGTTTAGTGGGGGTGCTTCAAGAGATCGATGGTAATTCATTAAAGAACCAATCCTCCTTTCATGCTATTGAAGGACTGAAGTTTGGGCCAGGTTCTACCTCAAAGTCTGGAGGTGGGAGATCTCCATATAAATTGAGACCAAGAAGAAATGCAAATGCAATAAGATTGGATGAAAACTCTATAGCTGCTGCTTTTAAAGTTGAAAAAAATCAAACAATCTAATAGTAGGGGTTCTCAGACTGTGTGATGCGTGTCCTCTCTTGGAACGTGCGTGGGCTGCGCGACTGAGTGAGAAGGGCCTCGCTTATGAGGTATCTGAGGGAATGGGAGATCGATTGTGCTATCATCCAAGAAACGCACATTGAGGATGAGAATGAATATTCGTGGTGTGATCTGAAAAGTGAAGGCTTTTTAGACTACGTGCCTTTAAATGCTCATGGGAGATCAGGAGGTATAGCCATCTGGTGGAATGAGGCATGTCTGAGTGTGACTGAGGTAACTAAATATAGGCATATGATTTCTTGTAGATGTATGCTGAAACATGGGGAGAAGGAACTGTTAATCACAGGAGTGTACGGACCCTGTGCTGCAAATCTCAGACCTGAACTATGGGAGGACTTGTCTTCTGCTGAAACACTGGTGTAGGGGCTGCCATGGATAGTGGGTGGTGACTTCAATTGTACAATGACTGAGACAGACAGACCATCGGGGTCAATTGACTCTGCATCCACTGGCTTTATGCAAACACTACAAAATCTGGGTCTTAATGAGTTCCCAACTTCTGGGGTGGATTTTGCTTGGAGGAATGGAAGTGGCTTGATGTCAAAGCTTGATAGATTCTTCAGAAATGCGGAATTGATGGAAAATTCCCAACTGTCTTCAGTTGCTGGGCTTCAACGACCTTTCTCAGGCCATACTCCTTTGGTCTGGGATAGTGGCGAAAATGTGCAAACTGGTTCCTACTTCAAGTTTAGACGGTCATGGCTTATAGAAGTGGGTTTTCGCGAAATGTTGGAGGCTTGGTGGAGAGCACAGCAAGTGCAAGGTACGACTACCATTAGGCTAGCATCAAAGCTTGCAGCCATGCGACAAATGTTAAAGGAATATGGGTCAGCTATTACAATTCTGAGAGAGCAAAAGCGTCAGGAAGCTCTCTTGGAGGTGCAGCAGCTGGATGAAAAGGAAGCTACTGCAACTCTGTCTGAACATGAACTGGGTGTTAGGAGAAGGAGGTAGGAGGTTATAGAAGAGGAAGATTTGAAACGAGAGATGGATTGGCGAGAATGCTCCAGACAGTTGTGGCTTAAATAGGGGGACTCCAATATGAAATATTTTCATTTAGCAGCTAGTTCTCATAGAAGACACAGCTTCATTTCCTCGATTGAGGTGAATGGTCAGAGAACATCCTGTATGCAAGATATATCGGCTGCAACTACCAGATATTCCAGGGAAACCTCGCGGGCAGCAGCTAGGGGAGATTAGAGAATGGCTGGATCAATCTTTCCTCAATTCTCTGAGCATCAGGCAGGCAAACTGGTTGTTCCAGTATCTGAAAATGAAGTTTTGGATGCTATAAACGACTTGAACAGTGAAGGTGCACCAGATCCAGATGGCGTCCAAGTTTTCTTCTACAAAATATTTTGGAATGTATTGAAGGAGGAGGTGATGGAGGTGCTGTCTGAATTTGAAAGGGGGAACTATGGCTCTGATAAGATTAACCGATCCTATCTTTTTTTGCTTCCAAAGAAACAAGGAGCGGACAAATTCCCCGACTTTAGACCTATTGCACTATCAAACTCTATCTATTTGATAGTGAGCAAAGTCCTGGCCAATAGACTTCCTAGTGTCTTACAGGATCATATCCTTCCAGTCCAGTCAGCTTTTCTTCCTAACAAATCTCTGCACGAGTTGTTCATAATGGCTCAGGAAATGGTGGTGGGATGGCACCGGAGGAAGTGCAAAGCTTTTTTATGGAAAGTAGATTTCCATAAAGCGTATGATTCTGTTTCTTGGCCATATTTATGGGAGATTTTCAAGAGGAGGGGGTTCCCTGCTATATGGCTGCACTGGATGAAAAGGTGCATCACCACTGCGTCCTTTTCTCCTCTTATTAATGGTAAACCATGTAGGGCGTGGATTCAACCTCAATGTGGGGTTCAACAAGGGTGTCCTCTCACCCCCCTTGTCTTTAAACTTACGGTTGACATGCTTGCAAGATATGCATGTCAACTAGCTGAAGTGGATTTGATTAGAGGCTATTCGATATCAAATAGTAGTGCTTTGGCTCCGATCTTACAATATGCCGATGACACGGTATTTTTTGTAGAAGGGAAAGAGTAGGAAGCACAAGCTTTGTTTCATATGGTGAAGATATTTAGAGAAATATCAGGTCTGAAATTGAATGGGGACAAATCATCTTTGGACTATTTTGGGTTAACAGACGCTGAACAAATGACCATTTCATCATAGCTGGGTACGCCCTTGGTCACTCTTCCTATCAGGTATTTGGGTCTTCCTCTAAAGTGCTCTAAACTGAAAAAAAGCAATTGGAACAACCTGTTTGATAAAGTTGCAATCAAACTGGAAGGGTGGAGCAGCTGCTATCTATTAAAGGGGGGTAAACTCACCCTCCTAAATTTAGTGATAACTTCCATCCTGGTGTTCTTTTTCTCTCTTTTTAAAGTACCTAAATCTATTTGGAAGCGCATCGATATTTTGAGAAAACGCTTCTTTTGGAGGGGTTCGAAGCATGAGGGGCAATTTTTCCAGCCACTGAAATGGGATCTGCTGACCAGGCCAAAAAAATAGGGGGGTTTGGGGATTAAATCGCTAAAAGAATTCAATGAGGCTCTTCTCCTTAAGTGGGTTGTCAAACATTTTAATGGCGATAGTAAAAATTGAACAATCTTGATTGGTGATAGCTATGGCAAGCCACATAATCCGCTGAACAAACTCCACCCGATCAGACCATCTCCCCTTTGGACATCGGTGGTGCAGGCCATGGGGAATAACTGGCAGCTGTTCAACCTGTCTTAGGTGATGGCAGGTCTTTCAATTTCTGGCAGGAGGAGTGGTCAACTCTGGGGGTGCTCAGAAATGCATATCCAAGGGCATACGCTGCTGCTGAAGATAAGTGGGTTCCAGTTAATTGTTGTTGGTTTGAATCTGATAAATCCTGGAGGATTGAAGGGACTGAATTGAATAGAGATAGCACTAGAACATGGGAGGAAAAGGCAAGGCTGCAGCTAGACTTGAAGGCATTCAGTCCGATGGCTGGAATTGAGGATCACTACAGATGGAAGGGGATCTTCACCCCATCCAGTGCATACGACAAGATCAGATTTTTGGCAATCTCGGAGGAGGCAGATCTGATATCAAGAAAAATATGGCTCTTGAAAGTTCCAACAAAGGTACAAATCTTTTTATGGCTGTGTAGGAGAGACGACTTAGTCACTGGAGACCTCAGACATAGAAGGATGGGGGTGGTGCTACAGTCATGCTTGCTTTGTGGTCTTCTTACTGACAGCTCTAGGCACATATTCTCATCGTGCATGGTCACGAATACAGTTTGGAGGAGAGTTGGCGGGGAGCCACTACCCACGTGGGACTTATTATGGAAAAGAATTCTGACGAAGGATAAAGTGCACATAAATATGGCGACAGCGATGTGGTGCATTTGGAGAGCGAGAAACGAGCTTTTATTTCAAGAGAGGCCAGTATGTGTGGAACAAATTGTAAATGTGTGCAGGTCCCTCATATGTTTGTGGGAATCTATTTTGTAACCTTTTGTTTTATATATTAATAAATTGCTCTCCTGGATCGCTATCGTAGTATGATAGCTTTCCTTGTTTTTTCAAAAAAAAAAAAGTTTGATGCTAAAGGTGATGAAGTCATTTTTATTCGCTATTCAGCATGAAGCAAAACTTATCGAGTCTTTAATAAAATAACTTTTGTTATAAAAGAATCCCTACATGTTTCATTTGATGAAATAAATTTAAGTAAACCTGAACAAAATTATTTAGATTCTGATGATGAAGATACCCCCTTCATCGATGTATCAAAAATGGAAGATACACGAAATGTATATGATCTTCCAAAAGAATGGGTATACCATAAAGATCACCCTCAAGAACAAATCATAAGTGATATTGAACAAGGTGTAAAAATCCGATCTCACTTTAGAGCTAATTTTGTCCTTAATGCCTTTGTTTCACAACTTGAACCCAAGAAAGTTGATAAGGCATTAAAGGATGAATCATAGGTTGTAGCAATCTAGGAGGAGCTACTCCAATTTACTAGGAATAATGTATGGAACTTGGTACTCGCCCCTGAGGATAATTCCATCATTGGAACCAAGTGGGTATTCCAAAATAAATTGGATGAATCTGGTTCAGTAATTAGGAATAAAGCTAGGCTTGTAGCTCAAGGCTATAACCAACAGGAGGGTATTGACTTTGATGAGACATATGCTCCTGTTGCTCGCTTAGAGTCCATACAGATGCTACTTACTTTTGCAAGTGCAAAGGACTTCAAGCTATATCAAATGGATGTCAAGATCACCTTTCTTAATAGTTATATTAAGGAAGAAGTTTATGTTCATCAGCCTTCCGGGTTCGAGGACCTAACAAACCTAAAGCACGTATACAAGCTCAATAAGGCTTTATATGGACTTAAACAAGCTCCCAGGGCTTGGTATGATAGGCTTAGGACCTTTCTTCTTCAGCACGGATATAGGATTGGAGTTGTTGATTCAACTCTTTTTGTAAAAGAAGGAGATGACATCCTATTGGTTCAAATATATGTTGACGATATTATATTTGGATCAACTAAGGAGTCCCTGTGTTAACATTTCTGTGAGACTATGAAGACTGAGTTTGAAATGAGTATGATGGGTGAACTCAAATTCTTTTTAGGACTCCAAATTCAACAATTAGACACAAAAATTTA
This sequence comes from Thalassia testudinum, assembly GCA_037157565.1. Classification (NCBI taxonomy): domain Eukaryota; kingdom Viridiplantae; phylum Streptophyta; class Magnoliopsida; order Alismatales; family Hydrocharitaceae; genus Thalassia; species Thalassia testudinum. Next base: position 45,616,690 of record JAZHRO010000059.1, read on the forward strand.
CATTAGTCGAACAAAATATGTTCTTGAAATTCTCAAGAAATTTGATTTTGAAAATGTAAATGGCAAAGAGACTCCGATTACTCTATCTGCTTCTCTTAGTGAAGATTTATCCGGCAAGAGAGTCGATGAAAAGAAATACCAGGGCATGATAAGTTCACTACTATATCTTACAGCTTTTAGACCTGATATTCTTTTTTCTACATGTTTATGTGCGAGATTCCAATCCAAACCCAAGGAATCTCATTTTAATGAAGTAAAAAGAATATTTAGATACCTAAACTGCACAAAAGACCTTGGTATTTTCTATCCTAAAGCACAATCCTTAGATCTATTATCCTATAGTGATGCTGACTATGCAGGGAGCCAGACAGACCGAAAAAGCACTAGTGGCACATGTCATTTTATTGGAGAATCTCTAATCTTATGGTTCTTTAAGAAACAGAGTTGTGTTTCACTTTCTACGACTGAAGCAGAATATATTACTGCTTCACTTGCTTGCTCTCAGGTCATTTAGATGAGACGGACTTTGTCCGAGTTTAGATTTATTTTTGCACAATCCAAAATTTTATATGATAATACAAGCGCAATAAATTTATCTAAAAATCCGGTTCATCATTCACGTACCAAGTACATAGATGTTAGACATCATTTTCCTAGAGATAATGTGCTTCAAGGATCAATTCAATTAGAATTCACTGACACACAAAACCAATTGGTAGACATCTTTACAAAACCTCTTACAGTAGAAAGATTCTACTTTATAAGAAGAAAATTAGGACTTTGTACAATAAAAGAGATTCAAAATCAATAAGTTAATTGCTATGGAACTTGTTTGTATTTATAAAAATCTCTAAGGGTCTCACTGTAATTTACCCATATTTAAAAAAAATTGGTAAACTGTAATATTTCCATATGTCTGGAAATATTAGGGTGTTGTTTGCAATATGGTTGCTTAACTTATGTTGTTAACTACATTATTTTTCAACACTTAAGTTGTCAATTTCATTTCTTTCAACCACTTAAGTGTTTATGTGACTAGCACATGACCCATCCCATATAAAAGAGGCCAAATGTAAACACTTGCCTCGTTTTGTTACTTGCAAACCCTAGCCCTCTTCACAAGGGTCTCTCCAAGCCCTAGCCAAGAAGAGATAGATCATCTCCAAGCCTCAACTCTAAGTGCACTCTTATCTTCTCATCATTTCGTGCTTCTTTTGAGTCATCTTGTATCTTGTTTTTCTTTCTCTCAAAACCTTTTCTGCTGCTGCACTCCATTCATGTCAAGTACCAGGTGGTATCGGTACTCATCACTGGTACCGGTACTAACTTGGCGTAGCAGTGCCTGCTTTAGCGAGCAGGTACCAGTACTAAAGAGGAGTACCAATACTAGCTCAAATTTCTGCTTGGAACAAAAACCAACCAGTATCGGTACCAATCATCAGTACTGGTACATGTAGGCTTAAATGTGCTTTTTTTTATACAAACACATGAAAGGAAATTATCTATATTTCTAATTATTTTTCTATTCCTTGTTATTGCATGTTTTCCGATGGCACCTAAATCAAAAAGTAAGGGAAAAGCACCTCAAGATGCTTTTCATAAGTTCTGCTTTAATGAGGTTGCTAAGTCAAAATTTGAATGGTATAAAGGATTAAAACTTCATCATTGTAGGCCAGTTGAGTGGAAAGATTTTTCTCTTCAACTCTGTAGTTTTACCACTAGCCTTTCAGAATAAAAACTTATGCATTTCTTTGATGAATCGTTCTTTGCTGATGTTCCTGGAGTATACCCTGATGTTAATTGCCACTTCTTTGCTAATCTCCAAGAACAAGAAAATCAATGTCATCTTATCTTAACAACAAATGTTTTCGGTCAAAAATCACCATTACACCTAAATTCTTGTCAACCATCACCGAATGTCCTAATGAAGGTCATGCATTTAGCACACTTAAGGAGCAATTTCCTACTCATAAAATCCATGAAACTCTTTTGCTCCTTAACTGCCTGAGTAAAGCATTGGTTGCCCCAAATACGACCCTTTTTGCTTGCGTCCTTTTTCGTATCTTAGCATGGAATTTAAGGGCTAAAAATTCAGGGTTTCACAAAATACCTGTTGATATTTTACCCTTGATTTATACTATCATTACGAGTTTTCCAGTCAATTGGAACATAGTTTTCATTCACTTTCTTAAACTCCATTACCGTGCATCAGCTTTACCATTGGATATTTTGGTGTCACACACCCTTCATAAAATAAATTTGACCTCTCTAATTTTATTCCTCTCAGAAAAGTGGTCTATTTTAATGGTCCACTCTCTAAAAAATGGGAGTGAAACTTGCTAGAGAGGAATCCTCCAATGATGATGAAGAAGAAGTTGATCCAAATGCTTAATCTTCTTCTCATCCACCTCCTAAATCATCCTCCACTTTCATTCCTATAACCTACCCATATCTAGAAGCAGAAACACCTTGGGTAAATCTATTTAATGTGTCTAGAATTGATCCCAATTTGATAAATACCTTCAACTACATTGGTCAAAATTTAACCAATCTAAATTTTGCCTTCCATCACATGGAATGGAAATTCCATGATCTTTCTCTTTCTATTGAGTCCTCCCACGTCACTTCTGCCACTCAACAACCTAAACAAAGGAAGCGGACTCAACCAAAAGCACTTCAAGAGTACAATGAAAGAAGGCAGAAGCATTTTCAAGATTTATCTCATGTATCAATGGCGGAAGAGGAACCTGTTCTTCATGATGATGATGATGAAGAAGAAGACATGGGAGAAGAAGTTTCTTATGAAGAAAGTGATGATGATGATGAAGATGAAGATGACAATGATGATGATGAAGACAATGATGATGACGACAACAATGATGATGATGATGATGGTGGACATGTGCAAAAGCTAATTAGAAAACGTCCTAGAAATTATCTTAATTTTTTTTATTTTGATGCTTGTTAAATTTGTATGACTTTTCAGATAATTATATGTTAAGTTTGTTTCAAGACTTATCTTTATGAACTTTATGATTAATGATTGGTTTGTTTATGAAAAATTATTTGTTATTCATGTATCATGTTATTTGCTCATCTTTTTACTTGCTTGACAAAAAGGGGGAGAAATGATTGATAATTCATATTTAAAATAGGGAGAGCTTAGTCTGAGGGGGAGGTTTTTCACTCCTTGTGGAGTTTTTTATTCTTCTCTTATTAAGTCTCTGTTTATTCTTAAATATGAGTATTATCTTGTTTGTTTTGTCAACACCAAAAAGGGGGAGATTGTTGGAACCTAGTTCCATTTCTCTTCTATGTTTTGGTGTTAACAAAATCATGTTTAAATCTAATGTGTTTATGAAGTATTACAGGTCAAAAGAACCTATGGAGGCAAGCAACAAGATTGCATATGGAAGAAGAAGATTAGAAGACTAGTTTTTGTTCTATTAATTATTTTTGTAGAATCTTTGTACGTCTCCTAACAAGTAAAACAAAATCTAGAAGTTAAAAATAAAGTAGAGATAATTAGGGTTCAGAAAATCATTCATTCACTCGTTTCAAAACTCAAAATCGATTTTTTCAAAATAAAGTCACTTAGAGTAAGTTGGATTTCTCTAAAAACTGACTTAAACTTACAAAATGTGGTACTTGTAGCAAGTACCGGTACTGGTCATAAGTACCGGTACATGCTAGGCACAGGTTTGGGCCTAAGTTCCAAACTGTGAACAACAAGTACCGGTACTCATCATGAGTACCGGTACCAAGTGGTCATAGTTTGTGTACTTGGTTTTTGCCTGGACCTTACAAGTACCGGTACTAATCACTAGTACTGGTACATGTAGGTCACTAGACCCAAATATGTAAGTCACAAGTACCGGTACTCATCATGAGTACCGGTACCTGGTGACTTGGTTGGATTGACTGTAAGCAATCAGTACCAGTACCAAAAGTTTAGTACCGATACCAACTAACGGTTGTGACCAATCCGAACGGTTATTTTTCAATTAAACCTATCCTTAAACTTCCCAAGTTACCCCTAACGGCTAGTAAACGTAGGGAAGGTGCTTAATGGATTATATAAGCACTCCTTGAGTGTCTTTTGCACATAACTAAGAAGCAAAAAATCATATCCTTTCATACACCTCCATTCCTCAAATTACTAACTGCAAAAGAGCTTGTCTTGTTGCAATTCTCTCAAGGCTATTCTCCACTTGCAACAAGTCTTCAAGGCGATCATGTTCTTCTTTGAAAAATCCTTCTGTTTTACAGAGTCTTTCACTATTTTCACAAGATGCTTAGCACTTAGAGCCCTTTTCAAGTCTTGGGCGGGTCGGGTAGCCATAAAAAGTTATCTAGGAACTCTCAAACTCTAAAAGTATAAAAAAAAATTAAAAAAGAAGAAAAATAAAAAAAAATGTATCTTCCATTTTCAAATAAGGTGAGGACTTGGGCGATCTGCATTCTGGCAGACACCCGGGTACTGTTAAGTCTTCGTAGTTTAGGACCTTAGTTGAAATTTTCTATTGTTAATAAACGACTTAGGCCTAGGCGATCTAATCCTAATTCTGCTTTTATACATAGCATATAGTTTAATTTTGCTAGGGACTAGCAAAAGATAGGCATGGGGGTATGATGTAAACACATTTACTGAAGGTAAAATACCTATTCATGCATGTTCCTAGGCATAGATTTACATTTCATGTTATAAATATTGCATAGCATGCATCATTATGCATTTAGAGTAGTTGTATATAATTTAGGTTAGTTGCATCCTTTTTGTGGTTAGGGGAGAAGGGTATTCATTTTGGAGCCTCGGATTGACGATCTGACCATACAGATCTGATGAAAATGACGATCGGAATCCAATGCCTCCGAAATCGCCTCGATCGGAGTCTTGTAGCACCATATGCAATCTGAGGAAGATCAACGGCCAAGGGACTAGGTGACATAATTCGGAGCTTCAAATGACAAATCCAACCACGCGGATGTATTCGAGTCAACGATCGTAGCCCAACAATGCGAAAGTCGACTCAATCCGACCTCTGCAGCAGCCCCTACAACGAAAAGAAGATGAACGGCCCAGATTGTGCCACGTGGCGCAACCCAAGCCGCCCATGCGCACGCACGTGCCACTGCATGCACGCGTATGGAGGCACGCATGCATACAGCGCAGCGCCAGCACGTGAGCGTGTGCCAGCGCAGTGGCAGCGTGGACACGTGCTCGATTGGTGCTAGCCTACAGCAACGCTTCCAGCGACGACCTGGAGTTCACTAATGGTCCCATACCTGTTTTTGCCTCTTCTTCTCCACTATAAAAGAACCTACACACCCTCCCTTCCAAGCCATCTCTACCTACTCTACTCCCACCTACTCCCAAGCTCTAGCAAGCCTACCAATGCTCTGCTAGAGCTTGCTCCCAAGCTCCCAAGGCGCCTATTAGTACAGCGAACCTTTGCCCCACTAAATACCAACGTCGTCCCCATTCATAGTACAACTTGCCATCCCCATTCATAGGTCACCTTGGAGCTATCCTCCCACCTCCATTCCGGTATCTGATCATCTCCGTCTTCTCACCTCCATTCCGGAGCTACGCCGAAGCTTTCCTCTACCCAATGTCCTCCTGCATCTCATCTCCGTCGTCTCGCTCCTCACCTCCTTCGTCCAAGCTTCCCCTAGACGCCGTCATCTCGCCGAACAACCGATTCGGGAGATTCCTTCTCACCTCCCTCTCTTTTTATGCTTTCATAGTTTATTGTAATCGACATTGGATTGATATATATATCATATTTGTTCCATTTCTATCTTACGATTCACTCTGCTTGTCCTCTTTTCAAAAATACAAAAAAAATAACAAAATCCTAAAATACCAAAAAGAAACAAATCAAAGCGCGGTTTTTAATTAAAGTAAACGTCGCCTCCCTATGTTCGACCCGGGACTCCCTTGGAGTTTTGGTATAAATTTTATTTGATCACGAGTTTTGCAACTATGACGATGGGTTACTTGTAACCCTGATTTCTAACTCGTGAAACCCGTCCGATCATTCCTTCTTTTAATATTTTAAATCCAATTTCTGTAAACAATACATCATATCCATTATCACATATTTGATTAACATTAAGCAGGTTATGTTTTAAATTTTCTACTAAAAGTACATTTCGTACCTGCTTAGATGAATTATCTATTGTACCTTCACCAATAATGCGACAACGTTTGTTGTCGCCTAACTTGACATGTCCTCCATCTTGAATTCTCGTCCACTTGATAAAGTGGTTAGAGTGTCCCATTATGTGCTTGAAACACCCACTGTCTAGGATCCACTTGTCTTTCATGACCTGCAAAATAATTTAATAAATCTGATTTAGATACCCATTTTCTTTTGGGTCCTTGATGGTTAGTTCCCTTCAAATCCTTAGATTTATAGATCTCTTTTGTGTTGGATCTATAACTCTTGGGATTTTTGACCTTTTAGTAAATCCATGCATGCCTAGGTGCATGTGATTTATTTTGTGTGTTCTTCTTACTATGAAATTTTACTTTTAAAGCATTAAAAATTTCATTATTCAATCTAGTAGTTGTTTTAAGATTGTTTAAAGTTTCCTCAAAATGCTCATAAATGTCCTCTAATTCTACTATCTTTGCATGCAATTGTGAATTAGTGTCGTTTGCCATTTCTAACTCTATTTCTAAACATGATTTTTCTATCTCCAAGGTCTTATAGTTATTATGCAAAACTTTATTTTCTTTTTTAATTAACCTAGATTTGTAATACAAATCTTCATATGCTTGCAATGATTCATTAAAAGTAATTTCAGAATTTACCTCATTTTCCGAACTGTTGTCGTTTGCCATCAAACACAGATGGGCAACTTCAACTTCCTCAAATTCTTCAGAGGAGGATTCCATGTTGGAATCGTTGTCATCCCAAGTCGCTTTATATGCCTTTCTTGAGATCTTTTTCTTCCGATCAACTTCTTTGTCTCTCTTCTTTTCTTCCTTTTTTTTCTTAATCATCAGGCAATCTTTTCATACATGTCCCTTTTTCTTGCATTCAAAGCAAACTATATCATTTGAAAATTTATTTACTCTTTTACCTTACTTTCAGATGAATCATCAAAATCTTCTTATTAGAAGAGCAAGCTCTTCTTCTTCATTGGAGTCAAAGTCGTTGAAATCCGAGTCTTCCTTTAGAGCTTTGAAAGCAAGCTCTTTCTTCTTTCTTACCAATTTCTCCTCGATTCTCTTCATATTCTCCAGTTGGACCTCATAGGTCATGATCATCAAGAGAAAGGATTGAAAGGTCATTTGCCTCTTGAATCGCTGTGGACTTCGGAGACCATCTGCTTGTAAGAGATCTTAAGATATTTCTTACAAGTTGTTCTTCAGTGAACTTCACTCCTAAATTCTTCATGGGGTTGACTATATCCCCAAACCTTGTGTACATCGCCTTGATGGTTTCACCTTTCTCCATCCTGAAACACTCATAGTTTTCTATTAGAATAGATATGCGTGTTTCTTTTACCTTGTTAGTACCTTCGTAGGTGGCTTGCAGCATGTTCCATATCTCGTATGAGGACTTGCAAGCCGAGATATGGTTGAACTCCTCCTTTGATAACGCACAATACAGTGTGTTCATCGCCTTACCGTTGCTCACGATCTTTTTCTTCTGATCTGCCGTCCATGCTACTCCTTGTGGCTCCGGATCTGAATACTTTTCTTGAATGAGGGTCCATGACTCCTCATCCATCACCTTAAGGAAAACTTGCATCCTCCTCTTCCAATACCCATATTCCATCCAATCGAAGTAGGGAGGACGTGTGGATGACTAACCTTCGGTACGCTTGGTTGATGATGCCATCGTGAGTAAGATTGTTTACTTCTTCTTACAACCTACTCTGATACCACCTGTAGGATCTAAAAGGTACAAGTGTTGGTGCTAGAGCACCACGATCATTTATTTTGATGATAACAAAACACGTGTCATTTAACATTTGCACTTGAAGTCTTAGATTTCAGGTTAATTGCAAATGGAGACATAGTTAGACGGAGTTCGAGCTCACATCCAGGATGGATTCGAGGAGCTTAATGGAGAACAGAGGAGCTTCACGAGAAGCAATAGCCTGAAGAAGGAAGGAGATGAAGAATAGGATAGATTTCCTTTCCTTGTAATCTTTGTATTTTTTGTTTGTTTTGTTGCTCTTTATTTTTGTTACTTAGATTCATGTTAAAGAGCCTCAAAGAACCCTAACAGTAGTCCTAGGAACACTTGCACAACCCTAGGATACTTAGGTTTTCTGTAGAGAACTTAGAAAATCAAAATAGGGTTCAAACAACCTTTTCAGACATCTAATCTGAAAATCAGACGTCAGATAAATACTTTTAAGACGTCTGAATGTTGACTCAGACGTCCGACTATGTTTAGGCTGGACTTAGTTAGTTCTGTCTGATGAAATCAGACGTCCAGACCTTAGTCCAGACGTCTTAGAAGACGTCTGATGATTTTGCCAAACGTCCAATTAGTGGACCGTTGGCTGCCTTAATAAACACTGAAGGATATGACCGTTAGCCCATATCAGACATCCGTAGAGGACCCCAGACGTCAGATACATGACCGTTTTGCCTCGGCTATCCAAAAATCTCTTCTCAGAGATTTTCTAGTCGTTGCACTCTCTTGGGAATCCATTTCCGCAGAAAATTAGGTTTCCAAACGTCTAGACTTAGTTCCAGATGTCCTGTATGTCGTCTAATGACAATGCACTAGAACCCTGTTTAGATCTGATTTAAGTCAGGAAGGAAACCCGCCTAAAATCAGATGTCTGACTTTGTTCCCAGACATCTTAAACTGGTTTTCCAGACGTTCGATGCCAAGATTAGATGTCCGATAACCCTGTCAGTGTAATGATTAACCCTGATTTCTACCTGATTTTCTTGGAGCTTGCACGCAACGGCTATGGAAGCCTTCCAAAGCCTTCCTAGAGCCTCTATAAATAGAGGAGAACCTTTGCCACTCAAACACACACCTAGATACACCAAGACACACTTAGCAACATACTTTCCACATCTTTTGTGTCCAAGAGAAGTAGCTCAAGCTCTTGCTCTCCAAGCTCAAGTTCTACATCTAGAGAGCATCAATCATTTACACACCCGCTCTCCCGCCGTAGTTTACGAGAGTGACGAAGCGCTACAGCATGGTTCACGCATCCACGTCGTCGACGCACTTCCACCAAAGGGAAGCATTCTTACTCCTATAGAAGCTTAGTTTTAGAATATCTTTGTTGGATCTATAGGACTATTTGTACTTTTCTTTGTTATTTGGTTGGGTATTCGCTTTGCGAATTCCCGTCTCCTTCGTGAGACAAAATCCTTCTCGTGAAGAGAAGGGGTTTGAGGTATGCTACCCTCGTATAAAGTAGCGTGGTTGTAATTGAGGTTATACTACCCTCGTTTAAGTAGTACGTTAGTGGATTTGATCAACTTGGTTGATCGGAAAATCCTAACTTGAGAGGGTTAGGTGGTGGTTTTTACCCAGTTTGGGTTTCCACCTAAAAATCATTGTGTACATTGTGTGATTGTTTATTTTGTGAGATTGTTATATTTTTTATTTCGCACTTTATTATGTCACCCCCTCCTCCCAGGGAAACTACAACAAGAACACTAGATGGAGGAATGAATAATGTGGTAAAAAGAAATATTGTAAATAAAACCAACCACAGAAATAGTACACTAGATATATAGCGGTTCCCCTCACTTGGATACTCCACTGCCTAAGTCTCCTGACTTAGGATTTTTAACCTAATTCCCTCAACCTAGAGGGAATCAATTTACTAAAAATCAAGGTAATTAACGGGTTACTTCAACCCAATTACAAGGTCAGATATAAGTAGAAAATTACAAGTGTAAGTAAGAAATAAAATAGCTTACAACTTGATTCCTAAGTCTCCAACAATAATTAGTTTAGAAGATATTTGATATAAAGATCTAGCGAGAAAACAATAAAGCATAAAAATGATTTTACGAGAAAGAGCTGATGCGCTAAATGATCTTGTTGCAAAATGAGGATCTTCTTGAAGGAAAGATGCAACAAGCCTATCACCCTTATAGCTAAAAATGCAAGAAGTATAATCTGGAGCAAGGAGAATTTTGATTCTTGTGTCTTTTTCAAATGGCACTCAAAAGGTGTTTTTATACACCACTAAACACCTCCCTTATGATGACTAGCCATTGGGGGCAAAATGGGAAGATTAGATATAGGATTAATTGCAAAATAGCCATTCAGATTTGGCACAACGGTTAGTTGGTACTAATACTAAAGTTGCAGTACCGGTACTAACTGCTCACAGTAGTCCAGTAGCCAGTCCAACAAAGCCTGGGTACCGGTATTTAGTACTTACAGTTGAGTACCAACTAAGTCACCAGGTATCGGTACTTGTCATGAGTACTGGTAATTGTGACTCACAGGTTTGAGACAATTTTAGGACTGTAACCTGCATATACCGGTACTAGTGATTAGTACTGGTACTTGTATGGTCTAGGCACTACCATTGTCCACAAACTCTGAACACCTGGTACCGATACTCATTGTGGGTATTGGTACTTGTTATTCACAGTTTGAGACTTAGGCTCAAACTTGTACCTAGCATGTACCGGTACTTATGAACAGTACCAATACTTGCTACAAGTACCTTATTTTGAGTGATCTAATCAATTTTAGAGCTATACAAACTTAACTGCATGATTAATATTTCAAAGAACCGATTTTATTTTTCAAGCGAATGATTGAACGTGAGTTTGATACCTAATTATCTCTATTTTGATTTTAACTTCATAAATCAATTTTTCTTGTTAGGAGACATACAAAATTTTAAATTACAACACATGATCAACATAAAATCAATCTTCATCTTTCATGTCATCCACACTTCTTCCTTGTTATCATCCATACTTCCTAAATCCTATGATTTCCTGTAAATAACACTTCATAAACTCATTAGATTTAAAACAGTTTTGTTAACACCAAAACATAAAAGAGAAGTAGAACTAGGTTCCAACACTTAGCAAACACTATCCAGGAAATACCAAAAACATCAGAAACTAAATTGGAATCTGGGTGTAAGCTTAGAAAACAAATAAGAATCAAATCAGAATAGCCCATACCCATCGCATTCAATCCAAACACACACTGTAAACTCAACTTGAACAATCACATCAGATTGAAACCAATTTACTCAAGAAATTTCTCAATCGGCATATAAAATCAAATCTAACTCAAATGATCAAATCGATTCAATTCTCAGCACAAAAAGGGCCTTTGTGGTCTCATGGTATGAATGGGAGACCCTTTGATGGATTTGGCACTCCATTAGATCCGAGAGCTATTAAGCATCAGATCCAATAGGTGCTAAGATGGATGCGATGATTAGTGGTTCAAAACATTGGGGGAAGATGATGTTGACTGAGAGATGGAGGGGAAGCTACATGATCTAATGGATGGACATGAATTTGTCTTTCTGATTAGAACTGATTAGAGAAATCGAATCGAGGGATACTACACTAAGCTAATTCACTCCTATCTAAGCTAACAAATCCATGAATTATCTAGCTAATTCTACTCTAATTTATCTGCACTACTTAACAACTATCCTAGAAAACATGTGATCCTACACTAAAGGGAAGAACGGAACTTGAGGATCTCCACCCAGTGGATGGAGAGGAAGAACTGAGGGAGAAGACTCTGGCGGAGAGGAAAGCCCACTATTGTACCTCTGGGTCACCTTCCAGTGTTACAAGATCTGTAGTGACGAGGAGGAGTTAGAGAAGGTGGAATTCCACCGCTCAAGTGGAGGAACAGGGATTGATAAGGAGGGGAGACCGGAGGGGAAGAAGTGCTCAGCCTAAGAGATGTAGGAGAGGAGCTGATGCCACGCGCGAGGGTCTGGGATGGTGCTTAAGTAGCTGCACCAGTGGATCAGAGCACCATGGGGTGCGATTAGGATAGATTAAGGCGTACAGTGGGGATGAGTTTGGAGGGAGGTGGGAAATTTTAAATCAAAAACCCACCGTTGGATGAGATCTGGATGAGGAAACAGTGCTTCGTGCAAGGGTGCATGCAACTTGGTCGAAGATCTGCCGTCAGATGGGTGGATCATGGAATCAATGGCAGCTACTCCTTTCGTTATTCACGAGGAACAATGCCCACACAGCTGTAGGTATGTTTGGCAAATTACACGAAAGGCCCTGAAGTCTGAAGGGGTAGAATATCTGCAAGGGAGCCCATAAGTGAAAAGTTTCACTACAGCGTGGTCCTCAAGGCTAACAAAAAGGTCCCTGCGCCTTTGCAAACGAGTCCTTGGGCAACTAAATATGCATAATGTAAATGGAATAAAGGCCTATATGTAAAATCATTAATGCAGGGTCCTATGATATTCAAATGTCATGAAGTTTTTATTGAAATTTAATTGAACATTTAAGAACATGATTTCACTTTTAATTTAAACTTTTGAGCCTAAAGATGTGTTCAATTTGCAATTGGATCATCATTTTGTATTTAGTAATAGAATATCTCATTTTGTGACCTAATTATGTATTTTTAACATGAATTGAATGTTTTAGGTCATTTCTGCTATTTTCCACACTTAACCCATTTCTTGTGTTAAGTGATAGTGTTTAACCTAGTTTCTAGCTTAATTTGATCATTTTAACTAGAATAAGCTACACCTCATCATAGAGGGATAGCCCTTATATCAAAATAAAGTACTGTAGGGATAAGTGGAGAGGGGCATTTAGTTAAAGTATGAGAATAAGTAGTAGTATAAAATGATTCGTATTGTCATGTGATATTGGTCGGTATTGGTTTAATATTAAGATATGAGTGTGAGTGACCTAAGTTGATGTGATATATTAATTATATTTTAATTAGTATATTATGTTAGAGTAAGTATATTTTAACATATATTTGTATTGATGTGATGTAATAGGATATTTGATTGAGAAGTTGATTAAAATGATTTATTCTCCCCAATTCCTCCTTCCACCCAATCCCTCTGGCTACATTATTTTTATCCCATGAATAGCGCGCCAATACCCTAACCAAACACAACCTTAGCCTTTTAGGGAGGTCTATTTTTAAGTTTACATTGATGAGCATATTCTCTTAGTACAAACAGCTAGAATATTACACATTGAAAGTTACCAATAATATGAGATGTATTCTTGGTTCTCATTAAATTTTCTTTTCATCCCGCATGTGTAGATGTTCTTGCCTACACAACTCATGTGTCATCCTTTGCTAATACCTATGGTTGGGTCATGGTGGGTAGATGACCCAAATTTGAGACCTTATTAATTAATTAGGCTTTTTAAAGCACGAGAACATATGTATAACTTTCCTATTTCTCATTTACCTCAAGGCTTCGAATCATCAATTTGATCTCAATGCAAAACAAATCAACACACAAATCAGCAAGAGGATAAGGGGTGAGTTGCTCTATTTGAATGGTGAAGCATTTGTATCATCTACCACATTAAACAAGAGTGTCCATGAATCGTAAGTATGCATTAAAAAAATTGCTCCATATTGAGAAATCATATATACTTCTTTGGTCTATTTTATGAGCATTCAGTTTACTACGGTAAGATTAATTTAGAGCAATGATCATCTTGAAATTTGGCTTGCTCGTGAGCCAAAAGTTCAATAAGATGCATTGGCACATAAGCAGTTGGTCTATTTCAGGCATGAGCCCACTAGGCATGTGAGATCATTAATTGTCTTCTATTTCTCATATAATTAATTCATCCTTGTCAGACCTTCTATTTCATCTGAAATCGGCAGGTTGCTCAAAAAGATGCATATTTACACGGAGGAGAATGCAAAATTCATCTATGGACATGGGAGAGTTCTCCACTGGCATAGGAGGGGTCGCATGCATGGCATTTTGAAAATTGAGCATATCATACATAGATCGAAAATTAAACTTAGGGGCTTAGCCAGTAGCCCTTTTCCCGATACATGGCAATGACATTGTAGCCAAGAGCTTGTTACCTTGAATAAGAAAAATAAAAAACCAAGCTACAAAGAAGTCACTGTTTGAGAAAAGAACCATCAGCTATGAAAGATTACTATACTACATAGATAAGCAAGTATGTATGGTTATATGACATTGCCTAATTGGTGGCTTTACATCGTCTCCTTTGGTGATCATGTGGTTCAATGATATTTTTCTTTCCCACCCTCAGTATTTGGTCCTCAACCATCAAATCCTTCCATTGAGACGATTGTCGGCAGACATGGGATGAAACTAAATCAGGTGTAAGGATAATAAATGTCCACCACCGAACCGCATGCATATTTCTGCAGTTCTAGGGCAAAATCCACATAAGAAGAATGATCAATTTTGGAATTGGAAGGCATGCGCACTTTACGACCTTTATATTACGACAGTAAGTTGAACACATTGTATAATTTTAAATTTTTATTATTCAAATTAATGCATTCTACAATGGTGTTGGATCACAGAAATCCCCATCTCTTTCCCTCATTGGTGCACTTATGAGAGCACTACGTCATTATCGCAATAACATTTGTTTAAGAATAACTCCTCTTTTTCTCAAACTTATTAGGCCCTTCCGTTAGTATAAGAATATAAACTAATCAATACTAGGATTAAGGAGCATTAAGATCTTTCCCTTAGCATATCAATCTATTGTAATAATTAAACCAAAAGGGGATTCACCTCTCGCATTATCTTTTTTCTAATTTTTCACCTAAAAGCTCCTTCAACTCTCCTTTAGTGCTATTTTTCTTATTTGCCCACCGTCAACCTTTTTTTCCCCCATCCTCTGACACCACATATTACCTGTTGTTGAACGCAAAAACATACATACGTAAATATTTTTGTCTTGCTAACTGTAGTACTCGATAGATATTGGCTGTCGAAATGTGTGGGGCCGTACGATTTGCACGGATACCAAATTAATTAATGCATGTATCTTCTTGATTAATGCTTAAT
Source organism: Thalassia testudinum (assembly GCA_037157565.1). Classification (NCBI taxonomy): domain Eukaryota; kingdom Viridiplantae; phylum Streptophyta; class Magnoliopsida; order Alismatales; family Hydrocharitaceae; genus Thalassia; species Thalassia testudinum. The sequence continues at coordinate 45,631,693 of JAZHRO010000059.1, forward strand.
TTTTTTTTCTTTTTTATTTTTTTTAATCAAGCATGTCTATTAATTAATTGTCAACTTTTATGGGACTTACGACTCGAATCTTCAAATATGGAGGCCCTCGATCCCTATCTCAAGCTCTTATTTGAAAACGCCTTGAATCTTTTTAAAAATAGTGTTAGGTGTCTCTGAAATGCATGCCCTCGAGGCATTGCCTATAGGTGCTTAAATCTCAACGGACATGGACAAGGTAACCCCCTCCAATGTATTTTCCTATCTTTCATATAAGGTTTTAGGCTACTGTAATATTTAATTAATTAGTAGGAAATAATTCATAGCTTGTGGTTCTATCATTGAAGCTGACAATTCATCTCGAGGTATAGTTGACTACGATAAGAAAGAATTTGCTGGCTCCCTTGATTTGGTTTTGGTTTTTTGGGAAGATAAGCATCTAATTTGAGAATGTGGTATATATATTAAAGAATACATTCATCATCATTTGCAACATTGTAGAGCTCCGTAGTTAACCATTGTGGGTAGGATTTCTCTAGATGTAGTTGAGGTATAGTTGTCAGATGTATCGGGTCAACCTAGATCTAACCTAATTAGTTTAGACCTATTTATAAATGAGTCAAGTTCAAATATATCCATTTGTTAAACGAATCCATGACATTAGACCTATGACCCAACCTACTAAAACTTTATGGGAACTCCACCCAACCCAACCTATATATTTAAATGGATCCTTAAGTGGGTCCAACTAAGAGAACGTCAACGAATTCCTAAATGAGCCTAAATGGATCAATGATTTTAATTTGATAAATGAGCCGATTGAATAAACATGTCTACTAAGCCATAATTTAGAACTCTCATGCCAGATTTTATCTTTTTTGTATTTTTTTTTATTGGAAGAAGGGGGAAAAGTTATCTTGAAATATGATTTATACATGGTACACAAACTTTTAAGTCAAAACTATTATAGGAAAAGCTTACTAAAAAAGCATACTTCTCATTGGACTTTCTCCAAAAATTTCAACCAATGTTTATAGTTGGGGTCTTTGATTTAGAACTGTGAGTATAGATTCAAATTTTAATTCATACTAAAACTTGAATATAATTCAGTTCACCCATAGAAAATAATGAATTGAGTTTGTTTCGGAAGATGTAAATTTAAAAATATATATATATTAGAAAAATCCAAGTGTGGAAATTACGGGATCTTTTATCCCCTATCAACCAAGGTTTTACCAAGTTTGTTTATAAATTTCCATGGTACATACGAAATGCTTGGGGGAGAGTTGCAGATTTGTAATGTCTGGCTGATGGGAACAGTGTTGCAGCTTTTGTAGGGGCCTTTTTTTTAACTTAGGAATAATTAAATGGGCCCATTAGATCCACACGACTTCACACAAATCCCACCCAATTACGACTTGGGTCAGACTTAACCTAATCTATCTAACTTTAAACGGATTTGGATCCAGATTCGAGTCTACTGATTGGATTTGGTTCGGGTCAATTAAATGGATATTTTTGTCTTTATATAAAAAGATTATTTACCAAGTATTAATCTTTGTGAAGTAGTTGATTGAATCTTTTACGAGTTTTTGCCCCTCAACGGGAAAAGGACCTATTTTTTTACTTGAAGAACTAATATCATGATCGTTCAAAGTAAACAAGGGAGAAGCTTTCTGCTAAGGTCTATCCAAACACCGATAAACTCATGGTTGATAAAATTACTACTGGCAATTTTATTATACCACTGCCGTTTTATAATGTCCAATAAGCTAGAGTAACTCTAGATCTTTCTCGTGTTGGGACAATGTTGATCACTTGTTTTCGAGGGACGAAGAATTCACAATTACGTTTAATAATTGATCAACTATTTTAATATTTTTAAGAATTGTGACTTTAAGGTATGCTAATGATCATTGGATTTTTGTTTGGATATAGATTGAAAAATGTAAAAATTGACGTAAACGTTGATACATAATTTTATAAATATAATTTTAATTTATATTTTTTCTTTTTATGTAAAAAAAGTGACACATATGATTGGATCCATCACTGTTGAAATAAAAGATAAATCGCTTTGATACGAATGCAAATCACTTAAATCATCTTCAGAATCACTTTACACAAGTACAATCTTATTTTGCACCTATACAAAAATATTTTATACCTTCAAAATAATTTTGCACGGATATAAAATAAGATTGCACTCTTACTTTGAACTACTTTGAACTGGTGTAATATTACTTTACACCGATATAAAATTAAATTCTAAGTGTTTCTTCACATATAACAAGTGATTTTACACTTAAAAGGTGATTTTTCACCTTAGGGTTTAGGGTTTAGTCTTTAGTGTTTAAGGTTTAAATCATAAACCGTAAGATAAAAAATCACCTTTCAAATGAAAAATCATTTCTCTGAAATCATTTTTCATAAATATAAACTCTAAATCCTAAATCATAACTCATATGTCAAAATCGCTTTACACTTTTGTAAAATCACATCGGACAAGTGAACCTATTCTTAGAATAATTTATCATGGGTGTAAAATGAGACTGCACTGGTGTAAATACTTTAGAATAATTTATCACCGATGTAAAATAATTTATCACCGATGTAAAATTATTTATCACCTGTATATTTTATATTAAAATATGTAGTGATTTTTTTAATATAGTGAAAATCACTGCTTAACAAATCTTATATTTTTTTTTATTTATATTAAATATCAATTATCAAGTAGATTTATATTTTTAAAGTTACATAAAATACAAAAATAATATCCCACGTGAAGTTTTACCTCAGAAATTATATTTTTTTTTTTTACTTTTTTTTTTGTTATCGTATGATTATATCTTTTTCTTTTTTTTTATTTATCCTTTTTAAGTAGGAGCACGCGGGGGAAGTGGGTGGAGTGGGGGGTGTTCGTGCCGTGGGGGTGCGATTAGTAGAGGAAAGGAAATCATTTTTTGTTAAATCGAGAATGATGTTTGTGCACTTTACATTACTTTCATAGATTCCATCATTTTCCTTCTAACGTACAAAGCACTTTCCCTATGACAATAGTGGAATTTTGGAGGGAAGGGAAACTAAGTTTCTTTAATTATTCGATGTATGCACAAACGTAGGATACTTGGCCGAAGGAAATTTTAGGAAAAACAAAGAAAAATTTAATTTCATTTCCTTTATAGCTCAGAATCTCTTTCTTGAATTTTCCCGTGCACAAGCATCCCCTCTGGTACAAGTAGTTGTATTATGTTTGAATTAGAAATATGAATTTGGTATCCACCATTGTATGACCGACATGGTTGGAAAGTTTAAAGTCCCAAAAATTGGGTGCTGGAGTCATTTCATATTTAAGTGTGCTGAATTGAACCCATTGATGTTCATCTAGTTAGGTTGGAGTTAGAACGTCTCAAAAAATATGAAAACTCAATGTTTCTTGTCAACTTTGGTCAACACTATCTAAAATAGGTTATATTTGGTATCATTGAATTCATTTCATAGTATGCTTTCCAATGGTTCTTATTTCGTTGAAATCTAAGATTTGTAGCTCAAGTTACATGAGAAATATGAGAAATGGGCAAGAGACATAAATACATCAATTTCAAGGATATTTTTGGCAAACTTAGGTATTACCTAAACCTAATCCGAGTTGCTGCACCTATAAAGGTGTCATTTAGAGTTTAATCTTATCATTTAATTCCCTCTAGTGGCACACATCTCGAGAAGAAGGAAAGAAAGTGAGAGAAAGAAGAGAGAGAGAACCCAATGTCTCTTCTCTCTCTCACGAGATCATAGCAAGGGGGGTGTGCATCAACATAGTCCCAAGATTACTAATCAATCAAGTGAGCGCGGTTGGTTACTTTATTAATTGTAACCTTAATTTAAGATTGTGTGGAACACAATGGCATCTTATTGTTTTGAAATCTCATAATTAAAAATTAATCCAATTAATATTGAAATCTATTTGTTTGATTTTGAAAAACTACGTGCCTAACTCTATGTTGATCACATCCAAAAGATTAGGTCAACATTCAAAGTCACAAACGAAACCAAAAAAATTTTGAAAAAGCAAACAAATATGCAACAATAATCATATCTAGTTTTTCCTCCATTGTTGAATTAAACCCAATTCAATTTTGAGTTATAAATGCATTAGAATCAAGGTTGCAATACTATTTGGTCGTTCGATAACTATTACAAGATGTCCATTAGGTCAAGGTTTCAAAAAACATATTTTAGTAATCAAATGCCTAACAATGTGCCTAGACAAGTGATTTCACAAATCGAACATCTAACATCAATGTCACTTAACCATATTGAAGTAGGACCAAAATAGGAATGCTTCTTGTTATAGTGTTGGATGTCTGATAAAAAATCAGATGCCTTATTTTGCAACATCAGACTTCTGACACTGTTATTTGACCTTTGACCTCTTGATGTTTCTATTAGGGTTTGAAATAACCCAATACCTTGTTACAGCCTAAGACGTCTTGAGTGTTCACCAGACGTCTGTCTAGACGTCTAGAGAGAACGCTAGACGTCTGTCCATACATCTAGTAAAGGGCACTGGACGTCTAAAAGTACCTTTCTTTTTCCGCGCACGTCATACGCATACCACACCGTTTCCCTCACCGCCCCTTCCCTACAATGGCCATCCCTCGCCACTCCGCACCATCCCTCGCCATTCCTCTCCACCTCGTCCCCCTCACCTCTTCTCCCTTTATAACCTCTCCTCCTCCTCTTCGACGCACACCCCGTAGCAAGACGAGAGAGCGGAGAGCAGAGTGAGGGCGAGAGCGAGTCAAAGCAGGGAGCCGAGCGAGCAGAGAGTGTTGCGTTGTTCTGCTGCAGCGCCTGTGGCGAGTGAAGCCAGAGCGAGCGGAGAGTGTTGCGCTGTTCTACTGCAGCGCCTGTGGCAAGTGAAGCCAGAGCAGTTTCGCAGAAGTCATTTTTCCACAGAATCAGACGTCCAGAGCGACACCCAGGTGTCTTACCAGACATCCGAAGGTAGAGTGAGACGTCTGGTAAAGATTTACTTTCCGTATTTTCTCTTTGCCAAAGTCTTGACAGTGTACGTATATGTGTTAGAAGTTGAAAGGCAGACCGAGGCAGTTTCAGACGTCCGAGAGCACCTCCAGACGTCTGACGGAACCCTTGGACGTCGACACTGAGTTCCAAACATCTGATAGAGGAACACTGATGAACACACATAAATTCATGATAAATTGCTTGTTTTTTATAGTTCCTAGGCTTAGCATTGCATATCATGTTATAAATATTGTATAACATCCATTGCATGGCATTTAGGATAATTGTATATTTTATATATTAATTCCTTCATTTTATATGGCTAGGGGGCAATGCGACATCCATACGGGTTTCGAATGGAAAATTCGACCGTACGGATAGATCCGGAGCGATGATCGCAATTCGGCATCACGAGAATAATCTCAATCAGAGCACCGTAGCACCCTCTACGAGAAGAAGAAGATGGACGGCCCAGATGGCACCATGTGGTTCCATCCAGGCCGCCCAACACCGGCCAGCAACACCGCTCAACTCCTTCTTCATCCGCGCCCTTCAATCCTAGCCGTTGGATCAAGATCCAACGGCTGGAAAGTAGTTGCACCAAGCTGCTCCACAGAACACAAGGGAAGGTTTGCCGCAATGGTTGGAGCGCTAGTTTGCAAAGGGGGGGCACGGGTTCGAATACCCGTAGCCCCTCCAATTCACAATTAAGTGGGCGCATGGAGCGACAATGCCAGCGCAAGGCAGCGCATAGCAAGCGCGCGCACAGTAGGGTGCACGGGATCAGCGCCCGTGATGAGCGGGGCAGCGCGGTGCGGGCGCAAGGGCGGTTGGCGCGAGCTTTCAGCAACATCTCGGCGAACCTACATTGACGCTTACAGCCATCACTATTTCATTGCAAGCCAGCAGAGCCAGCTAAGGGCGTGACTAAAGGTAAGCTGTCTACAGCAACATTTCCAACGACAGTTTGGATATCGCTAAAGGTCCTTTATCCATTTTTAGCCTCTTCTCCTCTGCTATAAAAGGACCTACACCCCCTCCTTTCCAAGCCATCTCTACCTACTCTACTCCCACCTACTCCCAAGCTCTACCAAGCCTACCAACGCTCCATTAGAGCTTGTTCTCAAGCTCCCAAGGTGCCTATTAGTGTAGCAAACCTCTGCCTCACAAAATACTCCTCCAACTTCCCATCTCCCATCATAGGTCACCTTGGAGCCATCCTCCCACCTCCATTCCGATAGCAGATCAACTCCGTCTTCTCACCTCCATTCCGGAGCTACGCCGAAGCTTTCCTCAACCCGACGTCCTCCAGCATCTCACCTCCTTCGTCCGAGCTTCCGCTAGTCACCGTCGTCTCGCCAAACAGCCGATTCAGGAGATTTCCTCTCACCTCCCTCTCTTTATATGCTTTCATAGTTTCTTGTAATTGACATTGGAAGTAATATATATAATATTTGTTCCACATCTCTATCTTGTGATACGTTTGCTTATTTTCTTTTATTTCAAAAATACAAAAAAAAATAACAAAACCCCAAAATACCAAAAAGAAATGAATCGAAGCGCGATTTTCAATAAAGTAAACGTCGCCTCCCTGTGTTCGACCCGGGACTCCCTTGGAGTTTCGACATAAATTTTATCTAATCGACGTGTTTTGCAACTATAATGACGGGTTACTTGTAACCTCGATTTCTAACACGCGAAACATGCGCAACCATTTTGGAGCCGTTTCTAGGGAGGCAACAGAATTTACTTTATTGTTTATTGCATTTCTTTGCATTAATAGCACTAACCCTACTTATCTTTGATCTACTGTCTTGTAGGTACCCTAGCATGGAGATCCAAGTGCGGTAGACCGGAGTAAAGTGAGGGTAGACTGTTTTGTAAGTGTCCCCCACACTGCCCCTACCTTAGTTTTCATTCCATAACCGAATAACTCAAACCCAAATCAACTTAGGTGCTTTTTATAAACCCTAGGATAGATTTGGTTGTTTGTTTGCCACCTCCACTCACCTGCCATCCACATAAATAAAAACATAAAAAAAAAGGTGTTATCTGATTGTGGGATTTTCTGAAAGCTACACACTTAACACCCACAACTTCTCACCCTAAGGCGCATAATCACATCGATTCTACCACTTAACCAGGATCTGACCTGTGGACTCGGTACACTTAATTCAAAACACAAATAAGTGACTAGAAATCTAAATAGGTCAAAAATTTACGTATGCCTTAACAAAGTGGTGCAATAGGCCAATTGATTGAACTGTTTGGCCGCACCACTTAAGATAAAAGCGATTCATCAAGTAGCTTGCCACTGAGGGTTGATTCTTAAGGCTGAACCAGGCACTCCACATTTTTTTCTTTGATTTCTAAAGGAATATATCATCACCAGTACTTGCAAAACTTGGATTGTTCTCTTAAACTTGATTGAATATACCTAAGATCAAACCCTAAAAGCTACTAAATAAGGTTGAACTCTAAAAGACACGTCATCAAATAACCTTGTTTGAGAACCCTGGTTGTGCACGCACACACATTTTAACTGATCATTAAGGGCACAACCCATCTAAAGGGCCCATCACATTCTTGAAGCACCATTGTCCCAAGCCTAACTAAAATTGATTAGACGTTGGCCTTAAGGATTGGTTCGCTCATCGGGATCCAAATTGAGATTGTTCACGATTAACCTGCTTATATTAGTCAATCTGATGTCTAGCTAGGGGAGTAGCATCAAACGACCGCAGCTGGGGGGTACACTAGGAATCGAAAGCGCAAACCAAAGGAAGAACCTTCTCCCTAGTCCCTCCTTCTAACTGGTTGGATTGCCTAGACATAAGTAGAGTAAATCGTTCATAATCTTAGGACGGAATTCTGAGAGTCTGTAGACCTTTAGGCTACCCAACCTAAGGATAAGCTTGTATTTTTGTATTGCAGGGCTCCTTTCTCTTCTGATTTCCCTCCTTACTTCACCATGTACCCTTCCGCATCCTACACACATTTCACATCCTATCCTCCTACCACCACTTATCCCCAAGATGATTACTATCCCGACTTGACTTGTAATTACCCATCCACTAGCCGGGATGACTTTGATTGGGGATATGAATCCGAACCTCAGTGTCCAGGGCATAACCTTGGACAACAAGACTATGATTATTAACCTTCCCAGAGCTATAATGATTATGGATCTCCATCCTTTGATGACCAAACCAACCCGATCTACAATCAGGAAGGATATCATGATTATAACACCTACCCTCCCCAGTATTCCACTGAATATAGGTCGCCACCATCCTTTGAACAACCTAGAATGACCTACTTTCAGGGAGGGACCCAAGAACCTGGACATCTTGACTCCCCTAGATTCAACCCAAACCTAAATCGAACCAGTCGGTTCAGGTGAACCAGATCCAAGATAGAGTGTTGACTAATTTGAGGAACACCATACAATCTTTAGAAGCTCAGCCAACACCATGCACTGAAGCACTGGAGCCTATGATCAAAATGATTGATGAACTTAATAGTTCTTATTACGATCCGATTCCCGAATCCCTACAAGACACGAGACCGGACCGACTCGACTGATCCTAAGACCCAGTCGTCCAACGAGAAAGTAACCAAAAAGCAGGAAAGTAAACCACATTCATTATGCTAAGCAAATAATAGTAGCAAAAGTACAGCAGTAAAGAAGTAAAACTACTATAGTACACACGACCACAACAATATAAAGTAAACGGGTACAGGAATATAAAGTACAAAATGTCAGAGTACAGAGGTGCAAGAACTACTCACTGCAACTGAAAAGGAGTACAACAAGAAGCTACAACTACTGAGCTCTACTGGACCCAGCACCCTCTACAGCCGTAGGCTCTGGCTGCTCAACACCTGGACCTGAAAAGGGGTTATGAGTACAAAACGTCAGTGAACGCCGAGTAGAGTGGCAACCAACTAACTAAAGCAGTAAAAGTGGACAAGTAGCTGTTGTTTTTCAATTTCTTTCTTTCTTTAACTAATTATTCTTTCTTTCACCACTTGGTTTATTTATCAGGTCTCTTTCTTGATCTCGAATGTACCTCGTGGGAACGATCTTGATTGTAGTCTTTTCCGAAGAGTAGAAGTCGCACGCGGAGCTCTCCTAGCCGGGAGAGTCCCCTGTGGTGGTCCTACATCTAGTCAACCACCCCAAGGTCACGGATAGACGTAACTAATGAGTCCATTTTAATGGACTAATATTATGCCTAAGTAACTTTAACCTTACCTTTTAGGTTTGTTAATAACTACATCAAGTTATAGAATGTTTGCATGCATCATGATTTAAGTTTACATCTATTTTATAGCATTCTATAACTTAATATGTAATGATTTTACGTTTTTATGTGCAAGAAGAATATTGGGAAAAGAACAAGGAGGGGAGGGTAAATTTCCCTTTCAAACAAACGGCGCCATCTTTTCCCCATCCTCCGGCCAGCCGCAACTCTTCCCTCAACAGCCGCCGGCCAAAAATAGCAAAGGGATTTGGAAAATCCCTTAACTCACGCACGTAGGGAGAGGAGATAAAGAAGTTGGGAAAAGTTGGATGAAGGAGATCTTCTTCCTCCCCCTGGCGGAGAGTTATCTCCACCTTCTCCACCGTGGAGAGGGCGGACCCTGTGAACCAAGTGTGCACTGAAGCCACCATCACTGCCTCCCAACGCCTCCAACCAATGCTCAACACAAGTGCACACCCCTTTCCAGCCTCACCACCCTTCAAGTCTGCGCCCGTGCCATCGCCTGTGTCCAACCAACGCTCTTCTCAGCCTTCTGCCCACAGGCACTACACGCCAAGTGCCCGCAGGCACTCGCCACCCTTCTCTGTTCTCTGCAGGCGTACCTTCAAGCTGGCAAGCACCCCTTCAAGCCTACAGGGGAACCCACGCCCACAGGTGTTGCACGCCTTCACCACCGCCCGTAAGCGGCCCCTCCAACGCCCGCTCTCCAGCCGCATGCATACGCAGCCTAAGGTGAGCACAACCGGCCCCATACGCACTGTGTGCACGCCCGCGCACCACCGCCCAGCCTTCTTGTGCCCCTTCTTCTCCACCGGCAAGAAGGACCTAAGGCACCCACAGCCGCGCACGGTGTGCACGCCTGCGCGCACTGCACCGCTCGCCCGCGCTCCGGCCAACGTGCCCGCGCTCTTCACATGCGCAGGCATGCGAACGACACCAACAGTCCGCTTCGTCTTCTTCCTCCCAACAGGCCGCCTGCAACTCCACCTAAAGAACCCATCAGCCATCGGCCTGCCCCACACTGTACGGCCCCCCTCCGGTCTCTGTTCTCGTCGCCAACACCACTGTTCAGACGCCCTCGCTCCACCATTGCTCCCCTCCGCTTCACGCCACCAGCCGACGCCTGCACACGGCCTCCTTAGGACCCACTGCTACCGCACCTCTTCCTCGTCGCCGGCGGCATCTCCGACCACCGTAGGCTGCCGCACCACCACCGAAGTGTTCCTCTCCTCCGACCCAGCTTCTCCGATGACTCTTGCAACCAGCCGTGCCTTCTCCTCCGCGTGCACAAGAGGGGAACAAAATCCCCTGTTTTGCTACAGTGATACGTCAATTAATATTTACCTTAAATGCCATTGCGGAAGTTCCTATTCATTTATTTTAGGCATTACATTACTGTGGTGAATTTGCATAGTCCTCCTTCTACTTCATCTAAAATATTTTCATATGCATATATCACATGAATGATTCAATGCATAGATATTATGGTAAATAAGTTATATTCTAGAAATCAGTATTTACAGTATTTATCGGCATCAAGATCACTTGTTAACAAAATATTATATGGTGGTGATTTTGCATCTAAACACCTACATTCTTGATTAATTGGTTAAAATGAGCAGTTATGTGAGAAAAAGAATCGCACGAATTAGCATGCACACCCATTGAGTTTCCTAAATAAACGAGACACTATTTACTAGTTTAAATAGGCTAATTCCTCCCTGTGGAGACGACCTAACTATTCATGGTTAGATTCTGAAAATTGAAATGTTTTGAAAAGCGATTTTCTACCACGCGATTAATACAACGACACATCATTTTATGTTAAAGTCTTCAACGAAAATGAAGATCGCTCTTTCAATAACGGTGACTATGGCACGCGTAATAAGCGCACGGGTAGCTACCCCGCACTGACACGCGGTCAGTCGTTTCCGTTAGCAGGTGCGCCCAAAGCACAGCACGGAACCAGTATAGGGCATAGCCCTCTCAGTAACAGGGGTCTAGCCCCTAAGAACCAAACAAGGGTCTCGCCCCTCCACAGTCCGCGCACCCTTGCCTAACTACCTTGGTTTGCCCAGTGGGCCTAACAAGTCTGTGTAGGGTGGCTAGCTGAACCTCGGGCCCCGTGGGATGGCTAGCTCTCTCCCTACACTAGTAGCTCTCCCCGGTACTGTGTACGCGAGGGCCAAGAAGTCGGTACAGAGTGGCCAATCCTAACCTCGGGTCCCAACCCAAGGGCGGCTAACTCCGCTCTACACTAAACAGGGGGGACAGCCGCTCTCCTTGGTACTCTGTACTCAAGGGCCAGCTCACTTCCCCACTCACATTTTCAGTTCCATTCCATTTATTTCCAGGAGCTCTACTCCTAATTCCCCGTAAGGTTCATGCTCATATTCCTCACGTCATTCCATACCAGGTTTCATCATTTCTATCTCCATGCTCAGGTTATACACATGCAACTGGTAATTCTATCATTCACATTTCTATATTCAGGTTATTCCCAGGTAGTTCGTGTTTCCAACATTCACCTTTCCATTTCCAAATTATATACATGCAGCTCATATTATGTGTGCGACAGGAAATTACATTCAGCAATTAACTAGCACCAGTACTACATATTTCGCAGGCAACTGTTATTCATTCACAGGCAATTGTTATCATTCTGTCTACTCATTCAAGGCTGCAATCCATTCATTCAATATAGACATTCCAGTATTTCTAGCCCTAAGATTCATGCCATATCCTAGGTTCTATTCATTCATTCCACACATGCATTTAAGTTTTAATTAAATTAAGGGGAAGCCACTCTACCAGTAAACCCAGGAGTAGTGGGGGCTTGAATGACAGGCTCACATGCCTCAGCAAGCCCCGAACCCGCAATGGAAACCAGTCCTATCACAAGGATCAATCACAAGAGAATACTTAGAACAGTATAAAAAGTCTTCTAACAAGTAGAGGAATTCATACGGGAAACATTGATATCTTAATTGCGGAAATTGGACCTCAAACAGACCGGAAACGGGTCAAAAATAGTGTTTCTAACTCAAATTAGACATCTGGAACAACTTCCAGACGTCTTAAAAGTGTCCAGTGCCACACCTCAAGACCTGCACCACTCCTCAGACGTCCAAGAACTCCTATGGACCGTCTGGACCCAGTTCCAGATGTCCGACCACCTCTCCGGACATCTAAAAGCGCTTCCCGTCGTTTGGTATGTCGCCCAGACTTCCAAAATGCATGGGAGGGCGTGTCCCGTGCCTTCCCGAAGCGAACCCTGCACACAATCCACCAAATCTCCTCAAAAAGGCATGCAACAGTGCCTCGGAGGAGCGACCTGCATGGCCATATCCGCAAAAAAGATGTACCTTCGTGAAGTCTACTTCTCAGTCGTCTGGAACCTCCTCCAGACGTCAGCTATGTCGTCAGGACATTACTCCAGACGTCTAATTCTGGGAAAAACCCAGAACCAGAACCTGCTTCCGCGCTCTCGCGTCGCACGTGGCCGCGCCGCACCCTCTCGCCTACTGCTCCGGCTGCAGCAGTGTCAAGGAGGACCTCCCCAACGCAGTCCTCCACCTTGCGCACGCACCGCTCCAGCCGTGAGCTCACCGGCGAGCTCCCACGCGAGCTCGCAAGCTAAATTCCTCTCCCTCTTACGCTGCTCCTCCTCTCCTTCTCACGTCACTCCCGCGCTCTCACCGCTCTACTGCTCTTGCTGGAGGGAAGGAGGAAGGTGGCTGGGAAGTGGGGTGGAATGAGGGAGAGGAGAGGGGCTTTATATAAGGGTGTGGGTTTAGGGTTTCGTCGAGGCGGAAGGAGAGAGAAGAAGGAAAACGAGAGGAGTGTACTGTCTACGCGCAGCACGCGTGCAGACGCGAGCTCGTACTCAAAATTTTTGATTTCCAGACGTCTGGAAAGATGTCCAGACGTCTGACCCACAGTCCAGACATCTTAAAAGGCTCAAACAACACGGGTCTTAACAGTTCTCTATTGGATTTGCTCCAAAGTGTTAGGGATAGGGACCTGGGTGAGTTTCTTGTTGGGAAATTGTCGAGGTTGAGGATGAAATTTGTGGTTGCACTAGTCAAATCTTGGGATGATTCTCAAGATAAACCCTCTTCAGGAGAGCCAATGTCTGAACCCGCTCAGGCGCCTGTCGGGGGGGATACATATTTAGAGATTGGAGATGACCAGATTGGTCTAGAGCAACCCTTTGAGGATGAACCGATTGATTCACCTGAGATCCCCAAGTCAGGAAACAAAGAAAATTATGTCTCCTTGGATGATGAAATGACTTGTGATGTTGAGACATATACAAATGAGGATCATGAATTCTTTGATTTTGAGGGTAAGGAATCTCCTAGTGAAGTCTCACTTAAGCTTGAGGAGAATGATTTTAGTGAGACATACGGGCTCGAGGAGTATGACGACCAATTTGGTAGCCCAACTACTGAAGATTCTGATTCTGTTGGGGCTAACTTGGAGGATCCAATACCCGACGACTCAATCAGTAGCCCCATTCCTCAACCACACCCCGAAGAGTTGAATGAACATACTTTTGAGATCATTGTGCCCAAGTCAATCCTGATCAGCCACAATTGTTGGACTGTGTACTTTAGATGGGGTGTACAATGATTTGGAGGTCCCGAAAACCTTGATTTCAAAGGATAGGAAGTTGAAAATGAAAATTTGGGAAGTTAATTTTGAGGAAAAAACAAGTTTGGATATAACCAATTGACCTGAAACCACCTATCTTCTACACGGACCCTTATGATATCTTTCACGTGCGACCCAAGCCTGGAATAACTGATTATTTTTCTGAGCCAGATCTTAACTGGACAACCGCACCTATTGAACCATCTTTATCCATTGTCCAACACTTTGGTCTTGGGTTGCACACCACTAAACTGCAGGCCCGGCCCCGCAAACACATCAACCTTCGGTTCTGGGTGATTTTCATCCAGAACCTGAGAACCACTCGACCCTAGGGCATGGGTCTGCACCATAATTTCGTCCACGTCTGTGCACATCTTCTGCAAATGGGTTTCAAGATCAACCTTTTGATTTTGATTCTAACCCACACTTGTGAATTCTTAATTTCTTTTTAGTATATATGCTATGCCTAGCTGAAGGCATTAAATTTAGCACGTGTTTATATTTCACGTTCTATGCAGAGCTGACCGGATTCCTCACGATGTTCAGGTGATATTCTGTTTCCTCCACCCTTTTCATATCTTTATTTTTACAATGAGGACATTACATCATTTAGTCATGGGGGTGGATAATCGATTCCTGAAATCATTATGTCAACTCCGTAGAATTTCTTTTAGTTTCTTATAAAATTAAAAAAAATTAAAAATTTGAAAAAAGATTAAAAAAAAAAGAAAGAAATTAGGAAAAGAGAACTTAGTCATTTGGAAGTTATTAACTTTAGGAAATGATACGAGAGGACCTAAACACTTAGACTCTTTAGGTCTTCGGGATTAATTAGCCTGGGTGTCCACTCGAATGTGGATTTAATCTCGAGTCCTCGCCAATTAAAATTTATTTTAATTTGGCAAATAATTTAGGATGATAAGCATGCGACTTATCAACCCACCCTCTGATTTGGGGGGACTTTAAGCCTAAGCATCTACACACATTTTTTGCACTAACCCACTTTCCGACGATTTTTACAGAAATTGGGTCGCTAATGGATCGACTTGGGTGGTATGGCTAATAAGTTGTCGGTGGTAACAGCTCATCGACCGGTTGTCCAGAGCCCAACCACAAGACCATTTTCATTGTACTGCCTTTAGGTAAATCTTAAATCAAGAAAGCCACCTACTTAAAAAAAAAAAGGAGAAAAAAAAAAATAAATAAAACCACACTTCACCGCACGAGTATGGCTGGCAAGTTGTCAGTGGTAACAGCTCATCGGTCGGTTGTCCAGAACCCAACTCACAACAAAAAAAATGCACAATAATTCCCAAAACACCTAGGGAAGAAGTGGGGAAGTAGAATAAACTAGGAAGATATACACTGGGTTCGCCCTTGTATTGATGCCAATAAAAGAAAGTAGGGAGAAAGCTACTGATCATAAAGATAAACCTTTAGGCAAGGTCACCTAGGGTCGTGGAAATCCGAAGTCCGTTTTAACGGCCATCTAGTGAGTCTTTCACTATTTTTCACAAGATGCTTAACACTTAGAGTCCTTTTCGAGTCTTGGGCGAGTCGGGTAGCCGTAAAAAGTTATCCCGTAACTCTCAAACTCCAAAAGTACAAAAAATTAGAAAAGAAGAAAAAAAATTTTATCTTCTCAAATAAGGCGAGGGCTTGGATGGTCTGCATTCTGGAAGACACTCAGGAACCATTGAGTTTTTGTAATTAGATCTTAGGGTTGAGATTTTCTAAAGCAATCAATGAATTTTGCCTAATTACTCAAACCCTGATTCTACTTTTATACATAGCATTTAGGTTAAATTTGCTAGGGGCTAGCAAAAAGTAAGCATGGGGGTATGATGAACACACATAAATTCATGATAAATTGCTTATTTTTTATAGTTCCTAAGCTTAGCATTGCATATCATGTTATAAATATTTCATAACATCCATTGCATGGCATTTAGGATAGTTGTATATTTTATATATTAATTCCTTCATTTTATATTTCCAAGGGGGCAATGCGACATCCATATGGGTTTCAGATGGAAAATCCGACCGTACGGATGGATCAAAGCGACGATCGCAGTTCAGCATCGCGAGAATCATCTCGATCTGAGCACTGTAGCACCCTCTACAAGAAGAAGATGGACGGCCCAAATGGCACCACGTGGCGCCATCCAGGCTACCAAACACCGGCCAGCAGCACCACTCAACTCCATCCATGCCCATCAATCCTAGCTGTTGGATCAAGATCCAACGGGTAGGAAGCAGTTGCACCAAGCTGCTCCACACGACACAACGAAAGGTTTGCCGCAATGGTTGGAGCACTGGTTTGCAAGGGGGGGCACAAGTTCGAATCCCCGCAGCCCCTCCAATTCGCAATTGGGTGGGCCCATGGAGCGGCAGCTCCAGTGCAAGGCAGGGCACGCGTACGTGCACGACAACGCATGGCAAGCACGCACACAGTAGGGCACGCACGGTAAGCGTGCGTGATGAGCGGGGCAGCGCGGCATGGGCGCAAGGGCAGTTAGCGCGAGCTTTCAGCGACAGCTGGGCTAACCTACAGAGACGCTTACAGCCGTCGCTATTTCATTGTAAGCCAACAGAGCCAGCTAAGGGCGTGAGTGGAGGTGAGATGTCTACAGCAACGTTTCCAGCGACAGTCTGAAGCTCGCTAAAGGTCCTTTATCCATTTTTAGCCTCCTCTCCTCCGCTATAAAAGGACCAACACCCCCTCCCTTCCAAGCCATCTCTACCTACTCTACTCCCACCTTCTCCCAAGCTCTACCAAGCCTACCAACGCTCCATTAGAGCTTGTTCTCAAGCTCCCAAGGTGCCAATTAGTGTAGGGAACCTCTGCCCCACCAAATACTCCTCCAACTTCCCATCTCCCTTCATACGTCACCTTGGAGCCATCCTCCCACCTCCATTCCGGTAGCAGATCAACTCCGTCTTCTCACCTCCATTCCGGAGCTACGTCGAAGCTTTCCTCAACCCGACGTCCTCCAGCATCTCACCTCCGTCGTCCTGCTCCTCACCTCCTTCGTCTGAGCTTCCGCCAGACACCGTCGTCTCACCGAACAGCCGATTCGGGAGATTTCCTCTCACCTCCCTCTCTTTATATGCTTTCATAGTTTCTTGTAATTGACATTGGAAGTAATATATATCATATTTGTTCCACATCTCTATCTTGTGATACATTTGCTTGTTTTCTTTTATTCTAAAAATACAAAAAAAAATAACAAAACCCCAAAATACCAAAAAGAAACGAATCGAAGCGCGATTTTCAATAAAGTAAACACCACCTCCCTGTGTTCAACCTGAGACTCCCTAGGAGTTTCGGTATAAATTTTATCTAATCGACGTGTTTTGCAACTACGACGACAAGTTACTTGTAACCTCGATTTCTATCACGCGAAACTCGCGCGACCATTTTGGTATATTATATATATTACTTCCAAAGTCAATTACAAGAAACTATGAAATCATATAAAGAGAGGGAGGTGAGAGGAAATCTCCTAAATCGGCTGTTTGGCGAGACGACGGCGCCGGCGGAAGCTCGGACGAAGGCGGTGAGGAGCGGGACGACGGAGGTGAGATGTTGGAGGACGTCCGATTGAGGAAAGCTTCGGCGTAGCTCCAGAATGGTGGTGAGAAGACGGAGTTGATCTGCTACCGGAATAGAGGTGGGAGGACGGCTCCAAGGTGACCTATGAAGGGAGATGGGAAGTTGGAGGAGTATTTGGTGGGGCAGAGGTTCGCTACACTAATAGGCACCTTGGGAGCTTGAGAACAAGCTCTAATGGAGCGTTGGTAGGCTTGCTAGATCTTGGGAGTAAGTGGGAGTAGAGTAGGTAGAGATGGCTTGGAAGGGAGGGGGTGTAGGTCCTTTTATAGTGGAGGAGAAGAGGCTAAAAATGGATTAAAGGACCTTTAGCAACTTCCAGACCGTCGCTGGAAACGTTGCTGTAGACAGCTCACCTCCACTCACACCCTTAGCAGGCTCTACTAGCTTGCAATGAAATAACGACGGCTGTAAGCGTCGCTACAGGTCATCCCAGCTGTCGCTGAAAGCTGACCCCAACAACCTTTGCGCCCGCGCCACGCTGCCCCGCTCATCACGCACGCTGACCGCGTGCGCCATGCTGTGTGTGCACTTGCCATGCGTTGTCGTGCGCGTGCACGTGCGCTGCCTTGCACTGGCACTGCCGCTCCATGCCCCCGCCCAATTGCGAATTGGAGGGGTTGCAGGGATTCAAACCCGCGCCCCCCCTTTGCAAACCAGTGCTCCAACCATTGCGGCAAACCTTCCCTTGTGTCGTGTGGAGCGACTTGGTGCAACCGCTTCCCAGTCGTTGGATCTTGATCCAACGGCTAGGATTGAAGGGCACGGATGAAGAAGGAGTAGAGCGGTGCTGCTAGCCGGTGTTGGGTGGCCTGGATGGTGCCACGTGGCACCATTTGGGCCATCCATCTTCCTCTTCTTGTAGAGGGTGCTACGGTGCTCAGATCGAGATGATTCTTGCGATGCCGAGCTGTGATCGTCGCTCCAGATCCATCTGTACAGTAGGATTTTTCATCTGAAACCCGTATGGATGTCGCATTGCCCCCCTAGCCATATAAAATGAAGGAATTAATATATAAAATATACAACTATCCTAAATGCCATGCAATGGATGTTATGCAATATTTATAACATGATATGCAATGCTAAGCCTAGGAACTATCAAAAATAAGCAATTTATCATGAATTTATGTGTGTTCATCAAACACCAAGAGAGGTATCCCTGAGAACTGTTTTAAGACATCTGCAACCTTTCCCAGACGTCAGATTTCTGTCTGACCGAGTGTTTTTGGGCCCGTGCAAGGACCTAATATTATCGATTTTCCACAAACAAAACGTCTCTGTTTTCCATACGAGTTTCTCTGTGTAATGATACCTTGTTTGTATCATTTTGAACCTTTTTGCCTATCAATCCATGTTTTAGGTCTCCAGTCCGGCAGGTGTACGGGACCTACGGAGACATCGGGAGCTACTGTACGAGCCCCCATTCCACCCGGTTACCCTGGTAGAGTGGTTATAACCATAAATCTCTAAATTAATACATGCAAGTAGTTAATACTAGGACTTGAGATGAACCCTAGGTTATGGCATGAACACTAGGGCTAAAGGAAATTACATGTGAATGATTGAGTAATCAAAAGCTGCCTATATTATCTGGAATGGACTACATACTGTGATAAAAAGCTCTTGTACAAACCCTACGAGGAATGTAGACAAGAATACCATAGTACGGAGAACTGGATGGTTCT
The DNA here is from genome assembly GCA_037157565.1 of Thalassia testudinum. Classification (NCBI taxonomy): domain Eukaryota; kingdom Viridiplantae; phylum Streptophyta; class Magnoliopsida; order Alismatales; family Hydrocharitaceae; genus Thalassia; species Thalassia testudinum. The sequence goes on from JAZHRO010000059.1 coordinate 45,650,937, forward strand.
GGAATATGCCACCCATGGGCAGCTGTCAAGGGAAGTAAGCTGACCTTCATGTACATGGTACAGAAGAGAGCAACTATCCCTTGTAGTGTAGAGGGGAGCTTGCCGCCCTTAGGTTGAGACCCGGGGTGGGTTTGACCACTCTACGTCGACTCTTGCTGGCCCTCATGTACATGGTAGCGAGGTGAGTTACTTAGTGTAAGGGGGAGCTAGCCGCCCTAAGGGGCCCGGGGCTAGGTATGGCCACCCTACACCGACTCTTGTTAGCCCATTGGACAAACCGGGATCATCGGACCAGGATACGCGGACTGAGGAGGGGTGAGACCCCTGTTCTGTTCTGTTTTGAGAGGGCAAAGCCTTATATTGTTCCGCGTTGTACATTGAGGCATACCCGTTAGCGAAAACGACTGACCGTGTGCCAGTGTCGGGTAGCTACCCGCACGCTTATCACGTGTGCCATAGTCACCACTACATCACGACCGTGACCTCGAGGTGGTAGACCGGGTGTAGGACTACCATGGAGGGACTCTCCGGGCCAAGAGAGTGCCACGTGTGCATCCTACATCATGGGAAGCTGCAAGCAAAATCATTCCTTTAGGAAACAAGAAGATTAAGAAATGAGATGAGCCATGATTAGAGATCTCTACACAGAAAATCGTTATGGGATAAATTGGATCGGAAAGTAATATGTTAAATTACCTGATAAGTGTATTTGTTTATGTTTAGTCACCACTCTACTCAGCGTTAGCTGACTCCAGTTAAATAATTTTGTACAGGTCAGGGTTTTGAGCAGCCCGAGCTATCGGCTGCTGAGGACGCTGGGCCTAGTCGAGCCTAGCTTTAGTTCTACTATTTGGTGTAGTGAGTTTCTATAGCCTTGTTTCTGCTATATGTACTCATTTTTGTTGTGATGGTTGTATTATGACATGTAATATTATTGTTCCTTTCCCCCTGTTGTGGTCAATTTCTTTCTGCTTAGTTACTATACTTGTGTGATTGTGGTTTGTTAAATGTTATTTGGTTATTTCATGTTGGACAATTGGGCCTTGGGATTAGTCGAAGCGAGCCGGTCTCAGGTCCTATAGGAATCTGGGATCAGGTCGTGATAGTTTTGAATTGTATACAACTATTTTTACACCTAATTCAACCCTTACTAAGACCTTGATGATCAAATCATAGGTTGCAAAAAAAAGAAAATCAAATTCCCAAAATCTCAACTTAATGGATGAACTCCCATGGAGAACTCTATTAATATTCGCTTGAAGGGCTAGGCTTGTTTTATGACTCTTCATCCAATCCTAACTAAGGGTTTTTGGGAGAGATGTTTGTTGAGGGGCTAACCATAAAGAAATTGTTTTGAGTGGAGGGACCCTCTTGATAATTTCACAACTTATATTAAGGGGGAAATGTTTGTAATTGGAGAGAAAATTCCCCAATTTCTCATATTTAGCCACAACCTTCTCCCTCCACCACCAACATGTCTCCCCTCCTCCTCTCTTCTCCCTCCACCACCTATCCTCCTCCTCCTCCTCGTCAGCCACCGTTGCCGCCGGTGCCAGCACAACTATTGCTACTGCTATTGTGGAAAAGGAGAGACGAAGGAAAGGGAAGAGGAGCTCCCTTCACCTCTTGCCCTTGAAAGGAGAAAGGTGATTTAAGGAGTAGTTAGGGACTTCCCCTCCCCCTCTTTCATGTTCCTCGATGGTCCTAATTGTTAATGGGGGTGGGGATCTCTCTTGCATGTCAAATATCTTATGTTGTGGGGGATGTAAGTGGTATACATCAGATTTTTTTAGTTAAGTGATGCTTTAGCTTTTGGTAGGGGATTAAAGGTATTAACTAAGGGTTGTAGGGGCATAAAAACTCAAATTCAACAGTCTGGTTGAGTTTTGCAGCCTAACCTAATGTTAGGTCATGTTACCTAGTGTTATGTGATCGCATTTTTGAACGGTTTGTAAAAGTAATGTTCTAAGTCACTGCAACGCACAAAAATTGATTCGCTTTTAAAATTTGTAAACCTAGATAGGGAAGTATCTAGGGTCGTCCAAGGAGGCAAAATGTTGCAAAATCAAATTTCTTGTTCAGAAATGGAAATCAACTTTCTTTTTGTTGCTTTCAAATATGCAATTTTTATATTTGAAATAAATAAAGCAACGCAGATTTGATGGCAGGAAGATGACTAACACCTAAAATTACTAAACTAAAACCTAAGTGACAAGTAATTCCTCTCTCTAAGCTCACCCTAGGTAGGTGAAAACCTATAGTAATTAGAGAGAGGGGTTGATTACACTAAGGTAAAAGTAAAATTACAAGAAAAACAATTAAGAAAAAGGTAACTTTACTAGAGGAGCAAAATGTTTTACAATATCCTAGTAGAGGAATGCTTCTACTACTAGAAATCAAAAATACAAAAAGTAAAAACACAAGTCCTCCTGATGATGATGGTGAAAAAGAGATAGAGGCTTCTTGCTCCAAGCCTTGTAACTCCTGGGCTTGAAAAGAAGTCCTCCAACTCCTTCCTTGTAAAGCTCCTTCAAGGTGAAGTCCTCCAAGACAAGCCCACAAAGGGGGCGTGCCCTATGCTCTCCAAGGGTGGACATGCACCACCCTTATCTCCTTCAATGCCTAGCTGTCCTCCAATATGAAGAGAGTCTCCTCCTTGGCATGGCACAAGGAAGAAGAGAGAAGGGGGAAGAAGGCACCAAGGGGGCAGGTAGGATGCCCCCTTAATCTTCTTCCTTTCTTCTCCTTCCTTGGCCGTAGGATTAGGTGGATATAGGGTAGAATTTACACTAATGGAGAATGAGTTATGATGGTGGTTAAGGGGGGTATATATAAGGTTTAGGAGGGGAGGGGTTGGCGTGGACAAATGTAGGGCTAGGATGGGCTTACAAGGTGGTTAAGGGTGGTTATAATGATCCAATGGAGGGGGCTATTTGGCGCCACCTAAAGAGGTGCTAAGGGGGTAGTTATGGTGGCCAAAGGACACCTAAAAGTGGCTCCACTTTTGTCTTCTAGAAGGAGGTGTTCTGGCGTCAAGAATCAAGGGTGGAGATGGGTTGGTTGGTGAAGTGTAGGCTAGTGATTGGAGGTCATTTTGGCTCCAAAAGGAGGGGGTTCTAGAAGGGTTAGTTGGTGCCAAAATAGGTGTCTCTTGGTGGTGGTTGAGGGGTGAAAGGGTGGCTAGGTGGTGGCGCCAACTTGGAGTAGGGTGGAGCTAGCTTGGGTAAGCTTAGGTAGGGTTTAGTTGGTGGAGGTAGTTAGGTAGGGTATTAGGGTGGTGGATGGCCAAGGGAGCTAGAGCTTAGCTAGTAGTATAGTAGAGGAGTCCATTGGAGCTCGGGTTTGAGGGGAGGAGCTGGACAGAAGAAGTCTGGAGCTGAACTAGAGCTGGCAGCTACTGAAGAGGGTGGCATGGAGCTACTTTAGCTGGCTTAGCTTGCTAGTTCTTTGCTAGCTGCTAAGCCAAGCTAAAGCAAGCTGGCTTCTGCTGAAAGGAGCTGAGGTGAGCTGGGTCTGATGCTCCTGGGGATGACCTAGCTAGTTGAGGTAGCTAAGGTAGCTTAACTCAACTAAGTTGAGCTAAGCTGAGTCCTCGAGAGCTGGACTTGAGCTTCCTAAGCTAAGATGAGGTCATCTTTAGCTGGCTAGAGTTGAGTGGAGCTAGATGTAGCTGGTCCTAAGCTAAGGTGAACTCCAGTCAACTCAGCTGGGCTAGCTAGAGCTCCCAGTGAATTAATGAGAGCTAAGATGAGCTAGACTCAGCTAAGTTGAGCTGGATCTAAGCCGACTTAAGCTAAGGTGAGCTAAGATGAGATCTCTTAAGCTGCCATTCAGCTGAGATGAGCTGAATGGAGCTAGGAGGAGCTAACTCTAATTCAAGTGAGTTGGATTCCACCTATGGTGAGCTGGATAAAGCTGAGTTCCAGGTAGTTTGGGCTTCTCCTTCACCAGTTGCCTTCCTGAGTGCTAGGATTTTAGGGAGCTGTCAATCTGTAAATCCCTAACACTCACAAAACATATCAAAAAGACAATAAAATGTTAAATGCATGCCTAAACTAATTGATGCCTAAATGCAACCCAAAAACCTATTTACAGAGCAAAATCTTAAGAGCTAGGTTTGTTTTAATGCATAAGAATGATGATAAACTGGCATTTATCATTACGTCGCTAGAAGGCCTCCTAATGTTAAGTAAAAATCACCTAACGTTAAGTGGTTGGTTTGATCCCTAAACCAGCTAGATACTTGGACTTTTGACCCTATAAAACCAAAAGGGTGACTTAAAAAAACCTAAAACCTAATTAGGGATCTAGTTGACACCCTAATGGAGAATGAAATGGTCAAATTGTATAAAAACCCTAGATGGGTGTAAAGCACCCCTATATGAGCTTGAAGCTCTTTAAATGGACCAAAAGTGACCCAAAATAGCTAAGTAACATATTAAACCTCTCATGATGACTTTGATGACTTTGTTACAAGTCTAAAGAGGAAAACCTTAAATTCTAATGTCTGAGGTGAGACCCCAAACGATCCAGAGGTTCTCAAGGTTGTTATCCTAATACAAAACTAAGAGGACTACAAGACAATTGGGTCTAATAGGTAAGCTCCTGATGAGGTGTGGCTCATCATAGCTAAAATGCCCAAGTTAAGTCAGAAACAAAGTTAAAACACTATTAATTAACTCAAGGAAAGAGATAAGTGTAGGAACTATGGGAAAAGACCTAAGATATCAAATTTGTGCCAAAAATGACTAATTGGGTCACATTTTAGATATTATGTTCTTAAATATATAAATGGATGTTTCTAAAGTCAATTGAACACCAAATTGAGCTCAAATTCAAAATTCCATCATGGGAATATTTGCCAAAATGTTCAAATACATGTCATAAAAACTTCATTGCATTTTGAATGCATTTAAACCTTGGAATTAATGCCTTTCATTTAGGTCCTTATTAGGATTTTAGATCTTCACATTTCCTTCATACAAAAATTGTCGAGGACCATTACGAAAGCCATAGGGACCTCTCTGTAAGGATTTTTAGCTACTTATAAGTTTACCTTATATCTCTATCAATATGTGCACGGCATCCCTTGCAATTTGCCCAACAGACAAGGGTGAGCTCTCCTTCTCTCGTATTCTTCAACGAAGAACTCGTGCTTCCTGAGTCGTCTATTCTTCCCTAAGCTAATCCTAAGGCCGATCCTCTTCCTACTTGCCAGCACAAGTAATCACACCTTCACACCTTCCTTGAGATCTCATCCTATGGTTTATTTTTATCTAAAACCGTTCCTGCGCTCCTCATCCTCTATCATGGCTATTGATTGCACAGCAAGCTACACCAATAAATATGCCATCTTATGTTATTTCCTAGCATTACCCATGCATTTTATATAGCCTTACTTGCATTTGTAAATATTCACTTACATGCATTTATAAAAGAGGGGAAGAGAATGAGAATAAATGGCCATGCAATCTACTTCAATTCCATCTCATCTTAGTAATTAACATCTTCATTGAGTGCTTGCATTGCAAATTCACCTATCCTATTCTATTCCACTGCTGCTGTTCACGTCCTCTCGCCGCCCTGGTGCCAGTTGCATGGGAAGAGGTGTGCACTCTTTCTATAAAAGAGCATGCACCCTCCCATGCTGCGGGGAGCTAACTTTATCCTGACTAGAACCTCATTTAATTAAGCGGGTCTGTTTCAAAGCTTCAAAAGTCATGTAATTCTTAAAACACGTGCAAATCCTTTTCTATCTGTTCCAACCCACTTGTTAGCCTTTTAGGACCATTTGACCCTTAATTACCCCCTGGGAAAACCCGTGATTGTACTGCATTTATGATATAATGGTAAAATTGCAGTTTTAACCTTGTTTTCTTATTTTTCTCACAGAATGGACTTACAGTGAATTATGGCTCTCTGGTTGTTATAGAGGAGCATTTATTGGCTTAATCAGATCAAAACAAACTAGTTATTTCTTGGTCGTGTCGTGTTTCGCGTGTTAGAAATTGAGGTTACAAGTAACCCGTCGTCGTAGTTGCAAAACACTTCGATCAGATAAAATTTGTACCGAAACTCCAAGGGAGTCCCAGGTCGAACACAGGGAGGCGACGTTTACTTTATTGAAAATCGCGCTTCGTTTTGTTTCTTTTTGGTATTTTGGGGTTTTGTTATTTTTTTGTATTTTTGAACTAAAAGAAAACAAGCAAATGTATCACAAGATAGAGATGTGGAACAAATATGATATATATTACTTCCAATGTCAATTACAAGAAAAGATGAAAGCATATAAAGAGAGGGAGGTGAGAGGAAATCTCCCGAATCAGCTGTTCGGCGAGACGACGGTGCCTGGTGGAAGCTCGGACGAAGGAGGTAAGGAGTGGTACGACGGAGGTGAGATGCTGGAGGACGTCGGGTTGAGGAAAGCTTCAGCGTAGCTCCGGAATGGAAGTGAGAAGACAGAGTTGATCTGCTACCAGAATGGAGGTGAGAGGATGGCTCCAAGGTGACCTATGAAGGGAGATGGGAGTTGGAGGAGTATTTGGTGGGGCAAAGGTTCGCTACACTAATAGGCACCTTGGGAGCTTGAGAACAAGCTCTAATGGAGCGTTGGTAGGCTTGCTAGAGCTGGGGAGTAGGTGGGAGTAAAGAAGGAAGAGATGGTTTGGAAGGGAGGGGGTGTAGGTCCTTTTATAGTGGTGAAGAGGCAAAAATCGGTATGGGACCATTAGTGACATCCAGGCCATCGTTGAAAACGTCTCTGTAGGTAGCTCATGCCCGCTAGTGCCCACAGTTGGCTCTACTGGCATGCAATGAATTAACAACTGCTGTAAGCGTCGCTATAAGTCCAGCTCATGCATCGCTGTAGTCCACCTCACACTGAGCTAGTGCTACTCCTGCCTTGCTGCGCACGCACGCACCCATGCGTTGGCGCTATGCGCATGCGTACCTGCACGCACCTGCGCTGCTGCGTGCATGCGGTGTTGTGTGCGTGTGCTGGCAGCCTGGGCTGCGCCACGTGGTGTAGTCTAGGCCGTCCATCTTCTTCTTATTGTAGGGGCTGCTACAGAGGTCAAATTGAGTCAATTTTTGCGCCGTTTGGCTGCGATCGTCAACCTGAATCCATCCACACAATAGGATTTATCATTTGAAGCTCCAAATTATGTCTCCTAGTCCTTGGCCGTTGATCTTCCTCGAACTGCATATGGTGCTACGAAACTCCGATTGAGGCGATTTCAGAGATGTTGGACTCCGATCATCGTCTTAATCAGATCCGTACAGTCGAATCGTCAATCCGAAGCTCCAAAATAAATATCCTTCTCCCCTAACCACAAAAAGGATGCAATTAACCTAAATTATATACAACTACTTTAAATGCAGAATGATGCATGCTATGTAATATTTATAACATGAAATGCAAATCTAAGCCTAGGAACATGCATGAATAGGCATTTTACCCTTAATAAATGTGTTTACATCATACCCCCATGCCTACTTTTGCTAGTCCCTATCAAAATTAAACTATATGCTATGTATAAAGGCAGAATTAGGATTAGATCGCTTAAGCCTAAGTCATTTATTAACAATAGAAAATTTCAACTAAGGTCCTAAACTACGAAAACTCAATAGTACCTGGGTGTCTGCCAGAATGTAGACCGTCCAAGTTCTTGCCTTATTTGAGAAGGGAAGATATATTTTTTTATTTTTCTTCTTTTCTATTTTTTTTTGTACTTTTGGAGTTTGAGAGTTCTGGGATAACTTTTTACGGCTACCCAACCCGCCCAAGGCTCGAAAAGGACTCTAAGACTAAGCATCTTTGTGAAAAAGTGATAGACTCACAAAACAGCCGTTAAGATGGACTTCTGGTTTCTACGAACCTAGGTGACCTTGCCTAAAGACTTATCTTTACGATCGGTAGATTTCTCCCTACTTTCTTTTATATGGGGTCAACACAAGAGCGAACCCAATGTATATCTCCCTAGTTTATTCTACTTCCCGCTTCTTCCCTAGGTGTTTTGGGAATTATTGTGCTTTTTTTTTTGTTGTGAGCTAGGTTCTGGACAACCAACCAATGAGCTGTTACCACCAACAACTTGTCAACCATACTTGTGTGGTGAAGTGTGGTTTTATTTTTTTTTTTTCTCCTTTCTTTTTTTTCTTTCTCTTTTTTTTTTTCTAAGTAGTGGCATTCTTGATCTAAGATTTACCTAAAGGCAATACAATGAAAACGGTCTTGTGGCTGGGCTCTGGACAACCAGTCGATGAGCTGTTACCACCGATAACTTGCCAGCTGTACCACCCAAGTTGGTCTATTAGCTATCCAATTTCCGTAAAAATCGTCGGAAAGTGAGTCAGTGCAAAAAAATGTGTGTAGATTCTTAGGCTTAAAGTCACCCAAAATCAGAGGGCGGGTTGATAAGTCGCATACTTATCATCCCAAATTCTTTACCAAATTAAAATAAATTTTAATTGGCGAGGACTCGTGACTAAATCCACATTCGAGTGGACACCCAAGCTAATTAATCCCGAAGATCTGAAGAGTCTAAGTGTTTAGGTCCTCTCGTATCATTTCCTAAAGTTAATAACTTCCAAATGCCTAAATTCTCTTTTCCTAATTTCTTTCTTTTTTATCTTTTTTCAAATTTTCAATTTTTTTTTTAATTTTTATAAGAAACTAAAAGAAATTCTACAGAGTTAACATAGTGATTTCAGGAATCGATTATCCACCCCCCCATGCCTAAACGATGCAATGTCCTCATTGTAAAAATAAAGACATGAAAAGGGAAAAGTAAAGAGAATATCACCTGAGTGTCATGAAAATCTGGTCAGCTCTGCAGAGAGGAGTGTATACACACGTGCTAAGTTTAATGCCTTCAGCTAGGCATAACATACATACAAATAAGAAATTGAGAATTCACAAGTGTGGGTCAGAATTAAAATCAAAAGGTTGATCCTAAAACCCATCTACAGAAGACGTCCACAGACGTGGACGAGATTATGGTGCAAACCCATGCCCCAAGGTCGAGTGGTTCTCAAGTTCTGGATGAAAATCACCCAGAACCGAAGGTTGTGTTTGCACGGTCGGGCCTACGATTTGGTGGTGTGAAACCCAAGACCAAAGTGTCGAAAACGGGTAAAGATGGTTCAATAGGTGCGGTTGTCCACTTAACATCTAGCTCAGAAAAATAATTAGTTATTTCGAGCTTGGGTTGCACGTGAAAGATATCGTCAGGGTCCTGGTAGAAAGTAGGTGATTTTAGGTCAATAGGTACCCTTGGATCCAAAATCAAACTTCCCTCAGAATTAGCCTCCCAAATCTTTATTTCAACAATTCTATCCTCCAACATCAAGGGCTCAGGCTTCGGGACCTCTAGCATATTATTTACCCCATATGATTCTCCCAAGTCCAAAAATCATGGCTGAATTAAGATTGACTTGGGCACAAAGATCTCAGAAGTCAGCTCTTCGGGGTACAGATGAGGACTGGGGTCACTGATTGAAGCATCAAGATTCGGATCCTCCAAGTTGACCCCAACCAAATCCAAATCTTCAATAATTGGGCTATCAACTGGTTTGTTAGATTCCTTAAGCCCATTTGTCTCACTAAAATCCTCTTCCTTAAGTTCAAGTGAGACTTCACCAAAAGATTCTTCACCCTCAGAGTCAAAGAATCCATGATCCCTTTTATATATGTCTCAAAATCATATGTCATTTCATGGTTCATGGAGACATATTTTTCCTCACTCCCTGGCTCGGGGATCTCGGGTGAATCAATTGGTTCATCCTCAAATGGTTGCTCTAGCCCATCCTGGTCATCCCTAGTCTCAGAAAATGTATCCCCCCCGACAGGCACCTAAGCGGGTTCAAACATTGGCTCTCTTGAAGGGGGTTCATCTTGAGAATCATCCCAAGATTTGACTAGTGCAACCACAAATTTCATCCTCAACCTCGACAATTTCCCAAGAAGAAACTCACCCAAGTCCCTATCCCTAACACTTTGGAGAAAATCCAATAGAGAACTATTAAGTTCATCAATCATTTTGATCATAGGCTCTAGTACTTCAGTGCATGGTGTTAGTTGAGCTTCTAAATATTGTATAGTATTCCTCAAATTAGCCAACACCCTAGCCTGAATCTGGTTCACCTGAACCGACTGGCTCGGTTCAAGTTTGGGTGGGTTCAGGTTAAATCTAGGGGAGTCAAGATGTCGAGGTCCTCGGGTCCCTCCCTGAAAGTAGGTCATTCTAGGTTGTTCAAAGGATGGTGGCGACCTATATTCAGTGGAATACTGGGGAGGGTAGGTGTTATAATCATGATATCCTTCCTGATTGTAGATCGAGTTGGTTTGGTCATCAAAGGATGGAGATCCATAATCATTATAGCTCTGGGAAGGATAATAATCATAGTCTTGTCTTCCAGGGTTAGGCCCTGGACCCTGAGGTCCGGATTCATATCCCCAATCAAAGTCATCCCGGCTAGTGGATGGGTAATTACAGGTCAAGTTGGGATAGTAATCATCTTGGGGATAAGTGGTGGTAGGAGGATAGGATGTGAAATGTGTGTAGGATGTGGAAGGGTACATGGTGAAGTAAGGAGGGAAATCAGAAGAGAAAGGAGCCATACAATACAAAAATACAAGCCTGTCCTTAATTTGGGTAGCCTAAAGGTCTACAAACTCTTAGAATTTATCCTAAGATTATAGACGATTTACTCTACTTATGTCCAGGCAATCCAACCAGTTAGAAGGAGGGACTAGGGAGAAGGTTCTTCCTTTGGCTTGCCCCTCCAGTTCCTAGTGTACCCCCCAGCTGCGGTCGTTTGACACTACTCCCCTAGCTAGACATCAGATTGACTAGTATAAGTAGGTTAATCGTGAACAATCTCAATTTGGATCCCAACGAGCGAACCAGTCCTTAGGGCCAACATCTAATCAATTTTAGTTAGGCCTGGGACAATGGTGCTTCAAGAATGTGATGAGCCCTTTAGATGGGTTGTGCCCTTAATGATAAGTTAAAATGTGTGTGTGTGCACAACCAGGGTTTGCAAACAAGGTTATTTAATGATGTGTCTTTTAGAGTTCAACCTTGTTTAGTAGCTTTTAGGGTTTAATCTTAGGTATATTCAATCAAGTTTAGGAAAACACCCCAAGTTTTGCAAGCACTGGTGATGACATATTCCTTTAGAAATCAAGGAAAAAATGTGGAGTGCCTGGTTCAGCCCTAAGAATCAACCCTAAGTGGCAAGCTACTTGATGAATCGCTTTCATCTTAAGTGGTGCAGCCCAAACAGTTCAATCAATTGGCCTATTGCACCACTTAGTTAAGGCACGCAGAAATTTTTGACCTATTCAAATTTCTACTCACTTATTTGTGTGTTGAATTAAGTGTATCGGGTCCACAGGTCAGATCCCGATTAAGTGGTAGAATCGATGTGATTGTGCGTCTTAGGGTGAGAAGTTGTCGATGTTAAGTGTGTAGCTTACAGAAAATCCCACAATCAGATAACATGTTTTTTATTTTTTATTTTTATTTAAGTGGATGGCGAGGTGAGTGGAGGTGGCAAACAAACAACCAAATCTATCCTAGGGTTCATAAAAAGCACCTAAGTTGATTTGGGTTTGAGTTATTCGGTTATGGAATGAAAACTGTGGGGGTGGTGTGGGGGACACTTACAAAACACTTTACCCGCACTTTACTGCAGTCTACAGCACTTGGATATCCATACTAGGGTACCTGCAAGACAGTAGATCAAAGACAAGTAGGGTTAGTGCTATGTAAATGCAAAGAAACTCAATAAACAATAAAGTAAATTTCATTGCCTCCCCGGCAACGGCGCCAAAATGGTCAGGTCATGTTTCATGTGTTAGAAATTGAGGTTACAAGTAACCCATCGTCGTAGTTGCAAAACACGTCGATCAGATAAAATTTATACCGAAACTCTAAGGGAGTCCCGAGTCAAACACAGAGAGGCGACGTTTACTTTATTAAAAATCGTACTTCGTTTTGTTTCTTTTTGGTATTTTGGGGTTTTGTTATTTTTTTGTATTTTTGAAATAAAAGAAAACAAGCAAATGTATTACAAGATAGAGATGTGGAACAAATATGATATATATTACTTCCAATGTCAATTACAAGAAACGATGAAAGCATATAAAGAGAGGGAGGTGAGGAAATCTCCCGAATCGGCTGTTCGACGAGATGACGGCGCCTGGTGGAAGCTCGGACGAAGGAGGTGAGGAGTGGGACAATGGAGGTGAGATGCTGGAGGACATCGGGTTGAGGAAAGCTTCAGCGCAGCTCCGGAATGGAGGTGAGAAGACGGAGTTGATCTGCTACCGGAATGGAGGTGAGAGGACGACTCCAAGGTGACCTATGAAGAGAGATGGGAAGTTGGAGGAGTATTTGGTGGGGCAGAGGTTCGCTACACTAATAGGCACCTTGGGAGCTTGAGAACAAGCTCTAATGGAGCGTTGGTAAGCTTGCTAGAGCTTGGGAGTAGGTGGGAGTAGAGTAGGTAGAGATGGCTTAGAAGGGAAGGGGTGTAGGTCCTTTTATAATGGTGGAGAAGTGGCAAAAATCGGTATGGGACCATTAGTGACATCCAGGCCGTCACTGGAAATGTCGCTGTAGGCAGCTCATACCCACTGGCACCCACAGCTGGTTCTGCTGGCATGCGATGAATTACCGACAGCTGTAAGCGTCGCTGTAAGTCCAGCTCATGCGTCACTGTAGTCCACCTGACTCTGCGCTGGCACCGCGCCTGCCTTGCCGCACGCGCGCGCGCACGCCCACATGCTAGCGTTGTGCACATGCGCGCCTGGGTGCACCCATACTGCTGTGTGCATGCGGTGTTGTGTGCGTGTGCTGGCAGCCTGGGCTGCGCCACGTGGCGCAGTCTGGGCCGTCCATCTTCTTCTTATTGTAAGGGCTGCTACAGAGGTCGGATTGAGTCGATTTTCATGCTGTTAGGTTGCGATCTTCGACACGAATCCATCCGCGTAGTCGGATTTATCATTTGAAGCTCCGAATTATGTCTCCTAGTCCCTTGGCCGTTGATCTTCCTCTAATTGCATATGGTGCTACGGAACTCCGATCGAGGCAATTTCAGAGGCGTTGGACTCCAATCGTCGTCTTGATCAAATCCGTATGGTCAGATCGTCAATTCGAGGCTTCGAAATAAATATCCTTCTCTCCTAACCACAAAAAGGATGCAATTAACCTAAATTATATACAACTACTCTAAATGCAAAATGATACATGCTATGCAATATTTATAACATGAAATGCAAATCTAAGCCTAGGAACATGCATGAATAGGCATTTTACTCTTAATAAATGTGTTTACATCATAGCTCATGATGGTGTTCCCATCATGCAGCTGCTCACGCAAAGGAAGGTAAGGGACATAGTCCCTCATCGTCAGATGAAAGGCTCGCGATTGGGTTTAAGTTGATTCTGTGAACTGAGCCCCTTGCCCAGTAAAATGGGGGGTCAAGTCCCCCATGCACATGCCTCCTCGTGCTCTCACGCCTCGCCCATGATACACGCACACGAGTCTGGCCACTATTTAGGATCCGATTACCCGACTTCCTACCCAAATATGTACCCGGTTATCTAAGAGAGAAGGAAGAGGATCTGTGAGAGGAGGGGGGAGGATTTTGCTCTGAGATCCTTAGCCATGTGCTGAAAGGGAGGCTTACACTTGGCCTCTAAGGAGAGTTTGCCCTATGCTTGAGAAGGCTTGAAGAGGTCTTGCAAAGACCTGAAGAAGAGAAGGCTTTGCAGAAGCTTGGGCACCCTTGTGTGCCTTCTATGAGGCTTTTTGTTGTGAAAGTTAAGTTGCCTGGTTCTGATAGGTGACGTCTGATTTAATTCTACTAATATTGTTAATTTATTTAAGTACCTAAGTTGATTAATTGAGAATACTATTGAATGATTTAAATGCTTGGGGTATATACTTAATTAAGATGAATAACTGGTGATTTAAATCATCACTGTTTTGTCTATCTATTTCTTTTTACCCATGATCTTTTGAGATAATTTGATCTATGTTTGAATGCTATTCTGACCAGTTTATTCATCGAATATCTTCTATCTGATGCTTAATTTACTGTGCTCACTTATTCTAAATGAAGATTAATGCGTGAATTCCATATTTGCTCCCTGCGAACGACCTCGGACTCCAATTATATTCTGAGTTTATAAATTTAAATGTTTTGTTGTGTGATTTTGTCGATTATACTACAATGCGTATATTTCTTAACACTCGACGAAAGCATATAAATAGGAGGTTCCTCCCCTTTCATTCTCTTCAGCCGCTAGCTGTTGATCCCAAAGAGTCACCTTCTTCCCTTAGATTTATTGCTTTTATAGATTAGATTTACTGCTTTCTAAATTAGTTAGGAGTAGAATTAGCCTAGAATAACTTCGCCCTCCCTGATCAATTCAGATTAGAGAGGTAATTTTTTACTATCATACCGATCCACTAATCTCCCTCATCATCTCACACTCGCACGTTCTGATTTCCTCAACAATTCACATTACATTTCACTCCACTGAGTTAGCTTCAGATCTGGAAACTCTCTAGCTTTCATATCAGAATCCACTCTCCAAAGTAATTCAGGGTCACTCCATTCATCCCATTTGTTCACAATGACCCTGGTGTGGTTTTTGACTGAGCTGAATCGCAGATTATTTTAGATTTGTTTTAACGATCAAAGTTTTGGATTGAAACGTGGATGAGTCAAGTGCCTGATCTGAATGTTTCTCTTCATGCTGTCTATAACATAAGAAGAGCATTAGATTAGAATTATTTTGCATCTTTTAACCTCTGATTTCCATTTGGACCTACTGGGAGTTGTTTTGGATGATTTGAGAAGGGTTTTCATGTATTGAAATCTTGAAATGAAATTATACCTTCACTGTCCATAGTGTAAGGCATAACTTCATATCAAGATTTTAATGTTGTGGGAGGTGAACTTGGTTTTCAGGAGTTTTCAGACAAGTTTTCAAGAGATTTGAGGAGGTTTAATGAAGATTTAGATGCTTGATTTTGATTTTGAATGAAACTTTAGGTTGATTATGTTTTGAGCAATGGCGCAATCATGTTCTCCCACATCAATACATTAAATAGCTACTCAACAATAACATTTTTTGGGATTAATCATGATTTCAAGAAGTGGGAAATTTGAGTTTGTTTTCAATGGAGTTCCAGGTCAGATTTGATCCTTCTCTATGTTGTCTATAGCACAAGAGAAGGATTAGATTAGATCTCCTCTTCTATCTTGTGACTCTATTCTATTTTGGATTTGAATTCCATATCAGACTTACTCAGTCTAATCAAGTAAGATAGCAACGCCCAGCTTCTAGCTATCGGTTTCACATCTGAGCTGCTACTAAAATAGCAGTAATAGCTACATCAGGAGGTTAAGACGTCTAATCATTTGAGGCAGCAAAGAAGCAGCAGCTGATGAGCTGCTTGATTTTAGTAGCAACTGTTGTTCTCATATAGTAGCAGGTCTGAAAATATTTGGATCATGCGTGGATTTTGGTTAGATTTAGGAATCTAAGGAGCTAACATGTATTATTCTGTCTAAACAACTTTTGCAAGCATTCATGTACAAGATTTTGATTTTAATTTTATATAATTAGCATGAAAACCTTGTTTTAAATTTCATTGTCAACACATTCATGAGTATAGCAGTCCACATTATGGTTTTAATGAAATTAAGATTCTAAATCATAATTAAATGCTCCATCATATTCCAAGTGATGTGTTGAGGGTTTGTGAATGCTTTTTCTAATTGTCTAACCTTTTAAACACATTTAGAGACCTTAGGTTCTTAGGTTAAAACACTCTTGAAGGCCAAACTTGGGTTAGTTTGTAAATAAGTAAAAAATATAAAAAAAACATAAAAAAATAAAATAAATATGTCTTGAGTAAGATTAGGTATTTTTCTAGATGTATGCCAAGTTTCAAGGTAATCAGAACCCCTAGCTTGGTAGAACATACCAGCTGACAGTTCAGTATACCTTAGAATTTAATAAAAGACCAAAACTGAAAAACACTAAAAAGAATTCTTTCTCTCTCATCTCCTACCTCCTTTAAACATATAAAAATCATAAAAATCAGAAAAACCCCAAAAATACCTTGTATATTACGTATATACTTGTATATATAAATTAAACCTAAGCTATATGTATATAATGTATAATATGTATATAATGTGTATATATAACTTATATATGCATTCTATTTATTAAATTAAATATTTAAAATAATTTATTGTATATATAACTTTATTGTATTAGTATCTATTAATTTATATTAACTTAAATGTATACTAATCTAAGTAAATATATAAACCTATTTAAATGTCCATAACTATACTTAATACTGTACATATGTATTTATCTAGGTAATATACACTGTATAATACCTATAAACTGATTTAATTATATATTTACAGTAAATAATTAAGTTATTAACTTAATTAGGTAATTTATTAACTTAAAATAAAATAAATTAGTAATTTAAGTTAATATTGAAGTAAAATATAATGTACATTTGTATTATATTATATTAAGTATTTTCAACTTATTTATATTGTATTTATACTGTATTATGGTATTTATAAAATATTTATGTATAAAACTAACTTAAACATGTATTTAAATGTAAATAAATTAAAATAAAGTTTCCAAAATATAATAAAAATGTATAATAAATACTATATTATGTATATTACCACTGTATAAGATCAATTGTACAATTACTTAACTAATTTATACTTTAATCAAGTAATAAACCTCTAAATTAACATGTATAAACAGTTAACTTTAGCTAATTTTATTATATTATTAAATAGCTTATTTTTTTTAAATAATTATACAATTAGGTTGCCCTATATAAGTATTTTGTAACCATATAATGTAATTTTAAATTATATTAATTTATGGCCCTCAAATCGAGGGCCAAAGATACAAAATCAGAACTCAAATCAACACTGCGCAGCACCATTGAGCGCTACAATAGCACCACATCGTGAACGCACAAGCACACGACATGATATAAAATGGTTTTGTACTTTACGTCGCTGAGTCATCATGGGTGCCGGGCACCCACACACCTTACCTATTTCCTCATGACCTAAAACAAGCATTTATTGAGTACATGTGTACACTGTGGTGGGTCGGGGGCCACACACTATGCTGGGCCTCCATGGACCCAATATTGAGCTTGAATGAATCGGATAAAATGCACAATAATGAACTAGAACCAGGTTTAGTAGTGGTATGGTCCCTCCCACATGGGTGTTGTATATCCCACGAAAGGCTGGTTCGCCAACTTAAAAAACACCAAATTTTTGAACAGTGAACCGGTTGTGTGAAAAGAGAAAAAGGCCCGAATCTGGTTAAGTCTGAAGAGGAAGAGGAGAGTTAGCCACTCCTATGACTAAGTGTCGAAGCTGTGTGTACGTGTATATAAGTAAACATATAAAGTATATATGTATATAAATAATGTAAATAAATAACATATACTGTAATATAATATATATAGTAAGTATATATGTGTAATATAAGTAAAGTGTTGTTTGAGCTCTTATATATGTATATAAATAACTAAGAGGTTTAGTGACAGAAATATATGTTACTGTATATATGTATATAAGTTAGTGTAAGTAACAATTTTTACCTTAGGTTATGTAAATATGTAACTAAGGTTTAGTAATGTATATAGATGTCACTATGGGTATATTTATATGTCGTTATAGATAACTACTTTTGCCTTATGTTATGTATATATTTTACTAAGGCTACAACAATGCTTATTTATGTTACTATATATGTAATATATAACAATAACATCATCATTAACCATATCTAGTTTTAATTAGTCATAATCAATAGATAAATGCTCCTACATAACTGCCAGACTGTAATTCATTGCATATCCTTTCTGAAAGAAATGCATTAAAACAAGGGTAAAACTATAGTTTTAATAGAATATCTTAGTTGCAGAGCAATCACAGGGTTTCCTAGGGGTTAATTAAAGGTCAAATGGTCATAAATGTCTAATAAGTGGGTTCATACAAACAGAAACGGATTTTCACACGTTTCAAGAATTAATAGACATCTAAACCCTAAAAATAGACCTACTTAATTAACTGAGGTTCTGGTCAGAATAAAATTCACCTAAATCTTCTAAAAATTATATAAAAACAGTCTATAAGGTTTGGTATCCTTAATTTGACCCTTGGAACCCAATTTGACCTAAAATAGAATCTCAGTTGGAAAGTTACCCTAATTTGGGTTTCTAACCAATTTACCTATTCAAACTTGGTCAAAACCTAAATCCAACTTCACCATCAGATTCCTTAGGTCAAAATTAGGTTTGTACCAATATTTGAGATCATCTTGACCTAGTTTGCATTCCAATCCAATCTGACTCTTTTTATCACATATGCACCCCTAACTTTTGAAATCTATTGCAAAAACCCCCCTACTTTTGTCATCACCTTCACATTTGGGTCCCTGCTGCCATGGCAGGTGTGAACCCAAAGATCCAAGATTCAAGAGAGAAGATCTCTCTCGTTTCAACTCCAAATCCTTCCAAAATTGGAAGGAAGAATGTTTAGGCAATCAGGAATTCGTTAAACCTCTTTTTAGGGATTGAAATCAACCCTACAAACCATGCGAACGTTAGGATTTCAAAGACTCCTATTCCTTGAGTTTCAAGCTCACGCAAGCTCTTTCCTAATCTAAAGCTCGACCCAAGCTCTATAAAGTCAGGCCGTACACAACCTTACCTCCATAGCTTGGTTTGGAGGCCGGACACCTCTTCTTCCCTTCTCCCCGACCTCCTTCTCCACCAACTCCAGTGAGTTCTTCGACCACCTTCCTCGTCCACCCTCATAGACAATAGCGGGTGGATTCCTTCTTCCCACAATCTTCCGCATTTCGCAATACTGGCGAACACCCTTCCAAACCTCATTCTTCCTCACCGTCCTGCATCGGAGTCTTCTCTTCCATGACACCGACCAGCCAAAGCCAGTGTCCTGCTTATCCCTTTTGTCCCTTAAAGTAGGTAGTTAGGTCCCTTTAGTTCCTTAGGTTAGTTTTCCTATCTAAAAATCAAAAAAGAGCCCTCGACGTATATGCAAGCCACCTTCTTCCTCATCTCCGGCCGCCCTCCGGCAAGGTCTTCCGCACACTCCTCCGCTCCAAACACTTGACCACCTACTCCACAACCTCCACCAGCTCACGCCCATCAAAACCCCCATACTTCACCATCCACGCACTCACGACTGCCACCAAACAACCCACCTTCCTGCCTCCATTCCTGACTTCGTCCAACCACCATGCACCTCCATCCTCCACAAGACCACTCCCATTACATTCGCCAACATCCGGCGAACCTTTGAGATGTTTTGATGCGGCCAAAAGGCCTTATTTTATATTTCAGGTTCCCGATCGGAGCTCCGCTGCAGCGCCTTATCTCCGGCGTCGTTCTTCATGTTCTTAGCCACGTGAGGCCCAGGTTGCAACTTCAGGTGACACGGGAGTCTCCCAAGACCCTCTCTAGGTCCTCACTCAAAGGCATCACCCACTCCTGTTGCCTCAATTGGAGGTGCCTTCACAGCGAACACGCCAATTCAATGAGGAAGCCACACTGCAGGTGTACACGAAGAAGGGATGGAAGTATAGTCCCACATCATGGGATTGGGAGACACTAAAGCCGCATAAGTTGTTTTTCCGCTTTGGGTTGTTTGCCTCGAACACATGGGGTGAGGTCCCTCACACCCACACATGCCCGACCCGACTAGCCTCACTCCTTGGCTGCGACCCCACGCCTGCAACCCTGGACCCGGGTATGCAACCCGAGTACCCGATAAGCCTGGTTTGAGAGAAAGAGAAGGAAGGAAAGAAAGAAAGAGAGAGCAGGGAAAGGGGGCGTTTTGCTCTTTAGACATTCCAACACTTAGCTGCTAAGAAGGGTTTGCGCCCCTTGTGCGTGAGAAAGAAAGAAGAACTGAAGAAGAAAAGAGGGAAGGCAGAAGAGGGAGAGAAGAAGAAGAAGACTAAGAAGAACATCAAAAGAAGAAGAGCACCGAGAAAGGCTTGGTTAAGTTGTCTGATTCTCAAATCAAACATTTGAGTACTGTTTATTTATTTGACAGTATTAAGTAATATATATACAAGTGCGTAGGTGATAACACTGCATCTCGGAGTGATAACTCTGTTAAATGGGGTTTATCTTAAGGACAAAATGCATAGATAACACATCATAAATAGGAATGGGAGCATTCCATGCATCACACATTAAGATTGCTTATAGAACAGTATTAATGGCCATTTGAAAGAACACTTGTCAAAACAGGCCTCAGATGAGCAATCGGACTGCACGGATGGATTTAAAGAGATGAACGGAGTCCAACAGACTCGAAATTGACCAAATCCGACATCCGGAGCTCCTGCAATGGGCCCAAGAAGTCCTGGCCGTTGATCTGATGATCAACGACCCACAGCATGCCACATGGCGCCCGATCACCGCATCTCCACCACTGCCCGCTTCC
Organism: Thalassia testudinum; assembly: GCA_037157565.1. NCBI lineage: Eukaryota > Viridiplantae > Streptophyta > Magnoliopsida > Alismatales > Hydrocharitaceae > Thalassia > Thalassia testudinum. The sequence goes on from JAZHRO010000059.1 coordinate 45,671,512, forward strand.
ACCTTCACCCGGAGGACGAATCACAGCCGTCGATCTTCAATCGAATGGTCGAGGACGCCCACGCGCCCAACTCTCGCCGCGATAATCCGCTGCGACAGCGCAACGGTCGGCGCCTCAACCGCGCAACCAGGGGGCGTGGGTTCGAAACGCACCTCACACCAAATCGAAGGCAACGGCGCGCGCGGGCAAAATTGAACCGCCCGATCAGCAACGGACGGCGTAGATGGAGCAACATAGCGCAATCTCGTGCGTCCAAAGCTGATGCCCGCGATGACGTGGGGGGCATGGGCGCAATCCAGGTGCGTGCCCCGGTCGGGATCTCAGCCGTCCGATCGAAGATCGGACGGCTTACGACGCGTGCACACTGATCAGGCGCGAAGAAGCACAGCCACGGGCGAGTGACAGGTGGGCAGGGGCCTTACCGACGTTTTGGGAAGTGTTTTAGCAACATCGGGAAGGGTTTTAGCGACGCCCCGGACATCGCTAAAACACCTTCTTCATTTGGAAAGCCCTTCTTCCTATTTAAACCCCTTCCAACCACCCATGGGAAGCATTCACCCCACTTGCAAGTGTTCTATCTCCCTCCTAGCTACCATTAAGCCCTTTTGTAATCGCCGGAGACGACGAGCCACCGACGGAGCCCTCTCCACCACCGTGGCTACCTCGCCGTCCCCTCTCTCTCTCTCTCTTTCCTTCTTTTAAGCTTTACTTTACTTATGTTCAAGCATTTATCTAGTGTTGTAATGATGAACTAAAGTTGCATGTTAAATGAAGTTATTTTCTATTCAATTGCTTGCTCTATTTTCTATTCAAGTTACATGTTGCGAATGAAATAATTCTAACCCTAATCTCTCTCTCTCCCTCCCTCCCTCACTTTTCACCCATGACTTTTCGAAAGCAAAAACCCATTATTTTCGTGACATTAAGTGACAGGAGAAATCCGATTTTCACGCCTCTCTGAGATCGACACTCGGACTCACGTCCATTTCTTTATTTTAAAACCAACGTTGTAAGCGCAAGCTATAACGACTCTTCTAAACAAACACGTCACGCACACGTCAATTTTTGGCGCCGTTGTCGGGGAGGCAAAGGATTTATTTTGTCACTTCCATTTTACATCCATGCTCATATCGTCTAATGCCTTGTCTCCTACTTGATGGTTGCAAGAATTCGGTGCTTGGACGGTGAAGCAGCGCAACTCATGACGGTAACGAGGGAGTAAGCGCAATAAAGACTGATCATGAGTATTTCTTCACTCATGGTTGTTTGCTTGCATAAAAATCTAAGAAAATTGTAAAACTGAAAAAAATTGGCGTGGTGTATGATTGCCTAACCCACATTCTTAACACATCACCCAACAAAAAAAATACACTCTAATATTTTGAATAAATTCTTGGAGTGTTCTTTTCTCTTTTTGAGTGGTGTTTGCGAAGCCACCTTGAATTGACTTGGGCTGCACCACTCAACCCTAAAAATGACTCATCTAATAGAAGCTGCATGATTATTAGGATGAGTACATTAGGGTTTTAGAGCCTCTACACAACAAAAGGAAATCTACTTTCACCGAATTGTGTGCAAAACTTGACGTGCCCACTGAAACTTGTCTGAAAATATTAAGACACGTCAATCCTAAAAGACACTAAAGTAAGGATGAAACATTAAAAGACACCACATCTTAAAAAAAATCCTTGCTTGAAAATCATGTTTTGATAGGAGCACACACACTGAAAGTGGAAAACTAAGAGGCACTACCCCAATCAACGCCTCATCACATAACCCTAGCACAAGCACTATCCTAGCCTTTTAAAATAGAGTAGACGTACCCTAGGCAGGACTGGGTTAAGTCTCGAGAGGCGAGGTTTTATTTGCTGGGTACTTGGCTTTCATTCCCTTAGTAGAATCTGGTGACTAGGCTGCGGGGCAGTGTCAAACGATCGCGGTAGTGGGGTCTATGGAACCGACGGCACAAGCCAAAGGAAGAACCTTCCCTGCAATCCCCTCGTAATCAACCTGGCCAGATTAGCTTTGGGAAGGGGAGTACAGTGCTAATGGACTTAATCACCCTTTTGAGATTTCTAGGTTTCCTAAGGAATACACTATAAGGACTAGGCTTGTTTGCTTGGTTGAACACACACTTCTCTCATATGTCACTCTCCGCATCCCCTCCTGTTCTTCTCTAGTGTATGCACGGAGACGCTCACTACATCCCGAGTTGTTTGTTTTGGGACGGGAATCCAGGCAACTTAATTCTACTAGAAACATGGCTGAAACTAGGGTAGATGAGGTCGAGGACCAACCCCCACCAGACACAATGGTCATCATCCAAGCCCAAATTAACGTAAACCACCGACTTCAGCAGCAACAAGTCCACACTATCATGCAAGCCATACACCGGTTGCAGAACCCACAAGGGCAACCACCACCACCTTTCCAAAGCCCACAAGGGCAACCGCCACCTGATCTACCACCATTCCAGGACCAACCGAGGCCCCTTCACGATTTCTACAATCCTTCCACTATTAGAACCAAGCCGCACCTAAGGATCCCCAAAGGGGGAGATGATTTTGAGTTAAAATCAAATGTTTTGAGTCTGATTTAGAGCCACTTCCATGGAAGCTCAAATGAGGACCCCTTCCAGCACCTAGAGGATCTTGACCGGATAGCCCAAACTGTGAAACCTAGGAACATTAGCCTTGACATTATTTTTATTAAGATGTTCCCCTTCTCGCGAAGAGACAAGGCATCCCACTGGATTATAACCCTAGGTAGATCCATCACCACCTGGGAAGAACTGAGGCATGCATTTCTAAAGAAATTCTTCCCCATAGGAAAGACCAATGCCCTCAAAAGAGCCATTACTACCTTTACACTCCAGGGTGGGGAACAGTTCCATGAGGCGTGGGAAAGATTTAATGAACACTTGAGGAAATGCCCACACCACGAAGTACCACGATGGCAATTGGCCCAGATCTTCTACCACAGTCTGGACAGTAACCTACAGAACTTCGTCGATGCCTCATGCAGAGGGAACTTCCTGAACAAAGACGAGGAGAGAGCATTTGAGCTCTTTAAGTCTATGAGTGAAAATTCGCTCAACAATGCCTCCACCTCAATTCCAGAACCAGCCTAGGCCAAACCAGCAGCCAAACTTTCCCCCATCAGCAAGGACCACCCATTAGACCTCCATACAATCAGAACAGGGTGGCCCCTCCCTCGCAGAACCAAATGGACACCCTGATAAAGATGATAGCTAAAATGAACCAGAAACATCAAGAGGAAATGGCCTTAGTAAAGGGACAGCTAAGCCAAATTTTGGACTATAAACAACAAGGATCCCTACCTTCCCAGCCACAACCGAACCTGCGAAACATGATTAGCAAAGGCCCCAATTCGCAAGGGTTCCAGAGCAATCCCGGGCAGGCTCACATGGTCCAGCCAACCCCCACAAACACCCCCTGGGTTTGGTGCTTCTTCATCCTCGTCTTCTCAAGGATCAACCCATGGTCCTAATGCCACTGCGAATGCAGTAATCTTGAGAAGTGACACCAAAACCCAGGAGCCCAAATGGCCGACTCTCCCCGAGACTTCACCAGCTGAAATACCCGACTCAGAAGAGGCACTGGAAAAACCTAAGGACCCAGAAATAGATCCTATCCATGTTCAGACACCCTACCCTGAGCCCTTAGAGACAATCAAGAAGAAGAAAGGTGTTGTGGAAACTAAGGAGCTTTTGGAGATCTTTAAGCAGGTTCAGACTAATATTCTACTCTTCGAAGCCGTTAAGCACATCCCAGCTTACACCAAGTTTTTAAAGGATGCCTGTACACCCAAACGTAAGCCAAGACCTCAAGCACCTAGGAAGGTTGTGCTCTTCGAGCAAGCAAGTTCTGTAATATCAAGCAACCTTCTGCTCAAGCGAACTGGCCCAAGAGCACCCCTGATATCCTACAATATCGGGGACATGACATTTGATAGAGCGCCCCTGGACTTAGGTGCTTCCATCAATCTGATTCCAACAACCCTGTACCACCAATTTGGTTTCGGAGAGTTGACACCCACACCTGTCACCATCCATCTGGCTGACAGATCTGTGAAGACCCCAAAGGGGGTTGTAGAGGACGTGATTGTGTGGGTCAAGGACTTCTATTTTCCAGTCGACTTCTTGGTGCTCGACATGGAAGTCCCTGAAAAACTACAGAATGCACCCATAATCTTAGGCAGACCTTTCTTAGCTACGACTAAGGCAAACATCGATTGTGACACGGGATGTATGGAAATCGCCTTCGGAGACAATAAAATGCAGTTGGATATCTTCCGAGAGACCAAGTCTTTTGATTGCGATTGTGTTGAGGAACATGATCCCGTGGAACCTTTGGTCGAGGAATGCCTCACCCTTAGTTCTGTCTCAGACCACCAATCCTGTAACGACTATTCTGACCTGTCACCATCGCTACCCATGAATCTCTATAGGGCTGATTACCATCAAACAACACCATTTGAGGAGATTGATGTTGATCAACTCCCACCTTTCCCTTTCCCGTCAACTGTTGTTCCACCCGCACCCAAACTAAAGCCACTACCTGAGAATCTCAAGTATGTCTTCCTAGGACCTGGTCAGACTTTCCCTGTGATTATTAACTCTCATCTAACTAAGGATCAGGAACTCAGGTTGATCGCAACCCTTTCGAAACATCGGGCCGCCATGGGATGGACCATTTCAAACTTGAGAGGAATTAGCCCTGCCTATTGCACTCATAAGATTTACCTGGAAGATGAGGCACGACCCTCCCGCCAGATGGAGAGACGGTTAAACCCAAACATGCAGGAGGTCGTTAAGAAAGAGATTATCAAGTGGCTTGACGCCGACATCATCTATCCCATCTCTGATAGCCCCTTGGTGAGCCCCACTCAAGTGGTTCCAAAGAAAACTAGGCTCACTATTGTTACCAATGAGCATGGCGAATCAATACACACCCGCCAAGCCGCACCACCACCGCTTGGCGGGTGTGTATTGATTACAGGAAGCTGAATGAAGCAACCAAGAAGGATCATTTCCCCTTACCATTCATTGACCAGATCCTTGAAAGATTGCCAGGGCAAAAGTACTTTTGCTTCCTGGATGGATATTCAGGATATAACCAAGTCGCAATTGCTCCTGAAGATCAAGAAAAAACCACATTCACTTGCTCGTATGGCACGTTTGCATTCCGCCGAATGCCGTTCGGGTTATGCAATGCACCTGCTACCTTTCAGCGTAGCATGCTAGCCATTTTTTCAGAAACGATGGGTGAATACCTGGAGGTCTTTATGGATGATTTCTCTATATTTAGGAATTCATTCAACCACTATTTGAGCAACTTGGATAAAATCCTGAAATGATATATCGAGGTTAATCTGGTGTTAAGTTGGGAAAATAGCCATTTTATGGTTCAAGAACGAATCATCCTCGGTCTCATCGTATCGCATAGGGGCATTGAGGTGGATCAGGATAAGGTTGATTTGATTTCCAAACTTCCTCCGCCTAGCTCGGTTCGGCAGATCCGCTCATTCCTGGGACATGTTGGCTTCTACCGAAGGTTCATCAAAGACTTTTCCAAGCTTTCCAAACCCTTAACCAACCTTCTGGCCAACGACGCCATATTCCAAATGACCTCTGATTGCATCCAAGCTTATCACACCCTCCGAGACTTAGTTTCCACAGCACCTGTACTTTAGCCCCCGGATTGGTCCCAGGACTTTGAGATTATGTGTGATGCATCAGATTTTGCCATAGGCGTTGTCCTGGGACAAAGGCAAGGCAAGAAACCCGTGGTGATATACTACGCAAAAAAGACATTGGACGAGGCCCAACGAAATTATACTGTCACAGAAAAAGAATTGCTCACTGTCATTTTCGGACTTGAGAAGCTCCGACCTTACCTGCTGAGATCCCACGTGACCATCTATACTGACCATTCAGCCATCCGGCACCTGTTGGCTAAAAAGGACGCAAAGCCCAGGCTCATCAGATGGATCCTGCTCTTGCAGGAATTTGACCTGGAAATCCGCGACAAAGCCGGATCAAAGAATGAGGTGGCTGACCACTTGTCTAGACTTCACCCAGACCACATTGGACCCTCCCTGCCTTTATCTGTCACCTTCCCCGATGAACACATTCTGGCTGTGCAAGACAAGAAACTGGCTTGGTATGCTGACTATGTCAACTACCTGGTTGTAGGACTGACCCCGCACAGCTGGTCCAGACAGCAACGGGACAGGTTCTTGGCCGAGGCCAAGCACTATTTCTGGGATGATCCCATGATGTTTCGCCTCTGTGTCGACCAGATCATCAGGAGGTGTATCCCTGAGCATGAAGTTCAGAGTGTGCTATATTTTTGTCATGACCAAGCTTGTGGTGGCCACTTCCCTGGAAAGAAAACAGCTGCGAAGGTTCTGCAGTTCGGATTTTACTGGCCTTCCCTATTTAAGGATGCACACAACCTTGCCAAGACTTGTTCGCGCTGCCAAACACTGGGGACTGATGAGCGCCTCATCATGAGCCCAAACTATCTCATCTTCACCTAAGAAAGAAAATAAAAGCTCCTACAAAACCTAGAGAATGACCTAATTCAAGGAATGTGTTCTGACAAGAAGAAATGAAATAAAGGTTAAAACTGTAATTTTACCATTGCAGTACATAAATGTTATTTCTCAAAGGCAAAACATAGGTTAAATGGTCTGAACAAGATAAAAAGTGGGTTGGTTCAATCAGAAACGGGTTTATGTGCAAATCAGGAATTAAATGACATCTTGTAACCCTAAAACAGACCCGCTTAATTCAACAAGGTTCTAGTCAGGATAAAAATCAAGTAAACCCTCTAAAATTCATGGAAAAACATCCCCTAGGGATTATAATCTTCAAATTGGCCTTTGGAACCTATTTTGACCTAGATTGGGGTCCTAGCTCATCAATTGACCTAATTTAGGTTTTTGTGCAAAATTCCAAGTCAAACGTGGTCAAACCTAAAATCCAACTTCACCATTGGATTCCTTAGGTCCAAATTAGGTCTGTACCAAAATTTAGACCTAAGGGGAGGTCATCTTGACCTACTTTGCATATTAGTACCCCCAATTACATTTTAATCCCTATCTTTTGAAAACCATTGCACAGACCCCCCTAACTTCCTCACCACTCTTACAAACAGGTCCCTCCACCATTAATGGGGAGAAATCCTACTCCAGCGAGGAATGGAGGGGGAATACTCCCTGATTCCTCGGAGATCTCCTCCCAGATTTGGAAGGGAGATTCTCGGAATTCCCCTCCATCTGAGCATGATCCTACTCTCTGATTTGCACCAAATCTCTCATGCGAACGCACGAGGGATTTAGGTCTCTTAACTGATTCCATCTCCGGCGAGGATTCCCGTGCTTGGAAGCTTGTCTTCCAAGCACAGGAGCCCCTGTCAGTGCTTATAAAATGACCCTCAACTCCGGCCGCACCTCTTCAGCTCGACTTGGCTGAAATTCCATCTCAATTTCTTCTTCTTCTCCTCCAGCCAAGTGGTCCAGCAAGCTCCGACGAGCCTCCCTCCTCTTTCTCATCGCTCTGCCACAATACCAATGGCAGAGCTACCCTCACCATCCTCCTTTGCATCGCGCAACACCCGCGCGGCATCCCTAGCCCCGTCGTCGCCGCCGTCTTCCTCCACCGGATGCCTTCTTCTCCGGTGACAGCAAGTACTGCTAGCCGCTCTCTCTCCCTCTTAGTCCACTTAATTAGGTTAGAACCGTTCGTCTCTATCCCCACTTTAATTCCCCTCAACCTATTTCACAAAACACCCTTCGACTGCCACTGTCCACCGCCATCTTCCCCATCTCCAGCTGACCTCCGGCGAGACACACCTGTCATTCCACAACCCCACACGTCTCGCCACCAACCCCACAACCTCCGCCACACTCCACTGAACATCTTCCACCCATCCACAGGTCGCCTACACCACCACAAATGCCCCCCGACCTAACCCATAAACCCGGCCATAGAGCGACCTAGGCACGCACTCCTAGGCCACCGCGCAGCCTGCCACCTACCGCCTCACCTTCACCGTGACACGGAGAAGGTCTTCCTGTGGCCTGATAGAGCCGCAAGGCCTCTTTTGTGTCATGAAGGGTCTAAGCACCAACCGCCATTAGCGACCGCTCGAGAAGGTCGCAAGCTTGCTCCAAGCTGAAAGCTCTTCAAGGTCCCAAGTCCAGAAGGCTTGGGGTGGTCTCGCGCATCCAACTGTCCAGGCACTTAGCGCTGCGAGGCCTGCAGCTGCAGCAATTGGAAGGAAGAGCTGCTGCGTGCATGCGAGCAAAAGCAGGTGGAACATTAGTCCCACCTCGTGAACCTGTGAGTGAGGTGCGCATAATAAATTAGATTTGTGATATTAGCTGTTCGCCACGAAATCACATGGGGTGAGGTCCCTCACCTATACACGCCTCGTCCGTGAATTCATCCCGCGGAACTAGCAACCCGACCCGACTATCCTCCCAAGCACTCCTCGCGCACCACACCCACGCCGGTGCACCTGGACCCGGGCACTCGACCCAACCCGATTACCCGACTCTGGGAGAGCGTACTGAAGAGTGATATACAGAGAGAGAGAGACGCGGGTGTGGGTAGAGGGGTAGGTTTTGCTCTCTTCGGTTTGTGCAGGGAAGGAAGGCTGAAGAAGAAGACCCACAAAGGAAAAAGCTAAGGAAAGACAAGGCAGAAGGAAGAGGCGAAGCCAAAGAGAAGAGAAAGTCAAAGAGCTAAGGCTGAAGAAGGAAGAAGAAAGAAAGAAAGGGAAAGACAAGCAGAAGTAGAAGAAGAAAAGCTGAAGCCAAGGGAAGCAGAGCCAAGGAAAGAAGAAGAAGAAGACTCGCAAAGAAAAGGAGAAAGAAATTGCAGAAGAGAGGCAAGGCAGAAGATAGAGGAAGGAAGAAGGGCAAGAGCAGAGAAAAAGGAGCTGCAGAGAAGAAACAAGGAAGAAGAAGCACACGGCCAAAGAAGAATAGAAGAAAAAGAGGAAAATTAGAGAAAGAAAGTCAGAAGAAGAACAAGAAGTAGATAAGAGAAGAAACAAGAGAGAAAACATCTTTTTAAGACGTCTGATCATGAGATCGATGTCCAAGTTCTCTATTTTTGCCACAATTAACTTTTAAACTCATGCATATATATTCTGAATTAAGTTTTGAGTAATTAAGTGTTCAATTACATTATTGAGATTAGTGAGTAGATTCCATTTGCTCCTTGTGTTCGACCTTGGATACTTATGTTTTCGAGTAATAAATTTTTATTTGTTGACAACGCTTGGTCACCTATACTATGACGCAACTAACTATTAAAACACGATCAAGCCGCATCAACATTTTGGCACCGTTTCCGGGGAGCAACGCGTAATTTATCACTAGTCTCTGCATTCTTTTTGATCATATTGAACACTAACTTGCCCTACTTTGCTTTGTTGTGATCTTACAGGTATTTCACGAAAAGATCCCTTCCGCAAGTCAACTACTCCAGGGCAGGTAATTTCTTTTCTTAAACCATCCCCTAATCCTTGAAAGACAAAAGGAGGAAATTAATTTAGGAATCAATCGCCTTCTTTCTATAGTAATCACCATCTTTAAGGCAAACGTTTCCTAATTTTGCGAAAATTTTTTTCAAATCTTCTTGAAGTTGGAGCGATTTTTTTTAGATTCTATACCACAAAATTCATGTGCCTAATAGAAATCACACTTAATCTCTGTGGACAACACACTTCTTGCTTTTGAGTTCAAAGAGAATTTTTGAGAAAAAGAGAATTGGAAATAGAACCAAATTAGGGTTTCTATAGTAGGGCCTTGGAGTGCTAGTTCACACATACCTGTATAAAAGGAAATGAACCCTCCCGCATCAGTGTGCGACCCAAGCCCTTGACTGAAGAGATCTAAACAAGACAAACCCTAAGAAAAATTGAGCTCTAAGATCACTTGAATCTTAAAATCTTGGACCTAATAAACTGGGAGTCAAATCAGGGTGATCTCTAGGTCTAAAGCCTAGAATCATTCTATCATCTTTAGGACAAGTCAGGTGAAGTTCACCCCTTGGGTCGACCAACCTCTAAATTAGGTCACAACATCAAAACATCTAAAGTTCAAGTGAGAACCCAAAAAAGCACCTTTGAAATAAAAGTGGTAGACTTAAGAGGTCAAGGTCCCCATTCTGTTCTACCTAGAATCTCAGTGACAAGAGAGGTCGGGTGGGGGAAACCCTATAACCCGTGGGGACGCTCTATCGTGTAGGGGTCTTTGCGGGACTCTCCCTCTCTAGCTGCCCAGGTAATTCTCAGGTGGACGATCTTCTGATCCAGGGGTATCATCCGCCCCGAACCTCCATAGTCATCCAAACGTCTTTAGGTGTCGTGATTGGGCCAAAAACATCTCCAGTCCCTCATCTTTTCTCTGTAGAGCACACACATACATTTTCCGTGGGACTCGTTATTCAGATCTAATTGCTTCATAACTTGATTCTACATCCTGATTCAAACTCTGATTCTACATCGTGGTTCTACCACCTGATCCAAATATGCAGCCAAACCACTTAGGACTACCGTTCAAGAAACCTGAATATCGGAGATCCATGAGAGATAGGATGATTGAGGATGCCTTGAAATTCTATGAAAAAGAAGACAAAACCTCAACACCATTAGAAAACATTCAGGTTGATGTCCCAACAACCACAACCTTTGTCATAACTTGTGCCCAGGTACTATTGGCAGAAGCCACAAAAGAATCAACCCGAGACTTGCTCATCACAAGATGAATTGAGATAGAAAAACTACAATCTTGAATACCTTCAATGCATGACAAATCCTCGACAGGAAGGAAGAAGAAGGGCAAGAGCAGAGAAAAAGGAGCTGCAAAGAAGAAACAAGGAAGAAGAAGCACACGGCCAAAGAAGAACAGAAGAAAAAGAGGAAAATCAGAGAAGAAAGTCAGAAGAAGAACAAGAAGCAGACAGGAGAAGAAACAAGAGAGAAACATCTTTTTAAGATGTCTGATCATGAGATCAGACGTCCAATTTCTCTATTTTTGCCACAATTAATTTTTAAACTCATGCAAATATATTCTGAATTAAGTTTTGAGTAATTAAGTGTTCAATTACATTATTGAGATTAGTGAGTAGATTCCATTTGCTCCCTGAATTCGACCTCGGATACTTATGTTTTTGAGTAATAAATTTTTATTTGTTGACAATGCTTGGTCACCTATACTATGACGCAACTAACTGTTAAAACACAATCAAGCCGCGTCAACGGGGCCCATGACCAGAAAAGATATGATGCCCCTCCAACCCATTTTGATTGTCGAGATCTTCAACGTTTGGGGTATTGATTTTATGGGCCCCTTTCCTCCATCCCACGGCTTTGAGTACATCCTAGTCTCGGTAGACTATGTTTCTCAATGGATTGAAGCCATCGCCACCCGCCGATGCGATCATAAGATGGTCTTGGACTTTGTTAAGAAGAACATCTTTTCCCGGTTTGGAATACCAAAGGCCATGATCAGTGATGGTGGAAGTCATTTTATTCACTCCCAATTCCGTGCCCTACTTATAAAATACCGGGTTAACCACCGCATTGCTACCCCGTATCATCCGCAAACAAATAGGCAAACCGAGGTCTCAAATAGACAAATCAAGAACATTCTACAGAAGACTGTGAGACCTGACAGGAAAGACTGGTCCACACGACTAGATGATGCCCTGTGGGCATACAGGGCCGCTTTCAAGACCCCGATAGGCATGTCGCCTTATCGCCTGGTCTTTGGCAAAGCCTGCCACCTTCCTGTCAAATTGGAACACCGAGCTTACTGGGCTGTCAAGCAGTGTAACATGGATTCCAAGTTAGCTGGTGCATAGAGGACGCTCGAACTCTCTAAGCTTGAAGAAATTCGTCGGGACGCCTTTGAGAACAGTCGACTGTATAAGGAGAAAATGAAAGCCGTCCACGAGCGACTCATCCTTAGAAAGACCTTTGAGCCTAACCAGTAAGTCTGGCTTTTCGTTGCCCGCCTAAAACTCTTTCTAGGGAAGCTCAGGTCCAAGTGGACAGGACCATTTATGGTGGTCAAGCCTCACTCCAATGGGGCGGTTGAAATCGCTGATCCGAACATAGGGCACACTTTTACAGTCAATGGCCAAAGATTGAAACACTTCCTAGCCCAAGTTCCCCCAAAAGAGAGTGTCACCCCCACTGAGGGATGACACGAAGCATGGCCCAGCAAGAGGCGTTAAACTTAGCGCTTCCTGGGAGGCAACCCAGAGGATTCAGACTGATCCGGTATTCTACGTCACTCAGGTAATATCTTTTTGAACCCCTGTTGCATCCATATATTTGCCAATGAGGACATTGTCCAACTTAAGCATGGGGAAGGGTGGTAAATTGCATGATCCTGAGCTCATTTAATCAATCTGAATAGAATAAAAAAAATTGAATTTAGGAAGACACTTAGGCATTAGAAATTTGTCAATAGTGGGAAATAATATAAAAAGAACTTGAACACTTAGACTTTTCAGGCCTTCAGGCTTAATCAACCCTGGTGTCCGTTAAAATATGGGTTTAGCTTCAAATCCTTGCAACCTTAAGCTACTCTAATCCACCAACTAAATAAGGTGATAAGTATACGACTTATCAACTCACCCTCTAACTCAAAAAGACTTTGAGTCTAAGCATCTGCACACATTTTTGCACAGACTCAATCCTCAGAGATTCTGACAAAAATTGGGTGGCTAATGAACTCTCTAGGGTGGTATGGCTGGCAAGTTGTCGTGGGTAACAGCCCATTGGCAGGTTGTCCAGAGCCCAGCCATGGGACCACTTCTTCTTCATTGACTCTAGGTAAATTTAAGATCAGGAAAGCCACCTACCAAAAAAAAAAAGGAGAAAAAGAAAAAAAAATAAACCACACTTCACCACACAAGTATGGCTAGCAAGTGATCGTGGGTAATAGCCCATTGGTCGGTTGTCCAGAGTCCAGCTCAGTAATTGCAAAAAAAGAACCAAAACACTTAAGGAAGAAGCAGGGAAGTAGAACAAGCCGGGGAGATATACACTAGAAAAATCCTTGTGTTGACCCCAATTAAAATAAACATAGGGAGAAAGCTACCGATTGAACAAATACACCTTCAGGCAAAACACTTCATCTTGATATACACTAGAAAAATCCTTGTGTTGACCCCAATTAAAATAAACATAGGGAGAAAGCTACCGATCGAACAAATACACCTTCAGGCAAAACACTTCATCTTCCGATCACCTAGGGGCGTAGAAACCCGAAGTCTGTCTAAATTACCATTGAGTGAGTTTATCACGATCTTCACACCAAGATGCTTAGCACTTAGAGTTTTGTCCGAGTTTTGGGTGGGTTAGGTAACCGTAGAAAGTTACCAACTCACTCTTAATTTCAAAAAAATCTAAAAAATAAGAAAATATATATATGTACATATATATATATTTACATACATTAAAGCAAGGATTCAGATAATTTGTATTTTGGCAGACACCCGAGTACTGCTTAGTCTTTGTAGATTAAGATCTTAGTATATTTCCTCCTATTGACAAGTGACGAAATGTCTAAGTAGATTACTTCTTAAATTCTACTAGAAATAAAGGCTAGAATAAACCTTGCTAGGGACTGCAAGGAATAAGCATAGGGGTATGATAACACTGCATCTCGGGGTGATAACTCTTTTAAATGGGGTTTATCTTAAGAACAAAATGTATAGATAACACATCATAAATAGGAATGGGAGCATTGCATGCATCACACGTGAAGATTGCTTATAAAATAGTATTAATGGCCATTTGTATGAGCACTTGTCAAAACAGGCCTCAAATGAGCAATCGAACCGCACGGATGGATTCAGAACGACGAACGGAGTCCAACGGACTCGAAATCGGCCAAATCTAACATCCGAAGCTCCTGCAATGGGCCCAAGATGTCCTAGCCAATGATCTGATGATCAACGGCCCATAGCGTGCCATGTGGCACCCGATCACCGCATCTCCACCGCTGCCCGCTTCCACCTTCACCCGGAGGACGAATCTCAGCCGTCGATCTTCGATCGAACGACCGAGGACACCTGCGCGCCCGACGCTCGCCACGATAATCCGCTGTGACAGCGCAGCAGTCGATGCCTCAACCGCGCAACCAGGGGGCCCGAGTTTGAAACGCACCGCGAACCAAATCGAAGGCGAAGGTGCTCACGGGCGAAATTGGACCGCCAAATCAGCAGCGGATGGCGCTAATGGAGCGATGCAACGCAATCTCGCGTGTCCAAAGCCGACAACCGCGATGACACAGGGGGCGTGGGCACGATCCAAGTGCGTACCCCGCGTGGGATCTCAAGTGTCCGATCTTAGATAGGACGGCTTACGACGCGTGCACACTGATCAGGCGCGAAGAAGCACAGCCGCGGGCAAGCGACCGGTGGGCAGGGGCCTTTACCGACGTTTTGGGAAGGGTTTTAGCGACGTCCCGGACATCGCTAAAACCCCATCTTCATTTGGAAAGCCCTTCTTCCTATTTAAACCCCTTCCAACCACCCATGGGAAGCATTCACTCCACATGCAAGTGTTCTATCTCCCTCCTAGCTACCTTTAAGCCCTTTTGTAATTGTCGGAGATGACGAGCCGTCGACGGAGCCCTCTCCACCACCGTGGCTGCCTCATCATCCCCTCTCTCTCTCTTTCCTTCTTTTAAGCTTTACTTTACTTATATTCAAGCATTTATCTAGTGTTGTAATGATGAACTAAAGTTGCATGTTAAATGAAGTTGTTTTCTATTCAATTGCTTGCTCTATTTTCTATTCAAGTTGCATGTTGCGAATGAAACAATTCTAACCCTAATCTCTCTCTCTTCTCTCTCTCTCTCTTTCTCTCCCTCACTCACTTTTCACCCACGACTTTTCGCAAGCAAAAACCTGTTATTTTCGTGACATTAAGTAACAGGAGAAATCTGATTTTCATGCCTCCCTGAGATTGACACTCGGACTCACGTCCGTTTCTTTATTTTAAAATCGACGTTGCAAGCGCAAGCTCTAACGACTCTTACGCATCACGCACACGTCATTTGGCTAATAATTGGTAATCTAAATTACCATCATTTTATTCTAAGTATCTTTTTGTCTCTAGATACGTTGATCTTCATTGAATATATAATGTGACAGATTAATATTCATTGACTATCTTTATAGTGCTTCATTTATTGTGCTCATTTATATTTTAATTGAGATTAACGTGTGAATTCCATATTTGCTCCCTGTGTTCGACCTCGGACTTCATTTCTAAATTTTCAAGTTAAAAATTGTATTTGTTGAGAGAGCTATTTAGGAGACTTTACTACAACAAGACACATTTAAACTCCTGAAAGGCCCTATCAAAAATATATGTTACCACAGATATTGGTATGTTAATATAATTTAGTATAGTTGATATTAGTAGCTATTTTTGTACCTATACTTAGGCATTATTTGTAATAGTTGTATATAATTAATATAGTGTAGCAGTAGCTAGTTTTTTATGCCTGTTTATTGTATATTTGTTTTTTTTTTTGAGAAATTTTATTGTATATTTGTTTCTGTCATTTTAATTGATTCTTTTTGTAAATAATTAACCCATTCTTTCATTTATTGATTCATTCATTCATTTTTTAAATAAAATTAACATTTTTGGAATAAAAGAATATTTTTGGACTTAGAGAGTGATGTATATCAATAACTGCCTCCCAATGTACGACCTGAAAACAAACTAGTAAAAATAGTAAATAAATAAAATTGACACGACATCAGTTTGCATTTGTGACATCTATACTATAACAACACATTAAACACCATTTTTATTGCAAATTGAAAGGTGACGATCATACTTTTGGTGAAGTTGCCAGGGACAAAAATCCAACATAGTGCTTTCTTATGTTTGTTGATGTCGTGTCCAACATATTTTTGGAGTCATTGCTGGGGAGGCAACTCTCTATTGGCCAAAAATTTTCTTTCGTTCTTTTTCTTGTATATATTTTTGATTTCTTTGTCTATAATCATTCTTTTATTCATATTCTTTGTTGTATATATATTCTTTTATTTGTTATATTCTTTGATTCTTTTTTGTATATATTGATTTTGACTAATCATTTTTCTTTTGTTTATTTTTCATGGTACCTGAAGAGGAATTAGAGGAGAATTGCTACTTCCCAGTGGACCTGCTTCCCAATTTTTCTTTGACTCTAGGACTTCTTCGATGGAACAATGTTTAGATTAGTTTAGATATTAGGATTTAGGTTTAGATTTTATTTTTATTTTTATTTTTAAGATTCTTTGTATAGTCATAAGTTGTGAGAGCATATTCTCACACACACTCAATATAATAATGTAGACTGTGGAAACTTATTCCTTTATTCTTTTTAGCTTTAGGTTTTTCGATTTTATTTTTCGATTTGATTTGATTTCCTACATTTAAAAAAATTGCAAAATTGAAAATACCAAAAATATTTCATCTCTACTTATCTAGCAGCAACATGACATAGGCATGCCATCTTATGTTTGCATTAATTTATGCTAGATTTCCTTTATGTCAATGTCCATTAAATGTTAAGTGCTAGAGTCAGGTATGATTTCTAACCTTCTTAAGCTCTTGCCATCCTTGCATTAAACATAATTAAGCAAGACCACCACTTGTTTGCAAAAGATTAAAAAGTGAGACTAGCTGCATGAAAAACACTATTAAAGAAAAGAATCTAATTCAAAGTGTGACTCAATTAAATTCTCTAAAACCTTGTGTAGTTTTTCATCGAGATTCTGTTGATTGATTCTATCATATACACACTACACGATCACATAAGGTACATAAAAACACACTTTTCTATCTCATCTCTCTGTGCACACAAAGGAATTTGGATTCGCACGCCAGTCTTATCCAAGTTTTGGGTGGATTTAGAGGTCTACACATCGATAGGTTTCTCTTAGGATGCGTACGATTGCATTGACAATATCTGTTTGAGCACTATATTTTTTGTAGCAAACCAATAGGAAAAATTCATGAGTTTTGTCTCGCTTGAATGTTGTGGTCTTGATTCTGAGATTGAAATTTTGTTTGGTTGGATTAATTTTACCATGAGTTTGTGACTGCTTCGCAAAATGTTTTCAAAAACCAAACTCATGGATGGTAAATGTTCTTGACATCAACCACTAGTACTTCTTTTGGGTACTAATGCCCAAGTCACCTACACTTCCTCGTTCTTTACAATCTCCTTCAGGGAAGGAACTGTGAACAATCCTTTTGTGACACTACTGTCTCGAAGGAACCTTTGTTCCTCAATATCCTGATCCTTCTGCACCTTACTCAGATCAGCAATCACCTCTTCTTCCCAATCCAAATTCATCTTCTTCATCTTGATCCTTCATACATTGATTGAAGAGGTGGAAGCTGTAGACTTTTCTGATATTCTGTTTCTTTACTTGGACCTTGAGCCAAGTAATTCTGAGATGATTCTATTCTGTGTACTTGGACCTTGAGCCAAGTATCTATGATTTGATACCCATTCTTTACCTAGGCCTTGTACCAAGTATCTAATTCTGATTCTGATTGACTATGGAGCTATTTTTCACCTTTGAGATTGACAAACTTCCATTCTATTCACCATGATTAGTATCTTTCATTGAGCTTCATTGACTTGCCAATTCTCACCCATCTTTCTGGCTCCTACATTATTGATAACTTCTACTGGGTTTACGCCTAGCTGAAGGCGTTAAACTTAGCAAACCTATCTTTTGTACATAGTTATTTTCAGCTTTTTTGTTTTCCATTTTTTTTGCATTAGGTGTTTACCCTTTCATTTTTAGCATTCATTCATTGTCATATATGTCATGCATTTCACTTCTTAGCCCAACTTTCCACTTTAATCTCGTATCAGACTTGAAATCATCCGCACATAGATTTTTATCTCTTCATTCCAACTTCCTTCCGTCACCCAATCTAAGATAGTGAAAAGTAGAGCATGCATTTGAATCTATCATATTCATACAATGAGGACATTGCATCATTTAAGTATGGGGACGTATAAATGGTGAAATCTTTCTCTAAAATGCAATCATAGACACACCTGTAGTGTATATAGTCTAGTATTATCAAAAATACCAAAAAAAATGAAAGATTTTGAAAATTTTTTAAAAATTACAAAGTCAAAAATACAAAAAAATGCCAAAAAAAAAATTCCAAAAATACAATAAGGGACTTAATTTAACTTTATTGTTGAGGGAGAACTCCATTAAATTTTCAGAAAGAAAAAGCATTGAAAAGAAATAAGTGTTTAATTATGATCTTTTAGCTAAAAACAAAAATAGAATAAGTGTTTATGGACATTCAACCTTTGATGGTTAGACTTTCCAGGCCATTGTAGCTTGATTCGCTCAGGTTTTGGCTTAATACACTTTAAGCTTTAACAAGATAGACTAAGATCTCTCCTAACTTAGGACGTATTCTTGTACCCGAGTTACCAATACAGGATTCGCTAGTTTCCTTTGGCTTAGGAGTCTAAGTAACCTTGGTTTACATTACACAGTGTCGGGAAAGATCTTGTGAACTTGAAATTCAACCCTAGTATTCATTAGGGAAGGTGAAGTCCTTACCTATGCTACAGGTAGACTCTTTATCCTAGTCTTTACTCTTGTGTTTAAGAGAAGCTCTTTCTACCAAAGAACTCACCCACCAAATAAGTGTGTTCTACCAAATAAAGTTGTTAGAGGCATACTGACATTTATTTGTAAAAAAAAAAATCAGAAAAAGTCAAAAAAAAGAATTTTCAGAAAAAGACATTCTTTAGAATAAGTCAAGTATATTCTCCAAGTCCTGTAAATACATTTCCACCAAAAATATTTTCAGGGTGCATTACAAATACCCTACTTCCACCAAATATTCTTTGAGCCACAACTCAATAAGAGTTAGGTTTGAGTCTTCCTCACTTTTTGAGAGTTGATCTAAAAACATGAGCTGAAGCTAAGACCAACCTGGACTTAAAAAGAAGTGAAACCCTGGGATTGAGTTTTGAAGTTCACCTGGTTAGTGCTGACCTATCACTAAGAACAGCCATAACCACTTAGCTTTTGAGCGTTGTAAAACCTTTTGAGTCCTGGAAATCTCACTTAAGGTATAAATACCAAGAGTCCTTGTTGGTCGAGAGATGGTCTATGTCATATCAGTCTTAAATTCTAGTCAGTCTTCCTAAGTGGTAGGTTCTCACAATGTCTAGACATAAACACAGTTGGTTTATCAAAAAATCTTTCAGCTTAAAGATCATCTCCAAACACTTAACAATTTGAAAGAAAGAAAAATAGATATCTCATCACACTTACCTAGCTGATGCTGAATGCTTTGCACTTAATGAGTTGTTTGCTGAGGGACTAGTAAAACTTAAGCATGGGGGCATGATGAGGTTGTTAACGTGGCAAAGTCGATGTTTAAAAGTGTCGCGTTGCAGTATAGTCGAAATCGCTTTGAAAATAAATACAATTTTATTACTCGAAAAGATTCCGAGGTCGAACATAGGGAGCAAATGAAATTCACACACTAATCTCAACAATTAATGCAATTTGAACACAAAATATTACTCAAAAACTAATTTGGAATGTAGAGCATATGAGTATATGAAGAGTAAAAAGAAATTTAGACAAAATAATGGTGATTTGAATCACCAATTTACTCAAATCTACTAAAGGAGGGAATATGAATTCAGATGTCTAATTTTGCAATCAGACGTCTTAAATGACTTGTGCTACAGCATCTCTTTCTCTAATTCTTGTCTGCGTGCCTTTTCTTCTTCTTTTTCTCTTTGATTTTTCTTTGATTTCCCTTTTCTTCTTTGTCTCTGATTTGCTTCTTCTTCTATTCTTCTTATTCTCCTTAGGCCTTCATCTCATGCCTTCACTTCCTCTTCTCTTCTCGATCTCTTCTTCCTTCAGCCCTGTGACTCTCTTCTTCTTCTTCTTCTTCTTCTTCTGCCTTAGGCTTTCTTCTCCTATGACCCTTCTACCTTCTGAATCCAACTAAGTGTTGGAGCTAATCTTCCCAGGGCAAAAACCCCCCTTACCCCACGAAACTCTCCTCTCTCTTTCTCTCTTTCTATTTCAATCTCACTCTCCCAGAGCCACAGCCGATCGGGTAATCGGACCTATCGCATACCCGGGTCCAGGCTCACCAACGTGTGTGGTGAGTGAAGAGTGTAGGTCAGGCAGGTAGTCGGGTCGGCCAGGTCCGCGAGGGCAATGTCGCAGATGAGTGCGGTGAAGGGGGAGGAGGACCTCACCCTCAGTGTTTGGAGGCAAACAGCCCCATTCACTTTTTCACTTTATGCGAGTGCAGGTGTCCTTTCGTTTCCGAGGTGGGACTAAATGTCCCACCTGTCTTCCGCGTAACACAGCAACAGGGTATCAGGCAAATCGACGAGGCTGCGACTACTGAAGCCCCTGCGTGAGGACTTGGATGCGTGCAGGCTTCTATTCCGCGTAGCCTGGAGGTAGCCCCTCGGCGTAGCAGGACCTGGAGCAGCTTGAAGCTTGCTCGAAGCTTGGCAGCAATGGCGGGTCTTGGGCCTGCTACGTGAAATCAAGAAAAGAGGCCTAATGGCCGCATCAAAATGCTCAGCAAGGTCGCCATGGCACGGCGAATGTAACGGTTGCCGTGGCGTTGAGCGAGGGTGGCTGTGGTGGCGTGCCTAGGGCGTACTGTGTGCGTGTGAGTAGGTGTGTTTGGGGAGGTGTTTGGGTGGACGATAGAGGGAATGGAGTGAGGGGAAATAATCAGCAAGGTGCGGTGGAGGTTGTAAGGTTGTCGGCAAGGTGGATGGAGGTGCGTAGCGGCGGGAACACCTCACCGGAGGAGTCGCCGGAGATGGAGGGGATGACGGTGGTCAGTAGTGTCGGTGGTCGATTTTGGGAAATAGAGAGAGAGGAAGAAAGTATGAGAGTGAGGGGACCTAAGAGCCTACTCTAAGGGACGAAAGGGAAAGGGATCCCACGCCGGTGTGGTTGTTGGACATGGGGAAGACGAACCTCCGTAGGAGAGGCGGCGGCGAAGACTGGGCAGGAACGATGTCGGCTGGTATTGTGCGATGCGGAGGACAGTGATGAAGATAACCCCACCACTGGTATTGTGGTTGGGTGATGAAAAAGCTAGCGAGAGGCTGCCGGAGCTTGCGGAGGGTTGTGGCCGAAGGGGAGAGAGGAATAGAGGGAATTTTGGCCCAATTTCAAGCTGAGGAGACGATTGGACCCTAGAGAGTCTTTAAATAGGGATCTGAGAGGATTTTGTGCTTGGAAGCCAAGCTTCCAAGCAAGGAATGCTCGACGGAGATGGAAACCTCAAGAGACCCAAATCTCTCATGCATTCGCATGAGAGATTGGGAAAGATTCAGCGCATCTAACCAGGTTCATATTAGAGGGAATTTCTTAGAGAATCTCCCTTCCAATTTTGGAGGGGATTCTCCAAGCAATTAAAGAGAAAGCTCCTTTCAAAGGTCGTCGGAGTAGGATTCCTCCGTGATAATGGTAGAGGGACCTATTTGCGAAGATGATGAGGAAGTTAGGGGGCTGTTCGCAAGGGTTTTTGAAAGTTAAGGGTAGAAATGTAATTAAACAAGACCTTTTTGCAAACTAGGTCAAGACAAGTTCTCCTTAGGTCAAAATTTTGGTAAAAACCTAATTTGGACCCAAGGAATCCAATGGTGAAGTTGGATTTTGGTTTTGATCACGTTTGACAAGGTAATTTATGAAAAAATCCAAATTAGGGCAAATATCTGTCTGAGACTCCAATTTAGGTCAAGATGGGTTCTGATGGTCAATTTGAAGGTACTAAATCCTAGAGGATATTTTTATATTATTTTTAGAGGGTTTAGGTGAATTTTATCCTGACCAGAACCTTGGTTGATTAAGTGGGTCTGTTTTTACAGTTTCAAAAGTCATTTAATTCCCAAAACATATACAAATTCTTTTCTGTCTGATCTAACTCACTTATTATCTTATTAAGATCATTTGACCTTTATTCAGCCCTTGAAAAAACCTGTGGTTGTACTGCATTGGTAAAATTACGATTTTAACCCTAGTTTCTTATTTTTCTCTCAAAATGGTTATGCAATGAATTATGACATTCAGTTGGTTATGTAGGAGCATTTATTGACTTCACTGGGTCAAAATGAGCTAGTTATGGGTCATGATGGTGTTCCCATCAAAGGTGTGGCTCATCATAGCTAAAATGCCCATGTTAAGCTAGAAACTATGTTAAACACTACATAATTAACACATGAAATGGATTAAGTGTGAGAAATAACATAAATGACCTAAAACAGAAAATTTGTTCTAAAAATGCAAAATTAGGTCAAAAATAAGATATCTATTCATTAATACATATTGATGATCCAATTGCAAATTGAACACACATTTGAGTTCAAAAGTACAAATCAAAAGTGAAATCAACTTCCTAAATGTTCGATTGAGTTTCAATAAAAACTTAGTAGCATTTGAACATCGTTACGACCTTTCATCATTGACATTACATTTAGGTCCTTTAAGCATATACATTTATTCACATTTCAAGCCGTCAGGGACTTGATTGTAAGCCACCGAGGACCACATTGCAACATCTAAGGACCACGCCACAACATTTCTTTCCACTTATGAACTTCGGTGCAACTCTTCTACCACTTCACTTGTTTGGGCCTCCATGTAAAAGCACCATTAGACCTACAGGCATGGTGCACTGTATCGGTACAGGAACACGAGAAATCGCAGCCGTTCATCTCATATTTCCATGATCTGACGGCCAAACTAAATCCAAACTTCGCACGTTCCCGTGCGTAGCTTCACCCCTTGCTCCATATCTCATCCAATGGCTGATCTTTGGATTAAAGCTTCCTGCCCTCCTCTCTCTCCATCTCCACCACCCAAACCCTATTAGATCAATCTCGCCCTCATGATGTTTGGAATCACTCGCGCACCTACTTAAACACCTCCTTGAGCTCACTCACAGGCTAATCACTTCCTCCCCCTTGAGTGGTTCCTTTCGTCTACCTCTCCAATAGCTTCCCTTTTTCCTCAGTGGTCGGTGATAGAGACCACTTTCCCCCTCCATTCATCGCCTTTAGTCGCCAACTACTAGCTCATGAGAGTCTCCTTCTTCCGCTAGAGGTTTCTCCCCTTTCGTCCTCTTCAGCCACTAGCTATTGATCCCAGAGAGTCACCTTCTTCCCTTAGATTTATTGCTTTTATAGATTAGATTTACTACTTCCTAGATTAGTTAAGAGTAGAATTATCCTAGAATGACTCCAACCTCCCTGATCAATTCAGATCAGAGAGGTGGTTTTTCACCATCATATCGATCCACTAATCTCCCTCATCATCTCACACTCGTACGTTCTGATTTCATCGACAATTCACATTCTGCTGAGTTGGCTTCATATCTGGAAACTCTCTAGTTTTCATATCAGAATCCACACTCCAAAGCAATTTAGGGTCACTCCATTCATCCCATTTGTTCACAATGACCCTAGTGCGGTTTTTGACTGAGCTAAATCGCAAATTGTTTTAGATTTGTTTTAACGATCAGAGTTTTAGATTGAAACATGGATGAGTCAAGTGCCTGATCTGAATGTTTCTCTTCATGTTGTCTATAGCATAAGAGAAGCATTAGATTAGAATTATTTTGCATATTTTGAACTATGATTTCCATTTGGACCTACTGGGAGTTGTTTTGTGTGATTTGAGAAGGGTTTTCATGTATTGAAATCTTAAAATGAAATTATACCTTACATTCTCTACGAATCTTTCCCTAATTGGATTAAGCATTCATTCTTTAGGAATCTAGCATTCTGCAAATCAAGAATGTTTGACTAATCCACATCACAGCGATGATAACCATTATCATGCTTGCGATCTTCAAGGATGGTCCTAGAGTCCAAATAAATTGAACTCAGACACAGGCAATTAATACCAAATCCAAATATCTAGATCCTTGTCCACATCATATGTGAATAAGAGATCTTGATTTGAAACTGTGGAGGATATGCATTCGCTAATGCAAATCCACCTTGGATTCAGGGAATCAATTATTCATCATCGTTTGAACTTCTCTGAGTTCAATCTTGTCTCAACAAGGCAAGATTACGCTGATGTGAACAAGAGGAATGAATCAAAAATAATTTCTCACTCATTGAGATACTCCTTTTGATTCATCCAACTAAGATCTACTATCTAAGTCAGATTGAATCTTAAATGAAGTGTTCTTGGTTCATGGAATTCACTAATTCCATAACCAACTTGTGGGAAGTCTCCAATCTTTCCAGAAGATCTTTGACTATCCAAATTTGAACATCATCATAGCTGGATTGATTGTCAGTGAATGTTCCCATCCACCAATGATCCCTTCCACAATGCATACATCTGTATGTATCATCCTTGAGATATAACTCTGTCATATATATTTCCTTTTGCAAAAGAGATGGACACTTCTTGAATATCAAGTCAAAAGAAACTATTCTCAACTATCCTTTCAATCTAACTCATAGATGCTTACATTAGTCATCTCATCATCAAAAACTGCCATCCACTTTCTTTCAATCACTTCTTTAATAACTATTAAATGTGCATAAGCCCAGTCCTTAGTCATTACTTCAATGATCACCCTATTTCTTATCCTCTTATCTGTAATGATGGTAAACAAGACCACCCTTTTCCATTTCAAAGGATCCTTCAAACCTTCAGCCTGTATGCTTATCTCCTTCCGATCTTCCTCCTTATGTAGCAACCTTTTGATTCCTTCAATGGTTTCTAACTCCCTCTGATCCATTTTCCAACTACCCACACCGCCCTCAGAAAGACTGAACAAAAGAGAGGAAAGTCCACGAGAGGAGGAACCTGAGAGAAACGAAGGGATCGATGCTGCGCTGCGGGACCTTGCAATCAGCTCCCAACATTGCTGGCGAAAGGGACCATTGCACACCCACGCAACAAACACTAACGGAACCCTTCGGAAGGGAGGGGACGCAACCCTTCGGAAAGCGGACCATAACACAGCGAGGGACAGCTATCGTAATTTCACTTGTTAACCTCTTCATTTGGCCTTACTCCAGATTAGGATTATGTTGTTCCTCCTAACTAATTAACAACCGCCAGCCCTCCCAAGATAATCCACAGCATTGCAATTCGTTGATCCCATATAAAGTGCGGAGAAGTACATACATAAATATAATTTTGTTTATCGTAATTTCTCCGCATTAATTTCACGTGGACAACTAAAAACGTGCCGATCTTTATACAAATAATGGAGCGTGCCCGTTACGATTCACATTAGTTGTGAACTGTACGTTTTTCTTTGAGCCTTCAGCTGCTACAGTAACCGCACGTTTATCTTTTTTACCTAAGGGTGCTACACTAACCGTGCAGGCTCTCGCTCGATCTCTCACTTCTTTTTTTTTTTTTTTTTTTTTTTCCTTCCTCTTATTTTATTTTTCTTAGACATTATTAAGTATATAAATTTGATTCCAATTTCATCACCCATGGATCATCTCGTCTTATATTTTTTTATTAAAAATTATTATTAAATATATTTTTATCAAAATATAAAATAATATATATACAAAATAATGCATCATCAGTATAACCTATGATACTAATTAAAAATTAAAATATATCAGTTAATATATTTTAGAACATGCGATGTATTGTGATTTTTTATTATATTATTTTTATAATCAAATTTTTTACTTTTGTTAGTTATCAAAAAATAAAAAATTAAAATACATCAATCGAATATTTTTAATTAATATATTTTAATTTTTCATGTAAAAAATTAAAATATATCTATAAATATCAGTGAAAAACTTAAAATATATAAAAAATTTAAAATATATCGATTGACATTAAAATAAATTAAAACACATAAAGTATTCTTTTAATTCTATTCTTAAAATTTTTATTTGCTGTAAAAAAAAATGACACAAATTATTTATTTAACTTTTGTTTTAAATTTGAAAAGCGACCTATCTTTTTTTTTTCCTATTAACTTTTATACTCAGAGGCAGACTAGAAACCAGTTGGTACTTATTTGCCGTCAAAACCACGGGGACCTCCGCCACACCGCAATGGAGCACCGGCGATCTACCACCTTCCCAAATGCACTTCCCATTCCACATATCTATCCATCCATCCATTAGGTGCTCCACGTCGAAAAAAATTCATCACATTGTTTCGAATTTAAATATATAGATAATAAATTATATTTGCATAAATGATAAATTACTTTATATCGATTATTTTATACGGGTGATAAATTTTTGAGTTAATTTTACATCATTGCAATCTCCTTTTATATTGATATAAAATTATTCCGAATGTGATATGATGATTTTGTACTGGTGCAAGGTAGTTTTAGATGAGTATAAAGTGATTTCGACATATAAGATTTGGATTTAAAATTTAAAATTAAAGATTTAAGATTTAAGACGATGAAAATTTACTTTGCAAGTAAAAAATTATTTCTCATATGTGAAGAATCATTTAAAATTTAATTTTGCATCGATGCAAAATTGTTCCAAAAGTGCTATGGTGATTTTACATTAGTGTAAAATGATTTCAAAGGTGATTTGAGTATTTGCACCCATATGAAAATAGTTTATTGTTCATTTCAATACTGGTGGACCCCACCACATGTAAGTATTTTTTTTACATTAAAAGAAAATATATCAAATGAAAACTACGTTCACAACTTTATACATCATCTTTTACATCATTTTTTACATTTTTAAACCCACGTCCAAAAAATAAAAAACTAAATTACAAAGAATTCATTGTTTGAGAAAAGAAATATCAATTATGGAATAATACCATGAAACGACACATCACCTTTCGGTCCTTTAAGACGTCTAAAGAGAGAGCCAGACATCTGAAATTGCTTTTTCTTTTCAGCGCGTACCATGTGCACACCACTCCCTCACTCACACCTCACGCCTCATCGCTCCTTCCCCTGCGACAGCCATCACCCGCACCCCGCACCACTCCCTGCGACGCCCACGCTTTTCCCCTCACCTCCTCTCCCTTTATAAACCCCCCTCCTCTTCGTCTCACACCATCACAGCCGAGCGAGAGGAGAGCAAGGAGCCGGAGAAAGGGCAAGAGGAGAGTAGAGAGCGGGTCTGAGCGCAAGAGTGGAGGGCACCGTGCTGCTCTGCTACAGCGTCTGCGGCGAGGAGAGCCCGGAGTGGTTCCGCGGAAGTCATTTTTCCACGGAATCAAACGTCCGAAGTGACATCAAGACATTAGGGAGGATGTCCGAAGGTATTATGAGATGTCTGGTAGAGATTTACTTTTTCCGTTGTTTATCTGCAGAGTCCTGGCAATGCGTACACATGTGTCAGAGGTTGGGAGGTGCGGCACAAGGCAGTTTCAGATGTCTGGGAGCATCTCCAGATGTCTAACGGAACCCTCGGATGTCGGCACTGCCTTCCAAACGTCCGATAGAGGCACCTTAAGAGAGGTATGCCTGCGAGTCTCCCAGACGTCTGATTTCTATCAGACCTCATATTTTTAGTCTCGTACAAGGCCAAAACGATGTCGATTTTCCGTAAACAAAATGTCTTTATTTCTCATACATTTTTCACCATATAATGATACCTTGTCTGTAGTACTTGAACTCCTTTTGACCTATCAATCCATGTCTTAAGTCTTCAATTTGTCGAGTGTACGGGACCTGCGAAGACATCGAGAGCTGCTATGCAAGCCCTCATTCCACCCGATTATCTTGGTAGAGTGGTTCTTACTATAAATCTCCAAGATTAATAAAATGCATGAAATTAGTTAAACCTAGGATGTGAGATGAACCCTAGGAAGAAATAAACGTATGACAAGAATATATCTATTGAACCCTAGGTCGTGACATAAACACTAGGGCTAGAGAAGATGCATGTGTAGAGAAATAAATCGTTGAATAAATCATAAGCTACCTGTACTACCCGAAATGAACTACGTTATGAATAGAAAAATGAACTCATACTATGGAAACTGAGATGCTTGTTCTATATGTAACAATCCAGATATGGAATAAGAAAAGTTAATGTATGAACCCTACGGGGAATGTTGAACGAGATAAGAATACCATAGCACGAAGAATCGGATGGTTCTGGATTTGCCGCCCACGAGCTGCCGTTAAGGGAAGTGAGCTGACCTTCGTGTACATAGTACCGAAGATGGCAACTATCCCTTGTAGTGTGAGGGGAGCTTGTCGCCCTTGGGTTGAACCCCGGGGTGAGTTTGGCCACTCTACGTCGACTCCTATTGACCCTCGTGTATGTGATACCAAGGTGAGCTACTTAGTGTAGGAGGGAGCTAGCCGCCCAAGGGGGCCCGGGGTTAGACATGGTCATCCTATACCAATGTTAGCCTGTTCAACAAACTGGGATAGTCGGACGATGATACGTGGATTGTGGAGGGGCGAGACTCCCGTTCTATTCTGAGAGGGCAAGGCCCTGTACTGTTCCGTACTGTACGTTTAGGTATACCCACCAGCGAAAACTACTGACCACGTGCCAGTGCGGGGTAGCTACCCACGTGCTTATCACGTGTGCCATAATCACCACTACATTACGACCATGACCTCAGGGTGATAGACCAGGTGTAGACTACAACGAAGGGACTCTCCCGGTCAAGAGAGTGCCACGTGTGCACTCTACATCACGGGAAAACTGCAAGCAAGATCATTCCTTTAGGGAACAAGAAGATTAAGTAATATAACGGACCCTGATTAGAGATCTCTACACAGTAAACGGTTATAAGATAATTGGGATCGAAAAGTAATACGTTAAGCTACTTGTTAAATGCATTTTATGTTTTAGCCACCATTCTACCTAGCGTTAGCTGACTCCAGGTATATAACTTTGTACAGGTCAGGGATTTGAGCAGCTCGAGCCACCGACTGCTGAGGACGCTGGGCCTAGTCGAAACCAGCTATAGTTTCTATTGCCTAGTCGTAGTGAGCTCCTGTAGTTATATTTTCAGTACATTTCCGTTATATTCTCTATTTGTACTAGTTTTGTTGTGATGGTTGTATTCCTGTTCTTGAAGTCATGTAATATTTTAGTACTACTGTTCTGTTTCTCTTTTGTTGCCAAATTTCTTTCTGCTTAGCTACTGTACTTATGTGGTTGTGAATTGATGCATGTTATTTGGTTATTTCTCGTTAGATGAATAGATCTTCGAATTAATCGAAGTGAATCGATCTCGAATCCAATAAGAACCTAAATTCAAGTCGTGACATACCACTTATATAAGCATGCATGTATGATATAATTAGATGCTATTGCCCAATTGATGGCTTTAATTATGCTTTGGTGATCATGTGATCCAACGATGTGTATCTTTGCCACCCTCAACATTTCGTCCTCAGCCATCGAATCCTTCCACTGAAACAATTGTCAACAAACATGGGGGTGAAACTAACTAAGGTGTAGGGATAATAGATCTCCACCACCGAATGGCATGCATATTTCTACAATTCTAGTAACAACCGTTTGTACCATTTTCTTTTATGGTAAAATCCACGTCAAAAGAATGATCAATTGGAATTGAAACTTATCATGGAACTTTAAATTGTCGACCGTTCAAATCAATCCATTCTACAAAGGTGTCAGATCATGGAAATCCCCGTCAATTTGCCTAATTGATACACTTCTTATGAGAGCACTACGTCAACAAGGCAATTACATTTGTTCCACAATGGCTCCTCCCTTTCTCAAACTTAGTAGGCCCTTCCATTAGTATAAGCATCTAAACTAATTAATACTAGGATCAAGGAAGACTAAGATCTTCCCCCTTAGCATATCTATCTATGGGATTCACCTCTTGCATTATCTTTTTTATTTTTCCCCTAAGAGCACCTTCAACTCTCCCTCAGTGCTCTTATTTGTCTACTGTTAGCCTTTTTTTTTTTTTTTTTTTTTTGGCCCTTTCCTCTAACGCCACATCTCACTTTACTGAATGCAAAAACATATGTACGTAAATATTTTTTTCCCATTGACTGTAGTACTCGATAGATAGATATTGGCTGTCGAAATGTGTGGGGCTTAAGGTTTGATTGGACACCAAATTAATTAATACATGTATCTTTTTTATTAATGCTCAATTTTTTTTTGGAATCAAGCATGTCTATTGTCAACGTTCATGGGGCTAAAGACTCGAAACTTCAAAAATAGAGACCCCTTGATCCCTATCTCAAGGTTTTATTTATAAACGCCGTAAATCTTTTTAAAAATAATGTTTAGTGTCGCTGAAATGCCCTCGAGGCATTACGCGTATATTGGCGCTTAAATCCGGAAGGACATGGACGAGGCAATCCCCCTCCAATGTATTTTCCAATTTTTCGTATAAGGTTTTGGGCTACTGTAATATTTAATTAATTAGTAGGAAATAATTCATAGGTTGTGGTTCTGTTATTGAAGCTGATGATTCATCTCAAGGTATGGTTGCCTACGACAAGGAAGAATTTGCTGGCTTCCTTTTGTTCTGGTTGTTTGGGAAGATAAGCATCCAATCTGAGAATGTGGTATATATATATATATATATATATATATATATATATATATATATATATATATATATTAAAGAATGTATTCATCTTTATTCGTGACATCGTAGAACTCAGTACTTAACTATTGTTGGGGGAGGATTTCTAATCGATATAGGAGTGTCAGATGAGTTGGATCGAGTCAGATCTAACCTGATTAGTTTGGATCAATTTATAAATGAATCAAGTTTTGATGGATCCATTTGATAACGAGTCCACAACATTGAACACATGACCCAATCTGCTAAAATTTTATGATACCCAACTTAATCCATATATTTAAATGGGTCATTAAGTAGATCTAAATTGGTCCGGATATTCTTAAGTGGATCCAAATGGACTAGTGGATTTAATTTGGTAAATGAGTCAACACATCTGATTGTGTAAATAGACCTACCAAAACTTAATTTAGAACTCTCAGGCTACTCTTTTGCGTCTCCATTTTTTTTTTTTGTTAAGGAAATGAAAAAAATAATCTTGAAATATGAGTCATATGCACAAACTTTAAGTCAAAAATATTATCGAAAAAGTTTAAAAAAAAATATGCTTTCATTGGACTTTCTTCAAAAGTTTCAACTAACGTCCATAGTTGGGGCCTTTGATTAAGAATAATGAGTATTGATTCAAATTTCAATTCACATTAAAACTTGAATATAAATGCAGTTCACATGTCGAGAAATATGGATTCAATTTGTTTTAGAAGTTATAAATTTAAGAAAGAGTTTTAGAAAAAACCAAGCATGGAAATTACTAAACCTATTATCCCTGTTAGCCAAGGTTTACTAGACTTATTCATAAATTTCCATGGGAAACACAAAATGGTTGGGAAGAGTTGCAAACTTGCGATATTTGATGGATGGGATCAATGTTGAGGTTGTCGTAGTGTCTCTTTTTTAATTTAAAATAATTAAACAAGTCCATTAGGTTCACACAACCTCACTCAAATGCAACCCATTTATGCATCAATTCGGACACGACCCAACCTACCTACTTTTAAATAGGTTTGGGTCTACTAATTGGGTTTGATAATAACAAAATGTATGAGGAATTTAGGACCCCAACTTGATAGGGTGGAGATTGGAATAATTCAATCTCCAAATCCCCGTGACATCGTAGAAGTATGAAATTCGATCATTTAAAATTTTTATTTGACTCAAACACTCAAATCAATGCCCAAAATCCAAATAAAGGAAATCGAGAAATAAATGACCTACAAAATCAAAATCACATGGGAAAAACTAAATGTTTCCTATTTCAAAATCCCAATGAGTAACAAGATTACCTCTTGGGTGGCATAGCACAGCACCCTAAGTGTTGAGTCTCCTCAAATAAGTCTTGCCTAAAGGGATTTCCATCTTCTCAATAGGAAAAGGATCCCCTTAATGCCGAGAACACTTGATCCTAGTCGTATGTAATGCGAACCCTTCACACCCTATGAGTTCCTTCGCGATTCCCAAGGCGACAATCAACTAAGAACCAACTCTACACAAATATAGAACCACCAACAATGTCACATATCCTCAAACCAACAGAGGCATATTTTGTCCATCACCAAAAGGGTTGCGCACCTCCAAGGACTCCCCCTTTATGTAGTTGGTCAACTTATGCCTCAATTGGTCAACCAACTACAATGGGGTTAGTCTTCCTCCCTTACAGAAAGTCGACCAACCAAAGAACTCCTTCTCTTCCCTTTGTCAAGAGGTAGCTATGTCTCTTTCTAATGAATTGAAGGATTTATTAAATCAATTTGGGTTCCCATTAAGTTTAGGGTGATATTTATAAGGTTCCAAAACTAATTCTATGATGATGGAAACCCTTGAATCTCTATCAAAGGGTTAAGATCTAATCCTACTTAAATTGTATAGGATAAACTCATAACAACTTATGGGATATTAGGATCTAGTATCCAAACATTAATTAATTACAATCCAACTTTTAAATTTTCAACATAATTAAATTAGGTGCAATTAATCACCAAATCAAATACAATTAAACTCTTTAAATAGCATTTGATTTATCCCTTAGGTAGGAATCCATCAAAATCATTATTGGTTTCATCACGCTAATAATGAAGGATCTAGGATACGTAGAATTATGATGCTACACCTCTCTCAGGTATTCCAAATACTCGTGAATCTTTCGCACTAGAAGACATATGTAACCCGCAGGGTTAAATCCCAGATTCATTGTCCATCATATTGTGGGTTACACAATTTTTATATTCTAATTGTATCATTGAGACGAGAACGAAGATTGGATCCTTTCTCAAAGAACTATCTTCTTCTCTTTCATATATGGGTCTAATCAGAACCCGTGTGGTCATGCATGAAATTTTGTACTTCCCAATATGTGCAGAGTGAGCACGAGTCTCTCAATCTGCTACGTACACTTACGAAAGTAGATCTGTGTATTCCATTTGAGAGTTCATATGTCTCATGTGCCCTCATATACACATTAACTTTTCAGTCTTAAAACCAAGGTGGATACATCAACTATTAATCTACCAAATATATATATTTAAGCACAAATACACAAATCTGTCTCAGGTCAAATAATACACCTTCTCCGTAACAATGATAAAAGGATTTCCGTACTCGTCGAGTCAACTCCTTAACCCAATTTACATGATAGCTCCAAATCTCCAATTCTTTTATCTGGTTGTATCTCAACAATCAAAAGAATTAATAGCCATTCTAATGATAGTTCTCGGTATGTTAGAGACCGATGTTGTTAAAAACCATGCCTTAAAAGTTTAACTTATTTAATGATGGTAACATAGATGTATCAAACAGATATTATAATATTATTTTGGCACATAATAGTGCATAGACCTGTAAATCTTTTAGCTCGTTCCTTGTCTTTAAAGGTTCTTTTTTTTTTCTTTCCCACCAACTATAGAAATTAATGATCCTATGACACCAACTCTCGAATAATACGTGATCTAGATTCAAACCCGAGTACCCTCTACCACAGTCAGTTGTTACCGACAGCTCAGATATACCCTGCCGGGTCCCCTAAAGACTTACAAGACATGCTTGAAGATTCTATTAAGTATTAGTAGCAAATTTTCTATTTTGGTTCGGAACAAGGCAAAAAAGAAAAACAGAGAGTGGGAGAGAAATAAGCAAAAAGAAAAAAGAAAACCTCAACCAAATTTAAACTCGAAATGGCTAACCCCGTCCTTAATGTGGAATTAGCACGCGCAGAATTACCAACGGTCGCCAACCGTTCGCAAAGCCCTCACCCCACCAACCAACTGCTCTAATCCTAAACTTCCCGCCAAAACCAAACGGCCACAAAATGCACCCCCCCGCCTCACACCCCCTCTCGAACAGTTACCTCCCAACTTCCCATAGGCATTCCCTTTTGGGCTCACTCACTCTCTCTCCCCACCGCCGCCCTCGCTGGAAGGCGCTCCCCGGCGGCCAGCACTGCCCCGCACCCTTCAGCGGCGGCTGCGGTTCCCCCGGGGACGTCCGCGTGGGGAGAGTGGCGGACTGGCGCGGATGGACGACGACATCGACGCCTTGCTCGAGGCCTTCACCTCGGGTTTCCATGGCGACCCCCGGTACGACGAAACCATCCCTGTCGACGGGCTGGTCCCTTGGGCCGCGGATCACCACGCGGTCACTCATGGTTCCTCCGACGACGACGACGCTGTCGTCCCTGGTGCCGGCTTCGGTTTCGCGGACGAGTGCCGTCATGCGCCGCCGCCGGCGGTGGAGGCTGCGGCTCCGGCGAAAATGGTGGCCGGAAACGAGACGTCCGTACCGGTCCCCTTCTGGGAGTCGATGGAGCAGCAGTTGGATTGCGGACGGTGCAGTTTGCTGAGGGAGATCATTCATGACAGTGGTATATATCTATGCATACATATATGTGTGTTAATGCGTGCGTATTACGTACTTCAAATAGAGTGGACGATCAAGATTCGGTAGGAATCGTATACGTAAGATTACCACTATTGTTGAGTGTGAGATTTATGGGGTCTTCTTGTAATTTGCCCACTAAAATAGTCGTTAATTGGAGCTCTCGTATGTCCAAATAGGGTATGTAAATGTATACTTCAATGAAGTTGATTACGAGGATTCGGGTATTCATATTTTTACAATTTTGCATTCCCCACGGCAGTGCTCGACAATGGATGGATCATTTGTGTTGTGAGGGTCTCCTGCGAGTTTTCCTTTCTTTTTTCTGATAAAAAGAAAGTGTGATTATCAATGTTGTAATCACCCAGAAATTAATTTCATTTCCTTGCAATGTTCCCACTATAAACTCGTTTGCTGGAGCTTCTGTTTGCCAATTGCACGTGAATTTCTATTAGCGAACGTTGCTTTTGGCATATATGCGCATGCTTTGATAATATGGACCACAGAGACTCGGGGAGGTCGTATGTTTGCCAGTTGGGTGGAAAAAAGAAAAGATTAGCGTTCCCCTCGTCGAAGGACCGGGAGTTGCAATGGTCTCCTTGAAATTTACCCACTAACTTACTGAATTTCCACCAGCATATAATTAATAAGATGAATCGAGTGAAAGAACAAACGCAAACTATAGGTATTAGTTCGACCATAGAGTCAAATCTGTTGTTACTTATATGAGTCGAGGTCGGTGTATATATTGATCCTTCCACGGTGATTTGCATTAACTCGGGCTTTTATCTCCATGGCATTTGGGGTTTTGAAGTCATATTGTTTGTTTGTATGCAATTAATTTTGACCGAAAGTTCTGTGTAAATGGCTGCTCAAATTTAATAACATAAGTAGAAGCTTCTCGTGTTAACTCAATAGGAAGTTTTGCCGATGGTATTGGTAAATACGTGAATACTAACCTTTCCGAATTTTTAAATATATGTAGATTATATCACAACCAAGCTTCAGATCCATGGCGAATTTGGCCTCTTCCATCACGCTGTTCTGGTCGCCACTTATAAAATGCAAGGTGTCACGCAGTACTATTTCTCAGAGTAAGTTTGTGAGAGTAATTTAATACGTCTAATTCCTTAGCAGAAGAAAGCTTTGTGACATTAGACTGAGGAAATCACCTGAAGTTATAACCATCAAGACATATGATTTAATTCTTTGGGCATACTTTCTCCATGTCATCCGACATCTATGCTTGTACATCTTGTCTGATATCGTCGCTATTGAAACTAACTGAAAATTTCAAGGATAAGGGAAGATAAATACCAAAGTGCAATAAAAAATGATAGCAACTTATATATTAATTTCTATGCAAGTGGGATAAGGCGTAGAGATATTCGTCGAATCTTATTTGACAGGTTTAACCACTAGAAGGAAATATCATTACTTTTAAAGTCAGCGTATTCATGTGTACATGGCAAACATGAATTAAAAAGGGAAGAGGATTTTTTTTTTTTTTTTTCCCTCGGGGGCGTTAGTAGAAGAATGTGCTTTGTAATGTAAATTGTAATTTGTGGTCTCATTCCATGAAACACATCGATATATGGTGATTTTTAATTAATATTTTAATTTTTTATTTGATGAAAATTAATATATTTTAATTAAAAATAAAAATATACTTGTAAAAGATATTACTGATTTGATTTGAAAAAAATCTTAACAGATATTTTATAATATCTTTCCTCGACTCAATAACTTTTGTAAACATGTATATGTTTTGGAACGGCTATTTTATCCAAATCAAATGAGACCTCTAAATCCACATGTATGGATTTTATGATGCAGACATTATGTATATTTGTCTTCTCTTTTGTGAGATATATGCTACCTTTTTCAAACTATTTCAACTGAATCCATATGCGTTTTACTATCATATTATTATACGTCAATACAAAAGCCATCTACGTGACAATACGAACAAGGTGGTTCGTTTCTATTTATGTTTTACAATATCATACTTATAACATAGATAACATAGAAAACTCGAAAAATAGGAGCATTCTAGTTTCCATCATGGTAAATTTTCATCCTATTTTGTCACCAGTGACAAGTTCTGCATCATCAATATAAATTAGAATCTATAAGGAGAAATCTATAAACTTACAATTGGATGAATCAAATAAAATTGGATATAGAGGATCAATTTGCAATTTACAAATGTTCTTATACTTAAAGCTTAGCAATGTTATTTCTATGGAGGCAGCTTACATGGCCATGAGAATGGAACTGTGAAGTGGTTCCTCGAGGAGTATGGTGAGGCAAGGTACAGAGAAGGTCTCATTCTCATATCTGACTCCATCAGTAGCTTCTCAGATGCTCTCTATGCTGGATTGGGTGGAGAGATGGCTGGAACTAGTGAGAGTGCAGCAACTCCACCTCCTCCTCCTCCTCCTCTTGATGCTGCTACTAATACTTCTACAGCTGCTAGTAGCAGTGAAGCCGCTGGTTCCAGCACAGATGGGTAACCTTCTATAACCCTTTCATCCAAATCTTGTTTGATGCAGATAATTTGGATTGTAAGTTTCAGTTCTTCACGATAAGGTGGAATGTGAAATTTCCATGTGTTTTGGATTTGAAGAGATTTTCTTTTGATGAGGAAGATTTTGGTATGGGTGATCATTGCCTAATTTCATTCCTGATGATATCAGGTTGGATTTGATTGGATTATAAGTTCCTGAAGATTAGTTGAACCAAGTTTCCGTCAAACTATTGAGAAGAACACAAAAAAAAAAAAGGAATGGATTAGATTGAGGGGTGAATCAAATTCGGAGCTTGTAATTGACAGATTACAAGCTTAGGATGTCCGGAAGGGAAAACAAGATAAAGTAGGGAGTAGTATGTATAGTAGAGTAGGAAATGTAATTTGTACACCCATTGCAATGCATCTCACAAGCAACAGGACAAGAACATTTCCATGCCCATATGCTCTTTTTTTTTATGAAAAGGCATGCCCATACGCATCTAGTTCATACATTTTCCATATTCATGTCCACATTCATCTTGAAGACGTTTGAAATGGTTAATTTGCAAGTACCAGTTTCAACTCCCGTTTGATAAACAGCCTATACCTATAAGAAGCAAAGAAAAAATCAGCACATAAAGGAAACACAACACACTTCCCATGCTTGACAATTATATGAAGATTTTTGCTTATAGTTTGACTATTGAAAGAGAGCATCACCATCTGCAGGTCCCGGGAGAAAGAAGGTCCTACTGTCAAAGCCCCAAAA
Source organism: Thalassia testudinum (assembly GCA_037157565.1). Lineage (NCBI taxonomy): Eukaryota > Viridiplantae > Streptophyta > Magnoliopsida > Alismatales > Hydrocharitaceae > Thalassia > Thalassia testudinum. Next base: position 45,709,297 of record JAZHRO010000059.1, read on the forward strand.
TCAGTCATTGCTGCACAGGTAAACTTTTATGAAATAAGATTGTCCTCCATTAATGATACTTCCAATTACCAAGTAATGGAAGTGTAGCAATTAGCACATATCCATTTTTCATATAGGCCTCATGAAGGATCAAGTCCTCTACCCCATGTAAACAGCTTTCCTGATTTATAGATCAGGGATGATTTTCATTGTCTACACTTTTTCCCTGTCCTACAAGGACCCATACAAGATGAGTCCTGGACATGGCCAATAGATTAAGATAATCCTATAACACAAAATAGCTAATTATGCTTGATGTGGGATTAAATTTATGTTCTTGTGGGATTCAATCAGCGAGAGAGGACGGGAAAGCTGAAGCTGGAGGATATAGCGCACTGCTTCCATCTCCCAATCACAACAGCCTCCAGGGAGCTCAGGCTGTGCACAACAGCCCTGAAGAAGATCTGCCGAAAGCATGGCATCTCGCGATGGCCACATCGGAAGGTCTGTCACTCTTCACTGCCCAATTTTCAAGCTGCCATTCTGGATGCCATCCTCACCTGTCTATCTCCGTCCAGGTCAAAAGCACAGAGGCAATGATATCCAGACTGCAGCTGAGCTTGAGGAACCAGTCAGGGGAGATGGCTAGGAAGACACTGATGGAGATGTATAAGCTCCAGGACGACCGTGACCGAGCTTGCGAGGGGTGGGTCGGGCAGATAAGGAGAGCCCAACGTGAGATTGCAGTATTGCAGGTAAGGCTCCATACCATCAGATGTGAACAACCATAAGTTTAGCTATTGCATGATTCAGGAATATGGTAAGGTATGCATTGGGATATTTATAGACATACGAAATTCCTGTCCCAATTGCATGCCGCATATGTAACTTCTTTTCTTTTATCCATATTCTTCCATTAATTCATGCCGTATCGAATCAGACGAAAGTATTTGATATTTAATTGCATCTTTTCTTGCAGGACAAAATGAGGGGTTGTCCACGAAGTGTTGAGGCACAAAGGATAATGGCAGAGATAGCAGAGTTAAATGAGAAGGTGAAGACATGCAGACACAAAATGGAGAAGATAGGCAACGGGAAGAAAGCAAGGTCCCAGTGATGGTCTACCATGTTTTATTAATAAGCAGGAATCATGTCTTCCGTAGAATTGTTTTCTCTCTTCCTTAATATTGTTCCATGATTGGTGTGGTGAGACACCAGCTTTTATTGTTTGAATGACGTGTGAGGAATAATAAGGGTGTCTAAGCAAACTCAAACAGAGTAAACCGAGTTGCTAAATAAAAATTTTATTTAATTTCGGAATTGGTAAGGCAATGATCCTCCAAGTATGATTTTGTGACGCACAGCGTTTGAATCCCATTCTGGCATGCAAATTGCCCGAGATATTGCTGGCTTCATCTTCAGGAAAACCAGAATTCCAGGAGAAGCATCCACCTCGCAGCATACTCATTGTTTTATGACAGGCTTGCCAAGCGCACCCTTGGACTCTTTTTGAACTATTACACTTTATGAGGGATTTAGACACGTGGGTAACCGCCAAAATTGTATGGAAACTGTGAGTTAACAAATTTATTAGTTCAAAGTATGTTCATGAGTCGACAACAAATTCAATAGTTCAAAGCATGTTTTTCATTGAGAGAATAGTTCAAAACATGTCCACGTCAAGCTTGGCCAACACTAACAGTACATCAAGCTTACAGCAATGGATATTCTACAAATAACAGGAAAGACATGACCCATCACCAGAGAGGCAGTCCAAATAACAGCTCTTGTTTGATGATGAGTGCGGTAGCTGGTACCGAAACAAGTACTATCTCTTCAAATAACGAGTAAAATTTGCAGGAAGGCAACCTCACAGAAAAGTAGCTTGTCATTTACAAACAATGCCTGACTGAAAACCTCCAGCTAAGTTGTACAACAAGTTGGGTATCCATATGCAGATGAGCCACAAAACTGGCTTCAAAGAGACGCCAGCATTGGAAGACGAAACCCCTTATTATCTCTCAAAGTCACACACACCAACAAAATCATATTGTTGTCAAGGTGAAGGAATCAATGTGCCACTCTAATTACATGATTTTTTCGCCTAAAGAGTGTAGAAGTTACATGATACATGTCATATTTTTATGGAAAAATGGAAGTTACCTAATTTTCTTTCTTACAAATATGGGGCGTGCTTTTGAGGAACGAAAAGTGACTGGGATAAAAAGCAAATCGTGAAAGACCATGAAGAAAAGAAATATACAATACAATGATATAGCAACAATTAAGACTGAAGACCAGGGAGGAAAATAGTGAATCAAATGGGTTCCTGTAGCCTTCTGAAACATGAGATTTTGAATAGAATTTCACTTTGAACCCAGAAATCCATTTGTACGGAAATATTCTTTTCCATGCCCAACACAAAGCTTTGCTGATAAAAAAGCTGCATAAATACAAAAAATAGCAGGGTTAATCAAAGATACGAAAACTTTTACAGAGAGTACTGCTTATTCTAATGAAGTTGTATCAAGCAGAACTGGATTAACCGCAATTCATGTTGAACAAAATCCACACAAAAAAATCAAACCAAACATGACATACTTTTGCTGAAGGAATGAAATTGAATACTGACGATGATCTGGAAGGTGTAACAAACAAAAGTATCATCTTAATTTTTCCTTTAAAAGGTACTGTGTTTAATTAATTGATTGAATGTCCTATGGCTGCCAAAAGAAAGAGATCCCACCAAGCTCAAGAATAGGAAGCCTGGAGAGCTAGTATGATGAAAACTATTGAAGAACTCTCAAATCTTGTGAAGAAGCAAGCCGAAAATTAGGACATCAGCGACAAAGAGGCAAGACATCACAAAAAGAAGTTGGCAAAAACGAAAAAGGCAAACGAGGAGAAGGATGAAGTCACCTTTGAAAGATTCTTGAAAGTGAATCCTCTAGTTAGTTGCTTCCTTTTAAGACCAGAATCAATTTTATGTTTGTATGGATTGTGACCTATCTTTATTTCTTCCTCTATTAATGTGTCTCTTGTTATTTCTTTCATGATGATTGAATGGCATTCATGATTAAATTGTCACGTTCTTAGGTCTTTAAAAAAAAATTGGCATGGATGTTTATGTAAGTTGAGCATCCTTCATAAGACTTGGGACGTGACGTTCTTAGGCTTATAGAGTCACCCTCTCTCTAGAACCTAGAGCTTCTCCTCTTGCCACCTCTTTACAACTCCCACTCCTGGTTTCCGATCTCATGTGAGTAAAGACCCACATTCTATTGCCTTATCCACCTACTCCACCACTACAAACAGGATATAGATTTGCATCCTGTGAAGTTCCAACCTCAGAAAGGAACTTCATCAACCACCATGGATGGTCCTTTCTTTAGGTATTGTAGCTCTTTTTCCTCTCCAAGGACTCCCACTCACCACACTGAAACCACACCCATCTCCCCCCCCAACACACAACGCTGCAGCTTGCCTTTATTGTAGACCCTCTTCAATAGATATGATTTTTTTGAAGAGCTCTTCGATGGATATGATTGATCGCAACAAAAATAACAATAGGATTATATTATTGTGCACTTAGATTTGCTATCACAAAAAAAAAAACACTATAAAACTCAGTGAACACTTTGTATCAATAAAACTTCATATGACTAGACATGTCATTAATATTGATAACAGATGGCCATTCACACACTAAGCACAGCTTGGATGGCATGATAAGCCCTGCAATCCCATGTTTAGGTGAGTTTCTCCCAGGATGAACCCCAGATTTAAGCTCTTATTCCGGAATAAGCTTATTCCCACATCCTATGCTATGATTTGGCGTAAAGTACTCCATTACTTTTCTGGAAAGGACTTTTGAGGCAACATTGTGATCAGACTAACCTCTGCGTTATCCAACTTTAAAGGACATCCAGTGTGGAGCCTATGGATACAAATGGCAGACAAGTCCATGTAGAAATTTACAAGACATATCACATCAAGCCTATTTTTCGTTCTACCACTCAGCCACACTCAAATTAAACAATGCCAATTTATAAGTTTTTGAAAAAGTAATACCAACTTATAAGACTCTTCCAAATGACCACTCACTAGGGCTAGTTTACTTGAGGTGTTAGGAAAACCAAGTTGTCAAATGAGAAAGTGGTGCTATGTCCTTTTCTTGTTTACTTTTCTGAAATGTTAACCTGGGAGGTTCACACCTGCTTTTGTTTATCTGAAACAAGTCATAACTTAAGGTATTATTGGCAGGAAAGTAAAGAATAAGCGGTTACCACCACTTGGGACTTAGCACCAAGTAAATGAAGGTTAATACCAATTTACAGGGATTGGCAGCCCAAGTATACTAGCCTTTAGTACCTCATCATCGAATTATGATATCTCTCACCCTTTTCCCCAACCACTTTTTTAACATAACATATATCTTCAACCTAACCTCATCTTTACTTGCCCCCTATTTACCGTTTATTCTATCTGACAACCTTAAAGGAGATAATAGGAGTGTTCAATCAAACTAAAATAAATGTCAAAACCTTGAGATTTGTTGTTACCTTGAGTTCTGTTTCCCCGCCAAACCTAGGATTAAGGTTTTTGATTCACATTTTTTCACGGAAGTTCTGTGATGTGTGTGTCCTTTGTTTACTCTATGTTATTGTTGATGAGGTTAGGTGACATTAATAAGGTGCTTATAGAGAAATCACCAAGGCAACAAAAATGGAGAGCTAATGATAATACTTATTGTTGGAAATAAAGGAGGCCATGTGGCAGCCAGCTAGGCCACGTGAGAGTCGGTCAAGGGGCCTTTAGGGCCGGCAAGTATTGATCCAAGAGTCCTAATTTTTGTTTTGCTTAAGTCCAAAGTTTTGTTTATTTGTTAAGTTAGTTTTTAGAAAAGTTGTTTTAGTGGATTTATTCTATTTGGGATTTGTTTTGATTAGTTTCTTGTTTTATAGGATATGTTTGCTCTTCTATAAAAGGGAGTCTTCCTATTGTATTTTGTTTTTGAGTTAATGAAATAATTCTTCCAACATCACAAACTCCTCTCCCTCTCTCACTCCAAGGCAGCTAGCCACCCACCATAGCCACTAGCCACCATAGCCGTCGACCACCATCAAGCAGCCAGTGATTGCTACTACTCCTCTCCATGTTCCAACGTGGAACAACCCCCACGTGGGACTATTTTTCCAACATCAAGGAGCCTCCACGCTTCGAACTTGCGCAAATCTTAACATGGTATCAAAGTCTCCGATCTAGGCTCTTTGTCGTGTGTGTGTTCGTAACCACACGTGTGGTTTCCATCACCAACGAATCTTCCTCGACAAATCCGACGCCTTCCACAGAAAAGGAAGATCATAGAAGATGATCGACACCACCGCTACGATCACCAAAGCCACATTGTCAACAAAGATGATGGAGTTTGAAGCCCAAAAAAGAGAAGAGGAGATCTATCTAGTTACATGATTTGTGATCTTCATATTGACGCTTTATATCTAGTTTTTTACTCTCCTTCAAAAGAAGAGCTTTCCCCAAAGAAAATGTCAGAAGATTCTTTCCCAAAGATCTAGGATGTAGAGGTCTCACAGTGGGGCTACTAGCACCTCGCATGCAAACCCTCTCACACCTACCGGCCTTGAGAAGATATAAAAAGAAGAGAAGACCATGGCAGCCGTCGCCATAAGTATCGAGGTTACCATAGAAGCAACTCGAGGTGGCAAGTGGTTATACCGTGACTCCTTCCAAAGAAGAGAAAGAGAAGAAGACAACGACAGTTGTTGCCACGAGTATCGAGGTTGCCGCAGAAACAACAACTCGAGAGGTGGCAAGAGGTTATACCGTCAATTCTTCCAAAGAGAAGATCAAAACCATGACTCTTGAAGAAGAGTGGTGGGGCATCTAGTCTCACAAGTTTGAAGATCAAGTCATCGTCTCCCAGTCTCGACTTTAGGGGGGGTGTTAGAAATAAAGGAGGCCATGTGGCAGCCAGCTAAGCCACGAGCCACTGCCACGTGGCAATCGGTCAGGAGGTCTTTAGGGCTAGCAGGTATTGGTCCAAGAGTCCTAGTTTTTGTTTTGCTTAAGTCCAAAGTTTTGTTTATTTGTTAAGTTAGTTTTTAGGAAAGCTGTTTTAGTAGATTTGTTCTATTTGGGATTTGATTTAATTAGTTTCTTGTTTTATAGGATATATTTACTCTTCTATAAAAGAGAGCCTTCCTATTGTATTTTATTCTTAAGTTAATGAAATAATTCTTCCCACATCACAAACTCCTCTCTCTCTCTCTCACTCCAAGGCAGCGGGCCACCCACCATAGCCGCCGGCCACCATCAAGCAGCTGGTGACTGCTACTTATCCTCTCCCTGTTCCAACGTGGAATAATCCCTACGTGGGACTATTTTTCCAACGCCAAGGACCCTCCACGCTTTGAACTTGCGCAAATCTTGACACTTGTAATGGGGAAAAATTCTGACTCAGGGAAAATGAAGAATCAATAATCAGAAAGAGCTGAAATTTCACCAGATTAAATCAAAGTTGTAACTTGATCTTCTCAGACCATTTAAATATATCAGAATAAACTTGATCTCCTCCTAAATCTTCTCCAGTTGCACCAGCAGCCACTCTGATAATATCTTCAATCAGTTGAAAATTCCCCATGATATCAACATGGTCACCACTCTGGGTACCACGTCCCTCGAGAAGGTTAGCAGGTGGAGCATGATCATACTCTCTTATGTATGTCCTCATACCAGAAGGATTGAATCTAGTGTTTCCCCTCCAACCTTTTGCACACATGAACCCAGAACTTAGGACAGGCACAGTCCCATCTCCATCAATAGAATAGACTCCATCTTTCAGACAGCTGCTCCCCACGCCACCATTGGCAGAGGTGTCAATTCGAAAGGGAATAGAGCAATCAACTGAAGGGGATTGCTTGTATACATAAGACCTCTCAGTCATAATTCCAACTCCATACAGGGAGACAATTTCCATCTCCGGTGCATTAGGTAACCTGGACAAAAAAAAGTTGAGAGATAAAGTAGCAGTCTTGGACCATCACATTGCCAAATAGAAACTTGAATAGTAATCATTCAATTAGATTCCAAAAGGTGAATGTGGCAATTAAAACAGAAATTTCAATGGTGCATCTGGAAGAATGCTTGAAGCACCTCCATTTTTTTTATGGGATGAAGCACCTTCATTTTGGCATGGCATAAATTTCATATTATTATTTTGCAACAATGATCTTAATCATATTTGACATTTAATTAATTCAATGTACCATTGTACCATGATGAAACATGCTGGATGGAAGATTTACATACATCATAGGCACATAGTTAAATTAGCAGATTTATCATATAAATGATGCCAGCAACCTCGTTTTGTTCTGTTAAAGATTTTAGTATCAATTTTAGAATAAAGTTTCTTTTAACGATTACACTTTTTTTGCTGAAAGTGAACAGTTACACTTCTTTTAAACCTTCTCAATGTACTCAATAAATGTGGCCAATGTACTCATTAAATGTGACCAAAGCAAGATCCCATTTGATCTCTAGTCTTTAGAATAGTTAATACAATCTAATTGAATAAATATCTCCCCCCACCCCCACCCCCACCCCCCAAACACATGACTTTGAACCAATCATGCATATCAGAATTATTTTCATTTGTCTACTGTGGATGGAAAGTAAGACGCTTCCGGTGCCCAAGATGGAATGCAAAAACTGTAGCAAAAGGCAATCATACCATGGTAGCATCTCTCATCCTTCTTCCTCCAAAAACTCCAAAGGTTTCATTTGACAGGAGTTTTAGGGATTCTTCAAGAGATTGTAGTGAGAGGAAGAAAGACAGATTCCTATACACCACCAAAAGAAACTTTTGTTGGTTTTTCCCTAGAGAAATTTGGCTGCTGCAAAGATCATAGTCATCGGACCATGATGTACAAGATAAGCTTAGGTTCAAATTTCAGAGTGAAATGAAAGAGGCCCCAAGATTGAAATTTACTGAGAATAGCCATCAGCACTGCAATAAAGATGGGAAATTCCAATTGACTTCACTGGCATTTGATTTGAATCCATAAAATCCACCCAAAATTCACACAATGCAGACTCTAGGATCACCTTCCATACATCACCACCAACAATATTCCTTTCCAGTCCTTAAAAGCCTAACATTTTGGTCTGAATTGGGAAATCAAACCTTGACTTTTGTTATTAATTGAGTACATATAACCAGAATTTCCAGAATTACAAGACGAAAACTGAGAATTACACTCTATGAATTTTAGCACCATTCAGATCAATATTGAAATGACTGTCTTTTCTGTGTGAGATTTCAATCAGAGCCACTTATCAAAAATTATGTCATTTCTATTCACAAAAGACATTACTAGTTCTGCCACAGCCATGATGATTGGAATCTCCACATTCAAGGAATATGCAGTCAAATTGCTGAAATGCCCAAAGTTAAAAACAAAATTGAAGTAACAGCTAAAGTTAAAATTGAAGACTAAAGGAGGCAATTGATTATTAACAAGAAAAAATGCAACTGTAGAAAAATGTAGTTCTTGTAATCACAGATATGTATTATCTGGCTGATTGGAGAAATTATTTTCTTGGAAGAAAAAAGTAAAACATTTTTCTTACACCTGATAAAATATCAATCTTTTCAGAAAGCTCAGTAGTGCAGCTTGATGTGTGTCATCTTTTGGTGAAAGAACTGTTTGCACTCACCTTGTCTCCAAGGGGTTCGACCAATATTTATAGTGTTCATATTTCGGATCATCCAGGTTGGCTGCGATGCCATGTGAAAATTGGGATCCTCCACGTTGCATCATTTTTGGAGCTACAAAATGAAGCAGGTCCAAAAGTGAACTGGCAGTAACAATTTTGCAATCAGCAACTGCCCTAACTCCTTCCAAACCCATCTCATGGTACTCTGTCCAGATATCATGGCGTGAAGCATTAGAATTCATGATCTTGCTACCTTTAAATCCACCCTGTACACAGAACGGCACTCATGGCATTAAAAGCTTGAGCATTTCATAAAAGATAGAAATGTGGCAGAATATATCAACAAGATTGACATGGCATTAAAAAAGACTCCCATGAAGTGTGACATTGTAAAATAAACGATCATCAAGAACAGAATATGAGAGCTGTAATCAAGTTACCTTTTGTAGGGACAAGAGGCACCTAAGGGCCCCATGACAGCATTCATTAATATGTCCGTTTATAATTTAGAAGCACTTCCAACTTTTGCAAATTTACAAAGAGACACAAGGGTGGACCCAATATCCTTTGAGAGCTTCCTATGGAGCATTCATCTCCATGGCCCCTCTTTTGGTTGTATTGGTAGGTGCTCCTGACTAAAATGCAGCCCCATATCTCTGCCCTCATCATAGTATATGTGTTTTACCATACCTGAGTCCTGTGCATGCCCCCAAGGGGGGTTCGGTAGTGCAACATAGAACATAAGAAAATAGTGTAGCTCCTGGTTATCCAAATTTTTTCACTTTATCGTAATATTTTTCTATACCTGGTACTTAATTGTAACAGTACAAAGTTCAGAGTTCTCCTTAATTGTTTTTCTGAAAAGAAGTTCTACATTGTAAAGAATTGACATTAAAAAAAGAATGGAGAAAAGTCACTTTCTTCAGAAATTTTACCATCCAATAGATAGAGATTAGCACAGTTTTAAACTCTGCGGCCTCTACTGCTACATGGCCCCATTTTGTGCCATATTCCCAAGGTCAGGTGTGTACTTGCCATTCAGGGATGTCAAGGGTGTCTTGGCAAAACTACAACTCCTTCAAAGACTATTCCAAGCTTACTATAAGCAGATAATTCCATCACCTTCTCTATCTTCTATCCATCTCTGTAACTCTGCAATCTAAGTTTCAAGGAATTTAGAAGCAATTTAGGTAGACAAGCTTTACCTAACTAATCTAAGCTTCCCTTAGGCTCAGACTAGGTAAAGCTAAACTCTATTGATCTCAAATTAGAGTATCAAGTTAGGCTCACCTTAGTTATATAGTGATTATGCATGGTTAGCTTAGTAGTAAGTTCTTTATTACCTACGCCATTAAAGTATTAATTTGACATTTCAAAAAAAAAAACAAATTTCTTTTGAGAAGGGAAAAGGAAGATTACCAAAGATATGTAATCATCCGGCAATTGTATTAATCATGAAAAAGGAACCGACTTACAAGCTTTGCAAACAAAAAATGTATCTCCCTCAGTACATTATCCACCCAACCATGTTGAGCTTTAAAGATGACACCATTTGATTGCAGGCAAATGCACCAAAGTGCCACAAAAGCAGTGATCCAGCCAGCCACATCAAGAGTATAGTAATCTCGGAAAGAGCTCCAAAAATGTTGTAAACTATCACATTTGGGAGTATGAAGTTGCAGGCGATCCCAAACATCTCCAGTGAAATAAATATATTGTTGAAGTGGTAAATTGCAAGTATATACTTAGAAACTCTAAAGTTTGGAACTATGGCTTACAAGATGTTCAATATTTTCCCTATTAGTAATATCTCTCTTCATACTATTCTATGTAGCCAATATGCAATAGAATCAGGGAATACCACCAATTACCAACAGAAGCAGCTCTGGACAGATTGGGGGTTTTCTATGCTTGTCGCAACATCTGTCCTCCAAATGTCCAGACGCACCGTGACTCTGAATTGGCTCAATTAGATCCAATTCACACCCCACCTTTACTATAAGAAGCGCCACCAGAAGTATCTAGACGACAAGCAAAGCTAGCTACCATGGTAGGGCAAAGGAGTTGTAGTATAGTAGCTACTAACTAGATCAGCATGCTCTTTGCATCAGCCAAAATTTAGTATAAAAGAAACCACTATTTATCCATGGGTTGTACTGCAGGTACCAAACACTAGAAGAAACTTGGCATTCATATCCCTCTCCTCACACTCATGCTTGGGAAGCAAAATGGTCAGTATGGAGTAAGTTTCTCCTATGTTGACTTCAATGCATCAAGATATTGAGCAAGGGTTGTGTCACACGAGTCATGTCACCCTGTTAAAGTTGATAAAACTCTTCTCATATCTTAAGGATGGAGTCCTTGTCCTTTGCTTGAGAGTACGTTTCACGGATGTGGTTGAAGGGTGAGGTGTGACCTACACGGATCATACTTGGCCACAAACACAAGATCAAGCGTGATATCAATTGTAATAAAAAAATATGGCACAATCAAATTCCATAATATACATAGATTTATAGTGGAAACCGTACAGGTAAAAATCACTACCCATGCCTCGCAACTTAGGATTTTCTCAACTAGATGAAGTTAGTCAATCCACTATCGAACCACTTGAACCGAAGGTGGCATAACCTCTTAAAACCACACCTCTTTTACCAATTAAGAGAAGTCACAAATAATATTGAGAATCCCAACACAAAGGGTCAAATGAAATGGAAGAAATAAGGAAATACAAAAATTAATCCTATGGAATCTCAAAAGTAAAAGTTTCCAAACCAAATTTTCTCGAGGCAAGGAAACGACGTGCTTTGAAAGATAAACGTCGAAGAGAACGCGAAAGCACGAGAGCTTTTTAAGAGAATAGAAAGTAATAGCTCTTTTTCTAATGGAGTTTTCTTTGAACTTTGTGCATTGAAGAATATTTTTAAATTAGATTAATCGATCAATTTAACTAATTGGCCGATCAATTTGATATTTAATCAATCAATTTAACTTACCAATCAATTTGATATTTGATCAATCAAAATTTCCTAATTGGTCAATTTTTTGCATGGAAAACATATTTGAATTTTGAATCCATTGGTTGATCAATCTTCCTATTTTGATCAATCAATTTTAATATTTTTGTCGATCAATTGATAATTATACTTAGTCACAAAAGGATTTTGATCTAATATCTAATGACTTAGAAAAGCATGAAAATATTTCTGAGGTTCCTTACATAATTTCTAGACTCGGGATAGTTATAATAAAAATTACATTGACTCTTCACAATAATCTTCACTTAAATCCACGTAAAGGATAATTGACTTGATTTATACGAGCGTGATCCTAAAATATTAGTTCATAATAAAACGTAATTTTGTTTCATCAAAATGAAAGTCTGAATAATAGTTACATAATAGCATTGGATGCGCAACAAATTGCACCATCATTGTCATCCTTCCATGAACATACTTTCCAATCTTCATTTTGGAATTAGACTCCATTAGGAGATGTTCTTTCTTGCATCTAGTGATCGACTTCAAAAAAACATGAAGCCACATGGTGTAATTGGTCACATCCAACTTGATGGAAGGCCACATAAGAAGGGATTAAAGAATGTCAACTTGTAGTCCCCTAAGGGCATGATATTGATTGTCTTTGATGTGATGGACCCTAACATCTTGGACTGAGGAAGTGGAGAAACATATTGGATACCAAAAGCTTTGATCCAATATCAATGAAATCCCTTGTTTGTAAACTTAAACACAAAAATATCACAAGCAATGGGAGAAGATCAAACAAAAGAATATCACAAGCAATGGACTACAGGTAGGGAGGTTGTGGCCTAGAAGTCGTTCGATGCTATGCCGATAGATTAAGCAACCATAACTATGCATGGTAGCAAAGTGCCTAGCTACACTGAGCATGCTAAGTGCATTGTGGTTGTAGTGTATGGTACTGTAGTTAGGGCAAAGGGGATGGAAGTAAGGAGGAAATGGTGACAGAATTAGAACATCCATGACATGTGAAATAGAAAATAGAATTACCTATTCCTTCCATAACCTTAACCCCCTTTGTATAAGAGACTAAAAGAAGGGAATATTACACACACTTTTTCTTTCGAAGAGAGGAATATTACATACTAATCCAACTAGAAACACAAAGTGCATAAACAAGAAATAAACTACTACTTCTAACCAGATCAACACAAGGTCACATCATATAAAGGAAAAAATTGGAAAAAAGCATAACGTCACGTCAACCAAAGATGCAGGGATTGAACCCTCCCTATTCAATCAATCAAAAGACCAACGAAACAAAATATTTCCTTTTTTGCAGGATCTTATTTTTCATCCATGAGGAGACTGAAACAACAGGCCCTTCCCATGGTTAATGGTGCCAAAAAAAACAAATTTAGCGCATTTCTTGATTTTTTTCACTACAAGGATACTCACTTTATCCTACCAAGGTGAACGCTAAGAAGGCCACTCTAGAATGCATACGTGGATGTTGAATGGTAATAGTGGGATAAGATTTTTGAATACTACCTCTCAAAAAACCAAAAACAAAAAAAAAAAAGAAGGATGTCAAAATCAATTAGAAAGTTGCACCATCTATAACTATTTAAAAATTTAACTAGACTCAAGGTCAAGCCGTATCAATGGGATAGGGCCTATAAAGCATGGAAGTGATGATGCCTCCTTTAGAGAATATATGTTCATTTGAACCATATGAACAAAACCATATAAAATCTTGAATTCTTTAGATGACATGAATATGACAGATGGAATCAAACTACAAACTTCATGATGATGCTTCAGCATTTTTGGATAAGCTCCACATAACAAAATGAAAGGCAAGGTTCCATGTGTAAATAGAAAAAGACAAAGAAGGTCTGATGGTGGAAAAAAGAAATAAAAAGCAATCAAATATGTAGTTTACCCGAAAGTCAATCTGCTTAACAATAGATGAGTGTGCCTCAGCTACATCTTTCCCAAATGATATAATCCTTCCAAAATTTGCATGGTTCAATTGAGAATCCATCTTTTCAACCTCTTCTGTAGTGTGAGAATCATTATTCTTTTGCTTCTTCCGGGGACATACATAGTGCTCTTCAGGAGACCAATCTAGACCACCCCAAATGGTATCACCACCTTTAGGGATCATGGACATGGTCGAATCCCAGGTACGAGTCATCTTCATGATGTGTTGTAAGGTTTGCAGACCAAACAAATCAGAATCAAGCACACCAGGAGCAATAGCTCTGCAGAAAAAAGCAGTCAAGTTTTAGATGTAGATGCAGCTGCACATTCTTCAGCCCAATAAAAAAGATGCAGACGGGAAGTAAGAAATTTTAGCAGATCTTCTCTCCCCATGCTACGTGTATATCAAAGAGAATGCATGTCAGGCTATAACATTTTGTAGATAACTGACCAGCATGCATTCAATCTGTGTTTTTCTTAGCAATTAAATGGCAGCTAGAAGCTACAGATCCCCAGAGATAACCCTACAGAGAACAATCATAGACCAAGTCTGTTAAACTATAAGGAGCCAGAAGAGTAGACATTTGGTGGAAAGCCAAATCAGGCTTTTTAAGGAAAAGAAAGGCTCGAGAGAACTGTTAGAGAGGTGCATCTGGAATAGTTTAGTACATGCTAAAGGGATTATGATAGAACAATATGACCGCCTTTGACCATGCTTCTTGATCCTAAGAGACATTTGGACATCAACACAGCCTATGGAGAACAAGAAACAGCAATTGTCTAAACGACTATCAACTAACTAACAAAATCCATGCCAACAACTACGACTGTTTAGGGTTGGATAGCCTACCAGAAGCTGATTTGGTTCAAAATACATGGGTTAGTTATATCAAAACGAGTGCATGTCTGACTAGAAAATGCTGCACATATTTGGCCCGAGGGAAAGCTATCTGTGTTTTCTAATAGTGGTAGCAGCTGTATGTAGTTCCGCTTCACATTCCCAACAATCAGGTCTTAAAAAGAGCAATCCTACACTAAGTTCACAGAATCATGAGAAGCCAAAGACGTAGAGCTTTCATGGAATGAAAAGCAACCTAAGCCTTCTTGAGGAGTAGTACTCAAGATAACCATGGGCGAGATGCATCACGAGAAGTACACTATCTGTTGAAGAGATTATTGGTAGAGACATGATGACAGGGTTTCCAGGCTTCATCTGGATATTAAGAGATATTTGGCCATCAATCACAGACTATGCAGAAAGGAAAAAAGGACAGGCTAAACAAAATCAGCTAACAAACAAAAGACCCACCATAAACTAGCTTAAGGTTGGATAATATGTCACATTGCATATTAAGCTTGAGAGAATATGTCTGCATGTCAAAGTGGGACTACAAACTATTGTAGATATTTTGTCAGCATGCATATGTTACATATCTGACCATAAACTATCACATACAACCAAATCGGAAAGCACTATTTGACTGGATATTCTTGCAATATTTAAAGATACTGAGAATAAAAGAGTGGCAATAGCTCTTACCTAGCAACAGCTACATCTTTTGCTTCAGCAGAGAATAGCCCAGCAACTGCCTTGGGAACCCCCAAGAATGGTCCACCAATATTCATCACTGCCTTTATGTGTTTGGCACACCAATTGGGACCACCTCCACCTCCCATTGGAGCTGGTGCCTCAACCCACTTCATGAAATGCAAAAAGTAAAGAACTCCCATTGAGTGTGGGATAACCACAACTTTGTTCCCATGATTAGCAGCCACCATTAGTTCTATTCTACTTTTTATTGCAGTGAGTGTCTGATCGCGAACCTATTCGATTGAGGTTTCAAAAAGCAAAAATGAGTAAAAACATCCACATAAGATGTGCAATTTCCATTAAGGCAAAAGGTTTTATATATCCAATTCAATCTCCTACAGTTAAATCAAAAATCAACTGTACCTCAGTGTTCTGGAAAGAAAGTCTCCAATCATAAGCAGCCATATACATGGTTTTCTCTTCATATCCAATGCGTGCCAAATTTGCGATCAACACTGCCCAGACAAAGTACCCAGGTGCAAAGTAATCTGCAGCAACAAGTCCACTGACTGCTCTAATTCTTATGCCAGGCGGATCTAATCCAGTTTCATTATCCAATGTCATATGCTCAACCCAGCAAGAAGGTCTGAAAAGTAAAGTAAATTTAAAAAACTACCAAAGACATATTTGAACCAGCAATGGAAAATGAATATCAATGCAACCAAGCATCATTTTTTTTTTAGAAGAAAGCATCAAATGCCATTTTGGAGTTTATACTTTAATTTCTCTTCCTCTTTGACATTTCCCCCTTATTATGCATTGTCATGTATTTGTTTAAAGCCGATGATTTGAAAAACACTTGCTGATTGTCCCATGCTTCGCAATGGCACCGAGTTTTCATATATGAGAAAAAATCATGTAAAGATAGTTTTACTATATGTTTCAAATAAGCCGTCAGTGCTTATTTTAAACTCAAATTTTATATTGAGATTTGAATCTCAACTCAAAAACTAAAATGCAATTTTTCCAAGTTTAAAAAAGTCAATATTTGCATGTAGTAAACCTAAATTATAAACCCAAATTATAAAACAAAAATTCATATGCAATTAGAAATAAATGCCAAAATTAAGATCCATGGAATTTATTCCCATTTTAAGAATTCTACATTGCATAAAAGTTTGTAGGATTTTGAAGAGAATTGCAATCATAGAGGACAAATTTTTGAGATTGCTTAATGAATAAAAAAATAATGGACTGTTAAGTCACTAAAAAAGATGTAGCATGGTATTTATCGTCTTCAAAATTCACAAAAGAAAATAAATGGATTTTATGAAAAAATTGAAATAATTAAGATAGCCCATCAGGACCTGGTTGAATAGTGAGATTTCCTAATTTTGGCTAAAGAGAACTAGGTTGGAATCCACAATTAGTGTATAAGGAGGACAGATTTCCCCTCAATTACCCATATGACAACTTGGGTCATAAAAAAAGATTAAAATACCAAAATTTGGTTTAGGCAGCGATATTTTAGTTCCAAAATATTTCAGAGTCTAACATGTTGAAAAAGCATGCCTATATATTGAAATGTTTTAATTTGTATAATGTCATACATTTCATTTAAGTTTGTAGCTTTATTCCTCTTGCTCTTGAATTTTGAATAAATTATTTTCTTACTTAAAAAAAGTTTGTAGTTTTATTCTCCTTCCATATAAATAATATTGGGAATAAACTATTGCAATAAATAATCAGCACCTATCAATAGAAATGAATGGGGAAATTTATTGTATGGGAGAGAGAATAAATTAATGGAAATATTGAAATGGAATGAGAATGAAAATGAGAAGGGAAAGGACAGACGAGGGGAACTTGATTCAAGGGAGAGAAATAAATTAATAAAACAATTAACTAACAGAGGGGGAAGAAAAGTCAAAAAGGAAAGAATACATGTAGAGAGAGACTGATTGCCAAAAAACAAGGATGGGGTGAGAGATTGGTGGGAGAGGGTGGCGATCTTTTCTTGCACAGGGGAGACTGCCAATCAGGAGAGAGACGAGTAGATGTGTTTTGGAGTGCCAAGGTATCCAAAAGTGGAAGTTCCACAGGTCAATTTTTGAACGGGAGGGGGAATGCTTCCAGCATTAACATAGGGTATATAGATATTGACAGGTTTAAGAAACTCAAGTACCAGAGTAGATAACATCTCAGATTCTAATCAACCACCACCTCTATTTTATAAGAAAGGATGTCCACTTGAGGTTGGTGGTTATCTATTTAATTTTTTTTTTGAATTATCTATTTAATTAATGCACCAATCAAAAAATACAAGGATTAAAAAACTCATCCCTCTACTACACGGATGACCATTGCTCCCCAAAAGGGCAAAACCCCAATAAATAGCATTATCAATATAAAGATAAACCCTGTGTTATAGTTATTACTAGTGGGCAAGCCTATGCTTTGCAGCGAGAATAATATTCTTATTGATAGAAAATATAAAAAATATATATATAATATAATTTATTAAATCATCCAATATATGCATAGTCATTTTTATTTCAATAATTAGAATAATAGTCTATCTTAAATAATAGAATAATAATATATGATCTGTATGGGAAAAATTAGAAAAAATTACAGCTAGCTAGAAATTTCCTAGATAAAGCAAAAAAAGAAAGAGGAATAAGTAACAAATATTGTTGCCGAGAGAGAGAGAGAGAGAGAGAGAGAGAGAGAGAGAGAGAGGAGGGGGGACCTAAACCCAAAAGTGAAAAATCACTTTTTATAGGTAAAGCTACTTTTCATAAACATTAAATTCTAAATCCTAAATCCTAAACCCAAAACTCAAGTGAAAACCACTTTCCACTTTCCAAGTGAAAACTCATTTTCCACCGGTGAAAAGCTAAAATACACTGATGTATTTTCATTTTCATTTTCAATTGATGTATCTCAGTGGAAAATCAAAACATACCGATTGAAAAATAAAATACACTGGCGCATTTTATTAAGCGAGAGATGCCTGTTGCAAAGTGCATTGCAATGCACGTTTTTTTATTTTTTGGTTATATTTTATTTTCCTGTGGTGGCGAATTACAACATGATCATGGTCATGATTTTTCTTATTAGTCTAAATTTACATTATAGTTCTAAAAATGTGTTGTACTTAGATTTAGAAATCCTTTCCCTTAGGCCCTTAAGGGAAAAAAAGCCAAGTTTCCTTAAAACAAAATTCCATTTTCGTATTCTGTTAAACAATATTTTCAAAATCAAACCGACCGATTCAACCAAAAACCGGTGCCTTACCAGTCGAACCTACTTGTTCGGTGAAAAAAGTCACAATCGATGTAAACCGATCAAAACCGGGTTGAACCAACCGATTTGGTTAAACCGGTCATCTAATTTGACCATTCTCTTAAGAGCTAAAAAATTTTTACAAAAAAAGAAAATGCATATGACTTTAGAACTTGAAACAAAGATCCAAAGATCTATATATTCTTCAAGGTTAAACTCTCAATTTTGATTATACCTTTAATTTTACTTTAGTATTGATAAAAATATGTCAATTTTAGTATAATTAGAGTTGCAAAATAACTTTTCGTACTACATATCTTGAATGATTTTTTATTGAATACAGATTCAAATCGGTTAGACTTGGTTAAACCAATGCAAACTAATCAATGGTTCAATTTTTTCACATGCTAAATCATGCTGATGTCATCACAGTTCAACTAATACAAACCATCGATTGAACCGCTAAAAAACCAAACCACCACCTAATCGATTCAATGACCGATTCAATTTTTAAAACATTGCTGTTAAACCAACTACTCTACATTTAAATACAATAGTTAAGAGCAAATATGAGTTGTCTAAATAATTCAAAACAAAATTTTGTAATTTTTAATTGTATATCAATTTCTAAAGTAAAAGGAAATGGCAAAAATTAGGAGGGATAGTTGGGGGTGACAAAAAAAAGATGAAGTGAAATAAAGAAACGAATGAATGGGAATAATTAAGTTGAGAGGGGGAAGAGAGACGAGAGAAGAGATTTCGTAATGGGAGATCATGGAGAGAGACAGAGTTGAGAGGGCTATTTTGGATGAGACCAGCTTTCACTGAGTGAGAGAGAGAGAGAGAGAGAACACGTAGGAGAGTGAGAGCAGGGGGGGTAACAACATTAAATGTTGAGAGAAAAAGGCCCACTTAATAGTATATAGCAAGCCCCCTACTTAATAGTATATACAGGGTGGAGAGGAGACAGAGCGACGCATGGAGAGGATAAGACCCTACTTTAGTATATAGCAAGCATTAATAGAAAGTATAACAGACTTCCAACTCGCAAGCCCTTTAATAATTTTGGAGATCAAAGGCTAAAAGTATGCACACTTGGCCCCATCGCTAAAAACAGGATGACCCACATGTGTATACTCTTGTTTGATGTATCTGACATAGGGATAATTCTTTTCATTTAATAGCAACTTGTTTTCCTCCATCAGACGTACATGCATGCCTTAAAAGAGATTACTTGATATTAAATGAAAACATGGCCCACTTAATTTTAGGATTTATAATAATAAAATTTGTGTTTGGTTACAACTTTATTTCTATAATACCACATTAATACATTAATATATCATATTATCAAATTAATAACGTTTGCAACCAATCAGATACTCCTAACGTGTAGTCATCATCACAACTTGAGATTTCAAAGCTTTTTTTCATCTATTCTTAACTTGATCATTGTGATGATTATAACAACAAATCTTAAAAGCCTATAAATAATTTTGGTTTTTTGGAGACCACACTGCAAATTGATAGGGATAATTAGAATGGACATTGCATTACACATGCATACCTTTGAATCTTGCAAAGTCGATGCCCAAGACATTAGCATAATTTTTCTAAAAGTATTTACGGTTTATATTTTTCTTAACTTTCAATTCAGCCTGAAATTAAGTCCGCTGTGGACTAATAACCTTGGGAGTATAATAACCTTGGAAGTAGACCATTGGATGGATTCGTGTTTGGGGTGGAGCGTCGGTTAGTAGAGAGGAAGGGAGAAAGGGCGAGTGGGGGGAGGAAAGAGAGATGAGGTGCTAACATGTGGCACCCAATACTCTCTTTTAGTATATTAGTAATAGATAGTTAGGGACTCTTATGTTATTTTTATTTTCCTGTTCGAGTTTACCTATATTTTACATAACACATCTCTCTATATAAAGAAGGCTAAGATTTCCTTTGATGAATAAGACATTTCGTTTCATGGTGGTATCAGAGCAGGGTGGGTCCTAGACTTTTTGCGCTTTAATATCTTCCATCACCAAAACCCTAAGAAAGAGAACTCTCCTCTCTCTCTCTTCTCACCGCCAACGATAGCCTCACCAACCTCACCAATGCCACCTCCAACAGTAGCAACCGCAACGCTTTCGTCGAGTACACAGCAATGCCACCGCAAGGGGCCCAGCAGCCTCTAATGTTACCGCCAGGGGTTTTGCGGCACCGCCACGGCCCCAACAACACTACCAGCGCCCGCTGTAGGGCCCAACACCACCGCCAGAGGTTTCCTTTGCTCTGTTGGGATCTCTAGTGGCCCCTTAGGGGACTCCTCGTAGCATCCTATGCCATGTTCTACTATCTCAGGTTGCATGTAGTCTCTAACGTGGCCCGAGATGCACTTGCCTATCTTATATGGTCGCTATTAAATCAATGTGTGGATGATTTCTTGAAGGACAAGTTCTAATTGATTGATCTCTCGCTTTGTTCAACTGCAACATGGTTACATCAAGAGCCTCTACCTCTCTTGAAGTCAAACCCATGACTTCCACTACCTTTATGGTGATTCAGGACACCTCTCGATAAAGCTTAATGTTGGTAGGGCACTTATTAGAGTTATTGGAGTCATTTGTCATGTTTCTTGTCCTGTTGAACTCATGATGTAATTTTCCCAACACCTCTCCCTATATAAAGAGATGTAGGATTTCATTTGAGTACAAGACAAGTCATTTTCTCCGACTTAGTATCTGAGCGGCAACCCTAGATCGGCGGTCTGATATCCCACCCCTCATGAACCTCTATACCCCTCCACCAAAACCCTAACTCCCGTTCCACACCAGCAGGAGCCACTGCCGGCCAACCTCCAGTCATCGCCAACCCTAGGAGGCTGTTGCAGCGATCACAGCGGCTGCTGGTGCCCGTAGCAAGTGCTACTGCTCCTCAAGTGCCCTAGCAAGGCCTGCTACTCGTCCTCGAGCTGTAGATCACCTTCCTCGAGCGCTAGGGCCTGCTGGAGCACTACAAGGCGCCACCGCCCCTCCGTGAGTTCTACAACACCGCCTTGAGGCCCTGCAGCACCACCTCGAGGCCCTACGCCGTCGCTCCTCACGCTGAGGTCCTGTCGGCGTCACCGCTCCTTATGCTGAGGTCCTATTGCCGCCGCCCTGAGGTCATAGCGTTGCCCAGAGGTTGGTCCAGCACCTCGAAGCATCGCCTCGACGCCTCCCCTAACCTCGAGACATCACCTCCCATCGTCGGAGCACCACCTCTAACCCCGACAGTGCCGCCACCTTAGCAGCTCATCACCTGCAGGTCGCACTAGTGGCTCTTGGGGTCGATTGAACCTGCCCAAGCACTGTTAGGACACGTCCTAATGTCCTAACATGCACTAAAACCTGATCTACAGGATCTCTGTGATTCTTGAGATGTTTTCTAGGGTTTCTTTGCCTTAGATCTCATGTTCAAGAGATTACTTCTCTCTGATTGTGAAGTCGTCAGATCTGAATAGTGATTTCAGATCGCACTTGTGAAATCTTGTGGCAGTCCTAAGGCACAATGGCCTCCTCAGACTCTTCAGAAGTGTCATTAATTACCGCTATGGACAACGGAGGTTATAAATCTCTTTTCTTTATTCCTATCGCCAAGTTGAACGAGACCAATTATACTAGATGGTCTCAGACGTTCCTCATGACCGTTGAGGGGCATGATAAGAAACATCTAATGTTGATGGAGCCACAAGATAAAGCAGGGAAGAATGCCACGTGAAAGAAAGATAATTCCATAGTTC
Organism: Thalassia testudinum; assembly: GCA_037157565.1. Taxonomy (NCBI): domain Eukaryota; kingdom Viridiplantae; phylum Streptophyta; class Magnoliopsida; order Alismatales; family Hydrocharitaceae; genus Thalassia; species Thalassia testudinum. The sequence continues at coordinate 45,731,573 of JAZHRO010000059.1, forward strand.
GTACATGGATTATGAATTCCGTTGAACCTCAAATCGATGATGGGATCATGTACTACAAGACCGTCAAGGAAATGTGGGATTCTCTACGCGATACATATTCTCATGAAAAGAATTCCAACAAAGTATTTGAGATTCACCATGCCCTTGGTTGTCTCAAACAGGAGGGTCAGTCTTTGTCGCAGTACTATGCCACCCTAAAGGGGCTTCTTGAGAAATATAATGCCTGACGGCCTGTTTGCATGTGTGTCACTCAGAGGGCACATAAGGACTATGTTGTCCTCTAGTTTCTTGACGGACTTGGGCCTAACTATGAGGCTACTAGGTCCCAGATCCTTACTCTGGCTGAGCTTCCATCTCTGGAGGAGACTTATAGTCACATGAGCAGAGTGGTTGTTAGGCAACCCGTGTCAGAAAGTGGACAAGCCCCTGTACTTGTTGCTGCCACACGAGGATGTGGTGCTTCATCCACCAGGGGGAGAGAGCGTGGTGGTCGAGGTACGAGTGGCAGACCTTGCACCATTTGCTGACATTGTGGAAAAATCGGCCATACAGAGGCCTCTTGCTGGACAAAGCATGGTCGACCTCCCATGGCCAACCAGGCTGTCGCTTTGGAAGAGGGAAGCGACATGGTGTCTCTTGCAAACTATGATGCTGTGAACCAGCATCTCTCCCAGCTGACCCAGGAGACTACTACTACTACTACAAATACTGCTGCCTTAGCCACTTCAGGTATTACTTCCGTTAATAGGTCTAGTAACACCGACAGTACATTGTTGGTGGATTCTAGCGCATCTCAACATCTCAGTGGGGATGAGATGTGTTTTGAACAGTTTCATAATGTTCCCTCAGGGAGATCTGTGCAGATAGCAAATGGCAGGCAGTGTAGGATTCATGGCAGAGGAGATGTTACAGTGACTTATACTCTGACATTGCCTGATATTCTTTATGTTCCAAAACTTTCTATTAGTCTTTTGTCTGTTAGTAGAATTACAAAAGAATTGCACTATCATGCAATATTTGGAGCTAAAGTTGTATTTTTTAGGACAAACTCACAGGGAGGACGATTGGTGGCGAACATGGGGAAGGAGGTGTGTATCGTCTGGTCCAGAATCCAGTTGTCGCTACGTGTCAGGGCAAGGTTGCATTTAGTGCTGGTACAGCTCTTCAGTGGCATCGACGTCTTGGACACCCATCACTGAACAAGCTTCGACATGTCATTCCTCATATTTCACCGGCTACAGAAATTGTGTGATGCATGCCAGTTGGGAAAGCATCACAGAACCAATTTTCCTCCTGGTTCATCTCATAGTTCTAATGTTATCTTTGATTTACTGCATATGGATATATGGGGACTGAGTCGTATCCCGGATAGACTGGGTCATAGATTTTATCTACTTATTATGGATGATTTTTTCAAGATGTCATGATTTTTTCTTTTGAAACATAAATCTAATGTTGGATTAGTGATCGAAACATTTATCTTACAAGTAAAGACTCAGTTTTCTATTGTTGTGAAGATTGTGTGGTCTGATAATGCTTTAGAGTTTTGTACATCTAAGTTGGCAAGCTTTTATAAATCTCTTGGGATTGTTCATCAGACATCCTATCCACATATGTCGCAACAGAATGGTATAGTAGAAAGAAAGCACCGTTACGTGCTTGATGTGGCTAAAACATTATTGATAAAGCACAATATGCCACAGGTGTATTGGGGAGATGCAGTGTTGACTGCATGTTATTTGATCAATAGATTGCCCAACTCAGCCATACAAGAACAGGTTCCATGGCTGGTTCTTTATCCTGAGAAGGATCTATTCACTATTACACCTCGCGTGTTTGGATATGTTGCCTTTGTTCACATTCTTGGACCTGGCAGAGACAAGTTGGCTCCAAGAACAGTGAAGTGTGTGTTTCTGGGATACAGTAGCACCCAGAAAGGATACAGATGCTATGACCCACGAGGTAAGAAACATCATGTGACTACAGATGTCACATTTCATGAGCCAATTCCTTATTTCTCTACAGATGGTCATCAGGTGACATTTGAGAGGAATTTGGCTCTTATGCCTACTCCACAAGTTCTCTTGGAGCAAATCCCTACTACACATCATGAGAATATACCTACCACAGAGATTTCTGTAAGGCAAAAAGTGAAAAATACTCAGGTATATAGGCTACATGTGACATACAGACAGCATGCATAGCGACAAAAACACACCTCCACTACACCTCAGCCACCTGTCTCCTCCCCTAGTCGGGTATGTGTCGATACTAAGGTGAGTTTTCCTAGTGGTAGTTGTGCAGGTTCCTCTAATGAGTCTCATACTCTGGTTGTTACTGAGCATAGTGAGGAGGATCGTGATCTCCTAATTGCTATTCGAAAGGCTCCATGCAGCTATGCCCAGTATCATAATGTACAGACAGTCTCCACTGACAACCTCGGTAGTGCCTTTGCTGCTTTCACATTGGCACTATCTGGAATGTATGTTCCTACCTCCCATCAACAGGCCATGCTGGATCCAAACTGGCACCAGGCCATGGAGGATGAGATGGTTACTTTAGAGTCTAGAGGGACGTGGGACTTGACTACCTTGCCTCCTCATGCCAAAACAGTTGGGTGTTGTTGGGTCTTTGCCGTTAAATACAACCCAGACGGCACGATCTCTCGCTACAAGGCAAGATTGGTGGCAAAGAGATTTACCCAAACATATGGGGTAGATTTCTTTGATACCTTCTCTCCGGTTACTCGATTGTCTACCATTCAGATTTTAATGTTTGTAGCAACTCACTGTGACTGGCCTCTTCATCAGTTGAATGTCAAGAACGCGTTCTTGTATGGAGATTTTCAGGAAGAGGTCTATATGCAACAACCACCTGGATTTGAGGCTCAAGGGGAGTGTGTATGCAGATTAAAGAAAACAATCTATGGCTTAAAGCAGAGTCCAAGAGCATGGTTCCAGACACTCTCGAAGGAGGTACATGTAATGGGACATGTAAGGTCCTCTGCTGATCACTCTTTTTATTTGTCAGGAAGAGTAAAAGGGGAGTGGTTGTACTTCTTGTTTATGTGAATGACCTGATCCTCTCTGGATATGATGTTGCTAGGATAGCTAAGATAAAAAGGAAGTTGGTTGATGCCTTTGTGATGAAGGATCTGGGTGAGCTCAGATATTTTCTTGAGATTGAAGTGGCATGCAGCAAAAAGACATTGTTCTTAGTCAGCGGAAGTATGCTCTTGATATCTTGCAGGAAACAGGAATGATAGGGTCCAAACTTGCCAATATACCTATGGATCCCGAAGGACATCTCTATGATACTGAGTCTCCGCCTATAGATAGCAGATCATATAGGCAGTTGGTCGGTAAATTGTTGTATCTTACTATTACATGTCCAGATCTTTCCCTTACAATAGGAAAGCTCAGCCAATTCATGGACAAACCGACCAAGCAGCATTGGGATGCTGCTATACAGGTGCTTAGGTATGTGAAGAAAGCATCTGGCAGAGGTGCTTTATTTCAGAGGGGCACATCTATGAGTGTTGTTGACTACTCTAATGCCAACTATGCAGGGCGCATGATAGACAGGAAGTCAACAACTGGATTCTGTACTAACCTGATAGGCAACTTAGTAACATGGAGAAGCAAGAAACAGTAGGTGGTATCTAGGTCCAGCGTAAAATCAGAGTACAGGGCTATGGCTCAAACAGCTCCAGCGATAGTTTGGGTCAGATCTGTTCTACATGATCTCCATAACCAGGAAGAAAGACCAATGGAGATGAGATGTGATAATCGTGCTGCTACTTATATTGCCAACAACCCAATGTTTCATGAGCAGACAAAATATGTTGAGGTTGATTACCACTACACTAGATACTTGATACAGCGTTGAATTATCTACACTTCATCTGTATCATCTGAAGATCAGATTGCAGACATATTCACGAAGCCACTTGCCAGATCTGATTTTGATAAGTGTTGTTCCAAGTTGAGCATCATTGATATATATGCTCCAACTTGAGGGAGAGTGTTGGTAGGGCACTTATTAGAGTTATTGGAGTCATTTGTTATGTTTCTTGTCCTGTTGGACTCATGATGTAATTTTCCCAACACCTCTCCCTATATAAAGAGGTGTAGGGTTTCATTTGAGTACAAGACAAGTCATTTTCTCCTACTCTTAATGGTGTCCAAAATTACCTACTCTAGTCTCAGGCGTATAAGATTTTTGTTGGTGATTAGAAGCTCTACATATTGAGCAAGACTCCCCATAGTTCCCAATCTGTAGACTTTAAGCGACAGGAGCAAGACAATTACATGGTCGTGACTAGATGATGCATAATGTTGACCCTCAAACCATGACAAATTTGCTCTACCAGAAAACCACCAAGGAGATATGGGATAGTTCAGCGAAGAAATATTCTCAAAGATCTAATCATGCCCAACTTGCTGACATGTAACATTGGTTTTGGTCCACATCTCAGGGGGAACAATCTCTAGTTGACTACTCCAATAAGATCGAGATGAGCATGTTCCAGCCATTGTGTTGTGAGGCATAAATAGGACAAAGGCAGACACGGCAAGTGTATCAATTTCTAGATGGTCTTAATTCCAGATACTTGTCTGCTCATGATCAAATTTCGACTCTTGAAAATATCCCTAATCTGGAGACTCTGAGACAGTGTATAGGAGGCTCCAAAAGATTTCTCTTGACACAGGACTCAAATACTTGCCGTTGCTTCACCTAAAGCCCCTTCTGCTGAGACCTCAACCTTCGCAATCTTTGGAGTATGAGTGGTTCTAGCACTGGTCGTGGTCACAGCTAAGGGTGAGGCCATACATTGAGCCGTGTGTTCATTATCGGTGTGCGAACCATCCCTCTAAGAAGTGTTGAACCAAGTTTGGCTGCCCCGGTCGAGCCAATATTACTATGGTTCAAGGGGAGCTTTTCCCTCCTAGGCCACCATCTCTAACTCTTGATGACTACGCACGTCTCCTACAACTTCGTTAGCAAGCAACCATGCTGTCCACTACTCCTCAGGATACCACTATCTCTCACTACTACTGGTACCTTAGCAAATCTTGTTATTACTTCATCCACCTCTTCCTAAGTAGTGGATTCAAGTGCTTCTAACCATCTCACTAGTAAGACAATGCACTTATATCTATAAAGCAGTCATTTATTGTTACCTCTATCCGTGTAGCCAACGAATCTTATTCCCCCATTACTAAAGGGAATCGATCATACTGAGCCCCTTGCGGGCATCGTGGAAGGGTAAAAATCGGGTATTTTAAAATTTTCGAATCAAAGATTGGATCGATGCCAATACACAATCAAGAAACGAAAATAAAATAAGAAATACCCTAAATCAAAACCACATGGGAGGAACTATTTTCCTCCCATTCCAAGATGCCACAAGTATGAGATTATACCTTTGTGGGTGGCGTTGCACGACACCCCACATGCGATGCCTCCTCAAATAAATCCTAGCAATCCCTTACCCTCCTCCGCAACGGGTGGATGAGGCTCTCGTGTCATGGAGAGTCAATACCAAACAGGATTTGCAATCCCCGAGCAACTCCTTGATCCGATGCTCAAACCAACACCAAACATCCTTCAAAAGGATCAAAAAGTTGTCGCAGCAGTACTAGCCGGTCGACGAAAATAGAGTTTGATCAACTAGCTAGTGAAGGAAGAAGGGGGCGTGTTCTACGCATTCCTATTTTTCCTAATCCTAGTAGTCAGTCAACCAACAAGATGTCTAGTCGACCTACTGCTTTGTAGCTGATCGACTAACATTGGTGTTGTTAGTCGTTGCTACAACGTAATTTGCTGGCTCTAGTCGTTGTTGTTGGCTTTTGGATCTCCATCCAAGGGTTGGGTTCTATTTCTACTTTTGGGATTTTACAAGATACACACAACTTTTGTTATGTTTTTTTGAAAAATAACTTTTGTTATGTTATTATCCAGTCCACAAAAATAACTTAATTACAATCCAACACTTTGATTCTTTACATAACAGATTAAGTACAATTAAATGCCAAATCAAGTGCAATTTAACTCTTTAAATTACAATTGATCCCTCCATCAAGTAAGATACCATCTAAATCATTATTGATTTCATCATGCTAATAATGAAGCTTTAGGTTTCATGGAAAAGCTAGCACAATGTCCCCTCAAGTATTCCAAATGCTCATAAATCTTTCACACATGGACAAAAATATTATCTTAAAGTCTAATCCCATCAAGCAACTGTCAATCCTTCATGGATAATATTATTCTTAATATCTCCTTATATCATTGGGATGAAAACAAAGATCAAAACCTTTCCAAAAGGGTCTATCTTCTTCCCTTCATGCCTTGAGTCTGATCAAGACTCTGCGATCACATGTGAAATTATTCTCAATATACGCAAAGTAGGCTCATGCCTCCAATATGTTACATACACCTATGCAACAGATTTGTGTGATTCCTTCGAGAAAAAATGTACCTCCTATCCCTTCCCAGATGCACTTTCTAGTATCGGCACCAAGGTGGGTGCATCAACTTAATGGTCCGCTAAATGAATGTGTTCGTAAACAAAGACACATACATATCTCAGGTCTCTGGATACACCTCCATGACAGCATCAAAGGACTTCCACTATCTCTTATCTCATCAGGTTTAACTCCTTAACCAGACTCGCATGACAATTCTTGAATCTCCATTCAAGAACATCAATCAAGCAACGGCCTTTAGAGAAGGTTGCCATCACAACTCAAACCAAAAGCATATGATCGAATCAGATGATTTCTTAATATGCTATCAGATCTTCTAAACAGTTTAGATCTCTCAATCAACACTTCGAGTTATTCGATCTAGTCAAGTATATAACTCTAATCGTACTAAATGACCAAATTCATTTAACTAAAAAACATTTGAATTCTTTTACTCAGATAAAATGTAATCATATTACAAAAACTCAGATGGCTCTCTCAAGACATACAAAAAGCCAACAATTACTGTTGTTGATGTTCATTTCACTGACTCTTTACAGCTGTCAGATGTTTATTGTGCCCCTGAGTTCCCTTTGAACTTGTTATCTATTTATAGACTGTCCAAGGAACTTTCCTACCAAGTGAATTTTAATGACCACTGTCTTCTCTCGAGACATCCAGACGGGAAAGATGATTAGTGGGAGAATTGAAAGAGATGATCTTTACTACATTGATTCTCCTCAGTTGTTTGCAAGTGTTGAGTCTTATCTCTATCGATCCTGAGCTTCGACATCGTTGTCTAGGTCACTTGTCTATTTCTAGGCTTCAACAAATGTTTCCAAAGTCTTATATTCCTGCCTATCTCAACTGTGAAGCCTACCAACTTGGCAAACATCACTAGGTGTCTTTTCCTTCCGGACAAAATAAAAAGAGTCTATCACCTTTTCAATTAATCCATTATGATATATGGGGTCCTTGTCAAATAAGTCACCAATCTCTTCACTGGTATTTTGTAGTTTTTTTTTTACGATTATAGCTATCTTTTATGGAGTTTTTTGTTAAATCATCAATTAAAGATTTGTATTATTATTCCAAATTTATTTAATGAAATTCAGAATTTTAATTCCATAAGCATCAAAATTTTCCGCAGTGATAATGCCCTTGAATTCATGAAAAGAGATGTTTAAGAGTGCTTGGCCAATAAGGGCACCATCCACCAAACATCTTGTGCCCACACGTCCCAACAAAATGATGTTGCTAAGCACAAACTGCACCATATTATTGACATAGTCCGTACATTGATGATTGCTATGAATGTTCCTAAGCACTTTCGGGGGTACATTGTTCTCCCTACTGACACATATTTGATTAACAAGGTTCCTTCGATTATTCTTAATGAAGATACGCCTTTCCTACTTATACAACCTAATGCTAGACGTTTTGCATTACCATTATAAATTTTTGGATGCATGTGTTTTATCCACTTGTTTGGCATCGCTACTAAGCTCTCCCTTAGATCTACCAAGTGTGTGTTTCTGGGATATTCTAGATCTCTGAAAAGTTATCACTGTTTTAATCCAATAGGGAACAAGTATTATTTGTCAAGTGATGTCTCCTTTTTCAAGAAGGTGCCTTTCTCTTTTGATGAGGGCTCTTCTCTGAGTTAGTTTACACACACCTATGAGTAATGCCCTCGAGACCCCGTGTCTATTCCCTTACAGTCTATGCAGGTTGAGGTTCCTAAGGAAAGATCATTTAATCCATCACCCTCGCCTACATATAATCCGAATGTTCCTACTCAGCAGTCAGAGGGCTTGCCCATTACCCTCAAAAAGATAGTAAGAAGTTGTACTTTACATCCTATATCTCATTACACTATCGTTGATCATTTGAATCCTGCATTACAAAAGTCCTCCACAGCTTTGTCTGCCATGGTAGTTCCTAGAAACTATCATGAGGCTACACAGGGCCTTGGTTGACGACACGCCATGGATGAGAAGATGGCAACTTTCACTACCTAAGGCACTTGGGAGTTGATTGATCTTCCTGATGGTGCGAAGTTAGTCGATTGTAGATAGATTTATACTATAAAGTATAAACCGAATGAGATAGTTAAGCAACTAAAGGCCAAGCTGGTTGTAAAAGGTTACACCCAAACTTATAACGTTGACAACTTCAATACCTTCTCCCCAGTAGCACACCTCAACTTAATTTGTGTTATCCTCTCTGTGGTAATCAACAAGGTCTGGCTACTGTACCAACTTGATGTGAAGAATACTTTTCTTTACGACAATCTTCAAAAGGAAGTCTACATGATCCAACCACCAGGTTATATGGTTGAGGAGGCGAAGGTTTGCTGCCTACAAAAGGCTATCTATGGCCTAAAACAAAACTCAAGAGTGCGGTTTGAGAGGCTTAGTCCAGAAATTCAGAAATTTGATTTTCTCATATCTACCTTAAATCATTCTATTTTTGTGAGGCGCAAAAAGTCATGTGTTGTGATTTTAGCAGCCTTTGTCGATGACATGATTCTTACAAGTGGTCATGTCACAGGAATACAAAAGACTAAGGATTTCCTATAAACTACCATTGTTACCAAGGACATGGGCACCTTAAGATATTTTCTAGGTATTGAGGTTGCCAAAAATTCACATGAAATTGTTCTCTCACAAAAGAAGTATGTTCTAGAACTTCTTAAGGAGACAAGTCAGCTTGGAGCAAAGCTTTCCTCCATTCCAGTGGAGCCAAAGGGGTAGGTAACTGAGAAAGATGATTCAATATTTGAAGACAAGAGCTACAAAAGCATTATGGGCAAGCTTCAATATGTGACTATTGCTAGACCAAATATTAATTTTACTGTGAACAAAGCAAGTCAGTTCATGGAAAACCCTCGTTATAGTCATTTGCTAATTGTCTGCCTTATCCTTAGGTACCTTAAAGGGAATCCTAGAAAGGGTCTCCACATGGAGGAGAAAAGATCAACTACAAGCTATGCTATCTTTCTTGATGACAATCTTGTTACTTGAAGTAAGTGCAGACGATAGTTGCCAAATCTAAGGTTTTAAATATCGATATCGTATCAACAAGTCAAAAGAGGATATATTGGAGATATATCGCTGACATTAGTGAATTTTGGGAAAATCGCTCATAAAAGCAAAAATATAAGAAAATGTCACAAATTTTATAAAAGTTAATATTTTAGCGACTAATATTGTGTGCGTGCATGCATGTGTGTGTGGGGGTGTCCCTACCACCCATGCATGCCCAATCAGCCAACAATATATCCCCGATATCTCGGGGATATCGCCCAATATATTGACGATATATCGTCGATAACCGAGAAAATGATACCTTAGGTGATATCGATATCGCCCAACCCGTCGATACCGATATATATATATATATATCGCTGATATATCAAACATTGGCCAAATCTAGTGTAGAGACCGAGTATCGCATCATGGCTCATACTGCATGGTGAAGTCATGTGGCTTATACACTTCCTATATGATCTGGGAATCCAAGCTTCGCTTCCTATGCCTATGTTTTGTGACAATCACTCAGCTACTCTCATCGCTTCTAATCTTGTCTTCCACAAGCGCACCAAGTATATTGACGTGGATTGCCACTTTGTTCAAGACGTGGTCACTGCAAGGAATATTTGCATCCCTACTGCTACTTCAGACTAGTAGATTGCAGACATCTTCACTAAGGCACTTCTACAGAAGCACGATGATTTCTTATGTACAAAGCTAGACATGCGTGACATACATACTCCAACTTGAGGGAAAGTGTTAGTTATTATAATTGGGAGCTCTTACGATCTTCCCTGTATTTTACGCAAGACCTCTCTATATATAAAAAGGATTAGGGTTCCTTCTGATTAATAAGATATTTCACTTCTTTTCCAACACCCCATAAAAATAAAATCTACATTGCAAGGCCCAAATAATCAATGCATGTTCCAGCCTTGATCTGAAAGAATCACTCCCAAAGCTTCTCCAAAAGACAACTAGGGATGGATTATCTGTCCAATTTATTCTAGCTTGGTCTAGCTTGCTCCAAGACCTCTTTAGTAAAAGGATAACGAAAAAACAAGTGTAAACAGTCCTCCAAAACTCCTCCGCAAAAAGAATGAGTGGCATCTGAATCAACAATGAACTTCCTACAGTAAACCTTGGTCATCAACCTGTCCCTCAACAACCAACCAAAACTCTTCACCTTCAAGAGAGCCTTTGTCTTCCATCAATTTGCACTTACAAAGAAAAATCAGCACCATGCTCCAATATGCTCCCACAGAGGAATGCTGACCTCACAAAACAACTTTCATCCACCCATTTCCAGCCCATTGAACCCCACTTGCACTGGATAAACACCACTCAAATCCTGTTGCAGCAGTAGGAACTCCATCACCTGCCAGTCCAACAAATTACCCAAAAAAACTAGTGTCTAGCATGGTGGAACTAGAAATTTAAGTTAAGCGGGGAGAAGTCAAAAGTGGTTGTGGCTACCAATATAAATCTAATTAAAACTCAAGGAGGATGAAATTTTAAACGTTAGAGACTAAAATAAAAGGACATAGTATACTGTTATTGTTGAATTAAAAGGTCAGAAGGAGAAATCCTTCCCCCTCAATTCACCACCAGTTTCCAGGATCCACCTCCCTCACCATGTCCATCAATTCCGACAATTTTCCACCGATCCAGAGGGATAAAGTCAGGAGAAGCAATTCAAAGGCCTCCTCATCGTGCAATCGTCCAACCAAAACTAGAAGAAATCCTTAATGAATCTTATGGAGACACAGTGGACTGGAATGATAGAAAGCTGGCAGTCCAAGGTTTACCTTTGTTCCAGATTGCATAGCAAAAGATACCAAGGCATGGTATACCTTGGGAGTTAACCCCTAAAAATGGGGGTTAACCCCCATTTACCAACTAGGTTAACTAAACCCGAGTTTTCGAGAAAACTTGGGTTTCCCTTAACGCTGGTTTGAGCAAGAGTCAACCCCCATTTCCCCTCCACACATGCATCCTTTGTACGTGGATCAACTTCCATTTTAACTTCCATTTCAATAAACACCTATTGGGGTTAACCCACCTTCCCAAGTAAACATAAACAAGAGTAAACTCCTATTTCCAGCATGAAAACTCAGGTTAGCTAACTCCCTATGTAAACTAACCCCAAGAAACATCAAGCCTCATTGTAAAGCCCATTTGGGTGAAGCCTTGAAGGTGCCAATCTTAAATTGTGGACCCATGAGTGGTCCCCCCTCGGTATTACTAATAATGTTTGTCCCAAACTTGTTGCTCTAGCAACTACTCCTATGGAGGCTAGTCACTCTCCCTGCCTGCCTCATTGTTGGTGCCAAAACTAAGGACCTACTTCTCCTGTAGAAACTACTCAGTATACATCTTGGACAGGATAAAGATGGTTAGATCTGGAGACGTGGAGCCTTGTCAATAAGGAAGGCCTACCTTTAGTTTATGGCAAACTTTCCTCCAGTGGATCAAAGCCTTGCTGCTGATTACAGGAAGATAAGGAAGTCTAAAATCTCCCTAAAGGCGAAGTTTTTCCTATGGCTTCTAAGGAGAGGGAGGTTGGTCACCCCAAGAGGTGTTGGGCGCCAGATGGTAATGCAACTTATGCCCTATGTGGAGAGGGGGTGGAGGATTTGAACCACTTGTTTGTTCTTTTACATGCTCTTGTGGATGGGAGTAGGTGAATGGTCTATTAGCTCACCTCCTTTTTCGGCTTTTTGGTCCAGCATCCATGGAACCCCGGCTGATGCAACTATTCGAAGGGCTTAAATCCTTTTATGGTGCATTTGGTTACAGCATAATGGGGTGTTCTTTCGACGGGAGAGGTTTTCTGTTGATGGGGTTTTGTATCACCATAATTTCATGTGTAACCATTGATGTTCTACTTGTTCCTTAATTAATGATAGGGCGTTGTTTTTGTTAACCCCTCTTTTCCTTCTCAAAAAAAAAAGGAGGGAGAAATCACCACTTCCCAACTCTTTGTTTTTTTTGAAGAGATCACTTCCCAACTTCACTGCAAAGAACTACACCACCAGAGGCATAATATGGATCAACCCCTTCTAAAAACATGAGGCTCCTCTCACTTGGAGCATCTTTAATCCTAAGCAATCTTCCTACCATAATAGGCCATCAAAATCAAATCAAGCAGGTCAACATCAGAATCCTTGATGTGTTTCAACAAGGGAGATTGATTCATTGCTATAAGATGAATCACACCTAACCCTCCAACAGCAGCTGTAGGTTTGCAAACCTCCTCCCAAGTAACCAAGTTGTTTCCCTGCAATCTATCATTGTCCCTTGCAAAGAAAATCTTCTACAAATGGACTCTAACCACTTCTTTACCTTCCTTGGCATTAAAAAGATAGATACAGGAAAAAAAAAATGGCCAATAGAACTGGCCTTAGTAATATAAATCAACACCCTTTGCCAAGAACCAAGAGTGCCGACCTTCCTATTTCTCCACTGTATCCACCACTGCAACGGTGCAACCAATCATCTACAACCAAACTCCCATCTGAAGGGGAATCTGAAGGGGAAGGCCCAGACACATCAAAGGTAGGGTACACCTTGAGATAAGGAGAATCTTTTTGCAAAGGAAGCCTCCTCTTCTACATAATGGAACAAAAAACTATTTATCCCTGTTTAACCTGAGTCCTAAGAAGTCACCAAAAAGCTTCACAAGGATAAAGAGATTATATGCCTCAACAATTGATTCCTCAACAAAGAAGATTGTGTCTCTATGTACTGGAGTATCGAAACTGGGGTGCCATCCACCTAGAGGCTAAAGCCTCTCAAAAAAATGCACTTGTGCACAGCATACATACGCAGAGCAAAAGCATCAACTATGATACAAACAAGAGTATGTTAAAAGAAAACCTTATTGTACTTCCCTCTGAAGCAAAATCCAACCTCCCTCTAGTTTTCCTTAAATAAGGACCAAAAACAAATTCTTCACGATGCACCACTTCATCCAAGAAATGCAATAACCAAAAAGGCCAAGTTTGTGAAGAAAGCTTTGCAAAAAAGACTAACCCAGGAAGTCATGTGCCATAGCAAATCCATTGTCCAGAGAAAGCCCTTCTTGTTCGTATGCTTCTGAAAACCAATTATCTCTGTTGCCATGCATGAATTTTGATCACATCAGGCTAATCAGATCATCAGCGACCTCTAACAATTTATTAGCCAACACTTTTGCCACTATAACGCAGACTACATTAGAGAGATATATTGGCTCATAGTCCTCAATATTTTTTTTTCTTTTGAAAAGGCACAGTCCTCAAATCTTTATGTTGTCATCTTTATTAAAAGAAGAAAAAGAAGCAACTTATTCAAATGCTCAAAACCGGTATTTCCAACTTGAAATTCCCGAGTCATCTTGACTAGATCCTTCTCAACAACCAATAAAGACTCCCTGAAAAATAGGATAGAACAGCCATTTGGTCATGTATCTCCCTCTTCATTAAGACCTTCCAAAGTTTCTTGATTTTGTCTTCGTAGAGGGCCTATATAACACTACCACTAGTTCTCCTCAAAAAGCCTGGTAGCACTCTTGTCGCTCAATCTCCAAGTACCACTTGGTTTCCACCTAGTAAAGCTATGAAAATTGACCGCACATGAATTGTTGATCTCCCAACCCTACATAAAAATTCTATGGATGAAGTTCATATGCCTCCGCTCCCTTGACGCCACATGGGAAACAAAAAAATATAGCATTAGTATCTTCTTTCAACCACATTTGTTTGGAGCTCTATCCCCATTTCACCTCAACTTTCTTAACCTCCTCCAAAACCACCCCTTGATTCCTTCTACACCTAGAAACCTCCTCTTGGCTTAGCTCATGTGAGTCCACCCCATCAATGAGTTGGATTGCAACCAAAGCTATATGCACATCTTCTTTCCAACTTTATTTTCTTGTCATTGATATGAGCCTCCTTCAACCCCTGCAGGCATTTAGCTGGTTGTTGTCGATCCACTCATAGGAGAAGATCCACTCCATCATCTATCTAAAACTTAGCTCCATTAACCAAGATCTTACAAACTTGAAATAAGTAGGTAGCCTCAACCCCTCATTAGAGATCCTAAGAAAGGTGTATGGTCTAAAAAATATCTCGCGTATGCTTCCACCAAGGACAATGGCCACCATGTCAATTGAGTAGAAGAAACATTAGAGCTTAGACCTTATGGCCGTAATTGTAAATGCAATGCTCCGCTAAGTAAGAGGACATACAGGAGGCCCCACTTCCTACAGGCCACAATCTGAAATAAACTCCTGAAAATCCTTTGAGCCTAAATTGCCTCCACCATTTCTAAGGACAACCACCACATTGACATTGTAAAAGGCTAAAAAGCACATATGCCCATTCCTCTGAAGCTAAGCATCAAGCATCAACATTCACTACTTTCACCTTATTGGCAGCTACTAGATCCTACCTAAAACAACCATCACTAGCTCTTAGTATCCAACCTCGCATTTCATCCTTGCCTTCTTCAAAAACAACCTTACTGTTGAGCCTAGGGCCATATTAATTATTTTTTTATCTTTTGGGGTGTCTTTGTAATTCTCCCAAACCTCTTCAATATAAAAGAGAGGCTAGGGTTTTCTTTGAAGAATAAGACTTATCTTTCCTCAACATGGTATCAGAGCAGTGGTCCTAAGCCGGTGCTCTGATATCCTACCAAATATCCACCCAAAACAATAATCAAATCACCAACACGGAGGTGATTTGATCATCCAAAATCTCGATGGATCACTGCAACAAGGGCAGCGACGATGGAGAGGAGTTCACTGCCGCTGCCAGTCGTCTAACTACTCTGACCGCGTTGGTCAACCGTCGAGTGGCAACAATCCCACCCAACCACCAGCCAAGCGCAGATCGTTGTCAGCAGACCCATGGAGGGTCTGTCGGTGGCCCAGCAGATCGGCGCCTCTTCCCTATT
Source organism: Thalassia testudinum (assembly GCA_037157565.1). Lineage (NCBI taxonomy): Eukaryota > Viridiplantae > Streptophyta > Magnoliopsida > Alismatales > Hydrocharitaceae > Thalassia > Thalassia testudinum. The sequence goes on from JAZHRO010000059.1 coordinate 45,747,018, forward strand.
TGTGATCTCTTATGGTGTTTTGCACGTGATGAAGATTATTCTACACGTTGCCTATGTGGTGATGAGTCTTCTCTCACCATTGAAAGTCAAGTTTTCCTTCCCCAGCATGATAAGCCTTCTCTCATGCAAGAAAGATTTGATAGATCCAAAGAAAGGATCAATTTCAGATCGGAAAGGACTAGCATGTGCAGTCTAAGAAGATTCGAGAAAGAAAAAGAGGACCAGAGGAGCATGGATAATTGACTCCGGTGCCTCTATTCATCTCACAAGAAACATGGAGAGACTTATAGATTCCATTGGTCCATGTAGGATCAAGGATGTTAGAGTGGCCAATAGGGCCACATCACCGATCACAACAGTTGGGCGTGTACACGCCTCCCCAGAGATGTTGATTGAAGGGGTTCATTGTGCACTAGAGTTTTCAATGAACCTATTGTCAATAAGTCACATCTGTAAACATCTTGGATGTCGTGTTGTTTTTTATGAAGGCAGCTATTATTTCCAGGATCGACGGACTAGAGGTATTATCAGTGGAGGTGAGATGGTCTTTACTATCTCGACACACCTACGTTGTTTGCTAGAGTAGTTTCTATAGCCACTAATCCTTGGCTATGACACAGGAGGCTTGGGCACCCATCGCTCAAGAAGATGCAACAGATGCATCCCAGTCTACCAGATTCCTTGACCCTGCAGTGTGAAGATTGTCAGCTTAGGAAGCACCACAGGATCACTTACCTACAAAGGGATGCTAGAGTGAATTATGTTCCCTTTGCTTTAATACATTGTGATGTGTGGGGGCCATCCAAGGTTCCTACCCCAAGAAGACACAGATATTATACGCTTATTGTTGATGATTATAGCTGCTTACTTAGGTCTTCTTGATGAAGACTCGATCAAAGATTTCCCAGGTTATTCAGCAATTCTTGGCAAAGGTTCAAACTCAGTATGATGACACAATTCGAGTCCTCCACAGTGATAATGCTTTGGAGTTTGTGCAGCGAGATGTTCACAGCCTCTTTTCGTCCCGAGGCATTATTCACTAGACGTCTTATGCTCACACATCTCAACAGAATGGTGTGGCTAAGCACAAGCTTCGACTTCTCCTGGATATTGCTAGGACCCTGATGATCCATGTGAGGGTTCTCAAGCATGCCATACTCATTGCAGCTTATTTGATTAATCGAGTACCTTCGTAACAGATTGTGATCCATCCAGATTGTGACAGGCCATTTGCTCTACCACTGAGGGTGTTTAGGTGCACTTGGCAACCAGGACAAGTTTTCTCCTAAGACAGTCAAATACGTTTTCCTTGGATATTCCAGGACACAGAAGGGTTACAGGTGTTATAACCCAAGCCGTAGGAGATATGTTGTCACTGCAAATGTCACTTTCTTTGAGAAAGTTCCTTACTTCTTAGAGGAGGGAACATCTATACAGGCTGCCTTGAAGGAGACTCAGGTTTATCACTGAAGGCCACACTTTGCCAGACATTGGGCCTTATCCTGATTTAGTAGATGAGGGCAGTTCAGACACGGAGGAGCAATCAGTTCCAAGGAGACCCAATAGAGCTTGCACACTCCATCCTCTTTCTCAGTATACCGGGTTGTGCATCTGGAGGATGGGATCCGTCAGTTTGCTTTTGCTATTACTACTGTTGTGATTTCGAGGGACTTTGCCCAAGCTTCCTAGGAACCCAGATGGTGTGCTGCCATGGATGAGGAGGTACAAGCTTTACAGTCACGACAAACATGGGACTTAGTGTTGTCTCCTGCAGGTGCCACTATAGTTGATTGCAAATGGGTCTATACTATTAAGTATAGACCTGATGGGACAGTGGACAAATATGAAGCCAGGCTTGTTGCCAAAGTCTTTACTCAGACTTATGGGGTAGATTATTTTGAGACATTCTCTCATGTCGCTCGTATTACTACTGTCAGAATTATTATTTCAATTATTGTGATTAGGAGGTGGTCATTGAATCAACTTGATATTAAAAATGCTTTTCTTATATGGTGACTTGCCTGAGGAGGTGTACATGAGACAACTTTCATGCTGCAACTGTCAGGGGCAACATGTTTGTCGCCTGAGGAAGGCAATATATAAACTAAAACAGAGTCCTCGTGCCTGGTTTGAGAGGCTTAACATAGAGATTATGACTGTTGGATTTCACCGTTCTACTTTTGATCACTCTGTCATCATCAGGAAGACGGAATATGGAGGTCATACCTGAGTAGTTATTCTTGCCGTATATGTGGATGATATGATTCTTACTGATGATAATGAGGATGGAATTGCCCAAACCTAGTCCTTTTTGCATTCGACATTCATCACCAAGGACTTGGGAGAGTTGAGATACTTCCTGAGGATTGAGGCGATGCGACAAGAGTCAAGTTTGCCTTTGTCGCAGAGGCAGTATACACTTCAAATTCTTCAGGAGACAGGTCTATTTGGGACCAAATCTTCTAGTATACCCATTAAGTCTTCGCCAGCACATTCCTCAGATGAGGAAGATCCATTTTGAGGACGTGACTTGTTACCGTAGTACAATGGCTCGCTTACTCTATCTTACTATCATGAGGCCCGATATCAATTTTGTAGTGAGCAAGGCTAGCTAGCACATGTAGACTCCTCGTTACAATCACTGGCATAAGGTTTGCCTTATCCTGAGGTACCTCAAGGGGACACCAGGAAGAAGGCTATATTACAAAGATGGAGGCAGTCTAAATATTGTTGTGTATTCTAATACAGATTACGCCGGGTCTGTAGATGATCGACGCTCTACTTCGAACTTTACAGTTTATCTTGAGGGTAATTTAGTCTCATGGAGAAGTAAGAAGTAGAGTGTGGTTGCACGATCAAGTGTAGAGGTAGAGTATAAAGCGATGGCATATGCTGCTTGGGAGATTATGTGTGTTGTTTCCTTCTTATAGGATCTTTGCATCCAGGCTACTACACCTGTTCTACTTCTCTGTGACAACAAGTCAGCCACTTACATTACCTCGAATCCAGTCTTTCATGAGACAACTAAGCATATCGAGGTTGACTGCCACTTTATTCGTGATGTTATTCTCACCAACAAAATTAGCACCCCATATGTCTCCTCAGAGATTCAGCTAACTAATATATTCACTAAGGCTCTAAAGAAAAAGCATCTTGATTTCTTATGAGACAAGTTGGGTCTTGTAGATATCTACACCCCACCTTGAAGGGGAGTGTTGAGCCTAAGGACATTTATTATTTTTTGATCTTTTGAAGTATCTTTGTAATTCTCCTCAACCTCTCCAATATAAAAGAAAGGCTAGGGTTTTCTTTGAAGAATAAGACTTCTCTTTCCTCAACACTTACGTACAACAGAAAAATGGAAGAAGCATATCGATCATGTACATCAAGTGTTAGACATCCTCCTCCAAAGTAACTTCAATGCAAAACATATAAATGATCCTTCAAGGCTCAACCCATCAACTCGTAGAATACTTAGAACACATCTTGAGGGTAATAGGGTACACATCAGCTCAACTAAGATCAAACCATAGTTGGGTGGCCGAACCCCCTCCGCCCCCTCCCCCCCACAGTGAGCTCTACAAAGCTTTTCAGGCCTTACTAGGGTATTACCAACAATTCGTACACGAGTATAGCACCACAACTATGCCCTTGCACAATTTATTAAAGCATACACCTTTCTCTTGGTCAAACAAGGTTAATCACATCTTCCAGGAACTTAAATTTTCCCCGTCATTGACCTTAGTGCTCTAATTATTAGATTTCTCTCTCCCATCTATGCTAGAATGTGATGCCTCCAGAGGGGACATTGAAGTTGTGCTCATGTAGCAAGGGCATCCCTTGGCCTTCTTGAACGAAGCCTTGATACCTCAAAAAAGGACCTTTAAATAAGAGAATTGTTTGCTCTCGTGCTTGTTGTAACCAAATGGCAGAATCATCTAGTGGGTGTGACTTATATTATGCACCAACAATGATTTACGACAACGTCTCATCATCATAGCAATGAAATTGAGCATTCAAGCTTGCCCCTTACAACTTCATGATCGAGCCCAAACAAGTTGGCAACCTCATGAAGATGACACAAACACAATATCTTGAATTCAACGCCCTTCCCACCTAATCAAAGAAAGTGAGATGGCCACCACCGTGGTGGAACCATAATGGGTTCAATAGTTAATAGCATTCATCAAATCATGATAACATCTATTTGGAGTCACCAAAATGACCCTTCGGCATAGACTTTCAGAGATGGGCTCTTTTTGAGTGGTTGTATATCTCAATCACAACTCTTCTTGAAGGCACTCATCCTTACTAAGTATCATGCCACACCAACAAGCAGTCACACATGCTACAACACAACTCTCCATTGACTGCAATGTAATTATAAGAGCACGCCATAGATATGTGGCCATACAAGAAAAGATTTATTCTTAATGAGATTATTCAGGAAAATGTTAAGGTGGCTTCCAATAGAGGATAAAATAAGAAGTACATTTAAGATGATTTGGACATTTGCAAAGAATGACAATTAATGGCCCAGTGGAGTTGGATATTGAATCACTTGGGAAGGGGCGAGGAACACTAAAGAAATGTTTGAAGGAAATTATTTAACATGATCTCAATTACCTTAATTCAAGCTTGAAAATTTCTCAAAATAGATCCAAGTGGAGGCAAAGAATCCATGTAACCAAAACCACTTAGTAAGGGAGTTAAGCCCAAAAGCAGTGGTTTGGTGATCGAGCAACTTTACAATGAAAAGGGCCTACAATTTGCTTCGTGGTGAGATGATACATGATGACCCATTTGGGGCCTGATTGTTTGCTCCTCTAGAATGTGAAGATTACACTCAAAATAAAGATTTTTTTATGGCTTCTTCGGTGGGGTAGGTTGGTCATGAAGGTTAAGAGGAGGTTGTGGGTTGAAGGCGATGACGTGATATGTTCACTTTATGGGACAAAGGACAAAGATTGGCTGCACCTTCTTTTAGGTGGTGACTTCGTCAAGGAAGTGTTTGTGAGGTTGCCATTGCAATTGTGCCCTCTTCTCTCAGCTGACGATTTTTTGCACTTTTTTGTGGGTTGGTACTTGGGCAAACCCTCTTATCCGAGTCAAGTGGTTGCTACTTCTGTTGTATGTATGGAAGCAAATAAATGGGGCAGTGTTCGGGGGGCGAGGGGGTGCTAAATGTTGTAACTTGTAAGGGAGGCTTCTTCTTTGCCAAATTTCTGGAGTCAATTTTTGTAACCCTTTTCTTTTGGTGAAATGAAATACTGGTGATGGTTACCGACCCCAGATGACCATCCTTTTTTCCCTTCAAAAAATAAAAAACATCACTTAGTGTTGGAAAAGGCTTTGTTGTTGATGCCGATATTGTTGTTGTTCTGCTATATCATGAAGGGAGATGTCCCGACTTCACCTAAGATTTCAACACTTACTAACTTAACAAAGCCTAAATCTTAGCCTTGACCAACTTGTTACAACCATTAACCATGCCATAATATGGGAGAAACTTTCCATAGACTTCGGCAAAGCATTACCCTCCAACCATATCACACGGTTGCACTCATTGTCATTGACCAACTCTCAAAATATGTTCATCTAGCACCACTAAAACATCCCTTTTCTACCAAACACATTGCCAAACTACTTGTCCAAGTCCTACTCCGCTTCCATGGAATTCCACAAAGCATTGTCATAAATTGCAATAAAATAATCATGAGCTCCTTTTCAAGGAGCTCTTCTAGCTGCAAGGGACTAGAATTCACTATTACACCTATAATTTGCAAAGGAATGTGCAATCCAAAGTTGTCAACCATAGTCTTAATGCCTAACTTCAATGTTTTGTCAAAACCACCACCACTCATGGCTTCAATGACTACCCTAGGCAGAATATTGCTTTAAAACTAGCTGACACTCAGCCACAAGCATCACTAGCGTTATTCATTCTAACGAGGTGCCTCAATCCTTGCACGCACAAGATGCCTTCCCGATGATCTAAAACACCATGTGAAAAAAGCTCAAACATGCATAAAGGCTAATGTGAACCAAGGATGTTGAAATATTTCCTTTAAGGTAGGCAAGTAGGTACATCCAAGGCTCCTGCAATTCCGGCCAACAACCTTTTAGAAGATGAAACCAAACAAGCTTGCTCTCAGATCCCACAACACCTTTCAAAGCATCCAATTCGTTGTCATTTATGTTCTCCAAGTGCCCCAAGAAGTTGCATCCTTCTAGTTTTCCATGTTTCCCAAATAATGCTCCATCATGGCAAGGATCCGGTCAAGACCACCTTCCCTAAGCACTAGCCACCATTACATGATCATGATCCTTACTTTGAGAAGATCTCCCAACACCACATGGTCAGGACTACTGTAGGCCATCAAGGACAATGGATCTCTAAGTTGGGGAGGTTATTTGATACACATCTTCCATGTCGGAGCCACATAGCAATGGCATGGGTAGCCAACTAAGCCTCTACAGTGTAATGGGGGATAAGTTGGTAGAGTTTTCTATTAGTATGGTATCAAGTATGAGTTTGTCCTTGGTCTCATGAGTAAGTAAAGGGGTTGTTGGAATCTTGAGGTTTGTATACATAAAGCTGAGAAAAGCTTAATGTGACCATGCTAGTTTAGAGCCATGTTTTTGTCTATTGTGAAGGCATGTGCCTTTAAGATCATCTATCCATCACTTATCATGGTCAAAAACTACCTCCCACCATAGGGCACAGCCATTCTCAAGCTCTCACCTTTCACTACCCCTATGACCGTCCTTGTGGATACAAAACCATAAGAGCCACATCACAATCCTTTTACCTTTAAAAAAATTTTTAAATAAAATCCAATAACTTTCTCATGTACCCAGACCTAAACAAACTACTTCACATCGTTGCTATTTAAGAAAGAAGTTCTAAATTATCAAGTAGATCTTCCCGCACGATGGTACACATTAGATCAACTATCGTTGTTGGAAAAGAAGACTCGTGGTCCCAAGCTCGCTCTCAATTGAGACCCGCCTCATCTCCTATCCTATCTGCTGCTTCTCCTGAGGTCAGTTTGACCAAGGTACCATATCGATGAAAATGGAATCACTCTCGATCCTACAAAAAAAGTCCAAGAAAAGAGCTAAGCTTGTGCGAGTGATTTTTTGGATTCTATCTGGGCTTTAAGATCAAGTTTGGTAATCGGGATAGATTTCAAGGGATAACTTTTTTTTTATAGGATAAGGCATATGTTGGAGTTATTTAGTTATATAGGAGTGTTTGGTTATTTTCTATTTTATTAAGGGTATCATGTGTAACTTTCCCGAAAGCCCTTCTCTATATAAAGAGACTTGGGGTTTCTTTTTTAATAAGACACTTCATTCTTTCTTCTCTCAACATGATATCAGAGCAAGATGGGTCCTAGACTCTTCGCACTCGGGTATCGTTCTCCACCAAATCCCTAACCCCAAATCAGAGGGTGTGGGGAGAGATTGGGGGGAGACTATTGCAGGATTTTATGGCTCTGGATGCTATAGGGAGATCTAGTGGGGTGATTCTCGGTTGGAAAGAGGACCTACTCTCATTGGTGGAATCGAAGGTGGGGGTGGGTGTGGTCACGGTGCAGATGAGGAGTGATGAGCTAGTGACAACTTTCTCTTCGGTTTATGGACCTACAGATGAAGCGGAGAGGAAATCCCTTTGGGAGAGCTTGCACCGAGCTACGAGGAACTGTCAAGGGAGATCGTGGCTCATTGGAGGGGATTTCCACGTCACCCTTCTAGCGGAGGACAGACCAGGGGGCCAAGGAGGTAGGGATCGAGGTTCAGAGGAGTTGGCGACGCTCATTGCTGAGCATGGGTTGCAAGCAAGGATTGATATATCAGCGATATATCGACGAGATATCGCCGATATATCGATATCGCCAGGTCAGCACATATCAATATCAACCTTAATATCTTTTTTCTATGATATCGTCGATATATCGCCCATATCGACGATATATCTAAGATATATCGCCGATATCATGGACTTTTATTGAACTTTAGAGCTGTACATGCTAGGGTTCTTGCTTTCTTGTAGTCCATCAAATATGTCAACTTTAGAGCTGTACATCCTCTGTCGACAATTCAGTCATTGCACTTAGTTTTACTTATTGAAAAATAGGAAGAAAATTCTAAAACGTCGGTAAGAAATACATTAATATCTTCAAACATCTATAAAAAAATGCATAAAACTAAGCACTTTGATAATCCATGGGGATATTGAAAGGGGTATCGTGTCATCTTCCTTTGATTAAAGGATGTCATCCATGATGGTTCTTCTTTCTTTCCCCCACAACAACCTAGGGTTGACAAGCTCACTTGTTTCAGCATAGTTTATCCAAGTATTTGCATATTGGTGCTTTGTTGATCTCAACTAATCTTGCAAACTGTGTATTATGCTATGATGGCCACAATTTCTCTCTAGTTATTTGAGCGTTCATATTTGTCCATCATATACACTTGTGTTATCTAAATCATGTCTTGTTTCACCAAGTGCATCTTTATTGGTAGGAGATGTGATTTCATGTGTTAAGCTCATAATGAGAAGAGTAATAGAGTGGTTCCGAAATGTGAGATAGGTCAATGAGAAAGAGAAGAGTATTGAAATGGAGAACGTGTTGGAAGTAATAAAAAAATCAGGGCTCTAATTATTTGACCATTTATATTTATTCATTATATACTCTTGTGTAATCTAAATCATATCTTCTATCACCAAATGCATCTTTGGTGATAGTATTTGTGATTTCATATCTTAAGATCTTAATGAGAAGAGTAATAGGGTGGTTCACGAAATCTGAGACAGGTCAATGAGAAAAAGAAGAGTATTGGAATAGAGAGCACTTGAAACTGATAAGAAAATCAGTACAACTAAGGCATGATTTCAATTGTTAACAATATGCAACGAAAGTCATTATGAATATTTTTCAATTATTATCATATTTTGTATACTTTCTTTTCAATATACAACTTTATCGACATACGACTAGTTCATTTCTATTATGTTTTTATTCAAAATTTATGATTTTTGTCTTCTATGCATTTTTTCATGATGTATTAGTTATTAAAATGTTAATTTTCATAAAATTTGTGACATTTTAGGACATTTTGAGCCCTTCTGAGTGATTTCCCCAAAATTCACCGATATCAGTGATATATCCCAGATATATCCCCGATATATCTCTTTTTTGACTTATCGATACGATATCGATATTTAAAACCTTGGTTGCAGGATATACCTCCCACCTCTTGTGCATTCACGTGGAGGAGCTCAAGGAGCCTGATGTCTAGGCTAGATCATTTTCTGTGCTCAGTGGAGCTGGCCGAGGTCATTCTGATGGCAGGGGCTCGCTCTCTGGAGAGACCATTCTCTAATCACTCCCCGTTGATGTGAGAGTCTGGCGAGGGGACCCGGTGCGGTACATATTTTAAGTTTGAAAGGGTGTGGTTGCTAGAAGAATGTTTCAAGAGTATGGTGGGGAACAAATGGAGGGATCTACATCCGGATAGGTCGACGGCTGCGAGGCTTGAGACGAAGCTTCAGGAGTTGAAGCGCTTTCTAAAGGGCTATAAGAAGCGGTTGAAAGAAGAGTGGACCAAGAAACGGAACGAGGAGCTCGGAGAGGTTCAAAGGCTGGATAGAATAGAAGACCAAGGACTAATGACGGGGGCGAAGAGGCAGAGCAGGGCGGACCACATGAAGACCATTCAGGAGGAGCGGAAAGCGAAAGTAGAGTGGAGAACCAGATCCAGACAGAAATAGGTCAAGGAGGGAGACTCCAACACCATATTTTTCCATACGACAACTTCAGTCAGGCGTAGGAGAAACTGGATTGATAAGCTACAGTTAGGTGAGGTGAAGTGTTCGGGCAGGGAATCGGTGGGAAGGGTGGTAACGGACTACTTTAGGGAGTTTACAGGGCAAAGGAGGGCTGGGAGATGGAGATGGAGGGGACTGGGGGCTCCGACGATGGGTCCGATTGAGGCGGAGAGGCTGGCGGAGCCTTTCTCGGAGGATGAAGCCTATAAGGCGATTTGGGGACTAAATGCTGAAGGATGTCCGGGGCCGGACAGCTTCCCGGTACTCTTTTTCAAGGAGTTTTGGCCGTTGTTGAAGGATAAGGTGTTGCAGGTCTTGGCGGAGTTCAGGGAAGGCAACAGGGGTTTCAACAGGCTGAACAGGTTCTACATGTTCCTGTTGCCTAAGAAGGAAGGGGCAGAGACAATTGAGGAGTTCAGACCAATTGCGCTATCAAATGTGAAATACCTGATCGTAGCAAAGATACTTGCAAACAGGCTTAGGAGGGTGATTGGCAGGGTGGTGTCTGAAGTGCAGACTGCTTTTGTCCCGGGGAGATGCATTTTAGACGGCTACGTTGCGGCGACAAAGATCCTAGCACATTGGAGGAGAGGAGGTAGGAAGGCTTTCCTGTGGAAGGTGGACTTCGCAAAAGCCTACGACTCGGTGAAGTGGTCCTTCCTATGAGCAGCTATGGCCAAGAAGGGCTTCCCGCCAGTCTGGATTAGATGGATGAAGTAATGCATCACCACAGCATCTTTCTCTGTCCTCATCAACGGAAGCCCGGCAGGAGGTTGGATCCAGCCAAGGAGAGGCGTGAGGCAAGGGTGTCCCCTAGCGCCCATGCTGATTGTGTTGGCAGCAGATGCCCTGGTGAGGGCTACTGACAGAGCGAGCACGACAGAACTGATACAGGGATTACCTCTAGAGGGAGGAGAGGGCATTTCGGTTACGTAGATGACACTCTCTTATTTGTCGAGGGAACAATGGCGGAGACAAGGCAATGTCGTATCATCCTAGAGTTGTTCTGTGAAGCGTCAGGTATGCAGATCAACTATTCCAAATCCTCCTTTGTTCAGTTCAACATGGAGGTTGGAGAGGCGGAGGTGTGCTCGGAAGCTTTAGGGACAGGAGCAGGGGCCCTACCCCTCCGTTACTTGGGGCTACCCCTGTCAAACAAGAGGATCTCAGCACAGGAGTAGGCCCTGTTGCTTGAGAGGATTAAAGGTCGATTGTCGAAATGGGCATCCAAACTGTTGTCGAGAGGTAGGTGGCTGGTCCTCCTTAAGGCAATTCTTTCTGCAATACCAGCTTACTTCTCTTCGATGGTGAAAATGCCAAGGAAAATTGAAAACAAAATAGTTAGCCTGATGAGAATTTTCTTCTGGATCAACTATGGAGCGGAATGGAGGGGGTGAAGTTGGTGGCTTGGAGTGAGGTGTGCATGCCGTTTAGGGAGGGGGGTCTGGGAGTCAAGGAAGTGGGAAAGATGAATGACAGCCTCCTGACGAAGAGGATTGATAGATTGCTTAGGAGAGAGGTTTGTCTGGTTGGAAGGGTCTTGCATTCTTGCTATGGGGGACCGATGAATTGAGAGTTCCTCGCCTCACCTCCTATAGGAGTTTCCCACTTCCTGAGGAGTTTGTCGCTAGTGGCGCCAAAGGTCCAACTTTTTTACACCCCGATATTGGGATCGAGCGAGTTTTTCAGGTTTTGGACAGATGACTGGACAGGTCTTGGAGTTTTGGCGAAGCATTTTCCCAGACTTGCGACGCTGGCGATTGACAGAAGAGCCTTGGTGGCAGATGTTTGGAGCGGCACGTGGTGTCCCACATTCGTAAGCAATCTGTCAGATTAAAGGGTCAGAGAGATGCAGTAGCTCATGCAGGAACTCTAGGTGTTTCAGCTAGAAGATGGTACGGACCGTTTTAGGTGCGAGGAAAGGGATAGTTCCGTACATGATGCGTATAGAAGGCTTGGCAGCTCGGAAGCGCTTGAGGATATTGACTTGGCCAAAGACTGTAGGCAGCTATGGGCGGCCTCATGCCCGTTGAAGGTTAAGATTTTCGCTTGGCTCCTCAGGAGAGGAAGACTGATGACCAAGAAGTGGAGAGCCCGGCGGGTGCCGGATGCAGACGGGTCTAGTCCACTATGTGATCAAGTGGAGGAAGACATTGACCATCTTTTCTTTGCATGCATAGTGGTGACACGGATTTGGGAGCAGGTGGGGGACTACTGGTGGGCCCTCGGTTCTCATGCGGATTTCTAGCGGTCGTTCAGATGTAATGGAGCCAACGAGGAGCGTCATGTGTTTCGGTCGAGGAGGGAACGGGCTAGACCATTGGCAGTCTTGTGGGCTATTTGGATATGTAGGAATGCCGTGGTTTTTAGGGTACAGCACCCATGTGTGGAGAATTTTGTCGAGTCTGCAATGTCCTTTATTTTTGGGTAGACTACTGCAATGTGATGTAATTTTTATTTCCTATTTTGATTAATTAATTCCTGGGTGATATCTAAAAGATCACCACCCTTTTTCCTCTCAAAAAAAAAAAAAACCCCTAACCCCAAAGAGAGGCTTATCTCTCTGCCCCCTTCTTCTCTTCTCTTCCTCGTCATTGCTTCTCTCTTCATCGCCACGAGCAACGGATCAATAGCGGCCCAACCAGCACTGCTAGTGCCCCCTTCCAGCACCACCAGCGTTTCCAACACAAGGGAAAGGGGTTGCAGCTTGCCGTCGGTGGGTGGGTGGCTGTTGTTGGTCGTCCAGCACTACTAGCAATAGGTCTGCGAGTGCTCCAGCGCCGCCAACTCTCTACTAGTGCCACAACACCACCAACACTAGTCTTTACTGATGTTGTTGGCCACCACAGACCCTGCACAAGCCTTTGCACCCACGCCTTGTTGATGTCCCTGTAGGGGCACATCATCTTTAGGGGTTCATCCTATTTGATGAGACTATTGGTGATTGTTTAGGTGAGTTGCCTACACAACTATCATCCTCTTGATGTCTTGGGTCACTTGGGAGTCCTTGCAAGGCCCTAGACTCATGAGATGTTGAAGTTAAAGGAAAGTTGGAATTTATTCACTATTTCATATTTGAAACAATGAATAACTCATTTCTTTGGCCCCCAACATGGCTACATCTAAGTCCTCTACCTTCTCTAAAGTCAAGCCTATGACTCCGTCTACCTCTCTTGTAGTCCAAAGCACCTCTATGAAACTCAATGCTATCAAAAACTACCTTCTTTGGGCACAGGCATTCAAATGAATGATCCTCCTAAGTAGGGATGCAAGTTTTGGTAAACCCGACTCAACCCGATGTCGGGTTCGGGTATGGGTTTTGTCTAAAAAACCCAACTAGGTATGGGTATAGATCTATAGTCGATCTGAGTACCCGAATAAAATCCCTATTTACCCGAGATATATAAGTCCTACCCTAAGTCTCTCATTCCCTCAGCTTTAATCTCCTTTATGATTCTCTCAGTTTTTTATCTATTCCCCTTGAAGTTCTATTTTGTAATCATTTCAATGGGAATCACTAAAATTGGAGTAGCCTAAGCCCCTATATTTCAAGCTTATTAAAAATAAATAATTGATAAATCGTGTTATATATTTTTTTTTCTTTAACTCTAATTTGGACATGATTTGATTATAACATCAATTTATAAATGGGTACCCGATAAGTAAATGGGTATGGGTATAGGTTTAAATTTTTGTATCCGATGGATAAATGGGTAAAATATGAATATGGATTTTGTAAATGGGTATGGGTATGGGTTTAGCCAAAATCGATCCGAACCCAACCCATTTACATCCCTACTCCTAAGACTGATGCTCCTGACTTTTGACAAATATGAGCAAGGCAATTATCTCATGATGAATTAGATGATGAATAGTGTGGAGCCTTAGATTGCAGCGAATCTCCTAAATAAGAAGAATGCTAAAAAAATCTAGAAGAGTTTGGCAAAGAAATACTCCCAAAGATCTAATCTCACTCATTTAACTGATATTTATCGTCGCATATGGTCCACTTCTTAGGGGGATCGTACTTGATTATTTTACTAAGATGAAGGGACTATTTGAGAAGCTTAATATCTTTTAGCCCTCCTATTGTGAGACCCAAACTAGACAAAGGCAAACTTGGCAAGTTTACAAGTTCTTGAATGATCTGAGCACTAGATATGCATCAGCCCATAATCAGATTCTTGCCATAGATGGCATTCCTAATCTACAGGTTGTCTATGAGAGGCTCCCAAAGATTGCCTCTAATATTTTGTCAAGCACTTCTACTACGACAACACCCACCACTACGGAGACGTCTGCCTTTACAATCTTTGCTTCTGGTTACGGAGACGTCTGCCTTTGCGATCTCTGGTGGGCATGGTGCTTTTGATGCCGAATGTGGATGTGGTCAGACCTACCGTTCATGTATTCATTGCCAAAGGACCAACCACCCTTCAAAGAAGTGTTAAGCCAAGGTTAGTTATCCTGGTCGGGCAAATGCAACCATTGTTCAAGGAGAGAATGCTCCTACTGCACCTGGACTTCCTGCTCTGATAGTTGACAATTATGCTCAGCTTATGCAGATATTGAGGTAGGTAACCCCATCAAACACTTCTACATCTCTAGCAACAACTGGTCACTCTACCAACCTAGCCACTACTGCATCTACTTCGTCTTGGGCGGTTGATTCAAGTGCTTCCAACCACCTCATTGGTAAGAAAAATGCACTTGTCTCTATGACAGGCCTTTATTGTTACTTCGATTCATCTAGCCAACAGCACCTATTCTTATGTCATTGTAGTAGGAAATGTCCAGTTTTCAGTCTTATTGAGACTAACGAATGTTCGTTTGTAAACTATGTAAAGAGCTTTACTACATGATGATTTTTTATAAGCATTTTGTATTCTTTCATAACATCCAGATGGGGAAGATGATTAATATGGGATAAAGCGTAATGGTCTCTACTACATCGATACTACTCACATTTTTGCTGGCACTGCATCTATTTCGACTGAGTCGATTTTGTGGCACCGTCGTTTAGGTCACCCTTCTGCCTCCATACTTCAAAAGATGTTTCTTGAGTCGTCTATTCCTGACAAGCTAAATTGTCAAGCTTGCCAACTTGGCAAACACCACTGTATTTCTTTTGCTTCTCGCCAAAATAAGGAGTTTAGCTCCTTTTGAGTTGATTCGTTGTGATGTATGAGATCCATGTCATATAAGTCACCGATCAGTCTACCGATATTTTGTAGCTATTATTGATGATTATAGTCGTTTGTCATGAATATTTTTTATGAAGGATCAATCAAAGATCAGGTTTGTTATTCCCAAGTTTTTTAATGATGTTCAGAATTTTTATTCACACATTAAAATTTTTTGCAGTGACAATACTCTTGAATTTATGCAAAAAAATGTTGCTGATTTTTTATTTGAAAATATCAGTGTTCACCAAACTTCATATGCCCATACATCCCAATAGAATGGAGTAGTTATGCACAAACTACACCAACTTCTTGATGTAGCCCAAACATTGATGTTTGCTATGATTGTGCCTTAAGTGTTTCTAAGAGGTGCCATCCTTCCTGCCACTTATCTGATTAATCGAGTTCCCTTACCCATGCTTGACAGTTTACAGCCAAATGCTTCCCTTTTTGCATTGCCACTACAGATCTTTGGATGCACATGTTTTGTCCATTTGTTTGGAGTTGCTAATAAGTTATCCCCAAGATCCGTTAAGTGTGTTTTTCTTAGTCATTCTTGATCTCAAAAGAAGTGCAGGCATTTTGATACAGTGAGTAAGCATTACTATGTGTTGGCTAATGTCACTTTCTTTGAGAGGATTCCTTTTTCTCTGATGAGGAGTCCTCTCTTGGTTGACTTACCCACACTTATCATCTTCGTCAGAAGGATTCTATGTATGTCCAATTGCCAACTATGTAGGTTGAGTTTATTGAGGTGAATTAGGTCGCTCAATCCTCCCCTCCAGCATCAGATCTGAATGTTTTGTCTCAGCAGTCTGATGACTTGCTTATTACTCTCAGGAAAGGTGTAAGAACTTGCACTTTACATCCCATGCCTCATTACACTACTACTAATCACCTTAGTCTAGCACTACAACAGTTCACACTACTATGGTTCTTTCTAGACATCATCATGAGGCTCTATAGGACTCTAGTTGGCAACAAGCCATGGAGGATGAGATGGCGACTCTCATTTCTCGTGGCACCTCCCAAAGGGTGACAAAGTTGTTAATTGTAGATGGGTGTATACTGTAAAGTACAACCTAGGTGGGACTACTTGAGTGACTCAAGGCCAAACTTATAGCAAAGAGTTACACTTAAACTTATGGTGTAGACTACCTCGACACCTCTCCTGTGACATGCCTTAACTCTTTCACTTGCAGTGAATAAGGGTTGGTCTCTATATCAACTTGATTTCAAGAACGCTTTCTTATATGAAGATCAGCATGAGGTCTACATAACCCAACCTAGCTTTATGGTTGAGGGGGAGAAAGTTTGCAAACACTGAAAGGCTATTTATGGTTTGAAATAAAGTCCACGAACTTGGTTTAAGAGACTCAGTTCAGAGATTCAGAGGATTGGGTTTCGCAGGTTTACTCCTGACCATTCTATTTTTGTGAGATGCAGGGAATCTAGTGTTGTGATCCTCGCAGTATATGTAGATGATATGATCCTTATTGGTGATGACTAGACCTAGCCATAGGCTAGGGGCCCCATCGACCCAACCCACAAAATGTGCAAGCTTGGGTTTCGATTTTTTTGTCATGACCTGACCTGGCCCAACCCTCTAACTAGCTCGATTTTAAATGGGCGAGCTTGGATCACCAATTTACAAATCGACCCGACCCGGCCCAACCCGCAAATTATTAATATTTAAAATAAAAAACTTCACGTCTTAACTTGAAACTCCAACAATCTCATTTTCATCCGTTAAATGCCCAAGTTTCCATCTATTTAATCATTGTCCTACTTCCCTAAAATCTCCACCCATCTCCAAGTACCATACGAGACGTCCAATAACTAACATCTAAAATTATGAACCATCTATTTAACCTGAGGTACGAGAACCATTTATTAGACCAACAACCACCTTCCAACTCTTCCATCGTCTATTCCTTTATCTTGTTTTTTTTTAATTATAAATCAAAGACCTTTAGTATACCCATATAAGCACATTCAATCAAGAGGAAACACGGAGCAATATACTTGATAGCTAACACAATACAAAGTAATAGATTAGAAGTTAATGCAGATTGGGGATTGAACTACTAGCACAATAACATATGATAGGATATATTTTCATGGAAGATTAATACTTGACAAACTTCAGTAGTTTATTTTTTTATGTGAATGATAAACCTTTGTGACTTTTATAACATTTTAACTAAAATAGATTTGGTTCTTTTTGTTCATTTCACTCATGGTATTTTTTTTAGCATGGCTATGTTTATGTTTTTGGTTATTCGTATTGTATCATTATCCATGTTTGTATTTAAAACTATAAAGTATTTTATATTTAACCCATAGGTCGACCCAGGCCTAACCCTCAAAAATAGGGCTTGGGCCAAGCTTATAGACCCATGGGTCGACCCGACTAGGGCTTAGACCAAGGCTTTTGAAAGTTCGACCCGATTGACCAAGCCCATGGCACACCTGACCTGACCCATGGCCAGGTCTAGTGATAACACCTCGGGAATACAGGGGATGAAAAATTTTTTGTAGACAACTTTTGTTTTACTAAAAATCTAGACACATTGAGGTAGTTCCTTGGCATTAAGGTGGCCAAAAATTCACGTGGGATGTCTTTGTCTATGTAAACATAGAGGAAGTATGTACCTAAGCATCTAGAAGAGATCAGATTGCTAGGCGCAAAGCCTTCTTCTATTCTAGTTGAGCCACGGGGGAGACTTAGTGAGAAAGATGATCCTCTTTTTGAAGACAAGAAAAGGTACAGGAGCATAGTTGGCAAACTATTATATGTGGCTGTTAATATATCAGAAATCAATTTTGTTGTATACAAAGCGAGTCAGTTTATAGAGAATCCACATTATAGTCACTGGCAAGCAGTGTGTCTCAACCTCAAGAATAGCAAGGGTAGTCCAAGGAAAGGACTACATGAAAAATAATGTATGCGTTGATCTGCATGCCTACTTTAATGTTGATTATACAAACTCTATAGAGGATAGACCTACCACTAAATATTCCACCTTTCTTGGTGAGAATCTAGTTACTTGGAGGAGTAAGAAGCAGAGTGTGATCACTAGGTCTAGTGCAGAGGCAAAGTTTAAAGCCCTGGCCCATGCGACTTGAAAGATTATATGGCTAGTTCATTTTCTTAAGGATCTGGGCAAGCAAGGCAAGCTTCTACTGCCTCTATTCTGTGATAACCAATCAGTCACCTTCTTTATATCAAATCTTGTCTCCAATGAGCACACTAAGCACATTGAGGTAAATTATCACTTTATGTGAACATGGTCTCCATTGGGAAGATATTTACTCCTACTATCTCGTCATAATAGCAAGTTACAGGTATCTTAGCCAAGACTCTCTCCAGGAAGCGCCACGAGTTCTTATGTTCCAAGTAGGACATGTTAGACATATATACCCTAGTTTGAGAAGGAGTGTTAAGAGTTATTTACTTATATAGGAATGTTTTGTTATTTTCTATTTTATTGAGAATATCATGTGTAACTTTCTCAAAAGCCTCTCTTTATCTTAAGAGTTATTTACTTATATAGGAATGTTTTGTTATTTTCTATTTTATTAAGAATATCATGTGTAACTTTCTCAAAAGCCTCTCTTTATCTAAAGAGGTCAAGAGTTTCTTTTTTCCCTCCTATAAGTCATTCTTCCTTCCCTCAACAATGAAATAGCATTTTTGTCCTAGCTGGTTGGAAGTGGATTTATGAAGTGGTAGTAGATTATTATAATAAATATATTAGCAAATTGTCGGTTAAGACTCAAGATTACTTTTTTCTGTTATATGTGGGTACCAAAATTGTTCTTGATAACTTCTGTTCATGGTTTCACAACCAACCAATCCTCTTCATCTGGAATTCAACTCCCTCCTATAAGTCAAAATCCTCTTCAAGCGATTTTAATACTATCTTTTATTACCTTTGATATTTTCTTTAGATTTGAAACAAATAAGATTCCTTTTGAGTTGTATTACCTCCCCATCAACGGGAGAAACACATGCCATTTAGGTCGTTTTTAAAACAAAAAGTATCCGATTTGTCATAAATCCAATGGAAATATCAAGGTTGATATTAAATCTAACAAAAATGGCATCCCGTTGGTGCAGTTCCATCAAGAACAATATCAACGTAAGCAAATAGAGAATGGAACTGCAACAAAGGTTAAAGGGTGAGGGCAATTTTGGAAAACTTTGGCAGTGATCACATGCACGTGACTTCACAGGTTTAGCTATCCCACCTCTCCCTTAGGATAGATTAGCCAGGTATAAGTGGGCTAAACCTAAGTTGGGCTAACCCAGCAAACAAACAGAGATAACCTCAACCTTGGGAGGTTATCCCAGCAAACAAATAAAGCCTAATGGATGGAAGGGAATGGAAGGGGAAGATTTGAAATAGTTCTTGTTTGGATAAAAGAAAGAGGGAGGGGAAGAAAAGCATGTATTAGTTGTTTGAATACATAAGTAGAAAGAAAAGAAAGAGGAGGGTTTTGGATAATTTTACTAATATAGCATTTAAAGGCAAGTTTACCGGAAGGTTAACATTTTTTTTTAGGGTTAACTCGCACAATCTTAATACTTGTTTTGGGGGTTAACATCCATTTTACTACACCAGTTCCAAGAAGTATTAGCAAAATAGATGTTAACTACCTAACGCCGCCACAACCAAACTCCACTCTCTAGAAATTAGTATTAACACCAGTTCAAGTAAACACTATAAAGGTTAACATCACAACTTAACATCAATTTAAGTAAACAAAAACTTGTGTTAATACCATCCTGCAAGTAAACAGAAATGAGGGTTAACACCAATTTTACATTTCTTAACACCTATTTTGCATTTCTTAACACCAATTTTCTAACCCTTGAAGTAAAATAACCCTAAGGGCAAATTTACGATAAGGGTTAGCTAAAACAGGTTAGCTTCTTTGCAAAAGAAAATAAGCCCTAATTGTGTTTACTTGAGAATAAGGATTAACCCCAATTTATGTTTACAGAACAAGAGTTAGGAATAAGGGTTAACCTGTGATGTGAAAAGCGGGTGTTTACTTGCATATGGGGGTTAGGATGAAGGATAAGGTTGAAAAAGTCATATCTACCCTTGGGATGATAAGTTGGTATTTTTTTGTTTACATTAGAATGGAGGGACATGTTGGGAAAAATTGCATGCGAAAGAACATGAAAGAGTAGAGATAAAATAAGGGTTAACTTGCAAGTTATCCCAACCCCTACCCCAATACAGGTTGGGATAACAAAGGTTAGTAAGGCAAATAGAGGTTGAATTATCCCCAATCGTAAACACAAGATAGCCCTAAAAAACAGCAGTTAACCCCCTACGTAAACTAGGCTTAAGATACTCTCAAAAGTACATATATATATATATATATATATATATATATATATATATATATATATATATATATATAACATTTTTTCCAGAAAAGGGCAAAAATGGCAAATAAAATAAAAGGTTATGGAATCATTTCCTTTCCCTTCCGATCCTTCCCATTCGGAGGAAAACAAATCTCCCCAAAAGTTGTCTTTTAAGTAACTCGCATTCCCTCCCCTTCCTTCTCCTCTCCTTTTGAAATTTTGTACCTGTTGAGTTGTAAGAATATTTGGTTTTTTCTTTATTCATCAGGGTACTTATGTATTTTACCCAATCTTCTTTCTCTATAAAAGAAGGCCAAGGTTTTCTGTTAAATGTAATGCAATTCTTTTACTTCAACATAATATCAGAGCCATGATCCTAGGTTAGTGCTCTGATATCCCACCAAAAATATGATCGAATCACCCTAGGAGGGGTGATTCTCACAAAGGATCTCGTGGATCTCGATCTCAGCATCCATCGGATTGAGTTTTTCACCCAAACGACATCGCTGCAAGGGAGATCGAGACTCCACAGCCACGCTGGTGGCCCTCATCTTTCATGCGATCGATCTGATGGCCCATGCGGCTCGTGTACGTGATCTGCGTCGCTAAAGGTCCTACCGGTCAGCGATGACGCTACTACGCCACTAAAGTCTGCTCTATCGGTTGACGATGAGGCTGTTGCACCACTAGAGGCTGCTTTGGAGGTCGACGATGCCCCTACTGTGTCGCTAGAGGAGGCCTTACCGATCGGCCATGCCCCTACTGCGCTGCTAGAGGAGGCCCTACCGATCGGTGATGCCCCTACAATTGCTGTTAGGTACGCTGCTGGTGAGGTATCCGTTCCAAACCCCTCCATCGCTCCTGTGGCAACGATGGTTGAGGGATCTTGCTCGCC
This sequence comes from Thalassia testudinum, assembly GCA_037157565.1. Taxonomy (NCBI): domain Eukaryota; kingdom Viridiplantae; phylum Streptophyta; class Magnoliopsida; order Alismatales; family Hydrocharitaceae; genus Thalassia; species Thalassia testudinum. Next base: position 45,768,320 of record JAZHRO010000059.1, read on the forward strand.
TTCAGTATGAACAAATGTTTTGTTGCATGTGTCTGTGCCTATCTAGCACATAGCAAAGGTGGTGATGAGTCTTCTCTTGCCACCAATAAGGAAGATACATTGTTTTAGCATGATGAGACTTCTCTCATGCCAAGAAGATAAGCTTGATGTGTCAAAAACATCAAACTCAGATGTAAAAGGACTAGCATGTACAATCCAAAATATTGAGAAGAGAAAGGGATGCAGAACTGCTTGGGTGATAGATTCCCGACCTCTGTTATCTCACTGGAGACAAAGACTGTATGAAGAACCCGATGATCCCACGTGAACTACGAGAAGTGCGAGTGGTGAATGAAAAGACCTCCCATGTGACTGTTATTGGGAGTATAGATGCTACACCCAAAATGAATATAGATGAGGTATACAACACACCTGAGTTTCCTATGAATCTTTTATCTGTGAGCAGGATTTGCAAAGAACTAGGTTGCCGTGTCATTTTTGACGAGAGGCATTATTATTTCCAAGATCAAAACACAGGAGATATTATCAGCATTGGCATAGAGAGAGATAACTTATACTATTTAGACACGCCTACATTGTTTGCAGGAGCAGTGTCTATTTCTCGTGATCATTTACTGTGGCACTGAAGACTTCAGCATCCTTCTATGAAGAAGATGCACCAAATGTATCTAGAGTTACCATAATCGTTGGTTTTGGACTGTGAAAATTGCCAATTGGGGAAGCATTATAGGAGTAGCTATCCTGATAGAGGTATCGGTGTTTGTTCTACTCATTTTTCTCTAGTACACTGTGATGTTTGGGAACCATCCAGGGTTGCCTTTGGTGGCGGGCACAGATATTTTGTAGCTATAGTTAATGACTACAACAGACTCACTTGGGCTTTTCTAATGAAGTCTCGTAGTAAGATTCTCACTATTGTTCAGCATTTTCTATCAAAGATGTAGACTCCATATGGCACTACTGTTAGGTGACAATGCACTAGATTTTACGCATGGTGACTTACAGGAGGCCTTCCGTGCCAAAGGGATCATTCATCAGATATCTTGTGCTCATACATCCTAGCAGAATGGAGTTACAGAGCGTAAGTTGCATCATTTACTTGATATTGCCAAGACCTTGATGTCACATATGAGGGTGCCTAGGCAATTTTGGAGTGATGACATACCTTCAGCAACATATTTAGTTAATCGACAATCATCTTCCATGCTTTGGGATCGGATTCCATATCAGATCATGCATCTTGAATGCAGTAGAGCCTTCCCTGTGCCACTACGAGTGTTTGAGTGTGTTTGTTTTGTTCAAAACTATAGGATAAAGTTCGAAATGCTAATTTTGACACCGTGCCGATGAAATTCTAAGTGTGCATTTCGTAGGCATGCCGAGAACGCATCGTAGAAATGCCCATTTTTCGATGGACATGCCCATGCCGATGAGCATGAGGAAGGCACGTCGTGAAAATGCCGAGAGCATGCCGATGCATGCCGACAAAAATGACAGAAGTAATCAAAAAAATCAGCAGCAGCCTCAGTATGACCATCAATTTCGCTGGCATGCCGACGATATCCCAGCATTTCGACAACTTTGCATGTCGGCATGAGCTTTTCCCAAAAAAGGCCTTATCGACATCATGCCGACGCCATTTAAATCGTTGTTATGGGATCTAAGATAAGTTTACTCCCCGCGCCACGAAGTGTGTCTTTCTTGGTTACTCCAGAAGCTAGAAAGGCTATAAATGTTATGATCATGTTTGCGGGAGATATATGGTTATTGCATATGTGACCTTCTTTGAGAAGATTCGTTACTTCTCAGAAGGACCATCCATCGAAGCTGCCATAGAGGGGAGACAAATATATCACAGGAGAGCACAACCACGGGACTCTACCTGTGACCAGCCAACCCAGCTTGTTGTTACTTCTAACAAAGATGAGTCAGATAGGGAGGAGGAGATTGTGTAAAGGAAGACTAATACCATCCTTCATCCTATATCTCAGTACACTACCGTAGCTCATCTTCAAGGAGAGACCAGACAGTTTGCCTCAACTATTACCATCACAATTCTTCCCAGAGATTTTGTCCAAGCTCTTCATAATCCAAAATGGAAGGCAGTGATGGATAAGGAAATGTAGGCTCTTCAAAGCAAAGGTACATGGGAGCTTGTGCCATGTCCTAAGGATGCTACAGTGGTCGGTTGGCGATGGGTGTATACCATCAAGTATTGATCCGATGAGACAGTGGAGAGGTATAAAGCCAAACTCGTCGCCAAGGGTTTCACCTAGACTTATGGGGTGGATTACCTTGAGACTTTCTCTCCTGTGGCGCATTTTACATCCATTGGGATTATTCTGTCTCTAGCAGAAATCAGAGAGTGACCACTACATCAACTTGATATAAAGAATGCCTTCTTATATGATGATTTGGCAGAGGAAGTCTACATGAGACAGCTACCAGGCTATGACAATCAAAGGGAGATTGTTTGCCAATTGCACAAGGCCATTTATGGCCTAAACAGAGCCCACGTGCTTGGTTTGAGAAGCTCAATCTTGAGATCAGAAAGTTGGGATTCCAGAGATCCACTACCGATCATTCTACATTCATTAGACGAGCAAAATCTGGTGAGATATGGAGAGTGGTTATTTTAGCAGCCTACATTGATAATATAATCTTGACAGGTGATGATACCAATGGGATTGTTGAGACAAAAGTCTTTCTTCAGTCTAACTTTGTCACCATGGACTTAGGTGATATTCGCCACTTCCTAGGGATAGAGGTTGCTCGTCAAGAGGAAGGCCTATCCTTATCACAATGGCAGTATACTTTACAGATTTTAAAGGAGGCTGGACTTCTCGGATCCAAACCGTCAAGGATATCAGTGGAGGCATCTATTGCTCACAGCTCAGATGAGATAGATCTCCTATTTGAGGATGTTACCAAGTACCGTAGTGCGGTTGGCTGATTGTTGTATCTGACTATTACGCGTCCAGATATTAGCTTTGTAGTCAGTTTATGCAAAACCCCAGGTACAGTCATTGGCATGATGTGTGTCTCATCTTGAGATATCTGAAGGGTACTCCAGGTCGCGGCCTATGTTACAAAGTGAGTGACACTCTAAATCTTGTGGTCTATTATGATGTAGATTATGCAGGGTCAGTAGAGAACAGGAGACCTACATCTGACTTTGCTGTTTATTTAGGAGGAAATCTTGTTTCATAGAGGAACAACACAGTGTTGCTGCTCGCACTAGTGCAGAGGCTGAGTACAGATCTATGGCCCAAGCTGCATGTAAGATCATATGTATGATTGGCTTTATGTAGGATCTAGGAGTGACGGTTGATACCTCGATTTCACTTCATTGTGATAATAAGTATGCCGCATATATTACATCTAATCATGTCTTCCATGAGAGGATAAAACGTACAGAGGTAGATTATCACTTTATACAAGATGTTATCTTAAAAAGCAAGATAAGTATCCCGTATATTTTGTCAGAGTTATAGATTGCTGACATTTTTACTAAGGCCCTTAAGAAGAAACATTATGACTTTTTGAATAGCAAGTTGAGGCTAATTGACATTTACGCTCTAACTTAAGAGAAAACGTTAAGTTGTAAGGGTGTTTGGTGTTTTTCTTTATTCACAGGGGTACTTATGTATTTTACACCGTCTTCATTCTCTATAAAAGAAGGTTAGAATTTTTTTTTGAATACAATGCCATTCTTGTAGCCAAATATGTTTTTAACTTTCCTTTCCGTAGGCTAAAGGCATGACCCTTTATTTAATGGGTTCTTCGACTTTGTGCAGTAGCACCAGAGGTCATATCCAAATGTTACCTCACCACAACCGACCATGATCCTCCCAACGAAGAGCTCCCAGGCTTTCTTGGCATCCTTCCAGTAAAAAGAAAACAAACAAAAAGAACAACACCACTCCCAATCCAAGACAACCTTCCCCAGCCGTATCCAATCCTTCGACACCCCAAAATGCTCTCTAGCTTCGAGAATCTCCGCCAAACGGGCGCAGCTTCCCCCTCTTTCTATTAGCCGTGCAGAATCATCCAGCTCCAAACACATATACATATCCCCAAGCCACAACACACAAAAACACAGCCAGTCAGCCACATCCACACGCAAATCGAAACTTCCATCTCTAACCCTAATAACTCAGATCCCCTGTCCCATTTCCCGCGATAACCTCCAAATCCAAACGCAACACTCCCACCCCCTCCAAACACCTTCCATTTCTAACCCTAATCTCCTCACAAAAAAAGAAAAATTCCACAACAAAGAACCCTCCACCAGAGAAGGAAATACCGCTTGTAGATTTCGCCGAAGGTGCCGCCCCAGAGGCGCTTGCGGAAGAGGCCCTCGGCGCACTGGTGGCCCTCCCAGAGCTCGAGACCGCCGGTGACGATGCCCGGCACGAAAACCACGGGGTGTCGCGCGCGTAGGCCCTCGCCCTTGAGCTTGACGCCCGGGGGGTCCGGCAGCGGCCCCGTTATGGCCTCCGTCACGTACTGCGGGATCGAGGGGGGCACCGTGTTGTAGAGGAACAGCAGCGCCCACCACACGGAGCATATCACCCCTATCGACCAGCAGCACCCGTTCACGCACCTCCCGCACGACTGCCCCCGCCTCCGCGGCGGCGCCTTCTGCTGCTGTTTGTTGCGCCTCTCCTCGTCTTGGGAGGTCTCGCTGTCGGTAGGGGGTGGGGGGGCTGCTCCGCCCTTCCTGCGGCGGAGAGCGGACGACATGGAGAAAAGAGAGTGACCGGAGGAGAGGGGAGAAGGGGAGGGGAGGGGGTTCTTGATGGCTGGGAGGTGGGACACGTGCGGGGAGGGGATTGGCGGGAGGGGGCGATGAGCGCGGAGCGTTTTGTGAGACGGAGCACGTGGGATTTGGGGTTAGCCGTTAGTGGGACGCCGTTTGGGGAGAGGCCAAGGCGGCGACGGTGGTGGTGGTGCCACTGCCGCTGCCGCTGCCGCTGCTTCTGCTGCTGCTGCTGCTGCCGAGGTGGTAAATGGAAGGTGACGCTGACTGCTGTGTTATGTATGGGAATCTCGTCGGGGGATGTGGGGGTTGGGTGGGTGGTATTGTAATAATGGTTACGTAGGCGTTGGGGTTGTGTTATTATTGGTCGGGATGGTAGGAGGGGTGGGGGTAAGACGCTCCGGTTTTTCCATCTAGTCGGCGTTATGCCGGTGGGGTCGAAGTTTGGGTGCCAAGCCAACGCGGATGGTGGAATTTGTGGTGGGTCTGTGTGGAAATAATTATTCATGCAAAGAAAAAATAATAATAATAATAATATTCATGGAAGGACGTGTGTGAAGGTACTTGGAAGAGTTAGTGGATTCGTTTCTCGGATTGGTCTGAAGGGGAAGACACTTCAAAAGGCTGCGGACTAGAGCGAAGGAGGTGGTGTATCGAAAGGAAAGGAGGGGGGTGGGGGTGGGTGTGGGTGTGGAAGAGGAGGGAGAAGCAGGAGACGGTGGGAGAAAATGGCATGCGAGGGGGGGGGGGGGGCGCGCGGCGCTGTGCTGTGACCCTGACTGATAACGCAAGAAAATGGAGACATTGTTGGATGGATTCTGCTTAGTTGGCGTTTTGTTGCAGGATAACGTAGGCAATATGTTTGGATGGAAGGATTAACGGGAGAGGGAAGGAAAAGAAAGGCGATGCTAAAATTTCGATTGGTTGCAAATTTTTGGAAGTGGAAGAGAAGGAAGGCGAGGGATTGGGAAAACTTAAAGAGGTAATTTTTGTAAGACTTGATCTCCTCCCCGATGAGACGGATTTGGAGTAAAAGGAATGGATTCTGTATTATTTTATTTTAAATGTCTCATATATATATATATATATATATATATATATATATATATATATATATATATATGTTTATTTATTTCTTTATTTAGTTATTTATTATTAGAGTATTCTAAAGGTTACCTTAGTAAAAGAGATTGTTATTTATATATAATTAAAATTTTTCAAAATTACTTATTTATCAATAACTTTAATATATTATTGTTTTGTCATTGAAAAATCACATTATTTTTGTTTTTATCATTTTGTTAATCACAAGTATTAAATGTAATGATTTTAGACTAAGGTATAATAAAAAATTATTATTTAATTTTTAAAATTTTTTATTTGATCCTTAAACTTTTTTTATTTTCACCTCTCCCCCTCCATTTCTTCCTCCTCCCTACTCTACTTCCCTTCCTCCTCTCTACTTGACCTCTCTTCTTCCTTACCTCCGACAACCTCCTCTCTCCAACCACCTCCTCCTTTTATAGCCTCCTCTAACCACCTCCTCGTAGCCTCTTCCTCCCCCACTCTCCACAGCCTCCTCTAAGCACCCCCCCAATGACCTCCTCGAGCCACCTTCTCTAACTACCTCCCCATGGCCTCCTCCAACCACCTCCTCGTGGCCTCCTCCTCCTCTAACCACCTCCTCTTCCTCCTCCTCATGGCTTCTTCCTCCCTACTCCTAACAACCTCCTTCGACCACCTGCCTTCACGGCCTCTTCCTCCTCCTTACAGCCTCCCCATCCTTTTCTTTACCTCTCATGCACTTCCTCTTACCTAATCTTCTTTCCTTCCCTCACCTCTCTTCTTCTTCTCTCATCTCCATCTTTACCATGAACCCAACAGCCACAATCGACCTCATCGTTAAATACGCACGACCTCCACACTCTCCTCCTCCACAACTACGAAATCACTCCCCACTTCCACATCAACAACCTCATCAACTTTGCTTTTTCAATTGTTGCATGTACATCACCAATTTTTACCTTAACTTCTCTTTTTCTTCTTTGTTTTCTTTCCATGTTCTTTTTTTTTCCTTCTCTACACGACAACAGGTACCACTAACTAGTCTTTCTTCTCCCCCACAGCCTCCTCTATAGCCCTTGCTCTCTTTCTCCCATCAACATTACCAATGTTGGTTTGCTAGATTGTGATGGGTTGACGTAGGGAGGTCGAGGGTGACGTGGTGGGTTACTGTTGGTAGGAGCTCAACGCAGGCAGGGTGGAGGAGGTTGCAAGAGGAGGAAGTGGTTGACGAGAGGAGGTGGTCAAAAGTAAGGAAGAAGAAGGGAAGAAGGTCCATGGGAGGGGAAGATTGAAAATAAAAATAAATAAATTTTGATTATCAAATAAAAAATTTTCATTATATTTTAATTTAAGATAATTAAATTTGAACGTAATGTTAAATATAAAAGGACATGACTTTTTCATTGATAAAATTAACAATATAATGAAATAAATGAAAAATAAATAATTTTAAAATATTTCAAAAACATATACATAAAAATCTCTTAACAAAAGTATGCCAAATTCTCTATTTTTCTTTCTTACCACTTATATATCCAAACATACAATATCAATATTCATTTCGTTTCCTTTCCCATTCTATCTAAACAAAAACTATATCTCCCATTTTCCTCCCGTTTCCTTCCCTTCCCCTCCCTTCCTAATCCTTCCATCCAAAAATACGCCAAGGCTTCATTTGAAAGAGATTTAAATATTAAGATTGGTAAAGTTCAAGACGTATTCATTTCATGGGAACGAGAGGAGGAATGGAATGCTTGTGTCCTGCCTGGTTGCTTTCATTTGTTTGGCATGGTAATATAAGGCAACAACGCGAAATCCAAGGGATTGGTCAAACCTGCCACGGGATCATTCCCCATTCAAGCCACCAACCCTTTGACTCCCCATTCCAAGCCCATGAAATCATCAACCTTTTAGGTACTATTTATTTGCAAAAATTAAGTCGTTTATGTTATGTTTAGGTCTTTTAATTTTGGATTACAGTGATCGTGGGACAAAGCCCTCAATCCTAGGATTATCCAATTTCAAGGAGAGGATGCGATGAACTTATCTCGTGATTGTATGAGTCAACACTCACACCTATCCCCCCAAACAACTTATGATTTGACCTATATTTCCTCCAAACATAAAAACTTTACAATCTCATGTTTATCCTATAATCGTACCACTTACAAAATTAATATAAGGGATTGATTTTGAGGGATTAATTTTGTAAATGGTGTGATTGTAAAGTCTTTGTATTTTGAAGAACTATGGATCAAATCATGAGATGTTTGGGGAGATATGTGTGGATATTCTCTCACACAATCCCAAGATAAAATAATCCCATCATGCTCCCTTGAATTGGATAATCCTAAGATTGAGGACTCTATCTTGAAATTATTGTATCGTGAGACTGAAAAATCTAAACGTAACATAAACGATACAATTCTTGCAAACAAACGATACCTTACAAAACGACACCTCCACCCCAACCCCCCTGCTCCATCATTCCTTTGTTTCACTCTCACCATGATCATCACCCTTCTCAACTTTGTGATCAACATCCCCTCCCTTGTGTCCACTCGCCAAGAAGGTGAGGGTGCATCCTCTCCCAACCGTGCAGGACCTATGCTAGCCAGCAATATCTTCAACATGGATTCAAGCTTCAGATCATCATTTTTCGTACTTTGAAAACCTGAGATTAGAATTACAACAATCAGTGACCTCTTTTTGGAAATCAATCTCTACGTGATGACTTCTATGCAGAGTTCGCAACTGAAGTTGCCGATTTTGTTAATGGGGTCACAGATATTTTTGATGGCAAAGAGGTTCGAATGGGTTTTGTGTGTGTGTGTGTGTGTGTGTGTGTGTGTGGCCGGGTGGAGGGGGGGGGAGGAGGCGTGCTATCTTGATTTTTTTATTCTATTTTACTTAATAAATATCAAACGCAAATTTGATATCTTTGATCATTTCTTTTTAGAAACATTATGTACATATTATTTCTTCCATTCTTTTTGCATATGAATTTTTAATCATTTGATGTACGAAAGATTTGAATATTGAAATTTACTTTCATGCAACCTTGGATTCAAACTTTGTATAGACTACACTGTTCTTTATAGATGATCTAAACTCTACAATGTAAAATCCCTTTTAAATTTGATTTCCCAAAAAATCTCATCTTGAAAATGCAAGTATTTTTGTTTATTAAAAGGCATGTCTCAAACTGATTTGTTCTATATTATTCATGGTTTGAGTACATTGTTTGAGAAGCTGCAGTAGAAGAGTTGAGATGCTCGACTTTGGTGATAACATTTAACCAAGGACAGGTGCTGTTATTTTAATTTATATTAATATTTTCCTCAAGAAGTGACGGCACTGCATTGTTCGCTTTCAGTGTTGAAATTTGGCGATATCTCAGCCCCAAGTAAATTTTCATGCTAAAAAACTCCATTATTATTTATGGGTTATATGCCCAAAAATACCCTATTCCATTTGTAGAGCAACTTCTTACAAAACAACTGAAATTTATTGAATTCTTTTTGGATAATGCCATTCCTACATTGTACCAAAGTCTAGAATTTAAATGTTCATTTCTCTCTATTCCTTGCTTTACCAGGGGAAAAATATCCCTCTCACCGATCCAATGCATAGAATCTCATTAAGACCAATTCAAGTTGCAACCATGATGGATGCAGAGATTGCTTAACTAGGTAGATCACTCAAAATCACCTAATGAGAAGGATTACCCAAACCACTTATCCAAGCAAATCCCCCGAATCGCCTAATCGAGCGGATTCTCTAAGTTGCCTATCTAGCTTAATGTCATAAAAAGGACCCGAGAGGAGTTGGAGGGGGAGGAGAGCATATATTGCATCTCTCTCTCTCTCTCTCTCTCTCTCTCTCTCTCTCTCTCATAATCAATCTCAGTGAAATCTTTGAGTGTTAAATCTCTTTCCCAAATATACATCCTTCGTGGTGGAACTGGATTACCAATTTCTCGTACAATTTATGTGTTTGCTTGGTTGGACCCATTCTCTACTTGGAACCCGATAGAGATCATGGTGGGATATGATCATTAACGTCGTTTGTAAAATTCACTTTCTACTCTTAATAAAGTTCTCTAACGCATTATGGCTCTAACTACTTGTAATGGTTCCAAAATTAACCCCTAGCCAGTGGTTAATGAGTAATCCAGTATCGCCCAATCCTTCCGTCAACAACAAGCGGAAGAGGTGGCAATGTTGAAGTAGAAACATGCCGTGGACCCTAAAGAAGAGCCTCCACTTACCCTTCTCCGTCAGACAGAGAACAACGAGCAAGAGTATCTCAACCACTTGGAGAGGCTTCAAGCAGAGCAAGAGGAATTAACTCTTTTTTCACCACAGCATCCGTAAACACAAGGTGGAAGCCCTTAAGCAAAAGCTAGATCCTCAAAATTGGCTTGACAAACAAGGTCGTGGCGACGCATCATGGAGGAAGAAAATGCTCGACTCTGCTAACAAATAGAAGAGCTCAAGTGCAAGATAAAGCAAAAAGGAGGGGAGACGCCCCAACCTCTCTCAACTTCTCCCATTCCTAGGGAATCAGATGTCTAATCTGCCTCTTAGGCCCTTTAGTCTAGTGGGGAAGTATCGCTGCCTGAGATCATCCGTCAAGTTATGTAGGCAATGATAGGGGATTCGCTCCTAGGCATATGGCACCATGTATCCCTTCATGGAGGAGGTTATGAATGCAAGCTTCCCTGAAAAATTCAAACACTCGACTCTGCCTCAATATGATGGAACCACAAAACCTGGTAGCTTCATGGGAAATTACCGACTGTAACGAACGCGTGCCCCAGACGCCTTTTAAGACGTCTTGGAGGTGGCCCAGACGTCGGACCAGACGTCTGGGATCACATCCAGACGTCTGACCAGACGTCCGGGATCGTTTACAGACGTCTGGAGAACAGTTATGTTCGCACGGGAGATTCGTCTGCGCGCCTGTGCGCGCAGACCTGCGATTCCTCTCTCTCTCTCTCTCTGCGGCTGCAGGCGCGCTGCGACCACCTTCTCTCTCCTCCTCGCGCGGCCTTAAAAGGGCGCGCCTCCCCTCCCGTCTCCACCGTCTCCTCCTTCTCCTTCCTGTGCGCGAGAGCGAGCGGACGCGAGGGCGGCAGCGGCAGCGCAGTGAGCGCGGAGGAGGTGCGGCGTGCGAGGGCGGGGCTCTGCCGTGAGGGCGAGCTCGCCGAAGAGGCTTGGCCGGCCGGCGGAGGGCGCAGGGGGCGCGGAGCGACGCGGAGAGGGACCTGCTGCGGGCTGAGCAGCAGACGCGCGAGGTGCGACGCGGGCGGCGTCGCGAGCGGAGGCCGAGCAGGGTTCTGATTCTGGAAAAATTTCCAGAATCAGACGTCTAGGTTGATATCCAGACGGCAATTTCGACGTCTGTAAGATCATACAGACGTCTGAAAGGTGAGTTTCCGCTTTCTTCTTCCTTCTTGTCGACTGACCGTACTGAGGGAGGGGGGTTGGCTGTGCGCAGGTTCGCTGATTCGCCATCCTTTGCGAATCAGACGTCTGGAAGTTGTACCAGACGGCGGGAGTGATCTACAGACGTCCGTGTGGACCATCTGACGTCTGGGGTATAGGAAAGACGTCCCTGCAGACTTCTGGACGTCCGGGGAACCAAGCTGAACAGGTAATTCTCTGATCCACCGTTTAAGACGTCTGGAAGGAGTTCCAGACGTCTAATTTTGCACAGTATCGTCTTTCTCGACCCGTTTAGGGCCCGTTTGGGCTCTGTTTTCCGCGATTCGAGTTGCGTTCGTTTCAGAATTAATTCCTCTACCCGCCTACAATAGCTATACACTGTTCTGAGACACTCCTTGTGTTTGATCCTTGTGATAGGACCTCGTTCGGCTGCAGTCTTGAGAGTCGCGGAGGCACGCGGGATTCCCGATCACGCCCCCATTACTCCCGTTGTACCTGGTAGAGTGGCTCTAAGTATTAATAAAATCTGTTAAAGTATGGAACCATAACTAGAACCTAGGGCATTGCATGAATCCTAGGAATGAGAAATATATGGAATGATAGCTCCTAGGTGTTGCATGAATCCTAGGGCCGGAAAACTAGATTGTATGATAGATCCTAGGATATGGCATGAATCCTAGGATGGAAAACTAGTGGAATGTATATTACTGCAGTCTTGGAAAAATGGAAAGGAATATATAAAGCTGCCTGTAAATTTAATTAACAGCTACCTGTTATGAATAAAGAAACATGTTTGAGATCATGGATTTTGAGAACGTGAATCTGGAAAGTGAAACATATGATGTTCTGAGATTAAAGGATGGAACCCTACGGGGAATTAGGAGTGGAACTCCTGGAAAGAGAAAGGAATGGAACTGAGATGTTGTTCGTACTGTCTCTTGGGTACGCAGTACCAAGGGAAGTACCTGTACCTGTTTAGTGCAGAGTGGGGCCAGCCACCCAGGGACCCGGGGTTAGGATTGGCCGCTCTGTACCGACTTGCTGGCCCTCGTGTACGTAGTACCGAGGAGAGCTACTAGTGTTAGGAGAGTACTAGCTACCCCACGGGCCCCGGGGTTCTGCTAGCCTCCTTCACCGACTTGTTAGGCCCACTAGGGCAAACCAGGGTAGTCGGGCGAGGGTGCGCGGACTGTGGAGGGGCAAGGCCCCGGTTTGGTTACTGTGGAGGGGTTGGACCCATGTTACTGAGAGGGCTCTGCCCTGGTTCCGTGCTGTGCTTTGGGCGCACCCGTTAACGGAAACGACTGACCGCGTGCCAGTGCGGGCTAGCTACCTGTGCGTTTATCGCGCGTGCCGTAGTCACCGTTACGTCTGTCAATGACCTTGGGGTGGTTGACTGAGGGTAGGATCACCACGGGGGACTCTCCCGGCCAGGAGAGCACCACGTACTACTTCTACTTTTGGAAAAGACTGCAATCAAGATCGTTCCCACGAGGACATTCGAAATCAAGTAAAGGATCTGAGAAATAAATGAAATAGTGAGAAAAATTGAAAGATGTGAATAAAGGAAGTAATAGAACATAACAGCTACTGTACACTCTACTGTTGCCTTTAGTTAGTTTGCCACTCTACTCAGCGTTTTGCTGACGTGTTACACTCGTTACCTTTTTCAGGACCAGGTGTTGAGCAGCCAGGGTCGGCGGCTGCAGAGGACGCTGGGCCGAGTAGGGTCCAGTAGAGTTACCACAGCCTTTTGTACCCCTTTTGTTTCTGTTCTAGTGAGTAGTTTTTGTTTCCGCTGTACTTTCTTTACCTGCAGTTCTTGTTATATGATAAATGATGTTTTACTGTTGTGGTGCTACCTACTGTAGTAGTTTCTTTCCTTACTGCTGTACTTTCTTACTGTTAGTTATATTCATTTTGAATGTGGTTTATTTTACTGTCTTTTGGTTACTTCCTCGTTGGACGACTAGGTCTTGGGATTAGTCGAGTCGGTCCGGTTCTTGTGTCTCGTAGGGACTCGGGAACCGGGTCGTTACACCGACAGATGATGTTGGTACATGGCTACCCATAAAAAGGTCTTGTGTCAAGTATACTGATGAGAACCTCATCATGAGCCATAACTAGCTCATTTTGACCTAATACAAAGGATAAAAGCTCCTACATATCTCAAGGAAAGGCTTAACTCAGAGAATTCTGAGTTTAAGAAGAAAACAAGTCATAAGGGGTAAAAATGCAATTTTACCAGTATAATCTGCATACAGGGTAATTCAGGGCCCAAACATAGGTCAAAGCAGCTTAATAAGAATAAAAGTGGGATGAAATGATCTAGCAAGGGCTACAGCAATTCCAAGAAACTAAATGATAATCTGTAACCCTAAAACAACCCACTTCAATTCACAAGGTTCGAGGCAAAGTAAAAATAGAATAAACCCTCTAAAATTCATAGAAAAATAATCTCTAGGGTTTAGAACCTTCAATTTGGCCTTCAGAACCCATTTTGACCTACATTGAGAACCATGCCCAATTAATAACTTAATTTGGGTTTTTGCGTAAATTGACCGATCAAACAAGGTTTAATATAGAAATGAAATTCACCATCAGATTCCTTAGGTCCTAATTAGTCATGTATAAAAACTTGAGCCTAAGAAGAAACCTCCTTGACCGACTTTACACTTTGGTCCTCATATATTTACTCTTTGGCCCTCAACTTTTGAACCCTCGCATTTTGGCCCCTAACTCTCCTTCGTTCTTTGCGATCAGGTCCCCCCTGCAAAACCTGCCAGCACCATGCTCCGGCGACCTTGCGCGGAGCATGGCGCCGCGCAGGGTGAGGTGGGGGACCTGGCAAGTAAACCGGGGGTGCCCTGCGTCGTCAGCCGTCGCAGGGACACCCCCCTGGTCGTTATAACCCACCATACCGGCCGTGCGAACGCACGGACGGTATGGGTTCTTGTTTCCGGCCATCCTCCGGCGAGGGAGACACGTCGTCTCCCTCCGCCTTCCTCCCTGTTTGATCCCTATAAATACCCCCCGTTGCTCCACCGACCGGGGCAGCTTGGATCTGACGGAGAAAATCCCCAACTTTCCTCTCTTCTCTCTCCGGCAGACGCTCACCAGCTCTGGCGGTTCCTCCCCCTCCATCTCTCCGCTCTGCCGCAATACCAGCAGCAGAGACTTCCTCCCCTGCTCTTCCCGCGCCACGCCGCACCCAGCTGGCGCCTCTCCGGCTCTCTGCTCGCCGCCGCCCCTTTCCCTGAGCATCGTCTTCTCCGGCGACAGTCGATACGACTGTCGCCCTGTTCCTCCCCCTTCGTCCCTGCAAGTAAGCTAGACCTACTCCCCTTCTTCTCCTCTTTCTTTCCCCGCTTTCAATTTATTCAATTAAGCCCTCGACCGACCCTGACCATCGTCACCCCCTTCGTCTCCGGCCACCCCCCGGCGAGCCGCTCCCATCACCTCAGCAACCCACACGGCTCGCCGACCCTCACCGCACCTCCGCCTCATCACACTGAGCACCCCCCACCCCTTCACTGCCACTCCACACCTCCGTAACGCTTCCCCCAACAAACCCATCCTCCGACCCACAGTCCGACCTAGGGCAGCCCTTGCACGCCGCCCCGCGCCTCGCCACCACCCACACGAGCTTCGCCGCACCCTGGCGAAGCTCCTGGCACTTTCTGATTAGGCCGAGAGGCCGTTTTCTTGTGAACAGGTCACCCGACCTCCGCCGCCATTGCCGTGCAGGAGGAACTGCTTCCGCCTACAGCTACAGGCGCGCCACGCTCAGCGCCACGCCCAGATTCAACTCCCAGGCCTTGCGAGGCGTTCCGACAAAACACCAGGCTCGCAGCTAAGGCAGAAGGCTTCGCGTGACGCCGCGATCTCCCGCTGATTTCCTCGCTGCGGGCGCGCAATTGAGGTGGGACATTTAGTCCCACCTCGGAAAAGCCTGAAGAGGCGCAGCGATATAAGATGCAAAAGTGCTGGAGGCTTACTGCCTCAGCACACGGGGTGAGGTCCCCTTCACCCGCCCGGTTACCCGGTCTCGTCCGCGCTCACGCCCCGCGGACCTGACCCGACCCGACCCGACTTAAGACTGACCTGCACTCCTCGCCCACCACGCACGCCGGTGGGCCTGGACCCGGGCCTGACCCGAACCCGGTTACCCGGCAGCTCTGGGAGAGCTTTCCCAAGAGTGGTTTCAGAGAGAGAGAGAGACGCGGGGGGGGGGGGGAGGGTAGAGTAGGTTTTGCCTCTGACGAAAAACTCTGAAGTGTGCAGGCACAGGCGAAGAAGAAGACCCGCGGAAGAAGAAGGAAGCTGACTGTAGCAACAAGTAGTTTAAGTCGTCTGATTTGGAAATCAGACGACGGCCTGAAGGGAAAAGAAGAAAGAAGGAGGGGTGACGTCCCTGGCTGAAAAAGAAAAGAAGAAGCTGACACTTAGCCGCAGGGAGGAGAAACAAGAAGAAACTCTAAAGAAGAGGCTGAGCAAGGCAGAAGAAGAGGAAAGGCTGCAGAGAAGAAGTACAGCAGAGCCAAGGAAGGAGAAACCTTCACAGAAGAGACTGCAGAAAAAGAAGAAGAGAGGCCAAGACAGAAACCAAGGAAGAAGAAGAAGGAGATCTGAAGAAAGAAAGAGGAGCATCACCTCTGCAGAACAAAGAAGAAGGAGATCTGAAGAAAGAAAGAAAGAAAGAAGAACATCACGAGGAGAAAACAAAGAGAACAACAAATTCTTTCCCTCTCTCTTTCTTTATTTTTTTTTGTAAAAGAAACATGTATATCTCTAGAATACAACTTGCTCCCTGAGTTCGACCTCGGGAACTCTTTTATTTTCCGAGTAAAAAATTTATATATTTGAAATGTTGGTAATAACTGGCTATACTACAACGTTATAACAATAAAACCCGGTTGAACCACCAACTTCATATACCCATCTTACTTGATGGAGATGGCCCATGAGTGGTTTAATGAGCTCCAAGCAAGCCAGATTTCTTGCTTCTAAGAATTAGCAGACACGTTGATATAACCAGGGCATCAAACGTCGTTTAAGACGTCTGGGAAGTGGTCCAGACATCTGGAAGCCTTCCCAGATGTCTGGAATTAATTTTTTTAGAGTATGAGTTCACGTCTGCGTGCATGCGCGCGCAGACTGAACCCACCGCCCTCCTTCTTCTCTTTCCTCCCTCCCTGCAGATAGCTTTTTCTCTCTTTCTCCCCTCGGCAGCCTTCAAATACCCCTCTCCTCTCTCTCACCCTCACTCCACCACCTTCTTCTTCTTCTTCCTGTCAATGAGAGCGTGAGCGGGCGAGGGCAGCCGCAGCGGCTGCTGTGAGTGCGTGGCAGGAGGGCTACTACGAGAGGGAAAGAGAGCTCGATCGTGAGGTTGCGAGCTCGCCGGAGCAGCCAGGGCCGGCCGGCGGTTGGTAGTAGGCACGTGGTGCTGGGGAGGAGCTGCTGCAGCTCTTGCAGCAGGCAGGCGTGGCACGGCCGTGCACTGCGGGTGGAGGGCGAGGAGGTCCTGATTCTGGGAAAATTTCCCAGAATCAGACGTCTGAGCATACATCCAGACGACATAGGAGATGTCTGGAGGAAGCTCCAGACATCTGAAAGGTACGATATTTTTACCTTCCTTTTTCGCGTGTACGGCCATGCAGCCGTTCCGCCAAAGAGTCCTGCTCATTTCGTGTTGTGGACGATCGCGTGTGTGTGCAGGACTCGTTCGGGAAGGCGCAAGGGCACGCCATCCCACACAGATCAGACGTCTGGGCACAGCACCAGATGACGGAGAGGGTCTCCAGGCGTCCAGGGTGACAGTCGGACGTCTGGAAGCTAAGTCCAGATGGTTCAGCGGGCTTCTGGACGTCTGAAGAACCACGATGATCAAGGTATGACCTGAGCTATCATTTAAGACGTCTGGAAGAAGTTCCATACGTCTGATTTTGGGCAGACTTGTCGTTTTTGACCCGTTTAGAGTCCATTCGGAGTCCGTTTTCCGCGTTTCAAGTCTCGTTCTTCTCAGATTTAGTTCCTCTACTTGTTTACAGTAATTGTATACTGTTCTGAGTAGCTCCTTGTATTTGATCCTTGTGTTAGGACCCCATTCCGTTGCGGCTCTAAGGGTTGCGAAGGCACGCGGGCTTGCCGATTACTCCCCCAGTACTCCCAATTTTGCGGGTATAGTGGCCCTTTCAATTATTTATCAAAAATTATGCACTTGTGAAATAATTAATAAAGTCTAGGGTATTGCATGAACCCTAGGACTGAAAAACTAGATTGAATGATAGATCCTAGGGTAATGCATGATCCTAGGACTGGAAAACTAGCTTGAATGCATATACATTGCAGTCTTGGAAAAGTAGAAAGGAAACGATAACTGCCTGTAATTGGTTAACAGTTGCCTTATTATGAATGAATAATTACGGTTGGGAACATGGGCTATATAAATATAAAGCTGAAATGATGAAACCTAAATTGGCTGAGTTGAAAGAGCATGAACCCTACAGGGAATTAGGAGTAGAACTCCTGGAAAGTGAATTGAATAGAATTGGGGAAGTGAGCTGGCCCTTGAGTACGGAGTACCAAGGAGAGTGACTGCCCCCCCTGTTTAGTGCAGAGCGGAGCTAGCCGCCCCAAGGACCCGGGGTTAGGTCTGGCCACTTTGTATTGACTTTTGGCCCTCGTGTACACAGTACCGAGGAGAGCTACTAGTGTAGGGAGAGCACTAGCAACCCCACGAGCCTCAGGGTTCTGCTAGCCCTCCTACATCGACTTGTTAGGCCCACTGGGCAAACCAGGGTAGTCAGGTGAGGGTGCGCGGATTGTGGAGGGAAAAGACCCCTGTTTGGTTACTGTGGAGGGACTGGACCCCTGTTACTGAGAGGGCTTTGCCCTATACTGGTTCCGTGCTGTGCTTTGGGTGCACCTGTTAACGGAAACGACTGACCGCGTGCCAGTGCGGGGTAGCTACCCGTGCATTTATCGCGCGTACCGTAGTCACCATTACGTCTGTCAGCGACCTTGGGGTGGTTGACTGAGGGTAGGACCGCCATGGGGGACTCTCCCGGCCAGGAGAGCACCACGTGTTACTTCTACTTTTCGGAAAAGACTGCAATCAAGATCGTTCCCACGATGAACATTCAAGATCAAGAGAAGAATCTGAGGGATAATTCAATAACGAGTAAATGCAAAATATAAAGAAATAAATTAAAAATATAACAGCAACTATCCACCTTACTATTTCTTAGCTTTTAGTTGCCACTCTACTCAACGTTTCGCTGACGTGTCACCTTTGTCACCTTTTCAAGACCAGGTGTTGAGAAGCCAGAGCCGGCGGCTGCAGAGGGTGCTGGGCCTAGTAGAGCCCAGTAATTCCTACTTGTGTAGTACCCACTGTACTTTTCCTTCTGTTGTAGTGAGTAGTTTCTGTTACCCCTGTACTCTTTTGTTGTAAGCATCATATTTTGTACATGTTTATTTCTTTACTGTTATGGTGGTGTATATTGTAGTAGTTCTTTTCTTTACTGCTGTATTTTGTTACTGCTAGTTATATGCATAGTGAATGTGGTTTATTTTACTGCTCTTTTGGTTACTTTCTCGTTGGACGACTGGGTCTTGAGATTAGTCGAGTCGGTCCGATTCTCGTGTCTCGTAGGGATTCGGGAATCGAGTCGTAACACACGTTATGGTAGTCCTTTGCTGGTCAGTAGTAGGTCATGTCCGAGATCCAACAACGAAAAGGAGAGCCTTTTCGCTCTTACCTTGATCGATTCAAAGCCCAACACTTTAAGTGTAAGCAACCTCATGATGCTATCACCATGCAACATTTCAAGTCCAGCCTTCTTACTCAAAGGTTCTAGTATGTTGTCGATGACTGCCTGCCTCGAGATATGGCAAAGTTGTGAGATCAAGACCCTTACTTTATGGAGAAAGGTGATTCCTTCATATCTCACAACCACCTTGCGAATACCACCGAGGATGAAGGTGATTACTCTCTTAGTGATAGGTGAGGAGGAGATGGAAGGTGGAGATGGCAAAAGGAGGGGGGCAATAAGCAAGTCTTCAGACATAGGCTCAATTAGCGACTGGTCTTTAAGCTAAGTTGGCATTCATAGGCTTGAGTAAATTGAGCTATAAACCAACCAAGGAATGCCTAGAGGTTGGACACCTTTCTACTCCAACACAGATTGGGTGATAGCGAGGGTGGGCTTCCCAATCTTCTCTATCAATTTATCTCAACTATCCTTCATGGATATGTCAATGGAGAAGAATTCCAGCAACATCACCAGGCAAAGTTTCTCAGTCTCTCATCCTTTAGTCGGCAAACATTGTTCTAAAGCTCCTCCACTTATGAGGTGACTATCGCCATTACTTTCTCCTTGGAAACTAGGTTGCTATTTAAGCAAGTTGTTGTCTCCTCTATTGGCTAGACAAACACTTGCAATTCCGCCTCCCTTAACATGAAGGAGTGAATCTTGGCGCACTCAACTTGGAGTGCCTCTTCCGCAGCCACTATCACCTTCCAACTAGCCCTACTATGGGACTTGACGATCTCAATCACTTTTGAGGTCTCCAGGGTTAATGTCTTTAGCATCTTTTCAAGGGTTGTTGATGTGTCAATTCTCAACACAGTTAATTAAGTTAATTAAACTTAATTAATTGCACAAGAATGTAACTTAAGTTAACTCGAATTAGTGTCAAAATTGTAGTATAAGGTCAGGCTTACCTAATATTTTAGAATTTAAGTTCTTTTTTAACCAGTTGCGTCCAGGTCGTTCACTGGGAGGCATAATAGTAAGCTTAATTCACCATTAATCCCTAAGCATTAATTAACAACTAATTAACTAATCAGATTATAATTAAAATATATTTTAAGCACATGAATACAGCACAGGAGATTGACAATTAAAAGCATGTAATATTCCATATGAAAAGAAATATATATACAAGAAATATTTGACATTAAAAATCAATTAGCAACATTGTTTACTACAAAATATTACAAGAATATAAGACATAAAATAATACAAGAGTTATCATGCCCATTACAACGTTAAAAGTTCAAAAATATGTAATATAGCAGTTTCAGCCCTGAAATTAGATGTCTGAAGAGAGAATTAGTGACTTAAAAATATAATTGGACTTCTGATACATGAAAGAGACGTCTAATTTCTCTCTTAAGTTTTCATTCATCTCTCTGCCTTCTCTCATTTCTTATTCAAGCCATACGAGCTCTTAGCTCCCTCCCTCTCTCTCTCTCTCGCTTGCTCTTTCTATCTTCTTCTTAAGCTCTTAACTCTTCTTCTTTAGGTTCTCTCTTTGACGAACCTATTCTCTTCTTTTCTTCCCTAACTCTTTTCTTTCTTACTGTGCTTTTTTGCTCCACACTTGACCAATTTACGCTCAACTAAGACTCATTAATTTCTTTCTAATCCAAAATTATGTATTTAATGGGCGGTCCAAATTCTTTCGGGGATACATAGCACCCTGTTAGGTGGGACCAGACCCTACTAGAGCTCGGGCCCAGTTCATATTAGGTGAACTTTCATTTATTTTTTTCAACATATAGTACTGGGCCCAATCAGACCCACTCACATCCACTCCCACACGGGCCCACATTCACGCACCTGCGCACACACACACCCGGCCAGTTTCACACGCACACACCCACACTAAGCTCATGAGATTTATTTGCGCCTTGCGCTGATAATCGAGAGCGTCGTAACGCAAAATCATATTATACAATGGCGTGCGGCCAAGAGTTCCCGATGTGGGACTAAGTCCCCAACTCCAGGCCAATCTTCAAAACTTGATTCCGATCAACTCACTGGGCCAAATCGGTCAACCAAAGGCTCAATCGAAAGTTGTTCAGATGCTCTATCTGATTGTAACACCAACTTGGTGTTTGGATCGACTCTGATCCAATAATTTCAGGGATGAAACACAGCTGTCCGCCAAGGTTGGAGTAACTATAGAGAAGAGGAAAACAGGTCAAATGACCTACAAAAGGGCTTTGGCCTTTAACTAAAGGTTTGAATACCTTATGTGAGGTATTCCGCATCAAAAGGAATAGGTTAGAAATCAGGAAGAGGCTTCAAGAGACACCAGAAGCTTAAGAGCTTCGTTCTGGAAGCACAGAGCTTGGATTTGAGCTCAGAATTTGCTAACAGAGAGATGAAACATCGAAGAACTGATCTAAACTAATTCAGGTCATTTGCAACAGATCTGTGCGGATTTGGTCTTCAAAACTCGACAGAAACTCTGAGAAACAGTGTTGGGTTCAAATGAACCCAAACTGCTCAGAAATCCAATTCTCAATTAATCTTCAATAAAACACATTGAATTCGATCATATCAAACTCTAAATCATCCCAGGATCCTAAACAACCCATTAAATCAGAAATTTGAACATGAAGTCCTCAAATTAACCCCTGGGTTGACCAAATGCCATTCTAGAGTTGACTTCTTGATTTAGGACTTTGCATATCAAATTTAAGCCCTATTTCGACTTAATTCACCCTCAGGAAACGATATAACACCTCAAAATTAGGTTTTAATGATCCTAAAGGTACTCTCAGGCATCGCCGCCTAAGATGAAAAGGAGGGTAGTCCGTTAGAAGTCTCAGGAGGTTCTCAATCCAATTTGAGGATCTAAGTAGGTTCTATAAGGTCTCCTAATGCTAATGGATCTATTTTCCAACTCAGATTAACTCTAACTGAGCTTCTCCAACTCTGCCGAAGTTGGAGAAGACGGTGATCAAGAGAGAGATTCTCATCAAAACTCAAGTCTAGCCACAGGGATCTAATCCTTAGGCTTTAAATAAGCATTCTGGAGCTTCTCAGGGTCTTTAAAGGGCTGAAGCTCAAGTTTGACTTGCCAGAGCTGCGGTGAGTCCAGAATTAGGGCATTGGAGTTCAAAACTCTGAATAATAGACCATAATTGGTCTCAACAAGCTCCTAAGGTCACAAGGAACCTCAAGAGAACAATAGAAACTTCAATTGATGAAGTTAACACTGAGTTCATCAGGAACTTAGTGAAACCTAAGCTTTAAGTTCAACAAAACTCATAAGCCGATCTCCCTCTAAATTGAGTGAGGGGAACACTTCAATAGGATCAGGCGAAGGTATTTAGGTAGTCAATTATGTGGAAGAACTCTTCTGAGACCGCCATTGAGAGAGAGCTCAGAAGTTGAATGGGCATCGGGCATTTTGTGTGCAGTGAGTTATAGGAGCAATTGAATAGGTAGAAAAGGTCTTTAGGGTGTTGTGAAGGTGATGAAGGACCTAATTGGATGTGGAAATGGCTCTAAACACCTCACCATAGACAGTGAGGTGTCAGGTGAAGGTGTTAGTGAATTAGGTGTTTTGATGCTTAATTAAGTGAATTAAAAGATAGAACGGGGCCCTAAAGTGATGAAGAGGTGATGGAGGGCCCCTATGAGTGTGATCTAAGCTTGGAGGGCTCCGCTGTGGACAACAGAAGTCGCCGGTGAAGGTAGAGTGGTTTAGGCGAATCAGCTGATAAAACAGTGAAGAAAGAAGCGGAGGATGATCATGGAGAGTAGAGATAGGTGATCAGATGGAGGAAAGGGTGAATCGAGGTCCAACGAGGTCGGAATTGACCTCGCCATAGTCAAAGAAGAGAGATGAGGAATTGAACTACTTACTCCTACTCCTAACTAACTACTTAGCTAATCCTACTCCTAAGAGCTAAAACTACTTACCTGATGAAGGGGGTGAGGGAATCTGCCATTGGCAGGGCAGAAACAAGATCAAAATCTAAACTTTGGTGAGAGGAAAAGCTCCAGCCAATCGAAGCGGAGGAGATCAGAGAAATGGGGCGCTCCAACGTTGGTGGCAGGGCGGAGGAGAGGAAGAGGAGGTGAGAGAGGTAGTGCTTCCTCGACGGCAACGCTTAAGAAGGAGAACAGAGACACCAGAGTTGCGGAGGAAACCTATGATCGACCACAGTGTGGGAGAGAGGGAAGGGGGGTCGATAACCGTGAATCGGAGGAGCTAAGGGGGTATTTATAGGTGGCGATGGTGAAGAAGGGGGTTGAATCTGGACGGAAAGAGGTCTAGGTGCTTTGTACCTACCGGCGTTTTCTCCGACATCGGTGAGCTTAAATGCATGTCCTAATTAGGATTTATGGCCAATTCGCACCATTGGATGGAGAAGGGAGAGTGAGCCGATGCTCAACAGCTTGGGCGGAGGTGTTTTAACGAGGGATAGGCAATGATAGGGTGGTGTGGTGACCAGTGAACGTCAGCCGTCCAGTGCAAGGAAGAAGAAGAAGAGGAAGAAGACGAGTTTTGCTCATAGGGACCTACATGCAAATAAACTTAAGGACCTAAAAGTGAATAAAAGGACTCAATTGAAAGGCATCCTAAGGACCTAAATGCAAATAGAGGCATTTTAAGCTTAATTTAATTTAATTCTTTTCAACTTTTTATATATAATTATAAATTAGATAAATATTATATATATGCCTTGAATTTACGTTTTTGACCTTTTTAGCTTTATTTATTTAAATGATTAAATTACTTAAGTTAATTAGATACTTAGTGTTAAATACTAATAATGTTAATTTAAGTATTAATTAAGTAGCTAAAAATTTATAATTCGAGTCCAAATTATTAATTAAATTATTAATAATATTAATTGATGTTTAATTTAGTATTTTTAACTTATTTTTGTTGTCCTTAACATTTTGTCCCTTATATTATAATTAAACCCTAAATAGACATATTCCTAGCTAATTAATTAGGGATTCTAGTTAATTAGAGGTATTTAAGAGTCATGATGAGTCTCTCATCAGTCGCCATTCCCTAGTAATGGCCCTTGAAGAACATGAGGATCTTCTTCATGGCTCTCTCATCTTCCTTCACAATTGCTTTCATTTCCACCATAAACGACTAGGTCCTCTCTTCATCTCTTTACGCCCTCTCTAGCTACGAAGTAAGGGTATTGTTGGAGGCTTTCTCCACCCCCATCTGCTTCGATGAAGTGGCTGCTTCCGCCTCAACCTTCTTTTAGGTGACAAGAGCATCCTCTAGATGGTAGGAAAGAGTGCAGATGTCATGAAGTGAAGCATCCGCCCAACTCGCCACCTGTTCAACAGCATAAGATCAGGCCTTTTTAAATGATCCCAACATGATATAGTGCGAGATATGAACCTCAAAGAGCGAGCACATCTTGGCTCACAATCTCTATCTGTAAATGCACCAATCTCCTATGTTAAAGACTATGGACAACACACTGGAAAATAACAAAATACCAATAAAGCACATCTGTAACTTACCACCTACAAACAATTGCAGTAGATGTTCCATATATTCGATGGAGCATGCGGCATCCATACCTACTCCACCAAGGGGCTTATCAGTGTCAACATTGTCTTCTTTGTGGTCAACTTCACCTACTAGAGTGCATCCATCAGGACCTTAGGACCTGTTGAGCCATCACTTTGTCTAACCTAGGACCAGTGAAGACTAGTCATTGGAAAGCCTCAACCTTCTTTAGCAACTCTTACATTTTCGAGGAGGTCATCTCTAGCAGAATCAACAATGTGAAGAACGAATCCTCGTGCCTTGTTACAACCCGATTTCCAGATCCCTACAGGATCCGAGACCGGCTCGCCTCGACTAATCCCAAGACCTAGTCGTCCAATGAGAAATAACCAAAAGCAGGAAATAAACCACATTCACACATGCAATATAACTAAGCAGAAGGAAAGAACGAAGCAGTAAACAAAAGTAGAACAACTGTCTCAAAATAGTACATGCCACCACAACAGCAACAACAATGGAAAGGAAATAGAAAGTAACAGAAACAGTAAAATATATGTCCATTACTCACTACAACAGCAGAAAAATGAAATAGCTGAAGGAACGACTACGGTTGGGCTCGGATGGGCCCAGCACCATCTGCAGCTGGAAACTCGGGCTACTCAACTCTTGGTCCTGAACAGGGTTACGAAAAGACAAAGTCAGCGAACGTTGAGTAGAGTGTTGTTTACATTATTTATATGCAAGTAAAGTAAAAACAACAAGTAGGTTTATTTCTCATTTCTATTTGTCTCATTTATGTGTTTCTAGTTCATTTATTTCTCAAAGTATCCAAGTATTTCTTGATCTTGCATGTTCTTCGTGGGAACGATCTTGATTGCAGTCTTTTCCGTGGAGTAGAAGGTACACATGGTACTCTCTTGGTCGGGAGAGTCCCCCGCGGTAGTCCTACATCCAGTCAACCACCCTGAGGTCACTGTCGAGACATAGTGGTGCCTACGGCACGTGCAATAAGCGCACGGGTAGCTACCTCGCACTAACATGCAGTCAGTTGTTTCCGCTAGCGAGTATGCCCAAAGTACAGAAGGAACAGTATAAGGCCTTGCCCTCTCAGAATAGGGGTCTCGCCCCTTAGAACCAAACAGGGGTCATGCCCCTCCACAGTCCGCGTACTCTCATTCGACTACCCCGATTTGCCCAAAGGACCTAACAAAGTAGGTGTAGGGTGGCTAGCTGAACCCCGGTCCCCGTGGGGTGGCTAGCTCCCTCCCTACACTAGTAGCACGCCTCAATACCACATACGCGAGGGCCAACAAGAGTCGGTGTAGAGTGGCCAATCCTAACCTCAGGTTTTAACCCAAGGGAGGTTAGCTCCGCTCTACACTAAAAAGGGGCAGTTGCTCTCCTTGGTACTGCATACATGATGTAAACACATTTACACTACTTAAAATGTCTATTTATGCATGTTCTTAAGCATAGGATTGCATTTCATGATATAAATATTGCATAACATGCATCATCTTGCATTTAGAGTAGTTTGAATAAAATGGAGGTTAATTGTCTCCTTTTATGTGCTTGGACAGGGCAAACATTTTATCGGGGCCTCGGATCAAAGATCTAACCGTATGGATGTGATCAGGGCGACGATTGTAGTTCAACAACTCCAAGATCGCCCTAATCAGGCATCCGTAGCATCAGATAGTGACCCAGGAATCCTAGAAGATCAAGGGCCAGGATGGTGTAAATCCACACTTCAGATGATAAATCCGACCGCACAGATGAATTCGATCGACGATCGCAGCCCAACGACACAAAAATCGAGTCAATCCGACATCCATGGCACCATCTACAACTTCCAGAAGATGGACGGCCAAGATAGCACCACGTGGTGCCATCTCAGCCGCCTAAACAGCCGCTTCACCTTGTGAAGGCTCCACGCTTGATCGCTCTCCACCGTTGGATCTTAATCCAACGGCTGTGGGCAGTCGCATTTAAAAGCGCCCGCTCGACCATCCGCGCCCCTTAGCACAGTGGTTGAGCACGCTATCGCGAGCGTGGGGCGCGGGTTCGAGTCGTGGCGAGGAGCGGCGGGTGCAAGCGATTGGGCGCGGGTGGAGCGTCGGATGGAGATCGGACGGCCGCGCGCGCCCGATAGCGTCGACGCGCGATTGGACGCACAATTAGATGCGCGGGGGGCGCGCAACGCAGCAGGCGCGGACGCATCTTAAGCTGTCCGATCTCGCGATCGGACGGCTGAAAATCAATGGACGTGCGCCGGCGTTGCGCGCGCGAGCAGTCAAGCGGGCGCGCATGAGCCGCCCACGTCGCCCACGAAGGGAGCTTTAGTGACGGATTTATCCGTCACAAAAGACCCCTCATTTACTATTTTGAAGTTGTAATGTCCATTTTGCCCCCACTCCTTGCAACTATAAAAGGAGACCCCCTTCATACGAAATTCTCATTCCTTCTTTCTCCTCTCTACCCCTCCAAAGCTCAAAAGAAGCTTGTCCCACACCCGGGATGCTTCTTGCGAGATAAAGTCCAATTTTCGTTCCCCTTTGGAAGTGGATCCCGCGACGACGACGGCGTGCTGCTTCTTTCACGTTCTTCTACTTCCTCCTCATTCGTCCTGCTTCGTTCTCCTTCGTCCAGGCGTTGTCCCGTCTGGCTCATCCTCCAAGCAACCGTCGAGGAGGATTTCTTTCTCCCTATTCTTTTTACTGCTTTCTAGTATAGATTTACTGCTTTCTAGATTAATCTACTCGTCCTCCAAGCGACCGTCGAGGAGAACATTTCTCCCTCCATTCTTTTAATGCTTTCTAGAGTAAATTTATCGCTTTTTAGAGTAATTGTTTTATGCTTTCTAGTTGTAATGAACAATCTTTTCATTGAAAAATTTCTTGTTTATTCTACATCTCATTTTAATTTCTCTGTGTAATATTTTCTTTCTCTCTTACTCTCTCTCTCTCTTCTATTTATTGTAAATAATTAGATGGTTTTAAATTGAATTATTCTGTGACAAATAAAAAGAAACGCGAAGTTTTTAAATCAAACGTCCGCCTCCCTGTGTTCGACACGGAATTCTTTTCGATATAAATTTTATTTGTTGAACACGAATTCTTCGCTTTCGAACTACAACGACAGGTTTTCCAAAACCAAGCACGTAAGCGTAGCGATTCGCAAAAACCCGTTCAACAATACACAAGGGCCAGCATACTTCCCGTCTACATTCCATATTCCTTTCATACACAGGAGTTCTACTCCTAATTCCACATAAGGTTCAGGCTCACATTCATCTCATTTATCCATATCTAGATCTCATGTTTCATAACTCGTTCCTCATCCATATACAGGCAGCTCATGTTTTCATAATTTAGTTCTCAATCATAAACATGTAAGTTGTAGTTTTACAGTTCAATTTCTCATTTACATACAGACAGCTCATATTTTAACATGCATCTCGTAATTATATTAAAGGCATTTGCTAGCAATTTATTTTAACCATGCATTCAAGTAAACAGTACAGCTCAAACAGGCTCATTCATTTCTACCCTCGGGTTCATTCCACATCCTAGAGTTTAATCCGATTATTCCAATCAAGTACATTCTTATTTAAATATTAACAACTGAATTAAACCACTCTACTGGGTATCACGGGAGGAATGGGGGCCTGCACCGCAGATTTCGTCGTCTCCACGGGCCCCGAACACGACATCGGCTGGTAACCTGTACCAGCGACCAATGTACATTAGACGAGCTCAAGACAGTAGATACTCAACACGAACATGTAGAGGAACTCGAGTGGAAAACAGTGGTACTTCGTTTGCGGAAATCCTATTCCGTTTAGGCCTTAAATGAGCCAAAAACGCGGTTCTTGACCAAAATCAGACGTTTGGGACTAGTCTATAGTCCTAGACATCTTAAAAGACGTCAGATCTCACCTTGTGTTTCCTACGGTGTGCTCAGACGTCTGGATCCCTCCTCAGCTGTCTGGGGGTAGCTCCAGATGTCTCACCCTCCTTCCAATTGTCGGGAAGGACTGTCGGACGTCAGGCAATGCGGTCAGATGTCCAGAAGCACTTGAGAAAGCATATCGTGCGCCTTCCCGAAGCCTTCACCTGTGTGCGAAAACGCAGGCACAATTTTAGCCCAACATCCCTGCGCTATGTTTGCATGGCGGAAAGTTGCACAGGAGCATGTACCTCGTGCGATATTGCGCTTTCAGACGTCCAGCCTCAGCTTTGGACGTCCTAGTGCCTCGCCAGCCGTATGGATGTCACTCCAGACATCTGATACTGGAAACTTCCAGTATCAGAACTCCTTCACGCAGCTCGCCTAGCTCACCCTCCGCCCGCAGTGGTAGCTCTAGCAGCTACAGAAGCTTGAGAAGCTCCTCGCGCGGCATCTCCCCTCTCCCACAACTCCTCCTCGAGCTCCACCGAGCTCCCGCAGTCGTCGTCCTCCTCCCCCGCTCTCACTCCCTCGTACTCTCTCGCTCTCGCTCCTCCCCGTTTTCCCTTGCCGGCTCCTCTCCTTCTTCGCCACGGCTGCAGGAGAGACGGGAGGGGGCGTGGCCATCGTAAGGAGAAGGTGGAGGTGGTGGTGGCTTGAGTAATGTGAGGGGGTGAGAAGAAGAGGTGAGGGGTTTGTATAGGAGGGGAGTTAGGGTTCGGGTGAGGGGGGTGAAGGAGAGAGAGCGAGACTCTGCGTGTCGCCAGCGCGTAGAGCGAAAAGAATATGTGATATTCTTTTACTTTCGGTCGTCCAGACATATGTTCAGACGTCTGACTGATAGTCCAGACATCTTATCCGACTAAAAGGGTAATGGGTCATTTCATGCCTCCTTCATTTCATCACCTCTCTCACAAGCGGATAGTGTTCCGCTTGAGGTTCCTCTACCCTTCTACTAGGTGAGCGGAGCATAGTCTTCTAGGGACGTAAGTGCTCTGTAGGCTCTTTAAGTAACGAGTCTTGAATGGAACCTACAGTGGTCCCGATGAGGCCGAACTCACCTCAACCACTGGGGTCAATCGCCACCCAATGACCACTTGTTTCGCAGCGACTTAACAGGAGCACTAAGGTCTTGACTTGGTACTCTAAGGAGATATCTTCGCTCCCCCAAACATTGGATTGGCCATCCAAAGACTTAATCGCTTGGGACTTCGCACCGTCTTGAGGTTTAGCCTTTTTCTCCACAGCTACCTCTTGGCGGACCTTGTTTTCTAACACCATCGAGACATTGCCTACCTTCTTATGATAGATAGACGATGCTTCTTCCACCTGGGGTGTCAACTCAATTGACGACACCACACTTCCATGCAAGTCCTCACTATTTGCTTTAAGTGGGGTCGCTACAGTTTTTTGCGAGTGGGAGGCACCTAATTTCATCCTCTTCTTAAGGCAGTTAACCACCTTGGATGTTGCCTCCTCTTCCTTGCCCCCTCTTCTTAAGGGGATTTGGCTTGGCGAAAAATCGAAAACCTGCAAAGGCAAATATAGTCATAAATTTGCCCATGTCATGGATAAAATACAGGGTCATGCCTGCTTACTTAGTATTGGATACAAAGCTGCCACCCAAGAAAGCACCTTCCACACCTCACTATGCCTTAGGTCAAACCTAAAGGGTTCATTCATAACGACCCCTTGGCATCGCGAAAGCGTGAAAACACAAGAACATGCATTTTTAAAATTTTTCACAAACAAGATCGAATCAATGCAAAAAATCGATCAAGTAAAACGAAAATAAAACACCTAAGACCAGAATCATGCGAGGAACTAGTTTCCTCCCATTCCAAGATCCCACCAGTAGAGGGATTATACCGTCGAGGTGGCGTAGTACAACACGTCACGTAGTGGAGCCTCCTTAAATAAGTCCTAGGAGAACCCTTTTGCTCCTTGATGGGCGAATGAGGCCCTCATGTCATAGAAGACAAATCCCACCAAAGATCCATGAACTCCTTTGTGAATTGAGATGGCATTCGCCTCGAAATCCAATTTGGATCTCCAGAACTCCTTGGAAAGATCTTGCAGCAGTAGCGCTTGTAGTAGATGTCTCCCAAAAGAGTCGATCCACTAGCTACAAAGGGGAGCAGGAGGGGGTGCAACAGGAGAAGGGCTACAATATCAACCCTTAGTAGTTTGTCGGCTAGTTCAATAACCAATCGACTGACTACTACTATTAACGCCAATCAATAAAATTATTGGTCAACTAGATATAACGGTGGCAGTGGATGTCACCTCTTCTTTCTTCCTATGGCCAACGACTATGGCTTGTTGGGTGGATTTTTGGTGGAAATCAATCAACTCTTGATTGAATGATCATGCAGTTAGGGTTTCTCCCTTTGGGAGATATTTATAGGGATTCCTTCCAAATCGTAAATTGATAAGATCCATGGGATCATCCAATAGATTGGATCAAATCCTAATTGACATTTGCATCTTTAATACAAAACAAAATTTGGAAAGTTTAAATCAAGTATTCAAATTTAAATAGATTGCAATTCAACACTTCAATTTTGTGTCCAATTAAATTAGGTCCGATTAATTGTCAAATCAAATGTAATTTAACTCCTTAAATTACAATTGATTTATTCTTCAATTAGAAACTCATTAATAATCATTATCGGTTTCATTACTTTAATAATAAATCATAAGATAAGTGAAATTTTGTCACTTTGCCCTCTCAAGTATTTCAAATACTCGTGAATCTTTCACACTTAAAGGAAAATATTGTTCCAAGGTCTAATCTCAATAAACTATTGTCATTCCTCCTTAGATAATATTATTCTTAACATCTTCTTGTATCATTAAGATGAGAACAACGGTCATAACTTTCCTCCAAGGCTTATCTTCTTCTCTTCTTATCTTGAGTCTAATCAGGACTCTGTGACCACATGCAGAATTTCTTATTCCCAATATACATAGAGTGAACTCATGTTTCTAATGTATTACATACACCTATATAATATATTTGTGTAATCCCTTCGAGAGATTATGCGCCTCTTGTTATATATCTCGAGAGAGAGTCCTTGTTGGGGAGGGAGGAGTAGGGAGACTTTAAAATGAAGCGGGATCGGGGAAGAGATATTGAAACAAATTGAGTGTGAGGGAAAGAAATAGTTGAGGAGGGAAGTAGTTGTACATGCATGTAGACATGGGAAAGGAGAGAGGGATTACGTGAACCACTCAGGCTTGGTTTAGAATGAGGGATAGAATTCTATGAGATAGAAATTTTTAGAAGGATTATCCTATGTTTTTGTTTGAAAGTTAGAAGGATTATCTTTCTAAGTTAGCTTGTGACTGTTCAGGATGTGGATAACCTAAAGCATTATCCTATTCATACAATGGGATAACCTTGAGTTGCTTTATTTTTGTGGGATGTGGTGGTGAGGGTTAACTTGCTGGATAACTCATCCCACATCAAGCCTATGCTAAGTTATTCCAGGTTAACCCCTTGTAACTTAGGTTAACCTAACCTGACAATCAAACTGGGTTATCCTCATGAAATGGGGATAGCCCACCAAACAAAATAGGCCTTAGGATTTCAAAACAGGGAAAGGGGAAATTATTCACATAATTTCTTTAATTTATGTGAAGATTACATGGTTCTACTGCAAGCTTCCATTGAGGCAATATTACAACTCACAAACTTGATTTTTCACATGAAATTTGATCTTAAGATTGGTTTCTCAACTCGAGGTCTTTGAAGTCCTAACGCAATGCTCATCTCTAGTTATAAAATCACCGCTTGCTAGGATAAAGAACAAGGGCTCAACCTCCCTAATGAAATTTTTTTGTAATTTTAAGATTTTTATTGCCATGCTCACAAGTAACCTCAATAAGGGCACATTTTTCATCACACTGTTTTTCTATTCTTGATGTGAATTCTATGCTATATGGCCATCGGTTGTCTGGTTAAGGAATATGTGCTCACCTACATGTCGGTGCTAAGTTTTTGTCATATATGTTGTTCTTGTTATGCTAAAAAATTACCCAATTGTTTGATGAAAATATGTGGTATGTAAGACCAAGTATTGCCAAAATTTTATTTGAATGAGATATGTAATAAGTCTAAATGTTGCTAAATTTACATATAAATATGATCTTTTGGAAGCTTAAATATTGACTGATTTTCTTTATCATTCCCTTTTCCATATTGTATCCTTTATAACTCTCATTCCTTACTTGTTGAGTGATAAATTTTCTGCCTAAATCTTTTTTTTTTCTTTTGGCATATTTTGGATCGCATTGAAAATATAATTATCTAGCAAATTAAATATCATGTTGACGGAAATGTTATATTTGGAAATTTAAGTTTGGCTTTCCCACAATGATACGAGGAATCTATGATTGAGAGGAAAAGCCTCTAACTTAGCCAAGTACCGATGTAGTGGGATCTCAACCTATTCTTAGCATCAATTGATGGGCACTAGATTTGGTCCATGGAAACTTTGGAAGGAAATCTTAAATTTTCATGGGATGATTGGTTGCATGCAATTATGAGGTAAAGGTTCCAAGATTTTGTTTGAGCAGTGATGATTCCACGTTGGCCTAGAGTAAGGTTACAGTGCCAAAGGATGAGTACATATGGTGTGTGGGGGAGCCTTGCAATAGAGGCTAATGGATGCTGCTCATGTAAATCCTAACCTGTCAGGTGATGATCAAAAATATCACAATGAAGATCCTCTTCATGATACAAGGATGATTTATGTAAATATGTCCTTCGTAAAAAAATAAAGATTTGTTTAATAGAAAACAGTATCACACTTGCATATTTATTTTTCCTATCGAATTTTTGCTATAACTTTATTGTTAGAAACTTAGAACTTCTACCTAGATAATAATAGGGAAACAAAACAGAGTTGGGTATGGGATCAAGAAGGAAAAAAAAAAAAAAAAACAAGAAAAGGAATGGCTATAACTTAGACCTGTTAATCCTTTGTTCCTTGTTTTTCTGTTCCGGCAGTTACATCATTTTGTAATAGTAGACTTTGTGTATCAAGTGAACTAATGTAATTCCAGACTTCTAAATGGATAGAAGTTTGTTATGAGATGTTATTGCACGCATGAATTCATAATTAGCTACTTCTTGATGATGGATAATAATGTAATTTGGTAGATTGGAGAGTTTTAACATCACCCTTAGAGTTTGTTTCAAAACATAATGGTGATTAACCAACGACATATGACATAAATCATACACATAAGCCTGGTTAACATGTGGGTAGATATAAGTAAGTATTCCCATGCATCTTACATACTAAATCATATGTATTATAGACCGAGCATCTCTTGTGTAATAATGACATGTGACAATCTGTCATGCCCCCACAACCTCCAAAATAATTGGAAATCAGATTAACGAGTGTGATATATTAGGTCCTAGCTAATTATGGTAGTTAGAATTGTAAGTAGTCTAATCTTTTTATTTTTAGGTTAATGAGCAATTATGAGTCCACATGATTTTGCAATAGTATACGGCATATACAGCATGGCAACACAAAACGAAAAGCCAAAGAAACAATTGTAAAATGACATGAGCACATAGTATAAATAAATCATAAGGCATATACATATAACTACTCCACATAATTTGTCCAACATCTAATATTTACATGAACCATGTAAGTTGTCCAAAACTTATTTTTACAGCATTAGCGGGCCCAACCATAATATTTGCAACCATAAAATAAAATGGACCATACAAGATATGACTATAACAACAAAAGTGCTAACAAACTGTCCAACCACAAATAAACTTAGATAAAGCCTCCGAAATTCAATAAATGGGAAGGTTCAACTATTGCTTTGCAGGTGGTTGCTCCTCCAAATACCATAGTGCTTGGTAGAAGCAGCACCTCACTCACTTAAGGTAGACTCTCTCTACCTTGCTCATCCTCAATGTGTTGCCTCATGAACTTGGGCCCTAAAAATAGGTCACTCAGGTCCCAAAAATAGGTTGCAAGTAGCGAATGAGTCAAGTAGCCAAGTAGGGACAAGACAATAAGTGTAACAAGAAAGTGACAGTAGTGTGTAGGTATCTACACCACTAGCAATCCAATTAACTCGTCCCAACCCTACAACCACCTCGTTGGTTATTAATTTATTGTCCCCTCGCTCACGTCATAGGTCATGTCATTTTTAATCATTCCTCACTAAGAAAGGTGATGAGAACGTATCATCCTCTTAAACTCATAATACTGAGAGTCTCTTCTTGATCACTTAAGAGCTACCAATGCTAATGCCTCGAGATTTTTAAGGGATAACTCAACTTAGATTGATTGAAGCCACGTTAAAGGCCATTTAGATCTTTGGTGGCGGGGGTTGAAGAGATGGGTTGTGTAAGAGTATGAAGATATCTATGAGTAATTTTCAAAATTAGGTAAACCCATCAAAAAAACCTATGGCTTGAGGATAGGATTTCCCCTTTAAATTTTATTTATTTTTATTTCTCTCTTGGCTTTGACTAATGTTGGCAAGGGGTTTTTTGTGATAAAGTAATGGGGAGGACTTACTTGGTCCTCAAGTTAGAAGTAGAAGGGCCCTTTGGAAAAAAGAAGGGAATTTCCCAACGAAAAGTGATGGTAGCATCATTATCCTCTATATTTAGCTTAATTTGGCTAAATTCTAAAATTAAATTCATCTAATTAATCATTAAAAGGGTATAACTAAAAAATATCAAGAATTTGAGCGCATGTCGTAAAATAGGTTAATTACATTATTTTAATAAATAAATTTAAGTGTAGATTAACCAATGGGTGAACCTAAAATTAATATAAGGTTAAATAAGGTTAAAATTGAAATAAGTAAACTTGCATTGATTTATTTAAAGATTTTATGAAATAAAAGTCAAATTATAATTAATAAAATCTTAATTTCAGTTTCACATTAATTTAAAGGGTTCTGATGAAAACAAATATAATATAAACTTTCTAAAATCATTGAAAAATATTTTATAAGGTTTAAAACATTTAATTTTACAAAATGAACCTATTTTAACCTAAAATAGAGACTTAGGAGAATATTCACTACATTTTGGGTTAAAGCATAAATTGATCAATCAATCTTCATCAAAATCCAAAATTGAAGTTACCATTAAATTTCTTAGGTCCAAATTAGGTTACCCTAAAAATTTGAGACAAATTTAACTTTATCTTAACCTACTTTGCATAATGACTTTTAATTTTTGAATCTCTTTCATTTAGGTCCAAAATTGTATCTTCTTGGTCCCACCTTGACGTCATGATGATGTCAGTGTCTCTGTTACGAGCCGGTTCCCGAATCCCTACAGGACCCGAGACCGATTCGACTCGACTAATCCCAAGACCCAGTCGTCCAACAAGAAATAACCAAAAAGTAGAAAAGTAAAATACATTCACTATACTAAGTAACTAACAGTAAAAGAGTACAAGCAGTAAAGGAAGTAAAAGCTGCTAAAAGTACATATTACCACCACAATAGTAAGGTATAACAAGGTACAGAACAGAAACGGTAACAACAGTCTAACTCACTAGCAAAAGGAAGTATAACGAAAACAAGAACTACTACTAGGCTCGACTGGGCCCAACACCCTCTGCAGCTGGCGACTAGGGCTGCTCAACTCCTGGACCTGAAAAGGGCTATGAGTAAACAGAGTCAGCGAACGCTGAGTAGAGTGGCAACCAACTAACTAAAGCAGTAACAGCTAACAGGTAAACTATCTATTTCAATTACTTTATTTCACAAGTTATTCCTTTTCAACCATTGATTTATTTTTCAGATCTCTTTCTTGATCTCGAATGTTCCTCGTGGGAATGATCTTGATTGCAGTCTTTTCCGAAGAGTAGAGGGCACATGTGGTGCTCTCTTGGCCGGGAGAGTCCCCCGTGGTGATCCTACACCCAGTCAACCACCCCAAGGTTACGAACAGACGTAGCGGTGAGTACGACACGCACGATAAGCGCACGGGTAGCTACCCCGCACTGGCACGCGGTCAGTCGTTTCCGCTAACGGGTACGCCCAAAGTACAGCACAGAACAGTATAGGGCCTAGCCCTCTCAGTAACAGGGGTCTAGCCCCTCAGAACAAAACATGAATCTCGCCCCTCCACAGTCCGCGCACCCTCGTCTGACTACCCTAGTTTGCCCAGTGGGCCTAACAAGTCGGTGTAGGGTGGCTAGCTGAACCCAGGGCCCCATGGGGTGGCCAGCTCTTTCCCTACACTAGTAGCTCTCCCCGGTACAATGTACGCGAGGGCCAAGAAGTCAGTGTAGAGTGGCCAATCCTAACCCCGAGTCCCGACCCAAGGGCAGCTAGCTCTGCTCTACGCTAAACAGCAGACAGTCGCTCTCCTTGGTGCCACGTACTCAAGGGCCAGCACAATTCCCACTCACATTTCCAGATGCATTTCATTTATTTCCAGGAGCTCTACTCCTAATTTGCCGTAGGGTTCATGCTCATATTTCTCATGCCATTCCATACCAAGTTTCACCATTCACCTTTCCTTTCTCAGGTTATGCACATGCAGCTCGTATTTCTATTATTTAACATATACAACAGGTAATATCATAAGTAACTAGCACAGGTAATTCATATTTCACAGGTAGCTCTTGTTCATTGACAGGCAGTTAATCATTTCTAATCATTCATTCAAGACTACAATTCCGAACACGCATACAGACATTCAAGTACTTCTCGTCCTAGGATTCATGCCACATCCTAGGTTTTAGTTATTCAATTCACATGTGTATTCAGGTTTTATAATTAAATTAGGGGAAGACCACTCTGCCAGATAACCTGGGAGTATTGGGGCTCGAATGGCAGGCTCTCGTGACTCAACAAGCCCCGAACCTGCAACTGATAGAAGTCCTATAACAAGGAACATACCACAATGTAACATTCAGAACAATATAAAAGGCTTTCTAACAAGTAGAGGAACTCACAAGGAAAACATCGATATCTCGTTTGCGTAAAACGGATCCCAAAGGGATCCTAAACGGGTCAAAAACAAGTCTGCAGACCTAAATCAGACATTTGGCACAAGGTCCAGATGTCTTAAAAGTAACCAGAACTCACCTCAGGCTTCTACGCCGACCTCAGATGTCCAGAACCTCTTCTAGACCGTCTGTACCTAGCTCCAGACGTCCGACCTCTCCTCCGGACGTCTGCGAGTGCTTCCGATCGTCTAGTAGGCTATCTAGATGTCTGAAGTGCGTGGAAGGGCGTGTCCCACGCCTTCCCGAAGCTACCTCTGCACGCTACAGGCAAATCATCCACTTTTAGCCATGCAAATCAAGGCTGCGATGCGGCCTGCATAGCCGTAACGTCTGGACAGCCAAAAAGCTACCTTCGCAGAACACTGCTTTCAGACGTCCGATTTCGTCACCAAACGTCCACTCCGTCGTCTGGACGTCATGCTAGACGTCTGATTCTGGGAAAAACATAGAATCAGAACGACCTGCTGCTCTCCCTCGCCGCGGCTGCATCCTCGCCTGCAGCTCCGGCTGCAGCAAGTGTCGGGGACATCTCCCCCGACACGCTCCTCCTCTCGCATGCACTGCTTCGGCCGTGCGCCCTCCGGCGAGCTGCCACGAGCTCGCGACCTCAAGCTCTTCCTCCCCTCCTCACGCCGCCTCTCCTCCTCGTCGCTTGCTCTCTCACTCTCTCTCGCGCTCGCCCCTCTCACTGCAGTGGAGAGGGAGAAAGGAAGGTGGCTGTGGTGGAGTAGGAAAGAAAGGAAGGAGGAGAGGGTCTTATATAAGGGTGCACTAGGGTTCTGCAGGGGAGAAGAAAAAGAGAGAGAAGAGGGAAAAAAGGCAATATGCGTGTAGCCAGCACGTAGACGCAAAGCTACGTAAAAAGTTTCAATTTCCAGACATCTAGGAGTGTGTCCAGACGTCTGACCAGACGTCTGACCAACAGTCCAGATGTCTTAAAGGGCTCAGAACAGAACGGGTTTTTACATCATAACAAATTTAAAGGAAGTTTCGTCCCTGAAACTTGAACTAGCTAGGGTGCAGAGAAAGGAATTATATATGCATAACAAACTTAAAGAGGACCGAAGCCGGTCCGAAAAGACATACCCTCAAAAAGCTCCAGGTACTGCTCTCGCATCGTCGCCTTAGGCTCCCAGGTAGCCTCCTCATACCGCTGGCTCCTCCACAAGCCTTCGCCAGGGGTACCTGCTTCCGTCTCAAACTCCAGATGGTTCTGTCTAGTATTTGCACTGGTCTCTCAGGGTAGATCAGGTCACCCACCTCGACACTCTCGTGGCTCAGAACGTGATTGGGATCGACGATGTACTTCCAGAGGTTCGACACGTGGAACATGTTGTGCTCACCAGAAAGCTGGGGAGGAAGGGCAAGCCTGTAAGCAACGGGTCCTACTCACTCCAGGACCACAAAGGGCCCCACAAACCTCGGCGCAAGCTTCCCTTTCACCCCAAAATGTTGCAGACCCTTCATGGGCGAACCGCGAAGAAAGACGTGGTCCCCAACCTCGAACTGTACCTCTTTGCGGTTCTAATTGGCATAACTCTTTTGTCTGCTCCTGACAGTGCGAAGTCCTCTGTGAATCTGCTCTATCACCTCCTGACTCTGCTGGATCAGCTTGGAGCCAACCTCCCACTTGGTCCCTACTTCAACCCAACTCAAGGGCGTAGTACACCTCCGTCCGTACAGAACTTCATAGGGTGCTATGCCGATACTAGAGTGATAGCTGTTATTATATGCGAACTCTGCCAGGGGTAAGTGCTCCTCCCAAGAGCCCCTCTAGTCCAGTACACAAGCGCATAAAAGGTCCTCAAGTGTCTGTATCGTGCGCTCTGATTGTTCGTCCATCTGGCGGTAGTACGCCGTACTGAACCTCAACCATGTCCCCAAGGCCTACTGAAACTCAGCCCAAAACTGGGAAGTAAAACGGGTACCCCGGTCGGATGCAATCTCACACGGAACTCTGTGCAGACGTACCATGTCACGAATATACCTCTCTGCCAACTGCACTGCTCCCAAGGTGACTCGGATCGGCAATAAACGTGCCGTCTTCGTCAATCTATCTACAATCACCCAGACTGCGTCGTGTCTTCGCTGGGTAACGGGAAAGCCCACCACCAAGTCCATGGTGATGGTCTCCCGCTTCCACTCTGGCACAGGAAGTGACTGCAACGGCCCTGCAGGCCTCCGATGCTTGGCCTTCACCTATTGGCACACCAAACACTGCTGCACGAACTCACCTACATCCCGCTTTATCCCTCTCCACCAAAAGTCACGTCTCAGATCATGATACATTTTCGTGTTCCCTGGATGTATGGTGAACCTGGACCCATGCGCCTCAGTCAGGAGCTCTCAACAACTCCTCATCCCTGGGAACGCATAAGCGTCCCCTCATGCGCATCACCTCGTTCGTAAAAGAGAAGTCTCCTGGGTCCCCTGACAGTACTCTGTCTCGCAACGACTGCAGTTATGGAACTGTCATCTTTCCTGTGATGATGCAGTCTATCAGCTCTGGTCTCGTCTGTCGTGTCACTATCACTATCTCACAATGCTCCTGTAACTCTAGGGGTCGCCAACTGCCTAACTCCTCCATAAGTCTCCAACTCTGTCCCTATAAACTGGCCAAGTGGGCGGGCGCCTTCCGGCTCAAGGCGTCAGCCACCACGTTGGCCTTCTCCGGATGATAGGAGATGCTGCAGTCATAGTCCTTCAGGAGCTCTAACCAACATCTCTGCCTCATGTTAAGCTCTTGATCAAACAAACACCTGAGGCTCTTATGATCCGTAAAAATCTCAAAGGTCTCATCGTAAAGGTAGTGCCTCCATGCCTTCAGCGCGAACACAACAGCTGCCAGCTCTAAGTTGTGGGTAGGGTAGTTATGCTCATGGGGCTTCAGTTGCCGCAAAGCGTAAGTGACAACATGACCCCACTGCATGAGCACACCCCCTAACCCCTGCAACGAAGCGTCAGTGTAGACTACAAAATCCCCATTGCTATTTGGGATGGTAAGCACAGGAGCCAAAGTCAACCTCTCCTTCAACTCCTGAAAAATGCCTCACAAGCGTTTGTCCAAGCAAAGGGCACGTCTTTCCAAGTCAACTGAGTCATAGGACGCGCAATCTGTGAGAAACCTCTGATAAACCGCCAGTAGTAACCTGCCAGTCCCAAGAAACTGCGGATCTCTGTCACTGTACGTGGACTCTCCCACCTGAGTATTTCCTCTACCTTGGCTGGATCCACAGCCAAGCCATCCCGCGAAATCACATGACCCAAGAAGGTCACCAACCTCAACC
Source organism: Thalassia testudinum (assembly GCA_037157565.1). Taxonomy (NCBI): domain Eukaryota; kingdom Viridiplantae; phylum Streptophyta; class Magnoliopsida; order Alismatales; family Hydrocharitaceae; genus Thalassia; species Thalassia testudinum. Next base: position 45,809,151 of record JAZHRO010000059.1, read on the forward strand.
AAAACTCGCACTTGCTGTATTTGGCATACAGCCTACGTCGTCTCAACGTGTCCAGAATCATTCACAAGTGTTGTCCGTGCTGTATCTGATCCCATGAGTAAATAAGCACATCATCAATAAATACCACCATGGACTGATCCAGATACGGTCTGAGCACCCGGTTCATCAAATCAATAAAGGCAGCGGGGGCGTTGGTCAGCCCAAACGGCATGACCAAAAAACTCGTAGTGTCCGTACCGGGTGCGGAAAGCTGTCTTGGAGACGTCAGCCTCCCTAATCCTCAACTGGTGGTAGCCTGATCTTATATCTTTCTTGGAGAAAACCGTGGCACCTCGCAACTGGTCAAATAGATCATCAATCCTCGACAGTAGATACCTGTTCTTGATGGTGACCCTATTCAGCTTTTTGTAGTCAACACAAAGCGTAGGGTACCATCCTTCCTCTTCACAAATAGCACCGAGGCTCCCTATGGGGACGCACTAGGCCTCATAAAGCCCTTCTCCAACAGGTCCTGTAGCTGTGACTTGAGCTCTCGCAGCTCAAGTGGTGCCATCCTGTACGGTGTCGTAGAAATGGGGTTGGTCCCCGGTACCAGTGAGATCTCAAACTCGATCTTACGCTCAGGCGATAGTCCTGGCAGCTCCTCTGGAAACACGTCAGGGTACTCTCTGACCACCGGGATGCTCTGAAAGTCTGCCACGGAGCTTGGCTTTGCCACTACACAAGCCAGAAAGCCCTCACACTCATGGCCGAAAAGTATCACTGCCCGAAGTGCAGAAGTGCACCTGAACCCTCTGTCCATCGGCTGCCCATGAAACTCAAAAGAAGGCATCTCCTTATGAAGAAGATGATCTTCCTATCAAAATAGTCCACCAAAGCGTGGTAAGCGGACAGCCAATCCATCCCCAATATCACGCCAAAATCCTCCATCGGTATCACGATCAGGTCAGCGAGGAGGCTGTGTCCCCCAACACTGACCTCACAGTCTGTGTAGACCTCCTTAGCTACAAATAGCTGACCACCCGGACCTCTAATCACAAACGGATCCTCTAGCAACACGCAGTCCTATCCCAAACTAACAGCAAAACTCGCAGCAACAAACGAGTGCATGGCGCCGGAATCAAAAAATACGTAAACTAATCTGCCGGAAACAGTAACCATACCAACCACCACTGAGCCTGATGCCCTGGCATCTTTATGTGTCAGGGCATTGATATGCTTCTCAGCTCTCGATGCAAAAGAAGCTGCTACACTCTGCGTCAGACGGGTAGCCGCTGGCCGATACCCTCCCCACGACTGTTGTCCTCCCCCACGCGCTTGGGAACCACGACCACCTGCTCGGCCTCCAGCGCTGGGTGCGGGGAGCATCTACTGCGCTCCAGCCATAAACGGGCAATCCCTCCTGATGTGGCCCGGCTGGCAACACCGGTAGCAGAGGGGGACTCGACTCCCTCCCTCAGTAGGTCCCTGCTGACGGCTGGGTGGGGGTCCGGTGCTGACAGCTGGCCCCTGTCGGGGGCCCCTAAAGGCCACTGATGGCCCCGCAAAATGAGACAGCTCTCCCGCGGGTGTCACGTGCCTCCTCTCTCATCGGCCCTATGAGTACTCTAGGTGGTAGGGCCTCTTCCGTCCGCTATTGGTGTCTCGTGCGGCTGGGTTGGTCTCCTTGTACGTCATAGCTGCCTCCACCACTCTCGAGAAGGTGAGCAGCTTCAGGGGTTTGACATACCCCCAAATGGCAGACTGGATCCCCTCAGTGAACCTCCACAAGTGCTCCTCCTCAATAGCCACAACTGTCACAGCAACACGTGATAGCTCAGGAAGCGCATGCGGTACGCGCTAACAGTCATCATCCCCTGGCGAATAGTGTGGAACTCCTGCCTCCTCTGGTCCTGCCAAGTCTGCGGGAAGTATTGCTCGTAGAAAAGGGTCACAAACTGGTCCCACGTCGGCTCTACCCTCTCCTGGCCTCTGACTGCCCTCCACCACCTGCGTGTCGCACTCTCCAGCTAATACATGGCAAAGGCCACGTGGCACTCCATAGGGGGGCGAAGGGTGTCAAACACCTTCTCGATTTGCTCCAGCCAGTCCTCTGCCTCAGACGGGTCCTTATCCCCCTTGAAGGAGGGAAGCTTCAGCTTCCGAAACTGCCTAAAAAGCTCGTAGTGCAGCTGCAGTGGGGAAACGGGCACGCCTCCAAGCAGGGAGGGCTCGTGCTTAGAAGTGTCAGAGTGCGGTGGGGACGGTGGAGGACCACCCCCTCCCCCTCGTCCAGCACTACGTTGGTCTCTCGGCCCCACAGAGGACTCCCCCTCCATGTCCCCAGGGAGAGGCACCCATGGAGGTGGGTGGAGCTCCTCTCGTACTATGTCTCGTATCAACTGAGCGAGGTCCTGGGCCTAAATGCCTAGGAGAAGTGGCTGGTCAACTGACACCTCGGGCCCAGCACATCCGCCCCTCTGACCTCGTCCACGGTCGCGTCCGCAGCCCGCCTCAAGGACTCCACGTCGAGGCATCTCCTGCAAGGAGATGCGAAATACAGATCAAAAGAAGTCAACTCCAACGGACTTTAGCAAAGGAAACTCAGAAAGGATGTCAAGCGATACATTGTGGTGGTTACTCTAGCTACATGCACATGAATTGGTTATTCTCAAGCTAGTTGGTTCATTTCTCGGGACGACCTTGCTCTGATACCATCTTGTTATGACCCAGTTCCTGAATCCCTACAAGACCCGAGACCAGCTCGACTCGACTAATCTCAAGACCCAGTCGTCCAACAAGAAATAACCAAAAAGTAGGAAAGTAAACCACATTCACTATGCTAATTAACTAACAGTAAAAGAGTACAAGCAATAAAGTAAAAGCTGCTAACAGTACATATTACCACCATAATAGTAAGGTATAACAAGGTACAGAACAGAAAAGGTAACAACAGTCTAACTCACTAGCAAAAGGAAGTATAACGAAAACAAGAACTACTACTAGGCTCGACTGGGCACAGCACCCTCTGCAACCGACGACTTGAGCTGCTCAACTCTTGGACCTGAAGAAGGTTATGAGTAAACAGAGTCAGTGAACACTGAGTAGAGTGGCAACCAACTAACTAAAGCAGTAACAGCTAGCAGGTAAACTATCTATTCCAATTACTTTATTTCACAAGTTATTCCTTTTCAACCATTAGTTTATTTTTCAGATCTCTTTCTTAATCTAGAATGTTGCTCATGGGAACGATCTTGATTGCAGTCTTTTCCGAAGAGTAGAGGGCACACGTGGTGCTCTCCTAGTCGGAAGAGTCCCCCGTGGTGATCCTACACCCAGTCAACCACCCCAAGGTCACGGACAGACATAGCAGTGAGTACGGCACGCGTGATAAATGCACGGGAAACTACCCCGCATTGGCACGCGGTTAGTCGTTTCCGCTAACGGGTACGTCCAAAATATAGCACGGAACAATATAGGGCCTAGCCCTCTCAGTAACAGGGGTCTAGTCCCTCAGAACCAAACAGGGGTCTCACCCCTCCACAGTCCGCGCACCTTCATCTGACTACCCTGGTTTGCCCATTGGGCCTAACAAGTCGGTATAGGGTGGCTGGCAGAACCCCGGGCCCCATGGGGTGGCTAGCTCTCTCGCTACACTAGTAACTCTCCCCGGTACAGTGTACGCGAGGGCCAAGAAGTCGGTGTAGAGTGCGCAATCCTAACCCCGGGACCCGACCCAAGGGCGGCTAGCTCCGCTCTATACTAAACAAGGAACAGTCGCTCTCCTTGGTACCACGTACTCAAGGGCCAGCACACTTCCCACTCACATTTCCAGATGCATTTCATTTATTTCCAGGAGCTCTACTCCTAATTTCCCGTAGGGTTCATGCTCATATTTCTCATGCCATTCCATACCAGGTTTCATCATTCACCTTTCCTTTCTCAGGTAAAATACATGTAGCTTATATTTCTATCATTTAACATATACTACAGGTAATGTCACAAGCAACTAGCACAGGTAATTTATATTTCACAGGCAGCTCTTGTTCATTAACAGGCAGTTGTTAATCATCTCTAATCATTCATTCAAGACTTCAATTCCAAACATGCATACAGACATTCAAGTACTTCTCGTCCTAGGATTCATGCCATATCCTAGGTTCTAGTTATTCAATTCACATGTTTATTCAGGTTTTATAATTAAATTAGGGGAAGACCACTCTGCCAGACAACCCGGGAGTATTGGGGGCTCGAACGGCAGGCTCTCGTGCCTCAGCAAGCCCTAAACCCGCAACTCATCGAAGTCCTATAACAAGGAACATACCACAATGAAACATTCAGAACAGTATAAAAGGCTTTCTAACAAGTAAAGGAACTCACAAGGAAAACACCGATATCTCGTTTACGTAAAACGGACCCTAAAAGGATCCTAAACGGGTCAAAAACAAGTCTGCAGACCTAAATCAGACGTCTGGCACAAGGTCCAGATGCCTTAAAAGTAACCAGAACTCACCTCAGGCTTTTGCGTCGACCTCAGACATCCAGAACCTCTTCTAGACCGTCTGGAACTAGCTCCAGACGTCCAACCTCCCCTCCAGACGACTGGGAGTGCTTCTGGTCGTCTAGTAGGCTATCCAGACGTCCGAAGCGCGTGGGAGGGCATGCCCTGCGCCTTCCCGAAGCTACCTCTGCACGCGACAGGCAAATCATCCACTTTTAGCCATGCAGATCAAGGCTGCAGTGCAACCTGCATGGCCATAACCGCAAGAGGAACATACCTTCACAGAACACTGCTTTCAAACGTCCGGTGTCGCCACCAGACGTCCACTCCATCTTCTAGACGTCGCGCTAGACGTTTGATTCTAGGAAAAACCCAGAATCAGAATGACCTGCTACTCTCCTTCGCTGCGGCCTCACCTCCTTGCCTGCAGCTCCGGCTGCAGCAAGTGTTGAGGACGTCTCCCCCGATGCGCTCCTCCTCCCACACGCACCGCTCCGTCCGTGCGTCCTCCGGTGAGCTCCCACGAGCTCGCGAGCTCAAGCTCTTCCTCCTCTCCTCATGCTGCCTCTCCTCCTCGTCACTTGCTCTCGCGCTCGTCCCTCTCGCTATAGTGGAGAGGGAGGAAGGAAGGTGGGTGTGGTGGAGTAGGGAAGAAAGGAAGGAGGAGAGGGTCTTATATAAGGGTGCTCTAGGGTTCTGCGGGGGAGAAGAAAATGAGAGAAGTGGGAAAAAAGGCAGTCTGCGCGTAGACAGCGCGCAGACGCGAAGCAACGTACAAATTTTAAATTTCCAAACGTCTGAGAGTGTGTCCAGACGTCCGACCAGAAGTCTAACCGACCGTCCGGACGTCTTAAAGGGCTCAAAACAGAATGGGTTTTTACACCATCAACCTCTAGAAACTCCTTGCGATATGTGCATTTGATGCCATCTTTGGAGATTCAAATCTCCTTAATCTTGCAACGAAATGCCACCAAACTTGGTGGATGATTCCTCAATCATTCCCGCACATCCTCGCATTTTTTCTAGCCATTCTTGCCAACTATAGAGGCTGTAAATCTCACCCGAAGTCTCACTTGGGCACATTCAAGTTGCACCCATCTTGGCCTTGATTGAGCCATGAATCTCCTCAATCACCGTGGCCACACATCTTTAAAGCTTCACCAAGCTTCACTGATCTTTTTCATCAAGTCGCGTCGCGTCTCCACCTCTTCTTCCGCCAGTCGCCGTTGACGAAGACCTTGGAGCTCCTCCATCCTCCTTTGTTGCTGCCCCTCGCCACCAACTAAGGGGATGGTTATCTTCCTCACATCTTCGCCATACTTCCCACCAATGAAGACAGCTCTTCTACCTTCTTCCTTACTCCAATCTAATCGCCAGACGTCATCTTCCCCTCCACATCCAGTGTGGCCGGCTAGACTCTCTCTGGTCCATTTCATCCTCTCCTAGGTATCTCTTCTACTCAATAGCATAGTGTAGGCACTTTAGAACTAGGAATCAACCCCCAACTCTCCTACCCCGTTATTGTCTTTTCCGTGACCAACCAAGGTCCGGCCACACGCTCCGCTTCACATTGACCACCGTCTCCACTAGACAACCACCTTGGATGCACCACGAAATCCCTACGAATAAAAGACCCCAATTTATTAGGAGTTCCGACGCCTCCAACACCTTACCGAACTCCCACCATCGCCGCCACCTTCTTCGAGTCCGATCGCCCTCCTCTGGCCTCATCGTAACCAATCACCACCACCAACACGTTCAACGGGGTCCACTGAAGCCCCTTGACCCCTTGGTTTCCAGCTTCAACACCCCTCATCACAGGACCACAACCACGATTGCCGCTATCTTCTCTAAAGTCGCAGGCCCTTTCTCCTTTCCTCGAGCCTTTAAGCTTCGCGAGAAGCTTTGTAAGGCCGTAAGGAACCTCTAGCGACCTTCAATGGGTGGTTTCATGTGCTAAAAAGCTCATCGACCATCACCGAAGCTACCGCTTTCCTCCGCACAATTCGCCTACTATGTTGCTCCAACCGTCAATCCGAGGATGCCATCACGTCTAACGACCTCCAATGATCATCCTCAGCCAATGCCAACCCATTTGCAGCTTAGAGTTACTTGTTGACCTCCCTCTGGCATCCCTCTGGTACCACCATCGTTTGTGAAGAAGCACAAGAGGTGTTTCCAGGGACCATTCTGCAAAAAGAAATTTTCGTAGGGACCAAATTGTAAGCTTTCAAGGACCAAAATGTAATAAAACATCTTTTTCAGGGTCTAATTTATAATTTTGGGGATTTGATTAGAGATTTGATTCTGAATGGATTTTTAATGTAATTTATTGCTCAATCATTCTTGATAGTTAATTATTTAGTGTATAACTACATTTACATTTGATTGTTTTATTTTGTTGAGTATTAAAATATGGTAAATAATAATAATAAATCTTGTTGATGTTTATTCTTCGTACTTAAATCCTGAATTTTAACTTCCTATTTCATAAGATTAAGGTGCAATTTGTGACTTGTGAATTTTAAAGAATTTCACTCTATTACATGTTGATTGTAAATAATCTAAATAGTGGTTACGTACATTTCGTTACTCCCAAAGATGTTACGAGTCGATCCCGGCTCTTTATAGAACCCGAGATTAGCTCGCCTCTACCTAATCCTAAGATCCAGTTGTCAAACAAAAAATAACCAAATGCAGAACATGCCACAATAACACATGTAATGTAACTAAACAAAAATAGATAATAGATAGTAATTAAACTAAAACAGAATATCTCAAAGATATCACATGCCACAAGCGGAAAAAGTACCATTACAGACATGCCATCACAACCAGAACATAGAGAAATATAACAGAAACATAACAGAAACAGTTACTTCATGCTAATGGTACTCACTACAACAAAAAAGTCTCTGCAACGGGAAGTGAAAGAACAACTACGGCTGAGCTCGGCTAGGCCCAACACCCTCTGCAATCGGTGGCGCTAGCTGCTCAACTCTCTGACTTGAACATGAGTATATAAATATGTGGTCAGCTAACACTGAGTAGAGTGGTGGTTAAGTCATTTACATGCAATTAAATATAAAGGAAACAAGCTGCTAATTGACCATCAAATTTCCAATTACATATTATTATTGGTTTCCGTTTGAACATCCATGCGTTTCTGATTCAGTTTCTCATAAGGGTCCACAACATTTCTCAAATCCACCTGTTCCTTAGGGGAACGATCTTGATGCAGTTTTCACCTCGATGCAGAATGTACACGTGGCACTCTCCTGGCCGAAAGAGCACCCCGTGGTAGTCCTACACCCGATCTACCACCCCGTGGTCATGGCCACGACGTAGTGATGACTACGACACACACGATAAGTGCACGGGTAGCTATCCCGCACTGGCACGCTGTCAGTCGTTTCCGCTAACAGGTATGCCTAAACGTACAACATAGAACCGAATAGGTGCCACAATCCTTAACAACTTGCGTACCCTAGCCCGACTATCCCAGTTTGCCCAGTGGGCCTAACAAGAGTCGATGTAGGGGGCCATTCCTAACCCCGAGTTCCAACCCAAGGGGTGGCTAGCTCTCCCCTACACTAAGGTGACAGTAGCTTTCCTCAGAATCGCGCACATGAGGGCCAGCTCTCTTTCCATACCCAAAACTGTACAACTAACTAGCCCTTAGGCAACATGTTTCCACCTAAATCAGATTTCCATATCACAGTATCTGATTCCTTTTCTAGTTCCCCATAGGGTTCATGCAGCAGCATTCGTTTTATTTCATGATACGTCATATGTTTCCATTCACATTCCGATTTTCAATCGTATAATAGGCAGTTCGTGATTTAATAAATTAAGCAATCACAACATTACTTAACTATCCAATTGCTAGCAGTAAAGACCTTAACATGCATTTCAGAGTATAACAGTGTGGCTCAAGTAATGTACATTCATTCTTTTCAGCCCTAGGGTCCATTTCATATCCTAGGGTTCGATCTGATCATTCTAATATAGCATGCACTTTCATTATTTAAATCACAATATTAAAGAAGACCACTCTACCTGGGTATTCAAGTGGAATGGGGGCTCGAATAGTAGATTCCGTTGTCTCTGCGGGTCCCGTATACACAACGGACTGCAGACCTATACCATTGACCAATAATGTCAAATGAGTTCAAAATCGCATAGATGCGACACTAACACGTAGGGAATTCCGAACGGAAACCAACGATACTTCGTTTGCGTAAAATCAACTCTATTTGGGCTTGAACCGGCCAAAAACGTGCGTACTAACCAAAATCAGACATCTGGGGTGAGTCTTAGATGTCTTAAACAAACGTAGTAGCTCACCTTGCTCTCCTGCACCTGTATCCGTCGTCTGCTACCCCGCACAGCCGTCTGAGGGGGTCTCCAGACGTCTGACACTACTCCCGGTCGTCTAGAAAAGCTGTCAGATGTCTAGCATGGTCTCTAGACGTCCTAAATTGCCTCGAAGGGCATGCCACGTGCCTTTCCAAAGCCTCGTACCTGCGCATGCACGCGCAGGTTAAAAACGTGACACATAACAACTGATGTACGTGCATGCAGGTTCATGTAGGGTACATGCTCGCACTCTGCGTGTTGTCAGACGTCTAGTGTCGGCTCTGGACGTCCTGCGGCTCCCCCAGACGTCTAGAGGACATCACAGACGTCTGATATTGCGGAAAAATGACTCCGCAGAACGCCTCATGAAGCTCCTCCTCGTGAGCTCCAGTTGCTGCAACCGCAGTAGTGGCGTCCTCCTCGCGCAGGTCTCCCCCTTGCGCGGCTTTTCCTCCCTCTTAAGCTCCTCTCCTCACGTGCACTGCCCCTCTCTTGAGCTCCTCCGAGCTCTTCTCCTCTCCTCGCACCTCCTGCTCCCCTTCTCCCCCACCCTCCCTCTTCTCTGTGCTCCGCCCCTTTCCTTCCCCACTCACGGCTGCAAGGGGATGGAGGAGGAGATGGTCGCCAAAGGCAAGGTGGGTGGAGGAGTGGAGGTGATGAGGGTGGAGAATGGTGTTGATTGCAGGGGGGGTTTGGAGGTGGTGGCGGTGGTGTGGAGATGGAGAGGTGAGGGGGGTCTTTTTAAATCGGAGGCTGTAGGGTTGGGTTGTGTGTGTGCGTGGATTGAATGGGGGAATAAGAGGGAAGAATTGCGAGATTGCCCCCGTAAGGTTTTCTCTTCTATGCTGAGTCCACAAACTTAAACCAAGGGAATTTAAATTACGTTCACACTCCTACCCTTTCGAAAAAATCTCAAATGACTCTTATAAAGAATCATTTCAAAAGATGACCTCGGAATACACGTTATTTCAAGAAACATAAATTTTTAAAAATCAATTTGTGCCATTCAAATATATTACGATGAGTATTTTATTAAATATCGATCCACCAGTGAGAAAAAATCAGTTGGCTTCCATAGGAAGCACGAACTTTTCTTCCTCCACCGATGGGTTAGTGTGTGTATGCCACGTACTTTGAGGAGGGAAGAAGAGCCAACACCACCAACGGCTTCCCCTCTCCCTCTCCTCACGCCTCTTTCTTCTCCTTCTCCTTGCCTTCCACAGCTGTTGCCAATGCTACTCTTGCTCCTATTGCTGCTGCTGTTAGTGTCGTGACTGTTGTTGCCGCTTTTCTTGCTCCTGCTCTGACTGTTGGTGTCGCTGCTGCTACTGCCGCAGCTCTTGCTCTTGCTGCTGCTGTCGTTCGTGCTACAACTACAGCTCCTGCTTTTGCTGCTGCTACTGCTTCTTCTAATGCCATTGGTGCTGCTGGAGAAACAAGAGAGGACAAAGGATTTCCCTCCCCTCACTGTGGTGATGCAAGCCGAGCGGAGCGGTTGGCGGGCAAGTGGAGTTGGCGGCAACGGTGATCGTTTGGTGGTGGTGGTAGGTGTGGTGATCGTTTGGTGGTTGCAGTTGCAGCCATAGGTAAAGGAAGGCACCATCCTCCTCCTCTTAGCCTTGTGTATGTGGAAAAATAGGTAGGGATTTCCTCTATATTGTTGTCTCTCCTTTTTGTTTTCCATGATTAGGAGTTTCGGAAAGGGACTAAATTGGGCCTAAAACCATTGTTTGAAGTGTGAGATTTGGGGATATGTATGTTGTGGTTGGTTGAGGCTTATTCTATTTGTGTCTTAATATATCAAATGTTTAGCATCGATCAATGTGCATTTAACATAATTGTAACACTATTCACCTAAGTAAACATGGATAGTCATTTACTAACAAGTCATTGATTTTGAGCCTAAGGGTATAAGTCCCATACAAGAGGAGCTCATGGTTGGTTGTGCCCAAAGGGAGGGTTGAGGGTAGCTCCTCCCACTTCAACTTGTAACCCCAAGGTTAGAATGCATCATTTGATAGAAGAATAGCTTCCAACCATCGTGAGACTTGTCGAACATCACATCAAGATTTCCCAAAATTTAGGAGATGATTCAAACTTCCAGATCATGAAAGAGATGTAAGCCAAAGTAGATTTAAAATTAATTTATGGATAGAAATGAATGGATAAGTAAACTCATCCATACTCGACTGTAAGAGTGAAGGAATAATAAATAATAAATATGAGCATTGAAACTTTAAATAGAAACCAACTGGTCTAGGTTGTGCTCCTAGGCCCGCATATGATGCTTACGGAGAGGTTGCAGTCTACCTAAAGTGCCTGGCTGATTTGATGGGTGGAAGAGTGATCTTCGTTTTCGATAAAATTTTTAACATAAAATGACGTTTCGTTATAGTTTGTTGCATGGTAGAAAATCACTTTTTAAAATATTTAATATTCAAAATCTAACTATTAAAATAGTTAGGTCGTCTCCACAGGGAGAAAATAACCTATTAAACTAGTGAATGGTGCCTTGTTTATTCGGGAAATCAATAGGTGTGCATGCTAATTCGTGCAATTCTTTTTCTCACATGAATGCTCGTTTTAGCCAATTAATCAAGAATGTAGGTGTTTAGATGCAAAATCACCATAATATAATATCATGTAAAATAGTGATCTTGATACTAGTAAACAATGTAAATACTAATTTCTAAAATATAGCTTGTTCACCATAATCCATGCATTATATCATTCATGAGACATATTCATCTGCAAACAATTTTGATTAAGTAAAAGGATGCATATGCAAATTCACCTCAATAATTAATGCCTCAAAAATAAGGGAATAGTGTACCCACAATGGTAGAGATCGTAAATACTAATGCGAAGCAAAACAAAGGATTTCTCCTCTCGCCTCCACGTACATGGGAGAGAGGTTCGTTGGAGGAGTGGACGTAGGTGGAGGTGCTTCTTGATGAGGGCTTCGCGTTGATGTTGGTCTCGCAGCGGGAGGTGGCCGGAGGTGTCGTCGGCGACAAGGAGATGATGGCCGGTGGTGGCTTGCACGTGTCGACGAGGGCACCACCGGTTGGTTTTGCGACCGGGGGGGGGATGGTACGTCGGAGCGTGGTGGTAGTTTTGGCGAGGTCGGAGTCGAGGATGATGGTTGTGGGTAGCTCTTGTGGTCGATGACGTAGTTGCAACTTTGGGCTCTTTCGTGCATGGCAGACGGGAGGTTGAAGAAGAAGGAGAAGACAGACGAGGAGGAGGAAGAAGATGGCTGAGAGGGGTGTTGGCAATGATGTTGCAGCTGGAGGAGGTCTGCTGTTGGTTATCAGTGGAGACAATGGTGATGGGTTCTGGGTGTAGAAGATGGTGGTGATGGTGGAGGGAGGGGGAAGGTTTTTGGTGGATAAGGTGAAGGTGGTGATGGGTATGGGAGATGGTGGCAATGATGGTGGTGACGATGGAGGGGACGTACGCTGTCACCGCATGGTCGGTCGCGTAGGTAATCAAGGTGCACTCTTGGGTCACAGTATAAGCAAATTCCACGGTACACTCTTCATCCACAATGTCTTCTCCGGCCCCTGTGTCGGTGGAGGTGATAAAAAGCTCACTCCTGGAAGATGGAGCCTTTTTAAAAAATCTCTTCTGTTTCCTTGCGGCGAAACTTCTCTAACCACTCACTAAGATTGTGAGTGGTTAGAACAGCAGATAAGCAATGGTCGATCCTATTCAGACGTCTGATTTCATCATCAGACGTCTTAAAAAAATATAAAGTCAAGGAGCTTATCATGGCAAATCTCAAACATCCATCCTTAGCTCCAGACATCTTATATATGCAGAATGATATTTGATTCTTATACCTAGCCTGCATCCAACCATATAGAATATGTGAACATATCATGTGTTATTAAACATAAAATTGACACACAAAATTATATGCAGACTAACATGAATTACCGTATAACTCCTAGCCAATTAGAAACAGTGAATAGATAATTAAAGAGTACTTAAGCCAAATAATGATCCACTAAAGTGGACTTATCAAATGCCTCCATGCCTAAGTTTTGTTAGTCCCTAGCAAAAGTGAGAAACAATAGAAGTAATTAGAAGATTTCTTCTTTCCTTATTTCAAATATTTAGAAATCCAGATAAATGTGAAGTGATAGTAGCCTAGGTAATGGATCCAAGTGAAAATAACTAACTTACATTTGCAGTTCGTACTTATCCCTTGGTAAATATTTCTATTAGGATAGGCAACTACTTCTCTCGGGGATAAAGCAGAAAATAATATGTAATTTGCCCCGACTTTTTGATTTAGATAGGAGATACTGAGTTGAATTGATTTATATTTGATGGCTAACACTTATCTAGTGCTACATGTAATCTAGTACTACAGACTTTAGATCTATAGACTATCAAACAAGTCAACTCAGAGAAAGGCTAAACAACTATGCTCTCTCGATGTTTCTTTGTGCTCACTCTTTTCCTTCTTTTCTTTCTGAGATCACAAATCTCACCAGATTTTGTAAATGAACTCACTTTTTGGTGGCCTCACATGGCATTTATACTTCAATTAAAGTCCCAATAACCTTACAACTAAGTTAGAAGTCCTCAGCCAGTATTCGGGTGATCAGAAATACTGAAAAGTAGGTATGGGTAATATTTGATAGATCGCAATGAAAGTTTTTGTTGTTTCCTCAAGAACAATGACACAAAAAATGACATGAAGATAAAACTCCAAACTTAGACTTTTTATATATATAAATATTTCTCTTTTCTTCTTCTTTCTCTCTCTTATTTGGTGACTCTCAGGAATTCACACAATGTACACACACAGGAATAGAGAACGAAAACTATGCATAGTTCTGAGGTATCATCATCTAATTATCCAGAACTTAAGAGTCCTTACACTAGACTTGGCACATCAATAATCTCTCTACTTTCTTCTCACAATATGAGGTAGATTTAATAGAAGATAGTATGCTTGACTCCTTATTAACTGTCCAAGGGTTAGTAGACTAAAAATGTTTATTGGTTTTCTTCAAAGATCCATTACGCAGTCTACGTGCAAGTGAACTAAATGTATTGAATTCTAAACTTAAGAAACAATTTAAGAAGAAAATCTTTAATGAAACCTCATTGATAAAGATGTTTTGCAAGGGCTAACCAATTTAGCTCAAGAAAAGAGAGATTTTTTTTAATGCTAATGCACCTATCCTAAATGCATGAATACTGCCTAAAAATGCAAAATGCACCCCCATGCCTAAATCCTTACAATGTCCTCATTGTAAAATTAAAACAGGTGGAGAAAGGAAGGAAATCACTTGATGATGGTGTTATTTTGAACGTTGGGTTGCCTCCCAACAAGTGCTGCGTTTTATGTCCGCAGCCAGACTTATAGGGAACTTGTAGGTTTGGTTCCAGATAGAAAGAGTTATGCCCTAAAAATATGCGTAACAGCGTGGGCCTAGAAAATCGTTAGCCATGGATGTTAACGAGCTATGATGCAGCGTGATTCCAAACGCTCGCCAGAAGATATGAAAACAAAAAACCTCGTAGGTTACCTAGGGAGGTCTAGGAATAATAAAAAGAACATGAAAAGGGACCTTCCAAAACGGAATAAGTGGAGGATAACAAGGGTCCTCCAAAGCAGGAAGGGTTTTAAAAGAAATAAACATAATAATTTCAAACCCTTGAATGGCGAGACTAAAAGTATAAGCATCAATCCAAACTCGCCATTCTACCCGAGGATGTATTGGCTTGATATTCTCCCTAGAAAGAATGCATATGAGCAAAGACCTAAGCCGAGGATTAGGTAAGGAATCTGCAGGTTGCTTGAGTGATTGGGTGGTAATTATTAAGTCCAAAGAGGGCTTAGTCTGTTTAGGTTCCATTCAAAATAAGAATTCATCTTCCACATTCTTACCTAACCTCATTATTTTATGAACATCTAACTGCTCCTCTACAATAGATGAGTCATGAATAGAATTCAATATCTTATTAGTAGACTCATGATCTGTCTGTTAGTTCAACCCATCATAAATAATATTTTGATAATTTTACAAAATAAAGAAAAGAGATAAAATATAAGCGTACCATATTTTTCTCTGTAATAACACAATTCCAGGTTTCATAGAGTTTTCCAAGTCGGATGATTAAAAGCGTGAAGACTAGATTAGCATAAGTGTTGTCATAAGTCATAGGATTTTATGTAAACTTTCAGTGGTTGTAATCTTTATTTTATTTGAGTTTAGAGATGTTGTAAAGAGCCTTCAAACATAACTTATAAATATCTAACTTAGGCTCTCTACACTTAGGATAAATTAGAAATAAAAACCTAACACTAAGACACAAATCAGACGTCCATAACAACTGTCAGACGTCTGATTTTCAACTTTAAGATGTCTAATCATTGTTTCAGACGTTTAATTGCCTATAGCATTACCTTTACATTCTAACTTCTTAGGCATCAGTCGAAGCAACCTTTTATCAGTCGTCCATAGCCTTATCCAGACGCCGAATACATTGCCTGGACGTCCTTAAACCAACCGTTAGACTCAAGTACCCATTTCCTTTGTGTTATAACAGGCAAATACACTTTTAGACATCTGGACATGTCTCCAGACGTCTATCAATGGATCGTTGTCCATTTATTTTTGTGCAAATCTTATTAGAAATTAAAGATCAATTCTTAGATTACCGAGGCATGTCATTATTTTTTGAGACATCTAGGAAATGTGGCAGACATCCAGACTGACGTCTGTTCCTTAAAATCTAGAAACCTGTTTGGATCTGGTCAAAATAGGAACGAATTCACTTATAATTAGACGTCCAATATTTTTATTAGACGTCTTATATTAATATATCAGACATTCCTATTTTGATCCAATGAAAGCAGTAAGCTTGTTTAATAGAATCAAACGTCCATAATTGTAATCAGACTTCTTACAAGACGTCTGAACCGAAAATCAAACGTCTGATACTGCTGTTAGATTCGTGATTGCTTTGATTTGTGTTGGATTTCGTCCCAGTCTCTTGGAACTTGGCTCCAACGGCTAGGAGACCTCTCCCAAGCATTCTTGGAGGTTCCAAACTTGCCTATAAATAGACTACAACCCCTCCTAGGCAACACACACCTCTTGAGATTCACTTTCCTTAGAAAATCACTTACTCACTACTCTTTGCTTCCTATTGCCCTTATGCTGTGCCAACACTCTGATTAAAGGGCTAACCAACACTCCTGGTGCACTTCCTTTTGCTGATTCTCAGAGAGTTCTTTTTATGCTTAAAAGACAAGGAACTCATTAAATACTTTGGGGTGTTCTATAGGTGCTGTTTCATTCTTATTCTATTATTGTAGTTTGGGTATCCGGCTTATCGGGTCCCCGTCTCTTCATTGTGAAGGGAGAAACCTCCGTTTAGGGATAGGAGGTGGGATTTGTAAATTGAGGTATACTACCCTCATTTAAGTAGTGTGGTTAGTGGATTGATTACTTTGTGATAAAAAAATCCTAAGTCAAGGGATTGGCTTAGGCGGTGGTTTTCACCCATTTTTGGTTTCTACCTAAAAATCTTGTGCCTCTTTTCGTGATTGTATTTTTGTCTTACAATATTTTCTAAATTCATTATTCACTCCCCCTCTAGTGCAATTTCATTTGGTATCAGAGCAGATTTTCTGCTTTTAGGAGTAACATCCACAGGAAGATCACATGGAGGGTAGAGTCATTTCCACTGGCAGATCTGAGGGGCAATCCACCACACGACCATTGCTCTTCGAAGGGGTAAACTACACCTATTAGAAGTTGAGAATGAAAATGTAGCTTCAAGACAACGATTTCTCCATTTGGGAGAAATGCGAATCCACATACGTCATTCCCATGAAACTAGAAATGAGATACACGGTGGAGCAGATTCATCACCTTGGACTGAATGTAAGGCAATGAACTCACCCTACTGCACAATCAGCTCGGAGGAGTTCAACCGCATTAGCCAATGCACAACAGCCCATGAGATATGGAGAATCTTAGAGGTAACTCACGAAGGTACGTCTAGAGTTAAATCCTCTAAGATTAACGTGTTATCGCAGGAATTCGAAGCCTTTTATATGAAGGAAAATGGGAGACTTGGGGACATGTACATCCGATTCACATTAATCGTGAATAACCTCAAGTCTCTAGGAAAGACATTTATAAAGGGGGAGCTTCAAGGTAAGCTCCTTTGCTTCCTTTGACCCGAGTAGGAGCAAAAAGTCACGGCAATAGAAGAAACTAACCAAGTAGATGATTTAGACATGGAAAATCTACTTGGGAATCTTATAGCATATGAATAAAAAATGGAGCAAAAGAAGTCTATCACATCGAAGCCAAAAAAGAAGACTTTAGCCTTCAAAGCTACGTCGGACAATGAGGTAAGTACTGATGACGAAGAATTCGTTTTATTAGCTAAAAAGTTTAAAAAGTTTCTCAGAAATAGAAAAGAGATCAAGGGAAAGAAAAAGGAGGAAGAACCTCTAGTTTGCTATAATTGCAAGAAGATATGTCACATAAGGAAGGATTGTCCCTTATTTAAAAGGGATGATGAGAAAATATAAGAGGACTTCCGACTACAAGAAGTTGTCCAAGCCCAAGGGACTCAAGAAGAAGGCATTCTAAGTAACTTGGGATAACTCCACCTCCAAAGAAGAGGAGGAAATAAATGAAGAAACAGAATGCTTGGGACTAATGGCAACGAAAGATGCTTCCGAATTTGAATCTGAGAAGCCTGTGGTAAACTCCTATTCTCTAGATGAATTACAAGATGCTTTTGATTCACTATATCTAGATCTTAAGAAAATAAAGATTAAAAGCAAAGCTCTAAAAGAAGAAAACTTCGAGAGTAAGAAATTAATCAATGATCTTGAAGAGAAGAATCTAATTCTTACTAAAGAAGCCACTGCCTTGAATATGCAAATAAGAAACCTAATGATTGAAAAAGATAATTAATAAATGATTTGTATACGATAATGAGTGAACAAAAATTTCTAGATGGAGAATAATTGACAGAACCGTTCTTGCGTGTTTTGAAAGTCGTCGAAATCGTAGTATAGTTGCGCAAAAATGTTCGTAAAAAATTAAGTTTGTAAAAATAACGAGACTTTGAGTCCCGGTCATTTATCTCTGGGAGACATTTGTTTACTTCTGAAATCAATCTTTTTGCCGCTCTACTATTTTTAAAAACGCACGTCAGTTTCCAATCTCCTAATTAAGATTTCACCACTTCTGTTATGGACTCATATTACGTGCGCATGCGTTAAATACATCACAAAGGTGAATGTGTGAGTTTCTGTGTGCACAATTCTAGTGAGGTGGTGACTATTTATGGAGAATGCATCTATCGTTAGGTTTTTGATATTCTCGGGAAACGACATGCTTATTGCAGAACGGATAGATGATTAGCCCATATTTGTGGGCTATTTAAGTATTTAAGTGCCTAGACATTAAGTTAATTCTAACATTTATTTAGCATGCATTAGGATGTAAATAGATCAATTTAAATTGCTGATTTAATTACATAATTCATGCATTGCATTCATAACTAAAGGCATTTGAAATTGACTTAGAATGGCATTAGGTGCATTACATGTATTGTTTTAATTAACATAAAACTTAAGGATTTGTGTATAAATAATCCAAATATTTCATTTTATTAATTATTCTTCTTCTTCTCACAGGCAACCGATCCACTTCCTCCGCCTGCATTCAATCCTCGCTAGCTGCCTACACTCAAGGCCCCATGCATGGAGGAGCGGGTGTGTTGGATCTGGTCTGGGCAGCTGAGGCTACAAGGGAGAGGAGGAGGCAGCCAAGCTCGGGGCGGCCATCATCCCATTTCACCACCGTGGGCCTCCACGGCCAAACTCTGTCATATCGTGGGCCGGTGGGGTGATAGACCACCGCGCCAAGAGGATGGAGTTGGTCGCCACCGTGTATGAGCCCCTTGAAGCTCGCCTACCGTGAGTGCATCTACTGATGCACAACTTGCCACTGTTCCATCAATGTGCTTCTTCTTCACCTGCTCCATCACAGTTCCTCACACACTCAACGAACCCATCACCACCACCTGCAGCATACCACGCCCTCGCCTTGCAACCATCCAGGTCATCGCTACACGCACGCCACGCGCAGCCATACGCATGCACATCTCCCGTGCATTATGCACACCACCAGCATCGCCTGCGTCCTCCTCGCAGAAACTCCACCAATTGCAGTAGAGTCATTCACTCTCACGGCCTGCGCACATCTCCTTCGCTGCACCTTCGCACGAGCAGCAGTCGCTCGCGCACACCTCCGCACACGCCTGCCACTCACAGCAGCACCCCGCACGTGCTGCACCTCCATCGCAGCAGGTGTGTGCCACCAGCAACGCACGTAGAGCATGCACTACTCCAGCACGCGTCACCGCCCGTGCACTCGCCCGTCCTATTCTTCTTCGTCTTCTCTTCCAACAGACCGAACATAACCCAAAGTTATCATAGTCCTCCTCTGTGAAGCTGCCTCATCTAGCCTCGAAGCTTCACGCCACCAACATCAATGAACTCGCCTCGACCTCAGAAGCTCGGCCACACCCTCTGAAGGCCGACAGCAACCCGCCCGTGCCGACGAGCCGCTGCCACCATTGCCGGCCTTCCTCATTGCCGGCGAGACCATCGGCGGCCGTTCGACGCGTCGTCACCGCCCACGCGTAGCCCTCATCATGGCCAACCACCTCCGAGCTTCGCACACCTGATCGCGACCTCCTCATCGCGCACGCACAAAGGGAGCAAATGCTCTGTTTCTTACTAAATTAATGTTTATATTCACATGCCATTGCGACTCTTTTATTTTGAATTTATTAATTAAATATTATGGCTAAATTATGCAAGTGACCTCCCTCTTTCTCATAAATGCCATTTCAGCATGTTCTCTTGATGTTTTCTTAATCTGAAGGCAGATTTGACTCTATTTCTCGACGAAACTAACCGTAAACATATGTTTTTAACCGGTGCGAGTTTAATTATGTCATTGCCTCCCTGTGGATATGACCCGCTCTTAATTGAGTGGTTATTTTAATTGTTGATTAGTCGATTTTTCCACCACTTACATACTACAACAACGTGTTATTTCATTTGCGAAACTTAATCGAAAGCGGAAAATCGACTTATCAATAGACAATTAAAACATGCAACTTTAACTTGAATCATGCAAATATAATAGTAATCACTAAGCTCATGGTGATTTCACAACATGGATATATATATATATATATAAGCATTTTTCATTCATTCAGTGGGAGAGTTGTTTGCAACAAAAACTATAGAAGAAAGCTTGTGCAGAAATGCTTGGAATTTAAATCTAGCTACCAGAAAATGACTGCATATAAGAATCAATTAGGGGATTTTTCATGCATCATTGGGGGAGAATAAAGACTACGCTACCAAGCAATAATAGAAAGCAATAAAATTATGAAGAGCATAAGCTAAATCTAACATAATGGATGGGCATTCAAGGGTGGTCCCCGATGGCCTTGGAGTGGTCGGGAGGAGAATGAGGGGAGGCCAATGTAGCTTAGGCCGACCCTTGGAGAGAGGGAGGAGTGATCTAGCATCCCAGCATGATGTCCTTCATGGGGATGGTGAGCTCGTGGAGATGGGGTGGCTAACCTAAGTGGTAGTGGGCATGCATGGAGCCAATGGAGTGAGTGGTGTCAAGTAGTGGATGGAAGCCAAGGGATGTGAATGGGTGCACTTGGCCGCCCATGGGGTCTTTTTATAGACTCAAGGGCTTCTCTCTAGAGAGGTGTGGAACTCTCTAGAGAGAGTCCAAGAGTGGCCGGCCACATGAGGATAGAGGTGGTGTTTGAGATCCAAAAAATGTGGATCTCAATTTGAATGCCTCTTGGTTGCTAAATTTGGCAACCAAGAGGTGGCGCCACTTCAAGAGAGTTCTAGAGAACTCTAGAGAAGTGTGTGTGCATGAATGGGTGTGTATGTGTTTGTGTGTGGTCATGCTCTAGGTGTCCAAGAGGTTTAGGCTAGGTCTTAAGGGATTTGGGTAGGTGTAGGTCTTGAATTAGGGTTACAAACCCTAATTGCTAAGGGGAAAATGCAATTAAACTTAACCTAAGTTTAATTGAATGAGTGTGAACCTAATTGAGAGTGAAATAACTCAATTAAGTTGGGTTTATGTCAATTGTACTCTCACTAAGTCCAATTAAACTTGTGTGGGTTGAGATCTAAGCTCAATTGGACTCAATGAGTCCAATGGAATTAGGTGAAGGTAATTGACCTTGATCTAAGTCAATTGGATTTGGTGAGGACCTAATTAGGTCCTTAGGTAGGTCTAGAGGTGATGTACTAGGGTTAGGACATCTTAATTTAGGTTCCTATGGGGTTGGAATTAGGTCTAGGGTGCTAGAGATCCAAGATCAAGACTTGAATCTCAAAACAGGGACTGGAGACCAGTATCAAACGCCCAATAATGTGATTAGACGACTTATACTAAAAAATCAGAAGTCCAGACTTCAGTTCTAGACATCCAATCTGAGCCAGGGGGATATCAAGGTTCTATTTTGGGTATTCTGCAAAAATTAGACGTTTGACAGTGTCTGGACATCCAATAACACTGTAGAAGTGGGTTTGCGGTGTGCGGGAGATGGCTAAGGGTCCTGGACGTCCTATAACTTATCTGGACGTCCAGATAAGGGTCAGAACTAGCGTTTTAGGGCTTCCTAGGGTGTTGTGACCTAAGCTAAGGGTGGCTAAGGCTTGGGGAAGTCTCTAGACTATCCTAGGGCTAGGATGGACCTAAGCTCTTCACATTTTACTGCTTTATTCCTACTTAATAGAATAGAAAACCTTTAACTCCCTTACATTATTATTCCTACATCTAAACTAAGCCTTCTACTCCAGCTCTGTTGCAACTCTCATTATTCCTAATCCAACTTCAGATTCTGTTCCAGATCCAGCTCCTGATCAGTTTATTGCCTGTGATTGACATAATGCACTTAATCAGCACATTATAACATTATTTCATGTATAGCTAAAGGAAAGCAGTAAAGATGCAGATAATGCATATGCATGCATGAATTATCCTAACTTATGCTAAGTTCTAGCCTAATCTAGATCAATTAAGACCTATGATTGCTGCGCAATCAAGAATTACTCGACAAAATCTATGTGCTTGAAAAATAAAACTCCTTTAAAAAGGATGAGAATAGCTTACTTAGAGTGGAGATTAGAGGACTATAAAATAAACTAGACATAATGAAAATAGAGATAAATCACCTTAAAGGAAAATCAAATCATCTTCTTGAGGGCTTAGCCAAATTTACAAAGGGGAAAGATAACTTGGACATGCTCATTTCCCATCAAAAACCTTCCTTGAGTAAATTTGGACTAGGCTTTTATGAACCTAGTCAAAGTCAGCCGAAAAAGAATCCTTCTCCAAATGGGACCACTAACAAACACGGATCCACATTACAATGGATACCGAAAAGACAACTTTCACTTTGTTTTGTAGGGTTCAAACGACATTATAATGTCGAACATTAGATATACAAAATGAAGGGTGGATGACTCAAATTAGAAACACCAAGCCACAAATGGAGATCTTTTGTAGGAGCAAAGGGGTCTACTAGAAAGAAGACAAGGAGATCATCGCCATCAAGGAGGTCGATGGGTGATGGACTTCGAGTGTTCCAAACACATGATGGGAGATAAGCACCTATTTTTGGACCTCCAACCTACGTATGGAGGAACGATTACATTTAGCAACAACCACAAGGGCCATATTATTGGCCTTGGTAAAATAGGTAACCCTCTCTCTCCCATCTCAAATGTCTCTTTAGTTAAAGGACTAAAACATAATCTTTTAAGTGTTAGTCAAATTTGTGATAGGAGATTTAAGGTAGTATTTATTTCAAAAATATTTGAAATTATGCATGCATCAACCAATGAAACCCTTCTTAAGGGAACTAGATTTAAAGACATTTAGATCGTAAAATTTGATAAAGATAGCAATTATGAATGTCTTGTAGCAAATAATGAGTTAGGTATATGGCATATAAGACTAGGACATGTTCATATGAAGCTAGTTCAAAAACTAGCCAAACATGAACTAGTTCAAGGTTTTCCTAAAGGAAAATTTTTAAATGAGTTTATCTGTGACTCATGTAAATTAGGGAAAATTATGAAATCTAGTTTTAAAAATAAAGAAGTTATATCCACATCAAGACCATTAGAAGTGCTTCACCTACATCTGTTTTGACCAACAAAATATGAGAGCCTTAGTAGATGCAAATATTGCCTTGTGATTGTAAATGATTTTTCAAGGTTTTCATGGATCTCCTTCTTCAGATCCAAAGCAGGAGTATTTTCCGTCTTTTCAATTTTTTGTAGAAAGGTTCAAACTGAAAAAGGCTACCAAATCACTCGTATTCGTAGTGATCATGGGGCAAGTTTGAAAATTCCTTGTTTGATGATTTTTGTCAAGAGCATGGTATTGCTCATGAGTTTTCTTTCCCCGGAAACCTCAACAAAATGGGGTAGTTGAGAGAAAGAATCGTACTCTTCAAGAGTGTGCTCGAACATTGCTCATAGACTCTGGGTTACTGAAGTACTTTTGGGCTGAGGCGGTTAACACGGCTTGTTACGTGTTAAATCGCACCTTAATTCAATCCGGGTTGTGAAAAACTTGTTTTGAATTATATTATGGAAAAATACCCAATATTAGTTATTTTAAACTTTTTGGATGTCGATGCTTTGTTTTGAATACTCACTCTAATTTAGATAAATTTGATGCAAAGGTAAAGAAGCCATCTTTATTGTTATTCTTCACGTAGTAAGGCATATCGGGTCTTTAACAAGACCACATTAATAGTGGAGGAAACCCTTCATGTTTCCTTCGATGAATCTCCTCACTCTTCCTCTATTGACCGAGTCAATATGGAAGATAAAGATGATTCCTCTATTGATGTGTCTAACAATCCAAACTCCAATATCCATAATCTTCCAAAAGATTGGATATATCAAAGGGATCATCCTGAAAGTCAAGTCAATGAATGTGTTTCCGATGACGTTAAAACCCGATCTCGTTTTAGTTGCTCTTTCGGTCTCTCCGCCTTTGTATCTAAAGTTGAACCCCAAGAGGGTCGAGGAAGCATGCTCTGAAGAACCTTGGATGTTGCCATGCAGGAGGAACTCAACCAATTCTAAAGGAATAAAGTTTGGGATCAAGTACCTAAGCCTAAAGGGCAAACGGTAATAGGAACCAAATGGGTATTCCGGAACAAGTTGAATGAATCTGGTATAGTCATTCTGAACAAATCTCGTTTGGTAGCACAAGGATACAACCAAGAAGAAGGAATTGATTTTGATGAGACCTACACTCCTGTAGCTCGACTCGAGTCAATTCACATGCTTCTTACTTATGCCGCCTTCCTTGGCTTTAAACTCTCAAATGGACGTTAAAACACATTTCTTAACGGATTCATTAAGGAGGAAGTTTTTGTGAAATAACCTCCTGGTTTTGAGTCTCATGATAAGCCTCATTTCGTCTATAAACTAAACAAGGCACTATATGGTCTAAAGCAAGATCCTAGAGCTTGGTATGAGAGGCTTAAAGACTATTTATTAAATGCAAAATTTTCTATAAGGGAAGCTAATTCCACATTATTCATTAAAAGAAAAGGAAAAGACTTTTTATTAGTTCAAATATATGTAGATGATATTATCTTTAGTGCTACTAATGAATCTATGTGTAGAAAGTTCTCAGAGATTATGTAGGAAGAATTTGAAATGAGTTTGATGGGTGAACTCAAGTTTTTCTTGGGTTTACAAATCACTCAACTCAAATTCAAGACCTTTGTGTGTCAATCAAAATACACAAAAGAGATGCTGAAAGATTTGAAATGGCGAAAAGTAAAGGGAAGAACACTCCTATGAGTCCACAACTTCCCTAGATTTGGACAAATCAGGTACGCCCATAGATCAAAAGCTCTATCGTAGCATGATTGGATCTTTACTATATTTAACTTCTAGTAGACCTGACATTTTATTTAGTACCTACTTATGTGCTAGGTTTCAATTAAACCCTAAACAATCACACTTAAATGCTGTAAAATGAATATTTAGATATTTAGTTGACATATCTGATTCTGGCTTATTCTACCTTAAGAGTCCACAGTTCAACTTAGTCACATATAGCGATGCGGACTACGCAGGTAGCTGCACCGATAGGAAGAATACTAGTGGGACGTGCCAATTCTTGGGCGAATCACTAGTCTCTTGGTTCTCAAAGAAACAATCTAGTGTAGCCCTATCAACCACGGAGGCTGAATACATAGTCGCCGCTCTAACATGTTCCCAAGTGCTATGGATGAAAAATACTTTGAAGGATTTTAACTTGAAATTTAATAAGATAAAAATATTATGTAATAATATTAGTGCTATCAACCTCTCAAAAAATTCCGTACATCACTCCCGTACAAAGCATATTGATGTTCGACACCATTTTTTAAGGGATAATGTACTTAAAGGAGAAATCGAAGTTGAATTTATTGATACTAAATTGCAATTGGCTGATATTTTCTGTAAACCATTGAATTATGATCATTTTAATTACATACGTAGGATACTAGGCATATGTAAGCTAAGTGATGTCTGAAAATTTTATTGACTTGGTAGAATTTTATTTATCATGAACATAAAATGAGCCTTAACTTTACCAAGTTAAGAACCTTCAAACACAGTTCAACCATCAAAATGCAAATTCTGGGCAATATCAAATGTCTGATTAATACCACAGACGTCTTATACTTAAAAATTCGACGTATGAAGATGTAGAACAGATGTCGATTTTATATCTGAGAAGAGATAAGAAAAGTGCTATTCTAAATGTCCGTTATCACCCACGGATGTCTGGATAGTCGTCCAGGTATGTTGATAGATGTCTATTTTACATCAGGATTTGAATTAGGATGTCTGGATTCTGACATCTGATGATTTAGTTAGACGTCTTGTAAGTCGTCTGATGAAAAAATCAGACAACAACTTGTAGCTTTAGGGTGAGATCCAGGAAGGACTGATTACAGAGATCAGACGTCTAATTTTAACTTTAGATGTCAGTTCAGACATCTGATACAGAAATCGGACGACAACCTGGAGAATAAACCATTTTCCAAGGAGGTAGGTTTGCAGAAATCAGACGTCTAAATTTTTAATTAGTCGTCAAATAAATCGTCTGGTATTAAAAACAGATGACGCCATCAAAAGCGTTTAAAACCCAAATGGGCAATCCCGACGTCTGACGACATCATCAGACGTCTGATCTGGCCAAAATCTGCCCCTTCGCGTCTGTTCTCTGGATAGTTTTGCAATGAAATTTTCCCTAACTTCATGGGGAGACTTGCTCAACCCCTTGGGGTATAAAATCCCACTCGTTGAGGTCCTACATTCCCCATGCTCAAAGTCCCTAAAACTTCAAATTTCTCTCCCACCTGACGAGCGCCGACTACAAGTTGGCGCTGCCCATCTCGCCATCAGATAACCGCTCCGTGATGGGAACACCATCATGAGCCATAAACTAGATCATTTTGATCCAATTAAGGTAGTAAATGCTCCTACATAACTGCCAGAGAGCCATACGTCACTGCATAATCACTCTTAGGGAAAAATAAGAAACTAAGGTTAACACTGTAATTTTATCATCATATCATGAATGCAGTATAACCACAGGTTTTCCTAGGGGTTAATTAAGGGTCAAATGATCCTAAAGGGCTAACAAGTGGGTTAGAACAATCAGAAAAGGGTTTGCACATGTTTTAGAAATTAAATAACCGTTGAAATCCTAAAAACAGACCCGCTTAATTAATTGAGATTTTGCTCAAGATAAATTCACCTAAATCTTCTAAAATTCATAGAAAAATATTCTTTAGGGTTTGGAACATTCAATTTGACCATCAGAACCCGTCTTGACCCAGAATAGAGTCTCAGACAGACATTTGCCCTAATTTTGATTTTTGCATAAATTGCCCTGTCAAACGTGGTTAAAAGAAAAATACAACTTCACCATTGGATTCCCTAGGTCAAAATTAGGTTTGTACTTAAATTTGGACCCAAGATGAGTTTGTCTTGACCTTGCTTGCAACTTGGTGCTGTCTGATTACATTTATGCCCTTAACTTTCAAAACCTTTTCAAATAGACCCCTAACTTTCTCATCATTCTCACAAAAAGGTCCCTACCGCCATTAAACCTATTCCTACTTACTCCGGCGACCTTAATTTGGAAAGAACCCCTTGATTTCTTGACGAATCCCTTTCAAATTTGAAAGGGAAGTTTGTCAAGAAATTCCCCTTCTCTTGAGCCAAATCCCACATCCCAAAACCTTCCTAATCTCTCATGCGAACGCATGAGAGATTTGGGTATCAAGGAATTTCCCAATCTGACAAGCTTTCCAAGCTTGGGAAGCTTGCTTCCGAAGCTCAAAACTTCTTCCTGAGGTCTATAAAAGAACCTCCTGATCAAACCGTTCTCCCTATGCTTGAAATCGGCCAAGATCCCCCCTCCCAATTCCTCTCTCTCTCTCTCGACCGAAAGCTCCTCGACGTCCAGCGAGCTCCTGCATCCTTCTTCGTCCTTCGTCTGCAATACCAACAGCGGAGTTATCTTCCTCGTTTCCTCTTGCGTCGTGCCGTACTAGCCGGCGCCCTAATCTCCTTCTTCCTCCTCGTTTCCCTCTCTTCGAAGCTGTTCTCTTCTCCGATGCCGGCAACACCACAACCGACGCCTTCTCCTTCCCACTTCGTCCATTACTACATTCAACTGCTCCCTAAACTCTTCCTCATCACACCAACACTTTCAACACGCTGTTTCAACCTCGACCACGCCTCCGCGACTCCATCGTCTTCCACCGCTCCAGCCACACCTCCAGCGAGGTACATCTCGCTCCACACACCACCAAACCTCTCACCGACTACCTCAAAACCTCTGCCACACCTCTCTACTCATTTCCCCTCTCTCATTTTGATCCATCATTCACCCGAACATCGCCCCGAACAGACCCATCATCTCCGACCTAACTTGTGACCGTTCGGCCACCATCCATACACATCTGCCACGCCAGCCACCATCCATACACATCTGCCACGCCGACCTCCTCTACGAACTCGTCGTGCTACGGTGCTACTCTCTAAACCTTTTGGCGCGGCTGAAAGGCCTTGGTGATGTCAAGCTCCCACTCCATTAACGCATAGCTTCAAACGAAGCTTGAGCCCATTCTATCCGTGCATGCTCCAAGCTGCAGCTCCAGGTTGACGCGGAATACTTCCAGAATTACGCTCAGGTCTCCAATTTGGTGAGGCACCATCGACAGCTGCTGCAATCAAACGAAGAACCACCTACAGATGCCCGTGTTAAACTCTCGATGGGACAGTCCCACTTCGGAAAATGCTGGTCCTCTTGTGCCACATATTTTATTTTTGTCATACAGGCTTTCCGCCTCAGAATACGGGGTAAGGTCCCTCTCACCTGCGCCTCGTCCGTGACCTCTGCCCGTGGACCTGGCCTGACCCGTTAACCCGCCTAAGCCTCACTCCTTGCTCACCACCCACTGCCGGTGAACCTAGACCTGGGTACGCTAGGTCCGATAACCCAATTACCCCTGTGGCACTAGGAGAGCGGATCCTAAAGAGAGAAAGAGAGAAGGAGAGCCTGCACGGTAAGGGGGAGGGTTTTGCTCTTGGTGAGAACCGGCTTACACTTAGTCGAATTCAAAAGCTTTTCCCTTGCTGTGTGAAGAAAGCCAGAGAAAGAAAGGCTGAAGGAAGAAGAGTTGCAGAGGCAGAGAAGAGAAAGAGAAAAGAAGAACAGAGAAAGGCTTGAGCAATTTAAGCTGTCTGATTAGTAAATCAGACGATTAGTTTGATTGCATTTCAGACATATACACATTGAGTTCATTAGCTACCATTGTAAGGAGTAGTTGGTGATCTAAATCACTATTTTACTTCATTATTTTTGCAGTTTGACACTTGATCTTAGTGCTACTTTATTATGAAATAGTTTTTGTTTACAATTTCATAGCTTTCTTGTCTTAATTGCAATTTTGAGAACTAAATTCCATATTGCTCCATGTGTTTGACATCGAAACTATTTCGAGTAATAAATTTATTTGTTTGAGCGTTATTTTCGCTATACTGCAACGCGACAAATTCAAAACACTAATTTCGCGTGCAAACACTCTACCTCCTCAACGACTAGCGGCGCAGCTGCTCTCCTGCATGCATGCCCCACTCCTCCTCTGCGCGTTTGGAGACCCTCCTCCATGGGTATAACCTCTTAAACCCTTAACGTATCTCCACGGCTTTGCTCGAGTCCTTTTAAAGCCCTCAACTTGTTTATTTTTTCCTCTCTCTTTGATGAACAACTCGTTTAAGGTTTCCTCTTCCATCGTGCTTCTTTTGCCTTAGGAGCTAAAACCCTAGAACAAAACCTAGAGCTTGGAACTTATTTTTTATATAGTGTGAATGTATGTCTTTTTAGATATTAATGGCAAAGGTATTACCTCAGGTGGTTCAAGCTGACGTCTTAGTGGCTTGAGTTCAAAGGTATATTGCCACAACATTATGGCAGGTTGTATTGCCTCAAGGCATACTGCCACACAATTTTTTCCGTTGTTTTCTGGTATCAATGTTGTGTGCATGTATGGCACTATATTGCCTTATTGGTTGAATGGCTGGTGTGGGATTGCTTTTGCAGATGTTCTATCATAAAACACTAAACCCCTTCCTCCAATACCAACCCACCCAACCTACCAAACATGCCTCCCTGTTAGAAGCAAGCTGAGGGCTCTTCCACCTCCTCTTCCACCTATCTAGCTGATCAATTGCGTGGCGACATCGCTAGACAGGGATTTCGTCACTTCGCAAATGCCAAAGTCAAGTGCCCTCGATTCATTGTATGGAATGACTTTGCGATGGGAACACCATCATGAGCCATAACCATCTCATTTTTTACCCAATTAAGTCAATAAATACTCCTACATAACCGCTAGAGAGTCACAAATCATTGCATATTTATTTTAAAAGAAAAATAAGAAACTGGCGCTAAAATTGTAATTTTACCAGCTCATCTTGAATGCAGTACAACCAAGAATTTTCTTTTGGGTTGAATGAAGGTTAATTGATCTTAAAAAGATAACAAGTGGGACAATACAGATACAAAAGGGTTTGCACGTGTTTTGAGAATTAAATGACTTTTGAAACCCTAAACATAGATTCACTTAATTAACCGAGGTTCTGGTCAAGATAAAATTGGCCTAAACCCTCTAAAAGTCATAGAAAAATATTCTCTAGGGTTTAGTACCTTCAATTTAACCATCAGAACCCATCTTGACCCAAAATTGAGTCTTAGACAGATATTTGCCCTAATTTAGATTTTTACATAAATTATCCAGTTAAACGTGGTCAAAACCAGAATCCAACTTCACCATTGGATTCCTTAGGTCCAAATAAGATTTGTACCAAAATTTGGACCCAAGATGAGCTTGTCTTGACCCATTTGCAAAATGATCTTGTCTAATTACATTTATAACCCCAACTTTCAAAAATCCTTACATTCAACCCCTTAACTTCCTCATCGTCTTCACAATTAGGTCCCCTCGCCATTATCGCGGAGGAAACCTACTCCGGCGATCTTTGGCAGGATATTTCTCCTTGATTTCTTAGCGAATCCCTTCCTAAATTGGAAGGGAATCTCCTTGAGAAACCCTCTCCAATCTAAATCTGTTCTTATGCACCGAATCTTTCCCAATCTCTCATGCGAACGCATGAGAGAATTGGGTATCAAAAAAAAAAAACTTCTAAATCCGATGACCTTACAAGCTTGGGAAGCTTGCTTCCCAAGCTCTAACTGCCCTCTAAAGACCTATAAAAGACTCCCCAGATCACAACAAATTTCCCAAGCTTGAAATTCGGCCAAAAGTCCCCTTCTTCCTCTCTCCACTTTGGCCGCAAATCTCCGAAAGCTTCAGCGGTTTCTCTCTGACTCCTCTCGTCATCTAACCACAAAACTAGTGGCAGATTTCTCTTCCTCACCATCCTCCGCGTCGTGCAATAGCAGTTGTCGCCATCCTTTCCCCGTCTTCGCTGTCGTCTCTCCCTACGGTGGTTCGTCTTCCCCATGACCAGCAACCACACCGACGTGGGAATCCCTTCACCTTTTCATCCTTAGAGTAGATTCTTAGGTTCCTTCTCTCTCCTACTTTCTTCTCCTCTCTTTATTTTTCAAATCCGACCATCGACAATACTATACACCTTCATCTCCGGCGACCACTATGGTGAAGGATTCTGCCCGCTACACGCAACCATCCCCTTCGCCGACCACCCTACAACCCCCAATGCACCTTCCCGCACACTTCCCATCTCCTTAATCACCATTCCATTCACTCACACGCATTCCTGAACACACCCACTTTCACGCACACAGTCCGACCTCACTACGCACTCACAGACCACGAAACACCACACAAACACTCCCTCCGCACTCGTTGTCATCTGGCGATACTCCCTGAACATTCTGACAGAGTCGAGAGGCTTTTTTATATATTTTAGGTACTCGACCTTGCTGCCATGGAAGCAGCAAGCTTCGAGCTTGCTTGAGAGCTGTTCCAAGCGCTTCCATCCCAGGTCTTAGCTTCAGGCCGCGTGGAACTGACTCTCGAACACGTCCCAGCAGTCAATTGAAGACGCGAGCCCAGCAGCTGCTGCAATTGCGAAGGAAGGATCTCTGTTACAGACGCGCGAAGAAGAGGTGGCATAGTGCCACATTGTGGATTTCAGAAGCGACTGCAGCGTATATCGTGCAAAAGTGAAAGAGTCTGTTCACCTCAGTTCACAGGGTGAGGTCCCTCTCACCCGCTCATCTAGCCTCGTCTGTGACACGTACACGCAGACTTGGTTCGTCCCGTTTACCCGCCTAGATTGACTTGCACTCCTCGCACACTATCGCACGCCGGTGAGCCTGGACCTGGGTGCATACGATCCAATAACCCGATTATATCCATGCTCTGGGAGAGCAGATCCTAAGAGAGAAAGAAAGGAACATAGCTATGCAGGGGTAAGGGGGTTTTTCTCTCAGGAAATGAAGTTGGCACTTAGCAGGATTTAGAGGAAGAAAACCAAAGGAAGAAGAAGAGCTAAAGGCACAGAGGAGAAAGGAGAGAAAGAAGAGGCTGAGCAGAGGAAGAAGAGAAGAGGGAGCTGCAGCAGAGAAAGAAGAAGGGAACAACATAAGGGAAAGGAAGAGAAGTTCACTGTAGCATCAGACATTTAAGTCGTCTGATTTACAAATCAGACTTCCAATTTGAGTTTATTTCATATATATACTTTGAGTTCCTTAGCTAATTCTGTAAGGAGTATTTGGTGATTTAAATTACCATTTTACTCCCATCTTTTTGGCACATTGATACTTGGCATTCTTATTGCAATACTTTACAAGTTAAATTGTAATCTTGATTTCTAAATTCCATATTGCTCTTTGTGTTCGACTTCGGAACCTTTTTCGAGTAATAAAATCTATTTGCTTTTAACGCGATTTCGACTATACTACAACGCTTCATTTTAAACTCGATTTCGTCGCGTTAACACTTTGCCCATCTAAACCTTCGGGAACATTTTGAAACCCTTCATCTCTTCCACTATTTTGACCGACAGTTCCACTCTAGCGTTGAACTATTGGCGAGTTTCCTGATCTTGTCCGACTTTTCTATGCCAACATCATTGAAGGCTACAGCAACGATGAACTTGAGTTACATACCCGTTTATTTGGGCGTGAAATCCATATCACCTATGATTCTATTTCCGCCCTTCTTGCCATTCCTAATGAGGGAAATGCATTCAGTGACATTCTGAGGCAATATGACTCAGAGGTCATCAATCAAGAATTAGTTCTACCTGAAAAATGTCAAAAATCTTGGTACCCTACCATGCAAGAATCTCAAACCCCTTCCCCGATTACTCTCTCACATTTTTGGGTGGGACCTTCTAAATAAATCGGGAGGTTTTGACTATATCTTGCGCCAACACAAGATTCTCCTTTTTGCCGCCATATGTCACATTCCCGTCAACTACTACCACCTAATTGTTCATGTTGTGAATGAGGGCCATGGGGTGTCTCTACCATTTGGGTCCATTTTATCCAAAATTTTTGCAAGTCATCGAATTTCCATCAATGACCAAGCGGTTGATAAGAAGATTGAGCCCTACAACCAAGCCACAGCCATCAAGATGCACTTTCTTAGAGAGCATCTTGAGCCAGCCGAAGAGCCTGCTGAAGAAGAACCACTTCCACCCTTTCCGGATCTCCATGAAGAACGTCCTCTTCAAATAGAAGCTCCTTGATCGAGCTTTGATGAGACGTGGGATCCCGCCACAGATTCCCTCTCATCGGGCATCTCTTATTGCGACGAACCAGCAAGATGCACACTTATATGGGAAGTATGCGCCGCGACATCGACGAACTTCATACCGACGTTTGCAATCTGCAAATGGGTCAAGGACCCATCTGCCGCCACCGCTGCCACGATTAAGAAGACTAGTTTAGCTCTTTTGTTTTCTTTCTTTCTATCTTTCCATGTTGGCTTGTATTAAGGGGCTTTGACCCCATACTTATATATTTTTTTTGGAACAATAGCTAGTTTGTGCTCAGGGCACATACATTCTTTTCCTAGTTAGTTTACTTTAATGCTTTGTCATTTTTATTATACTTCAGCATATAGATTTTATTAATGATCTCCTCTTTATAAATGTCATTATATAACACTTGTTGTTCAAGATTCAACCCCTCTCAAAACCCTTCATGATGATATTAAAAAAGGCAGAGAATAACTTAGGGAAGAACTTAAGAAATGACATGAAAAGTTACGAAAAATCTTTTCAAAATTGGTATAGATTACTAACAACAACTTTAAGGGGGAGAAAATAAGAACCTATAGATATATTTTGAAAATCATAAAAAATGGGGAGATTGTTAGTTCAACCCCTCATAAATAATATTTTAATGATTTTACAAAATAAAGAAAAAGAGATAAAACATAAGCGTAGCATATTTTTCTCTGTAATAATACAATTGCAGGTTTCATGGAGTTTTCCAAGTTGGGGGATTAAAACATGAAGATTAGATTAGCATAAGCGTTGTCATAGGTCATAGGCATTTATGTAAACTTTCAAAGGTTGTAATCTTTATTTTATTTGAGTCTAGAGATGTTGTAAAGAGACCCCAAACATAACTTATAAATAGCTAACTTAAGCTCTCTACACTTTTCAGAATGACTGTCTCAAGGTTGATTGGTCCCATCCTACGGATCCTACACTTTTATGTAAACTTTTAGAATGTTTTTTAGAATAAGTTATAAATATCTAACTTATTTTCAGAATGACTGTCTCAAGCTCTCTACACTTTTATGTAAACTTTCAGAATGTTGTTCACAAGGTTACGGTGTCACATCCTACGAATCCAACTATTATGACCTATTCATCTTGAATCATTCGATTGATTGGTCCCAATAGGGTCAATCTTAGACTTAATAACCAATTAGGTATATTAGGGTTTACATCTACCCAAGAAACCTAGGAAACATTTGTTCGACTCGTGACAACGTCGATAATTCCCACTTATTCAGTATTTAGGCCATCACCTAGCCATTTAGTATAAAGTTTTAGGCCTAATTTGTGTGGCTTTTAAGTTCAACAAAATTAGCTAATGCCTTTGAGTTTGAGTTGTGACAATTCCTCTTAGTAAGCTATTATTACATGGTCATAGGTACTGATGAGCATGATTTCTTACGGGTAAAAATTGAGTTTGAAACCATGTCATTGTAGTCGTGTAAGAATCCGCTATTAGATAAAATTTACCGAAACTCAAAGTGTGTCTCGGGTCGAACACCGGGAGGTGAACGTTTGATTAAAAATCGTGTAGGAATTATTGTCATGAAAGTACATTAGCTGGTTGAAATTAATCTACGCTAGCTATTCTACATAAAGAATAATTAATAGAAGAGAGCGAGAAAAATACAAATAAAGAGAAAATAGGCAGAGAATAAACAAATATCATAGTGTCATGTTCATTACATGTACTTACTACACCAGAAAGCTATAAATCTACACTAGAAAAAGATAAAAAAAAAAGGAGGGGGTGAGAAGTTATTCTCCTCGACGGTTACTTGGAGGACGAGCTGCGTTGACGGAGTGCCCGGACAATGGGGATGAGATGCTAGACGAAGGAGGACAAAACTGAAGGATAGAGGATGGAATAGGGCGACGTCGCAACGGGATCCTCTTCACGAACAACGATGAGAGGACAACCATAGGATGCCCTACGAAGGGGGTGAGAAGATGGAAAATTATTTTATTCTAACTCTAATGGAGCATCCCCGATATAGGACCAAGTTGTAGAGCTTTGGAGGGGATGAGAGGAGAAGAGAAGGGATAGTGAAATGAGTGGTAGGGTGATGAAATGCAGGTAGGGTTATTTAATATGGTGATATTAATGTTGTAAAGTATATAGTGGAAGTGATTACCTACTGGCGAATCTATACAGTTTATCGAAATTTGTTAACTTAGACTAAATCAAATTTTAACTTGTCAATTTTAGGCTCAGGATCAAACTTAGGGAGGCGGGTTTTGTGTTAATCAGTTTCTACGCACTTCCTAAAAGCGCATCAATTCCTTTCGCTTATTGTATTTTTGGGTTTTTCATGATTTTAGATTTTTTTTTGATATCCTCGTCCTTGAGGTACACCCTTCACAAATGACCCTTGGCTATACTCCAAAATTTGGTCCTTGGCAATTCGTTGAAAATCAAGTTCAAAATGGATCTCGCAACATGTGAGATCGTGTACTTGTAAAGACGAGAGTTATCTTTTCAATTTTAGATTTTTTTTGTCTTTTCTTTATCAACAAAATAAAAGACTAGGAAAAAAATATGAAAGATAATACGAACTGGAAAGGAATGGAAATACTTAGCTTATTTATAGATATGTATGTTGGTGCAAGGGCATCACGGTCGTTAATTTTAATGATAATAAAACACGTGCTATTTAACATTTGTACTGAGTTTATAAGTTTTAGGAAAAAGCAAATGGATTCAAGTATGGAGGGCCTCAAGCTCGCGTCCATGGTGGGTTGGAGAGCTTGATGGAGGGGAAGGAGCTTCGCTTGGAACGAAAGCTAGAAAACATGAAGAATATGATAGATTTCTTTTTGTCTTGTTTTGTGTCCTTAGTCTTTATATCTTTGTTCTTTGCTCTTTATTGTGTTTAGATATATGTTAAAGAGCCTCAAAGTAACAAAACTATAGTCCTACTTAAACTTAGGATACTTTGACTTTTCGTAGAAAACTTAGAAAGCCAAAATAAACATCAGATAGCCAGATTAGACATCTAATCTGGAAATCAGACGTCTAATCTTAGACTTTAAGACGTCTGACTGTTTGATCAGACATCCAAACACCTAGGTTGGATTTAGTGCCTTTTGTCTGTTAATTTCAAATGACTAGCCCTTAGTCCAGACATCTAAGAAGAAGTCTGATGACCTTGCCAAACGTCCAACTAGAGGATCGTTGGCTATATCAGACTAATCATAGAGGATTAACCTTTTATCTAAACTACACTCACTTTCAGACATCCGTAGTGATCCCCAAACGTCTGATAAGTAAACGTTAGGCCCAAATCACCTTTTGTCAGATGATTATAGCCGTTTTACATTGGGAAATCCATTCCCGCAGAAGATTGCATTTCTAGACATCCAAACTTTGTGCCAGACGACTGACCTGTCGTCTGACCAACTTATCCTAGAACCCTGTTTAAGTCAGGACAAAATCAAGAAGTCAACCCGTGTTAAATTAGACGTTTGACCTTAAGTCCAGACATCTTAAAAGTAACCTTTAGACGTTTGTCTTAGTTTAACCTAGTTCAAATCTTCCACCCTTCTAGATCCTAAACTAGACGATGACCTAGTCATCTGATAATATATTCAGACATCTGCTAACCCTGACAGAATCATAAACAGCCTTGATTTCGACCTGATTTGCCTTGGGATAGCTCCCAACGGCTAGAGAAGACTTCCAACAACTGGAGGAGGCTTCTAAACCCTTCTTGGGACCTCTATAAATAAATGAGCACCCTTCCTAAGCTAACACACACCTTGTGTTTCTCACATTAAGTCGGTGTTTAAAAAGTGTTGCGTTGCAATATAGCTGAAATAGCGTTCAAACAAATACAATTTTTATTACTCGAAAAGATTCCGAGGTCGAACACAGGGAGTAAATAGAATTCACACACTAAACATAACAATTAACGTAATTTGAACACAAAATATTACTCAAAAACTAATTTGCAAGTAGAGCATATGAGTATATGAAGAGTAAAAAGAATTTTAGATAAAATAATGGTGATGTGAATCACCAATTATAAGTCCAATACATAGAACAATTACTCAAATCTACTAAAGGGCGAAGTATGAAATTAGAAGTCTGATTTTGCAATCAGACGTCTTAAATGACATTTGCTACAGTACCCCTTTTGCTTTTGTCTGTGTGCTTCTTCTTTTCTTCTCTTTCTCTTTGATTCTTCCTTTCTTTGATTCCTCTTTTCTTCTTCTCTTTCTCTGATTTCTCTGATTCTTCCTTTCTCTGCTTCAACTATGTCCTCTTCCTCTCTTCTTCTTCTCTTCTATTCTTCTCAGGCTTACTTCTTCTTCTTTGCTCCTTCTTCTTTTGTTCTTCTTTCTCCTTTAATTCTCTTCTTCTTCTCTTCTTTCTCTAGCTTTTCTACCTTCTGAATCCGGCTAAGTGTTGGAGCCAAACTTCCCAGGGCAAAAACCCCCCTTCCCTCGCGTAACTCTCCTCTCTCTTTCTCTCTTTCTATTTCAGTCTCGCTCTCCCAGAGCCATTGTCGATCGAGTAATTGGACCTAGTGCATACCCGGGTCAAGGCTCACAGGCATGCGGTGGTGACCGAGGAGTGCGAGTCAGGCGGGTAATCGGGTCAACCAGGTCCGCGGGTGAGGTGTGATGTAAACACATTTACACTACTTAAAATGTCTATTTATGCATGTTCTTAAGCATAGGATTGCATTTCATGATATAAATATTGCATAACATGCATTATCTCGCATTTAGAGTAGTTTGAATAAAATGGAGGTTAATTGTCTCCTTTTATGTGCTTGGACAGGGTAAACAATTTATCGGGGCCTCGGATCAAAGATCTAACCGCATGGATATGATCAGGGTGACGATTAGAGTTCAACGACTCCAAGATCGCCCTAATCAGGCATCCGTAGCATCAGATAGAGACCGGGGAACCCTAAAAGATCAAGGGCCAGGATGGTGTAAATCCGCACTTCAGATGATAAATCCGATCGCATGGATGAATTTGGATCGACGATCGCAGCCCAACGACACAAAAATCGAGTCAATCCGCCATCCGTGGCACCATCTACAACATCCAGAATATGGATGGCCAAGATAGCACCACGTGGCGCCATCCCCGCCGCCCAAACGGCCGCTTCATCTTGTGAAGGCTCCGCGCCCGATCGCTCTCCACCGTTGGATCTTAATCCAACGGCTGTGGGCGCTCGCATTTTAAAACGTGCGCTCGACCATCCGCGCCCCATAGCGTAGCGATCGAGCGCACTATCGCGAGCGCAGGGCACGGGTTCGATCCGCGGCGAAGAGCTGGAGGGCGCGTTCAATTGAGGCGCGTGGAGCGTCAGATGAAGATCGGACGGCCGCGCACGCCCGATAGCGTCGACGCGCGATTGGACGCGCAATCGAACACGCAATCAGACGTGCGAGGAGCGCGCTACGCAGCTGGCGCAGACGCGATTTAAGTCGTCCGATCTCGCGATCGGACGGCTGAAAAGCGCTGGACGTGCGCGAGCGTTGATGAGCGGGCAGCCGAGGAGGCACGTGTGGGCGCGGAGGGGACGGCCACGTCGGGGCTTTAGTGACGGATTTATCCGTCACTAAAGACCCCTTATTTATTATTTTGAAGATGTAATGTCCATTTTGCCCCCACTCCTTGCAACTATGAAAGGAGACCCCCTCCATACGAAATTCTCATCCCTTCTTTCTCCTCTCTACCCCTCCAAAGCTCAAAAGAAGCTCGTCCCACACCCAGGTGCTTCTTGCGAGATAAAGTCCAATTTTCGTTCCCCTTCGGAAGTGGATCCCGCGACGACGACGGCGTGCTGCTCCGTTCCCGTTCTTCTGCTTCGTTCTCCTTCGTCCAGGCATCGT
Source organism: Thalassia testudinum (assembly GCA_037157565.1). Classification (NCBI taxonomy): domain Eukaryota; kingdom Viridiplantae; phylum Streptophyta; class Magnoliopsida; order Alismatales; family Hydrocharitaceae; genus Thalassia; species Thalassia testudinum. The sequence continues at coordinate 45,848,279 of JAZHRO010000059.1, forward strand.
TCCGTCCGGCTCGTCCTCCAAGCAATCGTCGAGGAGGATAATTTCTCTCTCCCATCTTATTTACAACTTTTCTAGTGTAGAATTTTCTGCTTTATTGTGTAATTGATTTTCCGCATTCTAGTGTAACTTTTATAAACTATTTAAATATTGAATGCATGTTCTCTTTCTCTCTCTCATAGTTTGATAGCCCTATTGTAATTATAACGCCTTGCTTAAAGAAAATCATAAAAAATATATATATAATTGCGAAAATAGATCAACGTAGCCTCCCTGTGTTCGACCCGGAATTATTTTCGGTATAAATTTTATTTGTTGAACACAAATTCTTTACTTCCGAACTACAACGACAGGTTTTCCAAAACCAATCTCGTTAGCGTAGGTTCGTAAACGTTCAATTAGGTGTTGCGAACGAGGCAGGGTGAAGGTGTATGAGGACCTCACCCTCAGTGATTGGAGGCAAACAGCCGCTATCACTTTTTGGTATTATGCGGCAACAGGCACTTCTTCATATAAAGGTGGGACTAAATGTCCCACCTTTCTTCCGTGCAGCGCATCGGTAGGGTATCCAGTCGAATTGATGGGGTTGCGTGATGGGAACACCATCATGAGCCTTAACTAGCTCATTTTGACCTAATGAAGAGAATAAATGCTCCTACATAACCAACTGAAGATCATAATTCATTCCATAACCTTTCTAAGAGAAACATAGGAAAATAGGGGCAAAACTATAATTCTACCAATAAAGTACAACCATGGGTTTTCTTAAGGGCTAAACAAAGGTCAAATGGTCTTAACAAGATAACAAGTGGCTTGGATTTGACAGAAAAAGGTTTGTGTGTTCTGTGAATTAAATTACTTCTTGAAACACTAAAAATAGACCCACTTGATTAACCAAGGTTCTGGTCAGAATAAAATTCACTTAAACCCTCAAAAAATCATAGAAAAATATTCTCTAAGGTTTAGAACATTCAATTTGGCCATTAGAACCCATCTTGACCTGGAATGGGATCTTTGACAGATATTTACCTAAATTAGGTTTTCTCACAAATTTCCTAGTCAAACGGGGTCAAACCCAAAATCCAACTTCACCATTGGATTCCTTAGGTAAAAATTAGGTGTGTACCAAAACTTTGACCCAAAATGAGTTTGCCTTGACCTAGTTTGAAAAAAGGTCCAGTCTGATTACATTTCTACCCCTTTCAAAAACCCTTGCTAACAACCCCTAACTTTCTCGTCGTCTTCACAAGTAGGTCCCTCCGCCATTATCGCGGAGGAAACCTACTCCAGCAACCTTTGATAGAGAAACTCCTTGATTGCTTGGAGGATCTCTTCCAAAATTGCAAGGGAGATCCTCTGAGAAATTCACGTCAGTATGAACCCATCTTTGAGATCTGATTCCCTCCCAATCTCTCATGTGAACGAATGAGAGATGTGTGTATCTTAACGGTTCCCATCTCCGGCGACCTTCCAAGCTTGCTTCCCATGCCCTAACCGACCTTTAGAGCCCTATTTAAAGAAGCCCAAATCGCCCTGACTCCTTCACTCTCGATTTCGACAGCGAATACCCCTAATTCCTCTCTTCTCCTCAAGGTCGTAGGCTCCTTGATGTCCGGCAACCTTCCCTGCTCCTCCTCGTTGTCCGACCGCCACACCTGCGGCGGATCCATCCTCTCTGATTTCGTCCATGTCTCGCCGTACCAGCGGGCGTTACTCTCTCTTTGTCCTCACCAATCTCACCTCACCGGAGCGTCTTCGTCTCCGACGTCAGCCAGACTAGACCCGATGCCCTCGCTCACCCCCTTCGTCCCTTGACCTCCCAACTAAGTTCCCTCTCACCTCTACTTTCTTTCCTCATTTATTCCACCTCAAATCGACCACTACCGCCCCTCGCACCTTCATCTCCTTCATCTCCGACCACCAACTCCAACAAGGCCATCCCACCTCCACAAGCCACCAAAACCCTCACCGACAAGCCCACAACCTCCGCCTCACTTCACTAATCACTTTCCCTCACTTCACTCACCGCGCCACTCACCCAAACACCTCCCCGAACACACCCACTCACACTCACACGGTACATCCTAGGCACACCACCACAGCCACCCTCGCTCCACGCAACCGCTCCCATCACATTCGTAGTGCTCCGGCGACTCTCCCTGAACTATTTGACGTGGTCGAAAGGCTATTCTCTTGATTTCAGGTATCAATCCTCGTCTGCCATTACTGCCGAGCATGAAGCAAGCTTGAAGTTACGCCTAGGTCTTACTACGCCCAGGCTTCAGTCCCAGGACGCGCGGAATCACCTCGTGCACTGTTCCAAGCCCTCAGTTGAAGTCATGTGCCTCTGCAGCCTCGCTAATTTTGTCAAGACCCTGTTGCTGCGGTGCGCGAAAGGAAGATGGGACATTTAGTCCTACCTCAGAAGTGAAAAGGTGTTTTCATGCGCAAAAATTGAAAAAGTGCGGAAGGCTATTCGCCTCCAACACTGAAGGTGAGGTCCTCCCCCCCCCCCCCCCCCCCCCCTCACCGGACTCGTCCACGGCACTGCCCACGCAGACCTGGCCAACCCGACTACCCGCCTGACTTCACTCCTCGCTCACCACACAGGCCTGTGAGCCTTGACCCAGGTATGCGATAGGTCCGATTACCCGACTGGCTGAGGCTCTGGGAGAGCGAGACTGAAATAGAAAGGGAGAAGTAGAGAGGAGAGCTGCGCGAGGTTAGGTGGCTTTTGCTTTCAGAGGATTGGCTCCAACACTTAGCCAATTCAGAGGAAGAGGAGGTCAAGCAGAAGAAAAGAAAAAGAGAAAAAGGACCTTAGAGAAGGAAAAGGCAATGGCAGAGAAAGAAGAAGAGAAGGCCAAAGGAAGAAGCTGAAGAGAAAGAGAAGGATTGAAGAAGAAGAAGAGCAGAAGAAGAGGAAGAAGAAGAAGAAGAAGACGAAGAAAGAGAAGAAGCAAAGGCAGAGGAAGAGAAGGAAGGATCAGACACTTTAAGTCGTCTGATTCCTTCATCAGACGACAAATTCTAGTTCACATTGCATATTCATACATTGAATTATTTGGTGATATTGTAGGAGTATTTGGTGATCTAAATGACCATTTTACTCCCATATTTTTGCACTTTGATACTGATATTATTGCATACTCTTATAATTATAAATTGTGATCTTGATTTCTAAATGCCAATTTGCTCCCTGTATTCTACCTCGAAAATCTTTTTGAGTAATAAAAGTGTATTTGTTTTCAAAGCAATTTCGACTATATTGCAACACGACTATTTTAAACATTGATCTTGCTTCAATCAACATTTTGGCACCGTTTCTGGGGAGCAACGAGCAATTTACAATTCTTGATTACAATTTCTAATACAGATACTAACTTGGCATATCTCTTTTGTTGCAGTTGTTTGAGAGAAGATACATTGAAGAAAGTCAGCTGCACAACAAACACACCAGGGGCAAGTAAAATCTGATTACTCTCTCTCTTAAGCCCCTCATTCTAAAAAGGTTGAAAAGGAGAAAAATCAATTAGGGATACTTGAGGGATAGAATTTACACCCTCGAGAGGTTCTGTTTCAATTTTGTCATCACAGGTGCTTGGAAAATCTAATCTTGATGGACCAGCTTCTTGATTTCCTAGGGCCGGTTCGAAATCGTGACCACTTGCAATTGGTCCTCCCAACCCATCTCAGGATCAGGCGTATTAATCTATATGTAATTTGAATCAAATTCCATTTGGGTTGGGAGTCTATAACAACCTCAATCATCAAACCCGGGAATTGGAAAATTATGTAGATCACTATAATTACTCCAAGATGTCATATTAACTTCTGATGGGTATTCTTGACCAATAGTTTTATATAACTTATTCAGCAATTTTCCTTATCTCTCCAAAAGATTCTGGAGTTCTTCCGAAAATGAAGGATTTGACCAATATTGCAGACAGTCGTCGTGTAATTTCATCAATTCAATATGTTTTGCTAAGAGATCATCCTGGGTTGAACTGTGGATTATTTGTGTGGGTATTATTTCGATATAGTTCATAATGTGGTTTGTTGTTTTGCAAAAATGTCCCTATCTAAGGCTCCATAATATTCTTCATGGTGTCTATATGCATCCTCAATCATCTTATCTTTGAGAGTCATTTGGGACACAAGTTTCCTAACATGTTAGGTTGCATTTTCGAATCAGGTGGTGGAATCAAGATTTAGAATCAAACTCAGGATTAGATTGGAGTTGATTAGATCAAATTTAGAAATCCCGAGAAGGTATAATGAAGCCCCTTAGGTTAAAACGTAAAGACCTTCCTATGTGTGTGCTCTAGATAAAAGATGAGGGACTGGATATGAATTGGACCCCATCAAGGCACCCAAAGTTTTTTGGATGACTAAGGTTGTTTCGAGGCGGATGATACCTCTAAATCAGAAATTTGCACATCCAAGAATTACCTGAGCAGCCAGGAAGGGAGGGCGCCGTAAAGACTCCAACACGGTAGAGCGTCCCCACGGGTTGCAGGGTTTCCCCCCTTGTCACTGTGGTTCCAAGTAGACCGGAATGTAAGAACTTAAAACCTTATGTCTACCAATTTTATTTTTAATTTGTGCCTTAAATTTCACTTGATTTGAAAGTTGACTTGACTTATGACCTAATTTGGAGGTTGATTAGCCTATAATGTTGACCAACTTCTCCTGACCTGCCCTAAAAGAAGTAGAATGAAACCGAGGTCAAGACCTAGAAATCACCCTGAATTGACTCTCAGGTTATTAGGTCCACAATTTTTAAGGTTCAAGTGAATTTAGAGCCTGATTTTTGGGTTTAAGTGATTAGATCTTTTCAAGCAAGGGTTTGGGTAGCACACAACTGTGGGAGGATAAATTTCCTTTAATTCAGGAAAATGTGAACTAGCACTTCAAACCCTAACGTTGAAAAGCCTAATTGGCTCTATTCCAAGTCCAATTTGATCTTAAAATGTTCACCTTGGGCTTCAAGCAAAAGGTGTGTTAGCCCAAAGTGATTTAGAAATTAAGAGTAGTTCCTAATAGGTACAGGCAATTAAGGTAGGAATTTTTAAATAGAATCAGCTCAAGTTTCAATCAGATGGGAAAATTTTTTCGCAAATCATGAAATTTGCCTCTTTAATGATAATTACTATGAAAATAAGGCAGGTATTTCTAATTGATTTGTTTCCTTTTTTATCTTCCCAAAGTTAGAAGGTTGATTAGGGAAGAATAGAAATTACCTGCCCCGGGAGTGGCTGTTTTGCGCGGAAAATCTCTGTGTGATGTACCACGTAAAATCACAAGAAATCAAACATGGCGACCTAGTGCTCAAATACAATCAAATAAAATAAAGAATAGCGATTAATTGCGCGTTGCTCCCCGGCAACGATGGCAAAATGTTGATAGGGCTATTGGGGAGGTTTAAATATATTTTATTATAGAAAAATCTCCTAAATAGCTCAATCAACAAATATTGCAATTCACGTGCTAATCAAGATGAATATATAAATCAGCACAAGAAATCAAACACAATAATGATATTTAATGAATAGTAATCTGTCACATTAAATATTCAATGATGCTCAATGTATCTAGAGATTGCTTGGAATAAAAAGGAAAGAGGATTAAAAACAATGGTGATTTAGATCACCACTAATCCTCTTAATTAAACATGCATGCAATATTTCAATTCAACATTAACCATATTACTTAAATAATACAACAGTATCTCAAATCAACTCAAATCAGATGTCGAGCATTTATCAACAGACGACTTAAGTTCAACCCTGCTATAGTGCTATATAGAGAGCCTTCTTCTTCGGCTCTTCTTCTTTCTCTCTTCTTCTTCTTCTTCTGCTCTCCTTTTCTTCCTTCCTTCTCACGCACAAGGGGAGCCAAGGCTTTTGGTGACTAAGTGTTGGACAAGGCTAAACATCAGAGAGCAAAACCTCCCCTCCCCCGCTCTCTCTCTTTCCTGCCTCTTCCTTTCTCAGATATTCGGGTCGTAATCGGGTATTCGGATCATGCAGTATCGGGTCCAGGCTCACCGGTAGTGGGTGATGAGCGAGGAGTGAAGGCTTATGTGGGTCAGGTGAGCGGGTGTAATGGGGACCTCACCCTAGTGTGTCGAGGCGATAAAGCCTTGGCACAAAAACTTAATAAGCGTAACTGCGCGCTTTTCTCCCACCGATGTGGGACTATGCCACGTTTCCTCTTCGCATGCATCTGCTGCTGGGTGGTCTATCCAATTGAAGATCAAGAGAAGGTGGTCTCCTCCAATTAACAGCCTGGACAGACTTCTGGGTTGATTCCTCACCTCCTGGAGTAAGGGCCTGGAGCTTTCGTGGCATGGAGCTTGAAGAACAAGGTGGAGATGACGGTGACGATGGCGAAGCACCAGCGAAACCTGAGAAGCATGAACATGACCCCATGGCCCAATTAAACAAGTTCAGGACCTTCGACGGACCACGGTAAATGTGTGGGTGGTGGTCTTGTGGCGTGAAAGGGCGTGAGGTGGTTGGACGTGGTCGGAGTAGGTCGCCTAAACGTGGGTTGTTCAATGGCAGTTGTGAGTGGTCGATTGATGGAATTAGGAGAGGGCTTTTGGTCATGGTGGTGTAGCGAAGGTTTTGGAGTTGGCGGCGAGGTGGTTAGAGGTGTGCGGTGTGAGATGGACCTCGCCAGAGGTGTGGTCGGAAGTGGAGACGAAGGTGGTGAACGGCGTGTCGAGGAGTTGAATTTAAGTTTTAAATAGAGGGAAAGATAATAGAGGGAGAAAGAGACCTAGCTAACCTACTCTAATGGAATAAAGGGCAGATGGGACACCGGGTATGGTGTGGCTGGCGCTGTGGAAGGAAGTGCCTTCGCTGGGAGAAGTGGTGACGATGAGGGGTATTGCGACGTGTGGAAGAAGCTAAGGATGAAGAATCCGCCTGCTATAGTCTATGAGGGTGGACGAAGAAGGTGGTCGAAGGAGGTCGCCAGACCATGTGCAACATTTGGTCGGAGAGGAGGGAAGAAGGAGGTATTTCGGTCAAAAACAAGATAAGGAGGTAAGGCAGGCGTCCTAGGTTCTTTTATAGGCCTCAAGGGAGCTTTCCAAGCTTGGAAACCAAGCTTCAAAGCTTCGTAAAATAGGAGACCCAATCCTTCAAACAGTTCGCATGAGTCTTTGAGTAGGAATTAGAGCCCAATGTGCGGCTCAGATGGAAGAGGATTTCGCAGGGAATTCTCCTTCCAATTTTGGAAGGGATTCGTCAAGAAATTAGAGAGAAATCTCTGATTGAAGGTCGTAAGAGTAGGATTTCCTCCGCGATAACGAAGGAGGGACCTGATTACAAAGAATGGCGACAAGGATAGGGACCCATTTGTAAGGAATTCAAAAAGCTAGGGGTGCATATGAGAGAAAAAGAGTCAGAATGGACTGAAATGCAAACTATGTCAAGATGATCTCTGATTTAGCCCAAATTTTGGTACAAAATTAATTTGGAACCAAGGAATCTGATGGTGAAGTCGAATTTTGGTTTTAATCAAGTTTGACTGGGTAATTTACGTAGAAACTCAAATTAGAGCAACTATCCTACTGAGACTATTTTTGGTCAAAATGGGTTCCAATGGTCAAGTCAAAGGTACCAAACCTTATAGAATATTTTTCTATATGATTTAGGTGAATTTTATCATGACCAAAACCACAGTTAATTAAGCGGGTCTGGAATTAGGATTTCGGATGTTCGTTAATTCTCGAAACACATGAAAACCCTTTTCTTTCTGCACGGACCCTCTTATTAGACATTTATGAACATTTGACCTTTAATTAACCCCTGGGAAATCCCGTGATTATTCTACATTTATGATCTTCTGTTAAAATCGCAGATTTAACCTTGTTTTAATGCATTCTTCTCAAAAAGGATATGCAAGGAATTACGACTCTCCAGCGGTTATGTAGGAGCATTTATCTGTTGATTGTAACTAATTAAAGCTAGATATGGCTGATGATGACGTTTCCATCACACCATGATGGAATCTCATTCGTTGGATCAATGATACAATGGCTAGGCTTGATCGTATGGGTGAAGAGGAGTACTGTAGTCGGCATTGGATGACTGTGATGACGCCACGTGGCACCATCATAGTCGTCCATCTTCTTTACTTTGTAGGTGGTGCCACGTAAGTTGGATTGGATCAATTTTCACATCGTTGGGCTACGGTCGTTGATCCGAACCCATCCGTGCAGTTGGATTTGCCATCTGAAGTTTGGATTTTACACCACCTTACCCCTTGACTTTGATCTTCCTCGAACTGCATCTGATATTACGAAGGTTCGATCGGGGCGATCTCTAAGTCGTTGAGCTCTGATCATCGCCCTAATCAGATCTGTACGATTGGAACTTCAATCTGAGGCCTCAAAATGATATCGCCCTATACCTGGCCATAAAAAATGGAAACTAACCTATATTTTGTACAAACTAGTCTAAATGCATAATTATGCATGTTATGCAATATTTATATTGCTGAATGCAAGTATATCCCTAAGAACATGCATAAATAGATAGTTTACGTTGCATACATGTGTTTACATCACGCCCTGATGCCTATCTTTTGCTAGTCCCTAGTAAAACTACATACCATTTATAAAATAATTCGGATCAAATTACTTGGGCAATAGTTATTTTTCAACACTTGGGAATTTCTACTAAAGACCTGAATTACTTAAGCCTCAACGGTGCTTGGGTGTCTGCCAAAATGCAGATCGGCTAAGCCCTCGCCTTATTCAAAAGAAAATACATCTTTTTCTTTTTCTTTTTTTCTAATTTTTTTTGAATTTTTTGAGTTTAGAGTTTCAGGGCAGCTTTCTACAGCTACCTAACCCACCTGAGACTAAATGAGAACTCTAAGTGCTAAGCATCTTTTTGTGTGAACACTACTAAAAAAATGGGATATGCCGTCGGTCAATAAAATCGGTAGCAATAAAATTATTGTCGTCGCTTACTTAACTATGTGACGGCGAAGGCCTATACTTGACTAACCGCTCGTTGAAGAAAAGCGATTTGGCACATGGTTGCCATTAATATTCACTGTCGGTTTAGTAACCGGTGGCAAATATATTTTTACAGTCACTTATTGATAATAACATCATTATGAGTCATAACTAGCTCATTTTGACCTAAGGAAGAGAATAAAAGCTCCTACACAACCTGTAGAAGGGCCTAATTTAAGGAATTAATGTTCTGAGAAGAAAACATGAAATAAAAGGAAAAACTGTAATTTTACCATTGCAGTACATAAACGAGATTTATCATAAGCTAAACATAGGTAGAATGGTGTAAACAAGATAAAAAGTGGGTTGGTTCAGTCAAAAATGGGTTAGTGTAAGATCTGAGAATTAAATAACATCTGGTAACCCTAAAACAGACTCGCTCAATTCAACAAGATTCTGGTCAGGATAAAAATCAACGAATCCCTCTAAAATTCATGGGAAAATATCCCCAAGGGTTTAGAACCTTCCAATTGGCCTTTGGAACCTGTTTTGAGCTAAGTTGGGGTCCTAGCTGATTAATTAAACTATTTGGGTTTTTGTGTAAAATGTCCAGTCAAACATTTTCAAACCTAAAATCTAACTTCACCATTGGATTCCTTAGGTTCAAATTAGGATTGTACCAAAATTTATACCTAAGTGGAGGTCACCTTGGCTTACTTTGCAAAATAATCCACTCATTTACATTTTGACCCCTAACTTTTTGAAAATCTTTACAAAACCCCCCTAACTTTCTCACCACTCTTTCAATTAGGTCCCACCACTATTACAGTGGAGGAATCTCATCATGACCTTTGCCTAATGAGAACCTCATCATGATCCCTAACTAGCTTACTTTGATCTAATAAAATGAATAAAAGCTCCTACATAGCCTAAAAGAAGGCCTAATTCAGGGGATTACTAATCTGGGAATAAAACATAAAATAAGGGGTAAAACTGTAATTTTAGCATTGCAATGTATCAACGGGATTTCCAAGGGTCTAGACAAAGGTCAATTGGACTTAATAAGAGAAAAAGTGGGATGGTTCAGTTAGAAAAGGGTTATTGTGAAATCTAGGAATTAAATGGTATTCTGTAACCTTAAAATAAATCCACTTCAATTCACAAGATTCCAAGTAAGATAAAAATGAACTGAACCCTCTAAAATTCATGGAAAATATCCTCTAAGGTTTAGAACCTTCAATCTGGCCTTTGGAGCTTATTTTGACCTAGATTGGGGTCCATACCTAATATTTGACCTAATTTGGATTTTTATGCAAAATATCCAGTGAAATGTGTTCAAACCTAAAATATAACTCCACCATTGGATTTCTTAAGTCTAAATTAGGTTTATAGCAAAATTTGGACCAAAGGGAAGGTCATCTTGACCTACTTTGCAAATTAGTCCACCAAATTACATTTAGACCCTCAACTTTTTGAAACACTTGCAAATCCCCCCCAACTTCTTCATCTCTTTCTTCATTTCGGTCCCTCTGCCATCGCAGCAAGGACCCATACCTCCAGCGACTTTGCACGGAGGTTCTCTCCTTGAACTCATGGGGAGCCGCTCCCAGATTTGAGAGGGGAGCTCCCTGCAAAGGCCCCTACCGCATGGGCAGCTCCCCATGCCCTGAAACCCCCCATACCTCTCGTACGAACACTCGAGAGGTATGGGTCTCCCTCCGACCTTACCTTCGGTGTGGCCTTCCTGCTGCCTCCTTGCGAATTTCCCTCTGCCCTCTCCTATTTAAGGAAGCCCAGACTTCTCCGCTTCCTTCAAGCCTAATTTGGCTGGAGATTACCCCCCAATGTCGTCTCCTCACTCTGGCCAACTGCCCGCACCTTCCGGGGACTCTCCCTCCCTCTTCTCGTTGCTCTGCCACAGTACCAGTGGCAGAGCCATCTCCTCCGTACTCCTCCTCGACGCGCCGTACCAGCTCGTGCCCCTCCGCCTCTCTTCCTCGTCACCGCTTCTTCCCCACAGGGTCTTCATCTCCTGCAACGGCAGACACCCACCACTCGCCTTCCGCCTCCCCCTTTTGCTCCAAACCTGTCATTTAAGTTCCTCTTCCTCCCCTCTTTATTTCCCCGTTCGCAATTTTTAGTTTCGATCCCTCGACTGCCACTATCACCACCATCGTTTCCACCTTCGGCCACCAACTCCGGCGAAGCCGCTTCACCTCCACAGGCCGTCCCATCCCTCGCCGACAAGTCCATAAGCATCCCGTCACTCTACTCAACATTTCCCCTCACTCACACCACCACTCTACTCACCTAAACACACCCACACATACGCACACAATGTGCCCTAGGCATGCTCGCACAGGCGCCCTCGCGCCACGCCACCCACTGCACCACCTTCACCTTGACACGGCGAAGCTACCCAAGTATTTTGATAGGGCTGTGAGGCGGTGTTGGTGCTTTCAGGTTCTGACGCCCCTCTGCCATTGGACAGAGCTTGAAGCAAGCTTGAAGCGAGCTCCAGACTTCACCTGCCAGGTGGATATCCCAGGTTGCGCAGAACATCTTCGTGCATAACTTTAGTACACCAATTGAAGTCGCAACCCCTTGCAGCTTCGTAATCAGAGGGAACACCTGCTGCTGCAGTGCACGCGAAGCGGGTGGGACATTTAGTCCCACCTCGGAAGTTTTCAACGCAAGTGAGTGGCTTAAATTGAATTTGAGTTTTAGCCTGGTTGCCTCCGAACACGGGGTGAGGTCCTCTCGCCCATATACCAGCCTCGTCTGCAACCCACGCTACGTGGACCTGGCTGAGCTGTTTACCCTACACTCCTCGCGCACCACCCACGCCGGTCCGCCTAGACCTGGGCGCGTATAACCCGACCCGGTTACCCGACTGGCTCTGGGAGAGCGAAGAGAGAAATAGAGAGAGAGACGCGGGGAGGGTAGGGGGTAGGTTTTGCTTCTCTGTGCTGTGCAGGGAAGCAGGAGGAAGAGGAAGCAGCTGTAGGGAAGAGGAAGAGGAAGAAGAAGAAGAGAAGGTGCAACAGCTGAAGACTTAGCCGTAGAGAAACAGGAGAGGAAGTAGATGAGAAGAAGAAAAGAGAAGGAAGGAGCCAAAGAAGAAGAGGTCTGCAGAGCTAAGGGAGAAGGAGCTGAAGACTTAGCCACAAAAAGACAAGGAAGAAGGAGCCGTAGAAGAAGGGAAGGTGCAGCAGCCGAAGACTCAGCCGCAGAGAAAGAGAAGAAGAAAGAAGAAGGAACTACTGGAGAAAGCAGAAGAAGAAACCAAGGAGAAGGAAGAAAGAAGAAGAAGAAGCCTGAGGAAGCACTGTAGTTGACCACCACTTAAGGCGTCTGATTCACAAAATTAGATGTCTGAAGACAGAAAAGACAGAGAAAGAAGAGAAGAGGGAAAATGAAGAAAAAGAAAGAGAGAAGAAGAAAGAAGAAAAGAAAAAAATTTATTTCTTTTACTCTCTATACAATGCATTATTGAACATTATCTTTCAAGTAAATGTTGAGAATTGTGACTTTTTTAGCTTCTAAATTCCAATTTGCTCCCTAAGTTCGCCCTTGGGATATTTTTGAATTTCGAGTAATAAATTTGATAATTGTTTTTCGCGGTATACTACAACGCATATCTTTTAAAACTGCGAAACACGACGATCATTTTTGATGCCGTTGTCGGGGAGCAACGGGCATTTTAGAAGCTTTAAATCACAATTTTCTATTTATTATTAACTTAATCTCTCTTTTATTGTGTTTGTTTCAAGAAAATCCAAGGAGAGACAAGCAGCCGCACAGTAACCACACCAGGGAACAGGTAACCCTTTTTAACCCTCTCTTTTAATCCCCTCACAATCTAAAGAGGAAAAATAAGGGAAAATCAATTTAGGGTTACCTGTTTTCCATATTTAGTAATCCACAAGAGTTGACTAATTTTTTAATTTCAACAACATTTCTAATTGCACATCCACTTAAGGTAACTAGGTCTAAAACCTTCTTGATTGAGCCCTAGATACCCATTTTTGAGGCAACTAAACTGGACCAACTAGAGCCAACCTAAGGATTATAAGCTAGGGATTTAGAGACACATCTTCTGCTAAAAAAGAATCAAAAAATTCCAAAAAGAGATGTGCCTAAGCCTTATTTGAAGGGACTTATTCAAGAGAAACCCTAAGCAAATTAGACTCTTAATCCACTTGAACCCTAAAAGAAAGGACCTAAGAAGCTCTCAAAGGAACAAGGAGGTGAAGTTGATCCTTTGGGTCAATTAACCCTTAAGTTAGGTCACTTTGTACTTAAAAGACTTAAAGTTCAAGTGGAACCCTAAGCACCTTGATTTTAACTAAAAGTGGTAAACTTAAGAGGTCAAGGTCCCCATTCTGGTCTACCTGGAATCTCAGTGACAAGAGAGGTCGAATGGGGGAAACCTTGTAACCCGTGGGGGCACTCTACCATGTAGGGGTCTTCATGGCACTCTCCTTCTCTGGCTGCCCAGGTAATTCTCAGGTGGATGACCTTCTGATTCAGGGGTATCATTCGCCCCGAACCTCTATAGTCACCCAGCATATTTTGGGTGTCTTGATTGGGTCCAGCACATTCTAATCTCATCCAATCCATCGTTGTATGTTTGGTAGGAGGTCCTTGAAACCTCCTTTAGAAATCCACTCTCCCCGAGGCCAAGCCTCGGTACCCTTGTTTGTGCAGCAACCCCTCCACATAGACCTTTCCTCCGATTCTAAACCTAGTTCTCCTTCTTCCATCATGGCACAGCCTGTTGAAAAAGAAAATAATCTTGAGCACCAGCTTCAGTGTCTGAATGACCTCTTCCAGAACTTCATGAACCCACCGCAGCATCCCATGATGCGAGATCACTATAATCCTGCTGTGGTGGCAATCGAGCCTCGAGTCCAAATCCCGGCTAAAAGACCTGATTCTGAATTGAAGCCCAATATCATTCATGCCATACCAAAATTCTATAGGCTTAACTCCGAAGATCCATTCCAACATATCAAACAGCTCAAGCATCTGGCCTAGACCTTCGGGTCAGTTACACAAAATCGGGATATTCTGGTCATGTAGATGTTCCCTTTCTCCCTCATGGACAAGGCGGCTCATTGGTACCAAACTTAGACCTGCCCAATCAACACATGGGATGAACATCAATCCGAGTTTTTGAAGAAGTTCTTTCCCCTTGGTCAGACAAACGCCTCGCGCCATCAAATCACTCATTTCACCCAACAGACGGGAGAACCTCTTCATGAGGCATGGGACCGATTTCTGGATCTCATGAGAAAGTGCCCCCATCACGGAGTTCCTAAATAAGAACAAGTCCAGTCTTTTTACCAGGGACTCTGTAAGGACATTAGACTATTCGTCAATACAACTTGCGGAGGGAATATCATGGGTCAGCATGAGAACATAGTGTGGGAAATTCTCAAGAATATGTGCGAGAACTCCATCAACAATGACTCCATGGGTTTATTCGACCAGACGAATACCTGCGCATCGACGAATCTTAGGGGAGCACATGAGACGCAGGGCCTGTCAGCATCCGTTGACTTGGAACTGATGGCCAGTCGGTTGGACAAGGTCTCTATCATTGAGAAGAAGGTGGACAAGCTGACTCGGCATTTGCAGCGAGCCACCTCTGCGCAGAACTCCTTTGCACAGCCACCTCCCGCAAGGGAAACTGTGCAAAATATCTTTCACCAATCGTCTAAGGGGATGGACCCGTATCCACCCTCGTCTGACTCCCGGATAGGAGGGACCTCCGATCCTCTCTATTCTTGTCAGGGGAACTCTGAACCCCAAACTTTGACTTTCCTGAGGCTCCTCAGACCTTCGAGGACCTCAACGTCATCCAGAATGACCCATTTTCCAATACCTACAACTCTGGATGGAGAAATCATCCCAATTTCCAGTGGGCGGCAAATTCTTAGAACCAAAGACCACCTTATCAACCCCATCCAAAAGCCCCTCGTCCTTATCAGCCGCCTCAGCCTCGACCCAACCCCACTTATCAATCTCGGCCAAACCAAGACCAAATGTCTCTCATCCTCCAAACACTAGCTGACATTCAAAGAACGAATGCGGCAATCCAAAAATACCACAGGGATGAGATCATAGAGGTCCGCAACCAACTCGCCTAGATGGCGAATTCTTGCCAACCGGGTAAACTTCCTTCACAACCTCTGTCGAACCCAAATAACGTGCCAAATCAAAGGTGCGTTATGAACCAAAATCCAGGCCACGCACATATGATTTATCAGGCCCCTTCTGTTCCATCACTTAACGGGATGGAAGCTACAACATCTTATGCGGGATTTCAACAGCAGTCACCTATTTTACCAACCCTAAACCAGAATCAGGCAGGATTAAACTCCGTAACAACCCGTAGTGGTAAAGCAACCCATGACCCACCTTATTCAGACCACTCCAAGCCTGGTAGTTACCCAAACCCTAGGATAGTTCTCCAAGATGTCCCTGTCCCAGATCAAGAACCTGGACCTATTCTAGAGGAACCACCAAGGTCCATTTCCCGAAGACTTGAACCTCACTTACATGCATGATGTGTTGTCTTTCTAGCATACCATAAGACTTGATCGACTTTAGTTCGGTGAAGTACCAAACTAAAGAAGGTTCTTAATGATTTGATGATAACTTAGTTTTGTTCGTTACATGTAACCATGTACAGTGAAATTTCGGTTGCTTATTCCTGCTCTTCTCCGGTATATCAACTAATCTTTTCAAGTTTCCTGCGGTGGCCTTAATTGGGTGTTAAAGGAAATCTATCTAAGGTTAGTATTGAGAGTATACGGGAGAAGTGTGGGGAGATGCTGCTGAAATTTCTCTGCACTAAGGTTACATGTAACGAGCAAAACTAAGTTATCATCAAATCTTTGAGGATGGGCTATAAAGTGAAAATCTTAATCAACATACACATCATTCAATCATTTTCCTTCCTAATAAGTGATTTGTTCACATTAAATTTTAGGTTATAATAGATAAATCTTGGATTGGATTGTAGGGTTCAGATTACACCAGATATAAGGATGGAGTAATTTCATTCCTAGATTGGGCCTTTCATGATGATAGGAAAATATTTAGGCGAGGAGGTCAACTAGATAATATCTTCTGCTCATGCAGAAGATGTTTAAATAGTTCCTTACATGATTATAATACTATGCTCGAGCACTGCATTTGCAATGGGTGGTGGCAGCATTACACTATTTGTGTAGCTCATGGAGAGGAGTTGGCTGAGAAAGCCATAAACAATGAGAGCATTGTTGACCAAGAGATCGACGAGAACATAGTTGATAGAGGAGGTGAAGAAATATAAGAAATGTTGAACGAGATGAGAGCAGGAGATGATATAAATATATATGGGGAAGATCGGTTCAGTTGTGATCCGATCTATCATGATGTTAAGGCGGCTGAGGATCCTATTGCTCGCAATGTTACGAAAATGTTAAAATTGTCATTTTTGTTAAAGATGTTTCAACTGAAGGTTATGAACAGAGATAGTGCTAAATTCATGACAAAAATACTTCAATT
Source organism: Thalassia testudinum (assembly GCA_037157565.1). Lineage (NCBI taxonomy): Eukaryota > Viridiplantae > Streptophyta > Magnoliopsida > Alismatales > Hydrocharitaceae > Thalassia > Thalassia testudinum. The sequence goes on from JAZHRO010000059.1 coordinate 45,864,816, forward strand.
TATTGCTAACCTGTTGAATAACCCTGATGGTTTTTCAGTTTTATGGTATGAGGCAAGGAAACATATTTGTAAGCTTGTTTGGATTGTCAGAAAATCGATGCATGTCTGAATGACTGCATTCTTTTCAGAAATGGATTCGCAAATTTGAGTAATTGTCTCGAATGTGGATATGAGAGATATAAGAAAGGTAAAAATGAAAGTAAGAGGAAATAACCTCAGAAAGTTCTTCGTTACTTTCCACTAACACCTATGCTTCAATGCCTTTTTATATCAACTAAAACTGCACGGTTGATGACATGGAACCAGGATTACAAATCTCAAGATGAAATAAAAAGATTAACACATTACAAAGACGAGAGGAGGAGAGGGAGAAGAGAGAGGTATAGATGAATAATAAGATAAGTGCCATGGATAATAAGCTTCAAACGATTATATGTCTTCTTCGGAAGAATGGTCAGTCAGAGCATCCATCTTCCAGAAATCCCAGCATCTACAGACGAGATGACTCCATGGGTGGTGCAGGTGGAGCTAGTGACATTGGGGCAACTATATCTTGATTTCTATTTATTTTCTTTTTTTTTGTTTTCCATGTAACCTTTTTTATGTAAATATTTCATTTTCAAACTTTTAATGTATTAGATTTTTTATTTATGAAATATAAATTTTTGATCATTTTTATTTAAAGTAGATCTAGTAGGTATTTTCTATCATCTAGTAATTAAAAAAAAATCATACATTTACCGTCGGTTATTTGAATAACCGACAGTAAATATCCGATGGTAAAAATTTTATATAAGCATCGGTAGAAGACTTCTATATTGTCGCTTCTTATGATAACTGACGACAAAAGTATTTTTATCGTCGCTTATATAAGTGACGACGTTTTTTCTAAACGACGGCAAAACTGAAAAAAGGCACGTTAGCATGCGAAAATGTTGCTTAACAATGTTGTCGCTTATTTAAAAAAGCGATGGTAAATCAAATTATCGTCGGTTTGAAATCACCGAAAAATGGCTCAATTGCTTTGCTAAATGAATGATATTTTGACATCGAATGTTCCTTGTAACCGACGAGAAAAAAGAACAGTGACGATATCTATGCCGTCGCCTTGTTGCGTCAGTTATAATCGCTTTGCCGTCGGTTCTCAATCGACGGCAAAAGGTGAACTTGTTGTAGTGGAATGTGATAGACTCACTAATTGGCAACTAGAACGAACTTCAGGTTTTTACACCCTTGGGTGATCTTGAAAAGAAATTCTACCGAAAGGTGTATCTATTCGACCGGTAGCTTTCTCCTTACTTTTTATTTTTATGGGGTCAACATAAGGGTGATCCAGTGTATATCTCCCCTGCTTATTCTACTTCCCCGCTTCTTCATAAATGTTTGGAATTAAACGAGCATTTCGTAAGCTGGGTTCTGGATAACCAACCAACGGGCTGTTACCCACGACAACTTGCTAGCCATACTCGTGTGGTGAAGTGTGAGTTATTTTTTTTCTTCTTTTCTTTTTCCTATCACTTTTTTTTTCTTTTTGGGCATTTCTCTATTTTTTCCTTTTTTTCTAAGTAGGTGGCTTCCCTAATCTAAGATTTACCTAAAGGCAGCAAAAAGAGAATGGTTGTGTAGCTGGGCTCTGAATAACCGGCCAATGGGCTTTTAACCATGACAACTCCCCATCCATATTGATCGGGGGTTTTTCGCTTTTCAAATGTGTTGTATTAGAAAAATATGTCATCGTAGTGAAATCGTGTGGTAGAAAAATCTAGAACAAAAATATTTTAATAAAACTTACCACGAAAAGTTATGTCGTATCCACAGGGTGGAACGACTGCAATAAATTTACGAGTGTAGAGCCATCATGTTTGCAGAAGCATCCACGAAATCAGTTTAATGAATATACTGCTCTGAATGTCACTTACAATTTCATGAGAAGCTCAGGGCTATTTATGCAAATTTCTCATCAGAAATCAATCTCCCAAAAATACGTAGATGATGCATGAGTAATGGCAGAGTATGTAATTTTTAATTGCATGCAAATGTGAATCGAATTTCAATCTGAAATGATATGCATAACAAGAGCCAATTAAATACGTGAAAGTATAAGTGTATGGTTGCAAATTCACCTCAATATAATAATAAAAATAAAAATGAAATTCTTCATTGGCATGCACATGTAATTTTTAATTCGGCACTTCTTGTAGAAAAACAGGGGATTTGCTCCCCTTGGCTTGCACGAGGAGATGGAGCCACGGCTGGACATGGCTTGCTCTGAGGAAGTCGTGGAGGGTGAGGCCATTCCTATGGTGGTCAAGGCGACGAGAACGGTGGCCGGAGCTACCACCGTAGACGAGGAAGGATGGCGAGGATGGCGGGTGTCCACGTGCATGCGCGAGCTATCGTGGTCGGCTCTGAGGGCGTGGCCGAGCTCGTAAGGTTAAGGCGAGCTCAACAGAGGTGACGGCATGGAGAACCGTTGCCTGTGGAGGTGGTTGCGTTTTGGGTGGTTTGGGTTCTTTCGGTCTGCAGAAAAGAAGAAGATGAAGAAGAGGCGTGGCCTGCCTGCTGCGGGGAACTGTTGCGCGCAAGGGACACTCGCGATGGTTGCTACGGGCGTTGGCGAGCCGTGCGTGGCCATGGGCATCAAGGGCATGGAGGTGCTTGTTGTTGCCCATGCCTGGAAAGGAGTCGAGGGCACAAGGAGGTCATGTGTTGTCGTGCCTCTGCTGGGAAGCGCGAAGGTGAAGGGGAGCCTGTTGTAGGAAGAAGAGGCCCCTTCGTGTGCTTTGTGTTTGCGGGTTTGAAGGAGAACTCGGAGGGAGAGCCTTAGGGTGTTGATCCTTGGACATCTGGGAAGGTTCCCGGACATCTTAATTGAAAAGGAGAGGGACGTGTCCTCCCCTTTGGTCGGTGGTAGTGTAGTGGCGATTGTCGTCAAGGAGGAGAATGGTCTTGAAGTCAGAGACGCAGTCGCGGACGCGGTGTCGAGGAGCGTGCTGTCACCACGCTCGTCGACAATGAAGCGGAGCACGGTGATGGTTCGTTGTCGTCGTAGGTGAGACGTGGTGATGAGTGTTCAGGGCGAGACATGATGGTGGGAGGTTGTAGTCATTGACGATGGAGGTTCGCGGTGGTGGTGGCACCAAGTGGAGGAGAGAGGTCGTTTCCTACCCTTGGAGAGGAAGATGCTGGAGAGGGGAAACCTCTTGGGGAGAGATGATCTCCATTCTGTTGCCTTATTGTTCTGTTATATAAGGAGAAAAAGAGAGAATGAGAGATCTGAGAAGGAAAGAGTGAGAGAGAGAAAGATTCTTCATTTCATATTACCAATAAATAGGAGAGAATTGAGGGGGAGAGAGAGTGCGATTCGTGAGGGTGATATTTAAGCAAAACTAAATAAGGAAATGTAGTTAATAATCAAGAGGCACATAGGGATGTCTCCAAAATTTATTCCCCTCCTATATTTTGCTAGAACAAAATCCCGCATATCTCAAATTAAGCTTTGATATGATACCCTTACCTTTTAAAGTGAATAATTAATCCTTCCACATAAAGATTAATGTAATTAGAACATGAAATGATAAATCTAAAACTTACATCATTTTGTCAATATTAAACATGCTTTAGATTAAATTCGCATCCCAATAATACTATACTTAAGCACTAAATTAGTCCACTGAAGTAGACCTATCACATACCACCCTAGAAGGTTCATTAGCTACCCAATTTCCGTTAAAACCTTCGAAAAGTAAGTTAGTGCCAATAGTGTATAGATGCTTAGAGTATAAGTTCCCTCAAATCAGAGGGCGGGTTGATAAGTCGTGTACTTATCACCCCAACTTATTTAACCAACTTGAAATAAATTAACGAATGATGAGGACTAAAGAATCAAATCCATATTTTAATGGACACCTAGGCTGATTAGGCCCGAAGACCTGAAGGGTCTAAGTATTTAGATTTTACTGTATTATTCCCTAAAGTTGAAAAACTCGATTGCCTAAATTCTCTTTTCTTAATTCGATTTTTTTTTCAAAAATAAAGAGAAAATAAAAAGAATCTATGGAGCTAACAAGATGATTTAGAGATGAATATGCACCCCCATGCCTATCTAATGCAATGTCCTCATTGTATTAAATGACATGAAAAAGAGTGGAGTAGAGAAGAAAGCACCTGAATTTCATGATTAATAGGTCGGCTCCGAGATAAAAACAGACTATATACATGCTGAATTTAGTGCTTTCAACTAGGCACACTATACAAAAGGAGAAATCAAGAATTCACAGGTACAAGTCAAAATCAAAATAAGAAGATCGATTATTTAACCTACAAAGAGATGTCCACTAATGTGGACAAGATTCTGGAGCAAATCCATGCCCAAGGGTCGGGTGTATCTAAGGTTTTGGGTAAGAAATACCCAGAACTGGAGATCAGTATGCAACTGGAGCTAGACTTGCAGTTTGTGAGGATACAACCCAAGTCCAATAAATCAAACAATAGGAAAATGTAAATCAATGGGCTCGTTTGTCCAGTTAATAGTTTGCTCAAAAAGATAATCCATTAATCTACACTTAGGATGCACATCCTCAAAATCACAAATGTCAAAAGGGTCCTGGTAAAAGGTTAGTGGTTTCAGGTATATAGGAACCCTTAGACTCAAACTTCTACTTCCCCCAGAATTGGCTTCCCAAATTTTCACTTCCTAGTTCCTATCCTCCATAATCATAATTTCGGATTCCGACACCTCCTGCATGTTATTCACCCCATCTAAAGTATCCAAGTTCAAGATTTGTGGCTGCATCAGAATTGACTTGGGTCTGATAATCTCAAAAACATAATCATCATTATGCACAACGGGGTGTGTGTGAGGAATGGGGCTATGAATTAATTCCTTTATGGAATCAGGATTTGAATCCACCATGCTAGCCCCAACAGGATCCATTTCCTCAGTTATAGGGCCATTAAATGATTTATCATACTCCGCGGGCCTGTTTGTCTCACTAAAATTATCTTCCTCAAACTCAGGTGAGACTTCACATAATGATTTTTCACCTTCAAAATCAAAGAATTATGGATCCACATTTGTATATGTCTCAAAATCACCAATCATTTCCTGGTCCATGGAGACATACTTTTCCTCGTACCCTAGCTTAGGGACCTCGGGTGAAGAAATCAATTCATCCTCAATTTGTTGCTCTAGAGCAACCTGGTCATCCCCGGTCTCGTAAAATGTGTTCCCCCTACAGGTGCCTAAGCGGGTTCTAACAATGGCTCTCCTGAAGGGGATTCGTCCTGGGAATCATCCCAAGATTGGACTAGAGCAACTACAAATCTCATCCTCAATTTCGACAACTTCCCAAGTAAAAACTCACCCAGGTCCTCATCCTTAACATCTTAGACCTAATTGAACAAATATTTGCTAAGATCATCAATCATTTGAATCAGAGGCTCCAATTCTTCATTGTAGGGTGTTGGCTGAGCTTCTAAAGATTGTATGGTATTCCTTAAGTTAGCCAACACCCTATCTTAGACCTGGTTCACCTGAACCAAATGGTTTGATTCAGGGTTGGGTGGGTTTGGGTTCAGTCCAAGGGAGTTAAGGAATTGAGGTTCTTGGTACCCTATCTAATAATAGGTCACTTGGCGTTGTTCAAAGAGGGGTGGTGACCTATATGCAATGTAATGTGAGAGAGGGTAAGAATTGTAATCAGGATATCCTTCTTGATGGTAGATCGGGATGTGTTTATCATTTAGAGGCAGAGATCTATAATCATTATAACTCAAAGAAGGATAGAAATCACAATCATGATGTCCAAGGTTAGACCCTAAACACAGAGGTTCGGAATTGTATCCCCAATCCGAGTTATCCCAACTAGTAGAAGGTTGGTTGGGATAATAATCATCATATTGGGGATAAGAAAAGTTGGAGGGTAGGAGTGGAAATGTGTGTAGGATGCAGAAGGATCCATGACAAAATGGGAGGAACAAAGGTGCCCTGCAATATAAATAATCAAACCTGTCCTTAAGTGGGGTAGCCTAAAGATCTACAGACTCCAAGAACTCGTCTTGTGTTGAAAAGAACGATTTGGTCTACTTCTTTCCGATCAATCCAACTAATTAGGGGGTGGGATTGGGGAGAAGGTTCTTCCTTTAGCTTTCACCTCAGATTCCTTTAATACCCCTCCCGAACCGCAGTCGTTTAACTCTGCTCCCCAAGCTAGATATCAAATTGAATGGTAGAAGCAAATTAATTGAAAATAATCTCGATTTGGGCCCTGAAGAGCGTGTCCAATCCTTAAAGCTAACGTCTACTCTGTTTTGATTAGGCTTAGGTTTGAATGTGCTTGGGTATGTGATGGACCCTTTCTCTGGGTGTGCCCTTAAAGATCAATTTCAGTGTATGTGCATGCACAACCAATGGTTTTCAAGCAACATTATTTTTAGATGTAGTGAAGTTTAGGGTTCAAATCTTGCTTTAGTAGCTTTTAGGATTTGAATTAAAGTGAATTCAATTAAGTTCAGGAGGCACACCAGGATTTGTAAACACTGGTAAAGATGTTTTCCTTTGAAATAAAAATAAGACGAAGTGCCTGGTACTGATCTTAAATGTTAACCCTAATGAGCAAGCTACTTGATGAATTATTTTTAGATAAAGTGGCACGGTCCAAACAACTCAAACAATTGGCCTGATGCATCACTGAATTAGACACACAAGTGATTACCTAGTCCGATTTCTACTTAATTATGTGTTTCATTTGTGTGTATCGGTTCCAAAGATTGGGTTACTGGTTGAGTACGAAAAATCAGAAGAGGATGTGTACCATTGTCTGATTTTTTTAGATTTTTTTTTCTATATATGGAGGGTGAGGTGGGTGGAGGTGGCAACCAAACAATCAAACTAAGTCAAGGGTTTATGCAAGCTCCTAGGTTAATTAAGGTTTGTCTTATTTATGTGATGGAATGAAATCTAGGGAGTGGGAGGTGTGGGGGTAAACTTACAAATCATTCAACAATACTTTACTCCAATCTACTGCTTTTGTGTCAGATGACATGTCATCGCGCACGTGCGTGCTACACTTCCATTCGGTGCTCCTAGCCGCGCCACATGGCTACACCGTGCCCGCTCATCACTGATCGGGTGACCCAATTTCGCCGTGCCCACCCACGTCTTCAATTTGAAGCACAGGAGGTTTCAACCCCACTCCCACTTCTACTTCTTTAAGGTTGCAGCCGATGTGTTACGGCTGCTTCTTTGTTGTTTTTGTGTTTTAACGGCCCCGCGCTCTCGGCTGTTGGATGAGGATCCAATGGCTGAGATTAGCTGATGTTGATGAAGGAGAGATCAGGCTCGCCTTGATGGAATCTCAGCGGTTGGATCAATGATCCAACGGCTGGGATTAACCATGCGGGTGAAGAGGAGTGCTGCGATCGGTGTTGGGCGGCTGTAATGGTGCCACGTGGTGCCATCATGGCTGTCCATCTTCTTTGCTTTGTAGGTGGTGCCATGGATGTCGGATTGGACGATTTTCGCGCCATTGGGCTGCGATCGTCGATCAGAACTCATCCATGTGGTTGAATTTTTCGTTTAAAGTTCGGATTTTGCACCACCTTAACCCTTGACCTCTGATCTTCCTCGGACTGCATCTGATACGACAGAAGTCCGATTGGGACGATATCGATGTTGTTAAACTTTGATCGCCGCTCTAATCAGATTTGTATGGTTGGATCTTCAATCCTTGGCCCTGAAATGATATCGCCCTATTGTCGGCCACTAAAAAAGGAAATTAACCTATATTTTGTACAAATTAGTTCAAATGAAGATTGATGCATGCTATGCAATATTTATAATGCTGAATACAATTATATGTCTAAGAACATGCATAAATATACAGTTTATGAGACATAGATGTGTTTACATCAGGTACCTTGGAGAAGATTCCACATTTAGTACCCCATTTAGGTCTTTAAGAGGGTTAACTATCGACACTAAACTTCAGTACCGATACTTGGTAGTTGTAGTATCAACTGGGGTTTAGGCTCCAGTTAGTACCGATACTAAGTGTTTATTGCGCCAAATCGGTGTTTAAAAGGTGTCGCATTGCAATATACCCGAAATAGCGTTCAAACAAATACAATTTTTATTACTCGAAAAAATTCCGAGGTCGAACACAGGAACTAATATGGAATTCAAAAATCAAAATCACAATTTAATCTAAAAGAATTTGCAAGAATATCAGGTATCAATGTGCAAAAAGATGGGAGAAAAATGGTGGTTTAAATCACCATATACTCCTACAATATTAACTAAGGAACTCAATGTATATGTATGAAATGAAAGCTCAAATCTGTCATCTGATTTGTAAATCAGACGACTTAAAGTGATTTTCTTCTTTTTCTTCTCCTTCCTTCTTTGGCTTTGTCCTTCTCTTCAGCTTCTCTTTCTCAGCTCTGGTTTCTTCTTCTTCTTCTTTTTCTCGAAGCCTTCAGCTCTTCTTCTTCTGAGCCTTGCTTTGTAACTCCTCTTCTTCGGCCTTTCTTCTTTTCTTCTTCAAAATTTGGCTAAGTGTCAGGGCCAAGCTTCTCAAGGCAAAACCCTTCCCCAACCCGTGCAACTCTTTGACTCTTTCTCTCGTTAGGATCCGCTCACCCAAAGCCACAGGTAATTGGGTTATTGAATTCAGGCACGTACCCAGATCCAAGCTCACCAGCGTGCGGTGGTGAGCGAGGAGTGCAGGTCTACGCAGGTTATCGAGTCAAACTAGGTCCACGTGTACGTGTCACGGACGAGGCCGGGTGAGCGGGTGAAAGGGACCTCACCTTGTGTTATGAGGCGAATAACCTCTAACACAAATTCAATTTATGCGGGTGCACTACTTCAACACATCCCACTTCCTTCTTCACGATCGAACGGCTGCAGAGGATGCGACCAATTGAAGGTGAAGAGGAGGTAGACTCCTCCAATTAGCAGTCTGGGTCGCTTCCTGGGCTGATTCCACGCTACCTGGACACAACACCTGTAGCTGCAGGTCGCTAAAACACACTTCAAGCTCCTTCGAAGCATCTATGGCAATGGCGTGAACCTATATCCTAAAAATCACAAAGGTCTCTCGACCACGTTAAAACGCTCAGAAAGCATCGCCAGAGCACGGCGAACTTGTAGAGAGGAACGGCGTGGCGGATGGATGCATGTGGTGGCTGGTCGGAGTCGGACTGTGTGCGTGAATGTGGTTGTGTTAGGGGGCGAGTTTGGGTGGATCATGGAGCGAATGGAGTGAGGGGAAAGGTGCGGAAAAGTCAAGTGGAGGTTTGGTGTGGTCGGCGAAGGATTTGGAGTTGTGGCGTGAGTGGGGGACTTCGCTGGAGTGGTCGCCAGAGATGGAGGAGATGAAGGTGTTTAGTATTGTCAGTGGTCGGATTTGGGAAATAAAGAGAGGAGAAGAAAGCAGGAGAGATAAGGAACCTAAGAATTTACTCTAAGGATGAAAAGGTGAAGGGATTCCCCCGCCGGTGTGGTTGCCGGACGTAGGGAAGATGAACCTCCGTAGGAGGGACAGCGGCGAAGACGGGGAAAGGACAGCTACGGCTCGTATTGCACAACGCAGAGGACGGTGAGGAAGACAAATTTGCCACTGGTTTTGTGGTCAGACGACGAGGGGAGTCAAAGAGAGACCGCCGGAGCTTGTGGAGATTTGTGGCCGAAGAGGAGAGAGGAAGAGGGGGAGTTCCGACTAAATTTCAAGCTTAAAGAGTTTAGGAAGATCTGGCGGTTCTTTTATAGGGATCCAGAGGCAAGGAAAGCTTAGAAATCAAGTTTTCCAAGATCACAAACCCTCGCCAGATTTGGAAGTTTCTTGATACCCAAATCTCTCATGCGTTCGCATGAGAGATTGGGAAAGATTCGGTGCACAAGAATAGTTCAGATTGGAGAGGATTTCTCAAGGAGTTTCCATTCCAATTTTGGAAGGGATTCGCTAAGAGATTAAGGAGAAATCTCCTGTCAAAGATCGTCGGAGTAGGTTTCCTTCGCGATAATGATGAGGGAACCTAATTGTGAAGACGACGAGGAAGTTAGGTGGTTGAATGCAAGGATTTTTAAAAGTTGGGGGTATAAATGTAATCAAACAGGACCATTTTACAAACTAGGTCAAGACAAGCTCACCTTAGGTCAAAATTTTTGTACAAACCTAATTTGGACCTAAGAAATCCAATGGTAAAGTTGGATTCCAATTTTTACCACGTTTGACTGGGTAATTTATGCAAAAGCCTAAATTAGGGTAAAGATCTATCTAAGACTCCATTTTGGGTCAAGATGGGTTCTGATGGTCAAATTGAAGGTACAAAATCCTAGAGAATATTTTTCTATAATTTTTAAAGGATTTAGGTAAATTTTATCCTGACCAGATCCTTGGTTAATTAAATGGGTCTATTTTTAGGGTTTTAAAAGTCATTTAACTCTCAAAACATACGCAAACACTTTTCTGTCTGATCTAACCCACCTATTATCCTATTAAGACCATTTCACCTTTATTCAGCCCTTGAGAAAACCCATGGTTGCACTACATTTATGATAAGTTGGTAAAATTACAGTTTTAACCCTAGTTTATTATTTTTCTTTCATAATGAATATGCAATGACTTATGACTCTCTGGCGGTTATGTAGGAACATTTATTGACTTAATTGAGTCAAAATGATCTAGTTATGGCTCATGATGGTGTTCGCATCACTAAGGATTGGTCCTAGTACTTGGTAGTTGTTGTACCATTGTTTGACCACAATTTGTCTAATCTGACCCTCAAATCAAAACCGCAAAGCTCCTAATGTGATGACCCGAGTCCAGCCAAGCAACGAAACCCAGGTCGCTGTGTGGTAACACCCAGCACAACTTGCCCACAAGATCGCAGTCACCTAACACAATCATAAAATATAATCATACTCAAAAAATAATTCATATTACATAAATTAAAGGAATATAAATTGAATACTAACTAGAAGATTTACCATAAAACATTAGTATATATGCCCAAGGAGATGTACAACGGAAGCACCTTGCGAACTGCCGAGTATACCTGAATACGGAACCCAAAAATACGTCAGTAAAAATTGAGTAGAGTAGAAACAACAGCAAAGTGCAACAGTAACCAAGCAAAAGAGAAAATGGGTACTATAGCTTTAATTAATCCATTTATTAAACATCTTGTTATCCGATTCCGTTTCATATATTGGAAGCCCAATTTACTATGGTTCACAATCTGTCAATAGACGTTTCAGGGCATGAGACGATTTCGTGTAACTCCTTGCAGCGCAGGACCAGTATATGAGACTCTCTTAGCTGAGAAGACAGCTTATACCCATCAAGTCACCACTCTTCGTCACCCTAGGGTCATTGCGGAAATGGTGGCAACTACGTTGTGTAGCGTGAACATGTACAAATGCTATGTACACCAAATCACAGAAAGCCAATGACCCACCCTCCGACCAAGAAAGAACTAAACCTTGAGCCACGCATCCTGCTATCCTAGTTGGCCGCTAAACCTAGCCAAAGAGTCATAGGGAGGCCAGCAACTCCCTAAACCAGTCCCTGAAACTAGTTTGAAGGACTAAAGCTATAGCCAACATCCGAGTAGCAGGGCTAAAATCAGTTATCTAATCCTTTTACTTCTCAACATAACCGTCGTATTGATTGTATAATCATTTCAAGATAATTGCATCTTTCATTTTCACCCATTCAAATCATCCTTAATAATTTCACATTATTAATCCTAGAAATTTACAGATAATCACGTTATCCTCCAACAAATCGATTTCCAGGAAATTTCCAATTTCAGGTTGGGGTTTCAATCAAATTATTTATTAATCATCCTGATGATGTCAATTTTACAAAATAGAATTCCTTTCGTACAAGCGATGATGAGATCACATTCCATAGTCTAGGTGCTTCATAATTCACTTAATTCGTGCAGATGATTTAATAATTTGTTGTTAACTTCCTTTAATCCAGCAGTTGAATATATTAATTTGATTATTCACATTCCAAGTTAACAACTTGATTTATAACATCCACATTTAATGTTCAAGTACCTAAGACATTAATCATAACCCCTACCGGGTTCGAAACTCAGTAAGGAGAGGAAACATACATTAATACTGCGAGGCATGCGAAAGACTACGCAAAGCGAGTTAGCAATGCCCAAAAAATGGATCAGAAATAAAGGAAGGGTAGACTACTCGACCTAACGTCACAAAAGAGTCAAGGTGACTCCGAATCATGCACACTGCTCCTGGGGGCAGTCTCCACACTGGCCTCAGAATCAACACACACACACCTGGGCAAGACCATATTTGTCGAAATCTAAGGTTAGGAAAGCCTCGAATTGGATGAAACAGCGCGAGGGCGTCTGCTAACGCGAGCACCCACCGTGTTTTAAAATTCATTCGTCTCATAGTATAGTCGATAGAAGCGCATCAAACATTTAAATTTATAACTAGAAAAATAGTGAATTCCGAGGTCGTCTCTGGGAGCAATTAATGCACAATTACTACTATTACAACTTTGAAACTTAGGAAATCTATATGATACATTTTGATTATGTAAACTCTGAATCTAATTTCGAAATATCATTCTAATCATTTTAATCCCAAAAGCAATTGAATCTTAATCAATTAATGCTTAATTTGATCAAGAATAATCATTCATTATTGAATCAGTCATTAAATAATCAATATGACTATTGTTTGATCAAAGTAATGTGATGAAACCATGAGAAATGCAATAAATGAACCAAAACTATCAATTTAGACCTTAGATATTTACTTTTCTTACACTTAGGTCCTATGATTTGGTAATTTGGTCCCTGGAAATTTTCTTCTTTTGCAAATCTACCCCTATCTTCCTTCTCCATCTTCTTCCTCTTCTTTTCTTATCGTCGTGGATATGAGCCTCTGCAGAGCTCGTCGGAGTGCGGTCGTGCATCGCCGAAGATGAGGTTCGACAAGAGATCTTATCGCCTTGTAGCCAAGGGACTTCGTCAGAGCAGCGCCAACTTGATGGCGGTAGTGGATCGTTGATAGGAGGCAGGGGGAAGATGGCGATGACGATGGTGAGTCGTGGGGCTGGTAGTGGTCGAAGGAGCTCCTCGGGGCAAGGATCTTCCCGTCGTAGGTTGAAAATGTTCCTCGCGTCTTCATGATGCTTCTCGCGAAGCTTGGACGCTTGCGAACGTCAGAAGGTGGTGCTGCAATGATCCATGGTCGCCGGCGACGTGGGTTGGTCGGCCGAGGTGGAAAGGCTTCGAAACTCCAATCCAAGGAGTCAGGAAGCTCGGCGTCCTTCACTGAAGGTGGAGGTGGCATTTGATTGGCTTGAGGAGGCTCGGAGGTGACCGGCGAAGGCGGTGACGACGACGAAAGGGGAGTGCGTCCGATGGCTCCTCGAGGCCGCAAAACGCCTAATAAAGATATGGCTTTTGCTCATCATGGCGTGGTGGTGCTAGTGGGGTGGTCGACAAAGTGGGAGGTGGCTTGAGGTGGCGAGGCATGGTCGCCGATTGTCTGCCGGTGTGTGGCTGGTCGCGAGGAAGGAGATGGAGAGGGAGGAGTTGTTGAGGTTAAAACCTAAGTCTAAAGGGCCGAACCCAACTTAGAAAAAGAGAGGGAGAAAAGAAGTTACTTAGGAGGAGGAGAGGAGGTCGGAGAAGAGGCCGGCATGGGTCACCGGACTTGGAGAAGGAGGAGACGGCGAGGTGAGTTGGAGCCAAAGAAGAGAGTAGGAGAGCCGGTTCTTTGAGGGGAAGCACGGCGACAACGAGGGAATAAGAAACCCTCTACCATTGGCACAGTAGAGCAGCCGACGAAGGAAGTTGAGAAGCTCCAAGGTCAGCTTTAATGGCGGCGCTCGAGGAGGAAAAAGGAGGGGAGTTACTGTTAAGACTCGTGTCATCAAGCGCTTTTAAGATGTCTTGACACCTTCCCAGACGTCTGGAAATCAATTTTTGCGTGCGTACGACCGCGAGTCTGTGCGCGTGCCGCGCGCAGACTGAACCCCAGCCGACTTCTTCTCTTTCTCTCCCCTCGCCGACTGCAGGACCTTTTCCCCTCACGCCTACTTATATCCCCACCTCTCCCTCACACCACCCCACATCCATCCTTTCCCCCCTTCTTCTTCTAGCGAGGGTGAGAGCGAGAGCAGCGAGTTGCTGCCAAGTGCAGAGGTGGAAAGGAGAGGGGTAGTGAGAGAAGGGGAGAAGAGGAGAGCGCGCGAGCCGTGAGAGACAGAGAGCTCGCCGGAGCAGCTCGAGGCCGGTCGGAGTGCGTGAGGAGTGTGTGTAGGGGAGGTTCCCCCAACGCTGCTGCAGCTAGAGCAGCGGACGAGCGGTTGCGTTGCGTGGTCGAGCGCAGCAGGAAGAAGATGAAGGAGCTTCTGATTCTGGGATTTTTCCCAGAATCAGACCTCTGGACTTACATCCAGACACGTGGACAACGTCTGGAAGCAACTCCAGACGGCTGAGAGGTACGTACTGCGCCCTTTGCTTCCTTTTGCGGATACGGCGGTGCAGGCCGTTCCGCCGAAGCTCTGTTGCGTGTCGTTTTGAGAGATTTTGCATACGCGTGCAGGTTTCGCTGCGGGAAGGCGCATGACACGCCCTTCCACACAGTTCAGACGTCTGGGCGAGTCACCAGACAGCGGAGAGCTTCTCCAAACATTCGGAGAGGTGGTCGAACGTCTGGAGCTTGGTCCAGACGGTTCTGCAGGATCTCTGGACGTCTGAGGAGCAGCACAGAGTGAGGTATGGGTCTGGACTCCTTTTAAGACGTTTGGAAGATGTTCCAGACGTCTGATTTTAGTCAGAATTGTCATTTTGACCCGTTTAGGGTCCGTTTGAGGTCCGATTTTCGCGTTTAAAATTCCATCCTTCTGTGTATAAATTCCTCTACTTGTTTGAAATACTTTTATCCTGTTATGAGTGGTTCCTTGTGGTTAATCCTTGTGCTAGGACCTCTTTCTGTTGCGGATTTGGGGGTTGCGGAGGCACGTGGACCCTCTAGTCAGGCCCCCATTACTCCCGGTTTTGCAAGTAGAGTGGCTTCCCTTAGTTAATTACAACATAAATGCATATCTGGAATAAATGATGGATCCTAGGGTATGGCATGAATCCTAGGACCAGAAACACTAGATTGAATGATAGATCCTAGGGTATGGAATGAATCCTAGGACCAGAAACACTAGATGGAATGATATATCCTAGGATATGGCATAAATCCTAGGACTAGAAACACTGGAAAGATGGTATCGAAAGCCTGAATTGCAGTCTTGGATGAATAATAATTGTATGTAATTGGATAACAGCTGCCTGTGAAATATGGAGTACTGTTGTTGGTAACTGCTACGTGTAATTCCTGTTGTCTGAAATTAAAAACGAGCTGCCAGTACATAATTGGAAAAGAAAGGATTGAATTTTGGAAACACGAGTCACCTGCAAATAAACCTGAAATGATGAAACCTAGTATATCTTGGCCTGAGAAACATGAGCATGAACCCTACGGGGAATTAAGCTCCTGGAAATAAATGAAATGAATCTAGGTATGTACTGGGAAATGTGTTGTCCCTTGGGTACGTGGTACCAAGGGAAGCACATGTTACCTCTTAGTGCAGAACGGAGCCAGCCGCCCTAGGGTTGAGACCTTGGGGTTAGGTCTGGCCACTTTGTAACGACTCATGGCCCTCGCGTACACAGTACTGGGGAGAGCTACTAGTGTAGGGAGGGAGTTAGCCACCCCACGGGGCCTGGGGTTCAGCTAGCCATCCTACACCGACTTGTTAGGCCCACTGGGCAAACCAGAGTAGTCAGGCGAGGGTGCGCGGACTGTGGTGGGGCGAGACCCCTGTTTGGTTACTGTGGAAGGGCTAGACCCCTCTTATTGAGAGGGCTCTGCCTTATACTGGTTCCGTGCAGTGCCTTGGGCGCACCCGTTAAAGAAAACAACTAACTGCGTGCCAGTGCGGGATAGCTACCCATGCGTTTATCGCACGTGCCGTAGTTACCGTTACGTCTGTCAGCGACCTTGGGGTGGTTGATTGAGGGTAAGACCTTGGGACTCTCCCGGCCAAAAGAGCACCACGTGCTACTTCTACTTTTCGGAAAAGACTGCAACAAAGATCGTTCCCACGAGGAACATTCAAGATCAAGAAAAAGACCTGATAAATACACCATGTGATGAAAGAAAGAATAATTAGTGGAATAAAGAAAGAAATTGAAAACAACAGCTACCTGTCCATCGTTACTGTTTCTCTTAGTTAGCTGATTGCCACTCTACTCAGCATTTCGCCGACGTTTCATACTTACCACCTTTTTCAGGTCCAGGTGTTGAGCAGCCAGAGCCTACGGTTGTAGAGGGTGTTAGGCCCAGTGGAGCCCAGTAGTTGTACTTTCGTTGTACCCCATTTCTGTAGTAATGAGTATTTTGTTACACTTTTGTACTCTTTTACTATAGACTTCATATTCCTGTACCTGTTTAAATTCTCTACTGTTGTGGTGGTGTGTACTATAGTAGTTTATTTCTTTATTACTGTACTTTATTACTTTTAGTTGCTTGCATGGTGAATGTGGTTTATTTTACTGCTTTTTTGTTACTTTCTCGTTGGACAACTGAGTCTTGGGATCAGTCGAGTCGGTCCAATTCTTGTATCCTGTAGGGATTCGGGAACCGGGTCGTAACAGTTACGCTCGCCAAAATGCGACGACCTGCAACGGCGTGAGGCGAGAAAGGTTTATGTAGCATGTTGGCGCGCGAGGAGAGGGCCTGAGGTTGCGACAACGACTCGCTGGAGTTGCGTGGCTGATGGTCACGGAGATAGAAGGTGAGGTTGTTGCTGGAGGGGGCATTTTTGCAAAGAAATTGAAGGTTGAGGGGGCATTTTAAGGAAATCAAGAAATAAGGACCAAAATGCAAAGTTGACCAAGATATAGTTCAAATGAGTCTAAATTTTTATGATAACATAATTTTGACATAAGGAAGTTAATAGTAACTTTAATTTTGGGTTTTGATGTCGTTTTCATGGTCAATTTACATTCAGACACAAATTATACCAAAAACCCTTCTCTGATTCTGTTTTAGGTCAAAACAAGTTTAGATTGTCAAATTGACAATGCCAAACATTATTAAATATTTTTAATTAATTTTTAGAGGGCTTATATTACATTTATTTCCATTAGAACTATTTTAATTAAAGTAGGGATGAAATTAGGGTTTTAATTAAAATTAAACAATCAATTCTAATATAAATCCTGAATTACTCAATACCAACCCAGTTTTAAGATATTTAAGCCCAATTGACCTTTAATTAGCCATAGGTTCACCCTCCAACTATTCTTCATTTGTAATTGTTCGTGTAAACTGCAGAATTAACCCCTTTTTCTATTAATTCCTCTCTTCAGCCCTGATTGAGTTATACCCTTTTAATATGTCAATTAGGTGAATTTAACCTTAGAACTTTGCCAAATTAGGTTAGATATAGCGAATGATGGCAATGCCATCGGGGTCGTTGAACCGATCGGTTGAAGCAAATCGGTCAACCGATCCATGCGAACCACTCAACGACACGTGTCGCACGCTGATTCACCCTCACACATGCACCGAATCGCATTCCCGCCGGCACCATAGCCATTGATCTTGCCACGAGTCGCGATCCCCGGGCATCACCTTGCTCGCCTGCGCGCACTTGCACTTGCTGCCACCACGCGTCTCTCGCCCATCACACGTCGCCCACGCCACCACGTGTAAATGCAAAATTTGCAATAGGAAGCCCATGGTTCTCAGAATTACGAATAGGTCCCAAGATTTAAGATTTCTAACAAAATCCAAATTCCTCTCTTTTTTCTCTTAAGGTTCAGAGGCCTAATTGACTAATGATGACCCAAAGACCTAAGGGGGTCTTTTTGTAAGCCTAAATTCGGTTGGGATTAGTATTACTGGAGTGAAATACCTAAAATACCCCTGAAGTTGGGTATAACTTACATTTAGGTCCTTTTTGACTTGTTTTGGCCATAACTTGAGCTATACACCTCGGATTTACGTGAAACAAGTGTTGTTGCAAAGCTTACAATAAGAGGAATCCAATGGTATCATACATAGTACACTTTTGACAATGTTTGATTTGGGGTTGACTCAAAATACGCATTTCTTGGTAATTTAAGGGGATGCTGACACCAGCACTAAACCACAATCGGGTTTCCATGTTCAAATTGACCTGAACCACTTTGAAATGATTCAAAACCTGGATTTTGGGATTTCACACCTAACATATCAAAACCATTCCTCTAGGTTCATAAGGATAAAACAAACATCAAGAGTAGAGAAAATCCTCAGGGAAACCCAATTGAACAATCCAAACTTCAATGCCACTGCTTAATCTCCCAAAAAGGAAAAACACCTTTCAATACCAAGGTCTTCGGTATTACACTTCTTGTCCAACTCCTCCGATAACTCCTTCGTAGTGGATGTGGACGTGCTGTACATATCAAACAGCACATCGGACAAAGGTAATAAGATGCAATTATGACAAATGCGGTTGTGCTCATTCCACACATCTATTGCCTTCTGGCCTTCAGAAATGGGTTTTTCTTTATCCAAAATTGGGCAATCAATTTTCAACACCAAGATCAAGCCAATAGTGGTCAACAAAATTTTTATGCGTTGTTGCCAACGCTTAAAATTTTGCCCACCAAATTACTCTGGCATATTAGATAAATCTATACGTGATTTAAAAGTCATTTCTGACTGTTGGTGCTAGAGCACCACGATCATTTGTTTTGATGATAACAAAACACGTGTTATTTAACATTTGCAAATTGAGTCCTAGATTTCAGGTCAATTGCAAATGTGGACGTGTTTAGACGGAGTTCGAGCTCGCATCCAGGACGGATTGGAGGAGCTTGACAGAAAACAGAGGAGGTTCGCGTGGAGCGACAGATTGAAGATAGAAGACAAGAAGAATAGGATAGATTCTTTTTAATCCTTTCTTGTATCTCTTGTCTTTATTTTCTTGCTCTTTTTATTTTCCTTAGAAAATTATGTTAAAGAGCCTCAAAGAACCCTAACAGTAGTCCTAGGAACACCGGCACAACCCTAGGATACTTAGGTTTTCTGTAGAATACTTAGAAACCAATATAGGGTTCAAACAGCACTTCCAGACGTCTAATTCCCAAATCAGACCTTTGATAATGTATTTTAAGACGTCTGACTGTTATTTCAGATGTCTGATAACTGTTAGGCTGGACATAGTTAGTTCTGTCTGATGAAATCAGACGTCCAGACCCTTATACCAGACGTCTTAGGAGACGTCTGATGGACTTGCCAGACGTCCAGATAGTTGACCGTTGGCTAGCTTAGCAGGCGCTCAAGATTATGACCGTTAGAGCCTTATCAGACGTCCTTAGGCCTTTCCAGATGTCTGATGAATGACCGTTTTGCCTCGGCTGACCCAAAATCTCTTCTCAGAGATTTTCTAGCCGTTGCAACGTTTGGAAATCAATTCCCACAGTAGAAGTAGGTTTCCAGACGTCCAGACATAGTTCCAGACGTCCTGTATGTCGTCTATTGGACTTGCGCAAAAACCCTGTTTAGATCTGATCCAAGTCAGGGAGAGACCCGCCCAAAATCAGACGTCTGACCTTGGAATCAGACGTCTTAAAGTGGCCTTCCAGACGTCTGAGGCAAGAGTTAGACGTCTGTTAACCCTGTCAAATGTAATCATTGTCCTGATTTCGGCCTGATTCTCTTGGACTTTGTTCCCAACGGCTATAGAACCTTTCCTAAGCCTTCCAAAGCCTTCCTAAGGCCTCTATAAATAGAGGGGAGCCTTTACACACCTAGATACACTTAGAGACACAAGATACACACCAAGAGACACCTTGTAATACACTCTCACACTCTTGTGTCCAAGAGAAGCCCTTGCTCTCCAAGCTTAAGCTCCATTCCCTTGAGAGCATCAAACCTTCGCGCACCCGCTCTCCCGCCGTTGTTCACGAGAGCGACATTGCGCCGTTGCGTGGCTCACGCACCCGCGTCATCGTCGACGCACTCCTTGCAAAGGGGAGTTTCCTAATTCCTATAGAAGCTTAGGTTTAAATTCCTTTGTTGGCTCTATAGGTTTGTTGTTTATTTTATCTTTATCCTTTGGTTGGGTATTCGCTTTGCGAATTCCCGTCTCTTTCGTGGGACAAAATCCTTCTCGTGGAGAGAAGGGGTTGAGGAACGCTACCCTCGTACTTGTAGCGTGGTTGTACTGAGGTTGAATCACCCTCGTTTTAAAGTGATTCGGTTAGTGGATTTGATCAACTAGGTTGATCGGAAAATCCTAACTCGAGAGGGTTAGGTGGTGGTTTTCACCCGGTTTGGGTTTCCACCTAAAAATTACTTGTGTACTTGTGCGATTGTTTGTTTATTCTGTGATATTATTTTATTTCCGTATTTATTACGTCACCCCTCCTCGTAGGGCCAAACTTTCAATACATCTCAAATATTTTAGATTTAAGCGATACCTTCTTTAAGATTGTTGAAATGAAAGCATATAGGAAATAAATCAATAAAAACACATGCATTTCCAATGTTTCCACATAAATAAAAAAATATTAAATCAAGCAAGTCAAACATGAGTTGGCAAGTTTCAGAATAAAATAAAAAATAAATAACATGCAATAGTACAAACAAACAAAACAAAGAAACGTTAGAGATTACCTATTAAGGACTCCCTTAGAGAATGTGCCGCCCCCCACAATATTGGTGCATCGAGGTTTGACGAACTCCTCCCAAGATACGACGATCCATCTCTAAGATTCAGTGCACTCTGATGTTGGATATCCTAAAAAATTACCTTAGAAGAACAAAGCCAAGGCAATTTGGTTTCCAATCAAATTCCTAATTGATCTACCAATTTAATGGTTTAATCAATCAAAAACTTCTAGTGGATCTCGATCTCCTTATACAAGACTGACAAAAGTGAATAGAGATTTTTCTACAAATCCCACATCGAATGAACGCACTAAGAAAGAGAGATAAGAGCAAGAGAGGGGGGAGAGTGGAGAAAGCTTTTCTACTCTTGTTGTGTGTCCGATGAGAGCCCCTCGTGACCCTTATATAGAGCCCAAGACCTGACGTTAATGAAAATTCCCATTTTATGGAAATGCAGTAATTGATCGACTAATTAAGTTCCATTAATCCATCAAAATAATTTGACTTATCAAACTTGACATTTTGGTCGACTAAACCACTTGATCAACCAAAGTAATTGATCGACCAATATTACCTCTTGATCAACCAATCTAAGTCAAAATGTGAGATTAAAAAATCGTAGCAAAACAGTTCAAGTTTCAAGTTCTAAATTCATTCTCACTCGAGCTTGAGCTGGCGTCTGGCTAGGGCGGGTCACGCGCACTTACATGCATGGTCCCCAACCGTATATCTCGATCTTTACCACATAAGTCATGAGAGGCAGAAGCGTTTTACATCCACCAAGAGGTTTGTCTACTTCCAGTATGGGACAAAAAACCTCCACCAAATCTCACTGATTTCAATATGAATTTCCACGTCGCCATATATCAATTGCATCCTGATGGGAACACCATCATGAGCCCTAACTAGCTCATTTTGGCCTAAGAAAGAGAATAAAATCTCCTACATAACCAAATGAAGGGCCTAATTCAAGGAATAACAAGTTTAAGAGAAAAGCAAGAAACAAAGGGTAAAATTGTAATTTTACCATTGCAGTGCAACAAAGGAATTTCTCAGGGCTAAACATAGGTCAATTGGTCTTAACAAGATAAAAAATGGGTTGGTTCAATCAAAAAAGGGTTAATGTTAAATATAAGAATTAAATGACTTCGTGTAACCTAAAACAGACCCACTAATTTAATAAGGTTATGGTTAGGATAAAATTCAACTAAACCCTCTAAAAATCATGGAAAAATATCCTCTAGGGTTTAGAACCTTCAATTTGGGCTTTAGGACCAATTTTAACCTGAATAGGGGTCCTAGTCAAATATCTACCCTAAATTGGGTTTTTATGCAAATTTCCTAATAAAACGTGGTAAAACCAAAAATCCAACTTAACCATTATATTCCGTGGATCCAAATTAGGCTTATACAAAAATTTGGACCTAAGGGGAGTTCACCTTGACCTACTTTGCAAAACAGTCCAACCAATTACATTTATGCCCCTAGCATTTGAAAACCCTTGCAGACAACCCTCATCTTCCTCGTCATTCTTTGCAATTAGGTCCCTCCACCATTACAGCGAAGGAATCCTACTCCGACGAGGATTCAAGAGGGATATCTCCTTGATTCCTCACAGAATCCCTCTCAAATTTGAAAAGGAGATCCTTTGAGGATTTCTCGTTCGTATGAACCCAATTAGGAGCTTTGATTTCCACCCAATCTCTTATGCGAACGCATGAGAGATTTGGGTTTCTCTCGACCTTCCAAGTTCGGCGAGGTTGCCTCGCTTGGAAGCTTGCCTTCCAAGCACAAGGCCCTATGCTTACAACTATAAAAGAGGCCCCAGATCCCCCCGGTCAATTCAAGCTTGTTTTTGGTCTAAGATTCCCTCAAAATTCCTCCCTTCCCCCTCCAGCCAAAAAGCCCGACAAGCTCCAATGACTCCTCCTTCTTCTCGTTGCTCTGCCACCATACCAGTGGCAGAGTTACCTCCGCCTCCTTCGTCCGCGTTGCGCCACACCTGCACCCGCGCCAATCTCCCTCTCGTCATCACCGCCCCTTTCTCCCTGGGTCTTCATCTCCAGCGACAACATATATGTGTCGTCCGCCCCCTCTGCTCCCCCTTCGTCCAGCTACTCGCAGATAAGTCCCCTTCCTCTACTCTTTCTTTTCCCCATATCTATTTCTAATTTCACGCCCCGACAACCACATATCACAGTCACCTTCTCCACCTCCGGCAGACCACCGGTGAGGTGCATCCACCACTCTATGCACCCACCTGATTGCGCAGCAATCATAGGTCTTAATTGACCTAAATTAGGCTAGAACTTAGCATAAGTTAGGATAATTCATGCATGCATATGCATTATCTGCATCTTTACTGCTTTCCTTTAGCTATGCATGAAATAATGTTATAATGTGCTGATTAAGTGCATTATATCTATTGCAGGAAATACGCTGATCAGAAGCTAGATCTGGAGTTGGATCTGGAGTAGGATCTAAAGCTGGATCAAGAATAATGAGTGTTGCAACAGAGCTGGAGCAGAAGACCTAGATTAGATGTAGTGAATAATGATGTAAGGGAGTCAAGGTTTGCTATTCTATTAAGTAGGAATAAAGCAGTAAAATGTGAAGAGCTTAGGTCCATCCTAGCTCTAGGATAGCCTAGAGACTTCCCCCAAGCCTTAGCCACCCTTAGATTAGGTCACAACACCCTAGGAAGCCCTAAAACCCTGGTTCCAACCCTTATATGGATGTCCAGATAAGTTATAGGATGCCCAGAACCCTTAGCCATCTCCCGCACACCTCAAACGCACTTCTGCAATGTTATTGGACTTCTAAACACTGTCAGACGTCCAATTTCTGCAGAATACCCAAAACATAACCTTGATTTCCCCCTGACTCATATTGGACGTCCACAACTAAAGTCTGGACTTCTGATTTTTGCGTATAAGTCGTCTGATCATATTATTGGACGTCTGATACTGGTCTCCAGTGCCTGTTTTGAGATTCAAGTCTTGATCTTGGATCTCTAGCCCCCTAGACCAAATCCCAACCCCATAGGAACCTAAATTAAGGTGTCCTAACCCCAGTACATCACCTCTAGACCTACCTAAGGAACTAATTAGGTCCTCACCAAACCCAATTGACTTAGATCAAAGTCAATTACCTTCACCTAAGTCAATTGGACTCATTGAGTCCAATTAAGCTTAGATCTCAACCCACACAAGTTCAATTGGACTTAGTGAGAGTCCAATTGACCTAAACCCAACCTAATTGAGTTATTTCACTCTCAATTAAGTTCACACTCATTCAATTAAACTTAGGTTAAGTTTAATTGCATTTTCCCCTTAGCAATTAAGGTTTGTAACCCTAATTCAAGACCTACACTTACCCAAACCCCTTAGGACCTAACCTAAACCTCTTGGACACCAAGAGCATGACCACACACACACACACACATTCATGCACACACACTTCTCTAGAGTTCTCTAGAACTCTCTTGAAGTGGCGCCACCTCTTGGTTGCCAAATTTAGCAACCAAGAGGCATTCAAATTGAGATGCACAATTTTTGGATCTCAAAGACCACTTCTATCCTCATGTGGCTGGCCACTCTTGGGCTTGCTCTAGAGAATTCCACACCTCTCTAGAGAAAAGCCCTTGAGTCTATAAAAAGACCCCGTGGGCGGCCAAGTGTCCCCATTCACTTCCTTAGCAATTCACACTCTTCACTCCATTGGTTCCATTCTCGCCCACTTCCACTTAGCTAGCCACTCCACCTCCACGAGCTCATCACCACCATGGAGGACATCATGCCGGGATGCTGGATCACTCCTCCCTCTCTCCAAGGGTCGGCCTAAGCTGCATTGGCCGCCCCTCATTCTCCTCCCGACCACTCGAAGGCCATCGCGGACCACCCCTGAATGCCCTTTATTCTACTAGATTTATCTTATGCTCTCCATAATTTTTACTGCCTTTATTACTGCTTAGTAACATAGTCCTAACTCCCCCCTCAATGATGCACGCAAAATCCCCCCATTGATTCTTGTATGCAGTCATTTTCTTGTAGATAGATTTAAATTCCAAGCATTTCTGTACAAGCTTTCATCTATAGTTCTGTTGCGAACAACTCTCTCATAAAAAATGTTATATATTTATATGTCTCCATGTTATGAAATCACAATGAGCTTATTGTTTGCTCTTATATTTGCGTGATTTAAGTTGCCTGCTTTTTAATTGTCAATCCATTTTGCAACCAAGCATGTCATTTCCCAAGGATATTGAAAATCTAACGATAGATGCTTTCTCCATAAATAGTCACCACCTCATTAGAATCGTGCGCACAGAAACTCACACGTTCACCTTCGTAATTTATTTGACGCACATGCACGTAATCCGAGTCCATAACAGAAGTTGTGAAATCTTAATTAGGAGATTGGAAACCGGTGTGCATTTTTAAACGAAGTAGAGAGGCAAAAAGATAGATTTCTAGAGTAAAGCAAACACCTCCCAGAGACGAACGACCGAAACTCAAGTCTCATTATTTTTTGAAAATAATATCTTTGTTGGATCATATTTTACAACTATACTACGACGCTTTTCCTATCAAAAATGCGATCCACACTTCTTTCAACACCACCCACCTTGCCAACCACCTCGAAAGCATCGCCTCATCCCACTGATCATTTTCCCCCTCTCCATTAACCACAACAACCTCCACTCACTCCCCCCGAACACACCCAACTCCACGGCCACGGAATGACCTAGGCATGCACGCCTAGGCCGTCCCGCACCACACCAACACCCGGGCCACCTTCGCCGTGTCACGGCAAAGCATTCTGGGTAATTTGACGAGGTCGTGAGGCCGTATTCGTGTCGACAGGTACAGGTGCCCTGCCCACCATTGAAGCAGGCTTGAAGAAGCTTGCTAGCGTCAGCTTCAGCTTCACCTCCAGGTGCCAGGAGTCCAGGTCCCAGACGTGCGGTTTCTCTTTGCGAACAGCTTCAGCCGATCAATTGAAGGTCAAAGCCTCGCACCCTCAGCAATCGAGTGAAGACCTGCTACGAGCGCGCGTGAGAAGTGGGAGGGACATTTAGTCCCACCTTGGAAGTCTGTGAGCAGGAGGCGCAACATAAATTGAAAAACTGTTAGGGGCTTATCGCCTCCTGACACGGGGTGAGGCCCCACTCACCCTCTCATGCCTCGTCCGCGACCCCATGCTACGCGGACCTAGTATCTGACCAGACTACCCACGCACTCCTCGCCCACCACACATGTCGGTGGGCCTGGTCACGGGGGTGTCGACCCGACCCGCATACCCAAGCAACCTTTGGGAGAGTGAGCCTAAGAGAGAAGAAAGAGAGGAGAGTTTGCGGGGAGGGTAGGGGTTAGGTTTTTCTCTCTAGGAGGGAGAAGCCAAGGAAGAAGAGAAGAAAGAAGCCTCAGCAGCGGCTAAGGGTGAAGAGGCAAGGGAAGAAGAAGAAGGAAGAAGGAAGGAGACGGAAGCTTCAGCAGCAAAAGCAGAAGTCTGAAGAAGGCTCGAGACAGAAGCAGAGAAAAGAGAAAGAGAAGCCAAGGCCAGCAATCAGAAGAAAGGAAGATGAAGAAGAGAGAAAGAAGAAGCCAAAGTCAAGGATTAGAGAAAGAAGGACGAAGAAGAAGAAGAAGAGAGAAAGCTCAAGCCCGAGGCAAAGAAGAGAGATTGAATTATCTGATTTTTACATCCATCTTTTTGAGCTTCTATATACATTGAAACCATTTTTATTGCTTCATAATTTGATTGATCATTACATTTTATCAAGTTGAAAGTTGTCTTCTTAGTTTTTAAATCCCAATTTGCTCCCCGTATTCGACCTTGGATTCATATTTTTCGAGTAATAAACTTTCATTTGTTTTTGAAGCGATTTCAACTATACTGCGATGCAATATTATAAGCCCGATTTCAATTTCGACGAACACATCCCAATTGATACAATTAGGATCCAATCTCTTGCAAAAACACATTACAGGTAATGTTCTACCATTCAAAGGACTCTTTCGGGAAGTGGACTAATCTCATTGTGCCAAATGGGCAGGGCACATGGTCTATCAATTAGCTTGAGGATTTGCATACATGACTTGATCTATAATATAATATTGATAGGATATTTTTTCTACACCCTATAATGGAAAAGGACACTTATGGATTAGTGTGATTTTGCACCTACATGTGTAGCCCTTATAATGGGACACAAAGGCCACCACTAATAGGCTTTCGTCTACCTTCTCTTCATTAAAGCCCTTCAGGCACCATTGTCAATGGATTACTAATGAGAAGAAGCAGAACCCACATATTACATAGAGGACCTCACCCTTCAAGAGGTTGATAGGAAATGTCAACCAAAACACTAATGAAACCTCACCCTTGATCATAGTCACAAGCCAATCTATCTATAATATCTATGATGCTACATCAAGCACTAACTGTTCATTCAATTATAGCGTTATGTCACACGACCACCATTCACTTTTTTTTTCTTTTTTTAAAGCTACTACGGAGTTCCCCAACTTTCTCTCTCTCTCTCGTCTCTTTTTCCTTTTTCTCGTTTTATTTCAGTTTTCTAGAGTACTATTTAGTATGTGTGTCCATTTTGGATTCCATCTCCGCCATCAACCTCCCCATCTTGTATTCTTCCATTAAAGACTAATTTGGTCATGGTTCCACCCCAAAACCATGATCAAATCCCCCCATCGTTAGATGCGTCCAGTAGTGATAGGTCATGGTTATAAACCGTGACCAAAGACTTTTAGTCACATTTTTAAAACCGTGATCAAAGAAAGAGCTTTGTTCCCAACACCATTGAATCCCTTTAGTCACGGTTTATTAACCGTGATCAAAGGAGCCACCATCACCAAAGAAACCCTTTGGCGATGATTGGTTAACCGTGACCAAAAGTCTCTTAAAAAAAAAAATTTAAATATGTTTGATGGAGCCAATAGCTAAAATATCTAAAAAAAAAATTTATGGTGCAAACAAAATAAAATGTAAATATTTGCAGCTTTATGATCATATCTTGCAGCTCTGTAAAATAGATGTATACTTCAGTTTTCTATGAACAAGATCGTTATAAGAATAATTAATGATCAATAGCTACTCAAGTATTAAAAATATGACGAACACAAATTTATAAGTAGAAACTAGCATCGATTCACAGCATCTGAAAATATTTAGTATAACTTGATTATCCTACCTTCAATAATCCAAGATTTTCAAGTCTAAGGTACAAACATGTAAAATAGGGGAATTTATTGCTCTTTGTTATCAGTAGAGTAGGTGACAATCTCAAGGAATACCAAAATCTTTACAAACACAAAGGGAGAACACCAATACCATCTTCTTGAGAGAGGATTGTACTACAAAATACTGAATGCAGCATAAAAAATAATTATCTTGCCATAATTCCTACTAAAGGTAAACCATCACCTTGTAGGCTTCGAAGAGCTTTAGAGTGAATTTTGAGTGTTCTCTAATCCTCTAAGAGTGGGAAACCATCATATGTATATAGAGGGGTGTTTCGACTATTTTAGGGTGCAAGAGATCTCTAGTCAACGACTCAATTATTTTTCAATTTGATTTGCTAACGGCTAATTGAGTTCGTCAAAAAGTGTTTTACCTGACGTTAGTTAAAAGTGACATAACGTTAGGTACAAGGTTCGCTATCTCTTGGAACTTTCTTGGATGGCTTAAAGTACACTACTTAACATTAGGTATACTCTATCTAACGTTAGGTAAACTACCTAACGTTAGATACTCAGTTCAATGCAAATTTTGTTATCTCTTGTAATTCTCAAGTTGAGGTCAGACCAACTACCTAACATTAGGTAACTTATACCTAACGTTACATGGACTGTAAAAAGTCCACCTGTACAAACCGAATTTGTTGATCCTATGGGGTTCTAGAGTGATCTATTAACTCCTAAGGATATGTTTTATCATATTTTTGACCAAATTAGACTTATGCAAGTGGTGCCCTAATAGTGTAGATTAATGTTAATCTTATTGAGGCTTTCCTTACATTCTAAAAAATATTAAATTACAACTCAATTTCTAAAATTATAAAGAGATCTATACTTTGGCAAAAAAATATGTAGTTTTTGCATTGAGATAATGGTTGGCTGAAGGGGCCTTTAGGTGTTCAACTCAAACAAAGATATTGCTAGGTGCCAGGGAAATGGCTGCTAGCAAATGTAATCTTGTATATTTCACATCCATCCATGAAAATGTGCACTTCCTGGGGGATTCAGATGTGGCTTATACATATATGCATTATAGATAACCATCGGACTATAATGGGACTTGAAAATTATGGAATAAGAACTATATAGCTGCAAATATTCTTCCTAGCCACAATTATATAAGTTTGATTAGTGAAATTGCATAACTTGGAGGTTTTCTGATAACCATTTTAATGGACACAGAGGAAATTGGCAATAAGCTCTCATTCTAGTAAAAGAGAAATTACCCTCCAAAAGTATAACCAAGTTTGTGAGTCATTTGCAAAATTCTAAGGAAAGATGAGGGAAGGGGTGCTCTTATGGCAACTCCCAACACCATGGCACAATCTACTATGGTTGGGGTGACACCTAATTCAATCAGTTAGCTTCACTGAATTTGGAAGATCGCTCTTTCCTCAACATTTCTTAACTCAACCAAATTTAATAAAGGAATGGATTATTCTTTACTATTCAATGCAGCTACATAGTATAGCAAAGTTGCTCATATATTTACCTTGACAATGATTCTATTAACGTTAAAGCTGATCCATTATAATATGTGGGTAAATGCTCGAGCTAGAAGAAAGCAGAAACTAGTCGTAACTAAAAGTTGTAAGGTTGGCAGTACAAAAGGGTAGATATAAAGGAAAATTAGCATGTCCCACAAAGTTGAATGGTTCATAGTTTTGGTACCTTTAGGTTTCCAAGCTCGCTAAGAGAATCAATGAAACCATCTGTGAGAGGCTTCAACTCACCATGCTACAAAATACTACATTTACAAACAAATTGGTAAACAAAAACATGTGTTATTCTAACACCAGTGGGAAGGGCACTCTTACATGCTCTCTGACCACCTACAGCATTGAAATGAACAAATTCCAGAGGTTATTTGCGTTAAAACGTGCATGAAGTTCTGTACTGACCCTCTTATGGTATCATGCATCATATGCCTTCCCGTGCTACATCTCTTGCAATGCAATCTTGAATGTAGCCTTAAAACTTATCTTGAGTGGATGAAACTGTCGAACAACAGTCAATTGACAAGAAACTACGGTGCAGATGACATTCTGTAAAAGAATGGAAAGACCATGTAGAATTCATGACAATATCGAATTTCTTCAGTGTCGAGCAGGTGTTTGTTCAGCGGCAATATCCTGAATTCCCAAAAAAATGGCAGGGTTAGATACAAATAAGAATGCAATTTGTGGAAAGTGTGTTCTTACAAACTATGAACAATAAAACAAATCCTTCGATCTAGCAAAGATTTTGTGCTAAAGATAGAACCATGATATTTATCATCCAACCAAAAAAAAAAAAATGAAAGAATCCAACCAAAAAACTAATTTAGCTTTTACTAAAGTTGAATCCATGACTCAAACTTACCTTCACACGGTCTTTACACCTGCAAGTCACTCTCTAATGTACCAAGCAATCTCATTGTTGAAGTTGGCTCAATAAGTTTCCCTCTCCACAAAGTAAGTGACAAGTACTTGTCCATTTCCATTGAAAGGTAGTAGATCTATTCTATATAATTGCATTCCCTGAATAACCAATATCCAAAGTCTATTACACCATTCTTCAAAGTGATAGAAAGATGTAATATTGTGTGTGTCACAAGCTACCTTATTGGGTCTTGGATCCCCTACAGTTTCCTCTAGTTGACAAGAGCAAAAAGACCTTAGCTCCTCCTGCTGTTGCATCTGTTGCTGCTGCTACATCGCATGGCAGTGCTCTATTGCTGCTGCTGCATCGTCACCACACCCCTCCCTTGCACTCTTACATGCCCTCTAACCACCTACAACAAAAAAAGAGCAACACCACAAATCAGAGTTAAACAAAAAAAGGTGAAAGAAGGAAAAAGGGCAGGTAGATCTGATACCTGAGCTCTTTACTGCCAACTCTAGAATAATAACCAAAATCCACAACTTGTGTTGGTGCTACTACCATTGTGAAAGCTTCTAACACCATTGCCTCCGTTGATCAACCATTTCTCCTCCATTGTTATCATACATGTTAACAAATATATGTTATAAAGAAACATGTTAACCTACCTCATACATTCACCACAAATGCAAACATACTCATATTATTATTTCCCAAATTCATATACCACAAATGCAAACATACTGATAGCATTATTTCCCACATTCATATACCACAAATGCAAATATTTATTCTACCATTCATATATATATTCCATCATTCACCACATGCATGATACTCATTCATAAATAAAATACATGTATATATCACATATTTTGAAATGTATATATAAAATAAGACATGTGAAAATTAAAAAAAAATCCAAGCAATTATGTAATGGCTTCTATGCCACCTATTCCAGAACCTCTGCAATCATCATCAGGTGGATGAGGTAGGAAGTGAAAAGAAGAATGATCTACACCACCTCATCCCAATGCACTTAAGATTGCCTGAAATTGTAACTGCATTTGCTCCGTTCTTGTTGTGCTTATGTCTCTTTCATTCTAGTATATCATTTGTCTTGTCCAACTTCGACATAACATCGTTTAGTTTCTCTTGAAAGATCTCCACCTGTGTCTATAACTATTGCAACCTTCTTTGAACCCCCCGATCCCTTTCTTCCATACCAACTAGTAGCAGTCTCACTCGCACCAGCATTACGAACAAAACCACCATACTCGAGGGGCATAACTATCCTAAATGCTTGCTCTGTTGTCATAGGCTGTAATAGGCCAGTCTCTAATTGCTCATCCATATAATCACTAGAAGGATGCATCAACTCCATCATGCGACCCTACACATAGTTGAGCTTATGGTAAGTTCTCTTAACTGTTTATCGCTAAGTTATTCGTTACTTGTTTCAATGAGCTTACATGTCTCTCTTGATATAATGGATCAATCCCAAAATGGGGGCCATCAGTAGTAGGCTTGCTAGACTCCTCTCATAGATCAAAACACGATCAAGTTGTACACCATTATGGGTATCTGAATGCATATGTGAGATGTGATTATAAATTAAGTTATCCTAAATTTTAGCTTTTCTTATTTAAGTCTCCTAACTTGTAAGTTTTATAATAGATATTATAATCAATAATTTTTATATCGCCAATTAAGCTGGTGAAAATATACTTACATAATTATCCCTCAAGATATCTATGCTCATCCATCTTAAGCAATGGGTTGTAGTTGGAGCTTTCACCCTATTAGCTTTATTTTTCTCAGCTTGCTTCTATAACAACAAATTATTGAAATTGATACTTAATCATTTTGCTTTTAGGATAGAAGTAATTAATATAAAATATTAATTACCTTCATGTTTTCTTGATCCCAATATTCATAGCACTCCACCCAATGATCAGCTTGTACTCCTGGTGGCACATCTCTCAATGCATCTACATAATTCTTATCAATAAAGAACTATTTATATATACAGAAAAGTTAGCAACACCTAAAAGTAAATAGTTGTGTTATTGTGTTATTGTGAATTCTATATCTATGCTTACATCTTACTTGGCTTTTAAGCTCTTCTCTCCAACTACGAAGTGCCCTCCCTGTTGCTTGGAGAATATATGTAGTCGTCATTGGATTTGTTCCCCAATTATACATCACCTGCATTTTATATTATAATGAAGAATTAGATAAATGATTTTAAGTAAACCAAATGAATGACATAACAACAATATCATATTAATACCCCTAGCTCACGAATGAACTCATCCTTATATTGCTGAGAGACCTGCCTCCAATCAAAATAGCATGGGGGTATCAACGGTCTCACAAGTGTAGGGATCCTGCTATTAAAGGGTGCGTAATGTGAACATCTTCCGCTACAATTTACTTCAACCGTTATTCGAGTCCCTTCAGTTAATTTTCTCAATTCCAAATTCCTTGTCTTACCTCTTAGCTTTGATATTATACCTTCAATAAACAAATAGTCAAAAAAAATTATTATAAAGAATTAATATCAAAGAAAATTAATGTGAGAATTTATATACCATTAGACCCCACTTGACTCTGCTCCTGAGATTGACTCTATGACTAACTCTGTGGCTAACTATTCTGCTGAGATTGGCTATGTGACTGGCTCTGAGGGGGGTCTACGAACTAAGATGGTGCCTACGCTAGGATCGACTTTGGGAAGGGTGTAGGGGATGAGTCGGTGTCTGTTGCTGGGACTGGCTCTGGGGAGGGTGTAGGGGCTGAGTTGGTGTCCGCTACCGAGACTGACTCTGGGGAGGGTGTAGGGGCTGAGCTGGTGTTTACTGATGAGACTGGCTCTAGGGAGGGTGTATTGGCTGAGCTGGTGTCTGCTGCTAGGCTTTGGGGAGGGTGCAAGGGCTAAGCTCGCGTTTGCTGTTGGGACTGGCTCTAGGGAGGTTCTAGGGGTTGAGCTGGTGTCCGTTGTTGGGACTGGCTCTGGGGAGGGTGTAGGGGTTGAGCTGGTGTCTGCTGTTGGCACTGGCTCTGGGGAGGGTGTGGGGGCTGAGCTGGTGTTTGCTGCTGGAACTGGCTCTGGGGAGGGTGTAAGGGCTAAGGGTGTGGGTGCCTAGGTGGAAGCAGAGAGTGAGGCTGTGTATTTTGTTGAGGTCCATGCTGAGGCCTAAATTTTGCCAGAGTATGAGGTGGGATCATGGCATGTCATGTATGAGATCGAAGTTGAGCCTGAGGTAGTGGCGAAGTCTGAAGATTGGGCATGTGGGAAGGCTGATGCAAGGGCAAGGTCTGAAGTTGCAACTGGGGTTGATGGTCAAGCTGTGAGTGGAGTTGAGGATCATGTTGGGGCTCAGGCTGGGTGTTGATGCCACCCTCGTGTCCTTGGACCTGGTCATCTGGCCCAAATGAAGAGTCATCACTACACATATCAAGACGACGCTTATTGTATGCCATCAACTTCTTAGGTGCCATCTACAGATGTAAAAAAAAAATATTAATTACAAAAAATATAATAGAATGATGATTACATCATCAAATATATTTATCAAAAGATAAATTTTGATAACGTGAATAAGTACATCTTCTAAATGGAAGGTACTATTAAATTCTCCAAATTTTAGGGCTATTGAATGTGACTAATTTATTTACTCCAACTTGATGCCATTATATGTAGAAAATTTCACTTTGATTATTCCAATAGAATAATTTAAGTTTGATTATACTTCATACTACTATGTGTAGAAAGTACAAAGTTGAAAATAGGAAGCTTACTCTTATATGATTTGCTCAAAAAAAAAATCTTAACTTTGGTTACAAGAAATAAGAGAGGAGCTACAAAATGTAAAAGGAAGATGTCATACTTTTTATATAGTCAATTGTGTCGAAAGAAGTATTCTAAAGCAAGTAAAAGATCAGCCCAGTACAATAAGAAAACATGCAATGGAGAAAATATATGAAAATTTTTTTAAGAATGAAATAGTTAAGTTGTAGAAAATAGCTTAATTGAAAATGTTTACCTTAAATACCAATATCCATTGCACCATGACCTATTTCTCCATCTTGTAGCACATCTTGGTATGCTTCAAAATCAAAGTCAGGATCTTTATCATGTTGTATATCATAATAATCACACGGCATTGTTCTTATTGGTACTATCCAACCATTTCTACTATTATCAAGCACGTAAAAAACTTGTTCAACTTAACAAGCTAATGTAAATGTTCAAATGCTTGAAGAATTGTACGATCCCTATTCAAACTTATGAGAACAGTTTCTTTGTCCACTTTAACACCATATCTGTTGTTAAAAATGTCAAACTAGTCATACTTAAAATAAGACGACTCGACAATCATGACTATAGCTTACTTCCACAATATCTTTGATTTTCCCATAATAACCATCACAACCGATTTGTATGCCATCACATTTCACAATAACGCCTGAATGTTGTGTCGCCTTCAAATCATCAATTGATTGCACTCTAAATCTGAACCCATTTATTATATATCTAGAGTGATAATGTGCATGACTTAAATGTGTGTTCATCATTACATCAAAATCTTCTATCTATTGTGGATCATTGTTTTGTTTCATTTCTTGTAAAAGGTTTCTAAACCAGTCAATGAAGTCTTCTTCACATCTAGAAATGTGTTAAGATTGTTGAAATTCATCATAAAAATCTGGAATCTGCTTTAATATATATATGAGGCAATTGTCGATCATGTTCAGACGTTGGTTTAAATTTTGTTCATATGATTGGATTTCCGTGGATATCAAATATAGAAAAATAATCTTCCACATTTTCATTATTTTGTCTATCATCATTTCTTTCCAATCCATTGAATCGATTATTTGGACCATCCATATACATCGTACAAAAGTTGACGCAGTCTTCTACAATATACCCTTCGACAATTAAACCTTCTGGTTTAGCCTTATTGAAGATGTAGTCTTTCAATTTTTTCAAGAAGTGCTCCACCTATACTTAACTGGTCCAGCAATCCTTACTTCATTTGCTAAATGGAGCATAAGACGTACCATGACATCAAAAAATGCAGGAGGAAAAATATGCTCCATCTTGCATAGTGTGATCAAAATTTGCTTGTCCCAATAGTCTAACAATTAAGAATCCAATGTCTTTGAACATATAACCTTGAAGAATCGACTTATCTCTGTCATAGAGTCAACCATTGGTTGAGAAAGCACTCCACAAATTGCTAATGGGAACAAGATTTGCATGTAAACATGATAATCATTACTCTTTAACCAACTTTTCTCCTTCAGTGCTTCATTTACACGTGTAGAAAGTTGTGATGAAAATCCATCTACAACCTTAATATTTTTTAGAAAAGATATCTTCAATCATTACTCATCTTTCAAAGTATAATGCCTTCAGAAAGTCATAACTGCCATCATCTTTATGATTTACGTGCAACTCAAGACGGATGTCAAACTTCTTCAAATTATTACGGGTCTTTAACGTATCTTTTGGACTATCCGTTAAGTTTAACATATCTAAAATGTTATTCATAGCATTCTTCTCAATATGCATCACATCAAGATTGTGACGAACTGTGAGATCCTGCCAATTAGTTAGCCCCATGAATAATATGCTCTTCATTTTAAATCCAGAATTACGTAAGTCTTTAAGATTTTTCTGAAACAGATGACCCAATCGGATATTACCAATCTGTTGTAACTTCTCCATTATTTTATATCCTGACAACCTGATTGTATGTATTATTGGAAAATTTTTTGGATTCTTGGTCGAATAGTGGCATGGTTTACCATCAAATTTATCTTTAAACATGGATTGTCACCGTCTATGTTCGATTGGTAGGAATCTAAGATGCCCTAAATAACATAATTTATTGTTTTCAGGTAGACGTAGGTAATGGGTAGCATCCATATATATAAGACATGCCAACTTGCCTTTAGTGCTCCAACCAAATAAATTTGCATAAGCTGGCAAATTATTAATAGTTCACAGCAGTGCCGCATGCATCTTAAAAAATTATTTTCCAGCTGCATCATATGTTTCAACCTCGTTATACCATAGCAATTTTAACTTGTCGATGAGTGGTTGCATGTAAACATCAATTGCATTTCCTATGAGAAGTGTCAGCTTCATAAACAAAGATCTCATACATATCAATGGAGGCAAATTATATGTAAAGATCACCATTGGCCATATTGAATATAATGGATGTATGTTTTTGAAAGGATTGAATCCATCACTTACAAGACCAAGCCTAACATTATGTGTTTCCTCTGTAAATAGAGCATGTTTGTTATCGAATATAGTCTACTCGTCAGAATCTGTTGGATGATGCATAAGTCCATCTCATGATTTCTTATTATGATGCCATGTCATCCCCTTTGCAGTTTTAGTTAACATGAAAAGACATTGTAGCCTAAGAGTCAAAGGAAGTAATGCAGTACCTTCCTTGATAGTTCCTTCCCTTGTGTATTTGAACTGGTATTTTCTTCATATCTTCTTCACCCGGCAAGCAACTATTCAAGCATGCATTTTCTTTAGTATATAGCATACAGTCATTCTTACAAGCATCAATCTTTTCAGACTACAAGCTAAGTATGTGAAACTGTTTTTTCGCTTCCTACCATGACTAAGGAAAATCTTCGAAATTATTTAACAACTCTTCTATGAAATTAAGGACATCAGACATTAACTTAGATGCT
Organism: Thalassia testudinum; assembly: GCA_037157565.1. Classification (NCBI taxonomy): domain Eukaryota; kingdom Viridiplantae; phylum Streptophyta; class Magnoliopsida; order Alismatales; family Hydrocharitaceae; genus Thalassia; species Thalassia testudinum. Next base: position 45,901,890 of record JAZHRO010000059.1, read on the forward strand.
ACCTTATCCATCACTTTAATTTGTAACATTCTCAAAAGAAATGACAACCTTGACATGGAATTAATTCCATGAGCAATGGGTTTTTCTGCTGTCTTCAGTGCATCATAAAAATGATTACAATCTCCAAACATATTATCATTATTTATATTATCAACATTTGCAGCCCCCATCTCTTCTAACATCTCTACAACATTATCACCTCCAATATCTTCAATGAGATTCTCAACATCATTATCAATAAAATGATAAGTGATTTCTTTTCTATGTGAAGTCTAGACTGTATAGCGAGCCACCAACCGGTACCAATTAGATGTTCAAATAATGTGTTACGATCATGCATAAATCCATTCAAACAACTTTTGCATGGACAGCAAATTCTCTCATAGCAATCTCCTCTTCTATATTGCTTCTTATCTTCATGGAATGCCCGGTCTAAGAATGAAATCACTCCACTCTTATATCGAAAATAATTAGAAATTCTCAACCAATCCAAGACTATCCACGAAAACCTATAATCAAATAAACCCACAAACAATGAAGGGAAGTTACATAAAGAAACATCAGATATTTGTATATTTTAGTTATTATTTTCATTTGATAGCTCATCTTTGAAGATTTGATCACAACATTACTTGTTACATGCAACCTGTGCCTGGAGAAATTTCAGCACAATATCCGTACACTTCTCCAGTATACCCCCAAGACAAGCCTCAACTAGATTTCTTTGTCACTCAATTTAAGGTGCTTAAGAAACCTAGGTAACTTTAGTTAGTATACCAGAGAAGAGCAGAAAGATGTCACCAAGATTCTCCAAACACGGATTACATGTAACAAGTAACACCTAAGTTGTGATCAAATCTTCAATAACTCTCCTTAGTTCAGAACCTTATCGAACTGAGGACAATTAAGACTTATGGCATGTTATAAAGACAATACATCATGCATGTGTATGAGATATACATACATTAATGTATTGTCCATATGACATGATCATAAGTCTTGAATGAGTAGGTATATTAATACAATTTTACCTATCCTTTCAACTTTTACCCTGAGGATTATATTTCTTATTGTTTGTCATTGAGTGCATCTAAGGTTGTGTAAGTGTGGATATCTACAATTTGCATAAATAAATATTAACAAAGAAAAGGATAGTAATAACATAAGTCAAACATTGTGTTATAAAAATTCACAAAATCCACAATCATAACAACTGTAATCCACAAAATCCTTTTCCCACAAAAAAAAGCATTTTTCAGAAATCCCTATAAAAGTGTTAACTTAGAATCGTATCGATTTTCAAGTTGCTAGGTACTAGATGTTGAACAACAAACAAGATAGTTATAGTTCCTAGTGCTTCACTAATCAAGGAATAATGTTGACCATCTTTAGAAATTTTTGCAAAGAATAGCGATGATTTTTAGCTAGCTACTACCAAGAATGAGGTAAAAATGCATGAGTACACAAACATGTATGAATCCAACACCCTTATAAAACAATGAATTGCTGGTTTACAAACTTGTAAAGATATTGAACACACTGAGCGCAACAACCTATTAGTCTTGGTGCATTCAAGTTGAGTTTGTCACTCATGGGGTTAAAGGACTTGTAAATGTGACAAATGATATATTATCTCTGATACAGTTCTCTGAAGAATAGGATTATTGTAATGTGTCTTTTGATTGGCATATACGTTCTCTGATGCCATTGTTTAGACTCTGTAAATCAAATAGCTTAAAGAGTAAAAATACAGGGTCCGACTCATGGTTTGTATTTGAAGTCAATTCCCTTCTCATTTTTGTGTTTTTCATCAGGGCCGAAACCCTTGAACATTCCACTCAAGTGCACCACCTCCACAATCAAGCAAACAAAGATATTATTATGATATAATACTTTCTTGACAAGGGATGCTTTTTGTACAGGCAAACCTTAGACCAAAAGAGATTGAAGCAGGCATTGGAGAATGCAACAAATATTTTGAAATATTACTTTCTTGAATCTTTAGGATGGTAAAAGAATACATGAAATACAAATAACGTGGTAGGCGTAAGATATAAGGAGTGCTTATATCCACCGTGGAAGCGAGAATGAGACGATGCTGCAGTCCTTGGAGGTGAGGGGTTGCGGTGGTCATGAATGGGGAGGCACTTGCCAGAGGGAAGAGGAGGACGGGAGGGAGGCGGTGGAGTCAAAGGGGGAGGGGAGGTGCTGGTGTTGCTGCCGCCACCGTCGAAGGAGAAGGGGTGGCACCGCTATTGTCGCTGCTGCCATTGAGGCGTCGCTGTTGCATTGGGAAAGGGAAGGGGGGAGGTGATGCCATCGGGGATTGGGGAGAGGGAAGGGGAAGGTTAGTGGCGTCCGAGAGGGAATTCGAGAGAGGGGGGAGGGAAGGGAAAATTTTTTGAGGGATTTATAATATAAATAATTTTTTGACAAAAGGCTATGGTCATGATTCCACTTGGAACTATGACTAAAGCCTTTTGTCACGGTTCTCAGATTTGTGACAAAAAGATAAAATAGAAAACAAATCTCACTCTCCTTTTTTGGTCATAGTTTTGGGTGGAACCGTGACCATAAGTTACTTTTGGTCATAGTTCCTAAAACTGTGACCAAATAGCCTTGACCAATTCTCATTTTTCTAGTAGTGATTCGCTCTTTTTTTTCCTTTTTTTAAGGATTCTACAGTGCCCCCCCTCTCACCTCTTCTCCTTTTTTTCCTTTTATTTCATTTTTCTTACGTACTATTTAGCATGTGCATCCGTTTTGAATTTCGTCTCCGCCATCGACCTTCTTGTCTTTTGCTCTTTCATAGACTAATATTTAGTATGTTCTTACGAGAGTATGAAACATATATATATATATATATAACCATGCAATATAAACATAATTTAAAACACCGATTGAAAATTAAAATACACCGGATAATGCATTTTGCAACATGCGATGGTTTTTTATTTCCGATTGGTGTTTTTTACTTTTCATCAGCTGAATCCAAGATATACTACGCAATGCATTTTGCAATGTGTAGTGTGTTGATTTTCCACCAGTCGAAAACTAAGGTACATCGATTGAAAATCATAGTAGACTTTCATATGATTGACTTTTGTACACCTACAGTGATTAACTTTTGCACTCTTAAAGCAACTTGCAAGCTCAAATTTAATTGTAATTATATTAGGTGAATGAAGGACAAAATCTACCATTGACAAGATAAATCCAGTCTGAAACTTGGTATATGATCGGGCTCCTTTGTAAACGGAAGATTTGACTTAACAATCCCACACAACCAATCACAGAAGAGAGACAAGGAAATTGATGACCCAGTTCCACCGCAAGGGTTGTACATTTGGGGGGAGGGTAATGCTCCTGAATCTCCACTAGAATTAGCGGTAATACAAAGTCTTTGTTTTCCTCTCTCTCCGATTGCGGGGAGAGGACTTTCGAGGGTCCCTCTTTTCTATTTATAACATAGGAAATATCCTAACAATGTAAGATCTTCCACAACGGTCTTCGTGGATTCTTCAGCACATCCATTATTTGGCTATTAATAGCATTGGTAACACCATCGTTACTGCCGACGTGGGCGTAGTGGGTGTTAACACCGCTTCTTTGATTCCAGTCGACCTGAGTCCTTCGGCTGGTTAGTCCTATCCGTATCCGCCTGGATAAAGACGGGTTCAAATCTGTCTGAGCATAGGTGGGTTGGGCGAGGCCGGATCTGCCTGTTTACCCAGTATCCGAATAGCTAGATCCTTTTTTGGGCTTCGTGTGGAGTTTTAAGTCTGAGGATGCTTTTTTCCCCTTATCATATGCCCCCACTCTCTACCTAATGAATGCTGCTGAGGGAGTAGTCAAGGTACTTAAAACTTTGCAGTATACGATGCCCCCAAATGATTTCCTAGTTGTCTTTAAAGCGAGGTAAGCATTTGTCCTGAAGAGGAAGTTTTAACTTCAGGTGGGCAAGGCTCTTGTAGTCATGTGATGCATAACCATTGAAATATGAATGGAACGTGGGCGTATTCTGCCTAGGTTTCTGTTGGCCTTAAGAGGTCAACATATAATTAAGGGGAATGTATGCGTGTTTTGCCTGTCTTTCTATTGACCTTAAGAGGTCAGCATTTGGTAAAGGGAACGTTTACATGTCTGCCTGAGTTCCTGTCAGCTTTTATAGGTCAGCATTTAATGAGGGGAATATAGGCATAACATCGTCTGAGTTCCTGTCAGCCTTAAGAGGTTAGCATCTTGAGTAGTAATGTGACGTAGGAGTCACCTTCTGTGAGTGGTGACCAATTATTGTGGGAATTAAGTTTTGTCGTGGTGTGTGACAAGATTGACATTAATTGTCATCATGATGAGGCATAATGGCTTCATATATCATACTTATCAGCAACGAGACTGCTATTATTGCGGTGAAATGATACACGTGCAGGGGCATTTAATGCCCCAAATGATGAGCAAAGGGCATATCGATTTTGACGGGATATTTTCAAATTCGCATCGTAATCCACGAGATTTCTTTTTTTCGAAATCTGTGTCCCTTTGAGGCGGTTATAAATAAGGGGTGGGGCACACTTAATGCCTCACCTACCCTCTTTTCTGCGGCAGAAAACCTTACATATCAGGCTTTGTTACTTCTCTAGCGAGATGTGAGAGGATCTGTATGTCAAAACGCCATGTCCGGAGAATTAGCAAAGACTAATCATGTCTGGACTTGTGGGTAAGGGTAAGTTCGTCTCTTTCTCGTTCGATATCTTGCCTGAGAGAAAAGAGTTGTATAATTTTCCTTCTAACTTTTGTAGCCGGAGCGCCATTAAGGTGTTCTTGGATGTTTATGGGCTCTGGGGGGTTCCGTATCACACTCATGCGTCCTAGACCCGTCTGTGATGCAACGGGAAGAAGGAAATGTTCATAATTTGTAGATACGCCATAGAACATGGTCTATGGGTACCTTTAAATCTGTTTTTGATTTTCTTTCTTTCATATTATAATCTTACACCCTCACAACTGAGCCTCAAATGCTAGCCTGTCCTTAACGTCTTTACTGCCATTTGTCTTCATTTGTGGATTGCTCCCTGCCTAGGCGTATTTCGCCTAATTTTTGGGCTCATGCATGTTACAGTGAAAAAGTGTTCGCCACCTTCTGGCACTTATACCTTGTACAACCAGCATACGAAATATCGGATCGTTGATCTCCCCGATAGTCTGAAGGGGTAAGATCACCGTTTCGTTTTTCTCTCCAACATTGAGGACCTTCCTGTCCCTTATACTTGGCAAGGCCTGCCTTAGAGGGACTTGCTGCCTAGAGTCGAGGAACTTGACCCGATTGCACAGGCGAAAGCAAGCAAGGTAATGAAGTTCGGGTCAATTGCCCACTCAGAACACAGGCAGGACGATGTTCTGGAAGCATTGGCGTGGGTCACGAATGCTTAACCTTCTTCGAGTAAGTTGGGGGGGGGGGGGGGGGGGGGGGGAATAGTTTTAGAAAGCATATGTCCTCCACCCTTTACTTAACTCGATTTTTCTTTTCAATGCAACTTTTGGGTAGTTCGCCTGTCAGGATACCCCCTAAGCACCAAGGCAACAGCTCCAGGCACCATGAGTCTCGGTGTGGAGAAGATAGGTCATCAGAGTAGGGCGAGGGGAGTGAATCTTCACTCTCCATGGAGGCGAAGAGGAAAGGGGTGGAAAACGAAAAGGAGGCAGAGGTCCCCCGGAAGTGCTTGAGAGGGGGGCCCGCTGCGAAGCTTCTAAAAGGGGAGCCAGAAGCACCCACTTCTTCAAGCCCAGGCGGGGTTGAGGCGGGGGACGTCCTAGTGCACCCGTCTCGCCCGTTTAACCCACCTGGGGCAATCGTTTTAAGCGACTCCCTGCTTTAGGTGTCTATAAAGGTGGCTCAGACAGAGGTCACTAGCCAATCCATCCTGTTCACTGGCTCTACTGGTGCCTTTGCGCAGCTAGCATAGGAGGTGGCTAGTACTGGAGGTTTTTTGAGTGCCAGCATCTTCACACAGCCTTACCCCAGGTGGAGCTCAAAGGGGGCAAGGGTGCTGGTGGATCTCACTAGTTGGGGAGGCCATGGGATGATAGGCCAAATGGTCGAGTCCATCCGAGGATCTGTATTAGAGGTGGCCCCTGAAGGCCCTGCACTTAGCCAAGTGGTGCCAATTCAGGTGGGTGCTTTAAGCAGCGCCCCTCACATGTCACATGGAGAGATAAGTGCTTCGGCACTTGAATGATGCCCTATTTTGGGCGACCTCCCGTCCGGGAGTGATGAACTTCAACCATGTGTTTTTCTACTGTTCACATGTGGTGAGTGTTCTTCTATTTTATTTTCGATTATTTCTTTTTATAAGTCATTGAGTCTTATACCCTCATCTGTGCTCCTTGACATATTGAAGCTCTCGAGACCTTCTTTGTCCCGAAAGATGCGCCATCGGACATCCTCGATCCTGGTGCCTCCATCAAGGTGGCTGAAATGGCCGCCAAATGGGCCGTGACTATGAGGGCAAAGCAAAGGAATTTTATCTGTTTGCTCGCTGATGCTACTACCACTCGAGAGAGGACGGAGAAGGCCACTGAGGTGGCTGAAGGTTCCCTACGAGGAGGGGGTGACGTAATAATTGCGGAAATAAAATAAACAATCTCAAAAAATCAATCGCACAAGTACACAAGTAATTTTTAGGTGGAAACCCAAACCGGGTGAAAACCACCACCTAACCCTCTCGAGTTAGGATTTTCCGATCAACCTAGTTGATCAAATCCACTAACCGAATCACTTTAAAACGAGGGTGATTCAACCTCAGTATAACCACGCTACAAGTACGAGGGTAGCGTTCCTCAACCCCTTCTCTCCACGAGAAGGATTTTGTCCCACGAAGGAGACGGGAATTCGCAAAGCGAATACCCAACCAAAAGACAAAGATAAAATAAAACAACAAACCTATAGAGCCAACAAAGTAATAAACCTAAGCTTCTATAGGATTTAGGAAACTCCCCTTTGCAAGGAGTGCGTCGACGATGACGCGGGTGCGTGAGCCACGCAATGGCGCAATGTCGCTCTCGTGAACAACGGCGGGAGAGCGGGTGCGCGAAGGCTTGATGCTCTCAAGAGAATGGAGCTTGAGCTTGGACAACAAGAGTTAGCTAGGACACAAGAGAGTGGAACTATGTTGCTTAAGTGTGTCTTGTGTTTCTCTTGTTATTTCTTGTGTATCAAAGGCTCCCCTCTATTTATAGAGGCCTAAGGAAGGCTTTGGAAGGCTTAGGAAAGGTTCTATAGCCGTTGGGAACAAAGCCCAAGAGAATCAGGCCGAAATCAGGACAATGATTACATTTGACAGGGTGATCAGACGTTTAATTCTGGCATCAGACGTCTGGAAGGCCACTTTAAGACGTCTGATTTAAATGTCAGACGTCTGATTCTATGCGGGTTTCCTCCTGACTTAAATCAGATCTAAACAGGGTTCTAGCGCAAGTCCATCAGACGACATATAGGACGTCTGGCACTATGTTTGGACGACTGGAAACCTACTTTTACTGTGGGAATGGATTTTCCAAACATTGCAACGGGTAGAAAATCTCTGAGAAGAGATTTTGGGTCAGCCGAGGCCAAACGGTCATTTATCAGACGTCTGGATAGTCATATGGAGGTTTGATAAGGCTTTAACGGTCATAATCTTGAGTGCCTGCTAAGCTAGCCAACGATCCACTATCTGAACATCTGGCAAGTCCATCAGACGTCTCATAAGACGTCTGGTATAAGGTCTGGACGTCTGATTTCATCAGACAGAACCAGCTATGTCCAGCCTAACAGATATCAGACGTCTTAAGCAACAGTCAGAGGTCTTAAAATACTTTATCAGACGTCTGATTTTGGAATTAGACGTCTGGAAATGCTGTTTGAACCCTATATTGGTTTTCTAAGTATTCTACAGAAAACCTAAGTATCCTAGGGTTGTGCCGGTGTTCTTAGGACTACTGTTAGGGTACTTTGAGGCTCTTTAACAATATTCTAAGGAAAATAAGAGCGAGAAAATAAAGACAAGAGATACAAGAAAGGATTAAAAAGAATCTATCCTATTCTTCTTGTCTTCTATCTTCAATCTGTCGCTCCACGCGAACCTCCTCTGTTCTTCATTAAGCTCCTCCAATCCATCCTGGATGCGAGCTCGAATTCCGTCTAAACACGTCCACATTTGCAATTGACCTGAAATCTAGGACTCAAATTGCAAATGTTAAATAACACGTGTTTTGTTATCATCAAAACAAATGATCGTGGTGCTCTAGCACCAACAGTGGCTACACAAAAGCTCTGCTCGCAGCAACAACATGTTAGCCAAGTGACTCGGCTACAGGAAGAGCTAAAGAAAGCCAGCTAAGACCAGAGAAGAGCCGGGTACGCAGGGCAGAAGCTAGAGGAGAGTCTCATCGCGACCCACAGGAGGGATCTTGTGGTGTTGCGAGACTTGTTTGAGCGCCTGTAAGCCTCCTGTACCAACGTGATTTCATTGAAGGAGGAAGTGCAAGTGCTTAAGGTTGAACACTCCTTTGTCGTGGAGGGGTATGCGACGACTCTTAAAGAAAAGCACCTTCACTTGGGCGTAACTATTGACGAGCTTGTCAGTCTGAAGGCAAGCCATGAGAAGGCGGAGGCAGTTATGGAAAGCTTGAGAGCCAGCCTCAATAAGGCCCAACAGCTTGCGAAGGATTGGAGCAAGAAGGTGCTAGAGCTGGAGTGTATTGCACAATCAGAGCTTGACCTTGAGATAGTGATGGCATTTTTTGCCTCTGACTTGTCTGTGGAGGAGAGCCGAGACACGATCTTAAAGGAGATCGGCAAATATATCCTGGCGGCCATGCAGTCGTTGTTGGAGGGCAAGAAGACAACGGTGGAGGAGCTTTGCACTTGGTCTATGGACTGATTCTTGTCCGAGTTCGACCGTCAAAAAGCTAACAAATTGATCGTGGACAAGGCTGCCATAGAATCATCTGAGGAACAGTTGGCTCCTAAAGTGGAGTCGGACAAGCTAGGTCCTTCTGGAGTTGTGGAGCCACCTACTCTCCCCGTTAGCCCTTCTCACGCAATTTCGTCGCCCCCTTTAGCTCTTGGAGCTGACATTTTTGAAGACTTGGAGTGAAATTATCTGATTTTGTAGCAGTGTTGTTGTTTCTATTTCCCACTGTTAGCTACTTTCTTTTTTTTTTTGGTGGTCCATTTTCCTAGGAAATGTAACAGACAACACTTACAATGAAATAAAAGGAAAAGTTTTTATCTTTATTGTCTTTTCTCTTTCTTTCTATACATGATACAAATGTAAATTACTGGCATGCCAAGTACGAAGGATTGCCGTGCCACCTAAGGTCCGTGATTCGTAGAAGTCACCTGGACTATCTTTACAAATTTTGTAAGGTTCCTCCCATTGGGTGTTTAACTTCTCGCTTAAGCAACTTAGCATGGAGACTTCACTTTTGCGCAAGACTAAGTCTCCTCTTGAGAACTTTCACTTGCACACTAGCGTGTTGTAGGCGGTTGCTGTGGCTTCCTTATATTTAAGCACTGCTTCTGATGCTTTCTCCCTTAGCTCATCTACAAGGTCCAAGACAAGGCATACTTGATCATCATTGGTGGCAGGGTCATACAATTGTGTCTGATAGGTGAGGAGGACTGTCTCTATAGGCAGATGGGCTTCCATGCCATACACAAGACTGAATGATGTTTGTCCTGTGGAAGTCCTTTGGTAGGTCCTATAGCCCCACAATACATCCAACAGCTTGTCTGCCCACCTCCCTTTGGTTGAATCTAGTTGACGTTTCAACGCTAAGATAATGGTACGGTTAGTTATCTCTGCCTGTCCATTTGCTTAGGGGTGACCCACATACGTGAAACACAAGCAAATATCCTAGCAAGTGTAAAATTCTTCAAATTTTTTGCAAGCGAACTGGGTACCATTGTCAATGACAATGCATTGAGGTATCCCATACCGAGCTATGATGTTTTTCTGGATGAACAAGATGACTTTGTCCGTTGTTGGGTTGGCCATGGCCTCGCCTCGACCCACTTGAAGAAATAGTCCACCGCCACTAGTATGAACCACTTCTGAGCCGGGGCTGGCAGGAAAGAGCCTATGAAGTCCATGCCTCATTTGGCAAAGGAGATGGGTGACATGATAGGCACTAACCTTCCAAACGGCAAGTGGTGCAAGGTAGCAAACTGCTAACACTTATCACACTTGTGCATGAATTCCTTGCATTGCTGCTTCATCTGCGGCTATAAATAACTTGCCTGAACCTACCTGGAACAGCTGGGCCAAGAGTACCTTGTACCCTTCATGGTTCCCGCATATACCTCTGTGGACTTCTTGGAGAGCTTGAGATGCCTCCTTTTTTGTAAGGCAACGCAACAAGGGGGTGGAATACCCTCGCTTGTACAATTGCCCCTCTATTGAGGTGTACCTGGAGGCGTTTAGGCGGAATGCCTTGGGCCGTGGTTCCCTTGGGGGCTCGCTTGTGTTCAGGTAGGTGACGATAAGCGTCATCCATGATGTGATTTGCTCTATCATGAACATCTTGGAAGCAAGTACTGTTGGTTCCTTCAAAGTTTGAAGATAGATATCCTCCTCTTACTTGAGAAGGATTACTGAGGCTAGGCGGGCTAAGGCGTTTGCCAAGGGGTTGTCGGATCAGGGAATCCGCCCAATCGAGATGGTTTTGAAATTCGACAGCTCCTCCTTGACCTTGTCGGCTTACAAGATCATATTTGGATCTCGGGCTTGTTACTCACTATTAATTTGATTGGAGACCAACTGGGAGTCCGTATAAACTTCCAGCAAGGAGACGCCTCTTGATTTTGCTACTCGGATGCCAGCTAACATGGCCTCATATTCCGCTTGATTGTTGGATGCTAAGAAGACAAGTTTAATGGCGTACTTATGAGTAATGCCAACTGGGGAGGTCAAGGCTACGCTGGCCCCAGACTCGGCTGTCATGGATGAGTCATCAACATATAGCTTCCAGGGCAGACCGAGGGAGGCATCCAGGTCTGTAAATTCCACCATGAAGTCCACCAAGGCTTGACCTTTGATTGATCTCCTTGGCTGGTACTGGATGTCAAATTCTGTATACTCCGTAGTCCACTTTATCTGTCGTGCTAACTCCATGGGTTATGTAACATTCGCCACAGGGGGTAGTCAGATAGGACTACAAATGAAGGCACTTCTGCGTGCTTCCTTTACTCCCTTTAAAACCTTCTGACAATGGGGAGTCTAATGGGCAACTGCATAGCCTTTGCCCTTTTTTATACACTCAAAGAAAGGAAGGTGTTTGTCAGAAGATAGAGACAAGAATCAACCGAAAGAGGCAATTTTGCCGACTAATGACTGCATCCCGACTAATGACTGCATCCCCTTTAGTGTACTTGGTGTTTCCAAGGCCATGGTCACCTGAATCTTGTCGATGTTGGCTTTGATTCTTCTGTTGGAAACCAAGAACCCTAGGAATTTCCCAAGTGAAACTCCAAATACACATTTCTCGAGGTTCAGGCAGAGGCAGGTGTTCCTTAAGACATACCAAGCGAATATGTTAGCATTGGTCCTGAGCAAGAGTAACAACTCTTGAACCTCGAAGGGATCAAGGTTTGCTCCGACTTTGACAAGCTTGGTAGCGTTGTCAGGATACAGCTGGATAGCCATGGCTGAAGAGCTCGACTGGAGTTCCGAAGTCGCTAACGGATTAGTTAGATTTGTTTCATGCTGGATCACTTGGACTTGGCTTCTCTTCTTCCCCCCTTTCTGAGTCTTGGGGGGTCTTGGTTCCATGGATCGTTTCAGCTCGATCCTTAGGAGTTCTCGCTTGGTCGTTCGATCCCCATGTACTATTCCTACTCCTCGAGGAGTTTGGAATAGCATGGATTGAAAATACGAGAAGGGGATTAGACAAAAGGTGTGGGTTGTTGGATGACCGATGATGCCGACAAATGTCGCCCGCAGCAACCCAACCACTATGAATATGGTCGTCCTGTTGAGATGCCTGTCCACTTTGCAAATGGGCAAGGGAAGACTGATCTCCCCTTTTGCAATCACCATGTGATTACTGAACCCCATAATTAGGTGAGTTGACGGGGAGAGGAAGCCTAACTTAAGCAGCATTTTCGATAAGAGGACATCAACGGCGTTACCTTTGTCCACCAAGAGCCTAGGCTGTAGTTGGCCTGCCAGTAAGAGAGTCATCAAGAGCAGGTCAGTATGCTTTGCTGGGTTAGGTAGAAGGGCGTATAGCCTAGAGGCTGGCTTCTTGACGGAACCTCTCTCAACCCACCGAAGAGTGGGTAACGCACTCTAAGGTGTCGATCCAGAGGGAGTGGCTTGCTAACTTGGGGCGACGTTAACCCCAAAAATGACCTCAACCTCTGCACCCTTGGGTTGAGGCGATAGGAAATAAGCATTCTGGGGTAACGTAGCTATTGCCACTAGGACCTAGCAGTGGTACTCTACCAGGGGAACCAAAGGAGATACTGAAATTGCACTAGAGGGGGGGTGAATAGTGAAATTATAGAGTATTGTAATACAACAAATTCAATCACACAATATACTCAATTATTTTTAGGTGGAAACCCAAGATGGGTGAAAACCACCACCTAAGCCAATCTCTTGACTTAGGATTTTCGATCACAAGGTGATCAATCCACTAACCACACTACTTAAACGAGGGTAGTGTACCTCAATTACAATTCCCACCTCCGATCCCTAAACGAAGGTTTCTCTCTTCAAAATGAAGAGACGGGGACCCGACAGGCCGGATACCCAAAATACAGAAATTAACAAGTAAAAATAACACCTATAGAGCACCCCAATAATTTAGTTGCTTTCTTATCTACTAAGCATGAAAAGAACTCCGTGATGATTTGCAGAACGGAGCGAGCCGGGAGTATGGATTTGCCCTTTGATCAGAGTATTAGCACAGCACAAGGGCAAGATGGAGCTTAGAGTAGTGAGCAAGAGATTTTTCTAATGGAATTGTATCTCAAGAGGTGTGTTTTGCCAAAGAAGAGTTGTAGTCTATTTATAGGCAAGTTTGGAACCTTCAAGAACACTTGGGAGAGCTCTTATAGCCGTTGGAGACAAATCCCAAGAGTTTAGGACGAAATCCACACAAAATCAGGGCAATGATGATTCTGACAGCAACATCAGACGTCTAATTATAGTATCAGATGTCTTATAGGACGTCTGATTTTTACTCCGGTCGTCTAATATTGCAGGACATCCTTAACTGACTCTATTGGATCGAAAGAAGGACGTCTGATATTATGTCATAAGACGTCTGATTATTTCATTGGACGTCTAATGAATGGTGCATTCGTTCCTGTTATCATCGGATCCAAACAGGGTTCTAGGTTTAGAGGATCAGACGTCGTTATGGACGTCTGAGGACATTAACAGACGTCTGGAAACCTAAATACTCTTCCTTCCTACTTCTGCCAAAAGATTATGTGGCCGTAGAGAGATACGCACAGAAAATCATGGCCAATGGTTCAAAGGCAGACGTCTGGAAGTGTGTCAAGACGTCTGGAAATTGTTTTTGCCGACAAAAAGTCTAACGGTTAGTATGAGGACGTCTGGGTAAAGAATCAGACGTCTGTGCACGGTTATCGACGTCTGAAAGTGAAGTCCTTCGACTGATGTTTATGAGGAGATGAACAAAGGCAGAAATATTTGAAATTAGACGTCTGATACACATGTCAGACGTCTTATGCTGGAAAATCAGACGTCTGGACTTTTTCATGGACGTCTGATAAAAGTATAAGTGTTGGGTTTTTCTTTCTAATTTATCCTAAGTGTAGAGAGCCTAAGTTAGCTATTTATAGGTTATGTTTGGGGGCTCTTTACAATATTTCTAGACTCAAATAAGATGAAAATTACAACCTTTGAAAGTTTACATGAAAAAAAGCCTAAGACCTAATACTTATGCTACTCGTCTTCACGCTTTTAATCTCCCGTCTTGGAAAGCTTTTTGAAATCCTGCAAATATGTTATTATAGAGAGAAAACAATATGCTACGCTTAATTTATTATTTCATTTTCTACATTTTGTAAAATCATCAAAATATTATATATGAGTAGTTGAACTAACAATCTCCCCCTTTTTGATGATTTTCAAAATATAGCTATAGGTTCCTCTTTCCTCCCCCTAAAGGTTGTACTTGATAGCCTTTATCTATTTAAGAAGGTTGTTTTTATATTATTCCTTAATTTCTTACCTACATTCTTCTCCCCCTTTTTGAATATCATCATGAAGGGTTGTTAAAGGGAGTTGAAATCCAAACTACAAGAGTGATATCTACAAAGTAGAGTGCATGAGTAAAACTGCATGTTTAAAAGATGACAAGGCATTAAGGAAAATTTATTAGGAATAGAAATATTTAAGCATGGACTAGCTATTTGTTCCCAAAAATATTAAGTACAGGGTCAAGGCCCCTTAATACAAACTTAGAATAAAAGACAGAAAAATAGAAGCACTAAAACTATTCTTCTTGATCTTGGCGGCGGCGGCGACGAGCGGGTCCTTGTCCTATCTGCAAATTTTGAACATCTGATCTAAGTTCGTCGATGTCGCGGCGCATGCTTCCCATGTAGGTGTACATCTCGCCGGTTCGACGCAGCAGGAGGGAGATGCCGGAGGAGAGGGAATCTGTGGCTGGATCCCATGCTTCATCAAAGCTCGAGTGGGGAGCTTCTATTTGAAGGGGCCGTGGTTCATGGAAGTCTGGAAAGGGTGGAAGGGGCTCTTCTTCCATGGGTTCATCAGCGGGCTCAAGATGTTCTCTAAGTATATGCATCTTGGCGGCTGTGGCCCGGTTGTAAGGCTCAATTTTCTTGTCAACTGCTTGGTCAGTTATGGAAATCCGATGGGATGAAAAGATTTTGGATAGAATAGACCCAAACGGAAGTGATGCCCCATGGTCCTCATTCATGATGCGAACAATGAGGCGGCAATATTTGAAAGGAATATGACGAACGGCCGCAAAAAGGAGAGCCTTGTGTTGGCGTGAGATGTAATCAAAACCTCCCGACTTGTTTAGGAGGTCCCACCCAAAAATGCGAGAGAGTAGACGTGGAAGGGGTTTGAGATTTTTGCACGGTAGAGTGCCAAGGTTTTCAACATATTTTTCCGGGAGAACTAACTCTTGATTGATGATTTCTGGGTCGTATTGCCTCAGAATGTCATTGAAATCATTTCCCTCATTGGGGATGGCTGGAAGGTCAGAGATAGTTTTGGATGTGATGTGTATTTCATGACCAAATAGGCGGGTATGGAGTTCAAGTTCATCGTTGCTGTAGTCCTCAACGATGCTGGCATAAAAGGGACGGCAAAGATCAGGGAACACACTAAGAGTTCCAATGCCGGAGTGGAATTGACGGTCAAAATATTGGAAAAGATGGAGAGTTTGGAAGTGTTCCCGAAGGTTCAAATGGGCAAAATCATTCCAAATAATAAAACGAGCGCATTTAACTTTGGCATTCGCGAAACGACGAAATCGCTGCCTAGCGATGTCACCCCGCAATTGATCTGCCAAATAAGTGGAAGAGGAACTGGAAGATCCCTCAACTTGCTTCCTACGGGGAGGCATATTTGGTGGAATGGGTGGTTAGGTTTAGGAAAAAAAACGAGTGGTGTGTTGAGGATAGAATACCTGCAAAAAAGAAACAACCATTCAATCAAACAACATTCACCCAAAACATAGTTTCAAACACTGCAATCATCATGAAAAAATATGTGGCAGTATGCCTTGAGGCAATACAACCTGCCATGTAGTTGTGGCAATATACCTTTGGATGCAAGCCACTAAAATGTCGGCTTGATCCTCATGAGATAATACCCTTGCCATGGAAGATGCAGCTAGGGCTAACAGGGTTTTCTTGACCGAGGGTTAGGGTTCTAAGGCTGATAATGATATGAAATGCACATGTAGGTCAAGTGAATCAGGAAGGAGAACTAGATGCTACAGGATGCTGCAAGGTCGTGGGTAAAAGATCATGGAGACGCCCTAGGAGTGGAGAGGATATACCCACGGGAGGAGGGAAGCCTCCAAATGCGCGGTCGAGAGGCAGGGAGGACGCGCGCAGAGGAGCAGCAGTTCCGTCAGTCGTCGAAGAGGCGCGACGGTCGTCTGGCTGCGAGCAGAACTTCGCCAACTGCTGCTGTGGGCCGTCGGGTGTGAGGGAGAGTGGCGCACAGATCTTGTGTGGGGTAGGGATTTTGGACAGGAGAGTGGGACCTTTGCGAAGGGGATCTTATATCCCAAGGTCACGGAGCAAGTCTCCCCCCGAAGTTGGGGAGATTTGCATTTCAAACCGTCCAGAGAAAAGCCGCGACGCGCAGATTTTTCCCCGATCAGACGTCTGCAAACGATGTCAGACGTCGGGATTTGCCAGAGGGATTTTAGCCCATTTCAGGGCGACGTCTGTTCTATTCATCAGACGAAAAACCAGACGACTAATTATAATATAGACGTCTGATTTCTGTAGGAATCCTCCCCAGCAAAAAGATTTATTCTCCAGGTTGTCGTCTGATTTCTTACTCAGACGAAAAAGAAGACGTCTAAATTAAATATTAGACCTCCGACTTCTGCAGACAGACCTTCCTGGATTTTCGTCTAAAGTTACAGGGTCGTCTGTTTTCCTGTCAGACGATCTCTACGACGTCTAACCACATATTCAGACGTTCGACAGGCAGTACATGTTCTGTCCCCGAGATAGACGTCTGTCAACACATTTGGACAACATTTAAGACGTCTGTGTGGTGTACTAGACGTCTGATATGACTGTTTTGTTATATAAAATCGTCGTCTGTCCCAGATGTTTAGACGACGAATTTTAATGTATAAGACGTCTGATTATTTAATCAGACGTCTGATATTGGACAGAGTGTGCATTTGGATGTTTGAACGGAGAATGAAGGCTTCTAACTTAGTGAAATCAAGGTTCAATCTATGCTCATGACAAAAGAGGTTCCATTAAATCACTAAATTCTTCAAATATCACTTAGCTTACATATGCCTAGTTTCCTACGTATATAATTAAAGCGATCATAATTCAAAGGTTTAGTGAAAATATCAGCTAATTGCAGTTCAGTACAAATAAATTCAACTTCGATTTCTCCCTTAAGTACATTGTCTCTTAGGAAGTGATGTCGAACATCAATATGTTTTGTGCGAGAGTGATGTACGGGATTTTTCGAGAGGTTGATAGCACTAGTATTGTCACATAATATTTTTATCTTATTAAATATCAAGTTAAAATCCTTCAAAGTATTTCTCATCCAAAGCACTTGGGAACATGCTAGTGCAGCGGCTATGTATTCAGCTTCTGTAGTTGATAATGCTACACTAGATTATTTCTTTGAGAACCAAGAGACTAGTGATTCGCCTAAGAATTGGCACGTCCCACTAGTACTCTTCCTATCGGTGCGGCTACCTGCGTAGTCCGCATCGCTATATGTAACTAAGTTGAATTGTGGACTTCTAGGGTAGAATAAGCCATAATCAGATGTGTCAACTAGATATCTAAATATTCGTTTTACAGCATTTAGGTGTGATTGTTTAGGATTTGATTGAAACCTATCGCATAAGCAGGTACTAAACAAAATATCAGGTCTACTGGAAGTTAAATACAGTAAAGATCCAATCATGCTACGATAGAGCTTTTGATCTATGGGCGTACCTGATTCGTCCAAGTCTAAGGAAGTTGTGACACTCATAGGAGTGTTCTTCCCTTTACTTTTGTTCATATCAAATCTCTTCAACATCTCCTTTGTGTATTTAGATTGACACACAAAGGTTCCAATTTCGAGCTGAGTGATTTGCAAGCCCAAGAAAAACTTGAGTTCACCCATCAAACTCATTTCGAATTCTTCCTGCATAATTTCTGAAAACTTTCTACACATAGATTCATTAGTAGCACCAAATATAATATCATCTACATGTATTTGAACTAATAAAATGTCTTTTTCTTTTCTTTTAATGAATAATGTGGAATCAGCTTCCCCTATAGAGAATTTTGCATTTAACAAGTAGTCTTTGAGCCTTTCATACCAAGCTCTAGGAGCTTGCTTTAGACCATATAGTGCCTTGTTTAATTTGTAGATAAAATGAGGCTTATCATGAGACTCAAAACCAGGAGGTTGTTTTACAAAAACTTCCTCCTTAATGAATCCGTTAAGAAACGCGCTCTTAACGTCCATTTGAAAGAGTTTAAAGCCAAGAAAGGCGGCATAAGCAAGAAGCATGCGAATTGATTCGAGTCGAGCTACGGGAGCGTAGGTCTCATCAAAATCAATTCCTTCTTCTTGGTTGTACCCTTGTGCTACCAACCGAGCCTTGTTTCGAATAACTATACCGGATTCATTCAACTTGTTCCGGAATACCCATTTGGTACCTATTACCGTTTGCCCTTCAGGCTTAGGTACTAGATCCCAAACTTCATTCCTTTGGAATTGGTTGAGTTCCTCCTGCATGGCCATCATCCAAGTTTCTTCGGAGCATGCTTCCTCGACACTCTTCGGTTCAACTTGAGATACAAAGGCGGAGAGACCAAAGGTGCAACTAAAACGAGATCGGGTTTTAACGCCATCAGAAACACTTCCAATGACTTGACTTTCGGGATGATCCCTTTGATATATCCAATCTTTTGGAAGATTATGGATATTGGAGTTTGGAATGTTAGACACATCAATAGAAGAATCATCTTCATCATCCATATTGACTCGGTCAATGGAGGAATGAGGAGATTCATCGAAGGAGACATGAAGGGTTTCCTCCACTATTAATGTGGTCTTGTTAAAAACCCGGTATGCCTTACTACGTGAGGAGTAACCAATAAAGATGGCTTCTTCACCTTTGGCATCAAATTTATCTAAATTAGAGCGGGTATTCAAGACAAAACATCGACATCCAAAAACTTTAAAATAACTAATTTTGGGTATTTTCCCATAGTATAGTTCAAAACAAGTTTTTCGCAATCCGGATCGAATTAAGGTGCGATTTAACACGTAACAAGCCGTGTTAACCGCCTCAGCCCAAAAGTACTTCGGTAACCCCGAGTCTATGAGCAATGTTCGAGCACACTCTTGAAGAGTACGGTTCTTTCTCTCAACCATCCCATTTTGTTGAGGTGTTCGAGGAAAAGAGAACTCATGAGCAATACCATGCTCTTGACAAAAATCATCAAACAAGGAATTTTCAAACTCGCCCCCATGATCACTACGGATACGAGTGATTTGGTAGCCTTTTTCAGTTTGAATTTTCCTACAAAAAATAGAAAAGACGGAAAACACTCCTTCTTTAGATCTCAAGAAGGAGACCCATGAAAACCTCGAAAAATCATCTACAATTACAAGGCAATATTTGCATCCACTGAGGCTCTCATATTTTGTTGGTCCAAACAGATCTAGGTGAAGTAGTTCTAAAGGTCTTGATGTGGATATTACTTCTTTGCTTTTAAAACTAGATTTTATAATCTTACCTAATTTACATGAATCACAAATAAGCTCATTTAAAAATTTTCTTTTAGGAAGACCTCGGACTAGTTCATGTTTAGCTAATTTTTGAACCAGCTTCATATGAACATGTCCTAGTCTTTTATGCCATATACTTAACTCATCATTTGCTACAAGACATTCATAAGTGTCATTTTTATCAAATTCTACGACATAGATGTCTTTAAATCTAGTTCCCTTAAGAAGGGTTTCATTGGTTAATGCATGCATAATTTCAAACATTTTAGAAGTAAACACTACTTTAAAACCCTTATCACATATTTGACTTACACTTAAAAGATTATGTTTTAGTCCTTTAACTAGAGAAACATTTGAGATGGGAGAGAAAGGGTTACCTATTTTACCAAGGCCAATAATATGGCCCTTGTGGTTGTTGCCAAACGGATGGAGGTCCAAAAATAGGTGCTTGTCTCCTGTCATATGTTTGGAGCATCCGGAGTCCATCACCCATCGGCCTCCTTGGTGGTGGTGGTCTCCTTGTCTTCCTCCTTGTAGACCTTCTTCCTCCTACAAAGGATCTTCGATGGTGACTTGGTGTTTCTATAGGTCTTTCTAATTTGAGTCGTCCATCCTTCATTTTGTATATCCAATTTTTGACATTATGATGTCCTTTCATCCCTACAAAACAAAGTGAGAGTTGTCTTTTCGGTATCCATTGTAAAGTGGATCCGTATTTGTTAGTGGTCTCCTTTAGAGGAGGGTCCTTTTTCGGCTCACTTTGACTAGGCTCATAAAAGCCTAATCCAAATTTACTTGAGGAAGGTTTTTGACGGGCAATGAGTTTGTCCAAGTTATCTTTTCCCTTTGTAAATTTGGCTAGGTCCTCAAGAAGTTGGTTTGACTTTTCTTTGAGATGATTTATCTCTATTTTCATTATATCTAGTTTATCTTCTAATGCCCTAATCTCTACTCTAAGTAAGCCATTTTCATCCTTTTTAAAAGAGTTTGATTTTTCAAGCACATGGATTTT
The DNA here is from genome assembly GCA_037157565.1 of Thalassia testudinum. NCBI lineage: Eukaryota > Viridiplantae > Streptophyta > Magnoliopsida > Alismatales > Hydrocharitaceae > Thalassia > Thalassia testudinum. Next base: position 45,922,407 of record JAZHRO010000059.1, read on the forward strand.
GTCGAGTAATTCTTCTCTATCTAAAAATTTTTGTTTGCTCATTGCTGTATACAAATCATTTGTTAATGACTCTTTCTCAATCATTAGATTTCTTATTTGCATATTTAAAGCAGTGGTTTCTTTTATAAGAATTAGATTCTTTTCTTCAAGATCATTGATTAATCTCTTATTTTCTAACTTTTCTTCTTTTAAAGCCTTGCTTTGGGTTTTAGTTTTCTTAAGATCTATATATAATGAATCAAAGGCATCTTGTAATTCATCTAAAGAGTAGGGGTTTACCTCAGGTTCCTCAGATTCAGACTCGGAACCATCATTTGTTGCCATTAGTCCCAAGCATGCCGTTTCTTCATTTGTTTCCTCCTCCTCTTCTTCCTCGGAGGTGGAGTCATCCCACGTTGCTTGAAACGCCTTCTTCTTGAATCCTTTCGGTTTGGAGATCTTCTTGTAGTCAGAAGACTTCTTGGGTTTCTTCTCATCATCCCTTTTGAGTAAGGGACAATCTTTCCTTATGTGACCTCTCTTTTTGCAATTGTAGCAAATTAGAGGGTCTTCTTCTTTTTTCCTTCCCTTGATCTCTCTTCTATTTCTGAGAAACTTTTTAAACTTCTTAGCTAATAAAACAAATTCTTCATCATCGGTACTTACCTCATTATCTGAAGTAGCTTTGAAGGCTAAGGTCTTCTTCTTTGGCTCCGATGAGATTGACTTCTTCTTTTGCTCCATTTTTGATTCGTAAGCCATGAGATTTCCAAGTAGATTTTCCATGTCTAGATCCTCTACTTGGTTGGCTTCTTCTATTGCTGTTACCTTTTGCTCCCACTCGGGTCCAAGGGAGCGAAGGAGTTTCCCTTGAAGCTCCCCCTTTATAAATGTCTTTCCCAAAGACTTGAGGTTATTCACGATTAACGTGAATCGAGTGTACATGTCCCCAAGTTTTTCATTCTCCTTCATAGAGAAAGTTTCGAATTCCTGCGATAACAAGTTTATCTTTGAGGATTTAACTTTAGATGTACCTTCGTGAGTAACCTCCAAGGTTCTCCAGATCTCGTGGGCGGTTTCGCATTGGCTGATGCGGTTAAATTCCTCCGAGCTGAGAGCGCAGTAGAGTGAGTTCATTGCCTTGGCATTCAGTCCAAGGTGATGGATTTGCTCCACTGTGTAACCAGTTTCTGGTTTCTCGGGAATGACGTATGCGGATTCGCATTTCTCCCAAATGGAGAAATCGTTGGCTTGAAGCCACATCTTCATTCTCAGCTTCCAGTAAGTGTAGTTGGTTCCTTCGAAGAGTGGTGGTCGAGTGGTGGATTGCCCCTCCAATCTGCTTGTGGAAATGGCCTTCCCCTCCATGTGATCTTTCCGCGGATGTTACTCCTGTAGGCGGAAAACCTGCTCTGATACCAAATGAAATTGTACTAGAGGGGGGGTGAATAGTGAAATTATAGAGTATTGTAATACAACAAATTCAATCACACAATATACTCAATTATTTTTAGGTGGAAACCCAAGATGGGTGAAAACCACCACCTAAGCCAATCTCTTGACTTAGGATTTTCGATCACAAGGTGATCAATCCACTAACCACACTACTTAAACGAGGGTAGTGTACCTCAATTACAATTCCCACCTCCGATCCCTAAACGAAGGTTTCTCTCTTCAAAATGAAGAGACGGGGACCCGACAGGCCGGATACCCAAAATACAGAAATTAACAAGTAAAAATAACACCTATAGAGCACCCCAATAATTTAGTTGCTTTCTTATCTACTAAGCATGAAAAGAACTCCGTGATGATTTGCAGAACGGAGCGAGCCGGGAGTATGGATTTGCCCTTTGATCAGAGTATTAGCACAGCACAAGGGCAAGATGGAGCTTAGAGTAGTGAGCAAGAGATTTTTCTAATGGAATTGTATCTCAAGAGGTGTGTTTTGCCAAAGAAGAGTTGTAGTCTATTTATAGGCAAGTTTGGAACCTTCAAGAACACTTGGGAGAGCTCTTATAGCCGTTGGAGACAAATCCCAAGAGTTTAGGACGAAATCCACACAAAATCAGGGCAATGATGATTCTGACAGCAACATCAGACGTCTAATTATAGTATCAGACGTCTTATAGGACGTCTGATTTTTACTCCGGTCGTCTAATATTGCAGGACATCCTTAACTGACTCTATTGGATCGAAAGAAGGACGTCTGATATTATGTCATAAGACGTCTGATTATTTCCTTGGACGTCTAATGAATGGTGCATTCGTTCCTGTTATCATCGGATCCAAACAGGGTTCTAGGTTTAGAGGATCAGACGTCGTTATGGACGTCTGAGGACATTAACAGACGTCTGGAAACCTAAATACTCTTCTTTCCTACTTCTGCCAAAAGATTATGTGGCCGTAGAGAGATACGCACAGAAAATCATGGCCAACGGTTCAAAGGCAGACGTCTGGAAGTGTGTCAAGACGTCTGGAAATTGTTTTTGCCGACAAAAAGTCTAACGGTTAGTATGAGGACGTCTGGGTAAAGAATCAGACGTCTGTGCACGGTTATCGACGTCTGAAAGTGAAGTCCTTCGACTGATGTTTATGAGGAGATGAACAAAGGCAGAAATATTTGAAATTAGACGTCTGATACACATGTCAGACGTCTTATGCTGGAAAATCAGACGTCTGGACTTTTTCATGGACGTCTGATAAAAGTATAAGTGTTGGGTTTTTGTTTCTAATTTATCCCAAGTGTAGAAAGCCTAAGTTAGCTATTTATAGGTTATGTTTGGGGGCTCTTTACAATATTTCTAGACTCAAATAAGATGAAAATTAAAACCTTTGAAAGTTTACATGAAAAAAAGCCTAAGACCTAATACTTATGCTACTCGTCTTCACGCTTTTAATCTCCCGTCTTGGAAAGCTTTTTGAAATCTTGCAAATATGTTATTATAGAGAGAAAACAATATGCTACGCTTTATTTATTATTTCATTTTCTACATTTTGTAAAATCATCAAAATATTATATATGAGTAGTTGAACTAACATATACCACCTGCTCCATCTAGTAGGCCATTGACCCGTTTGGCTCCTAGTCTGCGGCAAGGCCCATGTTAACTCCTCGAAGTTGTTGGAGCTTCTCCTTGTGGTAGTCTTCTAAACCCTCAATTGGTCACTTGCCCTTATCTTGGCTCTCATTTCACTTAAAGAAATAGGCCAAGTTTCCATGCCTAATTTGGGACTTGATTTAGTCGTGCAAATCCCGCCAGTCTTCAGTAGCATGCCCTCGGGCCCTGTGGTACTTGCAGTAGGGTTCGGACTCAACCTTCTTCTTGAGAGGCTTTGGCAGGGGTAGCAGGTGTTTATCCATGGACCATACCTCTACCAACACATCCACCTGGTTCATAGCATGGGGAGTGTATTCTTCAAAAAACATCCACTTGGTCTGGCGGGGTCCATTATTTCGGCTCTTGGCTGGGCGGTATCTTCTCTGGTCTTAGAAGTTGTCCTTTGTCTTGTTGAAGCGATGCCTCCACGGATGGATACGGGAGCTGAATCTCCCGAGGTCCTCTTCTCTTCAACAGGACTGAGAGCATCTCTGTATCCTTTCGCCAATCGGCTAAGGGAGTGGAAAGAGTTGTTCTATTCCACGAACCTCGTAGCCCTGTTCCATAACTTCACCATATCTCTATGCAGGAAGTCGTCAATGTCATACCAAAACCTCTGGGTCAGGAGACCTGGCTTGAAGTATTAGATGGTGTTAAGACCCGAGGCACCAAGAGCGCTTTAAGACGTCTGGGAGTTAGCCCAGACGTCTGGACGCCTTCCCAGACGTCTTGAAATTAATTTTCATGCGTACAGAAGCGAATCTGCGCGTAGGCGCGTGCAGACTGATTTCCCAGCCGCTCTCTTCTCTTTCTTTCTTCCCCCGCCGACTTGCAGAGCTCCTCTCGTGCCTACATATACCCCTCCTCTCCCTCACGCCACCCCACTCCCTTCCACCCATCTTCTCCTTCTCCCTGCTAGCGAGAGCGCAAGAGAGAGAGAGCAGCTGCTGCGAGCTTGTGGGGAGAGAAGCTGCTGCGAGAGGAAGTAGAAGCTCGATCGTGAAGGTGCGAGCTTGCCTGGGTTGCTAGAGCCGACCGGCGGGAGGACGGCAAGCGTGGGGTAGCGCGGAGGAGCTGCGGCAGCTCGGGCAGCAGGCGGATGAGGCGCGACGCGGCATGCGTCGCGGGTGGAGAGCGAACTGGGTCCTGATTCTGGGAAAATTTCCTAGAATCAGACCTCTGGACTTGCGTCTAGACGACGCCTAAGACGTCTGGAGGACGGTCCAGACGTCTGACAGGTACGATTTTATTTACCTTCTCCTTTTTACGCGTGTACGGCCATGCAGCCGTCCTCCGCGTTCTTCTGCGTTTCGTCGTGCTGAGAGCAGGTGTGTGTGTGTGCGCAGGTTCTACTCGGGAGGGCGCGAGGGCTCGCCATCCCACGTGAATTAGACGTCTGGCTATAGTGCCAGACGACGGAGAGAACCTCCAGACGTCCGGGGTGACAATCGGACGTCTGGAAACCAAGGCCAGACGTTCCAGCGGGCTTTCGGACGTCTGAAGGACTGCGCAGACTGAGGTACGACCTGATCCACCTTTTAAGACGTCTGGAAGAGGTTCCAGACGTCTGATTTTGGACAGATTTGTCATTTTTGACCCGTTTAGGGCCCGTTCGGAGTCCGTTTTCCGCGTTTCGAGTTGTGTTCTTTCCAGAATTAATTCCTCTATCCGTTTACAGTAATTGTATACTGTTCTGAGAAACTCCTTGTGATTGATCATTGTGTTAGGACCCCGTCTCGTTGCAGTCTTGGAGAGTGCCGACCACGCCCCCAGTACTCCCGGTTTCGCTGGTAGAGTGACTTTTTAATTTATTTAACAAAATTTGTTACAATTATGAAACAATTAATAGAGTCTAGGGCATTGCAAGAACCCTAGGACTGAGAAATTAGATCGAATGATAGATCTTAGGGTATTGCATGAATCCTAGGATTGGAAAACTACATTGAATGATAGATCCTAGGGTACGGCATGAATCCTAGGACTGGAAAACTAGTTGAATATATAAATATTGCAGTCTTGGAATAGTAGAAAGGAAATGATAACTGCCTGTAAATTGGTTAACAGCTGCTTGTTATGAATGAATAAGTATGATTGAGAACATGGGTTGTATGAACGTAAAGCTGGAACGGTGAAACCTAAATTGGCTGAGTTAAAAGGGCTTGAACCGTACGGGGAATTAGGAGTAGAACTCCTTGAAAGGGAATGGAATAAAATTAGGGAAGTGAGCTGGCCCTTGAGTTTGGAGTACCAAGGGAAGCGACTGTTCCCCTGTTTAGTGCAGAGCGGAGCTAGCCGTCCCAGGGACCCGGGGTTAGGTCTGGCCACTTTGTATCGACTTTTGGCCCTCGTGTACACAGTACCGAGGAGAGCTACTAGTGTAGGGAGAGCACTAGCTGCCCCACGGGCCCCGGGGTTCTGCTAGCTCTCCTACACCGACTTGTTAGGCCCACTGGGCAAACCAGGGTAGTCAGGCGAGGGTGCGTGGACTGTGGAGGGGAGAGACCCCTGTTTGGTTACTATGGAGGGGCTGGACCCCTGTTACTGAGAGAGCTCTGCCCTATACTGGTTCCGTGCTGTGCTTTGGGCGCACCCGTTAACGGAAACGACTGACCGCGTGCTAGTGCGGGGTAGCTACCCGTGCATTTATCGCGTGTGCCGTAGTCACCGTTACGTCTGACAGTGACCTTGGGGTGTTGACTGAGGGTAGGACCACCACGGGGGACTCTCCCGGCCAGGAGAGCACCACGTGTTACTTCTACTTTTCGGGAAAGACTGGAATCAAGATCGTTCCCACGAGGAACATTCAAGATCAAGAGAAGGATTTGAGAAATAAATCAATAGTGAAAATAGAAAGACATAAATAAAGAAAGTAAAAATATAACAGCTACTGTCCACTTTACTGCTTCTTCTAGCTTTTAGTTGCCACTCCAGTCAGAGTTTCGCTGACGTGTCACCCTTGTTACCTTTTGAGGACCAGGTGTTGAGCAGCCAGAGTCAGCGGCTGCAGAGGGCGCTGGGCCTAGTAGAGCCCAGTAGTGTTACCTGTAGTACTTTCTGTACTTTTCTTTCCGCTGTAGTGAGTAGTTTTCTGTTACTCCCTGTACTCTCTTCGTTGTAAGCTTTACGTTATGTACATGTTTATTTCCTTGCTGTTGTGGTGGTGCATACTGTAGTGGTTCTTTCCTTTATTGCTATATTTTGTTACTGTTAGTTATATACATGGTGAATGTGGTTTATTTTACTGCTCTTTTGGTTACTTTCTCGTTGGACAACTGGGTATTGGGATCAGTCGAGTCGGTCCGGTTCTCGTGTCTCGTAGGGATTCGGGAATCGGGTCGTTACAGATGGCTATGGCATCGTGAGGCCTCTTGCACTTGAAGTACTTGGCCTTGAATCGGTCCAGGTAGGACTGGAAAGATTCATTCTTTTGTTGCCAGATTTTCGATAGCCTTTCTGGGTTGTGTCTAACCCTTTACTGCTTTGAAAGTACTGGCAGAACTTATCTGCCAGTTCTTGGAAGTAGGTAATCTGTTTGGTTGACAGCTCATTAAACCATTCATGGGCCATACCGGATAGGTAAGATGGGAATACCTGGTAGAGTACTCCATCTGGGCAGGCATGCACTAACATCATCTGTCGGTAGCTCCCGACGAAACTATTGGGGTCTGTTGTCTAGTCATATTGAGTCATGATGGGCTGTTTGAATTTTTCCGGCAAGGGGGCCGTCATGACCTCCTTGTGAAAGGGTAGGTGGTAACGTAAGCATGTGGCTATATGCCCCTCATTGCCCTGGTGACCTGGCAAAGGATTTTGGGTATTGAGCCTACGCCACTGGTCGCCAAGGGTTGAGCCTCGGTCTACTCCCCCAATGAAGGTGGGCAAGGAGCTTTTGGCGGGCTGGTAGGAACTTTCCCTTTCTAGCTACTGAGCTCTCGTTTTAGCTTTTCAAGCTATTCGCGTAGGCAGGCATTCTCCTCCTTCAGCGTACGACGCCACTTTAATTGTTCGTCTTCAGGGCTTGAACTTTGGGGTTCCTCCAGTTGGATTTTGCTTGACTCCTTTATTTGCTTGACCTCAAGGAGTTTGTTGGCGACTGATTGCTGTTCAGCTTGCAGACCTGCCAATCTGGCCTCGTACCATTCTTCCCTCGCTTGCATCTCTAGGAGGGGATCTCGCCTAGGAACCTCAAGTAGTCGACTAGGTTGAGCCAGCTTCACCTTGCTGGGCTTGGTGGGCTGGGGACGTCTTTTGGATACTAACACACTTGATTTCGCTTACGTTGGCACCTTCTCGGGATCACCGTAAGAAGAATTGCCAGTTGTAGGGACCATCGCTGAGATTTGAAGTATGAAAATGGTATCGAATGATAATCGCTTCCCACTAATGACACAAATTGATCAGGTTCCTTCATAAATGAAGGATTCAACTCGACAATCACACACAAATAATCATAGAAAAGAAAAGGAAATTGGGGATCCAATTCCATCGTAAGGGGTATACGTCGATCCCCTGCATCCTTCGACGGGGTTGATTCTGTATGGATCTGCCTGTATAATGGTGGATTCGGATCCATTTGAGTGTAGACAGGTCATGTGAGGTTGGATTTACTTATGAATTTTGTGAGAAATTTTAAGTTTGAGAATATTTTTTTATCCCTAATCAACATATAAAAGGGATAAAGAAGAGATGCTCAATTAAATAAGAAAATTGAAAACTACCCATCTCGTGACCAAACAACGATGCAACGTAACGTATTAAAATGGAGGGACCAGTTGAGAATCTTAAATTGAAATACTGTAGATTTATAAATTTTACTGAGAAGCATGGGAGATTGAATACCACATCAACTCAAATTCGAAAAAAATATACCAACCATAGCAGGTAAAGAATCACAAGCGATGCAGCATTTAGAATGCGATGACAGAACTGGAGTTTACGTTGAAAGAACCATAATAATTATGAAATAAACGGAAAACGAATGAAAAGGAAAGAAATCACGTGAAAAAATGCCACCACTGTAGCAAAACTTTGTTAAAATGATGCGATAAACTTTTACTTGCACTCCAATATCTATAAGGAATTTTTATATAAATATTATATAATCTTTGGAGATTATATATATTCCTAAATTTTTAGATATTATATAAATATTTTTGAAATTTTATCTCCCTTAAAAAAAAATATTTTTTAAAATATTTTTTCTATATTTATATGAGATATTTTTGAATTAATTTCCAAAAAATTTCACCCAATAGTACCGATCATTAAAGTTAAATCAACAAGGACATTTACTGATGGAGATAATATTTTAAAGATATTTATATAATATTAAAACACTTATATATACTATAAAAAAATTATAGGCATATTTACATCAAAAACCCTATTTATAATCGACGAGTAATCGTTGCAAAAATGGCATCTACGATGCTATTATTGAGAAAAGAAAGAAGACGATATATAGACGGAAGAGTTGCATAGCCGAGGGCATTCAGAAGTGATGAGAGGATGAGTAAAACTATTTCTCTGGTGGAGCATATTAATACGGGCATTAACGTCCTAATTTTAGAATCAAGTCATTTCAAAATTGGTTTCAAATAACGTGACGTTACGTGACAAATTCTGAAATTCCAACAATGTTTTTGCCAACAAAGGTATCATTTACACAAAAATTAAGGCTCCGTTTGTTTAGGGATTTGGACATATTTGGGATAGAATGATAAGTTGAGGAAGATGTTTAATCAGTGGACTTGTAATGATAAAAGATTTAAGATGATTGATATTGTGACATTTTAATGTTATATATGATGTAAATGTGTATATTATTTTAGAGTAGGTACATTTTAATATAATTGATATTAATGTGATATTGTGAATGTATTTTAATGGATATATTATATTGAAGTTGATATATTTTAATATATATATTGGTGTTAATGTAATATAGAAAATATTAATGATTGATATAGAGTGAAGAATTGTGAAATATAAATCCTTAATTCATCCTAAATCCACCTTTAAATCTCTATTCCACCCTCAAACCTTCTGCCAATGGTAGATTAAGGGTTAATTTACTTAAGAGATTAACAACTTCTATAATCTCAACACTTGTTTTGAGAGGTTAGCAATTATTTGCTAATATCAATTCTAAGGGATATTAATAAAATTGGTATTAACTTTGTAACTCTCTTGTACCAAAATTTTACTCTATAAAAATTAGTGTTAATATCAATTAAAGCAAATATTATAAGAATTAATATTATAACTTAATATTAATTTAAATAAATGAAAATTAATGCTGATACCATCTTACAAGTAAATAAAAATAAAAATTGATATCAATTTTATATTACTTAACGTCCCTTGTGAAACGCATAAAGTAAAATAACCCAAAATATATCACGGTAAATCACCATTTGCCCCCAACTGCTGCTACCACGCGCGAACAAAACCCTCTCAAAATCCACCAAATTCCCGGTCAAAATCCCCAACCGCAAGAGGGCTTCATTAGCTTAATCATAACTGCCCAATATAATCCCCCCATCAAATGCAGGAAGGCCGACAGGCGCAGCCGACCAAACTCGCCTCACCCACAAAGAGGAGAGCTCCTGTTACCTTACCTCCCTTCTCCCCTTTAGACCAAACGCGGAGGATCTCACATTTGCCGTAACGTACATCACGGAGAGGAGACCAGCAACGACCGGCAGCAACAATCGGACTCATTCGCACGAACGAACTCGCGACGAGATCCCATTTCAAACCTAAAACCCTTTTCGCTCCCTTCCCTTCCCTTCCCTTCCCTTTCCCCCGCTCGCCGCCCCCCTTCTCTATCTCTCTCTCTCTCTCTCTCTATCTATCTATCTATCTATCTATCTTCCTCCCCATCCCAACACATTCCCGAGATTAGGGTTTCGCTCGATCCCACCCCTCCACTCTCTCGCGTCGCCACCCCAGCGCGGAGACATGGTCTCTGGATCGAGGGCGGACGGCGGCGCGTCGGGGATCCCTAGCAAGGACCGCAAGACCGTGATGTCCATCAAGGAGATCGCCAGGAACCACTCGGAGTCGGAGATTTACGCCGTCCTCAAGGAGAGCAACATGGATCCCGACGAGACCGCCCAGAAGCTCCTCAATCAAGGTCCAAAGCCCCTTCATTTGCTCCCGGTTCAATCCCTGCGGTGGTTTTGGTTTGGGGGCGATGTGGTGTTAGTGGTTTGTGGTATTTAGATGGTGGGAGTATGTGTTTGGGGTGGGAGTGGGGTTAAGATTTCGTTGCGTGAAAAGTGGTTCCTTTTAAGTGTTTTTCACTGGCAGGATGGTGTTTCGAGTGTTTGGAGTGCAGTTTCTTGGTAGAGTTTGGGTGTCCCTGTTAGTTACCCGGGGCAATCGCGAAACGCGGGGAGCGACGTAATGGCGGAGGCGGACCAGGTGTTCGACGATTCCCCGTGGTAGGTGGTTGGCCAACGACCACACGGGTATATGATAACGTGAGCAAGAGATGGAGAGGAGATGTGTTGGATGGCAAATGTTCTTCCTCCTTTCATCAACGAGGATGGTCACATACATGAGTAATAGTATATCCAAGCAAGAATCCAAGCCATATTCCACACCCACACCCAGCAACACCTACAACCCCCGCCCGCCCACAGACACATCACATCCATAACACAACACACAGAAAGCACACAGCTTCTGCCCTGCTCCCCCTTCTCTGACTACCACCTACTCCGGTACATCCTCCTCTAACCACCACCTCTAGACAGCACACAACACCCACCACCTCTCCTCCTCCTCCGCATGCAAAGAGCACACAACCTTCGCCCTCCTTCTTCTTCGACCACAACCTTCTCCAACACATCCAGACAACACGCAACACCCATCACCTCCCCTCCACACGCAGACAACATTCAGCCTCCACTCTCCCATTTCTCGGACCACCACCAGCTCCAATACATCCTCCTCCGCCAACCACCACCTCTAGACAGTACACAACACCCACCACCTCCCCTCCTCCTCCTCCACCAGCTCATCTAGCTCCTCCTCCTTCAGCACACCACCTCCCCACCTCCCCCTCTCTTGATCATCACCTTTGGCTACCAACTCCATTAGCATGCAACACAAAAAACAAAAATGAACCTAAAAGGAGTCAAGGAAAAATCGTGCATGCAAATGCTCTCTTAATCTCAAAAAGTCTAGCCAAATACATAAATATTAATGTGTTGGAAAAGAAATGAGGCCAAGCACATCATGTGTAAAAAATGTGGGTGATGCGTTGCTTCTCTTTACCCACAACACACAACACAGCATGTGTGAAACACCACAGCACACAACACATGACAATAATTTGAATTTTGAACAAAAACACAACACATGTTTGAATCACAGCACATTACATTGGAAATCAGCAAAAACATCTTTTCTTGACCTTGAGAATTGGAGTGTTTGAAATATGGCTTGGAAAAAGTGTCGTGTAAGACATTTCTCCACATACATATATTGTGGTGCATACTCCCCATTGGTCCAATGGCATAAGACCCAACAGTCATCCACAACCTTGCATGGCTGATACAAAATATTACATAACCTTGCATGTAGATACACCACTTTTGCTCGATGTGCACAATGTGTATGAGAAGAGAATCCCCATTCTCTGACGTTACCCAAAAACACGAAATTTCACCTTCCCACACTTGGCCTATGTTGATGACCTAGACTCAAAACATTAGTGACCTAGATAGAGAGATCTTCTCAAAAGACTAATCGCTAAAGTAGTAATTGGAAAGGCTAGTGTTGTAAAAATTGATAGTAGGTATTTAGTTGGTTAGGTCACTGACTAAGGAGCATACGGCATGCAGAGGAGTAGTTGAGGAGTACTTGGTCAGATATTTTACACACACACACACACATATATATTAAGAAGTAAAATATATCATTATATAAAAGTAAATAATTTTCAAGCTCAAGATTATGAAAATAAACTACAAATAATAAGTCCAATGAAATAAAAGCATAAGTTCAAAGTATCTAATTATCAAAACTACAAAAAAAACATATCTAAGGTAAAAATCTAAAGTCAATATTCATATTCCTCATACAAAACAAAGGAACAACCTTTTCATCTTCATCTATTTCTTCAAAATAGCTTTCTCGTAAGCTATTTACACATGAATCCATGACTTGATTATCGACCTATTTATCTCGCTATGGAGAAAATGAGTGACCACTCGGTTGACTGGATTGATTTTTACATCAGTGGACATGGCATTGCAATGCTATGCATGTATCAATTGCCCTTATCTTGAAAATGGTTGTCGTCCTTGAGCGACCAGTTCGGGTATTGCGTGCGAAGTCCTTGATAATCTTCCCACGTACTAGAGGACTCATTGTCGTTAGCCCATAAAACAATCACCTCCGCTGCGGGATCACCATTGTGCTTGACCAAACGACTCTTGGGGATGTGGTTGAGGTAGAGAGCTTGATCATCCCATGGAGGCCATTTGACTGGAGGTGATTCCTCCAATGGTTTGCGGCCATGATGAAGCTTGAGTTGCGATGCATGGAAAATAGGGTGAATTTTGCAATTTGGAGGAAGTTGTAATTCATAGGCGACTTATTCATTGGATCACCGGTAAGGGCCCATAATATTTGGGTGACAATTTGTTGTGCGACCTGTTGGTGAGGATGGTGGATTGAAATAGGGAAAGATGCAAATACATGAGTTGCCCCTCAAAGAATTGCACCTCACGCCTATTCTTGTTGGCTATCATCTACATTTGGTCTTGCGTGCGTCGTAGCTGCTCCTGAAGCTTGTACAAGATGACATTATGAGGCGTTAAAGTGTTGGCGACATCTTGCGGACTGGCTTCTCCCAGGATATAATTGCGAAAAGTTGGAGGGTGTTGGCCATAAATGACCTCAAATGATGTCATGCCGGTGTTAGAGTGCCATTGAGTGTTGAAAGAGTATTCGACCCACGGAAGCCAACGCACCTGAGTGTGGGTGTTTGTTGCAAAAGCATTGCAGATATGCGCCTATACATCGATTTACAACCTTCATATGGCCGTCTGTTTGCGGGTGGTAGGCTGGAGAGAATTGCAATTGGGTGCTTTGCAGTTTGAAAAGCTCCTTCCAAAAGGTGTAAAGATAGCATTGTGGTCTCTAACAATAGCCCGCAACACACCATGTGGTTGTCCCACCATGTCGGAGAAGACTTGTGCCACCTTGGCGACAATAAATGGATGCTTCATGGGTGCAATATGGATGTAGTTGGAGAGACAGTCTACGACAACGAAGATGATTGAGTAGCCTTGATCGAGGGGAAGAGCTTTAATAAAGTCCATTGATAGCTCCTCTTAAATAAGTTGGGGAATTGACAATGGCAAAAGTGGTCTCGTGGGGGCTTGAGTGGAAGGCTTGTGTTGTTGGCAAATTTGGCATGATCGAATCCATTGGCGAATGGCCTTTCGCATACCATGTCAATGGAAATCATGATAAAGGAGGTGAGGTGTGTGGCCGTGGCTAGCATCCCCCCCCCCCCCCCCCCCCCCCCCCCCCCCCCCCCACACACACACACACACACACACACACACACAAAAGGGGAGATGTGGTACTCTTCGAGAATATGAGGGATAATGGTGGAATCTGCCACTAGAAATAAATGATTTTTGAAATAAATTAATCCATCTTGCTCTATCCACTTATTGGGATTGTGGCTCGCCGTTGAGAGCAAGTTCCTTTGCTTGCTGGTAATTTTCATGTAGGGCATAGCTCTCCATGTGTCGAGCGATCCAAGGAATGCGAACTTCTGATAGTGCCGTCAAGAGTTTGGCTTCCTCTCTCTATTGGGACAACACATGTCGCTTGATTGGATACACCTACCCTTAGCCCCCTATACATGATCTCGAAGATGTAGGCGGATAGCTTGGTTGCCCACTTATGTTACCGCGTCGATGAGAGTTGTTATTGCAGGAACTAAAGGCTATGATGGTCGGTGCGCATGATGAAATGTCTTGTCATCAAGTATTGATGCCACTTCATAATGACAAGTACTAATGCATAGAGTTCTTTCTCATAAGTGAAGTAAGCCACTTGTTGGTTGTGAATTTTTGGCTTATAATGCAAGTGGGTGTCTACTTTGCATTAGAATAACCCCTAGGCCATGATTGGATGCATCCCATTCAATCACAAAAGAAATAGAAAAATCAAGTAGAGCTAAGATCATGGTAGTGGTAAGGGCTTGCTTGAGTGTGCGGAAGGCTCGATCCATGTTTGCCCTCCATGTGCAAGCATCCTTGTTCAGTAGGCTATGGAGAGGTGTAGCTATGATGCCATAGTCATGAACAAATTGGCTGTAATAACAGGCCAACTCGAGGAATCCTTGCAGTGCTTGAACGGACGTTGGGATTGGCCAATCAATGATGACCTCGATCTTTGCAGGGTTGACCTTGACTCCTTGTGTAGAGACCAAATGGCCCAAGTACTTAGCTGTTGTGGTTTCGAATGCACACTTCATAACCTTAACATAAAAATGTTGCAAGTGGAGCTGCTCCAAAGTTGCCGTACATGGCGTAGGTGAGCATCCCATGTCCAGCTATAGATAAGAATATCCTTAAAGAAGACAAGGATGAAGTTGTGGAGTAAGGGTTCAAAAAGGTTGCATATGACACATTGGAAGGTAGACGACACATTGTAGGGGCCAAACGACAGTACGAGAAATTCATATGGCTGTCATGGGTACAAAAGGCGGTCTTGCGTATAGCATCATCCTTCATGCGGATCTGGTGATAGCTTGAGTGTAAATCTAGCTTAGTGAAATACATGGCACCATGTAGCTTGTTGATAAGGTCCTTGACGACTGGTATTGGATACCAATCCTTGACGGTACGTTCATTGAGAGCTTGGTAGTCTATATAAAATTGCCAAGTTTCACTTTTCTTGCAGATGAGCTGCACCGATGAGGCCAATGGCCTTCAACTTGGCTTAATCAGTCCTTTGTCAAGTAAGAATTGCACTTGACGTTCCACTTCTTTTTTCTGGGCCCATGCGTGACAATAAAAAGTGCTCGTGATCGACTGCATCCTCGGGTTCAATGGGATGGCA
The DNA here is from genome assembly GCA_037157565.1 of Thalassia testudinum. Classification (NCBI taxonomy): domain Eukaryota; kingdom Viridiplantae; phylum Streptophyta; class Magnoliopsida; order Alismatales; family Hydrocharitaceae; genus Thalassia; species Thalassia testudinum. The sequence continues at coordinate 45,937,583 of JAZHRO010000059.1, forward strand.
TGACTTTCTTCCCTCATTGGTGGTAAGCCCTTAGGCTCCCTAAAGATGGAGTACTCTTGGAATAGGGCCCACATCTGTTGGTTATTGATGCATTCCTCCCATGACAAGTCTACTTCTTTCTAATTCACGTCCACTACAAAAAATCTTACATCATTGGATATAGCCTGACGTAGGTCGTCGATCGTCAACAGTCCACCCGCCGATTGGAGGATGCCATGGAGGGTGATGGGGCCGTCTTCTCCTTGGTACATCGGTTGCAAGGTGTTGAGATCCTATGAGGTCTCACTCTCACCAAGAGATTGGATCCATGGGGAACCTAAGATAACATCAAAGGTGCCCAGGGACAGAAGATTTGCATGCATGTAGTATGTTCGGCCATGGTTTTGGAAGATCCTTCACACACTCACGTATGAGCAAAATAGATCTTCTTGTTACAAACTTACAACAACGTGCATCACTCGTTAGAGTTGCTCGCGAGGCTGGGTTGATGGTATTGAGGATTAATGAAGTTGTTGGAGTCAACAAGTGCGATGTTGTGCTCTGCAGTGGTCGTGAAAGCTAACTTGATAAGGTCAGTGATGTCCTTCTTGGAGATGGCTTGAGCCGAAAGTAGCTTATTTGCACCAATGTTGTTGGGAAGATGATCATTGGCCTCCTCCCATTCGTTGCCATTGTCATCACCATGTGTAAGGCCTTAGCCTTACACTGGTGCCTCAATTTATATTTGTTGTTGTAGTTGTAGCATAGGCTTTTGTGACTTTGCTTTGCCATCTTTGTTAGCGTCAAGCCTTTGATGGGCATAGTAGTTGTGGCCCTTGTGAGCTTGGTTTCTAATGACCCAACGTTTGAGGTAGGGAGGCGAGGTTGGGGTCCTCCACTCGTCCCTCCTCGGGTGGTGGTTGTTTTGTTTTTCAAAGACACAGGCGTGGCGGATAGCTTGCTCCATGGTTTTGGGTTTAAGGATGAGAACCTCAGTGCGAATGTTGTCTTTAAGTCTGAAAATAAAAACATCTACAAAGCTATCTTCCACCATTGGCGGAACGTGGTTTTGTAGGGTTTCAAATTGAGGGGAGTAGTTGAGTACAAATGGTGAATTGCCGTAGCTGCTAGAGCTACACCATAGGTTGGTCGTAGGGTGGTGACCAAACTTTGTGACAATCTCCTTGCGGAAGTTCTCCCATGAGGTGATGCATCCACTTTGCTCTCCTCAGTGAAGCCAATGGTTTGCTTCTCCATCCAAGTGCAGTGTGGTAAAGTTAACACACTCCTTGTTGGCCACTCTATGAAAAGTAAGGTACCTCCTAGCTTGGCAGAGCCAAGTGATGGGATCCACCTTACTATTGTAAGGTGGGAACACCATCTTGATCGATCTGGCAAGGGTTGCGGCTCCTCCTCCAGAGCTTGCTCCCCCAACATCACCGGTTCCCCTGTGGTTGCGAGGCAGTGATCAATGCCATTCACGACTTGACAATTCTCTATTGCCTACACACACCTCCCTGAGGAGGAGGATGAGCTCGTTTAGAGCATTAGATTTGTTGCTGCAACATCTTGACCATGTCCTGTTGCGAACAGATCAACACGTTAATCTTCCTATCGATGTCGATTTCGTGGTCCATGGTTTGAGGTTTGGACTACTTTGATACCACCGTGTTAGATTTACTTAGGGCACTCACGAAACGTAGGGAGCGACGTAATGGTGGAGGTAGGCGAGGTGTTTGACGATTCCCTGTGGTGGGTGGTTGGCCAATGATTACATGGGTATATGATAATGTGAACGAGAGATGGAGAGGAGATGGGTTGGATAGTAAATGCTCTTCTTCCCCTTTCGTTAATGAGGATGGTCACATACATATATTGTGGTACATACTCCCTCTTGGTCCAATGAACACAAAACCCAACAGCCATTCATGAGTCATGACCCTGCATGGTTGGTACAAAATATTACATAATCTGGCATGCAGATATGCCACTTTCACCCTACGAACACAACATGCGTGAGAAAAGAATCCCATTCTCCAATGTTGCCCAAAAACATGAAATTTCATCTTCCCACACCTGCCCTATGTTTACAACCTAGGCTCAAAACATTAATGACCTAGATAGAGAAAGATCTTCTCAAAAGTTTAAGTGAGCTGGATAGGTTGGTGGAGAGCCTCTTGTCTGTGCCAGCTTAGCCTCCACCTGGCCAACATGGCATCGCAAATCTGTGCGCCCATCAGTCCCTAAAAGTGGGATGATGCTACCTCAAGTCCATCTATTTTAAAGAGCGTTATTGATTTAATTTCTGGGAGGTGTTTGTTTACATGTAATGCATATGCAGTTTGTGTTCCTGGACAAAATCCATCTGCAATTACACAGGGAGGAACTTAACAGCTAAACTACAATGCTCCTCAAGCTCCTGCTATCTAAAATTGGTTCTTTAATGGTGGGAAAAAACTAGTCTAAAAAATTGGGCACTTTTTGGTTCATGGATTAGGCTACTGTATACGTGAAATCTAAGTTCCTCTTTGATTTTTAACTTGTTCTGTAGAAATTACTGGACCTTCCAATCAAAATTCTGAAGTTACTCCATCCATGGAAATCTCGACTTGCATTTTGATAATATCGACCATATTAATGTTGTTTTAACACTGTTAGCAAAAGGTTTTTTTATCTGTTACTCAAATTTCTCCTGAGCCAGTGCCATTGCTTGCTCTACCAAGTCATGAACCGGGAAGTCTGCTTGGTCTTGTATCAATTGTGTTCCGTGACCCATGCTTAGTAGGTTGGTGATAGAGAATATCCTTTCATGTATGTACCTTTTTGTGGAGGAAAACTAATCAAATCAAGTGATAGGTTCAAGCTAACTATATCATCAGCCATGGGAATTTATAATGGCCTTTCCACTTGCTTTCTTGCCTTGGAAACTAGCTTTCATGCCATGGTAGAGAGCAAATATGGGAATGGCCATAGGGGCATCAACTTTCGAAGGGTAACCTGTATCCTAAAATGGCAGACTGAAGACTTATGAGGTTTACTAACTAATTGGATTATTCCCTACATAATTTTCATCTCATTATTCGTCAAAATTTCATATATATATTTTTGCAAAAAAAATCATATATATACACATCTATTACTCTTTCCATTGCATTAGTTAATTGCTAAGTATTTACCTCATCATGGATTATAAGATCCATCAATTGAGATCAACATGAAGTAGCATCTTCAGTGTGTTTCTGTAGGGCAGTTAGAGATGTCAATAAGACTGTGAGCTAAAAGGGCCATCATTGTTCCAAGCCATCTTGGTCCTTGGACATGGTTTAATGAGTATTACACCATATATGAATTGTGGTCATTATCGCTTTGTGTCTCACAAATCTATTTCTGTTTATGGACAAGATTGTGATTGTAATGGTATAGGAGGACTTTGATGCTCTTCAAACGTCACGGTTATCCTGAGTTTTTTGTTCTTTAAGGTACTTTCTTGATATGGAGATGAGAAGAAACCTCCAAGCATGCCATTTCTTCTTGGCAGATATCTATTTTTAGTGACAGTTACAGGGAATCCTAGGATATCATGAAGGAAATTAAGGAAAATGGCATCCCTTTTTATGGGGATAGATTGTGCAGATTAAGTTGGTGACATGTTAACGTAGCATGCCAATTTAGGTTCATAAGGGTTACTTTAAAAAGCGAGAGGTAGATGCTTTTGAATGAGAATAACTAGTCTTGGTGTAGAAATGGTTTGCTGCTACATCTAATCATGAGGCTAAAGACACAGCCATGACACATGCTTCTCATACTTCGATAGCTTAAGTTTAGTCTTCTACACATTTAAAAAAACAAAAAGTATATTCTTCTGCATAGGAGGTCCAATTGCTTGCATCCTTTCACTTTTTTCAATAACAGCTTCTGTGTATCATGCTAAACTGCAACAACTTCTTTATATTCTTTTGTTTTGGTGATTGCTATAAAGTTTACGGGGCTTTGAGATCATTCAACGTGTTTCTTGCTTTTCTTACTCTGGGCTTCCTTATAGATTCCAATAATGTAAACAAAGTTTTACCCCCTTTTATTGGGATCAAGCATGTGTCTTCTGTGAATCATGCCTATAATTTTTTCCCCTTAAAAAGTGTCATGGCTTATTCATCTTTTGCTGCTTAAGGATTTAAACTGGGTCAACCAACCAATGATTGCTTTGACATTATCACTAGTTTGGTTTTGAATTCATGCCTTTTCACTTTTGTTGTGGATAAATTGACAAAGTACATCCAAGATGTGGTACTTTGGTGCATGCTTTGATGCATATTTTTAGGTAAACATTATTGTCATGGATGAGATAGAAATGGAGAAAAAACGAAGCTTGAGAATCAAAGGGAGGCTTTTGAATTTAAGGTTGTATTTGATAGTGTAATTGGGATAAACTGATGGATGGGATAAATGGTGTTGAGGTGATTGGTTGTGTGGAGGGTTGGATGTGACTATATATATATATTTTATATATCGGAATTTTGTGAGTTGTGGTGAAGATTAATTCATTGAAAATGGTGAAGCCAACTTAATACTCCAACAATATCCCTAGCGTAACCCACTTCATTGGGGGTTAACCCTTAACCAAACATGCCCTACGAATTTCAATTGAATAGGATGGATAATTTTATTACGTGCATTGCATGTCTAGTAACGGAGGTCATCTAGATGGGACATCTGAATATATTGAACACATTCCATTATGAAGAGGGAGGTGTTTGAATATCTTGGATCAAATTTTTGGTCAAGATTAATAATTGGTGGGGACATCAAAATCAATATAAGTTCCTTTTAGAAAAAATCAAAATTGACAGAAGTTGGTTGAAGTAGAATGGAGTTTCGTGTGTTTTATGCAATAATAAGATCTCTTTGAATCTTAAGGACAAGTAATACATAATAGCATTTAAACTAACCATGCTGCAGGGATCTGAATGTTGGATTGCCACTTGATGTTGTATTCATGTATAAAGGATGTCTTTGGTGGAAATAAAGATGTTGAATTCATGTGTGGCTACATAAGAAGGGATCTGAGATGAGGATTTGGGAGACGAGGTTGATGTTTCATATATATGGATAAGATGACAGAGGATGGCTGAAGGGGGTTTGGATACATGGAGACACGGCTTTTGGTGACCAATTCAAGGTACAAAAAGGTTAGATGTTGAGCCTCCTAGAAGGGGTTAGAGATGACCAATTGTAGTGTTTGAAGGAGACTATTAGGCATGATTGTGGTTAAGCCTGGTTCCAAATCGTGGAATGACCCTGATGTTTTTAAATGGAGGTAATGGATCCTTGTAGCCTAACCACTTGATGTGCAAAACACCCAGTTTCTGTTGTTGTTGCCACCTACTCTTATCTTTGTATTTCACCCTGTCATGTGCACTTTGGGGATTAATTACTTGTTCATTCACAAGTAATTTGTTATGTTGATGGTTAACCAATAGTTTAATTTATATTGACTTTGATATTTTTTATTAACATATTTTATAATCATTAATAGCAACTGTGCTTGCCCACTATACTTAAATCCTACCATTTACTGGGCCCTTGTACTGAATATTGCATGATCTTTTTGAAAAATTGCTGATAACTGTGAATCATATATGCTACATTGTTTTTAAGATGAGAGTATGGTGCTGTTCTCAACCTTTTGCACTTGCATACTCTAGTAACACAGTAACTCCTGGATTCTTGCGAAAGCAAACCTTAAAATTGAATATAGGCAGGAAGAAAAAAATGCGGAGAGTCTCTGGTTGCTTGCTATCCTGACTGGAGCAATTATGCCATCTTGCATGTACAAATTTATGGCTTTTGTTATTTTAAGCTGACTGCTGCAATCTGGAGTACCAGGTGCAATCCTCTTGAAAGGTTGTAGGTTTTTTTAGTGGCAAGAGCTCTTCATCTTGGAAGCATGCAAATTTCAATTATTACAACTTTTAGTTATATTTGATGGTGTTTTCAATTCATTAAATTGAACCCCGGAGTGGTTTATCTAAATGATTCAACACATTGCGCAGAGCTTAAGCTCCTTTAAGAAAAAGCTTACATAAACTCTCAATGATGTCTGAGGCGAATTATGAACGACTTCCTTTCATATGGGTGTTTCTGGACTACCTGCTGTATGTCAAAATTCTTGGGATACTATTCCATTTATGCTTTGTTTACTGATCTCTTTTTCCCCACAGATCCATTTCATGAAGTCAGGAAGAGAAGAGACAAGAAAAAAGAGGTATTTGTATGCTTGTTACTTTACCATTGCCTTGTTTGTAGTGTTGCTTATGAATGAAATCTTGTTCCTTCAGGGTATGTTTTATTGTGGGATAAAAGTTACAAGAGATAAGTTAAGTGCTGGGGGGGGGTGGCGGGGAAGGGTCAATGTGGTTTTTTGGTTTTTGTTTGTGGGATGAAATAAATGGATGGTTTTTTCTTGAGGTGACTGTTAATGCATTTGCTTTTGTGACTGGGACAAAATTGGTTGTTAACGAGGGGATATTATTAAAAAATCCTTTGAAATACCCAAATTGCCATATTAGTTCATATAAGAAAATTGTCTTATTAGAAATTCGGCCATTTTATTTTGGCACATATCCCATTGAAATACCTAGATTGGTTTCTTAGAAGTTCATTTATCTTGTTTTGACGCATTGTTATTCAAGAAAAACTATCCCTTGAATTTGAAAAATTGATCCTTACTCAACAATCTTTCAAAAGTTGAACATCCATCATGACATGAAAATACAAGGAAAAAAGTAGGTTGTCTGATTGCACAGATTGAAATCCTGATAATCCAAATGGATCACTTCCTCAAGCATTCTTTCACAAGTCATGTCAAAAAACATGTGGGGTGATGAAGTTGCAAGTTCACAAATAAACCATGACCAAATGGGGGAGCTCGAATGGTCAGAAGTCCATCATTGATTGTTTCCTATCCAGTGTGGAGCTTGCAAAGGCCTTCCCTATGGCCTCTGTCATTCCTATGGATAGGCTGCTTTAGGATCATATGTTGTCACTTTGGAAGTCCAATGAAGATCATCCTTTGGCATGAATTTCAAGTTTGATAGATCTTGGTTGATGGAGCCTAGTATTTGGGAGATGGTTGAGAAGTGGTGGTCCTTGCAGGTGGAGGGGACGACGATAGTGTGACTAGTGGCCAAGTTGATCTCCTTGAGAGGGCACTTGAAGGAGTATAAAAAAGAAGTGAGAGAGGTGAGGGGGAGAAGGAAGATGGAGGCTTTGGCAGAGATCAATGAGTTGGATAGATGAGAAGATGTTGGTGCATTGTATTCAGAGGAGAGGGCATACAAAGCGAGGTAGGTACACGTGGTACATGTGGAGGACAGGGAGGCAGAGGCTTGAATGGAAAATAAAATCTAGACAGAAGTAGTTGAAGGAGGCTGACTCCAATATTGGATTCTTCCACTAGATGGCATCAACTAGGAGGAAGAACTTGATTGACATGGTACTGGTGGGTGAGGTGTGCTATTCGGGAAGGGAGGACGTGGGAAGAGCAGTAGCTGAGTATTTCAGAGAGTTCATAGGGAGACGCAAGCAAGGGAGGTTGAGGTGCATGGGTAAAAGTGTGCAAGGAATATCTAGTGTTCAGGTGGTAGCTCTCATGGTTGATTTCTTGGAGGATGAGGTTAGGGCAGTAGTGTGGGGGCTCAATGTTGACCATTGCCCAGGACTGGATGGCTTTCCTTTGCTCTTTTACAGAGAGTTTTGGTTGCTTGTTAAGGAAGAGGTGATGCAGGTGATTGGGGAATTCGCAGAAGGAAACATGGGCTTTGATAGGCCTAACATGTTCTATGTGTTCTTGTTGCCGAAGAAGGTGGGAGCGAAGGTGATAGAAGACTTTAGGCCGATCACCTTATCCAATGTGGTCTACTTGATTGTTGCGAAGGTCTTGGAAAACAGATTGTGTGGGGTGCTACAAGATGTGATTTCTAAGGTGAAGATGGCTTTTGTATTGGGGAGAGGTATCCTGGATGGCTTTGTGGTGTTTTTGAAGGCCCAGGCAGTGTGGAAAAGGTGGAAGATGACGGCCTTCATCTAGAAATTAGACTTCAACAAGGCCTATGATTCAGTACTGTGGGCTAGCATGGCTAGGAGGGACTTCCCATAGATGTGGATTGATTGGGTGAAGAGATACGTCACAGTGACATCGTTTTCAGTCTTGCTTAATGGGAATCCCATCAGGGGTTGGGCGCAACCCAGGAGAGGAGTTTGGCAGGTTGGTTAATGGCCTGGCGAGGATTGCATTTAGAGCTTGTTCGGGAAACCTCTTCAGAGGTTTTATGACAGGTGGTGATCTTGAGGTTTTGATACTCCAGAATGCGTAAGAGTCCCTTTTTGGTGGAAGGTTCCTCCATAGAGGTAGTGTGGTTGCACACTTTGCTTGAGTTGTTTGGTGAGACGTTTGGCCTGTAGATCAATTATGAAAAGAACCTCCCATTTTCTCAAGGAGTTGATGTCTGGTGGTGCATGGCTTTTTCTCCCCCCTTTTGGGGACGAGTAATGCTTTCAGGTTCTGGATAGATGACTGGATGGGAGGTGACCCCTATGTGACAGATTTCCTAATCTTTTTTCCAGGGCTAGTCATAGAGGGATGTGACAGTGAGGAGTTGTTGGGCCGATGTGTGGTGCCCTGATATTTGGGGGGGCATTCTTCAACCAGAGGGTGATAGAGTTGTAGGAGCTCTTGCAGTGCTTGCAGGGATGGGAGCTGGAACATGGGGTGACTGGTTTTCATTGGAAAGAGGGAGAATTTTTGGTGAGGAAGGCTTACAATAGATTGCGGAGGTCTGTGCAGGTGGTAGACATCGATCTCTTGTAGGACTACAGACTGATCTAGTCGGCGGATTGCTTGCTTAAGGTGAAGATTTTTGTGTGGTTATTGAGAAGAGAAAGAGTCATTACGAAGGCTTGAAGGGCCACCAGTAGATGATAGGACCTGCCCAATTTGTGTTGGGGATGAGGAGGATGTTGAACACTTGTTTTTTAAGTGTGCTTTTATTGAGTAGGTTTGGAGGAGGATGGGGATAGATTGGATAAATCATGGCAGCCTTGACGGATTTTGGGCCTCCTTCAGGAGGGGCAGGAGTCTGGGGAGGCAAAATATTTTTAAATCGAAGAAGGAAGAAGCCAAGGTGTTAACGGTTCTTTGGGGTATCTGGTGGGGGAGAAACATGGTGGTTTTTAGGGGGCACCTATGTTGAGAACTTTGTATCTTTCATTTTTTTCCAAGTGTTTGGGAGTCCCCCCTCTAATTATCTCATTTTGTAACCGCTTTGGTTTTGGTGAATGAATTTGGGTGGTTATCAAGTGGATAACCACCCATCCTCTTTCAAAATAAAATAATTTTTCAATAAAGTTCTTCTGTAGCTTCATCTTTGGAAGGTAAACCATGACCTCTACTACTTTTTTGGTAGTTGTAGCTAGTGGTGTTATTTCTATGTAATTTTCTTCTTTTATAGCATCGTTAATAAGAATGAGAGTTAAGTGAAACATATTGTTGAGGATAGAATATATTTGGCAGTGGGACGAAGGTGTTAAGTGTTGGGGACCAACGGGTGGCAGGAGAGAGGAGAGAATGGTTAACATTTGGGGAAAATTTTAAGTATGTCCTACTTCCATATGGTATATACAATATTTTTTTTTAAACCATATCCTATGAGCACCACCAGTACCTTCATTGTTTTTACAAGTCATCGCTTTTGTTTTATAAGTTTGTATTACAATATTACAAGTTAATGGCCTTCAATCAATTTTAACAAGTTATATATGTTAGTATTATAAGAAAAAAGAGTTATACACATCTGTATTATAAGTTATGTACATTTATATAAGTATCATTTTAGTTATTCTTTTTAATATGTTTTTCATTTTAATTATAATAACCAAATCTAATAACGTTAAATAGCATCTTCGTAATTATTTTCTTTGATTATATATACATTTATAATAGCTTGAATCATCAATCCTATGGGTAGTTGTGGGTGCTCATTTGATATTAAATGGGTACTGTGCTCCTATGATACCTTTCATATATATATATATATATATAGTGTTGTCAAGGCGCTCGCCTAGGCGCTAGGTTAAGGCGAGGCGAGGCCTTAGTGCCTTGACAAGGCTTGCCTTGCTTGATTTGCCTGAGGCACCGCCTAGGCGAGCGCCTGGGCGAGCGCCTGAACCAAGTTTGCTGATTTTTCATTTTTTTAAACACTTTTAAGGATTTTCATTTCTTTTCACCTAATTGTTGGGTACTCTCTCTTAGTTAAACACACATCTATGTGTATGTATATGCATATATGCATAAATATGTACATATATATATATATATAGGCACACACACATATTTTGTATGTTTTTGTATGTATGTACGCATATGTGAACTTATGTATATAAATATATATGTACATGCACATGTGTGCATAAGTATAGCATATAAATATAATTTGTATATTTACATATGTGTATATGTAAATGTACGAAATTATATGTACACTTATGATATGTAGCAATGTGCATACGTATGTGCATAGCTCTTGTTTGTCTAATCACTTATATATCTTGCATATTATATATATGCAATCATAACGTACCATATTTTGGTTATTGTGTGTATATGTATGGCTGCATATATATATATATATATATATATATATATATACACCTCATTTTTCTCGGGCGAGCGCCTAGTACCTCGGACGTTTTGGACCCTTCTCACCTTTTAGCGCCTCTCACCTTTAACAACCTTGTGTGTGTGTGTGTGTGTAGACACACACACACACACACATTTTATTTTGAGGCCTTATGGTGCCAAGACGTTTGTTTAGACATGGCTTGAGAGCATATCGAGCTGGAATCGTGACTCATTAGCCCTTATTGAGCTGATCTTAAGCCGAGTCTACCGAGTCCAAGACCTTTTGACAGCCTTAAATGAAGGTGTGCCTGGACCACCTTGCTTTATTAGGGAGAGCTAATTCTTGTAGGGTGGTTTAGTTGGAGAGTTATCCTCATCCCTTGATTTACTGCAAGTTTATCCTTTTGTTATTTCTCTTATTGGGCACTGATATGGCCTGTTTTATATAGATGAGCTCATGGAGATAAGCTCATTTTCTCTCTTAGTTATCCCGCAGCCTTATTCTTTTAAGGATTTCGTGATATTGCAGCTATCTAAGGACCTCATTTCCCAAAATGAGTTATCTGAAATATCATTTTCATCAAAATTTCCGCCGGTTGTAATTTTCGTGAGGGCATTTAAGATATCATGTTGGTTAATTGTAGTCAATAGAGCATTCTTTGATCTCTCTGTATTTGTCTCTGTTCTTGTTTCACCTTGTTTTTACCAAAATCATCTGGATTTTAGCCATTCATCTGAATTTTAGCTATTATCTTATGATTTTTCAGAATACAGGTCACAGAAATTCTAATGAATCAAGGAAACTGGTGAATGTAGCACCTTGGACAAATAATCAAGTCTCATCAGATTGGAATAGCCGAAAAGGACCTTATACTCGGAGCACACCTGGTAATTTACCATTTGAAAGTTTGACTTTAAATTCTCACATGAATTCTTTACCCCCCCAAAAAAAACTCACATGATTACAAATATTTTTCAATCAATCACTACTTAGTCCATCAATGGTGTTTTTTACCCCCACACATCAATAGGTAGTTGGTAAATTATAATTTATCATCTAAGGTGAAGTTGCTTACACTATGATTACCTATATGCATTCACAGTTTTGTCTTATCACTAGTGGTTTCTGGATTCTTTGCTTGTCAAAGATCTTGGAAATTCTTCCATGTTTGGTTGGTGGAGTTAGTTTAAATTAGCGTATTGTGGAATATGAAAGTCTCTATATCTTTTTTCTGACGACTTAACTCAGATAATCAGTCCTGGCAAGGCAGATAGGATGAGAAATCACAGGATACAACTTTGAGCCTAGTGGCTAGCACTCTATTCCATGGGCCACCATTAAAATCTCTGTTTCTTGCACGTTTTCTTCTTGCCCCTACTTGTGATCTCAATTTTCAGAGCTTATTCCTATGCAAGGTAGTATACTCTTTTCCTGGATATCTTGCTTGGGTATATACACACCATCATGCACAAGTTGAATCACTATTCTTGAGAGGTGAATGGATGGCTAGTATAAAGTAGCCATCCAAAACATTGATGTAAAGAGGTAGTGATGTCACCTCAATTTAACATCAAAGAGCAAATCCACACACCTCAATCCCTGAAAACCCAATATTACACGAAGATCTGTGATCCCTAAAATGAATATGACGTCAGGACTCTTTGTCCATGCACCTCTCTAAACGTCTGGAGCATCGAAGATTACCCATTGCTCTTGCATCCTTGTGTAGCAAGTCATCATAGCATGGAATGTACATATTGATGCTTCTGCTGGGAGTATGCTAACTACAAGCAGGGATGGAGGCAATAATTTTGGGGAAGCAGCCTCCTGGTGTTCGTGGCAAGGAACTTCTTTCAACCACGTATAATGGCTTGTTAGCGCTTGCTAAATTCTCTGGAAATACAATCCAGATTAATTGAAGGTGCATCTTTCATTCTTTGCCCCTTGATGGTGTGCTTAACCAAATCCCCCAGCCTGCCTACATCTTGCAAGCTGTGTGAATCTGAGTCACAAGATGCCCATGCTGCACCTTTTTCTGACCTATATCTAGAATAGGCACACAAAAAGCTTTCCCATGACAATTGGAAGGACTTCATTTGCGCGCTTTTTTTTTTTTTTTTTGTTAAGAATTGAATCGGAAGTGGAGGGTGGATGAGTCTAGTAGAGGTTGCAAGGACTGTTCTCCCACGTGGGAGAGAGAATAAGGAGTACGTCAGCCTCCTCAAGGGGACATCAGTGTGGCTGGCAGTGGGAGAAGATTGGCCTGCGGTGGCTGGCAGATCTGTTGGTGGCTGGCTATTAGTGTTCACGTTGAACAGTATGGGTACTGTTCACGTGAACAATAACATAGAGGGGAGATGAAAGAGTTGGAGTCTTAAAGTTGATGGAAAGAATTAATTCATTGACTCAAAGAAATAACTTGGGAAGGCTCTATTTATAGAGAGTGTATCCCAACAAATAAAGTAACAAATAATCCTATTTCCTAAAGAGATAAAATCTTCTTTCATTTGTAAAGATTTTATCTCTTAACAAAATCAAATCCTACAACTTAATTCCTAACAAAACTAATTTACTAAAAATAGATAAGCACTAATATTGGTGCACCAAGCTGGTCCAAGAGGACCCCTTGCAGCTGACCCTGATGGGGTCCACATGGCTGCTGTTGCTGCTGCCACGTGGCACTGCTGCGTGGCCTGATGTGCCACATGGCAGTGTCCACATGGCATCTTCTCCACGTCCCAACACTCCCCCCTCAAGTCGGAGGTCGGGAGGCCGATGACTTGCTCTTCATGTGTGAGGCTATACGACCCATCACTTTTCCTCTTTTCTTCTTCACCGGAAATTTGGATCTCTGATTTCGCCACCATCTTTCAAGATAGTTTGAACTGGAAAGAACTTCGGTTCTGGTTAGGGCTGGGAAGAATTTCAGCCTAGCCAGAAAGAATGTCGGCTCTAGAGAAGGCCAGGAAGAACTTCAACTTGAGTAGATGATGATGAGGAAATCGGAAAGAACTTGGATGGGGGCTGGGAAGAACATTAGCCTAGAGAATAATTGCCTGGAGCGTTACTGCTCTGATACCATGTTGAGAATTGGCACGGAAGCGGAGCATGGAGGAACCTAGCAGAGGTTGCAAGGATTGTTCTCCCACATGGGAGAGAGAACAAAGAGTACGGTAGCCTCCTCAAGGGGACAACAGTGTGGCCGGCAGTGGGAGAAGACCAGCCTGCAGTGGCTGGCAGATCTGTTGGTGGCTGGCTATTACTGTTCACGTTGAACAGTATGGTTACTGTTCACGTGAACAGTAACATAGAGAGGAGAGGAAAGAGTTGGAGTCTTGGAGTTGATGGAAAGAATTAATTCATTGACTCAAGGAAATAACTTGGGAATGCTCTCTATTTATAGAAAGAACGTATCCCAACAAATAAAGCAACAAATAATCCTATTTCTTAAAGAGATAAAATCTTCTCTCATTTGGAAAGATTTTATCTCTTAACAAAATCAAATTCTACAACTTAATTCCTAACAAAACTAATTTACTAAAAATAGATAAGCACCAATATGGGTGTACCAAATCTGGTCCAAGAGGACCCCTTGCAGCTGGCCCTGATGGGGGCCAGATGGCTGCCGGTGCTGCTGCCATCACGTGGCACCGTGGCATCTTCTCCAGGTCCCAACAATTTTTATTTTATTTTATTTTTTTATTTTCCTAATCCAGAGTTTTGGAATTTGGCCATGCTTCTGTCCCTGTGTGAGACACCTGTCCAAGGTTTCTGCATTCTTCAGGTTTCGATTTGCAGAATCGTTACTTGCACAAAAAGCCTCGGATTTGATATCTAATTTGCTGACTTGGTGTGGTTGACCTCTGAGTTTGAACTTCCTGATCGTTCTGCCTTCTACTGACTTCCATATGATTCTCCATCTGCACAAATGTGCCTTTTCCAGAAATGCAGGATGTTCAGGTTTTTGCCCTTGGCTCTCTATCCCACTTTCTTCTTTCCTGTTCTTTCAAGTAGGTGCATAGACATGAATTATGCATAGCCCAATGGGCATCTCTATTAGCTAATATCCACTGGTCCAGTTATCTGTCTTCTTGGATGGATCAATCAGTGTTTAGGAAGTTGGCCGATTAGGAACCGCATACTTGTCTGTGCTACCCTCTCCGCATCGAGTATCCTCAGGCAGTCCATTAAGCGGGCAAAGCCGGTTGCTCGGGCCGAATACTGGAGTAGTTGGTTGATTTTGTGATAGAATATATTTTAGGTCTGAATTTTTATTTTAAAAGGTATTTTAGGTTTGATTTTGTTGAAGACTGATTATTATGATTTTAGGTCTCATTTTAGTCGTTAATGTTTATTATATATGTATTATTTGTTAGAACACAAATTTTAATAAGTTGGCTTATTATTTTATATTTTTTTAAAAATACAAAATGCAAAATGCATACTCCTCCGTGTATTGTATACTTTCTTTGGTGACCCAACCGATTGCACACCACATACTGACTTCTTGAACGTTGGGATCAATGTGATCATCGGTTTCTATTTCCAGAAGAAAAGCGTGATTGTTGGTTTTGATTGGGGCAAACAACAGTGTCATGTTCCCTTACCTGTGATATGATCCACAAAAATCTTCATTCATAATCTTTGTTGGGTTCTTGATAATGATATATTTAATCATGCCTAGTCTTGTACATACAATTCTTTGTAGATAAATGTCTTGCACATGACCATTCATGCAGGGAAAGTCACCCAAAGCAATAAGCTTGCTAACCAATTTTTTTTGATACATCCTTTTCCGTTTACCTTGAGTATGACTGGAATCATTTAATTGTTTGTCCTTAAGGTGTCTTATCTGCTGCTGCACTTTGTTAGATGAATGAGTTCTACCATGATATTTTTCACTCAGAAACATGTATTTTCTGCATTATCTTTTGTTTTCAAATTGTGTGATAAGGGGTAAAACATTGCAGGAATTAGCCATGAATTTCGTGTTGTCAGGGACAATCGTGTAAACCAAATTCCCAATGGAGATGCCAAGCAGGGCACATCTCACATTATTGTCTCCAGCAATGAGCAAGCACAAACAAAACTTATTGAGAGGAGGTACTGAGATTTGCGCTTTTATCTGTTACAGGATATGATAGTCATTTACTTAGCATAAAGTTAGGTGTGGTTCTATATCAATTCTTTTGGATACTTTTTTGATGTGTAACCCCCTTTGTATTCTATTGATGCATTTGGATGATCACCCTATGTGATCATCTTTTTTCTTTTGAAAAATGATTTCTATACTTTTTGATGGTTTTTCATGTCAAACCATGAAGCTTCACCAACTACAGTTTCTAAACTTTGCTGGATCGGTGGCAATTTTTTTTTGGGTTAACTCATGTTTTTCTACTACTTGCCCTAAATTTCTATCCACAGAAAGCATTCTTTTGGAATGGTGGTTGAAGAAATATATATCCACAGGAAGCGTTTGTTTTGGTTAGCTCATGTTTTTGGCTAACTCAAGTTCCCTAAATTTAATGGTGGTTGAAGATTTTGTGCTGAACTTCTGACATCTTCTTTTGGAAGTGGGACTGCATTTTTCTTTGTTGGAAGCATGTTGGGATCTTGGAATCATGGGCTACAGTGGGATACTAATTGGGCAAATGAGAGTTGATAGCTGTGCAGAAGAAGCAGTTTCAAAACATTACACTTGGTGAAGTCCAAGAGGTTAACCATTGAGTGTATGCTTATAAGATTTCTAAAATTTTAAATGTTAATTATTTGATAGAAGTTTAATTGATTGCTGGTGAAGCCATACATTAGACAGTTGGTGCTTTTATTCTAGCTTGAATAACCCATGGGAGGTCAAAATGTTGTTGACAATAGTAACTGTGGTTCCTATAAAAAAATGAGTTGTTTCTTTGTAAGGCGAAAGGATTATTTGAGAGAATTCATTTAGTCAGGTAAGTTCGAATGCAGTTATAACGATGGATGCTTCTTAGGTCTACTTGGCCATCATAAGATTCTTATGTTGGTGAATACATGCACCCAGGAAGGAGATTTGAGAACCTTTGGCACATTTAACAGCCCAATTCACAGATGTTGTCAAATATCAAGCAAAGCCAAGTTTTCGTTGATGAGAATTGCTGCACCAAGTGCCTGCTTGTTTGGGTAGGCTTTTGTGATGTGGTGGTCTAGCCGCAATGTTTATTTGAGCATTTCAATTGCTCAGTTTGCATTCGCAGTGGTAAAAGTTTCTGGCCCCAGACATGTGCTAACTAAAACACTGAAATAGATGGGCCCCAAATTGCAATTCCAGATTTTTTGTTTTTATTTGGAATTAAATACTTAACCTTTGGTTGCAATATCATGTCTAAAATGGATAACTTTTTATGTGGAATTAGTTGATAAGATGTTTGGTTAGGTTGTGGGACAAGTTTTGGATTGGATGTGATAGATGGGTTGATCCATTGTAAGTATAGAATTGGAAGTTGTAGCTTACTTTTCTTATATTGATGTGATGTTTTTTTTTTTCTTTTTTTATAGTGTTTGGTAGGATAATAGATAAGTATTGGGTTGAATGTGAAGTGGAAATTATGGTTTATTTCCTTTCACAAAGAAATTATGGTTTATTTGTTTGATATTTGATTTATGTTTTTTCCTTGGAGTTCTCATGCATTGAAACCACAACGAGTTATTGGCTTACTCAGTTAACCCAAGTGAAGATGGTAGACAAGCTGCCTTAGGGGAATGTATATATGGGTAAAATAGGGTTGCTTGTAGTCACGATGCTTTTAACTTTGGCTATGAGTTCTATATTGCCTTGAAACTTTGGGGATATAACTATCTGAATACAACTAAGAATCATTAGCCTTTCAACTCAATTGGATAATCCTACCTCCTCCCTCAATAATGCCAAACTTTTATTGGTTTAAATAATGCAAAAATTGATCCCTTTTTATGAAAGGGATGAGAGTTTCTCATCAAATAAAATTTAAAACACATCATTTTTAGATTTATTATTATTTTTTTTTGAAAAGTGAAAGGTTGGCTATCGATTTGATTATCATTCGAAAATTATATTAAATAAAGGCCACAAATAACCTGATTGCAAGTTGGAAGATTAAAAATTAGCCAAAGAAGAGATACAAGTGCTAAAATTCTTACTATACAGAGTTTAGCCCTTGAAGGTAGTGGTGTTCCTCCTAAGCTAGATGCCTTAGACATGTGCTAATCAACCAACATTCACCTACCTTGGAACTTGCTTAACCTTAATTGCCATTAATTAAATTTGATATTAAATTCCTCAACCCATTAGTTCATCAGGCAACCATCATTTGACAAACCATGCATAGGCATTGACTTATTGTATAAAGAAGTCGATTGATACAACAAAAGTCAAATTTCAAGAACTCACCAAAACCAACCCTTCATTAGTCAGTCGACCAAAATTGAATATAAGTTGACCAACTTCGTAGTAATAGGTCGACCAATAAGTTCAGTAGTTGACCAATGACTATAGGACCACCAACTTGTTTTATTCACTCATTCCTTAGTTGCTCTAAGTTGACCAACACTATCCAGTAGTCGACCAATGTTTCATTAGTTAGCTTGTGTGAGACAACCAGTCAAAGGAGAACGGACTTCAGACTTGCGTGGTAATGAAACACTCAAAAAACAAATGATTGACATCTTCATCTGCTGCAAGACAAAGTGGGTGAATCTTCTTTGCCTTAGGCATCCATCTAGCCGTCCAAACTCTTGTTATGAGTCTATCTCTACTAAGCAACCAAGCAAAAATTGACCTTCAACGGACAAGAAGCTGACTAGATCTGTCATCAGTCCTTGATGAAATCTAAGTTTGTCATCAGCCCACCACCAGCTAACCTTCTATAGGCCTCCCTTATAGAGAACTCACCTTCCCACATGAAAGCATTATTACCATCTTTTGGTTTAAAGCCCTACAACTCCTGCAACAGTATTTGGAGCTCACCAATCCTATAGTCAAACAAGTTCCCCATAAAGGAAGGGCACCACGACTCCTTCGAACAATCAACCACTTTGACCTCCTCAAAAGTAGCTAACGCAAACAATATCGGGAAAGGATCTTTCAATCTTCTTTGTCCCATCCAGTCATCTAGTCGAAGTGAAAAGTATCACCTACTCCAATAAATGGGATAAAGAAATACTGCACCTTCGGTAACACCGAGTAGAAATGAGAATAGCCATTCTGAGGAGATGTTAAAACATCCTAGATAATGGCATTCCCATAGCAACCCTACAAGAATCTTCCTAGAAAATCCCCCTTCACTCCAAGAATTTGTTGATCCACTTAGTTAGAAGATTATCATTCATTCTCCCCAGTTCCCTCACCCTTAAACCACCTTCCCTTATTGGCCTGCAGGCCTCCCATGCCACCATCCTTGCTTCCTTCTCGATCGAACCATAGTTCATTCAGAAGAAATCCCTCATCAAGCTGGAGATCGTCCTTTCAACTTTCTGCAGCATCTTCAAGATAGACGTTTAGTAGGAAGGTATAGAAGCTAGGATCACCTTCGGGAGCACCAATCTTCCCCCTCTGGATAGGTCTTTGGAGGCCCACCCTACCAACCTCTTCTCTAGTCTATCAATCAAAGGGACCCACTCCTATATCGGGACCCTCTTGTTAGACAAAGGGAGCCCAAGGTAAGACATAGGCGAGTATGTAGCTCTATGCTGCACCTACAATCTTCCTTAGCCAACATATGGAGTGGGATAAAAATTGATTTGGAGAAATTAATTTGCAGAGTAGAAGCCTCACCAAACAACTCCACAAGAATGCACATTCTTCATGCTTCAACCTCAGATCCTTCGACAAAGGAAATTGTATCGTCAGCGTACTGAAGCATTAGTATCTATACTCCATCCTTCATCAAGAAGCCCTCAAGCAGATTCCTTTGATAGACCTTAACAACTGATCTCGCCAGTGCATCTGGCCATTTGCTGCTAGAACAAAATACATAGGTGCCAAAGGACACCCCTCTCTAACCCCTCTCTTTGGTTGAATCCATCTACCTGTTGGATTTCCATTAATGAGAATGGAGAAGGATGTCGTCATACACCTTTTCATCCATTCCACCCACCTAGTAGGAAAGCCCCTCTTCACCAGAGATACCCAAATAAATGACCACTGGATCGAATTATAAGCCTTGCTAAAATTAACCTTACATAGGCATTACTTCGTCCTCTCTCCTCCAAAGGCCAGAATCTCTGAGGCAATACCAAGCTCATCTAGGATATTACGGCCTAGGATATAGGTGACACATTGATTGGAATCCCTAAAGTATCATGATGATAATTTAATAGCATTGGGTGTAGCCAATTGTTTTTCTTGAAAGGTGGTAGCTGATCAGGTATCAACTGCGGGTGGCCCCATTTCACCCTACAGTGCTGGTTGTTGTGGGTTATCCTCGATGCCAAATGCATTTTTTAGTGGAGCAAATTGTGCCCAATCAAGTGTTAAAAAATGTTAGACTGTCCCCCTGAATTTGAATTGTCTGCACCCACCTGATCTCGCTAGCTTCACTTAGGAGATACTGGCAATCTCAAGCTTGGATACCGAAATTTAAGAGGATTTGATCGCTAGAGAAGGGAAAGGAAACAAAAAAAAAAGATTTTTAGAGTCAGTGGAATGTAGTGGTGAAATGAAAAAGCTTCCTCATCCACTTATTTTCATGCATTTATGCATGTGGATTAACCAGATTACTTATCTTTTCCAGATTCCTGAACAGGTCATGTAGAGAATGAAATTGGAAGGAGGGGAAGTAACAGTAATACTTCTGGTATTTGAGAAGAGGGAGCAAATTAAGGAGAGGAAGTAGTAAAAATTCTCTTCTGATTGGTTCCTACTAAAGATCACATATATGTACAGGAAGAGAACCTGTTTCCACATTTATATTCCACATTGAGCTTTATCCCGGCTTAGTAGTTGTTGAACCTTGATGCTGATTGTTAGCATTGTTTCTTGAGATCTAGGGTCCTGCCAATACCATTGCTTGTCATGTAAAGCTTCTCTGAATGCTGCACACTGTTTCTGGTCTTAGTACTTATGTGTTTTTGTGCACCCATGCCTTATTCTCTGTTAGAAATTCAGCTAACTATATTTGATCTAGATTTCTTGGAAAGCTTTCCTGCCTACCCTGCAAGTGTGTTCACATGTGCATGAAAAAGTTTCAGTGTCATTTTCTGTTGTTTTTCCTAGCATGATACTGGTGATGGTGGCGTGATTTCCGTACATATCCTAATGTTTAATTTTCTCCTTTTGTAGTTCTGAAAGTAGATCTGATCAAAAACGTCCAGTTGTTTCTCAATCAGATCGGCGATCACAAGCATTTGGTATAAAATCTACTGCACCTGACATCGGTCATGCCAGAGGCAGTCATTCTGCTGATGCTGGTAACCATTGGCCTGAAGTGAGAAATGCAACAATGTCTAAGAATAATGTGGAGTCTCAGGAGGTTGAAAATATTCCTTCAACTCCAACGTCATCCAGATCTGCATTTGGAGTATATTCCTCCTCTTCAGATCCGGTTCATGTCCCATCCGACTCCAGATCTGCTGGGACTGTTGGAGCCATCAAGCGAGAAGTTGGTGTGGTGGGGAAACGCACGGCCTCACAACCTTCTGTTTCATGCAATTCACTCCCAACTCCTGTCAGGAGGGACGTCTCTATTTCTACAGAATCGTCAGGGCAGAGTGTGGCCGTTCCTAAAAGCACTTCACTCCAGCAACCTTCCATGTCAGATCGTGTGATTACTGGAAATTCTGTTGTTAGAACTTTTGCCGGCAATCAACATGCTAACAAGCAGAATCCTCAATCGGCAGGCCACCAAAAAGGTATTTCTCCTTTTTCAGGTATCTATTAATAGCAAAGGCATTATACCTGTAACAAGTGTTCCTTGAAGTTTGTGCTTTTAATATGCAATAGTTCTGCTTCCTAGAATTCATGTATAATACTGTTTTTTATTTGTGCATATTATGGAAGTGTATTTAATGACTAACATTGTTTTGTTATGTACTGCACTTGTTTGCTATTTGAACTGCAGTGACTAAGTCATTATCTTTCTTTCTGAACCTGTTAAGATGATGGTAATCTTTGTTCTTGCTAATCCTTTTTCCTATCACATGTATATCCTTTTCCTGGGATGGTATCTTCACTTGTTTTGTCTCTATGCTTGATGAATTACAAGCACTTATAAATAGGTTTTTTCCCTCCGAAAATCTTGTTGGTGAATTTTTGTCAAATTTTGTAAATGACTTGTAGATCGTACAGGGCAAATTGGTCAAGTTACATGATTGGTTTTTCAAAATGAAAAGCAGTAGTTTTAATTAGACACTTAAAATCAATGCACTTCTCTATTCTGTTGTCTCATGAGATAGGAAAATTTCAATCTGGTTGGTACCTTTTTTAGGAAGCCTGAAACATAGGGGCCGGGTTACCTCTTCTCATTAGATGCTGAAAATGAAGTACATATGGAACCTTTTAAGGGGGAATACATGAACCAAGTAAAATACCAGATCTAAGCTTTCATATTATAAATGAACAGCAGCTTTCTTGTTCCTTCCATTAGCTCCTTCATGATTACAATTGTCTAAACCTATCCAGCATTGAATCCTCCAGTTAATTCAATCTTCAGCTGTGGATGACAGTTCAATCCTTATAAGCCTTACAAGGCTTGACGTTCCACACAAGCAGCATCCAAAACAAAACCTTAAACAACTATAGCTAGGACAGAACCGAGATGAATATAGGAATGCACAAGGAGGCCGTGATAATTGGGAGAGAAATGTCCCACATAAAAAGTTGTGTGTGTACTTCCAGCAATGAGGGCTGGAACCCTTTTCTCATAAGCAGGCGGATTCATAACATAATAAATAAGAAAGTTTTTCTTGGCACTTCTGAATAGGCTTTCCCGTTCTTACTTCTTCATGGTTGAAGAAATTGCTCAATAATGTTCTCCCATATCAAAAAGTAGTAAAGATGTTGCTTACATTTTTATAGCCAAATATGCTCCTTTCTTCATCCGGTTACTTTCTTTATGGATATTTCAATAATTGATTTCTGATAGCCAAGTTTGTGGGATTTGAGAGGTGCTGTTTGGTTCTGAGTGATGGATAATTGTGGTAAGACAGTAGTCATTTTCTCCTGGCTCATTAGGATGTGTAAGCTGGTTACAAAGGCCTTAAAGAAGACCCGGGTCATTGAAGAGTTGACCTTATGTTCTATGGTGGATCTGGTGACGAAGACTTGGAGCACTTGTTTCTTAGGCGTTAGTTTTCCTAGGAGGCTTTGGACTTCTCTCTCGTGCAGGTTGATTCTGTTCATTACTTTTTGGAGAAGTTCACATTGATGTATAGATGGATTCCATTGCTTGGGAGAAAGTCCTCTAAGGTTTGTGGTCTTTCAGGTTAGAGAGGAATAGGGTGGTGTTTTGGGGATCAAGTGTATGTGGACAATGTTGTGAAGGAGGCGCCCCACCTTTGCTTGTGGGTGTAGGATGTGTAGTTATTTGTAGGGGTTCACATGGATTGGATTAATTTGCATTCCAATTGGATTAGAAATTTTACCATTATGGATTGGATTAGAGTTTTTTTTTTTTAAATTTTGAAAAGTCAAAGAATGATTACCGGAGGTTGGTAATCATTTAAAAAAATCATTAATTAAAAAGGAATAAACTTACAGATTTTACGATAAAAAAGCAGCAAGAGAATGTGCATGGCTCACAATATTTTCCACCCACACTTGATCCCCTCTAAATGCCAAAGCATTGCGCTGCAACCATAAAGACCAAAGAGCTGCAAGAATAATAATCTAGCCAATCATATTATTATTTGCATGCACCATTCCTTTAAAAGAAGTCCACATGCCATCAAAGAATGAAGAGTCTACCCCACAGGCATGAAGCTCCCTCCAGACCTCTAGCAATTTGGCATGAGGAAAATAAATGCAACACATCTTCCTCACCCTTGCAACAAAGTGGACATGGCACATCGTCATCGTTTGACCACCTATTTCTAGACACTCTGGTGACAATTTTGTCCTGTCTCAACAACCATATAAAAATTTTTTTTTTTTTTGAAAAGCAAAAAGGTGGTTATCCGAATGATAACCACCCAAAATCATTCCATTCCAGAAAATCAGTTTACATTAGAGATTACAAAAATAGATCCCTAGAACACCACCTAGGACAAAATCAAAGAAACAAAGTTCTCAACATAGAGTCTCTTTCCCCTGAAAAACATCCCATTCCTCTCCATCCAAACACCCCACAGGATCGTCAAAAGCTTGGCTCTATCCTTCTTGGATCTAAAGGTGGTCCCTCCGTCACAGGCATTTCCTCTACGGAATGAGGACTAGAAGGTAACCCCATCCCGATGGGTGATCCATTCGATCCCTATCCTTTGCTAAACCTGTATCACAAATGGACACTAGAAGAAGAGGTGCTGGACGTCTTCATGGTCTTTGCCACAAAGAGGACATGGTAAGTCATTCGTCTGGGTTCATCTCGCTATCCATTGCTTCGTCATAATTCTCCCCCTTCTTATCAACCAGGCGAAGATCTTCATCTTCAAAGGGCACTACGTCGTCCAGAGCAATCTGCAGTCCTGCAAGAAATTGATGTCTAAGCTGATCGTGCCACTCCCCAATCTGCGGAAGACCTTTGCCACTGAGAAGTCTCCTTCCTCCCAGGAAAAAGCATCAGAACCATCCTTCGATGCCCAACCTTTCAGCTCTTGTAACAATCGTTGGAACTCCTTGCATCTCTGGTTGAAGTGCCCCCCCCCAAAAAGCTGGACACCAAGTTCCATCTCAACAACTTCCCACTGTGGCCGACGGGTGCACAACATTCCCAAGAAGGCGGGGGAACTTGTCGTCGAGGGTATAGCTAGCCGCAGCCAGTTGTCCTGCCAGAAACGAAAAGCATCCCCCTCCCCTAACGTAGGGGAGAGGAAATTGCACACCTTCACCGCCACTGTCGTCAAGCCATTGAGAAAGTGGGAGGCTCCGGGAGGAGGGGAAACCAGTGGCCCCCATGGCAGGAAAGGACCGTAGCAACGTCGCATAGCATCACCGAAAAACCCCTGCTCTTGCCCCATCAACCTGGCAATCCACTTCGTGAGGAGGATGATGTTTAACTTATCCACATACCTAACCCCCAAACCCCCTTCCACACCTCCTCCCAAGCCACCAACCTTGCCCCTTTCTTGTCGACCTTACATTAGCCCAGAAGAAATCCCTCATCAACTCTGACATCTTTTTCTCAATCTGGCGCGGTAATCTGAAAATCGAGATGAAATACGATGGTATGGATGCCAGAACCGCCTTCACCAAGGTCAGTCTTCCAGCTCTAGATAGGAGTCTGGAAGACTACCCTGCCAACCTTCCCTCCATCCTATCCAGCAAAGGAATCAATCCTGTAACTTGAGGCGTCGGTCGGATAAAGGAAGTCAGATACACCAATGGCAAGGAACTCAACTCTATCCCCAAAGCACCGCCTACCATCTCTGTCTTTGCGATCGACAAGTTAAACGGGACAAAAGTTGACTTCTGATAATTAATCTGTAGCCCCGACGCCTCGCCAAAAAGCTCCTGAAGGATTCTCATCCTTCTGGTCTTTAGATCTGTACCCTCTACCAGAAAAAGTGTATCATCAGCATACTGCAGACTGTCGTCAAGCCACTGAGAAAGTGGGAGGCTCCGGGAGGATGGGAAGCCAGTGGCCCCCACGGCAGGAAAGGGTCGTAACAACGTCGCATAACATCACCGAAAATCCCCTGCTCTTGCCCTATCAACTTGGCAATCCACTTCGTGAGGAGGATGATGCTTAACTTATCCACATATCTAACCCTCAGACCCCCTTCCTGAACCGGTCTACACACCTCCTCCCAAGCCACCAACCTTGCCCCCTGCTTGAAGACCCTACATTAGCCCATAAGAAATCCCTCATCAACCCTGACATCTTTTTCTCAATCTGACGCGGTAATCTGAAAATCGAGAGGAAATACGATGGTATGGATGTTAGAATCGCCTTCACCAAGGTTAGTCTTCCAGCTCTAGATAGGAGTCTGGAAGACTACCCCGCCAACCTTCCCTCTATCCTCTCTAGCAAAGGAATCCAATCCTGTAACTTGAGGTGCCGGTCTGATAAAGGAAGTTAGATACACTAATGGCAAGGAACTCAACTCTGTCCCCAAAGCACTACCCACCATCTCTATCTTTGCGATCGATAAGTTAAACGGGACAAAAGTTGACTTTTGATAATTAATCTGTAGCCCCGACGCCTCGCCAAAAAGCTCTTGAAGGATTCTTATCCTTCTGGTCTCTAGATCTGTACCCTCGACCAGAAAAAGTGTATCATCAGCATACTACTGGACCATTTTCTCCCTGTCCTTACCAACCATAAAGTCTTTGATCAGACCCCTAGCACAGGCCCTATGTGCTGCCTACGCCAGAGCATCCATCGTAAGTACAAACATCATAGGTACTAGAGGGCAACCCTGTTTGAGCCCCCTCCTAGGTTGTACCCATCCTCCTGCCGGGTTCCCATTGATTAGGACTGAAAATGATGTCACCGTCACACACCTCTTAATCTAATCAATCCAAACTGCGGGAAAGCCTCTCCTCAACAAGGAAGCCCATAGAAAATCGCACTGTACTGATCGTATGCCTTGCTGAAGTCAACCTTCCACAGAAAGGCCTGCTTCTTCTCCCTCCTTTAAGTGGCCAACACCTCCAAGGCAACCACAAAACCATTTAGGATTCCTCTCTCTGGAATGAAGGTTGTCTGTACCGAGGAGACCAGGTCTCCAAGAAGATCCTTGAGCCTGTTGGACAAGACCTTAGCAGCAATAAGGTAAATGGCATTTGACAACGCAATCGGTTTGAAATCTTGGATTGCTTCTGCTCCTTCCTTCTTAGGCAGCAAAACCAAGCAGTATCTATTCAGTTTATTGAAACCTCTGTTTCCAGCCGCGAGCTCTTCCATCATTTGCATTACATCTACCCCCACGAGGGGTCAGAATTCCCTAAAAAAGAAGACAGGGAAACCATATGGGCCAGGACACCCTTCCGTATTTAGGCTCCAAACCGCCTGTATTACCTCGTCCTCCGAGAAGCCAGTATTAAGTTTCTCCGCTTGAGTCTTCATGACACATTGTACATTCTCCCCTCTTCACTTCTAGCAACCCCTGATACGCCTCCCAGTGAACTCTCTAAAGTAATTTGTCGTTGCTCGTCTCACCTCCTCCCTACTTGAGGTCTCCTCATGTATCAACATCTCTATCTAGTTTCTCTTCCTAGCAGAAGCCATTTGGTGGAAGAACCTGGTATTGGAGTCGCCTTCCTTCAGCAATCTGTCTCGACTTCGTCTTCCACTCCACCTCTACCTTCCTGTCCTCCTGCACCACCCGTGTCATTCTCGCCCTGACCTCCCTGTTCTTTGGCAAGATAGGGGCTTGATCCTCCTACCTGTCAATCCTGGTAATCTCTATCAAAGTCTCCTCTTTTCTTCCCCTCCTGGACGCCTTGATCTCTCGCCTGTACACCCTCAAGTGGTCTCACAGTGCACTCAGTTTTTTCGCCAGGCTACACGTTGCCAATCCCTCCACCTCTATGGACTTCCATTTCTTTTCCACCATACTCTCGAATCCCTTCTCCATCAGCCAAGACTTGTCAAATTTGAAGTATGTGCCAAAATGCGCCCCTTCATTTAGCCGCCACATAAGTGGTGTATGGTCCGAAGGCCTCTCCAAAGTAGACACATCCACCATAGGGAAACCCTTTGCCAACTTTACATTGGAGAGGAATCTGTCAATCCTAGATATCTGATCGCTGTTATTCCTCCAAGTGTAAGCACAAGATGCCAGAGTCCAATCCATGAGGTCATAAGTAACAACAAGGTCCACAAAAAGATCTAACCCGGGATCCTACTTTTCTCGCCCTCCAGGCCTGCCCTCCATTTATAGGGTGATGTTGAAGTCCCCTCAAAGCAACCAAGGACTTCCATGGCACACTGCAGCCACAGATGTGACCTCCCACATGACTCCTCTCGCCTGTGTATCTGATGGCTCATACACCTTTGTGATAGCCATCTTGGATCCTCCCACCTTCGTAACCAGCATCGCAGAGATGACATGCTCTCCGCAATAGTAGTTCTCTAAGGAGAAAACATCTTCCCGCCATCTAAGGATATGCCCAATATGTTCACTTGAGCGGCCAGTCACATCAAGGCAATGATTTAAATGCCGCCGGCAAGGCCATTTTTGAAAAACCTCCTTGCTGATATGCATATCGTGTCGAAATGCATGGATGCGGGTGGCATGCCGACCATTTCGGGTGCTGTGGGTAAGGTGTGTGGCAAAGGCCTGATGTTTCTAGTGCCTGGTAAGGTGCGTGTATTGCTAAGGGATCACACACACACGATTTTGAGCCTTGATATATTCCTCGTCGATATTGATATCTAAAACCTTAGGTATGATCATGATGAAATACTCTTATTGTTACACAAGTTTCTTTTTTGAAAAGCGAAAGGGTAGTTATCTAAGTGATAACCACCCAAGTTCATTCCATTTCACCAAAAAAGATTACATCGGATATTATAGATTAGTTTTCCAGAACTCCTTCTAGGACTTAATGGAAGAAAAAATTTCAACATAGGGTCTCTCCCCCTTAAAAAGCACCCCATTTCTGCCCAACCAAACACCCCATATGACAACCAAGATCTTAGCTCGATCTTTCTTGGATCTAAAAGAGATCTGTCCTTCTCGTGCATTCCCCCTGCGGAAAGAAGACCAGAAGCTAGTCATGTCCCGAAGGACAATCTAGTCGATCCCTATCCTTTGCCACACCTGTACCACAAACGGATACTAGAAGAAGAGGTACTGAATATCCTTTTCTGCTGCTCCACAAAGGGGACAACTCACATCATCCATCTGGGCCCACCTCATTCTCCATCTCTTTGTCATAATACTCCCCCTCCTCATCAACCATGCGAAAATCTTCACCTTTAGTGTGCACTTCGCCTCCCAGAGAAGTCTGTAGTTTCTCATGAAGTCGACGTTCGGGTTGTTCACGTTGCTACTCAATCTACGGAAGACTTTTGCCACTGAAAAATCACCCTCTTCCCAATAATATGAATCACCACCCTTCTCTGGCTCCCATCCATCCAGCTCTTGCAACAATTGCTGAAAATCCTCACACCTTTGGTCAGAGAGGCCCCTTGAAAGACAGGACACCAGACCCTGGTCCAGCAGTCTCCCACCAAGGCTGTTGGGTCCACCACACTCCCAAAGAGACAAGGATACCTGGCACTGAGAGGTAACCTGACCCGTTACCAGTTATCCAACCAGAACCGGAAAACATCTCCCTCACCCAGCGTCGGGGAAAAAAAAGATTGCACCTTCCTTGCCACCATTGCCAACCCCCTGAGAAAGAAAGAGGCCCCTGAAGGGGGAGAGTCCTGAAGCCCCCAAGTTGTAAACGACTCGTAGCAACGTCGCATGACGTCACCAAACAACCCCTTCTCACAGCCCACAAGTCTAGCAATCTACTTCATAAGGAGGCTAATATTCTGCTCGTCCACCTTCCTAAACCCTAGGCCCCCCTTCTGCACCGTCCTACAAACCTCCTCCCAAGCCACCAGCCTCGCCCCCATGTTAGATCAGAAAAAGTCTCTTATCAACCTTGAGATCTTCTCAACCTATCTCGGTATCCTAAAAGCATAGGAAATATGATGGTATGGACGCTAGAACAGCCTTCACTAGAACCAATCTCCCACCTCTAGACAACAGTCTAGATGACCACCCTGCCAATTTTCTTTCCATCCTCTCCAGCAAAGAAGCCAATCTTGCAGTTTAAGCCAACTATATGACAAAGGAAGGCCCAGGTATACCAGCGTTAAAGACCCCACCTTTGTCCCAAGTGCACACCCACCGTCTCCACCTTTTCCGCCACCATGTTAATCGGGACAAATGTTGATTTCTGATAATTAATCTACAACCCTGACGCATCATCAAAAAGCTTCAGAATGATTCTCATCCTCCTAGCCTCCTGACCCGTTCCTTCAACCAGAAACAAGGTATCATCAACATATTGTAGGATCACCCTTGCTCATTATCTCCGGCCTAGAAACCTCTAATTAGACCCCTATCACATTCCTTGCGAGTTGCCCTTGCGAAGGCATCCGTCGCCAGTAGGAACAACATAGGTGCTAGAGGGCACCCCTGTTTGACCCCTCTCCTAGGTTGCACCCAACCCCCCATCGGGTTTTCCATTAATCAGGATCGAGAAAGACACCATCGTCACACACCTCTTCATCCAGCTGACCCACATCGCGGGGAAGCCTCTCCTCAATAAGGATGCCTATAGGAAATTCCATTGTATCGAGTCGTATGCCTTATTGAAATCTACCTTCCACAGAAATGCTTGCTTTTTCTCCCTCTTCCAAGGAGCTAAAGCCACCATAGCAACGACAAACCCGTCCAAGATTCCCCTCCCCGACACGAAGGCCATCTGCACATGGGAAATCAATTCTCCAAGAAGTTCTCTGAGTCTGCTTGCTAAGACCTTAGCAACAATAAGGTAGATAGCATTTGAAAGCGCAATCGGATGGAAATCCTAAATCTCTTTTGCACCGTCCTTGGGCAACAAAAACATATAAAATCTGTTCAGCTTGTCAAACCCCCTATTCCTTACCGCGAACTCCTCCATCATCTGCATCACATCTGTCCCCACTAAAGACCAAAATTCCGTAAAGAAGACAGGGAAATCGTTTGGTCCAGGGTATCCCTTCGCATTCAAACCCCAAACCGCCTGCCTTCATCCTCTGAGAAGTTGGTCGTGAGGCTCTCTGCCTGGGCATTAGTAACGCATCGTATGTCTTCCCCCTTCCACTGCCAATAGCCTCTGCCTCCTCTGCCTGTGAACTCTTTGAAATAGTCCCCTGCAACTCTACCCACCTCCTCCCTACTTAAGAAAGCATCCCCGTGAATCGGGAGCCTCTCTATCCAGTTTCTCCTCTTGGCGGATGCCATTTGGTGGAAGAATCTGGTATTAGAAGCACCCTCCTTTAGCCACTTTTGTCTCAATCTCGTCTTCCAATCTACCTTAGCTTTCTTGTCCTCCTGCACCACCCGCGTCATCTTCAGCCTGACCTCTCTATCCACAACAGAGATAGGGGCTCAGTTCTCCAGTCTATCAAAAATTGATATCATTTTTGATTACTTCTGTCATTTTTTGTTAGCATGCCTTCGGTATTCTCATAGCGTGCTCTCGACATGCCCATCGGCATGGCCATCGAAAAATGGGTATTTTCATGGGTGCCCTCGGCATGCCCACGAAATGCACACTTAGAATTTTATCGGTATGGCGTCGAAATCGACATTTCGAACCTTGCATCAAGGGATTGAAAACCTTCCATCCAAGAACCCCCAATCTTCTTCCATAGCTGAACGTCACAGTCGGTCAATTTTGTTTCCTGCAACAACACGACATCCACTCTCCAACTCCAAATATACTGCCCCAACGATGCCTTCCTCGAAGGGTCATTGAGACTCTGCACATTCCACGTAAGCACACCATTCATCTACAAACATTGTGGGCTTCCTTCGTAGCCTATCGGAAGCCACATGCCTCCACCGTCCTACGTACCTCCTCATCATCATGAACCAACACTGTCTTCTACTGCAAACTCTGTGGTGTCCTTCCACGACCATCCACCACCACCCTCGGTCCCTGACCTCCACAAAATCTCCACCTCCTCCTATAGTAGAGGCCACCATGCACCATACGTGGCCTCCACCTGGTTAAAGGGACCTCTTCCTGTCTGCCAGATGTCGAGGGGACTCTATTCGACCGCTACAGCTACGAGGATTCATTGGGCTGAGCCTTGGGAGGCTTGCTCGTTTCACATGGGGCACCACCTCTACCTCGCCGGTCGGAGGGCAACCGGAGAACCCTTCTGATGTCATCGGAGTCGTGTCCATCGCCGTTGCTGCCTAGCAAGGGAGATGCTGCTAAGGTCTTCATGCCATCCACGTCGAGGAAAGCTGGGGGTTGCTCTTATTCCATGCCTCCACCACACTCCGGTCCTCCCTCTGTCAACCTCGAAGGCGAGGTCGAAAGGGTGGAGGATCCCCTCTCCTCTTGTGAAACCCCAAAAGAGAGGCAGATCTCGAGGCTCACTCCGCCTGAGTCTACCCGAAGAGGTCGTCCAGATCTCAGAGCCGGATCTGGGTCCGGGTCCGGGTCCGCAACCGCTTCTCCATAGTGTGCCTCTGCACGTGTTCACACGTGGGTGGGTTTAAAACCACCTTCATCTTCTCCTCGGGATAGCATATCCCATTAAAAGCGTCGCTTGCCTCTTCCGCTGCCAAGATCATCTGGAGTGCCTCAATCTCGAGCGGCACCTTCGGCTCCTCGTGCGAGATCCACGCGGATCTCTCGAGGATCCGAGCCACGTCAGGGATTGCTTGTCTCCACATTTTCGTTGCCCGCCGCCTCGCCTTCCATCGTGTTGGACCGGCTGCTCCGACCATCGCCAAGGCACCTCAACTTTCCCCTATGAGGCGAGCAGGACACCACCCAAGAGGAGCCTCCAAGTCGCAGTACAATCCTGTCCAACATTGTCGCACTGACCTTCAGCTCGGGCATCGCCACCACCGATCCTTCGGATAGGCCAGTCACCTTGCAGCTCTTGAGTCAAGCAAACGGGGACATGACTGCCTCTACAACCTCCATCGACCTCAACCACCACGGGATCCCCGCGATGGCCACCTCGAGCGACGACCACTCTGGTGGGCGCTTCGAGGATGCCCCATTGTGTGGGGTGGTGACCTCCAAGAAAAGGAGTTCCTCCGCGAGGCAGGGGGCCGAGGATGAAGAATCTCCCCCCATCTAGCAGCAAAGCCCTAACCCCCTCCTTCACCAGATCCCTGCCCAAAGCCTTCTCCACCATCTTCTGCGTCAGCCACCTCTTTAGAACTTCAACCCCCTCCGCACTAAGGTGCCTCTACCTTCGCTTGCGGTACCCCCTTCGGCAGTGGTGATAGGCCCCTACCACCAATAAAACGGCCACCGCGACACTACCCACCCTTGTGCCTGAGGCCCCCACTCCTCCAATAGCGCCAAGGCTCGCGGCAATCCCGCGCCCAGTGGTCTCGACCAAGGCACTTGAAGCATCTCTCCGTCCCTTCCGTGCTGCCTCCTCTGCGAGCATACCTCTGAGGAACAACAGAAGTTCGATATGCCCCTCCGACTCGCTACCACGACCACCCAGATCCGCCATCGCCTTCTCGCCCGCCCGACGCTGCCCGTCACCTCCCCTTTTACTTGCCAAACAAGACTCCTTGCCCTTCTCCTTCCCCAGGCACCCTCTCTCCTCTCCCACCCTCTATTGCTTTCCCTTTCACTCTTTCTCTTGCTCTCTATCTTCTCTCCCTCAATATTTGCTAGTTAACAGATCACCATAGAAAGATTGTTACCTTTAAGGGGATCCACAATCTCCATAAAATGGCATTATCATTAACATTTGAAGGGGGGTCATTCTCAATAGTTAGTAGCAAGGTTCAGGAAGTCGGTATGCGGTCGGTTGGGTCATGCATAGAGTATGCGGTATCTTGACGAGTTTGCATGTTTGCATGTATTTATTTTTAAATATAAAATAACTAGTTAGCTTATTAAAATGTGTTATATGTAATGTTATAACTATATTACTACCTCAAGTAATATAATAAAAATAATATAGTTAATACTCCTACTCTTCAATTACTATACAACTTGTAATATAAAAAATTAGATATCTTGGCAAAAGAAAATGTAGAGATAAGAACTCAAATGTTTATGTTTATTATCAATGAACATAAATAATAGATCAAAATTAAGAATATAAAGTGAAAATTAAATAAAAAACTTCAAATCAATCTCAATCAAAAAATCTAAAGTAAAATTTAGATCAAAAACCTAAATCAGGATATCATATCAAATCATACCTAAAAGGATAAAGAAAAGAAATCTCTCAAAGACTTAAATTGGGTGACCATGTGTCCGAGGAAATGCCTACTTGGCCCGCTAACTCGGCTAAGCCTGATTACAGGACCGCATGGCACTATTCGGTTTGGCCTGTTGACGCCTATGCGAGTGCCTACTCGGCCTAGGCGTCCGACTTCCTTAACACTGGTCAGTAACTTGAAAGCTTTCCCTACCGAGGAGGTGCTGTCGTGCCAACCACATCTGTCCGGAAAATTCAGATCTGGCCTGATATTCTGTATACGCTGCATCTTAGTTTGAAATTCATCCAATCTAGCTTTAGACAATCTTGGCTGTAAAATAGGAGACCAAACATTAGATGACTCATCCCACACTTTACACACTAGGGCATCCTTCTTACCAGCCAGCCCAAAGAGATGCGGAAACTGATTTGAGAGCTTACCCAACCCCGTTCAATCATCCTTCCAGAACTTGAAGGAATCTCCCTTGCCCAACTCATTTGCAAAGAGGTTCAACTTAAAACCCCTTTTAATAATTGGCGTTAGACAACTCCAGAATGTCGATGATCTTCGAAACCGCCCTCTTTCCAAAGCTTCATAAAATCCATAGGAATCTCTTAACACCCTTTCACACATAGTGTTTCCTTCACCAATGAATCTCACTCTTATTTCATTGGAAGAGCTTCATTAAACTCCTTCAAGGGACGGAGACCAAGACCATCCCTCTTCTTTGGTCTACAGACATCTTTCCAAGGAACCGGTTGTAAAAGCCATCCCACATGATTAGGGCCTTTCCAGAAGAAGCACTTTCATGCCAAGTCGAGCTTCACCATAACCTTTTGTGGCAGCCTAAACAGAGAGAAGAAAACAACCAACATCTCCCTGTTCAACCCCCGGATAACAATCTCACACTCCATCCATTCGACCTCTTCACTGTCCTGTCCACCACAGGAGAAGACCCAAGTAAAGTATCGGCAAGTTAGATGGGTGTATTAGGAAATTTTCAATTCATTTTGATTGGATTGAATTTGGGTTGCGACCTTTACCAATCCAATTCAATCCTTAATCCGTAAAATTTATAATTATATGTAATCCTATGTGTAATCTATAAAGGATAGTATTTATATACATAGATGTATAAATAATAAGAAGAAATAAATTTTTGATACTGAAGGTCATGCAATACAAAGCCACCACTCACGTCCATCACCAAGATTCTCTCCAACCACGTTGAGTGGCCCCTCATCTCAAAGCCTTTTCTATGATCGTTAAGGGATAAATTTTGAGGTTTGCAGTTGAATTCTCCTTTACTGGTATATTTATTATTTCTTTATTACCTTTGTTGTTAGTATATTTTGTTATAAGCTCCATGAAGTAAATATTTTGTATATTTTTAGTATCATCATATAATTTTTGTAGATGCTAATGGCATTGTGTTAATAGCCTAATACGGAAAAAAATAAAGTTTAAATTTGAAATTTTGGATTAGCTAATATGAAGCCATGTGCAAATTACAAAATCACGTACAATTAAAAAAATTTAGAAAATCCATTCTGATCCGATCCACTTCAAAATTTTACAGATTGGATTGGATTAGGTTTGACCTTGAAATGAATTGGGTTGACTTGCAAAAATCTCAATCTGAAAAGAGCAGATTGGATTATGGATTTACTAAGACCTGATACAATCCGATCCATGTGCACCCCTAGTTCGTTGGTTTAAATGGGAACAAAG
The DNA here is from genome assembly GCA_037157565.1 of Thalassia testudinum. Taxonomy (NCBI): domain Eukaryota; kingdom Viridiplantae; phylum Streptophyta; class Magnoliopsida; order Alismatales; family Hydrocharitaceae; genus Thalassia; species Thalassia testudinum. The sequence continues at coordinate 45,972,982 of JAZHRO010000059.1, forward strand.
CTGCCATTCTTCCCCTTTTCAAAAAAACCATCAAAAAACTAAATCTTGACATCTGTTTGTTTCACAGGCAAGAAATTATCTTCCATGGACATGGGGACAGTGGTCTTACTTAAGGACATCATATCTGTCTGAAGAAAGTATTTCTTATCTTTTGCTTGGGTGCATTAGATGGCAATTCAATGACTGCAGTTAACACCTTTATGGTTAGGTTTTTATTCTGAAGGAGTTCCAGTAAATCCTTCTCTCATCTCCAATGTTGTCAAGGCTATCGCCTCAGCCTATCGGGCTACCAAACCAGGTGAGAAAGCTAAAGGTCACCTTAGAGCTATTCCAGGCTAGGAGCTTCATTCGGGCTATCACCTAGTTGCCTTCTTTGTCGCCTAGGTCGCCTTGCGCCTCATTGTCTTAGTCCTAATTCACTTTAGGTAAGACCATAAGACTTTTATTTGGTCTTAAATTACATATATTATAGATATGTTTGTGTTATATATTGTTGTATATACATAATACATACATACAAATATGTTATTGACAGCTTTTATATGCTCAATTCTACCTTCTTTTCCTAACTTAGAATATTGTTTGTCTTTTAAGACACATATGTATAAGTTATACATATATATTATATGTCTGTAATAATATAATTATGATATATTGATGTGTGTATGTATATATTTGTTATTGTCTACAACTTTCTAATCATATATAAGTTATGATATTAAGTTTGCATAGTATTATAAATATAACATATTATAATATATGTTATTATCATGAGTACGACTCGAAGACAACCTTTTGGGCTAACATTTGTAGGCCATTGGTGGATGCCTCTACCTTGAGGATGCCCTTCACTTTATCGTTGCATTTGGTTCAGACACAGTGGAGTGATTTTCCATATGATGTCTCAATAGAGGGAGTGCTTTATTATTATAATGCTCTTTGTAATTTTTTTTGTAATTAGCTCCTGTTATTAATGCAGGAGAGGGTTAACATCCATTGTTAACCCTTCTTTTTTTCTTCAAAACAAATACATGTCATTATCTTGTTTTGGTAGATACATATGATATATATTTTGGTTGTTTGTTTTGGTTTATAATTATAAATGTAATATATATGTTTACACATTGTATGATAATATAAATATATATGTTATTGTTACTTAAATATGATAGGATCATTTTTTTTTTCGTTCACTTAAATAGTATTATCTTATGTTTCTTATGAAAGTTAATGTTACCATATGAGTTTATTAGGTATATTCAATATTTTAAGAAATAAAAAGATTTGTTGCCTCAATTCAATCAGGCAATCGGCTTTTTTGTCGCCTCTCACCTTGGGCAATTAAGGAGCTTGTCGCCTCACAGCTGCCTGTCGCCTTGATAGCTTTGCTCATTTCTCAAGGAGCTTGCCTCTGAAAGGCAATTGTCCTCTCATTAGCAGTTGGGACTTCAAAAAAAAAGCAGTCGGGACTTTTGGAGGTCACACTGTCTGTCAGTTGGCTGGCAGCATGTTTTGTCTGAGGACAATAAACTTGTAAAAGTATGAGTTTGACATTTGCAAATTAAGCCAATTATAAGGAGGAGATCTGCAGCATGTTAAGGACTCAAAATGTTTATTTTACACGTTACCACAGCAAGTAAATATGATTAGGCCAATGAGCTAAGTCTTAAATCTGACAAATTTTGAATTTGTCAACCTATTTGTAGTTGCAGTACAGCTCATTGGTGCATATAGGCATGCCATTTCTTAATAGTTCAGCTCTCTTGCTGTAAAGAATCTAGCTGAACCTAATTTCGGATTCCTCTCTGAGCCACGTTTGATTACCAATCGTTGAGTGAGAACTACAAGAATTGTGGGTGAAATGATCACTAGTGACAGAGGAAATGTTTCTACCAATCTCAACTGTAGATTGCAATCATCTCATTCAATTAGAGTGCTAGGAAGAATCATTTTAGTTGTTTTCCCTTGCAGGTGATGTTTGTCAAATAGCAAGGCCCTATAGCTTTATCGCAGCTTATGCTCACTCTAGGTGTTGGTGAACTCCTTAAGAATCCATATGGAACATCATAGAGATCAATATGTGATGAATAGTTCCTAGTTTGAAATGATAACCCATAATGAAAAATTGGGGATTGATCATGCACAACGGTTTAGGGTACTCTGCTGTTGTAGCCACTGAAGGTGATTTGAAGCCCTGCATGATTGATCTTACAGGCTGGAGTAAGACATCAAATTGCTTCATTTGGAATTTTTTGGAGGATGCTTTAGATATATCCAAAATTTATCAATCAAAAACAGGTACCATCCAACTTGATCCTATCATCCGCCTATTATAGAATTGGTTCTTTTTTATTTAGTAGCACATGTGGAGGTTAACATGTCTGGAAGGATGGGAGAACTTTCTTTCGATGATTACAGTTGAGGTAACCATTTTGGGCGTTGCTGTCACCACACCTGGGTGGTGTGCAGAAGGCCCAAGAACGGACTGACTGCTGTATGGCCAGTTGGTGATTACTTGTGATTCCTGCTTAAGGCAGGTGAATTGTAGCGTGCAATCTAAATTGAGGACAGGTTTTCACTTCTTGGCTCACCAGCAAGCATGCTTTAGCTGGAATCCATGACCCTTCGTAATGATTTGGACATGTGTTGCATACTTGCGATATGGCATCTCTTGATTATCCTGAGTTTTATGTCAAGGAAGGTGACACAATTACATGATCTTTACATCATATAGGGTCCATTTTTTGGGATCTTGAATTATAAAGTAATGCAATAAGTTGGCTTTTATGTTTCTACAGTTTTGAGCTTTAGTTATTCATGGTTTTACTATGGAAAATACTTCATTCAAAGATGGTGACTGTGCAAATACATTTTACTTTTTTAACCTCACATAGGCAGAAGAAACTTATCCAAGGATGCAAGTATAAGGGGACCTTTCCGTTCTTTGTTTCTGAATCTCAAGTGGAGGCTCTCGAGTGGCTTATTGATTTTTGGGCATTAGGGCATTTATGTGAAGATTCTCACTGTTACACCAATCTTCAGTTAGTGGGGGCCATTGCATGATATTATTAGCAAATGGGAGATCATCATGTGTTACAGGTTGAGGTGATGTCCACATTTACCCATGTTCATCTAGGTTAGTAATTTTTATTAGCCTTGTCATATCGCTGAGGGAGATATCATCTTTCAATCTTTAGCAAGTGGGAAAATAATTAGTCGTGGCTCTCAATAAGCTGATGCCTGTTATCTTCAATCTCAATCACTCAAGCAATTTGGTGGCCTGAGAAGAGGATTAGTGTTTCCACTACTATATACCAGCGGAGTCTTCATCTTGGTCATATGCCACGTTAGAAGCTCCATCACCTTCCTCAGGTTTTACCATCATCTGCTTTTGGTCGTGAGGCACGTTGGTTTGGGAAATGCATCTACCCTACCTTTTCCTCTATAGTGTAGATTGCTCTAGCAGTACAACGTTTAATCTGATTCATGCTGATGTTTTGGGCTCAATTGTGGTTCCTAACCAAAGAAAGCAAATATATATATATATTGAAGCTGTAGGAAAATGGTTATATTACATGGTCATTGTTGATCATTTCTCATGTTTCTTTGGAATTCACGTTGAAGGATATTTATGAGATTAGGGGCACTCTTGAAAGCATTATTGCTGAAAGAAAAGCACATTCTCAGTATTAAGGTAGTTCTCACCATCAATGCTCTGCAGTGCCAAGTTATCAAAGCTATCTGTATCCATGGGATAGTTCCTTGGAATTATTGCCCCTATACATCACAGTACAATGGAATGGTAGAGTAGAAGCATCAATGTGTTTTTGAACCTGCTCATAACCATATACTACATGCCTGCATGCCCCAATCTGGTTGGACTGTGTAGTACATGTGATCCGCTACCTTATCAACTGCATGCCTTTTTCAGTTCTTAATAAGCAGCCATTGTGTAGTAGCTTCTCTTTTTGTGACAGGCGATTATGTACTGTACCAAGTGATTGGGATAATCTATGTTATCCATAATATGGGTGTCAATATAGACAATCATGCTGCAGGGATAATGAAATGTTTGTTCTTGGGATCTTCCATTATTCAACAAGAGTACAGATGCTATGATCCAATTCAATAAAGTCAGATGTTGGATGGATACTGACCTCTAGTTGCCACCGTTTTGCCCTTCAAAAAAAAAGAGAGTGCCGAGGTCACCTTCTTTGAGTTGGTTCCTTATTTGTCTAGTGCCAGGTGCATTGTTCCATCCTATTGGGGAGTCACCCTCAGGCCTCTTCCTATATCACCAACTCCTCCTCAGCTGTTTCTATAGCCTGTAGTCATCACTCATCATCATTTTGGGTCACTGCCATGTGAAACTTGTGGTACAGGCTACCCTATCTAATCTTCATTTCAAGATCCTCATACTTGCATCATGGGTGTTGACCACTAATCTTCATTTCAAGATCCTCTTACTATATATCCTGGCTGTTGACACTGGTTTTAAAAGGCATGGCTCGAGGTAGTAGCCTCAGGACGTCTTTCTGAGGTGTAAGCCTCAATTTTGTGAGGTGGCCTTGGGGTAGTACTGAGGAACTGCCTCAGGTGAAAACCAAGATAAGGTAGTTTGAGTTGGTTTTGGCTCTTATGTTCTATAGCTCTTTTTTTCTAAAATAAGCTTTTCTATTAGTTTTTATTTGTTTTTTGTACACATCTTCACAGATTAATAGAAGTGATAAGAGACTCATAAATTATAACCCATAAAGTTTTCTAGTAAGGCTAAATATTTAATTTGCATTTATATTATTGGATTTAGGTTTCACTTTGGACTACCAAGTAGAGTTACTGAAATGTGCTAAAGACAAGTTGTTGCTTCATATGTTTGAGATATTCTCTTGTTCACACAAGCTAATAGGCTAAAAAATGTGCTAAAAATGAGTTGTTGATTCGTATGTTTGGGATATTATTCTCTTGTTCATACAAGCTAATAGGATAAAAAATGAATACTTGACTGACTGATAAAAGTTATAGTATTCAGTTCAAAGATTATCAACGTGAGGAAAAAGGATGAACTTTGTTGTCAGGATATTCATAATCATAAAAGATTTGATATATTACTTCATTTTGCCATTAAGTTATCAACATGTTTGTAGATTGATATGAATAACAACTAGTCTAATTTATAAATATGATATTGGCCTCATGTTGCTTTAGCATCCATATGAGGATTGGTTTCTCCATCCTTGTATTTACCTGTCTCAACAAAGGGATAATCTTTGTTTATTGATATAAATATGATCATTCATAGTCATAATTATCTAGGTTCTAAATAATTTTGGTCGTATGTTGCTCCAGTTGAGGTATCCTTCCTGTGGTTTATGTTTTCCATTGAAGAGATAACAGTTGATATGTGTGTAAGTTCTAAAAATTTGCACGTTAAAAGCATATGTTTACATCTAAGTTTAATTTTTCTGCTAAAAGGTCAGGCTTATGCCTCGCCCCGAAAACACAAAATTGCCTTGATATGCCTCACTTTTTTTGAAAACATTGGTGTTGACCCCCAACCTTACGGCATGTTCCAGAATCGTTTCCAAAGGTAACTCCTTGTGATAAATTGCTTGCTTGGGATGGGACTTTGTAAGGCAAGGATGACAAATTGTCTACTGATGAGACAGATTTGAGTTGATCTGGATATCCATATTGCTATATGCAAGGGAAGACAGTCTACAATGCATCTGATATGGAATTTTTTTCCTAAGATCACCTGGGCAAAACCTTTAGGCAGTCTGTTCTTATCTTGTCATTGAGTGCTATTCTTCAGATAATCATCAAACATTTATTGTAAGATCCAAGCCAATTTCCTTTCAACAAAATTAGATTCAAGCCAACTTTCGATGGATCTAGGATGAGATGGATGTGTTTTACTGTCCTGTGGCACATAGGATGAAATGGAGAGTGTGACTAAGGAATTCAGTTAAAACCTTATTTTTTCTCTGCAATCAAATATTCCACTTGATGTACCTGAGAGGCACTACATATGGCTAAATGTATTGAAACATCTTAGTAGCTAATCATATTAATTTGCTACTAATACTAACAGCTAATGGCTATCAGTTTTGAAAATGAAATATAAGTAAAATAAATTCCCTAAAAAAAAAAGAAGTAAGAAAACATTGGAATAGGTTCTCAACATGCATTGCAGATTCAGCTTTCAGCATAGAAATGGTCAACGCCTTAACTCTTTGCTTGTCAACCTCTTAAAAAGGAAAAATGATTGCTAGTCTGCAAAAAGGGAGATGGCAGGGATGTTGGACAACTGGACATGAATGCTAGAGCAAACTCCCTCAACGTTGCCTACTCCAGAGCAACACACTTGCATTTATTTTGCAATATGCTCCGTTTGAAAAATGAAAAAATATGTTTAAAACCAAACAAGCATGTTTCTCACGACGTTGTATTCTTCTGTGCATAGATGCACATGTGACAGAGTGACAAGCTACTTTGCAACAGAGCATTGTCTTCACTGATGATTTTTCAGGAGTGAATTAAATGATGCATTTGCTTAATAATGCATGATATATATCTGTTTTAAAAATTGCATACAAGATATTGGATCATGATTGCCTACAAATCATTATTCAAATGGCAACTGAGCTGAGGAACAATACAGGATTGAAGATGTAATAAGATTTTCTTTTTGATGATGAATAGTATTGGTATGACTAGTACGTTGTGGTGGAAATGTTTTCTTTGGCAATTACAGTGGAACACTGCTTGTTTTAGTTGGATGTAATGGAGAAATGTTTGATGAGTTTGGGGTTCTGTTTGTACCTCTACACTGTACGAGCAGAGTTTATCAAACTACTATGATCTTTCTCACTTGTACTTTACATAAGTGTTTTTGGTGCGTGATTCCATTTTAGTTTCAGTTTGCTTTAAGATCTTTGTAATTGCCTCTGTGTACATACGCATACATATATACCAGTTAGATATGGAATCTCTTATCAAATATATTCCAGTCCCAGAGCACATTTTCACACATAATATGAGGACTAGTTAAGTTAATACATGCCCTGTTCTTTCTTGCATTTGCTTTCTTAAATCAATTTGTTTACTTTTATAGTTATATCTTTTAACGGATTCCTGAAATTGATACCTGATTGTCATTTGATTATTGATTTATGTAGATTCTTGGTTGACTTGATATATTCTTGAATGCTTTTGATGCAGGTACACAGTCCACCATGGAGTGGAAGCCAAAATCAATTAGGAAACCCTCCTCCATTGGTACTGGGGTTAATGGCCAGGTTTTGACAGATGGTTCAACCCATAATGGCATCACCACTCAAACTAATGTTGAAGGCACTTTATCAGATAAGCTTTCGGAAGTTAACATTCATGAGAATAAACATGTAATTATACCCAAGCATCTTCGAGTCCCAGAGGTAGACAGGGTGCATGTGACATTTGGCAGCTTTGGAGTTGCATCTGATTCCTCCAATGATGCTGCTACTGTGCTTACTTCCTCAAAAAATTTGGAAGATTCAGTAAATGAATCTGTGAGGTTGTTGGTATACCTATGTTTTCTTTTTCTTGATTCTTTGGTTTCAGCTACAATTGGAATACGTTAACCCTAAGTAAGGATATCTGTTAGGTATTCTTGTTAAGTGTTGTCATCTAAAATCTCTTAAAAGTTAAACCCATTTTTGGTCCATGGATAACGAAACAGAGAAGGATCTGGTAGAACCAAGTAAAAGTTTATAAAAATTATCCAGTTCTCTTGTTGCTATGGTTATATCCTATGTTGATGACCCACATAATTACAGTGTTGTACAAGGCCTGTCCTCTCTATCATTAACTCGTTTAGAAATTGCGGTCTTTTTACCTCATATATTAAATATTGGGGTTTTATGTATATTCTCCCATGTAAATTTGGATGCATGCAAATATGGCTGTAATTATAGTTGCATAATCCCAGAATTATTGCTTCAATAAAATGCCACTTCTTTGACATGCTATCAAGAAATATTTAATTGCATATAAAGATTTGTTAATTGATTCTTTAAAGTGTATATACCTATCTCTTTGTTGAGTCTTGCATCATCCATTTTCTAGTGAGTATAGAAAAAGTCTAGAAGGAAATCGATGAATTTGGTTATCTGCAGTGGTTGGGGTGTCTTGTCTAGCTGGTCTTCCTAGAAACCTTGATCTAATGACAACTTGATGCCATTAATTCTGACAGATTTCCACTGTAGTTCAACATAAATAGCAGGAGTTTGTTAGCAATTTTTGTACAGTGATATATTTGATAACCAGGGTGCTTATACAATGTAGGTTATTTAAATACCTTGTAATGTATATATTTCATAAAATTGCCGTCATTCTCCGTATTAAAAGAGAAACAATCGAGGTATAATTCTGGGAACAAGTAATAAGTTTGAGTAATGTCTTTGGTTGTTCATCTTGTTCCAGCCTATGTTGTTTTTCTCATAGGCAAGTTTGTACATTTGTTATTCTCTTCAAAATTTATTTGTTTTACATGCTTCAAAGATTCAGACTCATTTAACGTATGTGATGATTTTTTTGCTATTGATTTTGGTTTCCTGTAAAGTCAAAATACATTCAGATGCAAAACACAGAAATAATGCTTGCATCTACTAAGTGAATTATGAGCAGAACTTTTCAACTCCTTTGTGTCAGATTTTTCGAGTAAGGAGCTAGATTTTCATGATGAATTATAGGTGGTCTGATTGTAGGCTGAAAGTTGCCTATTTCCTAGCGTATCATTTAAGATTGCCCATACATTCTCAGCCCATGCACAAGTGTTTGAAATTAATGAGAGGGGAAAGCATCTTGAAGGATTTGGGATGATTAATCTGTGTTTTTTCTAATTAAATAAAATTTTATTTTACACAAAGATTTCAACTATGTCTGATTAGCTTATGATCATTACATCTAGGATTAGTTGTTTTATTGAAACTTATTTTCTGCTGATCCAAAGTAATCTGTGTTTTTCCTAATTAAATAAAATATTATTTTACATAAAGCTTTCAACTATGTCTGATTAGCTTATAATCATTACATCTAGGATTAGTTGTTTTATTGAAACTTATTTTCTGCTAATCCAAAATCAAGGCACTCGTGAACTATCAACAAATGAATTGCATGGAACTGAAGTGATATCTGCTTTTTATTGAATAATGATTGTTCATAACTTTCATTTAGGCATGGTCATGTGGGTGATGGGAAAGGACCTTTACTATGTATTTTCAGTTTTCTTTTCATGGAAAAATGTAAGTTCTTGCTTGTTTGTATGAGCACCGTGTTTTTCTATATGCTCAGTAGTTATAATAGAATGGTTTCTCCCGGACAGAATTACGTATGTGGTTTTTATCTCATGCTTTCCCAAAGTTCTTGTTTTCTCTCTTCACACTTTTTTGGTTGGTTGCAGTATGATGGCATCTACTCCTGAAGGATCAAATGGAGATGCTTCTGTTGAAGACAGGGTGGAGTTGGTTGAAGATCAATCCATGAATTATAGATCAGAGTCTCCTGCATCACCTTCACCTTCTCATTGTGGGAAGCCAACCTTGGAGAATGTTGATTCACGGACTATGGAAAATTATGAAGATATTGGATTGGTTCAGAGCCATGGTCGTTCCCAGACACCTCCAGAGCCACGTGACATGCAAAACTCTCCTAACTTGCCCACTCTTTCGGTTAGTTAAAGTTCTTGGCTTGTAAATTGGTTTTGTCTTAGTTGTCTTTACACTTGTTTGCGGGTTTTGTTCTCATGAGATCAGTTGCTTTGAGCATTTGGGCTTAAAATTTGCATTGACCATTTAGTTGTCTGTTTGGGTTACTTCTAGCATGCATCGCTGACCCTATCAATTCCACCATTGGCTTGAAGGCCTAAATTAAATTTTCTTGTTTAATTTACAGGAGGCTTATGACATCCAACAAAGCTATGAGGTGCCATTTCTTAGAGAAACAATTGAAGATAACATACAAACACAAGGATTAGGCTCTCTACCTGAGGTATGCTTATTTTTTAATTTGTCATATCAATTGTACAATCTAGTTATATGAACCGGGTATTATTTGGTAATCGAAATAAGGATAAGGTGGGGTTTTTAATTGATATATGGTTTACCTCGGAAAAAAGATAAATGGTCAAAAAGACATTCTTTTTTTCATTCATTTCTTATTGAGATAAAAAAAAGATGATTCTTGAAGTTAATAAACATCCATTTCATGAAACACTAATCAACATCAATTATAACTATTTCCCTTTCAAAAAAAACTCTTGAATTTAACCACCATACAAATAAGAGAAATCACTTGACATGTACTTTGCTTAAGGTATGTTAAGTTATGATTTATTGTTGAGGGGCTAGTTATTTCTATTTTTGTGTTGGATTTATGATATAACTTTTCCTTAGCTTTCTCTACATATGGAGGTGTAGGGACGACTTTGTAAAGAAAGAAAGTTCATTTTCTTCAACTTAGTATTAGAGTCAAGTTGAGGACTCCACCAAGAAAACCCTAACGCTACGACCAAGTCCGTCACTGTTGGCCAGCGCCATCGTCGTCGGTAGCAACAGTAGGAGTGGCGGCAGTAGTAGCAGTAGCGCAGTTGCTGGGCAATCGTCGCTGCTATTGTCGTCACTGCCACTGGCTACGACAATAGTAGTAGAGGGGCACATTGCCTCTTCTCCACAGTGCTCCCCTTACTGTTGGGCTTCTTCCAGCAGTGAGGAGAGGGTTGTAGACCTTAATCTCCTTTGTTTTTTGGGGCCTAGGAAGATTCTCTGCACGTTGGTGATGGAGTTCTGAAACAAAGATCTTCCGGAAAGAAATTTGAACATTCTTCTTTGATGGTATAATCAAATCATATTTTTCTGTTCTATTTTGGGGTGTGTATTCCCCTTGTTGATGTATGTTTTGGGGTGTGTATTCTTCGTTTGGTGCATTTGTTGGGGTGTTATTCCTTGTTTTGTGTCAAATTTCAGATCTGCATTTGAAAAAGTTTGGGGGTGTGTACTCTGTGTTGCATTGAAATCAGATTTGAGTTGTGTGATTCTGTGAACATGGCAGCATCTCAGTTAGAGATTGTGCCAGGCCTTGTCGTGGGCGATACTTCAACTATTGGTGTGATGTGGTTGATTGACTCAGGTACTTCCAATCATTTATTTGGTAATTTGCAGTGTTTTGGGTAGATTTAACCTGTTTCTCGAGGTCGCACTGTAAAGGTGGCTGATGGGCGACTTGCTCCTATTAGTGGTCAGCGGGAAATTAATGTTACCTCTTCCATACAGCTTAACCATGTCCAGTTTTTTCCAGATTTGTCTATGAATTTGCTTTGTCAGTGAAATTATCAAGCAGATGAATTGTCGTGTCATGCTTGATGAGCGTGGACGTATTTTTCAAGATCGAATGATAGGGAAGACTATTGATAGTGGATATGAAGGAGGTGTTTACTAACTTCAGTAGGGTCCCATGGCTGCAGCGTGTCAGATTAGTACCACTTCAGGGAGTGCTCTACAGTGGCATAGATGGTTGGGCCATCTTTCTTTGGAAAAATTACATAGGCTTATTCCTCATGTATCCCCAACTACACAGCTCTTTTGCGATGCATGTCAACGTGGGAAGCACCATAGGTCTTTCTTTCCAGCTGCAACTGGACCACGTTTGTTTTCATGTTTTCAGTTGGTGCATCTCGATGTTTGGGGTCTTAGTAGGACTTCTGATAGAGCAGGACATTAGTATTATTCTATTGTGGTTGATTTTTCCAGGTTGTCTTGACTATTTCTCATGAAGAATAAGTTTGAAGTAGGTCTCTTGATTGAGAAGTTTGTATTGATAATAAAGAATCAGTTTAATGTTTACATCAAGACTCTCAGATCTGTTAATCCACTAGAGTCTTGTACTCATCAATTGGTAGATTTCTATGGTTTGCATGGCATAATTCATTAGGCCTCATGTCCTCACGCCTCTCAGCAAAATGTGGTTGTAGAGGGGAAGCATAAACACATCCTTGATATGGCTAGAACTCTTCTTATTCATAACAGTGTGTTACAGAACTATTGGGGAGATGCAGTTCTCACAGTTTGTTACCTTATTAATAGATTGCCTTCCTCAGTGATTCACGAGTAGATACCATGGCAGGTGTTCTATCCAGATGATGAGCTGTTTGATCTTCCACTCAAGACATTTGGGTGTGTGGCTTTTGTAGATGTACTTGGACCTGGGGGAGATAAATTAGTACTTAGAGCAACTAAGTGTGTGTTCCTTGGCTATTTTCGTATTCAGAAGGGGTATCGGTATTTTGATCCCTTACACCAAAGGTACTATATTAGTGCAGATGTCACATTTCATGAAGCTGTATCATATTTTTTTGTTGCTGCCAGACAGGTGCTGACTGTGCCAGAGTATTCTCTTATACCAATTGCTTCTATACTGTTGAGAGAATTGAGTGGTTGTTTAGTGCCACATTGAAAAGTGTGGGCTTTGTGTGTGAGTGATGGCCTATAAATAGGCGTGTATTCCCATTTATCTTTGAAAAGAAATATGAAGAAAACATGCCCTTAGGACTCTTCTCCTGTGGTTTTCTCTCCATTCCTCTTTAGTACGGTTTCTATGTAAACCCAAGTGTTCTCTGATGTTTATATGCTTTGATATTTTTGATTCCGTGTTATTTAAATATTTTAACTTGGTATCAGAGCAATTCTTTCTTGGGTTTTGTTCATTTCTCTTTTAGGTTATCATTATTTTGTTATTAAAATCTCGTTTATCATCCAGAGGAGATTGACACAAGATGGAACTCGGTGAGGAGGCGACGCTACTGCTGGAACGAGAAGCAATCCAAGCACTAACACTCCTATTGAGCAGTGGTGAAGCAACCAAAGCTTGAGGTGAGTACCCATCAGATCTGCACGAGGTCGGATCTTTCGCCTGATGCAATGAGGGCCGACGATGGCCTCATGGAGGTGGGGTGATGAGCATGGACTGAATCGTGCTAGCGGCTTGCGATGGGGCTGGCGATGGCGTTGGCGGCGTGATGGTGCTGGATCGGATTTGTGTTGGCGAAGGTGCTGATCGGATTGCACCTTTACCTCAACATGATGGGTTCTTTTTGAACCCTATAGAGATGTCGCGAGCTCTCACGGCGACGTTGCCCCTGCAGTCGCAAGATGTAGGAGCGATGCTGGATTGACGATGGAGATGACCTGGATTGATGAGGGAGTAGATCCTCAGGGCGATGCATGACGCGTCAATCTCGTATGCAAGACGAGGTTGAATTGGTGGTCGCTGCGGAAATCTTGCGAGTGCGTGGAGTTCCGTTTGCGGGAGGCACATGAGCGGTCGTAGATGACGACGATGTAGCACGCAGCGGTGGCATTCGCATCGACAGCTTCGGAGGATGAGGCGACATTGGAGGCACCTCGCCGAGCTTGAGGGAGCACTTCCAAGTAGGAGCGGCGGTCATGTCTCCTTGTTGGGTTCTCCCGAACCTTAAGGGAGGTTAACAAAAAAATGAGAAAAAAAAAAGAAAAAGGGAGAAAGAAAAGAAAAAAAGAAAGAGAAGAGATAAAAAAAGGGAAAAAAGGGAAAAAATCAAAAAAAGAAAAAGAAAAGATGAAAAAGTTAGAAGAAAATTTCATAAAAAAAATGAAAAGAAAAAAGGGTGATGAGGTTTATGCTTAAGAGAAGAGATGCAGAAGTCTTCTCTAAATTTTCAGGTTTTATTTTCTTGTTATTATTGTCTTCTCCCAGACAAGAATGGGAGAAAGGAGGAGTGTGGAAGCCTTTTGTAGTCATCCCCCGTTTGGGAGTCTCTTTTATTCATGGACTCAACATGAGAAACCCAACTCTGGGAGGTCCAGAGTTTCGAGGTCCTCAAGAGGGACTCATTTCAGGTTTCTATGTGGGAGATCCAGTTTCGTGGACTCCAGAGAGGGAGATCCACCTTCGAGACCTTCAGAGGAAGACCCAATTTTAGGAATATTGAACGGGGAGCCATCAGCACCAGATCTTTAGAGACAACCACAATTCCTTCAGCAGCTCCAGCCTATGTTCCTGCTTGTGTAGAGTGGGTTCCCTTGTATTACAAGCTGAGCATTCCATGCTCCAGCTTGAGGGGGAGTGTTGAGAGAATTGAGTGGTTGTTTAGTACCACATTAAGTGTGGGTTTTGTGTAAGTGGTGGTCTATAAATAGGCGTGTACTCCCATTTATCTTTTAGAAGAAATATAGAGAAAACATGCCCTTAGGATGTTTCTCCTGTGGTTTTCTCCCCACTACTCGCGAGTGGGGTTTTCACGTAAACTCAAGTGTTTTGTGATGTTTATGTTATTTGATATTTTTGCTTTCGCGTTATTTAAATATTTTAACTTATACCATTTGGTATATTCACTGATAGTAGTAGCTCTTCTTAGGCTAGTGAGGCATTTGTTAGCACATTCAGGCCAATACCAGCAGATGAAATGACTTTATTAGATACCTGTTGTCTATAGAGCAAAGCCCCTCCGTCTATTCTACAGGCTCCTCAGGTTAATGTTGATAACTTGGAGGCTACTTCTACTCAGGAGACTCTTTCAGATATAGTGTCAGCAGGTGTAGAGGTTGAGAGTATGTCACCTGTGGATGTTTCTTTAGGTCTTGTCATGAGTATTGAACCCTGATGCAGATATCCCTATTGTTATTAGGAAGGCTCCACGATCTTGTACATAGTATCGTGTTGAGTGTTGTTTTTGCTGATTCCCTGAGATCGGAGTTTCATGCATCCACAATTGCAGTCTTCAGTGCTGAGATTCCTACATCGTACCAGCAGGCTTTGCTACATCCACATTGGAAGGTAGCTATGGAGATGTCTACCCTTACTGACATAGGCACCTGGGAGCTATCTTCTCTACTATCTGGCGTGCACCTTGTTGGAGCCAGATGGGTTTTTGCCTTGAAATGCAACCTTGATGAGTCTCTTTCTCAGTATATGGTCCGCCTTGTGGCCAAAGGATTCACCCAGATCTATGTAATGCATTTCTTTGACACTTTCTCCTCAGTTGCACGGCTCTCAACTGTTCGCATACTTGTCTCTGTTGCATCCCATTATGGATGGCATCTGCACCGGCTAGATGTCAAAAATACGTTCCTATATGGAGACTTCGAGGAAGAGATTTACATGCAGCAGCTGCCTAGCTTTGAGGTTTAAGGGGGAGAGTGTGTGCAGGCTTCGTAAGGTCATTTATGGTCTTAAGCAGAGCCCCCAAGCCTGATTTTAGCGCCTGTCTGAGGCGTTATCTGTTGTTGGGATGCAGAGATCCTCATTTGATCATTCCTCTTTTGTCAGGAAGACCAGTACTGGCATTGTGACTCTATTTGTATATGTTGATGACTTTATTGTTATAGGTGATGATGCAGATGGTATTTCTCAGGTGAAGAACTATTTGGCAAGTTAGTTTTTCATTAATGACCTTAGGAAGTTGATATATTTTTTGGACATTGAGATTGCTATAACCAAGCAAGGGATAGTGATGTCTCAGAGGATATATACCCTTAATATTCTTCAGGAGATAGGTATGCTAGGATCCAAGGAGGCTAATATTCTTATGGATCCTAAATTTTATCTCTTTGTTGATACAGTGAAGTTGAAGGACAAGAAGGCATATCGACAGCTGGTATGGGAGCTATTATATATGACTATCACTAGGCCAGATATCAGTCTTGCAGTGGGTAAGTTAAGTCAGTTCTTAGACAAGCCCACTGTTCATTGGTAGGTTATGTAGGTGTTGAGGTATATCAAGGGATGTTCAAATAAGGGCATTCTATTTCAGAAGAGTAAGGCTCCTATGTTTATGGTTGCTCACTCTGATGCAAATTATGCAAGAGATGTTGGAGACAGGCGATTTACTATTGGCTTCTGTACGCTTTATTGCTGGAACTTGGTGACCTTGAGGAGCGAGAAATAGTGTTATTTCACGCTTAAGTGCTGAGTCTGAGTACTGGGCCATGGCACACTCTGCAGTTGAGATGATATGAATCAGATCTCTGCTACGAGATCTTCATGTTGATAGTCAGGAGCCTGTGGAGATGTACTGTGACAACCGGGCTGCAACGTATATTGTAAACAATCCTATGTTCCACAAGAGAATGAAATATGTGGAAGTGGATTGTCACTATACCAGGAGCTTGATTCAGTAGGATTTGCTTTGTACTACCTGTCTTGCTTCATCAGACCAGACTGCTGACATGTTTATCAAGTTGCCTTACCCCCAGTTTGAGAAATGCAGATACAGTGCTAAGTTACGATTTATTGTTGAGCGACTGGTTGCCATTTCTATTTTTTTGTTGGATTTATGATATAACTTTTTCCTCACCTCTCTTTATATAGAGGTGTAGGGATGACTTGGTAAATTAAGAAAGTTCATTTTCTTTAATTAAGTTCTTCCAAAGTACTATTTTTTCGCTACAATGATCATAGGACTGCTAGAGTCTGAACACTCTTGCTGTCGGCATCATGATCTACCATCTAAATTAATCTCACATTAGAGTGCATGATGACATCTCCACTCATGTTCATGCCATGCAGTGCCACATACTCATTGTAAAGGCTCAACAAACAAGTGGTTGACAACATTTACAAGCGGCGACACTCTAGAGTCCATCTACTGCTAAATGCCTTAACTAGGATTTTCTCTTTTTTTTGAAAGAAAGGAATCTCTCTTTTGTTTTAACTACCCAAATATTTTCACATTTAGCAACACCTACGGAGTCCAAAGTAACTTGTAATCTTTCAAAATGCTGACGTCAATTATGACAACATCCCCTTGCAATAGAGAATATACCTACTTTGCAAGGAAAATACTTGTTGACCAAATGTGTGCATCCCACTGCTATTCTTTTAGGCCAGGAGTTCCAAGTGTTGCTGCATCAAATGGAACTCAGCTCTTGCATGGGACAGTCTTAAGTCTTTCCTCTAGCTGTGATAATCAATACACCAATCCAACTCTCCAAGTGGCCATTCCCACAAAAATTGACATTCACATCTTTCTCAACCAACATCAGATGGCATCTAGGCACCAAATCTAACCAATGCCAATTTCCATTCCATCATCCTTAAAAAGAGAAGACTCTCCATTACTTAACATAGGAGAGGAATACTTCACTACTCCTGGCACATCCAAACATACACCTTTCCAGAATGCAGAAACAACCCTTGGAGTACGCTTCCTTGCTTCCCTATTCAACATCTTTCTATGGTAGGTCTAATTACATGGTTTTGCATTTCCTTATTCTCCAAATTACTACCCACCTTACAAACATAGCATCATTGGAAGTTTGCAAATGTGAAACCTTGCAAATTTCGCTGGGCCATTGGTTCAGAGTGATCCTCCCAAGCTATCAAATGGGTGGTCAAAGGTTGTGGGTGCAGATTCCTTTCATAAGGTCCCTTGCTCAATGCATCGATCTTGGTTTTCACCTTTTTTGGCAGCTGAATTACATGTAAGTAGAAGATTGGGATAGCAAATAACTTTTTGCCCCTAGGTGGCTGTCCATTATGCTACCTATCTAATTATTGTTGAAGCCTCCAACAATGGCTTCCAATTGGAAAGCAAAGCTACATGGATGCCAAAGTGTTAGAGTCCAACAGATAGTTTATGTGAACCAGTAAAGCATATTTCTGCCTTCTCACTACTCCTGTTGAAAAGGAGTAAAAGTGGACACGGTATGATTGACAAGCAAGCTGAAGAAATTGCCAAACAAGTGGACCAAGATAGCAAAAAAGGTGGCCCTGCCTAATCGTAGAATTACACTTTCACAAAAGTCAACATGTCTAAATAATCTTCTTCCATTATGACTTCCTGCAATATCCTAAAATCTCTGCTGTCTCTGTCAACCACTCCTGTGGAGATCTCTTCCAATAAATGCATGCTGCATCGGTCCAATTAAAGATGGCGGCACACTCTGCAGCCTATTAACCAATTCTCTTTCTTATTCTTATTCTTCTTGGGAGAGGATTAAACAATTATCTAGCTAAAATCAGGTAGACTGCATCAGAGCCATGATTGTCCACAGCTTTGGCTACATGTTTACCTCTCAAACACTAGTTTGCTAGCGGCAACCCTTCAATATGTTCATGACATTGTCTCTGTCTAGGTCCTAGAATTCCTTAGGAGGGATGTAATGGTGGTGGGGAAGAGGAGGAAGGAGGTTGGGGGAGATATTTTACATGTATCTATATGCAATTCTTTTCTTTTTTCTTTTTGGTAAAAGCTGATAGATTGATTGGTAGATGTTAGTCGAGAGTGGCATGGTAGTTTAGGTGCATCATATGGATTTTGGAGGGGTATTCATATAGTATTTAAATGTTTATGTGGTACTACAAATAAGTACCCCTCAATTTGTTCCCCTAACTCACATGCTTGCACCTAAGACAAGTGTGTGCATGCATACACACGCACACAAAGATTCTGTGGACCCTTTGGACTTTATCCATAGAGTTCTTAGAGTTTGACTTTCCACAGTCCTCTTCCCTTCCATATATAGATCACCTGTGTTCTGTTTATGCATCGTTGAGATTGTGAAGCATACACTCTCAACCCCCTCCATATGGGCATGTTGTAGGCATGTAGCGATTCTGTCTTCTCACACTCAAACTAAATGTAAATGTTATAATCATCTAGATAAGCAATCATTATGCTCTGGAGACACTATATTATACAAAAATATTTAATCACTCAGGTATCCAGCAACAAGTGACTGTCAAATACTGTTATGTGTATGTGAGCAGGCCACCGCATATTGCTCGGCTAAATGCATTTCTGGCATATACAGTCTGATTCATGGGGCTGCCGGGAATAGAACCGAGTAGTGATACTCTGTTTTGGTGGTTTGTTAGTTTATTTTTTGAAAAGGGAAAATGGTAGTTATCCAAATGATAACCACCCAGAGATTGCATTCCAAAAAAGGGGCACTAGGTCATATTACTAGTTAGAACTCCGAAGGGGAATAAACGATGATATAGACTCCACAACATTCTCAACATACAGACGTTGACTCCTAAACATCACTGCATTCCTCCCCAACCAAATGCCCCAGAAAACCATGAGAGGCCTTGCCCTCTCCCTCCTTATCCTGAATACATTGTGGCCCCCATCTATGTTACTGCATCTAAATGACCTGCAAAAATCATGAAAAGAACTTGACTCCTAAACATCACTGCATTCCTCCCCAACCAAATGCCCCAGAAAACCATGAGAGGCCTTGCCCTCTCCCTCCTTATCCTGAATACATTGTGGCCCCCATCTATGTTACTGCATCTAAATGACCTGCAAAAATCATGAAAAGAACTGTATGTCCACCATCCAACATCAAACTGACTCCAAACCTGAGCTGCAAAAGGATAGCTGAAGAACATGTGCTTAACATCTTCATCCACCCCTAGACAAGGAGGACACCTCGTCTCCGCATTCGGAACCCACCTAGCCCTACATATCTTCGTCATAATTCTACCTCTCCTAAGCAACCAATCAAATATTTTCACCTTCAGAGGACTTGCTGTCGACCAAACCTGGTTGCAATCTCTTATAAGACCGATGTCCCCCACTACACCAGGATTGCTTAGCCTTCTACAAGCATCGTGAAGCAAGAAATCCCCTTCTTCTCACTGGCTGGAAACCCTCCAGCTCTTGCAACAACATCTGAACCTTCAAAACCCTTTGATCAGACAAATTCCCTGAGAAAGTGGGGCACCAATAGTCATCCCACACATCAGCCACCATAGTCCCCCTATCAACCACCAAGGACAAAAGTCTAGGGAAACGGTCACACAACTTCCCTTGTCCTATACTCTGGGTGCCACTAGGGAGAGGCCTCTAATAAAGTGCGAGTCGCCCCAGGGGAGAGACATCAAAAAATCCCAATGCAGTGAGCCTCCATAACATGTCTGCATGATCCTTTCCACCAAACACTCAGCTTGGCAGTCCACTTGGTCAAGAAGCTACTTGGCTGGTTAAACCTTGTTTTATTACTTTTACCCAAGACCTTTGAGCTGATATTCATGACTCAGGGCTTTTGGTCTTTCAAGTATGTTAGTTGTCCATTTAAATAAACAAATACATTCTGAGGATTTATTCATTATTTAACAACCCTCTCATTCATGATTCTGCCATTTACTTTTATGGTGCCATGTTGCTGTCATTTCTTAACTTTGCACTGGTGTTTATTGCCTCATTTCTTTTTTGAGGACTGCTCCTTTGAAACATGTGGCAGTTGTGGGTATTGGTTTAAATTAATAGTTCCTAGTTCTTTGTTTTTTTTTGATAGCACCGTCTTTCATAATTTGCCATTCAAGTCACTATATTGTTTCATATGATCTCTAATGCCTCTTATGACATTGTAGATGAGTATAATTTCTTTGAGAAGTTGGGATAGATGGATGAACTTATGCGAGGGGCTAGATGTTGGGTTACCTGGAGATGGGTAGCCAATTTCAGGTGGTGGATTGGTTTGGGTAGTAGGCATGCAATATCCAGGACCAATGTATGAAGTTGACATTTCTATTGCACTAAGTTTATAGGCGTGGGTGGAGGGGATAAAACGTTGCTGTGGGTCTCTGTTAAGAGTAGTGGTGATGAGTCTGCCAGATTACCTTCTTCTTTGTACTTTTTTTTATTTATGAAAACATGCTTGGCGATTGCCTTGTGTCTGTTAATGACTCAGTTTGTTTTGAGTGTGTTGAGGAGTTGCTTGTGCATACATGTACTCGTAAGTTCCCACGGAACTTTGTGCATGTACATGTAGAGATGCAGTTGAGTGCATATGCTTGCATGTGCAAAAATATTCCTTGCAATACATAATTTTTTCAAGTATTGGTCAAATGATTTTGTTTGAACTATTTTACAATATGCTTTTGCATCGTTTTATTTTTTCTGGTTCGGGAGAATTCTTTCTTTGACTATTATCCTACAGTCAAATTTTCTCGTTCACATATGCTCTGGTTTAATTACTTCAATTGATTGCACAAAACAGGTTAGCTCAAATGTGGCAAACAGTAGTCCTCCGGCTTCTGTACCTGTGCTTACGCACCAACCTCCCCTATCACAACATCAACCAGTCACTCCACTGTATCCACAACTTCAGTTTTCTCATTTCCCGAATTATCTGCCTTATCATCGGCAAATCCTCTCCCCCATGTTTGTCCCTCCAATGGCCATGCCCACTAACTATACAACCAATCCTGCTTATCCTCACCCATCAAATGGCAGCAGTTACCTCCTGATGCCGGGGGGAAGCTCACATCTGACTGCTGGTGGAATGAAGTTTGCAGCCCCACAGTTTAAGTCAGCAGCAGCTGGTAATCCCACTGCGTATGGGAACTACACCAGTCCTGCTGGTTATGCCATTAGTTCCCCAGGAGCTGTAGGCAGTGCTGCTGGCCTTGAGGATATAAACAGAATCAAATACAAGGACAACAATCTCTATCTTCAAAATCCACAGGTATTGAGTATGCTAATCTGTTTTCTGTTTTATTTGATTTGCTCTTCATATTTGGTAGTCCAATTTTTATATCATGCTTCTATCCTCGTAAAGAATTTAGTGAACAAATTCTTGACAACTTCTAAAAGAATTCTGGAATTTATTGCATAAAGTTGTTCCTCCAAAGGGTGGAAAAAGCTTTGAATCTTCTCTTTTTTTCATCATTGCTCGGAAATGTGTCTCAACATGTTTTGGTTTACTTGCCTATAGATCTCCTGTCAAGTCTATCTATGATTTTTAAATTTTCCTATCGTTTTTCAGGCAGAGACATCTGAACTGTGGGTTCAAAACCCTAGAGACATTGCTGGCTTGCAATCACCCCATTACTATAATGTCCCAGGGCAGGCACCCCATGCTGCCTACTTACCAACCCATGCAGGGCATGCAGCTTCCTTCAATGCTGCCGTGCAACCTTCACACATTCAGTTTCCCGGACTGTACCACCCCCCTCAACCGGCAGCCATAGCTAACCCTCACCACCTAGTGCACCAGCAAGTCCCACCTAGCATCGGTGGCAATGCTGGAGTTGGTATGTCAGCACCTGGACCGCAGGTTGGATCCTACCAGCAGTCCCAACTAGGTCATCTTAACTGGTCCAGCAGCTTTTAGAGGATGATGAAGGTGTTGGCCTTTCTCAGGCAGGAAGTATCTCTATATTTTACAAGATGTCCTTTGGCCAATTTGTAATGAAATGCTACACAATGTTCTCGCGTTTTCCTAATGCATGGCAGTTTCTCATCTGGCTAGTCATCGAAGGCATCTGTGGCAGGTCAGGTTTTTCTTACCTCTTTGCCATGAAGATCCCCTTTAGCAAGTTTTGTTTATTTCTGGTTTTCATTTTTATGAACCTGGGATTCGTCCTTCGAATGACATAAGTCGTTCTGGTAAGGAGGATGACATCTAGATATTGATCTAGGAAAGGGGAATCCTTTTAGGAAATTCGTAAGGGTGGATCCTTTTAGGAAATGTTGAGCAATCCTGTAGGGGATGAGCATGCCGTTGGATCTCATTTATTTTAAGTTGTTTCAGTTATTATTAATTAATATATTGATTAACCCATTGCTATTGCCCATAAATGACCGGATCACGAAGTTTCAGTACGTTTATTTTTCCAATTGTTTTGCCTTATTGTGCTGAAGGTTTTTTATTTTTTAAACATCGTCATTTTCTTATGTATCTGGCAATTCATTTCTTTTTGGTATTTTAAAATAATAAAAATGCTAGATAAATAAAGTGCTTAAATTTACTTACGTGTAAAGAACTTCAATTTAATATTCTGGCTTTTTCTCAGGGAAAGATGATCCATTTGTTTCAGGTCATGTTCTTTGCGTATTAGATTGTTTATGAAAGATACACTGTGAAAATGAAAAGTTGTGGGTAGTGATTGTAATAATAAATCCGTAAGTACAGGAATAAGATGCTTTGTAACACATTTCTACTAGACGTGATCATAATGGGATTCAAAGGATATAGATCTTAGGTTTTTTTTCTCATTGAGTAAAAATGAATACAATCAGAAAAATACAATAATAATTTATATTATGTAAGTGATGAAATGAAATGAAGCAGTTCGATAACAACCTATTCTTGGTACAAAATTTTTAACGTATCCAAGGTGTAAGCTTACCTTGATATGAGTGCTTTCTGGTTGTGGTTGCTTGCCAGCGTACACGGAAGCATAACCTTCGCAGATCGTACCTTCTCTTGCATGAAAAGGGGAGTTGTTTTGTCTAGACTAGAAACCTTGGCCGGTGCGTTGGTAAGAGAATTGACCGCTTGCTGACATTTGCTCGGGGACACGAGCAGGCAAACAACGAAGGAAGGTACGGTTTGGCAGGTGAATAGTGCTAATGACCGATGAATAAGTCACATTGAGCAATCAATATGAAGTTTGATTATGATCGGTGAGAATAAATGTCACAAGATTAATTAACACCCACAACACCAACGTATAAAGTGGAAATCCCCCTGTAAGGAAAAAATCACTGCTTGAGTACTTACAGCAGTCTTGCTTGAGTATCAATCAAGAAAAATCCCTTTCAATCTATCGCGCTCTTGAATTACAACAGTAGTAGTGGTCCCACAAGAATTGATTAAGAAGAGTCCCAACAAAAAGACATATGGATAGACCTTGATGTTTGATGTGCATACCGGTTAATGATCTATCTAAAAGGCTTAATTAAATGCTTGCTTTATTTCATGTGTATGAGTGTGTGCCAGGAGGAGGACGGTAATCCATAGTTCCGAAGATAAGATGTAGAGTTGTAGGGAGATCGACTTGTAAAAGAGAGCCAAAGCAAGCTAAGAAAATGGGTGATGGGGTTCTTTCGATGATTGGATAGGTCAAATGTGCTTAAAATTGTGTACGAGACTATAAAAAATGTTAGGGAGCTCTCTTTTATAGAGAAGTGTTTTTTAGGGATCCAATCAAACTAATGGAACCCTCAAACAAGGGTTAATATGTTCCCACATGTGTAAGTGGCAAAAAGATTTCAAAAAAGTGCTTTTTAAAGGTCTCTCTTGATAATTTGTTGACTTATTAATTTCATACCAACCTTACCACATAACATTAGATACACTCTACCTGGCACTAGATAAGTTGATTTTTGAGTTGGATCTTACCTTCCATAACTACTCCAAGATCATTAGCTAATAATCAAAGTATGATCAGCCATTAATGAGTTATTTAGAGGTTGATTAGCTTATACTAACACTAATTAGGCTAGGTGGCAATATTTTCATGAATTTTATTTATGTAACCCTTAAGTTATGCCTAAATAACCTAGCATTGGGGTTTTCCTTACAATTTGTTGTAAAAAAAATGAAAAATACAACAAATTCTCCTAAATTGCATTGTGATGAGGGGGTAAAAAAGAGTTCACGAATTCAAAACTCTGCAAGAAGCCCAACAAGAGATCTAGCTATACGAATAGGTCAATAGGTGGATTTGGCCTTGCCCGATACGCCTCCACTCAGGAGGATCCGAACCCACCCACACATAGGCAAGTCCGACAGACTCAACCCGCCAAAGAGCCTAATTTTGACCAACGTTAGAAAGACGGTGAAAAAGTTCAAGAAGCTCATACCAACTATAATGATGGTATATTACTACCCCCATTAATAGCCTGACAACACATATCCTGACAACGGACGTATCCGGTCAGAAGATCCTACGATAGGATCATCCCTCAGCACTATAAATAGAAATGAGAGGCTCTCGAGGTTCTCTCTTAGGCAATCTAAGAGAGACGAGAGATTGTATTACCACTCTTTACAAATGAATATTTGGGAGCATTGCCCTCTCCCCAAACGTACACCCCTTGTGGTGGAATTGGGTTGCCAATCTCTTTGTTTTCCTTGTGATTGCTTGCTAGTGACTCGTTGAGTCAGACTCTCCGATCACTTAGGAGGTCTGATCAATTGACGCCGTTTGTGGGAAGCGATCATCGTTCGATATCATTTCCTGATAAAAAATGTTGGCGATGGCCCCAACCACTCGCAACTCCTCTTGTGGTCGTCTTGAGAGAGCCTAGGCAGAGTTTAGCATCTCAATGTCCAAGGGACACCTCCAGCATGCTGGTCCTAGTAAAGAGAAGTTGGTCCAACATGTCCGACTGCTCGAGGCCCTTAGGTAGGATCCTCTCCTCGAGATGCAAGCGAGGGAGGAGTATGTGGCCAGACTGGCAGCTCTAAAGGCAGAGCAGCAATCTATCACTGCCAAACTCCTTGAGATCAAATAAATCAAGGAGTTTGGCAAGATTCAGCTGGAGAAGCCCCAGAGTTCAAGCTCTAAAGACGAGTAACTGAGGTGGCGTTGTATAGTGGAAGAGGAGAATGCTTGTCTGCGTGAACAATCGAAAAGCTAAAGCACGAGCTCTATAGCCAGAGAGGGGAAGTTTCTCCCAGTCTGCGAAAAGCTCCACGCCCGCCTTTGTCAGGGGAGCAATCAGGGGCTCAACCCCTATCCACCAGTAGTGGAGGCTCTATACCGGAGATCGTCCCCAGGAAACTCGGGCGATGAGGGGTATACGTTCACATGTGTACGTCACCACCTACCCATTCACAGAGGAGGTGATGATGGCCTCTTTGCCCGAGAAATACAAGCAGCTCGTCATGGCCCCGTACGACGGGACGACGGACCCCAATAAGTTCATTGGAAGCTATCGCCAGATGTTGCTGGTACATGGCTGCCCAGATGGAATAATTCATATGCATAAGTGGTCGCTTCAACAAACGAAAGGTCACCTTCCATGATTAAAGGAGTGACCAGCCCACCAAGGGTCACAGCCATGGACCCTGCTAGCCAAGCCAGGAGTTTTTTGAAGAGGACACTCCCCTAATTGTGAACTAGGCGAACGTGTTGGTGGAGGTCTGGTCTACAGACAAGGACTTGCTACCCCTGCCTAAACCCATGAAGAAGAAGGTTGACTCTAGGCCCTATTGCAAGTACTACAGGGCTCGGGCTCATGCCACTGAAGACTGCCGGGATCCGCGTGACCAGACTGAGTCCTAGATCCAACATGGAAACTTGATCTACTTCGTCAAGCGAAATGAGGGCTAAGATAAGGGGAAGAGACCCGTGGAGGGCCTGGAGGACTACCACAAAGAGAAGCTCCAACAACTTCGGGGGGTTAACATGGTCTTCATCACAAACTAGGAGCCAAATAGGTCGACAACACGTTAGATCGAGTAGGTGGTGTCACCTTGGCTCTCCCTGGTAGAATACCATAACCAAGTATTGGCGGCAATGCCTACGTTACCCCAACACCCTCACCTCTCATTACCTGAACCCATTGGCACAGAGGTCATGGAAGGGTCCAGGCTGTTCACCTCTTTGCCTGACTTGGTAGAGCACACGGACCTGCTTCTGGTGACACTCTTGCTGGCGGGGTAATTACAGCCTAAACACTTGGTGGATGAAGGCAACATCGTTAACGTTCTGTTCACGAAGATGCTGCATAAGCTGGGCTTCAAAGAGGAGCATCTCTCCCCATCAACTCACCCGGTCGTGGGGTTTGGCAATCACAAAGTGATGCCAAAAGGAGGGATCATCCTTCTCTTATCCGTCTGCTATAAGAACATACACCTCAACCAAATGGCTACTGTTGAGTGGAAGATCTACGTAAAAAGGGATTGGATTTTGAAAAACCCGTTGTCGTAGTATGATTTATGAAGAAATTCGTCAACAGATAAATTTATACCGAAACTCTAAGAATTTCGGGTCGAACACAGGGAGGTAGACGTTTGATTAAAAGTACGCATTTGTTTTGTTTGTCACGAAATATATTACTTGGTTGAAAACTAGCTATCTATTTAACAAATAGTAAATAGAAGAGAGAGAGAAAATATTGCAAATAAAAATAAAAGAGAGGTAGAATAGACATGGATTTCATCATCAAATGCTGTTCATTACACTAATTATTACAACTAGAAAGCAGGAAATCTTTGCTAGAAAGCAGTAAATCTACTCTAGAAAGCGGTAAAGAGAATGGAGAGAGAAGTATCTTCCTCGATGATTGCTTGGAGGATGAGTCGGAAGGGCAACGTCTGGAAGACAGAGGACGAAGCGGGAAGGAGAATGAAGTGCGAAGAACCGAGGGTGAGGCAGGACGTCATCGTCGCGGGATTCACTTCTCGAATGGAGTGAAAGGACAACCACGGGATGCTTCACGAAGGAGGGAGAAGGTGGAAAAATTCTAATTTTAACTCTAATGGAACATCCCAGGTTTGGGACAAGCTCCTAGAGCTTTGGAGGGGGTGAGAGAAGAGAGGAAGGGATGAAGAAGAAATGGAGGTCGTAGGGCTATATATAGGTGTAGAGGTTGGGGGCAATTAGGTCTTTTTATATATAAAACATTAATTTAAGGCCTTTAGTGACAGATTTATCCATCACTAAAGGCTTGAACGTGGGTGACGTGCAAGCGCCCCTGCCGTCTCCTCTTCTCCCATGCGCCTAATGCACGCGCACGTCCAAGCAATCTCAACCGTCTGATTGCGAGATCGGATGACTTAAACCGCTCCTCGCCCGCTTCAGCTTCGGTCGTTAAGCGTATGTGATCGCGTGTGCATGATCTCGTCCGATTGCGCATTTGTCTGATTGGAAAATTCGAGCATTTGTAGCTGATCGTGCTCATCCGCATGAGGAGAGGCGTAGGTGGGTGGCTTGAACTCGCGCTCCTTGTGCGAGCAGTGCCTGAACCACTGTGCTACGCAGCGGTTTGAGGCGCGGCGCTGATTTTAGGTGCGAGCTCTCTCAGCTGTTGGGTCTTGATCCAACAACTGAGATCATCCACGCGGTTGAGGAGAGTGAGGGCAGCGGCGGTTCCTTGAGTCGGTTGGGTGGCTGGGATGGCGCTGTGGCGCCATCTTGGCCATCCATCTTTTGTGACTTTAGAAGGTACCATGGATGTCGGATTGGGCCGATTTTCATGCCGTTAGGCTGCGATCATTGATCTGAACCCATCCATGTGATTGGATTTGTCATTTGAGGTGCGAATTGACACCATCTTGGTCCATGATCTCTGACCTTCCTCGGATTATATTCGATGCTACGGAAGTCCGATCGGGGTGATCTTGGAGTCGTTGAACTCCAATCGTCGCTCTGATCAGATCCATATGGTTGGATCTTTGATCCGAGGCCCCAATTAAAAGTCACCCTGTCCCTAGCCACCAAAAAGAATAAATTACTTTACAATTTGTACAATTTTACCTAAATGCATGATGATGCATGTTATGCAATATTTATAATGTATGATGCTAATATGATACTAAAAACATGCATTAATAGATATTTTTGGCTATTCAGATATATGCACATTAGCCACATTCATAGCGGTCGGGTTAACGGCGATATTTGATGGCATCATCTGCCGCTCGATGACCCACACCTTTTGCCTGATCCCCTCATACTTTCAATTTGTGCTTTTCCAATCCCTCCGTGGGGTAGGAATAGTACATGGGTATCAAACGGTCGGGCGTGAGCTCTTGAGGATTGAATTGGAATGATTCATGGAGCTGAGACCCCCCAAGCCACAGAAATGGGGGAAGAAGAGAAACCAAGTCTAGGCGATCCAGTAGGAAATAAATCTAGTTGATTCGCTAGCGACTTTGGAACTGCAGCCAGGCTCTTCAGCCATGGCCGTACAGCTTTATCCTGACGACGCTAAGAATCTCATCAGGATCGGAGTGGACCTTGATCCCTCTGAGGTTCAGGAGTTGATACTCCTACTCCGGGCTAATGTGGACGTCTTTGTTTGGTCCACCAATGACATGCCGGGAATAGAGCTGTCCCTGATCCAGCATCATTTTTATATTTAGGCAGGCACCCGCACGGTTAAACAGGCATGCCAGCGCATGTCAGCTAAGCAATGGCAAGAGGCTGAGGCTGAAGTCTAGAAGCTCCTTGAAGTTGGATTTATCGAAGAGTCCTTGTATCCGGTCGGACTCTCGAGTGTGGTGTTGGTAAAGAAAGCCAACGATAAATGACACATGTGTGTGGATTTCACCAACCTCAATAAAGCCTGCCTGAAGGATGATAGAGAGAAATTCGCTTAATTAAGATAGTCATAATAAAATGATTTATCATTGTATTTTATGTGGTGGAAATCACTCAATTAAATATAATAATTAATGTAATAAACCATGTTGATTTTCGAGTGTCGTATTGATAAACGCTAGTTTATCATCATTCTTATGTATTAAAACAGACCTAGCTTTTAGGATTTTACTTTGCAAACGGGTTTTTGGGCTGCATTTAGGCATAAAATAGGTTAGGCATGCATTGCATTTTTTATTGTCTTTTTAATATGTTTTTGTGAGTGTTAGGGATGAACAGATATATAGTTCCCTAAAACCCTAGCACTCAAGAAGGCAAATGGTGAAGGAGAAGCCCAGACTAGCTGGAACTCAGCCTGATCCAGCTCAACTCAGCCTGATCCAGCTCACCTCAGCTTGATCCAGCTCACCGCAGCTGGAACCTAGCTTACTTGAACTAGGGTTAGCTCATCCCAGCTCCATTCAGCTAATCTCAGCTGGATGGCAGCTCAAGAGAGTTCACCTTAGCTCACCCTAGCTCAAGTCAGCTCAGATCTAGCTCAACTTAACTGAGTCTAGCTCATCTCAGCTCCCACTAGTCCACAGGGAGCTCTAGCTAGCTCAGCTAAGTTGACAGGAGTTCACCCCAGCTCAGATCCAGCTACATCCAGCTCCACTCAGCTCCAGCCAGCTGAAGAAGAACTCATCCTAGCTCAGGAAGCTCAAGTCCAGCTCTACCTTAGTTGCCTCAACCAGCTTGATTCTCCCCGGGAGCACCAGACCTAGCTCACCTCAGCTTATTTTGGTAGAAGCTAGCTCACTTTAGCTTGGCTTAGCAACTAGCAAAGAACTAGCAAGCTAAGCCAGCTAGTGTAGCCCCATGCCAGCCTCTTCAGCAGCAGCCAGCTCCAGCTCCAACTCCAGACTTCTCCTCCTCAGCTCCTTCCTCCAAACCCTAGCTCCATTACCTTCTCCTCTACTCCACCTTTAGCTAAGCTAGCTTAGCTTATCTTATCTTAGCTTAGCTTAACTAACAACCAGCTCCTTGGCCATCCATTACCTTCAAAATCAACCCTAGCTAGCTCCACTAACTCAAGCCTACCTAAGCTAGCTACCCTACTCAAGTTGGCGCCACCTCCTAGCCATCCCTTCACCCCACTATCTCCACCAAAAGACACCTAAAGTTGGCGCCAAAAACCACCCCTAACCACCTCTATATTGGCGTCACTTTCAGCCCCTTCATCCACCCTACACCTACCCACATAACCCATCCTAGCCATCCACATACCCCCTTCTAGAATCCTAAGGTGGCGCCACCTAATAGCCTTCTAGAAGGCCCATTTTTGCGCCAACATCAAGGGCTGTCAACCCCCATAACTACCCCCTTGGTGTCTCTTAAGGTGGCGCCAAACACCCTTGGCCATTGGATCCTTAACCACCTCCATCATTCCATCTTGGCCCTCCATTTCAAGGGACACTTTAGCCCCCTTCCTATTCTATAAAAACCCACCACCTACAACCATTTTAGAGGATCCTCCATTAGTGTATTTTTCTACCTACATCCACCTATACCTACGCCCAAGGAGAAGGAGTAGAGAAGGAGATTAAAGGGGCACATCACCAGCCCTTTTGGTGCCTTCTTCTCCCCACTCTCTTCAACTTGGGCCACGCTAAGGAGGAGGATTCTTCCACTTCAAGGAGGACGGCCAGGCAAGGGAGAAGGACCTAGGGTGGACGTCCACCCTTGGAGAGAAGCTTAGGGCACGCCCCCTTAGGGCTTGCCTTGGAGGACATCACCTTGGCGGAGCACTGCAAGGAAGGAGTTGAAGGACTCTTTTCAAGATTGGGAGCCACCAACCTTGGAGCAAGAAGCCCTCTTCTTCACCATCTATCTAGAGGATTTGTGTTTTCTTTTCTTTATTTCAATTTTCTAGTAGTAGAAGCTTTCCTCTACTAGGCCTTTTTGTAAAACACTTTTTCAATTATCTAGTTGCCTTCTTTGAAATTTCTTGTTTACATTTCTATTTGCTTGTTTTTAGCATTCCTCACTCCCTCTCCCTAATTATTCTAGGCCTCCACTTGCCTAGAGTGAGCTTAGGGAGAGGCTCTACTTGCCACATAGAAGTAGTATTTAAATTGAAGTGTAAATCACCTTTTCCGCCACCAGTTCGCATGTTGCCTTAGTTTAAAACAAAAAAATGATATATTAAAAAAATTACCAAAAAGAAAGTTGAGATTTGTATTTTGAGCAAGAGAATCACTATTACAAACCTATTGCCTCCTTGGACGACCCTAGATACTCTCCTATCTAGGAATATAAATTTAAGAGTTGATCAATTTTATGCGTTACAACGACGTATTTTAACAAACCGCGTGAAATCGCCATCACGTATCCACAAGGAGGATTGAGCTTAATAAAATCATAACTATGTAGAAATCGAGTTCGCAAAAGTACTCATCAAATCAAAAAATGCATATGCCGCTCTGAATGTAAACCCCAAATTTATGGAGAATCAAGGGTTGTTGACGAAAATTTCATGTAAGAAATTAAAATAGTTCATGTACAGTGGCATGTCATGTACTTTCCACTTGCATGCATACTAAAGTGTAAATCAGAATTCAAATGTGATGCATATTGAGATGAATCATAAGGGCTAAACAAATATGTAGAAGAATAAGCATAGGGCTACAATTTCACCTCAATTTAATAATCAAAGAAATAAGAAAAATAACTTTTGACAATGGCAATCATTGTAAATTCTAATTCTCCCAAAAACAAAGGATTCTCTCCTCTTGGCCGTGCGCGCACTTGAGGTCATGGAGGGTGGCGAAGCTTTCGGTGAAGGTCGACTGGCGCGAGGGGATCCCGTTGGTGGTAGTGGCGTTAACGTTGGCGGTTGGAGGTGGCCAGTTGGAGGAGATGGAGCTTGCCGGCAGTGAGGGCTGTCGGAGGTGACAGACGGCTGCTGGCGTCGATGTGTGCGGTCAAGGGTGGCCAGAGGCTCGAGGCGAGGTTGATGGTGTCGACGGCGTCAAGCTTCATGGCTTGAGGTGCCAGCTATGCGTGGGGAGGTTACGGTGGAGTTTGGGTTATTCTCTGTGGAGAAGATGAACAGTGCGCTCGAGGTTGCTGCAGGGGCTAATTGTTACAACCCGATTCCCAAATCCCTATAGGACACGAGAATCGGACCGACTCGACTGATCCTAAGACCCAATCGTCCAACGAGAAAGTAACAAAAATGCAGTAAACTAAATCATATTCACCATGCAAGTAATTAACAGTAACAAAAGTACAGCAGTAAGGAAAAGAACTACTACAGTACATACCACCACAACAGTAGAGAATTAGAAACAGGTACAGAAATATGAAGTTTACAATAAAAGAGTACAAGGTGTAACAGAAATACTCACTACTATAGAAAAATGGGTACAACAAAAGTACAACTACTGGGCTCTACTAGGCCAAGCACCCTCTGCAGTCGTAGGTCTGGCTGCTCAACACCTAGTCTTGAAAAAAGGTGACAAATATGATACGTCAGTGAAACGCTGAGTAGAGTGGCAACCAGCTAGCTAAGAAAAACAGTAAAGGTGGATAAGTAGCTGTTGTTTTTAATTTCTTTCTTTATTTCTCTATTTACTCTTTCTTGATTTATTTCTCAGGTCTTTCTCTTGATCTCGAATGTTCCTCGTGGGAACGATCTTGATTGCAGTCTTTTCCAAAAAGTAGAAGTAGCACGTGGTGCTCTCCTGGCTGGGAGAGTCCCCTGTGGTGGTCCTACCCTCAGTCAACCACCCCAAGGTTACTGACAGACGTAACGGTGACTACAGCACGCGCGTTAAATGCACGGGTAGCTACTCTTCACTAGCACGCGGTCAGTCGTTTCCGTTAACGGGTGAGGCCAAAGCACAGCACGGAACCAGTATAGGGTAGAGCCCTCTCAGTAACAGGGGTCTAGCCCCTCCACAGTAACCAAACAGGGGTCTTGCCCCTCCACAGTCCGCACACCCTCGCCTAACTACCCTGGTTTGCCCAGTGGGCTTAACAAGTCGGTGTAGGATGGCTAGCTGAATCCCGGGTCTTGTGGGGTGGCTAGCTCTCTCCCTACACTAGTAGCTCTCCCCGGTACGGTGTACGCGAGGGCCAAAAGTCAGTACAAAGTAGCCAGACCTAACCTCGGGTCCTTGGGGCGGCTAGCTCCGCTTTGCACTAAATAGGGGGACAGTCGTTCTCCTTGGTACTCCGTACTCAAGGGCCAGCTCACTTCTCCATCCACTTTCCTAGTTCCATTTTATTTATTTTCCAGGAGCTCCACTCCTAATTCCCCGTAGGGTTCATGCTCATATTTCTCAGCTCAAGCCGTACTAGGTTTCATCATTTCAGTTTTATTCACATATAGCCCGTATTTCCAACATTTAATATCAATTTATATACCAGCAGCTCGAATTTTGTTTCCAAACAACAGGAATTACATGTAGCAGTTACTAGCAATAGTACTCTACATTTCACAGGCAGCTGTTATCCCATTACAGGCAATTATCATTATTCTACCTACTTATCCAAGACTGCAATTTGAGCATTCAAGACATTCGTTTTAGTGTTTCTGTTCCTAGGATTCATGCCACACCCTAGGATCTATCATTCAATCTAGTTTTCAGGTCTTAGGATCCATGCCATACCCTAGGATCTATCATTCAATCTAGTTTTCAGGTCCTAGGATTCATGCCATACCCTAGGATCTATCATTCAATCTAGTGTTCAGGTCCTAGGATTCATGCCATACCCTAGAATCTATCATTTATCTCAGATATGCATTAATGTTTGAAATCAACTAAGGTAAGCCACTCTACCCACAGAATCGGGAGTGATGGGGGCGTGATCGGCAGGTCCACGTGCCTCCGCAACCCCTAAAGCCGCAACAAAATGAGGTCCTAACACAAGGATTAATTACAAGGAACCACTCAGAACAGAATACAAGTATTTCAAACAAGTAGAGAAACTAATTCTGAGAAGAACGGAATCTTAAACGCGGAAATCGGACCTCGAACGGACCCTAAACGGGTTAAAAATGACAACTCTGACTCAAATCAGACGTCTGGAACACCTTCCAGACATCTTAAAAAGTGGTCTAAGTCATACCTCACTCTGCGCTGCTCCTTAGATGTCTAGGGATCCTACTGAACCGTCTGGACATAGTTCCAGACGTCCGACCACCTCTCTGGACGTCTGGAGACGCTCTCCGCTGTCTGGTGCCTTGCCCAAACGTCTGAACTGCGTGGGAGGACGTGTCCTCGTACCTTCCCGAAATGAAACCTGCAAGCACGACGAAAACCTTCTCAACACAACACGTCTCAGAACCTCGGCGGAACGGCCTGCATGGCCGTATCCGCAAAAGGAGGTAGAGGAGGAAATATGTACCTCTCAGTCATCTGGAGCTCCCTCCAGACGTCGTCCGTGTCATCTAGACATAAGTCCAGACGTATGATTCTTGGAAAAATTCCCAGAATCAAAACCTCCTCGTCTTCTTCCCGCTGCGTGAGAGCTCGCCGCGTAGCCTCTCGTCTGCTGCTCGAGCTGCAGTAGCACCAGGGGAGATCTCCCCAGCACGATGCTCCTCTGCACGCACGTCGGCTGGCCTTGGGCTACTTCGGCGGGCTCTCTCTCTTTCTCGCGTGCTCTCCCTCTTCTTCCCTCTCGCTGACCTCTCCTCTCCGCACTGCACCCGGCAGCAGCTGCTGCCCTCGCTCTCGGTCTCGCGCTCACGCTGGAGGAAGGAGAAGACGGTGGGGTGGTGAACGAGGGAGAGGGGAGAGGAGGATATAAGTAGGCACGTGGGGGGGGGGGGGAGTCTGCAGGTTGGCGGGTTTCAGTTTGTGAGCGGCACGCGCGTAGACTCGCGATCGTACGCACGCAAAAATTTATTTCCAGACCTCTGGGACGGCGTCCAGACGTCTGGACCAACTCCCAGATGTCTTAAAGTGTTTTTGATGTCATGGTCTTAACAGTAATGGTGCGAGGGCATGCATGCCCTTGAAGGCACGCATAAGGGTGTGGTGGCTGGTGCGCACGTGGGTGTGCGCAAGGTAGTGGCGCTAAGCGTGAATGCGGTGTTGGCGGTGGTGGTTTGCTTTATGGGTTGAGAAGAGGAGGAAGAAGAAGGGAAACAGAGAAGAGGGAAGGGTGGGTGGTTGATTAGTGCACGCTGTCACTGTGCACTCATTGATGGTGAAGGCAACAGGGTACGCCCAACGCACAGTGCAGGCAAGAGATGCACGGTGAATGCTTGAGACACGGTGGAGACGATGGAGGAGGTCCCCGCCAGGGGGAGAGGATATTCCCCGGAAGAAGATGCATGGAGAAGATATATAAAGAGGGGAGGTAGAACGTATGGGTGGTTCTGCGGTTGGAGAAGGAAGTGGCATGGACTAGGCGGTGCGTTAGGATAGGGAATAGGAGTTGTTGCAAGGAGGAAGGCAGCGTTGTAGGGTGGGTACATCAGTCGTCCAGATTGTGTTCCAGACGTCTTAAGTATGAAAATTGGATGTTTGATGTGTACGCCAGCTGTCTAAAATGATAGATTATGTAGGGAGATAAGGTGACGTTGGATTTGACTTATGTAGGCTTAGGTTGTTGGTATAGGTCCTAATCTAATTGGAATTTTGAAGTGGAAATTGGGTTTAGGATAAGTAGGAGAGGCATGAATGGCACCTCGAGCTATCTTCTCTATTTATTCCTGCAGCCAAAAGAAATTCACACAATTATTTATATAACATAGCAAATTATGTAATCCTATGACATGCAGTTATTTTGCAAATATTAATACAATCCAAAATGTAAGAACTATCAACTTAGGCTAAATAATGATCCACTAAAGTGGACTTATCAAATACCCCCATGCCTAAGTTTTGCTAGTCCCTAGCAAAAGTGAAAAATAATGAAAGTGATCAAAAGATTTTTTTTTTCCTTATCTCAAAAATTTAGAGATCCAGACAAATGTGAAGTGATTGTAGTCTACGTAACAGATCCAAGTAAAAAGTCAACTTGCATCTAAAGCTTGTGCTTTTCCCTTGATATAATTCTATTGGGATAGGCAACTATTTCCCTCAGGGATAAAGCAGAAACTGATCTATGATATGACCTCGGCTTTTTGGCTTAAGTAGAAGATACTGAGTCAAATGGATTAATATTTGGTGGCTCATACTCATTTGGTACTACATGTAATCTAGTACTGTAGACTCTAAATCTCTAGACTATCAGATAAGTCAACCTAGAGAGAGGCTAAAAACTGTGCTCTCTTTACGTTCCCTTACGCTCACTCACTCTTTTCTTTTCCTTTTTTTTTTTTTGAGATCACATATCTTACTAGATTTTGTAAATGTACTTAATGTTTGGTAGCTTCACATGGCATTCACACTTCAACTAAAGTCCTAATAACCCTACAACTAAGTTAGATGTCCTCAACCAGTATTCGGGAGATCAGAAATACTGAAAAGTAGGTATGGGTCATATTTGATAGATCGCAATGGGTGTTTTTGTTGCCTCAATGTTATGGACACCTGATAAAATAGACACCTAAGACTGCTATAACTTGAATTTTTTTTTCTCTTCCTTTTTTTTTGTACATATATATATTTCTCTCTCTTTTTTTTTCTTTTTTTTATATATTTCTTTTCTTCTTTCTCTCCCTCTCTGTTTTTTTTTTTATAACTCCAACACAACATGACGTAGACTTTTATTTATGAGGCATTATTAGGGATGAAGATGGTTAAGAGGACATTGTGTTGCTTATTTGGTGAAAGTGCCTACTCTCAGCATCGGGAAGGAATGGATATGACAAGCATATTTCTAACTTTTGACATTACTATCCTCCTTCAGCTGAAGATTCTATGAAGGTCGGTGATAACCATCCACCATAGTCATAGTTTTATTAGGACTCAATCTCTATGTATCTGGCTTATTTGGTGATTCTCAGGAATTCACACAATGTTTGCACATAGGAGAAGAGAGCGAAAACTATGCCTAACTCTAAGGTATCATCATTTAATTATCTAGAACTTAAGAGTCCTTACACTAGACTTAGCGCACTAGTAGTCTCTCTACTTTCTCCTCATAAATATTAGGTGGATCTAATAGAAGATAGTATGCTTGACTCCCTTCAAACTGTCCAAGGATTCAGCAAACTAAAGATAATTATTGGTTTTCTACAAAGATCTATTACCCATTTTACGTGCAAGTGAAGTAAATGTACTAGATTCTAAACTTAGAAATAATTTAAGAAGAAAATCTTCAATGACACCTCCTTAATAAATATGTTTTGCTAAGGCTAACCAATTCAGCTCAAGAAAACAAAAGAGAATTTTTTTTTTAATGCACCTAACCTAAATGCATGAATACTGCCGAAAAATGCAAAATGCACCTCCATACCTAAATCCTACTATGTCCTCATTGTAAAATTAGAACAGGGGGAGAAAGGAAGGAAATCACTTGATGAAGGCGTTGTTCAGGACGTTGGGTTGCCTCCCAACAAACGTTGCATTTTCTGTTGGCAGCCAGACTTATAGGGAACCTGTAAGTATGGTTCCAAACAGAAAGAGCTTGGCCCTAAAAATGTGTGTAATAGCGCTAGCCTAGAAAATAGGTAGCCATGGATGCTAGCAAGCTAATGGTGTAGAGTGATTCCAAATGCTCGCCGGAAGACATGAAAACAGAGTACCTCGTTGGGTACCTGGGGAGGTCTAGGAATAACAAAAGGAACATGAAAAGGGACCTCTCGAAACTGGAGTCGAGGATAACAAGGATTCTCTAAAGCAGGAAGGGTTTTAAATGATGTAATCATAAGTATGTCAAACCTAGCCGGGCCACATTAGGAGGGATTGCCCATCTAGGTCTGGAGCATAGCAGATGCTCCCTGCACCGAGTGCTGGAGGTCGAGTTGGCGACCGCAATTACCAGGCATGTGGAGGAGGACAACAGTCACGAGGAGGGTACCGGCCAGCTACTGCCCGCCCGGCCCAGAGTGTGGCCACTTCATCTGCACCTAGGTTTGAGGGGCGTATCAATGCTCTAACACACAGAGATGCCAGGGCTTCAGGTTCTATGGTGGCAGGTATGGTTACTGTTTCTGGTAGATTAGTCTATGTTCTTTTTGATTCTGGTGCCACATATTCTTTTGTCTCCTCGAGTTTTGCCGTCAGTTTGGGATCGGGCAACGTTTCGTTAGAGGTTCCATTCCTGATTTGAGGGCTAGGTGGATAGTTGTTCGTAGAAGAGGTCTTTACAGGCTACGAGATTGCTATAAGGGGACACAGTCTTCCCGCCGACCTAATTGTAATCCCGATGGAGGACTTTGGCGTGATCTTAGGGATGGACTGGTTGTCTGATTTTCATGCCTTGGTGGGTTATTTTGGGAGGAAGCTCATCTTATCCATACCAGAGTTGCCTCCCTTTGAGTTTCACGGCCAGTCGGTGGACGAAGGTTTTAGGTGCATCTCCGCGTTTTGGCCAGCGAAGCTTTTGGGCCAGGGGTGTGAGGGCTTCTTGGCTTGTGTTGTAGCAGAGTCTAGTCCCGTGGTCGACTTTCAGAGTATTTCGGTAGTTTGTGAGTACCCCGATATTTTCCCAGAGGAGTTGCCAGGACTACTGGCTGAGTGTGAGATTGAGTTTGAGATCTCACTAGTACCGGAGACCAGCCCTATTTCTACAGCATCGTATAGGATGGTGCCACTTGAGCTGCGAGAGCTCAAGTCACAATTGCAGGACCTATTGGAGAAGGGCTTTGTGAGGCTCAGTGCATCCCCATGGGGAGCCCTTGTGTTGTTTATGAAGAAGAAAGCTGGTACCCTGCGACTTTGTGTCGACTACAACAGTTGAATCAGGTCACCATCAAAAACAGGTACCCGCTGCCTCATATTGATGACCTCTTTGACCGGTTGAGAGACACCACAGTGTTCTCTAAGATAGATCTGAGGTCAGGTTACCACCAGTTGAGAGTGAAGGAGGCTGACGTCTCCAAGATAGCTTTCCATACTTGGTACGGGCACTACGAGTTCTTGGTCATGACGTCCGGGCTGACCAACGCCCCTGCTACGTTCATGGACATGATGAACCGTGTTTTCAGTTTGTGGTGGTGTTCATCGACAACGTCCTAGTCTACTCATGGGATCAGGCGCAACATGGACAGCATTTACATATGATCCTGGATACCTTGAGACGACGCAGGCTGTATACCAAGTATAGCAGGTGCGAGTTTTGGCTGAGACAAGTGACTTTCTTGGGTGACGTGATTTCGGGAGACGGATTGGCTGTGGATCCAGCCAATGTTGAGGCCGTGATAAGGTGGGAGAGACCACGCACAGTGATAGAGGTACGCAGTTTTCTAGGATTGGTAGGCTTCTATTGGCCGTTTATCAGAGGGTACTCTCAGATCGCGCGTCTTATGACTTAGCTAACCTGGAAGGACGTGCCCTTTTCCTGGACTGACCAGTGCGAGGCGTGCTTTCAGGAGTTGAAGGAGAGACTGACTTTAGCTTCTGTACTTACCATTCTAGACAGTAGTGGCGGGTTCGTGGTTTATACCGACACATCATTGCAGGGGTTGGGTGGTGTGCTCATGCAGAGGTGTCACATTGTCGCTTACGCTTCACGGCAACTGAAGTCCCATAAGCATAACTACCTCACCCATGACATAGAGTTGGTAGCAGTTGTCTTCGTGCTGAAGACATGGAGGCACTACCTGTATGGTGAGACATTTGAGATCTTCACTGACCACAAGAGCCTCAGGTACCTATTTGACCAGAAGGAGCTCAGCCTGAGATAGAGGCGTTGGTTAGAGCTCCTGAAGGACTACGACTGTAGCATCTCCTGCCACCCAGGGAAGGTCAATGTGGTGGCTGATGCCTTGAGTCGAAAGGTGCCTGTCCACTTGGCCAGCTTGTAGGCACAGAGTTGGAGAGTCATGGAGGAGGTGGGCAGTTGGTGACCTCGGGAGTCACGGGGGTACTGCGAGGTAGTGATAGTGACGCGACAAGCACGACCAGAGCTGATAGACTGCATCATTGCAGGACAGATGGCTGATCCGTACTTATAGACATTGCGAGACACGGTGTTGACAGGGGACCTAGGAGACATTTTCTTCTCAGATGAGATACTGTGCATGAGGGGACGCCTATGCATTCCTAGAGACGAGGAGTTGTTAAGAGAGCTCCTGACTGAGGTGTATGGGTCCCGGTTCACCATACATCTCGGAAATACAATGATGTACCATGATTTGCAACGCTACTTTTGGTGGAGAGGGATGATGTGGGATGTTGGTGAGTTTGTCCAGCAGTGTTTGGTATGCCAGCAGGTGAAGCCGAGCACCATAGGCCTGCAAGGCCATTATAGCCACCTCCAGTTCCAGAGTGGAAGTAGGAGCACATCACCATGGACTTAGCGGTGGGTCTACCAGTTACCCAGTGGCACACGACGTAGTTTGGGTGATAGTAGACCGATTGATGAAGAAGGCATCATTCCTGCCGATCCGAGTCATTTTTGGGCCAGCACAGCTAGCAGAGAGATATGTCAGAGATGTGGTGCGTCTGCATGGAGTCCCTCACGAGATCGTATCCGACAAGGATACTCGTTTCACTTCCCAGTTTTGGGCAGAGTTTCAGCAGGCATTAGGGACCCATTTGAGGTTCAGTACCGCCTACCAAACCCAGACCGATGGGCAGTCAGAGCGCACCATACAGACACTCGAGGACCTCCTACATGCTTGTGTATTAGACTGGAGAGGCTCCTGGGAGGAGCATTTGCCCTTGGCAGAGTTTGCATACAATAAGAGCTATCATTCAAGCATTGGCATGACGCCATACGAGGCTCTGTACGGGAGGAGGTGTACCGCACCCTTGAGTTGGGTCGAGGTGGGGACCAAGTGGGAGGTTGGCCTCAGGCTGATCCAGCAGAGTCAGGAGGTGATAGAGCAGATTCACAAACGACTCCGCACTGTCAGGAGCAGGCAGAAGAGCTACACTGATAGGAAGCGTAGAGAGGTACAGTTCAAGGTTGGGGATCACGTCTTTCTCCGTGTTTCGCCCATGAAGGGCTTGCAGCATTTTGGGGTGAAAGGGAAGCTTGCGTCGAGCTTTGTGGATCCCTTTGAGGTCTTGGAGAGGGTAGGACTCATTGCTTACTGGCTTGCCCTTCCTCCCCAGCTTTCTGGGGTGCACGACGTGTTCCATGTATCCAACCTCAGGAAGTATGTCTCCGATCCCAGCCACGTTCTGAGCCACGAGAGTGTCGAGGTGGGAGATGACCTGACCTATCCCGAGAGGCCAGTATAGATATTAGACAAGTTGTCTGAAGTCTGAGGCAGAAGTAGGTATCACTAGTGAAAGTTCTATGGAGAAGCCAGCGATACGAGGAGGCCACTTGGGAGCTTGAAGCAGCAA
Organism: Thalassia testudinum; assembly: GCA_037157565.1. Taxonomy (NCBI): domain Eukaryota; kingdom Viridiplantae; phylum Streptophyta; class Magnoliopsida; order Alismatales; family Hydrocharitaceae; genus Thalassia; species Thalassia testudinum. The sequence goes on from JAZHRO010000059.1 coordinate 46,014,468, forward strand.
TAGGAGAACAGTACCTAGAGCTTTCTGAGGGTACGTCTCTTTAGATCTACTTTGATCCTCTTTAAGTTTGTTATGCGTTTTTAAGCTACTTTTCTCACACCCTACTTGGCTCAAGTTTCGGGGACAAGACTTCATTTAAGTTTGTTATGTTGAAATGACCCGCTGTCATTTGGGTTGGTTAAGACGTTTGGATTATCCATCAGACGTCTGGATAGAGGGTCGAACGTCTGAAAGTAGAAGAACCGTACCTTCTTTTCTTTTCCCCTGCGCACGCAATACGCACACCTCCCTCTCTTCTCACCCCAAACCTTAACCTTTTCCTATTTAAACCCCCACACCCACGCCACTCTCTCCATCACCACCAGCCACCACCTCCATCTTTTCCCTCCTGCCGGCTGCCACCTTCCTCCCAACCTCCAGCGCGATGAGTGGAGAGGAAGAAGGGAGAGACGGGATGTGGAGGAGGAGGAGAGGGGAGCGAGAGCGTGGGAGGAGCTCGCGAAGGAGTCGTAGGTGCTCGTGCGGCAGGAGTCGAGGTCGAGTGAGAGGAGGAGGAGCTCGCGAAGGTGAGCTTCGCGACCTCCTGAAGCTGCTGGTGGCACGGAGAAGAAGGCTCGCGTGAGTTCTGTGTATTGGATATTTTCCAGTATCGAACGTCTAGAGCACATCCTAGACACCTGGAGTAGCAGGGGGACATCCGGAGTTGATGCCGGACGTATGAAAGCAGGCTAGTGCCAAGGTACGTGCTTTTGCACAGTTTCCGACCATGCAGGCCTTATCGCAGGAGTTGTGTTTCGTTGCTTTTAGCTCTGCGCGTGCATTTGCAGGGGCAGAGCGTTGGAAAGGTGTGGGGTATGCCCTTCGAGGTGTTTTTGACGTTTGGACATGTCGACAGATGTCTGATTGCACTCCTAGACGATCGAAAGGGGAGTCTGACGTCTGGAACTCCCCTTAGACGATCACGGAAGGATCTGGACGTCCAAGGAAGCCACAGGAAACCCAAGGTGAGTATTGACGTCTTTTAAGATGTTTGATTTTGGACAGTGTGCGTGTTTTTGGCCCGTTTAGGGCCTAAACGGAATCGAATTTCCTCAAATGAACTACCATTGTCTTTCGCTTGAGTTTCTCTACGAGTTAATGTCACTTGTATATGATTTTGGACTCGTTTGATGTGGTTGGTCAATTGTATAGGTCTCCAGCCAGTTGAGTACGTGGGACCTGCGGAGGCGACGGGATCTATGATTCGAGCCCCCATTTCTCCTGTGTTTTCTGGTAGAGTGGTTTACATTAATATTATGTTTTAAACAAATAAACTGCATGTTTAGAATAACTTGAATGAACCCTAGGATGAGAATGAACCCTAGGGCAGGAGCAAATGAGTATGGTTTGAGCTACACTGTATACTTGAGATACATGTAAAACCTTAGGATGAGAATGAACCCTAGGGCAGGAACAAATGAGTATGGTTTGAGCTACACCGTATACTTGAGATACATGTAAAGCCCTAGGATGAGAATGAACCCTAGGGCAGGAACAAATGAGTATGCTTGAGCTACACTGTTTACTTGAGATGCATGTAAAACCCTAAATGCTAGCAATTGTGTTGGTTATTGATATGATGCTTTCTCAATTAGAAATCACGAGCTGCCTGTTATAAGAATGAAATCGGTAATGTGAATAGAGAGATCGGAATGTTGGAAAATGAAACGAAAGAAATGCCAGCATGAACTCTACAGGGAATTAGGAGAAGAACTCCTGTAGACGAGAAGTGACCTAGCCCTTGTGTATACGATACCAAGGAGAGCAACTGTCCCTTTAGTGTAGAGGGGAGCTAGCTGCTCGTTGGGTTGAGCCCCGGGATTAGGCCTAGTCACTCTACATCGACTTTGCTTGGCCCTCGTGTATGTGGTACCGAGGTGAGCTACTTGGTGTAGGGAGGGAGCTAGCCGCTCCATGGGGCATAGGGTTAGGATTAGCTGCCCTACACCGACTCTTGTTAGGCCCACTAGGCAAACCGGGATAGTTGGGTGAGGGTACGCGAACCGTGGAGGGGCGAGACCCCTGTTCTGAGAGGGCAAGGCCCTGTATTGTTCCATGCTGTACCTTTAGGCATATCCGCTAGAGGAAACAACTGATCGCGTGCCAGTGCAAGATAGCTATCCATGTGCTTATCACGCATGCCATAATCACCGCTACGTCGTGACCGTGACCTTGGGGTGGTTGACTGGGTGTAGGATTACCACGGGGGACTCTCCCGGCCAGGAGAGCACCACGTGCACATCCTATATCATGGAAAAGGCTGCAATCAAGATCGTTCCCGTGAGGAACATGCTAGATCAAGAAATGATTAGATGAATAAAGGAGCAACAAATTAGAACTACTTGGTTGAGCTAAATGAAAATGGATAGTTACTTAATTGCATTAATTAATTGGTTGTCTTAATTACATGTAAATGGCTGAATTACCACTCTACTCAGCGTTCGTTGACTTCGAAAATTTTATAACCTTGTCCAGGTCAGGGAGTTGAGTAGCTAACACCACCGGCTACAGAGGGAGCTGGGCCCGTCGAGCCCAGCCTTAGCTCCTTTTTCTTACTATTTCCCTAGCTTTTGTTACAGTAGTGAGTATTTTTGTTCTATGTAATACTTTTTCAGTTACTTTTCCACTGTACTTTCCTCTATCGTAGTTGTGATGGCATGTAATATTGATAGAGTATTCGCTCTATTTCCTTTACTGTCTCTTAATTACTTTCTACTTAGTTACATTGCATGGATGGTTGTGAATTATTTCCTCTTTTGGTTATTTCTCGTTGGACGACTAGGTCTTGGGATTAGTCGAGGCGGGCCGGTCTCGGGTCCTGCAGGGATCTGGGATCGGGTCCTAACAGATAAGTCTTAGTGGACTTTGTGGAGGAATTCATTGACCCGGATGCCTCCCTCACACTCCCTTGGTAGCTCTACATTGACTGGTCGTCTATGATAGCTGGGTCTGGGGTCGGCATAGCCTTAACAGCCCTAGATGGTATTACTCATAAGTACGCCATCAAGTTGGTCTTTCTTGCATCCAACAACCAGAAGGAGTATGAGGCTATGTTAGCAGGTATTCGGGTGGCCAAGTCAAGAGGCGTCTCCTTGTTGGAAACATACACAGATTCCTAGTTGATTGCCAATCAGATCACTGGCGAATACCAAGTTCGAGACCCAAACATGACCTTGTATGCTGACAAGGTCTGGGAGGAGCTGTTGGATTTCAAGACCGTCTCGATCAGGCGGGTACCACGAGCTGACATCCTCCTGGCAGACGCGTTGGCCAGACTAACTGCAGCAATCCCGCTTGACCAACAAGATGATATCTGTCTCTAGACCTTGAAGGAGCCAACTATACTTACTCCCAAGACATTCAAGATAGAGCGGTCCACCTCATGGATGACACCTATTATCACCTATTTGAACTCTGACGAGTTTCCCTTAAGGGAACCTTGGCCGAAGGCATTGCTCCTAAAGGTCTCTAGCTACACCTTAATAGAGGGGCAACTCTACAAGCGGGGATATTCCTCCCTCTTGTTGCATTGCCTTACAAAGGTAGAGGTGTTGCAAGCCCTTCAAGGAGCCTATGGAGGTACATGTGGAAACCATGAAGGGTACAAAGCACTCTTGGCCACCCTTTCCAAGTGGGGTACTTTTATCCCCAATGAAGCAGTAATGCAAAGACTTCGTGCGCAAGTGTGACAAGTGCCAGCGGTTTGTTACCCTGTACAACTTGTCGCCTGGAAACTTAGTGCCTGTTATGTCGCCCATCCTCTTTGCAAAATGGGGCATGGACTTCATTGGCCCTTTTTCGTCAGCTGTGCTCAGAAGCAATTCATACTGTGGCGGTCGATTAATTTTCTAAATGGGTTGAAGCTGAGGCCATGGTTGTCCTAACAGCTGATAGAGTCATCTCATTTGTCCGAAAAAAGCATTATAGCTCGGAATGGGATACCTCAATACATTGTCATAGACAATGGTACCTAGTTCTCCTGCAAAAAATTCAAAGAAATTTTCACCAAATGGGACATCCTCCTGTGCTTCACATCCGTAGACCACTCTTAACCGAACGGACAAGTAGAGGTAACCAACCGCACCATTTTTTCAGCGCTGAAACATCGGCTGGACTTAACCAAAGGAAGATGGGTAGATGAGCTATTGGACGTATTGTGGGGCTACAGGACTTGTCAGAGGACTTTCACAAGCCACACACCATTTAGCCTGGTGTACGACATGGATACTCAACTATCTATGGAGACAGTTCTCCCCACTTATCGATGACCAAGTCTTCCTGGCCTTAGACCTCATGGACTAGCTAAGGCACAAGGCCTCAGAAGCGTCGCTCAAACATAAGGAAGCGACAACAGCTGCCTACAACAGGTGGATGCACAAGTAGAAATTCTCATAAGGAGACTTTGTCTTGCACAAAAGTGAAGTCCCCATGCCAAGTCATTCGAGAAGGAAGTTGGACACCCCATGGGAGGGACCATACAAAATTTGTAAGAACAGTCTAGGCGACTTTTACAAATTACAAACCCTTGGCGACAAGGCAACCCCTCGTACTTTGCATGCGAGTAATTTACGCTTGCATCATGTATAGAAAGAAAAGAAAAGGAAAATAAAAACTTTGCCTTTCATTTCCTTCAAAGTTTTGTCTGTTACATTCCCCGGGACCATCACTCCTAGCTGGCCCACAAAAAAAAAAAAGGGGTGTCCATAAGGAGAAAATAAAGACAACAGCAATACTCTGTTTGAAGACTCGACGAATTCATCCCCAGTCTTCAAAGATATCTGCTCCAAACATCGAAGGTGGTGACGAAATGGCACGAGGGCTGATCGACTAGGAAGGTGGTTCCGCAGCTCCTGGTGGGTCCAGCTTGGGCGCCTCCTCTTCAGGAGCTAGGCTTTCCGGTTGATTCACAGGCCCCCGTTGGTCCACAAGCATCTCTATAGGAGCCTTGTCAACAATATGACTGTTAGCCTTCTAACGGTCAAATTCAGACAAGAACTGGTCCATGGACCAACTACATAGCTCATCCGTTGAAGTATACTTACCCTCAAGAAGGGCCTGCACCGCCGCTAAGGTGTGCTTCCCGATCTCCCTCGAGACTGCCTCCCGGTTCTCCTCCATAAATGGGCTGGAGGCAAAGAATGCCATTACCATCTCAGGATCGAGCTCTGGTGTTAACAAGCGAAATCGAGTTTATAAATGCTACGTCGTAGTATAGGTAGAAATCGCTTGAAAACAAATAAAATTTATACTCGAATGGAAGGCCGAGGTCATTCGCTGGGAGCAAATAGGAATTCAATCGCTAATCTCAATCAAAATATATATGAGCACAATAATTAAGCCAATAATGATTTGCAATGAGCACTAATTACTCAAAATTGATCATCAATGTAGAATATGAATATATGAAGAGTTTGTCATGGCAAAAAGAATGGAAATGACTCAAAAAGTGGTGATTTGAATCACCTTTTGGATCCACATTTAAGCATGCATCTTAACCATAGCACTTAAATTATTGAATAGTAATATAGATAATGCTCAATCAGACCAGAACTACAATGCAAAGGCACTGATCCTCTTCTTCTTTCTTTCTCTGCCTTCTTTGGCTTCTTCTTCTGCCTTGGCTTCTCTTTTCTCTCTTCTTCCTTCTTGCTTCTTCGGGTCTTCTCCTCTTCTTCTTCACACACAGAGGGAGGCAATCCCTTCAGCGGCTAAGTGTCATAGGGAGACTTCTTCAGAGAGAAAAACCCTCCTTTTCCTTGCTCTCTCTTTCTTTCTCTCTTCCTCCTCTCCTAGGTAATCAGATCAGGTATTCGGGTCAAGTGTGTACCTGGGTCCAAGGCGGGATTGACTTGATTCACTCCGCGGTTGCTCACGGGGGCCTGGACTTGAGATTCGATCGCCACTGCAGTGGGATTGTAATGATCTTGCATCAAAGGACCCTGCGGTGGGTTCATAAAGGCTTGGAATAGATCGTTGAGGCACTGAAGCTGATTCTCGAGATTGTTTTCTTCTGTTGGTTGCTCCATGATGACAGATGAAGGAGAGCTAGGCTCAGATGATTTAGAAGAGATATCGATCTGGTTGGGTTATTGCACAAACAGGGAGGTTGACGCTTAGCATCGACGTGAGTGAATAGCTAATGGAGGTCTGAAGGGTGGTCTTAGAGACCTCCTCCCAAACATGCTCCAATGGATAAGACAAGGGATAGAATGTGATGGACCCAATCAAGACACCTAAAATTTTTTGATGATTATAGAGGTTCAGGGCGGATGATACCCCTAAGTCAGAAAGTCATCCACCTGAGAATTACCTGGGTAGCCAGAAATGGAGAGTCCCGAGAAGACCCTTACATGGTAGAGCGTCCCTACAGTTTACAGGGTTTCCCCCACCCGACTTTCTTGTCACTGAGGATCCAGGTAGACCAGAATGGGGACTTGACCTCTTAAGTCTACCGATTTTAGATTAAGAGTAAAGGTGCTTATGATTTCACTTGAATTTTAAGATGGTTTTGTGCAAGGTGACCTAATTTGAAGATTGGTTAACCCAACAAGGTGGGTTAACTTCACTTGTTTTATCCTTTGAGAAATTTAGGTCCCTCTTTTAGTGTTCAAATGAAATTAAGAGCTTGATTTTAGGGTTTGCTTGAATAGGTCAATTCAACCAAGGCTTAGGCACACACTGTTTGGGAAAGTTAATTCTTGATTAAGCAAGTGGTATCTAAAACCCTAAACTGGAAACCCTAATTGGCTCTGATTGGTCCAATTTAATTCATCCAAATATGGTACCTAGGGCTCAAGCAAGAAGGTGATAGCCCTAGATACCTTAAACCCTAAGTAGGTGCACAAATCAGGGTTTGGATGTTTTCTAGAAATGAACCAACTCAGGCAACTTGTTGTGATTGAATCTAAAAACAGAATGTAAGTTGGACCTAATTGATTTCTTCTTCTTCTTTTTTTGCTTTTCGGAATCAGGGGCTTAGGAGAGATTGGATTTGTGGTTTACCCACCCCTGGAGTAGTTGATGTGCGGCTGATCTTCCTCCAATGAATCCCTGAAACAGATCACAGTGAAAAGAGATAGAGCAAGTTAGTACCAAGTTAGGAATTGTAATCAAGAGATCGAATTGTGCGTTGCTCCCCGCCAACGGCACCAAAATGTTAATCGCTCTGAAACGGGTTTTAAAATCGTCACATTGCAGTATAGATTGAATCAGGGAAAAAAACAGATAATATTTATACTCGAAAGAAATCCGAGGTCGTTTGCTTGGAGCAAGTGGCAAATATGAATATTAAGATCACAATTTCAATCAAATATATGAGCAATTGCAACCCAAAACTTAATTAGAAATGATATAGAGATGATGCTCAGTAAAGTGCAAAAAGAAGAGGGTAAAATGATGATTTGAATCACCAATTACCCTAATTACAATAATATCAAATATCTCAACAGTATCAATCAACTTAAATCCACGTAGGATAAGCGCACAATGCACTTCCTTTAGAGATCAGATGATGGAACTCTCAACCAGATGGCGTAACCGTCCAACTGCTACAATGCCAAGAGGGCACCCTTCCCCTTCCTTCCCTTTCTCTCTTCTTCTGCCTCCTTAAGCTCAAGAGAAGGCACAACACATAGCTCAGCACCAACACCAGCAGAGGCAAAGGCCTCCCTTAGAAATCACTAAGTGTTGAGAGGAGGGCAGCAGAGCAAAACCCCCCTCCCCTCTTTCTCTTTTCTTCTTCCTTTCCCTTTCTTTTTCTTCTCTCGGTGACAATCAGATCCGGGTTTACGGGTAAATGGTTCAGAGCCCAGACCCGCGTGGTGTGGCCGCGGGCGAGGGCATGCGTGGGCACGTGCGAGGGGACCTCACCCTCGTGCTTACTGAGGCAACGAGGGTAAAGCACAAAAACAATTTAAGGTGCATGGGGAAGTCTGTGTTTTCCGATGTGGGACTATGTTGTCCCCTGTTCTTCGCGCAGTAGGTGGAACGACGATCGTGCGTGAGTTGTAAGTGCGGGAAAAGAGAAGTAGAGTGAGGGTGAGAGTGATAGAGGGACTTAGCTAGGTGAGAGAAAGGTAGAGCCAACTGGTTTTGGTCGACCGATGGCGGAGAAGACAGAGAAATCGGCGAAGCGGCGACGGCGAGTTAGGCAGAGGCATGTCCTCCCTTTGGTTGGGGGGATCGCAACGAAGAGGAGAGTCGAGAGGGCCGACCAATTTGGTCGTTGGACAGCTGGAGGATGGGGATCAAAGAGGTCACTGGAGTAAGGTTTTGGTGGCTGGAGGAGGAGAATTAGAGGTGGTTGACTTACCCAAATTTGCTAAGAAGATGCACAAGGCCACAGAGGTCCTTTTATAGGACTCTAGATGGAGTTCTAAGATTGGAAAAAAGCTTAGAAACTTCAAGCTCCTCGCCGACATAGGATACCTATTCAATCTAATCGTTCGCACGAGGATTCTAGAGAGATTTAGGATCCCTGGATAGGCTTATTTGGAAGGCAATTACTTGACGAGTTTCCCTTTCAATTTTGAGAGGGATTCGTCAAGAAATCACGAAGATCTTGCCAAATTAAGGTCACCGGAGCTTTAGGATTAGGATTTCATGGCGGAAGGGACCTATTTGAAGAAGGAGACGATAAAATTGGGGACCTATTTCTAAAGGATTAAAAAGTTAGGGACACGTGTGTGAGATAAAAGAGTTAGACGGGACCAAATTGCAAACTAGGTTAAGATGATCTCAGATTGGACCCAAATTTTGGTACAAACTTAATTTTGACCTAAGGAATTCAATGGTGAAGTTGAATTTTGTTTTTGACCTAGTTTAACTGGGTAATTTGCATAATTCCCAAATTAGGGTAAATGTCTGTCTGAGACTCTGTTTTGGGTCAAGACGGGTTTTGATGGTCATATTGAAGGCACTAAACCATAGAGAATATTTTTTTATGAAGTTTAGAGGGTTTAGGTGAATTTTATTCTGACCATAACCTTATTTAATTAAGCAGGTTTGTCATTTAATTCTTGAAATGCATGAAATCCCATTTTGTTCTGCATGAACCCTCTTGTTAGATTCTAAAGCATATTTTGACCATTATTTAACCCCTGAGAAAACCTACGGTTATTCTGTTTTATTGATAGAATGGTAAATTTATAGAAATAACCCTATTTTCTTATTTTCTTCTTAAATCAGTGTTTTATGCTCTTAAGACCTTCTGATGGATTTGTAGGAGCTTTTATTTACTTAATCAAATCAAATTGAGTTAGTTATGGCTCATGATAGTGTTCCCATCATCGTCACAGCCCACTGGCGAGCATGTCAGCCACCTCTGTAAAGCTGATAGGCCCAGCGACATCAAGGGGAGTACTACCACGTGAGACAAAGGTAGTCCCGAGAGCCTCCACTTGTTCATAACCACCGGTAGGTTCAAGGAGAAAGTTCCTCTCCAAAACATAAGTAAAGGACAAGCAAGAGAAGGCTCACTGCTAGGAGGCAATAGTAGAACATGTGGTTCATATTCATGCCTCCCGGCCTAGAGGTAGCCTAAAATGTGGCATCCTCCAAATGTCGGAACACCTGCCTTTCGAGGCTAAGGTTGCTGCTCGACCCGCCTACCTGGGTCGGGACCACTCGGCCAAGCACGGGGCCTCCACGACCACCCTTTAAAATGGATCCCCTAACAGATCCGACTGTCTGCCTGATCGCCCTAGGACCTCCTTGGTCGGAAGGATCCACTAGCACCCTCGCCCTCGTTGAGCTCCGCTTGTAGTGTGGGTGTGCGAAGATGCTCCCCACTAAGGAAGCCACTGGTGATGGTCACCTCCTATGCCAGCTGTGAGACATCCCTGGCAAAATTGGACGGGGTGCTGGAGGCACTGGTTCCCTTCGGCTAAGCTACCTTCGTCGGGTCAAGGGACGGGGAGTTAAGGGGTATAAACCCTTTCGGAGGACCAGAAGGGGCAGACGAGTCCACCGGGGCTTCCTCTGCTTCAGCCCCACTTGAACTTTCAGGAGCGGATGCTGCCGACTGCATACCAGTAGGACCCCTCTTCAGGCGCTTAAGAAGGGCCTTTGCCTTGTCTTTACTTCCCTCCCCCTCCCTCTTAGGCTCCTTAGAGTGGGAGGACTAGATCCTCTCGCTCTGCTCCACAGGCTTCTCCAGCCCACGATGCGATCCATGGTGGGAGGACCCGCTGCCTCGATGCCTTGGGGTGTCCGACTGAGCAAACTGATTAAAGGCTACAAAGAAAAAAGAGAAATCTTGAGCTAGGGCGACACACATTCTAAAGCTATCACCTCTCCCCTACTTACCTGGTGTGGGATAGGAATCTGCATCCTACAACAGAGTCGCTTGAACATCTTCCCGCTTGAGCTCCGAGCAGGCAATTGGCCCAAAATTAATAATCTTATTAGCATCTGCCTGAGCAGTCGAACCAAGCTCCTCGAGCCTAGGTGCTAGGTCCTTATCAAACTGACCTTGCCAGGTATAAGGGTCGCCATGGTCCTCATGGTGGAAAATAATGAGAAAATGATGATCTTGCCCCTTCAAACTATCGGGTAGATCAATTATTTGGTACTTAGTATACTGGTTGTACAAGGTATAAGTATCTGATGGGGGCTTGTCCTTCTTAACTTTAAGGGGCATAAGCCCAAAATGTAGGCGGAATAGACTCAGGTGGGGGACAATCCTAAGATGGAAGCAGATAATGGTAAAGGCATTCAAAACTGGCTAGCAATTGAGGATAAGCTGCGAGGGGGCCAGGCAGTAATAATAGAGGAAGGAACACAAAAAAGGATTCAAGAGTATTCAAAGGCCATATTTTATGTCATATTTACAAATAATAAATGAGTCCTTATATCTGTTGGTCTGGGACCCACAGGGGTGAAACGGAACTCCATCGTGTCTGTACCCACTAAAAAATGCCTTAATGGCGAAATGACTAGGGAAGTCAAAAGGGAAGCTGTACCAGATGAGGATTAGGCGGACTTACCCTTGCCAGCAAGTCTAGACATGACTGTGTCTTCAACACTCGCTGGAAAAAGGAGCTCTGAGAACAACACCTCCTTCCGCCTCACCTGAAAAGAGTGATCACATCAACATCGCAGAATGCTTGAAAGCTTCAAGAGGGTAGGTGGGGCATTAACTACGCCATACATCCCCTATTTATAACCCCCGTAATGGGTGGTTCTCCCCTTACAGGGCGTAAATTTCAAAAAGAAGAAATCTTGCGGGACACGATGCGGATTTCAAAAGATACAACCTGAAGGGTGAAAAACCTTGGCAATCATTACCGACATTAAATGCTCGTGCATGCATATCTTACACCGTAATAATATCGATTATGTCACTAGTAAGCGTGGTATTTGAGGCTCTTACACCTCATCATGACGACAATTAATGTCAGTCTTATCACACAACAGGACAAAAATCAATCCCGCAGTGATTGACCATCACTCGTGGAAGGTGGCTGATGAGCGACTCATCATGGCTCCTAATTAACACTAATTAGCTAGTTTTCTTAGCTAATTACCTAAGAATATACTAAATACATGGTTAATTATACTATAGGGGTTAAATAGTAAGGACTTGCAAAATAAGCTAAAAATACATAATTAAAGCTTAATTAATAATTTAGACTCAAAATAATAATAATTAGCTATATATGAAGTATTTAATTCAACTTAATTAAATTAAAGATTGAAGTATGTACTTAACTTAATTAATCTTATCATTTATATAAATATAGTTAATAAGGGTAAAAATGTAAATTCAAAGCATAAATATATTATTTACATTATTTATGATTAGATATAAAAAGTTAGAAAATAAAAGTCTTGAAACTCACTATTTATGTTTAAGCCCTTAACAATCATTGCAATCGAGTCCTTTTATATCATTCAGGTCCCTCACTATTTTTTCTAGGTCCCTATACACACGTCTTCTTCTTCCTTTTCTTCCTCAATTGTGGATGGCTGAGAACCTCTGGTTTCCACATCTTCTGATCACCTCCCATCCAGTGTCAGAAAGCCACCGCGATGGTCGCTGTTGCTAAACTCACCTTCTCCACATCCCATGGTTCGGATGTTTCTCTAATCCTAATTTCTTAGGTGTTTAACCTCACTGGTGTTGGAGACGACGCCGGTGGCTACAACGAACCTAGCTCCTTTCCCATCCAAGTACACCCCCATTACTTTCTCCTCCACCTATAAATAGCCATCTAGACCTCCGATTCACGCCATCAGCTCCCTACCTCTCTTCTCCAAGTGAGCATGACGATAGGCTATTCTCTCCATCCAATGATCTTGTTTCCTTTCTTCGGAGCACTTCCATCGGGGGAGCTTGACTCTTCTCAACTATTCCTCTTCTCAAAAGTTGTGACAAGGCTTCTGTGTGCCCCATCTCCCTCTCTATCGCTCTTCAAACCTTGTCGGAGTTTGCTTCGACTTTGTCGGAGTTCTTCTTGTATCTGCCCTACCAACGATACAGTCCCTCGCCATTTCGTCCAGGTAACTTGTAGATAGCTTAGTTCTTAGTCTAGATTAGTTTAGTGTAGATAGATTAATAGTTTAGCATAGTTTACATGTTGATCTTGCTCCATCTTTATCGACTCCGGCAAGCTCCTTTGAGCTTGTTTGTGGCTCTCTTTTGTCATTTGAACACACATATCACCTTCTATATATTTCCATGATCATTTCCATACCACTCATTGTATGATTCTTTCATCTATAAGCCTAAGCCACTCCACCTTCACTGGATCTCCTCTGCTGTCTATGGCGGAGGTATCGGAGTTTATTTCACACCCAATTAGGGTCCTTCATCCCTTATTCATCACAATAGGACCCCGATCTACTATATAATTAGATATATAACCGCCTATATATGAAACCCCCAATCACCACCAACCTTCTGAGCTTGCTGTCAATGGCGGCTTAGGAGTTAGCTCACTAATTCCATGCACCTACATCATCGCTGGATCTTCCTAAGTGTTTCCCCTCACTCAATTTAGTGAGAGGGCAGTTCTTGAGTTCATGCAAACTCAAGATCTTCCGTTTGAGCATTTCTTGATAAATCCATACGTCCGATCATCAGTTGGATCAATTGATTCGTTCTTGAGGTTCTTTGTAATCGTAGGAACCTTTTAAGACCGTTCTTATTGAGTATGTTGGAGATTTGTTCTTCGATTGTAAGTTTCAACCTTCGTCGTTGCTCTGGCAAGCTCTAACAATATCGATCACAAGCTACAGGGCTCGAAATGACTTGAGAAGTTCCAGATCACCTCTTTATGAAATAATGATCAAATTTAGGTAATTAAATCTAAGTTTTGATGTTTGAATCGTTCTGTTGGACTTTGTCTTCCCCAAGTCCAGTAGAGTTGGAGAGAAGTCATATTTGAGGTTGAGAGCTCGAAATTAGGTCTTGAAGCAGGAGTAGATCCTTTAGAACCTAATTTAAGCTTCTGTTTGGTCTGAGACTATTTGATTCCTTTTGACGAACAACCCATCCAATAAACTCCAATGATGAGTTCAGAATTGCTTATAGAATGGTCAAAGCATGGTTTTGAGATGCTCAACATATTTCTTATGATGAATTGAAGTTACGTAGGTATTCAATTTGATAAAAGAAGCTGTGTAATTGAAAATCAACTTTTGAGCTTCTTTAGTCAACCATATGTCAATTTTGAGGTTTTAAAGGTTGAAGCTTTGATTTAGTGGATTGTTTAAGTTCATGTTGTGAATCATTTGGAACTGATTTAGCCAAGATGTATTGAAGAATCTGGGAGATTTCAATTTTTGTTCATGTTGAGTCATTTTTGGTACCTAAAGTTGTTTAATGTCTCTTTGTTTTTTTTTTTTTTTTTTGTAGGTGTTTAATGTCTGTTTGTTGCGATTTTGAACTAAATCCTACTCAGATCTGTCAATTCCAATCTTTTGAATCAATCTAGATTCATTCTTAAGGCTTAAATCCAATTGCTGAGCTATTTGAACTCTGAAATCTTAGTTCTGAGCTTCAAGTTCGAAGCTCTTAAGATACTAAGCTTTCCAAAGTTTCCTGATCCTTCAAACCTTTCTCATTTCATGCGGAATGTACCTCTAAATCTATCTAGACTCTCAATTGAGGGCATTTTATCATTTATAGGTCATATGACCTGATGTTCTCTTCTATAGCATGCATTTTTCAAGGTGAGTGAGCCATATTCATGTTCTAATTACATGGACCAAACATGATCCAATCATTAAATTGATGCTACAATTGGATAGTTGAGTCTTTAATCTCTTGATTGAACTTTGAATCACCTTAAAACGGTGGTCTGAGTCACTTGGAATCCTCGTCTGAAGCTTCGGCTGGAACTGTGTTGCACTAAAGGAGGGAGCAGCTTTATTTGTCCCACCTCAAAAAATCTTGGATGCTCGCAGCGGTATAAAACCAAAAGAGCGCTAAGCCTCTTCGGTTGTTAGCACAGGGTGCATCTCTTGAGCTTACAGATCTTGTGCGTGCATGTGTGTGTTTGCGTAAGCGCACATGGGTGTGCGTATGCGCCCGGGTGAGCGTGAGCGTGAACGTGGGCTCGATATGGCCTAATACTGTGCACCATAAAACAATAACATTTACACTAAATGAACTAGAATTGGGTTCTAGTAGTGGTCTGGTCCCACCTTGTGGGTGTTGTGTATCCCACGAACGAACCTGGTTCATCCATTAAAACCAAATTTTGGTTAAGTGTGAGAAAAAGTGAGGGTTTAAGAGCTTATATGGTTAAGTGTGGATAGAAGAATGAAGAGGAAGGGGTGAAAATTGACTAAGTGTCAGCTTCTAAGAGAGAACTGAGAGAAGAGGAGAGCTTAAGAGTGTTAAATGGTTAAGTGTGGGAGAAGAATCAAGAGAGAATAGAGAGCAGTTAAGTGTTAAGGGTGAGAAGAGAGAGTTAAGTAAAGATTGAGATTTAAGACGTTTGATGGGAGAGAAGAGAAGGCTGAGTTGAGATTAAAAGAGAGAATTAATTGATTTGAATTTTACTTTTAATAAAAGCATTTGTTCTTTAATGCAATTTTCTTTTCATGCCTTTATCTTTTGTAAACATTTGATGTAATAATTGTAAACATTTTTTTTGCTATTCAATGTAAATTATTCATGTACATTTCCCTTGTGATGAAATAATTGCCATGTTTTAGAGTTTCAATTCTGTATGCAATTGGTCATGAGCCTAACATATATCATAATTATTGATCTAATTAATAAAGTTATTAGTTGATTATTAACTTAAAATATAAATGGTGAATTGATTAAATTTAATGCCTCCCAGTGAACGATCTGGACTCAACCAGTTAAATGAATTTAAAATCTAAAATGTAGGTTAGCTTGATCCCATACTACAATTAACGACAACAATTTAATAATCCAAGTTAACCTCAGTCTTTTCTTTACATGATTAATTAAGCTAATAACCTTAATTAATTGTGTTGAGAATTTAATGATTAGTGGCATATACGTCACACTCACTCCCAGGAAGTCACCTTTTAAGGCTAGCAGTAACTTAAGCGGACGTGCCTAAAAACCGTCTCCTAAGGCCGGAAAAAATACAGGCGGACACGCCTAAAAGTCGCCTTCTAAGGTAGGCAGGAACTTTAGCATACTTGCCTGCGTTCCCTTTAGCAAAAAGCCACCTCTTAAGGCTAGCAGTAACTCAGGAGGACATGCTTAAAAGCCACCTTCTAAAGCCGGTAGGAACTTTGGCATACTTGCCCATGTTCCCTTTAGCAAAAAGCCGCCTCTTAGGGCCAGCAGTAACTCAGGCGGACATGGCTAAAAGCTGCTTCTTAAGGTCGGCAGCAACACAGGTGGACACACCTAAAACTTGCCTCCTAAGGTCGGCAGAAACTCAGGCATTTCTGCCCACGTTCCCCTCACCTAAAAGCCACCTCCCATGGCCGCAGGAACTTAGGCGTCTCCCGCTTCTGTTCCCTTTACTACAAAATCGCCTCACTAAAGACGGCAATACCAAAGGCGCCTTGGACACCTACAATTACAACTCCCGCTTTATGAAAAATGCTTGCCCCGCTTTAATGAAAAAGCTAGGAAATCATTTGGGGGCATCGTCTACTGTGGAGTTTTAAATACTTTAATTACTCTCTTAGAAGCATTTGCTAGCTAGAGAGTAAGGGGCATATGATGAGGGACAAAAAACACTTTCGAACTCAAAACTCCACAAGAAGTCCAACAAGAGATCTGGCTACCCGGATAGGAAGTCAATAGGCGGATTCGACCTTGCTCGATCCACCTCCACTTGGGAGGATTTGAACCCACCCATACATAGGTGGGTCCGAACAGACCCGACCCGCCAAAGAGCCTGGTTTTAACCAACGTCAAAAAGATGGTGAAAAGGTTCAAGATGCCCATACCAACAATAATGATTGCATATTACCACCGCTATTAATAGTCTGACAACATATATACCTTGACAACGGACGTATCCGGTCAAAAGATCTTACGACAGGATTATCCCCCAGCACTATAAATAGCAAAGAGAGGTCCTCAAGGCTCTCTCTTAGGCAATCTAAGAGAGAAGAGAGATTGTATTACCACTTTTTTCTAATGAATATTTGGAAGCAGTGTCTTCCTCCCAGACGTACACCTCTTGTGGTGGAACTAGGCTACCAATCTTCTTATTTTTCTTGTGATTGCTTGCTAGTGACTTGTTGAGTCGAACCTACCCACACATAGGTGGGTCTGGATCCTCTCGAGTTTAGGTGGATCAGGTAGGGTCGGATCCACCTTTTTAAAGCTCATTCCCTTTCTAGCACATACTTTCTGACTTAGCTCCCTTTACCTTTCTTTGGCTGTTTTTTCCATAGGTGTCCAGGAAGAAATGAAAAATGTTATAATATCAATGGAAAAAGTTCTCCATGAATTCGAAGGGCCTACCTATGACATAGGGATTGAGAGGAAAAAATCAAAGATTTTCCATGTGACTTAGGATCAAAAACAGAATCTGTCCCTCCATTTGATGTGAAAATGGGTTATCCAAGATTTATATTTTATCTTACTTTTCCTTTTTTTTTTTTGTTTTAAAAAAGATATCGATCCATTTTGATCATTTTTTCCTTTATTGATTCTTTTTCAATCAAGATGTATCCATGGATCTGTCCCTATGAATCTTCTTCCTAGATGAAGCAACATGTGACTGAAACTTTATTTGCCACTGCCATTTGACGAGCCTCTTCTTCCTTGTGTTCGGCATTGCGAACCCCTGTGGCGGAATTCGAAACTAAATAGGAAATGGAGATGACGACGAGTTCTTTGACTCCGGAGGGATAGAGTATCTATTACCCTTAACTAAAGAAGGGTTCTCCCTGCCCACCTGTTGCCGCACCGCCGCCACCCCCCGGCACTTCTGACCGTCGAAAAGTTTTCCAATTATAAGTATTCCCTAATTTTAAATATTATTTAATAAATATCAAATAAATTTATCAAAGTTTCTGTGAACATATATTAACAACAAGAGGGGGAGATTCTCTTTTAGTTTACAAGAATAGATTATTTAAGATAGATTATTATTTTAATTATTAAAATAAAAATAACTAATAAACTATATTATATATACTTTTTATATTTTTCATCAACAACGATGCTATACCCGCCTGAAATGCAGGCCCCAATTTCCTAGTTAAGAATCACATGGAAGCGAGCCGTTTTATCATCGGGATAGGTGTTGTATGCATTTCACTGAATATATGCGTCTAATTTTTTTTCTTCCTTCTCCTCTCCACGATCCTTTTCTTTTCCATTCTCTGTTATACTTTTTTTCCTGCATAATGGTGGGTCTTTGCTCTTCAGTCCACCCCTATTTAAACTGTGGAGTTGCAGTCTGTTTCCACGGAGTTCCTAAACTCTGTGATTGATTTAATTGGAAAATCCACCTTGATTGTAACATCTTCATAAATGAACAAAGGTGGGAAATGGATGGAAGGCCTTGGATCTGGCTTTGACATCTGGGAAGTGCACGATTAGTGTTCACGCGAAAATTGTGCTCGTCTACTCTAATGTCAGTGCCATAATCGTGCCCTTCTCATGGACGATCATCCAATCATCTTTAGAGATCTTATATAGACCACCTTCACAGTCCTTACGTCGAACAAGCCGTTTGCGTTGTTCTCCGCGGGTAATCATCCCTCTGCTCGTGTGGGGGCTCAGGAACCTTTCCCTTGCCCAAAAGCAATCGAGTAATTGTACGGCCTTTTTATTTTAAGAACGTGATTACATAAATGCACGTTGAAATATATTTTATAATATGAGGTTGAGAATTAATCGGTTAAAAAGTAAAATTAATTAGTTAAAAGTTAAATAAATTAAAATATATGGGTTGAAAATAATTTTTATGAGATTAAAATTAAAAATATATCGATTAAAAATTTAAATATATTGATATATTTTATCTTTTCATATATAAAAATTATTTTTTCACTTAAAAAATAATTTTTTATTAATAAAAAATAATTTTATAGATAAAATATTAAAATATATCAATTAAAACTACCCTCTCACCCATACATTATAAAATATATTTCAAAAGGCCTTGTAAAATGCACTTTTCTCTCTCTCTATTTTTTTTTTTTAATGTTGGAACTTGGAAGCGTTCTTTCTCGATACAATCTATTTATATAGTGCTCTACCTACTTTTTTACATTAGAAAAAATCACTGATAAGGCATGATGATTAAAAACCTGACGTAACAATCAGACTACTGGCTTACCCAAAAAAACAAAAAAAAGAAGACTCCACAAAACTTCCAAAGACTATACATAAGATAAATAGTAGACTTATGATTTGAAGAATTTCTTTGCTTTAAATCTATCAAATACTTTACTTGCTTTTTTTTAATTTTTAAAAACCAAATCAATTTAATTATCTAATTAGATTTTTAGGAAGGTTACCAAACCATCAAAAACCATACTACTTGGAGTGTTTTACGCACATTAGCAGCAGTGTGAGCCATAGAGTTAAAGTATCGAGGAATAATATGGTAAGTTAAATTAAAGGAATTGCATAATCATATTTTTAATATGTGTGAATGTAATTAGTCAAGCATAATTTCATTTTGAAATATAATTAATAATTCATGGTGTTAGATGACGTTTATATTTTGTTAATTAATTCATTGTGATAGTAATTTATATGTAATTGTTGCATAATTACCATGTTGTGGTTGTATCATTATTATGTAAAGATGTAATTATTATGTTTTGTCAATAATTAATTATTATCATAGATGCATTATAATTATAATTGTGAGGTGAGAATAAGAAGATTTTAGGTGCATTCATATCAGAGATACCAATCTCCCACATGGTAAGAGTGGTTTTCATCTTTGAAATTACATGCTTACGATGCAAAGGGTATGGCATGTAATAATTTGTAATGATAATTTTTTCATTTAATTATAAGATGGCCACAAGTTCAGGTATTTGCAATAGTTAAATGGGCCTAAGCACATTTGTATATAGTACACTACATGACCACATCATCTAACTGTTGATGCATTAGCATCACGATAGTTGATTTTAATAACAACAAAGCATATTATTGTTATATTTCTCTTTGGAGATTAACATTTTAGGAACAAAGAGCAAAAGCAAGGAAGAAGGAACCATGTTGATGATCAAGAAGGAGGAAGCTAGAAGAAGGAAATCTTGAAGTTTAGCTAGTTTAGGTTTCGATATTCAATTAATGTATTTTTTCATTCTTTAATTAGATATGCCGTTGAAGGGGCCAAGAGTTCCTATGTCTTAGGTATTCCTTATATAGTCCAAGAGCACTTAGGCAAATCATTGAATCAAAAACAAAGCCAATACAAGTAACTAGTCATATCAGACAACCAAGAATTTTATTAGATGTCCAATAACCCACTTTAAATAGTACATGCTTTTGATCAGATGTCCAATAATTAGAGTCCCTTTGCCTAAGTTTGTGTCTTTACCAAGTAGACATCCAAATCTTTCATCAGATGTCCATAACCTTTTTCAGACGTTTGATACTGTTACTCGACGTCCAATATTGGAACATCGTGATTTAAATCTAACCCAAACCTTGATGTCATACCTTATCTTGATTTCTCTACTTTCGAGAAATTTGATTCTTAGTGATACAATCCATTCTAGACATCCAACACCATGCCTAGACATCCACTAGATGTTTAACTCTTTGTAACAAGAACTCTGTGCAAGATCCAATTAAACAGAACCAAGACCAGGGACTCAACCCTCCATTTTTAGTTGTCTAGATCTTTTGTCAGACATTTAATTTGCCCTGATTAGATGTCTGATCATTATACCAGACTCCCACTGTAGTTCTGTTAGACCTTTATTATTCTGTACACTTGTTGGATTTTGACTAATCTTCTTTAGATTGTCTCTAGTGGCTAGAATGCCTTTCTTAATCATTCTAAAGCCTTCCTAACACCTATATAAATATCCTAAAGGCTTACCATTGATGGACACACCTTAAAAATAATTCTTTCCACCTTATACTCATTAAGAGAAGATCAAAGAGAGAATTTGCCTAGATGCTCTCCAAGCTCATCAACACTTCATTTGAGAGCACTGAATCTCTGCACCTACACTCCCATCCACTTCCATCATAGGGAAATTTCCGCAACCTATAGGAGTTATGATGAGATTACATTTGTGGGCTAATTGAAAACATAAATGCTTGAATATTAGGGTAATGTCTACATGTATGAAGCATACTTTGATATGTAAATAGATTAGTACTTGCATATTTCAATTGCATTTATATAATAGAAGATAATATCTAGTGGCATGCATGCACTACATACATGGTTTTGGATTTTTTTGTAAATAATCCATTTTTATTTCTTTTTCTTTTCTTTCCCTACAGGACCCATCGTCGCTCAACACGCGGCCATCGACTCAACGCACCACCTCTCCATTGCTACAATCTCCACTGCCAACCGTGCCCTATCCCTCCACGCATCCCAACTGCTTGCGATCTTCGCTGAATGGTTGGAGAAGATCTTGGTGGGTGAAAACAAATTGAGGATTTTTAAACCAATTGCATGAGGGCATCTCCATCTCCTCGACCAGACGCAAAGCTTGCACCATAGACCTAACAAACACGGTGGCCTAAGCATGCTCCACCTTCATCTCCACCACGATCCCACCGCAACCGACCATGCGGTGGTAACGCATGACCTCCCCCATCACCACTGTAGCAATCCCCACTACAACATACTCTACCTTTGCCATTGGTTGGAAATCGACGATAAAGCCCATATAACTGACGCCATTAAGCGACGCTGTTATTAGTGTCGTTGTTTCGTTTTCTCATCGGTTAGAAGACACATTCGACGTCAAAACATTGTTTGACCATCAGATGGATTGGATATTTTGACGTCATTTTAAAATTGACGGCAATTGTATTTGTCGTCATTTATAAAATAACTAACGGCATTTACATGTCACTTTTTTCCACCTTTACGTGCCCTTTCTTAAGTTTGTCGTCGCTTATATAAGCAATAGAAAAAAATATTTTTACCGTCCCTTGTCCTTATAAGCGACGGCCTATAAGGCTCTAGAGAAGCTCTCCTCTTTTTTGTCGTCACTTATATGAATAAGAGATGGTATATAAGCGACGGCTAAAAAGTTTTTGCCATCACTTCTACTTATAAGCGATGTCATAAAAGAGGAGGTGTGGTTCTCTGGAATTTTATATGCCGTCATGTATTACATGAAGTGACGGCAAAAATATTTTTATCGTCGCATCTATACTGTCGCTTATTTAAATAAGCGACAGCAAGTGTATGGATTTTTTTTTTAAATTTTAAAATGATGGGAACTACCTACTAAACTTACTTAAAAGACTTACTTTTATACAAAAATATCTAATGAAAATGAAGAGAAGTTTATATTTCATAAATATAAAGTCTAATACATAAAAAGTTTGATAATGAAATATTTACATAAAAAGGGTAACATGAAAAATATAACAAAAGAAAATGGATAAAAATCAAAATGTTCCTGCCTCGATGCCAGCAGCTCCACTTGCATTGCCCATGTCGTTGTCGTCGTCTTGTCTGTAGATGCTGGGATTTGATGAAAACGGATGCTCTGACTATCCCTTCTTGAGAAAAATGGATAGAAGGGTCTGAAGCTTCTCATCCATGGCATTCATCTTTTTATCACTCTCTGCCTCTCTCTTCTGCCTCTCCTCCTCTCGTCTTTGTAGTATGTCAATCTTTTGATGCAGTTGATCGACGACACTAGATGAGACATCTTTTCTCCCATACTAGCTGGACAACGTGTGCACCCTCCCCGCCCTATGAATGAAATCACCGTGGTCCGGTGGCATCACTCTCCTAAATGCCTCCTCTGGATCGAGAGGCTACTGGACGGTGTCAGAGGTCTCGTCAGTGGGGGGTGTACTAAGTATACCATTTACTCTTAATGTATTAAAAAATATTATTATAATATATATATACAAAATTATAAATTTTTTGAGTTTAGGAAACTTACGTGTTTCTTCTTTTATGACTCATGAATCCACTTACGAGCACCCTCAGCTACAGCCTTACTGTGGGTGATACAATTATATTAAGATAACTTAAACATTAAGTAATATTCAACTGCGAAGTAGTTTCAATACTTATGTAACGGCTCCTAACTGTCTCGATGCTCCTTCAACCCAAATAGTAGGTCTGTGGTGGAGCTTTGACCCTATTGGCCTTATTTTTTCTTACTTGCTCCTGTAGATATACACAATAATATTTTTTATGAATTTAAGATATATGAAATTAATAGAATCAATTTTAATCGTTTACTAACCTCTGTCTTGGGATCCAGCTAATTCTCACATGCCTTCTTCCAATCTTAAAGCATGACATCGGGATGATTATTCTCCATTGCCTCCTTAGGTGAACTCAGTTCGAGAAAAATTAAATACCAAATATAAATTGTTAGAAATAATATATGAAATTATGTACATACTAAAAATGTAAATGTTTAAACATTATTACATTTCTCTTGGTCTCCGTCCTCCAATATCTGTGAATTTTGGCGGCGTGCTTAAGGATATATCGGGAAGCATTGGGGTCATCACCCCAATCGTAATTTGCCTACATTTATTTTTAAAAAAAGGGTCAATCTTGCTTGATAATAATTTTAAGATAAAGTTATAAAAGAAATAGTTTTGATAAATGAAATTACCTCCAACTGTCGGAGGAGCTGCTTCTTTAGATATGCGGGTACCTTCTTCCAGTCGAAGTAGCAAATAGACACAATGGACTTAACCATTGTGCCCACTCGACTGATGAAGCCCAGGTAATTCACCGCTTCTCCTATGGTTCTAATCTTGATTGTTATTCTTAGGCTCTTGGGGACACGCTAGAGGTCTAGATTCTTTGGCTTCTCTTGTCATCTTCTTAGTTTACCTGCGTAAATATTAATCAAATTTATTATATACTTCTGAAGTTATAATAAACTTTAAAATATATAAGTAATTTACTTCTTAAAGGTATAGTAGTTCTTACCAAAACTTATGCTTGCCGTTAAGGGGTCCACATGAACTGGGGATGTACTCCCCACCATCTCATCCTCCGCCTCCTCTCCCTCCTCCTCTCCCGCCTCCTCCCGCTCCTTCTCATCTGATGCTCCATAATCTGGATCATCCTCTACTTACTCTGGCAAGGTATGAGTAATCTCCTTCCCTTTCCCTCCCCCTCGCCCGCACATGTAGTAAACGTGCCATTTCCCCGAGTTGTGTGAAATGTGATTGGGGGGGAGCCTGGTGCCGAGGGGATGGCTGAGCCTATTGTTGCGAGGGTGGATGAGCCTAAGGAGACGAATCAGGCTGGGTGGATAACTGTGTCCAAAGGGGACCATTTCTTTTCGATTTTTTCTTAAACAACTTTATTTGTAACAAGAAAAAATGCAATAATTAATATAGTTAAAAATCATTAATATATAAATCATTAATCAAAAAATGTTAGAAAACATTAAAAAAGTATTTAAAATTTCAGCAGAGTTTCCCCTTAAATTTGGAGGTTTCTTTATAAACTTGCATATTAAAATAAAAGTGGGCACATTAAAAAAAATTGTAACTCAAAGCACAAGGACTTCAATATTTATAACTCAAAGCAAATGCAAGTTATTCAAAGATTATTAATTTAAGTTCTAAGTTAATAATTTGACCATTGTTCAGCAAACCTAAGACAATTTCTATCTGGTTTTCAGCAAATCTAAGTTCTAAGTTAACAATTTAACTCATTGTTCAGCAAACCTAAGTTATTCAAAGATGATTCTACAAGCGATTGATTGAGAAGTGTTGCAATTCATCTTTTACTATACGGTTTGTTTTCATTTGGTTGATCATGGCCTCATAGAGCTTTGAATCTAAAGGATCACAGTTTAGTTCCTCCTCTTTGCCTACTGTTCCTCAACTACCTCAAACCGTTCAACATGGTATGCCTTATAAACTTACTTCTACCAATTTTTCTTTTCTTTCCTTTACTAAAGGCCTATGATTTATTACTTGGGTCTTTTGATGGTTCTACCATTCCTCCTCTAAAATTTGTTCGTCAAAGAGAGGGTGCATCTGCTACTTAAGTAGTTAGTGATGAGTATATGATCTTTTAAAAATGATACCAACTAGTTTTAAGCTAACTTCTGGATCCTCCTTATCCTTAGGTTAGTCTCTCCACCTTCACCCTCTTTTTCTCCACCTTCATCTTAGGTTGGGTTCCTAAATGGATAGGCTAGAGTGGTGGTTTCCTAAAGTGGGCGTGTCTAGGATTGTGAGAGTGAGGTTATTAAGTACATGGCTACGTGATGTGGTAATGTCATTTAAAAAATTTTGGTAGAGTTTCCCCTTAAAATCTGAAGTTTTTCTATAAAACTGCATATCACATAAGTGGGTACACCCCACATCTATTTAAATTAACGAAATATAAAGTAAACAACTGGGTACACCCCACATCCATCCAAATAAAATAACTAAACATGCAACACAAGTGGGTTTCTTCAATTTAAATATGAATTTGATTTAAATAGAAATGAAACAAAGCAAAGAAACTGTTATTAACCTTAGATGTCCACATCTACTGCATTGGAATCTATATGACCTTTTTCCATTAATTCTTGGTATGCTTCAGATTGTGCGTCAAAATGATTGCGTGTTATTGTTCTTATTAGTATAACACATCCTCTTTGGCAATTATCGAGGAGATAGAAAACTTGTATTACTTGACATGTCAATGTAAATGGTTCATCGGACTAAAGAATTTGACAGTTACGATTTACATTTAAGAAATTATGTTTCATGTCAATTTTGAAACCAGTACTCTTTTTAAAAACATTAAACCAATGACATTTAAATAAGACAATTCTACGATTATATTTGAAGCTGATCTCCACAATTTCTTCGATTTCACCATAGTATCCATCTGGATCGGTGGAAAGATCTGAATCAACAACAACTCCGGCCTGTTGTGTAATCTTTTTATCATCAATTTTTTTTTATTCTGAATCTGAACTCATTTATTATATACCCAGAGTGGTAATGTGCATAATGTAATGGTGTATCGGCAATTACTTCAAAATCTGGTATGCATCGTGAGTCCTTATCCCCGTTGAATTGATTAACTCAATCTTTAAACCAATCTAAGAAGCCAAATTCAGATGTCCTTGAATGAGGTAATAGTTCGAATTCCTTGTAGAATGGATCAATTTCAGGTATTTGTTTTAAAATATATAGATGTGCCAAATGTCTGTCATTTTTTGAAATTACCTTGTACTCTGTGTGAAGAATCGACCTTCCTTTAATATAAAAAATTGATAAACATTCTTCATCACTGTCATTGTATTCTCCCTCATAGTTCCTTTGAAGTTTATTAAATCAGTTGTCTATTTCATTCATGACATGGAGGTAAAGTTTGTAACTTCTCTATGAGATAACCTTCTACAATTGAACAAAACTTCTAGTCAAAAGCTTCGGATTACTGGATGAAAATAAAAGATAAAAACCTCTAGTCAAACTCTTGATAAAAATTACTCATGTAGGACCACTTTGCATTTAGTTATACATTTGTTAGGGACTAGCAAGATTTATGCATGGGGGTGTGATTGTACAGCAATTATGCAACCTAAATCACCTGAATTAAGCTAGAACCTAGCATAACTTAGGATTAATGTATTCATAAGCATCGTAATTTGCACAATAGCTAGTTTATTAGTTATATAGATAATATCATCATTTTCTGACCTAAAAGAGAGAAGATTTTAATCGCAGATGATTCAAAGCCACAGATGTGAGATTAGATAGGATAGATCTGATTAGAACGACGATGGGAGTCCAACGCTTCCGAAATCGTCTCGATCAGACAACTAGGGCAATCCATAAAAGAACGGAGATCGTAAAGCCAAAGGACAAAGATCCGAGCCTCAAATGGAGAATCCAACTACACGGATGAATCAAGATCGACGATCGCAGTCTAACGATGCAAAAATCAACTCGATCGAAGGTCTACATCACCAGATACAAAGAAAAGAAGATGAATGGCCATGATGGTGCCACGTGGCACCATCACAGCCGCTCCCTCACCACCACCCCATCTAGGAGGGCTACCCTAGCACGCTGTGGGCCGTTAGATCTTCATCCAATGGCCACTAGCGCACCACGTCACCCGTCTAGTCGGATAAGAATAAATATATACAAAGAGGTAACTATAACAAAACGAGCGCGTATGGGTGCGGATCTGGAGACGCCCGTTCGAACCACAATATGCGCGAGGATGGGTGCGGATTAAATCAGGTTGTATGATGTCAAGCGGAGGGCAGCAATCGAGTCCACGTGGTGAAGCAAGGGCACGCCGCTGTCGAACGCACGATCAGACGCACATTTAATGTGCGATCCCATGCGCTTTTCAAAACAAACGTAGCGAGGGGCGAGCGTGTAAGCCGTCCAATCGTAAGATCGAATGACTGACGTTGAGGCGGGTTTTGAAGGTGAGCGGTGAGCGAAGAAGATAAGCAAACACGTGAGGAGGAATTAGATCCGCGCAATCGAAGATCGATAATGCAGCGGCTGCTACGTGTCACCACCAGAGCAAATCTGAGCGTAGAAGTCCTTTTGAAGGCTATTTTAAGGCCATATCTAATCCGTTGATCTCCTGATCAACGGATCAGATCAAATAAGAGTTGTTGCACGAGATAAAGGGGTTAAATAGCCATTTGCCCCTCATTAAAACTATAAAAGAAGGCCCAGGGCCACCCAGTTGAAGCATCTCTCTCTCCCATCAACTCCAGATCTCTTCTACCATCTTCTCTGCAATTCTCTGTCTTGGCGCTCTGGATCTGAGGTGCTGCTGCATCTCGCACAAGCATCCCACAGGCGGCGTCGTCTTTCTGCCTCCTTCTTTCTCTCTTTCTCTCTCTATCTATCTCTACTTTTTGCATAGCAATTTCTATTGTGAAAAACTCTTTATCAATGCAATTAAATTTGATCCTATAGATATCCGATGCCTCTTTATACATATATAAATATTATTAGAACTAGTTTATTGAAAAGCTTCTGTTAAAAATCGAGATCACCTCCCTACGAACGACCTGGTACTCACAAGAGTTTTATAAATTTATTTGCCGACGTATTTTCACACTATACTACAATTGAATAATCTTTTAAAATGCGAATTACGCGTCGAACATAGCTCTTCTCGGTACCACGTACACGAGGGCCTACTCACTTTCTGTACCCAAGTCCAACCAACCATCATGCCTGTATAAGCGAGTTATCCCATCAGAGTTTCCATGTCACAGCAGTTTAGCTACTTTTCTAGTTCCCCTTTGGGTTTGTTCATAAGACTTGTCTTACACCATAAGTTGCATGTATCTCTATTCACATTCAGGTTTCAAGCATGGAAATAGGCAGTTCGTAATATTACAGTAAAAGCATTTAATTACATCATTTGAGTTACCATTTTCTCACAAGGTGGAATGTTCGTCATACATATTTAAACTATGTCAAGCAAAGGCTCATATACTGAATGTACACATATATCATTCTCAATCATCGGGTTTATTTCATGACTTAGGGTTCAAACAAAAATCTCTAGTTTTAACATTTGCATAATCCGAATCACTGAAAAGGAGTAGGGAAAGACCACTCTACCAAGGGGTACGGGTGATATGGGGGCACAAACGGTGGATCCCAACGCCTCCAGAGGTCCCGTGCGTACTACGGACTAGAGGCCTGCAGCAATTTAACGGTCATACGGGGCATCAACCTCGTTGTTAGATATTTTAGTGCGTAAAACAAGCTCAAAACAATGTGGAAACAACTCTAAAACGTAGTAAATCCTATGAGCTTTCCAACGATACCTTGTTTGTGCGATTTCGACCTCGTTTGGGTCCTAAATCGGCCCAAACACTCCTCCTGGTTCACCTGAACCGGACCAGGCGGGTGGACTAGCTGGACTGGCCGCTTGCCTGCAGCAGATGCATGCATTGATTGATATCAGATGTCTGGGGTGAGTCCCAGACGTCTTAAACACATGCAAGAATCCATGTAGCCCTCCTGCTTCTCCCGTCGTTTGCTACCTGGCACGGCTGTTTAAGGGTGTAACCGGACGTTTGATACCTCTCCCGGCCATTTGGAGTTGCAATCGGACGTCTGACACCACCTCCAAGAGTCCAAAAGCACCTTGGTTATCGAGTGTCTGCACCTTCCCAACACCCTTCTCCCCTACATAGCTCGCCTCCCCAAGCAAGCGCGATCTCCGAGCCTGTACGTAACACAGACGCCTCAGACAGGTCTCACCTTGGGTCCTATGTGCGTCCAAACGTCCGAACCTCACCGTGGACGTTTGTGGATCCTCCCGGCCGTTTGCAAGACGTCGCAGACATCTGATGGTCGTAGGAGATGCGCCTAAACCTCATGCACAGCACCTCCTCACGGCTCACTCCACCTCGAGCCTTGTGTTGCAACAGCTGCAGCAACGCCCTCCTCTCCTTCTCCTTCTCACTCCCATTCTCACTCTCGCTCTCCCTCTCCTTCACTTGCTGTAGGTGGGGGTGAAGGTGGCACCGCAGGAGACAAATGGGAGGATGGGGGTTCGGAAAATGAGGAAGAGGGGGTTTTTAAGGGGTTGTAGGTAAGGTTTTAGGGCCCGTTGAGTGGGGAAAAAGTGAGAAAAAATTGTGAAGCTAGTCCTAGGTTCTTAGGTTGTTTATACGGGGTCAAACGGGTGAGAAGTAGGGGTGTAAATTTTACAATAAGACCCCTATAATTTACAAAAATGCCTAAATGGCCCTTAGAGAGGGTCATTTCACGTTAAGAAGAAGAGAGTAAATAAAAATGAAAAAGAAATGATGGGTTATTTATGTGCAATACCCCATATAAGTTCTAAATCCTATTTAATCATGAAATATATATGTATAATGCATGTGTGCAAATGAAGTAACCTATTTATGTTCTAAAGCATGTTATCCCAAATAAATTCTAAATGACATTTACATATACCTATAATGCATGAAATGCATAAAATAAACAATTCTATATTACCCAATTTTCATTCTAATGTATGCTATGTACATAAATGTGTTAACTTAATGTTTAGGCATTAAAATACATAAATAGCCCACAAATATGGGCTCATCAACTAACATGTGACAAAATTGCAGGTCATTGATGCGGTTGAAGAAATAGTCAATGAGAAAATAAAGAATTAAGGGGTATTTTCAACAACCTTCATATTCGACACAATATTTTTCACATATATAGGGTTCAATAATATGACAGAAGTAAATGCATACTTCGATAGAGCCATTGCATCTTTGAGTAAGTGTACCAAGATACTTGTACTAATAAATACTGAGGATGCTGCTCATTGGACACTTGTGGCTATTGACTTTGAAGACAAAAGAATGACAAAATACGATAGCTATATTGGATACTACCGAGAATGCACCAACAGAGATGTCAACAAACTGATAAGAACCATTTTTCATCACCGCTACTAATTTAAGAACCATTTTGTTCAGGTGTTAAGGTGCAAAGTAAGATTGCATGGGTGCATTCAGGTGTTGAGGTGCAAAGTAAGATTGCACCTATGCAACGAACAATTAGTTCAACTTTTTTTCTCTTTATAGTTTTTCCTTTTTAGAAACTAACTAGAGGAAAATATTTTTTTCTCTTTTAGTTTGAAGTGATGAAAGAACAACTATACAACATATTCGCCATTGATAAAGAAGGGTGGCAAAAAGAATTCAAACTTGGTGCACCCCAACAAGGAATGATGACCAATGACTGTGGCATTTTTGTAATAAGATGGATAGAGTGCTTGCTTCATGGGTTGGATCCAGTTGAAACCACAAGGAATGAAGACGTCCACAAGTTCCAGGCATATGACATAGCAATGATTCTAATGGATAGAAATGCATATCATGATCTGATATAAGTTTTAGGAACTACATTCCTTTTTTCTTTAAGGGAGTTATGTCCCTTTTGTGTAAAATATCTTTTAAGAAGATGTACATTCTATAAATATGAATAATCTTTTACTCTATAATGTGTTTCTTTTGTGATTTTAATATCATCGGTACAATTTATGTTATCATCGGTGCAACATCTAATATCACCGGTGCAAACCTAAAATCACCTTAGATCACTGGAGTAATATTTAAATATCACCGATACAATCTATGTTATCATCGATGTAATATTTAATATCACCGGTGCAATACATGTATAAGTTGGTATTATAATCGATGCAAAGTCTTTTATCACCTAAATATCCTAATAACCAACACAAATAGAAAAAACCAATGTAGGACAATGAAAAGTTTTTGATGTATCCTACTATATAATTAAAGCTAGAACTACAATGCAGAAGCCCCCAAGGATGAAGATGGGCAACCATTTGTCGTGTTCTTTTTGTTTCTCTTTACAAGTGAAATCTCGCATGGTTTCTTGAATCTCTTTTCACGAGGCCTATCACGACGTCTTGATTGCTTTGGATCATAAATGGTTGGAGAATTTGATGCACCCTAAAAAAATAAAAAATTAAAAAACATTTCTTACAAAAAATCATAAAAATAGTAAAAGAACACATATGAAACAACTATACCTGCTTGTCGAATCCTCTTAAAGACATTAATTTCCTGAATGCATCATTAAGCACCTTCAAGCACATATCATGGTTGGAAGAGGATGTGGCACCATCATCAGTAAATTTCACCATCCTTGAGCATATATTCTCATATCTATCTGTCGGATTATCTAGAGAGAGAATAGCCTCAAAATTACTTATCACAGAGGGAAGCTTCGTATCTTTTCTCCAACGATCAATAATTTATTTAGATGGAAGATCATAAATGTTAAATTCCATTAATGCCTCCAGAGGATCCCTTCGGTCTCAAATAAACAACATAAACATGATACCGATGTTAAAGACTTCTCAAAAAGGACAGAAAAAGGTAAAGAGCTTGGTGAATCAAACTCTTAACAACAATGGAATAATTATTGTCAATTCCATGCTCAAAAGCCAAAGTTTTTTTGCAATAGATGATGTTCTGCAACTCCTTCTGAAATTGAAAAACCTTCATAACAGTATAGGCATCCTTTACTTGAGCCTCTATAGGAAACTTAAAATATAAAATAGGAAACTTAAACTGAGAATCAAAATTAGCTTTACGAGTCACTTGTTTTGCTTGAAGACCAAGCTCATATTTTCTTACAAATTGCTTCAAAGTGATTTTCGAATTAACATATCCATCAGAAAATGTATTGATCCCCTCACTTCTTTAAGTACTAGACATGCCATCCCAAAACATGTCATTAAAAATATAAGGGATCCACATATATCGAATCTCAAACAAATCATGAAGCCATTTATGGCCCTCCAAATATCTGTCTCTAACCATTGCAGCCCATTTCTCCTCAAAATCTTCCTTTGATCTCGAATTGTGAACAACTTGATTAAGAGCTTCCCTAGTATGCTCATCTTTAGGAAACTTCTGAGGAAGCTTATCTTTGATGTGCCAAATACAAAGTTGATGATGAATACCATGGAACACAGCTGATACAACATTAATAATATCTTGACATTGATTTATAATGATACATTTTGGATGTATACCCCACATGCAAGAAAAAAATTTCTGAAAGAACCATATAAAATTTTCTGTTGTCTCATCTCCCAATAGAACACAATCAAATAAAATTGTATGACCATGATTATTTACTCCAACAAAAAGGAGTAAAAAGCATGTCATATCAATTAGTCAAGTATGGTGTGTCGAATGAGATTACATAACCAAAAAACTTGTAGGCCAACCGGCTACTAAAATAAGACCAAAACTGTTATAGATGAAACCATCATCATCAAAATCTATAGAATAAAAGAAGTCATTGTTCTTTGATTGCATCCTAATGAAATAATTTTGAACTGCCTCTGCATCACCTACATTAAGCCTCAAATTCAATATTTTATGTATTGCATTCCTCGTATCTTGAGTGGTAAATGTCAAGTTCTCAAATCCATTGTTCTCAATAGCAAAGGAAGTAACTGACTTTGACAAACTAATGCTTACCTAATCATTTAAAACCATCCGACATTTCCTTCCTAATGGTATTTTCTTCTTTGATCGAAGATACTTCATCATAGTTGAATTGCAAAACTCATGGTTATGGTCATTACAATAAGAAACAACGATATACTTGCTAGAGCTATCACAAAATCGAAAGCAAACATGAGACTTGCATCCAACTTTAGATGTCAATCTCTTTGAATAGTAGGGATTGCATGACTTCTTAGGAGGTTCATGATGGAACACCATCATGAACCCTAACTAGCCACATTTAGTTAAGCTCCTACCTAATCATCTTAGGGTCACAACTCCGCATTGTTCTGATTTGAGAAAAGAATGAGAAATTAGGGTTTATTCTATAATTTTAACAGCACATTATAAACACAGATTAACCACGGGGTCACTCAAGGGTTAAATGAAGGTCAAATCAGCCCAAAAGTCAAAAAAGTGGGTCAACACTAACAGAAATGGGGTTTCACACATTTCGAGAACCAAAATAGCACATAAAAGCCTAATTC
The DNA here is from genome assembly GCA_037157565.1 of Thalassia testudinum. Classification (NCBI taxonomy): domain Eukaryota; kingdom Viridiplantae; phylum Streptophyta; class Magnoliopsida; order Alismatales; family Hydrocharitaceae; genus Thalassia; species Thalassia testudinum. The sequence goes on from JAZHRO010000059.1 coordinate 46,047,611, forward strand.
TCAACTCGCTTAAATTAAAGAGGTTCTTATCAGCATAAAATTCATCTAAGCCTCCTAAAATTCATAAAAAAATATTCTAATAGGTTTGGTACCCTTGGTTTTACCATCTAAACCTATTTTGACCTAGAATAAAGCTTCAGATGGGATTTTTCCATAATTTGGGCTTCTATGCAAATTGTCCAATCAAACATGGTCAAAACTTAGATCCAACTTCACCATTAGGTTTCTTGGGTCCAAATTAGGTTAAGGCCAAAATTTGGGCCCAATTAGAGTCTATCTTGACCTAGTTTACGATTTAGTCTCTAAAATCTCTATTTTTCTCAACAAAAACCCTGACTTTCAAGTTTATTACAAATAAGTCCCTAACTTTTCATTGTTTTCTTCATTCTGGTCCCTGCCACCATTAGAGGTAGGAACACACCACAAGTCGAGATTCTCGGAGAGATTTCTCTCTCAAATCAAAACCAAATCCCTCCAAATTTAGAGGGGTTGATCTTGAGAGATTTTCCAATTGTTTGGACCAGATGTTAGACCCTGACTCGCATCCTAGAGCTCAAGCGAGCTCAACGAGTTTGGAGATATTTTTCTCCAAGAACAGTGGCTAAATCAGGCCATTTTCCTAGTTTGGAGCTCATTCTAGAGCTCTATAAAGTGCCCCTACCCTCGACCGTCCTCCTTAGGAAGGCTTTAGGCCAGAAACTCTTCTTCTTATCCTTCTCCAACCTGATTTGACCAAGCTCTGGTGAACTCCTCGAATCCCTTCCGTCGCCCTCTTCCACATACAATAAGCATAGGGAACATCTTCCTCGAAGTCTTCTGCGTTTAGTGCACATCAGCTACCGCCGTCTACCCCTTCGTCGTCGTTGCTTTTAACCATCGGAGAGTTCACCCTCTCTGGTGCCAGCCTATCATAGACAGTGCCAAATTCTTCCCTCCTTTGTCTGACCTCGTCAGAGCGCTGTCGCCACCACCATCTTCTTCGACGTCACTCACTTGCTTCCGACCTTCAAGCACCGTGTTGCAACTTGCACTCGACACGACTCCAGGTCCTAAAGCTTCCCAGGAACCCAATCGCCTACAGCTACTGCAATTCACCTTGACATTCGGCTGTATCCGCGTGAAGAGAAAAGCCTATGGGATAGTCCCACATCGTGCATCGACAACGCCCGCACTATGTATATCATGCAAAGTTTCCCTTAGCTGGTTGCCTTCGAGAGGATCAGGGTGGGGTCCCGCTTGCATGCTCCATTGCATGTGCCCTCGCTTGCGATTCACGCCACATGTCTGGGCTTGGGTCCGATTACCCAGATCCGATTTGGTTCTGAAAGAGATTTAAGAGGGAAGTGGGGGTTTTTGCACTATTCATGCCTCGAGAAACATGCCCCTCTCCTACACTTGCAAGGCCTTTGTGCCTTATGTTTGTCAGACCCTTGCATCTTTGCTGCTGCTTTGGCTTGGCTTCTGCTGAGGCCTAGGATTAAGGCAGCTGAGCCTTTAACCCGACGTCTGGCTGGCTGGTTTTGATATTGCTGTGGATATTGGATTGCATTTACTGTTAACCCAATTCTGACTGGCTGGTTCTGATATCGCTGTGGATATTGGATTGCATTTACTGTTGAGATATTTGAGTTAGTTGAGAGATTAGACATTAGGGTTAAATTGGTGGTTTAAACCACCATTTTAACCCCACCTTTTTGCACTCTGATTCCTGATTTTATTGAGATATTCTTTTGATTTACATTGAGCATTATTTTGATTATATTTACACATCTTTCTTGATATTGTGATTAGTGGATTGAATTTCCAATTTACTTCTTGCTAACGTCCTTGGACTCACATTGATTTCGAGTTTATAAATTTAAGTGTTGTGATTTTTGTCTTGTACTACGACGCTGAACTTTAAAACGACGATTTTTGCTAATAGTTCACCTCCTCTTTAACAAATAAGCTTCACTCTATGTACAAAATTCTTATCAATCTCATCATAATTTTTGTTCTTTAAAGAATATACAAAGCAACTACGATGAACAAAATTTTGACGAAAAGAATCAACAGCTTCAAAAGAATCAAATTCCATCCCAACTTCAATATTTTGTTCACCTAAAAGCATCCCAAAGCAACATAGATGAGTTAAATAATTACAAAGTTAAATTGCACCTGTGTAAAGTGTAATTACACCAGTGTAAAATAATATAAAATGGAAATGCTCTGATGCAAAGCAAAATTGGACCTGTGCAAAGTGTAATTGCATTGATGCAAAATAATACAAAATAGAAATGCCTAGATGCAAAAGAAAATTGCAACAATGCAAAATAATTGCATCGATGCAAAAATGTAGAATCCTACCTAAAACCTACAATAAAATTGCACCAATGAAAATATTTTAAAATAGACAAAAAAAATCAAAGATAACTTACGCACCTTCATCTATATCAGTAGGAGAGTTGTTCTGATCGTTCAGACGAGAAGATGAAGAGTTAAATAGAGGTTCACAATCATCTCCACCAAAAGAGCCCAAATTATACCCAACATTCAGATTCATAACAACACTATTAAAAATAAAAAATGAAATCATAATGATGATCGCAAATATAAACATAAATAAAAAATTAAAAGAAATCGAAGAAGAAACCTCGACAGCAAATCGCACCAAAAGGACGAAGGTGGGGAGTGGAGCAGCTGCAAACAAAGAAGACGAGATCTGGAAAGAAACAAATGAGATTCATAGGAGGAGAAGGGGAAATGACTTATATAAGGAGCGTTGTGTGAGGACCACTCATAACAAACCCCATGCAGTGGGGCCCACGAACCTCCCATACACAAGCACCCAAGCAGAACAAGCCAAAACACGTCGAGTTTTGCATCACTAAACACGTTTACCTATAAAGTGGGCTAACATGCATCTTTGTAGAGGGGATGCTATTGATTTACTTTTCTCTATCCCTTTTACAGTTGGGCTTTCCTTTCCCAAAGTAACCTTTTTTCAAAAGGTTATTCCTTGTCAAAGGGTTACTACATAAGGTTAAAGCAATTAATTTGAAAATTAAAGGATATAATTTATTCCACTTTCTCAATCAATATTAACATAAAACTATCTCACTATATCATATTAACATCAATAGATATTAAAATATATCCACTTTAACATTATATATCTATTAAAATATGTTCATTATATCATATTAACCTACTTACAACTATATTATAATATTAAAAAATCATCCATCAATAATGCATTATACTATTTTATCTCATTACTTATTCTTATATCACAATCAAATATCACACAACTTATCTCTATGATACTTTATTCCAACATATATGATGTTCTCCTGTAATACGGAGCCTTATTCCTAGGAAACTATTTAGCACACCAAAGATCTCATCAAAAAATACACCCATAAAAATTTGAGCCATCCATAATGGTAATAAGACAAAAACCTTACCCCATAGATAACCTTTAGGGTGTGTTTGGTGGTGGGATTAATGATGGTTAAAATGGAATAAGTGGAAATGATGTTTGTTTGGATGGTGAAATAAGGATAGGATTAAATATAGAATTAAAATGATTTGTGTATTAATGTAATGTTAGTGGATATTTGTTTAATAGTATAAGTGGAAGTAAAGAATGTTAGTAGGTATTTATTTATTATTAAAAATAAGAGTAGATCATATAATATATATATTTTTAATAGTGAAAATAATAATAGAAAATAATTAATATAATGATGTGATATTTATATGAAAACTATGAAAATATTTTTAAAATTTTTAAAATAATTCTTTTAACTTAAGTTAACCCCACAAAAGGGGCTCAGACGTGTCTACCATCTTCTTATACTTAGGACTGACTTGCGTAAGAAGGGACGCGTCACGATTTATGCATGTTGTCCAGGAATCGGCAATCACGTCTGCAGGGAGTCCTGGACCTGCGATGGAATTTTATGGAGGGGAGGAGATTGACGTATGACATGAAATCGTTCCAAGTTTTGACGTGGTTTTTTTTCTTAATCAAATTAATTAAAAACTGATTTGCAAATGAGAACGGTGACGAAAATGGTTCACCCTAAGAATCAAAATATTTTTGATTTGATTCGAAAATCAATTACAATCAATGTAATTCGGGACGAATCAATTGCAAGAAGGTTTAGATAACATTAAATATAGATTCTCTTATCTTTACTTAGATAATAGAATATGTTATCAAAAGAATAAATGGGAGGTGGTAACTTATAAATGAAGGGAAGATTCCCAACCTAATGTCTATGGGTGGTGGGTAAATATCATTCGGTATTTGATGGTAATAATCATAGGTCAATGCAGGTGAACATGGGTGAGTCAAATGAAGGTATATATAAATGAAATTTAGGTATTTTGACGAACAAGGAAGTGGTGGAAGACGTAGATTTATGAGACATAAGTAGTAACGTTAGTTTAATTACAGATTTAAAAAATTAATGTTAAAAAAAATAAAATTTATATTAATTTTCATTTTTTTCTATGTATAGTAATATTAATATTAATTTTTATTTACTTAAATTGATGTTAATATTAATTTTTAGAGTAAAATTTAAATGTAAATGAATTACGAAGTAGTACCTATTTTACTAACATTTTTTAGAATTAATATTAATAAAATAAATGTTAACTCTCTAAAATATATGTTAAAATTATGCACAATAATCCTTCAAATAAAAGAGAAATTAACTCCTTTGATAAATTAGCCTGTAGTGATTTTAACAAAAATACATACATAAATTAGATCAATTCAACCCAAAAATGATTTTCCTAACTATCGAATCGAGAATCAAATTAAATCTTCAAAAAATCAAAAATTTTGATTTGATTCAATTCGTGTGCAGTTTGATTTTTTTGACCAGCCCTACCTGTGATGGGGCAGTTAAATTATGATCTATTTCCGTCAAATTTGTTAATTAAGAGTGCCGTTGTCCGATTACGTTCTACACATTCATCTTTTTGTAATTCCACAACGATTATCGAATTTTCCTTAATTACCTAAGGAATGGGCATAGATAGCTTTAAACTTGATTTATTATGTTCTAAAACGCCATAATTGCCTGCACTATCGCAAGGGCTTGGACAAGTTATTATGACCAAAATCTAATCCATCTGAGAACTTGATTTTCATGCTTACGATCATAAAAGCCGTAAATTTGTTGAATACATATAAAGCTAGCAAATTTGGCATCTTAAGAATTTTTTAGGCAAAAGAAAACATCTCTGCGCTGCTAGACAGTTGAAACGGCCACCTCGGAGGACTGAATTGAGATCGCATCTTTCTTGAGAAACATTCCGGATAAGGATTCCCCAACTCGACCGTGAAGGTATTATTCTGATTCCCCACCAGAAAGATCCTCGGTTGCATACCCTGGATGGTTCAAACTCCCGGGCCCATTTCACAGGGGAATGCTCAGGAAGAATAAAATTTAGAAGCAAGAAGAATTAAAAGGATTTTGGTATTTGATTTATCTTCTCAAAGGAATCATAGGATTTTATTCCCATGAGATGTTTATTTAGTGTAATAAGTTGGTAGAATAAGAAAAAAATTAATTCTAATAAGAGCAATTGGATAATTCTATGGAAGGTGAAATTTCGTAAACCTGAAATTAGGGGCTCACTTTCGGCACCTGTAGATTTCAGAATTGAACATCTCAAATGAAAAATGAAAATTCAATTCCACAAAATAAACAACACCCGATAGTTCAACCCTCCTCTCTTCTCCAAGTTTCATCTCATTGAGTCCCCCGACCACCTGCTTGCGGGTTACTGGCTACAACAAGCTCCAACAGTTAGATTCTGACCAGTTACGATCATTACAGCAGATGGTTGTATCAGATGGAGAGGACCTTAGATTCCATGATGCCTCCATCAACGAACCAACCCTTCGGGGGAGAAGAAATTGAGAACAGGTACAATAAGAGTATTTTATTTCCAAATTGGAGACGTGGGAATAAAGGACTCCCAAGTAGAAGTTCACGATGACCGACTTCAATCGTGCAAACAGATAGTGGTGTCAAATCAGAGAAGAGATACCAGCTAGTGGTTTGTTTTCCTGGAATGAGATATGCAACGGAATTGGAAATTTTCTAATCTACTGCATAGGAGTCACGTAGAAAATTACGTCGATGAAATTAAATGCACAGCGATTAATTTACTGAACCTAACTGCTATAGCTATCCTTCTGTAAATTGAGGTCCGCTGGATAAAGGGAATAAGTTTATATAATAAGTTTAAAAAATAAAATAAATGATCAAAATAAATGAATTAATTTATTAAAATATTTTGATAAATTAAATTTATTATATAAAAAATATAAAATAATTTTATTTTACATTAAATCGAGGTCCAATATAAAGAAACGGTAGATTAAATGATAAATTAAATATTTAATCCATCAATCAAACATAACTTAAAAACTTAGTGACCTTACTAATGGAGAAAACAACTTGTAGTTGAACTCCACCATCAAGCAAATTTTACCGCGCATCATCACCTCCACCCCCAACTTACCTCCACCGAAATCACCAGAAATTTGAGAAGCGGCATTTTTCGATCTCACCATGCAACAACCGAATCCTCACAAACATCTCATAATAAAACACCCAACTCAGACTTCAGAACTAATTCTTCCAAAATGAAAAGCTTTCTATTCACAACAAACATATCAACATCCTATACATGAAGATTGCTTCCAAGTAAAGCACAGGGTATAAGATGACAACGTACCATCATTCAACCACCAACCAACTTAAGCCCTGAAGGTCAGTAAGTAGGAGAGACCAGCAACTACGCCAAAAACTCAACCCCATCAATATATATATATATATATATATATATATATATGATGAAATAGAACCAACCCCACATCAAAAAAGTTGGAAAAAAAAAAAAAAAAAAGAAGGAAAGAAAAGGAGAACCCAAAACAAACATCAAGAGGGACAGCAGCAAGACAAACACCAACAATAAAGTGAGGCAGCCATTCCTTCCTCAATTAAGCACAGGAAGCGTGCTATATGGAGAGGGAGGGAGCAGAGGGATGGTTTGAAGTGTGTCTATGCGTGTGTGTGTTTCACCTCACGTCAAGTTCTCCCCTCCGACGCCATTCTTGGCAGAGAGCCTCTTGAGGAACTCGTAGGTCGTGATCATCGTCGTGGCAGAGAGCGACATGGACGCCCACCGCGGGCCGAGGCCCCGGTAGCACGCCCCCCACCCTCCTTCCCTCAGGAGGCTCCTCACCGTCTGCGCGATCGTCATCCTCCTCCTCCCCTCCTCCCCGTCGAGCACCTGCATCCTCGTCTTTATCGTGTCCAGCGGCATCGTCACCAGCGCTGCGGCCCCTCCCGCCACCGCCGCGCTCGCCCCCTGCACCGCCACCACCCAGCTGTACCCCGGCGTCACCGCAGCAACCCCCACTCCACCATCACATCCACCGGAACCGGAGCTAGAAGTAGCAGCAGCGGTAGCGGCGACGTTGTTGCTGTTGCTGTTGCTGCGGCATAGGTAGCAACCGATGACGCCCCAAACGAGGCGTTGCGAGGCGGAGTACGAAGCCCACCAGACAGCGTTGGACGGGGCGTAGGTGAGGATGGACATGCCGAAGCCCCTGTAGAGCCCCCTGAGGCCGTCGGAGAGGAGGATCTTGCGGAAGGCGTCAACGCCGCCGCGGTAGGAGGGGGGCCCCGCGCAGCCGCCCTGGACCATCAGGCGCTGGCTGACGACGTCGACAGGGGTCCACACCACCTGGGCGGCCATGGCGGCGCTGAGCCCCGCGGCGGCGTTGGCGATGGTGGCTGCGGCTGTGTCGGGTACCCCGAGGCGGAGCGTGGCAGTGCCGACGCTGCTCTTGGTGACCTCGAGCGCGGCCATGTAGAGCGCCCGCGCGGGGACCGTCCCGGCGAGGGAGGTGCCGAACCCGCGGTAGAACCCGCGGGGGCCCTCGCCGCGGAGGATGGCGGCGGCCGTGCGGGTGGTGGAGGCCCGCGACTGGGAGACCTGGAGGCGGGTCTTGAGCACGACAGCGGGGTAGAGCGCCGCCGAGACGCCGGAGAAGAGGGCGGCGCCGAGGAGGAAGAACTTGGACTTGTCGAGCATCTCCCAGTCGATGTCCGCCGGGAGGCGCACCTCCCCCCGCGCTGCCGTCGCGTCCTCGTCCTCGGTCGCCACGTAGCTCATCTCCTCGGCCTTGTCCGTCCTGTAAGGTTGGGGGGGTGGGACCCTAACCCTAACCCTAACCCTAACCCTAATTATGGGGTCCCCGTGGCTGTCTGTATGTTATGGTGGGGGGCCTGTGTGTGTGTGTATGTACAGGAGGAGGAAGGTGGGGAGATCAGAAGGGGGAGGGGAGATCGAGGTGGAGCCTGAGGCGAACGTGGGAGGAGATCTCTCGGGAGGAGTATCGGAGGGAGGGGTGCTTGCGGCGGTGGGGAGGGCACATCGCAGCCGTGGATCTGCGATGTGCGGCCGTGATGTTGCAGATGGGAACGGATCCGACGGCTGTCAGTGGGGTACGGGGAGTAATGGGATTAGAGGGGTGAGGTAGAGGGGGTGGGAGGGGAGGTGCTCCCGTTGCGGCGCCCCCGATTGTGCTCGTCCAGTGGATAGGATGAATTATTTGTGGGCGGTTTGGGTCGGCTTTTATCCGGGGGAAATGTGGGGTCCATTGAGACGGGCACGTGGCGGCGACGGCGACGGAGACGCAATCGAGGTTGGGGCAGAGGGGAAGCGTGAGCCGGAGAAGAGGGTCGGGGGATGAATGGATGATCGGCACGTGTGGGTTCCCCATCTCCCTTTTTTTTTTTTTTTTTTTGTCAACCCAATTTCTTCCTTTTCTTTGTCTTCTCGTTCGCTCGTTGGTGGGGAAATCATTTTGGATAAGGTTAAACGGGGGGAAGGAGTTTGGGCCAGTGGTTCGATGGGCTCTGGGCGTCACGTACTTGCATGTAGCGTGTAGCATTGGACTGGGTCGACAAAACTCATTTTACTTTTTTTGATCTTGGATCCCGTCAATGGTTCGAAATTTTTATTAAATCAAGGTTCGAGTCTAGTTCAGGGTTCATATTTATGAGTCTGAGGTCGGATGAGGTTGGACTTGATGTTTTTATTTGGGTCAGATTTTTGGATCGGATCTAAACAAATTTGTTAAAGTTAAAAAAATTCTATTAAAAAATATTTTTATTAATTTTTAAATAAGATCAACCTAAGTCTATTAAAATTAACTTTTATTATTACCTAAATAATACTTGGTCAGGTCTGATAAGGTTTAATTTAAAATTAAAATTTGATAGATATAACCATACTAATTTTAAAATATATTAATACATTTATGATAATCTTACGATTTTATAGATATTCTTACAAATAAAAATAGTACTACGAGTAAAATGTAACTCATCTAAGCATCTTACTTTATAATTTTAAGTTATATTAATTTAATAAATAAAATTTTGAAAGAGAATTTATTCTATAAAATAATTTTTTTTAATCTAAATAGTCACCACATCTAAACTATTTACGATCTCTGTTCAAGAATTACACTTTTAAACTGACACTTATAAAATTACATGTCACAAAATAGCTTCGAAAATTATATATAAACGAACCCAACAGGTTTATTTTGATTTATTTGGGTTCGGATCGGATTGGGTCTAAATCTAAATTTTAAAAAAATTAAGGTTCAGGTTTGATCCATATAATTTTTGGATTCGAGTCGAGTTAGAGTTTTTCAGATCGGATTTGGGTCATGATTGTGCCAACTTGACCCAATGATTTACCCTACTTGCATGTTATACCCGGGCATCAAGCGTCGTTTAAGACGTTTGAGAAGTGATCTAGACATCTGGAAGCCTTACTAGATGTTGGAATTAAATTTTTTTGACGTACGGGTTCGCGTCTGCGCGCATGCGCATGCAGACTGAACCCACCGCCCTCCTCCTCTTTCCTCCCTCCCTGCAGATGCAGCCTTTCCTCTTTCTCTCTCCCCGCGCTGCCTTCAAATACGCCTCTCCCTCTCCCTCACCCTCACTCCACCGCCTTCTTCTTCTTCTTCTTCTCCCTGTCAACGAGAGAGCAAGCGGCGAGAGCGGCAACAGCGGCTGCTGCGAGTGCGTGGGGAGGAGGGGCTGTTGCGAGAGGAAGAGGGAGTTTAACCGCGAGGGTGCGAGCTCGCCGGAGCAGCCAGAGTTGACTGGCGAGTGCACAACAAGCGTGGGGTGCCGCGGAGAAGCTGCTGCAGCTCAGGTAGCAGGCGGGCGCGGCACGGCCGCGCGCTGCAGGCAGAGGGCGAGGAGGTCCTGATTCTAGAAAAATTTCCTAAAATCAGACGTCTGGACTTACGTCCAGACGACAAAGGAGATGTCTCGAGAAAGGTCCAGACGTCTGAAAGGTACGTTATTTTTATCTTCTTTCGCATGTACGGCCATGCAACCATTTCCGCCAAAGTCCTCTGCTTCCTTTGGTGTTGAGAGCGGGTGCGTGTGTGTGCAAGATTTATTCGGGAAGGCGCAAGAGCACGCCATCCCACATAGATTAGACGTCTGGGCACAGCACTAGACGACGGAGGGGGTCTCGAGACATCCGGAGTGACAGTCGGACGTCTGGAAACTAAGTCCAGACAGTTCAGCGGGCTTCTGGATGTCTGAAGGACCACGCAGATCAAGGTATGACCTGAGCAATCATTTAAGACGTCTGGAAGAAGTTCCAGACGTATGATTTTGGGCAGGGCCATCAGTGGCCTTTAGGGGCCCTCGATAGGGGCTAGTTGCTAGCACCGGACCCCCGCCCAGCTGACAGTAGGGACCCACTGAGGGCGGGAGTCGGGTTCCTCTCTGCTACCAGTGTGGCCAGTCGGGCCACATCAGGAGGGACTGCCCGTCTAGGGCAGGAGGTCAGCAGATGCTTCCCGCTCCAAGGGCGAGCAGGAGGCCACGGTTTCCAGGCACGAAGAGGAGGACAGCAGTCACGAGTAGGGTACCGGGCAACAGCTACTCGTTCGATGCAGAGTGTAGCTGCTTCGTCCGCACCTAGGGTTGAGGGGCGTATCAACGCCCTGACACACAGGGATGCCAAAGCTTCGGGAACAGTGGTAGCATGTATGGTTTTAATTTCTGGTAGACTCGTTTACACGCTTTTCGATTCCAACGCTACACACTCATTTGTTGCCGCCAGTTTCGCGGATAGTCTGGGGCAGGATTGTATGCTGTTAGAGGATCCGTTCGTGATCAGAGGTCCGAGTGGTCAGCTGTTTGTAGCTGAGGAGGTATACACGGGTTGTGAGGTCAGTGTTGGGGGACACAGCCTTCCCGCTGACCTGATTATGATACAGATAGAGGACTTTGGCATAATTCTGGGGATGGACTGGTTGTCTGCTTACCATGCCTTAGTGGACTGTTTTGAGAGAAAGATCGTCTTCTCCATACCGGAATTACCTTCTTTCGAGTTCCATGGTCAGCCAGCGGATGGAGGCTTCAGGTGCATTTCTGCACTTCGGGCGGCGAGACTTTTGAACCAGGAGTGTGAGGGCTTCCTAGCTTGTGTGGTGGCAGAGCCCAGCCCTGTGGCAGACTTCCAGAGTATCCTGGTGGTCAGAGAGTATCCCGACGTGTTTCCAGACGAGTTGCCAAGACTACCGCCCGAGTGTAAGATCTCGCTAGTACCAGGGACCTGCCCCATCTCTACAGCACCATACAAGATGGTACCACTTGAGCTGCGAGAGCTAAAGTCTCAGTTGCAGGATCTTTTGGAGAAGGGCTTTGTGAGGCCCAGCGCGTTTCCTTGGAGAGCCCCGGTACTGTTTGTAAAGAAGAAGGATGGTACCCTACGCATTTGTGTGGACTACCGACAGCTGAATAGGGTCACCATCAAGAACAGATATCTCCTGCCGAGGATCGATGACTTGTTTGACCAGCTACGAGGTGCCACGGTATTCTCCAAGATCGACTTGAAGTCTGGATACCACCAGTTGAGGATTAAGGAGGCAGATGTCTCCAAGACAGCTTTCTGCACCTGGTATGGACACTACGAGTTTCTGGTCATGCCGTTTGGGCTGACCAATGCTCCCGCTGCCTTCATGGACTTGATGAACCGGGTGTTTCGACCGTACTTGGACCAGTTTGTGGTGGTATTCATTGATGAGGTGCTCATATATTCTCGAGATCAGACGCAGCACGGACAACACTTGCAGATGGTTCTGGACACACTGAGACGACGTAGGCTGTACGCCAAATACAGTAAGTGCGAGTTCTGGTTGAGGGAGGTGACCTTCTTAGGTCATGTGATCTTTACGGATGGCTTGGTTGTGGACCCAACCAAGGTTGAGGCAGTGCTCAGGTGGGAGAGACCGTGTACGGTTACTGAGATTCGCAGTTTCTTGGGACTGGCAGGCTACTACGGGCGGTTTATCAGAGGGCACTGGGCCTAGTAGAGCCCAGTAGTGTTACTGTGTAGTACCCACTGTACTTTTCTTCCTGTTGTAGTGAGTAGTTTCTGTTACCTCTGTACTCTTTTCATTGTAAGCTCCATGTTTATGTACATGTTTATTTCTTTACTGTTGTGGTGGTGTATACTGTAGTATTTCTTTTCTTTACTACTGTATTTTATTACTGCTAGTTATATACATGGTGAATGTGGTTTATTTTATTGCTCTTTTGGTTACTTTCTCGTTGGACGTTGGGTCTTAGGATCAATCGAGTCGATCCGATTCTTGTATCTGGTAGGGATTCAGGAATCGGGTCGTAACATTGCATGTGCTCTACGTAGAGGGTCATTTTTTTTCTAATGTTTATATAAAAATTTAAAAGTTGACATATTTTACAACATGTTGATGTAACGTACTGATTAAAATCATCAAGAATCACTTTGCATCAATGTAAATTTATTTAAAATCACTTTGCACTATTAGTGTAAAATCACACAGAATTACTTTACACTGATATAAAATTATTTTGTATCAGTATATTATGCCAGTATATTGTAAAATACATCACATATTTTTATACATTTTTAATTTTTTGATATAAATGTTGAATTTGAGTGAAAAGGGGATCGACTAATTTAAGGGTTGGGAGATGAAATTTTTCGTTTACATACCACAATTGCTACAATTTCCTTTTTTATCTTTTTCCCTGGGGTTTGTTTAAATATGTATGCCCACGATGCTAAGAGTGACAACTTACGAGGGAGTTCGTCTGTTGGGCTCTGACGGGAAAGGACGTCGATGCGTCTATATAGAATCCCAGCTCTGTGAAATACGGGGATTAAGCTTAGCATGCGGCTCCCCTCGAAGATCAACACGTTAATTGAAATAACATTAAGAAGACATGACTTTTTGGGGGTAAAAATTGGTGTATAATAGTATATGTGATCTTTTATTTGATATATCTCTTTCTCATGTAAAAAAATTAATGAGAGATGGTAGAATTTATCATTGTTAAAATCAATAATAAATAATTTTTATATGAATGTAAACCACTCAATCACCTTCGAAATCACCTTTCACTGGTACAAATAATTTTTACCTTCAAATTAATTTTACACAAATGCAAAGTAAGATTACATCGATATAAAATTAAATTCCAAGTATTTCTTCACATATGACAAGTAAATTTACACTTGAAAGGTGATTTTTCCATCTTAGGATTTAGGATTTTGTAAAGACTCGTTCTGTTCTAAGCCTTTTAAGATGTCTAAACTGTCAGTCAGACGTTTGGATCCCTTCCCAGACGTCTGGAAATTGAAAATTTTTTACGCATACTTGCATCTGCGCGTTGGCTGCATGCAGATAGACCCACTCTTTTCTCTCTCCCTCTTCTTTCCTCCATTCGAACCCTAACCCCACTACCTATATAACCCCTCTCCCCCCTTCCTCTCTTCCCCACTCCACCACTGCCACCTTCCTTCCTTCCTCTCCACTGCAGCGAGAGGGGCGAGCGCGACAGAGGGCACGAGAGCGAGGGGCGAGGAGAAGTAGCGTGAAGAGAGAAGGAGGAGCTTGTGCTCGCGAGCTTGTGGGAGCTCACCGGAGGACACATGGTCGGAGAGGCGTGTGCGGGAGGAGGAGCACGTTAGGGGAGACATCCCCGACACTTTGCTGCAGCCGGAGTGCAGGCGAGGAAGAGAGGCCGCAGCTGCGCGCGGCGAGAAGAGCAGGAGGTAGGTCTGGTTCTGGGATTTTTTCAGAATCAGATGTCTGGCGTGTTGTCCAAACGACGGGTTGGACGTCAGGTGACGACACCGAACGTCTGAAAGTAGAGCTTCGCGAAGGTATGTTCCTCTTGCGGTTACGGCCATGCAGGCCTCACCGCAGCTTCGATCTGCATGGCTAAAAGTAGGTGATTCGCCTGTCGCGTGCAGGGATAGCTTTGGGAAGGCGCGGGGCACGCCCTCCCATGTGTTTCGGATGTCTGGACAACTTACCAGACGACCGGAAGCACTCCTAGACGACTAGAGGAAAGGTCGAACGTCTGGAGCTAGGTCCAGACAGTCAAGTAGGGGTTCAGACGTCTGAAGTTGATGTAGGAACCCGAGGTGAGACTCTGGTTACTTTTAAGACGTCTGGACCTTGTGCCAAACATCTGATGTAGGTCTGCAGTCTTATTTTTGACCCGTTAGGGGTTCGTTTGAGGTTCGTTTTACGCAAACGAGATATCTGTGGATTCCTTGCAAGTTCCTCTACATGTTAGAAGGCCTTTTAAACTGTTCTGAACATTCTGTTATGTTATGTTCATTGGTATAGGATTTCAATCTATTGCGTGTTCGGGGCTTACAGAGGCACGTGACCTGCCGTTCGAGCCTCCAGTACTCTCGGATTGTCTGGTAGAGTGGTTTCCCCCTATTTTAATTATAAAACCTGAATGCATATGTGAAATTGGATAACTAGAAACCTAGGATGTGGCATGAATCCTAGGACGAGAAGTATTTATACTGTTTGTATGCGTGTTTGAGATTGCAGCCTTAAATGAATGAATAGAAATGTGAACAACTGCCTGTTAATAAACAAGAGCTGCCTGTAAAATATGAAATGCTTGTGCTAGATACCTGTGACATTTCTTGTTGTATATGCAAATTGTGGAAATACGAGCTGCATGTGTAAAATCTGAGATGGAATTGTGAATGACAAAACCTTATATGGAATAACATGGGGAATACGAGCATGAACCCAATGGGGAATTAGGAGTAGAGCTCCTGTGGATAAATGGAAGGGATTTGGAAATGTGAGTGGGAAGTGTGCTGGCCCTTGAGTGCGTGGTACCAAGGAGAACGACTGTCTCCTGTTTAGTGTAGAGTGAGCTAGCTGCCCTTGGGTTGGGACCTAGGGTTAGGATTGACCACTCTACACTGACTTCTTGGCCCTCGCATATACTGTACCACGGAGAGCTACTAGTGTAGGGAGAGAGCTAGCCACCCTATGGGGCCCGGGGTTCAGCTAGCCACCCTACACCGACTTATTAGGCTCACTGGGCAAACTGGGGTAGTCAGACGAGGGTGCGTGGACCATGGAGGGGCGAGACCCCTATTTGGTTCTGAGGGGCTAGAGCCTTGTTACTGAGATGGCTAGGCTCTATATTGTTCCATGCTGTACTTTGGGCGTACCCACTAGCAGAAACGATTGACCGCGTGTTAGTGCTGGGTAGCTACCCGTGCGCTTATCGCGCGTGTCGTAGTCACCGCTACGTCTGTCCATGACCTCAGGGTGGTTAACTGGGTGTAGGATCACCACGGGGGACTCTTCCGACCAGGAGAGCACCACGTGTGCCTTCTATTCTTTGGAAAAGACTGCAATCAAGATCATTCCCACGAGGAACATGCGATATTAAGAAAGAGATCTGAAAAGTAAACCAATGGGTGAAAATGAATAACTTGTAAGATAAAATAATTGGAAAAGATAAATTACCTGTTAGCTTTTACTGCTTTAGTTAGTTAGTTACCACTCTACTCAGTGTTCGCTGACTCCGTTTACTCATAACCCTTTTCAGGTCCAGGTGTTGAGCAGCCTGAGTCACCGGCTGCAGAGGGTACTGGGCCCAGTCGAGCCCAGCAGTAGTTTCCTGTTGTTGTGCTTTCTTTTTGTTAGTGAGTTCAGACTCCTATTACCGTTATGTTTCTGTACTTGTTTCCGCTTTACTGTTGTGGTGGTGATATGTACTGTTAGTAGTTTTTATTTCCTTTACTGCTTGTACTCTTTTATTGTTAGTTACTTAGTATAGTGAATATGGGTTACTTTCCTGCTTTTTTGTTATTTCTTGTTGGACGACTGGATCTTGGGATTAGCCGAGTCGAGCCAGTCTCGGGTTTTGTAGGGGTTCGGGAACCGGGTCGTAACAGGTTTTTATCCTAAATCTTAAATCATAAATCTTAAATGTTAAGGTAAAAAATCACATTTTAAGTGAAAAATCATTTCTCATACATGAAATCACTTTCAATAAACCTAAGCTCAAAATCCTAAATGCTAAATCCTAAACCTATAAGTCAAAATCACTTTGCATGGGTACAAGATCGTTTTGTACAAGTGAAACCACCATTGGAATAATTTTATATGATGCAAAATAAGATTTCACCAGTGTAAAGATACTTTAAATAATTTATCACCAGTATAAAGTTATTTGTCATTTATACCTTTTAAGTTAAAATGGTATGATAATTTTTTTAATATAGTAAAATCTTCCCAAAAATAAACCTTACATTTTTTTTTTTTACATTAAAAATAAATTATCAAATAATCTCACATGCACAACGCCGTGTAAAATACAGAACTAACATCCACAAATTTTCCAACATTACTTTTTCGTCAATGCCAACTTTTTCCTACTTTTCGACTGTCACGGAAAGGAAACTCATACTAAATGCCCCGTTTTGCATCTTGTTGTAACGTAGATAACTGTTTTGGGCCTTTTAAAAGGCTAGACCAAAGCCCAAAGCCCAAATCGAAGGACAAAGGACCGAAATGTCAACATGAATGAAAATAAAATGGTAAACACCACGGGAAAAGGATCTTGGGCCAGAGAATAATCAAGTCTCAAGATATCTTCCCTCTCTTAGGTGATATCATTTTATTTATTGCAACTGATTTCTCATCTATCGTTTTATATACTTATGAATCAGTTTTATTTATGTGCTCTAGCTTAGTGCATAAGAAAAAGCAAAAGAAAAGGAAAAAACTGAAAAAGAATTGAAACCGAGCTTTACAAATAAAAGAATCATAATTGTAGCTATTTAAACTCTAACCCCAACAAAGATGGGAAATCATAATCAAGTTTATAATGAGAATCCAGATGACGATTACGTTTAGATTGTACCATAAGCCATATGGTCTTCTGGATTATTCATATGAAATTGAAGTGGAGGAGTTGGCTAAGGCAGAGAAGATACTTCTTTTTAGTAGTAAACCCTAGGCTCAAATAACTTACCTGAGCTAAATTCATTTAAACTCGTACCGCACCTCAAATAATAAATCTAAATATCCTCCTCAGACTTAGGTGGAAAACGGCTGAGAGTGTTACCTAACCTAATATCTTCGTTCTTATATTTATGGGTAACGACTAAGGTTGTTATCACCTAATAACAACAACTAGAAGGATTGGATTTGGTTATATCTATGTCTATATTTATTTACAAAGTTATATTCATATCTTACCTATTTATCCATCAAATACAAAAATTTAAACTTATATCCACAACTATCTATCCATTGGATATCTATTTACCCATCAAGTACTTATTTATAAATTTAATGATACTCATTTAAATTATTACAAAAATTTTTAAGGAGAATATATCAAAAACAAAAATACAAAGAAAGATAAAATAAAAGTACATTTTAAATAAAAGGTTCCTATCTTAGAAATAAATATTCACTGAAAGCTTTAAAAATGCTTCAAACCTTCAAAATCATAGAAGAAATTACGGGAGAGATTAAAGTTAGTGGAATGAGAGAGTTAGGGTGTGACTTATATATCTCGGATAAATGAGAATTTTATTCAGGTACTTGTATCGAGTAATTAGGTATAAATCTATACACATACCCATACCCATATCTAGTTGGATTTTTTTGGATAAAACCTATACTTGAATCCTGTTGGGTTTGGATAGGATTTTATCAATTCTTTTTAGGTTAGGTTGAGTCAAATTCAGATCAGATTTATCACCTAACTAAAAAGTTACAAGCACACCCTGAATAAGTTAGTTATTTACAATATACACCAACAACCCCTCAAATTGAATGGTTGGAATAGATGTAAAGTTTGGATTTTAAGCGTTGTACACGATCAGCAAAATGAGGCTTAGTAAATAAATTTGCAACTTGATATAAAGTTCTAATGAATTGAGCAGGCATCTCCATGGCTGCCACTTTAATGGAAATCAATTTTGATTTTGATATGTCTGGTTTTGACATGGAAAATGGGGTTTGAGGTCACGTGTTTTGTGCCAATATTGTTGCAAATTGAACCCTAAGCCCCTGACAAAGAGAAGTGATCCATGTTATGTTATCAGTGGCATTGGCAATGACACGGTACTCAGCCTCAGTTGAAGATCTTGTAACTGTGATCTGTTTCTTTACTACTTAGGATATGAGTGAATCTCTAAGATAGATAACATAGCCAGAGGTAGATTTGCGATCCTCCAAAGAGCTGGCCCAATTAGCATTGGAGAAGGCAAACAAGGCTTTACAAGAAGCTTTGTGAAAGTGAAGAGCATCATCAACAATGGATTTCAAATAGCAGAGCACACGCTTTAAGGCAGAAAAATGTTTATTATTAGTCGGAGCAGCCATCATCAGAGACAACTTGTTTACTGTGAAAACTTTGTCGGATCTGGTAAAACTCAAATGGTACAGATTGATAATTAATTGTCTATACATGGTGGGATCATCAAAGAGCTCCCCAACACCTTTAATCAGTTGATCAGAGGCAGAAGTAGACATCGGGGTTTTAATAGGTTTAACCCCATCAAAGCCATATTTCACTCGAAGGTCTGTAATATACCTCCGCTACGACAAACAAAGAAGGGGAGGAGTTTGCTTTAGTTTCACAACAAGGAAGTAAGCAGACTGACCCAAACTGTGTATGGGAAATTCCTTGGATGGTAACATCAGAACCGAACACATTAGAGATTTATTAGAAGCAATGGCAAGTATGCCATCGACGTAAACTAAGAAATACATAACTGCAACACCACGTCGAAGAATAAACAATGAAGTATATATTTTTGAAGTCATAAAGCCATGACCAATGAAAAAAAGAGAAAGCCTATTGAACCCAGCACGGGATACTTGCTTCAAGTCATAGAGAGATTTGCAGAGCTTGCAATCAAGATTGGGGAATTCTGGAGGATGAGTGAATCCCTGGGGTTGAGTCATGAAAATTGTTTGATCTAATAAGGTTCTATTGAGGAAGGCATTGTTTATAGATAACAAGTAAGGTTGACAAAACAACCTAATAACAAAAATGCTGGAAAGTTGCAAGCATATGATGAACAAGTCAGTTATTTACAATATACACTAACATCACCCACTTATTCCACTAAATACACCATGGTGCCATCTCCCGACTAACGTTGCCGACGCCGGCGTTGACTCCTCATCCTCTAAAGATGATGTAGAGGACGTCTTGGATCCTAACATTTTGCCTCAGGCTCCATGCATTCACATGAATGGGCATGCTCAATGTAATCCGCCTCCCACTCGGAAGCAAGCTGCTAATGGCCTTGTTGTAACACCCAAGATTTTTAGGGTTGTTTGTAAATAAAATTAACTTGTAGGCGAAATAGTGAAATAGCAACAGAAGCAGGAGGGGAGAAGAAAAAGGGAAAGAGAGAAAAAGAAAATTTGGGGAGCTTGCAGCCGCATAGAACGTGCTCTACGAAACGAATATCGACTCTTTGGTTGATCGTAAGTCTTAAAAATCCTAGACAAACTTTAAGGCTCTTTCGTATTATACAAACTAATCAATTATATGCCATTTCCTCTCTTTTTCTAATGACCTAGAATTCAATTGGAAAAATTAGAAAGGAATTGGTCATCTGCTATACGTCAATACATAGAAGACTTGAAGTAAAATATCTCTTGTCAAAGTTAGAAGTGTTTAATCATAGCATATCTAGAAAAGAACCTCTCGCTAGATGTGAGAATCCATGCCACCATCAAACTTTTCTTTGAACGATCATCATCTTCTCTCTCCTACAATCGAAGGCATGCATGATAGGAGGAGGAGAAGTTGTTTGGAGATTGCTTCGGAAAACTTAGCCTGAACTGAACTTGAGATAAGGTAAAGCTATGTTTCTTGCTCGTTAATCTTTGTGGAGGACTTTCTCCGGGGGGATTTCTCAAGGTGATCACGATCGTGAGGATAATTCATATGGGACATGGAGCAATTGAGAGCCACAAAGGTTGCCATGGTGGAAGTGCTCTGTTCAAGGCAGCGGAAATAGGGGAACTTTTGGGCTGTTTTGTTTTGTACTAAAAGAGAAAAACAGAAGAACAAAAGGAAAAAAAAAAGAAAAAAAAAAGAAGAGGGAAGATAACGGGGTTTTCGGCTTCCTGAATGGATGGCCTAAGCAGCATCAGCCTTGTTAGCTGGTGAGGTTAAAGAAGTTGAGATTTTTTGTTATGATAAAGGGTATTTGAACACTAGATGTTGGTTCGTAAATGTAAAAAATGACGCAAAAATTATCGTATAGCGTTATAAATGTGATCTTCATTTCATGTATCTTTTTTTATGTAAACAAAATACTTACAGATGATAGGATCTACTATTGTTGAAATTAACTATAAATCCCTTTTATACAGGTGTAAACTAATCAAATTATCTCCGAAATTGCTTTACATTGGTGTAAAATCACTTTACATCGTTGCAAAACCACCATATCACATTCAAAATAATTTTGCATTGTAAAAAATTAAATTCCAAGTATTTCTTCATCTATGACAAGTGAATTTTCACCTTAGTTAAACTCTAAATCCTAAACTCTAAAGTGAAAAATCACTTTTCAAGTAAATAATAACTTCTCATAGGTGAAATCACTTTCAACCTAAACCATAAACTCTAAATCTTAAATCCTAAATCCATAATCCATAAGTTAAAATCACTTTACATGGGGTGAAAGATCATTTTGCACTAATACAAAACCACCAGATTACCTTCGGAATAATTTTGCATCGGTGCAAAATGAGAGTTCATCAATGCAAAGTCACCTTAGAATAATTTATGGTCGATGTAAATCATCTAGAATAATTTCTCACCGATGCAAAGTGATTTATCACCAGTGTAAAGTTATTTATCACTCATACGTTTTAGTTCAAAATGGTGTGATGGGACCTACCACGTAATAAATCTTTAGTTCTTTTATTTCTTTACATTAAATATCAAGTGGGGATCATGTTCACACCATCTTGCGTCATAAAATACGTTTCCCTACATTTTGGCTTGTATATATTTATGCAAGTATTGTGTTTAAATTGAAAGTAAATAGACATACGTTGTAACGTGTTTTGCAACGTACGAAGTGAGTGGTGGTTTTAATCGGTATATTTTAGTTTTCCACAAGTAAAATTACTTTTAAGTGAAAAATCACTTCACATAGGTTAAAAATTATGTTTCAAGTGAAAAATCATTTACCACCAATAGAAATTTAAAATACATCGATGTATTTTTTTTTCAATCGATGTATTTTGATTTTCAATCAGTGTATTTAGATTTTAAATCGATTAAAAATTATTTTCAACTAGTATATTTTGATTTTTAGTTAATCTCCTTGATTTTTAACTGATTGATTTTTATTTTTAACTGGTTGATTTTGATTTTCAATTGATTAATTTTAACTTTCAGTTTACATATTTTACGTCCTTGTTTAAACGAAAATATGAGTAGAGATGGTAACATACGTTTCCATACTCGTGGCTGTTTAAATTTTGTGGGTGGAAAAAATCAGATAGTATAATTGAATCTTTTTTGTTAGACACCTGTACATGAAAGCATGGAAGAAAGTGTGCATTCCCACGTTGTAGCTGGGAGGCATGGGATTTAAATTGTTTCTATTTATGAACTTAGCTTTTATTATGAAAATGGCTTGCTGTTTATGCTCAAATAATGGAGGTTTGTGGCAACAGCTTTTTAGAGGGAAATACTTCCCTGAAGGCTCTTTATGGGAATGTATACCAAGAGCTTTTGATTCTGCATTCATGAACGCTATAGGTGAAGTTAAAAGTTGGATAAATTCCTATTCTAGATGGTTAATAAGTGACGGTCAAAAAGGTTAATATATGGAAGGATAAAGCGGATATCTACCAAAGAAGGAGCAAGCTTTTCAGTTAGCCAAGGTAGCACGGCTCCTTGATGGGGATGAAGCTTAGGTGGTTGAGAACTTTCAGAATGAATCTGTGTTGGCTATTATATCCACTCCCATGGATCAAGGGGAGGATTTGTTAGTGTGTGTCTTTTCAGTTAAATCTGCGTATATGACATTACTACGTGAGTTTGGATGTCCGGAAAATGTGCAAGAAACTGAAGCTGCAGGAAACTATGGTCTTTAAAGGACTTGCCTCCAAGGACAAAGATCTTCTTATGGAAAATTATTGTTGATGCTCTTCCCCTCAAATCGAAACTTGCTGCTAGAATAGGGAATTCAGATGTTAATTGCCCTCTTTGCTTAAATGGAATTGAAGACTGGAACCACATTATTGGTAGTTGTTCTTTCATGAGGGCAGTCTGATTTTATTGGGGTTATAAGCCAGATCACGAGGAAGAGTGCTATTGTGATTCTGAAAATTACAAAGGAATTTATAGATGCAAGTTTTATGGAAAAAATAGTTCTTTTATGTTTTTCATGTATGGTAGCCTCATCGATGCAAGGTAGTTATGGAAGACCTCTCCCCTTGTACTCTCGCAGTGCTGGAACATGCTTTAAACATGGCCAGGTTACGCCAAACCAATATTTTCTTGAACAACCTTTCCATTGTTAATTTTCTTCAATTGGATTTGAAAAATTTACGTTGAAGTATAGGTGATTAAAGTGGGATCAACATTTAAAATTATAGTACTTGAATTATGAGAGTAATTTAAGGTTATTCGCTAAGAGCAACGAAATATGTGAATTAAATACAACTAATTTGATTCTTTATGTATACAACCTAATTCAAGAGGGTTAATTACGTAATTCAATAACGTAATTCAGGAAGTACTTAATTAAAAATAATCAAAAAATAATACAATCAAACACTAAGTATATTAAATCACTAATATTTGGACCTAACATCTCAATAACAACCAACAACAATCAATAATCAAGATAAACAACCAATTATTCAAACACATATTCAAATTAGTCTCTAGGAATTTGATTTTCTCACACTCAAGTCCTTATAAGCTTGCAATTAGGTTCCTAGACTTTCTTTCTCTTACGAGTTAGTCCTTGCCAGCAGCAAGCCTTGAGCTCCTTCTTTTGATCCGGCCAGCCCCGCCGGAGCAGTGCTAGAGTCGAGCTCCGGTGGCGATGTAGTTCGGCGAACGGCAGAGTAGATCTGGCAATGGACGACCGACATGATGGTAGCATTTTGCGGTGGTTGGTGACGGTTGTGGTCGCCGATGACAACGTCGGAGCTAGGCAGAGGACATGAGTCTCCAATGTTGTTGATCTTGACGTGGCAAAGGTGTTCTACCTTGTCCAAACAATTGGGTAGCTTCCTTGTGCCTTCACGAAGCTTCACATGAAGCTTGGGGCTGTGAGGACATTAGGAGGTAGCCAGCCGGAGTCGATGAAGATGGCGATGGTGTGGGTGGGTTGGTGTGACAAGAGAGTTGTCTTCAGCCTCAGGTAGATGGCCAATGAGCTCCGTTGGACTTTGGTGAAGGTCGTGGCAGTGGTGGATTGGGGTGACGAGATTGGAGGCAGCGTGGAGAGCTCGAAGAAGGTGGCGGCCAGCGTGGGTGTCAGATGAAGGTCGAGGGTGCTTGAAAGCCCAAATTTGTTGAGGGCTTTTGATCCTCGGAGCGTGGCGGAGGTTCTAATGTGGTTGGCAAGTGGTGTGAAAGCATGGAGCAAGGGGGCAGTGGTTGCCGTAGCTACGTCGGACGTCCGCCGTCCACAAGGAAGGTGAACGTGGGAATGGGAGAAATAGGGGTGTTTCCTAGATCTAAAGGGCCTAAGTTACTCTACAGAGAAAAGGGAAGAGGATGGTCTACTTGAGAGTGGACGAAGGAAGTTAGAGGATGCCGACTGTTGAAGGCCGGACGTGAAGACAATGAAGAGGCTGATGAGGTGTTTGGAACAAGGAAGACGTTGGAGAGGTTTGAAGCTTCATGTAAAGATTTTGGAGATGATGACGAAGCAAAGCCCCTTATCAATTTTAGAGATAAGGCGGCATACGAAGGGGTTGAGGAGTTCCAAGGTCTTCGTTGACGACGATGTCGGGGAAGAAGAAGGGGTGAGACTCGCCATGACTTGATGAATCTTCCCATGGGAGCTTGGTGGAGCTTTATAGCTCCTCGCGGTGCTTGGATAAGGCTGAAGGTTGTGGGATTTGATCGTTGGATTTCGTGGCCGACGAGGAGGAGGATGGGAGGTGCAATTAGCAATCAACGCATGTGAGGAGGTTGCCCTTGCATGCAGGATCGTGCGTTGATCAACTCTTCCAAGCTTAGCGAGATCTAATGGTCATCATCGTGAGATTCGTGGTCAATGGTGTGGTCGTTAGCCACTGTTGAAGAAGAGGTATTGGAGATGGGCAAGAAGGTGCGAGGGCCTATTTTCAAGGAAAATTGAAAGTTAGGGGGGTCTTTGTAAGGAGATCAGGAATTTAAGGGCTAAATTGTAAACTTGGTCAAGATGAAGTCTAAACGTGCCCAAATTTTTACGATAATGTAATTTAGATCCAAGGAATTTGATGGTGGCTTTAATTTTGGGTTTTGATGAAGCTTGAATGGTTAATTTATGATTTAACCCAAAAGTATCCTCCTAGGTCTCTATTTTAGGTCAAAATGGATTTCTCTGTCAATTGATTGTTCTAAACTTTATGGAATATTTGTAATTGATTTTTAGATTTAGATTACATTATTTCCATCGGAATCCTTTTAATTAAAGTGATGTTGAAATTATGATTTTTTATTAAGAAATAACGTTCAAATTGAATGAATTACTCAATATCAACCAACTTCATAGAACTTTAAGCTTATTTGACCTTTAATTAATTATAAGCTCATCCCTTAGTTAATATGCACTTAAAATTGTTTGTTAAAATAGAAGAATTAACCCAATTAAGCACAATCCGTCTTGATTTAGCCCTGATTGAGTTATACCATTTAATGTGTCCTTTAGGTGAAATTAGCTTTGGAATTTAGTCAAATTGAGTTAGATAAGAAGGATGATGGTGTTACCATTAGATATTGGAAATTAAACATTTGAAGCTGCTAATTCATCAGATGCTAGAAATCGCATTCCAAGTCATGTTCCTTTGATATTTGTTGATGCTGCCATAGGATCTGAATGTTCTGTGGCTGCAGTGGTTATGATAGATGGAAATAGAGTTCATACTAGAAGTGGTGCTTCAAAGTTAGATACTAAATGCAGCTATGATGCAGAACTCTGGGCGATTCAAAAAGGCTTTCTAATGGCCTTAGATACTGGCTTATCGGAGGTGCTGATACTCTCAAATGCCATCAATCTGGTAAGGTAAATTCAAGCCCAACAACAACCAAATTGGTCTTTTCGAATGTTCATCTAGCATTGTATTTTTCTTTTCAAATCTATACCTGGATGTACTTTACTTAAAGTCCCCAGGAGCTGTGTTCGACTAGCCCATAACCTGGCTAGTCACTGCTTGCATTGTAATCTTCAAGGAAACTGGGTTTCCCTTAGTTTTCCTTGTGATCTTTAAGGCTGCTAAGAATGGTGTTTTTCACCAGCAAAAAAAAAAAAAATGAATTTTTTTGTTATGGGCATAATTATCTCTGTATATGGGATTATAGGAGGCTTAATCCGACTGAGAGTAGTATAAGTTATCGGGATATTGTTTAATCTCCTCGATTGTATATAAAATCTCACATCGTACTATAGTTGATTAAGGCGAATCAAACATTTTAAAATTTAGAACTCGAATTAAAAAGAAAATCCAAGGTCGTCTCTGTGAGCAAGAAATCACGCAAGTAATTACTATCACAATATAAAGATGTTCAATGTATCTTTAAACAGGAAGATATAAAAAATAAAGGTAAAAGTGGTGGTTTAAACCACCAATTTTACCCTTAATACTTAAGCTCAAATACCCTCTAATATCTGAATAGAACTAGCTATCAAATATTTCACATTAACTTCACAGAACCAAGTCAGGCTTTACCCTCAGACGTCGGGTATAAGGCACAGTAGCCTTAAATGATTAAGGCATCCAATGTAAGGGCCTTTCTAAGGCCGACTACTGAAGGGGAACATCACAGATCTCGATGTGCAAAACCCACCTCCCTCCTTAGTCTTCTTCTTCTTAGTCGGACCCAGGTATCCAGATCCACAACCCAGACTCGCGGGCGTATTCACGGGCAAGGGTGCGTGAGCGTGCACATTCGTGGGTGCGTGTGTAAGAGTGTGTGGAGGGGACCTCACCCCGTGCATTCTGAGGCAATAGGCTTTAGGTGCTTTTTCCTGATAAATGCTGCTTCTCCTTCAGTTGCACACGATGTGGGACTAAAGTCCCTTGCCTTCTCGCATCTCTTGGCAGTGAGGATGTCCAGCTCGATTGGAGTGCGTCGACCGTCCGATCTCCTAGATGAGGTCGGGGATTGATTGGGGTATTGGAGGGGCTTCCAATTGACCTGCTCCTCTTTAGATCGGGGCTTTCGATGCTGTGCGGAGCTTCATCGAAGGTGATTGGAGAGCTGTTGTCGAAAGCGAAGACGAAGACTGATGTAAACACATTTATTGAAGGTAAAATGCCTATTCACCTAGGCTTAGATTTGCATTTCATGTTATAAATATTGCATAGCATGCATCATTCTGCATTTAGAGTAGTTGTATATAATTTAGGTTAATTGCATCCTTTTTGTGGTTAGGAGAGAAGGATATTTATTTCGGAGCCTCGGATTGACGATTCGACTGTATGGATCTAATCAAGACGATAATCGGAGTCCAATGCCTTTGAAAGCGCCTCAATCGGAGTCCCGTAGCACCATATGCAGTCCGAGGAAGATCAACGGCCAAGGGACTAGGAGACATAATTCGGAGCTTCAAATGATAAATTCGACCGTGCGGATGGATTTGGGTCGACGATTGCAACCTAATGGCACAAAAATCGACTCAATTCGACCTTTGTAGATGCCCTACAACAAGAAGAAGATGGATGTCCTAGGTTGCGCCACATGGCGCAGCCCAGGCTGCCAGCACACGCACGCAGCATCACACGCGCACAGCAGCGCGGGCGCATGCGCGGGCACGCATGCGCAGCGCAGCGCAACGCCAGCGCGTGGGCGCGCGTGCGGCAAGGCAGGAGCGTAGTGCCAGTACAACGTGTGTTGGACCTATAGCGACGCATGAGCTAGACTTACAGCAACACTTACAGTTGTCGGTAATTCATCACATGCCAGTAAAGCCAGCTATGGGCACCAGCGGGCATGAGCTACCTACAGCAATGTTTCTAGCGACGGCCTGGATGTCACTAATGGTCCCATACCTATTTTTGCCTCTTCTCCTCCACTATAAAAGGACCTACACCCTCTCCCTTCCAAGCCATTTCTACTTACTCTACTCCCACCTACTCCCAAGCTCTAACAAGCCTACCAACGCTCCATTAGAGCTTATTCTCAAGCTCCCAAGGTGCCTATTAGTGTAGTGAACCTCTGCTCCACCAAATACTCCTCCAACTTCCCATCTTCCTTCACAGGTCACCTTGGAGCAATCCTCCTACCTCCATTTCGGTAGCAAATCAACTCCGTCTTCTCACCTCCATTCCGGAGCTATGCCGAAGCTTTCCTCAACCTGACGTCCTCTATCATCTCACCTCTGTCATCCCACTCCTCACCTCCTTCGTCCGAGCTTCCGCCAGGCGCCGTCGTCTCGCCGAACAGCCGATTTGGGAGATTTCCTCTCACCTCCCTCTCTTTATATGCTTTCATAGTTTCTTGTAATTGACATTGGAAGTAATATATATCATATTTGTTCCACATCTCTATCTTGTGATACATTTGCTTGTTTTCTCTTATTTCAAAAATACAAAAAATAACAAAATCCCAAAATACTAAAAAGAAACAAATCGAAGTGCGGTTTTCAATAAAGTAAACGTCGCCTCCCTGTGTTTGACTCGGGACTCCCTTGGAGTTTCAGTATAAATTTTATTTGATCGACGTGTTTTGCAACTACAACGACAGGTTACTTGTAACCTCGATTTCCAACACGTGAAACACGCACGACCATTTTGGTGCTGTTGCCGGGGAGGCAACGGAATTTACTTTATTGTTTCTGTGTTTCTTTCCATTTACATAGCACTAACCCTACTTGTCATTGATCTACTGTCTTGTAGGTACCCTAGCATGGAGATCCAAGTGCAGTAGACCGGAGTAAAGTACTGGTAGAGTGTTTTGTAACTATCCCCCACACCACCCCCATGTTCACGGGCGTTTCGTGCGGATTTAAAGCGTATTATGTTGTAGTATAACCGACAAAACGTTCGAACAAATACAAAGTTTTTATTACTCGAAGACCGGAGTATCCGAGGTCGAACACAGGGAGCAAATGGAACTTACCACTAAATCAAAATGTAATTGAACACTCTAATTTACTTAAAATATCAATTTAGGTATGAATGTATGCGATTAAAAGGAGTTAGGGCAAAAAAATATGAAATTGGACGTCTGATCTTGTGATTAGACGTCTTAAAAGCATTTCTCCTTTTCTTCTTGATTATTCTTCTTCTTCTTCTGCTGCAGTCTTTGCTCTTTCTTTTCTTCTTCTGATCTCTGCAAAGTCTTCACTTGGCTTCTCTGTGCCTTTGCTTCTGGCTTGCTCTTTTCTTTCTTCTCCTGCGAAGGCTTCTTTCTTGCTTCTTCTTCTCTGCCTTGTTTCTTCCTCTTCTATTCTTCTCTGCCGTTCCTTCTTCTTTCTTTCTTTTCCTTCTCGCGGCCAAGTCCTTCTCCTCCTGCGTTCAGCCTGCCTGCACAGGAGCAAAACCTAACCCTTCTCCCTCTACCCGCGCATCTCTCTCTCTCAAGCAATTCACTCAAACCGCTCTCCCAGAGCCACAGCCATAATCGGGTCGGATCGTACCCGGGACCAGGCGCACCTGCAGGTGTGTGATGCGCGAGGAGTGCGTAGGTCTAGGTCGGGTCGGATTCGCCAGGTCCGCGTGGTCAGGCCGCGGACGAGGCGGGTGTGGGGTCAGTGAGGGACCTCACCCCTGTGCTTACTGAGGCGATAAGACTAAAACACAAAAACAACTTATATGGTACCTGAGGGTTGCAATCCCACGATGTGGGACTATCTGGTCTCGCCTTCACGCGCGCCTGCAGAAGCCTTGTCGTGCGATTGCCCCGCAGCTGCTGGCTCTGCTAGCGCTCCTTGGCTGGACTCGTGCACCTCGCGACACTCGCGCTAGTATGCAGCACCTGTAGCCTGGAAGACCGGGTGCCTGGAGCTTCGTGGGAGCTTCATCAGAGGTCGTCCATGGCGGCAGCGGCTCGAACCCTGTCATACACAAAACGTGCCTCTCGGCCAAATCAGAATAGCTAGAGACCTTCGCCGTGGCACGGCGAAGGCGGTGGGCAGTGCTGCAGGCCGCAGGTCGGCCTAGGCATGCGTGCCTAGGTCAACCTGTGGCCGGAGATGGTGGGTTGGTCGGGGGGTGATTGTGGAGGGCTGGAGTGGCAGTGGTAGGGTGGAGTGTGTTCTTGGAGGTGAGGCGGAGCTTTCGAGGTGGTTGGCGAGCCGTGTGGAGGGCTGGAGTGGTGTGGGCAGCTCGCCGGAGTGCGGTCGGAGGCGAAGACGATGGAGGTGGTTAGCGTCTGTCGAGGGTCGATCAAGGGAGATAACAGGGGGAAAAGAGAGAGGAGAGGATGGAGAGGAGTTCTAACCTAACTGTAAGGACGAAAGGGGACGGAGGGCGAACAGCAGTACCTGCTGTCGTCGGAGAAGATGACGCCCAGTGGGGGAGGACGACGGCGACGACGGGGCTGAGGCGGCGTGCGCTGGTACTGCGCGACGCGGTGGAAGGTCAGGAAGTTAACTCTGCCACTGGTTTTGTGGCAGAGCGAAGAGGGAGGGGAGGGGGCCTCGTCGGAGCCTGCTGGGAGTTTGGCCGGGCAGGAGGAGAGGAATTGGGGGTGGAACCTCGGCCAAACCAAGCTCACCCTCTTCGGTCGGAGTTGTGGGTTCTTATATAGGCGCTGGACTTGGTGTGCAGGGCGTGAAGGGCACGTAATTGCCTGAGGTTGGTCGCCGGAGATGGAAAGGAGTTAGGATACCCAAATCTCTCGTGCGTTCGCACGAGAGATTGGGTTCACACCAGGGATCGATATCGGTCTTAAATGGAAGGCAATTCTTTAGAGAATTCTCCTTCCATTTCTGGGAGGGAATCTCTGAGGGATTAGAGAGCAATCCCTCTCCGAACCTCGCCGGAGCTCGGTTCTACCCTAGCAATGGCGGCAGGACCGGTTTGCAAAGGAGGCGAAGAACCTAGGGGGTTCTCTTCAACGGTATTCAAAAGATAGGGACCAATTTGTGATTTGGGTGTACTAAATTGCAAAGTAGGTCAAGATGACCTCTCCTTAGGTCCAAATTTTGGTATAAACCTAATTTGGACCTAAGGAATCCAATGGAGAAGTTAGATTTCAGGTTTGACCTCGTTTGACTAGATATTTTGCGTAAAAACCCAAATTAGGTTAATTGAAGAGCTAGGACCCTAATCTAGGTCAAACTAGGTTCCAAAGGCCAAATTAAGTGTTCTAAACCCTAGAGTATGTTTTTCCATGATTTGTAGAGGGTTTACTTGCTTTTTGTTCTGACCGGAACCTTGTTAATTTAAGCGGGTCTGTTTTAGGGTTGCCAAGTGTCTTTTAGTTCTTAGATTGCACATGAACCCATTTCTGATTGACTCAACCCACTTTTTATCTCATTTAGACCATTTGACCTATGTTTTGCCTCTGAGAAATCCCGTTTATCTACTGCAATGGTAAAATTACAGTTTTAACCTTTATTTCATGTTTTCTTCTCAGAGCACTTGTTCCTTCAGTTAGGCCTTCTTCTAGGTTATGTAGGAGCTTTTATCTTCTTTATTGGGTCAAAATGAGCTAGTTATGGCTCATGATGAGGCTCTCATCATACCCCCATGCCTAGCTTTTGCTAGTCCCTTAGCAAAATTTCAAAGTTTTAACTTTCGTTCTAGACCCTGAATGTCTGTCAACAATGATAAGTGCTTCTCCTTTTCTTTTGTGATTAGGTGGGAATGCCGACAATAGGCCTAGAGGTACTCAATTACCAACCAAAATCCGGACCTGTTCCGCTTTAGCCTCAGTCTTCTGCAAAGGTTTCTACGGCCCACAGAACCTAACCTAGGGTTTGTTGGACTCCGCGGTTAAAGCACCCGTGCTTGAGATATTTTTAGCCTAAGTTCAGTTTGCAGTGCGTTTTCTGTAAGAGAGAGATAGAAGATTTATTTCTTTGGAGAGCTTTTCTCTCTCTTTTCTTTTTTATTTCTAGCTTCGGATTAGCTTCTCAACACGGTCTGTATCGGATTCCTCGTCCCCATCATCAATCCTCAAAGGTCCCTGGCTTTCGAGATTTCGAGATAATCCCGCCCATGGCAACCCCCGGAACCCTGGCTTTCGAGATTTCGAGATAATCCCGCCCATGGCATTCCGTGGCTGAATTCAGACCCTGGCGATTGACATTTCGTGATAATGCCACCCATGGTGTCTGAACCAGCAGAGTGCTTACATGCCTCCAGTAGGATATTTAAATATCCTAAGAGACAAGCACCGAGGAGATGATATGTTGTTACGCATCTTCGAGGGGAATTTCCCACCTCTCCGCGCTGGGAACTCGTCTAAATCAACTTGTGTTGATTGGCCGCTCCTAATCTAGGTGACTTTTTCAGAATATTAAATGCTCTTGCGTGTTTTGGATGTTTTATGCGCACTGAACCAGACTGTGT
Organism: Thalassia testudinum; assembly: GCA_037157565.1. Lineage (NCBI taxonomy): Eukaryota > Viridiplantae > Streptophyta > Magnoliopsida > Alismatales > Hydrocharitaceae > Thalassia > Thalassia testudinum. The sequence continues at coordinate 46,079,742 of JAZHRO010000059.1, forward strand.
GTGAATTTGGGGTGCTTAGGTTACCGAATCCCGCAAACCGGAGGTCAGTTAACGAGGCTGAATACTTCCTAAGCCTTAGACCTAATACTCAAGCTTCGCATTTTCCTCAACCTCTTGAGGATTATCCAGATTTTAACGGATACGTGAATTTTTAAGCTAAAGATACTAGCCCAAAAGGCCTAAGACCAGCGTTCCCGCTAATCTCTTGTTATATCTCCGTAGCACTTTTCTTTTCTTTTTCTTGACTCGGTCTAGAACTTCAGTTAACCCCTTAATCTTTTACTAATGACTTTTTCTTTTTCTTTTCCTTTTGTGCTCCTTTCTTCATTTTTGCTCTTTTTCTCCTCCTTATGATTATATGGCTCACAACATTTCCTCCCTCCCCATTTTTTTTTGTTCTTTTTCGTAATTTTTCAATTTTTTGTGTTTTTGACATATGCGAATTTTTTGTGAGAATCCTTCTGATTTTTTTCTTGGTTTTGTATGTATGCACTTTATCACCCCCCCCATGCCTAAGTTTTGCAATGTCCTCATTGTAAACAGAGGGTGGGAATTAGTGTTGAGGTCAGGGGCTTAGAACAGGATATATCGGGTGGGTGAATGGGTCGGGAATGAGTGATGCGAATGATTTTAAGCTCTGATACGTGTACCAGAGGTGGGATCAACTGTCTAAGGCTGAACTCAAGGTGCAATAGATGTGGAGTACAGACGGCTAATCAGACGGGTCTCTATTTTTGAGATGACGGGTTGCCTCCCGTTAAGCGCTAAATTTAATGCCTTCAGCAGAGCGAAAAATGGGGTGGAGAGGGAGTGGTCAAATCAATGGAGTTTTGGAAAACAAGCACCTTGATTAAGAGCCTGGTTGGTCCAACCAGGTACTTGTTCAAATCAGTGGGCTGATGATGCAGCCCAAACCCAATAAGTCTGGTGGGTTGATAGATGTAGATTAGCAGATGTGGGACCCACCAAATGCAGTGATGTTCTGATAGATATGGAAGTGAAAACTCGAGTTCGGGCTCAGTCGAATCAGCCTGGTGGGGGTAGGGTTCCGAAAAATAATCAATGTAAGGTGTGGAATCCCTACAGGGACGGTCAAAGGATGGAGGCTCCTGATTTGTGGTCTGATCAGTGTCCGATACCCGGTATAGATACGGAGTTGAATCATCTGCAATCGGCTCAGTGAGAGGTGAATCAGAATAGAAATTGAGTCCGGTTGCAGGTCGGGATGGGGAACGGGTTTTGATTGGTTCTGTATATGTGGAGCAGGTGGCTTCAAAGAAGATTGACAGGTTATAATTAGGAGGCAGATTTTCTCCGATGTTATGGTCAGATTCGAGATCGTCAGAGAGTTTGCGAAAATCAAAGTTTGAATGAGATTCTAGATCATGAGTTCCACCATAGAATAAATCATATGTTGTATATTCAGCAGCCTGACTGGGATCTAGCCTAAATGTTAATTCTGAGCTTACAAAGGTGTCCCTATCTAGTAGAGTCTCAGGTTCAAGGTTAGTAGGGCAGAGCCAATCGAAACCCTGCTCGTCCAAGTCCTCAGTTTCTGTATCGTAGATTGGCATGACTTCCGAAAACTCGATTAGTTCTTCTGAGGAGGTTGACGAGGGATATTCATCAAATCGAGGCCCAGAATCATATTCTTCATTAAGAGATTGATTTTCTTCATATGGGGCCTTGAAATCTTCAATATAGGTTTCAGATCTAGGTTCTAGGCTTAGGATGTGGGTGGAATTACTAGAATCTAGGTCTGAATAACCTTCGAGGGCCACCTTATCAGAATAAGGGACGGAATTTACACCCTCGAGAGGTTCAGTTCTACTCTCATACTTGCAGGAGTCTTGGGATTCTAAAATGGGTTCATCATGGTCTTTTCCTGCATTTGGAGCTTCCCAACCTTCTTCAATATCAGGTGCATTATACTCCATCTGGGTTTGGAATCCACAACCATTTTGTGCCCCAAACCCGAGATCAGATTTATCCTCGATGTTGTCCCAAGATAGTTCATCCTCTGTTGGCGGTATGTACGGGTATTTCTGATCAATCACTTGTTTTATTAATCTCATTATCTCTTCCCGTTTTTCAAGACTATCTTGGTGTTGCTTCCAAAGTCGAGGATTTGTCATACATTGAAGGTATTCACTATTATGCAATTTTTCTATCTCAATGTATGCAGTAATGAGCAAGTCACGGGTTGATCCTTTGTTGGCTTCTGCTAATAGTACTTGGGCACAAGTTATGACAAAGGTTGTGGTTGTTGGGACATCAACCTGAATGTTTCCTACTGTTGTTGAGGTTTCTTCATTTTCATAAAATCTCATGGCATCCTCAATCATTTTATCTCTCATGGATCTCCGGTATTCAGGTTTCTCGACTGGTAGTCCTAGGTGGTTCGGCTGCATATTTGGATCAGGTGGTGGAATCACGATCAGAGTTTGACTCAAGATGTGTTATGAAGCGATCAGATCTGAATAACGAGTCCCACTGAAAATGAGTGTGTGTGCTCTATAGAGAAAAGATGCAGGACTGGAGATGTTCTTGACCCAATCAAGACACCCAAAAGATGTTTGGATGACTATGGAGGTTTGGGGCGGATGGACCCCTGGATCAGAAAGTCATCCACCTGAGAATTACCTGGGCAGCCAGAGAGGGAGAGTCCCGCAAAGACCCCTACACGGTAGAGCGTCCCTACGGGTTACAGGGTTTCCCCCACCCGACCTCTCTTGTCACTGAGATTCCAGGTAAACCAGAATGGGGACCTTGACCTCTTAAGTCTATCACTGTTTATTTCAAAGGTGCTTTTAGGGTTCTCACTTGAACTTTAGATGTTTTTGGTATTGTGACCTAATTTAGAGGTTGGTTGACCCAAGGGGTCAACTTCACCTGACCTGTCCTATAGATGGCAGAATGATTCTAAGCTCGGAGCCTAGAGATCACCCTGATTTGACTCCCAGGTTATTAGGTCAAAAGAAAATTTTAAGATTCAAGTGATTTTAGAGCTCAATTTTAGGGTTTGTCTTATTTAACTTTCTTCAATCAAGGGCTTGGGTAGCACACTGATGCGGGAGGGTTTATTTCCTTTTACACAGGCATGTGTGACTAGCGCTTCAAGACCCTAATGTGGAAACCCTAATTTGGTTCTATTTCCAATCCTCTTTTTCTTTTTCAAAAGTTCTCTTTGGACTTATAAACAAGAAGTGTGTGGTCCGCCGAGATTAAACGTTTATTTTCAATTAGGCACAAGAATTTGTGGGATGGGAAAAAAAATCACTCCAACTTCAAGAATATTTGCAGAAATTTTCGCAAAATCAAGAAATGTTTTGCCTTAGAGATGGTGATTACTATATAAAGAAGGCAATTGATTCCTAACTTGATTTTCTTCCTTTTGTCTTTCAAAGATTAGGGGATGATTAAGGAAGAAAAGAAATTACCTGCCCTGGAGTGGTTGACTTGCGGGAGAGATTTTCTCATGAAGTACCTGCAAGATCACATCAAAGAAAAGTAGGGCAAGTTAGTGTTCAATATGATAAAAAGAATGTAGAGACTAGTGGTAAATTGTGCAGTGCTCCCCGGCAACGGCGCCAAAATGTTCACGGGCGTTTCGTGCGGATTTAAAGCGTATTATGTTGTAGTATAACCGACAAAACGTTCGAACAAATACAAAATTTTTATTACTCGAAGACCGGAGTATCCGAGGTCGAACACAGGGAGCAAATGGAACTTACCACTAAATCAAAATGTAATTGAACACTCTAATTTACTCAAAATATCAATTCAGGTATGAATGTATGCGATTAAAAGGAGTTAGGGCAAAAAAATATGAAATTGGACGTCTGATCTTGTGATCAGACGTCTTAAAAGCATTTCTCCTTTTCTTCTTGATTATTCTTCTTCTTCTTCTGCTGCAGTCTTTGCTCTTTCTTTTCTTCTTCTGATCTCTGCAAAGTCTTCACTTGGCTTCTCTGTGCCTTTGCTTCTGGCTTGCTCTTTTCTTTCTTCTCCTGCGAAGGCTTCTTTCTTGCTTCTTCTTCTCTGCCTTGTTTCTTCCTCTTCTATTCTTCTCTGCCGTTCCTTCTTCTTTCTTTCTTTTCCTTCTCGCGGCCAAGTCCTTCTCCTCCTGCGTTCAGCCTGCCTGCACAGGAGCAAAACCTAACCCTTCTCCCTCTACCCGCGCATCTCTCTCTCTCAAGCAATTCACTCAAACCGCTCTCCCAGAGCCACAGCCATAATCGGGTCGGATCGTACCCGGGACCAGGCGCACCTGCAGGTGTGTGATGCGCGAGGAGTGCGTAGGTCTAGGTCGGGTCGGATTCGCCAGGTCCGCGTGGTCAGGCCGCGGACGAGGCGGGTGTGGGGTCAGTGAGGGACCTCACCCCTGTGCTTACTGAGGCGATAAGACTAAAACACAAAAATAACTTATATGGTACCTGAGGGTTGCAATCCCACGATGTGGGACTATCTGGTCTCGCCTTCACGCGCGCCTGCAGAAGCCTCGTCGTGCGATTGCCCCGCAGCTGCTGGCTCTGCTAGCGCTCCTTGGCTGGACTCGTGCACCTCGCGACACTTGCGCTAGTATGTAGCACCTGTAGCCTGGAAGACCGGGTGCCTGGAGCTTCGTGGGAGCTTCATCAGAGGTCGTCCATGGCGGCAGTGGCTCGAACCCTGTCATACACAAAACGCGCCTCTCGGCCAAATCAGAATAGCTAGAGACCTTCGCCGTGGCACGGCGAAGGCGGTGGGCAGTGCTGCAGGCCGCAGGTCGGCCTAGGCGTGCGTGCCTAGGTCAACCTGTGGCCGGAGATGGTAGGTTGGTCGGGGGGTGATTGTGGAGGGCTGGAGTTACAGTGGTAGGGTGGAGTGTGTTCCTGGAGGTGAGGCGGAGCTTTCGAGGTGGTTGGCGAGCCGTGTGGAGGGCTGGAGTGGTGTGGGCGGCTCGCCGGAGTGCGGTCGGAGGCGAAGACGATGGAGGTGGTTAGCGTCTGTCGAGGGTCGATCAAGGGAGATAACAGGGGGAAAAGAGAGAGGAGAGGATGGAGAGGAGTTCTAACCTAACTGTAAGGACGAAAGGGGACGGAGGGCGAACAGCAGTACCTGCTGTCGCCGGAGAAGATGACGCCCAGTGGGGGAGGACGACGGCGACGACGGGGCTGAGGCGGCGTGCGCTGGTACTGCGCGACGCGGTGGAAGGTCAGGAAGTTAACTCTGCCACTGGTTTTGTGGCAGAGCGAAGAGGGAGGGGAGGGGGCCTCGCCGGAGCCTGCTGGGAGTTTGGCCGAGCAGGAGGAGAGGAATTGGGGGTGGAACCTCGGCCAAACCAAGCTCAGCCTCTTCGGCCGGAGTTGTGGGTTCTTATATAGGCGCTGGACTTGGTGTGCAGGGCGTGAAGGGCACGTAATTGCCTGAGGTTGGTCGCCGGAGATGGAAAGGAGTTAGGATACCCAAATCTCTCGTGCGTTCGCACGAGAGATTGGGTTCACACCAGGGATCGATATCGGTCTTACTGGGAGGGAATCTCTGAGGGATTAGAGAGCAATCCCTCTCCGAACCTCGCCGGAGCTCGGTTCTGCCCTAGCAATGGCGGCAGGACCGGTTTGCAAAGGAGGCGAAGAACCTAGGGGGTTCTCTGCAACGGTATTCAAAAGATAGGGACCAATTTGTGATTTGGGTGTACTAAATTGCAAAGTAGGTCAAGATGACCTCTCCTTAGGTCCAAATTTTGGTATAAACCTAATTTGGACCTAAGGAATCCAATGGAGAAGTTAGATTTCAGGTTTGACCTCGTTTGACTAGATATTTTGCGTAAAAACCCAAATTAGGTTAATTGAAGAGCTAGGACCCTAATCTAGGTCAAACTAGGTTCCAAAGGCCAAATTAAGTGTTCTAAACCCTAGAGTATGTTTTTCCATGATTTGTAGAGGGTTTACTTGCTTTTTGTTCTGACCGGAACCTTGTTAATTTAAGCAGGTCTGTTTTAGGGTTGCCAAGTGTCTTTTAGTTCTTAGATTGCACATGAACCCATTTCTGATTGACTCAACCCACTTTTTATCTCATTTAGACCATTTGACCTATGTTTTGCCTCTGAGAAATCCCGTTTATCTACTGCAATGGTAAAATTACAGTTTTAACCTTTATTTCATGTTTTCTTCTCAGAGCACTTGTTCCTTCAGTTAGGCCTTCTTCTAGGTTATGTAGGAGCTTTTATCTTCTTTATTGGGTCAAAATGAGCTAGTTATGGCTCATGATGAGGCTCTCATCACCCCACCTTAGTTTTCATTTCATAACCTAATAACTCAAACCCAAATCAACTTGGGTGCTTTTTATAAACCCTAGGATAGATTTGGTTGTTTGTTTGCCACCTCCACTCACCTCGCCATCCACATAAATAAAAAAAAAATAAAAAAGTGTTATCTGATTGTGGGATTTTCTGAAAGCTACACACTTAACACCCACAACTTCTTATCCCAAGGTGCACAATCACTTTGATTCTACCACTTAACCGAGATCTGACCTATGGACCCGGTACACTTCAACTAAATACACATAAGTGAGTAGAAATCTGAATAGGTTAAGCATTCTTGTGTGCCTTAACTAAGTGGTGCAATAGGCCAATTGATTGAGCTGTTTGGGTTGCACCACTTAATCTAAAACTGATCCATCAAGTAGCTTGCTACTTAGGGTTGATTCTTAGGGCTGAACCATGAACTCCACATTATTTTTGATTTTTAAAGGAACATATCATCACCCGTGCTTTCAAAACTTGGAGTGTTCTACTAAACCTTGATTAAACCAACCTAAGAATTAAACCCTAAAAGCTACTAAACAAGGTTAAATCCTAAAAGATACATCATCAAATAACCTTGTTTGAGAACCCTGGTTGTGCACGTACATACATTTTAACTGATCATTAAGGGTACAACCCATCTAAAGGGCCCATCACATTTCTGAAGCACCATTGTCCCAAACCTAACTAAAATTGATTAGACGTTGGCCCTAAGGACTGGTTCGTTCGTCGGGATCCATATTGAGATTGTTCATGATTAACCTACTTATACTAGTCAATCTGATGTCTAGCTAGGAGAGTAGCGTCAAACGACCGTGGTTGAGGGGTACACTAGGAACCGGAGGCGCAAGCCAAAGAAAGAACCTTCTCCCTAGTCCCTTGTTCTAACTGGTTGGATTGCCTGGACATAAGTAGAGTAAATCGTCTATAATCTTAGGATGGATTTTGAGAGTCTGTAGACCTTTAGGCTACCCAAACTAAGGACAAGCTTGTATTTTTGTATTGCAGGGCTCCTTTCTCTTCTAATTTCCCTCCTTACTTCACCATGTACCCTTCCACATCCTACACACATTTCACATCCTATCCTCCTACCACCACTTATCCCCAATATGATTACTATCCCGACTTGACTTATAATTACCCATCTACTAGCCGAGATGACTTTGATTGGGGACATGAATCTGGACCTCAGTGTCTAGGGCCTAACCCTGGACAACAAGACTATGATTATTATCCTTCCCAGAGCTATAATGATTATGGATCTTCATCCTTTGATGACCACACCAACCCGATCTACAATCAGGAAGGATGTCATGATTATAACACCTACCCTCCCCAGTATTCCAGTGAATATAGGTCACCACCATCCTTTGAACAACCTAGAACGACCTACTTTCAGGGAGGGGCCCAAAAACCTCGACATCTTGACTCCCCTAGATTCAACCCAAACCCACCTAAACCTGAATTGAACCAGTTGGTTTAGGTGAACTAGATCCAAGATAGAGTGTTGGCTAATTTGAGGAACACTATACAATCTTTAGAAGCCTAGCCAACACCATGCACTGAAGCACTGGAGCCTATGATCAAAATGATTGATGAACTTAATAGTTCTCTGTTGGATTTGCTCCAAAGTGTTAGGGATATGGACCTGGGTGAGTTTCTTCTTAGGAAATTGTCGAGGTTGAGGATGAAATTTGGGGTTGCACTAGTCAAATCTTGGGATGATTCTCAAGATGAACCCTCTTCAGGAGAGCCAATGTTTGAACCCTCTCAGGTGCCTGTTGGGGGGATACATATTCAGAGATTGGAGATGACCAGATTGGTATAGAGCAACCCTTTGAGGATGAACTAATTGATTCACTCGAGGTCCCTAAGTCAGGAAACGAAGAAAATTATGTCTCCTTAGATGATGAAATGACTTGTGATGATGAGACATATACAAATGAGGATCATGAATTCTTTGATTTTGAGGGTGAGGAATCTCTTAGTGAAGTCTCACTTAAGCTTGAGGAGAATGATTTTAGTGAGACATATGAGCTCAAGGAGTATGACGACCAATTTGGTTTCCCAACTACTGAAGATTCTGATTTGGTTGGGGCTAACTTAAAGGATCTGATACCTGACGACTCAATTAGTAACCGCATTCCACAACCGCACCTCGAAGAGTTGAATGAACATACTTTTGAGATCATTGTGCCCAAGTCAATCCTGATTCAGCCACAATTGTTGGACTTGAGTACTTTAGATGGGGTGTACAATGATCTGGAGGTCCCGGAAACTTTGATTTCAAAGGATAGGAAGTTGGAAATAAAAATTTGGGAGGTTAATTTTGAGTGAAAAACAAATTTGGTTATAATGGTACCTATTGACCTGAAACCACCTATCTTCTATACGGACCCTTATGATATCTTTCACGTGCAACCCAAGCTTGGAATAACTGACTATTTTTCTGAGCTAGATGTTAAGTGGACAACTGCACCTATTGAACCATCTTTACCCATTATCCGACACTTTGGTCTTGGGTTGCACACCACTAAACCGCAGGCTCAACCCCGCAGACACAACAACCTTCTGTTCTGGGTGATTTTCATCTAGAACCAGAGAACCACTCAACCCTAGGGCATGGGTCTGCACCATAATCTCGTCCACATCTATGGACATCTTCTGTGGACTGGTTTCAAGATCAACCTTTTGATTTTGATTCTGACCTGCACTTGTGAATTTTCAATTTCTTCTTTGTATGTATGTTATGCCTAGCTGAAGGCATTAAACTTAGCATGTGTGTATACACTCTTCTCTCTGCGGAGCTGATCGGATTTTCATGACACTCAGGTGATGTTCTATTTACTCTGCCCTTTTCATGTCTTTATTTTTATAATGAGGACATTGCATCATTTAGGCATGGGGGGTGGATAATCAATTCCTGAAATCATTATATTAACTCCGTAGAATTTCTTTTAGTTTCTTATAAAATTAAAAAAAATTAAAAATTAAGAAAAAAAAAGATAAAAAAAGAAAGAAATTAGGAAAAGAGAACTTAGGCATTTGGAAGTTATTAACTTTAGGAAATGATATGAGAGGACCTAAACACTTAGACTCTTCAGGTCTTCGGGCTTAATTAGCTTGGGCGTCCACTCGAATGTGGACTTAGTCCCGAGTTCTCGTCAATTAAAATTTATTTTAATTTGGTAAATAATTTGGGATGATAAGTATGCGACTTATCAACCCGTCCTTTGATTTGGGGGGACTTTAAGCCTAAGCATCTACACACATTTTTTTGCACTGACTCACTTTTCGGTAGTTTTTACAGAAATTGGGTAGCTAATTGACCGACTTGGGTGGTATGGCTGGCAAGTTGTCGATGGTAACAGCTCATTGGCTGGTTATCCAGAGCCCAGTCACAAGACCATTTTCATTGTACTGCCTTTAGGTAAATCTTAGATCAGGAAAGCCACCTACTTAAAAAAAAAAGAAAAGAGAAAGAAAAAAAGGAGAAAATAAAAAAAATAAATAAAATAAAATCACACTTCACCACCGAGTATGGCTAGCAAGTTGTTGGTGATAACAGCTCATCGGCCAATTGTCCAGAACCCAACTCACAATAAAAAAATACGCAATAATTCCTAAAACACCTAGGGAAGAAGCGGGGAAGTAGAATAAATCGGGGAGATATACATAGGGTTCGCCCTTGTGTTGACCCCATATAAAAGAAAGTAGGGAGAAAGCTATCGATCGTAAAGATAAACCTTTAGACAAGGTCACCTAGGGTCATAGAAACCCGAAGTCTGTCTTAACGGTCATTTTGTGAGTCTATCACTTTTTCACAAAGATGCTTAGTACTTAGAGTCCTTTTTGAGTCTTGGGTGGGTTGGGTAGCCGTAAAAAGTTATCCCGAAACTCTCAAACTCCAAAAGTACAAAAAAATTAGAAAAGAAGAAAAATAATAAAATATATATATCTCTTCCCTTCTCAAATAAGGCGAGAACTTGGGTGGTCTGCATTCTGGCAGACACCCGGGTACTATTAATTTTTTGTAGTTTAGGCCCTTAGTTGAAATTTTCTATTGTTAATAAATGACTTAGACTTAAGCAATCTAATCCTAATTCTGCTTTTGTACATAGCATATATTTTAATTTTGCTAGGGACTAGCAAAAAATAGGCATGGGGGTATGATGTAAACACATTTATTGAGGGTAAAATGCCTATTCATGCATGTTCCTAGGATTAGATTTGCATTTCATGTTATAAATATTGCATAGCATGCATTATTTTGCATTTAGAGTAGTTGTATATAATTTAGGTTAATTGCATCATTTTTGTGGTTAGGAGAGAAGGATATTTATTTCAAAGCCTCAGATTGACGATCCGACCATACGGATCTGATCAAGACGACGATCGGAGTCCAACGCCTCTGAAATCGCCTCGATCGGAGTCTTGTAGCACCATATGCAGTCCGAGGAAGATCAATGGCCAAGGGACTAGGAGACATAATTTAGAGCTTTGAATGATAAATCCGACCACGCGGATGGATTTGGGTCGATGATCGCAGCCTAACAACGGGAAAATTGACTCAATCTAACCTTTGTAGCAGCCCCTACAACAAGGAGAAGATGGATGGCCCAGACTACACCACGTGGCGTAGCCCAGGCGGCCAGCACACGCACGCAGCATCGCACGCGCATAGCAGCACGGGTGCACGTGCAGGCACGCAAGCGCGCATGCCCAGCGCAGTGTAGCGCCAGCTCGTGGGTGCGCGCGTGCAGCAAGGCAGTAGTGCGGCGCTAGTGCAGCGTGAGCTGGACCTACAGCGACGCATGAGTTGGACTTACAATGACGCTTACGGTCGTCGGTAATTCATCGCATGCTAGCAAAGCCAGCTGTGGGCACCAGCGGGTATGAGCTACCTACAGCGACATTTCCAGCGACGGCCTAGATGTCACTAATGGTCCCATACCTCTTTTTGCCTCTTCTCCTCCACTATAAAAGGACCTACACCTCCTCCCTTCCAAGCCATCTCTACCTACTCTACTCCTACCTACTCCCAAGCTCTAGCAAGCCTACCAACGCTCCATTAGAGCTTGTTCTCAAGCTCCCAAGGTGCCTATTAGTGTAGCGAACCTCTTCCCCACCAAATACTCCTCCAACTTCCCATCTCCCTTCATAGGTCACCTTGGAGCCATCCTCCCACCTCCATTCTTGTAGCATATCAACTCCATCTTCTCACCTCCATTTCAGAGCTACGTCGGAGCTTTCCTCAACCCGTTGTCGTCCAGTATCTCACCTCTATCGTCCCACTCCTCACCTCCTTCGTCCGAGCTTCCACTAGGCACCGTCGTCTCGCCGAACAGTCAATTCAGGAGATTTCCTCTCACCTCCCTCTCTTTATATGCTTTCATAGTTTCTTGCAATTGACATTGAAAGTGATATATATCATATTTGTTCCACATCTCTATCTTGTGATATGTTTGCTTGTTTTCTCTTATTTCAAAAATACAAAAAATAACAAAACCCCAAAATACCAAAAAGAAACGAATTGAAGCATGTTTTTCAATAAAGTAAACATCGCCTCCCTGTGTTCGACCGGGGACTCCCTTGGAGTTTCGATATAAATTTTATCTGATCGACGTGTTTTGCAACTACGACAACGGGTTACTTGTAACCTCAATTTCCAACATGTGAAACACGCACGACCAAAGACCGACTCTGGTGAGGATTGCAGGCAGAATAGGAGGCCGTTTGACCTCGTGTCAGACGCAATAGCTTCGAGGTGAAACCCTGAAGAAAAGCCCTAAATCTATTGGGTGGTCAGTCATGAGTGGAGGCGTGGCGATGAAGCTCGTCAGAGCTCCAAGTGGTAGTGGTCGGTAATGGTGAAAACACAGTCGAAAGAAGAAATTGAAGAGATGAGAAGGTAGAGGAGAAGGAGAGGAGAAATCCTAATTCTATTGGAGAGATGGAGGTGCAGAGACCAGTGGTGGTGGAAGGTAGCCGGCGAAGAGTCGACGGAGGAATTAAGGTCGACGAAGGAGGTAGAGGGCCATCTTCTTGGCTGGGAAGCTCGGTGAGAGAGAGGCGACGATGGTTGCACCCTTGTTTGATGGCGAGAGGTGGCGGAGTGAAAGGGTAAAGGAGGCCTCAAGGTCTGGCAATGGAGGTGCAGGGAGGAAGGGAAGGACGAGGTTTTTGCGCTCGGATTCCAGACAACGGGACTCGGGAGAGGTCGCCGATCCTTTATAGAGCTATAGTCGTGCTCAAAGGAGGCCAGAAGTTGTGAGAAACACTCACAATAACTCGCTACAACTGCTTCTGTTTTGACCAGAGATCATGGGCGGAGGAGGCGATGGCAATCGGTGAAACAAACACCAATAGATGTGGAATGGTGAGGGGAAAAGATCTTCTTTTGTTGTCGAGGTCGTTCATGCACTGAGGCAGCTGCAACTTGAGCTTGAAGCTCGTCGAGCTGCTCGGTCAAAGCTCGCAGACCGGCTGTGAAGAAGAAGACGGCCAAGGTCATTTTTGCAAGAGGGAAGGACCCAGAAGTAATAAATTTGGACCTATTTGTAAAATTTTTTAGGAAGTTAAGGACTTAAATGCAAAGTAAGCGAGAATGTTGTCAAAATAGGTCTAGCTTTTAATGGGAGATTAATTAGGATCTAGGGAATCTAGTGATAGTCTCAATTTTGAGTTTTGAAATTATTTGTTTGGTTAATTTCGTATTTAAACTCACTTATCATTAATTATTCACCTAAATCACTATTTTAGGTCAACTTGACTCCTTTGATTCAACTACTCACATTAAACTTTATAGAATCTTTATCTATAATTTTTAGGAGGTTTAATTTGTGAATTTTCCATCAGAATTCTATCAGCAGAGTTAGACCAAAAATAGGGTTTAATTATTGTCTTGATAGCTTGATTTCCAAAGGAAACCCTAAATTGGTTGTTTTGACCTTATTTAGCTGTCTTTTGGGTTTAATCTGATGATTCCTCCTCTTGATTATATTGTACCCTTTTTATGTATTATTCAGGTAATTTAACCTTAGAACTTAGCTAAATTAGGTTAGTTATAGAGAATGATGGCGATGCCATCATACCCCCATGCCTACCGTTTGGTAGTCCCTTAGCAAATTCTAGAGTTCAGTCTAGTTGTTTAGTGTAAGAGTATTTTTGTTATTTATCTCAAAAGAATTTATTCTCCTTCTTCTCCTTGTTATTTACCAATACTCATTTAAAGTTTATTTTTAACCCTTGGTACAAATTTATCAGGATAAGAAAGCTTCTTACCTCGGGGACAGCAGGTGATCTGTGATACAACCCTGGCTTTTAGGTCTAGGTAGAAGATGTCTGGGTTGAAGGGTTTTATTTTTGGTGGCTTGCACTCATTTGTTGTTACATGTAATCTAGTACTTCAGACTCTAAATTTCTATATTATTAAACAAATCATCTCAGAGAAATGCTAAAAAACTTTGCTCTCTTTTAGTTCCTTTGTGCTCTCTCTTTTTCTTTTCTTTTTCTTTTTTTTAATATAAATAAGAGCTCACAATCTCACCAGATTTGTTAACATGTTTGGTGGTCTCTCATGGCATTAACACTTTGATTAAGTTTTGATAACCCTATAACTAAGTCGGAATTTCTCAACTAGTATTCGGGTAATCAAAAATACAGAAAGGTAGGTCGAGGCTGTATTTGGTGGATCATAAATAGTGGTGGGTAATGTTGCCTCAATGAAATTTATTCATAATGAAAACACATAAGCACAACTATACACTAAACACACTTTTTTCTCTCTTTCTTCTTGTTTTCCTTTTTGTTCTCTATTTTTTTTTTCTTTCTTTCTTGTTTTCTTTTCCTAACAATATAACTCAACTCAACACAATTTTCATTAATGAGGCATTATTGAGAAATTGTGGTGTTCAGGAAGACATTGTGTGCCTTATTTGATGGAAGTGCCTACTCTTAGCATCAGGAAGGAACGGTTAGGACAGTGCATTTCTGACCTTTGACATTGGTACCCTCCTTCAGTTGAGAATCTCATAAAGAATGGTCATAACCATCCCTTTAGTTATAGTTTTATTAGAACCTGCTTTCTGTGTATTTGCCTTATTTGGTGGCTCTCCAGAATTCACATAAAATATTCGCACATAGGAGCTGAGAGCGAAAACTATGCCTAACTCTGAGTATCATTATCTAATTATCCAGAACTTAAGAGTCCTCATACTAGACTTAGAGACCAGTAGACACTCTTCTATCACCACAATTATTTGATGGATGTTATGGAAGCAGATTTGCTTGACTCCATAACTGAATATCCAAGGGTTTTGACAAACTAAAAATGTTTACTGATTTTTCTCTTTTCTCTTCCTCTTCTTCTTTCTCTTCTTTTATTCTTTTTCTTCTTTATCTTCCCCTCTCCTTTTTTTTTTTTTTCGTTTCTAAGAATATTTTTGGTGAGAACCTTTCAGAAATATCTTTCAGATGTTAGCACTTTAATTCCCCCCATGCCTAAGTGTTGCAATGCTCTCATTGCAAATATCTTGGATCCAATTTAGTTTAGTTCATAATTTTAAAACAAATTAGTTCTTAAATTAGGAACCCTAAAGTGCCATAGGAATGAATTTCAAATAGATTAAGAAAGGTGTCGGATTTTTTTTTTTCAAAAGAATGACTGGTTGCCTCCCGTTAAGCGTTAAGTTTGCCACCATTAGCTGGGTGCAATGCGACTTAAGTGGAATGGAGGTCAAGAGACTCATCGATCAGACTCAAATCATGAAGTTCAAGAAAAGGTTTGAGACTTGGCCATTAACAACAAATGGTATAGAGTCAAGATCGGGAGGTAAGATGTCTACAGCTCCATTACCAAAGATCCTCCTTACCAGAAATGGTCCAGTCCATTTAGATCTAAGCTTGCCCAGGAACAGTTTAAGACGGGCATCAAATAGAAGTACCTTCTGACTAAGACTGAATGACTTACGTGAAATGTGCTTATCATGTAAGGCCTTTATCGTTTCTTGTAAATTCGCGAGTTCTCATATGCGTCGTTGCGTAACTCATCGAGCTCGCTTATCTGCAAGCGACGGTGAATGCTAGCCTTTTCGAGGTCTAGGTGTTAATTGCTTTGAAATGAGTTTTAAAATCGTCGCGTTGTAGTATAGTTCGAATCAGTGTGACAAATAAATAAAATTTATAACTCGAATGAAAGTTCGAGGTTGTTCGTTGGGAGCAAATATGGAATTCAATCGCTAATCTCCATTTATAGGAAAATGAGCATAAGAATTAAATCAGATAATGGCAAGCAATGAGTGATATATACTCAAAATGGGTTATCAATATATACCATGAGCATAATAAGAGATTAATGTGGAAAAAAGAAAGTTAAGGCAAAAGAATGGTGATTTGAATCACCAATTATTAGTCTCAATTATGCATTTATCAACCAATCAAATGTTTGAATAGTACTAATCAGAAATGCCACGTAGCCACAATGCCAAATTAGATGTCAAGTATACACTCAGACGCCTTAAATGTTGCTACAGTGCCTCAGGGAGGCCTTCTCTTTTCAATCTCTTGTTTACGTATAGGGGAAGCACTCTCGAATTTGGCTAAGTGTTGGCCAATGCATAGAGCAAAAACCCCCAACCTCCACACACTCTCTCTCTTTTCCCTCTCTTGGGTTCCTCCTCTTCCTGCCTTCTCAAGACCATAAGCATAGTACCGGGTAATCGGGTATTCAGAGGTCTGCGTACCTGGGACCAGGGTTGCCGGCGTGGGGTAGTAGCCGAGGTGTGCACGTGTTAGGCGGGTAATCGGATCACTCCCTTGTGGAACAGTGTCACGGGCGAGGCGTGCATGGGTAAGGAGGACCTCACCCTTGTGTTAGGAGGCGAAGAGGCATATGCAGGAAATCAATTTATTCGCTGGGGAGGCTTCGTCCACCATCGATGTGGGATTATTCCCACTAGCTCTTCATGCGTGCGTCAACTGAGGAGGTCTCGCTTAATTTAGCCACCAGTGGTCTTCACATCTTCAATTGGAGGTGCAGCTAGACACATGGATGCAATCCGAGATTCTTGGAAGCAAAACCTGGAGCTTACTTGGCTAGAGCTAGAAGAACAGGGATGTCATCAATGGCGGCGGCGGCAGAGCATGGTGTAACCCTAAAAATCACAATACGGGCTTGTAGCCCCAATTAAACTAGTTCATGAGCTTCGCCGGACCATGACAAATGCGTAGGGGATGGTCTCGTGGTTAGTGGAGGTGTATGGTGGTCTACGGAGGTTGGAGGAGGACAACGACTGCGGGTGTGTTCAGCGGGTCACGAGAGTGAGTGGAGTAGGAAATAAAGATGGGGCTTTGATGTGGGTGGATGTGTTGATGGTGTATAGGGACACGACCATGGGTGTGTTTGGCGGGTCACAAGAGTGAGTGGAGTAGGAAATAAAGATGGGGCCTTGATGTGGGTGGATGTGGTGATGGTGTATAGGGTTTTAGCAAAGCGGATGGAGGGGTGTAGAAGCGGGGACGCCTTGCTGTAGGGGTTGCCGGAGATGGGGAAGACGGAAGTGGTTGTGTGTGTTTGGTGGTCGAATTGAGAGATAGAGAGAGGGAAAAAGAAGTAGGGAAGTAGAGGAAGCTAAAGAACCTAGTTTAGGGATGAAAGGGGGAGAGATTCCCACGCCAGTGTGATGGCTGGACGTGGGGATGACAAACCTTCGAAGGGAGAGTCGGCAAGGAAGAGGGGGATCTAGGAGACCCTGAGCTGGTCGTCGAGGAGCGGACAAAGGAGGGGAGGAATGTAGCACAACCACTTTGGTCGTTGGGAGGCTGTAGGACAATGGAGGGAGGAGCTCACTGTGGAAGAGAGGGAGGACATTATTCTGGCCTTAAACCTTACTGAGGAGAATGGACAGGCCCTGGGGTTTCTTTTATAGGCCTCAGGGAGTGGTTAGAGCTTGGGAAGCAAGCTTCCCAAGATTGGAAGGCTCACCGGAGTTGGAAACCTAAAGATACCCAAATATCTCATGCGTTCGTACGAGAGATTGGGAAGGTTGTTGGGCTCAAGAACGGGTGCATTAGAAAGAGGACTCCTCAAGGAATCTCCCTTCTAATTTTGGAAGGGATTGAGCGAGAAATCAGGGAGATCTTCCCATTTAAAGGTCGTCGAAGCTTTAGGATTAAGAGTTGAGGGTGATAGGGACCTATTTATGTAGAATACAAAGAAGCTAGGGGGCTTGTTGTGAGGAATTCAAAAGTTAAGGGGCTATTAGAGATAAAGAAAATCAGACTTGGATTAAAGTGCAAACTAGGTCGAAACAATCTCATATTGGGCCCAAATTTTGGTACAAACCTAATTTAGACCTAAGGAATCTAATTGTGAAGTTAGATTTTAGTTTTAACCTCGTTTGACTAGGTAATTTATGCAAAAATCCAAATTAACGCAAATATTTGTCTGAGATTCTGTTTCCAGTCAATACGGGTTCTAATGGTCAAATTGAAGGTACCATACCATAGAGAATATTTTTCTATGAATTTTAGAGGCTTTAGGTGAATTTTATTCTAACCAGAACCTCAGTTAATTAAGCAGGTCAATTTTTAGGGTTTCGGAAGTCATTTAACTCTCGTAACACGCGAAAACACTTTTCTGTTTGTTCTAACCCACTTGTTAAACTCTTAAGATCATTTGACCCTTAATTAACCTTTGGAGAAACCCTGTGATTGTACTGCAATTGAGATATACTATTAAAACTGCAGTTTTACCCCTGTTTGACTGTATTTCCCTTAGAATGAATTTACAGTGAATTAAGTTTCTCTAGCAGTTATGTAGGGGCATTTATTCCTTGATTATGATTAATTAAAGCTGGATATGGCTGATGATGACGTTATCTTCACCAGGTTGCATTCCGTACTGCCCAATAGGCTTTATGCTCCATTTCTATAAGAAGGTGATATGCCTTCCTGTAAATAGTCCTCGAAGGAGACATTCTTAATTGGGTTTTATGGGCAGTCCTATAAGCCCATAATGCTTCCGGAAGCCATGTTGACCAATCTTTTTTATTAGGTTGAATAGTGACGTGTAGAATCTTTTTGATTTCCTGATTTGAGAGCTTGGCCAATCCGTTTGTTTGTGGATGATACGGGGTAGAAATGAGGTGAGATACCCCATAGTTTCTAAGTACATATTGAAAATGCACATTCACAAAATGGGTCCCACCATAAGAGATAATCGCTTTAAGGATACCGAATCGGGAGAAGATGTTATCGTGAATAAATCTAATAACGACCTTATGATCATTGGTTCGGGTTGGAACAACTTCAATACATTTGGACACATAGTCCACAGCAAGAAGAATACATTCAAAGCCGTTTGAGTTTGGAAATGGGCCCATAAAATCAATCTCCCAAATATCAAAAATTTCACACACGATGATCAGGTTTAAGTGCATCATATTGTGATGTCCCATGTTTCTTAAGGTCTGGCAATGAGTGCATGCCTTATAGTAATTGTATGTGTCTTTAAATAAAGTCGGCCAATAAAAGCTGCTTTGGAGGATTTGGACTGTGGTTTCATGCCTAGAAAAATCGCCATCACAAGCTTGGTCATGACAAAATGAAATAATATCATTGACTTCAATATCAGGAATACATCGCCAAATGATCTGATCAGCTCCGATGCGAAAAAGATATGGGTCTTCCCAGAAATAATACTTGCATCTAAAATCAATTTATCCTTTTTGGCTTTGGGTCAATCAGACGGAATCTTGTTTGATGCCAAATAGTTAACAATGTCTGCATACCAGTGTTAATCGCTCTGAAACGGGTTTTAAAATCATCGCGTTGTAGTATAGATTGAATCAACGTGAAAAATAGATAATATTTATACTCGAAAGAAATCCGGGGTCATTTGCTAGGAACAAGTGGCAATTTAAAACTCAAGATCACAATTTGAGTTAAAGATATAAGAAATTGCAATCAAGACTTAATAGAAATGAAGCACAAAAAGAAGGGGTTAAAATGGTGATTTGGATCACCAAATTAACCCTATAATTTAACCACAATTATTTCAAATGTTTGCACAGTATCAACCACAATTAATTCATGTAAGATGAGTAAGCAATAGATCCTGAGAGGCTTGGATATGTGAAATCAAACAGCGGATGCGTAGATCAGACATCTTAAATAGCCAGTTGCTACAGTGCCTCCAAGAGACTCAAGGGTCTCTTCTTCCTTTCTTCTTTCTTCCTTTCCTTGGTTCATTTCCTCTTTTGGCGACTAAGTGTTGCATAACTTCCTGCAAGAGCAAAACCCCCTCCCTTCTCTCTCTTTTCTTCTCCTTAAGCCCCTCTCAAATATATGCTAATCGGATCCGGGTACACGGGTAAATGGTTTAGAGCTCAAACCTGCGTGGTGTGGTTGCGGGCGAGAGTGTGCGTGGATTCATACGAGGGGACCTCACCCCATGCTACTGAGGCAACGAGGCAGAAGCAAAAATTCAATTTAAACTGCATGTGGGATTCGGTGCTCTCCAATGTGGGACTAAGTCCCCTACAATTCTTTGCGACAACCTTCGTGAGCTGCAACGAGTTTCTTCTCCAAATTGGAGCAGCTACTGAGGTTCACACTCCCAATCAGGGACCTGGGAGTCTGGAGCTATTGGTTCCACACCACTTGGAAGTGATGCCTGGGGTGTTTGGAGCAAGAACACCTTCTTTAAGGTTGCGTGAAGCTTCGTGAATGGCGGTGGCGACTTGATACCTGAAAAAGACGAACACAGGCTAAGTGTCCCAATCAGTACCTTCAGGAGCTTCACCTTGATGAGGCGTAGTCAACGACAGTGGTTGCGTGGTGGGCATGTGTGTGTGGAGGTCGTACGACCTCGGTGAAATGGTACGAAAGTGTGGGTGTCGGGTGAGGTGTTAGAGAGGCTAATCAAGTGAATTAGGTTAGGGCTTTGGTCGGCGGAAGCGTGGCAATGCTGATGGGGGTGATAGCGGCATGATTTGAGCAATGGAGTGACTGATTGGTATCACCGGAGCTTCGCCAAAGAGGAAGAAGGTGAAGGCTATCGGGGTGATACGACAGTCGTGCGTGTGTTATGAGTGTGGGAGAGAGAAGTAGAGTGAGAGAGAGAGTGATAGAAGGACTTAGCTAGGTGGGAGAGAGGCGGAGGCAACCGATTGTTGGTGGCCGAATGAGGTGATTTCGGGGTTGTTGACTCGCCAAGACTTGCTAAGAAGCACGGTAAGGCGTTGGGGGTGCTTATATAGGACATGGGAGGTCCTTCCAAGTTTGGAAAAAGCTTCCAAGCTCGGAAGGTCTTCGCGAAATAGGATACCTGAACCTTTGAAAGGTTTGCATGACCTTTTGGGAAAGAATTGGAGCCCAAGACCGGTCCCATGTGGAAGGGAATTTCACAAAGAATCTCTGATTCAATTTTGGGAAGGTTGGATTGAGAATCGAGCGAGAAATCTTCGCTCGAATCTCCCCGAAGCTCGATGTGTTCACATTAATGGTGGAAAGGCCAGTTTGCAAAGAAGTTGAGAAGTTATGGACCTAAATGAAAACTTTTTCGAAAGTTAGGGGTGCAGTTGTGAAAGAAAGAATTAAATAGGACCAAAATGCAAACTTTGTCAAGATGATCTTAGATTGGGCCCAAATTTTGCTAAAACCTAATTTAGGCCCAAGGAATCCAATGGTGAAGTTGGATTTTGGTTTTGACCAAGTTTGATGAGGTAATTTTCATCGTTACCCAAATAGGGCAACTTTCTGTCTGAGACTATGTTTTAGGTCAAATTAAGTTCTGATGGTCAAATCAAGCATGCCAAACCTTAGAGAATATTTTTCTATAAATTTTAGAAGATTTATTAAATTTTATACTAACTATAACCTCAGTGAATTAAGCGACTTTGTTTTTAGGGTTTCAAATGTCATTTAATTCCTAAAATGAGTGAAAACCCATTTTGTTCTGCATGAACCATCTTGTTAGACTCTAAAGCACATTTTGACCTTTATTTAACCCCTGAAAAAATCCATGGTTATTCTATTTTTGTGATAGAACGATAAATTTGCAGAAATAACCCTGTTTTCTTATTTTCTTAGATTAGTGTTTTATACCCTTAAGACCTTCTGATGGATATGTAGGAGCTTTTATTCACTTAATCAGATCAAATCGAGCTATTTATGGCTCATGATGGTGTTCCCATCAACCAGAGAAGCCCAACATCTATGCCTATAAGATGCTCATCTAGGAAATGTTCAGTGATAGGTACTGAAGGATCAATGATAGATGAGGGAAGGCGGGATAGATGGTTTACAACTACGTTCTGTCTACCCACTTTGTCGTGAATCTCTAAATCAAATTCTTGCTGAAGCAAGATCCAACAAATCAAACGAGGCTTCGCGTCCTTTTTGGCGAGTAAGTGCCGTATTGTAGTGTGGTCCGAGTCTATGATTATGCAGGGCCCGAGAAGGTACGATCGAAATTTCTCTAGGGTGAAGACAACAACCAGAAGTTCCTTCTCAGTGATCGTGTAATTACGTTGGGCTTCGTCCAATGTTTTATTCGCATAATAGATCACTACAGGTTTCCCATCAACTTTCTGACCAAGGTCTGTGATGGGAACACGATCATGAGCCCTAATTAGCTCATTTTGACCTAAAAAAGAGAACAAAAGCTCCTACATAACCAAGTGAAGGGCCTAACTCAAGGAATAACTGGTTTGAAAGAAAAGCAAGAAACAAAGGGTAAAACTGTAATTTTACCATTGTAGTGCAACAACGGGATTTCTCAAGGGCTAAACATAGGTCAAATGGTCTTAACAAGATAAAATTGGGTTGGTTCAATCAGAAAAGGGTTAATGTGAAATCTGGGAATTAAATGACTTCTCGTAACCCTAACATAGACTCACTTAAGTTAACAAGGTTCTGGTTAGGATAAAATTCAACTAAACCCTCTAAAATTCATGAAAAAATATCCTTTAGAGTTTAGAACCATCGATTTGGCATTTAGAACCTATTTTGACCTAAATAAGGGTCCTAGTAAATATTTACCCTAAATTGGGTTTTTGTGTAAAATGTTCAGACAAATGTGGTCAAACCTAAAATCCAACTTTACCATTGGATTCCTTAGGTCTAATTAGGTTTATACCAAAATTTGGATGTAAGGGGAGTTTACCTTGACCTATTTTGCAAAACAGTCCAACCTAATTACATTTAGACCCTTAACTTTTGAAAACCATTGCAAAGACCCCCTAGATTCCTCGTCATTCTTTGCAATTAGGTCACTCCACCATTACAGCGGAGGAATCCTACTCTGGGGAGGATTCAAGAGGGAGCTCTCCTTGATTCCTCAGAGACTCCCTCTCAAATTTGAAAGGGAGATTCTATTAGGAATTCCCAATTGTATGAATACAATCTCAAGCCCTGATTGCCACCTAATCTCTCATGCGAAAGCATGAGAGATTTGGGTATCTCTTGCCTTCCAAGTCCGACGAGGCTGCCCGTGCTTGGAAGCTTGCCTTCCAAGCACAAGGCCCTCTGCCTGCGACCATAAAAGACACCTCAGGCCCTATCGTTCATCTTCAGCTTGGTTTGGCCAGAGACAACCCCCCAAATTCTTCTCTTCTCCTTCGGCCAGACACCCAGCGAGCTCCGGTGACCTATTTCTCCTCCTCTCGTCTCCCTGCCACAATACCAGTGGTAGAGTTGTCTCTACCTCCGTCGTCCACGTCATGCCATACCTAGGCAAGCGCCTGCATCCTCTTTGTCATCGCCATCCCCCTCCACTGGGACCTTCATCTCCGATGGCGGTGGTACGTGCCGTCTGCCATCTCTTCCCCCTTTATCCTTAAACTAGGTTAGATACTTTCCCCTTCTTCTACTCTTTATTTTCCCTCTCTCTATTTCTGTTTCCACCCCTCGATGCTCACAGACCACCACCATCGTCTCCACCTTCAGCTGACCACTGGCGAGTTGATTTCATCATTCCACTCAACCACCCACCTCGCCAAACACCCCAGAAGCTCCACCACTTTCCACTGATCATTTCTCCCCTCTCCATCGACCGCCACACGTTCCACATACTGCCCCTGAACAAACCCATCTTCATGGTCATAGAACGACCTAGGCACGCACGCTTAGGCCACCCCGCGCCACGCCACCCACTGAGACACCTTCACTGTGCCACGGCGAATCCCCCTGTGTGATTTAATGAGGCCACAAGGCCGTTTTACTTGAGGCCACAAGGCTTGAAGCAGCTTGCAACCTTCAATCCAGGCAACCTCGCTCTAGGCATCCAGTCCTAGGCGACGCGGATTTGTCTCCCACACACATTCAGCCAGTTATTGGCTTTGGAGGGCACTGCAGTCGCTGCAATCAAGCAAGGCACCTCTTGCAGGTCCGCGCGAGGCAGGTGGGACTTTTAGTCCCACCTCGGTAAGTTTGGAGCGGGTTGTGTGGAATAAGTTATAATTGTGTCAGGGGCTTATTGCCTCCTGGCACGGGGTGAGGTCCTACTCCCCACCACGCCTCGTTCGCGATTAACTACTCCGCGGACCTAGTAACCTGACCTGATTACTATGCACTCCTTGCGCACCACCCACGCTGGTGCACCTGGTCCTGGGCACGCTAACCCGAACCGTTTACCTGGGATGGCTCTGGGAGAGCGAGCCTAGGATTGAAAAGAGAGAGATTGTTCATGGGGGAGGGTAGGGGTAGGTTTTGTACTTGCAGGGAAAGGAAAGAAGAAAGAGGAAGATGAAGAAGAAGCTAAGGAAAGAAGCCACAAAGGAAGCCAAGGCAAAGGAGCTAAGGAAGGAGAAGGCACGGTTGAAGAGAAGGCAAAGCTAAGGAAAGAAGAAGAAGCTAAGGAGAAGAAGTCGCAGAGGAAGCTAAGGAAGGAGAAGGCACGATTGCAGAAAAGGCAGAGCTGAAGAGAAGTTGAAGCCAAAGAAAGAAAGAAGAAGAAGAGCTAAAGGCCAGAGCATAGAGAAGAAGACAAAGGCCAAGGCAGGAAGGAACAGAAGAGCCAAGAGAAGAAGAGAAGCCAGAGAAGAAAGAAGAGAAGCCAAGAAGAATAGAGTAGAAAAGAAGAGAAAGAGAAGAACAAGCAAAAGAAGAATCAAATACTTTTTAAGACATTTTATTGTCCAATTCTTCCCAAGTTCTTTTATATATTTTCTAGCTACATTTTATTAACCATATACTTTTGCTTTACATTCTGAATTAGATTTTGAGTAATTTTATGTGTTCAAATTGCCTATATTATTGAGATTAGTGCATGAACTCCATTTGCTCCCTGTGTTCGACCTCGGACTAAAACTTCGAGTAATAAAATTTATTTGTTTTCAAAGTGATTTCAACTATACTATAACGCATCACTTTAAACCCGATTTTGCGTCTTGCAAACATTTTGGCACCGTTGCTGGGGAGAATTTTGCTTTTGTTAACATTTTGGCACCGTTTTCGGGGAGCAACGCGCAATTCATCACTAGTTTATGCATTATTTTGATTATATTTGAATACTAACTTGCCCTATTTGTTTTATTGTGATTTTGCGAGGTATTCCATGAGATCAGCTGCACAACAACCACACCTGAGGCAGGTAATCTCTCATTAGCCCTTTCTCTTAATCCCCGCAATTCTAAAAAGAAAAACAAAAAAAAAATCAATTTAGGGCTACCTGCTTTCCATATCTAGCTAATTCACCAAAGTTTCCTGATTTTGATTTCAACACATTTTGAATTGTGCATCCATTTAAGGTAACTAGGGCTACCGCCTTCTTGATTGAGCCCTAGATACCATCTTTGTGGCAACTAAATTGGGCCAATTAGAGGCAACTTAAGGATTCCAATCTAGGATTTTAGAGACACATCTTTTCTAAGCAAGAATCAACTATTCCAAAAAGAGGTGTGCCTAAGCTTTGATTGAAAAGACTTATCCAAGAGAAACCCTAAAAATCAAGCTCTTAAGTTCACTTGAACCCTAAAAGAAAGGACCTAAAGCTCTCAAAGGACAAATAGGTGAAGTTAACCCCTTGGGTCAACCAACCTTGAAATTAGGTCACTTTTGCACTTAAACATCTAAAGTTCAAGTGGAACGCTAAGCACCTTTGATCTTAAATAAAAGTGGTAGACTTAAGAGGTCAAGGTCTCCATTCTGGTCTACCTGGAATCTCAGTGACAAGAGAGGTCGGGTGGGGGAAACCCTGTAACCTGTGGGGATGCTTTACCGTGTAGGAGTCTTTGTGGGACTCTCTCTCTCTGGCTGCCCAGGTAATGCTTAGGTGGATGACTTTCCGATCTAGGGGTATCATCCGCCCCGGACCTCCATAGTCATCCAAACATCTTTGGGTACCTTGATTGGGTCAAAAACACATCCGGTCCCTCATCCCTTCTCTTTAGAGCACACACATAGATTTTCAATGGGATTCACTATTCAGATCTAATCACTTCAAGACTTGATTCTACATCTTGATCTGAATTCTGATTCTACATCTTAATTCCACCATCTGATCCAAATATGTAACCTGGTTACTTAGGATTATCATTCAAGAAACCTGAATCACAGAGATCCATGAGAGATAGGATGATTGAGGATGCCCTTGAATTCTATGAAATTGAATACAAAACCTCAACACCAGTAGAAGACATTTAGGTTAGTGTACCAACAACAACAACTTTCATCATAAACTGTGCCCAAGTGTTATTGACAGAAGCCACAGAAGGATCAACTTGAGACATTCTCATAGCAGGATACATTGAGATAGAAAAATTACACAACTTTGAATACCTTCAATGCATGACAAATCCTGTACTTTGGGAACAACACCAAGATGATCTTGAAAAATGAGAAGAGATGATGATATTATTGAAACAAATTATCGATCAGAAATACCCGTACACGCCCCAAACATATGAGGAACCATCTTGGAATAGTATTGAGGATCAATCCGATTTCCCAAATCCTGGGTTTGAGGCACAAAGTTGTTGTGGATTCCCAACCTAGATGGAGTACAACATGCTTGATCTTGAATTAGGTTGGGAAGTTCCAATTGCAGGAGAACACGATTTTCAGT
The DNA here is from genome assembly GCA_037157565.1 of Thalassia testudinum. Lineage (NCBI taxonomy): Eukaryota > Viridiplantae > Streptophyta > Magnoliopsida > Alismatales > Hydrocharitaceae > Thalassia > Thalassia testudinum. The sequence continues at coordinate 46,106,099 of JAZHRO010000059.1, forward strand.
CGGCCCTAGAAAACCAAAATCCTGGGTCACCAAGCGTAGAATTCCGGGACTCCTGTAATGATGAGATTAAAACCAAACCTCTTGAGGGTGTAAATCCTGCCCCTTATTTTGATAAGGTGACCCTCGAAGGCAATTCTGACCTATATTCTAATGATTCAACCCACATCCTCAGCCTAGAATCTAGATCTGAAACTTATTGGGAAGGTTACGAGGCCTCGTATGACGAAGATCAATGTTTCAATGAAGAGTATGATTCTAGGCCTCTATTTGATGAATATCCCTTTCCAACATCCCCAAAGATACAAATCGATTTTTCGGAAGTCACGCCAATTTACGATACAAAATCCGAGGAGTTGGACGAGTGGGGTTTTAATTGGGTCTTTCTCACCAGCCTAGAACTTGAGCCTAGACCAAATAAGAACACCTTTTTGAGCTTAGAATTTACATATAGGCTAGATCCCAGTCAGGCAGCTAAGTCTACATCATATGATTTATTTTGTGGTGGAACCCATGATCTCGAATCTCATTCAGAACTTGATTTTTGCAATATCTCTGACGATTTCGAATCTTACCATAATTTCAGAGAACCTCTGTTTCCTGAATACAACGAGCCAATCTACGACCTCAGCTTACATGATTCATTCTCTGACTTCGACTTTGAGGTCCCGATTTTTGAGATCACTGATTTAAATTCAGGTTCCAGTGAGATGGAATCATTTCTTTTCGATCCTCAGGAATCAAAACCAGAAAATGCCGAGAGTGGTTGCAACCCAGAGTTCGAATCTTTTCTTGACTTAGATTTCCCGCATCCTATAAACACTCTCCAGCCATTCACTTTTGAATTTGATAACTACTATGAGGACTCTCTAAATGAAACCACCTGTAACTCCTTTCTAGAAGATCCCTCGTACACAATTCTTATTGAAGCCATCTCCACATATACAGAACCTATCTAATCCCATTTTCAACCTTGATCTACAACTGAACTCAATTTCTATTCTAATTCCCCTCTTACTGAGCTGATTGCAGATGATTCAACTCCACACCTATATCGGGTTTCGGACATTGATCAGACTGAAGACTATGTTGCATCATTCTCTGATCACCCATGTAGGATTTTCGCATCATCCACTGATTATTTTACGGATCCCTACTCTGACCAGGCTGATTTGACTCAGCCAAAACCCGAATTTACACTTCCACATTTGTCTGAGCTCCATAGCATAAGGTGGGTTTCACATCTCTTGATCTACATTTATCAACCCACTAGATTGATTGGGTTTAGGCTGCATTATCAGCCTATTGATCTAAACAAGCACCTGGTTGGACCAACCAAGCTCTTGATCAAGGTGCTTGTTCTACGAAACTCCACTGATTTGACCACTCCCTCTCCATACCATTTCCCGCTCGGCTGAAGGCGTTGAATTTAGTGCTTAACAGGAGGCAACCTGTCATTCCAAAAACCCGAGATTCATCTAATTATCCATCTGTACTTCACGTCTACTGCACCCTGAGTTCACCTCAGAACAGTCGATCCCACCTCTGGTACACATGCCAGAGCTTGAAATCATTTGCATCAGTCATTCCCGACCTAGTCGCCCACCCGATAAATCCTATTCTAAGTCCCTGGACCCAACACTGTTTCACACCCTCCGTTTATAATGAGGACATTGAAAAACTTAGGCATGGGGGGTGGTAAAGTGCAAATATATAAAAATCAAGAAAAGTAAGAAGGATTCTCACAAAAAAATTCACATATGCCAAAAATACCAAAAAAAAAATTATGAAAAAGAACAAAAAAGAATTGGAGGGAAGAAAAATTTGAGGCCATAAGAAGGAAAAGAGAAAAATGTCAAAAAAGGAGCACAAAATGAAAAAGGAAAAGAGATAGTCCTTAGTAAGAAATTAAGGGATTAACTGAAGTTCTAGACCTTATCAAGAAAAAGAAAAATGAAGAAAAAAAGTGCTAATGAGACACAAAAGAGATTAGTAGGAATGCTGATCTCAGGCCTCTTGGGCTAGACTCTTGGGCTTAAAAATTCAAGTATCCGCTAAGAACTGGATAATCATCAAGAGGTTGGAGAAAATGTGAAGCTTAGGTATTAGGTCTAAGGCTTAGGGAGTATTCGGCCTTGTTAACTGACCTTTAGTTTGCAGGACTCGGTAACCTAAGCACCCCAACCCACACACAGTCTGGTTCAGTGCGCATAACTATCAAAATCACGCAAAAGCGTTTAAATGTTATGAAAAAGTCACCTAGATTAGGAGCGGCCGATCAACATAAGTTGATTTGGATGAGTTCCCAGCATGGAGAGGCGGGAAATTCCCCTCGAAGATGCGTAATAACATATTGTCTCCTTGATGCTTGTCTCCTAGGATATTTACATATCCTACCGGTGGCACGTAAGCACCATGCTGGTTTAGATGCCATGGGCGGCATTATCACGAAATGTCAATTGTCAGGGTCTGGATTTAGCTACAAAATGCCATGGGCGGGATTATCTTGAAATCTCGAAAGCCAATGTTTTGGGGGTTTCCATGGGCGATGCTATCACGAAGCATCGATTTCCAGGGACCTTTTGAGGATTGATGATGGGGACGAGGAATCCGATACAGCCCGTGTTGAGAAGCCAATCTGAAGCTAGAAATAAAAAGAAAAGAGAGAGAAAACTCTCTAAACAAATAAATTCTCAATCTCTCTCTTACAAAAAATGCACTACAAAATGAACCGAGGCTAAAATATGTCTCAAGCACGGGTGCTTTAACTGCGGAGTCTAACGAACCTCAGGATAGTTCCTGCGGGCCTTAAAAACCTTCGTAGAGGACTAAGGCTAGAGCTGGTCAGGTCCAGATCTTGGTTGGTTCTTGAGTACATCTAGGCCTACTATCAGCATTCTAACCTAATCAAAAAGAAAAAGAAAAAGCACTCATCATAAATTGTGAAAGAAACTCATGGTCTAGAACAGAAGTTAAAACCTTAAAATTTTGCTAAGGGACTAGCAAAAGCTAGGCATGGGGGTATGATGAGAACACCATCATGAGCCCTAACTGCTCATTTTGACCTAAAAAAGAGAACAAAAGCACCTACATAACCAAGTGAAGGGCCTAACTTAAGTAATAACTGGTTTGAAAGAAAAGCAAGAAACAAAGGGTTAAACTGTAATTTTACCATTGCAGTGCAACAACAGGATTTCTCAAGGGCTAAACATAGGTCAAATGGTCTTAACAAGATAAAAAGTGGGTTGGTTCAATCAGAAAAGGGTTAATGTGAAATTTGGGAATTAAATGACTTCTCGTAACCCTAAAAATAGGCCCACTTAAGTTAACAAGGTTCTGGTTAGGATAAAATTCAACTAAACCCTCTAAAATTCATGGAAAAATATCCTCTAGGATTTAGAACCTTCAATTTGGCCTTTAGAACCTATTTTGACCTAAATAGGGGTTCTAGTCAAATAATTGCCCTAAATTAGGTTCGTGTAAAATGTCTGGTCCAACATGGTCAAACCTAAAATCCAACTTCACCATTAGATTTCTTAGGTCCAAATTAGGTTTATACCAAAATTTGGACCTAAGGGGAGTTCACCTTGACCTATTTCGCAAAATAGTCCAACCCAATTACATTTAGACAGCTTTTGAAAACCATTGCAAAGACCCCCCTAGCTTCCTCATCGTTATTTGCAATTAGGTCCCTTCGCCATTACAGCGGAGGAATCCTACTCCGACGAGGATTCAAGGGGGAGTTCTCCTTGATTCCTCAGAGACTCCATCTCAAATTTGAAAGGGAGATTCTCTTAGGAATTCCCGATCATATGAACACAATCTCAAGCCCTGATTGCCACCCAATCTCTCATGCGAATGCATGAGAGATTTGGGTATCTCTCACCATGCAAGTCTGGTAAGGC